>JASDDO010000014.1:664700089-667200089 GCA_030015575.1 Agapanthus africanus
TTGAGAGATTTTGGGATGGTTGAGTATGGGATACTACAACCACTGCTATATTGTTGGGTATTGGATACTACAACAGGTGGCCTTAGTGCAAGTGGGAGATTGTTAGTTATGTGTATGCCCTAGAGGCCATTATTGTACATGTGATGTATATTATAGTGGATGCTTGGACATATAGAGAGAGGACGTTCTTGCTCGACATGATAGTATGCTATCCGGTTGCTCTTTGTCTTAACATGTTGACTTGTATAAGTGATGATGTCTTGCTCTCACATATTGACAAAGCCCTTAAGATATGTACTTGACTACCAGGACTATGATTGAGATCATACTAGTGGGGCCAAAGGTAGTCCATAAGTACACCCTATAATTGTTCCTAGTCGAGGGTGTATCAAGACAGGGCATCGATATTCCAGAGTAGACTAGCGTATGCGATTCTTGACCCATATGATGGGCGATGGATGATCCCATATCCATTGGTGTTTGACATCAGAGATGGTATACGGGTGCTCAGTGGAGACTGAGTACACTGAACAGACTCGCCGAGAACTCTTAGATGGTATTATACCTATCGTCAGATAGCAGTTCTCTGGTGACACTGGTACAGGTTAGTCTGTCAACCCGAGATCGTCATAGAGTCTTGTATGTCTCCCACTGTGCTTTGATTTCTACCCTACCACGGCTCTACCGAGTCGTGCAAAACGGTGGTTTTTGGGTACAGTCTCGAGTCACATGGAGACAATGAGCGATAGGAGGGGATTCGTCTCTCCCGATATTGGGTGTTGATGTTGCGCTATGCTCGATTGGGCATAACAGGAAATCCCTGGCCAGGGTTGCTGAGATCTGCTGGTAAGTGTTATCAGTAGTTTCTAGAACCGTTATGGACCTTGCATCGGCATGACTTATCAGGCTATTGGGGTCTGACGTTTATACCACCCCCTGGGCTATGATATGCGACATATCTGACGAAGAGACCGGACTGTACGGTAGTGTTACTGATTGGATTCGCAGGAGTATGAGCAGGCTTGCTTGTTGATCTTCTGATCGCTCAATACCCGGGTGGCCGTTACGTTTAGAAAACCGCTTGCGGCTTGTGGGTGTTTGATATGATCATCACCTACTGCCGGCGTATTGACGAGTCTTTAGAGTCATACATAGAGGTTTCCTGATTTATGCGAAACGAAGTAGGAGAACATATGTGATATGTGCAGGATCGAAATTAATGCGCGTATGTGATACCGCATTCTAATCTTGCGATATGTGATATCGGTCGGTTATATGTGATATAGCCGGGTTATCGGATTAAGTGTTGATTCGATAGATTGTTGCATTTAATATTAGTCGGTTGTATATGATATAGCCGGATTATTAAATCAAGTGTTGATTTAATGATTTAATGTATATTTATATATGTGATATATTAATTTACATTAACTAATATTAGCTCACTTAAATATTTCTTTTTCTCACTAGTGTGTATATAGTATATATGTGATATATATTAATGTACATGAATTTGTGTCATGCTTGATGCCACATGCTACATGGGTGTACGAGACTTACACCATGCTTATAATAATATGAGGTTTTATTTATTTAAAGTAATTCAATATTAGTTGGAAATTGTCATGCTTGGAAGCTTGGAGAAGCTTGAAGCATCTTTGACTTAGTCCACTAGTTTTGTTTTACTTATAGATATTTATTAACCTAACCATTATTGTTAGCCATGGTTTATTCTCTACATGAGTTGGTGTATGACACTAACTCACCCATGGTTGCTATTCTCACCTCATGAGTTCATTCTTTCATCTTCACTTCATCTTCTTCTTCATTTGAGAAAAAAGCTTGCTAGCTTTTCTCAAGGTGAGAAAATATTGTGAGAAAAACAAATCTAAAGTGGGCTTATTTCCTACTTCATTATCCTATACTATTAGCCATTTAGTTTAGGGTGTTTGCTTCACTAAACCCTAATTTAGTGAAGAGGTAGCATGAGCTTGAGTCTTCTCGACATAGATCATCTTCGGCCTCGAAGACTTCGAGCAAGCATGTTCATTTCTTCATGTGAACCCTTTCTAGAGTTCGGGTGTTCACTACTTGGAGCGAAAGGACTACTACATGGAGCTTTAGAAGTGAAGGACCGGTCTACAAAGGTTGTATTCCTCATTCACTTAGTATGTAAAGATGTTTGCATGTTGTTTCGTCTAAATCTCTAGTTAAGATTCTAGGGTTATGGTTGTTTAGAACGGCAAATTTTTGAAAACGGCATGGACGATACCTTCCGAAACCTTGCTGCCGACCTAGGGAACCCAACAATTAACGGGTTAAGAAACCCTAAAACACGTTTTTAAGATTTACGATCTAAGAAGAGCAAAGCTCTGTTAATGGGTTCGATCATAATCCTTACCAATTTTTTGGCAAAGTTCTGACTCTGAAAGAGTTTCCTTAGGCAGAGATCTAAGCTTTGGAAAGAGAATTAAATTCTCAGGAAGGAGAAATTTAGGGAAGATGAACAACAGTCATCTCAAGGGCCAAAGGCCCTACTTATAGGCATAGAAAGACGGTTCCACTTCCAAGAAAATCCAACGGTGGAAAAGATGCCACCGCTGCACCCACGTGTGAGCCATGTGAGCGCAGCGGTGGGAGGGCATTTGTTTCACCAATAAAAGAGCAAACCTATGTTCAAAACTCAAGAGGCAGCGCCTCACGTGCCTGCCACGAGGGCGCCAGTGCCAGAGTTAAAAACTCTTATATGAGCAGCGCCCATGTGCAAAGCACACAAAACTCAAGAGGCGGCGCCTCATATGCCTGCCACGAGGGCGCCAGCGCCAGAGTTAAAAAAAACTCTTATTGGTACCAGCACGTGCACAGCACGTGAGCGCCGGCGCTTAGTAGAATTAAATTCTGCTCTAGATCCAACGGAGATGATAAATCATCATAATGCAGAATTAAATTATGTTGAGGAAATATTCCTCAAATCTTTCTAAACAAGAAAGATTACTCTCTGTAAAACAGAGTACCGATGGATTAAAAATCCAATGGTGATTAAAGAATCACCAATCTACAGAATAAATTCTGTGTGGGAAAATATTTTCTTAATCTTGTTAAAAATAAGAAAAATACCTTCTGTAAAACAGAAGTCCTTGTATCAAAGATCCAACGGTGGGTAAAATCCCCAAATCAATTAGGATCTCTTAATGAGAGATTTCTTCAACTAATCAACAGACTTGCCTCTACTATATAAGGACCCAAGACTTCAAGTTTAATACAGAGGAACCCCCCCATAAGCTTCGAGAAAAACAAAGCAGAAAGCTTCAAAAAGAAAGAAAGAAGAAGATCTCCCTTCTCAGAAAAAAGCTCTAGGTAAATAAAAAAGAGGAGAGATCAAAGTATCTCGTTTACCTATTAAAGGGTTTAACCCTTTTAAAAAGAAGAACTTAGTTCTTTCTCTGGATCTGAGATCCACAAGACAAGTCTCCCACTAGTTGAGAATTTAATTCTAATCGGGACGAACTTGTTCTTGGAGATCAAAGATTCAGAAAAGAATAAGAAAATTGAACTCCTCAGAATAAAATATACAAGGAGCAATCAGCGCCCAGCGCCTCATGTGCCCCTCACGTGGGCGCCATTCAATTAGGAGTGCTTAGCACTCAGTAGTTGGGACTCAGCACCCAGTGCTTCACGTGCCCCTCACGTGGGCGCCGCTCAATAAGGAGTGCGTAGTACTCAGTGGTTGGCGTTCAGCGCCCGATGCCCCACGTGCCTCTCACGTGGGCGCTACAAAATAGAGAAGTGCTTAGCACCTAGTGAGCGACACCTAGCGCTCGGCGCCCAGCGTCCCACGTGACCCTCACGTGGGCACCGCAGAACATAAAAGTGCTTGACATTCATCATTTAGCGCCTAGTGCCTCACGTGCTTTGCACGTGGGCGCTATAAAAAGTGCTCAACACTCTATAAAGAGACAAAAAAGTAAAGTAAAGTAAAGTGTGGGAGCCAGAACTTACATAAGTGCTCAGCACTGTTTGCACGAAAAAGAGGGACTGAGCCCTAACAAGTGCTTAGCACTTCTTTCAAATAAAAGAAAACTGAGTGGGCCAAGTCCAAATTGGCTAGGTCCCTAATTTAGATCAACCGAGCCCATGGGTTCATTGCTTCTCAAACATGACTCATGATATCCAAAATGATGTTCATCCCACATTTCCTAGGTTAATCTTAGTCCCCCAAAAATGGCTAACGATTCTTAGATGGTCCACCATGATCATTTTCCTCAAACACGGGAATTGGTTCGAGGGTACATCTCTTCACACTTCTGATGCATGTCGTTGTAATTCCTCAACGTGTTCAAAGAGGTGGCGGGTCCCGACAACCAACTGCTTTTGGGTGCACTTCCCAAGCTGACGTGCACACCTTAAACCAAACCACACCCCCAAATGTGTGTATCCCATATCATCGCCGCACATCCCGTCACGTAACAAATACCCGTGCATGCAATGGTGATCTACGGACCGAAATGTGCTCAAACTACAACGTTGTCTCTAAGATGGTGACAACGGACCATAACATCCTTAAACTAAAACCTCACCTCAAAAATGGTGATCTACAGACCGAAATGTCCTCAAACTACAACGTTGTCTCCAATATGGTGACAACGGACCGTAACGTCCTTAAACTAAATCCTTGCCTCAAAAATGGTGATCTACAGACCGAAATGTCCTCAAAATACAACTCTGCCTCCAAAATGGCGATAAGGGACCGAAACGTCCTTAAACTAAAACAATAGAGCCCAAATGCTCTCTTGTTGGATCTGAAACAAAAATGATCCTAACACCTTGTTAAGTAGATCTTATTCTCAAATTGGACTAATGTATCTTTAACAAAAAACCAATCGAGCCCCAAATGCTCATAAACATTTAAGTCGATCTTGATCTCAAAACAGATCAACGATCCTTAAATCAACCCAAACCCAAATCTAAGATATACGGATTTAGACTAATCCACGCCCTACGGGCGACAACATAAATTAGTCTTCGTATACAATCTACGGGCAACCAAAAATAAAACAAACACACACTACACGAAGTGAACTTCTGAAGCAGGAGAAAGCGGTTATCGCGATGCGATAACGTAATTAACTGCAGGGGCTTGCGCCTGCAGGGAAGAGCGTCCTCACAATCAAAAACCCCTCACAAACGAGGGGGAATCTGATGAAGTCTGCTACAACGGCCGCATCCGTCCAAACCTCCAATATACGGTGCCATAAATCAACTTGGCATCTTCGGAGAGGTGGACGGATAAACCCAAATAGCATCTGCCCCTAAATTCAGGCAAGACAGCCTACGCCGCCCATCTCTGTTTTCGGCGGTGAACATAGCAGTTCTCAGGTGACACTGGTACAGGTTAGTCTGTAGACCCGAGATCGTCATAGATTCTTGTGTGGTTCCCACTGTGCTTTGATTTCCTCCCTACCATGGCTCAAAGGAGTCATACAAACAGGTGGATTTTGGGTACAGTCCCGAATCACATGGAGGCAATGAGCAATAGGAGGGGTTTGGTCTCTCCCAGTATAAGAAGTTGATGTTGCGCTATGCTCGATTAGTTATAACAGGAAGTCCCTGGCCTGGGCTGTTGATGAGATTTACTGGTAAGTGTTATCAGAAATTTCTCATACCGTTATAGGCCACGCATCGGCATGACTTATCAAGTTATTGGGGGTCTGACGATTCCACCCCCAGACTCGATATATGACATATCAGACGAAGAGACCGGACTGTACGGTAAGTGTTACCTATAGACTTCATGAGAGTTTGGACAAGCTTGCTTGTTGATCTTCTAGTCGCTCAATACCCGGGTATTCGTTATGTCCAGCTAGTACCGCTGACGGCTTGTGGGTGACTGATGTGATCATCACCTACTGCTGGCGTATTGACGAGTCTTTAGAGTCCTACATTGAAGTTTTCTGGTTCAAGCGAAATGAAGTAGGGCACATATGCTGATATGTGGGGGGGCTAGATTAAATACGGGTATGTGATACCGTATTCTAATCTGGCGGTTATTTGTTATCGGATAGGTTATATGTGATATAACCGGATTATTGAATCAAGTGTTGATTTGATAATGTGATATACAGATAAATGATATTAGTCGGTTATATGTGATATAACCGGATTATTAAATCAAGTGTTGGTTTAATAAATTGATATGTATTTATATTTGATATAATTATACATTAACTAATATTATAGCTCGCTAATTATTTGCTTATATATATATATATATATATATATATATATATATTATGAAGCATGGCATGGTTTTTCTATTTTTGGAAAATAGAAAAAATGAGGTGGAATGGGGAGACTTTTTGTGGTATGGAGCAAAACATGGCTTATTCTTTTTTATATGCATTTACTTGCACTATTGAAGCATGGCTACAATTTTTAATTGTTGAAATTGTAACAACCCTGAACTTTCTGTACAGAATTTTTTCAAAATACAGAAAGGAATACCTTAGCCTGAGCATAAGTTATAAATTTAATTTGCTTTAAAACAGCAAGAAACAACTTATAACTCATTGGTAAAGTCTTGCACTGCTGTGACATAGCCCATGTGTTCAAATCCCCCAGTCACATATTATTTTTATTGATTTTTCTTTTAAACTTTTAGAAGCTCAAAAGTTTGCACGTGCACTACATGTAAAATGAAAAATCACATAGAAAACAAACATGTGCAAAATAGTATTTATACAGCATAGGACACGTGTCAAAGATCCAGAGCCCGTCACCTCAAAATGGACCGGCGAGATTCTACCATAGGCTAGTGCCCTCCTCCCCTCCCCCCCCCCCGCCCCCGTCCCTATTGCCTCTAAATTTTTACCCTACACCTCTTGGACTCCCCCCACTAACCTTAGTCTGTTTGATTTCCCTGCACATTTCTAGAGAATCAAAATGAGGCATTAATCCAAATTTTAATGCATATTTTTAATTCATTCTCCATTACCCTAAACCCTAATTTCTCCTATAAATACCACACTACACCATAGCCCTCCTCATTCATAAATCCATTGCCAAAACTCTCTAAAATTTTTAAGTCCAAGAAGTTGTACAAGTTGAGTTAGCTCAAGGTAAAGTTCCGGCGACGTTTTGGGACAAATCCGGCGACGAAACGACTCCACGACGCTTTCGGAAGTTCCTTCTACCTCTTCCCTCTCCTTCAATCGGTAAGTCCCCTCTCCCCTCCTCTCTTTCTATTAAAAAAACTTCTCTTTTCAAAAGACTTCTCTTCAGCAGCAGTTACCGATAACTTCAAAACTAATTCAGGACTTCAATTCATTTTAAAGTGTCTGAGTCTCAGTCTAATCTAAATCAATCGATATATCCTTGAATATGATTCAAGTATAACACCTATTCAACATGAATCTATTTATACCAGAATTCAATTTATATCAACATGAACATGACTCGACTGAACCGAACCATGGATATACTCTAATTACATGACTATCCATTTATATCCATTCCGTTTACATAATATCATGATTTCGGCAAGTCGAACATCTATTAAACAAAATAATGTACATCAATACAAAAGACATTACGGGGTTTTAAAAGGGTAGACTGGCACAGAATGCGTTAAAGGTGGCACAAGATGGTCATTAAAATACGTATCTATACATCCATTGCCGTTGTTCTGTGGTTTTATCAACAGAGCCTTGTACTAGGGGTTACCAAAGTCCAGGGTGTAAGTTGGACTCCTCTCGTATACACTGGCATATTCTGTACCAAGCTATAAACAACTGCATTAGCATAACAATCAAATATTATACAAGTTATATTCTCATATCTGTCTATTTATCTGTATATTCTATTACTACCTTCCTTTGGGACTTACTGAGCGATTTTTCGCTGACGACATTCCTATTTCTCTTCTTTCTTTGGAATGTTGTCAGGAGGACCCGACTCTGAGGAGTTCGAGACCAGCCAGGAGATTTGGAGAAGACCACTGAGCAGTACGACCATTAGGCTTTACTTGTACTCATTTTACTTTCAGTTCATGCCATTGCTTAGGTATTGCTTTCCATTCTTGTATTTACATTTTCAGTTGTATTGTAAAGAAATGTTTAATCAATAAAAGTTGTTGTTCATTTACATCTCTTGTCATTGTTTTCTTGTGTACTTTATTATATTGCTTAGTTATGCTTAGGATGTTTACTTCTGAGTAAATACGTAGCGGGTCTCGTCGCGTCTCCTTACCCGTATACTGGGAAGCGGGGCGTGACAGGTTTTGTTGGCGGCCCATGCAGATCAGTGCTGCATAGAACCCTACCATGCAGGTCAGTTCTGCATGGACATGCAGGTCAATTCTGCATGAAGTCCTAAGCAATATAACACAAGAATCAGTAACTAAAAACATTCTTTACATTCATATTCCTTGAATCTTACAATTTCATATTCTTTGAATCCATCCTAACTCTATTTTTCTTTCAAGGTTATGGATTCTCCAAACAATACCAGCACAAACTTCAACAACACACCACCATCTCTTCCACTTACGCCTACCGTTGCAGCTCTGATCAACGAGCAAACGGTATTGCTTGATGCAATCAGAAGCCTCCTGGAAGGACATCAGCATCAGACTGCTATCTTGTTGATCCGCCCAGAAGCGGAAGCACCCGGAGTGATGCAATTCCGGGCATTGCACCCGAAGTAATTTTCTGGGAAAGAGAGCCCTTTAGAAGCGGAAGAATGGGCTCATAGTATCGAAGACAATCTGGAAGCAGCACAAGTGCCAGAGATTGCCTGGGTTAGACTTGCGAAGCTGCAACTCACAGATAACGCCAGAGTTTGGTGGAAGGCGGAAGAAAGCCATCTTGACCAGCCGATCGAATGGAAGACTTTTTAGGAGATGTTCGATGCGAAATATTTCCCTGAGACTGTCTGATTTGACATAGAGCAGCAAGTCATCCACATGCAACAAGGCTCTATGTGGAGCAAATCGGTGGATGAGTATGATGCTGAGTTTACCATGCTTATTAGGTAAGATATGTCTCAATATTCGATTTTCAAATATCACATACTACACAGCTAATACAAGACCATAACAGATTCGCGGCACACTTGATACCGACGACTGAGATCAGGTCCAGACGATTTCAGTAAGGGTTGGATCCAGAGATCCAAGCTGCCTTAGCTACAGGGGATTTCCCAACCCACGAACTGTCTCTGAAAGCTGCCTGTCGATACGAAACAGTAGTGAAGAAGAAGGGCAGACCTCAATCTGCCGATGTGAAATGCCCTGCCACCCAGATGGCAGGAGGAGCCTCTTCAATACCAACTTTTGAACCCGGGAGACCGGAAGTAACAAGTAACTGGCCAAGTCCAGATTTTTGTTTCTACTGCAAGAGGGATGGACACATGTGGAAGGACTGTAGGAGCGCAAAAGGCATGTGCTTAGTTTGTGGCGCATCCATTCATGGAATTGAAACATGTCCTTATAGACGCAACTCAGTTCCAACTCACAACACTTATCCGCAGCGGCCAGCTATCCAGGTTCCTGCACCTCATCTTGCTCTCCCAGCTCCACCTCTACGTGGACCTCCTACACAGCCTCCACGCCAATTCCATCAAGCACTGAGGAACATGCCTCGAGGGCAGAGAAACATACCCCAAGGACAAAGGAATGTTCCTCCAGCTAGGAGGAATGTACCCCGACGTCAGGCTTTCACATTAGCGGCCGTAGAAGCCGAGGCTATCGACCAAGGTAACACTGGTAATTCCCTTCAATCTTTTCAAACCCTTGCATCATCTCGTTACTACCGGTATTTCTTTCACCACCACTGTCATCAAACTTTTCTTGAAACTGTTACACTTTCCTTTTATAAATTCCGAGGACGAAATTTTTATAAGGAGGGTAGAATGTAACAACCCTGAACTTTCTGTACAGAATTTTTTCAAAATACAGAAAAGAATACTTGTCACACCCCGCTTCCCAGTATACGGGTAGAGGGCGCGACGAGGCCGCTATGTATTTACTCTGAAGTAAATACGCTAAGCGTAACTAAGCAATATAAAAGAAATGTACACAAGAGACAAATGTAATGGACAACAACTTTATTTATTAACATTCTTTTGTACAATGCATGGAAAATTAAATACATCTAAATGAAAGCAATGCCTAAACAGTGGCATAACAGAAAAGGAAAATACATAATGTAAAAGAAAAGGTACAAGTGAAACTACAGCTCGGGATCTTCAGTAAACTGGTCCAAATCTTTGGCGCTGGGCTCGATCTCTTGAAGGTCCGAATCACCTGACAACATTCCAAAGAAGAAAGAGAAGGAATGTCGTCAGCGAACAATCGCTCGGTAAGTCCCAAAGATAAGGGAGAAGTAGAATAGACAGAAAGTAAGAGAGAGAGTGTAGCTTTTAAAGTTGTATTTAATGTTAACGCTGTTGTTTGTAGCTTGGTACAGAAGGATGCCAGTGTATACGAGAGGAGTCTCTATATGCCAGAGACTAAAGTCGAGTGGAGTACAAGGAACCGTTCATGCCACGGTACAACAGCAACGGAATATAGGTTAGGTGTCTTAATAGTTGCAGTCTCGTACCACTTCTAACACCTTCCGTACCAATCTACCCCTTAAACCCCGCGATATCTTGATTGTATTATTTGTGTTGTATTATAAATTGTATTGTCATGTACAGATGGATGACTTGCCGAAACCATGATATCAGTAAATGGATATAACTGGAGAATCATGTAAATGGAAGTATATTCATAGTTCGGTTCAGTCAATACAGATTAAATAGTTTGAACATATTGAATATATGGATTCATGGATTCATATTGAATTATAGTTTGTACTTGAATCATATTCAAGTCAGATTATTATAATGAGACTCGGTCTGAGTCAGAACAATTAGAAAAGAAATTGAAGTCCTGAGTTAAGTTTTGGTGTTATCGGTAACCGCTGCACATGGGCGGCAGGATTTGTGTCTTTTTCAAAAACGATTACCATGTTGATAACACCGTTTATTAAGTTGTCTACCTTAAATAGGCAAGCACCTACTTCTCCGGCTCCCTAAGGCTCAAGAGATTGGTCCCGCTTAAACCTATATTTATTAGGATCCTTATTGTAATTTATAAAACTTGAGGGGGGTTTATGTAAAAATAATTTTGTATAATTTTCAAAATACACTTCGGCTATTTAATTATCGTCTTTAAAGTTTTCATAGATTTATATTTTATCATTGTGACATTTCTAGTGAATAAAACCTATTTTTCATAATACATGGTATTTAATTATAAAGTCTTGAACTTGTATGGAATTGCATGTTATTTTCATGTAAAGTGATTCTTTTGATTTAGAAAAATTGGAATATTTATATTATATCAAAATAGATATTTTGATGATACCTGCATACATATATATATATATATATATATAATAATTTATTATTTTTCTAGAAATCTCATTTTCTTAAGATATTTGTATTTTTAAATCTTTCGAGACCGAATGCTCCTTGCGGAGGTTTGCATCTCGCACTACTAAACCCGAGGATGTGCGATAATCTGCACCATCCCGAACGGGTTCCCCAAATGGGTTGTAGCGGCGCTTTGCAAAGATTTGTTTAAAAATACGTAATCTTGTAGAAAATGGTTTTTTATAAGTAAAAGGTATTTAAGTGTAAAATTCGTATTCCCGTATTCTATATTCCCGAAACTCATCGTGCTATGTTGTATATGAGCGTTGTGAGGAGGTAGGTCATTACCTCGTGATCTAACTAAAGGTATAGCAAGATTAATGTTGTTTTGTGTCGAAACTAAACTTCATGGTATTTTACTGAAAAGGTACTATAAAATTGCAATATGAAATATTTTGCTATGAAACTTGTTCATGATGTTTTGTTACTAATTAATAGTCAAGATGTGAGAGTTTGATATGTTTGTATTTAAGAAAAGATGGAGTTTTTAAGAAAAACCGAATCGGAAGTCGGATTAACTTCACTTCCGTCGGGTTTTAGTTTTACAAGTTCTTAGAATAGAATAGATAAGGGGGAGGTAGGACTTACTGGATTAGAGCTTAGAAAAGGGGAAGGGGAGTGGAAGTAGGTTTCGGTGCGTCGTTTCGTCGTCGGGAGCTCTTAGAGTCGTCGTCGGAAATTCGCCGGAGTTTCGCCCTTCGCTAACTCCACTTGCACACAAAGGTTCTTGAAATTTTCTTGGGAGTTTTGGTATAGAATTCAGAGTGAGGGGTGTGTATTTAAGGGTGGTATTTATAAGAAAAGATTAGGGTTAGGGTAGGTGAAAGGGTGTGAGAAAATGTATTTAATTTTTGCATTAAAAAAAGTTTTAATTTGATTTTTAATTCTCTATAATAATGCAGGGTTTTTAAAGTGTACAGGGGTTTCCAGAAGACAAAGAGGCACAACTTTTATGAATGGTGAATTAGATTTGGCAACGAGTCGCCGGGCCGATTCAGATGAGTCGGGCCGAGTTCGGCTGCTATGTGTCCCTCGTCGATTCTTCTACCACCTGGGCTCGTTTGTTTTACATGTGACTTTTGATTTTTATGAGTTATGCACGTGTAGGCTCTTGGGCTTCTAAAAATTTAAAAGAAAATAATATTAAAAATAATGTGGATGGTGGGATTTAAACTCTGGTTCTTTGGTTCAGCAGTGCAAGGTCTTACTAGTGAGCTACAAGCATTTTCTTGCTATTAAAAAGCAAAACAAATACTTATAGTACTCACAGGAAATGCAAATACCCCAAATATACATTAACTTTAAATCAAATTTTTGTTCACTAAAATTGGAGTTGTTACAATACTTTAGCCTGAGCACAAGTTATAAATTTAATTTGCTTTAAAACAGCAAGAAACAACTTATAGCTCATTGATAAAGCCTTGCACTGCTGTGACATAACCCATGTGTTCAAATCCCCCAGCCACATATTGTTTTTATTGATTTTTCTTTTAAACTTTTAGAAGCTCAAAAATTTGCACGCGCACTACACGTAAAATGAAAAGTCACACAGAAAACAAACATGTGTAAAATAGTATTTATACAGCCTAGGACACGTGTCAAAGATCCAGAGCCCCTCACCTCAAAATGGACCGGCGAGATTCCACCATGGGTCGGTGCCGCCGGGCCCCCCGTCCCTATTGCTTCCAAATTTTTACCCTACACCCCTTGGACTCCCCCCACTAACCCTAGTCTGTTTGATTTCCCTACACATTTCCAGAGAATTAAAATAAGGCATTAATCCAAATTTTAATGCATATTTTTAATTCATTCTTCATTACCTTAAACCCTAATTTCTCCTATAAATACCACACTACACCATAGCACTCCTCATTCAGAAATCCATTGCCAAAACTCTCTAAAATTCGTAAGTCCAAGAAGTTGTATAAGTGGAGTTAGCTCAAGGCAAAGTTCTGGCGACGTTTCGGGACAAATCCGGCGACGAAACGACTCCACGATGCTTTCGGAAGTTCCTTCTACCTCTTCTCTCTCCTTCAATCAGTAAGTCCCCTCTCCCCTTGTAATACCCAGTTTCGATATACCGTAACTGTATTTTAATAAATAATTTTCAAATATTTTCCCCAAATTTTCCTACATAATTTTCTAAAATTTTCTAAAACCTAAACCTTTACCCTAATTAAACCCTATCCCCTTTTTATATTTTCTTAATTCTTAATTTTCTAAACCCGGCCCATGACCCAACCCGTACCCTCCAACCCGACCCAAACACATTACCTACCCGACCCGAACCCCCGCCACGTCCCTTTCTTCTCCTTCTCCTTCCCTTTTCTTTCCCTCCTTCTCCACGACGTCCTCCCCCACGACCCGCTCTTCTTTATCCCATATCCTTGTGCCCACCGCCATGACGACCGCGCCAACCTCCACGACGACGAAGCCCACGATCACAACAACCCCCGCACGACCCACACTCACCCACAACGAGCTCCTCCATTTCTGTAACAACCCTAAACTTTCTGTACATAATTTTTCCAAAATACAAAAATGAATACCTAAGCCTGAGCACAAGTTATAAATTTGTTTTGCTTTTGAACAGCAAGAAACACTTGTAGCTCATTGGTATAGCCTTGCACTGCTGTGACATAGCCCCTGTGATCGAATCCTCCCAGCCACATAAATTTTTAATTGATTTTTCTTTTAATCTTTTAGAAGCCCAAAGGTTTACACGTGCACTATACGTAAAATGAAAAGTCACAAATTAAACAAACATGTGCAATAGACTAGTTGAAGCGACAGGGACACGTGGCAAGAATCCAAGACCCAACCATACCAAGTTGGTCGGCGAGATTCATCTTGGGGCCGGCGCCTATTGCTCCCAAAATTTCACCCTAGCACCCCTTCGCCTACCCCCACTACGCCTATACTTTTTGTTTACTTTGAAAACATCCAGAGAATGATAATTTCTCTCTTTAATTCATTTTTAATGCACATTTTAATTCCATTCTTCATTACCCTAAACCTTAATTTTCCCTATAAATACCACACCATATTTCACCCCTCCTCACTCAGAATTTCATTACAAAAACTCTCTAAAATTTCCAAGTCCTAAGTTGTGCAAGTGGAGTTAGTAAAGGGCGAAGTTCCAACAACGTTTCAAAGAGATTCCGGCGACGAAACGACGCCTCGACGGTTCCAATAGCTTTCTCTATCTCTCCTCTTTTTAATCAATCAGTAAGTCCCCTCTTTCCTTCTCGATCTCTAGTTTAAAATTTTCACTTTTCAAAACTCGTCGGAAGCGGAGTTATTCTGACTTCCGATTCGCTTTTCTTTGAAATCCAACTCTTTCTTAATAACAAACCTACCAATTTTGAATATATTGTTTAGAAATCATAAACAAACAAATTAGAATAAGTTTCATCTCAAAATAATGTATATGAAACTTTTATCGCATTTTTACGGTTAAATACCACATACTTTATTTTCGACACAATTCAACATATTTCTTGTATTACTTTTAGATAACTCACGAGGTAATGACCTACCTCATCAAAACACTCATCCTTGACATAGCATAATGAATTTTAGGACTCTAGTTTATAGGAAAATACGATTTTACGAATAAATAGCTTAAACATTCAAAAACCATTTTCTTTAAAAAGTGTGTTATTTAATTCCGTGCAATTGCGCCTCTACAACCCATTTTGGGGAATCCTGATCGGGATGGTACGGGTTATCGCACATCCTCGGGCCTAGTAGAGCGAGATGCAGACCTCTGTAAGGAGCATTCAATCTCGAAGGAATTTTAATGCAATTTTTAAGAAAATGAGATTTCTACAAAATAAATAAACTTTATTTTATTAAATATATATATATATATATATTATCAAAAGATCTATTTTAAATATATTATACAAATATTCCGTGTTTTCTAAATCAAAGGAATCACAAATTTCATGAATATACCATGACAATTCAATACAATATCAATATTTCATTAAAATACCATATATAATGAAAACTAGGTTCTACTTACTAGAAAATTTCACTTTTATAAAATATACATCTATGAAAACCCTAAAGACGATAATTAAATACTTGAGGTGCATTTTGAAATTATATCAAAACTATTTTTACGTAAAACCCCCTCAAGTTATACTAAATTACAATAAGGACCCTAGTAAATATAGGTTTAAGCGGGACCAGTTCTCTTGAGCCTCAGGAAGCCGGAGAATATGGATGCTTGCTTATCTAGGGTAGACAGTGTTATCAACGCGGTAATTATCTTGGAAAAAGACACAAATCATGTCGTCCATGTGCAGCAGTTACCGATAACATCAAAACAATCAGGACTTCAATTCTGTTTAAAAGTCTGACTCAGTTCGAGTCATGGTCAAATCTGAAATCAATCTGACTTGAATTCGATTCAAGTATAACTCCATTTCAATATGAATCCATGAATGCCAGAATACAATCTATAACAACATGAACATGACTAAACCGAACCATGGATATACTCTGATTACATGACTATGCATTTATATCCATTCCATTTACTGATATCATGGTTTCGGCAAGTCTTCCATTTACTACAAGACAATATAATACTATACAATCAGTACAAACAATTCAAAATAATACAAAATACACTACGGGGTTTATAAAGGGGTAGACTGGTACGGAACATGTTAAAGGTGGCACGAGGTGGTCACTAAAAGACGTAATTACATCCATGCCGTTGTTCCGTGGTATTTTCGACGGAGCCTTATACTAAGGGTTACCAAAGTCCACGGTGTAACTTGGACTCCTCTCGTATACACTGGCATATTCTGTACCAAGTTACAACAACTGCGTTAGTATAACAAGTATAACATATCTACTTCACCTGTTCTATTCTCTGTCTATTCTTCTCCTTCTTTCTTTGGGACTTACCGAGCGATTGTTCGCTGACGACATTTCTATTTCTCTTCTTCTTTGAAATTTTGTCAGGATGACCCGACTCTGAGCAGTTCGAGACTAGCCAGGAGCACTTGGAGCAGTTCATAGAAGACCCTGAGCATTGACCTTATTTATACATACTTTACTTTTTAGTTTATGCCATTGTTTAGGCATTGCTTTCCATCCTTGTATTTACATTTCCAGTTGTACCAGTAAAAGAATGTTTAATAAATAAAGTTGATGTTCATTTATATCCTTTGTCTTGTCTTCTTGTGTATATTTGCTTTATATTGCTTAGATACGCTTTGCGTGTTTACTTCTGAGTAAATACGTAGCGGGCCCGTCACGTCCCCTCCCTGTACACCGGGAAGCGGGACGTGACAATCTCCTTCGCCAACCACCTACGATCACCGCCACCATCTCGCGATCTCTCCCACGCAAACCCTAGCTGCCTCTCATCTTCTTCTCCTCATTCCACTCCTCCCGAGCACCTCCACCGACCACCCAACCGAGCCCCACTCCTCCTTCTTCTCTTCACCTTCGCCGCCTCCAGCCCGAGATCCTCTCCTCCATCTGCACCGCCGCCTTATCCCTCCATCGCCTAGCCCAGCCAACGAGCTCGAGCCGCCACTACACCCCATGCTCGACCTCGTCGCCTCCACCAACCCATGCCCGCACACCCATAACCGCCTACTGCACCCTTGTCTCCTCCTCCGGCCGCGAGGGACTCCACCGCCGACCTCCAACAACGCCGTCGATCTCCTCCTCGTCACCAACACAGCACCATCACCATCATCACCATCGCTTCCTACTCCAATGACCTCGTCGCTGCAACCCCCACTGCACCGAGCCCCACTTCATCAACTCCACCAAGCTTCCCCTCCTCTCACAACCGTGCTCCTCCTCCTCTCGCCGGCGACCACACTGCACCCAACACTGCCGACGAACCCCTAACCACCGTCACCGCCTTCCTCAACACACACCATCTCGACAAGCAACCCATCATCCTTGACCTCCACCACTCTTCGTCAGGGCTGCTCTGGATCGTCTCAGCCCCTCGACCGTCGTCTCAGCTACTCGCCGTCATCGCCAACACACTCGCATCAAGCTCCCCGCTGTCCAGAGCCAGACCCGAGCCTTCACCACCTCCTTTGCACACCCGAGATCATCGTTGATGTCGCTGTGATCGTGCCATGACTGTGCCATTCTCTCGGCCATTCCATCCATCGCCATCGTCAAGATATCATCGCCAGGCAAGTGTCCTCACTTGCTTACATGCTATGTGAAGAATATACATATTAACATATACGGTTATTTTACATCGGACATTTCCTTAGTGTTTTTCAAAATACTCCGTAACAAACAGTCGTTTGAGTTGAGAGACATACGAGTCTAAAACCTAGTGATAACGTCATATGGAAATCGTAGAACCAAACCGTGTTGGTTTAGTTAAAGAAAACGAATGTTCGATCACTAATCTTATACTTAACTTAGATGTTCGATGCGAACCTGATTGAATGTAAATTCTCGATGTGTAAATCAAATCAAATATTTAAATTGACCGCAATCAAACTACGGTGTCAGATGTAGTTAATGAATGAGTGCGGATCGTCCACAGGGATCTCGAGATTCGTTTGTATTTTTAATTCATTTGAAATGAAATGTTAAGCAACAAGAAAACAAGATTCAAGAGTGATATGTATTCGTGTGTCACAATTCTCTATTAAAGAATCAAGAAATTATAAACAATCAAGAATCGGGGTTTCAATGGTATTTTCCAAACAACAATCAAGAATAATAGAGAGGCTCGTAGGAATCGATCGGATCTTTAGATGTGTTGTAGTCTACAATATTTCGTATTCTTGTCCTTCGAAGAATTGATACTAGATCAATGGTTATCGACGCGAGTTAGGGTTTTCTTGATGAAATTAGGGTTTCATCTCTTAACCCTTGCTCTTTCGAGGATACCATTTATATTCTAGCCTCTAGCAATTTCAAGAAACGATCGGATCACCCCAATCTCGAGCGATGTTGATCAAGAAAGCATCGCATCGAATTGGGTTGTCGATTCTTGAACTTGCTAGGGTTTACAAACTCGTGGGATTCAAGAATTGATTACAAATTTGCTACATCATCATACTAAAGATCGTTTCGACTCCTTAACGAGCGGAGTTTTATTCACACATCACCACATAGACAATATTCAAGAATAGTAAAGATAACATGATGCGGAATTTAAAGAAAACAAGATAGAAGAAAATATCACCTTTTATTTAATCAACAATTTCAATACATTCTTTCAAGATCTACAAGAAGAAAGAAAATCGATCGTTGACTCGGCTTCGCTCGTCTCCGTGGATCGTGGATCTACTTTGATCTCTTGCCCGATGGAAGATCGGCTCGGCTCATAAAAGGGTTGAAGGAATCTTGCTTGGCTTGCACTCAAGATCTTGAATTTTGGTTGGATTTAGGGTTAGGGTTTCCTACAAGATTTCTCACTAATCTTGAGGAAGAAGAAGATGGAGAAAAGAGAATGGCTAAAATCTAAGATATCACTTATGATCCTCTCTATGGCAACATGATATAATGAATGAGTCTAGGGTCCTATTTATAGAACTTTCACAACCCTAGGTTTAGATTTGAATTGGACTTTCCCTCCCAAAGTTTGTTGACAAGGTTTGTTGGGCTTTAGCTTAGGGTTTAAGCAAGGGTTTAGGAAAGTTCTAGAAGTATTAGGCTAGTTTAGGAGTTTGCTGATCTAGTGGAAGTGTCTGGACTCTTCTGGAAGTTTGTGTGCATTATTGAGCTGTAGCCACTGAAACAGGAGTTTCGATGCAATTTGAGGAGCTGAATCCCTGGATCCGCCGCGCAACCGCCGCATGAGGTGGGCATTGGCCGCCCTTCCGCCGCACATTGATGAGGTTGGGATCTGTGCTTTCTTCTGTTGCTTGGTACTGATGTATGGGCTTTTCTTTGATGTTTAGAATTTCAGTTTCCCTTCTGTGTTGATACCAGATTTGAGTTCAATGAGTTTACGAGCAATTGTAATGGTCGAGCAATGTAATGATCGAGCAAGCATCTCTTTTCCTGCATAGACTTCGAAACAGGGGTTGCAAGATATGGAAAATATGCTATGTAATGTAATGCAGTTAATTTCCCTAGAATTGCCGGTTTTAAGGTCGAATACATGTAATGTGATATTTTGCGACCGATTAGCTAATATGTGAATTATGAATACCGTACACTTCTATATGTATGCAAATGTTAAGGAAATTGTCTGCTAAAATATACAGTATTTTCGACTGATCAGAACCCTAGGCAAAAGATCATGTTAAAATGGCGGAACTGGTTATAGATAGATCCATTTGCCGATAAAGAACATCATGTAGGAATTTGGGTTGCATATAGTTAAGTTTATATCATGTAACGACGCCCCCAAAAGGCGACGTCGAATCTGGAATTCACCGCTCATGCCACGTTCTAAAATCTATATTAAATTGAATACAACTCGCAACTTAATGTTTTAGGGCCCGTATTAAAGTCAGCAGATAAACCTACAGTATCCCATAGTTGATCTCTGAATTTTATTAAGTTATAGCAATGAAAACTATGGTGATTCGAGGCTCTGGACTGCTGTCCAGAGCAAGGATCTTTACCTTTACCCGTTTTGGAACACATGTTTCTCTCTATTTAGGCTCGCAAGTGTGTGGAACCATACATAGAAGTGTATATAATCGAATTAGGTTTCTAACGGTGCTGGTCTCGTTGCATTCCAGTGTCTTTTGATATTTATGACATCTTTTAAACCGTCGTTGTGTTCTGCAGTTTCATGCAGAAACAGTGTATATCTCACTGAGTACAATGCATATCATTGTTCCGTCTGATGCGTTGCAAACATAACTGATAAATCTAAATATTATTTAACTGTAGCATAGCCTAATTATACTCCCAACTGGGAGTAAAGCGTGTTACGAAACGGACTTCCAGTTCAGAAATTGGATTTCCAGAAGTAAACACTTAAAATGAAATGACCATAACTAGCGAACCTGAAACTTGATTGATGTGAAACCAATTTTGATGGACATATAATTAAATATAATACTTACCCCTTTTATATTGTTTTACTTAATTTTGCACGTGTGATTTATAGTAAATTTTGCAAGTGGTATAACACTGGCTGTTATATTTTATTTGTATCATAATTAATTACATTCTTATCATATCATGTAGCGGTTATACCCTTATTTGAATAGTGGTCATAAACATTGATAATCTAGTAACCGTGTTACATTACCAAGTGATAATGTTAGTGATTGGACTGTGGCAAGTACGTCAGTGTAAAAGCGTGAATGAATAAGTGAAGTGACACGTACTTGTACACAATCAGCAGAACCAATTAGTTATTGTATTGTCGATGCCTATGTGATATATGTAAATGTAACTATAACTGGAATGGGACGGTTATGGAAGCACTTACATTAGTGTCATAGGTAAGACGTCGAACACTGTCCATTTATCTTGGATACCAGTCGAGACATGCTTGATGGAGACCCCGTCTCCAGTTCTCACGTAGACTTGTCATAGAGCGGCTAGTATTTGGATTCCTGGTCGGTGGTTGATGTAAACCACGGGGTGTGGGATAGTTTGAGTGTGAGTTCGATCAACGGAATCTCAGGAGTCCCACTGCCGGCATATATAGCGATTTCGGGAGTCGCTATATATAGCGGCCACACCCATGAAGAGTGGTCGGCCCCTCTCTCATCCCCACACAAAAATCCTCATTTTTCTTTTTACAATAAAGAAATCAACCCATACCAATCACAACATGTTCAACCCATTCTTTGACCCAAATGTCCATGCCTTTCCATGTCATCATATCCACCTCATTTAAACATGTGATTTTATAAATAAAATCAATAATGAGGTGGCATCTTCTAGAATTCATTCCGCACAAATACAGAATACTTCCCGGTACATGTATCGAAATACACATACGCGTATTCGTACGAAAAATACGAATATCCAAAGAGAGAAAATAAACAGTGAGCAATAATACTAGAATACATATATATATAAATACATATGTAAATTATTAAATCATAACTTGATTTAACAATCTGGCTTAATCCTAAGCCGCTAGTATTATCATCCGTCCGATTAAAGTCTGTGCAGTCCGTGCAGACATTTAATCGGACACCTGTATGTATCAATATACGTTACCTACACCATATCGCCTGAGCCGTGAAAACCCTCTGTGTGGGACTCTAAAGACTCGTCAATACGCTGGCAGTGGGTTTAACCACAAGCACGTCAGCGGCACTAGCTGTACGTAACGGCTACCCAGGTATTGAGCGAAAGGAAGGCCGACGAGCAAACTCATCCGAACCCCTACTGAGCATGTCAGTGACAATATCCGTACAGTCCGGTCTGTTCGTCTAAGAGTATTGCATATCGAGTCTAGGGGGTGGATAAAGTCAGACCCCTAACAACGCGATAATTCGTGTCGGTATGAAACCCATCACTACCTGAGAAACTATCGATCCTGGATCGGTAATTCTCACATGCCCCGGCCGAGGATTTCTAGTGATGGACACCCGTGCACTGCGTGACATCAACCCCCAATACCGGGAGAGACGAATCCCCGACGATCCGCTCACTGCCTCCATGTGGCTCAGGACTGTACCCAACTAAAACCTGTTTGCACGACTCCTTTGAGCCGTGGTAGGGTAGTAATCAAAGCACAGTGGGAACTCACACAAGACAAATGACGATCTCAGGTCAACAGACTAACATGTACACATGTCACCAGGGAACTGCTATCTAACTATAGGTATAATACCAACTAGCATGTTCCCGGCGAGTCCGTCCAGTGTACTCATAACCCAATAAGCACATGTATACTATCTTAGGTGAACAACTGACACCAATGGCTTGTGAGACCGGCCACCGCCCCTCGTCAGGGTCTAGATAAGTATACACCAGTCTAACTGGAGTATCGATGCCCAGTCTCGATACTCCCACGACTAGGGACATTTAAGGATGTGCTTATAGACCCCCAGCTCCCACATATGTGATCGCCATCACAATGCTGGCAGTCAAGCAAGAATCCTATGGGCTTTATCAACATATGATGATAAAGACAAACCAGATAGCATACTATCATCTCGAGTAAGACTGTTTTATCGGTATAGGTCCTCGTTCAATCATCATAATCACATACCTGCGACTATGATAATTGCCTTGAGGGAACTATAACCAACAGTATGGATGGTATTACTGATTATTAGCGAGCGTGATTCGGGCCCGTGTTCCCTTACCCCTGGGGCCTACCATTGGGTTAGGGATACCCTTGGGATGGTTAACGCTCACACTTGGGCTGACGATAGGTTTAGCGGCCTGGACATTGAGACTTAGAGACCGATAGCTGTAGTGACATGGACATTGCATTGATTACTGATCTGATACACTTGCTTTATCGTTACCTGTACCGGTTATTTCATGCTCGCGTCATTGTTCTATATTTACTACTTCATGTTTATCATCATTGCACATTATATATGTATATATTGCTATTGTGTCACTCTGACGACCTGAGTATGCATGCTCAGAGGGAGAAGTGGACTTAGCTCGGATCAGGATCTGTCGTACCTCGAGGATATTGCGGACAACTAGATCAGCGCCGCCAGCGCTATCTTTCCCTTGATTTCTATCTGGTTAGTTTTGTATCTGTTTTAATAGAGGTAGTGACTGCATTTCTCATTACATGTGCTATGTTTAATGATTACTACGAAATGCTAAAAGCCAAAGTGTGACTACGGCGGGATATTTCCTCGACATAGGAGCATGGCTGGCCTTGTCACCCCTCGTATTCCATATTTTGGGAAGCGGGGCGTGACACCCCTCCTCTCTTTCTATTAAAAAGACTTCTCTTTTCAAAACTCGTCGGAAGCGGAGTTAATCCGACTTCCGATTCTAATTTCTTTAAAAACTCAATTTTTCTTAACCACATAATAACCATATTTTTATATCTTGTTTAATAAACATAAAAAAAACATTTACAATAAGTTTTAATTCAAAATATAATGTTAAACAACTTTTACTTAACTTTTACGGTAAAATACCATCTAGTTTACATACGACATTACTTCATAGTTTGGCTCATATTACATTTAGAAAACTCATGAGGTAATGACCTACCTCATCACAACACTCATCTTTACATAGCACGATGGCTTTTGTAACAATTTTTGTGGGACAAAACACAATTTACATTAAAATACCTTAAACTATTAAAACCTGTATTCTTTAAATTGTTTTAATTAATTTCTTGTAAATAAGCCTCTACAATCCATTTTGGGGAACCCGATCGGGATGGTGCGGGTTATCGCACGTCCTCGGGACTAGTAGAGCGAGATGCAGACCTCCTCACGGAGCATTCGATCTCGAGGAATTTTTATTACAATTTTTAAGAAAACGTGATTTCTATTTAATAAATAAATTCTATTTTTTATAATTATATATATATATAAATATTATCAAAATATCTATTTTAAATATAATATATATTCCATATTTTCTAATCAAAAGAAAAGAATCACAAAAGATTATGAAAATACCATCACATTTCAATACAAGTCAAATTACAAGAAAATACCATATACAATTCAAAGTTAGGTTTACATCCACTAGAATATTTCATTTTATAAAAATTACAACTATGAAAACCCTAAAAACGATAAATAAATACTTAAGATTTACTTTGAAAATATATCAAACTATTTTTCATAAAACCCCTCAAGTTATACTAATTTACAATAAGGACCATAGTAAACAAAGGTTTAAGCGGGACCAGTTCTCTTGAGCCTCACGGAGCCAGAGAATTTGGGTGCTTGCCTATCTAAGGTAGATAACCTAAAAACGGTGTTGTCAATACGATAATTGTCTTGGAAAAAGACATAAATCATGTCGTCCATGTGCAGCAGTTACCGATAACTCCAAAACTAATTCAGGACTTCAATTCGTTTTAAAGTGTCTGACTCAGACAAAGTCTTAGTTTAATCTGAATCAATCGATCTATCCTTGAATATGATTCAAGTATAACAACTATTCAGCATGAATCCATTTATACCAAAATTCAATCTATATCAACATGAACATGACTCGACCGAACCGAACCATGGATATACTCTGATTACATGACTATCCATTTATATCCATTCCGTTTACATGATATCATGGTTTCGGCAAGTCGTACATCTATTAAACAATATAATCTACATCAATACAAAAGACATTACGGGGGTTTAAAGGGGTAGACTGGCACGGAATGTGTTAAAGGTGGCACGAGATGGTCATTAAAAGATGTATCTATACATCCATTGCCGTTGTTCCGTGATTTTATCGACGGGGCCTTGTATTACGGGTTACCAAAGTCCACGGTGTAAATTGGACTCCTCTCGTATACACTGACATATTCTGTACCAAGCTACAAACAACTGCGTTAGCATAACAATCAAATATTATACCAGTTATATTCTCATATCTGTCTATTCTATTCCTACCTTCCTTTGGGACTTACCAAGCGATTGTTCGCCGACGACATTTCTATTTCTCTTCTTTCTTTGGAATATTGTCAGGAGGACCCAATTCTGAGGAGTTCGAGACCATCCAAGAGCACTTGAAGCAGACTACTGAGCAGTACGACCATTAGGCTTTACTTATACTCACTTTACTTTCAGTTCATGCCATTGTTTAGGCATTGCTTCCATTCTTATATTTACATTTTCAGTTGTATTGTAAAGAAATGTTTAATCAATAAAAGTTGATGTTCATTTACATCTCTTGTCATTTTTTTCTTGTGTACTTTATTATATTGCTTAGTTATGATTAGCGTGTTTACTTCTGAGTAAATGCGTAGCGGGCCTCGTTGCGTCTCTGTTCACCGCCGAAAGATGCGACCGGGACGTTGGGACGTCAGGCCTGAATTTCGAGGGCAGATGCTATTTGGTGCTATCCGTCCACCTCTCCGAAAATGCCAAGTTGATTTATGACACAATGTATCGAAAGTTTAAACGGATGCGGCCGATGTAGCAGATTTCGTCAGATTCCCCCTCGTTGAGGGGTTTTTGATTGTGGGGACGCTCTTCCCTGCAGGTGCAAGCCCCTGCAGTTAATTACGCTACCGCATCGCGGTAACCACTTTCTCCTTCTCCAGATGGTCACTTCATGTCATGTGTGTTTGTTTTGTTTTTGGTTGCCCGTGGATTGTATACGGAGACTAATTTATGTTGTCGCCCGTAGGGCGTGGATTAGTCCAAATCCGTATTTTCTTAGATTTGGGTTTGGGTTGGGTTTAAGGATCGTTAATCTAATTTGAGACTAAGATCAACTTAAACGTTTGTTAAGGATACGTTAGTCTAATTTTAGACTAAGATCAACTTAACCATTCGTTAAGGATACGTTAGTCTAATTTTAGACTAAGATCTACTTAACAGGATCATTTAGATCCAACAAAAGAGCATTTGGGCTCTATTGTTTTAGTTTAGAGACTTTGCGGTCCATTAGTTTAAGGACATTACGGTCCAAGGTTAAGGACATCATAGTCCATGGGCTTAAGGACCCCACAGTCTAAGGTTAAGGACATCATAGTCCATGGGTTTGTCTGGTTGTCGGGACCAGTCACCTCTCTGAACATGTTGAAGGGATTACAACGACAAATATCAGAGGAGTGAAGAGATGTACCCTTAAACCAATACAGGTTGGGATCTGTAGTCCAATTTGGAACTAAGATCAAAGATTTATGAGCATATGGGCTCAATTAATCTGAATGAGGGGTTTATGGCCAACTTGGGCTCGGCCCACTCAGTTAAAATGTTAAACATTTGACAATGCAGAGTATTGATTTGGGTTCTGACAGCCTTTGTCTTTTATTGAATGCTGAGCATTCATTATAGCTCTAAGGCTTTATTTAAAGAACAGTTTATGTTCTATTAGCGCACACGTGAGGAGCACGTGGCGCGCTTGGCGCTAGCGCCAGTTAATGAGCGCAAAGCGCTTCTGTGATATAGCGCACACGTGAGGAGCACGTGGCGCGCTTGGCGCTGAGCGCGCTTGGCGCTGAGCGCCAATCTATGAGCGCAAAGCGCTATTTGTTAAGTGGCGCACACGTGAGGAGCACATGGTGCGCTTGGCGCTGAGCGCCAGTCCATGAGCGCAAAGCGCTATTTGTTAAGTGATGCACACGTGAGGAGCACGTGGTGCGCTTGGCGCTGAGCGCCAGTCTATGAGCGCAAAGCGCTATTTGATCAGTTTTATGATCTGAGAAATAAATTCTCGTTTATAAGAGACTTTGTCTCAAGATTCTAAGAACAAAGTTCTTATTTTATAGGAGATGTTTTAATCTCTTATTCTGGTGAAAGGCTTTGCCTTTATGGATCTGTGATCCTAAGAGAATTGAATTATTCTCCCCCCTTTTTTATAATAAGATGTTCATGATCTCTTTTTGTAAAAGACCTTAGTCTTATAGATCTATGATCTGTGAGAAGAATTATGTCCTTCTTCTTTTATGAGATTTTTCTTATCTCTGTTATTTTTTTACCTTAAAGAAAAGTTCTTCTACCGAGAACTTGCTCTTCTTTCTGAGATTTCTCAAAATTTATAGGGGGATTCCTCGCTGTGAGACTTGAAGTCTTGGGGCCTTTATATAGAGCAAGCTGATTTGTTCAATCGGTTAAGGAGATCGTTTCTCCAATTGATTTGGGGATTTCCCCATCGTCGGATCTTTGATCCAAGGGCTTATGATTTATAGAAGGCAATCTTCATGTTTTTAACAAGATTGAGAAATCTTTTCCCATACAGAATTTATTCTGTATTTTGGTGATTTTTAATCACCATTGAATCATTGATCCAACGGTGCTCTGATTTTCAGAGCACAATCTTTCCCGTTTGGAAAGATACTGAGGAATGTTTCCTCAACAGAATTTTATTATGGTTAATTGATAATTTTTAATCATGTTCGCTGGACGGTGGAGAACGTTTAGTTCTAGCGCTAGCACACTCGTGCTTTGCACGTGGTGCGCTGCTTAGAGTGCAGCGTACTTAGCGCCAGCGCACACGTGTTTTGCACGTGGTGCGCTGCTTAGAGTGCAGCGATCTTAGCACCAGCACACACGAGCTTTGCACGTGGTGCGCTACTTGGGGTGCAGCGCACTTGGCGCTGCTTCATTTCAAATTTTGAAATTTAAACAGAGCTTTGCTCTGATTGGGAGAAACAAATGCCCCCCCACCGTTGCGCTCACGTGGCCTACACGTGAGTGCAGCGGTGGCTGCATCTGCGCTCTTGGATCAACTTAGAAGTTGAAACGGCTCTCAGTGCCTATAAATAGGGCCTTTGGCCCTTGAGATGATTTATGTTCATCTTCTTTCTTTCTGAGAATTTTTATTCTCCTTCAGAGCATAGCTCTTTGTCTTGAGAACTTTCTTAAGGACGGAACTCTGTCAAAATTTAGGTAAAAATTAAATCTTTTAAAGGATTATTTAATAATGTAGGGTTTCACCCATTAACAGAGCTTTGCTCTTCATATATTTTCGATCTAAAGAAAACATTTTTTTAGGGTTTTATTAACAGAGCTTTGCTCTCTTGAAATCATAGATCTAAAGAGATCTTTCTTAGGGTTTCTTAACCCATTAACAGAACTTTGCTCTTTTCAAATCATATAGATTTGTTAATCTCTTATGAAGAACTCTTAGAGTTTGTTTATAGATCTTGAAGATCTCAGAATTTTAATTCATTAAAAAATTTATTTTAAGTTTTTTGATGGGTTATTCCATCACTTTTACAGAGCAAGGCTCTTGAGGAATTTTTATTCCTATCATCATCAGAGTTGACAGATGTCACTCTGTCACAGAGCGCTGCTCTCAAGGGGAGATTTACTCCTTGGCCTGAGGAGTCTCTCATTAAATGAGAATCCTTTTTTCTTTTTTTTTCTTTAGGATTTCTCTTTTATTTACACAAATTTAAATTCGTTAAGTGTCATAACCAGAACTTGTTTTCTCCATGAGGATATCAAGAGTCGTTTAAATCCTTGTGACCGTTTTAATAAGGATTTTCTTAATCAGTCTTTCCACTAACTCTTGCTGATTTTTCTTTTCAGACGTTATGGACGCTTATATGTATGATCTCGACGAGATTATTTCTTATGGAGACATTCGCGCACTAGGCCGCTGCCAGAACCAGGAGTATACAAACGCCCAGTGCGCCGAAATCATGCATCGCTTTGATGGATACAATGGTCGGCTGCTCCCTCGTCGTTCCGCTCTCTTGAAGCTTATTGTGAGAGCGATCTAGGGAGCACTTTCTCTATTCTATGCCGGCATGCCGCTTAAGGCATTGGATGATGCCGAAGACAAGGAGCACTCAGTGTATCTGATGGGCCTAATCTCAAAGAAAAGGCGAGACAACCTCATTGATATCCTGCATCAAGCTTTTCAGCAGGCGGCGATACTCGCTGCCTATCGAAGAGTGGAGGACATCAGTGGGGATCCTGACCCTTATGATCGTGAAAGGATGCACACGAAGATGGTCCGAGAGGCCCGAAAATTTTTGGACGGCCTCACTTTTGAATTTCTCAATCCATGTCCTGGATTTGATGTCTTGACTTTGTAAACATTCTAATTATGTTTTTGTTTACTGTTTTCATCAATGTAGGCATTTTCTGAAGTATGAATAGCAAGCATTTTCATTTCCATGTGTTTATTTTATGCATCAAACTTTTTCGCACATGCATGAATGGGTATGCCTTGAACGCTTAACTGAATGTGAATCAAATGTTCTCCTTACTGTCGCTTTCTTCTCTTTGCTTTGTTGTTGGCACATTTACTTTAGCAAGCGTAGCCTGTAGACAGTAAGCGACGGACCATCTTGCACTCTTTGCAGGGTAACGATGGCTTGGGAGACAGGGTTAGGATCTTCCACCTAAGACTTTTCAACTTTATGAGCCGTGAGGGTCTCATAAAGACTTTGCTCCCTACGAATCGAGAGGATCTCGCAGGCGTGGTTTCTCCTTAGGAATCGTGAGGATTCCAAAGTGTGTTTTCTCTTAAGAGTCGTAAGGATCTCACAAGAGATTTTTCTCCTTACAAGTCGAGAAGACTCGTAAGTGATTGATGAGTTGACCTGCTCCCGAGTCAAAGCATTGCTTTGACGGGGAGTTCGAGGGTTTGCTCTGGTTGTTTCCCATTGAGTCAGAATTGACTTTAGCCGTGTTCCACGGGGCCAGGAGGGGTTGACTTTGGCCATACGGGGTCAGGATTGATTTTAACCATATGGGGTCAGGATTGAGGATTGACTCTCGGTTGTCTGTGCACCGCCGAGTCATGGAACTGGGAACTTTGCCGCGGCTCCGCTTTGCTGACGTTGCGTCTGCTGCAATGAGACAAATGTCGAGGTGGTCTCTAGGTTGTCTGTGAACCGTCAAGATTTGGAACTAGGGACTTTGCCATGGCTCCGAGGTTGATTGTCGCGTCTGAATCCTGCTGGAATGAGGAGAACGCTGGGGTGACATCGCGTCTGCTGTATCGAGACGAACGTCGAGGTAGTCTTTAGGTTGTTGGTGAACCGTCGAGATTTGGAACTAGAGACTCTGTCATGGCTCCGTTTTGCTGACGTCGTATATTTCTGCAGAGACACTGATTTCTCTGTGGGTTGACGCGAATCGAGATGCTCTCCTCAAGGATGCTGATTTCCCTAAATCGAGGTTTTTTCCAAGGACACCGATTTCCTCGGAGTTGAGACGAATTGAGGTATTCCTGCAAAGACACTGATTTCTCTGCGGGTCGACGCGAATTGAGATGCTCTCGTTAAGGACGCTGATTTCCCTGAATCGAGGTTTTTGCCAAGGACACTGATTTTCCTGGGGTTGAGACAAATCGAGGTATTCCTGCAAAGACACTAATTTCTCTGCGGGTCGACACGAATCGAGATGCTCTCGTCAAGGATGCTGATTTCCCTGAATCGAGGTTTTTGCCAAGGATACCGATTTCCCTGTGGTTGATACGAATCGAGGTATTCCTGCAAAGACACCGATTTCTCTGTGGGTCGACGCGAATCGAGATACTCTCGTCAAGGACACTGATTTCCCTGAATCGAGGTTTTTGCCAAGGACACTGATTTCCCTGGGGTTGAGACGAATCGAGGTATTTCTGCAAAGACACTGATTTCTCTGCGGGTCGACGCGAATCGGGATGCTCTCGTCAAGGACGCTAATTTTCCTGAATCGAGGTATTTGCCAAGGACACTGATTTCCTCGGAGTTGAGACGAATCGAGGGATTTCTGCAAAGACACTGATTTCTCTGCGGGTCGAAGCGAATCGAGATGCTCTCGTCAAGGACGCTGATTTCCCTGAATCGAGGTATTTGCCAAAGACACTGATTTCCCTGGGGGTTGATATGAATCGAGAGATTCCTGCAAAGACACTGATTTCCTTATGGGTCGACGCGAATCGAGATGCTCTCGTCAAGGACGCTGATTTCCCTGAATCGATGTATTTGCCAAAGACACTGATTTCCTCGGATTTGTGACGAATCGAGGTATTCCTGCAAAGACACTAATTTCTCTGTGGGTCAACGCGAATCGAGATGCTCTCGTCAAGGACGCTGATTTCCCTGAATCGAGGTATTTGCCAAGGACACTGATTTCCCTGGGGGTTGAGACGAATCGAGAGATTCCTGCAAAGACACTGATTTCCTTGCGGGTCGACGCGAATCAAGATGCTCTTGTCAAGGACGTTGATTTTCCTGAATCGAGGTTTTAGCCAAGGACACTGATTTCCCTGGGGTTGGTTGACTTGTTTCCGAGACGGAACGTTGATCCGGCGGGGAAGTCATTGGTTGACTCTAGGTTGTCTGTGGACCGTAGAGTCTTGGAACTAAGGACTTTGCTGTGGCTCCGCTTTGTTGACGTCGCGTCTGAATCCTGCTGGAATGAGGAGGAACGTCGTTGTTGTTCTTCTGGGATGCAGATGTTGCCGTCAAGATCTGACTCTCCCGTTGACAAGGTCTGGTGGGGAAATGTGGTCCCCTTTTTATTTATGCCCATGGGTTGTATACAGGGGTTAGTATGGACTCACCTGTAGGGTAAAAGTTTCATTTCATATATTTTTTTTGTTTTCTTTCCGCGATGCTCTATCATTTCAGCTTTCTGTATCGCGAAAGTCGCGATTGCCCAATCATTTCGGCTATTTTTCGCGGTGCCCAATCATTTCGGCTATTTTTTCTTTTTACTCGCTATTTTTTATTGCGAGTTGCCCAAACATTATGCATATATTTTTATTTGCTGATTTTGTTGCAAGTTGTCCCATCATTTCGACTATTTCATATGCATTTTTGGCTCGCTGAATTTTTATCGCGAGTGTGGAACTTGGAATCTGGTGCCAATCTCAGCATCAGTATCGCTACGACTAGAATATTGCCAGGAGCGAATCATCATTTGCCTCTGTCGATGTCGAATAAAGGTGGCTTAGCAAACAGGGTTAGGATCCTGTTGACTAAGGCTTTTTGACTTTACGAGCCGTAAGGGTCTCATAAAGGTATTTCTCTCTACGAGTCGTGAGGATCTCGTAGGTGCATTTTCTCCTTAAGAATCGTGAGGAGTCTTAAGTGTATGGTCTCTTATAAGTCATAAGGATCTTACAAGAGTGTTTTCTCCTTATAAGTCGAGAGGACTTACAAGGGTCGTTCACCGTATGAGCATATCCCCAGTCGCTGGTAGGACTTTGTTAGGAAAAGGTTTATTTGTGCTCGTGGATTATATACAAGGGTCAATATTGAACCGCTTGTAGGGCAATCTGGGGATTGTGATGGCTTAAGAATAGGTTCAGATCCCTGTAGCTTAAGGCTTTTGAATCCCATGAGCCGTGAGGGTCTCATAAGGGGAATTCTCCTTACGAGTCGTGAAGATCTCGTAAGTGTATTTTCTCCTTAGGAATTGCGAGGATCCCTAAGTGTGTTGCTTCCCTTCGTGAGTCGTAAGGATCTCACGCAGGTAGTTTTCTCCTTATAAGGTCGAGAGGGCCTTGCAAGTGTCTTTTAACGAAATTGCGCCCTTTCGGGTTTTCACAAACTCGCCGGTAGCCCTGCTGTTTTTACTCACGGAGCCCTTTCGGGTTTCATCTGTGCCCATCTCGCTTGTGGACGTACCTTTTTTTTCGCGTCAGCCTGGGGATGTCGTGGGTTTGTAGTAGTTTAAAGACGTTTCGGTCATCTGTTCATAGGTCCGAGATTTTTCGGGCAACGTACGATTACGCAGCTAGATTTTCTCGCAAATCTTCGCATTTTTTATGTCGGAGGTGGATTCCTTGAAGAGAGGGCTGAGGGCGATTTCTTCGTCAGAGTCGGTTCCAAAGGTGATAACTTGCGATTCCTTGGTGTTGACTATGTGACAGTTGCCAGCAGCTCTTTTGCGCTCATCTGTCGTGCTTTTCTGTTCCCGACGAGCCTTGCACTTCACTCGTTGAACGTGTTGTCGGTGGGCAACATATCCCTGCCACCAGTTTTTAAAGGCTATGCATTCCTCTGTAGGGTGTGCAATGTTCTGATGGTATAAGAAGAAGTTAGGATGTATGTCCGCTTCATCAAGACGTATACCGCCAGGAGAATTTCCTCTGAAAGAGGGCAACTTCATTCTTATTGACAGGGCCCTAGCGAATCGTTTCCTTACTTTAATCTTGCTTTTGCTGGCGATAGGGATGCTTCGATCCGGTTAGGGTGCCTCGACCTTTTCATTCAGTCGTCGGCATTTGACTTTTTCGAATATAGCAAGTCCGCGCTCTCAATTGGCTTTGCTTTTCTGACGGGCTTCGTTCAGTAGCAAGTCGATCATCTCGTCAGACGGTTCCAAGGGTTTTGGCTTCGATCCTGCCCCCAGCTCTTTTATGCTCTCTTCTATCGACGAGTGAGCTTCTTCGTTAGTTACCGCCGAATGAGAGATCATGTGGCAACTTGCCACATAGTCTTCAGATTCTTCTGATGAGTCATCCCCGTCGTTATTGTCGTTATCTCCGCTCTTAAGGATATTGTTGAGAAATTCTTGGAGTGTGACCGGGGTCCGCGCCTTCTGGTTATATTCCTCCAGCGCGTCAATATGCTTTTGCAGATCCGTACGCTTGTCATCAAACTGCGCGGGCTTTTTGATCTTCTTCCTTTTCGTCGAAGACTTTGACGGCTGGGCCCGAATGTTTTGTCCACCATCACTATTAACTCTCAATGTTGGGCGTGGTTTCAACATCCCCTCGATGATCTCTGGCTCTAGCGGGCTTTTCCACCTGATCACCGGACATGTTTGAAGATCTTTCAGCATTCCTTTAGTTTTTGCCGAAAGAACGACTTCCCATGAAGCTTCCTCTATAATAGAGCATGATGCCCCCGGCATGTCCATCTTTTCAGGAGTGTGTGGCTGAGGCGGGCTTACTTTCCAATTCTCGGATGGCGCGAACTTGCCCTGTTGATACCGGTCTTCAACCCAATTTTTGAAGACGTAGCGGTCTTCGATCGGATGGCTCAATACTCGGTGGTAGGGGCAGTAATTGGGATCGTTGACATCGTTCGGTTGTAATGGGTGTCTCGGCTCCGGTAGAGTGATGAGCCCGTTACGCACTGCTAGTTCGAACAGTCTCCTTGTTTTATCCCGGGGAAACGAGTAAGGACGTCTCAACTTCTCATCGAGGGATTGTCGCTTGTTGCTTTGGCGAACAACCGGTCTCGGGCCATTCGGTTGCTGTTGAGTGTTGGCGACAAAGGTCGCTTTCCCTTTGCCCTTTTCATTCCGAGGCTTCGTCTTTGAAGAGGAAGGCCTATGGCCAATCTGATCCATTTAGACCAGCTTGTTAAGCAAGGCCTGAAAAGTAGTCGGCTTGAAGAACATCATGAACTGGGATATGGTTGCTTGCGGATCAAGGGTACCCACGAACATGCCTACCGCAGGCGCTTCTTCAATGCGCTGCTCGCACTTCGACCATAAATTTCTCCACCGTATCGCGTACTGCATCCATGTTTCGCCTGGCTTTACTCTGGCATTGATCAATGTTGTGATTGGGGTGCGTTCGCTAGCGCTTGCAAAACGTTGGGTGAACAACAATTCCATCTCCGTAAAAGTTTTGACGGAGTCGTTGGGAAGCTCTGAGTACCATTCGAACGCCGTCTCCGCCAAGCTGTCGACGAATTGGCGAAGCAGTAGCTTATCGTCCCCTCCAGTGTTGCCGCAGAGAGTCCTGAACTGAGCGACATGTTGATGGGGATTGCTTGTCCCCTTGTACACATGGAATTTAGGAATCGTGTATCATGGCGGGTATTTTATTTGATCGTACCAACCCGGATAGGGCCGTCCAGTTCTGACGACTTGGCCAGTTGCTTCATTTGCCTGATAAGCTCGTATTTGTTGAGCTATATAATCATCCAGGGCGACTTTTGAGATGGTCTTCTCTTTGGCTACTGAACAAGCAGGAAGATGGTTTGACGTCTCCGCTCGGTCGTCTTCGAGGATAATCGGAGGATCTTCAGTTGGAGGATCCGGCTGTAATATCATCCCGACCATGTCTTGGAATAAGAACGCTATTCGTTTTATATTGGTCGCTTGTTCTGCGGCCCCTTTGTCCTTTTTCTCAAGCATTCTCCGAAGGAATTCGACATCCGTTTCTTGCTCACGACGCTGCTCCGAAGATGTCTCCGGGCTTGCTTTTGGTCCCGTGAGTGCAGCCATGGCTGTTAGCATCTCTTGGAGCTTTTGTTGTTGTTGCTCCTGAGCCTTAGTCACTGATCGCGTAAGCGGTCGATGACCTGTGGAGATACGGCTATCCTCTTTTCCGGATGCCATATAGACGGTATGCACCACCATACCCCCAGACTTAGGGCGTTTAGGCTCAGTGCCCTTGACATTTGTCACCGACACGGGGATTTTCTCCGGCCTTCTCTTTTTGTGGGCTGATGAAGTTGAGGGGGCCATTGCAGCTGGCACCCAGGTAGACGACACTTTTTGTGGCTTGATAGGATGATCCTCTTCTCGCCGGACTTTCATCTTTTTCTGTCGGCGGGGGTAGTCTTGATCAATCACGGAGTCTTGGACCTGCCGCCAGACCTTGTGAATTTTGGAGGACAGCCGCTGAGGGGGCTGCTCCAGCTTCGCCTTTGCAGCGCTCTCCATAGGTGGAGGAGACCATTTCAGCACAGCCGTCGGAGAGTTCTTGCGGACCATCCTGAGTGGTTCAAAGCTATTCCCAGTTGGAACAGCAGCATCGACTTCTACCATTGGAGCTTGCGGAGTCAGTCCAGAAGGAGAGCTGCCCTCAGCCTTCCTTACTCGGCGCCAGTGACGACGGTGAGCATGTCGTGCTGACGGGACCGGCTCAGTTATGGGGGTGGATTCGTCATGCCCCCTGTTCTGGCGGAGGGTTGCTGTCGGCGTTAGCCTCTTGAAAACTGGCGTCCGTTGAGTGGGGATGGCCAATCTATCGAAAGCAGACTTTCGTGCAGGGGGAGCAGTTTTGATGACTTCGCCTGGAACGGGAGCTAAAATAGTCAGTCTTGCAAAGACCGACTCCTTAGCAGGGGAAGCCGCTCTGACGAATTCAGGGGCAGGAATGGCTATCCGCTTCAGGATAACCCCTTCAGGAATTGTGGGCTTCTTCATGGGCCCATCTGAGCTTCGGCCCAGTCTGTTGAAAACTGAGGCACTGGATTTGGACGACCCGTTGAGAGGGGTCGCAGTAGTGGCAAGCCGATCAAAGACCGACTTCTTCGGAGCTTCTTGCGATGGTACAGGAGCGCTGAAGCTTGTTGGCGGGATCATGGTCCTGAAGAATAGCCCAGTGGTGGCTTGGGTCATTTGTTCCACCGGCATTGTGAAAAGGGAAGTCGCTTGGGGCCCGTAGGTTACTCCTCCAGATAGGATGGAGTGAGAGTTGCAGTTACGGTTAGTGCAGTTTGAAGCCATTGATCTTCTGTTTTCTGCACGGAGCAAGACACCAAATCTTAGTACCTCGACTCCAGGGCAACCATGTCAAACCGTGATTTGTTCGCGAAACACGACACACGAAGTGTGGAGTGGAAAGAGGAAAAGGTCCCACCGGGCGTGCTAGAATCTGTTCACCGCCGAAAGACGCGACCGGGACGTTGGGGCGTCAGGCCTGAATTTCGATGGCAGATGCTATTTGGTGCTATCCGTCCACCTCTCCGAAGATACCAAGTTGATTTATGGAACCATGTATCGAAGGTTTAAACGGATGCGGCCGATATAGCAGACTTCGTCAGATTCCCCCTCATTGAGGGGTTTTTGATTGTGGGGACGCTCTTCCCTGCATGCGCAAGCCCCTGCAGTTAATTACGCTACCGCATCGCGGTAACCACTTTCTCCTTCTCCAGATGGTCACTTCGTGTCGTGTGTGTTTGTTTTGTTTTTGGTTGCCCGTGGATTGTATACGGAGACTAATTTATGTTGTCGCCCGTAGGGCGTGGATTAGTCCAAATCCGTATTTTCTTAGATTTGGGTTTGGGTTGGGTTTAAGGATCGTTAATCTCATTTGAGACTAAGATCAACTTAAACGTTTGTTAAGGATACGTTAGTCTAATTTTAGACTAAGATCAACTTAACCATTCGTTAAGGATACATTAGTCTAATTTTAGACTAAGATCTACTTAACAGGATCATTTAGATCCAACAAAAGAGCATTTGGGCTCTATTGCTTTAGTTTAGGGACTTTGCGGTCCATTAGTTTAAGGACATTACAGTCCAAGGTTAAGGACATCAGAGTCCATGGGCTTAAGGACCCCACAGTCCAAGGTTAAGGACATCATAGTCCATGGGTTTAAGGACCCCACAGTCCAAGGTTAAGGAGATCATAGTCCATGAGCTTAAGGACCCCACAGTCCAAGGTTAAGGACATCATAGTCCATGGGCTTAAGAACCCCACAGTCTAAGGTTAAGGACATCATAGTTCATGGGCTTAAGGACCCCACAGTCTAAGGTTAAGGACATCATAGTCTATGGGTTTGTCTGGTTGTCGGGACTCGTCAACTCTTTGAAGACGTTGAAGGATTACAACGACAAATATCAAAGGAGTGAAGAGATGTACCCTTGAACCTATATTGGTTGGGATCTGTAGTCCAATTTGGAACTAAGATCAAAGATTTATGAGCATATGGGCTCAATTAATCTGAATGAGGGGTTTATGGCCAACTTGGGCTCGGCCCACTCAGTTAAAATGTTAAACATTTGACAATACTGAGCATTGATTTGGGTTCTGACAGCTTTTCTGTCTTTTATTGAATGCTGAGCGTTCATCATAGCTCTAAGGCTTTATTTAAAGAACAGTTTATGTTCTATTAGCGCACACGTGAGGAGCACGTGGTGCGCTTGGCGCTAGCGCCAGTTAATGAGCGCAAAGCGCTTCTGTGATATAGCGCACACGTGAGGAGCACGTGGCGCGTTTGGCGCTGAGCGCCAGTCTATGAGCGCAAAGCGCTATTTATTAAGTGGCGCAGACGTGAGGAGCACGTGGTACGCTTGGCGCTGAGCGCCAGTCCATGAGCGCAAAACGCTATTTGTTAAGTGGCGCACACGTGAGGAGTACGTGGTGCGCTTGGCGTTGAGTGCCAGTCTATGAGCGCAAAGCGCTATTTGATCAGTTTAATGATCTGAGAAATAAATTCTCGTTTATAAGAGATTTTGTCTCAAGATTCTAAGAACAAAGTTCGTATTTTATAGGAGATGTTTCAATCTCTTATTCTGGTGAAAGGCTTTGCCTTTATGGATCTGTGATCCTAAGAGAATTGAATTATTCTCCCTCCTTTTTATAATGAGATGTTCATGATCTCTTTTTGTAAAAGACCTTAGTCTTATAGATCTATGATCTGTGAGAAAAATTATGTTCTTCTTCTTTTATGAGATTTTTCTTATCTCTGTTTTTTTTACCTTGAAGAAAAGTTCTTCTTCTACCGAGAGCTTGCTCTTCTTTCTAAGATTTCTCAAAGTTTATAGGGGGATTCCTCTCTCTGAGACTTGAAGTCTTGGGGCCTTTATATAGAGCAAGCTGATTTGTTCAATCGGTTAAGGAGATCTTTTCTCCAATTGATTTGGGGATTTCCCCATCGTCGGATCTTTGATCCAAGGGCTTCTGATTTACAGAAGGCAGTCTTCTTGTTTTTAACAAGATTGGGAAATCTTTTCCCATACAGAATTTATTCTGTATTTTGATGATTTTTAATCACCATTGGATCATTGATAATGATCCAACGGTGCTCTGATTTTCAGAGCATAATCTTTCCCGTTTGGAAAGATACTGAGGAATGTTTCCTCAACAGAATTTTATTCTGGTTAATTGATGATTTTTAATCATGTTCGTTGGATTTTTGATCCAGCGGTGGAGAACGTTTAGTTCTAGCGCTAGCGCACTCGTGTTTTGCACGTGGTTCGCTGCTTAGAGTGCAGCGCACACAGCACCAGCGCACACGTGCTTTGCACGTGGTGGGCTGCTTAGAGTGCAGCGCTCTTAGCGCCAGCGCACACGTGCTTTGCACGTTGTGCGCTGCTTGGGTTGCAGCGCTCTTAGCGCCAGCGTACACGTGCTTTGCACGTGGTGCGCTGCTTGGGGTGCAGCGTACTTGGCGCAGCTTCATTTCAAATTTTGAAATTTGAACAGAGCTTTGCTCTGATTGGGGGAAACAGTCTCCTTACCCGTATACTGGGAAGCGGGGCGTGACAAAAATTGTATGCTTCAATAATGGGTAGGCTAAAGAAAAACCATTCTACACTTCATTCTTCACTTGAGTTATTTTTCCTCACTTGAGCTCCTTGCTCTCTCGCTCTCTCCATTTTTTTCACCTCCTCCTCCAAGCTCAATCCCTCACATGAGTTGTGAAAGCTTGAGCCTGTGAGAATCCCAGTGAGCAAACAAAACCCCCCTATCTCGCCATCCTACACTAAATTAGCACTTTGGTGTAATGTGTTTACTTCATTAAAGAGTTTAGCGAAGAGGTTGCTTGGATTAGCGGAGTTCGTGTGGATCATTTTCGGTACGAAGGTCATTGAAGTAAGTTCGTTCAACCTTCAAGTGGAGCCTAGTGGAGTCGCGTGGACTACAATCTGGAGCTTTAGAAGAGAAGGACATCGTCTACAAAGGTTGTAGCCACCTTTCTCTTAGCTAGTTTTTATGATATCATAGTTAAATCCTGATCATCTAGTTAAAAATCTTGGTTAGTATTGACTAGCACCCCGAATTTTTAAAAATTGGCATGCTTGATGCTCGTAAAACCCAGTGGTGGTGCTAACAAACACTTTCAGCTTGCTTATCTTCTTCCTCTATTCTCTTGAGTTTTCAAAATTAAGAAAGGAAAAAGAAAAAGAGAGAAAACTTAGATATAACCATTACTACATCTCTAGTGATCAATTCTTAGCAAGTTTTGTTCACTGGTTGCTTCACTCAACCTTTTAGTGTGAAATTGGAGCCTTAGCTAGGGTTCTCTCGGGTGGATCATTTTCGACGCGAAAGACCGACTCCCAAGCTCGGTCCCGATGGACCTAAGAGCTAAAGAAGTCGAATAGAAGACGAAGGACACGACTATAAAAGTAGCCAATGCCGACCGGGTAGTTAAACTCTTTCATAGTTTGCTAGTTTAGCATTTGGTATCGATTCTAGATCGTAGAAGTTGGTTCTCTTGTTCTTAAAATTTTGTTTTATTTTCCGTCTTGGCCGCAAGTTAGCGACACGAGTACTAGTGTCTGCTAACACGCCGGCCGCTCGCTGACCCGCCGCCGATCGTTCGTCGCCGGCATTCACCGGCTCTCCTTCAGCCTCGCCAACAATTGCACATATATATATTACCGGGAATGATTAAAATATACCGAGCACGCCCATGTAAGATTCCTTGGAATTAGATACCCGGGAAATACGGGGATCCCTGGTAATCTTCTATTCCATGTACCAAGCACAACCTGCATGTAAACGGTTATTAATGATTTATGAATGGCGGTTGAAAAGGTTAACCGTTTTTGTAGCTGTTTTTAAACAATTAGTCTCTGTAGACCAAAACATTTCGTTTTGCAGGGTCAAACGAAATAGGATCAGATTGACTTAACCAATACCCGTTAAGCCTGACCCTATTAAAATAATAATCAGGATTTCCCCTCCAAATTCAACCTTCTTGTGTGAATATGGTGCATATCGTAAGGTTTACGTTAAGTGTTATTATAGATCATAGTTTTAGCATATTGATAATGATTAAAAGCAATCTATTTACATGATGTAAACTAATCATCCACTTCATGGTTAAAAGTTATGATTACTGCATGTAGATGGTTAGACTTTAATAAACAGCAGTCGAAAGCACACCATCCATCGCTATTCTTGGACAATCGATTTCTATGGTCTGAAATATGTACGGAAAATATATGATTTACCGTGTGTTTATCATTCATTTGATAAAGAACACCGAGTCACATGGTCAAACGAATTGATTCGGTTCTACTTAGCCTAACCCTAATCGAAACAGGTCAGAACTTCCTATACGTGAATTTTGCCCTTCCACATAAATATAGTGTAGATTTGGTTTGCTTAAATAGTATAGATCATGGTTTAAGCATTTTGATAGTGATTAAAGAGAGCATGATGCAATGGGAAGCAATCCTGTTCATATAAAAGGGTTACATGATGCCATCTAATCTTGCACTTAACATGAGACGTAAACGTGTCAATTTCCATTATATAATTAATTAAGGGGTTATAACTGACTCATCAATTGGTTGATTACTCGGTTTATTAGCCTAACTCATCAATTGGTGCTTCGATTGGTTAATTCATAATAATACGTATGCTCCCGTTCCATGACCATGACTTACCTATTATATTATATTACGTTAATGCAAACTTGGGCTTGCATTTATTAAGCCATCAAACAGGTCAGGTCAGGACGGGTCGGATCCCGTGCCCATTGACATGCCTAGTTCCACAGACACATCCCTCCGGACTAAGAATCTCGGCTATTGTTTACTACCATTATTAGATCCTGACCACATATCACGGATAAAAGAAACCTATGGCTCATCCCGTTTTATCCACTCCTCATGTTAGGTCTAATGGTTGCTAGCAGTTCGCTGATGAAATTGGAGAAAAGGCAAGTCAGTCAACAGAGAAGAAGTTATTAATCAACGAGCAACAGCTCAGTTAATAAGGCATTTTCTCTCATGAGAAGAGTGCGCGGTTCGATTCCCAAAAGAGAAAAACGACCACAATTTAACGTTTTCAGGGGAAATTCGTAGTCCCCTGGTGTGTGTGTGTGTGTTGTGTATACTTGTGTTTGTGTGCTGTGTGGATATGTCGTATCCATGGGTTAAGCTTAGGGCCGGTACAAAATTTCTGTTTTATTAAAAAGAATAAATAGCACGAATGCGGCAGACTCGAGTGCAACTCGACTCAAAAACTTCCAATTCAACTCAACCCTGATCTAAAATCAGGGCTTGGAACTAGACATGGCCAAATTAATCCACGACAAAAATCTTCGTATCTCAGTACAGAATCTATGAATCATTCATTTTCTCCTCGAATTGAATCGACATTTTCGGCATGTTCCTTGTTTCAACTTGGATCCAGGTAAATAAGTCAAACAAATCCTCCATTTATTCTTCAATGAATTTGGATGATCCCTTTGTAAATCTCTCCTCAATCTTTGATCCCTTTGTTAAATTTCTATGGGTCCAAAGCCAACATCCCCCTTGAATTATCCAATTTCAAGTTGGGATCTGAGGATCTACCATCGAATCCACCACAAAAGCAGCGTTTTTTTATGCTCACAACAATGGCAAATATTTTTTTAAACTGAGACGTTCCTTTCGCTCAATTGTTTAATTAATGCAGCGCAGGATCTCGATTTGGGGGCGGATACATCGAAACCCTAAAGTTGGTATCTTTGGAAGCGAGGAGTGGAATAACTCAAATTTACATCTGGGGATTCTTCGTTACTCCATAGGCGCTTTGTCTTGTCCTGTTTGGAGCTTGATGGAGCTCTCTCTTGTTAAATTCCATGGAGAAATTTGCATCTTTTGTGTGGTCAGTGGACGAGCGGCGATTGGAGGACCATTTGGGTACCACCACTTGGCATCAAATTCGAATAGGGCTGACTTTTGTCGGTAAAGACCTAGACTTTTTGATCTCTTCTTACTTGCTAGCTTGTTAATTTATGTGCTTGCTGTGGATGATACGTTTATTGTTTTAAGTATGCTAAAGGTTACATCATGGTTGATACATTGGTGATATGTAGTTTATAGGTTTTCTAATATCAATATTAATGTTGAAAGCATTATGGTATTGATTAATTGGGCACTTGGCTGGGGTTACACGACAACTACAGGATGGTCGAGTTTTTAGGGAGATGTTGGAAATGCGTCGCGTTCGATATGAAAATGTCGTGACATGAAGATTGGGTTTTTCGATAATTGCAGCGTGCTTCGTGATTTTAGGGTGAGTTTTTTCTTGCGGTTATGGTAAATGCGTGGGTGGGTTTGATAGATATGGGTTTCAAAACCGTTCTTTGGTTTGTAATAGTAAGGATGTGTTTCTATCTTCAAAACATCGGGTCTCTTTTTATCGTAATTTATGGATTATGATGCTGGAAATGTTTATATTTTAAATTTAAGCTTTTGCTTTTTAAAAAATGTTTGGGTGTAATATGATCTTGCCACTGTTCATAGTTGATATCTTTCCGAGATGGAATTATGTTTTTATGTCATGGTTGATACATGGGTGATGTGTAGTTTAAAGGTTTTCTAATGTCAAAATATTAATGTTGAAAGCATTATGGTTTTGGTTAATTGGGCACTTGGCCAGGGTTACCCAACAACCACCGTCGTCTGCATTTTAGTTTTCCAGGATGGTTGAGTTCTTAGAGAGATTTTGGAAATGTGTTGCATTTGATTGAAATTACCGACTGACATGAAGAATAGGTTTTTTCGAGGATTGCAATGTGCTTCGTGATCTAAGGGTGAGTTTTTTTTTACACGGTTTGGTAAATGCCGGGGTGGGTTTGATAGATTTGGGTTTCTTGTTTATTTTTTTAATTTAAGCTTTCGCGTCTTAAAATGTGTTTGGGTCTAATATGATCTTGTCACTGTTCATATTTGATCTCCTTCCGATGAAATCATGTTCTGATGTAAAGTTCTCTAGCACCATCAATTGGTAAGCCTGTCTCACAATCTTTGAAGTTGGATAAAAAAAGAACTCATGGGAGTGTTTCTATCAAATCCCAACCCCCCCAAATTTTACTACTTTAAAGCTTTCTGAATACCCAAAGCCTCTTTTGTGTGTTTTTAAGCTGCTCGTTGATGCATGAGTTGAGAGTACGGATTACAGTGGTTTTTGATGGGTTTTTTTTTATCATCTTCGATCTGCTCTTTTATTGCCGAATTTCTCAAATGCACTTTTTGCCTTGTAGTTTGTCATGGGTTGGATGTTGGTTTCCTTTATTGTTGTAATCGGCAGACTTTAGTGTTGTTGATAATGCACCGAATCGACAAATTCTGAGCCGAGGAATTCTCTTTCCTTAGGACAACCCGTCTAATGCTAAGGTGTTTTGACAAATTTGTCTCCAAAGATAAAACATGCACACAAAAATTCTGCAGAAGAGTTTTGAAAAACTCAACCCGAATCTACACTATAACAAGAGAGACTGTTTTGCTTCAGGGTACTGTTGTGGGGGCTGGTAGGGCAAGAGTAGTTGTTGTTGGTGTAGGTTCTAATACTGCAATGGGCAGCATATGCGATGCAATGCTAAAACAGAAGATGTAAGCTGTTGATGCTTCTAATTGCGATGTACTCTTAGGCTACCACGCTACTTCTTTGTCTTTAAGGCCTTGGACTTGAATTGTTGCTGCTCTCATCTGCAGGGCTTTAGTGCGAGTGAGAGTCAGTGCTATCTCTCTCTCTCACACACACACACACTCATACACACAAGGGACGCACATACACACATAAGGGGTGGTTTGGCTACGCTTTTTTAGAGTTCAGAACATGGTTTGAAATCTCGGCTGACCCCGATCTGAAATGGCTGGTTCCGATCTAAAAAATGATCGTCTGATACCGAGGAATATTGGGTTTACCACTTGTTTTGCGGGGTTTTAGTATAAAAGTTATTAATGGTTAGTGGATTTATTAATGGGCTAATAGGTTCATGATGGTTTAATAGGTTTATTATAGGTTGTTGGGTTATTATGGTTAATTTGACACCATTAATATGACTTTACACACCTTTAATTACTGAAGAATTTTCCAAATTGTTACAGGTAGTTAGCTGCTTAATTTTTAAAAAAAATCCTAATTCTTAAGAATTCTATTTCTCTAATGATATAAATTCCGATGTTCCCGGTCCGAGACGGCCAATACGGCCGAGATTATCGATTCCGATCCCAAAAGTGACCATCTGGTAATGATAGCTTTTACACATTGGTTCAGAAAACTTTTCACGATAACCCTTCACCATGATGGAACACTCCTTTCCACCATTGCACATCACCTTTCACAAAGAAGATGAATTCATTCTTTGCATTTTCTTATAACCATATTCATTGTACCTATAGATTCGATAAACCGGATTATGGTTCGATGCATTTTCACCGAATGCGATTTAGTGGATCTAACAAATAGGTGCTACTCATTAATTGTCCATTGCATGCTGACTAAATGTATATCATTTAAAATTTCCAACATTGTGGATCCTTGAACTATTCATTGAAAATTCTCGGTGATGTGGGTTTCAAGTTTAAGCTTTGATATGTTTGGTTATGACCAGTTTTAGATCTGTTTTTCAATTCTTTATCAAATGGATATAAGTTGTCCACTTTACTGATAGGTTATGGTCTTCCATTTACAGAGAGCTCGACTTGAGCTTTGAATCTTCGTGGATAATCAGCTTCCGTGCTGATTTGGTCTGGAGGTAATCTGTGGTTAATTTTCTTGCAAATTTGGATTTGGGGTCATAGTTGAACAACTAGTAGCGGCTCGATCTAGTTTCAGATTATTTGGTTTTTTTTTCTTTTTTCCCCAAAAAAATTGTTCTTTCGAGTAATTATACCCCCTTTGGGATTAATTGTGTGTTATTATCTTTTCAACTGTTCACTATTATCTTTTGATTTTCCAAAACAAGAAGAAATTATATGTTTATTTTCAGATTTTAAATATCCTAGTTTGATCTTTATGTTTAGTATATCCAAGCTCGAACTGCTTTAGTTGAAGTTGAAGTTTAGTAATATGCTGAAGATAACTGAAGGTAAAGAAAGATAACATAAATAAGTAGGCATAATTCTCTGTTAACAATATAACAAGAACAAATGTTTAACCCTTAATTTCAAATTCAGAAAATCAACTCTACTTGATATCTATCTATTGTATATATAAGATGGAATTACCCTAAATTGAAGTCCAATTCCAATCTCTATTAGGAGCATTCTGTTGAACATACCAGAATATACAAAAAGATACCATAAATGGCAAGGCTTATCTGTTCTTTAGAATAAGAAAAACACGTGCTTTATGCTTTCTTTTCTCTGATATCGAATATTCTACTTTGATCTTTATGCTATTGATATCTAAGCCGCGACTTCCCTAAATTGAAGGCTAAGGTTTTTCACCCAGTTTTCTCCAATTAAGGATTTTCCACGTCTCTATTGCTATTAGGAGTATTATGTCGAAGACAGCAGAGTATTAGTATCATCAGTTAAAGATTCATAGCTTGAATAAACCTGATCCTAGTGTTCTTAGGGGAACCTGGAAAGCTAAGTGCTGCGCCTAGGGTTTGCATGTAGGTGCATCTTCCAGGCAATTCATGGTGCTAAGCCAGATTTAGCCATCGAGAAAACAGAATCACGGATTAATAGAAACGGAACCTTTTCATGGTGCTAAGACAGATTTCTCCATCGAGATAACGGAATCACGGATTATAGAAACAAAACCTTTGGAGCATATTTGGAAAGGGACGGTCCGTGAAGTAGTAGGTCGGCAGGCTTTTGGTTATAAAACGAGGGCGCTGGAAAAGGGGACTGTTATTAGCTGGGGACTATTCCGTCCAGGAAAGGAAGGGGCAAGGTATCCAGAGCGAATTTAAGGGAACAATTATCATTTTTATATAATTTTTCTTCAATATCTATCCATTCCCTATCAAATTGCTAGGAATTGGAAATCCATGTTTTGATGATGCATGATAACGTGTATAGCCAAGCCTTGTTCCTCCATTTCCTTAGAAACAGACGATAGAAATAATATTCCACTTTGCTACCTTTAAAATCTTGTCCCTCCAATTTTCTATGACTTCATCCATGACTTTGCAAACAAACAGCCCCTAATTAGCTGTGTCTTTTAACAGGTTCCGTTGCCAGTTTCTTCAACTGTGGCAAAATGAATCCAAAGAAATCTATAGATGACCAGTTCTCCAAATTGCATCCTTGCCTGCCTGTGGAGACAAGAATTGGCATTATTGGTGCAGGACCAAGTGGCTTAGCTGCTGCTTATGCTCTAGCTAAGCTTGGGTACAACAATGTGACTGTTCTTGAGAAACACCATACTGTAGCAGGAATGTGTGAGTCAGTGGATATTGAAGGTAAATATAGATCTTTTCTAAATTGGCATGAGTTATATGGTACTTGATTAGATGATAAAGAATTTTTATCGACCATACAGGAAGGGTTTATGATTTGGGAGGTCAAGTAATTGCTGCAAACAGTGCTCCCACTATCACTCACTTGGCAAAAGAATTAGGGGCAGAATTTGAAGAGATGGACGCACACAAGCTAGCTCTCATCGATAGCAGTACTGGAAAGTATCGAGACTTGGAAGTGGCAGATGATTACGTTTCTATAATTTCTGTCACCTTAAAGCTACAGGTTAGTTATTCATGCACTTGCTATTGTTTCTTTCGAAAACTTTCTTGCGAAAACTTTCTTGTTGATGTTATATTGGCCCGTGATGAGATATGAAAATTTTGAATTCTACAACAAATTGAAAATTCCGTTTTGATGATTGTGAGAAAGTTTTTGGCAAAGAAACCATTCTATTCTATTGTAGATTTTCCTAAGGGAATGTGAAGAGATGGCTAAGAAAAACCTTCAGATAAATGCAGGATGTGTAACAAATACTTTAAAAGAGGAACGGGGGCATAAAATGGCATTGTAGGGTGACCAGAGGAGCTGATATGATGATACCTGGGTGTTGCATATTAAATAAAGTCCATGATATCAAGTGAATCCAGTAAACAATATCATAGTGAATCAGTGATGTCATATCACTTTAAATAATAAGTATCACGACAGCCTCCCTGTAGTGACACTCTACATGCCGTTTCCTCAATGTAAAAAGGTTAAAAATTACTTGTGCATCCAAACTCAACTTCATTCTTTTTGGTTATTTAAATGTATAGTTAAGATCCCTTCGTTATTTGTAGGATGAAGCAAGTAAATCTGGCCATGTTGGAATTCATGCTATAAGCGAAGCTGCTTCAGATCCAACTCTTGATTTTCTCAGGCTCCATGACCTAAAATCTGTGCCAAAATCAGTGGCATTTGGGTACACTGCTTCTGGTTACGGATTTGTGCAAGACATGCCGTATGCATACATCCATGAGTTCACACGGACTTCAATGGCTGGAAAAATTCGCCGCATAAAAGGTGGGTACACGAGCATGTGGCAAAAGCTTAGCAATTCTCTACCATTTGAAGTCCTCTGCAACACAGTAGTTGTGAAGGTCATCCGCACAGATGAGAATGCACATGTAATTGTTAGGAATGGTGATGGTGAAGAAAAAGCAATGGAGTTTGACAAAATTATTCTCTCGGGCACTCTTGCATTAAAAAATAACAAGGTTTACAGGGCTTCTTCAACTTTAGAAGGTCAGTTTTAATTTTTATTATATAAACTTACATTTTCTTCGCTTTGGGTCTTTTTTGGAGAACATTTCGGGTTAATTGCATATAATCGTTCTAATCGCTTCTTTACCTATAAAGAGGAGGGAGTTCCCGTTTTTAAAAAACGCGGACCAGTTTGCAGTGGAGCACTCCCCTGTATATATGTGCGTGCGTGCGTGCGTAAATGTATGCGTATGCATATATATGTAAGAGTGTGTGTGTGGAGCACTCCCCTGTATATATGTGCGTGCGTGCGTGCGTAAATGTATGCGTATGCATATATATGTAAGAGTGTGTGTGTAAACGTTCCGCGTTTTTTAAAAACGGGAACTCCCAATCGACGACATATTTTAACGATCCGATCCGTTAAAGTTGATCACCCTATCCTCAAATATATGTGTATGAAAAATCAAAAGATTTGAATACCTCTAGCCTATGCGTTGATGGGTGCAAAAATGAACGTCTTTCGATAGTGCAACATAAACTTCATCCAATGTATAGGCTAGAGGTCTTCAAATCCTTTGATTTTTCATACACATATATTTGAGGGTAGGGTGATCAACTTGAATGTTCGGATCGTTAGAATATATCGTAGATTGGGAGTTCCCGTTTTTAAAAAACGCGGACGGGTTTGCAATGGATCACTCCCATATATATATATATATATATATATATAGAGAGAGAGAGAGAGAGAGAGGGAAAAACAAAAAAGAGAAAATATGTATGTCAACATTAACTTCTCCCCCCCCCCCCAAACTAACCGATTGTCTTTCTTTAACTACCCCCTCCTCTCTTTTTCACTGTGCATCACAGCTTAAAATCTAGTACTCTTAATGTATATCATCCTGCATTTATCACTCCTCAACTGGTTTATAAGCACGTAAGAGCCTGGCTTTTGTCTCAATATGACTTACAAGAGAAAATTCACCATGATCCTCGAGTTCGTCAGTTTGCCCTGTACTAATAAACCAGTGAAGGGTGATAAGTGCTAGATGAGAATAATGAGGGTTTTATGCGATTAATCATATTTATTAAATGCTTTGCTGTCGTTTCTGATTAAGGTTGATTTGCTCCTCAGATTCAGAAAACGAGGTGGTAGAACTGAATGGTCTTGAAAAGGAGTTATTCAGTAAGGTTGAGACAATAGATTATTATACAACTGTTCTAAAGATTAAAGGATTTGAACACTTGCTGATGGGGTTTTATTATTTTGGGGAGTTTATGGAGGATCCTGCTACAATTGGGAACCCAGTGGCAATGCAGAAGTTCTATGCTGATACTGATGTTTTCTTGTTCTGGTCTTACGGTGACTCTGTAAACATAAAGGGACCAACTGTGACAGATTTGGTGATTAAAGCTGTGGAGTCTATGGGAGGAGTAGCTGAGGAAATAGTGTTACAACGAAGATTTAAGTACTTCCCGCATGTTAATAGTGAAGGTTTGTTTAATTAGTTTGGTTTTAAATTGTAAACTTTTGTTTGTTTCTATTTTTCTCTATGCTGACTTCATGAAGTTTCCGTTTCCAGATATGAGAAATGGTTTCTACGAGAAGTTGGAGTCTGAACTCCAAGGCTTTCAAAATACTTACTATGTTGGAGCGCTAATGGCATTTGAGTTAACAGAGAGAAATTCCTCGTACTCTATTTCTACGGTCTGCAAACACTTTGCGAATGATAATGCCGTGCCAACTTTTCCATATGCCAAGGTAAACGAGCATCCTTTTTTTTAATAAATCCCCCCTCCCAAAAAGAAAAAGAAAAAGAAAAAGAAAAAAATCCAAACCCCCTTCCCCCGCCCCCAAAAAAAAAAGAATGGAAAAAAGAAAACTACAGTCTTTTTCCATCATTTTTTTAATACATTAGATTGCTATATTTCCTCTTTATGTGGAATTAAAGTTCTTTTTCCATCATTTTTGTACAGAAGAGCTGGGCACTTAGAGGCCTGCCTCATTTATAACTAGACAAAACGTTTACAAAGTTCTTTTCCATCATGACTAACCAAATTCATTATTTTAATCTACTTAAAAGCACAAGCCTTTTTCCTTTAAATTATATTAGCAAGCAATGCTCCATCATGGGAGTCTGACGTATACTCATCATTATTTCCCATCAAAATTGGGTGGCTATGGAGCTGGTGATGGAGAATGTTCCACTAGAGAGTGACCGAACATCTACAACAGGCTATCAAGTATCAACTGGTTGTTGAATGCCTATATTGGTCTCAATTCCTACTAATACCAACATTTTTACCAAGCCCCAAAGTTGCTACCCATGTACAAATAAAATGGAAAAATCAATTGCTGTCTGTAGTCAATTAATGGTTATACTGAAACATGTTTTCATGTGCAGAGATTGTTACCTCTGGCTTACAACCCCAAGCCTTGTTACCCCAGAGATCTAGGCGAACTCCCAGGGATAACATTTCAAGACATGCCTTCCCTAGATAGTTATCTAAAATTATGGGGAACTCACGAAATCACTAAGAACATAACCCTATACACTTGGATCAACGAAGAAGGAAAAGTTGTGAACCAGAGGTCTTATGCTGAGCTTCATGCCAACGCCTCCCGCATCACTAATAAACTCTTAACAAGCAGCAAGCCCATTCTTAAGCCCGGTGATAGAGTTCTTCTGGTCTATTTACCTGGCTTGGAGTTTGTCGATGCTTTCTTTGGGTGTTTAAGAGCAAGAATCATTCCAGTCCCGGTTTTGCCACCGGATCCGCTCCAAAGAGGCGGGCAAGCTCTGTTAAAGATCGAGAACATTTCGAAAAATTGCAACGCCGTGGCAATTCTATCCACATCGTCTTTCCATGCAGCTGTTCGTGCTGGCTTTGTGAAGAACATGATATCACTAAAAAAGAGTGATGCAAAATCTTCTGCATCTTGGCCTGATCTTCCATGGATCCACACCGATTCTTGGATCAAAAACTCAAAAAACCTCTCCAGTATTGGAGAACTCTTGGTTTCAGACCCTGAGCCAAATGATTTGTGTTTTCTCCAGTTTACATCTGGCTCAACCGGTGACGCAAAAGGCGTGATGATTACACATGGAGGGCTTATTCATAATATTAAGATGATGCGGAGAAAATACAGGAGCACTTCAAGAACTGTATTGGTTAGCTGGCTTCCTCAATATCATGATATGGGATTAATAGGAGGTCTCTTCACCGCGTTAGTCAGTGGAGGGATTGCAGTTCTCTTCTCTCCAATGACATTTATCAGGAACCCTCTCCTGTGGCTCAAAACCATGAGCGACTATCGAGCAACCCACAGTGCAGGCCCCAACTTTGCATTCGAGCTAGTTCTTCGAAGATTGGAAGCAAACAATGAAAAGGACAAGGCCCAAATTTACGATTTCTCTTCAATGGTTTTTCTCATGGTTGCTGCAGAGCCAGTAAGGCAGAAAACTCTAAAAAGGTTCATCGAGATTTCTCATTCCTTTGGCCTTTCACAGGAGGTTTTGGCTCCTGGGTATGGTCTAGCTGAGAACTGTGTGTTTGTAAGTTGTGCATTTGGTGAAGCAAAGCCCATTCTCATAGACTGGCAGGGGCGTGTTTGCTGTGGTTACGTGAATGAAAACGACTATGATGTTGAAGTAAGGATTGTTGAACCAGAAACCGATCAAGAGATTAAAGAATACGGAAAAGAGGGTGAGATTTGGATAAGTAGTCCCAGTTCTGGAATCGGTTATTGGGGAAATGAAGAACAAAGCCAGAGAACATTCTACAACAAGCTTGAAAATTGCCCAGGCAAAAGGTTCACAAGAACCGGAGACTTGGGTAGGATTATAGATGGGAAATTGTTCATCACTGGAAGAATTAAAGATCTCATTATTGTTGCTGGGAGAAACATTTACTCTGCGGATGTGGAAAAAACCGTAGAAAATTCTTCAGAATATTTACGCCCAGGTTGCTGCGCTGTGATTGGTGTCCCCGAAGATGTTTTGTCTTCGAAAGGGATAGATGTTCCGGAAACTTCAGATCAGGTTGGTCTAGTTGTGATTGCCGAGGTTAGGGAGGGCAAATCAGTCAACGCGGAAGTGGTCGATCAAATTAAGGCAAAGGTAGCGGAAGAGCATGGTGTTTCTGTTGCTTCAATAAAGCTGATCAAACCGAAAACTATCTGTAAAACAACTTCAGGAAAGATCAGAAGGTTTGAATGCCTGAAGCAGTTTATTGATGAGACACTGACTTTGGCACCCGAACCTAAATCAGCTAAAAAGTCTCTCTTCCGATCTTTCACCACAGGTAGTTATAGCGATGGAAGGCGGGCGCAGCCCATATTTAGCAGAGCTCTCTCTTATTCTGAACCGGTGAACTCTGGGAAGAGCATGAAGGAGATTGCTGAGTTTTTGAGAGGTTTAGTATCGGAGCAAACGGGTATTGCAGTTGAGAAGATTTCAGCTACAGAGACCCTCATTTCTTATGGGATTGATTCGATTGGAGTTGTTAGAGCGGCTCAGAAGCTCTCGGATTACCTTGGTGTTCCTGTTGGGGCAGTCGATATTTTCACGGCTACTTGCATATCAGACTTAGCGAGCTTTTCAGAGAATCTATTAAAGAAGTCTAAACCTCAATTGATTAGTCAACCTGAGGTTGACACAGGTTTGGATTTTGTCGTACCAATCTTTGAAAAGACTGGGTTTCAGAAGATTTGTGTTGGGTTTTTTCAACTTCTTGCACTTGTATATGCTGCTTTCATATTAATTCTTCCTGCATACATCTCAAGTAACTTGTTTCTGAGCTTGGGCTCGAGCATATCAACGCCTTTGTTTTCTTTCTTGCTCGCTCCTCTTGTGTGGATCTTCTATATAGGTCTCACCGGCATATCATTATCCGTGTTTGGAAAGTCATTCATGCAGCCAAATTATGTTTTAACCCCTGAAATCTCCATCTGGTCCATTGATTTTGTGAAGTGGTGGGCGCTCAACAAAGCGCAAGATATTGCAGCGAAAACCTTGGCTGTTCATCTTAAGGGGACGATATTTTTGACGCATTGGTTTAAGATGCAAGGAGCTCAGATCGGGGCTAACGTGTTGATTGATACTGTTGATATTACAGACCCTTCTCTGGTTTCAATAGGTGAAGGCGCAGTGATTGCCGAAGGGGCTTTGGTTCAGAGCCATGAAGTGAGAAATGAAATCTTGAGCTTTTCTCCAGTTAAGATTGGTCGAAATGCATCAGTGGGACCCTATGCTGTTCTTCAGAAAGGGAGCTTGGTGGGAGAAGATTTTGAGGTCCCGCCACTTCAGAAGATAATTGGAGGAAAGCCTGTTTATAATTCTGGAAATGCTTCCAAAATTCAGAAGGTATACCTTATGCCCTTACTTTCTTATGAATCTTGCATTATCCAAGTCGCATTACAGAGTTTGAAATATAAAAATAGATGAGTTGATGGGGTGATACATAGGTAAAACCACAGACTATAATGTTGAATAGACTATAATGTTGAATAGATTAGTCTCATTACAGAGTTTGTTATGCTTAGTCTCATAATCTATTCTACATTATAGTCTATGGTTTTACCTATGTATCACCCCATCAACTCATCTATTTTTATATTTCATCCTCAAATCATAATTCTATGTTCACCCCCAATTTGTTTAAGCTATCCAAATAACACCCGTTGTTTACATTTGATAGCATCAAAGTGAATATTTTATTACTGGTATATTCATTGAAGATTGGGGCATAGTACAAAGACCAAATTGCCCATACTGTTCACCATTAAGCTCTCTTCTCCGTTTTAGATGGGTTCTCACTAGCAAAATCTCATCTCTCACTTCAAAATTAGGGTGTTATTCTTGCTGCATTGGTTTTAGGGTGCAATGGCAAACATATCCTAATTTTTAACTTGGTCTCGATCTCATCAGCTACCACTTATGCAAGATTAGGCTTTTATTCACAATTTGAATACCGGTGATGCTTCTTCTTCCACTTTGCAAATATCATTTTAAGAAAAATAGCCATATAAATTTATACCAAATAAAAATAGAGGTGAACCGTGAAATTCTATGCGAATTTCTACGGACATTACCTAGTGAAGTTTAATTTCATGGATCCATGAATATGATTTACTTGCAAACCCTAAATAACAATAATTGGGGATAATGCTTTGATTTTCTCCATTTGTGATGTCAAAATTTGGTACATAAAAATTACATTACTTTCACATTGCAATATAAGTGGGGATTTTGTATTTTGGACCTGAAATTTGTTAGCAAATTGGTGCTTTTTCGAGCGCAGGAGCCATGGCAAAGGAGCAGCTTAATGGTGTGGGGGATGAGAGGAGGGTTCAGGTTGTAAGGGTAGATATGAGATTATTGTGAAGTTTTGAGGGAAGATCATGAGAGAAGTAAAAAGATGAAATTAAGCTTGAGTCTTTCTTCTCGTTTTTTATTTGAACCCCTGGTTAATTACCCAAGCTCGGGTTAACGTGGAGATATCTAAATAATGGACTAAAATTAGGGTGGAAATTTAAAAACATGAAGTTACGGGAGTGGAATATGGAAATACCTAACTTTTTCCTTCTTTTTTTCTCTCTTCTCGTTTTTTATTTGAAGCCCTGGTTAATTACCCAAGCTTAGGTTAACATGGAGATATCTAGATAATGAACTAAAATTAGGGTAGAAATTTAAAAATATGAGGTTACGGGGGTGGAATATGGAAATACCTAGCCTTTTCCTTTCTTTTTTTTTTTTGGGGGGGGGGAACCTATAATCTGTTGGTAAATTGTTGAGTAATGTTCGGTTAAGACAAATATCATGATGTCAATGATGCGTATTGTGCTGAAATAAACCGGTATTGTTAACATTGTTAAAATAAACATATATTGTTAGCATCCACATGCCATTTCATATAAAACCGTTGAACTTTTGAAATTAAAACCTTGGTATTTCATTGAATGAATATGATTGTGAATCATGCTGAAAAGCGTAAGTTTCTGCAAATTGTGTACCACCTGTTAATAACCTGAGTAGTTCCATCTTGGTTACTAATGCATTCGATATTATCTTTTACAGCACTTCCAGGACAACAATAAAATCTAGAGTCAAATAAACAACTCAACAATTTTTTTTCTGACGGAACCTTGATAATTTACAGGTAGAGACTTTAACTGAAAGCTTATCGCCATTCTATCAGTTCATGGGTATTTATTTGGTCGGTCTCCTCAATGCTCTCTCTGGTGCCATTGTTTACTCCCTTTACATCTTCTTCTCCCAGACCTCTTTCTCATTTCACCACTTCACATTCATATGCACTGCCTCAGTTTTCCACTGGTTACCAGCAACTCTTGCTGCTTACACTGCCATCATTAAACAAATCCCTTCAAATTCATTAATTTTCTCTCTCTGTTTCGCTTTTGCCTACATCACTCATGGCCTTATCCTAAGCTTCATCGCTGCCATTTCGAGCCAATTCCTCACTGGAAAACACGAAACAGAACAAACCCCTCTGAGAACTTGGCTCCGCCATCGAATCAACACAGCTTGCCACCTTAGATTCGCTAAGCTTCTCTCAGGAACCGAAGCCTTTTGTATTTATTTAAGACTATTAGGGGCTAAAGTTGGTCACCACTGTTCCATTCGAGCGATCAATCCAGTTATCGACCCTGCACTCATTTCAATAGGGGATGGTGTTCATGTTGGTGATTTTAGCCGAATTGTACCCAGATTCTATTCATCTTCTGGATGTCATTTTGGTGAGATTGAAATCGGCAAGAACTCAGTTTTGGGAAGCCAAAGCCTAATTCTTTCAGGCTCGGTGATTCAAGAAGATGTGATTCTTGGTGCTCTTTCTATTGCGCCCATGAATTCACTTCTTCGGAAAGGTGGCATCTACATGGGTTCTGAGACTCCTACGTTGGTTAAAAACACGTTGATCCCTTCTGAAGAGAGAATTGATGAAATGGATCCGATGTACAAGAAAATTCTTGGAAATCTTGCCGGGAATTTAGCAATTACGACAATGAAGGTCAAATCAAGGTATTTCCATCGTATCGGTGTTGGTGGTAGCGGAGTTCTCAAAATTTACTCTACACTCCCAGAAATTTTCCGTAATCACAAGATTTTTAACGCCGGCAAGCTCTACAATGTGCTTATTCGACATAGCAATAGCTTGAGTGCTGATGATGATGCAAGGATCGATGCACGTGGGGCCTCCCTAAGAATTCTTTCAGAAGAGTCATCGACACCACTGCTCGATCTCACTCTTAAAACAGGAAAGGCTTTTTATGCCAGAACAATAGCAGATTTTGCCACATGGCTCGTTTGTGGCGTCCCAGCACGAGAGCAGCAAGTGAAGCGGGCCCCGCACATTGGTGAAGCAGTCTGGGGATCGTTAAGAAATGCTGACTCATTCACCGAGCTACATTACTACTCGAATTATTGCAGGCTGTTTCGGTTCAACGATGGCAAAGAAATGTATGCGAAATTTAAACTCCGCCCTCATGATTTGAAAATCGATGAAAATTCTGGCAAGGTCGAGCCCAAGGGGATATTGCCCCCAGAAACAGGCGCGATTCCTAGAGAAGAGAATGATACACGCCCGCTTCTCTTTCTAGCAGACGACTTCCGGAAACGAGTTGAAAATTCTGGAGTTCACTATATTTTCCAGTTACAGCTTCGCCCAGTTATTCCTTTCGACAAGTCTGATGAAGAGATTGCCCTCGATTGTACAAAGCCATGGGATGAGTCCAAGTTCCCTTACATTGACATTGGCGAGATAATCATCGACAAGAATCTTTCGGTTGAAGAATCCGAGCATCTTGAGTTCAATCCTTTCCTTAAATGCCCTGAGGTCGATGTTGTAAAAGCCACATCATGTACTCAAAGCGCATCAATTGATCACGGACGCTCGTTAGTGTACGAGATTTGCCAGCATGTAAGAAATGGGGTTCCGCTTCCATTATCATGGCGAGGATTTCTTGAACAATCTGATGCAAAAGTCGATCTCACGGGTTGTCCAATGGCAGCAGCGGTAATTTCGACCGAGAAAAGCAGCAAAACCCCTCAATTAACCTTAGCCAGGGCTTGGTATCAGACTCTATGGGCTACGGTATGCCAACCCTTGCTTCAAACTATAGTCCCATATATTCTTCTTGGGTTAGCAATCTCCTTGCCTCTCAAATCAATGTTATTGTTAAACAAAGAGAAGGATCTGCCACTTCATTGGATGCTACCGCTCTTCTGGGTCTGTTCAGGACTGACCGCTACATCTCTCTGTATTTTCGCAAAATGGGTCCTCGTAAGAAAGAAGAAAGAAGGCGACACGATGCAAATATGGAGCTTTGGAGCATACACGGATACAATATGGCAAGCTTTCAGAACTTTGGTGGGCGAGTTTTTCATGGAAATGACATGCGGGTCCCTCATGTTCGTGCTATGGATGAAGCTGATGGGTGCAGAAATCGACGTAAGCGAAGGCGTGTATATCGACAGTATGAACGCGATGCTGAACCCTGAAATGGTCGAAGTAGAGAGAGGCGGAGTTGTAGAGCGAGAAGCGGTTTTGTTTGGGCATATTTATGAAGGAGAAGGAGGGTTAGTGAAGTTTGGTAAGGTGAAGATAGATGAGGGGGGTTTTGTGGGGAGTAGGGCGGTGGTGATGCCCGGGGTTAGGATCGAGAGTGGAGGGAGTCTTGGCGCGCTTTCGCTTGCAATGAAGGGAGAGATTGTGAGGTCCCGATGATTGATGATGATGATGATGTTGTTGATGATGATGACAAGGGATCATGTTTTTGTTTATGAAGTCAGTGTAACAAGCTGATCTATGTTTGAGAATAAGATGTAGCAGGTGTTATGAGGAATAAAATGGTCTAGTGTTTTAGTAATGCATATTTAAATCCAATATATAAATATTGAAGAACATATCAGGATTGTATCTAACACGAGTTAATCTATGAACCTTAGTTACATATTTAGTGAATGTTCTGAAGTTGGCAGCATGAGTATATTTCTAATATAGGCTAATCTGTGACGTTTCATTCCAAGTTTAGTGAATGTTATGAAGATGGAAGCATTGCTGATAGAACTTCCCATTAAGCAATACGACGACTCATTTAAACATAAAAAAGAATTTCAGCCTGTTTGATATATCCCACTTAAATTTGACATTTTTGTAAAACCCAACCAAAACTTTATATTTAAAATAAAACCCCAATCAGTAATATGAATTAAACTAAAAACCTTACAATGGTTCGCTTCCATCAAATTATAGTTAATTCCGCTGTCAAATATAGCTATTAGGGCGGTTGAAAAACAGAAAAACCGAAAAACTCCTCTAATGGCTGCTTTCTATGTCTAAACAGGCCTCTCTCTCTTCTTATCTTCTTATGTGTTGCTTCCTTTTTAATGCAAATTTTGGTCGGATTAGCTTTAGAATTCTGTATTTGTCTTAAACTACAATATCAAAATCAAACATGACGCAATTAGAATTTTAGAGTTAAATACTCCGGAGATATCGAAACCAAACTCCATGTCCAAAGGGGGACCTGAACAGCATGCATGAGGAAGTTGGCAATGCATCCTCATTGATCCTTTGCGAGCAAAATCTAACAATAAAATAATATAGAAAGAGGTTTTTGGGAACACCAAATCCTATCTGTACTCATCCCATGCCTGTTCAAGCCGACAGGGGAATAAAAGCAACCATCTCTTTCTCCAAATAAATTATCCCTTTTACACCTTAAAGCAATTTTTTGTTATCTTTAACTAGATTGTCACAAAACAAATTCAAATTCACAAAGAATATATATAAATCATGAAGGATTTCGATATCATATTTGCAAATCAGTTCTATTTTTATATTAAGGTCTCATTTGGCAACGGGATAAGATTTCTGAAATCATAGTTTGTTTTTCTGGGGTTTCAAGCTTCACTTTAAGAAACTAGGTTATGGCACGTGCGATGCACGTGAAAATAATTTTAAGAATGGTCTAAAAAAGAATGATTGTAAATTCCAATTAGGCTTTAAGTTTGCTAAATTCTCTATATATTTCAGGTAAATGTTCATTTATTTATCTATTTATTAGCTTAATTATTGGCAATAAGGTAAATGAAATTTAAATTAAGAAGAAGAAAGCTAAGGGTAAAATAGAATAAATTTAGATGAATGTATTGTGTGTGTAAATAACAAAATTATAGGGTTTATGTGTAAGTTTTTCTGTTCTTTTTTTTTTAAACGAGAGAACACTCTTCCATCTTCTTGGGGGTGGGGTGGGGGGGGGGGGGGGATGATTGATGAGTTGGTTACTTTCCCTTCAAACAACCAGAGTTTGCTAACTCACAACCCTTGGGTTTGAGTTATAATAACCAGCATTTTTGTACATACGATGCACGTGCGTATTGAAATATACGTATCAAAATATAAATACAAAATATATATTTATAATTTATTTTGTAATCCTTAAATATTTGATATCTAATATTCATGAAAAAAATATGTTCTCACATACTATTGGCATGGTTTTTTATTTTCATGGCCAACTCTATTTTTGAACGAAATGTAAAATAGTTTATGATACTATTAAAAATTAATTTAGGGTTCATATATAAGTTATGTTATAAATATGTTAATTATTGGGGTTCTTTTTGAAAAAAGAATTGGACCACTTTGACCAAACACATTTGCTTTTGAATGTTGAAAAGTTATAAAAGTTAATTCATGACTTAAAGAGAATGGGTTGGCATACCTTAGGGGTTGAGTTTCATAAGGAAATTTTCTCCTTTTTTGGTATTTTTTAAAAGAAAAAATGAGAAACTTTTTATCATACTCTCATGAGTTTGAGTTATAATGGTAGAGAGAAATAAATATGTAATTTGAGCCTATTTGGCAACCAAAATAGATTTTATAAACCGCGGTTTCAAAAAGTTTCAAGTGATTAAAAACCTTGTTATTTTAGAACTCTAAAAAGATTAGAGTTTCATAAAGTTTCAAGCCACTCTTTTTTTTCTAAACCCTGTTTTTAAACGAAACATTTGTTTCAAAACTATATTGCCAAACAATCCTTAACTTTGTGCAACCTCATTTTTATAAAAGTGGTTTCCCTACATGCAAATCACGGTTTTATTTTAACTTAAACGAAACTAGAGTTTCGAAAACTTGTTGCTAAACCACACATAATTCTACCAATTTGAGCTCATAGCAACTTCGTAACTAGTAAACCACTAATGATCTAAATGACAAGAATAAACCACTTGTGATCTAAATATTGGAGTGTTCGATAGCATATTTTCTCTAAGAATTGAAATGAATCGTCATGGCTAATACGGAAACTACTTTCCTTTTTCTAAAATTAAATATATTCTTTTCTATTGGTCGTTTGTTTTTCCGTTGAATACGGAATTCAAAAACAATTATTGTTCAAAAAAAGGGTAATAAGAAAATAAATTTCTTTTGAAGAATTATTTTCCCAATCAACACAAAGGACCCCACATAGGATTTATGTTTTAGCCTCTAATATTGTTCTCTTGATAGCATTATTCTTCCATAAACTAGATTATGTACTATTAGCATAGCAGATAGAGAGAAGACTCTAATTTATATTTAGGACAATACTTAAGACAAAGCTATATGGGAGTAGAGCCTATGGCTTAGTTAACAATGCTCATCTATAATTTACTCTATGGATGTAGCTTCATGCTCCTTAAAAAGAAGAATAATATTTGTCCAACTCAATCATGAAGAAGCATCATTTGTGCTAGGTGATGCCTGTGACATGACAACAAAAGAGAAGGGAATTGGAAGATGTCTCAACCCACATCATCATTGTATGCACATTCTAAACTAGCTAGCATGCCTGGTAGCTTATTATTACTATCTTTTTTTATCTTGGGAATAATTCTAACTGATTAGGCTTGAAAATCAATAGGAAAAACTTTCTAGGCAAAAAGATCGGATGAAAAACTCCCTAAATTCAAAATGTTATAGGTGCAAGTATTTATAATACAATCAACAACTTTTTACCTTTTAATATTCCTATACTCTTATTAACTTTTGGACCATAACTGCTACATTCAGCAGGTAAACTGCTACATTTATCAGATATAGCAGTTTACATAACTGCTGCACACAGTAGATAACTGCTACATCTATCAGATGCAGCATTGTATATATAGCAGTTTATCTGCTAAATGTAGCAGTTATCTGCCAGAATTCGATAAGGATAATATGAGAATATTAAAATGTAAAAAGTGATTGGTTGTACTGTAAGGGCTTAAACCTATACCTTTTTGGATATAAGTAGTTTTTCACTAGATTTTTTGTCCAGAGAGTTTTTTATTGCTTTTCAAATGTAGGGAGTTGGACCCATCGCCCCCTCTTTTTTTCTTCTTTTTGATGAGTCTGATTTTGTGTGTTTTTTTTAGTTCATCTCAACCAAGGTCTATACATAGATATATATGCATTCATATTCTTGTTAAACCTATAGTTTTTTTTAAATGGATGCAATCATTTTGGGATTTGAACCGGTAAACTTCCACAAAGTTCATGGTATTTATTTGCCGTTTCTAAAAGTTTACGGTATCAATCTAAAAATGCTCATTGTTAGTATTTTAGTGTAATTTGGCCTACCGAATATGCTCAACTCATGCTTAATTAATAATCCATTTTTGTGCCTGGTACATTTGTTTTAGTCAGGAGAATTATGGGTTGTAATTGTGTATAGGGACCATAATAATATAAATATTCTTGTAAAAGAATTAAATATATAGCGAGGTTGATTTACCGAAACCCAACCTCCATACTAAACTAAGTTTTAAAGATTCCAAATCATTATCCATCTTGTGATTATTTTTCTCAAGGAAATTCTCTGTTTGTGATGTTTGTGATGTGGGAGAATCGAAAGAAACAAGAAACAAGAAAAAAGAAAAAAGAAAGCTTTTTAACTTATATATATATATATATAACCTTCAAATCTTTTCTGTTTCTAAATAAGACGCATGAAACTCCATATTTCTCAAAAAGACCCCTAAAATCTTTTAAGTTATCTAAATTGGATTTTTGGTTATTTTTCCATCCAAACTAGTGCATTCATTTTCTTCCACAACCTCCTTTAACACCCTTCTTTTCCTTCATTACAAATACCCATATCATTCCTTTTCAATCACCTATCGGAAGTCCATCCACTTACAGTCACGGCTCTCGCCGTCCTTTCCTCGAGCCATTTTCGTTAATAATAGAAGTATTTTATTTAAAAATAAAAATAAAAATAGAGGTGCGGACCAGAGAAGGTTAGATATTTAACATTCTGACTAAATTAAGTAGCTGCAATCTAACTGTCGGAGGGTCCGTTTAAGATAACATCAAAAATTTGAAGGACTTATTTAGAAATATGAAAATATCATAGATTGTATTTTTTTTTAAAGCAAGTTTGTGAACACCCAGGAAAACTTTAATGCTTCTATTTAAGAAATAATGAGATATGGAGTTGCAAAACTTTCATGTTACCCCTTTCAAAAGTTCCATGTTACCCCTTTCAAAACTTCATATTTTTGAATGAGACCTCCAAATCTTTGAAATAGGAAAGTTCTATTTTTTTTGGTTTGGTGGGGGTTTGGGGAAAAAAGTACCTCCTATTTTATCAGGCATGTTTTGCTTACATCTCGGCCACACTTTCTATAAGGTCTTTTTATTTTACACAAGTCTCGATCGGTTAATTTCGATTTTGGATAAATATGGACCCCGGTATTCGATAATATGGGTAAGGCTGCTATTTTGCCTTTACATTTTCATTACTCCCCATCAATTTCCTCTCTCTCTCCTCATTTTCTCTCTCTTAAGAGATAGAAAGAGAGAGAGAGAGCTCCTATGAGCAGCAGATTCCATGGCCTCTTCAGAGTCTCTTCAGCTTCAAGGCCATGGGATCCAAAGGCAAGGCCTCAGAGCCGCCATTGCCAAGTCTGTGGAGCTCAGAGCCCTTCATGCCGCTCTCCTGCAAGGGGCCTCTCCTTCACTCTCGAGATCTTCTCATCAGTTCTCTGTTGAAGATTACCCTGTCTTCACCCCTGTGAGCTTTCAATTCCCAAAATTTCATCTTCCCCCCCCCCCCCCGTTGGGTTTCTTTGACTATAATTCAATTTTAGTGTTGGTTATCGCTTGGATGTGTCATTTTTGTGATGGGTTTCTTGTAATTTGTTTGGATTTTGATTTTGCAATTGGGTTTTGGGGGATTTTTAGAGTTCTTGATGAAATGAGGAACCTTTGCTCGTGTGTGATTGCTTTGCTATTAAACGTCTTTGTTGGGGGAAAAAATAATTCTTGATTGAGTAATTTTTACTGTTGGGTTAATTCCTGTTGGTTTATATATAAGCTGTTGGTGTTTGGTGAAAAAATTTAATTGGGTTTGTGACTTTTGTCAATTGGGTATCTATTGATGGATATATAGCATTAGGTTAAATACCAGTTATTGATATAAAAATTAATTTGTTTGTAAACTTTTTATAGAGTTTTGATTTATATACAACCTCATTTTAATGGGAAATGGGAGTTTACCCTGTATAGCACTAATACCCCTCAAGTGATGTATTAGCACAAACAACCGGCTCGGCTCTATCGATTATAACCCTTGGAATACGCTCAAACTGTACTCTAGACAGTACAAATACTAGATGAATATTTCAGTTGTTTAAGGTTGGATTTGAGTGTTTTTAAGTAGTTGAGTCGATGAGCATATGAGGTCTTTACGCTAATCACTTGTGGGGTAAGTATAAGTGCTATATGGGAGGGGGGGGGGGGGGTTGTGGAATCGACCTTTTTTATATAAGAAAGTTTGTTTGCCCTGTGTGGGTTATATTCTGTGAAACAGGAGTACCATTTTCTAATTGATTTTTTCTATTTCAATTGGAAAATATAGAGATTACGTCCTAGGCAGTCCTTGAGTAATTTTCAGGCTTTTCATATAGGTGTGGTTTGAGTTATTTACATGTGCAATGCTCATGAGAATTGCGTTGATTTCAGATGCTTCAGTTAATGAGTTCATTCTGCATTGAAGTCTAGGATTTATGCCGGTATTGCTTTTCTTGACTGGGTGTTGGTGACAGACGACAGCGCAATTTTGTTTTGGTTTATGTTTTGATATGTTTTTCGGAGATGGTTGAAATGGAGAGATGTCTTCAAGAGTGTCATGTGATCATAGGATATCTTTGAAATTGAAAGGAAAATGACGGCGATAAAGGCCGACACTTCTTTACAGATCAGAATGTATGGTAATTAAGAAACAACAACAACAACAACTAAGCCTTTTATCCCAAGCATATGAGGTAGGCTACATGAACCAACATGAGAATCACGCCGGGTCCAGCACATGAGTCCTCTGCCTCCACTCACTCCTATCGAACAATATACTTTCATTGAGTCCTTTGGCAACCATATCGTTTCGTATCACCTCCATCCATATTTTCTTCGGTCTCCCTTTTGCCCTTTTGTCATTGCCCATATCGAGAGTATCTATTCGTCGGACCGGTGCTTCCATAGGTCTGCGTCACACATGACCAAACCATCTTAGCCGGTTTTCCCGCATCTTCTCCTCCACAGGTGCGACACCAACTTTTGTACGAATATCCTCATTTCGCACCTTATCTTTTCTAGTGTTACTGCACATCCAACGAAGCATGCGCATCTCCGCTACATGCATCTTCTGTGTATGATGCTTCTTAGGAGCCCAGCATTCTGTACCATATAATAAGGCATGCCGAATAGCGCTCTAATAAAACTTCCCTTTCAATTTTAACGGAAAGTTACGATCACACAAAATCCCTGTTGCACTCCTCCATTTCAACCAATCAGCTTGGATCCTTTGATTAATATCACTATCGATCTCCCCATTCTTTTGGATGATGGAATCTAGATATCTAAACTGGTCGCTCGGTGATATCTCTTGCCCTTCCAATGTTATACCAATATGGTTTTGACTTCTCTGGTTACTAAATTTGCAATGCATATATGCTGTCTTGGACCTGCTCAATCTGAATCCCTGAGATTCCAATGCATTTTAAGAAACATGTTCAAAAAATGAGTGGGGCTAAAACGAAAATGTTAAGATGGACGAGTGGTAATGCACTAAAAGATAGATAAGAAATGTGTATATTCGTAACAAGTTAGAGATAGCTCGCATAGAGAATAAGACGAGAGAGAATCGATTGAGATCGTTCAGTCATGGGACAACAAAGACCAATCAACCCCAGTTAGAAGAAGCAACAAAATTGTAGTCAATAGTGATCAATAGTGAAACTAGTGATATGGGTAGACCCGAAGGAACATAAATAGAGGCAATTAAGAACGGTATGCTAATTGTTAATTTAAACGAAAAGACGGTCCTTAACAGAGCAGAATGTCAAAGAATGATTCATATAGCCAACCCAAATATGTGTTTAACTAAATATGCTCTAGTGATGTAAAGATTCATGTAATGAGATGATTTGGTTTAGGGATTCGTGTAAGAGATTTCTGGTGATTTCTCCATCACATACATATCTTTTTATCCAATTAGTTTAACTTAATGTGCGCATCTTTTCTAAAATCTACCACATTATCTACTTAAGGCTAAATCATAAATATTTGTTTTTTAAATTTATAAATCAATGACCATATGTTATTTTTTATCCGTAAATATCTATATCAATTATCTAAGTAAGCAAATAGTTTTCATGGTCGATCTTTCTCTCACATAACCAAATTGATTTCAGAAAAACACATTCTCGTACTAAACCATATTAAGCATAGCCCTGTTAGAGTTTGTGCTAATACTCTAAAGATATATATAAAAACTACATCGTTCAACCGCATTTCAGTTCTCTTCAATATTTCCCCCTAATTTCTACACATTTTATATATTTTCTTACAATTAATTCAGGAAGCACATGATTCATTTCCTAGTTTGTTATAGTCCTCTCGTAGCATAATGTTGAACTTTGTTCCCATTAACACGATAAGTTTGTTTGATAGACATTGTTACACATAACCTATTAGCTTGAGCTTTTGGGAATGTTGATATCTGATTGGAATTATCCGAAAAGATTTATCTTCCCTTGACATTTCTAAGATGCATTAGTTTCTCGTTATATTTTTCTCCATAAATCTTGATGTGCCTTTGTTCTCAAGCAATATTTCTTCTGCCATCGGAATGTGAACTTTTTACTGATGAATGAAGACTTATGATAAGGCCCATTGAGTGCATAAAACAATGGAGCCTCATAAGTAGTTTTGTAGTTGGAGCAATTTAAATTTTACTTCGCACTTAGTCTTCTTGTATTGACACTACATTGATATGATGATGTTTAGGTTTAGCAGATGAGAAAGGACAGATTAGAATGCCACCGATCCTATGGAAGTTTAAGATTTATTTTTAAAAAATACATTCCTGTAAACTACCCTTCTGAGTGTTTTTTCAGCTGGTTGCGTTGAAGGTCCCCCCCCCCCCAAACTCTCATAAACTTTGTTTTAATTGATTTTTTTTCCAGTTGAATACCCTTGAATGCAGCCCTTCAAGAGAGCTTACCGCAATAGAAGAACTTTATGGCAGTTAACCTAAAAAATTCATATTTATGGGAAATTTACTGAAATTTAGCTTTCTTAATTATATCTGTCTTTACTGTTTATCATATGTACTTTGTGTGTGTTTCCTTCAGAGATTCCTCAGTAGGTTAGATTTCATTTTAGCATCTATATCCCAATAGGAGAAATGTCATTGAGGCACAGTTTTTATTTGTTTTCGTCCTATTTTAAGGTCATTAATTTAGGCTTGCATTTCCATTGGCAGAGTTACGACGAGGAACCTATGCCTGGGTATCACTACATGCTTCAAGAGAATCGAAGCCAATCTGAGAGCTGGAGCGGAATTGTACTTGAAGAAGAATCCAAGGACATTATATCCAATACCAAATCTCTGAATGGATTATCATACAATCAGTTTTCCAAAAGAAACATGTGCACAAACCATTTATCCATCGACATGCCTAAATCTTCTAGTAGGCGAACAAACTCAAGTGAGTTCAAACCTTTCAACACTTTCAGTAACACCTTCAAGCTGGAAACGGTTATTATGGAAAACGATGTCGATTACAAGAATTCGAAGAGCATTATCACTGCAAAACCAATAGATTTACCTTCAAAGCACAAAGGTGCAATCTTTTCTCGATTGTTTCATAAATCAAAGAAAAAACCCAAAGCCGAAATGTCCCCGAACCCTGTAGAATCTGAAGACATGTCGCAAATTTTAAAAGATTGGGGGGTTTCCTCAATTGAAGAAATGAAGAAAGTGCTACTCGAGGCCAATGAAACTAAAGACGCCGCCTTGGCCGAAGTTTCTGATATGAAATCTTCATTAGGAGAGCTTCAACATAAGCTAGCAAGCTTGGAATCATACTGCGAGGAATTGAAGAAAACTCTTAAAAAGACAATGCAAGCAAAAGACCCCTCAAAAAGAACAAGAATCAAAGAAAGCTCGATGCCAGTGAGTGAAGAAGTAATGGTCGAAGGATTTTTACAAATAGCGTCAGAAGCTCGATTATCAGTCAAACAATTTTGCAAAATTCTCGTCAGCCAAATCGAAGAGACCGATATTGATCTGATAGAACAATTAAGTGTGAATTTAAGTAATAAGTACCCAAAAGGGGTATTCTACCATTTAGAGTCTCTTGTAAACAATTCTCTCTATCAAGACTTTGAAAATTGCGTGTTTCAGAAAAACGGTGCACCGAAGGTCCTCGATCCGCAAAAAAACCAAATAGCGAATTTCTCTTCGTTTGTTGCTCTTCGAAGCTTGAGCTGGAACGAGGTCTTGCAAAAAGGCACGAAATTCTACAGCGCGGATTTCAGTAGGTTTTGTGATGAGAAAATGAATGTGATTGTTTCTGTGTTGAATCGGTCAACCCAGTGGCCCGAGCAACTTCTTCAATGTTTCTTTGTTTCAGCTAAGTGCATATGGTTGCTACATTTGCTTGCGTTCTCGTTCAATCCGCCTCTGGTGATTTTGCGAGTCGATGAGGATCGAAACTTTGATCCTTTGTATATGGAAGATGTTTTGTTTGAGAAGCAGAGGCCGCAGACTGCGGCTAGGGTTAAGGTAATGGTGATGCCGGGATTTTATGTGAGAGAGAGGATTTTGAGGTGCAGGGTTCTTTGTAGGTATCGGTGCGGATCGTAATAATTTCTTGGTGTTGTGGGTTTGCTCTTTTAGCCAGGCTTTCTTAGGCTGTGATGAAATTTTTACAAGTGTTTGTTGTGTGTGCTCTTTTTTCGGGGAAGCAACTGAGAAAGAGAGAAGAAGAGAAATCTAACTGTTTCTTGTATGTTGTGAAGTAAAGAAAAATGTTGTAATTTTCATTGAACCGATGATCGATGGTTGTTTGCTTGTAACAATTGAAATGAGAACAGTAAAACTGTAAAGATGTTTCGTGGTTAGATTGTACACTGGTGATGTTAGATTGAGAAAATGCAACATTTGTCGAATTTTACTCTCGTAATGCAACATGTACTCTTGTACTTTATAGGTAGTACCTGAGTGAATTAGGAATATTTATTGGTGCAACAACTGCAGTATTCAATGGTTTAGTTGGATGATGATCAGTTGGCAGGGTTGAAGATTGGTTTTTAAAGCAGTCAGTTTGCACTGTTCTTTGCAGTTCTTGCTAAATTATATTTACAACCCTCCAATATCTGGATTAAGTTTCATAATAATGAATATAGTAGTTGTAGTGAATGACCAAATAGAGCATTCCTCTCTCTTTACATATGTTCAGAGAAGGGAAAAGGAATTAATTAAGCAAAATATATTTCCTACTAGATGTGAAATTGGGGAGGGCCAGGCGGGTTTTGGCAATTTTTTATATCCGACCCGTAGCTTAAAACCTAAGCCTGCAGTCTGCCAAAACTCGACAATTTATTTCGAGTTATACCCAAATAGGGGTAAAATTGGGCCGGTCCGGGCCGGTTTTTCACCAATGTACTAGGTCCGAAAACTAAACCCTTAACTGTCCGAACCTGACGGATTTACAAACCGACGGGTTTTTCGACATACCCAAACACTCAATTACTGGTTCGGGCGGGTTTCAGGGTTGTGGTTCAGGCTGGTCGGGTTTTTCGACATACCCAAACACTCAATTACCGGTTCGGGCGGTTTCAGGGTTTTCGACGGGCGGGTCGGGTTTTTCGGGTTTATATACATGTTCTAACACATTTAATAACAAATATTCATAATACACTGCAAAATATACAACACTTAAGCAATTACAATATAACCATTTTTCTAATAGAATGATTAAAAAAAATTAGAAGTAAATATACCTTCAAAGAAAATATGTTGATCAAATTGAAATTAAGATTAAGTTTATAGTTTCCTGTCAAAAAAAGAATTGGTTTATAGAAATTGTATTGTTTTAGAACGGGTGTGGGCGGGCTTGGGATCAGGAGCGGACGGATCAACTTGCGGGTTCCAGCGGGTGGGTTTGGACCTTAATCCAACCCCGAACCAAAAAATTTTGCAAACCTATTTAAACCGCCCAAATGGGTCCAGGCGGGTATTTTATATGAAAAAACCCTAAATTTTCAGATGGACCGGGTTCTAGTTTAAAACCGCCCGACTTTCTCCACTACTTTCCATACTAATAACCTATGAACATCATGCATTTTCAGTTTTTTCCGAGTTTTTTACTTCACATGCTATAGCCCTCGAAAATCATCTACTTTTAGTTTTCTCGATTTTTTCAGTATTCCGCATACAATACCAACAAACATCGTGAATTTTCAGCTTTCTCGAGTTTTACAGCATTTCACATGCTATATAGCACACGAAAATCATAGATTTTCAATTTTATCGAGTTTTACAATATTTCACATACTATAAATCACGAAAATAGCGGATTTTCATTTTTCTCGAGTTTTGTAACATTTCGCATGTTATATACATAGCACACGATAATCATGAATTTTCAGTTTTCTCGAGCTTTACAATATTTTTTGAATGCTTATTACATAGCCAATTTTCAGTTTTCTCGAGCTTTTCAATATTTTGTATTTTAGCCTTTAGAAATTGCGAATTTCAAGTTTTCTCGGGTATTTCAATAGCCCTCGAAAGTTGCGAAATTTCGATTTTTTCAATATTTCGCATGTTATGGCCCATCGAATTGCGGATTTTCGGCGAATTTTTCAAATGTTTCGCATGATATAACCCACAAAAATCATGACGGATTATAGCCCATGAAAATCGCGGATTTATGGTTTTCCCAAATGTTCCAAATGTTTCGTGGATTATATAGTCCACGAAAATCGCGGAGTTTAAGTTTTCTCGAGTTTTTCAATAAATCCCAGTTCCGAGCAAGTGAGACCGCTAATGTCTTCTTTGACTTTCTGCTTTTACTCTTGCTCATGTATCTATAGTCCATGAATATCGCAGATTTTTAAATCTTTTCGATTTTTCAATATTTCTCATGCTATCCCACGAAAATCATGAGTCTTCAGTTTTCTCGAGTTATTCAATATTTTGTATGTTATAACCCACGAATATGGCTGACTTTTTAGTTATCTCCACTCTCGAGTTTTTAATATTTCGCATGTTATAACCCTCGGAAATCATGATTTTTTTTCTTGGTTTTTTTCAACATCTCGAATGCTATAATATACGATCGCGGATTTTAAATTTTCTTGAGTTTTCCAATATTTTTGAATGTTATAGTATACGAAAATTATGGTTTTCTGTATTCCTGAGCTTATCAACATTTTGTGTTATGACCCGCTTTCCAAGATACCATAGCGAGAACGTGGGTAAGTTGTCACGCCCCGCTTCCCAGAGTACGCTAAAATGGGCACGTGACATAGCCAACCATGCTACCTGTGGGTAGGAAGTATCCATCCACAGTCACATTACGGCTGTAGGGATATCAAGAACAAAATAAAACTATCTAAAACATGTCTATAATCCAAAATAACATGAGTCAATAATAATAAAATGCGGAAGCGAAAGATCCAATACAAATAACTGGAATGTATGTCCCATAATGCGGGCTCACATCAGGAAATGCAGGAAATAAAGGACTAACTAAAATTGACACCTCACAGCTCAGCCTGCTGGCTGAAGTACTCCTGCTTGGACTGCAACAGCGGTACGGAATCTGGGCCATGCAAAATCCAGACGTCAGCGCGTCATGTCATCAAGTAATATAATATGAACAGTGTGGCAGGCAATGCAATATAAACATGAATAAAACGAGAGTAACCATAATATGAATCAAGCAGTGCAGGGTAGTGTGCAGTGGGTAAACTAAACTGTTCTATCAGGTTTTCTATTCTAGAGTCTTTGAAATCAATTGATGAATCATCGATGTAACTCAATGGTATCCCGTGCATGCCCGGGACCACGGTCTAAGACTCTCGGGCTGAAACCGAGACGTGCCGCTAGGCAGTAAAAGGTAGCAGGTATAGGCGAGTGATGTCAGCATCATCACTCCGGGGCTGGCCTAGCCCGTAAGACTGATCAGAACAGGAATCGAACTGTTGAGTTACAAGTCAGGTTTCACCTTTGATTTCCCCATACCCCCAAGTTATGTATGTCACGTCAGGTATTCAGTAATCAAGAACTAATGCCAACACAGGATCAGGTAAAAGCAGGTTTGTCTGGATAGACAACAGGAACGGTCCATGAGGACTACATGTCAGGTTTGTTGGCATTAGACACAAGATCAGGTAACGGGTCAGGTTATGGTACATCAGGTCAAGTCAACGGTGTACGGTACCATGTCAGGTATATCAATATATATATAGCAAGTCAGGTCGAGATGTAAACAATATCGTGGGTGTGCTCACAATCAGTTATATAATCTAGCATGGGTATCAACAACATGAGATAATCAATGAATTAAGTAATAGGCAGTTTCATTCAATTTGCAATACAGTTATCAAGTTTGTCACAGAGATGATTACAAGAGTGCAGTAAGACAAGCATAGCCGTTTAGTCATGTTAACAGGTTTAAGAACCCTTAGAGGTGCAATGATTTATGTAACGGTTCAGTACAGCTATTTTAGGTTAAATGCATACGAGTGTCCGAAAGGAACAGAACTACAGGGATAAATGCCATAAGCTACGTTAACATTAAAAATGTGATTAAACAGGTAAATATGGTTATTAGGTTCAATTTGCAACTGTAGGTTCCAAGTTTAACGGTAAAATGATATAATGCAATATTGTACACGAAAATGAAAAATGATCGTACCAAGTTAAATTTACAGGTTTAGGGTGTCATAATATATAGGTAAAAATAGTATAGCATGTAGCAAGGGTTACTTGCCTCGACGGGTCGCGAACCGGGAAAAACGGAACGTACACGTCGGCGGGGAAACTCGCGACGAGCGCACGGTTCACGGATTGAACCCAAACAACGAACAGTGGAACCACACGGGTCGGGGTACCTCGCTGGAACGTCGGATCACGTCGTCGGCATCGTCGGATTCCGGCGAAAACGTGAACAGAGAATGTCAAGAAGACTATGCAACAAGAAATGAAGGGAAACTAAAGAAGAAGAGGAGGAGGCTTACAAGATACTGCTCTGTGGTCACAGAGAGGAGATGCGAGAACGACGACGAGGTCGACGGGCTCCGGCGGTGGCCTACAGTGACCGCGGGGAGATCTGCCGATTCAAGAAATACATTAGCGGAGAGGGAGAGAAGAAAGGGAGAGAGGAGGGAAGTGATCTCACCGAGGGTTGCTTGCGAGGCCGGGGCTACAGAGGCGGGATCGTCGGCGGCAACGGATCCGGCGGTCGAACACGTGCAGGGAATGTGCAGGTGGCTGTGGCGCTGGTCGGGGTGTGCAAGCACTCGGGAATCGATGAGAGAGAGGGCGAAAATGGTGAGGGAATGACGACGACGATGGCGGAGGCGACGACGAGGTGATCGTCGGCGGCGAGACGCAGGAACGGGTGCAGGGGGTCGCGGGTCTGGTCGGGGTGCACCGGGAGAAGGGAGGAGGAAGTGGGCCTGTGGTTGAGACGAGGAAGAGGAGGCGAGGGTGCTGGTGCTGGTGTCGTCGGCGTTGGGGTTGCGGCGGCGAGGAAGGAGACGGCTAGGGTTTGCGCGAGGGGCTCGCGATGGGTTCTCGTGAGAAAATATATGGAGGAGGGAAAAAAAGTTTAAATATAGGAGAGAGAGAAAGAGATTTGAGGGAGTGAGAGAGAGAAAAGGGGATTGGAGAGAGAGAGAGACGGTGAGAGAGAGAGAATGGGATAGAGAGAAGTGGAGAGAGGAGGTGGGGCCCGCAGGAGGTTTAAAAGGAAAAGATTGGTTGAAAGAACTGTAGGAGGTTAGGAAATTTATTTAAAAGATTTATAAGATTATAGGAGAACAGTAATATATATTATAAGTTAATGAAATATTCGAAAGTTATAAAATATTAAATTTGGGGTTTTGGCGCAAAATAAAACATTTCCAAATCGCGCCCGGGTCGGGTCCAAAAATTCGAAATTGAAATAATAGGATTTTAAGCGGGATCCAAATTTTAAAATGAAGTGTTTTATGATCAAAAAGCATACCCCCAAAACGGACACACGTACGCGCACATAGCCGTCCAAACTCACCCGTTTCACTGAACGGAACGAGAATACGACGTACGGACGCTACAACGGGGTTAGGGGTGTCAAGTAGGCCAAGATGGATATTTTAATTTTATTTTAGATAAATGTTATATGCAAAATTGAGTTGACGGGGTAAAATACAATGAGTAACAAACAAGCACGATAAATGAAATAAGGATCATACTCCACTCATAAAGTAACAGAAATTAGTAGTATTGGGCCCGGGTGTTACATTATACCCAACTACAAAAAGAATTTCGTCCTCGAAATTTCAAGAATACAAAGACAGAAAAACTACAAGAAAAGGTGAGGAAACTTCTGCCGGATTTCATCTTCTCGTTCCCAAGTGGACTCTCCATGCGAGCGGTTACCCCAAGAAACAAGCACAAGAGGGATCACTTTGTTCTTAAGAACCTTTTCCCTTCGATCCACAATTTCAACCGGTCGCTCCTCAAAAGTCAAGTCTTCCCGTACCGTTAGCTCCGAATGATCCAAAACGTGTGTTTCATCTCGAACATACTTACGGAGTTGAGATACGTGAAACACATCGTACACATTTGCCATGGACTGCGGTAACCCCAAACGGTACGCTACCTCACCAACACGCTCCAAGATCTCAAAGGGTCCAACGAATCGAGGACTAAGCTTTCCTCGACTTCCAAAACGAATCTCCCTTCTAGTCGGTGATATCTTCAAGAACACCAAATCACCCACGGCGAACTCTAGAGGTCTTCTTGACGTGTCTGCCCAACTCTTCTGTCGGTCTTGAGCTGCCTTCATATGATTTCTGATAGTGTTAACCTTCTCAACGGTCTGCACAACCAAATCTGGTCCCAATAATCTTCGTTCATCGATATCATCCCAACAAACAGGTGAACGACACTTACGACCATACAAAGCTTCAAATGGAGCCATCTGGATAGTTTCCTGAAAACTGTTGTTGTAAGAAAACTCCACCAAATGTAGATGATCCTCCCAAGAGCCCTTGAAGTCCAACATGCATTCTCTCAACATATCTTCAAGAGTTTGGATCGTTCTCTCCGACTGACCATCAGTTTGAGGATGATAAGCTGTACTAAACTTCAATCGAGTCCCCAAACTTTCCTGTAAACTCCGCCAAAAGTGTGATAAGAACCGAGTGTCCCGATCGGACACGATACTTACCGGTACTCCATGCAATCTTACAATCTCTTGCATGTACCGCTCTGCCAAAGTCTCTGTTGATTGACCAACCCGGAAAGGAATAAAGTGAGCTGCCTTGGTCAACCGATTGACAATCACCCATACTGCATTGTTGCCTTTGGACTCCGCGGTAAAGCCGTCACGAAATCCATGGTTATATGTTCCCACTTCCACTGAGGAATCGAAAGTGGTTGCAATAAACCAGCAACCCTTTGATGTTCAGCCTTAACTTGCTGACACACCAAGCAGTTTGCCACAAAGCGAGCAATCTCCCGCTTCATGCCTTCCCACCAGAAATGCTGTCGAATATCTCGGTACATCTTTGTGCCTCCTGGATGTACAGAATAAGCTGAACTGTGTGCCTCCTTCATAAGCTCTTCACGAACATCTCCCTTTGGCACACACAAACGGCTACCATACCTCAACGAACCATCTTCGTGGATCAATAAATCTGTTCGTAGTCCGGCTTCAACCTGTCCTCGAAACTTTTGCAGTCTAGGGTCCTACGATTGTGCTGCTTTAATATTCTCGATCAATGATGACTGTACTTGTAGCTGCATCAACTGTCCCGTAGAATGCGGTATCACAACCTCCAAGTCAAATCTTTGAAAATCTGCAACGATCTCCTTCTGCGTAGTCAACACCTGAATTTCTGGTAACCGACTAAGCGCATCCGGCACGACATTGACCTTCCCTGGATGGTACTTAAGATCAAGATCGTAGTCAGCCATCAGCTCCAACCATCTACGTTGCCTCATATTAAGCTCCTTCTGTGTGAACACATACTTCAAGCTCTTATGATCAGTAAAGACTTCGACTCTTTCGCCCAAAAGGTGGTGTCTCCAAATCTTCAAAGCGAAAATCACAGCCGCAAGTTCCAAGTCATGAGTTGGGTAATTCTTCTCATAGGTCTTCAACTGTCTCGATGCGTACGCTACAACCTTCCCATGCTGCATCAAAACACATCCCAATCATTTCCCAGATGCGTCGCTGTGAATCACCAATCCTCCGGAATTGTCTGGCACGGTCAGAATAGGGGCGGTTATCAACTTCTGCTTCAACGTCTCAAAAGCTAACGCACAGTTGTCCGTCCATACAAAAGGTACCTCCTTGCGTGTAAGCTTGGTTAGCGGCTCCGCCAGACGAGCAAAGTTCTCCACAAATCTTCTGTAGTATCCGGCCAATCCAAGAAAGCTTCTTATCTCCGCAACATTCTTTGGAATCGGCCAATCTCGAACTGCTGCAATCTTTTCTGGATCGACGGCAATTCCATCGCCAGACACAACATGCCCCAAAAACTTCACTTCCTCCAGCCAAAACTCGCACTTACTCATCTTCGCGTATAACTTCTCTTGTCTCAATGTCTGTAGTGCGATCTTCAAATACTCAGCATGCTCCTCAAAACTCTTCGAGTAAACCAGAATATCGTCAATGAATACCATAATGAACTGATCCAAGAACGGTGAAAAGATTCGGTTCATCAAGTCCATGAATACTGCCGGCGCATTCGTTACTCCGAAGGGCATCACTAAGTATTCGTAATGTCCGTACCGAGTCCGGAACGCCGTCTTGCAAATATCTTCTGCTTTCACTTGAACCTGATGATATCCGGATCGCAAATCCAGCTTCGAGAATACCCTCGCGCCACTAAGCTGCTCAAAAAGTTCGCCAATACGAGGGATCGGGTACTTGTTCTTAATAGTCACCCGGTTTAATTCCCGATAGTCGATGCACATCCTTCTTGTGCCATCCTTCTTCTTTACTAGAAGAACTGGAGCTCCCCAAGGCGAGTTACTGCTTCGAATCCAACCCTTTTCAAGCAATTCAGCAACCTGTTTCTTGACTTCTTCCAACTCTACTGGTGCCATAGGATAATACGCTTTGGATACTGGCGCTGCACCAGGAATAAGATCAATTGCGAACTCCACATCTCGCTTCGGCGGTAAACCCGATATATCTTCAAACACGTCCATAAAATCACGAACAACAACCGGCTCTTCACTATTATCAACTTCCATTGCTGCAAGAATATTGTTTGTCGGCCTAGCCCTAAACTCGACTGGCCCGACAGAACTGCTTCCTCCAGTGAAGGTAAACTCAGGATGTCCGGGAATCTGGAAAATTACTTTCTTTGCCCTACAGTCAATGTGAGCGTGGAAAGTGCCAAGAAAATCCATTCCCAAGATGACTTCATAGCTGCCCATATCAATCACCAAGAAATCTGCAAAAAGCTCCCGTCCGCAAACAACAACTGTACAATCTTTACACTCCCTACTAGATATGATTTTCCCATTCCCAGTGTGTATGTCCCAGAAACTAGACAGGGTCGTGTAGGCAATCGAGTGTGTAGCTATAAACTTGGATGACATAAAACAGTGGGATGCACCAGAATCAAATAATGCCAATGCGGGAAAACCATGAACGAGTAAAGTACCTGAAACAACTTCTCCTGACGCCTTAGCTTCTTCAGCTGTCAAGGTAAAAGCTCGAGCCTGATTAGGTCCTTGAGTCAGCTGTTTCTGTCATTGGAACGGTTTCTGCGGAGGCTTCTGAATATCATCCCTCGTACGAAGCTTCGACGGACAAGCACCAACGGCGTAATCAGCCGCTCCACAAACCAAACAAAGTCCCAGCCTCCTTCGACACTCCTTCTGCACGTGCCCAGGTAAACGGCAGTAGTCACAAATCACGCTCCTTCTTCGATCAACGATCACAGGCTTCTTCATGGGTGCTACACCTCGACGGTCCACTGGAATACCCTTGCGACCATGAGCTCGGTTTGGTACAAATGTTGGCTTCCTTATCGCAACTGCTGTCTGCTGCAAGCTCCCTTTCATCCCAGATAAACTCTGCTGTTCCCGAGCTGCTGTAAGCACCTGTGAGAAAGTGGTCAAACCCAGGGAGACAAACTACCGCTGGATGTCCACGTCCAAGCTGCGCATGAACCTTCGTGCCCTGTCTGCATCATTGGCAACTAAAGGTCCAGCGAATCTGCTGAGTCTCGTCCATTCTGCTGCATGCACATCTACGGGTGCTCCATTCTGCCATAGCCCAATAAACTTCTCTTCCATTTCCTACCGTGCAGTCCGCGGGAAGAACTTCTCCAGGAAACTCTTAGAAAAATCCGCCCATTTGATCGGCTTGGGCAAGCGGGTCTCCTCCACAAGCCACCATTCTCGGGCGTAGTCCACTAACTGAATGCGTACCATATCAACTCTTTTGTCATCTGGAATCTGTGCCGCGATAAGCAAATTCTTCGTGTCAACTAGCTACTGCTCTGCTGGCAATGGCTCCTCCAAACCAGTAAATGTAGACGGACCCAAACGCCTGAAATCTGCCACGGTCCCTACTCGGTCAACTGGTTTAGCTCCAACATTGTTCACAGACTGCTGAACGATCTGCAGACCTTCCTGAAAAGATTCTGCTTGCTGCTGGATCAGCTCGGTCTGCCTCTTTTGATTCTCCAGCATTCCTCTTATCACTCCAAGCATGGCGGCTTCGTCCACACGCCTCTGGTACGTCTTCAAATTCTTATCTGCCATATTCCTGAAATCAAAACACCCAACATTAGCATGATGATAGATTCAATATATAGATCAAGGCTAGAACTCCAAAATACTTAAATAGAGTGCCGCATTGTAACTATGCCGCGGTATCATAGCCACAATTACATAACTCCACCCAAGTCGCCTAAGTCCCAGAGATAACAAGGAATCAGGTTTCGAGTCGATATGCAAAGGAAGTTTGCACATCGTAAAGGATATAATCAGGAAGAATGTGATTCAAGAATGGTAAACGGCAAGGTGGCAGGACATGTTTCCTAACACGGGTATTCTGATTCTTGTATTGGGTACAATACCCAACTACAAAAGAATCAACCCAACTAACCTATGTCTCTGATACCAAAAGAACCATATCACGCCCCGCTTCCCAGAGTACGCTAAAATGGGCACGTGACATAGCCAACCATGCTACCTGTGGGTAGGAAGTATCCATCCACAGTCACATTACGGCTGTAGGGATATCAAGAACAAAATAAAACTATCTAAAACATGTCCATAATCCAAAATAACATGAGTCAATAATAATAAAATGCGGAAGCGAAAGATCCAATACAAATAACTGGAATGTATGTCCCATAATGCGGGCTCACATCAGGAATAAAATGCAGGAAATAAAGGACTAACTAAAACTGACACCTCACAGCTCAGCCTGCTGGCTGAAGTACTCCTGCTCGGACTGCAACAGCGGTACGGAATCTGGGCCATGCAAAACCCAGACGCCAGTGCGTCATGTCATCAAGTAATATAATATGAACAGTGTGGCAGGCAATGCAATATAAACATGAATAAAACGAGAGTAACCATAATATGAATCAAGCAGTGCAGGGTAGTGTGCAGTGGGTAAACTAAACTGTTCCATCAGGTTTTCTATTCTAGAGTCTTTGAAATCAATTGATGAATCATCGATGTAACTCAATAGTATCCCGTGCATGCCCGGGACCACGGTCTAGGACTCTCGGGCTGAAACCGAGACGTGCCGCTAGGCAGTAAAAGGTAGCAGGTATAGGCGAGTGATGTCAGCATCATCACTCCGGGGCTGGCCTAGCCCGTAAGACTGATCAGAACAGGAATCGAACTGTTGAGTTACAAGTCAGGTTTCACCTTTGATTTCCCCATACCCCCAAGTTATGTATGTCACGTCAGGTATTCAGTAATCAAGAACTAATGCCAACACAGGATCAGGTAAAAGCAGGTTTGTCTGGATAGACAACAGGAACGGTCCATGAGGACTACATATCAGGTTTGTTGGCATTAGACACAAGATCAGGTAACGGGTCAGGTCATGGTACATCAGGTCAAGTCAACGGTGTACGGTACCATGTCAGGTATATCAATATATATATATAGCAAGTCAGGTCAAGATATAAACAATATCGTGGGTGTGCTCACAATCAGTTATATAATCTAGCATGGGTATCAACAACATGAGATAAGCAATGAATTAAGTAATAGGCAGTTTCATTCAATTTGCAATACAGTTATCAAGTTTGTCACAGAGATGATTACAAGAGTGCAGTAAGACAAGCATAGCCGTTTAGTCATGTTAACAGGTTTAAGAACCCTTAGAGGTGCAATGATTTATGTAACGGTTCAGTACAGCTATTTCAGGTTAAATGCATACGAGTGTCCGAAAGGAACAGAACTACAGGGATAAATGCCATAAGCTACGTTAACATTAAAAATGTGATTAAACAGGTAAATATGGTTATTAGGTTCAATTTGCAACTGTAGGTTCCAAGTTTAACGGTAAAACGATATAATGCAATATTGTACACGAAAATGAAAAATGATCGTACCAAGTTAAATTTACAGGTTTAGGGTGTCATAATATATAGGTAAAAATAGTATAGCATGTAGCAAGGGTTACTTGCCTCGACGGGTCGCGAACCGGGAAAAACGGAACGTACACGTCGGCGGGGAAACTCGCGACGAGCGCACGGTTCACGGATTGAACCCAAACAACGAACAGTAGAACCACACGGGTCGGGGTACCTCGCTGGAACGTCGGATCACGTCGTCGGCATCGTCGAATTCCGGCGAAAACGTGAACAGAGAATGTCAAGAAGACTATGCAACAAGAAATGAAGGGAAACTAAAGAAGAAGAGGAGGAGGCTTACAAGGTACTGCTCTGTGGTCACAGAGAGGAGACGCGAGAACGACGACGAGGTCGACGGGCTCCGGCGGTGGCCTACAGTGACCGCGGGGAGATCTACCGATTCAAGAAATACATTAGCGGAGAGGGAGAGAAGAAAGGGAGAGAGGAGGGAAGTGATCTCACCAAGGGTTGCTTGCGAGGCCGGGGCTACAGAGGCGGGATCGTCGGCGGCAACAGATCCGGCGGTCGAACACGTGCAGGGAATGTGCAGGTGGCTGTGGCGCTGGTCGGGGTGTGCAAGCACTCGGGAATCGATGAGAGAGAGGGCGAGGATGGTGAGGGAATGACGACGACGATGGCGGAGGCGACGACGAGGTGATCGTCGGCGGAGAGACGCAGGAACGGGTGCAGGGGGTCACGGGTCTGGTCGGGGTGCACCGGGAGAAGGGAGGAGGAAGTAGGCATGTGGTTGAGACGAGGAAGAGGAGGCGAGGGTGCTGGTGCTGGTGTCGTCGGCGTTGGGGTTGCGGCGGCGAGGAAGGAGACGGCTAGGGTTTGCGCGAGGGGCTTGCGATGGGTTCTCGTGAGAAAATATATGGAGGAGGGAAAAGAAGTTTAAATATAGGAGAGAGATAAATAGATTTGAGGGAGAGAGAGAGAGAGAAAAGGGGATTGGAGAGAGAGAGAGAGACGGTGAGAGAGAGAGAATGGGATAGAGAGAAGTGGAGAGAGGAGGTGGGGCCCGCAGGAGGTTTAAAAGGAAAAGATTGGTTGAAAGAACTGTAGGAGGTTAGGAAATTTATTTAAAAGATTTATAAGATTAGGGAGGAACTGTAATATATATTATAAGTTAAGGAAATATTCGAAAGTTATAAAATATTAAATTTGGGGTTTTGGCGCAAAATAAAACATTTCCAAATCGCGCCCGGGTCGGGTCCAAAAATTCGTAATTGAAATAATAGGATTTTAAGCGGGATCCAAATTTTAAAATGAAGTGTTTTATGATAAAAAAGCATACCCCCAAAACGGACACACGTACGCGCACATAGCCGTCCAAACTCGCCCGTTTCACTGAACGGAACGAGAATACGACGTACGGACGCTACAACGGGGTTAGGGGTGTCAAGTAGGCCAAGATGTATATTTTAATTTTATTTTAGATGCTTTAAAATGTTACATGCAAAATTGAGTTGACGGGGTAAAATACAATGAGTAACAAACAAGCACGATATATGAAATAAGGGTCATACTCCACTCATAAAGTAACAGAAATTAGTAGCATTAGGCCCGGGTGTTACATAAGTGCACAACCAAACCATATTGAGAGATAGAACTCAACTTGATATAGTTACGCTAAGCAAATATGCAGGAGTATACAAAAGAAAGTAAATAAAGAGAACTTCATTACATTAACCATAACATTTATTACATAGCAATGTTCGACATCAAAATGTTTTATTACTTCGATAGAAAAGAATGCCCTAAATAGGTGGGCAACAAAGATGATAAGAAAATCCTAATGGTAGATAGAAAGAGCGGCGTAGTTATCTGCCATCGGTTTCACTTCCTTGATTCCATCCTGATTCTCTCCTTCGTTTAACTGGCGTTTCGGGTGAAAGAAAGAAAGAAGATAAACATCCGTCAGCGAGTTAAACTCGAGTAGTATTCTCCAAAAAAAAGTTACGTGCAACAAGGTAACGAATACATGTTATGAGTAATGTCATGGGTAAGTAGTGTAGGTATGTGAGTCATGGACTGTGATCCCCAAGCGATCCAAATGAAAAAGATTCTTAACCTTCCTCACTTTTGGTGTGTAGTTCTCAATTCCTTCTAGGGTTGATGCCCAAAAACACGGGCTTTAAGGACGTAAACAACTCTTCTTTCCTGCAGCTGAACGAGTGAAAGTACCTTAAACTTATGTTTTCTATTCCAAAAACACGGGTAAGGATGAACTTGACAACTAGATTTCTACCCTAAACTTTAGGAAAAGAATGAAAGCTTATCCCACATTTCTTTTGAATAGTTTGCCCATGTAACTTCCTGACTTATGTCACCGGAACTTCTCTGATCGATCAGATTTCCTGTCTTTTCTTTCACCTAGGGAGAATCGTAAGAACGATAGGCTTCTTAGTTCCAGTTAAGTAAGGCTTGAGTGAAGAAAGTCAATTCCAAAAAAATATAGAGCGAGGGAAGAGTCTCAGGTATTTATAATCGCATTTTATCTTGTTTTAGTTTAGTTAAGTGAGGGTACCGGGTCCTCGGGATTATTCCGTTTGTACCCATAGAACAACAACAACAGGAAGCATTCCGTTTACGGCTCGGAATCACAGAAATGGATAAGTGATTTGGTATCCCATTTACTCTCGAAATCACGGTAAAAGGAGGGGGATCCCAAGACCCTTCATACTGCCTCACTTAACTTAAACCACCCACCCCGTGTCTTGGTTTGTTGTATATGGGTTGGATTAGGCGTTAACACACGGATCCACCAGGCATGGAAATAGGAGGGGTTCACTTTCCCTATCAGGGTTTTCCGAATATCGGATCATTTCACTGCCCCTTGCCTAGATCCACATGTCTAACCCTAACTGTACAAGTGCAACAAGTATGAGTGTTCAAGTCAAGTCATAGTTAAGGTAATATCGCATCAAGGTGCCACAAGGTTGCATAGCTTAGGTGTACAATAAGGTTGATATCATTTAAGGGTAGCACATGGTATTTATGTGTAAAAAGGGTCTTAGAAAAGTTCAGGGTATTTAAGCGTAAAAGGGTTTTACAAAACTTCAGGGTATTTTAATGAAAAAGGGATTTTATAAACGCGGGGATATTTTAATGTATTTAGGGTTTTAGAGAAACTGGGGTACTTTAATGTAATTAGGGACTTTATAATATCTAGGGTATTTTAATATAATTAGGATTTATGAAAAGTATAGGGTATTTATGTGAAAAGGGTTTATGTGAAAGCATAGAGTATTTATATGTAAAAGGGATAGGGTATTTATGTGAAAAAGAGTCTATGGAAAAATATAGGGTATTTAAAATGAAATCAAAGTTCTAGAAAAGTAAAGATATTTTTAAAATTAAATTTAAATTTTAGGGGAAAAAAAGTATTTAGTGAAATTAAATGTTAATAAAACACATAACTAACACATAAAAGTTTATTTAGTCAAGTGTCGTGGTAGGTCATTACCACGACGTCTAAGATCCTAGGTTAAAATTATTATCTAATTAATTCCCTAAAACATGCAATATGTTGGTATTAAATAAACTACTAACTAAATTTAATATAATTTGTAACACCTGCACCTGTTTATAAAATTGTTAGTTTTAAAACGAGTTGTTTTATAAAAAGAGTAAGCTTGTACTTCATTGGTTAAGTCATTTTACCGATGTCGGTTAGGCCTAGGATCGGAGCAGGACGAGACTGAATAAGTTGAAGCTACGCCTACCTCTCTATAACTTATTAGGATCTAGTCTGTTTTTGTTTCCTTTAACCACTTGTTTAGGGCTTGCTTTCACTTGATGTAATAAAACCTTGATGTGAACTTAGCTTATAATAAATGTTGGTTAATGAATAAATGGTTTCTTTTTCTTGCATCTGTATACTCCTGCATACTATATGCTTAGTATAACTGCATCGGGTAGAGTATCTACTTGGTATAGTTATGTTGCGGGCCTCGTCGTGTCTACGTTCCTGTATCTTAGGAAGCGGGGTGTGACAGGTTTTAATAGTGGCTCATACATGTCAGAGTATTTAAATGCAAGAACATTAATCAACATTTATTATACTTCCTTGAATCCTATTCCTTGAATCCATCTTGAACCCTTCCTTGTTTTTTCGAAGATCACGTCTCGACACAACACAAACTCGCCACCGTCTTCTTGAAATTTCCAGTCAATTTAATTTCTTTTGCATCTCTTCTTGCTATCCGGCGATGATGGAGGTCCTTTTCGGGTCTCCGTTAGATGTTGTCTTCCGTCGATCTCCCGGTGGACTTTGGAGGTGATCTCCTGTTGCGTGTGGGTCTCAATGGGTTTTGAGGAAATTGATGATTTGAGGAGTTTTAGCGCCGAGTACCTGCAAGGAAGTCCCGGGGTGGTTTGGTACCACCGAGGACCCTCCGACGATCAAGTTAACACTAGATCCGAGCAGAGTAACGGCTAAGTGGAGTAAAAAATGGCTTACTTGACCCCTCTGTGATGGGGGTTTATATAGTGGCGGCAGCACGCAGCAGCAGGCGCGAGAATCTCGCCGGCAGTTACGCTCCCGACGTCATGCCCGCGTAAAGTGCGGATCGCCCATTAATGGGGATCGTGATGGCGTGGAACGTGGGACATTGCTGGCGGAGAATTGTTCAGACCATAATATTGCATTTGTCATTCCCCTATTCTAATCCTTTTTATAAATAAACAGGTACTCTTGACGCACATTTGTTTCATATTACAGGATACAGGTTTCTGGAGCAAATACAGTGAAAAAGACACAAAACAACAGAAAAGGGACTTTTGACCAGCAATTAGACGGATCCTAGTCAAGCCCAGTTCACATAGACGCAAGGCAACGAATGTCAGGGTGAAACGGTTAAAAGACCAATACAAGTCTTCACTGAAGATCTGGAAAAGAACCAGAAGCCCAAAAGAGAAAATAAATGAAGAAACAGAAGCCCAAAGAGCCACTGAACCAAGCCCAAAAAGTACAGGGCCCAACTCCCTTATTTGGCCGCGGAACCGCGGCCAAACCCAGCCTGGCGCCGCGGTTCCGCGGCCATCAAGTGCCCGTGTCGGTGGATTTTTGGCGTATCGGTGCGACGGTTCTGGTGTTAGGATTTTACGTGGGCAAATCTGTAATTTTGCATGTGCGAGAGTCTGTAACCCTAGGTTTCCTATTATCCTATAAATTGTAGTTTTAGATCTGTAAAATATATGCCTCTTTTCAATCAATAAAATTCAGAAATTCTGAGAGAAAAATTCAGATCTGTTCTTCTTGTTTGAAGGGAGCCGTCAACCTAGTAAGTATTTTATTTATGTTTCTTTTAATTATAATGTCTTCTCATCCCCTAATGAGCAAGTAGTCTCCTCGCTTGTTAGGGTTAGCCTTAGGGAAAGGGTTGAGAGATGAGATCTCTCGCCCCTTTCAATGCCACCTTCACCTAATGAATTAGAACTTCACGCATACGAGCACAACCGCTCCCTGCGGCATCCTACCCTTCGAGGTAACGATGAACCGTAGTATAAAGGGCCGGTTCCGCGCGTTTTCCGTGAGGGTTAGGATAATTATTAACAAAGGATGGATACAAATCTAGAGGAAGAAATATCTTCCTAAAAGATTTGTATCCACTTTATTGATAATTAACTTAACATCTAATAGATCTAAAACAAAGTAGGCATTGAAAGCGGTGATGAAAAACGTTAATCTCCAAAACTTCCCCTAAGCCTAACCCTAGCAAGATTCTTAATTAGATTAATTAGATCCAGTATTTTAGATTGTTATAAACCAACCAAAACGACAAATTGAATCAACTCGTTAAAACACATAAAAGGAATTTACCCGTCCCTGTGGACCGACCCGTACTCACCGGCTAGCTGCGAAGCGACGCCGTTTCTGATTGCGGTAAACTACATATTTGTGTATAATCAAATGGCGCCGTTGCCGGGGACGGCGTAATCTTTCTTTTTGTGAATTTTCGGATTGATATAAATTTTAAAAAATTATAAAAATTTGAAAATATAAAAAAAAATAAAAAAAATAATCAAATTTGATCTGTTTGAAGGGTGTATCTTTTGGATCTTGCAGGAACAGCGAAGAATCAAGGATCTGGAATTTTACAGAGGGTAAATCAAAATTTGGTACATAAGAACAGAGAGGAATTGAAGGTACAGAACCACAGAAATTTTTCCAGAGCGCGATCCCACCAGAACGCCGCGCTTCCGCCGCGAAACTAGGTCCCTGACCGCGTTTGCGCCGCGCCCTGGCCACGTCAGCATCTGAAAATTTTCTGGTTTGATTCCTCCTTCTCCCCTCTGCAACCTCCATATCTCTGTCTGTGAAAATTTTCTGCAGGAATTCTTTGCGTAAAGAGTCTTTCTCCCCCTTCTCGATAACAGATTTTCTGCAGGTTTCTTTGCGCCGCGCTAAAAATTGATTGCAAGTGAAATTTTATCTGTTTTGCATAATTTAACCGGACTCTAAGGGGCTAATTGACCAAACTCAGATTGGGTGGGGATTTCATCACCCTTCCCAGGACCCCAGAAAACACCTAAAGCATTTTGCATCGACCACAATTAATTAAAAAAGATTAGACTCAGACCTAAGGACATCGAGCTCAATAGGAAAAGGACTAGTATAGGCATCGGCCGTTTATCCTAACCGACTTTGCGGTGTCTAGGCTAGTGGTTATTAATTAGGCCCACTGTAGTGGTGGTTCCTTCCCACTGACCTGGCCGTACTTGTCCGTGAAGAGGCGGTTTGAGGTCCTATTTCTATTCCTAGTTAGGAGCTGTCTAGCAGACCTAGGCAACCCTAGATCTAGGTCTGATTGTGCATGTGTGGTTGATACATTTGTGTCACGAGTCCCATTTTCTAAAACCGTCTTGCAAAACTCTCCAATAAAAAAAAATAAAGAAAAATCTTTTCAAAACTTGCAACTTGCCGCTAAGAAAACTTGCACCTCACTTCCACCATTTCTCCTTCATTGACGTTATCTTACCCCCACATTCTGTTTTTCTATTTTTTTTCTGACTGCACTATCCTTTAGTGTATGTCATCTTGGACTAGGGATACTAACGCCCGATTAGTCCGTGTTTCGTTGGTACCGACTAACGAACCCTTCGACGAACCCTTCGTCGACATTCCGTCCATTTCCTTACCTCCAACCTCAAATTCTTTCACCGAAGGTATGTCGGGACTTGTTGTTCTAATCCATCACATCTAACCGAAGAGTGTCCTTATAATGCACCTATTCAAGGACAGGATCAAGTCAATGCTGTATTTCAGCAACGACAAAGAAACGATCCGTACTCTTCGACATACAATCAGGGGTGGAGGAGTCACCCAAATTTCGCTTGGCACCAAAATCAACAAGTCCAAGGAAATAACAATTTTCAAAGACTTCATCCACAACAACAACAAGCACCCTTACAAACTCAAAACCAGCAACCTTTCCAACAACAACCTTATACAAATCAAACGAACAATTTGGTTCAACCAAATGATGATAAGGTTACCTCGCTCGAAAAAAGTCTAGATGCATTTCTTAAGCAAACTACAGAATCCGCAGCAAGATTTGAAAGTTATGTTCAATCTTTAATGAATAACAATGCCTCACACGATCAAAGTATCAAATCTATTGAGGCACAAAATGCACAATTAACTGCTGCGTTGAGCGAGAGAGAAAAGGGAAAGCTTCCATCTCAACCATTGCCCAATCCCGGTCACACACAAAACGCATATAACAATCACAATGTGAATGCGGTGACCACGTTGAGATCCGGAAGAGAGTTGCAAAATAATGTGGGAACCAGTGATGACATCCCCGCCGGTGGTCCTTCTTCTTCTTCTTCCCCTTCTTCATTTTCTTCACTTCCTTCTTCACCTTTTTCTTTAGAGCCTATTCTCCACCCTTCACACGGCTCTACTTCTTCTGACTCGAACGGACCCATCTCTCACAACACGAACACATCCACATTGGGATCCGTTCCTACTCCACATTCTACTCCACAGACTTTTGACTCAACAAATTTTCAGAACGCTCCATTCCCAAACAGGTTGAGTCCTAATAAACCAAATACACAAGTGGAGAAGATTGTGGAAATATTTAAGCAGGTTAGCATAAATATACCTCTCTTGGATGCTATCCAACAAGTCCCTTCATACGCGAAAATCTTAAAGGGCTTGTGCACCTCGAAGAGAAAGGCATCTCAAGTACCCAAGAAAGTGCTAGTGGCTAGTGCAGTGAGCAATGCTATTAACCACCATCAAACCTTACCCCAAAAACGGAAGGACCCCGGCTGTCCTACTATTTCAATCACAATTTGGGGATAAGACAATTAATCGAGCACTTTTAGATCTTGGGTCTAGTGTTAACCTGATTCCTTACTCCGTGTACGAACAATTAGGGGTTGGAGAGTTGAAACCCACTCGTTGCACTCTCCAAATGGCTGATCGATCAATCACCTATCCAAGGGGTCAACTAGAGGATGTGCTGATCAAAGTCGGGGAATTCATATTCCCCGTTGATTTTATCGTTATGGATACACAACCTGTTGCTAACCCAAGAAACCAAATTCCGGTGATTCTTGGTCGACCATTTTTGGCCACTTCCAATGCCGTAATAAATTGTCGTAATGGCTCCATGACTCTATCCTTCGGAAAGAGGTCTAGTGAGTTCAATATTTATAAGATGGGAAGTCTGCCCCCCGTACCTAAAACTAGTACACGAGAAGTTTGCTCTATTCACGAAATCACGCAGGAGGACTGCGAGCTTGAAAGATTTCTATTTGATGAAAATAGTTTTGACGCCACTAGTGCGTCCCTCCTTGAGCCTACTACCGTTGACACAACCGATGTTGATTATGAATGTTTCACTTTTTTGGATGATGACGACTCACAGCCCGAATATGAGTCGTTTGAATTTTTGGATGAGTCAGTCGAACCATCCGAATCGGTTGTTTGCAGTGATTTCGAACCTGTGTTAGAGTCCTTTGAGTTCGAGGTAGATTCCGCAATGATTCTTTCGCCTCAGAAATTCGAACTCACGCCTGTTCCCCTAATCTGAGCAAGGCTCATTTGAATTTTGAAAATTCAAATTTTCTGACGCAACGCTTCAAATTCCGTGCGTTGCGCAATGCGCAAGCGGTCCACAGTGCGACACGTGTCTGCGCAGTTGCGCAAGCGCACTGCTGCGCGACACGTGTCTGCGCAGTTGCGCAAGCACTGTTGCGCAAGTGCACCGCTGCACGACACGTGTCTGCGCAGTTGCGCAAGCACTGTTGCGCAAGCCTTCCACTGCGCGACACGTGTCATTCATTGGGGAGTTGCGCAGAAGCAGAATGAAAATTTAAATGAAATCTTTTCTGTTCTTTCCAAAACCAGAAGATTTTCTTCTGCCTTTGGATCAAAGATCCAGCAGTGGGAAAATTCCCAAAATCATTCAGAAAAGATCTTGTTAACAAATTCAACAAATTTGTGAGCACTATAAATAGGACCCCAGACCTCATTCGATGGAGGAGGAACTTCAAGAATCAATTTCTGGCATAAAAGAAAGGGAAGAGAAAGAACTCTTGAAGATTAATCAAGAACATAAAAAGAAAAAGGTAAAAACTTCTTTTGAAGAAGAGGAAAATCTCTGAAGAACAGAGGATTAAAAAGTGAATAATTCAATAAAAATAAATAAATAGTGCCTTGCACTTGTTGTGAACCCTTGGTTCTGTGAAATCAGGGAAAACAAGAAGAAAAACTTGTTTTTCCCTTGATCCAAATTTAGATCAAAAGTGCTATGCACTTTTGTTCTTAAATCTAAAAAAAATTCTTGGGGTTCTGCACAAATGCAACTCATTATTTAAAAGGGCCTGGCCCAAATCAAATTACAAAATAATAAAAGGGCAGAGCCCTGTTTGGAAAATTCTTGAGGTTCTGCACAAATGCAACCCATTATTTAAAAGGGCCTGACCCAAATCAAATTGCAAAATAATAAAGGGGCAGAGCCCTGTTTGGATTGATTTTCTAGTCGGGCAAAGCCCAAAATAAATAAAAAAAATTGGACTTAACCCAATCCTGGCTGTAAGTCCTTAAATTAAATTGATTGAGCAAAGTGGCTCTCCTAAACCAATTCACGACCGGTTCGAGGGTACATCTCCGAACTCCTTCGACATCCCTCGTTGTAATTACTCAACGACGTCAAAGAGGTGACGGGTCCCAACGACCACACATCCAAATGGACAGAGACGTCCCTAAACTAATATCGGACCGAGATGTCCCTAAATTGGAATATGGACCACTACGTCCTTAAACTGGCGACGGACCGAAACGTCCCTAAACTAATAATGGACCACTACGTCCTTAAACTGGCGACGGACCGAAACGTCCCTAAACTAATAATGGACCACTACGTCCTTAAACTGGCGACGGACCGAAACGTCCCTAAACTAATAATGGACCACCACGTCCCTAAACTGGCGATGGACCGAAACGTCCCTAAACTGGCACGATAGGGCCCAAACGCTCATTTGTCGGATCTAAACGGTCCCGTCTAAGTTGATCTTAGCCCCAAATACGGTTAATGTGTCCTTAGATATTTCAATAAACAATAAAACTCCAAATCAACTCGGGCTCGAGGGTACATCTCCGAGCTCCTCTGGTACATGTCGTTGTAATCCTTCAACGACGTCAGAGAGGTGACAAGTCCCGATGGCCATGCATTAAATTAATCACTACGTTGAGTCGATCTTAGTCCAAAACAGGACTAACGTATCCTTGACGAACGTTTAAGTTGATCTTAGCCGCAACGCGACTAATGTATCCTTAAACTAAAATACCAAACCCAAATCTAAGTAAATACGGATTTGGACTAATCCACGTCCTACGGGCGACGGCATTACTCAGTCTCCGTATACAATCCACGGGCAACCACAAACAAAACAAACACACACGACACGAAGTGAAATTCTGGAGAAGGAGAAAGTTGTTACCGCGACGCGGTAGCGTAATTAACTGCAGGGGCTTGCGCCTGCAGGGAAGAGTGTCCCCACAATCAAAAACCCCTCACCCTGAGGGGGAATCTGACGAAATCTGCTACATCGGCCGCATCCGTCTAAACCTCCGATACAAGGTGCCATAAATCAACTTGGTATCTTCGGAGAGGTGGACGGATAAAACCAAATAGCATCTGCCCCGAATCTCAGCGTCAGGACTAACGCGGTCCTGGCAGCCGTTCGGAGGGGAACAGATTCTGGCACGCCCGGTGGGACCTTTTCCTCTTTCCACTCCACACTTCGTGTGTCGTCTTCGCGAACCAATCGCGGTTTGTTAAATGGTTGTCTTCGGATTTCAAGTTGCTAAGATTTGGTCTTTTACCTGGCGCAGAATTCAAGATTCAATGGCCACCAACTGCACCAACTGCTTGAAATGCCACTGCAACGGACGCTCCACCTCACCGAGAGGTGTAACATATGGGCCCCAAGCGGCTTCCTTCCTGACTCTGCCGGTAGACCAGGTGACCCAAGCCACCACCGGCTTGTTCTTCGGGACCATGGTCCCACCTACAAGCTTCTCTATGCCGACACCTGCACCGGAAGTGAACAAGAAGTCGGTGTTCGACCGGCTCACTGCTACCACGACCCCTGTCAACGGGTCGCCTGCTACTAAACCAACAGCCTCCGTTTTCACCAGGCTAGGTCAGAACTATAAAGTGGCCGTCCCAAAGAGGGCAACGGCCGCTGCTTTGGAAATCGTTAAGGCGGCTTCTCCCATCAGAGAGTCGGTCTTCACAAGATTGACGGTTCCCACTCCTCCCCCAGCTGGTCAGAAGGCATCAGTCTTCGATAGGCTGACATCGGCAGTTACCCTACACTCAAACAGGGGGCAGCAAGAAACCATCTCGACTTCCGAGCCAGTCCCAACGGCCCGTCGTGCGCGACGTCGCCATTGGCAACGAGTAAGGAAAGCAGGGGGCAACTCCCCCTCAGGGCTGACCCCACCTGCTCCAGTGGTGGAGGTCAACGCTGCTGTTCCAACTGGGAACAGCTTTGAATTGCTGAGGAAGGTGAAAAAGAACTCTCCGATTGCTACATTGAAAAGATCTCCTCCGCCTATGGAAAAAGCTCCGGAGACAAAGCAGGAACAGCCCCCTCAACGGCTGTCGTCAAAGATTTATAAAGTTTGGCGGAGGGTTCAAGACTCCGTGATTGACCCAGACCACTTTCGTCGCCAGAAAAGGGCAAAGGTGGAAAAGGACAAAAACCGCCCCATTAAACAGCATGGGGCAACAAATGCTAGGATGCCCACTTCAACGGCTCCTTCAACCTCAATGGTCCACAAAAGGAAAAGGCCAGAGAAAGCTCCCGTGACGCTGACAAAGTTTAAAAGCGGTGAACCTAAACGCCCCAAGTCAGGGGGCATAACGATTCATACGGTCTATATGGCTTCTGGAAAGGAAGAAAGTCGTACTTTTACGGGTCACCGACCGCTTACCCGGTCAGTGACCAAGACTCAGGAGCAGCAACAAAAGCTCCAGGAGATGATGACTACAATGGCTGCACTCACGGAGCCAAAAGAGAACCCTGGGACGTCCTTAGATGAACGCCAAGAGGAAGAGACCGACGCCAAGTTCCTCCGCCGAGTACTGGAAAAGAGAGACAAAGAGGCTGCTGAACAAGCAGCCAATATACAGCGTATGGGCCTCCTCTTCCAGGACATGATAGGGATGATGATACAACCAGATCCCCCAATTGAAGAACCCCCGATTGTCCTTGGGGATGATAGGGGAGAGACATCAAACCCTCAGCCTGTTTTATCAACGGCTAGAGAGGATACAATCTCTAAAACTGATCTGGACGAATATATAGCCCAGCAAATAAAGGTTCATCACGCGGCCGAAGCAGCCGGCCACGTCGTAAAAACGGGGCGACCGTATCCAGGCTGGTATGACCAAATCAAATACCCGTCGGGTTACACAATTCCCAAGTTTCATGTCTATAAAGGGACCGGCAATCCCCATCAACATGTTGCCCAGTTCAGGGCGCTTTGCGGTAACACCGGCGGCGACGACAAGCTTTTGCTTCGCCAGTTCGTTGGAAGCCTATCAGATACGGCGTTCGAATGGTATTCCGAGCTCCCCAACGACTCTATTAAAACCTTTGCGGAGATGGAGCTGCTCTTCACCCAACGTTTTGCAAGTGCCAGTGAGCGTACTCCGATGACGGCGCTAATTAACGCCAGGGTAAAGCCCGGCAAGACGTGGGTTCAGTACGCTATACGGTGGCGTAATCTATGGTCTAAGTGTGAACAGCGCATAGAAGAAGCCCCTGCGGTGGGAATGTTTGTTGGAACCCTTGATCCACAAGCAACCATTTCACAGTTTATGATGTTCTTCAAGCCGACTTCCTTCCAGGCTTTGATCGACAAATTGGCGCAGATGGACCAGATGGGCCATAAACCCCCTCTCCCGAAACCGGACTCCCGAAACGATAAAGGAAAGGGAAAAGCGATCATAGTCGCTAATGCCCAACAACAACCGAACGACTCGAAGCCGGTTGCTCATCCAAACAATACGCGCCCATACGTACCCCTTGAGGACAGGATGGGACGTGCTTACTCCTTCCCCCGTGATAAAACGAGGAGGCTATTCGAGCTGGCATTGCGTAACAGGCTCATAAATCTGCCAGATCCAAAATGCCCGTCGCAACCAAGTGACGTCAACGAGCCTAATTACTGCCCTTATCATCGAGTGCTAGGACATCCGATCGAAGACTGTTACGTTTTCAAAAATTGGCTTGAAAACCAGTACCGCCAAGGCAAATTTGCGCTATCCGACAAATGGAAGGTGAATCCCCCGCAGCCCCACACCTCTAAAGGGACAAATACGCCGGGGGAAACATGCTCCGTCATTGAGGAAGCTCCTTGGGAGGTTGTATTATCAGCCAAAACGAGGAGAATGCTAAATGATCTTCAGACCTGTCCAGCGGTCAAGTGGAAAAACCCCTTTGAACCGCAGGTTATAGAGGGGATGTTGAAGCCACGTCCGACTCCGAGGACCGATGGTGGTAGTTCAAGCGTTCATAATCAGCCGTCAAAATCTTTGAAAAAGAAGAAGAAAAATCTAAGAAGCCCGTGAAGCCTGACAACAAGCGCACGGACTTACAAAAGCAAATCGACGCACTAGATGAATATAACCAAAAGGCGCGGACTCCCATTACGCTCCAAGATTTCCTTGATCACGTCTTTCAAAAAGGAGATGAGGGGGAAAGTTCATCGGATGAGTCCGAGGAATACGTGGCGAGCTGTCATATGATCTCCCATTTGACCACGAACGATGAAGGGACTTCTGGCACTGAAACGCTGGGGGCAAATGCCGAATCAAGAGCCCCAGGGTTATCAGTCGAAATGATTGGCGCGTTTCTTAATGAAGCTCGATTGAAAAGCAAAGCTGATCGAGAACGCGAGACGGCTATATTCGAAAGGGCCAAGCGCCAGCGACTTGAGGAAAGAGCTGAGATGATCCCGCTGGAACAAAATGCCTCCACCGCTGACAAAAGCCAATTCAAGATAAAAAAGAAGTTTGCTAAGGCCATATCGATGGGCATGAAGCTACCACCCTCTGAAGAAAAAGTTACTGGCGCGGTAGAAATACACCCCTCTTATTGCTTATATAATCAAAAGGTCTCGCATCCCACTCAAGAATGCAAGGCTTTCAATAGATGGTGGCAAGGATACGTCGCTAATCAACAACGCTTTAAACGGGAAAAGCGTAAAATTCGTCGGGAGCAAAGAAACACGACCAAAGAGCTTGAAAGAACTGCCGGCGATTGTCACATGGTTAACACTACCGGGTCACAAGTGCCTACATTTGGGAGCGACTCTGATGAGGAGCTAGAGCTTGCCCCTCTCTTTAAAGAGTCGACTTCGGGAAAAGAAGAGGAGCCAGTGGTTTGCGAAAATATCCGGCTGCGGAATCGGACACTGCCTGAAAAGAATCTCGGACCCTCGAATAGAAAAGATAAAGGGAAAGAAAAGGTCTCTGAAGACATCGTCTTAGATGACCAAGTTCTGGAAGAGCTAAACGCCGAGAACCCGCCAAAGAGGAGTAAAGTGGATTACAATGTCTTGGCGCATCTGAGAAAGCTACCCTCACAACTCAGCATTCTCGATGCCCTATTACTATCAAAAGAGGCGAGGGATTCTTTGATTAAGGCCCTACAAGAGCCGGACCAATTCCAAGCCTTCCTGGCCGAACAAAAGATGAAGGATGAATTGGAAGAGGTGCACACAGCCGACGTTGCTTTTGGTGATGAAGACCTTCTCCTTGGGACGTGCGAACACAATCGTCCCCTTTATGTCTCAGGATACTGCCATGACATAAAGATAGGTAAAATCTTAGTCGATAACGGATCGTCTGTCAATTTACTCAATGTGCGAGTGTTAAAGGAAATTTGCATGAGCGTCCAACACCTCGCCCGGGACAAGATCACCATCTCCGGTTTCGACTCCCAATCATCAAAAACTCTTGGATCTGTGATATTGACGTTACGCTTCGGGCTACTCGTCACAGATATTAAATTCCATGTCATAGATGCCAAGACGTGCTACAATGCTCTGCTCGGTCGACCATGGTTACACGAGTACAATATCATCCCTTCTACACAGCATCAGTGCATGAAGTATTCTAGGGATGGCCTCGAGTACACAGTGGCGGGAGAGTTGAATCCGTTTTCCGTAAACGAAGTTCGCAAGTATGAAGATGCCAAATACTTCTTACCGAGTTTCGAAGACACGGAAAGGTGTCACAAACCGGAGAACAAAACTAACGCCACCATCCCTGTCTTCGGCAGTGACACCGAGTAGGAGGAGGATATAATTTATCCAGGTCCATCCCAATCCACTAGGCCAGGACCATCCGTTCCTTCATTGATCTTCGGTAGTGATTCAGAGGATGAAGTTCATGCCGTATTCCCTGCTCGGCCTTCAATACAGGTTTCCGCTGATGAAGAGCGAAGTCTGCAGATAACCATGGTGCCGCTTGAACATTACAAAGAACTGGATGCACTCGACACCAACAGCGTAGAAGAATTGCAGACATTCTATATCCCTCCCGGACGAAAAGGCGAGAAGGCAATCCTATTCTACCGTTCTGAAGAAAACAAGGTGGAAAAAGAAATTTGGCATGGCGCGGATCCAACGCTGGACAGACTCCATCCCATCCGTCTACCCCGATATTATACGGAAGGCTTGAGGAGACTGTTGAAGCGCCAGGCAATACCTTTCGAACAAACCGTTAGAAAGGCCAAATTCTATGACAAGGTCTGGAACGTTCCCGGGACTCAATGCAAACTGCCTAACGGGAGAATAGAAACAAAAGGGCTTGGGTACATCCGGTCAAAGAAACGGGAGCTAGTAAACAGCTGTTATGTCATGTATGACTTCGATGAAGAGGCGGACGCTCAATGGAAGGACGCTAATCCTGAGCTAGCAAAAGTTCCTGATGCAAAACCGCCCAGTCCATCATTTGAAGACCAGATGGGCAAACTTATAAGGGATGCGAGTCAAAAAGCCCGAGATGATCACGATCGTGAAATAGCAATCTATGAGAAAGCCAAGACACAGCGCCTCCTTCAACAGGCGGTGAAGGATGAAAATGCCGCTCCTTGTCAACCTGCTACAAAAAAGGTTCGACGCGAAAGCAAAAACAAGTCGAAAGGCAAGAAAGGCGCTCGACAACCACAAAGCAGAGCTAAGAAGCCACGCATCAGAGAGTCGAGCGTTATTGACTTAGCCCTCATGAAGAAAATGGGTCGAGCATACTCATTTCCTCGGAACAAAACAAGGAAAATACTTGATCTTGCTCTAAAACATCAAATGCTTACACTGCCAGAGTCTAAACACCCTGAGCAAGCGGGCGAAGTCTCCAACCCAAATTATTGCTCGTACCATCGAGTAGTAGGGCATCCGCTTGAAGATTGCTTCACCTTTAAGAATTGGGTTGAGGACCAATATCAGCTTGGCAAATTCGCGTTGTCTGACAACTGGAGGGTAGCGCCACCGCAAAAGCACGAACCCGAAAACACAAGGATAAAACCAACTCCGCATTGGGATTGGCAGAAAATTCGCACCTGCCACGTAATAACAATATTAAAAGAAGAGTCCGAGGACATGAACAGCCTTCCTTGGTGCTTTGAAAACGGCAGCGATGAGGTAGTCTCAAAATTTCCCCCAGCTCCGAAAGAACTGGAGGATGGAATCCATACTACTGCAGATGACCTCAAGAAAATCGAGTTGGGGACAGTAAATGATTCGCGACCGACATTCGTCAGCGAGCTGCTGTCTGAAGAGAGGGTGGCTGCGTTAAAAGACGTCCTTGTGCAGCATAAAGATTGCTTTGCATGGAACTATTCCGAGATGCCGGGACTAGATCCAGAAGTTGCTGTACATAGACTAGCAATATCCCCGAACATCAAGCCAGTCAAACAGGCGCCGAGAAGAATGCGACTCGAGCTTGAGATGAGCATAAATACCGAAGTCAAAAAGTTAATCGACTCTGGCTTCATCCAGGAAGTTCAATACCCTGAATGGATCGCCAACATCGTCCCAGTGATGAAGAAAAATGGGACAGTGCGCATATGCGTAGACTTCCGGGATCTTAATAAAGCTTGCCCGAAGGATGATTTCCCAGTGCCGGTCACTGAACTGATGATAGACAATACATCCACTCATGAGGTTTTCTCCTTCATGGACGGCTCATCGGGGTATAACCAGATAAAAATGCATCCAGAAGACCAGAAGCACACAGCCTTCAGGACTCCTCTTGGTATATTTTGTTATAAAGTGATGCCCTTCGGTTTGAAGAACGCCGGTGTTACTTATCAGAGGGCCATGACAAAGATCTTCGACGACCTTATACACGAAATCGTTGAATGCTATATCGACGATCTCGTGGTTAAAAGCAAATCATACGAGGAACATCTCGAGCATCTGAAGACCGTATTTCAACGCCTTCGGCAATACAACTTGAAGATAAATTCTCTTAAATGTGCGTTCGGGGTTTCCTCGGGCAAATTCCTGGGATTCGTTGTTCGACACCGAGGTATTGAAATAGATCCGTCAAAGATTAAAGCGATCATAGAAATGCCTCCGCCGAGGACTCTCAAACAGCTGCGGTCTCTCCAAGGGAAACTCGCATACATACGGCGATTTATAGCTAACCTTTCAGGAAAATGCCGTCCTTATAGTCACCTGATGAAGAAGGGGACCCCATTCGTTTGGGATCAAAAATGCCAAGGCGCACTGGATGAGATCAAGCAATACCTGCAGAACCCGCCAGTGTTGGCTGCTCCGGTTAAGGGGAAGCCTCTCATTCTTTATACAACCGCCCTCGAAGGTTCCTTAGGCGCATTATGGGCACAAGAGAACGATCAAGGGAAAGAAAGAGCACTCTACTACTTAAGTCGAGTTCTGCTGGGGGCAGAAAGCAACTACTCTCCCATTGAAAAACACTGCCTGGCGTTGATCTTCGCAATAACAAAGCTTAGGCACTATGCGTTGGCGCACGAGGTCCGTCTTATTTCAAAGGTGGACCCTCTCAAATATTTAATGTCAAAACCCATATTGACAGGGCGACTCGCTAAATGGGCCCTGCTCTTGATGGAATTTTCGATAACATATCAACCTCTCAGGGCAGTAAAAGGCCAGGCCATCGCCGACTTCCTTGCTGAGCATCCTATACCTGCCGATTCTCCGTTAAAATGCGATTTTCCAGACAGACATGCGTTTGACACCATCGACAGTGGTGACACCCGTTGGGAGCTTTATTTCGATGGAGCATCTTCCATGAAAAAGCACAAACAAAATACGCCAATGATCAAATCAGGGGTAGGACTCATCTTTGTGACTCCACAAGGAGGAATAATGCGATTCGCCTTCTCCTTAACAGAGCCGAGAACGAATAATGAAGCTGAATACGAAGCTTTGATAGCAGGCTTGGAGATTGCCATCGACATGGGAATTGAAAACCTCCTCATATATGGGGACTCCCAGCTAGTCGTCAGTCAAGTGAACGGCGATTACCAAACATGCAAACCGGAATTGATAAAATACGGTGAAAAGGTGCAACAACTGCTAACCCAAATTCCCTCCTATACTTTGGAAAGCATACCGCGCGCGGAAAACAGCAAAGCGGACGCACTGGCCAAACTTGCTAAAGAATTGGCTGACGAGAACCTCGATGACGTTAGAATCGTGATACAAAGCCGTCGAGTGCTCGCCCCAACAGAAATACCTCCAGAATCATATAAAGAAAATGGAGCAACTGAGCAGGAGACCCTACAAATAAAAGATCATGAGAAGACCGAAGACTGGAGAGAAGTCTTCATAGATTACTTCAAGTTCCACCGAATACCTGAAGAAGCGTCCATAAGACATCAGCTCATGAAACGAGCTCTGTCTTTCGCCTTCGTCAACGATACTCTATATAAGAGGTCATTCGATTCTCTGTGGCTGAGATGCCTAGGACCTGACGAAGCGAGAAGGGTCGTCCAAGAAGTTCACGACGGACTCTGCGGTTCCCACCAAGCAGGCCCTAAGATGAAGTTGAAGATAAAACGGATGGGCTACTACTGGCCCACGATGATGCAGGATTGCCTGGAATACGCGAGGCAATGTCATTCATGCCAAATTCATGGGGACTTCATCCATCGGCATCCCAATCCATTGCATCCAACAGTGGCTAGTTGGCCATTCGAAATGTGGGGAACTGACATAGTCGGCCCCATCGAACCAGCATCGTCAAAGGGACATCGTTTCATCTTGGCGACGACTGATTACTTCTCCAAATGGGCAGAGGCGGTACCGTTGAGGGAAGTGAAGACGGAGAACATCCTCCATTTCTTCAAAACGCATGTCATATACCGGTTTGGAACTCCGCGACGGATCATCTCCGATAACGGGCCAGCCTACCGAAGTCATAAAATTAGCCGCTTCGCACAACAGCACAATATAGACTGGAGATATTCCTCAGTTTATAATCCGCGAGCTAACGGTCTAGCTGAGGCCTTCAACAAGACCTTGACGAAGATCATGAAGAAAACAGTGTCACGAAATAAGAGAGATTGGCACGAAAGATTGCAAGAGGCTCTTTGGGCGTATCGAACTACATTTAAAACGGCCACAAACACAACGCCATACGCGTTGGTATTTGGGACGGAAGCAGTACTCCCTCTCGAGATAGAATTACCCTCTCTACGAGTGGCAGTCCACTACGAGCTGACAGACGAAGAAAATGCTCACCTTCGGTTTGAAGAGCTTGACGCCCTTGATGAAATCCGGCTTCTAGCACAACAAAATCTGGAAGTTTATAAAGCAAAGATGACGCGCTCATATGAAAGATTGACCCGACCGAGGACATTCCACCAAGGCGAACTCGTGCTAGTGGTCAAAAGGCCCATGATCCCCAATCGCGCTAAGCGGGGAAAATTTGAGCCCAACTATGAAGGCCCGTACATCATAGATAAAGTCTACCAAGGTGGAGCCTATCTACTCATGGACATGCACGGTGAAAGGCCTTTCAGGCCAATAAACGGTCGTTTCCTAAAGAAATACTACGCTTAATGAGCCATAGTTTAGGTCAATGATAGATGACGACGACTATGTCCGCTCGCTATCTTCCTAAGCTCAAGCTTTATAAAAGTAGCCGGCCTTCTCCGTGACGGACCGAAACGTCCTTAAACTAGCGACGGACCGAAACGTCCTTAAACTAACGATGGACCGAAATGTCCTTAAACTAATATCAGACCGAAACGTCTTTAAACTAACACCGCAGCATCCTTAGGCTGATGAGATATAAAAAAAGACATATAAAAATAAAATAAAATAAACGGTATGTCCATAAGCAAAAAGGGCACGGATGAAAACCCGAAAGGGCTCCGTGAGTAAGAACAGCAGGGCTGCCGGTGAGTGTTCGTGAAAACCCGAAAGGGCGCGAGCTCGTAAAAAAAAGAAAGAAAAAGAAAATAAAAAAACGGTATGTCCATAAGCAAAATGGGCACGGATGAAAACCCGAAAGGGCTCCGTGAGTAAAAGCAGCAGGACTACCGGCGAATGTTTGTGAAAACCCGAAAGGGCGCAACTTCGTTAAAGAACCCTTATGGAGTCCTCTCGACCTTGTAAGGAGAAACCACCTGCGTGAGATCCTTACGACTCACAAAGGAGCAACACACTTAGGAATCCCCACGATTCCTAAGGAAAAAATACACTTGCGGGATCCTCACGACTCGTAAGGAGAACTCTCTTATGGGACCCTCACGGCTCATAAGATTTGAAAGTCTTAAGTTACAGAGATCTAAACCTGTGCTTAAGCAAACCCCCACAAACTTCCAATATTGCCCTACAAGTGGTCCAATATTGACCCTTGTATACAATCCGTAATTGGGAATACGTTCGCATGGTGAACAACCCTTATAAATCCCCTCGATTTATGAGGAGAAAACCCTCCTGTAGGATCCTTACGACTTACAGAAGAACAAAACACTTAGGAACCCTCACGATTCCTAAGGAGAAAATACACCTACAAGATCCTCACGACTTGTAGAGAGAAATACCTTTATGAGACCCTTACGGCTCATGAAATCGAAAGCCTTAGTCGACAGGTCCCTAACCCTGATCGCTAAGCCTCCTTTGTTCGACAATGACAGAGGCAAATGATGATTCGCTCCTGGCAATATCCCAGTTGCAGCGGTGCTGATGCCAAAATCGGTGTCCAATTTCAGGTTTACGGCGAAAGCCAGTAGGCCGCTCATGCATACGAAATAGCCGAAATGATAGGGCAACTTGCAATAAAAAGCAGCAAGTAAAATGTATGCATGCAAAATAGCCGAAATGATTGGGCAACTCGTAATAAAAAGCAACGAGTAAAAATAAAATAAATAGCCGAAATGATTGGGCACCGCGAAAAATAGCCGAAATGATTGGGCAATCGCGACCTTCGCGATATAAAAGCTGAAATGATAGAGCATCGCGGAAATAAAATAAAATAAAAAGAAGAAATGATAAAACTTCGGCCCTACAGTTAAGATCACATCGATCCCTGTATACAATCCAAGGGCGCAAACAAAGAAGGAGCCATACTTCCCCAGGATTCCGTCAAACGACGAAGCCAAACCTCAACGGTTCATTTCAACCGAAGAAGCCAGTGACTTCAACAAAAAATTCCTCGACTCACGGATACAAACACTCCTTGACGAGAGCCTTCTGATCCGCGTCGACTCGCAGAGCCACCGGCGCCTCCGTGGGAACCATCGACTCGTTTCAAACCCCAAGGACACAAATAATCCTTGGCGCTCGGGAAACAAATAATCCCTCGCAAAATCCTCGACTCACGGATACAAACACTCCTTGACGAGAGCCTTCTGATCCGCGTCGACTCGCAGAGCCACCAGCGCCTCCGTGGGAACCCTCGACTCGTTTCAAACCCCAAGGACACAAATAATCCTTGGCGCTTGGGAAACAAATAATCCCTCGCAAAATCCTCGACTCACGGATACAAACACTCCTTGACGAGAGCCTTCTGATCCGCGTCGACTCGCAGAGCCACCAGCGCCTCCGTGGGAACCATCGACTCGTTTCAAACCCCAAGGACACAAATAATCCTTGGCGCTTGGGAAAAAAATAATCCCAGCAAATTCCTCGACTCACGGATACAAACACTCCTTGACGAGAGCCTCCTGATCCGCGTCGACTCGCAGAGCCACCAGCACCTCCGTGGGAACCCTCGACTCGTTTCAAACCCCAAGGACACAAATAATCCTTGGCGCTTGGGAAACAAATAATCCCTAGCAAAATCCTCGACTCACGGATACAAACACTCCTTGACGAGAGCCTTCTGATCCGCGTCGACTCGCAGAGCCACCAGCGCCTCCGTGGGAACCATCGACTCGTTTCAAACCCCAAGGACACAAATAATCCTTGGTGCTTGGGAAACAAATAATCCCTCGCAAAACTTCTCAACTCATGAATACAAACACTCCGTGACGAGAGCCTCTTTGACTCATATCTCGGGCAGTAAGGATTTAAAAACTTGCTTCCTGAACAATGGGACCCTGCAAGTCAATCCTAAATGGTCTCTTGCATACTATTCACGGGTCTCACTCTCTGAAGTCGATTCTCGACAAAGAGGGAAACAACCGCTTACGAGCCCTCTCGACTCGTAAGAGGGAGAAATTCTCTTATAGGATCCTTTCGACTTATGAGAGAAAACCACACTTGGGAATCCTCACGATTCCTAAGGAGAAAATCCACTTACGAGATCCTCTTGATCCGTAGGGAGAAAAGTCTCTATGAGACCCTCACGCCTCATAGAGTTGAAAAGCCTTAGGCGGCAGACCTGAACCTGCAACCTAAGCCATCGCTACCTCTCGGAGAAGTTAAGTTGCCCGCCGATCAGGTTCATCGAAAACGCCATAACAAAAAGGGAAAAAGCAAAGAAATAGTACCAGACATTGCAAGAAAGAATGTGTCTTTATTCATAAATTCAATCGAAATACAAGGCGGATCGTATAAAGAAAAAAATGCGTATATGCTATATACAAATTACAGGTGTGTAAACGATACAAAAATATTCAGGGAGAAGGAAGCTTCTTGAACAACTCTATCAATTGCTCGCGTACTTCCTTCCACGCCTTCTCCTGATCAACTACCACTGCCAGTTCAGCCTCTACTTGAGCCCGCTGCTGCGTGAAGGATGCGAGCTCTTCCCCAACAACCTGCTGAGCTGCTTCTTGGCCTCGGGCATCGCGCTCAGCGGCATCAAGCTTCCGCTTCAGCGCTAGCCCACTAGATATACGCTTGAGAAGACCTTCAAAGACGACTTTCACTTCAGCAGCATTCGTCCTAACTTCAGCACGAAGGCAAGCGGTCGCGTTTGAAGATTCCCGATGCGCCTTTAGCCGTAAAGCTGCCTCCTGCTCCAAATGGTGGAGATAAGAAACGCTTTGCTCAAGCCAAGCTGTCCGTGGGGCGCTCGCGGCCAAAACCTCGGGAGAAGGGCGCGTCAACTCCAACCGATGCAGGCGAGCCTCGATCTCTCTGCAGTGGTTAACCCACGATTCGACGACACCTTCGTTATGAAAAGTTACGAGCGCCGCCAACATTGGGTTAACATCCACAGCGAAATCTACGGCAGAAGGGAGGGCATCCATGTTGAGCTCTTCGATGTACCCGCTCAGCATACTCAGGCTCATCACAGCACCCTTTGAAGACGGGCGTCTCAAGAAAGGACCCGCCGGTGAGAGAACGTGAGACCCAAAAGGGATCAGAGCTGGAACAATATCTGCAAAACGAAACATGGTCAAACAATGATTCGAAAAGTCGGTGAAAGATCATATAAAAAGGGGAAAGGGATATGCTGTACCAGTCGCAACGGATGGCAAAGCCGGAGGCGCCGGTGGCAGCGCAGGCCTGGTGTCCCCTCCTTCGATTCGAGGCACTGCAATCAGGAAGAGGAAAAGTCAGATACAATCCTATATTCCCTCGAAAGAGATCAAGACAGCACTTACCGGTACCACTAGAGGGAGAAGCGAGCTCGGATGGGAAAGAGAAGTGTGGGAGCAGCACTTGGTATAGATGATCGAAGAACACTCCTGAAAAGAGAATAGTGGTATAACGTTAGTACATAAGCTACACGTTAAAAGATTAATGCATAAGTCGTAAATTCATACCTTCCGACATCCGCGATGGCACAACGGAAGGCTGAGGAGCGGCCACCGCCAAAGCAGTAGTTGACGGTGTGCCTTCAGGCAATGGAGCATCGGCACTAGCCGCACCTGCGTTTAAGACAAAGACAAACTGGTTAAAAGAGATTGTGAGGTATATATAAACGAAGAACATTGGTCATTCAAAATTTACCCGACAAGCTGCCAGCAGAAACCGAGGCAATCCCTTCCTCCACTGACGGAAAGCCACCGCCTGTAGCTTCATCACCCGACTCGAGGGGAACCGTTGTTATGCTCGCAAGCTCTACAGGCGGCGGGGGACCATAGGCAGGGAGGGCTATGATAGGAACATTGCCAGATTCCTGAGAAGGAGCGCCTAGCCCGTCCTCAGGAATCATGGCCGCCTCACCCGCTGCTCCCTCAGGATCGGCGGTCGCAGCTGCCTCGTCCATCGGCACCACGAGGTCCCCAGCCTCAAGCACCTCGCCCTCTACCGCTTTCGGCTCGGTTGAGACAATCATCTCATCTGCCGCCACTTCAGGTGCGACATCAATGACCCTCTCCGCGGCAGGTCCCTCAATCTCGGCTCCAGGCCCCATGACCCCGACAACGTTGCTCACTGTCGGTTCGGGTTCAGCAAGTACCGCTTCCTCCGCTCCCCTGGGTTCGACGGTCGTCTCCGCCTCCCCCTCAGTTGGACTTGACCCTGCAAGATGGGATACGTATGAGCCAATAGCTTTACAATTCGTACAACAAGGTTCTGAGAGGAGTACTACCTGAAGCAGATTTATCATTGGCGCTCCGAACCGCGCGCGCCACTTGCCGACGAGCAGTAGACAGGGCAACAGGGGGCTCTTCGGAAGGAGTACTAGCGCGAGGAATGGTGCTAGGGCCCGCTCCCGTGGCCAAAGCAGCTTTCCGCGCCTTTGCTTCACGTCTCAACCGCTTCCGCTCTTCTCGAGCCGTTGAGACGGATTCCATCAGAGCTTCCTTGAGTGAAGCATCCTCATCCGTATAGAGGGATGCCTCCAGATTTTTCAGAGCATCCCTCGTCGTTGCGTCAAGCCGAGGCTCTTGCGGCAGCTTCGACGGAGCCGGGGCTTCGGTGGCAAGCTCGGGAAGGATCCCCACATCAACTGATATAGCCCCTGTAAAGAAACAAAAGAAGGTTAAATTGACCACCAGAAGAAATAACAAACTTTCCCTATAAAAAAAAAGAAAAGGGGTGGAGCATACCAACACCTGCCAGGGCTCGCCTCTCCTCCTCTTCCTGGAAGGTTTTCAGAGAGGCAGCAATAGCCTCTTCGGTAGAAACACCTATTGAAAAGGGAGCAAATATCAGTTAAAGATAATAATAAAAAGTGCAATAAAATGACGAAGAAAGTGGCTGATGATTACCTGACTCAGCGAGTTTACTTAACATCGCTTCGAGCCTCGCCGATCGCTCTGAAGCTGCAATGGAGGCAGCCAAATTAGTGTCTGCAGGGTCTACCAAGAAGCCCTCGTTGCTGCCATATTCACTTATGCCTTCGTTGGGAGGAGCCGCGGGCTCTAGGCTAAGGATCGCATCGAGGGAAAGGGTGGACTTTTTCTTCTTCTGTCCGCCAGCTTTGGATCCGCTCGGAGCAGCTTTGCGCTTGGCAGTCACTTTCGGGCGGCGAGTCCCGATATCCGTTCTTGCGCCCGACTCTGGCGATACCACTTTAACCGTCTTTGTCGGAGCACAGGGCGCCGTTGGTGCATCCACCGTAGTAGACAGTGGCAATCCACGCGGAGGGGCCAACACGCGTGGTCGGTCAGCTCCGGCATCTTTTATCGGGAGGGTGACCTGGGTCCTTGGCTGCAAGGGAGCCTTGCGATCACCGCCAGGAGGCGCACCCCTACGGTCAACCAGCAGGCGTTTCTCCATTAAAATGATTGGGCCCATAGCGTGCGCATACCAGGCCACATATGAGTTAAGCATCTTAGGGACACAACTGGGTTCACTAATGAAGAAATAGGAACCCGTGTTAAGCCGTATAAAGTGATGCATCGCATTCTTTACCCCCGCTGGGCCAACCACGGGCGTTTCCAAGAAGGCTTCCATCGGGATCCCCTGGTTGTAGCTTGATTGCTGGGCAAATCGATGCGGATTATACCTCATAAACAAAGCCGTCTCATTCTGCCGAAACACCAGGTAGCCCGGCCGAATGGAGTAGAGATGGAGGATTTCCCGAGCCTTCAGTACAGAAGCCCCGCCCTTAAACTCGTCACGTAGGGGCACCACCGACTTAGTAGTCTCCGAGCCTATGGTGATAACCTTATCCACGAAAGAAATCGTCGCTCCGACCAAATGTGGGCGCAGGAGGAGTCCCCTAGAATCCCGCGGGGATGCAAACACAATTGAAGCCCCGACTAACCGTATGACTCTCGGGAGTCTGTACTTCTCGAAGAATGGAGGAGTCTTGTGGGCGCCAAACACCCCTCACACGTGCATCTCCATCCAAGAAACAAAGTAATGCATCGGGAAGTTAGCAGGCTGTGCCCCAGGATCATTGGCGTCCGCCGCTACGCTGAGTCCATGATAAAGGTAAGCTAACCCAGCAATTCCTACCGACAACTGCAGACCGGCCACCATCCGATGCGCCGGGTAAAAGACAGAGGGTCGCATGAAGCGCGGGTGCATAGGGAGCGCAAAGTTGCATAACCACAAGCCCAAGAACCCAATAAAGAAGGTTTCCTCATCCATGCCGGGGACGGCGATTTCCGAGAAAGCGACGATGGCAGCATTGGGGAGATAGAAATCCCTCTGGTTATTCTCCGATACGGGTCGGCGATCCAAACCGAAACCAAAGGGGTCGTCAAGCTGAGCGAACTTCTCGCTCTGCTCTGATAAGAACTCCGGGCGGATAAAGCGAGCAATGAAAGCTGCGAAACTGACGCCCTTGTCTCCCGATTCCAAATGGAGTTCCTCATAGATCTCCAACACCTTCACCAAACCCGGATGCTGATGCTGAATGGCATTCTCCGGGGTTAAGTCAAATACCAGCTGCTTGGTGGCAAAGACGTATTCGTCAGGAGGAAGCAACTCCTCGTAGTGCTCTCCCCTCATTGGCAGACCTGAAATTTCGGCAAATTCCTCCAAAGAGATAGAGACTTCCTTATCCGCCATCAGGAAGGTATGGGTGGGGATATTCCATTGTTCAACGAAGGCCTTTATCCACCACGTTGGAGGAGAGGGGTACTCGAAGAGCGAGACGAAGACGGCCGAGTATAGACCAATCTTCGTCAGGTGGGTCCTCTTTGCCGATAAAATGTACCGGGCCCACTGCAAATATCCGGCGGGGGGTCGTGGGATCATTCCAATGTTATAAGCCTGTCCCCAAGGGCGTGCTTCGCCCTGACAGATTCGCCTCCCCAGAATATCTATCGCCGGCGGCGGCTGCACGGGGATGGCGCCGATTGCAGGCTGAAGGAGGTCATCAGAATTCCAATTCTTAACCTCCACGGCATACTTCACCGGGGGTTCGTCCGCATAAGGAATCGTGACAATGGGCTCAGAGGGCGCGGCGGAACTAAAACTGCGACGGCCTTGGATGATCTGGCTATACCACCTTCCCCACAGATGGAGCTTTTTGCACTCAGGATCGTGATCTTTAATAAGAGCGAACACCACCCGATCCACTGGCGCATGGGGGAACCCTCCTTCCGAGCGAACGAAGAGAAAAGACAAGTCGTCAGACATGTTTTCTGTGGAAAGACAAAAAAAATATACATCATTAGTGGCCTAACGCTTGGCATTATAAAAAAAATAAATAAAAATCTTGCTCCACACTGTGATGCAGTGGGTAGGGGACCAAAGGGGGACCCACAAAATCTGGATGATGTGCATCATTTAATAAGACAATCCCATCATTAGATGGGACTGTCAATTCATAAAAAGTTCCCAATAGGATACACCCATTGGTGGGGAAATCCCTAGAGACAAAGAGAAAATCTCCTCTTTTAGAGCAAAGCTCTGTCACAGAGTGACATTTGTCAAACTCTAGTCTCAGGGGAACAAGATTCCTTAAAAGAGCATGGCTCTGTGGTAATAATTGAAAATCCATCAACACTTAGAAGAATTGAAGTTTTTTTTTAAATCCTGAAAAATCCATGAAAACTCATAAAAAATTTTCAGTTCATCCAAGAGCAAAGCTCTGTTCATGGGTCAAAACCCATGAACAGGACCTCTGTAAATCTTGAGAGCAAGGCTCTGGTGAAGAAGCCCCAATGGGGTTTTCTTTAGATCAAAGATCCTAAGAGCAAGGCTCTGTTGAAGAAACCCCAAAGGGGTTTTCTTTAGATCCAAGATCTACAAGAGCAAGGCTCTGTCAATTAAATTTAATTTGAATTAATCTGATTTTTTTATCTAGAAATTCTAAGTTCTGAACTTGAAAGTTCTTGAGAGAAATCGAGAGCAAGGCTCTGAGAGTTAAAATTCTTGAAGATGGTAAGAAAAAACCAAGGACCAAGGGTCCTATTTATAGGCGCCTGCGCCCCTTCAACTGACCCCCTCGATCCAACGGCTAAGATCTCGCCACCGTTGCATTTACGTCGCGCCACGTAAGCACAACGGTGGGGGGGCATTTGTTCCCCCAATCTGAGCAAGGCTCATTTGAATTTTGAAAATTCAAATTTTCTGAAGCAACGCTTCAAATTCCGTGCGTTGCGCAATGCGCAAGCGGTCCACAGTGCGACACGTGTCTGCGCAGTTGCGCAAGCGCACCGCTGCGCGACACGTGTCTGCGCAGTTGCGCAAGCACTGTTGCGCAAGTGCACCGCTGCGCGACACGTGTCTGCGCAGTTGCGCAGACACTGTTGCGTAAGGGCACCGCTGCGCGACACGTGTCTGCGCAGTTGCGCAAGCACTGTTGCGCAAGCCTTCCACTGCGCGACACGTGTCATTCATTAGGGAGTTGCGCAGAAGCAGAATGAAAATTTAAATGAAATCTTTTCTGTTCTTTCCAAAACCAGAAGATTTTCTTCTGCCTTTGGATCAAAGATCCAGCAGTGGGAAAATTCCCAAAATCATTCAGAAAAGATCTTGTTAACAAATTCAACAAATTTGTGAGCATTATAAATAGGACCCCAGATCTCATTCGATGGAGGAGGAACTTCAAGAATCAACTTCTGGCATAAAAGAAAGGGAAGAGAAAGAACTCTTGAAGATTAATCAAGAACATAAAAAGAAAAAGGTAAAAACTTCTTTTGAAGAAGAGGAAAATCTCTGAAGAACAGAGGATTAAAAGGTGAATAATTCAATAAAAATAAATAAATAGTGCCTTGCACTTGTTGTGAACCCTTGGTTCTGTGAAATCAGGGAAAACAAGAAGAAAAACTTGTTTTTCTCTTGATCCAAATTTAGATCAAAAGTGCTATGCACTTTTGTTCTTAAATCTAAAAAAAATTCTTGGGGTTCTGCACAAATGCAACTCATTATTTAAAAGGGCCTGGCCCAAATCAAATTACAAAATAATAAAGGGGCAGAGCCCTGTTTGGAAAATTCTTGAGGTTCTGCACAAATGCAACCCATTATTTAAAAGGGCCTGGCCCAAATCAAATTGCAAAATAATAAAGGGGCAGAGCCCTGTTTGGATTGATTTTCTAGTCGGGAAAAGCCCAAAATAAATAAAAAAAATTGGACTTAACCCAATCCTGGCTGTAAGTCCTTAAATTAAATTGATTGAGCAAAGTGGCTCTCCTAAACCAATTCACAACCGGTTCGAGGGTACATCTCCGAACTCCTTCGACATCCCTCGTTGTAATTACTCAACGACGTCAAAGAGGTGACGGGTCCCAACGACCACACATCCAAATGGACCGAGACGTCCCTAAACTAATATCGGACCGAGACGTCCCTAAACTGGAATATGGACCACTACGTCCTTAAACTGGCGACGGACCGAAACGTCCCTAAACTAATAATGGACCACTACGTCCTTAAACTGGCGACGGACCGAAACGTCCCTAAACTAATAATGGACCACCACGTCCCTAAACTGGCGATGGACCGAAACGTCCCTAAACTGGCACGATAGGGCCCAAACGCTCTTTTGTCGGATCTAAACGGTCCCGTCTAAGTTGATCTTAGCCCCAAATACGGTTAATGTGTCCTTAGATATTTCAATAAACAATAAAACTCCAAATCAACTCGGGCTCGAGGGTACATCTCCGAGCTCCTCTGGTACATGTCGTTGTAATCCTTCAACGACGTCAGAGAGGTGACGAGTCCCGATGGCCATGCATTAAATTAATCACTACGTTGAGTCGATCTTAGTCCAAAACAGGACTAACGTATCCTTGACGAACGTTTAAGTTGATCTTAGCCGCAACGCGACTAATGTATCCTTAAACTAAAATACCAAACCCAAATCTAAGTAAATACAGATTTGGACTAATCCACGTCCTACGGGCGACGGCATTACTCAGTCTCCGTATACAATCCACGGGCAACCACAAACAAAACAAACACACACGACACGAAGTGAAATTCTGGAGAAGGAGAAAGTTGTTACCGCGACGCGGTAGCGTAATTAACTGCAGGGGCTTGCGCCTGCAGGGAAGAGTGTCCCCACAATCAAAAACCCCTCACCCTGAGGGGGAATCTGACGAAGTCTGCTACATCGGCCGCATCCGTCTAAACCTCCGATACAAGGTGCCATAAATCAACTTGGTATCTTCGGAGAGGTGGACGGATAAAACCAAATAGCATCTGCCCCGAATCTCAGCGTCAGGACTAACGCGGTCCTGGCAGCCGTTCGGAGGGGAACAACGCCCTTGCCGTCTCACCTTAGATATGCTTACATAGGTGAGAATGAGACTTTTCCCATTATCATATCGGCCTCTCTAGCCCTCGAGCAAGAGAACGCCCTCTTAATGGTCTTACATGATAGGCGGCAAGTTTTCGGTTGGACTATGGCGGACATCGAGGAGATCAATTCCCTCATAATTGAATATCATACACAATTGATGGATGATGCCATGTCAATAGAGGACCCACAGGAACATCTTGGGGGTATTGTGGTGAGTCAACCTCCTCCCTTAGAAGTTGAAATACCCCCATTTCTTTTAATAAGGTACGAGAATGCCAACACTCCACTGATTGCTGATCATTTACATTCTCGTTTCGATGCATCACCATCACCTGTATATTTACCTCCACACCTCCCATACCACTACTTCTATCTTCCCCAATTCTTTGCGGACCACCACAACTTATTTTTCCACCAACCGATATTCTTTACTGATAAATTTTTCAACTGGTTGGTGTTGACTTTTGGCCGATGCAAAGTTTGGCAGTAATGTCTAACATAGTTTAAATGAAGTTTGGGGGAGGGCCTTTTTGTATATATTTTTGCTTTTCTTAGCAATAAAAACTATAAATAAATAAACATGGGAGTATCGGTATTTTGACCCTCTTGGTTAGCATGACAGTGAGGACACTGTCAAGTTCAAGTTTGGGGGTACGCTCGGTACGTCTTCTTATTTCGCATTCATTTGTACATATTTTTGCATTTGCATACTTATTTGAAAACCCATAAAAATTTGAAAAATTTGAAAAATTATAAAATTATTGTATTCAATTTTGGCTTATTTGACTTGAGTTTGACAAATAGGTTAACTGGTTAGGAACAACTAGATCTTAGACTTAGTAAATTAAAAACCCTAAAAATAACCTTCCTTAAAGTTTAACGGTAGAAAGTATATGGCTTGTAGTTTATTTAGAAATAGGCAAACTTTGGGTTCACTTCTTGGGCTAAGTCAAAATGAGGGAAGAGTATTGATGTTCTTATCTGAGTATAAGTTTGAAAAATAGTTCCTAGCTTAAGTCTAGATTCTGAAAACGTATACCCTACAATTTGCACAATCACGCACCTTGAAACTTGGAATAGTAGAAGAGACCTTGAAATGCTCTTGTCTAAAGTCCTTAGTATGAAAAAGTGTGAATAAAGGAAAAAAAAATGGACACTGGTTTTTGTGATTATTTAAGGCTGCAAAAATAGAAAAATATTTAGCGAGGGTGCTTCATCACCTAGTGCCTTAGACCAACTGGTTTGGGAGTCACTGCTAAAGCCTTGGGTGTTGCAAAGACTAGGAAGTACGCTTTAAAGTGCAAACGCATTTTGTAATCGGTCGTTGGTACCTCAAGAAGTATTAACGGTAGCATGAAGGATGTGTAAGCAAATTTCATTCACCAACTAATTAGTACTTTGGACAATGGACGAGAGTACGATTGCTTGATTTGAATTTCCAAGTGTAGGGGTGATATACACACACACGTAGGGATATGTGATTGGAATTTAGATAAGAGAAAGGAATGAAGAATAGAACTTGTATCTTTAGTAGAGTTGATAAAAATTCCTAAGTGGAGATGGAACCCTAGAAGGAAAACTTAGGAAATGCCGAAAGCTAAGTAAGTCTATAGGATATATATAATCTTAAGTTAAATGATGAGAAAGTGTGAAAAATGTGGGTGGATAATTTACAAGTATAAGATAATAGAATTCCTTGTTAGAAAACCTAATTGGAGAACAAAAGTCAATAGGCCGAGTTGATAGGATTTTGTGGGTGTAATCCGCTGAAAACCCTCAGGAGACAACACTCCTCCTACTAGGGACACCTAGAGGTTTAACGGCTTGTTGTACGTGCTCAGTGCAATCGCGTTTCCCTGCGAAAGTGTGGTTAGGATTTTAGAGAATAAAATAATATGTTTGCTCGAGGACGAGCAAAAGGTAAGTTTGGGGGTATTTGTTCAGACCATAATATTGCATTTGTCATTCCCCTATTCTTATCCTTTTTATAAATAAACAGGTACTCTTGACGCACATTTGTTGCATATTACAGGATACAGGTTTCTGGAGCAAATACAGTGAAAAAGACACAAAACAACAGAAAATGGACTTTTGACCAGCAATTAGACGGATCCTAGTCAAGCCCAGTTCACATAGGTGCAAGGCAACGAATGTCAGGGTGAAACGGTTAAAAGACCAATACAAGTCTTCACTGAAGATCTGGAGAAGAACCAGAAGCCCAAAAGAGAAAATAAGTGAAGAAACAGAAGCCCAAAGAGCCACTGAACCAAGCCCAAAAAGTACAGGGCCCAACTCCCTTATTTGGCCGCGGAACTGCGGCCAAACCCAGCCTGGCGCCGCGGTTCCGCGGCCATCAAGTGCCCGTGTCGGTGGATTTTTGGCGTATCGGTGCGACGGTTCTGGTGTTAGGATTTTACGTGGGCAAATCTGTAATTTTGCATGTGCGAGAGTCTGTAACCCTAGGTTTCCTATTATCCTATAAATTGTAGTTTTAGATCTGTAAAATATATGCCTCTTTTCAATCAATAAAATTCAGAAATTCTGAGAGAAAAATTCAGATCTGTTCTTCTTGTTTGAAGGGAGCCGTCAACCTAGTAAGTATTTTATTTATGTTTCTTTTAATTATAATGTCTTCTCATCCCCTAATGAGCGAGTAGTCTCCTCGCTTGTTAGGGTTAGCCTTAGGGAAAGGGTTGAGAGATGAGATCTCTCGCCCCTTTCAATGCCACCTTCACCTAATGAATTAGAACTTCACGCATACGAGCACAACCGCTCCCTGCGGCATCCTACCCTTCGAGGTAACGATGAACCGTAGTATAAAGGGCCGGTTCCGCGCGTTTTCCGTGAGGGTTAGGATAATTATCAACAAAGGAAGGATACAAATCTAGAGGAAGAAACATCTTCCCAAAAGATTTGTATCCACTTTATTGATAATTAACTTAACATCTAATAGATCTAAAACAAAGTAGGCATTGAAAGCGGTGATGAAAAACGTTAATCTCCAAAACTTCCCCTAAGCCTAACCCTAGCAAGATTCTTAATTAGATTAATTAGATCCAGTATTTTAGATTGTTATAAACCAACCAAAACGACAAATTGAATCAACTCGTTAAAACACATAAAAGGAATTTACCCGTCCCTGTGGACCGACCCGTACTCACCGGCTAGCTGCGAAGCGACGCCGTTTCTGATTGCGGTAAACTACATATTTTTGTATAATCAAGAATTTGCGCGTGGCGAGATTTGCGGAGCGGCGGTTACGCCTGTGAGTGGTGGAGTTGGTCGGTCGGAGGACCGAGGAAGATGGCCTCGGCTGGGGAGCTCGGGGATGAGCGAGAGGGCCGAGGAGTCTTGGTCCTGTGGTAGCTCGGGATGAGCTGAGAGGCCGAGGATGCCAATTTTCAGGGGGCTCTGAGGAGAGCCAGCTTGTGTTTGCAGGTCGGGTACAGGGGTGCCTGGTCGGCCCCTGTGGGCCCTTTCTTATGAGTTCTGGGACACGTCATCTGCCACGTGTCCTGTAACATTACAAAATAATAAAATATTATTTTTGGGAATTTTTATAATTTAATATTATTTTATTGATTATTTTAATATTAAATTTATAATTAAATATCGATAAATAGGAAAAATTTTGAAAAAAATTATGGAAAATTCAAAAATAATGTATTCTATGGAATTTTGTCATTTTTAAGTTTTTATGAGCATTTATATACTAACTTAGTGCTAATCGCGATTAAAAATCGCTAATCGGATTTTTGGCTTTTTTGTGCAAAACTTGCACATATCATTTTGTTTTTTTTGACTTGTGTTACATTTTCTTACCATGGCTATTACTTTGGGTTTACTATTTGAATGAGAAGGTTTTGGAAAAGAAAAGAAAAGAAAAGGATTTTGATTAAAGAAATAGGTATGGTGAGAGAGAGAGGGTAGGTGAGGGTGTTTGACTTGGCCATTCTCTCTTGTTTTCTCCTCTCATTTCTCCCCCCTCTTCCATGAGCTCCTGCTGCTCCTGCTGCCCTCCTCTTCCTCCACCTTCAAACCCCCATTACTCCATGAAATTCACCCCAAAACCCCACTTCCATTTCACAAAAGTTGTACACAAGCTCACAAGCATGCCTTTGGACCAAGAAAGTAGATGTTTTGGTGCTGTTGTGGATTCATGAGGGTCTTATGAGGTAATTTCTTCAAAACTAGAGTGTTATTTCTTGTGCTTAAGTTTCAATTCAAGTTTCATATCGATATCGTGTAATTTGGTGTGTTTTGGACCAACTTAGAGAGGGTTAGGGTAAAGTTGAGATGTTGCTTTGCAATTGGACTTAAATTGTGACCTTAGACCCTATATTGACCAAAACACTGGCCTAGCACAACCTGAAACCCAAAAATACGGAATTACGGAACTTTTCATGTCGGTTTGTGTGATCTGTGAAGGTGTTCTGAAATCTGGAGCAACCCGGGGGCACCAAAAATAAAATTGAGTTGACAGTGAGTCGTGCAGGCACCTAGGAAGCTACCACCAAGACCCGAGCCCCTAACTCAAACCTAAGGCCGCAAATTTGAGCATTTTGGCCGCAATTTGCGGCCAGAGTAGAGGGGAATGGGTCCATTTTTGTTCCAGGGCTCATTTTGCACTAAATTAGACCCCTCCCATATGCAGTTTTGGCTAATTGTCATCTGGGGAAAATCTGGGAGCATTTTGGTGTGTTTTAGGCGATGTTTTCCGTATTTTTAAATGCACTTTCTTGATATTTGGATTTGTATTTGGTTGTCGGGTGTTCGTACATCGACAACAGGGGTTGTTTGTTGGATTTGCATGTTTGGGCCATAGGTTCCAACCTATGAGCACACTGTGCGCTGTATCGGTTTTCTGCCTTGATTTTCATACGTATTGCTATGGTTGATCATTGTAGGTACCTTCACGTGGATTCCGAGACGATGCAGAAGATGATGGCGACATCGACACCGACACACTGAGTGCAGGTGAGTAGATTTATATCTATGGGGAGAAGTCGGGTGGATGACGTATAGCACCCCCGCAGTTCGTGGTGATGTATACGAATACGTATACACATAGATATTGATTATATGTTGTTGAGATTATTGATGATAAGATGGATATTTGGTATTTTTGGATTGGTTTAGTGTAGTTGTGAAACCCTAGAGTAGTGGTCGCACTCACACACGCACGCACACACATATTTGCATACATTCTTTCTTTCATATGTGCGTATGGGAATATATATTGATGTGTATATTTACACATGGATATGGGAATATGTGTTTATATATTGGATTTGAGGATAGTAATTAGGATTTGAGATGAGTCGATAAGATTGGGCTTGAGGCCAGGAGATCGGTGATGTGATTTGGTTCGTATTGAGATGCGACATGATGTTTTAGCGGGTCTTTTGACATAGTAATTCTTACACCTGCATGCATACATAGATGGTATCAGTATTGTACTAGACGTAGATCAGTACCCCGATCATGATATTTGATAAAGAGGATACCAGATGAATAGTATGATGAATGTGATATTGACCCGTACCCAGATTTGGGATGCCGTACGACGGATTTACGTACGAGCTGTATATTGATGATTGATCCGCACTCTTGACTTGGGATGTCTGATTATAGATATGATATCGGATATGATATTATTGAGGCGGGATCACCGACTAATATATATACAGGTATGTATATATATCGACTCAGATGTTAGGTGGTTTCCTTACCTGTAGTCCAGCTGGTTAGCTTAGCCCTTTAGTTTAGTTTAGTTGTTAGATTAGATTCGATTCTTACCTATTTCAAAAACTAACGAATCGTGGGTATTTTAAAAGACAGCCCAAGGGATCCTACGGAGATTTCAAAAGACGCATCTTTTCATAAAAACACCGTAGCCCCTATTGTCAAAACCCCATGATTCGTGTTATTTCAAAAGGCACCATTTGTAGGACTTATATTAGATTAATGCAGATTATTTATTGTTGCGTCTAGTATTCAGCTCCCGCTCATTATTGTGGTTCGCTTCGCATCGCATGCTTATATTATGTTTCATACTCCATTATTGATATCATGCTGTTAGGACACCAGCACCATTACCGATGATGCGTATGTACCACGTACACTTACTTGCCGGCTCACACACATCTTCATCGGTAATTGCCATGCCACGTACACCTTAGAAAATATTATTGCTTGACATAACCTGTTAGCTAATAGTTTAGGCATTGTAGTTATTACCTGCTACTTCATGCATACTGTTATTCATTGTTATGCCGCATTCATGGATTCTCATGCATATATTCACTATTTTTCGTGTTATTGAGGTTTTGGATTCGGATTTCCATGAGATTTTCTGGATTTGGAGGAAAACCGCAAAAACATAAATAAACATTTTCTCTCTTTTAAAATAAAAAGTGCGGTTTTCCCATGATGTATGAGTCGTCCACCATGAGTTTGCTGATGGATTTCGAGACCCGATTCGATGAGGCGGATGAACCATTTCGGGTACATGGTGGACCCGGTAAGGTACCCCGGGGCAAGAAGCGCGTGATGATGACGATGTGAGCCTGGCAGGGGAGCACTACCTACCGGTGATTTTACCCGACGCGTCGGATATCCGGAGGATACCGTCGTGGTCTTGAGATGGATGGTAGGGGCCGGTCTGGACTGACGGCGCCCTAGATATTATGATTGAGACATTGAGATTTCGAGATATTGAGGTACAGAGACTGTGATACAGAGATATCGAGATATTGGGATTACGTTTTGTGCCGATGCTAGGCACTGTTTTATGCTGATTTCATTATGATACCTCGTTTTAAAAATACAAAGGAAATCTCACTAAATTATGAAAACAGTTCTTCATTTACATGTATTCTGTTTTCATGCATTCATACCTCATTCATATGATACATTGCTATCTGAGGCACTGACATGAGAACTTGGTATTACTGTCGTTTAGAGGTATACCCTAGCCATTGTTATAAGCTGCTGGTTATTTTTGAGGATGTATATTGATCGTATGACCTAGGATTGCGTCATACATGCGATTTCTGTTCATAGATGTTTTCTATTCACGAGTTGGCAACTCACCCCCGTTGTGCCACAGTTTCTTGCAGGTTTTGCCGTACAAGTTCCATTGCGGCATTTTTGGCACACTGCTTCCTTGCGGGTGAATTGCTTTTGGTAGGTGGGTTATTTTGCATCAAGAACCACCATCGTACTTGTATTATTCATTATATCTAGAATTCCATCAACCAAAACTTGTATATTGTTTCAGACTTAGACATTAGTGATGTATTATTCGACCTTAGAGTCGCGCTTAGTAGTATTACGGTTTTCATGCTTATTGGGTTTCTGTTGAGTTTGATCCTCGCCATTCGGCGTTGTATATTATATTGCTTGCGTGGTTGTGACCGTCGATTGACGAAGAGCTAGCTCCCGCTTGGGGATGCCTTTTATCATTGCATATATATTTTTTTCTTGTTGTACCCCGTTCGGGGCCAGTATTTACAAAAGAAACTCTGCCGAAATTTTTAGAAAAGACCGTACATTTTTAAAATGCATATTCGGCTTAGTTATTTAAAAACCTTGACTTCAAAACATGTTTTCTTTACCTATTAAAAACCAGTTTTCTTTATTTATCCTTAAAATGGTTTTAGATTTCTGGGCTTTTGGCTTACTTGGATCAGATGGAGTCCTATAGACTTCATATGGTTCAAGGGCCAGTCACGTGCTCTTTCGGGTCGTGACATGTCCTGATCTTGGAGATCGCCAATATTGAACATCATCATTAGCCCCCCACTCTTGTCCCGACCAGCTAGCGGGTCGGGTCAGGAGTGGACTGCCGGGCCACCCGGAGTGAGCCCCCTCCTAAGGTTTCGTCGGGACGCGTCCCCGGGCCGTCAGCTGTCGTTTCTGCCAGTGAATCAGAGCGAGATCTCTGCATTTAAGGAAGGTGCGCCGGTTCGAACATCCTGTCACTGAAGCGACGGTCCACGTGTCTAGCGTCGGTTGGCTGACGCGACGTGTGTAGACCTGCGTCATCTTATGGGGTGCGGTCCAGCATGGGAACGACAAGTGGAGCAATCGGAGCCGTTGGACGCGAGGAGGCGTTTCGGCGGGAGATGAAGGGCGCCATAGGATGAGGTCGTTTGCGGTGATAAGTAGGGGTGGGGCCCGCTCCAGGGCCCCTACTCCTTCATATTTCCCTGTTCTAAGTCCTGGTTGCTCGGCGCTCGTCTTCTTTCTTCCGCTTTCGTTTCCTGAGGACCCCCCTTCTCAAGGTTAGATGTCTTCTTTCGTAGAGTCGGTAGATGTCGTAGGAGTAGGTTCTAGGGACCCTTTAGTTGAGCCTGAGTCCTCCCGGGGAGCAGGGGTCGGATCCTCTTCCCGGGATCGTGCGGCGGGGGCAGCCCCCAGGGAGGAGGCGGTAGACGCTGGCCCCGGCGCATCGTGTTGGGTAAGGCATGAGGACGAACTCGACAATGCTCGGGTTCGCTTCCACATCCCCTCACTTTATACGCTTCGTCTGGCCAAGGAGGGAGAGAGGGTAGACCAAGTACGGGGTAGAGAGATCGCCCTGTACTTGGAAGCTTTTTAGGGTGGAATGCGCCTGCCTTTCTCTCCTGAGGTCGTCGAAGCGTTGCACTTTTTCGGGTTGGCCCCTGGCCAGTTAGTGCCGAATTCGTGGAGGATTCTCCTCGGGTTCCTGATCCGTCTGAAGTTACAGGCGGTTCCTTTCAGCCTCTCTCCCCTTGATTCTTCCCTTGTGTTCAAAAATCATCCCGGGGGTCGAGTGGGCGACCCGAGGTGAGTCTACCTCTCTTTTAGAAAGCGACATGGGGGCACCGCCGGGATAGGGGTTGTGGCCCTGCCTTCTTCCATCCACGACTGGAAGAAGTTCTTCTTCGTTTCCCCTCCTGAGGGCGAGGACTGGCCCGTGCCTACCGAGTGGTCAAGGAAAAAATGCTTTCCGGGGAACCAGTCCAGTGACCCCGCCACGGTGAGAATGGCGTCGTGGGAGCCCATCCCTCGATTCGACGTGCTGCTGTCTGAGAGGGTCCTGAGTTGGGCCGGGTTCAGCCTCGTTGAGTTTGTCGGTAAGTTTAGGCTTGCTTTTTGACTTGTGTATTGATTGCGTCGCTGACTTCTTTGCATTTGGTTTTGTGCAGGACCCATGGATCTGGACGAGCTCCGAGCCTCCATGCGCCAGCCGAGGAAGGTCATGAAGGCTGGGGGCACCAGCTCTTCTCGTGCAAAGCCTGCCCCGGCTCCCTCCCCTCCGGTGGTCGCGTCTCGTGAGCGTTCGGGGGCGGATCCCGCCCCGGGGCCTAGCAGAGCGTCGGGCCGGAAGCGTGCTCGGATTCTGGAAGACCCGGCCTCGGAGGAGGAGACCGGCTCTCCATCGGAGCCGCTCAAGAGGGGTTCCCGGAGGTCTTCCCAAGGCCCGCCCTCGCCGATCATGGTGGAGGAAGGAGGCCTCTAGTTCGCGGTGCCTTCGGGGCTATCCATCGCGGATAGCCTGCTTCATGAGATAGAGAAATCGGCGAGGGGTAGGGTCCCCGGGGGGGACCTTCAGGGCCCAGATGGCGTCCATCTCCCAGGAGTCCGTGCAGGTAAGTGTTTAGTTTTTAGTGAGATTCGGTGCCTCCTTCGTCTTTCTGATCTCTTTCCTATCTTTCAGGTTCTCCAGCACGTCGCCCTCGCCTTACGCATGGAGGCCGAGGTGATAGCCCCAGCGATGAAGGCTGCGGGCCAGCTCGCCTCGCTGGAAGAGAGCTCCAAGCGGGAGCTGGAGGCGGTGATGGCGAGGGTTGCCGCCCTGGAGGGTGAGGTGGAGGCCGGGAAACGGGAGGTTGCCCAGTACCGCGAGGCCTCCGTGGCTGCCGAGGCCAAGCTTAAAGACGCTTAGGTGTTAGTGTATATGCCCTAGGGGCCATTATTGTATCATACTAGTTTGTATATTACTTAATGGAAGCTTGGGATATTCACATGTATATAACAGTCTTGCTAAACATAGTAGTATGCTACTTGGTTTTTCTATCTTAATATGTGAGTATACGTATTGATAGAGCTCTTAGGATCTTGCTTGACTACCAGCGTTGTGATGGCAGTCACACTAGTGGGGGCTGGGTAGTCTATAAGCACATCCTTATTCAGGTCCCTAGTCGTAGGATTATCGAGACAGGGCATCGATACTCCGGAGTAGACTAGTGTGTACGCTTCTCATCCCAGTTGGGGAGATGGTCTGTCCCACAGCCGTCAGTACGTCGTACTGGAGATAGTATGCAGGTGCCCATTAGGTTACGGGTACACCGGACATGACTCACAGGGAACTGTTGGTTGGTTTTATACCAGTCGTCAGTGAACAGTTCCCAGGTGACATGAGTACAGCATAGTCCGCAGACTTGACACTGCTGCTTCGCCTCGAGTGTGTCCCACTGTTCTTAGATTGCTACCCTACCACGGCTCAAAGGAGTCGTGCAAATAGGTAGCAGTTGGGTGCAGTCCCGAGCACTTGGAGGCAGTGGCGGTTAGACAGGATTCGTCTCTCCCGGTATTGGGGGTTGATATCGCACTGTGTCAGAGAGCCATTACGCAAAGTCCCTGGCCAGGGCAAGCGAGATTTGCTGGTAGGTTCCAGTAGTTTCTCAGGGTGTAATGGGCTTCACTCCGACACGACTTATACCGCTATTAGGGGACTGACGCTTGCCGCCCCCTAGGCCCGATATGCGATAGTCTTAGACGAACAGACCGGACTGTACGGAGATTGTCACATCAGACTCAGTAGGAGTTCGGATGAGTTTCCTCATCGGCCTTCTTATCGACATCTACCTGGGGACCGTTACGTACAGCTAGTGCCGCTTGCGGTCTGTGGTTAAACCCACTGCCAGCGTAGTAGTCGAGTCTCTAGAGTCCCACACAGAGAGTTTCCCTACTCCAGGCGAAACGATATAGAGGTCGTATGGTTTTACGACAAGGGTTCGGGCGCATACGTGTGTTTACGCACGTACGACATCCGGACAGTTTTTACTAGTCGGTTTTGGTTTAAGCCAGTTTCTAGTATCCGGTTATTGGATTTATACAGTCTAAAGTTTTTCCGTGTTTTCACGGATAGGAGGGGCGTTCTCGTAATTGCGCGAGAAGCTTCTAGAAGATGGTGACTTGGGGGTTAAGGTGGCATATGCATTAAATGGGATTAGTGACTCATTTGAGTGATTCATCCATGTCATTAATGCATCATAAATGCTTAATGACTCCTGGAGATGAATCACCCATTAAATATTTATGGAGCATGGTTGTTAAATCATTTACTTGATTTATCTTGTTTTGATTTATGCTTCATATATATTATGAGAGCTCATTATCTCATTCCATTCTCTTGCTCACTTTCTCTCTCCTCAAGCTCTCCCTCTTCAAACCCTAATCCTCCCCTCTCATGTGTTGAGTACAAGGATTAGATTAGACTACTTAATCCTTAACCATTCTCTATATCACCTAGGTTGCTTAGATTAGCGGTTTAAGAAACCTAGTTACCTCTAGTTTGAGGTGAAGCTTGTAGTTAAGCTCTCGGGTGGATCTTCTACTACTTAGAGAAGGCCGGAGAGGACGTGGAGAACGACAAGACGAAGGACTCGGATCTTTAGGTATAATCACTTTTCATAGTAGTTGTTAACTTCTATATTTGTTGTTAGTTATTGTTTATGCAAAGATTCTCGGTTAGTCGATGTTTACGCTTTAAACAAGATCGTTTTTCATTATTCCGCCTTCCCGCAAGTCGTGGGGTGTTGTACATTGACTTACATTAGGTGCTCGCCGACAACCTAAAGAAGACGGTGAAGACGCTCCGGAAGGAGCTGGGGGCGGCGGCCGAGTCGGCAAAGTCGGCCGACCTGAGGGTGGCGAAGTTGGCCGACCTCTCGGTGGCGAAGGCGGTGGAGGGCTATAAGAAGTCGAAGGACTTCTATGATGACCTGGCCATGGCCATAGCCCAGATCTGGCACGAGGCCCTCGACGCCGTTAAGGCCCGGATGCCGGAGTTCGCCGACGAAGAGCTCCGGGCCGAATACCCCCTCACAGACGCCGAGGAGCAGGGGAAAGAGATTCCTGACGAGGAAGTCGCCGAGGACCCTGCTCGTCTCGTGGCGGATATCAGGGATCCCGAGGTCGCGCCTAGCCCCGAGGCCTAAAGCCTCTGTCTTCCTCCTCTTTTATTTTGTTGCTTCTGGAATTTTTGTAAGCCTATGGGCAGTTTGTAAGGCTAGGGAGCCCAAAATACCCTTTGTAAAGACTTTGCCTTTGGTAATAAAACTTTTTCTTTGATTTCATCGGTTTGCACTTTATCTTCTGTTTTTGACGAATGCTCGTAAAATATCTCTGCTTACACTGTTGGGCTTCCATGTCAGGTCGGCTATCTGTCTAGCGATCGTTCGTCGAGTTGATTTTGATCACTTGCCAAGCGTGCCAAGCGCTACTGAGAAGGAGGCGTCTCCATGGCCCCGAAGTCGAGGGGGGATCGCTCAACCTTGGATAGACCCGATGCCCCTTGTTGGGGCCTCGGATCCTCCGCATGTGACGGGCGGAGAGATGTCCGCCGTATTTGTGCCGAGCATGAATAGGAAGCTGCTCAGTTTCCCCTTGGCGAGGGCTTTTGACTTCTAGCGTTGTGAGCAACGACCACTAGCTGGGGATGGTCGAGCGAGGGTCGGGCTCGACTGCCTCTGGGAGGACTTTGCATTCTTAGCGTTGGAGGGGCTGTAAGAAGCCCACTAAGGATGACCGGGCAGTGAAACTGTGCGGTTGCCTCTTAGCGAGGGCTTTGATCTCTGGCGTCGTGGGTAGGCAGCTACCAGCCTGGGATGACCGAGCGGGGTAGCCGCTCGGATTCCTCTTGCGAGGGCTTCGATCCCTGGCGTCATGGGTAGGGAGCTACCAGCCGGAGATGATCGAGCAGGGTAGCTGCTCGGTTGCCTCTTGCGAGGGCTTTGATCCTTCAGGATGGGGAACGAGCTGGGTTACTGCCCAGTGCCTCTTGGCGAGTACTTTGATCCCTGTCGGTTGTAGTAGGAAGCTACCGGCCGGGGATAGCCAAGCAAAGACTCGTCTACCTCTAGGAGGACTTTGGTCCTTAGCACGGGAGGGGCTGTAAGAAGCCTACCAAGGACCCTTGGCCGGGAGAGGTTACTGCCCGGTGCCTCTTGGCGAGGGCTTTTGTCCTGAAGGATAGCCGAGCGAGGGATCCTCGGGCTCGACTGCCTCTGGGAGGGCTTTCTGATCTCTGGCGTTGCGGTAGGGAAGCTACCCGCCAGGGATAGCCGAGCGAGGGTCGGGCTCGACTGGCTCTGGGAGGACTTTCTGATCCCTGGCGTTGCGGTAGGGAAGCTACCCGCCAGGGATAACCGAGCGAGGGTCGGGCTTGACTGCCTCTGGGAGGACTTTCTGATCCCTGGCGTTGCGGTAAAGAAGCTACCCGCCAGGGACAACCGAGCAGGGTAGCTGCTGGGCTGCCCCTTAGTGAGGGCGTGGATCCTTAGCGTTGGAGGGGCCGTATGAGGTCTGCTAAGGATATCCGGGCAGTGAAGCTGCGCGGTTGCCTCTTGGCGAGGGCTTTGATCCCTGGCGTTGCGAGTAGGGAAGCTACCGGCCAGAGATAGCCGAGTAGGGAAGCCGCTCGGCTGCCTCTACGGAGGACTTTGATCTTTAGCGTTGGAGGGGACTTAGGAGTCCGCTAAGAATAACCGGGAAGTGAAGCTGCGCGGTTGCCTCTTGGCGAGGGCTTTGATCCCTGTCATGGTGAGTGGAGAAGCTACCAGCCAGGGATAACCGAGCAGGGTAGTTGCTCGGCTGATTCTTCATGAGGTTTCGTTCGACCATCCAGTTGCAGGCATGGGGAAAAAGAACGGTCGCGGTGAACGTGCACGTAGCATGCGCATTGAATGTGGGGGGGAGGCGAAGCGCCAGGGTCGCGTCGTTTCGATTCCGCCAGAGAAGGCGCGATGATCGCCGCGTGGCAGCGACTTTTTGGGTGAGAGCGGGCGACCGTTGAGTTCCGTTGGGGCACCCAGCGGGCCTCAGGGAGTATCGGCCCATGTGATCTGTGGCCAAGGGTCGTAGCATGCCGGTGGTCAGCTGTGCCGATGAAGGCAGAGCCTTCTGGAGGCGGAGGAGCGGCGATCTGGGCCCCTGGCCCGGCCGTTTGGACGCGGACGAGCGCCTCCATGAGGGACTGTAGCTGATCTATTCGGCTGGCGATGGCGTTGATGATGGTCGCCGGAGGAGGTTCATCCGCGCCTCCGGTGAGGGGAAGGCGGCGGCTGGTACCTGGATCTTCAGGGTGATTGCTTGCCATATGGATGGAGATCGGAAGGCCAACTTTGTGTTTTGTGGAGTTTCTTTTCCCACAGACGGCGCCAACTGATGGAGGTCCTTTTCGGGTCTCCGTCAGATGTTGTCTTCCGTCGATCTCCCGGTGGACTTTGGAGGTGATCTCCTGTTGCGTGTGGGTCTCAATGGGTTTTGAGGAGATTGATGATTTGAGAAGTTTTAGCGCCGAGTACCTGCAAGGAAGTCCCGGGGTGGTTTGGTACCACCGAGGACCCTCCGACGATCAAGTTAGCACTAGATCCTAGTAGAGTAGCGGATAAGTGGAGTAAAAAATGGCTTACTTGACCCCTCTGTGATGGGGGTTTATATAGTGGCGGCAGCACGCCGCAGCAGGCGCGAGAATCTCGCCGGCAGTTACGCTCCCGACGTCACGCCCGCGTAAAGAGCGGATCGCCCATTAATGGGGATCGTGATGGCGTGGAACGTGGGACGTTGCTGGCGGAGAATCTGCGCGTGGCGAGATTTGCGGAGCGGCGGTTACGCCTGTGAGTGGTGGAGTTGGTCAGTCGGAGGACCGAGGAAGATGGCCTCGGCTGGGGAGCTCGGGGATGAGCGAGAGGGCCGAGGAGTCTTAGTCCTGTGGCAGTTCGGGATGAGCTGAGAGGCCGAAGAGGCCAATTTTCAGGGGGCTCTGAGGAGAGCCAGCTTGTGTTTGCAGGTCGGGTACAGGGGTGGCCTGGTCGGCCCCTGTGGGCCCTTTCTTCTGAGTTCTGGAACACGTCATCTGCCACATGTCCTGATCTTGGAGATCGCCAATATCGAGCATCATCAGGCGATCTGTTGCATCATGTGTTCCTGCTTTCGAACTTTTCCGATTCGGAAGAATCTTCTAATTTTACGCCTTCTCGATTCTTTGTATTTCAACCTTTTCTAAATTATTTTCCTTCCATCGGACGATACATCAACACTCTAGAGCGACACTTGGGAGTCACGAAGACGAAACACGACTGCGTAATCCTTACCCTTTTCCTTGTCCCGTTGCAATATACTTCTTGTGAGAATCTTGAGGACGAAATTCTTTTTAAAAAGGTTGATTGCAACGTTTGCACTTGTTTATAAAATTTTTAGTTTTAAAATGAGTTGTTTTATAAAAAGAGTAAGTTTGTACCTCAATTGTTAAGTCATTTCACTGATGTCATGTAGGCCTAAGACCGAAGCAGGACGTGACTGAATAAGTCATAGCTACGCTTGAAGACTACGCCTACCTCTCTACTACTTATTAGGATCCAGTCTGTCTTTGTTTCCTTTAATGCCCACTTGTTTAGGGCTTGCTTTCACTTGATATAATAAAACCTTGATGTGAACTCAGCTTGTAATAAATGTTGGTTAATGAATAAAATATTTCTTTTTCTTGCTTCTGTATACTCCTGCATAAAATACGATTAGCGTAACTATAACGGGTAGAGTATCAACTTGGTATAGTTACGTTGTGGGACTCATCACGTCTCCATTCCTGTATCTTGGGAAGCAGGACGTGACATAATTTAGCAACTAAACAGAAAAAACAAAAGGGGTTTCTACCAAAAATTAAACTACTCCTAATCAATCGAATTATCTAATTAAACATATAAAATAAAAATCAAGATATGGGATCAAAAGTGATTAGAGAGATCCTACCTCTTGACGAAATTTTCCGACACGGACCAACGACTCGCAACGAATCGTAGTCCCGCTTCGGATTTCTCTAGCACCCGTCATTGTCGAGAGACGATTACACAGGAATTTTTCTGGAATTATTTGGACGCCAGAATTGTGAGAAAAGAGCATATGAGCGGAGGCTATTTATAAGGTTTCAAAAACCCTAACCCTAGCTATAATCTTAGGAAGCCACGTTGTTGGCGAGTGCGGGTCGTTGGATCGCGACCGTGAGCGTGCGAGATGGCGTTACGTTGCCCGTCTGCTCTCTCACCTGCCGCCCGTGCGCTGCACATAAAATGAGCTGGGTCCACAACATCAGCGCATGGGTGTGCGCTACAGGTCGAGTCTGACTCGATTCGACCCAGTTTTCATTTTCCTTTTTCTTTTATTTAAAAATGTTTTTAAATTGAAAAAAATATTTAAAAGTATTAGAAAAATACAGAAAAATTCTAGAATATTCTATTTTAAATGTTTTATTCACTTTTGTAATAGTTTTGGTATAAAAATAGTTTCCTTTTTCAGTATTAAAAATATCTCCTAAAACCTTTTTCCTTTCCAAAAATTTAATTAAATTCTTAAAAATTCCCAAAAATAAGTTTAAATGGTTTTAAATATAAAACAAGCTTGTTAGAAAAAATTCCCTCACAATAAGTACTAAAATAAATATAATGACAACAATGAAGAAACCATGGAAAGGCTTTTATTAAGATATAGACGAACGTAGTCGTTACATTTGGAAGCCTATATTCATAAAAAATTGTGAATTTTAGTTTTCTTAATATTTTCAATAATTCACATGCTTTCAGCTTTCGAAATCGCGAATTTCCGGTTCTCTCGAGAAATTAAATATTTCGCATACTCCACGAAAATCAAGAATTTCCGGTTTTCTGGAGATTTTAAATATTTCACATGCTATAACCTACGAAAATAGCGAATTTCCAGCTTTCTCGATATTTCAATATTTTGCATGTTATATCCTACAAAAATTGTGAATTTTCAGTTTTCTCAAGTTCTTAACTTTCACATGCAATCCCATGAAAATCGCAGATTTTCGGGGTTTTTCTAGTTATTAATATTTCACATGGTATATATAATCCATGAAATTCGCGAAATTTTAGTTTTCTCGAGCTTTCAATACTTTGCATGATATATAACCCACGAAAACCGTGTCCATTTTCTCGATTTTTTCAACATTCTGCATGTTATATATAACCCATGAAAACCGTGAGTTTTCAATTTTCTCAAGTTTTCAGTTTTCTCGAGTTTTACAATAGTTCACATATTGTAACCAACAAATATCACGGATTTTCAGTTTGCTTCAATTTTTAATTATTTCAAATGCCATAACATACGAAAATCACGGATTTTCTTTATTTTCGAGTTATTTAATATTTAGCATGCTATATAGCCTTCGAGCGAATTGTCAGTTTTCTCAATTTTTTCAATTTTTGTATGTTATATTACCTACAAAATCGAGGATTTTAGATTTTCTTAAATTTTAAATATTTTGAATGCTAACATAAAAAAATCGCAGATTTTCTTTATTATTTAGCCTTCAAAAATCACTAATTTTCAATTTTCTCTGGTTTTTCAAAATTTCGAATCATATATATATATATATACACCATGAAAATTGCGGATATTCGGTTTTCTTGAGTTTTTCAATATTTCGCATAATATATATCCCACAAAAATCATGGTTTTTTGTTTTCTCTAGTTTTTTTTAATTATTTCGAATGATATACTATAAAATCGTGGATTTTCTATATTCTCGAGTTTACAATATTTCACATTTTATAGCTCATGAATATTGCGGATTTTCAATTTTCTCGAGTTTTTGACATTTCACATGCTTTGCCCACGAAAATCACAAATTCCCAATTTTCTTGAGTGTTACAATATTTCGTAGCTCACGAAAATCAGGGATTTTCAGTTTTCTCGAAATTTTCAATACTTCACATGCTAATATAGCCACGAATATCGGATTTTCGATATTCTGGAGTTTTTGATACTTTGCATGGTATAACTCACAAAATTCATGGATTTTCAGTTTTCTTGAATTTTTTCAATATTTCGCATGATATATAATAACCCAGGAAAATCGTGGTTTTCAGATTTCTTGGGTTTTCAATGTTTATCCACGTAAATTGCGAATTTTTAGATTTCTCCGGTTGTACAATATCTCGCATAATGGATCACAAAAAAAATCGAGGATTTTTCAGTTTTATAAGTTTTACAATATTTCATATGTTATGATCCACAAAAGTAATAGATTTTCATTTTCTCGAGTTTTTCAAAATTTCGCATTATATATATATAACCCACGAAAATTGCGGATTTTTATTTTTCTCGGGTTTGTCAATAACTCGCATGCAATCAGATTTTCTGTTTTCTCATGTTTTTGGAATGTTTCTCATGTTGTCCCCCAAAAATCCCGAATTGTCAATTTTCTCGAGTTTATAATATTCCAAATGATATACAGCATACGAAAATCGCAGATTATCTGTATTCTTGAGTTATTCAATATCTCGCATGTTAAAGCCTTCGAACGTTTTCTCGAAAGTATTCTTGATTTATTCAATATCTTCAAATATTTTCAGTTTTCTCGAGTTTTTCAATATTTCTTATGTTACAGTAAATTTTCAATATTGCGGATTTTCAGTTTTATCGTGTTTTTAATATTTTGCATTATATGCCTACAAAAATCGCGAATTTCAGTGTTCTTGAGTCTTATAATATTTCGTATGCTGTATTGCCCTTGACTGTCATGGATTTTCAAACTTCTCAAGTATTTCAATTTTCGAATGTCATGGCCTAAGAAAATTGCGGGTTTTTAGTTTTCTCGAGTTTTTAATATTTTGTGTTATATAGCCCCTAAAAATGGCGAATTTTTAGTTTTATCTAGTTTTATAATATTTCGCATTTTATAGCCCATGAATAGCGCGGATTTTTTGTTTTCAAAAGTTTTTCAATATTTCGCATTCTATAACCCATGAAAATTAATTTTTGTGAGTTTTCAATATATTGCATAATAACCCACGAAAATCGTGAATTTTCGGTTTTCTCCATTTTTTAATATTTCGCATGCTATTGTAAAGTTTGCACCGTTATATAAATTTTGTTTATAATGTTTTTGGTTTTAAATGGTTTATCATTTATAAAATTCATTTATAAAACCGACTCTTTTTTTAAAAAAATGATTTGGAGAACTTTCTGATTTAGAAAATGAATTGGTTAAATTGTTAGAAAAGCGATTTCATTTTCGAGTTATATCCCTTTTAATCCTTACTTGCTTTCCCGACGGTTGTGTCTTGACGCAAGGCAGGCCAAAGTGCAGCTTTCATATTCATCTTGATCCTTTTGCAACACATCAACTTGGATTTCTTAAATCTCTATTAGTCTCCTTCTAGAAATACATTCTTTCATCTCTATCTTAATTCTCCGTGCAACCTATCTTGATCCTTCTCGAATCCATAATAGTGTCCTTATTTGCATTTTTCTACGATATCCTTTGTATATATTCTTGAAGTCAATCTTGTTTCGAAAACTGGAACAAAAGCTATCATCGCTCTTCTTGTTTTCGAAACTTCTTGTATTTCTGTTTGTTGTATCGCATGCCTTCTTACTTGTTGGAGTACCAACTGATGGAACACGCACACGACGACGTTACAAACTAACTTGTTCAATGGCGATAGACTCCTTGTGGGAATTTTGAGGACGAAATTCCTTTAAGGAGGGTAGAATGTAATAACCTCAAAATCCCATTATGTTTGTATTTTCGTTCTTTAATAAAAATGCCACTTTCCTTTCAGATGTTGGTATATATTTAATTCTTGTTGAATATATTCAAGAGTAAGGTTGTATGCCATTGGTTGAGATGTTGAGGGGTTGTTCTAAAGGTTGCTGGATTGAACCCTAGATGTTGCAATTATTTTTATCAAATTATTTTTACCCAAACTCCACTTTTATAACCTTCAAATAAATTTGAATTATTATGAAGAATTATGGTGCACATTATCACTCTTTATATGCCCCTTTTCCCTCCTCCTTCCTCCTCCTTGAACCCCCATATTTTTTTAGAGAGAACTCTTGTAAAACTAGAGCTGTCTTCTCTCTCAAATGCACTAGTAGTCCCGTTGTCACAGGAGTTACTTTCCCGCCGCTAGGATAAAAAACGATGAGTCGGTTGCTATATCAACTCACACCGTGAGCAAGTCCTCTCGTCCTCTCCTCTCTCCCTCCCTCTCTCTCTCTCTCTCTCACGTCATCTTCTTCATGCTAGACCCACTCTCAGTAATTTCTTCATTACTAAAACGAAACAAACGAAATTTGACAAAGGCTTGTTGTTGGTTTCATGTTGATTTCAAATCAAAGTAGTTTTATGCATGTTAATTCTATGTTAGTATGCTTTAACTTGTTAGATTCAAGTGCAATGAGACTTTCATACCAACCATTTCATATGATATGACCTTTTAGAAAATAAGCAGAAATTGCACAATCTTATGTTAAACGAACATATATCAAACCTATACTTTTTGTCCATACGTCACTTTTTGTCCATAAGTTCACTAAATCTCGTTTATCTCTTAGATTAAAACTCGGAATTTGATAATGTTTTCTATTATAGGAACTAGACAGAATTTCCCAAAGCTTTCGTGTTCACACCTTTGCTAAATTCAAACCCGAAACCGTCCGTTTCTGCACTAGAACTTAACGCGATGTTTTTGGTCCGAACTAGGCAGCACTGCACAATGTTTTTCAAATGCCCATAACTAGCACTACAGAACTTAGATTACGCCAAGCCTCATATGTACTGATGCCAGATTGACAGTCCTACATTTTTTTGTTGATCACTAAGCCTAGAAATGAATATTTCTGTATGATACCTACTCTGCAAGTTATTTTCTCTTTTTCTGTATGAAACAAAAGAAATCTGTTTTTGTACTGGTGTTTCAAACATGCCTAAAATGGATTTCAAGGATTCAAATTGAGTAATACCAAGTTGTTTTGATAACTAGAATGAAAAGCCTAACCTTTTTTAGTTCGATACTTTTTCTAAATGTCATCAGAAAATACTCTTTTCTGCGTTTTAAAAACGCGACTCGGATCTGGATAGAAGGTAAAACTTTTAGCGCAGTTGTTGGGAAAACACTCATAACTCCCCTGATACTTATCAGATTGCTTTGTTTCTTTTTGCATATTAATTGTATGTGTCAGAAGAACAATTTTTATTTTGAAACTCTTTTCATAAAATAAACAGAACCTCTTCAAAACTACACCTTAACTTCACCACCGCTTTTCGGGGCTGTTTCAGTTCTGTTTTGCGCAACGTCACCGAAAACCTTGTAACTCCCTCATTCGGACCCGAATGAGGCAAACTCAATTGTGTTAGTTGCTTGACTCCCTGATCTACAACCTTCATGTTGATGACTTCTCCATATTAAGAACTGAAACTGTGTTTTCCTGCATGCGAACTGGCACCAATTTTCCGAACTGTTATGCTTGTATCCTATGTTTTAAATAATTGCATTTCAACTCGAACCTAACATGAGCTTTGTGATACATGTATTCTTGAATCCGTGAATCCGTAACTTGACATGAAACTGTATAACACATATCCATGGATCCATGTTCGATTCATATATGAATTTGGTATATTAGAATCGGGTTTGGGGTTGTTTGGGAAATGAGATGCTTTCAATTTGCTCCAGGAGTCCGCTTACTAACACATGAAGCTTGTGAAAATCGTGTTGCTGTGGTACTGGGCCGAAACGGTACAACTCCTGAAGCGGGTTAAACTCTCACGAACCAGACTTTACGTTAGTATAGTAAAACATACTATGTGCTCACTCATTCATAACATGTTTATTAGCCTGATTATATATTTAGTCATATCATGCTTATTACCATGTGCACATGTTTAGTCATTGTCCTGCTGTCTTCATGTTTATACTTCTATTTTAAAACTAGCTTTTAAAATCAAAACGCTTTAGTATGGGACTTACCAAGCGCAAATTAGCTGACGGACATTCCGTTTTGATTCTTTTCTATTTTGGGAATGTTCGTTAGGTGATTTAGGAACATGCGAGAAGATAGGAGGAGAGACCGAACTATCGGAGGACTTCTTATAACTATCATCTCAGGCAGACTATCAGTCGCCTATCAGCTTTTATTTTCAGTATGCCTATTTGTTAAGGCTTTCTTTGTTTATACTTTAGTTGTATCGGATGATAACATTTATATCGTTTTCTTTTTATCTGTGTAACTTGAATTGTAATAAATGTAGTTGGTTTATTTGTTTTTGCTAAATTCTTGTTGTATTTAATTGCTTGTTTTAACGCTTAACGTATCTATCTCGAGAAAGATCCTTATTCGGTATAGATATGTCGTGGGCCTAGTCACGTGCCTGCTACTGTCTTTTGTGAATCGGGTCGTAGCGTGATGGCTATACCCATGAAAATCGTGAATTTTCAGTTTTCTCGTGTGTTGCAATACTTCACATGACAAATTTTCAGTTTTCTTCAATTTTTCAATATTCTGCATGCCATGGCCTAAGAAAATTGCGGATTTTCAGTTTTCTTAAATTTTTCGATATTTGAATGATATATAGCCCACAAAAAATCGCAAATATTTAGTTTTTTCGAATTTTATAATATTTTGCATGCTATATCTCTTGAATGTCGCGGATATTCAGTTTTCTCGAGTTTTTCAATATTTCGCAATCTATGGTCCAAGAAATTTATGGATTTTCAGTTTTCATGAGTTATTTTGGCATAAGTTCTAGTTTTCTCGAGTTTTCAAAATTTTGCATGATAGCCCACAAAAATCGTGAATTTTCAGTTTTCTCAAGTTTTATAATCTTTCGCATTCTATATAGCCCATATATACTACAGATTTTCAGTTTTCTCAAGATTTCAATATTTTGCATTACCCATGAAAATCATGGATTTTTAGTTTTTGGGTTTTCAATATTCAGTTTTCTCGACTTTACAACATTTCACATGCTATAACCCAACAAAAATCACGAATTTTCAGTTTCCTCAAGTCTTTCAGTACTTCGTACAAATATCAGATTTTCATTATTTTCGAGTTTTTCAATACTTTTGCATGTTAGCTTACGAAAAATCAAGGATTTTCGTTTTTCTCGAATTTTTCGATGCTTCACATGCTGTATAATCCATGAAAATCGTGGATTTACAGTTTTCTCGAGTTTTTCAATATTCTGCATGCCATAGCCCTTCGTAAATGACAAATTCTCGATTTTCTCAGCTTGTACTATTTTCTTAGTTTGCACAATGTTTTGCATGCTATAGTATAAAAAATGCAGATTTTTAGTTTTTTTCGAGTTCTACAATATTTTGGATGCTATAATCCATGAAAATAGCGGATTTTCAGTTTTCTCGTGGTTTTCAATATTTCGCACGCTAACTTCCGAAAATTGTGGATTTTCAATTTTCTCGAATTTTTAATATTTCGCATGTTATACAGCACTCGAAAATCACATATCTGTTTTCTCATGTTTTTAGAATATTTCTCATGCCATCCCTCGAAAATCGCAAACTGTCCATTTTCTAGATTTAAAAAAAATTCAAACGCTATTATAACACTCAAAAATCTCGAATTATCCATATACTTGAGTTTTTCAATATTCTGCTTCGAAGATTATAATTTGCATGCTATAGCCATCGAAAATGGTGAATTTGAATTTTCAGCCTATTCAAGTTTTCAATAATTTACATGTTATAGCCATCGAAAATGCTGAATTTGAATTTTCAACCTTTTCAAGTTTTTATATATTTCACATACTATAACCCTAGAAAATTGTTATTTTTACATTTTATCGAGTTTTTCAATATTTTGCATGATATAGCTCATAAAAATCATGCATTTTTCAGTTTTCTCGAGTTTTAAAATATTTTGCATGCTATATAGCCCACGAAAATCACGAATTTTCAGCTTTCTGAGTTATCCAATATTTCGCAAATTAGGGGGGAAATCGGGCAGGGTTAGGCATGTTTTTCCATAAAAAATATACCCGGCCCAAAAACTAAACCCGAAACCCACGTATTTACAAACCTATATACCCAAACACTCAATTTCGGATTTGAATGGTTTCGTGTTTTCAACGGGCCGGTCATGTTTAATCGGGTTCTTAGGTTTACGCATTTACAAACATAGTTCTAAGGCATTCAATAACAAAGTATTTCTAATGCACTATAAATTATCCAACACTAAAGCAATTGAAAATTAAAATATTATAACTTTTCCAATACACTGATAAAAAGAAAATTGTAGAAGTATATCTTGAACGCAAATATGTTGATCAATTGGAATTAAGATTAGGTATATAAATTCTTGTGAAAAGAAGGTTATTTTTGTAGAAATTGTATTGGTTTTAGAAAGATGTGGGTGAGTCTTTGTTCGGACGCGGGTTGGGTCAACTTGTGGGTGTAGAGTATTTTTCGTTATCCCGTTGAGATGGGATGAGCTCGTTTGTTAGGCGTGTACAGATTCTTCTTGCCTAGGGTAGACAGAGTTTATTGATTGTGGGGATTCTAATCTCCGGTAGCCGCGAACAAACTTGCCGTTAGTTACCCCTCGCTTTGAGGCGAGTGAACTTTGATTAACGGGTCGTGCGAATCATGCAAACTTATTTTTTGAAAGTGTGCATATGTATTTTGTAACAACTCCAATTTTAGTGTACAAAAATTTATTTAAAAGTTAATGTATACTTGGGGTATTTGCATTTCCTGTGACTACTATAAGTATTTGATTTGTTTCTTAATAGCAAGAAAGAGCTTGCGGCTCATTGGTAATACCTTGCACTGTTGAACAAAAACACCAAAGTTCAAATCTCATAAGCCAATCACATTATTTTTATTTAGTTTTCTTTTAAATTTTTAGAATCCCAAGAATCTACGTGTGCATAACTTGTAAAAACCCAAAATCACATATAAAACAAACCGTCCCAGGGGTAGACCAGACGGTAAGGGAATGGGGTTAAGAAGAACGAAAAACTTATACTCAACTTATTACCATCTTTTTCCCCAATTCTTCACCAACTTCACCAACTTTTAGTTATTAAAAATCTAGACCCTAAATATGCGATGATTATTGTTTGAAAATTGTATATCCGACTATTTTGTGAGAAATATTTGAAGATTAGATCATCTTTTGTCTTTGATTTGAAGGAATTAGGATATGCCCTAGCTAATTTTTGAGAAGATGTGAGAGAGGAGTAAGAACCTAATTTACTTTGGTGGATGAAAAATAATTTTGGTTAAATATAATTTTTATAAAGTTATTTATTAATTGATCAGGGAAAAAAAGCCAGAAAACAATCATGTGTTATGCACGTGGGAATATTTAGAAAATAATTCTAACGACAGTTTAACGGGGACAACAAATAGTTAACGGTTTGTGCTTTAAGGTATTTAAGAGCAGAAAAAAAATCAATAAGATATATAAGTGCATGTGAAACTTTAGGGGATTATTCAACACTCTTGAAACTACAGGGTGGTTTTTGGAAATCTCTGAAACTACATGAGGATGTCTTTTTTATTAAAAAAAAGGCCTAAATTATAAATCAAACATGTATAAAGAAAACTCAACTAAATACAATACAACAGTCTATAATGTGTATATTTAATATATAGCTTAAGGTTTGGTTCTGCTAGGATCAGATATAAGGAAATATATAGCTCAAGAATTGGTGCAGGCTGGGTTTAGGCTTTGAACTGATAGATTTTGTACTGTTACCCAACCTGATTCTGTAGCTAATTTGATACCGTCCAATTGGATTCGAACAGATAGAAGATGTCTAAAAAATCCAGAAATACGTCTGGTCCGGGTCAAAACCAACCCAACCTGCACCCCTATTTCAAAGACATGTGGTTATCAATTTTTGGGCAAAGCCCACTTGTATTTAACTGAGTAATATTTTTCCTATCAATACAGTGGAATCCATGTAGGCTAAGACGGATTCCTACTGGATACAAGATGAGCCATAGAATACAAGTACCAAGATAGTGGATAACATGACCAATTTTATATCCAATAAGAACTCATGTAGCTTATATGGACTCCACCGCGCACCCGTAGTAAAAGTATTACTCTATATTTTCTTTGGTTAGAAAAAATGCACCAAGGATGGTGATCCGCGTGCTCCTCCACCACCAAATCTCAACCGTCCAATTCCCCCAAATCCAACGGCCACCACTCATCGTCCAATCTCCCAAAATCCCACCAAAAATTTCGAATTCCAGTCTTTTACCCTTATAAAAATTCCACCTTTAATCACCAATCTCCCTCAAACCCTAACCCTAATCGATGGCACGCACGAAGCAGACGGCCCGCAAGTCCACCGGCGGCAAGGCCCCCCGCAAGCAGCTGGCGACCAAGGCGGCGCGCAAGTCCGCCCCCGCTACCGGCGGAGTGAAGAAGCCCCACCGGTTTCGGCCCGGCACCGTGGCGCTGCGAGAGATCAGGAAGTACCAGAAAAGCACGGAGCTTTTGATCAGGAAGCTGCCGTTCCAGCGGCTGGTGAGGGAGATCGCGCAGGATTTCAAGACTGACCTGAGGTTCCAGAGCTCGGCGGTGGCGGCGCTGCAGGAGGCGGCGGAGGCGTACCTTGTCGGGCTCTTCGAGGACACCAACCTCTGTGCCATCCACGCGAAGAGGGTGACGATCATGCCGAAGGACATCCAGCTCGCGAGGAGGATCCGAGGCGAGAGGGCTTAGGGTTCTTTTTATTTTGGGGCGATTTTTGTTGCGTTTTAATCTTGTTAATCTTTTGGATCCTTGGAATAGGTTGTTGGTTTGATGTGCCTGCCACTTGTTTGTTAAAATTATGCTTATGTACTGGGATTTTTTTTATAGCATTTAGTAAAAATTACACTAAAATTTCAGTAAAATGCCATAACTATTGGTTTTCAATAGATTTATTTTGAGTAGAACACGCTTGAAACTAAGCACCTTTCGAGAGCAACACGATAGTTAATAGTTAGTGGTATTTTTAGTGTAAGATTCATTGATGAGCCATCTTAAACAACTTTAGCCCACGGGCTCTTAACTTACAGCAACATAATATCGAAAAGAAATTAGATAAACCTCTGCATGAGCAGATAGAAAGTTATATAATAATAATAGGGCCTTGTATTAGAAAAAAACTTCTATTTCGCTAATTATTAAAAATCTCTTTATTCCTTTGTATCGACTTAAGAGACTTATATATTTAAATTGCATTAAAAAGTTTTCTAACAAGCCAAAAAGAATTTTTATTTTTGTATCTTCCATTATTTTGTTAGATGGCTAATGGTGGGTGTCGTGATAGAGTCTCAAAGCCTTCGGCCTCTTTTCTTCTTCTAAAATTTTTAATTTTTTCTTTCTAAATTGGCATTAGGGTTGGATTTTTGATCAAAAATCTTTTAAATTGATCATTGATCATGCTTTTCTTTCTCAATGTTGTCCAACAATAAGCTTTTGGAGTAATGTTGTCTTTTCAATTATAAGTTTTGAGTTAATGGGTAAGTTCATTTGAAATGAAAATGATTGTTTAGCTGTTTTAAATCTCAATTTTTAATTAAGTGAGGATATCAGCTTCATCTTCCAAACGAGCAAGAGGAATTTTTAGTGCAATTTAAATGTATAATGAGGTGTTTTAAGTAAATATGATATATGATAGGCTTTTTAGTAATTAGTGAACTATGGAGCGCTTTTTTAGTAAAAAAAACCTTAATAATAATATAGGTAAATTTAATGAAGCACCATCAAATTTTCAGGATTTTTAAGATAGTACAATTGGATTTTAAATATATCATAACATCACTTGAAAATTAGCAATATTGTAACCCAAAAGTAACTTTGTATGTGGCTTGAATAGCTCAAAATAAACTGAATACGACATTTTGATGGAAAATATCCTTACAAAAATACCTTTCAAGTGGAAGGTTTATGTCGATTTTAAAGTTGGATTTTTGATCAAAGATCTTTTAAATCGATCATGAAAACATGCTTTTCTTTTTCAATGTTTTCCAACAATGAGCTTTTCGAGTACCGTTGTCTTTTTAATTACAAGTTTTGAGTTAGTGGGTAAGCTCATTTGAAATGAAAGTGATTGTTTAGCTATTTTAAATTTCAATTTTCAACTAAGCGAGGATATCGGCTTCATCTTCCAAACCAGCAAGGGGGAACTTTTAGTGCTATTTAGATGTATAAGGAGGTGTTTTAAGTAAATATGATATATAATAAACTTTTTAGTAATTAGTGAAGTATGAAGGGCCTTTTTAGTTAAAAAAAACCCCTTGATAATAATATAGATAAATTTGATAAAGTACCATCAAACTTTCAGGATTTTTAAGATGGTACAATTGGATTTTAAATTTTAAATATATCATGATATCCCTTGAAAATTAGGAATATTGTAACACAAAAGTAACCTTCTATGTGGCCTGAATAGCTCAAAATAAACTGAATACGACATTTTGACGGGAAATATCCTTACAAAAATACCTTTCAAGTGGAGGTTTATGTCGATTTTAAAGTTAGAGCTATCTCGAAAAATTTAAAAATTCGATAATGGTTTATGAAATTTACTCAAATAATAATAAAATATATAGACAACAATTCTTTTCTTTGCTTCAAACCAATTTATACGCTTACAATCACAATGAATAAACTAGCTGCTCAATGTTTATCCCGAATTCGAAAAGCAAATATCCATCAATAGCAGCAATCAAGCTTAATGCATTTGCTACATCCCATACCTTCACCTAGTTTAGCAGTCTTCATGCAGTCAAATCCGTGTCCTTATAAGCGAGCTGCCTCTGTGAAATCACCAGCAATGCGGATTGCTGAAACAAAAGACTCACAAGTCAAATTAGTTTCAGCTAGATCAATATTCTCATGCAACAATCAATCTGATCTATGCAAATGAAAGATATTCATGTGCAGCATGAGAACGAGTCAGTATAAAATGCAGAAACTATTTTTTTAACTATCGAATCATTGACCACAATAATATTTGGTTCACATCATATGTCGAGAAGTATGCATCTCAGTTTCTGCAACAAAAAAAATAGAATATGTATACGCTTGACGGAAAAAAATATATAGGAAGTAAAAATCCATATTTAGCTCTGTAGTCAAGAAGAAAGTTTGACAAAGCATTATGATAAACAAGAGAGGATAAAACAATGGTACTGTGCTACATTTTTTAAGGACCAACAGAAAAAACTGCATACGAAAACTGGAAAACATCCTTAAAACCGTACTTTAAATAGAAAAAGGAAATGGAAACTGGTTAATCTCCATGACCTACCAGCCATCATCAAGATGAAATGCTAATTGATACGAGCACCATGGGTCAAAGATGATTGCGTGAATTTCGCTTGGAACTATATTTGACTGTGCCTGAAACAGCGCAGTAAAACAAGCGATAAAGTCTGAGTAGGTGAGCATTATAGATTAGTAAGAGAATTAAGAAACATAGACAATGGAAGAACATCATTCTGGTGTGCGAGAAGGAAGGTGTGCGTGTCTATAATTCAACAATTGACGTCATTATCATTGTATTGAAGGGAAAAACTTTGCATGTAATAATTTGGCGATTATATCCTATTTAACAATTTGTATCAAGATACGCATAAGAAAGGGTTGGTATCTCACTGTAAGTAGAATTCAAGGGCATATCCCCAGATGTAACAATGAAACAATACTCCATATTTTATTTTTGATATTATATTTATTTATTTATTAGTATTACTATTTTTTTTTGGGCGCGGGGGGGGGGGGGGGGGGGGGGGGGCTGTAAGGGGGGAGGGGCAGGGTGAGGTTGATGTTTTGTTTTGTTTTCAAGCCACTAAATGAAACTCTGATCAAATCATGTAAATTCATCACTTGTCTCTTGAAGATGTATAGGAAAGAACAGAAGAAAGGCTTTACACAAGCTACAAAATAAGAGCATAATCAGATGAAACAGATTTATTCATACCTTCAAAGAAGTTATTTTCTCTAGCATTGATGATACCTTCAGGGATATTAAAGGAGGGTAGTGTACCTAAAACAATGTTGCAACCCAAAAAAGAAAAAAGAAATGTGACGAACCAGTTATTGAATACAAAGGGAAAAACAAAGCAAACATAATTTGCTTAAATGATCAAACATATGTTTGAAATAAACAGAACGAATAATTGAAAATGTTGTCAAATTGAATGGAAAAATAAAATGTAATATCTCTAGAGACGCATTCTATTGCACATAAAACTAGAAAAAAGAAAGCTTTAGCATTGATTACTGACCCGATTTTCAGAATCTAATTGGAGACTATTAAGTTGGCTGTGTGAAGTAGAATTAAGTTCAACACATGGAAACTTGCTCGTTCTCCTATCCCAGACATTAATAGCATAATCTAATCCAGATGCAAGCAGCCTATACAGAGGAATAAAGAAACGTATATATATGGGTTAAATTAATGAAACCACAAAAACGACCGGAAAAAACATGCACGGATAAACAAAGAGAGACTCAGGATCGAAAAGCTGAGCTCATAATTATAATTCTGAGAAATGGCCCCAGATTGGGGATTCCGAACCCAATGATTAGTAACTCAAATATGCATCCAACTATTAATGGCATCTCATTGTGTTTTCAGCTTCTTGAAGTGCCACTAACCACACTTTATGAAATGGAGGATATCAACAGTTGATCTACAAGCTGTTTTTTTTTTTGTGTGTGTGTGTGTGTGAGAGAGAGAGAGGCTCTGTTCTTTAGGCTTCCAGCATCAGTAGCAGTTCTGATGCAGATAAGGAGAGGAAAGAGACGAAATTGGTCTGTGTTATTAGGGCAGGAAGTTCACATACATTAACTAGAGGTATCAGTCAAGTGCATTTACACTTCAGAGATTATCATCAGAATATGTATAATGAAGAGCCTAATTCAATAGACATGTAAAACCATGTATTGTTACGTTCATGAAGTTTACTTTCATACCTTAACCTTCCATCTATAAAGAAAGTAAATTGTATGTTCATCATATCTCTACACCTAACTCACATGTGAACCAAAACACAATATAATTATATCAAGGAAAGTATTGAGCACAGGAAATTTTCAGTGGCTAGGGTAACAGATTTTCATTGGAATAGTCCCATCATGAACAATAAACAATGCAAACAAATTTATCAATAAGCAAACTGAAAAAACATCTTAAATTTCTATCAAGCCATCCTCAAGCAAGTAGAAAGCATTGCCTTCATCTACTCTAAATGCAAGAAAATGAAAATTAATGCATCTGGATAGCTCAATTATCACATTCAAACCTCATCTTGATTTGTTGGATTCCGCCGAACAGCATCTAATGTCTGAGAGGTAGAGACATGCAGCAAATGTTTTGTTTCATCTGCTAAAGAACCTATGAGAAATAATATGAAATCAAGCACATGACAGTTTGTAATTTTGTATGATGATCCAATATCAAAATAAAAAGAAAATTGAATCAAGGGGCGCAAAAGAGTACAGAGAAACAGAGTACGCTCAGTTGCAAGCGATCTAATTATGTTCAAATAATAAAACTGTATTCATTTAGTCTGTATACCACACATATATCTTAATTTTGTATATTTTTTCATATACAAAGATATGTCTTGCTTAAAATTTACTAATTTAGTATTCAAGCTGGTGTTGCAAGATGGTTTACATCACACAGCAGGTAGAGTGAACGGCGATAGGTGGTTAAATAAGTTTTAACCAAGACTCCTATAGGGGTTTCACTTATTATCACTGTAGGTTTCCAATTAGTTTTAGCAGCTCCATAACCTTAAGTGAGTATCATTGCAACTTTAGCTCTCAATAGGATCCAATTGCTTTGTGCATAAAAATTAATATAATTTATAAGCATATGAACAAAGAATGCAAAAATAAACTATATGGTCAATTCGATATTTATGTTTCATCCTTAATTATAATAGACAAAGCTCCTTTCTACTTTATTTATCATACAAATATCTCCAAGGTAAAAAGGAAGATTGATGAACGTGATATTGCATGTGTAGATTGTCTTTCACCACCCCATTGAGATGGGAATACGTGCGCCTGTCAGGCATGTACAAATTTCCCCTGCCTGGGGTAGGCAGAGGTTTATTGATTGTGAGGATCCAAATCTCCGGCAGCCGCAGACTAAGCTGCCGTTAATTACCCCTCGATTTTGGATCGATGGAACCTCCGATTGACGGGTCAAAATGGTCATGCAAACTCAATGTGCAGTATGCGATGTGTGTATTTTTGAAAAGAAAAACAATACGAAAAGGCGTGATCGTTTCATTTCATTTTTTAATTTATGAATATTTACAAAAAAAAGACTTTAAAATAAGATTTCAATAAACATATATATATATTTAATTTTATTTTTAAAAACAAGTGTGAAGGCGCAGCGCAAGAGCACCGCGCATGTGCGCCACGTGCGTGGTGGGTGGGCACACGACGGGCGGGCGTGGACTCGGATTGCATGGACCGAAAGGGCTAAATCCTCGGATTTGGAGTTGAACTCCTCGATTTTTGTTATGAAGTTAAACTCCCAAAAATCTTATTTTAGAGTTAAACTCCCAAAAGAATTTTAATGGAGTTAAACTCTCAAAAGAATTTTTATTATGTTTAATGGAGTTAAACTCCAAAAAAATTTAAAACATGGAGTTGAACTCCCAAAGATTTTTAATGGAGTTAAACTCCCAAAAGAATTTTTATTATGGAGTTAAAATCCAAAAGATTTCTTCCTTTCTCTTTTGAGAAGAAACCCAAATTGGTTCTCTTGAAACTCCAATATTTGAATCTTGGGTGATTAAAAGAGATCTCTTTTCTTCTCTTAATTGAGCTTTAGGAGGTGGGTTCCCTTCTTCTCCCTCTTTCTCCCTCTCACAAATTGGATCTTGGGAGGCGTAATTTTTTACCCGAACAGCATCCTTTGGAGACTAATCAGCCGACAGTATTATCTTGAAGACTGCCTGACCAATTAGCATTTTTCCTTTTTTTGGGGTGGGAGGTGGGGTATATCAATCACTATAGGAGAAACTTACTTGATGATGGACCATATGTCGAACAATACAACAACTGGGCCTTTTATCCCAAGCATATGGGGTGGACTACATGAACCAACATAAGAATCACGACGGGTCCAGCACATGAATCCTCCGCCTCCACTCACTCCTACCTAACAATATACTTTCATTGAGGCCTTTGGCAACCATATCTTTTCGTATCACCTCCATCCATATTTTCTTCGGTCTCCGTTTCGTCCTTTTGACATTGCTTATATCGAGAGTATCCATTCGTCGACCGGTGCTTCCATAGGTCTGCGTCGCACATGACCAAACCATCTTAGCCGGTTTTCCTGCATCTTGTCCTCCACAGGTGCGACACCAACTTTTGCACGAATATCCTCATTTCGGACCTTATCTTTTCTAGTGTTACCACACATCCAACGAAACATGTGCATTTCCGCTACGTGTATCTTCCGTGTATGATGCTTCTTAGGAGCCCAGCATTATGTACCATATAATAAGACATGCCGAATAGCGCTCCGATAAAACTTCCCTTTCAACTTTAACGGAAAGTTATGATCACACAAAATCCATGTTGCACTCCTCCATTTCAACCAACCAGCTTCGATTCTTTGATTAACATCGCTATCGATCTTCCCATAAATGATGGAACCTAGATCTCTAAACTGATCGCTCGGTGATATCTCTTGCCTTTCCATTATTATATCAATATGGTTTTGACTTCTCTGTTTGCTAAATTTACAATGCATATATACTGTCTTGGACCTGCTTAATCTGAACCTGCGAGATTCTAACGTTTGCCTCCATAACTCCAATTTGGTATTAACTCCTGCTTTCGTCTCATTTACTAGAACAATATCATCAGCAAATAGCATACACCAAGGTATCCCATCTTGGATAGTTTTAGTAAGCTCATCCATCACGATGGTAAATATGAATGGACTTAATGCAGATCCTTGATGTAAACCAATTGTAATTGGAAAATCACTCGTTAGACCGTCGCAAGTTTTGACATTTGCCATTACTCCATCGTATATGTCCTTGATTGTGTCAATGTACTTGACGGGGACCCCCTTTTTCATTATTGTACCCCATAATACCTCTCTAGGTATCTTGTCATATGCTTTCACTAATTAATAAATATCATATGCAAATCTCTTCTCCTCTCTCGAAAACGCTCGACAAGTTGAAGAAGCAAATGATTAGCCTCCGTCGTCAATCGTCCAGGCATGAACCCAAACTGGTTCTCTGTTATCTTAATATCCTTCATTACCTGTGTTCAATCACTCTCTCCCAAAGTTTCATAGTGTGACACATAAGTTATATTCCACGGTAGTTTGAGCAATTTTGAATGCCACCCTTGTTCTTTTAGATAGGTACAAGGGTATTTTTCCTCCATTCATTTGGCATCTTTTTAGTCTGCCAAATCTTATTAGACAGATATGTCAGCCATTTGCACCTATTTCTCCGAAGTATCTCCAAATCTTGATAGGAATCTCATCTGGACCAACCACTTTTCTTGATCTCATTCTCTTCAAAACTTTTTTTAACCTCAAGTAGTCTTATTTTACGTATGAAATCACGGTTTATATCTTAAGATTGAATGACAAGTCTATCCAAATTCTTAGTAAAGCTCTTATTGAACAATTTGTCAAATAATCTCTCCAACTTTCCTTCATATCCTCATCTCGAACTAAAACTTTCTGATTTTCATCTTTGACACACTTCACCGCACATAAGTCTCTGGTCTTTCTTTTCCGCATCCGAGCAATCCAGTATATATCATTTTCAGCCTCCTTAGTGTGTAACTTCTCGTACACCTCCTTATAAACTTTAGCTTTAGCTTCCCGATCAGCTTTCTTAATTTTCTTTTTAGCCATTTTATACTTCTCAAATCTTTCTGCATCTCTGTTTTTCTTCAAATTTTTATAAGAATCCCTCTTAATTTTAATAGCAGCCTTTATTTCTTCATTCCACCATGATGTATCCTTAGATGGTGGAGCACCATCTCTTGACTCACCAAGTAGATCTCTAGCTACCCTCTTGATACAACTAGTCATTTTGTTCCATGTTCTGTCTGAATCATTTTCAGACTGTCAGTCCGTCTCTTGAACTACACGATCTATAAAAGCCTTTTGGTTACCTTCCTTCAATCGCCACCATTTAATTCTAGGCTCTACCTTACGTTTGATCTTCCTAAGTCTTTCTAAATCGAAAATCTAAAACTAAAAGTCTATGTCGAGGGGTTACACTCTCACATGGCACTACTTTACAGCCGATACAACAACTTCTATATATCCTTCTCGTCAGAAAAAGCCTATTTGACTTGCACTTGATCCGCTCCTAAACATGATAAGGTGAAACTCTCTTTTCCTAAACCAAGTGTTTGCTAAGATCAGGTCATAAGACAAGGCAAAATCTAGAATCGAGCCACATACTTCATTCCTTTGTCCAAAACCAAAACCTCCATGAATAGTATCAAACCCACTACGACTAGTACCTATATGTCCATTGAGATCACCACCAATAAATAACCTCTCCACTAGGTATATTTTGCACCATCTCGTCTAAATCCTCTCAGAATAGACGTTTACTAGCATCATCAAGATCTATCTTTGGTGCATAAACACAAATAACATTAAGGATCTCCCCATCTAGAATAAGCTTAACCAGTAAAACTCTATCACCTTTTCTCCTAATCTCAACTATATCCTTAAGCAACCGTCTATTTATGATTATGCCTACCCCGTTACGATTTTTATCTGTAATACCCAGCCCCTCTTGTACCAAAATCTGTATTAAGTTATTCTAGAATTCTATTTATCCTTATTTATAATTTTATTTAATTATTTAAAAATTTATTTCTTGTAAACCCCTTTTATTTTCCCATTTAATTTTTCCTTTAAAACCCAGCCCATTTCCTATTTTCCCTTATAATTCGTTTTATATTCAGCCAGCATACCCAAACCCTAATTCTAATTACTTTTTCCCAAACCAATCCCAAGCCCATCCTTTTTATAAACTTAATCCATAATATTAAAACCAAAAACCCATTTTCTTTTATATCTAAACCCAGCAGCCCATCTCCTTATAAACTAAAAATTTTCTTTCATATTAATCCAAGCCCGACCCCTCTTCTCTCCTCAAATTTCTCTTATATTCTCTCAGCCCAGCCCGTTCCCATCTCAATTTATTTTTCCCCAGTTTTTTTCCAGCGGCCCAGTGACTCGGCCCACTCTTTTCCTCCTCACCCGCGCCTCCAACCCGACCCGCTCACCGACCCGACCCGTTTAACCCCATCTTCCCCAACGGCTACCCCCTTTTCCCGCCCACCGTTTTCCTCGACCCGCCTCCTCCGCCCACGCCCGCGCCTTTGCCCATGACGCGCACATTTCCCCTGCGACCCGCTCCCCCAACGTTCACTCCTCCTTACCTCCCTCACACCCTCTTCCTCATCTCACTCTCTCCCCCCCTCATCTCCTTCCTCCTCGAACTCACCTGCAACCACTCGTGCCCCTGCACACCCGGTTCCCGTCGCCGCCGACGACGAGAACAACCACCGTCACTACCCTCGTCTCCTCACACATCAACTCCTACCCTTCTCCTCATCTCCTTCCTCCTCAACCCAAAATCCCCGACCGCATCCCTCATTTCCCCTGCACACCCGAGCTCGGCCACCCGTACCCGACGCCCGGATCCGCCTCAGTCGACTCCCCTCACCCACCTCCACAGCATCATCCTCATCATAGTCATCATCATCACCGTCGCCACCATCCTATCTCTCGATCACTCTCTCTCTCCTCCTCTCTCCCTTCCTCTGTTTTCTCTCTCTCTCTACACTTCTCTCTCTCTCTTCCTCACCCACTCTCTTCCTCTGTTCTCTCTTTCTCACTGCTCCTCACTCTCTCTCACTGATTCCTCACTCTCTCTCTCTCACTGCTTCTCTCTTTCTCTCTCACTGCTTCTCTCTCTCTCTACATTTTCTCTCTCTAACTCTTCTCACTCTGACTCTTTCTCTCTCAATATCTCCCTCCCTCTGCAATCCCTCGCCACCGGACGCACAGCACCATCACCTCCCCAGTCTCACGAGCCCTAGCCGTTGCCGAGATGGAACCCCATAGCCGAGCCCAAGCTTATGGTCATCGTGTCGCGTTCGTGACGTTACCATCACCGTACATCTTCGAGACGTGTCCAGGCAAGTCCCTACTTGCTACATGCTACTTTATGTTAATTGCAAGTTATAATCGTATATATATTCCATGTTTTATTTTCTGTTAAATTATACGACTCAACTGTTCGATGCGTGTTCCCTATGGAAATTCTCGTTTAAATTGACGGCACTCACTCGTATAGTTTGGCCCGTAAGCCTATGATTCTAGTGTGTGAATTTCATTAGAAAATACGACTAATAAGGATTTAAAACGACTACCCCCAAGTTTGCCCGTAAAACTGAAAATTTTCTGTACCTGAAAACCGTAAAAATCACCATAAATTATATACATACTGGAATAATGCGTTCAAGGGCTCAAATCAAAGCCAACTCGACGAACTTTAACCCTATACTAGTTTCCAGATATTTCTGTACATAAACTGTGTTGATATTTGGATCGGAGTGCGACTCTGGACTGCAGTCCAGAGCGACTCCAGTTGTTGGTTGCTGTCCCTTAATGAACACCACCCTGTTTCCTTAACTCGTAGGTTGCGGAACTCCGCTGTTTATTATAGGTGAATCTGTCAGCTAGACAACACAAGTAGTTTCATTCTGTTTCGTTATCGTTTGTTATTTAATCTGTAATTTAAAAGATCGGGACGTATAACAGTCCCAACAGAATCAGAATTGACATACTAGCATTAAACAGCGTAGATCTCCTGACGTACAGACACGATTGAAGATCCGTCTGTTGCGTTGAAAACCTTACTAAAAACTCTAGATTTCATTAAACTGTAGCGTCGCTAAAATCTGATCCCAACTGGGATTAAAATGCGTTGCGAAACGGACTTTCGATTCTGAAACCGGATTTCCAGCCGTGAACGTTTAAAATGAAATGGCTATAATTAGTGATCCTGGAACCCGATTGGCATGAAACTAAATTCGATGGATAGATAACTGAACATACTAATTATTACCTGTTTATCGTTTCGCTAAACTGTACACGTTTGATTTATGATAATTTATGCAAGTGGTAGATTGCTAATTCATGACATCCTAAACATGCTTTATATACTGTTCACGCAACATATCATACACATGTCACTGCATTGATAACCTAGTGATAACGTGTATTACCCAGTATTAGGTATTAGTGATGACTGTGGCAAGTACGTTAGTGTTCGTGTATCAGTGAATAAGTGAAAGTGACACGTACTTGTACACAATCAGTGAACCTTATTATTCTATTGCATTGTCGACGTCTGTGAGACGCGTGTACGTGTGACTATAAGTGGTATGGGACACTTATGGAAGCTCTTATACAGGTGTCACAGATAAGGCACCAGACACTGCCATTTATCTTAGGTATTAGTCGGGACGTGCTTGATGGAGGTCCTGCCTCCAGTTCTCGTGCAGACTTGTCACAGACCGATTGATATTTAGGGTTATGGTTAGCGTTTGATGTAGACCACGGGGTGTGGGGTAGTTTGAGTGTGAGTTCAACAGAATCTCGGGAGTCCCATGCCGGCTTATATATTTAGGGAGATATATGGAGATTTACAGGGTATGTGATTATTACCGTGATATACATGTTGGGCCCGTGGTCCCTTGCCCTTGGGTTCTACCCTTGGGTGGAGGACACTCGCGAGTGGTTGACTCTCACACTTGGACTGACGATAGGCTTAGCGACCTGTACAGTGAGACTTAGAGACTGATAGGGATACTGGCATTGATATACCTTACATACTGTGTTGACATACATGGCATATCATTCTACTGCTTTTACTGTTCCGCTGCATTGATTACTGCATGTTCAAATCCATACTGCCATTGATCTACTGTTATATATACCTATTACCAATGTTAGAATTGTCACATGATTTTATATATATTATATTGCTTTTGTGTCGCTCTGACGATCTGAGTATGCATGCTCAGTGTGAGGAGAAGATTTAGCCTGGACCAGGACTAGACGTACATCACGGACATCTTGTTTAGCTATCCAGAGTTATATCTCTTGTTTCCCATCAGGTCAGTTCATTTTACTGTTTTGTTCCAGTTACTGCATTTCTCATTATCTGCGCATTATTTACTGATTACCATGTAAAGCTAGAAGCCGAAGTGTGACTACGGCAGGATATTTCCTTGACCGTAGGAGCATGGCTGGCCTTGTCAACTCCTCGTATTCCATATTTTGGGAAGCGGGGCGTGACATGGTTTAGTTGGTATCAGAGCCAGGTTTTGCTTCGATTGAGATTGCAGTTTTCCGTGTATAGCTTGGCAATCGAAGACATTCCTTGGTCTAGGTTGTAAACTTGTCATTCTTGATCCATATTCACATCGTGTGTTCTGCTATCCATTCGCTAGGGTTTCAGATGACTTGGCAAAGTTACGTGGGTGTAATTGTGAACTACATCACAGTTACACTACCATACTCTGTTTAAGTGACTTAGAGTCATACAGTTGATTTTCCACTTGTAATGAAAATTCATCACATCTGATATTCTTGAATCTTTGTCCAATCCTTATTATATCTGAATCTTATAGCTTGTGCCTTATATCATTTTCAAAATTATTGTTTCTGGATCATGTCTTCCAACGACTCTTCATATATATCCGCTCCCCAGAATCAGACCATCGAGATTCTGAGTGTACTGCAAGGTCTAAAGGAAACCCAGGAGCGAACAAACGACTTGTTGGCTGAAGGACTGAGAAGACAGGTGAATCAGACACCAGCGGTAGTCTCAAATTATAAAGGGATCCCCGTTAGACGAGGAAAAAAGAAGAAAATGAAGTGCCAATTTGTTTCCCCACGACAGAAGCAGCAGAAGACCCCATGTTGTGGGTACTGTAAGAGGCCAGGACATCTTCAGAGGGATTGTCGCCGCGCCTAATGGAAATGTCTGATATGCGGGTCCAACAAACATCTCATCAACGGTTGCCCAGAAAGGAAAGAACTACAAGGAGGAGACTCGTCTACACTCCCCACTTCTGCCAAGTGAGGATTACTGCGTAGTTCGCACTTCGAGGATAAAGCGGACCCAACACAGGATTCAACTCGCGTGGCGAGAAGGCAGCGGTCTAGCAATCAAAGAAGAATTTTCATGTTTTCCAATTTCAGTATTATGTTGTCATCCTCTTATAAATATTTCTTTCCGTTTGAACCTTTGTATCCGTCGAACTTTTAGTTGAATGAAATAAAAACTTGAATTGTAATATATGTATCATCCCCTTGTTCCTCCCCTTATACATGCTATTCATTATCACAACATTTTAATTTTGATTTTTTCAGTTTCTGCCACCGCATATCTTTCTATACTTCGTACACTTAGATATTTTCTTGATGTATCCCACTGTCTAATCATGAATCTTTCTTTTCAAGCCATGGCCCACCCTGGAGCAGCACCGCATCTAGATGAGGATGCACAGTCATGCGTTTCCTTAGACCGCACGCTGGTGAGTTCTGACGATGAGATCAACGGTCCCCAGGTCATTGGCGAAAACAGTGATTCCGAAGACGAAGGAGCAGCTGCCCCAGAGTTTAACATGATAGCTGATTCCGACGAAGAAGAAGGAGACCCTGATGAGAACCCGATAGAGGAAGACCCCGAGAAAGAACCGATAGAAGAAAATTCAGTGGAGGAAAATCTCATGGAAGAGAATCCAGAAGAAGAGAATCACATGGAATCGGACCTCGATGAAGAAGCTCCATCCGAGGAAGAAGGACCAGAAGATCAAGACCCTGCGGTGGAAGAACTCCCAATGGCGATACCTGCGAGGCGCTATGGAAATGAACGCCCCTACCTGAGTGCGTGAGCCTACCACAATCTGCTGAATCTCCACAACCGTGACTGACGGGATTTCTTTTAGATGTTGTCTTCTTTGGCCAAATAAAATCTGTGTATAGTTTAGGGCCACCCTTCTTCTTTGAGAATTCTTTGTTTAAAATCGTCTGGAATAAAATAAATTGCTGAGTTCGCTAATCTATCGATCTTCTTAGTCCCCTTGAGGCTTGATTATTTCTCCTATACAATTATTTTCCTACCGAGGTCTGTCCACCCCTACTCCTTACCTTGCCTTAACCCTCACAGAGATTAACAAGTACCACAACCGATCTTTTAGAGGTCCACCTTTCATCCTTCGTCTGTGCCTCATTTGAGATCTTTCCGGGAGAAGAACATTTTTGTGAAATCTTCGAGTTTGCTAACTCTTCAAATTTTGATTCATGTGATCTACCGATCGTTATCCTCCCCATACTTTTCACCTTGCAGTCCTTTATTCCTGTGCGAACCCGATCCCAATCTTCTTAATATTCAGCCTAAAGCCGCCAAACTCCGACCTTTGAATGATCCACACTTCCTGGTAATCCTTACACTATTTAGCCCTATACATTTTTGTGTGTTTTCCTATTACCCTATATATATTTAGGGACCTTATTATTCAAAATTTGGTTTTCATTATTTTGTATTTATCGAAAGTGCGTTTTATTGACTATCTCCGTTTTACGCATTTCAAGTACTTCACTACTAGCTTTCCCATTATGTTTCGATAGCGCAACCTTACATGGCGCATATTTTCATTCCATGTTTCTTATTTTCACTATATGAGTTTTCTACGTTATTTGACCGATACATTATCCTAAAATGTTTTAAACTACCGACAAATCTTTCACTACGTTATTATCGTTACTTTATTTTCGGGTGTTGTACCTATGGTTACTATTATAGACGGTTGTGCCTTATACTCATTATTTCTGCAGTACTTATACGTGCACATATTTGAATTTCGATTTTATCGAGTACGCCTCGAATAATATTGTTTGTTATTGTTGCTATTTATAATTCCGTATATATGTAGTTGCCCTATAGTTATTCCTGCCTTATACCTATTTAGACCTATCTTTTGTATGTTGATCTTACATGTTTATACCTTCAAATTCTTCGTCCACGTATTTCTGGTAAATCTTTATGTGTTAGTTTGCAATATAATAGCTTCCGCTTATGTTTGTATAACCTATCGTTTAATTTAAATTTCGAGGACGAAATTTTTGTAAGGGTGGTATGATGTAATACCCAGCCCCTCTTGTACCAAAATCTGTATTAAGTTACTTTAGAATTCTATTTATCCTTATTTATAATTTTATTTATTTATTTAAAAATTTATTTCTTGTAAACACCTTTTATTTTCCCATTTAATTTTTCCTTTAAAACCCCAGCCCATTTCCTATTTTCCCTTATAATTCGTTTTATATTCAGCCAGCATACCCAAACCCTAATTCTAATTACTTTTTCCCAAACCAATCCCAAGCCCATCCTTTTTATAAACTTAATCCATATTATTAAAACCCAAAACCCATTTTCTTTTATATCTAAACCCAGCAGCCCATCTCCTTATAAACTAAAATTTTTCTTTCATATTAATCCAAGCCCGACCCCTCTTCTCTCCTCAAATTTCTCTTATATTCTCTCAGCCCAGCCCGTTCCCATCTCAATTTATTTTTCCCCAGTTTTTTTTTCCAGCGGCCCAGTGACTCGGCCCACTCTTTTCCTCCTCACCCGCGCCTCCAACCCGTCCCGCTCGCTGACCCGACCCGTTTAACCCCATCTTCCCCAACGGCTACCCCCTTTTCCCGCCCACCGTTTTCCTCGACCCGCCTCCTCCGCCCACGCCCGCGCCCTTGCCCACGACGCGCACGTTTCCCCTGCGACCCGCTCCCCCAACATTCACTCCTCCTTACCTCCCTCACACCCTCTTCCTCATCTCACTCTCTCTCCCCCTCATCTCCTTCCTCCTCGAACTCACCTGCAACCACTCGTGCCCCTGCACACCCGGTTCCCGTCGCCGACGACGACGAGAATGACCACCGTCACTACCCTCGTCTCCTCACACATCAACTCCTACCCTTCTCCTCATCTCCTTCCTCCTCAACCCAAAATCCCCGACCGCATCCCTCATTTCCCCTGCACACCCGAGCTCGGCCACCCGTACCCGACGCCCGGATCCGCCTCAGTCGACTCCCTTCACCCACCTCCGCAGCATCATCCTCATCATCGTCATCATCATCACCGTCGCCACCATCCTCTCTCTCGATCACTCTCTCTCTCCTCCTCTCTCCCTTCCTCTGTTTTCTCTCTCTCTCTCTTCCTCACCCTCTCTCTTCCTCTGTTCTCTCTTTCTCACTGCTCCTCACTCTCTCTCACTGATTCCTCACACTCTCTCTCTCACTGCTTCTCTCTCTCTCTCTCACTGCTTCTCTCTCTCTCTCTACATTTTCTCTCTCTAACTCTTCTCTTTCTGACTCTTTCTCTCTCAATATCTCCCTCCCTCTGCAATCCCTCGCCATCGGACGCACAACACCATCACCTCCCCAGTCTCACGAGCCCTACCCGTTGCCGAGACGGAACCCCATAGCCGAGCCCAAGCTTGTGGTCATCGTGTCGCGTTTGTGACGTTACCATCACCATACATCTCCGAGACGTGTCCAGGCAAGTCCCTACTTGCTACATGCTACTTTATGTTAATTGCAAATTATAATCGTATATATATTCCATGTTTTATTTTCTGTTAAATTATACGACTCAACTGTTCGATGCGTGTTCCCTATGGAAATTCTCGTTTAAATTGACGGCACTCACTCGTATAGTTTGGCCCGTAAGCCTATGATTCTAGTGTGTGAATTTCATTAGAAAATACGACTAATAAGGATTTAAAACGACTACCCCCAAGTTTGCCCGTAAAACTGAAAATTTTCTGTACCTGAAAACCGTAAAAATCACCATAAATTATATACATACTGGAATAATGCGTTCAAGGGCTCAAATCGAAGCCAACTAGACGAACTTTAACCCTATACTAGTTTCCAGATATTTCTGTACATAAACTGTGTTGATATTTGGATCGGAGTGCGACTCTGGACTGCAGTCCAGAGCGACTCCAGTTGTTGGTTGTTGTCCCTTAATGAACACCACCCTGTTTCCTTAACCCGTAGATTGCGGAACTCCGCTGTTTATTATAGGTGAATCTGTTAGCTAGACAACACAAGTAGTTTCATTCTATTTCGTTATCGTTTGTTATTTAATCTGTAATTTAAAAGATCGGGACGTATAACAGTCCCAACAGAATCAGAATTGACATACTAGCATTAAACAGTGTAGATCTCCTGACATACAAACACGATTGAAGATCCGTCTGTTGCGTTGAAAACCTTACTGAAAACCCTAGATTTCATTCAACTGTAGCGTCGCTAAAATCTGATCCCAACTGGGATTAAAATGCGTTGCGAAACGGACTTCCGATTCTGAAACCGGATTTCCAGCCGTGAACGTTTAAAATGAAATGGCTATAATTAGTGATCCTGGAACCCGATTGACATGAAACTAAATTCGATGGATAGATAACTGAACATACTAATTATTACCTGTCTATCATTTCGCTAAACTGTACACGTTTGATTTATGATAATTTATGCAAGTGGTAGATTGCTAATTCATGACATCCTAAACATGCTTTATTTACTGTTCACGCAACATATCATACACATGTCACTGCATTGATAACCTAGTGATAACGTGCATTACCCAGTGTTAGGTATTAGTGATGATTGTGGCAAGTACGTTAGTGTTCGTGTATCAGTGAATAAGTGAAAGTGACACGTACTTGTACACAATCAGTGAACCTTATTATTCTATTACATTGTCGTCGTCTGTGAGACGCGTGTACGTGTGACTATAAGTGGTATGTGATACTTATGGAAGCTCTTGCACGGGTGTCACAGATAAGGCACCAGACACTGCCATTTATCTTAGGTATTAGTCGGGACGTGCTTGATGGAGGTCCTGCCTCCAGTTCTCGTGCAGACTTGTCACAGACCGATTGATATTTAGGGTTATGGTTAGCGTTTGATGTAGACCACGGGGTGTGGGGTAGTTTGAGTGTGAGTTCAACAGAATCTCGGGAGTCCCATGCCGGCTTATATATTTAGGGAGATATATGGAGATTTACAGGGTATGTGATTATTACCGTGATATACATGTTGGGCCCGTGGTCCCTTGCCCTTGGGTTCTACCCTTGGGTGGAGGACACTCGCGAGTGGTTGACTCTCACACTTGGACTGACGATAGGCTTAGCGACCTGTACAGTGAGACTTAGAGACTGATAGGGATACTGGCATTGATATACCTTACATACTGTGTTGACATACGTGGCATATCATTCTACTGCTTTTACTATTCCGCTGCATTGATTACTGCATGTTCAAATCCATACTGCCATTGATCTACTGTTATATATACCTATCACCAATGTTAGAATTGTCACATGATTATATATATATTATATTGCTTTTGTGTCGCTCTGACGACCTGAGTATGCATGCTCAGTGTAAGGAGAAGATTTAGCCTGGACCAGGACTAGACGTACATCACGGACATCTTGTTTAGCTATCCAGATTTATATCTCTTGTTTCCCATCAGGTCAGTTCATTTTACTGTTTTGTTCCAGTTACTGCATTTCTCATTGCCTGCGCATTATTTACTGATTACCATGAAAATTTAGAAGCCGAAGTGTGACTACGGCAGGATATTTCCTTGACCGTAGGAGCATGGCTTGCCTTGTCAACTCCTCGTATTCCTTATTTTGGGAAGCGGGGCGCGACATTATCTCTACCTGTATACCAAAGTTTATAACCCCAAGGCTCTATGACTCTACCTTTTCACCTACCTACTTAGTTTCATGCAAACACATAATACTAACTCTCTTTCTAATCATCACCTTTATTAATTCTGTTAGTCTACCCGTAAGAGAACTTATGTTCCAAGAAACTAGACGGATCCTATGAAACCCTTGCTTATTTGTCACTACACCGGGGTCCGATGTAGCGCGCCGTTTGCGGACGACGACCTAGAAGCCCTTGCATAAAACAGATAATTTATATTAGAGGAAAGATCATTTTCTACAATGCAATGAGTAATAACATCACCAAAAATAAAAAATAACTAGATGAATACGATATAAATCATTAAACAAGCACAAAAACTATTTAAAAACTCAAATGTCAAAGACCTTAAAATTAACTTTCAGTTCTCTAAACACCCATACACAGATGTCGCTTTCCTTATATATGTATATACACCCATCCTAGAGGTATGGTATAGTACAAAAAGAAGGGCCACAAGTAATAATCAAGAATAGGCAATTGTAATCATAGTTAACACATTTAAAATCACATATTAATCTAACAGGATCCAAACATTCCAAACATAACTTGTCAATGAAATTATTTAGCTACCCCATAACTTGTAGGTTGGTCCTGACGGGATTCCTATCGAGATTTAGAGATGCCAAGAAGAAATAGACGTTAAATGGTTGACAGATCTGTTTAATAAGATTTGGCAGACAAAATAGATGCCAAATGAATAGAGGAAAAGTATCCTTGTAACTATCTACAAGAACAAGGGTGACATTCAAAGTTGCTCAAACTACCGTGGAATAAAACTTATGTGTCACACCATGAAACTTTGGAAGATAGTGATTGAACACAGGCTAAGGAAGGATATTAAGATAACAGAGAACCAGTTTGGGTTCATGCCTAGACGATCGACGACAGAGGCTATTCATTTGCTTCGTCAACTTGTCGAGCGTTTTCGAGAGAGGAGAAGAGATTTGCATATGATATTTATTGATTTAGAAAAAGCGTACGACAAGGTACCTAGAGAGGTATTATGGGAGACAATGATGAAGAAGGGGGTCCCCATCAAGTATATTGACATAATCAAGGATATGTACGATGGAGTAGTGGCAAATGTCAGAATTTGCGGCGACTTAACGAGTGATTTTCCGATTACTATTCGTTTACATCAAGGATCTGCATTAAGTCCATTCCTGTTTACCATCGTGATGGATGCGCTTACTAGAACCATCCAAGATGAGATACCTTGGTGTATGCTATTCGCTGATGATATTGTTCTAGTAAATGAGACGAAAGCAGGGGTTAATGCCAAATTGGAATTATGGAGGCAAACATTAGAATCTCGGGGATTCGGATTGAGTAGGTCCAAGACAACATATATGCATTGCAAATTTAGTAACCAGAGAAGTCAAAACCATATTGGTATAACATTGGAAGGGCAAGAAATATCACCGAGCGACCAGTTTAGATATCTAGGTTCCATCATCCAAAAGAATAGGGAGATCGACAGTGATGTTAATCAAATGATCCAAGCTGGTTGGTTGAAATGGAGGAGTGCAACAGGGATTTTGTGTGATCGTAACTTTCCGTTAAAATTGAAAGGGAAGTTTTATCGGAGCGCTATTCGGCCTGCCTTATTATATGGTACAGAATGCTGGGCTCCTAAGAAGCATCATACACAGAAAATGCACGCAGCGGAGATGCGCATGCTTCGTTGGATGTGTGGTAATACTAGAAAAGATAAGGTGCGAAATGAGGATATTCGTGCAAAAGTTGGTGTAGCACCTGTGGAGGAGAAGATGCGGGAAAACCGGCTAAGATGGTTTGGTCATGTGCGACGCAGACGTATGGAAGCACCAGTTCGACGATAGATATTCTCGATATGGCCGGCAATGGAAAAAAGGCAAAAGGGAGACCGAAAAAAACATGGATGGAGGTGATACGAAACGATATGGTTGCCAAAGGACTCAATGAAAGTATATTGTTCGATAGGATGGAGTGGAGGCGGAGGACTCATGTGCTGGACCCGGCGTGATTCTCATGTTGGTTCATGTAGCCTACCCCATATGCTTGGGATAAAAGGCTCAGTTGTTGTTGTATAACTTGTAGGTATGAAATGCCAAATATCCAGTATGCTTGATTCTAGTTATTTAGATATTGTGGCAACATGGACTATGTTTATGTCGTGTCGTATTTGGGCCATCATACTGCAACTCCTGGCCCTTATTTTAGCTGTTTCTTCTCCCATCAAATCGTTTTCATTAGACCACGCTTGGTGTAAAATTTTCCTTTTGCAACGCATATGCCAACTGGACTATTCCACCCGCTCCAGTCTTGTTCTTTATCTTCCACTATTGTCTTCAAATCAAAAACCCATTGTGACAACAGATACTACATGAAAGTCACTTGGCGCTGTATAAGCTCCTAGACAAGGAGGAATAGCAAATAAATGCATCAATTTTGTTAAAGTAATATGTTGCATTAATATCATTGTTATCCTACAACCTAATAGCTTGAGTAAAGTGGTTCTTGATATAGTATTAGAGTACACCAGGTTCAAGAGATCCTAGGTTCAAACCTTGTTATCGTCAATTTAAATTGTAGTTGTTTACCCACATTTGTTCAACCTATACTAGCGAGAGTTTCCACTCAAGGCCTTTCTTTCCACATGATCCGAAATTCAAAGGCCCACGTGAGGGGAATTGTTAAAAAAATATGTTGGATTCATATACTTTGTTATCCCCATAACCTAATAGCTTAAGCTTTTGGATAAAGTGGTTTTTGACAAATTCAAAAAAATATGTTGGATTCATATACATTTTATTATTTTTTTTGAGATCATCAGGATTGTCAAAGTTGGTGTATATTGAGATTGTAATCATCTTGAAATTGTAATAACCTACTGAAGAGAGATTTAAATTCTTCACAATTGTAAAGGTTTAGGACTTGCACCTGCTGTAAAAAGTCTAGATGTTCACTGCGTGTAAGTGTAAAGGTTCGGATTTGAGCCTGAAAAAAGATCTGGGTTTCTCCACACACGAAAGAGTTAGTGAATTCTGAGCAGTAGTCTCAGGCGAGGACTGGCCACAGAGCTGGTGAATCTCGTTAAATCCTCTGTGTCATCTGTTTCTATTTTTACATTTTGTACCCTCTGTGATTGATTCTATGACCGTGATAATTTAGTTCACTTAAAATTCTTTTATTCCGCTGCATATTTTGTGTTTTCACAAAAATACTCTGAGTTTGCCTTGTAGCCTTATTCACCCCCCTCTAAGGCTGCTTTCACTTTATTCCAATAGTTCACTTACGACATGAATCTTAATGATATTCCTTTGGCTGGGGCCTAGGAGAAGGTATACTTGGAGTAATGGTCTTCCTAGATTGGATATGTTTCTTGTTTCTAATGAGTGGTATACCCTTGTTTCTCACTTTTGTCAATATGGCTTGCCTAATAACTGTTCTGATCACCACCCCATTTACCTTTGATACAAACACTTTTATGTCTGGAAACAATATTTTTAGATTTGAAAAAGTCTGCCTCTCACATCCCCACTTTAGAGATCTTGTTACCTTTGTCTGGAATAACTTCAAAACTGATGGGGATCCCATCAAATCTTTTGTTTGTAAATTCAGGCATTTGAGGAATTTGTCGAAAAACTGGAAAAACTATTTTTTGGGAGTATTTTACACAGGATAAAAATAATTTTTCAGGGACATTTCTGACTTGGATGGTATTATAGATAATAGGCTCCTTACCGATGATAAAGCATGAACAGCTCAAAAGTTAACTCTGAGCTTCATGACACTTGCATAATAGAAGAGATGTTTTGGAAGCAAAAATCAAGAGTGCAATGGCTTAAAGCCGACAAAGCTCCATGTCCAGATGGGTACTCATTGATGTTCTATCAATACTTTTGGGATCTTTTGAAAAGGGAACTAGTTGATATCTTTAATTATATCAACAAAGGGCGTCGCTCTTTGGAAACGATTAATTATGCTATTATTTGTCTAATTTCAAAGGTGGAAAGAGCACAACAAGCAAAAGATTTCAGACCTATTAGCCTGTTAAATGGTGTTATCAAGATCTCTTTAAATGGATGCGGAAGTTATGTAAATCTGGTAGCTACTCTATTGATGCATGCAGATCCATCTACAACACGAACAATGGAAGTTTCCATACTTATAATTCCTCGATTTTTTGGAAGAATTTAGATGCTTGCAAAAATCTTTTTTATGATAAGGCTATCTGAAATTTAGGAGATGGTTATATTATTCATAACTATTTCCAAGTGCTCTGTTAATCCTATCATTAAGGATGATCTTAACTGAGCTGGTAATCACACTGGGGTCTTCAGTGTTGAGTCTGCCTATAATATCATTAACTCTTCAAATCAGAATTTTGTTATATTAGGCAAAATGTTGAAAATCCAAAGAAAAAGAATTTTGGGATTTTTGAGAATACAACAATTTTCATACACTATACAACCAAAAAATTATTAAAAAACGAAGAAAACATTAAAAAAATTGAGATTTTTAAAAATTTCACGATTTTCGTGTGATATAGAACATTTAAAAAATTTGTGCCGAAGAAAGAAAAAGATTTTAAAATTTAGCAATTTTTATGTTCTATAAGAAACAAAATATTAAAATAGAAGAAAATAGAAAATTTTGATATTTAAGTCTGCGATCTATGCTAGCAAGCAAAATATTGAAAAACCGAATAAAACAAAAAAAAAATTGAGATCTTTGTAAGTATCTCGAATTTTGTGTGCAAAAGATTGAAAGGTTCAAGAAAACAGATTTTTTTGAATTTTATAAAAATTAGCGGTATTTGTGTGCTATGGCATTGAAAATTTGAAAGAAACATGAAATTTTGGGATTTTTGAAGATATCATGATTTCTTATGATATAGCAAGCTAAATATTGAAAACCCGAAGAACGAATAAAAATTTGATATTTTCGAAAATTTCGTGATTTTTGCATGCAAGATATTGAAAATCAAAGAAAATTCATTATTTTTTTTTATATTTTTGAAAATTTCGATATTTTCGAATGTTTCTTGAAAATCTGGAAGAAAAAACAAAAAATTTGAGAATTTTGAAAAATTGGCATTTTTTTGTGGTAGCATGCAAAATATTGTAAATTTGAAAAAAACCAAATAATTTTGGGGTTTTCATAAATATCGCGTATAACATGCAAATTTTAAAAAATCGAAAAAACAGAAAATTTTGAGATTTTTTTTGTAAATCTCAAGATTTTCTATGCTATGTAGCATTGCATAATATTAGAAAAGGAAGAAAACATAAAATTTTGAGATTTTTTGAACATTTGCAATTTTCGTATGCTATAGAATGAAAAATATTAAACAAAAGAAAAAGAGGAAATCAAGAAATGTTTTAATTTTGAAAATTTCATGATTTTCTTGTGCGATAAAAGCATAATATTGAAAAACCAAAGAAAAATATTCAATTTTTAAATTTTCGCCATATTCGTGTTCTATCGTGCAAATTGTAGAAAATTAAAATTTCTTTTTGAGTTTTTTGTCATTCTTGTTTGCTATAAAAATCAAAATATTGACAAACCGAGGGAAAAAGATTTTTAAAAATTTAATGATTTTCGTATGATGCAGCAAGGAAAACATTGAAAAGCTAAAGAAAAATACCAAATACCAAAGTATTTATAAGTTTCCTTCATACATTTTACATATGAAGTTCATGAACAGATATCACAACTTGCAAATCATATAAAAATAAACTTTAAATCAATATAATTTTCTTAATTTTGGACTTCGTATCGACGCATTACGCAAGGGCCCTTGCTAGTAATATATGTATCATATATTTTCTGTAAAGGGACGAGAAGGAAATATAATGTGAAGGGACTTTTAAAAAAAAGAATTTTAATATTTAGGTTTTAGTTCTCATCCAAAAAAAATTTAAAAATCAGGGTTCTGTTGCAAACATGTTACACACCTGAAAATCAAACTTCAAGTCTGCAATCATGCAGCTCATGCCCTGCATTTATCTAGAAAAAAACAATTTCAAATATATTTCATCATCACTTTATTCTATAGACTATACTGTTACAACAATCATAACCAAGATCTGGAACCACAACCCTATATGCACAAAGAAACCTTAAAAGCTCACAAAATAACCCTGAAAGAATTAGACCCAACTGTTTGGAAACGAGAAATCGTGAGATCTAAATGAAACATCTCCTGCTGTATCTCGCCCAATTGCTGCCTCAGATGCGTCATCAATTACCAAGTCTCGGAGCGTATTGGCTCGTGTCAAAGGTCTCGGTGCATCCAAAACCAAACGTTGTTGAAACACGTTGCTTAGAGAAGTCGATGGCTGGTCCCACATGAGCAAATGGATCAAGATTGGCCTCAATGCATGGCGATGAAGCGATAGCTTATGGCTCAGTGAAACCGTGTCGAAGCATCGAATAGCTCCTGAAGAAGATACCATCCAGGGGAGAACCTTCTCGTTGGATACCCTTGAGATCACTAGTAATTTTGATGCCATTTTTGCTTCTTTGTATAGAGATATGAGCCCTGATCGAGTTGAAGCTGCTCCAGTATCGTCTCCATCACTCACAGAAGATATGTAGAGGAAACCCTGTACATGACAGATATATTTAGCCCATTCTGTGAGAAACATGGTAAATGCCCCTTGAAGAACTTTAATATACCGTGAAGAAGCAATTAATGGCTGCTAACAATTATAGAGGTAATTCTTTCTTGCATGTAGATAACTGTTTTCAGAACATTTACAAGCACAAAGTTTTAATATGTACATGTATAAGCGGGAACGTTGAGGGCCGGCTTGACTTTGGAGTTGAGATAAATGGAATTCGGTAGAGTTCTTCTAAATTTAAATCCACTATTCTTGCTATACCTCATCTAATTTTCATTTTCGAATTTAGGAACTGAAATTATCTTAACCTAAGGAGTTGACATAGCCGAAGTTATCTACACTCCAATCCATCCTCTAAATTTCTATCCAAAAAATGAGAAGAAACGATCTTTTTGGAGTCAAAATAGGTCCAAAACAACCCTTTTGAGCCAAGCATGCCCATAGGTAATGTCAGATAAGTCCTCTGACATATTTACTTGGAGCGAGAAATTTTCATGAATATAAATACGGCAATAAAAAACAACAGGAGACTAAGGGATAAAGGTTATTGATAGGTAGTAATTGTTGGAGATTTGCTATGAAGATGACTTGTTTTAACTGCCATAAAGAAGCAATAAATTTTAATCAGTCAATATACCCGTGTTGCTCAAGGATGCGCGTTTTGCTGCTGGCATCATTATAGAATGTCAAAAGGTAAATTGAAGCATACGAAGTCAGAATAAATTGAAGAAGCAATCATCATAAGGACTTACGCAGACATAATTATGCAAGTGTAAAACAAAAAGTTTGATAGAAAGGACCTCTTCGGTACGGCTAATGGCAAAGCCGAGCTTGGAGTCGCCTTCTTGCAGTTTGATCTCCACTTCTATTTCTCCAGCAGCTGGGGTGTACCAAAGCCGAACTGCTTTAACCACTCCTATATCCACCCCATGGTAATCCTCAAAGCCATAAAGGCTTGCATTTGCGAGGTTTGAAAGGTCAGAGAGTGATCCTGTCTGTACAGTTGATGAAGCTTTCTCTCCAGATATCTGTTGTACATATTAGAGTAAACAAGCAATCAAAAAAGTAATACCAAATTTCTTATATTTTCACATATTATGTATCAAGCACATCTCAAGAAAGCTACATGTCTATATTATGTCTATATTATATATAAGAAAGCTTCCAAGGAATATTCCTTTATCTAGTTTGGACGCTGCAAATTTGTCTTGGCCACTTAATTTTCCAGAAACTGCAAATTGCATCTTGTTATCTATATGTAATATTTTCTCATTAAGCTTGGACATATGACGCTACAAATTTAATCTTACCCCCTTAATTTTTCAGAAATTAAAATTCATTTGAGATTTTGAAAACTTTCACGATTTTCGTGTGCTATAACTTTCGTGTGCTATAACGTAAAATATTGAAAAATGGAAGAAAACAAAACATTGTGAAACTTTCTAACATTTCATGAATTTTAGCATACAAAAAATATTGAAAAACCGAAAAAATAGAAAATTCTTAAGACTTTTGAAGATTTTGCGGTCATGTACTATAAAAAAAAAATTAAGATTTTTGAAAATTTCACGATTTTTATGTAATACAACATGCAAAATATTGAAAACTTGATAAAACAATGAAAACAAGAATTTTTAAAAATTTCATGGGTTGCCCCTCCCATCCATAAGAAGCTGCTTTGACCTTTCCAGTTGATCGATAAGAGTGCACAAACAAACTGAGATTAAAGAAGTCGATCAATAGCAAGAGGCCCGGGTCTCACTCTCTCGGACCGGATTTCTTTGTTTTGTTAGATTTTTAGTAGCAATCGGTCACTTTTTCTTTTTTTACTACACATCAACTTTTTATCTCCTTGATAAGTGGATGCTCTTCAATAGTACGAGCAAGTAAAATACTGGAAAATCGTAAAACATAAAATTCAGAGATTTTTGATATTTCATGATTTTTCGTGTGCTATGTATGGCAATCAAAATAATAAAAGAAAAGGAACAAAATGGGAATTTGTGCTTTCCGAAAATTTTGCCATTTCATGTTTATATTATGTTGAAAAAGTAAAGAAAACAGAATTTTTTTGAGATTTCTAAAAATATTACGATTTCGTTTGTTATGACAAATAAAATGAATTCGGCGAGCGGATCTTATTTGATCCAGGAGTTGAAAAGCTGAAAAAATAGAAAATTTTGAGATTTTTGAAAATTTCACTATTTCGTGTGCTATGTATATAGCATACAACAATTAAAAAATCAAAGAAAAATTTGATATTTTTTAAAATTTAGTGATTTTTGTGTGAAGCAAAATATTGAAAATGAAAGAAAATAGAAAATTATGATACTTCTGAAAATTTTGTGATTTTTGTGTGCTATATGCAAAATATTAAAAATTTGAAAAAATATAAATATTTTGAATATTTTAGAATTTCAGGATTTTTCTTGTGCCATAACACCAAAATATTGAAAATTCGAAGGAAATTAGATTTCTTTTGAATTTTCGAATATATCATGATTTTCGTGTGCTAACAAGCTAATATTGACAAACTGAAGAATATAGAAAATTTTGAGATTTTGAAAAATTCGCGATTTCCGTATACATGCAAAATATTGAAAAATCGAAGAAAACTAAATTTTTTTAAATTTCGTGATTTTCGTGTGCTATGTATAGCAAACAAAATATTGAAAAACTCACAAAACAAAAAAGTTTTAGTTTTTTTATAATTACGCAATTTTCATGTGGTAATGTGTAAAATATTGTAAATTTGAAGAAAACAAATAACTTTGGAATTTTTGTAAACTTCGCGAAGAGCATGCAAGATATTTAAAAACCGATGAAGGCAAAAAATTGGGATTTTTGAAAATTTCATGTGCTCCTGCGTAATATTAAAAAAGGAAAACAGAATTTTTTGAGATATTTGAAAATGTTGCAATATTCATATGCTATGTCATAGAAAATATTAAATAATCATGGAAAACGAAAAATATTTTATATTTGAAAATTTCATGATTTTCTTATGCTACAAATAAAATATTGAAAAACGAAAAAAAAACAGAAAATTTTGAAATCCTTCCATATGTGTTGTGCGCATGATGTTCTAAATTTTGGATGTTGGTATTGTGTCGGCCCAAAGATTCTAATGTCGAATATCACATATCGTGAAATATCGGGTGGTACCAAATATCAGGTTTTGCGTTTTTGTAATGTAAACGCCATTTCTATAACCTATTATTTTGAAAAAAGATTAATTTATTCAGTTTTTTAGTTTTATTGAATTTATATCTTTCTCAATAGTTCAATGGTAGAGCGGTCGTCTATGAAACAATTTTCAAAGTAAGTTGGTCCAAATGGACCGGGTAATTTACAAAATCCAAAAAAAGAAAATTAGCCTCAATTTTTTTTCCTCATAACGGAAAATGTCGGCCTAAACGCCGATATCACATGACATTTTGACCGAAGTTAATTTGCGAGTTAAAATATCTCCTGGCTCAGAGAAGTAGAGAATCCATCTATCAATTAAATCCTTCAAAGGCCCTCTCTAAAATCAAGCTATGCGGATATTGGGGAGTTGCATGTGTCTCATTAGTTATTTTTTGACTAAATAGCACCCCCGCTCTCTCCTTCCCTCAATCTTGCTCAATTAGCAGAAACCATCCTTAGGGTTAAAAACTTGAACATTATTCCTCATCCTAACAGCGTTATTATTTGTTTTAAATTATATTTCAAAATATCCCAGAATTTTTCATTCACTTTTCTTCCATGGTTTAATTGTCTAAGGTAATTAATATATTTATCAAGGGTAGTTTCAACTAATAAGACAAAAAGTGAGAAGAATTATCTGCAATTTATCCTTATTATTTTGAAAATAGTTATACCCAAAAATTCGAAATAAGAAGGCTGCTAAATAATTCAAACAAATCAATTTCCTTCTACAATATAATTTTTATTTAGTTCTAAAGCTATACCTTCGTTAGAAGTGCCTCAGTCTGAACATTCATGAACACAATAGGAACCCCAGAGGCCTGAGAGGAGATGAGCCAAGAGTTTGCACGGGCCAAGGTGTCCTCGAGGGAATTGTAGCTGTAGGCATCAGGATCCGTTGCTTTGGGAAGGATGAGCATTGAGAGGAAGCTGCTAGAGTTTGGTATGGGCAGTGATTCCTTCATCTTCTTCTCCCAAGGATATGATACATAACCATCCTGGACTTGAGCTTTGCTCAGCGCGCACACAACCCGTGAACTCCTTGAGCCTTTACAAAACCGATTTAAGTATTAATCGCATTGGTGATATATCAAAAGTAGGCTAGATTGCAGGAAACACCTCTCATTTTCGTATAGCAGTAATAGTGGAATACCCATCTTTTCTATACCTAATCTTTGCCCCTTATTTTAACGGCCATTAAGATGTTCTGTTGAAGCTAAATTTTCATTTCCAAAGTCACTCGGATAGAACATTAATTACAAACCTTACTGAAACAATTGCAGAATAATCATAGAAGTTTGGGGGCAATTCTATATATAAATTTTTTGATTTAACGGGTATAATAACACCATTAAGCTTTGAAAGGGCAAAGTGCAGGTTTTGCAAAAAGAGGGGTATTTCCTGTTATACTTGGGAAAAATGAAGGGCATTTCCCGCAATTTAGCCAAAAAATGAAAGTTCTCAATTTTCAAACAATATTTATTGTAATTTATAGGACCACCATAACAAATAATATGACTTGGTAGTCAAAAAGGATCAGCTGGTCAACTACAAGATCTAAATCGAAACCCCCAATCAATTTCCCTTAAGAATCATTAGTATAGTCTAGCAAGACTAGATGCAATATAATGCTATGACTTAAGTAATCAACAGCTAATTTCATCATCCACATAAGGGCATTGTCCAACATAGACCTATTCATTAGTCACAAATGACAACATCCATTTATTCTTTAATAATTTCTAATTGAAACTACATAGAAAGTGAAAGAAATAATTACCATTCTTCATTTCTGGTTAATCTAACCCAGAAAATTCAAGAACATGAAATAGAGGTATAGACTGGCTTGTGCTGTTTGCGTAATGACTCAATTACCCGCATCGGAGCACATTTTCTCAAGGTAGGTTTGTTTGAATTCCAACAGGGCTCAAGAGATATATCTAACCCTGAGAGATTACACCACCACCACTCACTTTAACACAATGACCTATAATGTATTTCATGAAAAAAGTTCATAATAGGAAAATGTTCACAATTCTCATGGGTCATGCCCTACCAAATTCACCATTGGCTCCCACAATAATCTCTACTCTGGAAATAAAATTGGATGGAAAAGTAAAGCCGTTTTCCTAACAAAAATATCTAGCTGGAGATTATTATTTCATAACAGGGTATCCCCAATTAATATTCCTACAGTACATGAGGGTTAATCTGAAATTTACCAAAAAGTAGGGATCAAGTCAGACATGGTTCCTGAACATCAACATCAATATGTAAAACTCCTCCTAATGAGTACAAAAAGAAAATAGGTTTGTCAATAGTTTAGAATTTGATGACAATTGACACAAATACCTTATCTCCCCCATTACGCCTACAATTTAGGCTTAAAGTCAAAGACTCTAAACTATCATCCAATTGCAACAAATCCAACACAATGGGGCTTTAAAAAGTTGAAAAGAATATATATATATATATATATATATGAGAATAATGGAGGAAAGATGCCATAGGAGGGAATTCCCTCATTTTTTTCGACGATCAGCACTCACCATCTTCATCGTTATGATCTAAGATGTGGGTATACCAAATTTCATGTGATTCAACAACTTTTGCACCGCTGATTTAGCAATGTTAAAAGTTCTATTGTCGGTAAACCGTTAATTTTGAACCCACTAAATCAACTTTGAAAAAGTTGTAGAATCACATGAAATTTGGTGTACTCACATCTTAAGATGATAACGATGAAGATGGTGGGTGCCGATCGTCGGAAAAAATGAGGGAGGGTGTATTTTTTCGACGCGAAGAAATTTGGTGTACACAGTTGGAAAAAGCCTGTCAAAATTCAGAATTTTTGTGACAATGACTCCAACATCTTATCTCCCCCAGATCCCCCCTACAATCTAGGCATAAGGTCAAAAAATATAACTAATGTCGATAGCCACCCAAAATACTAAAACGAGGATAACGACAATCGCACCATCCCCCAATCTCAGCAAATCTACCAATTTCACAAACTTTAGGGGGGGGGGGGGGGGGGAATCGAAGTTTTATGCAAAAAAAGACCTCACCTTGCAGCGCGATGCACTCGCTCTCCATCCTATCAACAAACCCTACGGCGTAATTCGGATCGTGGATCGACCTCAAAACGTACTGCTTCTTCCCCGCCGACTCGTTCGGGACGATACAGGCCTGCAGCTCGACGACCTCGCCGCTCCCCCTCCGAACCCTAACCCTGATCGACGTGTCTCCGCGCTTGAACGCCGCGTGGAGGGCCTTGTGGATCCCGCTCCTCCCGCCCTTGAACGGCGACCTGATGGCGGCGGAGGCGCCGATCTTGACCTCGTCGACGACGTCGCCGGTCTGCAGGGTGTCGCCGCTCCACTCCAAGGCGGTGGAGCTGCCGCCGGAGACGCACTCGATGGCGACGACGGTGGAGGCCTGCGATCGATCCATTCGCATCGCGAGCCTTGAGTCTCCTCTCTCGAGTCTTTTGAATTGGAAGTTTGAAAAAGGGTTTATAAATTTGTTTGTGAGCCCTTGTATACTATACTATTACTAAAAAGGTCCTTTTCATTTGAATATTTGTAGGTGGATAACATTCCATTAAAGACCAGATTCTCCGTGTTCAACCCGATCCGAATCCGTGGTTTTATTGGACTTGCGTCTCCCTACCCAGACTGGGCCATTCTCGGGTCTTAATTTCCAATTTTGCCGTTTAACACGGACAACACCTACGTTTGAAGTTCAAATCCCGTTTGTATCAAGTTACATACTATTATTAAATTAAAATAAATTAAAAAATAAAAGAAGAGACTCGGTATATAATGAAGTGGATACACACGTGAACTTAGAATCAAAGCAATGCCAGCAGTTCAAGAAAAAGTCGCATCAAAATTAGTTGATCAGGGCGACTTGGAAAAAGTAAACGGCAGTAAGCACGCGTAGACTTTTAACAAGAAACCAACCTCCAAATTTTAAGTACAGCTATCCTTGTGATGACGTGGCATTAGCGCATTGGCTTCTACAATCCGAGAAGACACAAAATTGAGCTCACATTTATGCATGTTCGTCCCCCATAAAATAAAGGTTAATTTGTCAAAAAAACACCTAAGCAATTTTTTCCCTTGTCACAAACCCTGCCTCGAAACTGTAGTCAAACACCCTAAATAGGCTTTTTGATGGCAAAAAATCCTTACCCGTGATATCTAGTAATTTCATGTTATATCTAATTTCCTGCAATATCTACGCAGTAGCCAGCGATATCTAAGCAGTTGCATGTGATATCTAAACCGTTCCTGCGATATCTAAATTGTTTGTATGAATTGGTTAAATATAACATGCTACCATGTAGATACTGCATGAAAAATTTCTAGGTAAACTTTTGACTATAGTTTCGAGACCAAGGGGTTTTTGACAACGGAAAAAAATGCTTGTTTTTTTTTTTTTTTTGACAATTTAGCCTAAAATATAAGATTACAATACCGATATGACATTTATTGTTATATGAATCCAATAGCTTGGTACCAAACTTGCATCAATAAACAATATTCATCTCATGTTGACATATTTTGAGATTCTTAAGAGTAGAGAGAATATGGAGATAATTTCACAAGATTAGTTCTTGAAAAAGATATAAGAAAGGCATAAACCATATCAGATAAATTTATGTCTGAATACTGCAAGGCATGCACAAGGTTAAGCTGATAAAGCTTCTTGTATCAGTCATGCATTTTTTTTCTTCAAAGATCACTCCACATATGGTGCCATGAACTAGGAATTTGCTCGAGTTCATCAACGGCTAACTGGTGTGATCCGGTGTCCTCTGGACATCCTTCCAACCCATTCTTTTCAATTAATGGTTGCATCCACGTCATGATGCAATCAGAGTAAACTTCGATGGTTCGATCAAAGAATTTTCTGTAGGGGGAGCCGCGATCTTATGCTAGGATGTGCGTGGATATGTTCTTCAAGCTAAAGGATGGAGACTTCAGGGCTCTCGGTTCCGTTGGTTGAACTTTCGGCTGCAAGAGTGACGATCCGAGTTGCAGTCTTTGAGCTGCATGCAAATAAACTTTTGATAGAGGGTGATTCTAACATGGCTATTGGATGGATTAATCACGAAGGCATTCCTACTTGATGGCGGAGGATATCTAGGAATGGACGAAGCCGCTTGAATTTCGAGCTACTCATATCTTTCGTGAAGGAAATGCGGGAACTGGTTATATGGCTAATTCCAGAGCGTTGGATGGTGTTATCGGTTTTGTTGAGACGACGCTGCCAAGTGCTTTATTGCCGTTGGTTAAGGAAAGCCTTTGTACCAAAAAAAGAGTATTCCACTAAAACAAGTAGCTTCGCTTGTAATTTGCATCCTCACCAGCATCAGATGAAGGATAAGGAGCTCATGCAAATATCTGATGTCTTTCGAGAAACGAGTTCTGTATAAATGAGATTATATTTACAAATCGTACATAAAATAGGGAAATAACGAAACGCAAAGACGCCCATTTTGTTTAACAATGTGATCTAAATCATGCTTACTAAACTTCAGAACATGAAAAGATCAGTAAAGAGAATACTGGAGGAACTAGTAAACGCCATCAGAGAAAATGTTTGCGCAAATATAGTTCGCAAAATGACCCCCTTTGCTGTGTTGAATACCCCAACTTCGTTAAAGTGCCGTCTGATCTTGCCACGTAGTGCAATTTCCTTTCAATCCTGGAACATCCCTAACTGAAAGTATCATGGATTGGTTCCTATCCAAAGAAAACGGACGTCTGGCACAAATCTTTAATCTACAGAAGGGTCGGAATTCATAATACGGTAATAAACTGGACTGCGAGTACTTCGAACAATCGGCAATTCTCCGGAAAAAAGCTGACAGCAACTACTTCTCAACATAGAATCTTCTAGGAAAATCAGAATCATGGATGCTATGAGACGACCCCATGATGCCGAAAATCTTGGAGTTTCCATAACTACAAATTATATATGGAATGAGCAAGTATAGGGATCCCTTTCTCTTCCCCAGGCCCGGCGAAAGCAAGATGCTAAGAGCAATCAGAGTAGATTATATAGCCAACGACGGGTGAAACTGATGACAAAATTACTTTCTCGAGATACGGATAAGGCCCGGGAAGAATAGAGAAAGAAGGGAGGTGGATCTCGTCTTCAGTGAAGGAATTGAACATGTACACTTCCTTCGGCCGGTAGAAAGCAAATTTTACGAGCCAAACACTGGATCCTCTGCAATAATGTCGATAATTTATGGAGGGAACAGGCAGATGGAAGCACTTGCTATCAACGTAGCTGAAAAATAAGTATGCCCTCGCATCAACAGCCGCAGTTTTGGGGAAGTCTTTCGAAGCCGAAGCCAATGAGGTGCATACAACACGGAAATTGATGTAGTCGTGGATTAGCGGGTGTTTTCGAATGGATTCTGGTGCAGGAAGCTCAGCCCAGTTCCTCTCACTGGTGCCAGATGACAGAAATTGCACGGACAGTTCTTTCTGGCCTGTTCTGATCTGTTCAACCAAAACAAAGGAAAGACATACAGAAGCACCCAGCCATTGATGCTGCCTGTTCCTCGCCTCCGGAAAAAAGGTCTCTTTTAAATTTAAAAAAAAACAAAACAAGTCTGTTCAGTATTTAGACAAATGAATCTAATCAAATGAGAGCATATGGTACCGATACATCCTGTTTGCTTGTTGGCTGCCTAAACAATGATGGACAGGAAAGTGTGTAACAAAGATTCCAGATATGGAAGGCATCAATTATCAAACTAGTCCTTATATTATATTCTGCTTATACTATACTTTGGAGATGAGATGACTATAATTTCAAATCCTTCACATTTTTTAAAAAAAATTATGTCATGAAAAGATCACTTTCTTAGTCACATATGAATGCGGGTAGATAACGATTAGTAAAATTAAATTTGAAATCTAAATCAAACATACCGGAATCAGAAAAAACCTGGAGGATCCACAAAGAGAAAATCACAATAGTGAAGGCATGAACCGCATAGAGAAAACGATTCTACAGATGTAGTTTGCAATTCGCGAGGGAAATAGTCTTCAATGACTCCCTTCGCTATGTCGAATACCCCAACTTCATTAAATGCAGTGTTGAAAAATGTGTTCTATGTGGTCGCATATGCAAATGCGCTCCTAACGCGCAAGAAAACCAATGGTTTTCTTGGTATATAAGGTGAAAAGTTTGTCTTAATAAATAGAAATTGTTATGCGGCCGTATATCGGCCGCATATTGCAATATGCGGTCGCGTAAAGCACATATAAACTTAATTTTAAGTTGGGATATGAAATGGGTAAGGGTTTTTTATTATACTCGTATCCAAAACCCAAACTCAATAACTTAATTACATCTATATAACCTCTTCAAAAGCCAAATAAATTATTTCTGCTTATTCCTCCGACAAAAACTCCGGCAAAACATCGTCTTTTTAGGCAATAAACCTTTTTGATAGTGCTCAATATTGGCGGTCCCCAAGATCATGACGCGTGGCAGGTGATACACCCCAAGACTCAGAAGAAAAGGCCCGCAGGAGCCGATCAGGCCACCCCGTGCCCGACCAGCAAGCACAAGCTGGCCCTCCTCGAGGACCCCTTCAAATTAGCCTCGTCGGCCATCCAGCTCGCCCCGAGCCGCCACAGGACCAAGACTCCTCGGCCTCCCCGCTCGGCTTCGAGCTCCCTGCCGAGGCCGTCTTCCTCGGCCCTCCGACCAACTCCACCACTCACAGGCGTAACCGCCGCTCCGCAAATCTCGCCATGCGCGGATTCTCTGCCGGCAACATCACGCGTTCCACACAATCGCGATCCCCGTTAACGGGCGATCCGCTCATTACGCGAGCGTGACGTCGGGAGCGTAACTGCCGGCGAGATTCTCGTGCCTGCTGCTGCGTGCTGCCGCCACTATATAAGCCCCCATCACAGAGGGGTCAAGTAAGCCATTCTTTACACTTTACGCCGTTACTCTGCTCGGATCTCATCGCTAACTTGAGCGTTGGAGGGTCCTCGGTGGTACCAAACCATCCCGGGACTTTTTGCAGGTACCCGACGACAACTCTCTCACCTCATCTCTTCCTCCAAAAACCCATTGAGACCCACACGCAACGAAGGATAATCAGCCAAGTTCACCGCGAGATCAACGTGTTGGGATGAAAATTTACACCCCGGTTGACCAAGTCAAAATCCAAGTCAACCCCAAGCCAAGTGGGCCCAAGCCCAGATCCAGTGGGCCCATGCCCGGGTCAAGCCCGAACATGAAGCGGCCGGCCTCCTCCCATGCCAAGATAAAAATTTTGTAATAAATAATTTTGTTGTATTTATTTTATTTTATTTTATGGATAAATGTAAGAAAAATAGGCATAAAGCCAATTTGTTGTAAAGCCCATTGCTTATGTGCAAAAAGAAATGGCACATGAGTCATGAGATGGGCAAAATGCCATTTTGTGAAGCCCAAGGGGCTATGTGTAAAGAGTACGGCCTATAAAGGCAAAGATAATGAAATATCTCAACAACTTTTTTTCTCTCTCTAATTTTTTTTTTCAGATCTGAGATCTTTTCTCCTTCTTCAAGGTTCCAAAACCTTCTTCTTTCTCTTGAATTAAATCAAGAGTTTTACTCTTCTTTTTATAAAACAAATTAGTTTTCCACCACAAAACCCATGAAAGGAAACTCAGATCTTCCATTAGATCTTTAAAAGAAGAGATTTTTAAAAATCCCATATCTTTTGATCTTCAAGATCCAGCTAACAGAGGAGGAAGAAGAAGAACCTCTTTCACTAAACCCAAGAGAAAAAAAAACACACTCAGGAGTCCAACTCCTCCCTGATTTCTCTTCCGAGAAATTTTTTTAGACTAAAAGCCTCCTTTTCTCGCCGGTGCTCAAGCGCAGAGCGCCCGCGTGCCGACACGTGGTGCGCTTGCGTTCAAGCGCTCGAGCGCAAAGCGCCCACGTGCCGACACGTGGCGCGCTTGTGCTCGAGCGCAAGTCGCCCCGGTACCGACACGTGTTGCTCGTGCGCTCCAGCACAAGCGCTCGAGCGTAAGTCGCCCCGGTGCCGACACGTGTCGCGCAGGCGCTCGAGTGCAAGTCGCCCCTGTGCCGACACGTGGCACGCTTGCGCTCGAGCGTCAAGTGCTGAAGCGTAAAACGCTCACGTGCCGACACGTGGCGCACTTGCGCTCGAGCGCCCAGCGCTCAAGCTCAGAGCGCCCACGTGCCGACACGTGGCACTCTAGCGTCTGAGCGCACAGCATCTAGGCGCACAGCGTCCAAGGTGCTGCCCCCACGCATCCTTTGGATGTCTTTTCCCCCCTTTATATATATATACATGTATATACATACATATGTATACATATGTACATACACACATACTCCACGACACTGTCCTTGTTAGAAAAAATTTCTAACGGGGCGCTGTCCCGCACCCCACAAGGAGGCTACTAGCCCCCTTGACCCCCAGCCCGCTATCCGGGTAGCGGGACCCCCGTAAAAACTCTGCGTGGCTCCCGATATATTTAAACCCCCCTTCCAAAACAACACACACGTACACTGCATATTGAGTTCGCATGACCAGTTTAACCCGTTAATCGGATGTTCTCTCGCCCCAAAAGCGAGAGGTAATTAACGGCAATTTAGTCCGCGGCTGCCGGAGATTCGGATCTCCGCAATCAATAAACCCCCGCCTACCCTAGGCAGGGGGAATCTTTAGTACGCCTGACAAGCGTGCGCGTATTCCCATCTCAATGGGGTGACGAAAAACACCCTACAGATTCTGGCACGCCCGGTGGGACCATTCTCTCCTCCCATATTTCGGGTTAAACGTTCATACGAACTCAATCAATATACATATCGATTGCCTATACTGAAATGATGTTTTTCTTTTCGTGCAGCAATCAACTTTCAACGATAATGTCTCCCAAGACGAATTCAGCTTCCAAAGCGACCCCGATTCTGTACGTGGTCAAGATCAACGCTCGTGTGGTTCTCCCCGCAAGCCTCAGTCGACAGTGGGAGGAACTGCCCCGCAAGTTTGGTTCCGTCATCATCTACCCTGCCGGAAGCGCTCATCTGGCAGAAATCCCAGCAAAGCAGGCGCCCAAGCCGGTCTCAAGGCAAGAGGCCGAATGTTGTGATCGCCAAGGCACCACAACCGAAACTTAAAATGGTGTCTGAACGACTCTCTGGCACTCCAGCTGGGGGCAAGACTTCCGGTACGAAGGGCAACATCAAATGTTGCGGACGAGCTCAGGCGATGACTCCAACAAGTGCACAATTGATCGTATCTCCAAAATCATCCATCGCCCGGTCTATGGCGTCTTCCCAAAGAGCCGAAGTCTGCCAGGTACTTAAAGCAGAAAAGTTAAGGCAGAAGCGGCTCAGGTATCGAGCCAACAAGAGGGCCAGGACTTCAGCCAAATGGAATTTTGTGAAGTTCCAACTGCAGGGTCGCCCCGCGACGATGGCTGAGTCGGACGTAAGAATCAGCAATTCCTTCGAGCCTCTGAAGTGGGTTCAGAAAAATGCCATGACCGCCAGAATTAAGAAGACAGCGGTCTGAACAGTGCTACAAAGAGACGTGTCCCGGCCCCAACAGAAAAAGTATGACACTGTCTCTTCAAGGGTCTATCAGGCGCTCTGTGCCGTATGAAAGCAGCGGAGCAAATCCAGAAAAGAAGCGCCAGCACCATTCAAGAACCTGGTTAGGCCAGCCGTCTTCAATCGACTACCAGCTACCGAAGCAAGGGGGGTCAAGACAGCGATCCGTGAAATCAGCCGCCAATGATAGAAAGACGGCCGGATATATTATCCATATGGTCTATATGACGGGCGGGCGCCCCAGCGACAACCTTTGCAGCAGAAGCTAGGATAGGGCCACCACATCCTAAGCCCAATCTAGCCTGAATGTGGTTGCCGCTGCCCAAGAACAGCCGCCCCCACTGGATGAAGAAAACCCTCTCGATGAGGATGATAGGCAGAAAGACCCCTCGGTCCAGGCAGAGTCAAGCTCGGATAGCGAGGAAGAGCCGACTTTCCGCCTCAGGACTGCGGAGCAAGAGCTGCTTCAAGAGCTTCGAAAACAGCTCAGGAGCAAAGATAAAGAGATGGCCAAGCTCTATTCGAAGATTGACAATTTAACAAACATGGTGATGCAGCTCACGTCTCAAATTGCTCGAGCGCCTCCCAATCAAGCACAAGCCGCTAGTAATCAGCCGGGTGATGACAATCCGAGGCAGCCAATGCCTGTTCCTTTGGGTCCAAGACTGGTCGAGCCGCATAAAAGCCGGCCACACTCCGCTTCTAGGGACGCCTTGGCCCCAGATAGCACTATCCCGCTAACACAGGATCGGATAATGGATTTGGTCACTAGCAAGGTTAAAACATTGGTGGCCGAAGCTGAAGCTCAGAAAGAAATCGACAGTAGTGGGCGGCCATATCTCGCGCAGTACGATCTGATTGAGTTCCCAAGCGGCTACGTCATTCCTAAGTTCGGAAGATTTGATGGAACGGGGAATGCAAATCAGCACGTCGCCCACTTCAAAGCATCGTGCCGAAATATAGGGGGCAATGACGCGTTCCTTCTTCGTCAGTTTGTCAACAGCCTGACCGGTGTCGCCTTCGACTGGTATGCGAGTATACTGGACGGGTTCGTCTTTACCTTTGCCCAAATGGAGTCCCTGTTTCGGTAAAGGTTCATGAGTGTCAGTGATAAAATCTCCATTGCCGACCTTATGAGGACCAAGCCGGGGAAAAATGAAAGCAACACCGACTTTATCGCTCGATGGCGTAATCTCATAGTCAAGTGCGAACCGCCGCTGGAGCAGGACCAGTCCGTCAGCCTTCTCATTGGGAACCTCAGCAATTGGATGGTCTCATTCTTGTGTACGGCGGGCCTCAAGACATTTCAGGAGCTAACCAAGAAAGTCCAAATGTTGGAACGCTCGAAGCAAGAGTCCCCGCCGGATTCTCAGAGAGAGAAAACTTGGAAAAGCAAGTGGGACGACAACCGTAGAAGTGGGAGTTCCAGCAGTACCAATGTCTTTAATGCGTCCGACAATGAAGAAAAGCGAAGGACGACCGAATCCAAAACTAACCGGTCTCGAAAGCCATTGCTGGGAGGAGATGGGCCTTCCCTAGAGGAGAAAAAGAACAAGGTTTACTCTTTCAGAAGGGACAAGATCCGCAAGATATTTAAAGATGCCTTGAACAACGGCCTACAATTGCCGGAGTCGAAAAGACCCCAAGAAGCAAAAATGACTGACAATCCTCTGTATTGCCCGTACCACCGAGTAGTGAGCCATGCGATCGAGAATTGCTATATCTTCAAAGACTGGGTCGAGAAGCAGTACAAGGCTGGAGAGATCGAGCTGTCCAAAAATGTGTTGGTGAACAATCGAGTTGCAACCACCAACTTTATACAGACAGAAGTTGAAGCCTTCTGGGAGCAGACAGCCGAACCCGCTGCCCTGAGAAATGAAACGGACTCATCGCGGCCTCCGTGGAGTACGCATATATCTAATAAGACGAAGAAGATGATAAAGCTACTTCGGAACGAGCCCAGGACGGAATGGGATGGGCAGAAGAAGCCTACCAGTCCAGCTGCTAATGCGGCTCCATCAGGCTCAAAATCCAAGAAGCTCAAGAAGAAGAAAAGTGCAGCTCGGCGTGAAAAGGAGTCTGCAGGGAGATCGACCATTCAAAAATATATCTATTCCCTCGAAGAATATGAACAGAACGAAAGAACTCTGATTCAATTGAAGGAGTTCCTCCCTGTACGAGCGGCTGAAATTCTGGAGGAGTTAGAAGAAGACTCTAATGAAGAGATCCCTATAGTTACCTGCTACGCCATCCATCTGGGCAGCGACTCTGAGGAGGATCTCTGTTTTCCCGAAGAGGATGAGGAGCTCGCCACAAAGGCCAATCAAATCCAGCTCAGAAGCGGCAGGGCTCTACCGCCAAATCAGGACAACGCCCCAAAAGGGAAGGAAAAACAGGTGGCTAATGATGAAGATGGCAGAGAACTGGCTGATGAAAACTCAAGTCCTTTCTCAGTGGACTATAATGTCTTGGCTCACCTTCGAAGGCTTCCGTCTCTCCTGAGCATCTACGACGCCTTGGTCCTATCTAAGGAGCTTAGAAATGTTCTTATTCACGCTCTCCAAAACCCCGAGCGGTATCAGGCTCACTTTGCGGAAATTAATATGAAAGAAGCTCCGCATGCTTTGCATGCCGCCACAGTCACATTTAAGGATGAAGACTTGCTACTGGGAATGGCTGAGCATAATCGGCCGCTTTACGTTACCGGGTACAGCGACGGAGATCGGATTAATCGCATATTGATTGATCCGGGGTATTCAGTGAACATCATGAACTTGCGGACGCTGAAGAGTTTGTCAATGGACGTCCAACACCTGTCAAGGGAAAGGATTGTCATTCAAGGCTTCAGCCAAAATTGCCAGCAAGTTCTGGGGTCCATAGCTCTGCCAATCAAATTCGGGGATCTGCAAACTGAAGCTAAGATATACGTGATCGATGCCGACACGTCTTATAAGATTCTCTTGGGGCGGCCGTGGCTCCACGATTACGGCATCATTCCGTCAACTCTCCATCAATGCATGAAGTATTTGGCGAAGAAAGACGCATTGACGGAGACATCCAGCCGTTCGGTATGCATAAAGTCCGCTATGAAGATTCTCGGTACTTTATGAACCACCAAAATGCTAAGCCACAACTGACTGAGGATAGACCGGCCCCAAGACCCAAGAGCAAATATGCGCCGGTTGTCACTTTCAAAAGTAAAAACGCCCAAGTGCGCCCACATTTCGGTAGCGACACTGATGAGTCCGACGCTAGAAGCCCGTCCTTCCGTAAAACCAGCCCTCGTTTCAGCAGCGATACGGACGAATCTGTTACTGAAGGCCCATCTAGCAGCAAAGTCCGCCCTCATCTTGGCAGTGACACTGAAGAGTCAGAAGAAGAGGACCTGCCGTGCAACAGCTGTGCAGATTGGACCCCCATGCAGCAAGCGAAACTATGAGAGACCTTCAAAGTTGCAGAAGGGTCCCTGGCCATCACAAAGGTGTCGGAACAGATATGCAAAAAGCTCGACGCATTGTCAGTCTCTACCATGGACCAGCTGAAAACTTTCTACGTGCCCGGGAGGAAAAATGGACAGAAGGACATCCTGTTTTACAGGTCAAACCCCGTTGTGCACCCGGACGATCTTTCTGTCGCGTGCCTTCCCTATGAGAGAGGCATAAGAGCCGTCCTCAATCCCAGATACTATGCGCCCGAGATGCGGGAATACTTTAAGAAGTGCGGATGCCGGTTATATCAAACGGAGTCCGAAGCAAAGTTTTACGAAGGGCTATGGTATCCGCCCCAGGTCTGAGCACTCATCGATGGACGAATTCCAGATAGACGGGGCATAGGCTACATTCAACCTGATTCCAAAGCGTGCTACATGATCCATGTTGGTGAGGCCAGCGAAAGATCAAATGATGATGACGAGATAGCCAAGCCAGAAGAAGCTCCTCAAGAGTTCGAAGATGGAGGACAAGCAACCTTTGACGAGCTAACCGAGATTGACTTAGGAACGCCCGATAATCCAAGGCCGACCTACATCAGCTCGCTCTTATCAGAGGAAATGAAAGCGCAGATAATTGCCCTGCTGCATGAGTTCGTCGACTGCTTCGCGTGGACATACAAAGAAATGCATGGCCTTTCCCCAGAAGTGGCCGTACATAAGTTGGCTATATCTCCTGATGCTAAGCCAGTCAAACAAGCTTCTCGAAAAATGAGAAGGGAACTAGAAGAAAAGGTCATAGAGGAAACTAAGAAGCTCATCGATGCCGGCTTTATCAGGGAAGAGAAATATGCGGACTGGATCGCATGCATAGTCCCAGTGAAGAAGAAAAATAGGCAGATCCAAGTTTGTGTCGATTTCAGGGACCTCAACAAGGCATGTCCTAAAGACAACTTCCCGCTACCGGTCATGGAAATGATGGTCGATGACACCTCAAATTACGAACTGTTCACCTTTATGGATGGCTCGTCTGAATATAATCAGATCAAGATGTCGCCTGAGGATGAGAAACACACAGCATTTCGAACCCCGATTGGAATATATTGCTACAAGGTAATGCCGTTTGGACTGAAGAACGCAGGTGCTACATATCAAAGGGCAATGACCAATATCTTTGATGACCTAATCCATAAAGTCGTCGAATGTTATGTTGATGATCTGGTCGTCAAGACTAAAACCAAGGCCGATCATATCCAGGATCTTAGGACCGTTCTCACCAGACTGAGGGAATTTGACTTGAAGATGAATCCTCTGAAATACGCTTTTGGCGTGTCATCGGGAAAATTCCTGGGCTTCATAGTCCGACATCGAGGGATCGAAGTTAACCCATCAAAGATAAAGGCCATCATGGAGATGTCCCCTTCGAAGAGTCTGACGCAGCTAAGATCTTTTCAAGGCAAGCTTGTTTATATACGGAGGTTTATCTCAAATTTATCGGGGAGATGTAGGCCCTTCTCAAAGCTCATGAAGAAAGGAGCTCCTTTTATCTAGGATGCCGAATGTCAAGCTGCGTTCAAAAGCATCAAACAATACTTGTTGCACCCTCCAGTGCTGGCCGCTCCCATTCCAAATAAACCGTTGATTCTCTACACTGCCGCGCTAGATGAATCACTCGGTGCGCTCCTTGCCCAGAATAACGAGGAGGGAAAGGAAAATGCCCTTTACTACCTCAGTCGAACTCTAGTTGGGGTGAAACACAACTATTCCCCAATCGAAAAGCAATACCTGGCTCTGATATTTGCTGTGAAGAAGCTGAGGCACTATCTGCTGGCTCATCGGGTTATGCTGATCTCCAAGGTTGACCCGCTCAAACACTTGATGACCAAAACAAGCCTAGCCGGCAGAATGGCAAGATGAGCTGTCATGCTACTTGAGTTTGACATAGTTTATACTCCTCAGAAAGCAGTAAAAGGGCAAGCTCTTGCATACTTTCTCGCTGCTCATCCCATACCAGAAGGGTCGCCGCTAAATTATGAGTTACCCGACGAACAAGTGCTGCACCTCGAGAAAGATGAGCCATGTTGGGAGCTCTACTTTGATGGGGTCTCATCAATAAGGAGCTCCGACAGATCAAGCGTCCCGGAGGTAAAAGCGAGGATAGGATTGGTGTTCATCACGCCATCAATGGGAACCCAACGGCATTCTTTCACTCTCATCGAGCCTCGAACAAATAATGAAGCTGAGTATGAAGCTCTGATAGCTGGGTTGGAGCTCGCCATAAAAATGGAAATCCTTCGGCTACGGGTTTACAGTGACTCCCAGCTTGTCGTCAGCCAAGTAAGCGGCGACTATAAGATATACAAACCTGAGTTAACTCGGTACAGAGGCCGGGTGGTGGAACTCATGAAACGGTTCACTCACATTGAACTAATGAGAGTCCCTAGAGCGTTGAATGGAAAGGCTGACGTACTTGCTCGCTTAGCCAAGGAGTTGGCTGATCCTGACATGGATGAAATTCTGATCACAGTCAGGAGCCGACAAATCCTACCCCCAGTCTCTCTACGAGAAGAAGAAAGCGCGGAACAGAAGAGCAGTCTTGCCGAAGAAGCTTCGATCATCCAAGACGAGCCCGATTGGAGAGAACCCTTCATAGAGTACCTCCGATACGACAAGCTGCCCGAAGAAAAATCTGCGAGAATTCAGCTGAAGAAAAGAGCTCTCCGATACGTGTTTGTAAATGACACGTTATACCGTAGGTCATATGACCAACTCTGGCTCAGGTGTCTGTCATTGGCCGAAGCCCAAAAGGTCATGAAAGATGTTCACTCGGGCGTTTGCGGTGCTCACCAAACTGGCCCCAAGATGCGACTTCAAATCAAACGGCTTGAGTATTATTGGCTCACCATGATACGGGATTGCGGAGAGCATGCAAAGAAATGTCAGTTCTGCCAAATCCATGGTGATTTCATTCACAAGCATCCCAATCCGTTGCATCCTACGGTGGCGTCGTGGCCCTTCGAAGTCTGGGGCACCGACATTGTTGGCCCAATTGATCCTCCGTCATCCAAAGGCCACCGGTTCATACTAGCTGCGACAGACTACTTTTCCAGATGGGCTGAAGCTATCCCGCTAAAAGAAGTCAAGACAAAAGATATTTTGACATTCTTCCAGCATAATATTCTATACCGCTTCGGTACACCAAGAAGAATCATTTCTGACAACGGGCCTTCTTTCAAGAGCTTCAATGTCTCAAGGTTCGCTACTCAGCACAAGATAGACTAGAGATATTCCTCCATCTATAATCCAAGGGCCAATGGGCTAGCCGAAGCCTTCAATAAGACTCTATGCAAGCTCCTGAGGAAAAATGCTTCAGCCAACAAGAGAGACTGGAATCTCAAGCTTCACGAGGCATTGTGGGTATATCGTACCACGCACCGTACTCCAACTCAGTCCACTCCATACTCATTGCTCTTCGGAGTGGAGGCGGTCCTCCCCCTCGAAGTCGAAGTTCCAAGCTTAAGAATGTCCGTACAGCACGAGTTGACGGAGGAGGAAAACGTGCTCCTTCGACTTGAAGAGCTCGATGCCCTCGAAGAAAAAAGGCTCGCGGTGCAGCAAAATCTATAGCTATACCGAGCCCAAATATCACGGGCCTATGACAAAATAACCCGTCTTCGCGCTTTCAAGAAAGGTGAATTGGTGTTGGTCCTCAAAAGACCGATCATCCCCAATCGACATGCCAAGGGAAAATTCGAACCAAACTGGGAAGGACCAGACGTCATCGAGAAAGTGTTCGACGAAGGATCCTACCAACTAATAAGTGCCGAGAGAGAAAGGCCCATGCCACCCATCAATGGCCGATATCTCAAGAAATACTACATGTGAATGCTCTAAGTCGCAGGCGAATTGAGCACATCAGCCCTACGGTCTGGATCATACATCCTGTAAAACCGTATACAATCCACGGGCGTAAACGACCCCTATCTCTTCCAAATCCTGCCGGTGAGACAACTTTTAAAGTCCCACCAGCGGCAAAAAAAAACAACAAAAAACGGTATGTCCACAAGCAAAACGGGCACGGATGAAAACCCGAAAGGGCTCCGCGAGTAAAAACAGCAGGACTACCGGCGAGTTTGTGAAAACCCGAAAGGGCGCAAACTCGTGAAAAGAGATGAATATACTCGCAAAGTCCTCTCGACCTTGTGAGGAGAAAACCCCTGCGTGAGATCCTTACGACTCACAAAGGAGCAACACACTTAGGAATCCTGACGATTCCTAAGGAGAACATACACCTGCGAGATCCTCTCGACTCGTAGGGAGAAAATGCTTTTATGAGGCTCTCACGGCTCATAAAATTGAAAAGTCTTAGGTGATAGGGACCCAAACCTGTCTCCTAAGCCATCGTTCCCCAAACGGCAAATGATGAGTCGCTCCTGGCATTTCGCTTCAATGTTAGCGGTGCTGATGCCGACCAAAAACCCAAATCCCAAGTCCTCCCAAGGCAAATAATGAGTTGCTCCTGGCATTATTCCAGTGCAGCAATACTGATGCCAAACAAGATCCAAATTCCAAGTCCCCAAACGGCGAATGATGAGTCGTTCCTGGTACCATATTCCAGTGCAGCGATGCAGACGCCAACCAAAATCCAATTTCTTAAAATTCTCCCAGCCCTACGGCCAGTCCTCAAATTGACTGCCGTATACAATCCACGGGCTCAAATAATTCTCATCATACCCATGCCCCACCACAATCACCAGTTACGCGGCTGGTCTCCGCCTTTGGAATTATGCTCCATTGAGAAGACCCACTCATGTGTCTTCACGATACATGAGGAGAACAAACCTTTGTGGGATCCTTACGACTCACAAAGGAGCAACACACTTAGGAGTCCCCACGACTCCTAAGGAGAAAGTACACCTGCGGGATCCTTACGACTCGTAGGGAGAAAATGCTTTTATGGGACCCTCACGACCCATAAAATTGAAAAGCCTTAGGTGATAGGGACCTAAACCTGTCTCTTAAGCCATCGCTCCCCCAACAGGAATAGGCAAATGATGAATTGCTCCTGGCACGTGTGCTTCAGTGTTAGCAACGCTGATGCCTGTCCTAACCCCAAAATCCCAAACTCTAATCCAATAGACCCCTAAGTCATTAAACTGGGAACAAATGACCCCTAAGTCGTTAAACTGGGAACGAGGGAAATCTCCTCATGGCAAATGATGATTCGCTCCTGGTACCATATTCCAGTGCAGCGATGCTAATGCCAAACCAAAACCAATCCCCAAATCCTCTTATGGCAAATGATGATTCGCTCTTGGTACCATATTCCAGTATGGCGATGCTGATGTCAATCCAAATCACATTCAGCAAGTCAACTTCAACTCCGACACCGCAGAAAGCGGAGTAAGTCAGAATCCAATCTCGACACCGCAAGAAGCGGAGCAAGTCAAGTTCACCCTTGACACTGCAAGAAGCAGAGAAAGTCAAATCAAGCATCGACCGTCCACGTCGCAAAAAGGGCAGTATCGACCGTCCATGTCGCAAAAAGGGCAGCATCGACCATCCACGTCGCTAAAATGGCAGCACCGACCGTCCAAGTCGCAAAAATGGCAGCACCGACCGTCCACGTCGCTAAAATGGCAGCACCGACCGTCCACGTCGCAAAAAGGGCAGCATCGACCGTCCACATCGCTAAAATGGCAGCATCGACCGTCCACGTCGCAAAAAGGGAAGCATCGACCGTCCACGTCGCAAAAAGGGCAGTATCGACCGTCCACGTCGCTAAAATGGCAGCACCGACCGTCCAAGTCGCAAAAAGGGCAGTGCAGGATTCCTACAAAATGGGAACCAGATCGTTCCGGGCCAGAGAAACGTCTATCACGGACATTCCGTCTCGGAGACATGCCAAGCAATGACCGTCCATATCATAAAAAGGGCAGTGCCAGCTCCCCAAAAAGCGGGAACCAAATCAGGTCGCCTCCAAGTAAAAGAAGATCCATCAATTTCAAGCACACGACCCACATATGTGGTGTGCATTTATTGATAGGGGGCAATTTGTTGGGGTGAAAATTTACACCCCGGTTGAGCAAGTCAAAATTCAAGTCAATCCCAAGCCAAGTGGGCCCAAGCCTAGATCCAGTAGGCCCATGCCCGGGTCGAGCCCGAACATGAAGCGGCTGGCCTCCCCCCATGCCAAGATAAAAATTTTGTAATAAATAATTTTGTTGTATTTCTTTTATTTTATTTTATGGATAAATATAAGAAAAATAGGCATAAAGCCAATTTGTTGTAAAGCCAATGGCTTATGTGCAAAAAGAAATGGCACATGAGCCATGAGATGGGCAAAATGCCATTTTGTGAAGCCCAAGGGGCTATGTGTAAAGTGTACAGCCTATAAAGACAAAGATAATGAAATATCTCAACAACTTTTTTTCTCTCTCTAAATTTTTTTCAGATCTGAGATCTTTTCTCCTTCTTCAAGCTTCCAAAACCTTCTTCTTTCTCTTGAATTAAATCAAGAGTTTTACTCTTCTTTTTATAAAACAAATTAGTTTTTCACCACAAAACCCATAAAGGGGAACTCAGATCTTCCATTAAATCTCAAAAAGAAGAGATTTTTAAAAATCCCATATCTCTTGATCTTCAAGATCCAGCTAATAGAGAAGGAAGAAGAAGAACCTCTTTCACTAAACCCAAGAAAAAAAAACAACACACTCAGGAGTCCAACTCCTCCCTGATTTCTCTTCCGAGAAATTTTTTTAGGCTAAAAGCCTCCTTTTCTCGCCGGCGCTCAAGCGCAGAGCGCCCGCGTGCCGACACGTGGCGCGCTTGCTCTCAAACGCTCAGCGCCCATGTGCCGACATGTGGCGCGCTTGCGCTCACGCGCAAGCGCTCGAGCGCAAGTCACCCCGGTGCTGACACGTGGCGCGCTTGCGCTCCAGCGCAGGTGCTCGAGCGCAAGTCGCCCCCGTGCCGACACGTGACACACTTGCGCTCGAGCGTCAAGCGCAAAACGCTCACGTGCCGACACGTGGCGCGCTTGCACTCGAGCGCCCAACGCTTGAGCGCAGAGCGTCCACGTGCCGACACGTGGCACTCTAGCACCTGAGCGCACAGCTCCCAAGGTGCTGCCCCCCACGCATCCTTTGGATGTCTTTTTTCCCTTTATATATATATACATGTATATACATACATATGTATACATATGTACATACACACATACTCCACGACACTGTCTTTGTTAGAAAAAATTTCTAACGGGACGCTGTCCCGCACCCAATAAGGAGGCTGCTAGCCCCCTTGACCCCCAGCCCGCTATCCGGATAGCGGGACCCCCGTAAAAACTCTGCGTGGCTCCCGATATATTTAAACCCCCCTTCCAAAACAACACACACGTACACTGCACATTGAGTTCGCATGACCAGTTTAACCCGTTAATTGGAGGTTCTCTCGCCCCAAAAGCGAGGGGTAATTAACGGCAGTTTAGTCCGCGGCTGCCGAAAATTCGGATTCCCACAATCAATTAACCCCCGCCTACCCTAGGCAGGAGGAATCTATAGTACGCCTGACAAGCATGTGCGTATTTCCATCTCAATGGGGTGACGAAAAACACCCTACACAACGGAAGACAACATCTAACGGAGGTCCGAAAAGGAGTTCCATCAGTTGGCGCCGTCTGTGGGAAACATAACTCCATAAAATACAAAGTTGGCCTTCTGATCTCCGCCCGCATGGCAACCAATTCCCCTAAAGATCCAAACGCCCGCTACCGCCTCCCTCACAACGGGGACGCGGGCAGACCCTCGCCCAAGGTCGTCGGTCTCCCCGCAGGCTGCCGCCTCACAGGCTCCGGCGGCCGCCGGGCCAAAAGGTCTAGGGGCCGGGAGCCCATTACCTTTGGCCACGAGGATCTCCACGGCATATCTGTACCCTATAGCGACCCGCTGGTGATCGTAGCGCGAATCCACCGATACGAGGTCCACCGAATACTCATCGATTCAGGCAGCTCGGCGGACATCCTCTTCCACGACTGCTTTCTGCGAATGGGGCTAGCCCCAGCAGACTTGAGGCTGACCTCCCACGTCCTCTCGGGATTCACCAACCACTCCGTCCCGGCGTAAGGGGTGGTCACCCTGCAATTCACGATCGGGGAGCCCGGCCGCACGCGCACACTGCCTGTGGACTTCATTATGGCTAGGGTCCCCTCGGCCTACAACGTCCTCCTCGGCCGGCCGACGCTGAACTCCCTCCAGGCCCAGATCTCGACATACCACCTGGCGATAAAATTCCCTCTCGACCAGGGTGGGGTGAGCCGGGCCTACGGAAGCCAACGGGTCGCGGAGGTAGGTCTGACAAAGGCATCTTCCCCCGAGCAGCACGCTGATAGCGCCGACGCATGCGGCGGCATTAAGGGGTCCCTGGACACCCGGGACGAGCGGAAGGAGGTCCGTGGAGCACCGGTCGAGCCTCTGACCGAGGTGCCCTTAGTGGAAGGAGACCCAGGGAAGACCGTCCAGGTCGGGTCACTCCTGACGGGAATCCAGCGGGATGACCTGACCGAGTTCCTCCGAAGCAATTCCGACGTCTTCGCCTGGGCCCCAGCAGACATGCCTGGGATCGACCCCAAAATCATCTCCCACAAGCTCGGGGTTGATCCTACGGCCCGACCCGTCAGGCAGAAGAAAAGAAGCTCCGCCTCGGTCAAACAAAAGGCCATCGAAGAGGAAGTTGACCGACTCCTCGCCGCCAACTTCATCAGGAACGTGCCCTACTCGGAGTGGCTGGTCAACATGGTCCTGGTCACGAGTGGGAAGTGGCGTATGTGCGTCGACTTCACCGACCTCAACAAGGCCTGCCCCAAGGACAACTTCCCGCTCCCCCGCATAGACCAGCTCGTCGACAGCTCGGCCGGGCACGAGCTCTTGAGCTTCATGGACGCTTTCTCCGGCTACAACCAAATCCGCATGAATCCTAACGACGAAGACATGACCGCATTCACGACGGACCGGGGGGTGTACTGCTACAGAGTAATGCCCTTCGGCCTCAAGAATGCCGGGGTCACATACCAGAGGCCGGTCAACCGCATGTTCAAGCCGCAGATCAGCAGGAACATAGAAGTCTACGTTGACGACATGCTCGTCAAGTCCGTCTCGTCGGCCGACCATGTTAAGGACCTGGGCAAGGTGTTTAGGGTGCTCCGTAAGTTCAACATGAAGCTGAACCCCGCCAAGTGTGCGTTCGGAGTCACCAGAGGGAAATTCCTCGGGTTCATGGTCACTCACCGTGGAATTGAAGCTAACCCAGAAAAGATCGACGCCATCCTGAGCATGACCGCACCCAAGACCAACGTAGAAATCATGCGGCTCACAGGGCGGGTCGCCGCTCTTAGCCGTTTCATGTCCAGGTCGGAGGAGAAGTGCCTCCCGTTCTTCAAGGCGCTAAGGAAAATTCTAAGATTCGAGTGGTCGGAAGATTGCCAAGCCGCCTTCGACCAACTGAAGAGGCACCTCGCAACATCGCCCCTACTCACCCGGCCTATGGAAGGGGACGAGCTGTCGCTGTACCTGGCAGTATCCGACCAAGCAGCAGGCTCGGTGCTCGTCCGAGAGGCCGAGGGGGCACAGAAGCCAGTGTACTATGTGAGCCATGTATTCAAGGACGCGGAGACGAGATACCCCGCCATAGAGAAGATTGTCCTGGCCCTCGTAGTAACCTCGCGGAAGCCGCGGCACTACTTCCAAGCACACACCATCATCGTTCTCACTGAGCGCCCCTTGGGGGCTATCCTGGCATCGTCGGAATCCTCTGGCCGTCTAGAGAAATGGGGATGGGAGCTGTCTCAATTCGACATAAGGTATCGCCCGAGGCAAGCCATCAAGGCGCAGGCCCTGGTCGATTTCTTCGTTGAATGCACCATCCCTAGCAGGAAGCAGGATCTCGCGCCGCCCCTCGCAGCCCGGCAGCCCGGCCAGGAAGGCCCTAGCTCAGCCCCAAATTGGGTCATCTACGTCAACGGGTCTTCTACCGAGGAAGGCTGCGGTGCCGGCCTCATTATCCGGGGCCCGAACGAAGCCGAGATGGAGTATTCCTTGAGGCTCGGTTTCAAAGTATCGAACAACGCGGTGGAGTACGAAGCCCTCCTAGCCGAACTGCGCATGGCCGTCGAGCTGGGACTGAAGATCGTCCGGGTCCACAGCGACTCGGCCCTAGTTGTCGGCCAAATGACCGGCCGCTTCGAGGCTCGAGAGCCCCTAATGATGAAATACCTAGACGAGGTGAGGAAGCTCCGAAAAAACTTCGACGAAGTCCTGGTGGAACAAATACCCAGGCAAATGAACGCTTAAGCAGATGCCCTGAGCAAGCTGGCTTCATCATACTCGGTCAGCAACAGGCGGTCGATACTCTTCAAAACCTTGACCCGACCCAGCGTCGAAGACGAGGCGGCGACACTTTAAGTGTACACGACACAGGAGAACGACCCGGATTGGAGGAAGCCCCTCGTGGAATTCCTGAAGGACGGCACGCTCCCGGAAGACAGAGCAGCCGCCCGCCGCCTCCGGGCCAGAGCCACCCACTTCGTCTGGAGCAACGGGAACCTCTACAAGAAGGCCTTCACCCAGCCCCTGCTCCGGTGCGTTGACCCCTACGAGGCCGACTACGTCCTGCGGGAAATCCATGAAGGGGTGGGCGGCGCATACCAGGGGGTCGAACCTTGACCCAAAAGGCACTACTGCAGGGATACTATTGGCCCACCATGCACGAGGATGCCCTGAAGCTGGTCAGGAGGTGTAAGAGCTGCCAACTCCACGGCAGTATCCCCCGCCTCCCGGCTACCGAGCTAACCGCCCTGACGTCCCCGTGGCCATTCACCCAGTGGGGATTGGATATAATCGGCCAGTTCCCCACCAGAACTGGCGGACATAAATACGTCCTCGTCGCGGTGGACTACTTCACCAAATGGATCGAGACCGTTCCCATCAGGAAACCGGCCGCCGCCACAACCATCAAGTTTCTCCAAAACAACCTGATACACCGGTTCGGGATCCCAAGGCGCATCATCACCGACCACGGGACGGACTTCAAGAACGAGAAAGTAAGGGACTTCTGCAAAGAATACCACATCCTTATGAAGTTCGCCGTGGTCGCGCACCCCCAATGTAACTGGCAGGCCGAGGTCGCTAACCGGGACGTCCTTAGAGGCTTCCGAACCCGCCTGGCAGGGAGACAAGGCGGTTGGGTCGAGGAGCTACCCCGGGTCTTATGGGCCCTGCGCACGTCAAAAAAGACTCCCACCGGGGAGACCCCTTTCAGCCTCTGCTACGGGACCGAAGCAATGGTCCCAGCGAAGATCAGGCTACCCAGCCACCGAGTCGAGCACTTCGACGATGAAGCAAATACCATGGCACTACGAACCAACCTCGATGTATTGTTGGAGAAAAGGGATCGGGTCCAGATCAAAGCCGCCGCCTACTAACAGCAGATGGCCCGATACTACAACGCTCGGGTAAAACACCGATCCTTCAAGTCCGGGAACCTAATCCTGCGGCGGAACGAATTCATCGACCAAGGCAGGCTTCACAAGTTCTCCCCAAAGTGGGAAGGTCCTTTCCTCGTCTTCGAAGCGCTCCCCGGCGGAGCCTACCGCCTGCAGGACGCGGACGGACGGACGGAAGCTCCCTCGGCCTTACAACGCCGAGAAGCTCAAGCTATACCAGTGAAGTCAAAGCTAGCAAAGCATCACACCCCAGCTACCGCTCGAGATTTCCCTTTAAAAAGATGGTGTATAGCGTTGTCTAGGATTCCTATCCATACGAATAAAGAAACTTTCGAACCTTTCTTCCCGGTAGAGTTCCCCCTGTACAACGAAAAAGCCCTCCCAGAGACAGTCGGGCCCGAGGTTTCCTCGCTCGGCTACCCCCAGCGGGCAGCTTCCCTGCTACAACGCCGGGGATCAAAAAGCCCTCCCAGAGGCAGTCGGGTCCGAGTTTCCCTCGCTCAGCTATCCCTAGCGGGCAGCTTCCCTGCCACAATACCGGGGATCAAAAAGCTCTCCCAGAGGCAGTCGGGCCTGAGGTCCCATCGCTCGGCTATCCCCAGCGGGCAGCTTCCCTGCCACAACGCCGGGGATCAAAATGTCCTCTCAGAGACGGTCGGGCCCGAGGTTCTCTCGCTTGGCTATCCCCAGTGGGCAGCTTCCCTGCCACAACGCCAGGGATCAAAAGCCCTCTCAGAGGCAGTCGAGCCCGAGGTTCCCTCGTTCGGCTATCTTTCATGACAAAAGCCCTCGCCAAGAGGCACCGGGCAGTGACCCTGCCCGGCCAAGGGTCCTTGGTGGGCTTCTTACAACCTTATAGCTCTTCCTGCGCCAAGGACCAAAGTCCTCCCAGAGGCAGTCGGGTCCTCGCTCGGCTATCCCCGGCTGGTAACTTCCTACCACAACCGACAGGGATCAAAGTTCTCGCCAAGAGGCACTGGGCAGCAATCCTGCTCGGTCCCCGTCCTGAAAGATCAAAAGCCCTCGCAAGAGGCAACCGAGCAGCTACCCTGCTCGACAAAAACTCCAGCTGGTAGCTTCCTACCCGCGATGCCAGGATAGAAGCGGCTGCCCCGCTCGTTCATCCCAGGCTGGTAGTTGCCTACCCACGACGCCAGAGATCAAATCCCTCACCAAGAGGCAACCGCGCATCCTCATGGTCCGGTCATCTTTAGTGGCCCTCCGCGGCCTAAAGCCCTCGCAGCGACAACCAAACAGCTACCCTGCCCGGTCAAACCCGGCCGGTAGCCCTGTGGCCATACATAAGGATCCGAGACACCCGGAAGGACGACATGTTCATCCAAATCTGAACGATCTCCCATCGACCTAGGGGGCCATACATAAGGATACCTCCGCGGCAGCGCTTGGCACACTCTCCGGTTGGTGATTGGAGTAAACTCAACAGGAGATCGCCAGACATATGGCCAACCTGACACGGAAACATGACAATACAAGCGAAGGTATCCTACGAACGTCCTTCACACACAAAAGACAAAATACAAACCGACGAATCAAGGGTTTTTTCTTTTATTGCCAAAATCAAGATCTTTATAAAGGGTACTCTGGGGGGCCCCCAGCCCTACAAACTGCCCGGAGGCTTACTTCGGCCACTTCATCGTCGGCGTCACGGCCCAAGGCCCTACCACCGGAGACTTTGCCACCAGGAGCGTACCCTGCTTCCCTCGTCATCTCACACCGGAGGTCTCGTCGCCGGAAGCGGAACCCGAGCGTGGAGTTCACCATCATCAAACTCGGGAAGCTGTTCCTTCACGGCGTCCAAAGCCTTATTCTATGTGACGGCAGAATACTCCCCGAGCTTGGCATAAAACTGCTCTGACGCCTTATACTCGGCCACAACTTTCTTAGCCCGAGCCTCGGCAACTTGGGCCTTCAGCAACGCAGCCTCGGCATCTCCCATGCTTGCATCTCTCTCCTTTTCCAGTGCCGCAAAGCGTTCGGCCATGTCTGCCAGCTTCCTATCGGCAACCCAGAGAGACGCATTCAGACGGCGAAGGGCACCCCGAGTCGCCGAGTTAGCGAGCTCCGCAGCCTCCGCCCGGCCCGCCACAACGTCGTCCTTATCCCTCTCTCGGCGCAGGTCGCGTTGCAAAATCTCAACTTACAAAGGGAACGCCTCCACTGGCCTCGGGACGTGGAACGCCCCCTCGGCCTCCATGTGAATGGCAAGGGTGCAGTGTTGAAGAACCTGACAGAAAGCCGATGAGAAACCAGGAAGCACCCGGACTAAGGAAGGGCATACCAAGGCAAATGCGCGTAGAGGGATTCGTACCTGGACCGCCCCTTATGCCACGGCCTCCAGTTGATCCCTCAAGGAGCCACACGGAAGCTTTCCCTCAGCCGACTCCTCCATCCCGACGAGCAGACCAGTGGCAATGGAAAGCCTAGATGGAACAGTGAAGACGGAGCCCCCTTCCTGCACGGGAATCCTTTCGGGGGCCTTCGACGACGGCGCATGAGAAACCGTCCTCTTCCTCTTGGGAAGGGGCCTGCCCTCGCCCTTTCTCCCGTCACCAGTCTGGGATTTGGGTAATTGCTGACGACTCCGGCCGCCGCCAAGGAAACTCCCAGACACCGTCGACGAAATGGACGGCCCTGCCGTTGGCAGAGAATCCGGCGGAGGGCGCGAGCTGGCCAGGGGCTCAGCTACGCCACTAGCTTCCCCCCGGCGTGAGCCGCCCGAAAAGTGGGAGCGAACCATGTATCCGAAAGGAAGAAGAACGCCGAGCGGCAGTGGCTCATGGAAGAAGGAAAATGAAAGGTTGGGGGCCCTGAGGCGGGTCACGCCCCCGTTTTATCATCACGTGTGGCCATATCCAACGGCACCCGTCGCTTCCTGCCAAAATGGCTCCTCACGCCCAGCGGCTCCAATCGCCCCACATGTCGGTCCTGCACTGGACTGCGACCAATCGGGCGCTGTAGGCCTACATGCGTCGTACCGGTCAGTCATCTTTTGACGCGTGGACCATCGCTTCAGTTACATAGTGCACGAACCGGCACGACCTCTTTAAGGTGCGGAGATCTCGCCTTGGTTCTCTAGCAGAAAAGACGACCGTCGGACCGAGGGCTCGCCCCCACGAAACCATAAAAGGGATCTCACCTCAGGAGGCCCGGCAGTCCACTCCTGACCCGACCACCAGCTGGTCGGGACAAAAGTAGGAGGCTAATGATAGTGCTCAATATTGGCGGTCCCCAAGATTATGACGCGTGGCAGGTGACGCGCCCCAAGACTCAGAAGAAAGGGCCCGTAGGGGCCGATCAGGCCACCCCGTGCCCGACCAGCAAGTATAAGCTGGCCCTCTTCGAGGACCCCTGCAAATTAGCCTCCTCGGCCATCCAGCTCACCCCGAGCCGCCACAGGACCAAGACTCCTCGACCTTCCCGTTCGGCTCCGAGCTCCCTGCCGAGGCCGTCTTTCTTGGCCTTCCGACCAACTCCACCGCTCACAGGCGTAACCGCCGCTCCGCAAATCTCGTCATGCGCGGATTCTCCGCCGGCAACATCCCGCGTTCCACGCAATCGCGATCCCCATTAACGGGCGATCCGCTCATTACGCGAGCGTGACGTCGGGAGCGTAACTGCCGGCAAGATTCTCGCGCCTGCTGCTGCGTGCTGCCGCCACTATATAAGCCCCCATCACAGAGGGGTCAAGTAAGCCATTCTTTACACTTTACACCGTTACTCTGCTCAGATCTCATCGCTAACTTGAGCGTCGGAGGGTCCTCGGTGGTACCAAACCACCCCGGGACTTTTTGTAGGTACTCGGCGACAACTCCCTCACCTCACCTCTTCCTCCAAAAACCCATTGAGACCCACACGCAACGAAGGATAATCAGCCAAGTTCACCGCGAGATCAACGGAAGACGACATCTGACGGAGGTCCGTAAAGGAGTTCCATCACTTTTCTTCTATTAAAACGAAGACAAAACGCCCCCACGTTTCATTAAACGATAATTTAACGAAACTACATCAAAGTTATTCAAAAAACATGAAGAAAAAAGGGAAAGAAAAACAGAGTATAACACATCCCCTATAAAAAAAGTAAATGCAAGTCTTATTCTCGCAAAAAGAAAATAGCAACCTCCTCCCGCATAAACTATCTTCTTTAAGACAAGAAACTTGAGAAAACTCTTAAGCTTCTTCTCAACAAAAAGGTTTGTTTTTTCTTCAATTTTCATGTTTATTTTTTTTAGAAATCCCAAAACTTCGTGTATTTTGATCTTCTTTTCTCAACAAAAAATCGATTACTTTAATAATTCAATAATATTCATTACATTAAAATCATGGACATTATATTTTGAACACATGTTTAGCATTTCTTCTATATTTTTTCATCATTTTTCATCGTTAATATATATCTTTTGGATTCTTTAATTTAAATAATGCAAATTGCATATGCGACGCATAATCGCTTATGGGCTACGCGGTCCTTGGACGCATGAAAACGCATACCGCGTCCCATAACATTGATTAAATGTATCATTTAATCTGGTCACATAGTTACGTGCATAATAGATGCAGTTCCCTTTCAATCCTAGAACATCTCTATCTGAGAATAACATAGATTCACACCTATGCAAGAAAATGGATGTCTCGCCTAATCTCAATCGAAAAAGATTCTGCTGCAGGATTGAACTTCATGATATGGAAGTAAACCGGACGGTGAGCACCTTGAACCATCAGCAGATCACCAGAAGGAGCTGACATGCACTAATGAGTTCAGCTCAAATGAGCTGTGAGGAAAATCAAGGTTCACGATCACGGATGCTTCAAGAGAAGATCCCGTGAAGTTGAAAATCTTTATGTTTCCATAATAAGGGATCATGACAAATTTTACCCATGTGGAAGATGGCGTCCACGATACCCTTATTAGCAACCAAATAAGTAGGTATACGGATCCATTTCTTGCCCACAGGCCTGGCGAAAGCTAGAAGCTTAGAGTAGCTTCCGTAGCAGACGGCGGCGGTTAGATCAGCAGAAGCTGAGGGGCAATGTGACAAAATGACTTGGTGCAGTCTGCAGGAAGTCTTTCGAAGCCGAAGCCCAAGAGGTACATACAGCACGGAAACTGAAGTGATCGAGGATTTGCCGGCGTTTTGAAATGGAGCACAGGAGTTTGCATGGAAGTTCAGTCCAGTTCCTGAGTTCGCTGGTGACGGGTTCAATGGAAGTTGAAATCGTGCTGGTGTTAATTTCTCGTGTGTTTTGATTTGTCCGACGAAAACAAAGGGAAGGCATATGGAAACACCCAGACATGAGGCATTGCTGCTGCCGGTTCCTTGCCTCCGGGAAAAAGAGCTCTCTCTTCTTCAAGAAACAAGAGTGTTCAGTATCCAAACAAAGGAATCTAATCACATGAGCATATGCGACCAATGCACTACCATGTTTGCTTGTTGGCTGCTTAAATAATGTAGGCCTGAGGGAGTGTGAAATAAATATTTCATCAAAGGCATCGATTATCAAGCAAATCCTGGTATTATATTCAGATACAGATATTGAGAAAGGAAAGGAGGCATGGGACTAAAGTATATGTTTGTTTGCATATTTCAACCATGGCGGCCTAAGGGATTGCAAAATAAAAATTACATCGATTACCAAACAAGTCCAGATATCATATTCTGCATGTTTTTCGGTTGTCGGGGACCATTGTTCTAATACAAATCTTGAAACAGGATAGTAGGCATGGGGCCAAAGTTATATCACACAGCTTTATGCCAATGATACCGCATATGTGGATTTGTAAAACGGAGGACATAGGGACACGTCTATAGATTTTATTTATATATTTAATCATATACATATCAAGCAAAATAAAATAAACTACGAGAAGGAAAAAAACCCATCAGTATACCATAAAAATGAATTTAATCTTATAACTTTTATCCATAACCATAAGTTTTCTTGAGAAAAAACAAATAGACATGTAAACTAAAAGTAAATTACACAAGGATACAATCTATAGGCCTGTAAGCCACTATCTATATATGTTAAAAACATAATATTAACCTTTTATAGGCCTGAGTTCATTTGGATCAATCAGGACCCTTGCTCATTTTTAAAACTAGTCCGTCATGTGAGAGATTTGAAATATTTAATACTCTTGTATCTCGAAGGTGTCAAAGTTGTCCACACGTATACCTCAAATTTTTATTTCTCAACACCCTACTCTATGAAAAAGTGTGAGACGTGCCTATTTGGGCCAACACCGCTCAAGTGTGTTGAACACGGTATACAGTGTCCAAGTGTCCTATACGTGTTGGAGACATGCACAACAAGAAAATAGATGTATCCTAGATACAGCTACATAATGTCTGAGTGAGTAATTTTGCAAGAAAAAAATGCATTATGGTTGTGTAGGGAAAGACTGGGCCATTTGTTAGGTTTGCTTGCTTACATGACTTCCCCTTTACACACTGGCACCATTGTTATCAATTTCAGCCTTGTTTCAGACAAGGAAATTGTTTAATTAAACAAACAAGACCTTGAATTATATGCCCTTCAAATAAAAATAAAAAGCAAGCGACATTTGCCAAAATAGATAAGGAGAAAAATATGTAAAATTAGTACCTGACATGTTTGGAGACGGTGTTTTCATTCCGAGTGACAATATTTCGACATCCTACAGGAAACAACAAATTAAGGGCCAAAAGACCCCTTTGTCAATCTCATATAAATCAACAAATCATGGTTAGGGCCTATAGTTCAGAAGCCAATTAACTATGCAATCAATATCAAAAGGCAAAGAAAATCGAAGTAACTTTCAACAGAAAATCAAAAGAATTAAAAGGCTCCGGTCCTAATCATGGCGGAGCCCTTTTAATTCCTTGAGGAATCGAACACGCAAAGAAGTTCTAAATTATAGTAAGATAAGTAGCTAATTCCAATTACTTGTACTTCATAGCAGTGAAGGCAAAAACCATGGAAGGAGATGTTTCAAGTGATTTGGAACAAAGTTCTGTTAGGAAATACTCTTCAGTGATGATGGCTTTTGCCATGTTAAACACCCCAGCTTCATGATTATCAAACCTTGTTCTGTACCGGCCCACATAGAGTTTCTTCTAATTCCAGGAGTGAACCTAGTCAAAAGTAACACAGATTCGTGACTATGGAATAATGGTGATATAATTTGGAAGAAACGTGCAGGTGGAATTGCCTGTTCTCAATGAAGCTGAAGAAGAAAAGCGTGTCTTCGTCTTGTCTCGGTAATAGCCAAAGGAAGTAGTTTGGAGCAGCTTTAAGTATGTCTTTCGAAGCTGAAGCCTATGAGGTATAGAAAGCACGGAATCGAAGGCTGTACGGGATTTGCAATAGTTCTGCAATCGAGCGTAAAAGTCCGGGTGGAAGTTCTGCCCAATTTCTCTCTTGGGCGTCTGATCGGCATATATGGATATTTTGTGGATATTTTTCTTTCGACCTTTTTGGAAACAAAGCGAAGGCATCTTGAAGACTCCAAAAGAGTTCCTAACAAAATCCTATAAAAACAGAAGAGACCAGAGAACCCTTTGTGCCAGTTGTAGTTTCAAATCTTGAAAGAAGAGTTCAATTTCTTCAAAAGCTATTTAGTCCAAGTACCTAGTATAAAAGTGCACCATATCTCTTCATGTACATTGATATACACTTTACGGGCTATTGCTTATCCCTATCTGTTCTGCATTTCAAAATATCGAGAAAACAATTTTACTTATGAGGACAAGGCAGGATTTCATTGCTGATTGGCCATTAAATCAAATTAAAACACTCACTTACCACTTACTCATCAACTTCCTGGATCAATAAGTAAGCAATCAGATACCCTGTCTGTGTGCGCGCGCGCACATGCACACGACAGTTTATGCACAGTGTGCCCATGTGTGCACAGCAGCACGTGCACATAGTTTTTTGGTAAATATTTATAAATAAGCATCAGACTCATTAGTTAGAAAATAAGAAATCACAAGCCAGAATACAAGAGACGCCAGAATATGATATAGAGGAGCTAAGGAAGCACATACTCATATCGTGAATGATCCAAAATCCTTCAATAAGTTTGCTTAATCAAATGGAAAGCCATCGAGATCCTTGTCCAAGGAAATTAGGCAGTTGGCTCTGAAATTTTGGAGAAACAACAAGCTCAAAATACAAAATAACCACTTCTGATCTCATACAGATTAACCATGCAATTCTCAACAGACAATTATACATAAATTAACTATGCAATCCGAACCGTACATATCGAAAGACATACATTGGATGAACTGTAAAGAGTAAATCAATGGAATTAAAATACTCTGTATCAGATCAAGGTGATGCCTTTATTCCTCGAAAGATATCAAACAGTTGTTCTACTTCATAATAGCGGAGGCATAAACCAAACAGGAGGTGTCTCAAACCATTTGTTACACACTTCTTTAGGGAAGTTGATGGAGGGCGTTGATCTCCTTCAGATGTTGCTTTCCATTGATCTGCTGATGGCGGCGACGGGTGGCTGAGATTGGATCGGGAGCCTGTTGCTCCTGAAGCGTGTGGATCTCTATGGGTTTAAGATTGTGGTTGCCGAGCTACCTGCAAGAAAGTCCCGGGGTGGTTGTACCACCGAGGACCCTTATTTCCCACAATCAGAGCAAAGCTCTGTTCAAAATTCAAATTTTGAAATAAAGCAACGCTTCAGATGCAGCGCCAAGTGCACTGTGCCTTAAGCAGTGCACCACGTGCAAAGCCCGTGTGCGCTGCGCTCTAAGCAGCGCACCACGTGTGCGCTAGCGCTAAGTGCGCTGCCCTCTAAGCTGCGCACCACGTGCAAAGCACGGATGCGCTAGCGCTGAAACTAAAAGCTCCCCACTGTTAGATCAAAGATCTAATAATAATGATAAATCATTAATTAATCAGAATTAAATTCTGTTAAGGAAAGATTTATCAAAATCTTTCTAAATAACAAGATTGTGCTCTGTAAATCAGAGCACCGTTAGATCAATGATCCAAGGGTGATTAAAAATTACCAAAAGACAGAATAAGTTCTGTATGGAAAGATTTATCAATCTTGTTAAAAACAAGAAAATTGCCTTCTGTAAATCAGAAGCCCTTGGATCAAAAGATCCAACGACGGGAAATTCCCCAAATCAATTGGAGAAAAGATTTCCTTGACTGATTAAACTGATCAGCTTGCTCTATATAAAGGCCCTTAGACTTCAAGTCTGATATAGAGAAATAGAGAGAGAAATAGAGAGAGAAACCTCCCCAAAAACTTTGAGAAATTCAAAGAAAAAGAGCAAGCTCTCGGAAGAAGATTTTCTTCAAGATAAAAAAAATGAATGATGATGAACACAGAGATGAAATCATCTCATAATTAGAAAAGAAGAATCCACTTCTTTAAGGATCATAGATCTATAAGACCGAGGTCTTTCACAAAGAGATCAAAAGATCTCATCATAAAAGAAGAACATAATTCTTCTCACAGATCATAGATCTATAAGACAAATTGTCTTTCAGAGATCATCTCATCATAAAAGGGGAGAATAATTCAATTCTCTTAGGATCAAAAATCCATAAAGACAAAGCCTTTCACTAAAATAAGAGATTAAAAATATCTCCTACAAAATAAAAACTTTTATTCTTAAAATCTTGAGACAAAGTCTCTTCTAAGTGAGAATTTATTTCCCAGATCATAAAATTGATCAGATGCGCTTTGCGCTCTTGAACTGCGCTTCTGCGCTTTTGGACTGGCGCTCAGCGCCAAGTGCGCCACGTGTCAATCATGTATGCGCCACTTAACAACTAGCGCTTTGCGCTCTTGAAATAGCGCATTGCGCCATGGGCTAGCGCTTAGCGTTAAGCGCACCACGTGCTCCCTACATGTGCGCCACTGAACAAATAGTGCTTGCGCTCATAAGATAGCGCTCTACGCTCATAAACTGGCGCAATGCGTCCATCGTCTGGCGCTCAGCGCCAAGCGCGACATGTGTCCCTCACGTATGCGCCACTTGGCAGAAGCACATTGTGCTCTTTGACTGGCGCAAAGCGCCAAGCGCACCACGTGTTGCGCTAATAGAACATAAATTTTTCTTTAATAAGCCCAGAGCCATGATGAATGCTCAACATTCAATAAAAGAAAAAACATTGTCAGAATGCAAGTTAATGCTCGGTATTATTAACAGGGCCAAGCTCAAATAAAGGCTCCAAAGCCCAAAATGAATGTTAAACATTTTAACTTGATTGGACTTAGCCCAAGATTGGCCATAAGTCCTCAAATGCAGATTAACTGAGCCCATATGCCCATAAATCTTTTAACGGATTTTAGTTCCAAATTTGACTACAGATTTCCCAACCAAAATTGGTTCAAGGGTAAATCTCTTCACTCCTCTGATATTTGTCGTTGTAATCCCTCAACGTCTTCAGAGAGGTGATGGTCCCGACAATCATATATTCCATGGACTATGATGTCCTTAACCACGGACTGTGGGGTCCCTTTAAACCCACGGACTATAATATCCTTAACCTCGGACTGTGGGATCCCTTTAAAACCCATGGACCGAGATGTCTTTAAATTAACATTGGACCACCATGTCCTTAAATTGGTAATCGACCGTAATGTCTCTAAACTAAACAATAGAGCCCAAATGCTCTTTTCCTGGATCTAAACGATCCCGTTAAGTTGATCTTAGTCTAAAAATTAGACTAACACATTCTTAACAAACGTTTAAGTTGATCTTAGTTTCAAATGAGACTAACGTATCCTTAAACCCAACCCCCAAACCTAAATCTAAGAAAATATGGATTTGGACTAATCCACGCCCTACGGGCGACAACATAAATTAGTCTCCGTATACAATCCACGGGCAACCAAAAACAAAACAAACACCGACGACACGAAGTGACCATCTGGAGAAGGAGAAAGTGGTTACCGTGATGCGGTAGTGTAATTAACTGCAGGGGCTTACGCCTGCAGGGAAGAGCGTCCCCACAATCAAAAACCCCTCATCATGAGGGAGAATCTGACGAAGTTTGCTACATCGGCCGCATCCGTTTAAATCTTCGATACACGATGCCATAAATCAACTTGGTATCTTCGAAGAGGTGGACGGATAACACCAATTAGCATCTGCCCCGAAATTCAGGCAAGACGGACCCTCCGCGGCCGCGTTTCCGTGTTTCGGCGGGGAACAGATTCTGGCACGTCCGGTGGGATTTTTTTCTCTTTCCACTCCACACTTCGTGTGTCGTGTTCGTGAACGAATAGCGGTTCGATATGGTTGCCCTTGGGTTCGAGATTCTAAGATTTGGTTTTGCTCCCATGCAGAAAACAGAACATCTATGGCCTTTAACTGTTCTAGCTGCAACTGCAACACCCGTTCCGCCTCATCTGGATGTGTAACCTACTGGCCCCAAGCGGCCTCCCTGTTCAAGATGCCAGTGGACTAGGTGACTCAGGCCACCACTGGGCTATTCTTCGGGACTATGCTCCCACCCATGAACTTCAATGCCCCGCTGCCGTTGCAGGTAGCCCCAAAGAAGTCGGTCTTTGATCGACTTACCACTACTGCGGCCCTCTCAACGGGTCGTCCAGCTCCAATGCCTCAGTCTTTGACAGACTGGACCAAAGCTCATTTGGGTCCATGAAGAAGCCCGCGATACCAGAAAGAGTTATCCCTAAGCGGATAGCCATTCCTGCTCATGAAGTCGTCAAGGCGGTTTCTCCTGCCAAAGGGTCGGTCTTCACAAGACTGACTGTTCCGGTTCCCGCTCCAGGTGAAGTCCTCAAAGCTGCTTTCCCTGCCCAAAGGTTTGTCTTTGACAGATTGGACACTGCTTCTCAACGGACGTCAGTTTTCAAAAGGCCAGCGCCAGCGACAACCCTTCGCCAACACAGGAGGCATGCGGAAGTCACCCCTACAGCTGAAATAATCCCAACGGCTCGACACGCTCGACGTCGCCACTGGCGCCGAGTAAAGAAGGTTGGAGGCAATTCCCCTTCCGGACTGACTCCGCCAGCTCCAACGGTGGAAATTGATGCTGCTGTTCCAACTGGGAACAGTTTTGAACTGCTAAGGAGGGTGCGCAAAAACTCTCCGAATACCGTGCTGAAGAGATCTCCTCCACCTGTGGAGAATGCTACAGAGAAGAAGCCGGAGCATCCCCTCAGCGGCTGTCCTCCAAAATTTACAAAGTATGGTGACAGGTCCGGAAATCGGTGATTGACCAGGACTACTCTCGCCGACCAAAGATGATTAAAGCTCAGCAAGAAGAGAGCCATCCCGTGGTACCACAGAAGATGTCATCCATCTGGATGCCCGCTGCAACGGCTCTCTCAACTTCAACCGCTCACAAGAGAAGAAGGCCGGAGAAAGCCTCTGTGACCGCGGCGAGCCGCAAGGACGCTGAATCTAAACGCCCCAAGTCTGGGGGCATGGTAACACATACCATTTATATGGATTTTGGAAAAGAGGAAAGCCGTGCTTGTACGGGTCATCGACCGCTTACTCGATCGATAACAAAGGCTCATAAGCAACAACAACAAAAACTTCAGGAGATGCTGACTGCAATGGCCGCACTCACTGGGCCGAAAGAAAATCCAGGGACCTCAGAGCAGCGTCAAAAACAAGAAACTGATGCTGAATTCCTCCGAAGAATGCTCGAGAGGAAAGAAAAAGAGACCACGGAACAGGCAGCCAACATAAAACGAATGGCTCTTTTGTTCCAAGACATGGCTGGGATGATATTACAGCCGGAACCTCCAGCTGAAGACCCCCCGATTATCATTGAAGATGACAGAGGAGAGACATCGAACCCTCCTCAGGCTCTTTCAGCAGCCAAGGAGGAGACCATCTCCAAGGCCGCTCTGGATGATTACAAAATCCAGCAAATGCGAGCTCATCAGGCGAATGAAGCGGCTGGGCAGATCATTATGACTGGACGACCCTATCCAGGCTAGTATGACCAAATAAGGTATCCGCTAGGATATACGATCCCTAAATTTCATGTATATAAAGGGACGGGGAATCCATATCAGCATGTCGCTCAATTCAGAGCCTTGTGCAGCAACACCGGAGGTGATGATAAACTTCTGCTCCGCCAGTTTGTTAGTAGCTTGTTGGAAACGGCGTTTGAGTGGTATTCGGAGCTTCCCAATGACTCTGTCAAAATTTTTGCAGAGATGGAGTTTCTATTCATCTAGCGTTTCGCGAGTGCTAGTGAACACACTCCAATAACGGCATTGATCAATGCCAGGGTGAAACCTGGAGAAACATGGGTCCAGTATGCAATACGGTGGCGAAATTTATGGTCGAAATGCGAGCAGCGCATCGAAGAAGCGCCGGTAGTGGGCATGTTCGTAGGCATTCTTGACCCTCAAGCGACCATCTCACAATTCATGATGTTTTTCAAGCCGACCACGTTTCAGGCCCTGATTGACAAACTAGCTCAAATGGACCAGATGGGCCATAGGCCTTTCTCTTCGAAGCCGAAGCCGCAGATGAAAAAGGGAAAGGGAAAGTGACCTTCGTCGCCAATACTCAACAGCAGCCCAGTGGTCCAAAATTAACGGATTGCCTAGACGAGAGACGGCGATACTATAATGAGAAGATAAAGCGTCCTTATTCATTTCCCGGGACAAAACGAGGAAATTGTTTGAGCTAGCTGTGCGCAACAGGCTCATTAATTTGCCGAATCCAAAACGACTATTGCAACCCGGTGAGGCTAATAGTCCCAATTATTGCCCCTACCATCAAGCGGTAAGCCATCCAATTGAAGATTTCTTCGTCTTTAAAGGCTGGATCGAAGACCAATACCAACAGGGCAAGTTCGCACTGTCTGAGAATTAAAAAGTAAGCCCGCCACAGCCGCACGCTCTCAAAAAGACGGACACACCGGGGGCATCATGCTCTTTTGTCGAAGAACCTCTATGGGAGGTCGCTATTTCAGCCAAAACAAAAAGAATGCTGAATGATCTCCAACATGCCCGGCAATCAGGTAGAAGAATCCACTGAAATCCGAGATTATCGAGGGAATGCTGAAGCTGCGCCCAACTCCAAAAATTAGTGATGATAGTCAAAGCGCCCACACCCAACCGTCAAAGTCTTCGAAAAAGAAGACCAAAAAGCTCGTGAAGCATGGTGACAAGCGCACAGACCTACAAAAGCAGATTGACGCATTGGAAGAGTATAACCAGAAGGCGTGAACTCCGGTCACACTCTAAGAATTTCTCAGCCGCGTCCTTGAGGACAGAGATGATGACAATGAAGAAGACTCGTCGGATGAGCCTGAAGATTATGTAGCAAGCTGCCATGTGATCTCTCACTCGTCGATAAACAATGAAAAAGCTCCTTACGCAGAGAAACTAGGGGCAGATCCTGAGCCGGAACTTCTAGAACCATCAGACAAAATGATTGATGCATTCCTGGACGAAGCTCTTCTTAAAAGCAAAGCTCATCGAGAGCGTGAGATGACCATATTTGAAAAGGCCAAACGTCGGCGACTGGACGAAAGGGTCGAAACACTCTCATCAGATCAAAATACATCTGCCGCAAATAAAGCAGGTTCAAAACGAAGAAAAGGTTCGCCAAAGCTATATCGATGGGAATGAAGCCGCCACCCTCTGAAGGAAACACTTCTGATGAAGCGGATATACATCCTAGCTACTGCTTATATCATCAAAAGATTGAGCACCCCACCGACGAGTGCAACGCTTTTAAAAACTGGTGGCAGGGATATGTTGCTCACCGACAACATTTCAAGCGGATGAAACACAAAACTCGTCGAGAGCAAAGAAATACGACCGCAGAGTGTAAAAGAACTACCAGCAACCGTCACATGGTCAACGCTGGGGGATCGCAAGTTCTCACCTTTGGGAGCGATTCTGATGAATAAATAGCCATTGGCCCTCTCTTCAAAGAACCCACATCCGAAACGGAAGAGATAAAGACTTGTGAAAATATTTAGCTGCGCAATCGCACGCTCACAGAAAAGAATCTCAGACCCGCCAACCAAGGTTCAAATAAAAAGGATAAGGGGAAAGAAAAGGTCCCTGAGGATATCGTCCTTGATGATCGAGTCGTCGAAAAGCCGGCAGCCAAAGACCCGTCCAAGAAAAGTAAGGTGGATTACAACGTTCTGGCACACTTGAGGAAGTTACCTTCGTAGCTGAGCATTCTCGATACCCTTTTGTTATCAAAAGAAGCAAGAGATTCTTTGATCAAGGCATTACAAGAGCTCGAACAGTTCCAAGCTTTCCTCGCCGAAAAAAAGATGAAAGACGAGTTGAAAGAAGTGCACACAGCCAATATCACCTTCGGCGATGAAGATCTCCTCCTCGGGACGTGCTAGCATAACCGTCCCCTGTATGTCTCCGGGTACTATTATGATATCAAGATAGGCAAAATCCTTGTTGACAATAGGTCCTCCGTTAACCTCCTCAATGTAAGGGTATTGAAGGAGATATGCATGACCGTTCAACACCTCGCTTGGGATAAGATCACTATCTCCGACTTTGACTCCTAGTCATCACGGACGCCCGGGTCTGTGATACTGACGCTGCGCTTTGGGTTGCTAGTCACTGACATTAAGTTTCATGTCATTGACGCTAAGACCTGCTATAACGCTTTGCTTGGCCGGCCTTGGTTATACGAGTATAACGTCATCCCCTCTACATAACATCAGTGTATGAAATATTTCAAGGATGGTCTCGAGTACACTGTAACAGGGGAAATTAATCCGTTCTCCGTAAATGAAGTTCACAAATATGAGGATGCAAAGTATTTCTTGCCGGACTTTGAAGATACGGAAAGATACTATAAACCGAAGAACAAAGCTATCACTACTATTCCGGTCTTCAGAAGTCATACCGAGAGGAGGAAGAGATAGTTTATTCAGGGCCGCCCTAATGCAACAAGCCGGGACCATCCACCCCTATGTTGATCTTTGGCAGCGACTCGGAAGATGAGGTCAATGCCGTATTTTTTGTTCGGCCATCGATACAAACCTTCGCTGATGAAGATCAAATTTTGCAAGTTGCCATGGTTCCGCAAGAGCATTACAAAGAGCTCGATGCACTTGAAACTTATAGTGTACAAGAATTGCAAACATTCTATATCCCTCCAGACGAAAAGATGAAAAGGCGATCCTATTCTACCGATCCGGGGAAACCAAAATGAGAAAAAAATTTGGCATGGTGCGGACTCTACACTTGATAGGCTCCAGTCCATCCGTTTGCCCAGATACTACACAGACGGATTAAAAAGGCCGTTGAGGCGCTAAGGCATACCCTTCAAACAGACTGTTCGACAAGCCCAGTTCTATAACGGGATCTGGAGCATCCCTGGAACTCAACGAAAGTTGCCCAATGGGAGAATGGAAACGATCAAACTTGGATATGTTCAATCCAAGAAACGGGAGCGATTCCGCGGTTGCTACGTTATACATGACTTCGATGAAGAAGGAGATGCTCTGTGGGAAGATGCTAACCCTGAACCAAAATGAGCTCCCGTCATGAAAATGCCGAGTCCGCCGTTCGAAGAATAAATGGACAAGCTTATAAGGGAAGCGGGTCAAAAGGTTCGAGACGACCATAATCGCGAAATGGCCATCTACGAGAAAGCCAGAACGCAGCGCCTCCTTCAGCAGGATGCAAAAAGTGGCGATACCCTTCGTCGTCAACCCGTCATACAAAAGACCCGACGCAGAGGCAGAAATAAACCCAAGAACGGAAAAAACGTTTGACAACGACAAAGCGGGACCAAGAAGCCACGCTGTAACAGCCCTATTTGAATGCAGTAGTTCAAGAGTTTATTAAGATTCTTTTTCCATAATTTTTGAACTTTTAGTTGGCCGCTAATATATTTTATTTTGGATTTTTCTGTAAATAATTTTGATATGGAAAAATATTCAGTTTTTATATTATATTTAATATTTTCTTAGTGGCAGCAAAATAACATTTTGCGTATCTGTTTACTGTTAATATGAGAACAAAAAAATCTGCACCGAATCTCTAACTATGACCAATTAAAGATATGCATCTATATACATACATTTATAAAATTTCTTTATATATATACAAATCTTCTCTCTTTCATACTCACAACTCTTTCTCTCTCCCCGCTGCTCCTCAAAACCCCCACCTTCGCTCTCCTCTCCCTTCGCCGTCGCCTTCACCCTCGTCTTCATTCCCACCGGCGCCTCCATGAACCACCGATCTCTCGTTCCTATCGATCGCTGCAGCAAGTCGATCCCCTCCAGCAACCCCCTCGATCCCCTCCAACAAAACCTCTGCGACCCTCGACAACCCTTTCCAGACCACCGATCTGAGACATCTATCTCCCATCTAATCTCAACCACTCATTATCATCATTCCTAATCTCACACAAACACTAACCCTAACCCACTGCAACCACCAACTGATCGAACCCTAACCTACCACAGCCACCCTCGTCCACCTCGTGCACCTCGCCGGAGACTCCCTGACACCAGATCGACCTCGCTGGAGTTCATCGAAGCAGTTGAGCCCTAGTTGACGCCGCCATATCCCAGTCGACGCCTCCTGTTCAAAGTTGATGCCTCCCGGTCAAAGCTTCTTGTTCTAGATCAACATCAGTTGAAACTCCTTTGCCATGACACCTCAGAACTGAGAGATGAAGCTTCGAATTGGTTTAATTTCCTCGTTTCTGAGTCAAGTTGATGGATTCATGGAGTTTTCTTGTACTTTCTGTTACTATTCATCGACCTGGATCATTTCCGAGCTGCTGAGATCAGTTCTTGATCGATTCTGAGATTTATTTTGAACATTTATTGCTGGTTCTTGCTGTTCTTGGTCCTTTCTTAGCCCAACTTGTTCGATTGGAGTTCAGTTTGGGTGATTGTCCTTTGATTTGGTATTTTTTGGGATTTCTTGAGTACTGCAGGCGGATCGTTTAACTCAGATCCCAAGTCACACCTTAGCTGAGATCGTGCCCCGCATTTGCGTACATCGTTTTCCGTGATCGTTATCCTCCAGGCAAGCACTCTTGCTTACTTTTGGTCGATGTACATCGGCTTTCCTTTGTGGTTATATGTATGTATATATTTCCTGCACTGTTAGAACAAAAAGGGAAATGTGTTAGTATCTATCCTTCGTTATATCATACAAATATATATATAGGCAAACTTTTATGTAGCAGGTGAAAATAATCAGCAAGTGTGGTTTTAAAATGAGATTTATTTTTAACTATAAATAAAGTTCGAAAGTTGATAACCTATCTCACATTTATATGTTTCTAGTCAGATTGTGATTAATATACCCATATTAAGGTTAACGGTAAGGATAACAATTATGACTCATACCAGCTTGTACACCATCTTTATGCGGTTACTATTACCTGATAACTATTACCACTGACAAGTCCTGACTATTCATTACTCTAGTCTTATTGGGCGAGATCGCTGATAAGGATGCTGAACTACATTACATGACATGACACAATCTATACTGTTTACAAGTTTTATTTCCATACAATTACCATACCACAAGTTCCTGTCTTTTCAGCATTCTTAATTAGTGATTTCAATCTTTACCATAGCAGCTATAAATACGTGGGTGTTGGGATATTTTGAGTGTGCGTTGTACAACAGGATCTCAGGAGTCCCATGCCGGTAGCTCGTACCGGGCTATAGCGGTCTCATGTTTACAGCTCGTACCGGGCTATAACGGTCTCATGATTACAGCTCGTACCGGGCTATAGCGGTGTCATGTTTACAGCTCGTACCGGGCTATAGCGGTTTCATGTTTACAGCTCGTACCGGGCTATAGCGGTCTTTTATTCATTCCACAGTTGGGCCCGTGTTTCCTAGCCCCTGGGGCTCCACTCTTGGGTTAGGAATACTCCTGCAGAGGTTGACGCACACACTCAAGCTTACGATAGGATAATTTACCATTTAGTAACCAGTTAGGTTATGAACTGATCCCTTACATATATGTTTCATAGTGTTAGTGCATTTAATTATTTATATACATGTTTTTCTTGCGCACTGGGCTTCACTTTTTATATATTCATGTTATTATGCCACACACACACTTCATACGTTGAGTACTTGTTGGGATGTTCTGACATCCCTGAGATTTGCCATCTCAGGTTTAGAGACAGATCTGCAGGCTGAGCAGGATCAGAACGGCTACCAGGACTTTGCTGAAGATCAGTAATCGTAGGTTTATTTCCTTTTCTTTTAGCTTTTAGCATGTGCGCCCTTATAGGACATTAGGACTTTTGTATCTCTTTCGGATCTTATTTTATTCCGAATATTTTGTTTTGGATCTTTAATTGCATCAATTATCTAATGGACCCATTTTTAGGATTTCCTGTGGTTTCATTGCAGCATGATTATCAGTATTATTTCTTTTGGTATTGGATTTTATTTTTGACAGATTAATCTAGACAGCTTTATGTGACTATGGAAGGACTTTTCCTTACCGTAGGTAGCACGGCTGGCCTTCGTCGCTTCCCGTATTCCATATTTTGGGAAGCGGGGCGTGACAAGGTTTTGTTGGTATCAGAGCCCAGGCTGACATCAAGGTTAGTCTTGGTTCTACCGATCTTTTAGGTTAGAATCACATGTATAGGTTTTTCCCAGTGTGTCATGCTGTATATTCCTTTGACTCTGACCGTAGGATTCAGGCGACTTATATAGAGTTACGATATTGTGCCCATGTACCACGGCATGGATACAATACAGTATTCTGTATGAGTAACTTAGAGTCCTACACTTAATCCGTATTCCTTGAATTGATTATTACATTATCTCTTTGCTTCACTCGGTTTTAGTATTTTGAATTTAAACCTCGTTTTCGTTGCTAAACCTCGTCGTTCGTTTTGACTTCAGAATTATGGCCGAAGAAAATTTGCGAGTATATAGGAGACGTGACAACAATACTGCACTACTTGGAGTTATACGTGGCATGCTGGAGAGTTAACATCAGCAGACCGAATTGCTACAAGGGAGCCTACTTGCTTCTCAGCAGACCGCTTCTGCGGCCTTGAACAAGGTGGCTGAGGTTCGTGAAGGTAGACGTCCGGACAGCGTCGCCGATTTCAGGAGACTACAGCCGGCAGTTTTCACTGGCGAGGGCGGACCACTGGATGCTGAGCAGTGGATTGTCGACATGGAGAATTTGCTGTCAGCCACCCGGCTTCCTGAAGAGGACAGAGTGGATATAGTCAAGATTCAGATGCAAGACGTGGCTAGAATTTGGTGGTTCGCAGAAAAGAACAGGTTGAAGAAACCAATTGCATGGACTAAATTCTCTACGGCTTTCTTTGTGAAATTCTTTCCCAAATCGGCCAGGATCTAAATGGAACAACAATTTATCAGTCTTCGTCAGAGAGATCGCACAGTGGACGAGGTAGCGGCTGAGTTTATCCGACTCAGTCGTTTCACTCCTTCAATGGTAGCCCAGGAAGATGATAGGGCTTGAAGATTCTTACAGTGTCTCACTCTGGAAATAATGAGAAGTTAGCTTCACATGATCTGGGGACTTATTCAGAGGTATTAAATGCGGCCCGCAGAATTGAGACGGTTATGGATAAGAGGAAGAAACTTCAGAGTGGAAGATTCAAACGGCCCGTGAATCAAATTTCAGGGAGGATTCCAGTTAGACAGCATGGAGGAGTTCAGATGAAGCGTACCGCAACCCCACCACAATGGGAACCTCCGGTTTGTGGATACTGTCGGATATCGGGACACGTTGAGAGAAATTGCCGCCACGCTAAGGGTCTATGTCTGATTATGTGGTGCTCGAGTGTTCTCTAGTTGGATCTTCGGTCGGGGTACCATCAAGTTCGTGTTAAAGCGGAGGATGTATGCAAGACAGCCTTCAGAACTCGATACGGTCATTATGAATTCTTGGTAATGCCATTCGGTGTTACTAATGCCCCATCCGTGTTCATGGATTTAATGAACCGAGTTTCTCTCAGTACCTTGATCAGTTTGTCGTAGTTTTCATCGACGACATTCTTGTGTACTCCAATAGTAAGGAGGAGCATGCCGAGCATTTAAGGATCGTGTTGCAGATACTGAGACAAGAAAAGTTATACGCCAAGCTTAGTAAATATGAGTTTTGGCTTGAACAAGTTCAATTTTTGGGCCACATCATTTCTGGAGACGGTATATCAGTAGATCCGGCGAAGATTGAAGCAGTGAAGGATTGTCCAGCACCGAAGTCAGTAGCAGAAATTAGGAGTTTCTTGGGACTCGCAGGATACTACCGCAGATTTGTTAAAGATTTTGCACGAGCGGCTGAGCCATTGACAAGACTTACTCGAAAGGGGGTACCATTCGTATGGTCAGAAGAGTGCAACCGAGCGTTCGAATTACTGAAGGAGAAACTCACAACTGCACCCATATTGACCGTACCAGATGGGACAGGAGGACTGGTGATTCATAGCGACGCTTCCGGTAAGGGCCCAGGCTGTGTCTTGATGCAACATGGGAGTGTTGTCGCTTATGCCTCGCGTCAACTGAGGACGCACGAGAAAAATTACCCAACTCACGATTTAGAGTTAGCCGTTGTAATCTTTGCTTTGAAGATTTGGAGGCATTATCTTTTGGGAGAACGAGTGGAAATTTTTACGGACCACAAGAGCTTGAAATATGTATTCACGCAGAAGGAGCTAAATATGAGACAACATAGGTGGTTGGAGTTCATGGCTGATTATGATATTGATTTGCAATATCATCCCGGGAAAGTGAATGTCGTACCGGATGTTCTCAGTCGGAGACCAACAGCGATGTGGTTGACTGGCCAGAAGGAACTCATTGATGAATTTCGAAGACTCAATTTAGAAGTGGTAGAGCAGGGGACGCACGAACAATATTGGCAACTGCAGGTGCAGTCTTCGTTAGTTGATCGTATTAAAGCTGCACAGGCTGGGGACCCGCAATTACAGAAGCTTCACGGGTTAGTAGAGGCAGGATTGAGGACAGATCTATTGATACACGAAGATGGCTCATTAAGATTCGGCAGTCGATTATGCGTGCCAAAGGGCGAGATTCGAGATGAAGTGTTGAAGGAAGCACACAGTTCAGTTTATTCGGTGCACCCGGGTGACACCAAGATGTATAGGGATGTTAAACAACACTTTTGGTGGAATGGCATGAAGAGAGAGATTGACCGCTATGTGTCAAAATGCTTAGTGTGCCAGCAGGTGAAAGCCGAGCATCAGCGAGTGGCCGGCCTGTTGCAACCACTTCCCATTCCCCATTGGAAGTGGGAACACATCACTATGGACTTCGTGACGGCTTTACCACGGAATCCTAAGGGCAATAATGCTATTTGGGTCATCGTCGACCGTCTCACAAAGGCGGCCCATTTTCTACCTTTTCGAGCGGGACAATCGACGGAGACATTGGCAAAAAAATATATGCAAGAGATCGTACGGTTGCATGGGGTGCCTATCACTATAGTATCGGACCGAGACACGAGATTCCTTTCACATTTTTGGAGAAGCTTACAAGAGAGTTTAAGCACTCGTCTCCGTTATAGCACAACTTACCATCCCCAGACTGACGGACAGTCTGAACGTACGATACAGATATTAGAAGATATGTTGAGAGCCTGTATGCTAGATTTCAAGGGATCATGGGAGGATCGTCTTCACTTGGTGGAATTCTCGTATAATAACAGCTATCAGGCGAGTATCCAGATGGCACAGTTCGAGACACTTTACGGACGTAAATGTCTTTCCCCACTTTGCTGGGATGATGTGGGGGTGCGAAGATTACTAGGACCGGAGCTTGTAACCCAAACAGTTGAGAAGGTCCAGTTGATCAGGGACCGTATCAAGGCAGCACAAGATCATCAGAAGAGCTGGGCGGATACTAGTCGAAAACCTCTTGAGTTTGGAGTAGGAGATCATGCCTTCCTTAAGATTTCGCCGACTCGAGGAGTAATTAGATTCGGTAGTTGTGGGAAACTCAGTCCCCGATTTATCGGACCATTCGTGATTGTGGAACGCGTTGGAGTAGTGGCATACAGATTGGACTTACCACCTTCTTTGGCTGGTGTGCACGATGTATTCCATGTATTACAGTTGCGTCGGTACGTTTGCGATAACAGTCATGTTCTCGATCATTCTGAATTAACCTTGAGCACTGATCTCTCGTATGAAGAGCAACCTACAGCCATTGTTGACCGTAAGGAGAAAGTATTGAGAAACAAGATCATCCCGTTAGTTCTTGTATCTTGGGGCGGACGTTCTCGTGGGGAATCCACTTGGGAGCGTGAGGACAAGATTTGTCAAATGTAGCCACACCTGTTTTCTTGATCTTGTTGTCATCCTTCCAATTTCAAGGATGAAATTTTCTGTAAGGTGGGTATGATGTAACAGCTCTATTTGAATGCAGTAGTTCAAGAGTTTATCAAGATTCTTTTTCCATAATTTTTGAACATTTAGTTGGCCGCTAATATATTTTATCTTGGATTTTTCTGTAAACAATTTTGATATGGAAAAATATTCAGTTTTTATATTATATTTAATATTTTCTTAGTGGCAGCAAAATAACATTTTGCGTATCTGTTTACTGTTAATATGGGAACAAGAAAATCTGCACCGAATCTCTAACTACGACCAATTAAAGATATGCATCTATATACATACATTTATAAAATTTCTTTATATATATACAAATCTCTCTCTCTCTCTTTCATACTCACAACTGAGAGAGGAAAACCGATATGCTTCTTGTTCTAGATCAACGTCAGTTGAAACTCCTTTGCCATGACACCTCAGAACTGAGAGATGAAGCTTCAAATTGGTTTAATCTCCTCGTTTCTGAGTCAAGTTGATGGATTCCTGGAGTTTTCTTGTACTTTCTGTTACTATTCATCGACCTCGATCATTTCCGAGCTGCTGAGATCAGTTCTTGATCGATTCTGAGACTTATTTTGAACATTTATTGCTGGTTCTTGCTGTTCTTGGTCCTTTCTTGGCCCAACTTGATCGATTAGGTTCGGTTTGGGTGATTGTCCTTTGATTTGGTATTTTTTTGGATTTCTTGAGAGCTGCAGGCGGATCGTTTAACTCAGATCCCAAGTCGCACCTTAGCCGAGATCGTGCCCTGCATTTACGTACATCGTTTTCCGTGACCGTTATCCTCCAGGCAAGTACTCTTGCTTACTTTTGGTCGATGTACATCGGCTTTCCTTTGTGGTTATATATGTATATATATATATATTTCCTGCACTGTTAGAACAAAAAGGGAAATGTGTTAGTATCTATCCTTCGTTATATCATACAAATATATATATAGGCAAACTTTTATGTAGCAGGTGAAAATAATCAGCAAGTGTGGTTTTAAAATGAGATTTATTTTTAACTATAAATAAAGTTCGAAAGTTGATAACCTATCTCACATTTATATGTTTCTAGTCAGATTGTGATTAATATACCCATATTAAGGTTAACGGTAAGGATAACAATTATGACTCATACCAGCTTGTACACCATCTTTATGCGGTTACTATTACCTGATAACTATTACCACTGACAAGTCCTGACTATTCATTACTCTAGTCTTATTGGGCGAGATCGCTGATAAGGATGCTGAACTCCATTACATGACATGACACAATCTATACTGTTTACAAGTATTATTTCCATACAATTACCATACCACAAGTTCTTGTCTTTTCAGCATTCTTAATTAGTGATTTCAATCTTTACCATAGAAGCTATAAATACGTGGGTGTTGGGGTAGTTTGAGTGTGCGTTGTACAACGTGATCTCAGGAGTCTCATGTTTACAGCTCGTACCGGGCTATAGCGGTCTCATGTTTACAGCCTGTACCGGGCTATAGCAGTCTCATGTTTACAGCTCGTACCGGGCTATAGCGGTCTCTTATTCATTCCACAGTTGGGCCCGTGTTTCCTAGCCCCTGGGTCTCCACTCTTGGGTTAGGAATACTCCTGCAGAGGTTGACACACACACTCAAGCTTATGATAGGATAGTTTATCTTTTAGTGACCAGTTAGGTTATGACCTGATCCCTTACATATATGTTTCATAGTGTTAGTGCATTTAATTATTTATATACATATTTTTCTTGCGCACCGGGCTTCACTTTTTATATATTCATGTTATTATGCTACACACACACTTTATACGTTGAGTACTTGTTGGGATGTTCTGACATCCCTGAGATTTGCCATCTCAGGTTTAGAGACAGATCTGCAGGCTGAGCAGGATTAGAGCGGCTACCAGGACTTTGCTGAAGATCAGTAATCGTAGGTTTATTTCCTTTTCTTTTAGCTTTTAGCATGTGCGCCCTTATGGGACATTAGGATATTTGTATCTCTTTCGGATCTTATTTTATTCCGAATCTTTTGTTTTGGATCTTTAATTGCATCAATTATCTAGTGGACCCATTTTTAGGATTTCTTGTGGTTTCATTGCAGCTTGATTATCAGTATTATTCTTTTGGTATTGGATTTTATTTTTGACAGCTTAATCTAGACAGCCTTATGTAACTATGGAAGGACTTTTCCTTACCATAGGTAGCACGGCTGGCCTTCGTCGCTTCCCGTATTCCATATTTTGGGAAGCGGGGCGTGACACACACGGTCGAGAATCAAGCAGCCGGGATCCATCTCTTATAAAGAAGATGGGTCGAGCATATTCTTTTTCCCAAGACAAGACAAGAAAGATACTCGATCTTGTCATAAAACATCAAATGATTACCCTCCCCGAGTCCAAGCACCCCGAGCAAGCAGGTGAGGTCTCTCATCCAGGCTATTGCTCCTATCACCGAGCGATAGGACATCCTCTCGAAGACTACTTCACATTCAAAAACTAGGTAGAAGACAAGTATCATCAGGGCAAGTTCGTTTTATCCAGCAGTTGGAGGATAACCCCGCCACAGAAGCATGAATCAAAAGCCATGAGAGTAGAGCCGGATCAACATCGGTCTTGGAAGCGATCTCGCACCTGTCACGTGTTAACGCTGTCAGAAGAAGAAACCGAGAATATGAATGACCTCTCCTAATGCTTCGAAAACGATGATGAGGAGGTGATCTCAGAGTTTCCACCGGCGCCAAAAGAACTGGAAGATGGGATACATACTACTGCAGATAACCTCAAGAAAATTGACTTGGGGACGACAAGTGACCCGCGGCTGACATTCGTCAGTGAGCTTGTCTGAAGAAAGAGTGGCTATGCTAAAAGACGTGCTCATACAGTATAAAGATTGCTTCTCATAGAACTATTCCGAGATGTCGGGACTAGATCCAGAGATTGTTGTGCATAAGTTGGCGATATCTCCGGACATCAAGCTGATCAAACAAGCACCGAGAAGAATGCGGCTCGAGCTTGAGATAAGCATCAACGCTGAAGTCAAAAAGCTAACCGACTCCGGCTTCATCCAAGAGGTTCAATATCCTGACTGGATCGCCAACATTGTCCTAATGATGAAGAAAAATGGGACGGTGCGCATATGTGTGGACTTTCGGGATCTCAGCAAAGCTTTCCCGAATGATGACTTTCTAGTACCGATCACCGAACTGATGATAGATAATACGTCCACTCACGAAGTTTTCTCCTTCATGGATGGCTCATAAGGATACAATCAAATAAAGATGCATCCCGAAGACCAGAAGCATACCGCTTTCCGGACTCCGCTGGACATATTCTGCTACAAAGTGATGCCTTTCGGTCTGAAGAACGCTGGCGCTACCTATCAGAGGGCCATGACGAAGATTTTCGATGACCTCATACATGAAATCGTCGAATGCTATATCGACGACCTCGTAGTGAAAAGCAAATCATACGAGGAGCATTTAGAGCATCTGAAGATCGTGTTCCAGCGCCTTCGGAAATACAACCTGAAGATGAGCCATCTCAAATGTTCGTTCGGAGTCTCTTCGGGCAAATTCCTAGGATTCATCATGCGACATCGGGGTATCGAAATAGACCTTTCGAAGATCAAGGCGATCATGGAAATGCCTCCGCCCAGGACTCTCAAGCAGTTGCGGTCTCTCCAAGGAAAGCTCGCATATATCCGGCGATTCATAGCCAATCTCTCCGGCAAGTGTCGTCCTTACAGTCACCTAATGAAGAAAGGGACTCTTTTTGTCTGGGATAGCAAATGTCAAAGCGCGCTGGACGAAATAAAAAAATATCTGCAGAATCCGCCGGTGCTGACTGCTCCGGTCAAGGGAAAGCCTCTCATTCTATATACAACCGCCCTTGAGGGTTCTCTAGGCGCATTATGAGCACAAGAAAACGACCAAGGGAAGGAGAGAGCCCTCTACTATTTGAGTCGAGTCTCTTGGGGGCGGAAAGCAATTACTCCCTCATCGAAAAACACTGCCTGTCGTTGATCTTCGCGATAACGAAGCTCGGGCACTATGCGTTGGCACATGAGGTCCATCTCATATCAAACGTGGATCCTCTCAAGTATTTGATGTCAAAGGCTATATTAACGGGATGACTCGCTAAATGGGCCCTGCTCCTGATGGAGTTCTCGATAACTTACCGTCCTTTCAAGGCAGTGAAAGGCCAGGCCATCGCCGACTTCCTCCCCGAGCATCCGATACCCGCTGATTCTCCTTTGAACTGCGAATTGCCAGACGAACACGCGTTTGACACAATCGACGGGGAGAGAAGAGAGAATGATACCCAGTGGGAACTCTACTTCGATGGAGCATCTTCTATGAAGAAGCGCAAACAAAGCACCCCCATAATCAAATCAGGGGCAGGCCTCATCTTCGTAACTCCACAAGGAGGGATAATGCGCTTCGTCTTCTCCTTAACAGAGCCGAGGACGAATAATGAAGCTGAATACGAAGCTTTGATAGCAGGTCTTGAGATCGCTATAGACATGGAAATCGAAAATCTCCTCATATACGGAGACTCCCATCTGATCGTTAGTCAAGTAAATGGCGATTATCAAACGTGCAAGCCTGAGTTGGTGAAGTACGGCGAGAGAGTACATCAACTGCTGACTCAAATTCTTTCCTACACCCTGGAAAGCATACCGCGTGTGGAAAATAGCAAAACGGATGCACTAGCTAAGCTCGCCAAAGAACTGGCTGACGAAAACCTTGATGATGTGAGGGTCATCGTCCAAAGTCGTCGGGTTCTTGCACCGGCAGAAATATCTCCAGAGGCGTCTGAAGAAAAAGGAGCGACCGGGCAAACGGCCCTACAAATAAAAGACCAGGAAAAGGCTAAGAATTGGAGAGAAGTCTTTATAGAATCTGTTCCCCTCCGAAAGGCGGCGCACAGGACCGCGATGTCCTGACGCTGAGATTCGGGACAGATGCTAATTGGTTTAATCCGTCTACCTCTCCGAAAATGCCAAGTTGATTTATGGCATCTTGCATCGGAGGTTTAGATGGATGCGGCCGATGTAGCAGACTTCGTCAGATTCCCCCTCAGGGTGAGGGGTTTTTGATTGTGGGGACGCTCTTCCCTGCAGGCGCAAGCCCCTGCAGTTAATTACGCTACCGCATCGCGGTAACAACTTTCTCCTTCTCCAGAATTTCACTTCGTGTCGTGTGTGTTTGTTTTGTTTGTGGTTGCCCGTGGATTGTATACGGAGACTGACTAATGCCGTCGTCCGTAGGACGTGGATTAGTCCAAATCCGTATTTACTTAGATTTGGGTTTGGTGTTTTTAGTTTAAGGATACGTTAGTCGCGTTGCGGCTAAGATCAACTTAAACGTTCGTTAAGGATACGTTAGTCCTGTTTGAGACTAAGATCACTTAACGTGATCGTTTAGATCCGACAAAAGAGCGTTTGGGCCCTATTGTTCCAGTTTGGGAGATTCATAGTCCAATTTGGGACTAAAGTCTGTTTGGAGGATACGTTAGCCATTTTTGAGGCTAAGATCGACTCAAACGTTTGTTAAGGATACGTTAGTCCAGTTTGAGACTAAGGTCAACTTAACGGGACCGTTTAGGTCCAACAAAAGAGCATTTGGGCTCTATTGTGCCAGTTTAGGGGCGTGGTGGTCTATTGTCAGTTTAAGGACGTGGTAGTCCATCGCCAGTTTAGGGACGTGGTGGTCTATCGCCAGTTTAAGGACGTGGTGGTTCATCGCCAGTTTAAGGACGTGGTGGTCCATCGCCAGTTTAGGGACGTGGTGGTCTATTATTAGTTTAGGGACGTTCCGGTCCGATATTAGTTTAATGACGTTTCGGTCCAATATTAGTTTAAGGACGTTTCGGTCCAATATTAGTTTAAGGACGTTTCGGTCCACGAGTTTAAGGACCCCGCAGTCCATTGTACGTGTATGGTCGTTGGGACCCGTCACCTCTCTGGCGACGTTGAATGATTACAACGACGTATGTCAGAGGAGTTCGGAGATGTACCCTCGAACCAGTAGTAAATTGATTTAAGAGAGCAATCTTGCTCAGTCAATTTAATTTGAGGACTTACGGCCAAAATTGGGCTAAGTCCAGTTGAAAAATATTCGACACATTTTATTTGTTTCTGGTCTGTTAGACCTGTGCTAGGGCTTGGCCCATTTTTAAATAATGCATTGCATCAATTTATTTTTTTGTTTGGGCTTTGCTCATGATTGATGCAGAGCATCAATTTATTCTGGGCTCTGCAAGGCATCTGCTTTGTTTGGGCTTTGCCCCTTTTAAAATGCATGGCGTTTATATTATTTTGTTTGGGCTCTGCCCATTTATAAATGATGCAGAGCATCAATTTAATTAGGCCTGCTTAGTCTTTTGACTTGGGCTTGGCCCTTTGAGAAATGCATTACATTTATCAGGCGGGTTGCGCCAATCACTGAGCGCAAGCGCTTATGGTTAGGACACGTGTAATACTCTAGTAAGCGCAAGCGCAACAGCGCAATGCGCTGCGCTAGTGCGCTATGCTGTTGCGCTGCTGACACGTGGCGTGCTTTGGTGAGCGCAAGCGCAATAGCGCAGTACGCTGCACAAGTGCGCTGCGCTGCTGACACGTGGCGTGCTCGGTGAGTTGCGCCAATTCCAGAGAGCAAAGCTTTATTTTAAGAGCGCATAGCACAAGTAGCTGACACGTGGCGCTCTCTCAAGAGCGCAACAGCGCAGTTTGGAAGTGCAGAGCACCAAGAATCAGAACTGCAAAGCACTATTTAATTTCTTGATCTACATTTAGATCAAAGAAAAATAAATTTTTCTCTTTTGTTTCAAGAACCAGAGGTTCATAAAAAAGTGCAAAGCACTATTATTACTTATTTATATATATATATATATATATATATTTTTTTTTTTCTTATTTAAAATTATTGATCTTGTTCTTAGATCAATAATCTATCCATAAGAGAATTTTCTCTTTTTTTTTCTAAAGGTTTTTACCTTCTGTTGTTCTTGAGGAGTTTTCAAGAGCTTTCTCCTTTCTCTCTTTTTTTTAGAAGGATGTTGATGCCTTTGAATTGAGGCCTAGGGTCCTTTTTATAGTGCCCATAAATTAGTTAGATTTGTTAAAGAGATCTTTCTCTGAATGATTTGGGGAATTTTCCCCACCGTTGGATCTTTGATCCAAGGGTTTCTGCTTTGCAGAAGAAAATCTTCTTGTTTTAACAAGAACAGAAAAGATTTCTTAGAAATTTAATTCTGTTTGGCGCGGATGCTTCAGCGCGTGACACGTGTCGCGCAGCGCACAGCGCAGCGCAACTGCGCTGACACGTGTCGCGCAGCGCACAGCGCAACTGCGCTAGCGCATCTGCGCTAGCGCATCTGCGCTGACACGTGTCACGCAGCGCAGAGCGCGGCGCAACAGCGCAAGCGCATCTGTGCTGACACGCGTCGCGCAGCGCAGTGCATGCGCAACCGAAGCGTTGCTTCCTTTAAATAGAGCTTTGCTCTGATTGGGCGCGCTGCCTTGGGCGCAGCGTTGATGCGGCTGCGCCAGACACGTGACGTGTTGCGCGCAGCGCAAAGAATCTGAAGCGTTGCTTCATTTATTAAATTTTAAATTTTCAGAGCAGAGCTTTGCTCTGATTGGGATAAACAAATGCCCCCCACCGTTGCGCTTACGTGGCCCCAAACGTGAGCGCGACGGTGGCGGAATTCCAACCGCCGTGACAACTTTTTGGAAGTCGAAGAGGCACTTGAGGCCTATAAATAGGACCTTTGGTCCCTCACAGATGCTTATCATCTTTCAGATTTTTATTTTCAAAAACTTCAGAGCTTTGCTCTTGCCTTCAAGAACTCTAGAGCTTTGCTCTTCTTTCCAAAGTTTTTCAGAAAAAACTTTAGGTAAAATTGATTCTTAGATTAAATTAATTTTAATTAATTTTAACCAACAGAGCTTTGCTCTCATAGATCTTTTAATCTAAAGAGATCCCCATTGGGGTTTCGCTAGCAGAGCTTTGCTCATTTTCAAAGTTAGAAACTTTAGGTATAAATCAAATTAATTTAAATTAATCTCAGTCAAAGAGCTTTGCTCTCACAGATCTTTTGATCTAAAGAGATCCTCATTGGGGTTTCATTGAGTTTTTGTTCATGGGTTTTAACCCCTGAACTTAGCTTTGCTCTCTAGGAATTTAGCCCTCTACGTACATTATTTTTCTTCTATCGCTAATCTTCCTGTGGTATTTCCTCCAGGCATAATGGCGGCGGTGCATCTATACAGTTTGCACGAGTTCATTACTTACGACGATATCCGCGCTCAGGGTCGTCAACAAAACCAGGAGTTTACAGACGCTGAATGTGCAGAAGTCATGGGTCGTTTGAACGCAAGCGATGGGTGGCTGTTGCCTCGTCGTTCGGCCCTTTTGAAAGTCGTGTTAGGAGCCATATGGAGAGCACTTCCGGGTCTTCATGAGGCCTTACCGCTCAACGCACTGGATGATGCCGAAGACAAGGTGCATTCAGTATACCTGACAGGGCTGATCTCAAAGAAATGGCGGAACAGCCTCATTGACATCCTACACCAAGTCTTCCAGCAGACGACGATAGTTGCTGCTTATCAAAGGCCGGAAGGGCTTGCCGACGATATCGACACAGAGGAGCGCGAGAGGCTGCGCATAAGAATAATTAGAAAGGCCAGAAGAACTCTGGACCGCCTTACTTTCGATTTCCTCAATCCGTGCCCCGGGTCCGAGGTTATACCATTGTAATAATTTGAATAATGTTTCTTATTTTTTTGTTCTTATGATTGTAAAAAAGGAATTTTCTAACGGTATGAATGGAAACTTTTCCCTTTCCTATTTCAGCTTGTCTTATTTCTCGTCCTGAGTCTTCTGCCCATGCATAAATGAGTGCGTCACGCACGCCAGATCAAATGTAGACCGGATATTCTTTCTGTCATCTTTTTTTTTTTTTTGATTGTCAGCAAGCTGTCTTAATAACCATGGTTGATGGATACCCAAAACGAGTATTGTGACTTCCTTAAGAAATAGCGATGGCTTAGGCCGCAGGTTCAGATCTGCCGCCTAAGGCTTTTCAACTCTATGAGCCATGCGGGTCTCATAGAGGCTTTTCTCCCTACGGGTCTAGAGGATCCCATAGGTGGATTTTCTCCTTAGGAATCGTAAGGATTCCTAAGTGTAGTTTTCTGTCATAGGTCGTAAGGATCCTATAAGAGAATTTTTCCTTTTTACGAGTCGAGAGGATTCGTAAGCGGTTGTTTCCCTCCTCGTCGAAACTCGACTTTGGAGAGTGAGACCCGTGGATAGTATGCAAGAGGCCATTTTGGATTGACTTGCAGGGCCCCATTGTTCAGGAATCAGGTTTTTTAATCCTTTCTGCCCGAGACTTTATCTTGCAAGGTGGAACGAACCGGGAATTCTCTCACGGAGACAGTGGTGGCTCTGTGAGTTGACGCGGGTTGGGAGGTTCTCGTCACGGAGTATTTGTATCCGTGAGTCGAGCAGTTTGCTAGGGATTATTTGTTTCCCAAGCGCCAAGGATTATTTGTTTCCTTGGGGTTTGAAACGAGTCGAGGATTCCTGCGGAGGCATTGGTGGCTCTGCGGGTCGACGCGGATCAGAAGGCTCTCGTCAAGGAGTGTTTGTATCCGTGAGTCGAGGAATTTTGCTAGGGATTATTTGTTTCCCAAGCGCCAAGGATTATTTGTTTTCTTGGGGTTTGAAACGAGTCGAGGATTCCTACTGAGGCACTGGTGGCTCTGCGGGTCGATGCGGATCAGAAGGCTCTCGTCAAGGAGTGTTTGTATCCGTGAGTCGAGGAATTTTGCTAGGGATTATTTGTTTCCCAAGCGCCAAGGATTATTTGTTTCCTTGGGGTTTGAAACGAGTCGAGGATTCCTACGGAGGCACTGGTGGCTCTGCGGGTCGACGCGGATCAGAAGGCTCTCGTCAAGGAGTGTTTGTATCCGTGAGTCGAGAAATTTTGCTAGGGATTATTTGTTTCCCAAACGCCAAGGATTATTTGTTTTCTTGGGGTTTGAAACGAGTCGAGGATTCCTACGGAGGCACTGGTGGCTCTGCGGGTCGACGCGGATCAGAAGGCTCTCGTCAAGGAGTGTTTGTATCCGTGAGTCGAGGAATTTTGCTAGGGATTATTTGTTTCCCAAGCGCCAAGGATTATTTGTTTCCTTGGGGTTTGAAACGAGTCGAGGATTCCGACGGGGGCACTGGTGGCTCTGCGGGTCGACGCGGATCAGGAGGCTCTCGTCAAGGAGTGTTTGTATCCGTGAGTCGAGGAATTTTGCTAGGGATTATTTGTTTCCCAAGCGCCAAGGATTATTTGTTTCCTTAGGGTTTGAAACGAGTCGAGGATTCCCACGGGGGCACTGGTGGCTCTGCGGGTCGACGCGGATCAGAAGGCTCTCGTCAAGGAGTGTTTGTATCCGTGAGTCGAGGAATTTTGCAAGGGATTATTTGTTTCCCAAACGCCAGGGATTATTTGTTTCCTTGGGGTTTGAAACGAGTCGAGGATTCCTACGGAGGCATTGGTGGCTCTGCGGGTCGACGTGGATCAGAAGGCTCTCGTCAAGAAGTGTTTGTATCCGTGAGTCGAGGAATTTTGCTAGGGATTATTTGTTTCCTAAGCGCCAAGGATTATTTGTTTCCTTGGGGTTTGAAACGAGTCGAGGATTCCTGCGGAGGCATTGGTGGCTCTGCGGGTCGACACGGATCAGAAGGCTCTCGTCAAGGAGTGTTTGTATCCGTGAGTCGAGGAATTTTGCTAGGGATTATTTGTTTCCCAAGCGCCGAGGATTATTTGTTTCCTTGGGGTTTGAAACGAGTCGAGGATTCCTGCGGAGGCACTGGTGGCTCTGCGGGTCGACGCGGATCAGAAGGCTCTCGTCAAGGAGTGTTTGTATCCGTGAGTCGAGGAATTTTGCTAGGGATTATTTGTTTCCCAGGCGCCAAGGATTATTTGTTTCCTTGGGGTTTGAAACGAGTCGAGGATTCCTACGGATGCACTGGTGGCTCTGCGGGTCGACGCGGATCAGGAGGCTCTCGTCAAGGAGTGTTTGCATCCGTGAGTCGAGGAATTTTGCTAGGGATTATTTGTTTCCCAAGCGCCAAGGATTATTTGTTTCCTTAGGGTTTGAAACGAGTCGAGGATTCCTACGGGGGCACTGGTGGCTCTGCGGGTCGACGTGGATCAGAAGGCTCTCGTCAAGGAGTGTTTGTATCCGTGAATCGAGGAATTTTGCTAGGGATTATTTGTTTCCCAAGCGCCAAGGATTATTTGTTTCCTTGGGGTTTGAAACGAATCGAGGATTCCTACAGAGGCACTGGTGGCTCTGCGGGTCGACGCGGATCAGAAGGCTCTCGTCAAGGAGTGTTTGTATCCGTGAGTCGAGGAATTTTGCTAGGGATTATTTGTTCCCCAAGCGCCAAGGATTATTTGTTTCCTTGGGGTTTGAAACGAGTCGAGGATTCCTACGGAGGCACTGGTGGCTCTGCGGGTCGACGCGGATCAGAAGGCTCTCGTCAAGGAGTGTTTGTATCCGTGAGTCGAGGAATTTTGCTACGGATTATTTGTTTCCCAAGCGCCAAGGATTATTTGTTTCCTTTGGGTTTGAAACGAGTCGAGGATTTCTACGGAGGCACTGGTGGCTCTGCGGGTCGACGCGGATCAGAAGGCTCTCGTCAAGGAGTGTTTGTATCCGTGAGTCGAGGAATTTTGCTAGGGATTATTTGTTTCCCAAGCGCCAAGGATTATTTGTTTCCTTGGGGTTTGAAACGAGTCGAGGATTCCCACGGGGGCACTGGTGGCTCTGCGGGTCGACACGGATCAGGAGGCTCTCGTCAAGGAATGTTTGTATCCGTGAGTCGAGGAATTTTGCTAGGGATTATTTGTTTCTTAAGCGCTAAGGATTATTTGTTTCCTTGGGGTTTGAAACGAGTCGAGGATTCCCACGGGGGTACTGGTGGCTCTGCGGGTCGACGCGGATCAGAAGGCTCTCATCAAGGAGTGTTTGTATCCGTGAGTCGAGGAATTTTGCTAGAGATTATTTGTTTCCCAAGCGCCAAGGATTATTTGTTTCCTTGGGGTTTGAAACGAGTCGAGGATTCCTACGGAGGCACTGGTGGCTCTGCGGGTCGACGCGGATCAGAAGGCTCTCGTCAAGGAGTGTTTGTATCCGTGAGTCGAAGAATTTTGCTAGGGATTATTTGTTTCCCAAGCGCCAAGGATTATTTGTTTCCTTGGGGTTTGAAACGAGTCGAGGATTCCTACGGGGGCACTGGTGGCTCTGCGGGTCAACACGGATCAGGAGGCTCTTGTCAAAGAGTGTTTGTATCCGTGAGTCGAGGAATTTTGCTTGGGATTATTTGTTTCCCAAGCGCCAAGGATTATTTGTTTCCTTGGGGTTTGAAACGAGTCGAGGATTCCCACGGGGGCACTGGTGGCTCTGCGGGTCGACGCGGATCAGAAGGCTCTCGTCAAGGAGTGTTTGTATCCGTGAGTCGAGGAATTTTGCTAGGGATTATTTGTTTCCCAAGCGCCAAGGATTATTTGTTTCCTTGGGGTTTGAAACGAGTCGAGGATTCCTACGGAGGCACTGGTGGCTCTGCGGGTCGACGCGGATCAGAAGGCTCTCGTCAAGGAGTGTTTGTATCCGTGAGTCGAGGAATTTTTTGTTGAAGTCACTGGCTTCTTCGGTTGAAATGAACCGTTGAGGTTTGGCTTCGTCGTTTGACGGAATCCGCTGGGAAAGTATGGTTCCTTCTTTGTTTACGCCCTTGGATTGTATACAGGGATCGATGTGATCTTAACTGTAGGGCCAAAGTTTTATCATTTCTTCTTTTTATTTTATTTTATTTCCGCGATGCTCTATCATTTCAGCTTTTATATCGCGAAGGTCGCGATTGCCCAATCATTTCGGCTATTTTTCGCGGTGCCCAATCATTTCGGCTATTTATTTTATTTTTACTCGTTGCTTTTTATTACGAGTTGCCCAATCATTTCGGCTATTTTGCATGCATACATTTTACTTGCTGCTTTTTATTGCAAGTTGCCCCATCTTTTCGGCTATTTCGTATGCATGAGCGGCCTACTGGCTTTTCGCTGTAAACCTGAAATTGGACACCGATTTCGGCATCAGCACCGCTGCAACTGGGATATTACCAGGAGCGAATCATCATTTGCCTCTGTCGTTGTCGAACAAAGGAGGCTTAGTGACTAGGGTTAAGGTCCTGTCGACTAAGGCTTTTGACTTCATGAGCCGTAAGGGTCTCACAAAGGTATTTCTCCCTACAAGTCGTGAGGATCTTGCGGGTGTATTTTCTCCTTAGGACTCGTGAGGATTCCTAAGTGTTTGTTTCCTCTGTAGGTCGTAAGGATTTTACATGAGGGTTTTCTCTTCATAAATCGAGAGGATTTACAAGGGTTGTTTACCATGCGAACATATCCCCAGTCAGGAATGAGACTTGGCTAGGGAAATGTTTATTCGCGCCCGTGGATTGTATACAAGGGTCAATATTGAACCCCTTGTAAGGCAATATTGGAAGTTTGTGGGGGTTTGCTTAAGCACAGGTTTAGGTCTCTGTAACTTAAGACTTTCAAATCTTATGGGCCGTGAGGGTCCCATAAGAGAGTTCTCCTTACGAGTCGTGAGGATCTCGCAAGTGTATTTTCTCCTTAGGAATCGTGGGGATCCCTAAGTGTGTTGCTCCCATGTGAGTCGTAAGGATCTCACGCGGGTGGTTTCTCCTTACAAGGTCGAAAGGACCCTATAAGTGTCTTTTAACGAGGTTGCGCCCTTTCGGGTTTTCACAAACACTCGCCGGTAGTCCTGTTGTTTTTACTCACGGAGCCCTTTCGGGTTTTCATCCGTGCCCATTTTGCTTATGGACATACCGTTTTTTTTTTTATTATTCTTTTTATTTTCTTCTCTTTTTTTTTTAAAAACGAGGTCGCGCCTTTTCGGGTTTTCACGAACACTCGCCGGTAGCCCTGCTGTTTTTACTCACGGAGCCCTTTCGGGTTTTCATCCGTGCCCTTTTTGCTTATGGACATACCGTTTTTTTTATATTTATTTTTTTATTTTTATATATATTTTTTTCATTTTGTCAGCCTACGGATGCTGCGGTATTAGTTTAAAGACGTTTTTGTCTGTTATTAGTTTAAGGACATTTCGGTCCTTCATTAGTTTAAGGACGTTTCGGTCCGTCATGGAGAAGGTCGGCTACTTTTTATAAAGCTCGAGCTTAGGAAGATAGCGAGCGGACATAGTCGTCGTCATCTATCATTGACCTAGGCTGTGGCTCATTAAGCATAATATTTCTTTAGGAAGCGACCGTTTATTGGCCTGAAAGGCCTTTCGCCATGCATGTCCATGAGTAGATAGGCCCCACCCTGGTAAACTTTATCTATGATGTACGGGCCTTCATAGTTTGGCTCGAATTTTCCCCGCTTGGCGCGATTGGGGATCATCGGCCTTTTGACCACTAGCACGAGTTCTCCTTGGCGGAATGTCCTCGGTCGGGTCAATCTTTCATATGAGCGCGTCATCTTTGCTTTATAAGCTTCTAGATTTTGCTGCGCTATGAGCCGGGTTTCATCAAGGGCGTCAAGCTCTTCAAGCCGAAGGTGAGCATTTTCTTCGTCCGTCAGCTCATAGTGGACTGCTATTCGTAGAGAGGGTAACTCTATCTCGAGGGGGAGTACTGCTTCTGTACCGAATACCAACGCATATGGTGTCGCGTTTGTAGCTGTCTTAAATGTAGTTCGATACGCCCAAAGAGCCTCTTGCAGTCTTTCATGCCAATCCTTCTTGTTTCGGGATACCGTTTTCTTCATGATCTTTGTTAAGGTTTTATTGAAAGCCTCAGCTAGACCGTTAGCTCGCGGATTATAAACTGAGGAATATCTCCAGTCTATATTATGCTGTTGCGCAAAGCGACTGATCTTGTGGCTTCTATAGGCTGGCCCGTTATCGGAGATGATCCGTCGCGGAGTTCCAAACCGATATATAACGTGCGTCTTGAAGAAGTAGAGGATATTTTCCGTCTTCACTTCCCTTAGCGGTATCGCTTCTGCCTACTTAGAGAAGTAGTCAGTCGTCGCTAGGATGAAACGATGTCCCTTAGACGATGCTGGTTCGATGGGGCCGACTATATCAGTTCCCCACATTTCGAATGGCCAGCTAGCCACTGTCGGGTGTAGCGGATTTGGATGTTGGTGGATGAAGTCCCCATGAATTTGGCATGAGTGGCATTGCTTCGCATATTCGATGCAGTCCTGAATCATCGTGGACCAGTAGTAGCCCATCCATTTTATCTTCAACTTCATCTTAGGGCCTGCTTGATGAGAACCGCAGAGTCAGTCGTAAACTTCCTGGACGACTCTTTTCGCTTCGTCAGGTCCTAAGCATCTCAGCCACAAAGAATCAAATGACCTCTTGTACAAGGTATCGTTGACGAAGGCGAAAGACGGGGCTCGTTTCACGAGCTGATGTCTTGTGGACGCTTCTTCAGGCATTCGGCGGGTCTTGAAGTAATCTATGAAGATTTCTCTCCAATCCTTGGTATTTTGCCAATCTTTTACTTGCAGGGTTGTCTGCTCGTTCGCTCCTTTTTCTTTGGATGATTCCAAAGATATTTCTGCTGGGGTAAGCACTCGACGGCTTTGTACCATGATTCTAATGTCATCGAGGTTCTCGTCAGCCAATTCTTTAGCAAGCTTGGCCAGTGCGTCCGCTTTGCTGTTTTCCGCACGCGGTATGTTCTCCAAAGTATAAGAGGGAATTTGGGTCAACAGTTGTTGCACTTTTTCACCGTATTTCACCAATTCCGGTTTACACGTTTGCTAGTCATCGTTTACTTGACTAACGACCAGTTGAGAATCCCCGTATATGAGGAGATTTTCAATTCCCATGTCGATGGCGATCTCGAGGCCTGCTATCAAAGCTTCATACTCAGCTTCATTATTCGTTCTCGGCTCTGTTAAGGAGAAGGCGAAGCGCATTACTCCTCCTTGAGGGGTCACGAAGATAAGGCCTACTCCCGATTTGATCATTGACGTACTTTGTTTGTGCTTCTTCATGGAAGATGCTCCATCGAAATAAAGCTCCCAACGGGTATCACCACCATCGATTGCGTCAAACGCATGCTTGTCTGGCAAATCGCAATTCAGGGGAGAATCAGCCGGTATCGGATGCTCAGCAAGGAAGTCGGCGATGGCCTGGCCTTGCACTGCCCTGAGAGGTTGATATGTTATCGAGAACTCCATTAAGAGCAGAGCCCATTTAGCGAGTCGTCCTGTCAATATGGCCTTTGACATTAGATATTTGAGAGGGTCCACCTTTGAAATGAGATGGACTTCATGCGCTAATGCGTAATGTCTAAGCTTTGTTATTGCGAAGATCAACGCCAGACAGTGTTTTTCAATGGGGGAGTAATTGCTTTCTGCCCCCAGCAGAACCCGACTTAAGTAGTAGAGTGCTCTTTCTTTCCCCTGGTCATTCTCTTGTGCCCATAATGCGCCTAAAGAACCTTCAAGGGCGGCCGTGTAAAGAATGAGAGGCTTTCCCTTGACTGGAGCAGCCAACACTGGAGGGTTTTGCAGATACTGCTTGATCTCATCCAGTGCGCCTTGGCATTTGTGATCCCAAACGAATGGGGTTCCCTTCTTCATCAGGTGACTGTAAGGACGGCACTTTCCTGAAAGATTAGCGATAAATCGCCGAATGTATGCAAGCTTTCCTTGGAGAGATCGCAACTGTTTAAGAGTTCTTGGCGGAGGCATTTCCATGATCGCCTTAATTTTAGATGGATCTATCTCAATACCTCGGTGTCGGACGATGAATCCTAGGAATTTGCCCGAGGAAACCCCTAACGCATATTTTAAAGGATTCATCTTCAAATTGTATTGCCGAAGGCGTTGAAATACGGTCTTCAAATGCTCGAGATGTTCTTCGTATGATTTGCTTTTAACCACGAGATCGTCGATATAGCATTCGACGATTTCGTGTATAAGGTCGTCAAAGATCTTTGTCATGGCCCTCTGATAAATAGCACCGGCGTTCTTTAAACCGAAGGGCATCACTTTGTAACAGAATATTCCTAAAGGTGTCCTGAAGGCTGTGTGCTTCTGGTCTTCTGGATGCATTTTTATCTGGTTATACCCCGATGAGCCGTCCATGAAGGAGAAAAGTGGATGTATTGTCTATCATCAGTTCAGTGACTGGCACTGGGAAATCATCCTTCGGGCAAGCTTTATTAAGATCCCGGAGGTCTACGCATATGCGCACTGTCCCATTTTTATTCATCACTGGGACGATGTTAGCGATCCATTCGGGGTACTAAACTTCCTGGATGAAGCCCGAGTCAATTAACTTTCTGACTTCGGTATTTATGCTCATCTCAAGCTCGAGTCGCATTCTTCTCAGCGCCTGTTTGACTGGTTTGACGTTTGGGGATATTGCTAGTCTATGTACAGCGACTTCTGGATCTAGTCCTGGCATCTCGGAATAGTTCCATGCGAAGCAATCTTTATGCTGCACAAGGATGTCTTTTAACGCAGCCACCCTCTCTTCAGACAGCAGCTCGCTGACGAATGTCGGTCGCGGATCATTTACCGTCCCCAACTCGATTTTCTTGAGGTTATCTGCAGTGGTATGTATTCCATCCTCCAGTTCTTTCGGAGCTGGGGGAAATTCTGAGATTACCTCATCGCTGCTGTTTTCGAAGCACCAAGGGAGCTCACTTATGTCCTTGGGCTCTTCTTTTAATATTGTGATCATATGACAGGTGCGAATTCGCTTCCAGTCCCAATGTAGAACTGTTTTTTCTTTCGTGGCCTTGGGCTCGTGCTTTTGTGGTGGTGCTACCCTCCAGTTGTCGGACAGAGCGAACTTGCCAAGCTGATACTGATCTTCGACCCAATTCTTGAAGGTGAAGCAGTCCTCGAGAGGGTGCCCTATTACTCGATGGTAAGAGCAATAGTCCGAGTCAGAGACTTCACCTGCTTGTTCGGGGTGCTTAGACTCCGGCAATGTAAGCATTTGATGTTTTAGAGCAAGATCAAGTATCTTTTTCGTCTTGTCTCGAGGAAACGAGTATGCTCGACCCATTTTCTTCATGAGGGATTGGTCAATAACGCTCGATTCTCGTTTGCGTGGCTTCTTAGCCCTGCTTTGTTGCTGTTGAGCGTCTCTTCGGCCTTTCGACTCGTTTCTGCCTCCGCGTCGAGCCCTTTTTGTATCAGGTTGACATGGGGCAGCATCTTCGTCTTTTACTGCCTGTTGAAGGAGGCGTTGTGTTTTGGCTTTCTCGTAGATCGCCATTTCACGATTGTGATCATCTCGGGCTTTTTGACCTGCTTCCCTTATAAGTTTGCCCATCTGGTCTTCAAATGATGGACTGGGCGGTTTTGTATCAGGAACTTTTGCTGGTTCAGGATTAGCGTTTTTCTCTTGAGCATCTGCTTCTTCATCAGAATTATGCACGACGTAACAGTCGCGGAGCAGCTCTCGTTTCCTGGAGCGAATGTATCCGAGCCCGATCGTCTCCAGCCTCCCATTAGGCAGCTTGTGCTGAGTTCCGGGGACGTTCCAAACCCTGTCGTAGAATTTAGCCTTCCTAACGGTCTGTTCAAAAGGTATCCCCTGGCGTTCCAGCAGTCTCCTCAAGCCTTCCGTATAATATCGGGGTAGACGGATGGGCTGAAGTCTGTCCAGCGTTGGATCCGCACCGTGCCAAAGTTCTTTTTCCACCTTGTTTTCTTCGGAACGGTAGAATAGGATTGCCCTATTGCCTTTTCGTCCGGGAGGGATATAAATTGTCCGCAATTCTTCCACACTATCGTTGGCGAGCGCATCTAGTTCTTTATAATGTTCGAGCGGCACCATGGCTATCTGTAGACTTCGCTCTTCATCGGCAGAAGCTCGTATTGAAAGCCGAGCAGGGAATACAGCATGGACTTCGTCCTCTGAATCACTACCAAAGATCAGTGAAGGGGCGGATGGTCCCGGCTCGGTGTATTGGGGCGGACCTGAATAAATTATATCCTCTTCTTCCTCGGTATCACTGCCGAAGACAGGGATGGTTGCGTTAGTTTTGTTCTCCGGCCTGTGACACTTCTCCGTGTCTTCGAAACTCGGCAAGAAGTATTTGGCATCTTCATACTTGCGAACTTCGTTCACGGAAAACGGATTCAATTCTCCGGCCACAGTGTACTCGAGGCCATCCCTATAATACTTCATGCACTGATGCTGTGTAGAAGGGATGATATTGTATTCGTGTAGCCATGGTCGGCCGAGCAGAGCATTGTAGCACGTCTTGGCGTCTATAACATGGAATTTGATGTCTGTGACGAGCAACCCGAAGCATAGCGTCAATATCACAGATCCCAGAGTTTTTGATGATTGGGAGTCGAATCCGGAGATGGTGATTTTGTCTCGGGCGAGGTGTTGGACACTCATGCAAATTTCCTTTAACACTCGCACATTGAGCAAATTAACAGACAATCCATTATCGACCAAGATTTTACCTATCTTTATGTCATGGCAGTATCCTGAGACATAAAGGGGACGATTGTGGTCGCATGTCCCGAGGAGAAGGTCTTCATCACCAAAAGCAACGTCGGCTGTGTGCACTTCCTCTAATTCGTCCTTCATCTTTTCTTCGGCTAGGAAGGCTTGGAACTGGTCCGGGTCTTGTAGCGCCTTAATCAAAGAATCTCTCGCCTCTTTTGATAGTAATAAGACATCAAGGATGCTGAGTTGAGAGGGTAGTTTTCTCAGATGCGCCAGAACGTTGTAATCCACCTTATTTCTCTTCGGCGGGTTTTCGGCGTTTAACTCCTCCGCGACTCGGTCATCCAAGGCGATATCTTCGAAGATTTTCTCTTTCCCTTTGTCTTTCTTGTTTAGAGGTCCGAGATTCTTCTCAGGTAGCGTCCGATTCCGCAGCCGGATATTTTCGCAGACTATTGGCTCTTCTTCTTTTCCCGAAGTTGACTCTTTAAAGAGAGGGGCAAGTTCTAACTCCTCATCAGAGTCGCTCCCAAATGTAGGCACTTGTGACCCGCCAGTGCTAACCATGTGACAATTGCCGGCAGTTCTTTCAAGCTCTTCGGTCGTATTTCTTTGCTCCCGACGAATTTTGCGTTTTTCCTGCTTAAAGCGTTGTCGATTAGCGACGTATCCTTGCCACCATCTATCGAAAGTTTTGCACTCTTGAGTGGGATGCGAGACCTTCTGATGATATAAGCAATAGGAGGGATGCATTTCTATTACACCAGTAATTTTTCCTTTAGAGGATGGTAGCTTCATGCCCATTGATATGGCCTTAGCAAACCTCTTTTTTTTTTTATCTTGAATTGGCTTTTGTCAGCGGTGGAGGCATTTTGCTCCAGCGGGACCATTTCGGCTCTTTCCTCAAGTCGCTGGCGTTTGGCCCTTTCAAATATAGCCATCTCGCGTTCTCGATCAGCTTTACTTTTCAATCGAGCTTCATTAAGAAACGCGCCAATCATTTCGACTGATAACCCCGGAGCTCTTGATTCGGCATTTGCCCCCAGCGTTTTAGTGCCAGAAGTCTCTTCGTCGTTCGTGATCGAATGGGAGATCATATGACAGCTCGCCACATATTCCTCGGATTCATCCGATGAACTTTCTCCCTCATCTTCTTTTTGAAAGACGTGATCAAGGAACTCTTGGAGCGTAATGGGAGTCCGCGCCTTTTGGTTGTATTCATCCAGCGCGTCAATTTGCTTTTGTAAGTCTGTGCGCTTGTCGCTAGGCTCCACGGGCTTCTTTGATTTCTTCCTCTTCTTTTTCGAAGATTTGGACGGCTGGCTATGAATGCTTGAACCACCACCATCGGTCTTTGGAGTCGGACGTGGCTTTAACATCCCCTCAATGACCTGCGGTTCCAAGAGGTTCTTCCACTTGACCGCTGGACATGTCTGAAGATCGTTTAGCATCCTCTTTGTCTTGGCTGATAATACGATCTCCCAAGGAGCTTCTTCAACGACGGAGCATGTTGCCCCCGGCGTATTCGTCCCGTTAGAGGTGTGGGGCTGCGGGGGATTCACCTTTCATTTGTCAGATAGCGCAAATTTCCCCTGACGGTATTGGTTCTCAAGCCAATTTTTGAAAACGTAGCAATCCTCGATGGGATGGCCTAGCACTCGATGGTAAGGGCAGTAATTGGGCTCGTTGACGTCGTTCGGTTGCAACGGACGTTTTGGATCTGGCAGATTTATGAGTCTGTTGTGCAACGCGAGCTCGAATAGCCTCCTCGTTTTATCGCGGGGGAAGGAGTAGGGACGTCCCATCCTATCCTCAAGGGGTACGTACGGGCGCGTATTGTTTGAACGAGCAACCGGCTTTAAGTCGCTCGGTTGTTGCTGAGCATTCGCGACGACGATCGCTTTTCCCTTTCCTTTGTCGTTTCGGGAGTCCGGCTTTGGGAGAGGGGGTTTATGGCCCATCTGGTCCATCTGCGCTAGTTTGTCGATCAAAGCCTGGAAGATAGTCGGCTTGAAGAACATCATGAACTGTGAGATGGTTGCTTGTGGATCAAGGGTTCCAACAAACATTCCCACCGCAGGAGCTTCTTCTATGCGCTGTTCGCACTTCGACCATAGATTACGCCACCGTATAGCGTACTGAACCCATGTCTCGCCGGGTTTTACCCTGGCGTTAATCAGTGCCGTCATCGGGGTACGTTCACTGGCACTTGCAAAACGTTGGGTAAACAGCAGCTCCATCTCCGCAAAGGTTTTAATAGAGTCATTGGGGAGCTCAGAATACCATTCGAACGCCGTATCTGACAAGCTTCCAACAAATTGGCGAAGCAAAAACTTGTCATCGCCGCCGGTGTTGCCGCAGAGCGCTCTGAACTGGGCGACATGTTGATGAGGATTGCCCGTCCCCTTGTAGACATGGAACTTAGGGATTGTATAGCCTGTCGGGTACTTAATTTGATCGTACCAACCCGGATATGGCCGTCCTGTCTTTACGACCTGACCGGCTGCTTCAGTCGCCTGATGCACCCGTATTTGCTGGGCGATGTATTCATCCAAATCAGCTTTTGATATGGTATCCTCTTTAGCTACGGATAGAGCCGGTGGAGGATTTGATGTCTCTCCCCTATCGTCTCCAAGGACGATCGGGGGCTCTTCAGCCAGGGGATCTTGTTGAATCATCATACCCACCATATCCTGGAACAGGAGGGCCATTTTCTTTATGTTGGCTGCCTGCTCCGCAGCTTCTTTATCTTTCTTTTCTAGTACGCGCCGAAGGAATTCGGCGTCCGTTTCTTGTTCCTGACGCTCTTCTGAAGAGGTTCCAGGGCTTTCGTTCGGCCCTGTAAGTGCAGCCATAGCGCTCATCATCTCCTGGAGTTTCTGTTGCTTCTCCTGAGCCTTGGTCACTGACCGTGTAAGCGGTCTATGACCCGTGGACGCACGGCTGTCTTCTTTTCCCGATGTCATGTAAACCGTATGAACTGTTATGCCCCCTGACTTGGGGCGTTTAGTTTCACCATTTTTAACTTTTGCCGCTGACACGGGAGTCTTCTCTGGCCTCCTTCTTTTGTGGGCCGTTGAGGTGGAAGGGGCCATTGAAGGGGGCACCCAAGCAGCTGCTTTCTCCTGCTGTTTAACGGGACAATCCTTGTCTTTTTCCACCTTCACCTTTTTCTGGCGACGAAAGTGACCTGGGTCAATCACAAAGTCTTGAACCCTTCGCCAAACTTTATAAATCCTTGAAGACAGCCGTTGAGGGGGCTGTTCTTGTTTTGTTTCAGGAGCTCTCTCCACAGGCGGAGGAGATCTTTTCAGTGTAGCGGTTGAAGAATTCTTACGTACCCTCCTCAGCAGTTCGAAGCTGTTCCCAGTTGGAATAGCAGCGTTGACCTCCGCCATTGGAGCAGGTGGAGTTAGCCCTGAGGGGGAGTTTCCCCCTGCCTTCCTCACTCGTTGCCAATGGCGACGTCGAGCACGACGAGCCACTGGGACTGGCTCGGAGATTGAGATAGCTTCCTTTTGCCCCCCGTCTGAATGAGGCGCCGCCGGTGTTAACCTTTTAAAAACTGAGGCCGTTCCTTGCGGGGTAATATCCAATCTGTCAAAGACAGATCTTCAAGCAGGGACAGGAGCAGGAATCGTCAGTCTTGAAAAGACTGACTCTTTGACGGGAGAAGCCGCCTTAACATCTTCCGGAGCAGCGGCCGTTGCCCTCCTTGGGACAGCCATTTTAGAGTTCCTGGGATTCTTGGCGGGCCCTTCAGAGTTTTGATCCAGCCTCGCAAAGACGGAGGTTGTTGGCTTGGTGGTGGGCGACCCGTTGACAGGGGTCGTGGTGGCAGTGAGTCGGTCGAAGACCGACTTCTTGTTCACCTCCGGTGCAGGTATCGGCATAGAGAAGCTTGTCAGTGGAATCATGGTCCCGAAGAATAATCCAGTGGTGGCTTGGGTCACCTGGTCTACCGGCAGAGCAAGGAAGGAAGCCACTTGGAGCCCATATGCTACACCTCCCGGTGAGGTGGAGCGTTCGTTGCAGTGGCATTTCGAGCAGTTGGTGCAGTTGAAGGCCATTGAATCTTGAGTTCTGTGCCAGACAAAAGACCAAATCTTAGTAACTTGAAATCCGAAGGCAACCATTTAACAAACCGCGATTGGTTCGCGAAGACAACACACGAAGTGTGGAGTGGAAAGAAGAAAAGGTCCCACCGGGCGTGCCAGAATCTGTTCCCCTCCGAAAGGCGGCGCACAGGACCGCGATGTCCTGACGCTGAGATTCGGGGCAGATGCTAATTGGTTTTATCCGTCTACCTCTCCGAAAATGCCAAGTTGATTTATGGCATCTTGCATCGGAGGTTTAGATGGATGCGGCCGATGTAGCAGACTTCGTCAGATTCCCCCTCAGGGTGAGGGGTTTTTGATTGTGGGGACGCTCTTCCCTGCAGGCGCAAGCCCCTGCAGTTAATTACGCTACCGCATCGCGGTAACAACTTTCTCCTTCTCCAGAATTTCACTTCGTGTCGTGTGTGTTTGTTTTGTTTGTGGTTGCCCGTGGATTGTATATGGAGACTGAGTAATGCCGTCGCCCGTAGGACGTGGATTAGTCCAAATCCGTATTTACTTAGATTTGGGTTTGGTGTTTTTAGTTTAAGGATACGTTAGTCGCGTTGCGGCTAAGATCAACTTAAACGTTCGTTAAGGATACGTTAGTCCTGTTTGAGACTAAGATCACTTAACGTGATCGTTTAGATCCGACAAAAGAGCGTTTGGGCCCTATTGTTCCAGTTTGGGAGATTCATAGTCCAATTTGGGACTAAAGTCTGTTTGGAGGATACGTTAGCCATTTTTGAGGCTAAGATCGACTCAAACGTCTGTTAAGGATACGTTAGTCCAGTTTGAGACTAATGTCAACTTAACGGGACCGTTTAGGTCCAACAAAAGAGCATTTGGGCTCTATTGTGCCAGTTTAGGGACGTGGTGGTCTATTGTCAGTTTAAGGACGTGGTGGTCCATCGCCAGTTTAGGGACGTGGTGGTCCATCGCCAGTTTAGGGACGTTCCGGTCCGATATTAGTTTAAGGACGTTTCGGTCCAATATTAGTTTAAGGACGTTTCAGTCCACGAGTTTAAGGACCCCGCAGTCCATTGTACGTGTATGGTCGTTGGGACCCGTCACCTCTCTGGCGACGTTGAATGATTACAACGACGTATGTCAGAGGAGTTCGGAGATGTACCCTCGAACCAGTAGTAAATTGATTTAAGAGAGCAATCTTGCTCAGTCAATTTAATTTGAGGACTTACGGCCAAAATTGGGCTAAGTCCAGTTGAAAAATATTCGACACCTTTTATTTGTTTCTGGTCTGTTAGACCTGTGCTAGGGCTTGGCCCATTTTTAAATAATGCATTGCATCAATTTATTTTTTTGTTTGGGCTTTGCTCATGATTGATGTAGAGCATCAATTTATTCTGGGCTCTGCAAGGCATCTGCTTTGTTTGGGCTCTGCCCCTTTTAAAATGCATGGCGTTTATATTATTTTGTTTGGGCTCTGCCCATTTATAAATGATGCAGAGCATCAATTTAATTAGGCCTGCTTAGTCTTTTGACTTGGGCCTGGCCCTTTGAGAAATGCATTGCATTTATCAGGCGGTTTGCGCCAATCACTGAGCGCAAGCGCTTATGGTTAGGACACGTGTCATGCTCTAGTAAGCGCAAGCGCAATGTGCTAGTGCGCTGCTGACACGTGGCGCGTTTTGGTGAGCGCAAGCGCAATAGCGCAGTACGCTGCGCTGCTGACACGTGACGTGCTCGGTGAGTTGCGCCAATTCCAGAGAGCAAAGCTCTATTTTAAGAGCGCATAGCGCAAGTAGCTGACACGTGGCGCTCTCTCAAGAGCGCAACAGCGCAGTTTGGAAGTGCAGAGCACCAAGAATCAGAAGTGCAAAGCACTATTTAATTTCTTGATCTACATTTAGATCAAAGAAAAATAAATTTTTCTCTTTTGTTTAAAGAACCAGAGGTTCATAAAAAAGTGCAAAGCACTATTATTACTTATATATATATATATATATATTTTTTTTCTTATTTAAAATTATTGATCTTGTTCTTAGATCAATAATCTATCCATAAGAGAATTTTCTCTTTTTTTTCTAAAGGTTTTTACCTTCTGTTGTTCTTGAGGAGTTTTCAAGAGCTTTCTCCTTTCTCTCTTTTTTTTAGAAGGATGTTGATGCCTTTGAATTGAGGCCTAGGGTCCTTTTTATAGTGCCCATAAATTAGTTAGATTTGTTAAAGAGATCTTTCTCTGAATGATTTGGGGAATTTTCCCCACCGTTGGATCTTTTGATCCAAGGGTTTCTGTTTTGCCGAAGAAAATCTTATTGTTTTAACAAGAACAGAAAAGATTTCTTAGAAATTTAATTCTGTTTGGCGTGGATGCTTCAGCGCGTGACACGTGTCACGCAGCGCAGAGCGCGGCGCAACAGCGCAAGCGCATCTGCGCTGACACGCGTCGCGCAGCGCAGTGCATGCGCAACCGAAGCGTTGCTTCCTTTAAATAGAGCTTTGCTCTGATTGGGCGCGCTGCCTTGGGCGCAGCGTTGATGCGGCTGCGCCAGACACGTGGCGTGTTGCGCGCAGCGCAAAGAATCTGAAGCGTTGCTTCATTTATTAAATTTTAAATTTTCAGAGCAGAGCTTTGCTCTGATTGGGGTAAACAGACTACTACAAATCCTGTCGAACACCTGAAGATGCGTCGTCAAGACATCAGCTCATGAAACGAGCTCTATCTTTTGCTTTTGTCAATGATACTCTGTATAAGAGATCATTTGATTCTCTGTAGCTAAGATGCCTGGGACCTGAAGAGGTAAGGAGAGTCGTTCAAGAAACTCACGATGGACTCTGCGGTTCTCACCAAGCCGGGCCGAAGATAAAGATGAAGATCAAAAGGTTGGGCTACTATTGGCCCACGATGATCTAAGACTGCCTAAAATACGCGAAGCAAAGCCACTCGTGCCAGATTCACGGGGGCTTTATCCATCAGCATCCAAATTTACTACATCCAACGGTGGCTAGCTGGCTGTTCGAAATGTGGGGAACCGATATAATCGGGCCTATCGAACCAGTATCGTCTAGAGGACATCGGTTCATACTGGCAATAACCGATTACTTCTTTAAGTGGGCAGAGGCCATACCTAAGAGAAGTGAAGACGGAGAATATTCTCCATTTCTTCAAGACACATGTCATTTACCGGTTTGGCAGTCCGCGACGGATTATCTCCGATAACGGGCCAGCCTATAGAAAGCCACAAGATCAGCCGTTTTGTACAACATAACATAGACTGGAGATACTCTTCGGTCTATAATCCCCTATCTAACGGTCTAGCTGAGGCTTTCAACAAGATCTTGACGAAGATCGTGAAAAAGATAGTGTCTCGAAATAAGTGGGACTGGCACGAAAGACCGCATGAAGCTCTCTGGGCGTATCGAACTACGTTCAAAATAGCTACGAACACAACGCCGTATGCATTGGTATTCGGCACAGAAGCGGTACTCTCCCTAGAAATAGAGTTACCCTATCTACAAGTGGCAATTCATTACGAGCTAACAGACGAAGAAAATGCTCACCTTCGGCTTGAGGAGCTAGACGCCCTTGATGAAACTCGTCTCATGGCGCAACAAAATCTGGAGGCTTATAAAGCAAAGATGACACGCTCATATGAAAGATTGACTAGGCCGAGAACATTCCGCCAAGGCGAACTCGTGCTAGTGGTCAAAAGACCTATGATCCCCAACTGTACCAAGCGGGGGAAATTCGAGCCGAACTACGAAGGCCCGTATATCATAGACAAAGTTTACCAGGGTGGAGCTTATCTACTCATGGACATGCATGTCGAAAGAACTTTCAGGCCAATAAACGGCCACTTCCTAAAAAAATACTATGCCTAACGAGTCACAGCCTAGGTCAACGATAGATGACGATGCCTATGTCCGCTCTCTATCTTCCTAAGCCCAAACTCTATAAGTAGTAGTCGGCTTACAGACCGAAATGTCGTTAAACTAATATTGGACCACTATGTCCCAAAACTGGCAACGGACCGAAATGTCCTAAAACTAACAACGGACCGAAACGTCCTTAAACTAACAACGGACCGAAACGTTCTTAAACTAACGATGGACTACTATGTCCTAAGGTTGGCTGTTGACTGAGATATCGATAAACTACTACGGACCGCAGCATCCCAAAGCTGACACATAAACAAAAATAGAAGAAAACGGTATTTCATAAGCAAAATGGGCACGGATGAAAACCCGAAAGGGCTCCGTGAGTAAAAACAGCAGGGCTACCGGTGAGTTTTGTGAAAATCCGAAAGGGTGCAATCTCGTTAAAAGACACTTGCAAAGTCCTCTCAACCCTGTAAGGAGAAACCACCTGCGTGAGATCCTTACAACTTACAAGGGAGCAACACACTTAGGGATCCCCATGATTCCTAAGGAGAAATTACACTTACGAGATCCTCACGACTCGTAAGGAGAATTCCCCTTTGAGACCCTCACGACTTACAGGGTTCAAAAGCCTTAAGCTATAGGGATCTGAACCTGTTCTTAAGCCATCACAATCTCCAATGTGGCCCTACAACTGGTTCAATATTGACCCTTGTATACAATCCACGGGCACAAATAAACATTTCCCTAACAAAGTCCCATCAAAGACTAGGGATATGCCCGCACAAGTGGACAACCCTTGTAAGTCCTCTCGACTTATAAGAAGAAAACACTCTTGTAATATACTTACGACTTACGAGAAACCATACACTTGGGAATCCTCACGATTCCTAAGGAGAAAACTCACCTATGAGATCCTCACGACTCGTAGGGAGAAATACCTTTATGAGACCCTTACGGCTCATGAAGTCAAAAGCCTTAGTCGACAGGATCTTAACCATGTTTATTAAGCCACCTTTGTTCAACATCGACAGAGGCAAATGATGATTCTCTCCTGGCAATATCCCAGTTGTAGCGATACTGATGCCTAAATAGGTATAAAATTCCAAGTCCTTTCATAGCAAATGATGATTCGCTCCTGGCAATATTCCAGTCGCAGCGATGCCGATGCTAAGATTGGCACCGGATTTCAAGTTCCATACTCGTGGCAAAAATTCAACGAGCCAAAAATGCATATGAAATAGCCGAAATGATAGGGCAACTTGCAACGAAATCAGCAAGTAAAAATGTATGCATACAAAATAGCCGAAATGGTTGGGCAACTCGCAATAAAAAGCAGCGAGCAAATAAAATAAATAGCCGAAATGATTGGGCACCACGAAAAATAGCCGAAATGATTAGGCAATCACGACTTTCGCGATGTAAAAAGCTGAAATGATAGAGTATCGCGGGAAGAATAAAAAAAATAAATATGAAACTTTTTTCCCTACATGTGAGATCGCATCGATCCCTGTATACAATCCAGGGGCGCAAACAAAGAAGGAGTCGCACCTCCTCTCCCTAGGCTCCATCTCGACGATTCACAGACAGTCTGGAGATCATCCCAACATTCGTTTCACTACCACAGACACAACATCAGCAAGACGGAACCGCGACAACTCCCAGTTCCATGACTCGACGGTACACAGACAACCGAGAGTAAACCCCCGACTCTGTGAAATGGGGATAAAGTCAACCCTTCCTGGTTTGGTGGAACACGGCCTATGTCAATCCCGACCCCGTAGAAAACGTCCAGAGCGGATCATGGTCCTTTCCGAACACGGCTATGTCAATCCTGACCCCGTGGGAAGCATCCAGAGCAAATCCTGGTTTCGTGGAACACGACCTATGTCAATCCTGACCCTGTGGAAAATGTCCAGAGCATATTCTGGTCCTTACAGAACACGGCTATGTCAATCCTTACCCCGTGGGAAGCATACAGAGCAAATCCCGGTTTCGTGGAACACGGCCTATATCAATCATGACCCCGTGGAAAACGTCCAGAGCGTATTCTGGTCCTTGCAGAACATGGCTATGTCAATCCTTACCCTGTGGGAAGCATACAGAGCAAATCCTGGTTTCGTGGAACACGGCCTATGTCAATCCTGACCCCGTGGAAAACGTCCAGAGCGGATCCTGGTCCTCGCAGAATACGGCTATGTCAATCCTGACCCGTGGAAAGCATCCAGAGCAAATCCTGGTTTCGTGAAACACGGCCTATGTCAATCCTGACCCCGTGGAAAACGTCCAGAGCGGATCCTGATCCTCGCAGAACACGGCTATGTCAATCCTGACCCCGTGGGAAGCATCCAGAGCAAATTCTGGTTTCGTGGAACACGGCCTATGTCAATCTTGACCCGTGGAAAACATCCAGAGCGAATCCTGGTCCTCGCAGAACACGGCTATGTCAATCCTGAACCTGTGGAAAACGTCCAGAGCAAATCCTGGTTTCGTGGAACACGGCTTATGTCAATCCTGATCCCATGGGAAGCGTCCAGAGCAAATCCTGGTCCTTGCGGAACACGGCCATGTCAATCCTGACCCTGTGGGAAGCGTCCAGAGCAAATCCTGGTTTCGTGGAACACGGCTTATGTCAATCCTAACCCCGTAGGAAGCGTCCAGAGCAAAACCTGGTTTCGTGGAACACAGCCTATGTCAATCCTGACCCTGTGGAAAACGTCCAGAGCAAATCCTGGTTTCGTGGAACACGGCTTATGTCAATCCTGACCCCGTGGGAAGCGTCCAGAGCGGATCCTGGTCCTTGCGGAACATGGCTATGTCAATCCTGACCCCGTGGGAAGCGTCCAGAGCAAATCTTGGTTTCGTGAAACATGGCTTATGTCAATCTTGACCCCGTGGGAAGCGTCCAGAGCGGATCCTGATCCTTGCGGAACACGACTATGTCAATCCTGACCCTGTGGGAAGCGTCCAGAGCAAATCTTGGTTTCGTGGAACACGGCTTATGTCAATCCTGACCCCGTAGGAAGCGTCCAGAACGGATCCTGGTCCTTACGGAACACGACTTATATCAATCCTGACCCCGTGGGAAGCGTCCAGAGCAAATCCCGGTCCCATAGAACACGGCTAAAAGTCAATCTTGAACCCGTGGGAAATGGCCAGAGCAACCCCTGACTCCGTGAAATGCGGATAGTGTCAACCTCATCCATCACTTACGGGTCCTCTCGACTCGTAAGAGAGAAAGTTCTCTTGTGAGATCCTTACGACTCTCAAAAGAAAACGCACTTAGGAATCCTCACGATTCTTAAGGAGAAATTACACCCACGGGATCTTCTTGACCTGTAGGGAGAAAATTCTTTATGAGACCCTCACGGCTCATAAAGTTGAAAAGTTTTAGGAGGCAGATCCTAACCCTGACTCCTAAGCCATCGCTGTCCTATAAGGAAATCGAAATAGATTATCCACAAAATGCATTTACTAAAAGGGACACACCATCATGAAGCAAAATATATATTTTATTCATGAATCAAAATGAATACAAAGTACAATTTATGAAAGAATAAAAATACTCCCATTCAAGAGTATGTACAAAAGAAGAATAAAAAAATATACAATTCTTCAAGCCGGCGGACGATTTAATAGGTTTGCCAGTTCATCCTTTTTCTGCTGGGCCTCGGCTTCATGATTTATTATCGTTAATAGACGGGCCTCCGCTTGAGCCTGTTGAGCCTGGTATGAGGCAAGCCGACCTTCAAGCTCTTTTTCGGTAACCTTATGAGCTTCGACCATGTCACGAGTGAAAATGACGGCCTTATCAATGACTACCACCTCCTTGATAGCCTCTTGAAGCACCCGCCAAAGTTCATATGCCCGAGTGGTCTTGGCTGTAAGATTGGCTTGAAGTTCCCTCAGCGCTTTGGAAGACAGCTCCCTCTCCGAAAACTTTCGGCTGAGCCTCTTCTCGCATGACAGCATGTTCGCAGCACACCGCTCGATCAACCCTCGTAAGCTCGCTTTTGTGGCCACAACCTCTGAAGGAAGGCATGTACAATCAAGAATATGCAAGCAAGCCTCCACCTGACGACAGAACTCAACCCAGACTTGCACCAATGTTTCATTATGGTAAGTAGCAAGAAAGGAAAGAGAACCGTTGGCTTCAGCGGCAAACGCTTCGGCCGTGATCAGACTGCCAGCACGAAGGTCTTCAATCAGGGCTAACAGGGAGTGAAGGCTTAGCTTTGCCATCCGTTCCGAGGCACGTAGAGCATAGGGACCGGGTGGCATGACTATGCGAGATTCTAGCATGGTAAGAACTGACAAAGCTGTTAAGATTCATAAACAATCAGCTAGACTGGTAAGTAAAGAGCAAATGGAACAACGTTGAAACTTTACTTACCCACAGTCATGCAAGAAGGGTCTGAAGACTCCCCAGGCCTGTCAAGAATCTTAACTTCGTCATCGGCCTCCAGAACTGGAGAAGACATCAGTATCGTTTTATGGAATAATGATAATACCGTGAAGAAGGCGAGCAACACTAACCTTGCCCGGAAGATAGGACGATGCGTCGAGGGGATATTGCCTGCGGAGCGGCCATCTTTAGCAAACGTTGAAAGGATTTTCTGGGAGACAGATCAGCGATGGACGCCGCTAACCCGCGTAATTCTGAAAAGACAGAAAGGTTCAGATAATGGAGAAATTATCAAAATAAAATATAGAAGGATACCTTCGATACTTCTCCCGCTTTGGACTGGAGAGATAGCAGCTTCGGCGGCCTCCTCCATGCCCCCAGGCACGTCATAGGGGATGTAGGCCGGTATAATAACTTCTGATTGAGGAGCAGTAGCCGCCATTGCAGGCTCCAGTGAAAGGACGGTGGCCTCGACTACCTGTTCACTAGTCTCTGGGCCGTCCCCAGAAAGATCCATTGAATCCGCGGCCAATGAAGATGCCTCTTCCGGGAGAGCAAGCACCGGGCGGACGGAAATCACCGATGGGAGCTCCGTGGCAGGAACAACAGTTGTATCGACCCCCTCTACACTCACTAGTGGCTCATCGGGGATATTTGTAGAGTCCATGGTCAAGGCGCAACTCGAACTCAGATCCTCCGCTATTGCCGAAGTCCCTGCAAAGTTTTCACGAGGGTATATATATATATAAGCAGTATAAAATATTACAAAGAGATATATGAGTATACCAATGCGCAAAGGAGCCTCTAGTATGGCTTTTCTAAGTTGGCGTCCCTTCCGGAGGAGGTATGCTCGCCGGGGTTCGAGGGTAGACTCGTGACCACCGATCCACAACGAAAGCGCATCTTCGGCGTCGGCTGAGATAGGCTGCTTAAGGGCTCTCTTGCCTCTTTCTTCCAAAAGACCTATGAATATCCACCATATCGATGGAGGATCTTCATAAAAGATGACGGCAGGATAAGGCCTCTACGGGATCCTTACATTCTCAGATTCATCTTTTGAGCGTCTTATAGCCTCAGCCAGTTGTGCAGTTTCCTCGGCAGATGATCCCGGGAAAAGCAGACCACCATCTGATTCTTGCATGGCTAGTGGTTCATCTTGAAGGATAGGCTCTGATTCCACTAAAACGTCAAGCGGATTGGTGACCGTCTTCTTTCGTCTTTTGGACCCAGAACTCGCTGCAGAAGACGATCGCCTCTTTCCCCTTGGTGCTTTAGTGCGACGTTGACCCACTTCACTTTCAATATCCTCACTCGGCGGTGCTACCGACGACGACACCGCCATTGCTGACGCTACAGCTGATGATACTGCTACTGGCACCCTATTGGCTCTTGATTGAGCTCTAGTTCGCGGCGGCACACCAGCTGTGGGAGTTAGATCCACTTCCGCCGCCTCAGGAATAAGCACGACACTAGTATCTCTCAGGGAAGGGCGGACCACTGCCCGCGGTCGCGGCGGGACTCTAGTAGCCTGGATCAGAGTGGGAGCCCTATATCTGAGGAGCATCCTCCTCTCCTCGGCAATAATGAGACTGACTCAATGGAGGTACCAGCCTGTGAAAGACCCCACACATCGAGGAATATAGTCAGCTTCAGGAATCACGAAGCGAGAGCCGGTGTTCAGCCGCATGAAGTGATGGGCGGCGTCACGAACAACTTCTGACGACGGGCTAGGCTCCACTATAAACGCCTTAAAGGGGACACCCTGGTCATATCCAAGTTGCCGAGCAAAGCGGTGTGGGTTATACCGCATAAAAAGGGCCGCACAGTTCTGACGGAATACCAGATAACCCGGTCTGATCGAATATAGGTGCATGGCTTCCTTGGGCTTCAGAGAAGGTACTCCCTCCTTCGACGAGTCGCAAAGCTGTTGAATCGGTCCTGAAGGAGCAGAGAGGACTCGATCGTTGAATACCATTCCGCCCGTATTGGCATAGGGATTAATCAACACACGAATAGCTCCGGACTGAGTCGGATCCGGAGCAGAAGCATCCACCAATCTCATAAGCCGCGGAAAAGTGTAGGCATCATAAAAGCTGGGTCTCTTATGCGCGGCAAATGCCCCTAGCACGTGCATCTCAATCCATGACGTAAAGTAATGAAGAGAGAAATTTACTGCATCCATGCCTGGGGTTGAGGTATTGGCTGCAGCGTTTAGCCCATGATACAGATGCGCTAGCCCCGCAATGCCCACCGCTAGTCGCGTCCTTTCAGCAATGCGATGAGCAGGATAAATGATCGAGACTCTCATGAAACGACGGTGCATGGGAATGGCGAACTAGCTGAGCCAGATGCTGATAAAACCTATGAAGAAAGTCTCTTCATCTATGCTAGGGGTTGCGATCGACTCAAAAGATACAGCCGACAGGATTGGAATGTAGAACTGCGGCAAATCCTCTTCTTTAGCCGGTAGCTTATTTAGACCGAACCCGAAAAGGTTGTTGATATTTGCGAACTTCGGAGCCGTCTTTGATAGAACGTCTCCGTGAAGGAAGCAGGCAATAAAGCTTTTAAAAGTGACACCCTGCTCATCTGATTCTGCGAACAGCTTTTCAAAAATGTCCAGAGTCTTGATTAGACTTGGGTGCTTGTGGTGGACGGCATTTTCAGTTGACAGGCCGTCAAGCATAGCAGGCTCAGTTTCGAAGACATACTCATCAGGAGGCACCAGTTCTTCATAGAGTGTGCCCCTGACCGGCAACCCCGAGATCTCGCGAAACTCTTCCAGAGAAATTGAAACTTCGCGGTCCCCTAGAAAGAAGGTGTTGGTGGGAAAATTCCATTGATTTAAGAAAGCCTTAACCCACCAGACATGGGAGACTGATAGTAGAAGAGAGATGCGTACACCGCCTGATAGAGCCCGACCCTCTGCAATCGCGCATGATGAGCAGATAAGATATAATGAGCCCAAAGAAGGTAACCCGTGGGTTGTCGAGGAGTAAGTCTTATTTTGTAAACCTGACCCAAGGCTGGGCTTCACCTTGGCAGATATAACGCCCTAAAATGTCTATAGCTGGCACAGGGTGGTTCGGAATTACAGTTGTTGACGGCTCGAGCCGTCTCGTAGGGGTCCAGTTCAACATCTCCTTAGCGAAAGCGGTTCGTGGACGCTCCATCGGTAAAAATGGATAGGTAGGCTCAGTTGGTATCTCGCAGAGAAAGCTGCGGCGACCGCGGATGATGTGCCCATACCAGGTCCTCCATAAAAGCAAGTGGGTGCAATTAGGGTCATGAGCTCCGATCATCGCCATCGCCTCTTCATCAGACGGTGACTGATGAAAGGCAGCCTCCGAGCGAGTAAAAGGGAAGTACGGAAAAGAAGCCAAATTTCCTGAAATAAAAGAAGGGGAAACTGTTAAGCGAAGCCAACACGTGTATATATATATGTTTATAAATGTATATATATAAAAAGATAGTGGAAGAAAGCAAAAAACGACTTATTTTATGGGACCATTGGTTAAAAAACACATGGGCCCCACAAAATCAAGATGGCGGCTCACTAATAATGAGGCCAGGCAATCATCATGAGAATAAAGGGAAGATTCTCAATGAATTCAAATGACTCTACACATTCCCCCAAAGAGAAACCCATCTTGGACTCTGCGAAAATCAAGTAGAATTTCTACTGAATTTTTTCTTGCAAGAACAACTCAGGATGAAAAATCCCAAGAAGTCTTCTTTTAAGAACTAAGTTCTTTAGAGAAATTAAATTTCTTTTGAATGGAGGAATTAAATTCCCAGAAAATATTTTTCAGAGCTAAAGCTCTTTGGAATGGAATTAAATTCCAGAGAGAAGACAAGTATCACCATCGATCCCTAAGATCAGAGAAGCCCTAGCAAGAGGATTAAGGATTGGAATTCTTTTAAAAAAACTTGGAAAGATGGATTCTTGTTAAAGGGAAAAACCCTTGGTATGGGTTTAAAATCCAAGAGAAAATTTCCACAAGGAGTTCCTCAGCCGTTCAAGATTTTTACCTGAAAAAGGAAATCTTTTATTGACAGACTTAACCTCTGGAAATTTTTGAAACAAAGAACTAAGCTCTGGGTAAGAGAATTAAATTCTTAGAGAAAAAACGAGCAAGGAAGAAGATGGAAAAAGTGGAGGCGCTTCTGAAGAGACCCCTGCATTTATAGGATGTGATGGGGAACGGTTCATCTTCCATATTCCCTATACAGATCCAACGGTCACAAAGGTGACAGCGTTGCACTCACATGCAAACACGTGAGAACAACGCTGTGGGGGCATTTGTTCCCTCATAAAAATATCACAAAAAATCCCAATGGGGCATCACGTGCTCACACGTGCCAAGAGTCACGTGCTGACACGTGATGATTTCCTGGGACTCTGTTATAATGGAATTAAATTCTAATCAGGCAAGCAATTAGTAGAGTCACGTGTCCACACGTGATAGACCTTTAAAGAACCCACTGAAAGAATTAAAAGACATAATAAAATGGCAAGGAAAGATCCCAATGAGGCATTGCGTGTCTACACGTGACCAAGGGTCACGTGATGACACGTGATGAGTCCTTAGCTCTTTAAAACAGCAGAATTAAATTCTGATTAAAATGTTAATCAAGGGGGTCACGTGTCAACACGTGATGGGTTCCTAAGCTCCTTAATTAATAGAATTAAATTCTACAGAAATGATCAAACAGTGGGATCACGTGCCAACACTGATAAGCTCTTAAGCCTTCTGAACTAATAGAATTAAATTCTAATTGAGACAAAAATCAAAAACCCTAACTGGAAAAATATTTCTTTAAATCTTTCCAAACAAAAAAGATGACGCTCTATAAAATGGAGCACCGTTGGATTAAAAATCCAATGGTGATTAAAAATCACCAATTTATGAAAAGTTTTTATACAAGGAAAGATTTCCCTAAAATTTTCCAAGAATAACAGATAAAATATCTTTTTAAATCTAATGGTGAATAAAATTCACTGGATGATCTAAAAGATCATGTTGGTTACAAAAAACAACCAAAATCTTTTGATGAAAGATTGACTAAACAAATTGATTCTTTTCTTTCTCCTATAAATAGGACCTTAGAAGAAAATGATCTTTGGATTTAAGGAGAAAAACAACAACAGAGAGAAAAAGATAGGAGAATTTAATTCTCAAGAGAGAAAAGAAGATCTTTTCAGAGAAAAGAAACCTTAGGTGAGAAAGGGGAAAGAGATCTAAGCTCCATAAAATAAAAGAGAATTTAATTCTCAAATTTAAGAGTTTAACTCTTCTGAATAAGAACTTAGTTCTTCCTTTGGTTGGAGATCTGCATCTGCAGATCTCCCCACAAGTTAAGAATTTAATTCTCATCGGAGAGATTCTGCCATGAAGATCCAAAACTTAGAGGGAGAATTGAGTTTAAGGAATTTAATTCCCCCAAATTTATAGGAATTTAATTCCTCCAAATGAAACTAGAGTTTAACCCTATATGAGAATTTAATTCTCCCAAATTCATATGAATTCAATTCCTCCAAATAAAACTAGGATTTAACCCTACATAAGAATTTAATTCTTCCATATACATAGGAATTTAATTCCTCAAAACAGAATTAGGGTTTAACCCTACCAAAGAATTTAATTATCAAACCAAGAGACTTAAAGCTCTCCATGCACGTAAAGAACTTAGTCATGTGGTAACACGTGACCCTCATTCTCAATGAGTAGAAAAGAAAGAACAATACTAGGTCACGTGCCCCCACGTGACCCTTAAACAGACTCCCCAAAATGAGAAGGAAAAAGCTTGGAGGCAATGCCTCACGTGCTCACATGTGACCCTCAAAAATGAAGGGAACAAAACCAAAGCAGTACTGATTTTGGGCACCCTCACGTGTCCTCACGTGATCCCTAATAAACATTTTAAAAATTAATGCATGGATACCCATCACATGCCCACACGTGATGGCCGTTAAGATTAAATGTTTAACACTTCTGTGAATATTCTGAGAACAAATAACAGAGGCAATGCCTCACGTGTCCCCACGTGACCTTTAATTAACACCTTTTTTAAAAGAGCAAATGAGGTGAAACAGAAGAATCAATACACAATACATTGGCACTATCACGTGTCCACACGTGATGATTATAAAGATTGTAGGGTGTTTTTCGTCACCCCAGTGAGATGGGAATACGCGCGCGCTTGTCAGGCGTACTACAGATTCCCCCTGCCTAGGGTAGGCCGGGGTTTAATGATTGTGGGGATCCGAATCTCCGGCAGCCGCGGACTAAACTGCCGTTAATTACCCCTCGCCTTTGGGGCGAGGGAACCTCCGATTAACGGGTTAAACTGGTCATGCGAACCCAATGTGCGGTGTGCGTGTGTTCTGTTTTGAAAGGGGGGTTTTGGATATATCGGGAGCCACGCAGAGTTTTTACGGGGGTCCCGCTACCCGGATAGCGGGCTGGGGGTCAAGGGGGCTAGCAGCCCCCTTGCGGGGTTTCGGGGCAGCGCCCCGGCCCGAAAATTTTTTGGAGGGGGAGAATGTTGCGGAGTATGTGTATGTGTACATTTGTATACAAATGTATATATACACACATATATATAAATAAAGGGGAAAAGGCATCCAAAGGATGCATGGGGCAGCACCTTGGGCGCTGTGCGCTTAGGTGCTGTGCGCTCAGGTGCAAGCGCGCCACGTGTCGGCACGTGGGCGCTTTGCTCATGAGCGCTGCGCGCAGGAGCGCAAGCGCGCGCGCCACGTGTCGGCACGTGGGCGCTTTGCGCATGAGCGCCGCGCGCTGGAGCGCAAGCCCGCGCGCGCCACGTGTCGGCACGTGGGCGCTTTGCGCATGAGCGCCGCGCGCTGGAGCGCAAGCGTGCTGGTGCGCAAGCGCGCGCGCCACGTGTCGGCACGTGGGCGCTTTGCGCATCGTGCTGGTGCGCAAGCACGCGCGCCACGTGTCGGCACGTGGTCGCTTTGCGCACGAGCGCTGCGCGCGGGAGCGCAAGCGTGCTGGTGCGCAAGTGCGCGCGCCACGTGTCGTCACGTGGGCGCTTTGCGCATCGCGCTGGTGCGCAAGCGCGCGCCACGTGTCGGCACGTGGTCGCTTTGCGCACGAGCGCTGCGCGCTGGAGCGCAAGCGCGCGCGCCACGTGTCGGCACGTGGGCGCTTTGCGCTCGCGCGCAGTGCGCTGGAGCGCAAACGCGCCACGTGTCGGCACGTAGGCGCTTTGCGCTCGAGCGCTAGCGCGCCGGCGAGGAAAGGAGGGCTTTTAGCCCCAGAAACTTTCGAAAGAGAAATTAGTGGAGTTAAACTCCTAAAAAAAAGGGAAAATGTTTTGGTTGGGGAAATAGGTTCTTCTTCCTCCTCTGTCTGGCTCAAGAGATGTGAGATCTAAAAAAAATCTTTTCTTTTTGAGATCTAATGATAGATCTGAGTTCCCCTTTGTGGGTTTTGTGGTGAAAAACTAATTTGTTTTGAAAAAGGAAGAGTAAAACTCTTGATTTAATTCAAAAGAAAGAAGAGGGTTTTGGAACCTTGAAGAAGGAAGAAAGATCTCAGATCTGAAACTTTTTTTTGGAGAGAGAAAAAAGTTGTTAGATTTTTTCATTATCTTTGCCTTTATAGGCCATACATTTTACACATAGTCCCTTGGGCTTCACAAAATGGCATTTTGCCTATCCCATGGCTCATGTGCCATTTCTTTTTGCACATAAGCCATGGGCTTTACAAAAATTTGGCTTTATGCCTATTTTTCTTACATTTATCCGAAAATAAAATAAAAGAAATACAACAAAATTATTTATTACAAAATTTTTATCTTGGCATGGGGGGAGGCCGGCCGCTTCATGTACGGGCTCGACCCGGGCATGGGCCCACTGGATCTGGGCTTGGGCCCACTTGGCTTGGGGTTGACTTTGATTTTGACTTGGTCAACCGCGGTGTAAATTTTTACCCCAACAAATTGCCCCCCATCAATAAATGCACACCGCATATGTGGGTCGTGTGCATGAAATTGATGGATCTTCTTTCACGTGGAGGCGACTTGATTTGGTTTCCGCTTTTGGGAAGCTGGCACTGCCCTTTTTACGACATGGACGGTCGTTGCTTGACATGTCTCCGAGACGGAGTGTCCGTGATAGACGTTTTCCCTGACCCGGAGTTATCTGGTTCCCGCTTTGTAGGAATCCTGCGCTGCCCTTTTTGCGACTTGGACGGTCGGTACTGCCCTTTTAGCGACGTGGACGGTCGGTTCTGCCCTTTTTGTGACTTGGACGGTCGAGGCTGCCCTTTTAGCGACGTGGACGGTCGGTGCTGCCCTTTTAACGACGTGGACGGTCGGTTCTGCCCTTTTTGCGACTTGGACAGTCGGTGCTGCCATTTTAGCGACGTGGACGGTCGATACTGCCCTTTTAGCGACGTGGACGGTCGGTGCTGCCCTTTTAGCGACGTGGACGGTCGGTGCTGCCCTTTTAGCGACGTGGACGGTCGGTGCTGCCCTTTTAGCGACTTGGACGGTCGGTGCTGCCCTTTTAGCGACGTGGACGGTCGATGCTGCCCTTTTTGCGACTTGGACGGTCGGTGCTGCCCTTTTAGCGACGTGGACGGTCGGTTCTGCTATTTTTGCGACTTGGACGGTCGGTGCTGCCATTTTAGCGACGTGGACGGTCGGTGCTGCCCTTTTAGCGACGTGGACGGTCGGTGCTGCCCTTTTAGCGATGTGGACGGTCGTTGCTGCCATTTTAGCGACTTGGACAGTCGGTGCTTGATTTGACTTGCTCTGCTTCTTGCAATGTCAGGAGTAGACTTGACTTTCTCCGCTTCTTGCGGTGTCGGAGTGGAAGTTGACTTGTTGATTTTGATTTGGGTTGACATCAGCATCGCTATACTGGAATATGGTACCAGGAGCGAATCATCATCTGTCATGGAGAGGATTTTGGGATTTTGGTTTTTGTTTGGCATCTGCATTGCTGCACTGGAATAATGCCAGGAGCAACTCATCATTTGCCCCGAGAGGATTTGGGAGAAATTGGGATTGTTTTACGCCCGTGGATTGTATACAGTTTTGCAGGATGTATGATCCAGACCGTAGGGCCGGAAAAATTTCGGGACTTTGTCGGCGTCTGCATCGCTGCACTGGAATATGGTACCAGGAGCGACTCATCATTCGCCGTTGGGGTATGGGATTTGGAATTTGGTTGGCGTCTGCATCGCTGCACTGGAATATGGTACCAGAAGCGACTCATCATTCGCCATTTGGGGATTGGGGAGCGATGGCTTAGGAGACAGGTTTAGATCCCTATCGCCTAAGGCTTTTTCAATTTTATGGGCCGTGAGGGTCCCATAAAAGCATTTCCTCCCTACGAGTCGTAAGGATCCCGCAGGTGTATTTTCTCCTTAAGAGTCGTGAGGACTCCTAAGTGTGTTTTTCCTTTATGAGTCGTAAGGATCCCACAAAGGTTTGTTCTCCTCATGTATCGTGAGGACATATGAGTGGGTTTTCTCAATGGAGCATAATTCCAAAGGCGGAGACCAGCCGCGTAACTGGTAATTGTGGTGGGGCATGGGTATGACGAGAATTATTTAAGCCCGTGGTAGTCAACTTGGGGACCAACCGTAGGGCTGGGAGAATTTTGAGAAATTGGATTTTGGTTGGCGTCTGCATCGCTGCACTGGAATGTGGTACCAGGAGCGACTCATCATTCGCCGTTTGGGGACTTGGAATTTGGATCTTGTTTGGCATCAGCATTGCTGCACTGGAATAATGCCAGGAGCAACTCATCATTTGCCTCGGGAGGACTTGGGATTTGGGTTTTTGGTCGGCATCAGCACCGCTAACACTGAAGCAAAATGCCAGGAGCGACTCATCATTTGCCGTTGCCCGTTGAGGAACGATGGCTTAGGAGACAGGTTTGGGTCCCTATCACCTAAGGCTTTTCAATTTTATGGGCCGTGAGGGTCCCATAAAAGCATTCTCTCCCTACGAGTCGTAAGGATCCCGCAGGTGTATTTTCTCCTTAGGAATCGTGAGGATTCCTAAGTGTGTTTCTCCTTCGTGAGTCGTAAGGATCTCACGCAGGGGTTTTTTCCTCACAAGGTCGAGATGACTTTGCGAGTGTATTTCATCTCTTTTCACGAGTTTGCGCCCTTTCGGGTTTTCACAGACTCGCCGGTAGTCCTGCTGTTTTTACTCACGGAGCCCTTTCGGGTTTTCATCCGTGCCCATTTAGCTTGTGGACATACCGTTTATTTCTTCTTCTTCTTCTTTTTTTTTTGCCGCTGGTGGGACTTTAAAAGTAGTCTCACCGGCAGGATTTGGGAGAGATAGGGGTCATTTACGCCCGTGGATTGTATACGGTTTTGCAGGATGCATGATCCAGACCGTAGGGCAGATGTGCTCAATTCGCCTGCGACTTGGAGCATTCACGTGTAGTATTTCTTGAGATATCGGCCATTGATGGGTGGCATGGGCCTTTCTCCCTCGGCACTTATTAGTTGGTAGGATCCTCCGTCAAACACTTTCTCGATGACGTATGGCCCTTCCCAGTTTGGATCGAATTTTCCCTTGGCATGTCGATTGGGGATAATCGGTCTTTTGAGGACCAACACCAATTCACCTTTCTTGAAAGCGCGGAGATGGGTTATCTTGTCATAGGCCCGTGACATTTGGGCTCGGTATAGCTCCAGACTTTGCTGTACCGCGAGCCTCTTTTCTTCGAGGGCATCGAGTTCTTCAAGTCGAAGGAGCACGTTTTCCTCCTCCGTCAACTCATGCTGAACGGCCATTCTTAAACTTGGAACTTCGACTTCGAGGGGGAGGACCGCCTCCACTCCGAAGAGCAATGAGTATGGAGTGGACTGAGTTGGAGTACGGTGCGTTGTACGATATGCCCACAATGCCTCGTGAAGCTTGAGATTCCAGTCTCTCTTGTTGGCTGAAGCATTTTTCCTCAGGAGCTTGCATAGAGTCTTATTGAAGGTTTCGGCTAGCCCATTGGCTCTTGGATTATAGATGGAGGAATATCTCCAGTCTATCTTGTGCTGAGTAGCGAACCTCGAGACATTGAAGCTCTTGAAAGAAGGCCCGTTGTCAGAAATGATTCTTCTTGGTGTACCGAAGCGGTATAGGATATTATGCTGGAAGAATGTCAGAATATCTTTTGTCTTGACTTCTTTCAGCGGGACAGCTTCAGCCCATCTGGAGAAGTAGTCTGTCGTGGCCAGTATGAACCGGTGGCCTTTAGATGACGGAGGATCAATTGGGCCAACAATGTCGGTGCCCCAGACTTCGAAGGGCCACGACGCCACCGTAGGATGTAATGGATTGGGATGCTTGTGAATAAAATCACCGTGAATTTGGCAGATATAACATTTCTTTGCATGCTCTCCGCAATCCCGTATCATGGTGGGCCAGTAATACCCAAGCCGTTTGATTTGAAGCCGCATCTTGGGGCCAGATTGGTGAGCACCGCAAACGCCCGAGTGGACATCTTTCATGACCTTTTGGGCTTCGGCCAATGACAGACACCTGAGCCAGAGTTGGTCGTATGACCTGCGGTATAACGTGTCATTTACAAACACGTATCGGAGAGCTCTTTTCTTCAGCTGAATCCTCGCAGATTTTTCTTCGGGCAGCTTGTCGTATCGGAGGTACTCTATGAAGGGTTCTCTCCAATCGGGCTCGTCTTGGATGATCGAAGCTTCTTCCGCAGGACTGCTCTTCTGTTCCGCGCTTTCCTCTTCTCGTAGAGAGACTGGGGGTAGAATTTGCCGGCTCCTAACTGTGATCAGAATTTCGTCCATGTCAGGATCAGCCAGCTCCTTGGCTAAGCGAGCGAGTACATCAGCCTTTCCATTCAACGCTCTAGGAACTCTCGTTAGTTCAATATGAGTGAACCTTTTCATGAGTTCCACCACTCGACCTCTGTACCGAGCTAACTCGGGTTTGTATATCTTATAGTCGCCGCTTACTTGGTTAACGACAAGCTGGGAGTCACCGTAGACTCGTAGCCGACGGATTTCCATTTCTACGGCAAGCTCCAAACCAGCTATCAGAGCTTCATACTCAGCTTCATTGTTTGTCCGAGGCTCGGTGAGAGCAAAAGAACGCCGTAGGGTTCCCATTGATGGTGTGATGAACACCAATCCTATCCCTGCTTTTATCTCCGGGACGCTTGATTTACTGGAGGTCCTTATTGACGAGGCTCCATCGAAATAGAGCTCCCAACATGGCTCATCTTCCTCGAGGTGCAGCACTTGTTCATCGGGTAACTCACAATTTAGCGGCGACCCTTCTGGTATGGGATGAGCGGCGAGAAAGTCTGCAATAGCTTGCCCTTTTACTGCTTTCTGAGGGGTATAAACTATGTCAAACTCAAGTAGCATAACAGCCCATCTTGCCATTCTGCCGGCTAGGCTCGCTCCGGTCATCAAGTGTTTGAGCGGGTCGACCTTGGAGATCAGCATAACCCGATGAGCGAGCAGATAGTGCCTCAGCTTCTTCACAGCAAATATCAGAGCCAGGCATTGCTTTTCGATTGGGGAGTAGTTGTGTTCCGCCCCGACTAGAGTTCGACTGAGGTAGTAGAGGGCATTTTCTTTTCCTTCCTCGTTATTCTGGGCAAGGAGCGCACCGAGTGACTCGTCCAGCGCGGCAGTGTAGAGAATCAGCGGTTTATTTGGAATGGGAGCGGCCAGCACTGGAGGGTGCAACAAGTATTGTTTGATGCTTTCGAACGCTGCTTGACACTCGGCATCCCAAATAAAAGGAGCTCCTTTCTTCATGAGCTTTGAGAAGGGCCTACATCTCCCCGATAAATTTGAGATAAACCTCCGTATGTAAGCAAGCTTGCCTTGAAAAGATCTTAGCTGCGTCAGACTCTTCGGAGGGGGCATCTCTATGATGGCCTTTATCTTTGATGGGTCAACTTCAATCCCTCGATGTCGGACTATGAAGCCCAGGAATTTTCCCGATGACACGCCAAAAGCGCACTTCAGAGGATTCATCTTCAGATCGTATTCCCTCAGTCTGGTGAGAACGGTCCTGAGATCTTGGATATGATCGGCCTTGGCTTTAGTCTTGACGACCAGATCATCAACATAGCATTCGACGACTTTATGGATTAGGTCATCAAAGATATTAGTCATTGCCATTTGATATGTAGCACCTGCGTTCTTCAGTCCGAATGGCATTACCTTATAGCAATATATTCCGATCGGGGTTCGAAATGCTGTGTGCTTCTCATCCTCAGGCGACATCTTGATCTGATTATATCCAGACGAGCCATCCATAAAGGTGAACAGTTCGTAATTTGAGGTGTCATCGACCATCATTTCCATGACCGGTAGCGGGAAGTCGTCTTTAGGACATGCCTTGTTGAGGTCCCTGAAATCGACACAAACTCGGATCTGCCCATTTTTCTTCTTCACTGGGACTATGCATGCGATCCAGTCTGCATATTTCTCTTCCCTGATGAAGCCGGCATCGATGAGTTTCTTGGTTTTCTCGATGATCTTTTCTTCCAACTCCCTTCTCATTCTTCGAGGAGCTTGTTTGACTGGCTTAGCATCAGGAGATATAGCCAGCTTATGCACGGCTACCTCAGGGGAAAGGCCAAGCATTTCTTTGTACGTCCACGCGAAGCAGTCGACGAACTCACGCAGCAGGGTAATTATCTGCTCTTTCATTTCTTCCGACAAGAGTGAGCTGATGTAGGTCGGCCTTGGATTATCGGGCGTTCCTAAGTCAATCTCGGTTAGCTCATCAAAGGTTGCTTGTCCGCCATCTTCGAGCTCTTGAGGAGCTTCTTCTGGCTCGGCTATCTCGTCATCATCATTTGATCTTTCGCTGGCCTCACCAACATGGATCATGTAGCACGCTTTGGAATCAGGTTGAATGTAGCCTATGCCCCGTCTATCTGGAATTCGCCCATCGATGAGTGCTCGGACCTGGGGCGGATACCATAGCCCTTCGTAAAACTTTGCTTCGGACTCCGTTTGATATAACCGGCATCCGCACTTCTTAAAGTATTCCTGCATCTCGGGTGCATAGTATCTGGGATTGAGGACGGCTCTTATGCCTCTCTCATAGGGAAGGCACGCGACAGAAAGATCGTCCGGGTGCACAACGGGGTTTGACCCGTAAAACAGGATGCCCTTCTGTCCATTTTTCCTCCCGGGCACGTAGAAAGTTTTCAGCTGGTCCACGGTAGAGACTGACAATGCGTCGAGCTCTTTGCACATCCGTTCCGGCACCCTTGTGATGGCCAGGGACCCTTCTGCGACTTCGAAGGTCTCTCGTAGTTTCGCTTGCTGCATGGGGGGCCGATCTGCACAGCTGTTGCACGGCGGGTCCTCTTCTTCTGACTCTTCAGTGTCACTGCCAAGATGAGGGCGGACTTTACTGCTAGATGGGCCTTCAGTAACAGATTCGTCCGTATCGCTGCCGAAATGAGGGCGAGTTTTGCGGAAGGGCGGGCTTCCAGCGTCGGACTCATCAGTGTCGCTGCCGAAATGCGGGCGCACTTGGGTATTTTTGCTTTTGAAAGTGATAGCCGGCGCAGATTTGCTTTTGAGTCTTGGGGTCGTTCTATCCTCAGTCAGTTGTGGCTTAGCATTTTGGTGGTTCGTAAAGTACCGAGAATCTTCATATCGGACTTCATGCACACCGAACGGCTGGATGTCTCCGTCAATGCGTCTTTCTTCGCCATTTTTAGTATACTTCATGCATTGATGGAGAGTTGACGGGATGATGCCGTAATCGTGGAGCCACGGCCGCCCCAAGAGAATCTTATAAGACGTGTCGGCGTCGATCACGTATATCTTAGCTTCAGTTTGCAGATCCCCAAATTTGATTGGCAAAGCTATAGACCCCAGAACTTGCTGACAATTTTGGTTGAAGCCTTGAATGACAATCCTTTCCCTTGACAGGTGTCGGACGTCCATTGACAAACTCTTCAGAGTTCGCAAGTTCATGATGTTCACTGAGGACCCCGGATCAATCAATATGTGATTAATTCGATCTCCGTCGCTGTACCCGGTCACGTAAAGCGGCCGATTATGCTCAGTCGTTCCCAGTAGCAAGTCTTCATCTTTAAATGTGACTGCGGCGGCATGCAAAGCGTGCTGGGCTTCTTTCATGTTAATTTCCGCAAAGTGAGCCTGATACCGCTCGGGGTTTTGTAGAGCGTGAATGAGAACATCTCTAAGCTCCTTAGATAGGACCAAGGCGTCGTAGATGCTCAGGAGAGATGGAAGCTTCCGGAGATGTGCCAAGACATTATAGTCCACCGAGGAAGGACTTATATTTTCATCGGCCGGTTCTCTGCCATCTTCTTCATTAGCGACTTGTTTTTCCTTCCCTTCTGGGGCGTTGCCCTGATTTTGCAGTAGAGCCCTGCCGCTTCTGAGCTGGATTTGATTGGCCTTTATGGTGAGCTCCTCATCCTCTTCGGGAAAACAGAGATCATCCTCGGAGTCGCTGCCAAGATGGATGGCATAGCAGGTCACTACTGGGATCTCTTCATTGGAGTCTTCTTCTAACTCCTTCAGAATTTCAGCCGCTTGTACAGGGAAGAACTCCTTCAATTGAATCAATGTTCTTTCCCTTTGTTCATATTCTTCGAGGGAATCGATATATTTTTGAATGGTCGATCTCCCTGCAGACTCTTTTTCGCGCCGAGCTGCACTTTTCTTCTTCTTGAGCTTCTTGGATTTTGAGCCTGATGGAGTCGCATTGGCAGCTGGACTGGTAGGCTTCTTCTGTCCTTCCCATTCCATCCTGGGCTCTTTCTGAAGTAGCTTTAGCATCTTCTTCGTCTTATTAGATATGTGCGTACTCCACGGAGGCCGCGATGAGTCAGTTTCGTTTTTCAGGGCCGCGGGTTCAGCTGTCTGCTCCCAGAAGGCTTCAACTTCTGTCTGTATAAAGTTGGCGGTTGCAACTTGATTGTTCACCAACACGCTTTTGGACAGCTCGATCTCTCCAGCCTTGTACTGCTTCTCGACCCAGTCTTTGAAGATATAGCAATCCTCGATCGCATGGCTCACTACTCGGTGGTACGGGCAATACAGAGGATTGTCGGTCATTTTTGCTTCTTGGGGTCTTTTCGACTCCGGCAATTGTAGGCCATTGTTCAAGGCATCTTTAAATATCTTGCGGACCTTGTCCCTTCTGAAAGAGTAAACCTTGTTCTTTTTCTCCTCTGGGGAAGGCCCATCTCCTCCCAGCAATGGCTTTCGAGACCGGTTGGTTTTGGATTCGCCCACCCTTCGCTTTTCTTCATTGTCGGAGGCATTGAAGACATTGGTACTGCTGGAACTCCCGCTTCTACGGTTGTCGTCCCGCTTGCTTTTCCAGGTTTTGTCTCTCTGGGAATCCGGCGGGGACTCTTGCTTCGAGCGTTCCAGCATTTGGACTTTCTTGGTTAGCTCCTGAAATGTCTTGAGGCCCGCCGTACACAAGAATGGGACCATCCAATTGCTGAGGTTCCCAATGAGAAGGCTGACGGACTGGTCCTGCTCCAGCGGCGGTTCGCACTTGACTGTGAGATTGCGCCATCGGGCGATAAAGTCGGTGTTGCTTTCATTCTTCCCCGGCTTGGTCCTCACAAGGTCGGCAATGGAGATTTTATCACTGACACTCATGAACCTTTGCCGAAACAGAGACTCCATTTGGGCAAAGGTAATGACGGACGCGTCCGGTATACTCGCATACCAGTCGAAGGCAACGCCGGTCAGGCTGTTGACAAACTGACGAAGAAGGAGCGCGTCATTGCCCCCTATATTTCCACACGATGCTTTGAAGTGGGCGACGTGCTGGTTTGCATTCCCCGTTCCATCAAATCTTCCGAACTTAGGAATGACGTAGCCGCTTGGGAACTCAATCAGATCGTACTGCGCGGGATATGGCCGACCACTACTACCGATTTCTTTCTGAGCTTCAGCTTCGGCCACCAATGTTTTAACCTTGCTGGTGACCAAATCCATTATCCGATCCTGTGTTAGCGGGATAGTGCTATCTGGGGCCAAGGCGTCCCCAGAAGCGGAATGTGGCCGGCTTTCATGCGGCTCGACCAGTCTTGGTCCCAAAGGAACAGGCATTGGCTGCCTCGGATTGTCATCACCCGGCTGATTAGTAGCGGTTTGTGTCTGATTGGGAGGCGCTCGAGCAATTTGAGCCGTAAGCTGCATCACCACATTCGTTAAGTCGTCAATCTTCGAATAGAGCTTGGCCATCTCTTTATCTTTGCTCCTGAGCTGTTTTCGAAGCTCTTGAAGCAGCTCTTGCTCCGCAGTCCTGGGGCGGAAAGTCGGCTCTTCCTCGCTGTCCGAGCTTGACTCTGCGTGGATCGAGGGGTCTTTCTGCCTATCATCCTCATCGAGAGGATTTTCTTCATCCAGCGGGGGCGGCTGTTCTTGGGCAGCGGCAACCACATTCAGGCTAGATTGGGCTTGGGATGTGGTGGCCCCGTCCTTGCTTTTGCTGCGAAGGTTGTCGCTAGGGCGCCCGCCCGCCATATAGACCGTATGGGTGATATATCCGGCCGTCTTTCTATCATTGGCGACTGATTTCACGGATCGCTGTCTTGACCCCCTTGCTTCGGTAGCTGGTAGTCGATTGAAAGCGGCTGGCCTAACCATGTTCTTGAATGGTGCTGGCGCTTCGTTTCTGGGTTTGCCCCGCTGCTTTCGTGCGGCACAGAGTGCTTGATAGACTCTTGAAGAGATAGTGTCGTACTTTTTCTGTTGGGACCGGGACACGTCTCTTTATGGCACTGTTCGGACCGCTGTCTTCTTGATTCTGGCAGTCATGGAATTTTTCTGAACCCACTTTAGAGGCTCGAAGGAATTGCTGATTCTTACGTCCGACTCAGCCGTCGTTGCGGGGCAACCCTCCACTTGGAACTTCACACGATTCCATTTGGCCGAAGCCTTGGCCCTTTTGTTGGCTCGATACCTGAGCCGCTTCTGCCTTAACTTTTCTGTCCTAAGCACCTGGCAGACTTTGGCTCTTTGGGAAGACGCCGTATACCGGTCGATGGAGGGCCTTGGAGATACGCTCAATTGTGCATTTGTTGGAGTCATCGCCTGAGCTCGTCCGCAACATTTGATGTTGCCCTTTGTACCGAAGTTCTTGCCCCCAGCTAGAGCGCCAGGGAGTTGTTCAGACACCGTCTTGAGTTTCGGTTGTGGTGCCTTGGCGATCACGACATTCGGCCTCTTGCCCCGTGAGACCGGCTTGGCCACCTGTTCCGCTGGGATCTCCGCCAGATGAGCGCTCCCGGCAGGGTAAATGATGACGGAACCAAATTGGCGGGGCGGTTCCTCCCACTGTCGACTGAGGCTCGCAGGGAGAACCACACGAGCGTTGATCTTGACCACGTATGGAATCGGGGTCACGTTGGAAGCTGAATTCGTCTGGGGAGACATTGTTGTCGAAGGTTGATTGCTGCATGGAAAAAAAAGAACTTCATTTTAGTATAGGCAATCGATATGTATATTGATTGAGTTCGCATGAACGTTTAACCAGAAATATGGGAGGAGAGATTGGTCCCACCGGGCGTGCCAGAATCTGCAGGGTGTTTTTCGTCACCCCAGTGAGATGGGAATACGCGTGCGCTTGTCAGGCGTACTACAGATTCCCCCTGCCTAGGGTAGGCCGGGGTTTAATGATTGTGGGGATCCGAATCTCCGGCAGCCGCGGACTAAACTGCCGTTAATTACCCCTCGCCTTTGGGGTGAGGGAACCTCCGATTAACGGGTTAAACTGGTCATGCGAACCCAATGTGCGGTGTGCGTGTGTTCTGTTTTGAAAAGAGGGTTTTGGATATATCGGGAGCCACGCAGAGTTTTTACGGGGGTCCCGCTACCCGGATAGCGGGCTGGGGGTCAAGGGGGCTAGCAGCCCCCTTGCGGGGTTCGGGGCAGCGCCCCGGCCCGAAAATTTTTTGGAGGGGGAGAATGTTGCGGAGTATGTGTATGTGTACATTTGTATACAAATGTATATATACACATATATATATAAATAAAGGGGAAAAGGCATCCAAAGGATGCGTGGGGCAGCACCTTGGGCGCTGTGCGCTTAGGTGCTGTGCGCTCAGGTGCAAGCGCGCCACGTGTCGGCACGTGGGCGCTTTGCGCACGAGCGCTGCGCGCAGGAGCGCAAGCGCGCGCGCCACGTGTCGGCACGTGGGCGCTTTGCGCACGAGCGCCGCGCGCTGGAGCGCAAGCGTGCTGGTGCGCAAGTGCGCGCGCCACGTGTCGGCACGTGGGCGCTTTGCGCATCGCGCTGGTGCGCAAGCGCGCGCGCCACGTGTCGGCACGTGGTCGCTTTGCGCACGAGCGCTGCGCGCTGGAGCGCAAGCGCAGGAGCGCAAGCGCGCGCGCCACGTGTCGGCACGTGGGCGCTTTGCGCTAGCGCGCTTTGCGCTCGCGCGCAGTGCGCTGGAGCGCAAACGCGCCACGTGTCGGCACGTAGGTGCTTTGCGCTCGAGCGCTAGCGCGCCGGCGAGGAAAGGAGGGCTTTTAGCCCCAGAAACCCTCGAAAGAGAAATTAGTGGAGTTAAACTCCTAAAAAAAAGGGAAAATGTTTTGGTTGGGGAAATGGGTTCTTCTTCTTCCTCCTCTGTTGGCTGGCTCAAGAGATGTGAGATCTAAAAAAAATCTTTTCTTTTTGAGATCTAATGATAGATCTGAGTTCCTCTTTGTGGGTTTTGTGGTGAAAAACTAATTTGTTTTGAAAAAGGAAGAGTAAAACTCTTGATTTAATTCAAAAGAAAGAAGAAGGTTTTGGAACCTTGAAGAAGGAAGAAAGATCTCAGATCTGAAACTTTTTTTTGGAGAGAGAAAAAAGTTGTTAGATATTTTCATTATCTTTGCCTTTATAGGCCATACATTTTACACATAGCCCCTTGGGCTTCACAAAATGGCATTTTGCCTATCCCATGGCTCATGTGCCATTTCTTTTTGCACATAAGCCATGGGCTTTACAAAAATTTGGCTTTATGCCTATTTTTCTTACATTTATCCGAAAATAAAATAAAAGAAATACAACAAAATTATTTATTACAAAATTTTTATCTTGGCATGAGGGGAGGCCCGCTTCATGTTCGGGCTCGACCCGGGCATGGGCCTACTGGATCTGGGCTTGGGCCCACTTGGTTTGGGTTGACTTTGATTTTGACTTGGTCAACCGGGGTGTAAATTTTTACCCCAACAAAGATTAAGTGTTTAACACTTATGGGCAGATTTTGAGAGTAAAATAAAAGAAGTCTGGCCCAATTCTCTGGCGCCTCACGTGACTCCACGCGACCGCCTCATTTTTAGTGTTTAACACTATTTTGAGTGTTCTGTCCCTAGTGTTTAACACTGTTTTAAGCACATCACGTGGGAACACGTGATCGCCAAATATGCTTTAGTTTTTAACACTATTTTCAAACCAGCCTTAGCCCAAATCAGCTAAATTTTCCAGAGACAAGATCTATCTTTTGATTGAACCCCAACTACATTCTTCCAAACTTGATCATTTTATATGACATCCAAGATAAAATCCCAGAGCCATGATGAATGGTCAGTGCCCAGCCAAAGACAAAATGTTGTCAGAGTCCCAAACCCTTGCTCAGCATTCCTAAATAATGGAGGGTTGAACCTAGAAAAATGTTCAACAGTCCCAACAAAAGTCCAACATTTCAAACCTAATTGGACTTAGCCTAAGTTGGCCATACGTCCTCAATTCAGTTTCAACTGAGCCCATGTGCTCATAATAATTAATTGATCTTAGTCCTAAATTGGACTACAGATCTCCCAATCAATTTTGGTTCAAGGATAAATCTATTCACTCATTTGATATTTGTCGTTGTAACCTTCAACGTCTTCAGAGAGGTGACGGGTCCCGATAGCCAACCATTTTATGGATTGTGGGGTCCCTTTAAACCCATGGACTATGATTCTTTAACCTCGGACTGTGGGGTCCCTTTAAAATCCATGGACCGAGATGTCTTTAAATTAACATTGGACCACCATGTCCTTAAACTGGTAATCGACCGTAATGTCTCTAAACTAAACAATTGAGCACAAATGCTCTTTTACTGGATCTAAACGATCCCGTTAAGTTGATCTTAGTCTAAAAATTAAACTAACGTATTCTTAACAAATGTTTAAGTTGATCTTAGTTTCAGATGAGACTAACGTATGCTTAAACCTAACCCCCAAACCCAAATCTAAGAAAATACGGATTTGGACTAATCTACGCCCTACGGGCGACAACATAAATTAGTCTCCGTATACAATCCACGGGCAACCAAAAACAAAACAAACACCCACGACACGAAGTGACCATCTGGAGAAGGAGAAAGTGGTTACCGCGATGCGGTAGCGTAATTTACTGCAGGGGGTTGCGTCTCCAGGGAAGAGCGTCCCCACAATCAAAAACCCCTCATCATGAGGGGGAATCTGACGAAGTCTTCTACATCGGCCGCATCCGTTTAAACCTTCGATACACGATACCATAAATCAACTTGGCATCTTCAAAGAGGTGGACGGATAGCACCATTTAGCATCTGCCCCGAAATTCAGGCAACACGGACCCTCCGCGGTTGCATCTCCGTGTTTCGGCGGGGAACAACCCTCCAACGATCAAGTTAGAGAGAAAATCCGAGCAGAGTAATGGCTTAGTGGAGTAAAAATGGCTTACTTGAACCGTTTGAAGAAGGGGTTTATATAGTGGTGGCAGCAGGCGAGGCATGCACGAGAATCATGCCAGCCGTTACGCTCCCGATATCACGCCCGTGTGATGAGCGGGACCTTCCATTAATGGCGAGACAGGCTCGTTAATGGGGAATCGTGGTGGCGTGGAACGTGGGATGTGGCCGGCGGAGATCTCGTGCATGGCGAGATTCGCGGGATGGCGGTTATGCTTGCAAGCGATGCTGTTGGTCGGTCGATGAGATCGAGGAAGATGACCTCGGCGGGAAAGCTCACGGAGGAGCGGAAGAGCCAAGGTATCTTGGTTCTGCTCGAGCCCGGGGGCGATCTGAGAGGGCCGAGGAGGCTCGGTCCCGTGATAGCTCGGAGACGAGCTATGTGGCCGAGGAGGCCAATTGTGCTGGGGGCTCGGAGGTGAGCCAGCGTTTGCTTATGGGATGGGCACAGGAGTGGTCTGGTCGGCCACTGTAGGTCTTTTCTTATGAGCTCTGGGATACGTCATCTGCTATGTGTCCTGATCTGGGAGATCACCGATATCGAGCATCATCATTAGTCCCCCACTCTCGTCCCGACCAGCTGACGGGTCGGGTCGAGAGTGGTTTGTCGGGTCACCCGAGGTGAGCTTCTTTTCGAAGATATCGTCAGGCGTGTCCCTGGGCGATTGGTTGTTTTTTCATGTGATGTCAGCGGATCAGGGCAAGATCTCCGCATTAAAGAGGGTGCGCCGGATCTTGTGCCCTTTTGCTGAAGCGACAGGCCGCGTGTTGGGTGTCAGTGGCTGATGTGATGTGCCGCAGGCTTCTGGCGTCCAATGGGATGCTGCCAATGCGCTCATGACATGTGGAGTGATCGTGACCGTCGAGTGCACTGAATCGTTTTGGCGGGAGTCGACCGTCGCCGCAGGATGAGGATGCCGGCTGTATAAATTGAGGGGAGGTTTGATTCGGGGTCTCTCTCTTCCCACTTTCCTCATTCCGAGTCTTGTTAGCTCGGCGCTCTCCCTTTTAGGTCGGATCTCAGCGTTTTCTCTTCTCGAGGACTTCTTCCCATCAGGTTAGATGTCTTGTTTTGAGAAGTTTGTAGATGTCGAAGGGGTAGATACTAGAGATTCTTCCTCCGGGTTGGAGCCCCTTTGGGAAGTTGGGGTCAGATCCTCTTCCCGGGGTTGCGCGCCTAGGGCGGTTCCTAGAGCTGCGGCGGCGGACGCCCCTGATGCGTCGTTCTCAGTAAGGTATGAGGACGAGCATGTCACTGCTCGGGCTCGTTTCCATATTCCCTCCGGCTACACGTTACGATTGGCTGAGGAAGGAAAGAGAGCAGATCAGGTGAGATGTAGAGAGATTGCCTTGTACCTGAAAGCCTTTTGGGCCGGAATGCGTCTGCCTTTCTCTCCCGAGGTTGCAGCTGCGTTAAATTACTTTGGGTTAGCGCCGGTCCAGCTAGTGCCAAACTCCTGGAGGATTCTCCTTGGGTTCCTGGTCCTGCTGAAGCTGCAGATGACCCCCTTTAGTCTGTCCATCCTTGCCTCCTCTTTTGTTTACAAAAGTCACCCCAGAACTCGTGCGGGCGACCCGAGGTGGGTTTACATCTCCTTTAGGAAGTAGCGGGGGGGGGGGGTGTAGCCGGGTCAGGAGTTGTCGTCCTGCCTTCTTCCATCCATGATTGGAAGAAGAAGTTTTTCTTCGTCGGGGCGCCAGAGGGTGAGGACTGGCCCGTACTCGTCTAGTGGTCTAGGGATAGGTGCTGGCAGGAAAATACAACTAATGGCCCTGACACGGCGAGAGTGGCGGTGTGGAAGCCTATTCCTCGGGCTGATGTGCTGCTTTCTGAGCAGGCCTTCAGTTGGGCCGGGCTCAGCCCCGCCCAGTTCGTCGGTAAGTTAGAAGCTTGTATTTGTTTTTACTTTGTTTGTGTCGCTGACTCCATTATATCTTGTCTTGTGCAGAAACCATGGACGCGGGCCTCCTTCGAGTATCCATGCGCAAGCCGAAGAAGGGGTCGAAGGCTGGAGGGGCCAGCTCTTCCCGTCAGACGCTGGTCCCAGCTTCCTCAGCGGCCGTCCTGCCCAGCGCTCGAGTGCTGATCGCGCCCCGGGGCCCAGCCAGGTGCCGAGTAGAAAAAGGGCTCGGGAGAGGACGCCCGAGCTTCGGAGGTGGAGATGAGCTCTCCGCCGCCGTCTATCAAGAGGTTCCCCCGAGTAGTCCCGCAGACCCCGGCCTCTCCGATCTTGGTGGACGAGGGGGAGCACTGCTTTGCAGGGCCCTCGGGGCTTTCCGTCGCTGACAGCTTGCTGCACGACATGGAGAGGTCGGCCGGGGGCCGGGTCGCTGAGGGGACGCTGAAGGCACAAATGGCGTCCATCACCCAAGAGGCCCTGCAGGTTAGCGCTCGTATATCATCTCATTGCTTGGGAGATTTGGTGCCCCCTTTTCTTTCTGACCTCCCTCCGATTTCCTCTGGTCCTTCAGCACGTCTCTATCATCGTCCGGATGGAGGAGGAGATAGCCCCGGTGATGCGAGCCGCGGGCGAGCTCTTCTCGCTGGGGGAAAGCTCGAAGCGGGAGATGGAGGCGGCGATGGCGAAGGTCGCTGCCCTCGAGGACGAGGTGGCTGCCGGGAGGCAGAAGGCGGCGGCCGTGAAGCAGGAGGTGGCTAGGCTCCGCGAGACCGCCCAGGTCGCCGAGGCCAAGCTTCAGGGCTCCGAGGTGCTCGTCGGCACCATGAAGAAGTAAGTGAGCACCTTCCGAAAGGAGTTAGGGGCTACGGTAGAGACAATGAAGAGAGCCGACCTCAGGGCGGCGGAGGCGGTAGAGAACTTCCAGAAGTCGGAGTAGTTCTACACCATCCTAGCCTCGGCCACCACCCTTATCTGACACGAGGCTCTCGACGCCGTCAAGGCCCGGGTGCCGGAGTTTGCTGATGAAGAGCTTCGAGCAGAATATCCCCGCGGGGATGACGAGCAGGGGATGCCCCTAGGAGCACTGCCGGGGAAAGGACTCACGGCGATGGCGACGACGAGGCTCCTGTGATGGACGTATCCCCATTCGCGGTGGACGTCGAGCTTATCGATATCGCGCTCGGCCATGGGACCTGAAGCCCCTCGTCTTCTCTTTGTCTTTCCTTTTGTCGCGTTGGGTATTTTGTAGGCCTTCGGGCATTTTTGTAAGGCTGGGGAGCCCACAGTACCCTTGTAAAGGATGACTTTTTGAATAAAAAAATCTTTGTTTTCGCAGTAGTGTTTTTGCTTCCTTTTGTTGGTAGACAATTGTATTCGCATGGTACTGCCGAAGTTTTTTGTCGGTTCTTCGTCTAGCGATCACACATCGAGTTGAATATGTTCATTTGCCGAGTGTGCAAAGGCCGAATTGAAGACGGTATCTCCTTGGCTCCGAAGTCGAGGTGGGGATCGCTAAGACGTTGATAGACCAGATGCCTCTTATTGAGTTCATGTTCCTTAGTTGCTGGGGGCCGTCAGTGGCCCACTAAGGATGCGGCTGCCCGGTGCCTCTTAGCGAGGGCTTTGATCCCTAGTTTGTTGGGGTAAGGAGCTACCAGCCAAGGATAACCGAGCAAGGGAGGGCCCGGTTGCCTCTTACGTGGGCTTTGATCCTTAGCGCGGAAGGGGCCGTGAGTGGCCAACTAAGGATGGCCGAGCATGGTAGCTGCTCGGTGCTTCTTGGCGAGGGCTTTGATCCCTGGTTTGTTGGGGTAGGGAGCTACCAGCCAGGGATAACCGAGAAAGGGAGGGCCTGGTTGCCACTTGCGAGGGATTTGATCCTTAAGGACGGGCCGGGCAAGGTTGTAGTCCAGTGCCTCTTGGCGAGGGCTTTGATCCCTAGTTTGGTAAGGAGCTACCAACCAGGAATAACAGAACAAGGGTGGGTCCAGTTGCCTCTGTGAGGACTTTGATCCCTGGTTTGTTGGGGTAGGGAAGCTAACAGCCAGGGATAACCGAACAAGGGCGGGTTCGGTTGCCTCTTGTGAGGGCTTTTCATCCTTAGCGTGGGAGGGGCCGTAAGTGGCCTACTAAGGATGGCCGAGCAAGGTTACTGCCCGGTGCCTCTTGGCGAGGGCTTTTTGTCCTTAAGGATGGCCGAGCAGGGTTGCTTCCCGGTGCCTCTTGGCGAGGGCTTTGATCCCTGGCGTTGTGGGGGTAGGGAAGCTACTGGCCAGAATAGCCGAGCAGGGTAGCCGCTCGGCTGCCTCTTGGTGAGGGCTTAGATCCCTGGCGTTGTGAGGTAGGGGAGCTACTGGCCAAGGATAGCCGAGCTGGGTAGCCGCTCGGCTGCCTCTTGGTGAGGGCTTAGATCCCTAGCGTTGTGAGGTAGGGAAGCTACCAGCCAGGGATAGCCGAGCAGGGTAGCTGCTGGGATGACTTTTCGTGAGGGCTTTAATCCTTGGCGCTAGAGGGGCCGTGGGAGGCCTGCCAAGGATGAACCAAGCAGTGAACCCGCTCGGCCGCCTTTTTGAGAGGGCTTAGATCTCTGGCGTTGTGGGGTAGGCGAGCTACCGTCCAGGGATAGCCGAGCAGGGTAGCTGCTGGGCTGCCTCTTCGTGAGGGCTTTGATCCTTGACACTGGAGGGCCGCGGGGGCCTGCCCAGGATGAACCGAGCAGTGAAGCTGCTCGGTCGCCTCTTTGAGAGGGCTTAGATCCCTGGCGTTGTGGGGTAGGCGAGCTACCGGCCAGGGATAGCCGGGCACGGTAGCTGCTGGGCTGCCTATTCGTGAGGGCTTTGATCCTTGGCGCCGGAGGGGCTTGCCAAGGATGAACCGAGCAATGAAGCTGCTCGGCCGCCTCTTTGAGAGGGCTTGGATCCCTGACGTTGTGGGGTAGGCGAGCTACCAGCCAGGGATAGCCGAGCAGGATAGCTGTTAGGCTGCCTCTTCGTGAGGGCTTTGATCTTTGCCGCTGGAGGGGTCGCGGGGGGCTGTCAAGGATGAATCGAGCAGTGAAGCTGCTCGGTCGCCTTTTTGAAAGGGCTTAGATCCCTGGCATTGTAGGGTAGGCGAGCTATCGGCTAGGGATAGCCGAGCAGGGTAGCTACTGGGCTACCACTTTATGAGGGCTTTGGGGAGATGGATAGTCGCAAGTGACGTGTGCCACGAACGCGTGGAGGAGATGAAGCGCCAGAGCCGCGTCGTTTCGATTTCGCATCAAGTGGTGCGGTATCTGCCGTGTGGCGACACAGTTGCGGGCGACTGTTGAACTCCGGGAGCATTGTGGGCTATAAAATGGAGCGGTTGTTGATGACTCATTTCCTCACACCCGAAACGCAAAAATGCAGGACTTCCTTTACACCATCGAAGATATCATAAACTTCGAGGATGTCTACCTCTACGACCCGTACTGCACCGAGGATACAGTGCAGTTGGTAATAGGCAGGATCGAGGACCATTTCGGCCGATTGCTTCCCCGGCGGTCCTCCCTCCTTCATCTACTGATGTACTCTATCTGGAGGGCGTCGCCGGGGCTTTACAACCCCTTATCTGAAATGCTGTTTGATGAGGTCATAGGCAAGTTAAGGTCTCTGAAGCGCTTCGGCCTGATCTCTGCGAGTCGACTAGACCGCTCGGAAGCGCTCGTCCGTGAGTGCTACCAATTGAGGCGTGATGCCGATGCTCGCGGGGGATCGAAGGCAGATGTTGGATGCTGTGAAGGTTCGGCTGGCGGAAATATCGTCAGAGTACCATGAGCAGTGTTCTCTGCACCCTGTTTCCACGCTATTGTAATTTTCTTTTTTTCACTTTTTATGTATGGCTGAGGAGCCTACAGTACCTCTTGAATGAACAAAATTCTTTTTCTTTTCTGCAATGCTCTATTGATCCCTTTATTATATAAACAAAAGATCTCAAGAAAGATGTATATTGCTCTGAAAAGAAACTACATGCTAGTAGATGTTCTTATTCTTGCAGCTCGAGCCCCCTGGATGTCTGTTGGTATCCATGCCCGTCACATGGTACCGAGCTTCGTGGGTACCCGGCGTATCTTCCGCTGACATTACCATGATCTGGCCGATGGTCAGCTCGGCGAGAGGGGACGCTACTCCTGCTCGCGGTCAGCTTGCCGCTTGTCCCTTAAGTACGCTGCGAGGTGTCCCGAACGGATGAGCTCTTCAATATAGTCTTGGAGTTGTTTGCAGCTTTCTGTGGAGTGGCCCAGCGATCTGTGAAAACCACAGTAGGGGCCCCGGGTTTGCTTTGAGACCATTCACGGGACCGGGGGAAGCTTGAAGAACCCCTCGCCCTTAATCTCCTCTAGTAGCACCGCCTGGGAGACGTTGAGCGGGATGTACTCCTGGAATTTTGGGAGGTAGGGTTTTTGCCGCTCAGGTCCCCTTCTTTCTTCTCTTGCCCTCTTCTTTTGGTCGGTTTGCTCTGCCCGGGGGAGATTTGCATTTACCTCGGATTCAAGCTGGACCTCGCGCTCGGTCTAGGCCTTTACCTCGGTCATGGTCTTAGGTTGCGCTAATGCAAAGCAGCGCAACCACTCCTTGTGCCTAAGACCAGACCTCAGAGCCGTGATGACCGTCTCGTCCTGGTGCTCTGGGACCTCGAGAAGGGCGTTGTAGAAGCGGGTGACGTATGCCTTGAACGTCTCCTTGTCCCTGCTCTTGATCGTGAAGAGATGGTCGATTGTGCGCTTCTGCCGCCTGTTCCTAACGAATTGACCGAGAAATTGTGTGGCCAGCTCGTCGAAGGTTGAGATCGAGCGCGGCTCGAGTCCTCGGAACCAGTCTCGCCCGGAGCGGATAAGAGTGGCCGGGAAAGCTCGGTACTGGGCGGCATCGGAGTGGTCTTGGAAGCTCATTCCCGCGGTGAATGCATCGAAGTGGTCCTTCGGGTCAGATTTGCCGTCGAAGAGAGAGACCTTTGGGGGCTTGTTGCGGGAGGAGACGTGAACGGCGAGCAGCTCCTCGGTGAACGGTTTTGTGAGCGAGTCGGCGGCGTACTTAGCCCCGTCGCTCGAACGGTGTCCTTCCCGGTGCATACCCTCGATCTTCTTCTCGAGGGCGTCGAGTTGGCCGCGGTACCCCGACGGCTCGGCGCATTCTGATCCCAGGCTTCTGCTGTTGGAGGTCTGCGTCTGGACGTGGCTCCGGTTCCTCTCAATGAGGTTTCTTACATCCCTCGGCGAGGTGGCCTTCGAGCAGTCGTGGCGAGTCCCGTCCGTGTGACCCCGTCGAGAGAGGGAGTGTCGGTCATGCCTAGTAACAGGCGAGCTGATAGACATCTCCTCGAGAGGGACAGGTGCGCAGAGGATCTCGGGACGAGGCGCTCTATCGACGGACCTCGGCATAGAACTGTGAGGCGCCCAGCGGGCCTCAGAACGCATTGGCTCGGGAGATCCGTGGCCGTGGGAGGTAGCGACGCGGTGGTCAGCAGTGCTGACGCGGACAAAGTCTTCTCTCCCCCTGTAGGGGTCCTGGTCCCGAGGTGGGGGAGCGGCAACTTGGTGATCTTGCCCTACCGTTTGGACGCGGACGTATGCTTCCACGTTGGACGCGAGTCGGTCTATCCGGCCGGCGAGAGCAGTGATGGCATTCGGCGAAGGAGGTTCGTCCGCGCTTCCGTTGAGGAGAAGGCGGTGGCTGGTGCTTGGATCGTCATGATGATCGCTCGCCATTAGGTTGAGATCGGAAGGCGAACTTTTGTTTTTGTGGAATCAAAGTGTTCCCACAGACGGCGCCGGCTGATGGAGGGCGTTGATCTCCTTCAGATGTTGCTTCCTGTTGATCTGCTGATGGCGGCGACGGGTGGCTGAGATTGGATCTGAAGGCTGTTGCTCCTGAAGCGTGTGGATCTCAATGGGTTTGAGGTTGTGGTTGCCGAGTTACCTGCAAGGAAGTCCCGGAGTAGTTGTACCACCAAGGACCCTCCGACGATCAAGTTAGAGAGGAAATCTGAGCAGAGCAACAGCTTAGTGGAGTAAAAATGGCTTACTTGAACCGTTTGAAGAAGGGGTTTATATAGCGGTGGCAGCAGGCGAGGCAGGCGCGAGAATCACGCCGGCCGTTATGCTCCCAACGTCACGCCCGCGTGATGAGCGGGACCTCCCATTAATGACGAGACATGCTCGTTAATGGGGGATCGTGGTGACGTGGAACGTGAGATGTGACCAGCGGAGATCTCGTGCATGGCAAGATTCACGGGATTGCGGTTATGCCTGCAAGCGGTGCTGTTGGTCGGTCGATGAGACTGAGGAAGATGACCTCGGCGGGAGAGCTCACGGAGGAGCGGGAGAGCCGAGGTATCTTGGTTCTGCTCGAGCCCGGGGACGAGCTGAGAGGGCCGAGGAGGCTCGGGCCTGTGATAGCTCGGAGACGAGCTGTGTGGCCGAGGAGGCTAATTGTGCTAGGGGCTCGGAGGTGAGCCAGCGTTTGCTTGTGGGACGGGCACATGAGTGGTCTGGTTGGCCACTGTAGGTCCTTTCTTATGAGCTCTGGGACATGTCATCTGCCACGTGTCCTGATCTGGGAGATCACCGATATCGAGCATCATCAGAAGTAGTCTTCAGTGATACCTGTCGCAATGTCAAACACCCTAACTTCATGATTATCAAACCCCATCATGTCTTCGCCTACATAGTAGATGCGGTTTCTTTCAACTCTTGGAAGTTGGAACGTCCCTGGTCGAGAGCAACGCATATTTGTGACTATCCAAGAAAAGTGACGCCTCACCCAAATCTCCAATCTCAATCCAACAAGATTCTACTCTAGGGTCGTACCTCATAAATTCAAACATTTGAACCATCAACAAATCACCGGGAAGAGCCGAAGCCAAAGAGATCCCAACAAAAGAGCCGTTACAGAAATTAGTGTCGATAATGGATTCCTTAAGAGACGGCCCTTCGAGTTCAATAACCTTGAGACCAACAGGTGAATTTATGGCAGAGATAAAAGCAGAGGCATGACAATCCATCTGAGTCCACGTTTGATCTCCAAACTTGGCAAAAGCTGCACGCTTGGATGATGGGATTGACAGAGAGGCTAACTTTATTGGAATGTGATTGCGCTTTAGGAAGCGTAGATATACAGGGGAGTTTGATTTCGGCTCCTGAGATTGGATTCAATATGTATATCTCGTTAGGCTTGATCGAATCAGCCATTACAAGACAACTATCTCGAGATCCTATGCAGTAATGGTCATAGCTTTTGGAGGCAAGTGAAAGTACTTGTTGTCCGTATAGCTGAAGAAGGAAATTATAGTCTTTTCTTGTCTCAATAAAAACCAAGGAAATTTTGGTGCGGCTTTGAGAGCGTCTTTTGAAGCAAAAGCCCATGAGGTGCACACAGCACGAAATCGGAAATTGTATGGTATCGGAAGACGTCCTGCAATTGCTCTGAGAAGTTCAGATGGAAGTTCAGCCCAGTTTCTCTCTTGGGTGTTCAATTGAGCAGAAATGGAATTTGTGTGGATAGTTCTCTCTCGACTGTTTCAGGTTTGATCTGCTTGTTGAGGAAAAGGTGAAAGCATTTGAAAGCACCCAGCCATTTCTGCCGCATCTTCTTCTTCCGCACCTAATAAGAAACAAGACTATTTGGACCAATAGTTGCAAAATATTGAACCTTATAATTTGACGATAATTCCATTAAATAAGGAAAGCTTGTGGGGAGTTGAGTGTTACCCCTAAAGCTTATAAAGTTCAATGGTGTTATCTATTATTTATAACTGGTTGCAACTGTAAAACAATGAAAGTTCATGGATGTTTAGTTATTTACCTTTTTAGACAAAGGAATTACGGATTAAAAAAGTTGAAGATTATATCAAAATCACACCCAACAAGAAGCAAAACTATGCAGACCATGGAAATAAAAAGAAAAGGTCAAACAATATTTATCAAAATCACATGAAAGCAACTAAAGAACCCTGTCTGCAAGTAGTATTTTAGACTGTATATGCCGGCCTGAGGAAATATAAAATAAGGCGGCATTCATCCAAGCACCGTCGACGCTCCAATGCCTTAGATTTCGATTCATTTGAAAGCTACTTGTTAAAGGCACCTGATATCACGATGCTGACCGACTAGGAGATGCTGACTTCCCTAGTACTCTAATGCACATTGTATCTGTTCATGAACATCTACAATACCTGTTGTTGTTCTTCTACTTCTGACAAGAAACGACTATTTAGACAGGAAATTCTTCTTCTTCAGCGCCCAACAAGGACAAGACTGTAGGGAGAAAAAAGAAAAAGAAAAAACTCAACTAGGACAAAAAATTGATGAAATTATAAACAAACCACACCCCAACAAACAACACTTCTAAAACTGAAGAGACTATAACAAAAACACATCCTAACAAGATATCTAAAGGAAGAAGACTCCAAAAAAAAGTTCCTAACAAAATCCTATTAAAACCGAAGAGACCAGAGAATTCTATCTTCCAGCGAGAGAATTTAAATAAGGCCTCCATCAATTGCGAAACAAGTTATTCTATATATGTTAATATGTACAAATCTGAAAGAAGGAAAGAGAATCCGTCTATCAAATGGCGTAAAATTCAATTTATTCAAAAGCTACTTAGTCTAAGTACCGAATATAAAAGTGCACCATATCTCTTCAGTACATTGATATACACTTTACGGGCTATTGCTTATCCCTATCTGTTCTGTGTTACAAAATATTGAGAAAACAATTTTACCTATGAGGACAAGGCTTGGGTCCTTGGCTATCTTTGCTCGCTTATTTGTGCTACTTCAGATTTGACAATTACTATGACCCTGTCTCCTCTATCATTCGGTATTCAGTATATGCTTTTTTATTCCCTTACAAAAACAAAATTTCCCTTGGACAAGATGGATTTAAATCCCACGCCTCAACTGGCAAAAGGATTTACTAGTTTCAATTGCAAATTACCTAAGCATGCAAAAGGCTTTTTTACCTTCAAATATATCAACAAAGCAAGTTATATATAAATTTGTTACATGTCTATAATCCCACTTTCATGCAATCCTTAATGATGACTTATGGATTTTCATAATCCAATTATTTAGTTTTGAAGATATTATGAATATTAATAGATATCCTTGTACATGTGTTTATTCTTTATTTTGCATATTTTATATAACTCTGTATATGAGTTTGTTCGTATGAGATTGGATTTGCAGGAATAGATCACGACAAGCTTTGGATGGAGGATGAAGGAAATTGAGCTTAAACGGTAAATCTATTGGAGGTTAGAGCTTAATGGACTAGAGCTCCTCAATGATCACATTCAAGCTTCATGAAACAAAGAAACCAAAATCTAAGTTCAAAATAATTCAAGAAATCGAAAATTTAAGAACTCGTGTCGAGATATCAGAAGATTCAAGATTTGGTAAACGAACGATATCGACGTAGGAAATCAATGTGAGTCCTCATGTCTATGGAAAACATCACATTAAGCTCTTGCACACACTCTTCGTATGATTTGTGAAAAACTTGAGTTGGTTTTCATTTAAAATTCTTTTCAAAAACCAAGTTCAAATTTGTCTGAAAATTCCTTCTTCAGACATCTATTCTATTGTGCCTCAAACATTTGTCTTATTTTCAAAAATATGCACAGGTTTCAAGTATCAGTTTTTTGCTTCAGAACAAACGTCTGAAACTTATCAGAACAAACGTCTGGATGTTTTCTGAGCTTTCATTGTTTAAAACGTTTGACAGAATAAATGTCTGTAGTTGCTTCTTCACACGTCTGTCTGTTCTCTGGATTTTCATTAGCCTGAAATTTTTTATAGAACAAACGACTGTAGTTGCTTCTTTATACGTCTGTTTGTTCTCTGGATTTTCATTGCCGTAAAACATTTTTCAGAACAAACGTCTATCAAACCTTCTCCGGACGTCTGGTTGTTTTCTGTGTTTTCATAACATTTAAACTTTTTGTGAGAATAAACGTCTGAACCTATTTAGCACAAACGTCTGAAAATTTAAAACTTTGAAAACCTTTTCTTCTTCAGACGTATGCCATTTGTGCTTCAAATGTCTATTTGTTCTTTGTGCTTTCATTGACCATGTTTTGAAAACCACGGCAAACTTCTGAAGTTCAAAATCATTTGAAAATATTTCTTCTTCAGACGTTAATGTCTCCTTCTTCAGACATCTGTTTACCTTCTGTGCCTTCTTGTAAAAACTATCGGCAAATGTCTGAAACTTTTAAAAACAAATGTCTGAAGCTATTTTCTAGCCGTTGCTGACCCTTCTTCTGACGTCTGTTTGGTTGAACTTCAGACATCTGATAATAGCTCTTTTTGACTGATTTGACTTGTAACAGCTAGTTTTTCTTGAATGGTATTTATTGAGATTTGTTTTGGGTTTTGATAAGCAAACACTTGCAAAAATATTCTGAAAGTTTCCAAAGCCTTTTCTCATCTCCTGTGAGAGCAAAAACTTGATTTTGATTATTCTTTTTTCTCACACACTCAAAAGATCAAAGAGCTTAATTTGATTATTCTATACTCATTAAAATATTAGTGTGAGGTTTAAGAGAAACTCCTTTGAGAGTATTTTTGCTTAATTGTAAATTCTCTTCTTATCTTTGTGTGAGGATATCTTGAGTACAAGAGAGTCCTTTATAAGAGAGAAGAGTGAGAGAAGTTTTTCTTTCTTTGTGTGAGAATTCTTAAATGCATAGGTGCTTTTGTAAGAAAAAAGAACTTGTTGGTCTCGGTGGAGACATGGTGTAAGAGATTGCGAGTGCGCAACGTGTTGTCTCAGTAGAGACGTGTTATAATGGAACGAACTCGTATGCCTAAAGATGGAGGACTTGGGATCTCCCGATCCTCTCTAAAACGATTCGTGTTTGCTTTTGTTGTTTTTATCTCTTTCTTTAAGATTTCAATTGCTTATATAGAAATTGCATGCTTAACACCTTTTGCTCTATATGCTATTTCGTTACATGATTGCTATATCTATTGCTTGCTATATATTCATGTGTTCACGATTGTAGATTGCCTAGCCACTTATCCATATTGGTATATTCTTTGCTTGAGCTTTGCAATTGTGTTTGATTGGCAAATGTAGTTTGTAGAATTTTTATTTAAGCATATCGGTAAGCTTGTCATATTCACCCCTTTAGGACAACTTTCAATTGGTATCAGAGCTTGGTACTCAGACTTTTTAGGCTTTACATTCTAAAGTGATCCAAAAGTATCTTCTTCACAAACTTGCTCTTTTATCGAAAGCGACTCTTTATTTGATCCTCCTCATTTCGATGGCAAAAAATTCGATATTTGGAAAATAAAAATGCAATGCTTTCTTGAGTCACTTGGTAGGGATATGTGGTTAGTTGTTGATCGTGGGTACTCTATATCTACTACTAGCAAATCTATGTGGAGTACTCGTGAAAAAGATTTCTCTGTTTCGAACATCAAAACTCTTAAATATATACATTGTGCTTTATATAGTAATGCTCTTAACAAAGTCTCTTCTTGTAAGACGGCTCATGAATTATGGTGCTTCTTGGAGAAAATTTATAGAGAGCAAGCCATTTGAAATAATGAAGAGAATACCAAGAGAACACCCATTGTGATCTTGGATGAAACTCAATCAACTGCACATCACATGAGTTCATCCGACTCTATAAAGCCGGTAAAAGAAAATGATGATCATGAGGTTTTAAGTATCTCATCTTATGATTTCCGCAAATTTACTCATGATCGGTTACTTCATGCATTCCAAAATCTTCATGATAAGTATGAATTGATTGCATCTAAAAATAGGACTGATGAGAATGAAGTTTCCGAATTGACTTTATGTTGTGAAACATCGGAATCCTTGAATGTTCATTTCATTGCTAAATATAATGCTCTATCTAGCACTCATGATTCTCATATTGCATCTTATGAAAATTTGGTTTTGGGAAAACAAGGAATTGATTTCAAAATTTGCTTCACAAAACGATATCATCGATGTTTTGAAAAAGAAAAATGAAAAGTTGGTTTTGTCTCATGAGTTGTTGAAAAAGAAAAGCGATGATATGATTTTGGATTTTAATCAAGAAGTTGATTTATGTGATTCCCTTGCTTTTGATGTTTCTTCTCTCAAGTGAGAAAATTAAAAATTGATCTTAGAAAATGTTTCCCTCGAAGAAAAGAATTTGGTTTTGAGTGAGTTTCATGCCAAGACTTCAAGACAAAAGAATATTGTTGATTTAAAACATAGCATGCAAAAAGAAGGTTTGAATAAAAAGGGTATTGTTTTCAAAGAGTCACACTTTGGAAACCCCCTCTACTCATGCTACCAAGAACATTTCTCGTGCTAAATCATGTACTCATACACATGCTTATCTATATCGTTTTAGCACAAGAATTTTTTTTGAAAAATTTACACATTATAACTCTACTTCATCTCATGTTTTTAGTGACACACCTATCCCTTTGCACGTATATAGTCACTCTTGTCGCTATTGTGGTGGTGTTGATCATTTTATCTATTCGTGTTCTTTAAGAGAAATTAATTTATCCAACATGAATATGATGTGGGTACCTAAACTAGCCCCATTGGATCCAACAAGACTTGGATACCAAAATCCGCTTCCATGCCTTGTTTTGTAGGTGTGGATAAGACTTTAACTTAGAAAATCAATGCAGGAAAGAGCAAGAGCACAACAAAAGGAGAAACTTGCTTGGCTCATCATTCTATGGGGTAACAATTATATGTTTACATTTTAATTGCCTATCATTGCTTGTCCTTTTTTCTGCATCTATGAAATCTCGTTACATTTTTTTGCGTCTCTTGTTTTGGTTTATAAACCGGATTAGTTCTCTTTTGTTTTGGGATTTCAAGATGTTTGGTTCCTTCTTTATTATCTCCTCTACTCTTGTTTTCTCCTTTATCTATATTCAGTTTCCTTTATGAGTTTTGATGAGTTTTTCTAGAACATTAGCTTCTGTTTGAATCAAGTTCGAAAACAAAAATTTCTTCAAAAATAAATTTTCTGGACTGATTTGAACTTGTCCAGACGTTTGGTTGAGCCTTGTTCAGACGCCAGCCTTCGACAAACGTCTGAACGTGACTTGGACAAACGTCTGATCTGGAATTTATGAGTTTATATATGTGATTTGTTTTTTTTGGATTCTCTCTCTCTTTTTCCAGCCGACTCATTCCTTCATTGCTCCAAAAACCCTAGCTCTTTTTCTTCATCGAATCCAAAGATTTTTCCTCTCAAACTTCGTATTCCTTGACCAAATCAAACTCCACTCCCTTCCTCACAACATTTCAAGCCCTATTTTTTTTCTTCACATCATCTCTCTTCTTCCCAAATCCCTATCTCCTCAAAATGGCACCAAAGACCATCTCAAAGAAAGCCCGTAGAGAAAGCTCTTCTTCCCATCCCGAATTCGACTATTGACTCTTCTTAAATGCACCGTGCGAGAGAATCTTTGAAGATCTTCGAATGCAAAAGGTATTATTGGGATGTAGAGTTATGTTAGAAGATTTCGGAGCTCATAACCTTCCATTTTTGTTCTCTTATTAAGGATGGAATTATGTTGCTGGCACCAATGAACCTGTTTTTCCCAATTTGGTGAAATATTTCTTTGCTAACCTAAATATTTCCTTTACCGTTGGAATGATTACCCGACAACCATTATGCGTGGAAAATAAATTTTGGTTGGTGAACCCCTTCTTCGTAGACTTCTTCGTATTGAACCCGGCGGCGTTGATATTTATCGATTCAATCTTGAAGACTACCCTTCGTATCCGGCATTTTGAAATGCCATAAGGGCCTCAAATTTTCTTCATGAGGGATTAGTTCATCCAAATGTTAATGCTTATGCCAATATGAAGTTTGAATCAAAAGTCGTCGCCAACGTACTTGGACGTGTTTTTCTATGCAAAGTCGGAGACCGAAGCTACCATAGGGGTTGTCACAAGCTTCTTACTTTTTTCGTTATGAAAACTATCCGAGTTAACCTTCTAAATCTTTTGCTCGAAGAAATTGTGTTGGTGGCTCAGCCTGGGCTTAACAAGAACTTCCCATACGGAGTGATATTCACGCTCATCTTCAAATACTTCAAAGTTCCAATGGATGATGAGGAATTGGTTTTTAGTGCTAAGACTGTTGACTCTCACTCACTGGATTTAATAATCGCTGCTGCAAATCATGCATGTGATCGTCAAGAAGTTTCGGATGAGGTTGATGAGGAAAATATTAACGATGGTGGCAACAATGAAGTTGGAAGTGACTAAAATAGGTTGTGGGAGCCTTTGTTGTTGTCTTGTTCATGGTGAGTTTCTGTAATATTTTGAACATTTTAAATATTATTTATAATTTAAATATGGATATTATGAGTTTTACGGATATGGTAACCAGTGTGGATTTGAGTTTTCATTTATTGGTGTAATTAAATACCTTCATTTTTGGAAATTAATTGGAAATAAAATGAATTTATAATTATGAAAGCATTTATTTAAATGGACTTTTCATAAATTAGCATGTAATTATATCCATACAAGTTAGCATATTAAAACTAATACTTTGTTTTCCTAATTACCTTTTAAGTGTGCCATGGCAAGTTGAGTGAGGATTTAGCATTTTCATTTGGGTTTTTAATTATGTTGGCTAGTGAGAAGAGGCATGGGCATGAGTGAGATGAGAGGTATGGGCAAGAGAGGAAGGAGATGCAATACAACATGTCTCATATCTCTTTCTTCACCCTCATTTCTTCATATCATTCTCCTTCCTCATACAAGTCCCTCTCATCCAAACACAAATACACCAAGTTCTCATTTAAGAAATTCAATCCTACACCAAAGTGCACTCAACTTCATCAAAAAGCTTGGATTCCTTCATCTCAACTACCAATTATAGCAAGTAGCACCACTTGAAGCCATCACTAAGCTTCCAATGGCCTCCTTCCAAGCTTAAGATCCTTATTTCCATCCAAAAGAGGTAAAAGCACCATCTTTTCTAATTTACTCGTAATACTTGCCATGACAAACTTTGTTTTGGAGCTAAAGTCATATTTTATTAATCTTGAGATTTCAAAAGTGAGTTTTATTGTGGGCATGACTTGTAGTAGTGGTGTAGTAGGGTTTATTTTATAACTACTAGTTGTTTTGTGTAGTTGATGGCACTTAGATGCAAGTATTGTTGATTTCAAAGTATTAAGTTTTAAAACTTGGGTTTTCATGAGTTTTTGGGTTCGAATGAAATCTGGAGCAATTTGGAAGCTCTGAAAAATAAAAGAAGGTTACTGTGAGGTGCTAAGCCACCGTAGAAGCCCGGGCCCATACTTCTTCTTCTTGGCCGCTGATAAATCCCTAATGGCCGCAAATTGCGGCCAGAAAATTGAGTTAGGGCTTAGGGTTGGGTCTGTAGCTCACACACTTGGTAATTAAGCTACTGTATTTTTCTTTTTGTCCCAGATTGCCCGTGTCAAAATCTGGAAGCATTTTGATTGAGTTTTGACGATATTTTGCAAGTTTTTGAAACTTGGTTTTAGGATTCTTATGCCTTGACTTGGTCGTTCGACTTTCGTACGTCGACGTCGGAGGTATTTTGTCGCATTTGGCACGTGTTGATTATAGGTTCTAACATATGTGCACTTCGCTCGTCGTTTCGATTTCGATATGGATTTTTATGCGATTTCGTTATAGTTTCGATTGTAAGTACGATCGTGGGGACTTCCGAGACAGCGAGACGGTCGTGGGTTTCGACTAGTTCAAGACGTCGGTGAATAGATGTATATCTATAGGGGAAGTCGGATAGATAGCGTATAGCACTCCTGCAACCGTAGTAATTAGAATACTATATACTTGAACTATATACCTAGCCTATAGGTCATGCTAGAACACCATATGTGTATATTTTTTTACTTAGTAGATAGTTATATACGTAATCTCTATTTCATAACTATTAGGCTATATATATATATGTATAGAAGTATATATATATGATTATTGTTATGTGCTGTTGTACGCAACTAGATATTCGTACTTTATATGATATGAGTTGGCATACGCGACTATAGATCCGTACTGTATTCATTGGATGATATCGTACGAGAGAGTTTCCGTACATGATATGATGATGATAGATTGCCGAATACAGCCGATATTCATTTGACTCGGGGAGCCTTGTTAAATCCCGAATTGAAACTTTATGAGATGTTTTGAGCTATACTTATTTTAAAAACTAACTATTCATTTCCTACTTTAAAATGATAATATCAAGGATGCGCTATAAATTTTTAAATCATATCTATTTCAAAAATATCGTAGCTTCTTTATTTCGAAAATAACGTTTCGTTCTATTTTAAACTATAACCGTAGAGTTCGTAAGTAATTATCTATATTAACGTTTGTTCATGTTATGATTATTCTACTCTTTATACGCTCACGCATCGATTACTTTATTGTATGCGCTACACTTATACCATTGGTTCGAATTAGTTTTAGAGGCTAGTTCACAATTGACATGCTATATAAATATATTTGTAGAACACTGCACAACTACCAATGATTGCTATGTTGCACATCACAGACGCGCATGTTACATAGCATATCATTGGTACTGCCATGACATTGTAGGACTGCTATACTACGTTATACCCATGTAGATGTCGATATGGTTTATCATGACTTTCCTATATACAAGGAATTGATTAATATATATATATGTGTGTGTGTGTGTTGTTGATAGGAATTGAGAGTTATTCTTATGCGAACACATTGATAGAACACTTACACAATTACTAATGATTGTCATGCTGCACGAGCACAGACGCATATGCTACACTATACATCACTAGTATTGTCACGATACAGTAGGAACTGCCATGCATATTCATGTGTTGACTATATATATGCACGACACGTTATGATATTTGTTTATTTGAGATGCATATACCATTGCCATGGGTATTCGTATATGATCGACATGGATTTTATGATGTTTTTATTTATGATGATATACCTCAATGGTATGAGACACTACTATACATACATATATATAATATCATCAAAATGAATTATGCAAATGTTGTACTTCGGAACTTGATGTTTTCCATAGATTTAAGAAACCGCAATGTGGTCTATAAAACTTGAGTATGTTTTAAAAATATGGTTTTTTCTTGATATGATGAGTTGGTGTCCACCATGAGCTTGATATTTTCTGATTTGATTTTATTCCGAACCGAGTAGGAGACCTATACAGTTATGGACGTGCTATATTATCCGAACTGAGTGGAAGAATATACAGTCGGGTATATGGTGGACCCGGTCGAGGCCGACCGGCAAGAAAGCTACATATGAGACGAGAAGCCTGACGAGGACACTCGATACCGGAGATAGATTAGAGCACGGTGGATATCAGGGAGATACCGACCAGGCTATTGATTTCGAGAGAGGACCGGTTTGACGAGACGGTGCTTACGATATCTGGGTTTTACGTGTCGATACCGGACACAAGATTTATGATGATTTCGAGTGTTGATACTGGACACTTAGTTAATACAATAATTTCGAGTGTCAATGATGGACACTCACTTGATAATATATACATGTATGTTATGGATGGCATATTTTCATATATTCATTAATCATGGGGATATGTGTATTGTGCGCGATCCGATATGACGCGCTTATAGATACTGATGTGATATTTATGCATACATATTTATATTTGTTATCATATAGTATGATAGTATTATTACTGTATGACCTACGTAGATCGTTATGCATTTCGATTTCTACCTTGTGATATCTTCTACTCACAAGTTAGCAACTCACCCCCGTTGTACCTTAGTTTCTTGCAGGACCGACCGTTCGAATTAATAGCGGCTTGTCGGCACGCTTCTTCTTCTTCGAGTGATTGTCTTGGTAGGTGTGTTACATTTCGGATCATAACCGTCTCTTGTATATGTATATTCTTTTATGATCTAGTTAAAAACTCCATCGACCAAAACTTGTATATTTTGTGGATTTAGAGACGAGACTTGTATGTTATTATTTTAGATATCGAGCTTAGATATAGTCGACTTGTTGATACTTATTGTATTTTCATACTTTCTCTTGTAATGATTTTTGTCTTGGGCGTCGTATATTACTATGTGGTTGTGATTCCGCCGATTAGACGATGAGATAGTTTTCGATTGGGGATGCTGATATATATATATATATATATATATATATATATATATATATATATATAGAGAGAGAGAGAGAGAGAGAGAGAGATTAATGGAGGAAAGAGGCCATAGGAGGGGATTTCCTCCTATGGCGTGGATAAAATACAACCTCCACCATTTTTTCCGACGATCGGCAACCATCATCACCATCGTTATCATCTAAGATGTGGGTACACCAAATTTCATGTGATTCCACAACTTTTTCACCGTTGATTTAGTGGGTTCAAAATTAACGGTTTACCGACAATAGAACTTTTTACATTGCTAAATTAACGGTGAAAAAGTTGTAGAATCACATGAAATTTGGTGTACCCACATCTTAGATGATAACGATGAAGATGATGGGGGCCGATCGTCGGAAAAAATGGCCGAGGTTGTATTTTTTCCACGCCATAGGAGGAAATCCCCTCCTATGGCCTCTTTTCTCCATTATTCTCATATATATATATATATATATATATATATATATATATATAGGGTTAAGGGTCCTATGTTCGAACTCAGGAACTATTCCTGAGCCAGCAACCCAAAAAAAACCCTCACCTTCTTGCGATTAAAAAAAAGAAGCCAGAAAAAAACTCTCCTGACCTCGAGTGCCTCCTCGCGCCTCCCTCCTTCCTCACGCCTCCCTCCCTCGAACTCGCCGCCCCTCCTCCATCGCCTCCTCCCTCGAGCACAGGACCCTGCGCGACCCTCCCTCCTCCAACGCCTCCCTCCCTCCCTCCTCACGCCTCCCACCCTCGAACTCGCCGCCTCTCCTCCCTCGCCTCCTCCCTTGAGCACCTCGTTGCGCAACCCTCCCTCCTCCAACGCCTCCCTCCCTCGCTGCGCCTCTTGGAGCACCCTCTCCCTCGCTGCGCCTTTTCCTTTCTCCATCGCTGCGCCTTTACCCTCCCTCCTCATGTATCATTTCCATTTTAGGATCTCTGATTGTCTTTGTGATCGGGGTTCCATTCTGGAATAAAGATTCATGGGTTGATCTCTCAATCTACATGATTTGTTTGTTCCTTACACCCTACTTTTGCATTGCAGAGCAAGCGGCTGTTGATCGAGCTATCAATGACATATGCATCCTTCTCAAATGTAGCCACCATAATCTGAATGTGGTATGTTATTCCTTGATGTTATTATATTAGTTTAAGAAAGAATGGTTAATGTCAGAATTATTTGCTCAATGTTATTTTATTGTATAGTATTGCTTGATATGGAATTTGATCAAATACTCCCAGAAAGGGAATGCATGTTTATACTTTCTGGATTCTCATTCATCCCATCTCCTTGTAGGCGCCTGTTGGAAAAGGGTAATCTTGACACCTCGGAAATGTGAAATATAAGAAGATAACTTTGATCAATTTTGCAATCTAAACTTGTTTCTTTTGTAAGTCGATGTATGTTCCGTTTAGTTATATGGCGTATAGCCATCTACCGATAAGAGAAAAAAATTACCAATCTATGTGTCGTCTAAGTTTAAGCGCACCTTCAACATTTGTCACCAGAACCTCATGTGAAATCCATCCATTAAGGCATTTTACTATCATTTTACAATGTCGCTGCTGTTCTGAGACTTATTGTAGTGTCGCAATAAAGCTTCTTTTCCCAGTGGAAGGGGACATTCAGAAAACTTTTCAAAAGAAATATACATGCAGACATTTTGTATCATCTGTTTCCTACTTGTTAGCCTGCTGTGAACAAACTGCAATTCCGTCTGCCACCTTGCAGTACATTAACTTAATGGTTTTAGCAAGTCTTTCATTGGTGTACACCAGCTCTATATTGGAACTCCTACATGTGTTTTATCTTTCTCTATTGTGATATCTTTATTGTTTTAGGCTGATGATGGGTTGGTTGAAGTTCATAGGAGTTGGAAGGGAAATTTACTGCATATGGAATTCCAATATAAGTTTTGGCGGAGTACTTCAGTATTTATTAGCTAACTGTATGAACTTGCACTAGTTAATACGATTTGATTCACAGGCCTATCCAATTCCCATTTTAATGCGATTTGATTCACAGGCCTATCCAATTCCCATTTTTGTGGAAGATGTTGAAGGTATGCATGGTCAAGGGGTTCACCTCTGAATAACTTAATTTTATTTATGCAAGGGACCTTGTTATTAATTCTGTAATGTCCTGTACTTTTGAAATGCGCTTAACTACGTACGTATATACGTATCAACTAGCTACCGATTACAGTGTCAAACCAAGCCAAATAAGTTTTCATGTCACTTACTGGATTAAATCATTTGAGCTAATAACCAGTTCTCTTCAATAGTTTCCGATACATTCATATAAACTAACAGAAGTCCTCAGATTAATAAGAAGTGTACAATGGCATAAAGAGCAGTACATGCAGAAAACACATGCAGCCAATAGACCTTATCAGTACTATTTGGGGGAAGTTGGACAGGTTGCTATCCTAGTATCGTGCTTCCATTTTTGTTTACCTCGTCTTCTGATACTTCACAGCATGAATAGTGCTCTAGATTGCCTTGACATTCTCCCTGACGTACGAGTAAAGCAGAGTGCACTTTGTCATATCTGCCTTCCATAAGCTGGGGTTGACCTCCTTGCCACACTTGTCGAAGGAATGAAGTCCATCTAGTATTATAAATATTCAGCATTTTCGTAATCCTCAGTTGTTCAACTAAATGACCTCCTTTCCACACTTGTCACCACAGCACGGCTTCTTGAATGAAAATTTTATGTTTTCCTTTTCTTTTTCCAGTGTTCCAGCAGTTAGCAAATGATAAATTTTGTGACAAGAACCATTCTATAGTCATTATGGTGAGTAAACCAAGTGGTTGTGCACATAAAAAGATTTACCGTCATCAAAGTAATTATTAGTCATGCTATCCCAGGGAAGAGGCTGTCTAGATGTTCTCACAAGAAGTTATGCTCACAACCTGGTTTTTCCATCCTTTTCCTCAACTACAACTGAAAAGAAAAACTTTTCCTTAACATTGCCTCAGTTAGATGATGCTTGCTACATATCTTCTTCCAGGTTTTGCACCATTTAGTTGAACAACTGCACTTGCCTGTCTTTTTCTTAGTCAATTCAGATCCAAATGGCTTTGACATTTGTCTACTTACAGATTCGGTTCAATGGTGAGATTTTATTTTTCAGTATTTTGTTCTGTGTCTATCTATTACGGATATATGTTGGCTTTGAGGTTAAGACACACTCACATACACATGTATAAACAAAGTTATTTGGTGTGCCTTTTGCACTCTGTATTCTATCACCAAATGTATGAAGTAACGGTCCAAATCCCTTATTTTTCCTTTTTCTTTCTGCGCTGTTTATTTTAGCTGTATTGGTTGCATAAAAAGTAAGGAGAAAAATGGAACCAGCCTTATCATTAGTATACATCTCTATACCACAAACCCGGGGTTTGCAAACTATGCATGTTAAACTTTCAGTTCTGAAATGGTTGTTTCTAAGTAAATATGCTTTGGTCATGGTGTTCTATGATACAAGACTAATTAAACAAATTAATTAACTCTCTGTGTGTGTAATTTTCAGGTGCTACAAATAAAGAAGCAAAAATTGTACATAAGTAAGGCCAAGAATGGTAGAATACCAAAGCAGATCCAAAATCCTTATGCAGATATTTCATGTTCGAAGCCGCATAAAGCAGCAGCATGACCAAAGACTTGAAGATGCACAAGCCATGGGCAGAGAATTGAATAAGGGAGTTGAAGCTAGGAAGCTAAACACAAGAAAGAATCAACTCACTATGATTTCGTTGCTAACTTTAGAATTAGAATGATGTATAGGCTTTAATAATATTTTGCATGAGACTGGTTCATTTCGAACTCAACTCTTTCGTCAATTGTAAGAAATTCAATTTGACAATTGTAATTTCAAATGTTTTGAACTAAATGCAGTCTTTTGCGTTATTGTATATGACATATCTTTTGCGTTATTGTACATACCATATCCAACAACTTAAACATGTTAAAATTTTAAGGATTGACTTGTTACTTCATATTCAATGGTGTTGATGAAATGGTGAGTATATGTTGGTTTATTTTGATTTCCATTTTCTTCTCTCTTTTACCAGTAAGCATTTTCCAGTTGAAAATCAGAAAAAAAAATCAAATTTACAATAATTTTTTATCCACATGTTAGACCATTTCTCAACAAAAAAAGTTACAAACTCAGACAAAATACTAATGATATTTCAAACTTGCAGTATATAAATGCCAATATTAATATTCAAGTACATCCAAGCCATAACAATAAAAATACTAACAATTACTAAACAAGCACAAAAAAATTCAGTAAAAATCTTCTATTCTGCTCCAAGCAACACCAAAACTATGTTCACTCCTTTCCGTTAGAAGCATCCGGTGTCTAAAAATAACTCATATTAGATATCAACCATCATTTATAAAAAATTAATGACAATAAATAAGAACAAACAAGAATAGAATACTAATACCTTTAAAAGCCGACAATTTTTATATCATGACCCTTTTCGTGACAATTACTATAAGTGCGTGACCTATTTTGAGCTTTCGATTGCGATACTTCTATTCCAGATGGAATTCGAGATGCAATAGCAGGACGGCCCTTATGGGTATTTTTCGTAGGATCTGTGATCGTTATATGATATAGGTAAGAAGGTGTCGGAATATAACTAACTTGAGTGCGCGTCTCTTCTTCATGATTTAAATTGCATTGTTGCAACATACTATTAATAAACTCTTCTGTTTTTCGTAAAGATCTCGATTCTCCGCCACTAAGTCTTCAACTTTATTCATTTTTGCACGAAGTCTCCATGAATCAAGAGGTGTAACTGCTCTATTTTCTGCATTTGTTGATAGTCCCAGATCAACACTTGCATGTGCTCCACGACCCTTAGTAGTGTTATGCCTAACACCAAGAGTCCACCTCGATAGAATATATTGTTTTGGGATGGTTTGCATAAACAATATCTTCTTCATTACATATAATATATGTTTGCATAGTACACCATCGGTCTCAAACATAGCGCACGAACATTTGAAGAATTCTTCCATTGGGTTGCACTTCACATTGTGAGTATTAATTTTTCCATCTATCTTGCAAACCACATTATAAGTGGTAAAGTTCTCTTCTATACCACCCATATTATGCCAACAATGAAACACATTTCGAAACTCATTTGGAATATCTCAAATAAATTAGCAGTATATACCTTTGCTACAAAGACTCTATGTCATGCATGCCTTGAAAATCTGGTTTTATCGTTAAGCAACGTGTGTCTTCTCTTTCCTCCTTTTTTCGTCGAGCGGCTAGAGCTTTGTCATATCGTTCAACAAATTGAAACAATGGCGTCATAGAATTAATGAAACCATCAAAGAACGAGTTCATACTCTCACTTCTCTGACTTGATCTCATGCCAGCAAAAAATATATCCTTCAAATAGCCTTCAACCCAATGATGTCTTTGGTCATACATGTTTTGCAACCATCTCCAAGATTTCATTTCATTTATTGCTTTTTCAGATAACGGTTCTTCAAAAATTCTTCTATACTTTTCATTCAAAGTGGCCCAACACTTTTCACTTTCTTCAATAGTTTTACTATATCTACTCCACTTCTTATAATTCTCGTTGAAGGTTTCAAAAGAGCGACGTAAAGAACGGAGATGCTCATCTTCATGCAAAGTTATATGCCATATACAATATCTATGTAAGGTTTTTGGAAATACCCTCTTAATAGCATTACAAATTGCAGGATCCTGATATATGATAATTGCGGCTGGCGATTTACCACATGCATTTTAACTATTGCTGAAATAACCAAACAAAAGTCTCATCTTTCTCATCCGCTAAAAGAGCACATCCAAACAATGAAGATTGTCGATGGTGATTAACTCCCGTGAAAGGTGCAAATGGCATTAGAAAACTGTTAGTCTTATATGTAACATCAAAAACCATAACATCAGTAAATTGCATATAACTAGCCCTAGCTCTTCCGTCAGCCCAAAAAGTACTTCTACATGTTCCCCCAGCATCAAGCTCAAGTGCATAGTAAAATTGAATATCTGCAGCTTGCCTCTCAATAAATTGTTGTATTACAGATACACATTGTCGACCCATATTATTTCTTTTCGATTTGAAATAGTCAATAATTTGTTATGGAGTGACATCTACCAAATTATCCCTACCTGTAGTATTTATTAAATCGGCAATATGTGATGGTCCCGCACCATAATCATGAAATTGATCCATCAACGATTTGCAAGAAGGCTTTAGATGATCTACACAATGAGAACGTAAAGTAGAAATTTTTGATGGCGTGGACAACAAAGGATGGCTGTGTTGATCGTCTATAAGTGTTACTCTCCAAACATCATCTCTGATTCTATGTATGATAATTCTTGCAGGACAATCTTCTCTCATATGTTGTTTTCTTCTTTTAACTTCCCTCCCTTGCTCTTTTTTGTCCTTCAAACTTTTATGTCCTTTACTGTATACAAATTTCTTTCGATTTATTACATCATCCTTATTTCTTACACTCGTCGACTTGCGAACAGAGAAGCCTCTAAGTTTTGCAAACGAGTTGTAAGTATTGTATGCTTCCTCATCGGTAGGAAATTCCATACCAACATGAATAACAACATTACTATTAATGAGATCACCGGCATCATCATTAGCATTCTCAGTTTCTCCATCCTCATCTTCCTCATCCTCGCTATCATCATCCTCGTTTTCACCATTCTCATTACAGCCGACGAGATCATTAGCATCGACATGATTCATTAACCCACTAAAATTTTGGGATTGCTCATCGATTGCATGGTATTGATTGTTATCCATTCCTACTAACAAAAATAAAGTTTATGATATGTTGACGTAATCATAATCTTAAATATATGAAAATCACACTGAAAAATTAAACATCAATTGATCTTAATATGAAACGTTTATTGGCATAAGAATAATTTGAGAGAACAAGATAAACTCTTTCAAATTGTATACGAAACCTACATATCAATCAAAATTTACTCAGTTCTATCTTTTTTTTAATTAAAAAAAATCAGTTTAAAGAGTTCCACCATACACAAATCCATTTTCTGAAAATGCCTGTGACGAAATATGTGATGATGATGAAACGATTACCTGCATAAAGCAATACGTGCATAAATTTTATCCGATCACTGGAGAAAGGCGCGGCAACGAAGGTGCTCGAGGAGGGAGGGTAAACGCACAACGAGGGAGAAGGGAAAAGGCGCAGCGAGGGAGAGGGTGCTCCAGGAGGCACTCGAGAAGGTGAGTGAGGGGGGCGTTGGAGGAGGGAGGGTCGCGCAGCGAGGTGCTCGAGAGAGGAGGCGAGGGAGGAGAGGCGGCGAGTTCAAGGGAGGGAGGCGTGAGGAAGGAGGAAAGGAGGCGTTGGAGGAGGGAGGGTCGTGCAGGGTCATGTGCTCAAGGGAGGAGGCGATGGAGGAGGGCCGGCGAGTTCGAGGGAGGGAGGCGTGAGGAGGGAGGGAGGCGCGAGGTCAAGAGGAGAGTTTTTTTTCTGGCTTCTTTTTTTTAAGCGCGAGGAGGTGAGGGTTTTTTTTGGGTTACGGGCTCAGGAATAGTTCCTGAGTTCGAACACAGGACCCTTAACCCCTATATATATATATATACTGGATTTAATGATCGCTGCTGCAAATCATCCACGTAATCATCAAGAAGTTTCAGATAAGGTTGATGAGGAAAATAGTAGCGACGGTGGAAATAATGAAGTTAGAAGTAACTAAAACAGTTTGTGAGCTTTTGTTGTTGTCTTGTTGGTGGTGAGTTTCCCTTTGACCCTTGGTGTTGGTGCTCTTGCTTAGTATTGATATGTGTTTGATTGTGAAGGGGATGAGAGATGAGACCTTGTTTTTTATTTTGTTTTGTTCTTAGTGTTGGTTTGTTTGAAAAAATGAACTTGTCTTGGTTTGTTCTTTGCTTCCTCTTTTTATAAGAGATGTCGGTTCTAATATTGAATATGAACCGATGACTTTGTGGGTCGTGTATGGAACTACATAGTTTTCTGTGCTTTATGGTTTTTGGTCTAAATCGCATCTTTAGTTTATTTTCCTTGTTTTCTTATGCAAGTGATGGATCATTGAGTAGATTATCATTTGATTTCTTTTTTTTGCTATACTCATGATCATGTGTTTGATGCTATACTCATTGAATATGAAAGTTAATGGTAGTTTTGCGTATTTGAGAAGATTTTCATAACCTTGTGAATCTTGGTCTATATTTGTGGCTTAAAATAGTTAGGTTTGCGCTCTTGAGCTTATATTTGCACATTTGATGGTATTTTTGTGCAAACTTATTCGATATGGGTTATAAGATATTTTATCCCTCTAATTCATATTCTTGTGCCTAATGTATATTATATCTTTGAGTATATGAGTTGTAGGATACCACACACAAGATGATGTAAAACAAACTTTGGAGAAAAACATTGCTCAAGATCAATATATCTAACTTCTCCACTGATATTCTTGTGGCTTATATGATAGATTGCTTATGAGTTCTAATGGCTTCTATTTTATCATAAGCATCATTTTGCCAAAATGGTCTCCGCAACCCTTGTTAGGGGAACCCTATTGTGGATTTGTTATTTATAGTATATTCTAAGATCTAGCGGAGCGTGTTTAGGGCCTTCACGAGTTTGCCGACACTAAAGATGAGAAAACTCTATTTTGCTATATCTTTATCTCATGGTTGTTGATATGAGCCAAATGCTTGCTTTTCAAAGTTATTCAAACGTTTAACTTTAACTCTTACACATATCAACTCCTATTAGTCTTCTATGCATACATTTAGGAGGGTTATTCACACGTTTAACTTACCTTTGGTGCATGTATGTGTCTAGGAGGAGTAATCTAAACGTTTTACTCCCTAGAACACTCTTTTTGATTATGTCAAAAAGGGGAAGAGTAATAGGTTCGTATCAATATATTGAAGTTATTCAAATGTTTAGCTTTAGTACATTCGTCTTTTATCGATTATTGAAGATTATTAAAACGTTTGATTTTCACTATATCGATATCTTCTATTAATATTTTGACATCATCAAAAAGAGAGAGATTGATGACTTATGGATTTTCATAATCCAATTATTTAGTTTTGATGATGTTATGAATATTAATAGATATCCTTATACATGTGTTTATTCTTTATTTTGTGTATTTTATATAACACTGTATATGAGCTTGTTCGTGTGAAAATGAATTTGCGGGAATAGATCACGGCAAGGTTTGGATAGAGGATAGAAGAAATTGAGCTTAAACGACAAATCTATTGGAGGTTAACGGACTAGAGCTCCTCAATAATCACATTCAAGCTTCATGAAGTTAAGGAGCCAAAATCTAAGTTCAAAAGAATTCAAGAAATCGAAAATTCAAGAGCTCGTGTCGAGATATCGAAAGATTCAAGATTTGACAAACGAACGATATCGACGTAAGAAATCAATGTGAGTACTCATGTTTATGGAAAATATCATATTAAGCTCATGCACACACTCATTGTATGATTTGTGAAAAACTTGCGTTGGTTTTCATTCAAAATTCTTTTCAAAAACCAAGTTCAAATTTGTCTGAAAATTCCTTCTTCGGACGTCTATTCTATTGTGCCTCAGACGTTTGCCCAGTTTTCAAAAACATGCACAAGTTTCAAATATTAGTTTTTTGCTTCAAAACAAACGTCTAAAACTTACCCGAACAAACGTCGGGATGTTTTATGAGCTTTCATTGTTTAAAACGTTTGACAGAACAAACGTCTGTAGTTGTTTTTTAATACGTCTGTTTGTTCTCTAGATTTTCATCGGCCTAAATTTTTTTATAGAACAAACGTCTGTAGTTGCTTCCTCGTACGTCTGTTTGTTCTCTGGATTTTCATTGGCTTAAATTTCTTTTTCGGAACAAACGCCTATCAAACCTTCTTCAGATGTCTGGTTGTTTTTTGTGTTTTCATTATATTTAAACTTTTTGTAAGAACAAACGTCTGAACTTATTTAGCACAAACGTCTGAAGGTTTAAAACTTTGAAAACATTTTCTTCTTCAGGCGTGTGTCACTTGTGCTTCAAACGTTTGTTTGTTCTCTGTGCTTTCATTGACCATGTTTTGAAAACAACGGCAAACGTCTAAAGGTGTTTTTGACAAACGTCTGAAGTTCAAAATCATTTGAAAACATTTCTTCTTCAGACGTTAATGTCTTCTTTTTCAGACGTCTGTCCGCCTTCTGTGCTTTTGTACCTTCTTGTAAAAACTATCGGCAAACGTCTGAAATAAAAACAAATGTCTGAAACTATTTTCTAGCCGTTGCTGATCCTTCTTCAGAAATTTGAACTTCAGATGTCTCATAACGTCTTTTTTGACTGATTTGACTTGTAACGGCTAGTTTTTCTTGAGTGGTATTTATTGAGATTTGCTTTGGGTTTTGATAAGCAAACACTTGCAAAAATATTATGAAAGTTTCCAAAGCCTTTTCTTATCTCTTGTGAGAGCAAAAACTTGATTTTGATTATTCTTTTCTCTCACACTTAAAAGATCAAAGAGCTTAATTTGATTATTCTATACCCATTGAAGTATTAGTGTGAGGTTTAAGAGCAGCACCTTTGAGAGTATTTATACTTAATTGTAAACTCTCTTCTTGTCTTTATGTGAGAATATCTCTAGTGTAAGAGAGTCCTTTGTAAGAGAAGAGAGAAATTTTTCTTTTTTTATGTGAGGATCCTTGAGTGCATGGATGCTTTTGTAAGGAAGAAGAACTTGTTGGTCTCGGTAGAGACGTGGTGTAATAGATTGCGAGTGCACAACGTGTTGCTTCACTGAAAACGTGTTATAGTGGAACGGGCTCGTACGTCTAAAAATAGAGAATCAGGGGATCTCCCGAACCTCTCTAAAACGACTCGTGTTTGCTTTTTCTATTTCTATCTCTTACTTTAAGATTTTAGTTGCTTAGATAGAAATTGCATGCTCAACACTTTTTGCTCTATTTGCTCTTTCCTTACATGATTACCATATCTATTGCTTGCTATATATTCTCATGTGTTCACGATTGTAGATTGCCTAACCTTTTATCCATATTGGTATATTCTTTGTTTGAGCTTTGCAATTGTGTTTGATTGGCAAATGTAGTTTGTAGATTTTTTATTTGATCATATCGGTAATCTTGTCCTATTCACCTCCTCTATGACAACTTTCACTTAAGGCTATACTCCAGATAACCTTATCATTAAAACTACAACACCTAGATAGTCGCCGAAGAAACAAACTATTATTACATACAATAAGGTAATAAGAGTAATCTGAATGAAAATATCTAGTCCACCATCTGATTGTAGTATAAAGGAAGAGTTTAAATTGAGTAGATTTGCATAAATTGTTTTAACAGATGATTATAAAGGACAGAAGCAATTAAGATGCAAGCTTGCAAACCATCCAAAGTTATAAGAAAAGGATTTTAAAAATGAATACAGTGCATGTACCTCTGCTATCACTCTGTTCAACAAAGAGAGGGCACAAACCAATTCAGGCAAAACAAAGTATAAGTGAAAAAACCTCCGCATTTACATTGGTATCGTCGGACATCCTCTGCATTATTTCTTCACTTAGATCAATAATCGTTTCCTTAAATAAAGCCAACTAAGGCCGGAAGACACTAATTTCCCCATTAAACATATTTCCCATCATTAAACATCAAAATAATGATACAAAAGACAATGCCAATGCCCATAGGTAAGGATAAGCAAACTAACTACATTATCTAGATAAATAAATATCGAAAGGCAGAAACAACAGAGTACAGAAGCCCTGAGAATTGAAAAGTAATCGAAGGAGATGACACCAACAAGGCGCTCCCATTTGTTGGATATGTATGCCCTATAGGCCATTATCGTATATTACAGGATTGTATATTACATTTGGATGCTTGGGATATATACGTACAAGAAGTCTTGCTCGATATGATATTATACTATCTAGTTTGTTTTTATCTTAACACGTGTATATGTTTATTACTATGTATCGCTAATACATGTTGATAAAGCCCATAAGATCTTTGCTTAACTACCAGCGTTATGATGACAATCATACTCATGGGGCCTGGATAGTCTATAAGCACATCCTTGAATGTCCTTAGTCATAGAAGTATCAAGATAGAGTATCAATATTTCAGAATAGATTAGTGTATACGTTTCTTATTCCCGAAAGGGGAGATGGCCGGTCCCGCAGCCATTGACGTACGGCACCAACGATTATATACATGTGCCCATTAGGTTATGAGTTACATTGTACGGACTCATCGGAAACTGCTAGATGGTATTATACCTATCGTCAGATAGCAGTTCTTTGGTGATATGAGTATAGGGTAGTCTGTTGACCTAATATTGTCATTTGTCTCGAGTGTGTTCCTACTGTACTTTGATTACTATCCTATCATGGCTTTATAGAGTCGTGCAAACAGATAATAGTTGGGTGCAGTCCCGAAGTATTTGGAGGCAATGAGCGATAGAAAGGATTCGTCTCTTCCGATATTGAGAGTCGATATCGCGCTGTGTACGGTTGGCCATCACCATAAGACACAGACGTAGGCAGATGGGATTTACTGATGGGATCGGTAGTTTCTCGTTTGGTGATGGACTTAATATCGGCATGACTTATCAGGTTATTAGGGGTGCTACGTTTACCAACCCTCTAGACCTAACATGCGATACTCTCGGATGAACAGACCAGACAGTACGGCGAATGTCACTGATAGATTCAATTAGGGGTTCAGACGAGTTTGCTTTTCGACAGATACCTCGGTAGCCGTTACGTACAACTAGTGTTATTGATGTACTTGTGAGCTGAGGATTTTGTCCAGGTGCTCACTGCCAGTGTATTGTAGAGTTTTTAGAGTCCCATACAGAGAATTTTCGGCTTTGGCTAAACGATGTAGTAGCCGTGCTGGGTACGTGCAGGAGTCTGATTAAGACTAGTGTATTGGATACACTGACGGTAATCGGACGGTTAAAATACTAGTCAGCCTTTTGAAAAGACGGATATTAAATCCAGTTTGATTTAATATATTAATACATATATTAGATATATGTATTTACTAGTATTTTGTCACTATTTATTTTATGTTTCTTTTAATGTATCTTAAATACATAGGAAAATAATTACAGGTATATTATATATATATATATATATGTTAAGTAATATATATAGAGAGAGAGAGAATAATAGAGGAAAGATGCCATAGAGGAAATTTTCTCGTATGCCATCGAAAATATACACCCTCCCATTTTTTCCGCCAATCGGCATCCACCATTCTCATCGTTATCATCTAAGATGTGGGTATACCAAATTTCATGTGATTCTACAACCTTTTAACCGTTGATTTAGCAATGTAAAAAGTTCTATTGTCGGTAAACCATTAATTTTGAACCCACTAAATCAACGGTGAAAAAGTTGTAGAATCGCATGAAATTTGGTGTACCCACGTCTTAGATGATAACGATGAAAATGGTGGGTGCCGATCGTTGGAAAAAATGAGAGAGGGTGTATTTTCTCGACGCCATAGGAGGAAATTCCCTCTTATGGCCTCTTTCCTCCATTAATCTCATATATATATTGTAATTACTTATTTCTTTTTCCTTTGGTTCTCTTTTGGTTAAGCTATGTAATGAGTTTAGCACATCCGTACCCATTCTCATTTGCTTGACAAGTGGAGGGAAGAGAAAAGGGTTGACATATGGATGTGAGATTTAATCCTAAGGCTAGGATTAATATAGAGAATGATAAGTATTGGTAACCATTTGTAAAATGGTTCATAATTCTTATTCCATTCTCTTCCTTTTCCTGGCTCCAAGCTCTTTTCTTCCTCATAATTTAGAGAATAATTAGATAAAGAAAAGAAAAGGGAGAGATAAATATTTAGTGAGGATTTCTACTCAAACTACTAGCAAAAGTTTGATCTTAGTTCACTTCAAGATTGAAGCGTGGAGAAAAAGTGAAGAACTCTCAAGATGGATCTGTCTAGGACCAAGGAGATCTTCAACAAGCTTGTTCCATGGACCTCAAAGGAGCTTACATGGAGTCCAACCCAAAAAGAGGAGCACTTAAAAATACTACAAAGGTTGTTGTCTCAAAACATAGTAGCTAGCCTCTTTTCTTGTTACAAGTTCATATTTTTAGCAAGATTCTATGTGTTTGGAACTATTGCTTTCTAGGTTTTTAAAAAACCCTACTGTACCAAGTTTAAAATTCATTACTAAAGTGCAAAAGTTCCTTCTAGTGGTATCAGAGCCAAACTAAACATATGAACTTGTTTGGACGACTTTAGAATTGTTAAAATCCAATATTTAGAAACTAGGTTTTTAAGTTGAGCCCAAAATCCCATTCCATTGTTATTGCATGTACAATTTAAGTTCAAAGTTTGGACTTTGAAGTGAAATTGGGCACGTTGCGTGGCGGAAGATGATTGAGAAGGGGTAGGGGATAACCCCCCAACCTCCCCCGATGGTCCCCCTATTTGGGTCGGGGCCTCCATTGAGGCCCCTGCCGGCTCAGGTTTGGTATTCCGTATAATACTTTTAGCGTGATGGAATTGGATTTGGGGTTGTAGGGTGCTTGAAATTCTTAGTTGTGAGTTTTTAAGTAGCCGCCATTTGGATTTTATAAATTCTAGTGGTCGTAGTGTGATTTGTTCTGTGATGATTGTAAGTGTAAATATGTGGTGGTATACCCTATTCTCATTTCTATATGTCAATCACTTGGGGGTTACGCATATTTTACTTACACTATGTACCTGTTCTGTGATGTTTGATATGAAATAGATGTGATCGCCGTGATGAATGACCGGGGTTTTTAAGTGAGATGAGAGTTTTATATTTTGATGTATATTTATGTTTGGGACGAACGGCCCAACATGTGGCCGCAGTTATCGCCTCTTGTATAATATTTTTTTGGGCACATCTTGGTTGCGGACATAGTCTCCTTGTATATAATTCTCATTTTCAGTACCTAGAATAGACTCGGGAGGAGTGCTCAAGTAGTAAGATTTTGGAATCTAAAGGGTGGCTATCTTGAGGAGTCGAGACCGGGTCAGCTAATTCTAGAATTGGTAGGGTTGCTTGCCGCATTCGTAGGGGTCTCGGAGTTTGGGCATTCGGCTATTCATCATGATCGTAGAATCTGGTTTTTTGTTAGTGGCTAAAACGAAAAACGGAATTCTTAGTATATCCTCTATTTCTTGTTTGTGTTTGGTTCTGCTGCGATTCTATGATATTATCATGCCTGCAACGGATGCCTATATATATTATATATAATAAACGCTATTTATGTTTTGCATCCGCGTTAGTTCTACCCTCGCCCTGCCGTAAATTAAGTAATCTTACGGTGAAGACCCGGGAACCTTTGGCAAATGCGGATGGCATAAATGTGCGTTATATTTTCGTTATTTATGGTGTGATAGGATTTAAATGATGGGACCACGTTAATTGGATTAATGCAAAAAAATAAACCTAAAAAATGATGTTGGAATCAAATTTCAAAACCACTTGGTTCTTTTCTAAAAACTACTCGATTTTTTATAAAACCACATGTTTTCAAAATTGAGTTTAAACCACTCATTTCGAAATCACTAGATTCTTTCAACGGATCAAGTTCAATACGTTAAAGGTTTTTTGCCAAAAACCAGCCGTAGCCCTCTGTCATTTCGGATAAGTAGTGTTTAGCATTCGTGCTACGTGTTTTGGCTCAGACAAGACGTGGTGAACAGTAGCTGAGTAATGCTTGTCCGTGCATAGAGATGCAATTATTTAGGCCGGTCGCATAATCATTTTAGCTTAGTCAAGGACATATGCGGGTGGGTCTAAGTTAATCAAGATAATGATGGGTCGAACTTGACCGGCAGTTTATGATATTTTAGCTCAGTTAAGGTCATAAATCGTTAGGGGCAAAAACCACATCGGGAGTTTCAAATATACGGGAAATTTGCTGATGTTTGCATATATCTTTTGGAGTGTGGTGACTAGAGTGGCTTCCTTCTAGGTTATCACACGATGAAAGTTGGGTCCGGATTCCACTGTGAGTAATAGCTACCCTTTGGGAGAGTTTTTCACTTTACAACTAGCTAAACCCGATAGGTGTCAGCGGGACAACGCCTTCAGGAAAAAGATATTACTTTAAATTAAGGAACATCACGAAAGTGTTGGAAAATCTCTCTCGAAATACCGATACTGGCCTGACCGAAAGGTTAAAGCAAACTTGTAGGGTGCGATTAATCCCGACTTATTCTCTTTTTATGCTTTGAAGGAGAATTCGATCAAATAGTGGGAGCCATCCTGATTAAATAAATTAATTAACCAATATGATCTTGCAAGAATATACGCTGAGTGTTTCTTTTCTTTCTATCTCCAGGTAGCAACCATGTCATGTCTTAATCAAGATAATAAAATATATGACTTGATCAAACCGGTTTCTTATACGGGGTTGGGTAATGTTGTTCTGACAACAGTCATGAGTATGAGCAAGAGAAAAAAGGATGCAAGGATTCCCACCTGACCCTAATAAAGAAGAAGCATTTTAATGCATCTATTTCGAGTGTTTGTCATTGAAAACCGTTTTTCGGTAGTCCTACCTTCTGAATACTAGATACCGGATCAGGATCTCATACCTGTAATTTATTACAGGGACTGAGAAAAAGTAGGATGGTTGGATCTGGTAATATGTCCCTTAGAGTAAGGAACGGAGCACAAATTGATACTGCTGCCGTCGGCGAATATCACCTGGTATTGCCAAGTGGCAATACTATGATTTTGAACAACTATTACTATGTACCTTCCATGCTTCGCAACATTATATCAGTTTCTTTACTAGATAAACATGGATATAATTTTGTTCTAGATAGAAATATCATGAACATTTACCTAAATTAGGTATTGGTTGTTGAAGGTATATTATGTAATGGTATATATGTTAAAACAGAGTTTTTAATGTACAAAACACACGCAAGAGGAAAAGTTCGGATACGAACGAATCCTACTTGTGGCATTGTAGACTTGGTCATATCAATGAAAAAAGATTAGCCAAATTACATAAAGATGGATATTTAGATTCGTTCGAATTTTCATCTTATGATACTTGTCGGTCTTGTCTCAAAGAAAAGATGATCAAAACTCTGTTTTCAGGACACGGAGAGAGGGCGACGGAGCTTTTGAGACTCGTACACGGTGATGTATGTTGTCCAAAGTCTACACATGTACGAGGTGGGTTCTCGAACTTCATCACATTCACTGATGATCTCTCTAGGTTCGGATACGTATTTCTGATGAAACAAAAATCTGAAACTTTTGAGAAGTTAAAAGAATATACAAGTGATGTAAAGAACCGGACAGAAAAAAAAAGCATCAAGATCCTTCGATCTGATCGAGGAGGGGAGTACTTGAGTACGACATTTCTTGACTTTCTAAAAGAGAATGGTATTCTCTCTCAGCTTATTCCACCGTATACACCACATCATAACGGTGTATTGGAGATGAATTGTATCTTATTGGATATGGTTCAATCCATGATGAGTAATGCCGAGTTGTTTCTTTCATTTTGGGGATATGCGCTGGAGACAGCGGCATACCTATTGAATGATGTTACATCCAAAATCTGCGCCCAAGACTCCATATGAAATATGGAGTGGAAAAATATCATATCTTAAACGTATTAAAATATGGGGTTGTTCGGCCTATGTTAAAGTACAAAATCCGGACAAACTTCAGGCACGTTCGGTTCTATGTAAGTTTGTGGGACATCCCAAATATTCGGCTTGATATCTATTCTACCACACCGAGAGTCAGAAGGTGTTTGTAGCTCGCTATGCCGATTTTTTGGAATGGCAATTTCTTGCAAAAGAAATAAGTGGGAGCACGGTAGAGCGAGAAGAAATCATGAACCACAAACTGTACTAAAGATTTGGTGGAACCACAGGATTCAATAGTCATAAACGAACCTCAGCCACTCCGCAGATCTAGTAGGACTTCTCATCCGTCCGATAGATACTACGGTTTTCTCATAAATGGGGATCGAGAGAATTGCATTTTAGAGAAAGATGATCCTACTAGTTTCGAGCAGGCCATTACCAGTAGGGACTCTGTGAAATGGCTGGATGCTATGCAATCCGAAATTGAGTCCATGTACACCAACAAAATATGGACTTTGGACGTTACACCGCTTGGGGTAAAATCCGTCGGCTGGAAGTGGATTTTCAAAAAGAAGATTGGTATAGATGGACAGGTAGAGACCTATAAGGCTAGACTTGTTGCAAAAGATTTTCTTCAAAGACCAGGTGCGGATTATGACGAAACATTTTCTCCAATGGCTATGCTGAAATCCATTCGGATCCTACTTGCCATTGCTACCTTCCATAGCTATGAAATCTGGCAGATGGACATAAACACAGCTTTTCTAAACGACGCTTTAGAAGAATGTGTTTATATGGATCAGCCAGAGGGCTTCGTAGACAGTGGGAGCAGCGGGAAGATTTATAGGTTGCTTAAATCCATTTATGGATTTAAAGCATGCATTACGGAGTTGAAACATCTGTTTCGATGGGGCAATCAAAGAATTTGATTTCATCAAAAACATAGATGAGCCATGTATATACAAGAAGATTGTAGGGAGAACTCAAGAATTCCTTGTATTGTACGTGGAAGTCATTCTCTCGATAGGAAATGATATTATTATTTACAATCGGTCAAGCTGTTCTTGTCACAGATGTTTCCATAAAAGGACTTGACTACATTCTGGGAATTAAGACATATCGTGATAGATCTAAAAGAATGTTGGGGTTTTCATAGTCCAGGTATATTGACATCATACTAAAAAGGTTGAGTATTGTAATACCCGGTTCCTTTATATACACCAATAGACGTATTTTATGCAATAGGGGTTACTTACAAAATTTACATATTTGTATTTATAATTATTTTAAGTATTTAAACATCCTAACCCTTTTATTCTGATTCCCCTTCTTAAATCCATTTTTCCATAAAACAAATTCTAGACTAACCGGAACCCTATCCAAATCTTTTTGCTTTAAAACCCAACCCAAAACAAATTTATGTATGTATATTTTCCTTCTAAAATCAGCCCTGAACCCAAACCCTACCTCTCTAATCCCTTAGCTGGCCTCTTTCTCTAATTTTTCTTATTAATAAAAACCAGCAGTCCTGGCCCATACCCCAGCCTTTTCTCAGCCCGAGCCCACCCACTCTTTTCTCCTCAAATTTCCTTAATCTTTTACTCCTCGGCCCAACCTTGGCCCGGCCCGTTTTCTTTTTCCCTTATAATCCCTTAATTCTCACACTGGCCCGGCCCTTCTCCTTCAACCCGACCCGACCCGCTCACCCGACCCGACCCGCTCCTACACCCTCCTTCTTCCCAACGGCTACCCCCATTTCCCGCCCACTGTTTCCTCGACCCGCCTCCTCCGCCCGCGCCCACGCCCGCGCCCTTGCCCACGACGCGCACGTTACCCCTCGCATTCCCCTCTCTAACCCCGTCGCCCCCATCTCCTCCTCACTCTCTTTCCTCTCAAAACTTCTCCCACGAACCCACTCCCGCAGCCTCGACCAACTCCTTCACTCGCCCCACCGCCGACGACGACGTCGACGACTACAACCACCTCGTCTTTTCTCGCCTCGCCTCCATTCTCTCCACTTCATCTCCTCGCCTCCATCCACCAAACTCCGATCACGACCACCCTAGTCGCCTCCGTCACCATCCCCACCATCACCCACCGAGCTCGCCTTCTCCGGCCATCTCCATCGACGGGGCACTCCTTCAACCACAACCCCATTCCCTGCAAACCATCACCGGAGGCACAACCTTCGACGCCACCACCTCTCCCCTCTACCCACTACTCTCTCTCTCTCTCTCTCTGATCTCTCCACCTCTCTCTTCCTCCGTTCTCTCTCTCTGTCCTCACCCTCTCTCTCTGTTCTCCCCCTCTCTCTATATATCTCAATCTCTCTGTCCTCTGCTCTCTCTCTCTCTCCGATCTCTCTCGCTCTCTCTCTCTTTCTCTGTTCTCTCTCTTCACTCCCTCTCTCTCTCTGTCTAACACTCACTCTCTCCCTCTCTAAACCTCGCCCGTCTGTCCCTTTTCTATCAACCTACTACCACCACACGACACCGCCTGAGCTCACAACAGCCCATCCCCAAGCTCGAGCCAAGCCCAAGCCTAGCCAAGACTCGTCGCGTACTTGTTACTCCGTGCCCGGGACGTGTCACTACTGCCTTCGCTGTCGCGCCATCAGTTCACCATCTCCAGGCAAGTTTCATACTTGCTACATGCTAATTTGTATTAGTTACGAACTATAATTTTATAAATTCCATACTTAATATCCTCGATAAATTATACTACGCAACTGTTCGATGCATGATCTCAATGGAAATACTCACCTAATTTGGCGGAACTCAATAGTATAGTCTGGCCGTATGGCTGTGAATCTAGTGGGTGAATTTCATTGGAAAATATGACCGTTAACGACTAAAACGACTACCCCCAAGTTTACTCGTAAAACTGGAATTTTCTTGTACCTGAAAACCGTTAAAATCACCATAAATTACATACATACTGGAATGATGTGTTCGAGGGCTCAAATCGAAGCCGACTCGACGAACTATAACCCTATGCAAGTTTCTAAATATTTCTGTACTTAAACTGTGACAATATTTGGATCGGAGTGCGACTCTGGACTGCAGTCCAGAGCGACTCTGTTTACTGTGTGCTGTCCCGTAATGGGTACCACACTGTTTCCTTAACTCGTAGGTTGCGGAACTCCGCTGTTTATTAAAGGTGAATCTGTTAGCTAGACAACACAAGTGGTTTCATTCTGTTTTGTTATCGTTTGTTATTTAATCTGTAATTTAATAGATGGGGACGTATAACAGTCCCAACAGAATCAGAATTGACATACTAGTATTGAACAGTGTATATCTCCTGACGTACAAACACGATTGGGAATCCGTCTGTTGCGTTGTGTAACACCCGAGCCCAATGCTACTATTTTCTGTTATTGGTTGAGCATTAGATATTACTCATTTCATTTATCTTGCTTATTTGGGTATTACTGTAAAATTTTATCTGGCTAAGTCATTCTGCATATAACAAATTTTAGCATCTAAAATAAAATTGAAAATATTCATCTTGGCCTACTTGACATCCTTAGCCTCATGGTAGCGTCCGTGCATTGTGTTCTCGTCCCGTTCAGTGAAACGGGCGAGTTTGGATGGCTACGTGCACGTGCGTGTGTCCGTTTTGAGAGTGTGCTTTTTAATCATAAAACATTTCATTTTAAAATTTGGAACCCGCTTAAAATCCTATTATTTGAATTTCGAATTTTTGGACCCAATCCGGGCGCAATTTGGAAATGTTTCATTTGGCGCCAAAATCCCAAATTTTTTAATATTATTAAAACCTTCGCATATATTTTTCTAACTAATCTGATATCTTACTGTTCATTACCTATCTTTTAAATCTTTAAGTTAACCATATAATATTTTTTACAATCTTTTATATCCTTCTCAATTTATTCTCTCAGCCAATCGCAACCTCCCCTTTAACCCCATGGGCCCTACTTTCTCTCTCTCTCCACTTTTTCCTCTCTCCCTCTCCCTCATATATTCTCTCGTACTTCTCTTTATCATTCTTTCTCTTCTTCCTTCATGTCTCGTTTCTCATTTTTTTGAACTGTTCTTTTGTTACCGGAATTCCGTCTTGCCGGTGACGTTTCTCGACGTTCCAGCGAGATACCCCGACCCATGTGGTTCCTTTGTTCGTCGTTTGGGTTCATTCCGTAAACCGTGCGCCGTCGCGAGTTTTCCCCGCCGATGGTTAACGTTCCGTTTTCCCGATTCGCGACCCATCGAGGCAAGTTAATCTTGCTACATGCTATATACTTTTATAATCTTCATTTTATAATATTATACATTTGAAAATCTTATAGTTTACATATGAAATGTCGTTGAAAAATCGGATATGACAAATCTGAAATTTACTGTACACCTTATCTTATAAAATTCATTAGAAATCATAGAAAAATCATTAGTATACGTTCTTTAGTTCGATACGAAGCTAATTCAGAATACTATAACTCTATGAAATATTTACTTGCAAAATAAATTGTTTAATTAACGTAAAATGCAAATGAACACGTCTCTAAACTGCTGTCCAGGGAAATTCCAGCAGCAAACTTTCAACTTCGAATATTCATAACTTTTCGTAGGGATAACCTGAGATGCTTATACTTATAAAACTGAAAACCTTATTGAATTATCTTTGTTTTGGTATAAGATACGTCCCTTTTGGAGAACGTTTGTTATTTTTAAGCTATTTTGCAAATTAGGGCGACGCTGAATTTCTGAACGGAACCTTCTTGTGCATGGTTAATCAATACCACTTTTATAGTTATTAATCGCTTTGAATATGCTATCCATATTAATATTATTATATCAATATTTATATCACATATTGCTTAGTTGTACATCCCACATTACCATTTTATAGTTTTATAACTTTTCGGATACCCGTTTGCATCCATCGCATTTAAGATACATATAATTGCACCCTAAAGATGATTGAACCTGTTAATAAGAGAATATAAACATCACTGTGGTTATATGGAATATTGTGGTTAATTACTGTTTCCTGCTGTTATTCATTATTGATTGTATACCTGTTGTGAGCACTTACCCGATTGCACGACATATTGACCTGACCCTGCTACCCCTGACATATACATACATACCGACTCATCCTGTTGTACCATGACATTACTTGTCTCACGATTTCATGCCTAATGCCGACAGACCTAACCATTCCTGCTGTCGATCCAGACAGACCTACCTTTACTTGACTTGTGTTGGCATTAGTCCTTGACTACTGAATACCTGACCTGACATACATAGTTTGGGGGTATGGGGAAATCAAAGGTGAAACCGACTTGTAACTCAACAGTTCGATACATTGTTCTGATCAGTCTTACGGGCTTGGCCAGCTCCGGAGTGTTGATGCTGACATCACTCATCTATCCTACTACCTTTTACTGCTTAGCGGCACGTCTCGGATTCAGCCCCGAGGATCATGACCGTGGTCCCGGGCACGCACGGGATACTATTGAGTTACATCGACGATTCATCAATTGGTTTCAAAGACTATAAAGTAGAAAACCTGATAGGACAGTTTAGTCACCACTGCACATTACCCTGTTTACTACTTCTTATTGCTGCTTTATTCATGTTCATGCTTGCATTGTTTATTACCATGTTTATGCTATATACTTGATATCATGACGCGCTGACGTCTGGGTTTTGCATGGCCCAGATTCCGTACCTTTGTCGTCGACCGAGCAGGAGTACTTCAGCCAGCAGGCTGAACTGTGAGTTCTTTAGAGTTTAGTTCGTTTATGTCATTTCATTTCCAGATGTGAGCCCGCATTATGGGACATACTGTTTATTCATTGTATTGGATCATTAGCTTCCGCACTTATTGTTATTGATTCTTGTTATTATGGATTTGGACATGTATTAGATTAGCGTATTATCTTGTTCTTGATATCTTTACAACCGTAATGTGACTGTGGATGGGTACTCCCTACCCACAGGTAGCATGGTTGGCTATGTCACGTGCCCAAATCTTGCGTACTCTGGGAAGCGGGGCGTGACACGTTGAAAACCTTACTGAAAACCCTAGATTTCATTTAACTGTAGCGTCGCTAAATTCTGATCCCAACTGGGATTAAAATGCGTTGCGAAACGGACTTCCGATTCTGAAACCGGATTTCCAGCCGTGAACGCTTAAAATGAAATAACCATAACTAATGATCCTGAAACCCGATTGCCGTGAAACCAAATTCACTGGATAGACAACTGAACCTGCTATTTATTCCCCGTTTCGCTAAACTGTACGCGTATGATTTATGATAAATCGTGTAAGTGATAGAATACTGTTTTATGACATCTTAATCATGCTTTACATACTGCTTCCTCATCATATCATACTTATGTCACTGCATTGATAACCTAGTGACCATGTGTATTACCCAGTGTTAGGTATTAGTGATGATTGTGTCAAGTACGTTAGTGTTCGTGTATAAAGTGAATAAGTGAAAGTGACACGTACTTGTACACAATCAGTGAACCTTATTATTCTATTGCATTGTCGACGTCTGTGAGATGCGTGTACGTGTGACTATAAGTGGTATGGGACACTTATGGAAGCTCTTGCATGGGTGTCACAGATAAGGCACCAGACACTGCCATTTATCTTAGATATTAGTCGGGACGTGCTTGATGGAGGTCCTGCCTCCAGTTCTCGCGCAGACTTGTCACAGACCGATTAGTATTTGAGGCTATGGTTAGCGTTTGATGTAGACCACGGGGTGTGGGGTAGTTTGAGTGTGAGTTCAACAGAATCTCGAGAGTCCCTTGCCGGCTTATATATATGGAGATTTACAGGGTACATGATTATTACCGTGAGTTACATGTTGGGCCCGTGGTCCCTTGCCCTTGGGTTCTATCCTTGGATGGAGGACACTCGCGAGTGGTTGACTCTCACACTTGGACTGACGATAGGCTTAGTGACCTATACAATGAGACTTAGAGACTGATAGGGATAATGGCATTGATATACATCACTTACTGTGTTGACATACTTGGCATATTCTTTTACTGCTATACTGTTCACCTGCTCTATTAGACACTTCTTCGATTACTGCATGTTCATACCTATACTTTCTTGATTTTCTGTCACGTATACCTATTATTACTGTTCGAGTTGTCACTTGGATTTATATATTATATTGCTATTGTGTCGCTCTGACGACCTGAGTATGCATACTCAGTGTGAGGAGAGGATTTAGCCTGGACCAGGACCAGACGCATATCACAGACACCTTGATTAGCTATCCAGAGTTATATTCTTTTGTTTCCATCGGGTCAGTTCTTTATATTGTTTCGTTTCAGTTACTGCATTTCTCATTGCCTGCGCATTATTTACTGTTTACCATGTAAAACTAGAAGCCGAAGTGTGACTACGGCAGGACATTTAATTTCTTGACCGTAGGAGCATGGCTGGCCTTGTCAACCCCTCGTATTCCGTATTTTGGGAAGCGTGGCGTGACAAGTATGGAAGATTCCAAGCACGGTAATTTACCTGCTTGTCACGGAATCACCCTCTCTAAATAGATGTCTCTCAAGACTGATGAGGAGAGGGCCCACATAACTATTATGCCTTATGCTTCGACAGTAGGCTCTATAATGTATGCAATGTTATGTACCAGAACAGATGTAGCTTACACACTTCGCATGGTAAGCAGGTATCAGTCAAACCTAGAGGAAAAACACTGGATAGCAGTGAAAAACATTCTTAAGTACCTGATAAGGACTAAAGAGATGTTTGTGCTATACGGTAATGGAGACCTCCAAATGGAGGCCTTTACCGATTCAAGCTTCCAGAGTGACAAGGATGACAACAAGTCTATCTCGTGTTATGTAATTACCCTCAACGGAGGGACGGTCTATTGGAAGAGTAGCGGACTAGACGATGGAGTCTGAATACATTACTGTCGGTGATGCCGCAAAAGAGGCTGTCTGGATGAGAAAGTTCATTTCTGAACTTGAGGTGATTCCGTCTATTATTGATCCAATACCCCCGTAGTGCGACAACAATAGGGCTATAGCGTTAACGAAGGAACCATGTTCCCATCAGAAATCCAGACACATCTTAAGACGGTATCATCTGATCAGGGAGATTGTTAATCGCCGGAAGATCGAGATTCGGAGAGTAGACACGAAGGACAACACGGCGGATCCACTCACCAAAGCCCTTCCTCAGACCCAATTTGAGCGGCTATTCGAGATACTAGGTCTTCGATAGGCCAATACATGGTCTTAATGCAAATGAGAGATTGTTGGATATGTATGTCCTAAAGACCCTTATTGTATAATACAGGATTGTATATTACATTTGGATACTTAGGATATATATGTACATGACAGACTTGCTCGATATGATAGTATACTATCTAGTTTGTCTTCGTCTTAACATGTGTATATGTTTATTACTACATATCGCTTAAGCATATATGATCTTTGCTTGACTACCAACGTTGTGATGGCGATTATACTCGTAGGGGCTGAGTAATCTATAAGCACATCCTTGAATGTCCCTAGTCGTAGGAGTATCGAGACAGAGTAACGATATTCTAAAGTAAACTAGTGTATACGTTGTTCCCGCCAATTTTTTTTTGGCTCAGAGTTTGCTGTTCCCTTATAAAAATAAATGGAAAGCTCCACGTGTTAAATATATGCACCCACATGCAAAGCATGTAACTATCACCTCGGGTAGTGCCGCACGTGAAGCTCACGTGGATGCCAATGTGCAAAGCACAGGAGTGCCTGTTCCCCTAATATTTAAACATAATAAAACAGCCGAGCTCTGTTAAAATTTTGTTGAAGCAGCGCCTCACGTGCCCTTCACGAGGGTGCCAGCGTCAATCTTGTAGGATTAATCTATGGTGGCGCTGCACGTGCTCCTCACGTGGGCACCAATATGCAAAGCACAGGAGCGTCTATCATAAATAAGAATTAGATTCTTAAGTGGCGCCCACGTGCACAACACGTGAGGATCGGCGTTCAAATTAAAAGCAAGTAGAATTAAATTCTACATGGGGATACTTCCCTAAAAACTGGGATATTCTCTGTTAAACAGAGTTGTTGGATAAAAAATCCAATGGTGATAATAAATCATCAGATGATAAATTCTATTTGGAAAATATTTTCCTTCTAATATGGAAAGATCTTCTCTAATAGAGAATCTTGATAAAAATATCACCAATTAAACCATCTAATAGAATTAAATTCTATAAGAGAGATCTTCTCTGTTAAACAGAATTAAATTCTATGGTTAGGAAAATAATTTCTAATCTTGTTAAACTAACAAGATGTTCATATGATAGAATAAAATTCTAATTTTGTTAAACTAACAAGATATTGATAGAACAAAATTCTATCTCAGGAAAATATTTCCTAATCTTGTTAAACAAATAAGAAATCATCTCTGTTAAACAGAGAGCTTTTGGATTAAAAATCCAACGGTTAATAAAATTCATCAATTGATCTAAAAGATCATTTTTAATTAATCAATCATGATCTCAACAAATTAATTTTTCCTTTCTCCTATAAATAGGAGCAAAGAGATTAATCAAAGGGGAGGACTTCATAAAAAAAAAAGAAAAGAGGAGACCCCTATAAGCTTATGTAAAAAGACAGAAGGCTCTAAAATCAACGGAGAATTTAATTCTCCCAAAGAAGAAGATCACCCTCCTAAAATCCCTAGGTAAAGAAAAAAGAAAAGATCAAAATATTTCATTTATCTGACATACCATATTTAAGGGTTTAACCATTCTCAAAGAATTTAGTTCTTTCTCTAGATCTGAGATCCACAAGATAAGTCTCCCACAAGTTGAGAATTTAATTCTCATCGGGAAGATCTTGTTCTGGAGAATCAAAGATTCTGAGAAGAACAAAATTGAAAAGAAAGAAAATGGAGTTCATTATACTCCAGGAACTTAGTTCTTTCAAATCAAGAACTTAGTTTTTTAAAGAACCCGATCCAAAATTCTCAAAATAGTGATCTTGGTGATCATTAATGGTCAAATAACCATTAACAGAAGTCTAACCTCTTTTGAAAGCATGAAAATGGAAAACATGGAGTTCATAATACTCTAGGAATTTGGTTCCCTCATAAAACAAGAACTTAGTTCTTAAAGAAGCTGATCCCAGATCCTCAAAATAGTGATCTTGGTGATCGTTAATGATCAAAATACCATTAACAGAGATTTAAGTTATCTAAAAATATAAACAGAGATTAAATCTCCAAAAAGAACTCAGCGCCTCATGTGAAACACACGTGGGTGCCCAAAACAGAAGGCCGGCGCCTCACGTGAAATACACGTGAGCGCTGAGTAAAGTGCTTAGCACTTTAATTGCAGCCAAAACGGCCGAGTACTTAGCACTGATTGGGCAGCGCCCAGCGCCTCATGTGAAATACACGTGAGCGCCACAAAAGATTAGCGCTTAGCACTATTATAGCGCCTCACATGATATACACGTGAGCGCTATATGCAACCGAGTGCTTAGCACTGCTGGGTGTTACAGAAACTAAATCTTAGTCCAAATTGGCTAAGTTTCCTGAAGTAAAACTTTGATTTTAAATCAAGCGAGCCCATATGCACGTGATTTCCAAACTGATCTTAGTTTCAAACATGACCAGTGATCTGTCATTGATGATATCCAAAATGATATTCAACCCATACTTCCTAAGTTAATCTCAGTCTCAAATAAGGCTGATGATTCTTAGATGATCCATCATGATCTTTTTCTTAAATACGGGATTTGGTTCAAGGGCACATCTCTCCATACTTTTGATATATATCGTCGTAATTCCTTAACGTCTTCAGAGAGGTGGCGAGTCCCGACAACCAACAACTCTTTTCTCATCCCAACTTGATGTAAAACTTCATCAAGACTGGGAATGATATATCCCACGTTGATGCACTTCCAAATTGACGCGCACACATCAAATCAGACCACCCTAAATTGGGTGCATTCCATGTCACCATTGTTCACTCCGTCACATAACAAATACACATGCGCGCAAGATGAATAATGGACCGAAATGTCCTTAAACTAATATTCGTCCCAAACAGGGAATGTTGGATCGCGACGTCCTTAAACTAATATGTTTTGCCCTACGGACTGTCTCCAAAGTGACTACCGTATACTATCCATGGATTATTCATATATGATCTAATGATCAGTTGAACCCATATGCATCTTAGTCTTCAATATGACTAACAATTCTTAGATCAAACTTAAATATCCTATAAACGGATGGACCTCACAAATGTGAAAAATGCGTCCTAAGTCGTTCCCGTTGGTAAACCAAGCTACCAACGTAGACCCCGTCAAGCAACTCCTTGACCCAAACCCAAATCTTAAATATATGGATTTGGACTAATCCGTTCCTTACGGATTAGTCTCCGTAAACAATCCATGGGCAATCCAAAATAAAACAAACACAACACGATATGAAATGAACTTCTGAAGCAGGAGAAAATGGTTATCGTAATACGGTAACGTAATTAACTGTATGGGCTTGCGCCTGCAGAGAAGAGCGTCCCCACAATCAAAACCCCTCACAAACGAGGGGGAATCTGATAAAGTCCGCTACAACAGTTGCATCTATCCAAACCTCCGATATACGGTGGCATAAATCAACTTGGTATTTTCGGAGAGGTGGATAGAGAAGTCCAAATAGCATCTGCCCCCAAATTCAGGCCAGACGTCCTAACGTCTCGGTGTCTGTTTTTCGGCGGTGAACATACATTTTTTTATTCTCGAAAGGGAAGATGGCCTGTCCCGCAGCCATTGGTGTACGACACCAAAGATTGTACCTGCTCATTAGGCTATGAGTTATACTGGACGGACTCGCCGAGAACTGCTAGATGGTATTATACCCATCGTCAGATAGCAGTTCTCTAGTGACATGAGTACATGGTAGTCTATTAACCTGAAATCGTCATTTGTCTCAAGTATGTTTTCAATGTACTTTGATTACTACTCTACCACGGCTTTAAAGAGTCGTGCAAACATGTAGTAGTTTGGTGCAGTCCCGAAGCACTTGGAGGCAGTGAGCGATAGAAGGGATTCGTCTCTCCCGGTATTGAGAGTCGATATCGTGCTGTGTACGGTTGGCCATCACCATAAGATCTAGGCCTAGGCAAATAAGATTTACTGATGGGATCAGTAGTTTCTTGTTAAATGATGGGCTTGATATCGGCACGACTTATCAGGTTATTAGGGGTCTAACGTTTACCAACCCCCTAAACCTAATATGCAATACTATTGGATGAACAGACCGGACTATACGGTGAATGTCACTGATAGGCTCAGTTGTCATGCCCCGCTTCCCAAAATACGGAATACGGAGAGCAACGAAAGCCGGCCGTACTACCTACGATAAGGAAAGATCCTTCCATAGTCACATAAGGCTATCTAGCATAACCTGTCAAAATAAAATCCAATACCAAAAGGAATAATATTGATAATCATGCTGCAACGAAACCACAAGGAATACCAAAAAATGGGTCCACTAGATAATTGATGCAAATAAATACCCAATACAATAGATTCGAAAAGAAAACAAAATCTGAAAAGATACAAAAGTCCTAATGTCTCACAAGGGCACACATGCTAAATACTAGCTGAAAGGAAATAAATCTACGGGTTACTGATCTTCAGCAAAGTCCTGATAGCCGCCGCGGTCCTGCTCGGTCTAAAAATCTGTCTCTAAATCTAAGATGGCAAATCTCGGAGATGTTAGAACATCCCAGTAAATACTCAACGTATAAAGTGTATGCGTGGTATGATAACATGAATATATAAATGTAGTGAAGCCCGTATGCGCAAGTAAAACAGATATATATAAATAGATGCATTAATACTAAGAAACCAACATATAAAGAGGTCAAGTCATAACCTAACTGGTCACTAAAAGGTAAACTATCCTATCGTGAGTTCGAGTGTGTGCGTCAACCTCTGCAGGAGTATTCCTAACCCAAGAGTGGTGCCCTAGGGGCTACGAAACATGGGCCCAACTGTGGAATGAACAAGCGACCGATATAGCCCGGTACGAGCTGTAAACATGGGACTCCTGAGATCCTGTTGTACGAACGCACACTCAAACAACCCCAACACCTGCGTATTTATAGCTACTATGGTGATGACTAGAGCACTAATTAAGAATGATGAAAAGTCTGTAACTTGTGATATGGGAATTGTATAGAAATGAAACTGGTAAATAGTGGTGTGTCATGTCATGTAGTTCAGCATTCTAATTAGAGATCTCGTTCTTAGTAAAATGGACTAGAGTAATGAATAGTCAAAAGACATATCGAAAGTAATTGTTATCTGGTACTGGTAACTGCATGAAAGTGATGTACAAGCTGGTATTAGTCATGGTTGTTATCTTTACCGTCAATCTTAACAATGGATATAATAATCGTAAGCTGGCTAGTAAGGTACATGTATAAGTTAGATTAACAACTTTCAAACCTTTTTCGTAGTTAAATAGATATCATAGTAAAACCATACTTAATCTAGTTTTCTGATTATCAATTAGTTGAATACAAGTCTATATCTTTCTAACGATATGAAATCATTCAGCACTAACACTTTCTTTCTATTCTAGTGCAGGAAAACAATATATGTAATATATATAAGGGGTTGCCGATGTGCATCGACCAAAGCAAAGCAAGAATACTTGCATTGAGGATAAAGATCACGGGAAGGCGATGTACGAAGATGCGAGACACGAACTCAGCTAAAGTTCGACATGAGATCAGAGTTATACGATCTGCCTAGATTGATTTAGCCATATACAATTGTATATAACCAAACATGCGCATTAACAAGCACATTATACTATATAACAGTAACATGAGATAATCAGGTTCCGGCATACAGTTAGATATGTAATAAACAGTATGGATACGAATGAATATCGGAAAATGGTAAAACGGTAACATGGGATGCACAATGAAATAAACATGTAATATTTTTATTCATATGGATATAAATATAGCGACATAGCATGCAGCAAGAGAAACTTGCCTGATCGGATCTCACGACGGGATAGGTACGCTGCGTCCGAAGTCGGGTAAACGTCGCGATGCATACACGCGGGCATACAGAACAGAACCAAGTAATGCAAGAAAGCGACCACGCTGGCTGGAAACGTCTATTGGGTCGCCCGGATCGTCGGCGATAGCACGGCTCCAACGGTGACCGAAAAAATGCGGAATCGAGAAATAAGAAGAAGGGGACTGTAGTGGTTGCAGTGTGCATTGAGTTGTCTCAGGGTTCTGGGATCAGAGAAGGCAGTGAGGGGTGACGTCGACGAGTCGTGGGTTTCCGACGAGGTCTACGACGAGGCAGTGGGGTTGCGGTGTGCAGGCGAGTTCTTAGGTGTCGGGTTCAGATGATCGGGCTTGGTGCAGGGTTTGGGTTGTCGGCAGAGGAGAGAGGGAGGTGAGGATGTGGCGTCGACGAGGGGTCGGAGCTACGGCAACGAGGGTTCTTGCAGTGGTTAGGTTTCGTCGGGTCTGGGAAAATTGCAGTGAGGTCGGGGTTCGTCGGAGGTGAAGGGGAGAGGGAGACGAGGTCGACGAGGAGAGGTGTCGACAAGAGCGAGGGGTGTTCGACGACGAGATGGGTTCCTGGGTTGCGACGGGGATTTGCAGCAGGGAGAAGGAGAGGTGAGCGGAGGAGAAGGTGACGAAGGTGTTGGTGAAGGCGAGGGGATGAAGTATAGGGTCGAGGGTCGGCGAGGGTGTAGGCGGCGACGACGACGGGGGCACGAGTTAGGGTTGGGGTTCGCGACGGTGCGAAAACAAGAAGGAGAAGTCGAAGTCGTGGGTGTATGGGGTTCTAAAAAAAGATATAATATATAAAGTAATGCAGAGAGAGAGACAGAGTGGGATTTAGGATTGATTAGAAAATATTTAGAAAATATTTTTTTGTTATAAAACAATAAACGTGTGTGTATATTAAACGGTTAGAAATATATTAGAATATAATATTTGTTAAAATTGAGTTTTCTGGCTAATACAAAAATACTCCAAAACGTGCCCGGGTCATATCTAAATTATAGTTTAAAAATACGGATAATATGCGTGTTAACCAAAACCAAAATAGGATATCCGGATAACGAAAATGCACACCCCCGAGAACGGATACACGAAGCGATCCAAATGAGTCCGTTTCACTGAACGGAACGAGAACAAAATGTACGGATGACGTCATAGGGTCTGGGGTATGATGCAGGTCATGCTAGGTATTTTTAAAATATATTATTTGATTATATTTGTAGTCTTGAAAATACATGCAATAGTAGATGTAAGATATATGTAACATATGTATGCACGGATCCTCGGGACTAGTAGAGATAAGACGTAATCAAGAACCAAGACGGGTTTCGAGCATGCGGGTCGGGTCGGATACCAAGCACAGGAACCAAAACACTATCCGCACCCAAAAACAAATAACTCCAAGAAATAGACACATGGAAATAATCAAAGAGAATATGGTATAACTGAACTAGGGTGTTACATTCTACCCACCTTACAAAAAATTTCGTCCTCGAAATTTGAAGAACGAAAATACAAGATCGCGAACTAATTACAAGGACCAATGAAAATAGATAGGTATGAAAAATTAAAGATCAAGGAAACAAATAAGGGTAAGAAGAGTCGCGGTCTTGGCTCGAGAAATCGGCGTGTGCAAGGAAATCAAATCAGTGGAAACAAATCAGGTAGAACTCTAAGTTACTCAAACAGAATGACGCATTATAACCATGCCGCGGTACATGGGTACAATATCGTAATTCTATCTCAGTTGCCCGAATCCTACAATCAGAGTCAAAGGAATATGCAGCATGACACACTGGGGAGAACCTATACATATGATTCTAACCTAAAAGGTCGGAAGAACCAGGGCTAACCTCGAGGTCAGCCTGGCTCTGATACCAACAAAACCTTGTCACGCCCCGCTTCCCAAAATACGGAATACGGAGAGAAACGAAGGCCAGTCGTGCTACCTACGGTAAGGAATGATCCTTCCATAGTCATATAAGGCTGTCTAGCATAACCTGTCAAAATAAAATCCAATACCAAAAGGAATAATATTGATAATCATGCTGCAACGAAACCACAAGGAATACTAAAAAAATGGGTCCACTAGATAATTGTTGCAAATAAATACCCAATACAATAGATTCAAAAAGAAAATAAAATCTGAAAAGATACAAAAGTCCTAATGTCCCACAAGAACGCACATGTTAAATACTAGCTGAAAGGAAATAAACGTACGGGTTACTGATTTTCGGCAAAGTCCTGGTAGCCGCTGCGGTCCTGCTCGGCCTGAAAATCTGTCTCTAAATCTAAGATGGCAAATCTCAGAGATGTCAGAAAATACCAGCAAGTACTCAACGTATAAAGTGTATGTGTGGTATGATAACATGAATATATGAATGTAGTGAAGCCCGTATGCGCAAGTAAAACAGATATATATAAATAGATGCATTAATACTAAGAAACCAAAATATAAAGAAGTCAAGTCATAACCTAACTGGTCACTAAAAGGTAAACTCTCCTATCGTGAGTTCGAGTGTGTGCGTCAACCTCTGCAAGAGTATTTCTAACCCAAGAGTTGTGCTCCAGGGGCTAGGAAACACGGGCCCAACTGTGGAATGAACAAGCGACCGATATAGCCCGGTACGAGCTGTAATAACATACGACCGATATAGCCCGATACGAGCTGTAAACATGCGACCGATATAGCCCAGTACGAGCTGTAATAACATGCGACTGATATAGCCCGGTACGAGCTGTAAACATAGGACTCCTGAGATCCTGTTGTACAAACGCGCACCCAAACTACCCCAACACCCGCATATTTATAGCTACTATGATGATGACTAGAGCACTAATTAAGAATGATGAAAAGTCTGTAACTTGTGATATGTGAATTGTATAGAAATGAAACTGGTAAATAGTGGTGTGTCATGTCATGTAGTTCAGCATTCTAATTAGAGATCTCGTTCTTAGTAAAATGGACTAGAGTAATGAATAGTCAAGACATGTCAGAAGTAATTGTTATCTGGTACTGGTAACTGCATGAAAGTGATGTACAAGCTGGTATTAGTCATGGTTGTTATCTTTACCGTTAATCTTAACAATGGATATAATAATCGTAAGCTGGCTAGTAAGGTATATGTATAAGTTAGATTAACAACTTTCAAACATTTTTCGTAGTTAAATAGATATCATAGTAAAACCATACTTAATCTAGTTTTCTGATTATCAATTAGTTGAATACGAGTCTATATCTTTCTAACGATATGAAATCATTCAGCACTAATACTTTCTTTCTATTCCAGTGCAAGAAAAGAATATGTGTAATATATATAAGGGGTTGCCAATGTGCATCGACCAAAGCAAAGCAAGAATACTTGTATTGAGGATAAAGATCACGGGAAGGCGATGTATGAAGATGCGAGGCACGAACTCAGCTAAAGTTCGACATGGGCTCAGAGTTATACGATCTGCCTAGATTGATTTAGCTATATACAATTGTATATAACCAAACATGCGCATTAACAAGCACGTTGTACTATAAAACAATAACATGATATAATCAGGTTCCGGCATACAACTAGATATGTAATAAGCAGTATGGATACAAACGACTATCAGAAAATAGTAAAACGGTAACATGGGATGCATAATGAAATAAACATGTAATATTTTTATTCATATGGATATAAATATAGCGACATAGCATGCAACAAGAGAAACTTGCCTGATCGGATCTCACGACGGGGTAGGTACGCTGCATCCGACGTCGAGTAAACGTCGTGATGCACACATGCGGGCGTACAGAACAGAACCAAGTAATGCAAGAAAGCGACCATGCTGGCTGGGAACGTCTACTTGGTCGTCCGGATCGTCGGCGATGGCACGGCTCCGACGGTAACCAAAAAAATGCGGAATCAAGAAACAAGAAGAGGGCTGTAGTGGTTGTAGTGTGCATTGAGTTGTCTCAGGGTTCTGGGATCAGAGAAGGCAGTGAGGGGTGACGTCGATGAGTCGTGGGTTTCCGACGAGGTCTACGGCGAGGCAATGGGGTTGCGGTGTTCAGGCGAGTTCTTGGCTGTCAGGTTCGGGTGATCGGGCTTGGTGCAGGGTTTGGGTTGTCGGCAGAGGAGAGAGGGAGGTGAGGATGTGGCATCGACGGGGGGTCGGAGCTCCGGCAACGAGGGTTCTTACAGTGGTCAGGTTTCGTCGGGTCTGGGAAAGTTGCAGTGAGGTCGGGGTTTGTCGGAGGTGAAGGGGAGAGGGAGACGAGGTCGAGGAGGAGAGGTGTCGACGAGAGCGAGGGGTGGTCGACGACGGCGAGGGTCGACGGCAAGATGGGTTCCTGGGTTGCGACGGGAATTTGCAGCGGGGAGAAGGAGAGGTGAGCGGAGGAGAAGGTGACGAAGGTGGTGGTGGAGGCGAGGGGATGAAGTATAGGGTTGAGGGTCGGCGAGGGTGTAGGCGACGACGACGACGGGGGCTCGAGTTATGGTTATGGTTCACGACGGTGCGAAAACAAGAAGGAGAAGACGAAGTCGTGGGTGTATGGGGTTCTAAAAAAAAGATATAATATATAAAGTAATGCAGAGAGAGAGACAGAGTGGGATTTAGGATTGATAAGAAAACATTTAGAAAATATTTTTTTGTTAAAAATAATAAAAGTGTGTGTGTATATTAAACGGTTAGAAATATATTAGAATATAATATTTGTTAAATTTGAGTTTTCTGGCTAATAAAAAATACTCCAAAACGTGCCCGGGTTGGATCTAAATTATAGTTTAAAAATACGGATAATATACGTGTTAACCAAAACCAAAATAGGATATCCGGATAATGAAAATACACACCCCCGAGAACGGATACACGTAGCGATCCAAACGAGTCCGTTTCACTGAACGGAACGAGAACAAGATGTACGGATGACATCATAGGGTCTGGGGTATGATGTAGATCATGCTAGGTATTTTTAAAATATATTATTTGATTACATTTGTAGTCTTGAAAATATATGCAATAATAGATGTAAGATATATGTATACAGAACATATGTGTGCACGGATCCTCGGGACTAGCAGAGATAAGACGTAATCAAGGACCAAGACGGGTTTCGAGTATGCGGGTCGGGTCGGATACCAAGCACAGGAACCAAAATACTATCCGCACCCAAAAACAAATAACTCCAAGAAATAGACACAGGGAAATAATCAAAGAGAATATGGTATAACTGAACTTGGGTGTTACATTAGCTAAGGGTTCGGACGAGTTTGCTTATCGATCATCTTTTCGACAGATATCTGGGTAGCCATTACGTACAGCTAGTGCTACTGATGTGCTTGTGAGCTGGAGATGTTGTCCAAGAGCTCACTGACAGTGTATTGTCGAGTCTTTAAAGTCCCACACAAGGTTTTCGGGTTTGGCTAAACGATGTAGTAGTCATACTAGGTACGTGCAGGAGTCCGACTAAGACTAGTGTATTGGATATATTGACGGTAATCGGACGGTTGAAATACTAGCCGGTCTTTTGGAAAGACGGAATTTAAACCAGTTTGGATTTAATATATTAATACATATATTGGATAAATGTATTTACTAGTATTTTGTCACTATTTATTTTATCTCTCTTTTAATGTATTTTAAATACATAGGAAAATAATTACAAGTATTATATGTGTGTGTTAAGTTACATATTGATACACACACATATTGTAATTACTTATTTCTTTTTCCTTTGGTTCTCTTTTGGTTAAGCTATGCTATGGATTTAGCACATTCTTACCCATTCTCATTTGCTTGACAAGTGGAGGGGAGAGAAGAGGGTTGACACATGGATGTGAAATTTAATCCCAAGGCTAGGATTAATTTAGAGAATGACAAGTATTGGTAACCATATATGTAAAATGGTTCATAATTCTCATTCCATTCTTTCTTCTCCTAGCTCCAAGCTCTCTTCCTCCTCATAATTTAGAGAATAATTAGAAAAAGAAAAGAAAAAGGAGAGATAGATATTTAGTGAGGATTTCTACACCCTAAATTCAAACTACTAGCAAAAGCTTGATCTTAGTTCACTTCAACGTTGAAGTGTGGAGCCAAAGTGAAGAACTCTCATGGTGGATCTATCTAGGACCAAGGAGATCTTCAACAAACTTGTTCCATGGACCTCAAAGGAGCTTACATGGAGTCCACCCAAAAAGAGAAGCACTTGAAAATGTTACAAAGGTTGTTGTCTCAAAACATAGTAGCTAGCCTATTTTCTTGTTACAGGTTCATATTTTAGCAAGATTCTATTTGTTTGGAACTATTGCTCTCTAGGTTCTTTAAAAACCATGTTGTGCCAAGTTTAAAATTCATTGCTAGTGTGCAAAAGTTCCTTCACCATTGACATTTTATCATCATCGTTAATATACTCAGTTTGCAGGAGTTCATTTATTATTGGCCATTAAATCAAATTAAAAATACTCACTTAGCACTTAATCATCAACTTCCTAGATCAGTAAGTAAGCAATCGGTTACCCTGTTTGTGTGCGTGCACGCACATCCGCACAACAGTTTATGCACAGTGTGATTATGTGTGCACATGCACATAGTCTTTTGGTAATATTTATAAGTATCAGACTCATTAGTTCAAAAATAAGAAATCACAAGTCAGCCTCAAGAGATGCGAGAATGATATAGAGGAGCTAAGGAAGCACATACTCAGATCGTGGATGTTCCAAAATCCTTCAATAAATTTACTTAATCTAATGGAAGTCCTCGAGATCCTTGTCCAAGGAAATTAGGCAATCGGCTCTGAAATTTTGGAAGAAGAACAAACTCAGAAAACAAAAGAATCACTGCTGATCTCATATAGATTAACCATGCAATTCTCAACAGACGATCATAAATAAATTAACTATGGAAATCGTACATATCGAAAGGCATAAAACAAATCTGAGTACATCGGATGCACAGTAAAGAAATTAATGGAATTAAAAGATTCTGGTCCAGATCAAGGTGATGCCCTTATTCCTCGAAAGATATCAAACTGTTGTTCTACTTCATAAAAGCAAAGGCATAAACCAAACAGGAGATGTCTCAAACCAAATGTTACATGTTTCGTTAGGGAAATAGTCTTCGGTGTTACCTGACGCAATGTCAAACACCCGAACTTCATGATTATCAAACCACGACCTGCGTTCGCTCACATAGTAGATGCGGTTTCTTTCCAGTCCTGGAATGTCCCTAGTCGAGAGTAACATAGATTTGTGTCTATCCAAGAAAAGTGAGGCCTCCCCCAAATCTCCAATCTCAATCCAACAAGATTCTACTCTAGGGTCGTACCTCAGAATACGAAAGTTAATCGGCCGCTCAAACTTTTGCACCATCAACAAATCACCGGAAACAGCCGACACCAAAGAGACCCCAACAAAAGAGCTATTAGGGAAATTAGTCTCGATCATGGATGCCTCAAGTGACGGCCCTTCGATTTCAAGAATCTCGAAATCTTCAGGTGAATTTATGGCAGAGATAATAGCATAGGAACGGGTATCTATCTGAGTCCACATCTGATCTCCAATTTTGGCAAAAGCCACATGTTTGGGGATGTTTCTAACACAGCTTATGGCGATGGTGGGATTGACAGACATACAGGGGAGTTTGATTTCGGTTCCTGAGATTGGATTCAATATGTATATCTCGTTGGGCGGGATCGAATCAGACAGTACAAGACAACCACTTCGAGATCCTATGCAGAACTGGTGATAGCTTTTGGAGGTAACGGGGAGGTGAAAGTACTTGTTGCCTGAATAGCTGAAGAAGGAAATAATAGTCTCGTCTTGTTTCACTAAAAGCCAAGGAAAATTTGGTGCGACTTTGAGAGCGTCTTTTGAAGCAGAAGCCCATGAGGTGCACACAGCACGAAATCGGAAATTGCAGGGTATCGGAAGACGTTCTGCAATCACTCTGAGAAGTTCGGATGGAAGTTCAGCCCAATTTCTCTCTTGTGTGTTCAGTTGAGCAGAAATGGAATTTGTGTGGATATCTCTCTCTTGCTTTTTCAGTTGAGCAGAAATGGAATTTGTGTGGATATTTCTTTCTTGCGTGTCCAGTTGAGCAGAAATGGAATTTGTGTGGATATTTCTCTCTCCACTGTTTCGGGTTTGATCTGCTTGTCGAGGAAAAAGTAAAAGCAATTGGAAGCGCCCAACCATTTCTGCTTCATCTACTTCCTCCTCACCTAATAAGAAACAAGACTGTTTCGATCAATAGTTGCAAAATATATTTCAAAAATCACGCCCAACAGGGAACAAGACTATTTAGGCAAAGGCATGTTATACTAACTAAACACCCATGAATTAAAGTGTTTTCTTACATCAACCATTGAACTTTATAATTTAAAGATATTCCATTAGATAAGGAAAGCCTGTGGGGAGTTCAGTGTTACCCCTCAAACTTATAGAGTTCAATGGTGTCATCCATTATTTATAAATGGTTGTAACTGTAAAACAATGAAAGTTCATGGATGTTTAGTTAATTTTCCCTTTTAGACAAAGGAAACACCAATTGAAAAGGTTGAAGATTATATCAAAACCATACCCAACAAGAAGCAAGACTATGCAGACGATGGAAACTATAAAAAGAAAAGGTCAAAAAACATACATCAAAATCACATGAAAGCAACTAAAGAATCTGTCCGCAAGTAGTATTTTCAAACGTATATGCCGGCCCGAGGGAATATAAAATAAGGAGGCATTCATCCAAGCATCGTCCATGCTCCAATAACTTAGAATTTGATTTATTCCGAAAGCTACCTGATAAAGGCACCTGATATCACAATGCGGACCAACTAGGAAATGGAAGCCAACCAAATACCTTAGAATTTGATTTATTCCGAAAGCTACCCTTTTAGTACTCTAATGTGCATCGTATCTGTTCATGAACATTAACAATACAAGTCAAATTGGAACAGAATGGAAGCCAACCAAATTATGGCAGTAAATAAGAATTAAAAAAGAAGAAGCAAAGGCTAGCATAGCAGAGAAGCTAAAGAAGCATGTTCCAAGGTAATGGATGTTCCAAAATCCTATTTAGGAAAAAGTCTGATTGAAAATTGGTTTTGGTGATTAGATTATTATGGTGTAAACAATGCATAAATCAATGGTGCATTAGTCTGTTAAAATCTTGTATAGTTGTAGGAGGCACTGCAGGATTTCAAAAATCAAGTTCAACCTTCAGGTACCTTATGTAGCACGGATTCGGATATGGATACGAGACATACAAGTCAGATTTGAGGATTCACACTTTCCCAGAAAAAAAACATAGATGCTATTCGTTGGGATACATACACTAACATTTAGTTGTTCTCACACGCGCGTGCGTGCATGGACGCGTGCGCACACATGCGCGCGCACAAAATAGCACAAGTTTATCATTTAAGCAAACATAAACCGGAATACAATACTTGGTTGGTTTTAACGCTTAAATTGTTGGTGTCCTAGCCATCGGTACATATTTGATACATAGAAGTATAGAACCACAATATAAATTTTAGGATGAGCCAATAATAGTACCACAAGTATTCTTGATGAATCCGAAAGAATCCAATATGTATCCAATACGGATACGTCTCCTTGATCACGAATTCGTGCAACATAGCAGGTACGCACTGAATTTACAACGTCTAAATATATTAACATAAAATGAGTCTCTCGTTTAAATGAAACGATGATCAATGATATCAGGCTCACTTTGTTAATCAAATCTAAAGCAATCTACTTGATGATATGTTTAATTATATGATTATTAAGGACACAAAGCAATCAATAGGCTAGCACAAATCATGGCTTAAAATCTCGGCCAATTCCGCTCTGAGATGACCGATGCCAATCCCAAAAATGGCTATCCGAGTTCCTATACCGATACCGAAAATATTAGGTTTACCAAGTTTATTAGGTTAGTGGGTTTGTTAATGGGTAAATTAATAAGTTCTTGGTTTCATTACTTCCATGTTGAGGGAGTAATGAAACATATAAAGCACACAGCATAATATTGCCCACACACCGGGCTATAGGCAAATACCCATACACATTAATTACTGAAAAATCAAAAATGGTTATAGTTACATTTACCAAGTCTTTTGACATCATTAATCATTAATGATGTATGAATTACTAACAATAATCAAATACAAATCTTGAAAGAGGATTTTACAAAGATACAACAGAATTTTACAAAGAAGATGGTAGGGAAAAAATTGAAGGTAACCAAGCTGTGGGCAGTAAGAAGAAAATAAGAAAGCACGGGCTAGTATAGTGCATAGTGAGAAACGGGAGTTAAAGAATCACATACAAGTAATATAGTGAGAAACGGGAGTTAAAGAATCTACAAGGAAATTTCTTGATCAAACATCAAGTCCTTGAGTTCCATGACTTCCAAAGAATAAGGCAGAAAATGGCTTGCTGTATTATCAAGTGAGATAATTAGATTAATGTTGCATTATTATGGAGGGTGGAATCTCCTTCAGATGTTGCTTTCCGTTGATCTGCTGATGGCTGCGATGAGTGGCTAGGATTGGATCTGGAGGCTGTCGCTTCTGAAGCATGTGGATCTCAATGGGTTGAGGTTGAGGTTGTGGTTGTCGAGTTACCTGTAAAGAAGTCCCGGGGTGGTTGTGCCACCGAGGACCCTCCGACGATCAAGTTAGACTAGAGATCCGAGCAGAGTAACGGCTTGGTGGAGTCAAAATTGCTTACCTTGACCGTCTGAAAGAGGGGTTTAAGTAGCGGTGGTAGCAGGTGCAGCAAACGCAAGAATCACGACGGCCGTTACGCTCCCGACGTCACGCCCCCATAATGAGCGGGACCTCCCATTAATGGCGAGACAGGCTCGTTAATGGGGGATCGTAGTGGCGTGGAACGTGGGATGTGGCCGGCGGAGATCTCGCGCATGGCGAGATTCGCGGGATGGCGGTTGTGCCTGTGAGCGGTGCTGTTGGTCGGTCGATGGACCGAGGAAGATGACCTCGGCGGGAGAACTCGCGGACGAGCGGGAGAGCCGAGGTATCTAGTTTCTGCGGTAGCTCGGGAACGAGCTGTGAGGCCGAGGAGGCCAATTGGGCTGGGGCTCGGAGGCGAGCCAGCCTCGTTGGTAGGACGGGCACAGGAGCAGTCCGGTCGGCCCCTGTAGGTCTCGTTGGTAGGACGGGCACAGGAGCAGTCCGGTCGGCCCCTGTAGGTCCTTTCCTGCATGCTCTGGGACACGTCATCTGCCACGTGTCATGATCTGGGAGGTCGCCGATATCGAGCATGATCACATTAGTACCTGACATCTTTGAAGATAGAGTTTATTTTCCAATTGACTATATTTCCACATCCTAGGATACGTGATGCCTTTTTAATATCGATTTTTAATTAAATAAATTTGAATATATATTAAGATATACATAATAATAATAATAATAATAATAATAATAAAAAAATCAATAATGGCATTATGTTAGATATTCAATGCACTTTCAAATTTTTGAGAGCCTTAATTTGCGAGATAAAGAATAGAGACGCCGATTCGAGATAGGTTGGTGAGATATTTACGAGTGCGAGCAAATCCAAAAGAATCCGAGAGTTTCCGAAAGTTTGGGACTCTGATTTGCGATCAGGGATGATTCGTGAGACACTTACAAGTATCCGTGCTTCATAGCATATCAAGGCGAAGAAAATCGCAAGAACTATCAACAGGTGATCAAAGGAATTAACAGACTCCAGTCCTAATGTAATGATGCCCTTCTAATTTCTCCAAACAATAACAAACAGGCAAAGAATTTATAAGTTAAGCTAAGGTGAATAACTTGTTACAATTACTTCTACAGTTCTACACTTAAATAACAAAAGCATAAACCATGTCGGAGGAAATATTTCAAACAATTTGAAGCATAGTTCGATAGGGATATTGTCTTTGGTAACAGGGTTTTTCAATATGTTAAACACCACAATTTCATGATTATCAAACCTTGTCCTGTATCGGCACAAATAGTACATGCAGTATCTTTTAAGTCTAGAACGTTCCTAGTCGAGAGTAACATAAATTTGAGACTGTCCAAGAATAATGATGCCTGGCCCAAATCTTTAATCACAATCCAGCAAGTTTCTACTCTAGTCTCAAACTTCAAAACATTAATTTTTAATTGGGCGTTTAATCTTTTGAACCACTAACAAATCACGAGAAGAACTCAACACTAAAGAAATTCAAACGAAGACCTTGGTCCAAAATCCAAATCATGGTGATGCCCTTATTCCTCGAGAAGATGTCAAACAACTATGTCTACTTCATAAACAAGGCATATACCATGTTAGAGGAAATGATTCAAGCCATTTCTCACACACTTCAAAAGGGAAATAGTCTTCAGTGATGATGCCTTCCGCTATGTTAAACGCCCCAACTTTGTGATTTTCACACCTCATCGTGTACCCGCCCACATAGTAGATGCAGTTTCTTTCAAGTCCTGGAACATCCCTAGTCGAGAGTAACATAGATTTCTCACTATCCAGAAACAGCGATGCCTCACCCAAATCTTTAATCTCGATCCAATAAGATTCTACTCTAGGGTCGTACTTCATAACACGAAAGTTAATTGGCCGTTCAAACTTTTGAACCATCAAAAAATCACCGGAAGGCGCTGACATCAAGGAGAACCCAACAAATAAGCTGTTACGGGAATGAGTCTCGATCGAGAATGCCTCAAGAGACGGCCCTTCAAGTTCAACAACCTTGATATCTCCACATGAAAATATGGTCGCGTCTATATCTCCAAACGTAAATCCAGAGGAATGAGTAACTATCCGAACCCATGACTGATCTCCAATCTTGGCAAAAGCCATACGCTCGGAGATGGTTCCAACATAGCTTATGACCACTATGGGGTTGACCAAGAGGCTAATTTTCTTGTTGTGCGATTGTGTTGCAGAGACTGTACACATATAGGGGAGTTTGATTTTGGCTCCTGAGATCGGATTCAATACATATGTCTCCTTAGGAATCGATGAATCAGACATTACGAGCCAGCCATCTAAGGATCCCAAGCAGTAGTGGTGATGGATTTTGGAAGCAACGGGGAGGTAAAAATATTTGTTCTGCGCGTGGCTGTAAAAGCAAAGTGCATCCCTGTCTCGTTTCAGTAATAACCAAGGAAACTGGGGCGCAACTTTGAATATGTCTTTTGAAGCAGTAGCCCATGAGGTGCAGACGGCATGGAATTGGAAGTTGTAGGGGATGGGCAAGAGTTCTGCAATCGCTCTTAGAAGTTCAGTTGGAAGTTCGGCCCAATTTCTCAGGTGGGTGTTCGATTGAGCAGAGATGGAGACTCTGTGGATATCTCTCTCTCGACTTTTCCGGGTTTGATTTGTTCTTCGAAAGAAAAGTGAAGGTATCTGACAGCACCAAACCATTGCTTCTTCTTCTTCTTCTTTGACACCCAACAAGAAACAAGATTATATATACAAGGAAACTCTTTCTAGAAAAGTTGAAAAAACTATTTAGACAAGGGTATATTAATATATTATGTTAAGCCGCCATGAACTTTCAGTTTTTACAATTACTATACAACCACTGAACTTTATGGAAAAATTGAGAGGGGTGGTGAGGATTGTGATTGTTGTTGTTGTTGTTGTTGCTTCTGCTTCATCAAGGTTGCATTGAGTTGGGGATTTGCATATGGCTGCCTTTTAATTTTCAAGAGATACTATGGAGGGAACTTGGGCCACAAAAATGAATGAATTGAATATAAAAGATTATACTATGATTTTTATTGGAGAGTTTGTGGGTGAGTGAGGGGGGACATTATATTGGTGAGATTTTATGTAAGATGTTCCTGCGGAACAGTTTAAGGGGTGCCTAATGAGATTTGTCCCATTTATAGAGGCGAGGAGAATGAGGAGACTAATTCCTTTCTTAATTAATGAAGACTGGTGATGGCTCAGAGGAAGTTACAATTTTTTATTTTTTTATTTTTTTTATGAAAAGGCCTTAACCTTAGGAAGTTACAAATTTTGTTTGTTTGTGTATGTTGCCTTTTTTTTTACCTGTTTGACTTTGATAGATAAATGATTTCTTTCTACTTTGGAAAAGAGAACAAGTTGGATGATATATATATAGTTGGAACAAACATCGAAGGTACAAACAAAGGTGATTTTTTAAGCAATAATGAGATTTGTTGAATTGGCATGGAACAACGAAGTAAGCAATGACATGACCAAAAGAACACCAAATGAATCATTGGAGTTGGAAGTTTCATCCTCCAATGTTTACTGCTGAAATGACATGATAAAGCATTAGGATTTTGAGTATGATGTTTCCGTATTAGTGTTGCTCATGTAAGACTACGGCGGTAATTCAGACAAGTAGCTTGCAAGTATCAATTGACTGCGGAGCTCAGGAATGTTGAAGGAAGGTTGGAGGGAAAAATTAAGAAAATTATGGAAAGGGGGTGTATTCGGCTTTCTTGATGATGAAACAACTTCTTTCACATGACCAAAAGGTGTTAACCTATGAATCTCTCTGTGTTTTGATTATTTTTACAAAACCGTATTTCAAATATACTATATATTACTAACAATGTCAGACAAATCAAAGTGCTACATAACCGGAGTTATTCAAGTATAAAGACAATCAAAATTACAACTGACAACTCAAAAAGTAACAGCGGCAAATATCGACAGACTCGGAAGATTGCAATGCAAATTCAAGGATATAACGAAGAAATTGCACATTGGAGATATTCAAGGCTTTTCTATTTTCTTTGAGTTTAGAGTCGAGTCGATCTCAAACGGTCAGAATCTATTTTCTTATTCTATTTCAATTAATATTTGCAAAAACCAAAAATCCTTTCAAGACTTCTTTTTAAAATTAAAGTCCTGTGTCTGAATATATCATGCATTCATAGCAGTTACTAGTTTTTCAAATTTTGGTTTTTTGTTTGAATTTCAAATCCACAATGATTATAAATGGCCAATAACCGTCCTGCCTTTTGGGAGCAGCTATTATACCTGTCTCAACTGCCCGTTTTCAACTTTCTATATATAGAACTCATTTTTAACGAGTTTTTCAACGAATCATTCTGTATCTCAAAATTTTCACTAATCTTTTCTGAGAGAAGAGATATTTCTAGTGCTTTAGACTTTTCTATTCATTAGAAAAGAAAGAAAGATCTCTAAAAAGTATCAAAGAAGTATTGCTTTAAACTTGTCTAAATCTTTTGAAAAACTTTTTCGATTTGTTTTCAAACTTTTATTAATCTCCAAAACACAATCCATTATCTTCTTGAATCAAAATTATGATTTATTCTTTAAGATCATTAGGATTGTAAAGTTGGTTTGTAAAGATTTGATTAAAATCTTTTTGTACGACCTAGTGAAGAAAAGCCTAAGATCTTCACATTGTAAAGGTTTCGGACTTGCGTCTTAGAAAAAGTCTAGGTATTCACCGTCTGCAAGTGTAAAGGTTCTAAGATCTGTGAGCCTGATAAAAGATCTGGGTTTTTCTGCCCGCAAAGAGTCACTGGATAATGAAGTTGAATCCTGAGCAAAAGTTCTCAGGCGGGGATTAGCCACAGAGTTGGTGAAGCTCGATAACAATCCTGTGTCATTTACTTTTTTCTACATTATGTGTTTGTTGAATTATTTATACTTATACTCTGATTTTTTATTTCGCTACAAAATTTGTATAATCTGCACAATTACGCTGAGTTTGTCATAAAATCTTATTCACCACCTCTAAGGTTGTTTTCAAAAGGTTCTTTGGAGTTCAAAATAAAATAAAAATAGAATTTCTTTGAAGAATGTCAAGAATTAGAGAAAGGGTTTAGTTAACTTGAGAGATGGGAGAGATGTATAAAGACTTGAGAATAAGAGGGAATAAGTTTTTTCTTAGGTGGTATTGACCTTAGCAGGACAAACTAACCCAGATTAAAATTTGGATGGAAAATAATAATGGAGGGTGTTTTCTAAGTAACGGGAAACTTTTGGGATGATATTACAATTTATTCAAAAGCACTGTCCATTAGTGGGTGCACTGTCCATGCTCTCCAATGCCTTGGATTTCAATTTATTCAAAAGCTATTTGATTAAGGCGCCTAATATTACAATGTTAACCAACTAGGCAATGCCAACTAACCTTTCGCCCTAACGCACATCGTATATGTTCATGAACATTGAACATTAGGTAGATGATGATACAAGTGGATCAGAAATGCATGGTAGTTGTAACACCCTATCTCGATCGTAAGTTTTTTCTTTTCTTTTTCTTTTGAATGTATTGGGTTTTATTATATTATTATTATTATTATTATTTTAAGTTGGAGTTTAATATTTTCTAGTTAAGATATAACATATTATTATGTTTGCTTTAAATTTGTTATAGTTATAGTTTTCTAAGTTTGTTAAATAAATATATTATTAGTATTTATATTTGTTTACTATTTAATTAATATCTTAAATTTCCATACATATAATATTTATGTGTCTAACATTAGTTTCGTAACTAAATAGATAATATTAGTATGGCTGTTTTAACAAAAAATATTTAGTATTTAAGATTGTATGATAATTTATTAATATCTTATTTTAATTTGCATCTAATATATTTTCAAATACTATATATGTAAACAAATATATTATGATTATATAAGTTAGTTATTTATGGTTATCTAAGTTAGTTATGTATGTGATATTTAACTTTTAAAGTTTTGTTTTGCTAAATCTAATAATATCTTATTTATATTCTAGTACAATATTTTGTCTGCCATGATATATTATTAATAATCTTTTAATTTTTAAATCCTACTTTAAATCTTTCAAATTAAACTATTGAGCGTTATGAGAATTAATTTCCTATACATATTTAAACAAATCTATATATATCATATCTATTTAAAACCCTATAGATATTTATATAAATATTTTCTATTATCCTATATAATAACAAACCTTACACCTATTTTAAGGTTTTGGTCCACAGCGTTTGCAGCGTGATGAGGAATTTTGTTCCACGGCGTTTGTTGGGCAGGAATCCACCCGCTGCAGATGGACCAGCAGGAAATTACTCGGCCGCCTCGTGATGAGGGCTTTCGATCCTTAGCGTCGTTGGGTAGGAAGCTACCCGCTAGAGATTGGCCAGCAGGAAATTGCTCGGCGGTCTCGTGATGACGGCTTTTGATCCACAGCGTTTGTTGGGCAGGAAGCCACCCACTAAGGATGAACCGAGCAGGAAGCTACTCGGTCGTCTCGTGAGGAGGGCTTTTGATCCACGGCGTTTGTTGGACAGGAAGCTACCAGTTGTAGATGGGCCGGCAGGAAATTGCTCGGCCGCTTCGTGATGAGGTCTTTCAATCTTTAGCGTAGTTGGATAGTAAGTTACCCGCAGGGGATTGGCCAACAGAAAATTGTTCGGTGGCCTCGTGATGAGGGCTTTTGATCCACAGTGTTTGTTGGGCAGGAATCTACCCATTGCGGATGAACCGAGCAGGAAATTACTCGGTCGCCTCGTGGGGAGAGCTTTTGATCCACATCGTTTGTTGCGCAGAAAGCTACCCACTGCGGATGAACCAAGCAGGAAACTACTCGGTCGCCTCGTGAGGAGGGCTTTCGATTCTTAGCGTAGTTGGATAAGAAGCTACCCGCTAGAGATTGGCCAGCAAGAAATTGCTCGGCGGCCTCGTGATTAGGGCTTTTGATCCACAGCGTTTGTTGGGAAGGAAGCTACCCACTGCGGATGAACCGAGCAGGAAGCTACTCGGTCGCCTCGTAGGGAGGGCTTTCGATCTTTAGTATAGTTGGGTAGGAAGCTACCCGCTGGGGATTGGCCAGCAGGAAATTGCTCAGCGATCTCGGGATGGGGGCTTTCGATCCTTAGCGTAGTTGGATAGGAAGCTACCCGCTAGGGATTGGCCAGCAGAAAATTGCTCGGCAGTCTCATGATGAGGGCTTTTGATCCACAGCGTTGTTAGGCAGGAATCTACCCACTGTGAATGAAATGAGAAGGAAGCTACCCGGTCGCCTCGTGATGAGGGCTTTTGATCCACAGCATTTGTCGGGCATGAATCTACCCGTTGTGGATGAGCAGGAAGACTTCCGTCGACCCTGCATGGAGTTTTAGCATGGAAACAAAGAGAAGAAATTCAGATCGCAGAGGAGGACTTTCGATTCTTAGCGTAGTTGGATAAAAAGCTACCCGCTAGGGATTGGCCAGCAAGAAATTGCTCGGCGGCCTCATGATTAGGGCTTTTGATCCACAGCGTTTGTTGGGCAGGAAGCTACCCACTGTGGATGAACCAAGCAGGAAGCTACTCGGTCGCCTCGTGGGGAGGGCTTTCGATTCTTAGCATAGTTGGGTAGGAAGCTACCCGCTGGGGATTGGCCAGCAGGAAATTGCTCAGCGACCTCATGACGGGGGCTTTCGATCCTTAGCGTAGTTGGATAGGAAGCTACCCGCTAGGGATTGGCCAGCAGAAAATTGCTCGACGGCCTCGTGATGAGGGCTTTTGATCCATAGCGATGTTAGGCAGGAATCTACCCACTGTGGATGAAGTGAGAAGGAAGCTACCCGGTCGCCTCGTGATGAGGGCTTTTGATCCACAGCATTTGTCGGGCAGGAATCTACCCGCTGTGGATGAGCAGGAAGACTTCCGTCGACCCTGCATGGAGTTTTAGCATGGAAACAAAGAGAAGCAATTCAGATCGCAGGGAAGCAAGAATCTTTATTATTAAACAAAATACAGATTATGTAATTCAGTTTAGATTCTCCTGTATTTGAGTGACCGGATTCGGCAGGTGTCTTTGTTACTCGGACTTGGGTCAGTCGGTGACGACCATGATCTGTCCGATCGTCAGCTCAGCGTTTTTAATTTGACTGGATTGCCCTCTATCTGCTTGACGTTTATCTTACAGGTACTTTGACAAGCGACCGGAGCGGATCAACTCCTCGATGTAATTGCGCAGCAGTTTACAATTCTCGGTCAGATGTCCTTGGGCCCGATGAGGCGCAATACGGGCCTCGAAGCCGTTTGCCTGTCCATCGGGTAGATGGCAGGAGCCTGAAGAATTCTTCGCCCTTAACTTCCTCCAGCAGCTCGGTCTAAGAAATATTTAAAGGAGTGTACTCCTGGAACCTCGGGGAGTAAGGTTTCGGATGATCGTCTTTCCTTTTCTCTTCCTTGTCCCTCTTCTTCCGATCTGCTTGGTCGCCCCCAGGCATGTTGGAGTTCACCTCGGACTCGAGTTGGATCTCCCGCTCGGGCCATGCTTTCACTTTGGTCATGGTCTTAGGTTGCGCCAATGCAAAAAAGCGGAGCCACTCTTTGTGCCTTAGACCCGACCTCAGCGCGGTGATGACCGTTACGTCGCGGTGCTCGGGTACCTTCAGGAGGGCATTATAGAAACGGGTGACATATCCTTTGAAGGATTCCCTTTCTCGGCTCTTGACGGTAAGTAATCGACTGTCTTCTTCTGCCGTCGGTTGCCAACGAAATGGCCGAGAAATTGGGCAGCCGGCTCGTCAAAGGTGGAGATGGAGCGTGGCGCAAGCCCCCAGAACCAGTCCCGGCCAGCCTGGATTAGCATAGTGGGGAAAGCTCGGCATTGAGCCGCGTCCGAGTTATCTTGGAACCTCATGCCTGCTGTAAATGCGTCCAAATGGTCCTTTGGGTCGGATTTCCCGTCGAAGAGGGCCACTTTGGACGGCTTGTTCTTGGATGAGACATGATCGGCCAGCAGCTCTTCTGTGAAGGGCTTCATGAGTGAATCGGCGGAATACCGGGCTCCTTCGTCGGACATATGGTCGTCTCGTCGTATGCCTTCGATTTTCTTCTCGAGGGCTTTAAGTCGGTGGTACCCGAGGATTCTGCACAGTCGGAGTGGTGGCTATCCCCGCTCCCGGTCTTTGCGGCAGTACAGCTTCGATTCCGTTCTATCAGATTTCTTAAATCCTTAGGCGAGGTCCGTCTTGAGTAGTCCCGACGTTTTTCGCGTGCGCAACCTCGGCGAGAGTGGGGGTGTCGATTGTGCGTGGAAGCAGGCGAACTGACCGACATCTCCTCAGGGGGTATGAGTGCGCGACAGTTGTTAGAGCGACGGCCTATTCTCCCCTGAGATCGGGGTATGGAGCTGTCTGGCGCCCAGCGGGTCATGAAATCATTCGCCGCATACGGGCCATGGTGGCCGGAGTTGGCACGCCGACGCTCGGTGACACGCTGAGATGAGCGTGATCGAGGGCTTAAGCATGCCCATCCGTCCTTCTGCGAACGTCGTTATCCCGGAAAGGGGAACCGCGGTCTGGTGGCTAGGGCCCACCGTTTAAACACGGACGAGGACATCCACAAGCGATGTGAGCCTGTCTATCCGAGCGGATAAGGCGATGACGTTAGGAGGGGGAGACGAGCCGCTCCCGCCTCCGTTGTGGCGGCTCGTATTTGGACCGTCGCTGTTATCACTCGCCATCGGTCGAGGGCGGAAGATCAATTTTATGGGTGGAGAAGCTTCTGAAGCGTTTCCACAGACGGCGCCAACTGATAGAAGTCTGAATCTCTTTAGATGTTGTCTTTTGTCGATCCTGTGATGGCAGTTTTGAGCGGTCATGACTTGGTTTGGGAGTTGTTGAGCGTGTGGATCTCAATGGGTTGGTATTGCGCCGAGCTACCTGCAATGGAAGTCCCGGGATGGTTGTACCACCGAGGACCCTCCGACGATCAAGTTAGTGCTGAGGAATATTGGCAGTGTAACAGCGTATTGGAATCAATTCGAGTTACCTGAGTCGTCTGGAAGAGGGTATTTTATAGTGGTCGTATGGAGCGAGCCGGTGCAAGATTCTCGCCGTCAGTTACGCCCTTACGTTACGCCCGCGTTAATGGCGGGATCGGCTTATTAATGGGGGAACGAGCCTGCGTGGGACACGGAACGTGGGGTGGCGGATATCTCGTTTTGGCAAGATGAGCGAAACCGTTGCGGAGGCGCTTGGGTTCCGCGTTCTCGGTTGATCGGGAGAGCCGAGGAGGCTTGGCACGTCGGGAGGGTCGGAGACGAGCTGGAGGCCGAAGAAGCTAGGCACGTTGGGAGGCTCGGAGACGAGCTGGAGGGCCGAGCAAGCTCGTTGGACTGCTCGGAGATGAGCTGTTGACCGTTTGTTAGGTGAGTATGGAAGGTATTTAGAAAGGTCTCTGATAGGTCAGGTGTGTCCTCGGAGACGAGGTCCCGTGGTACGTCCCCAAAGCATTATATTTACTCCAGCTCCTTAGTCTTCGGGACACGTCATCTGTTACGTGTCATGATCTGGAAAAATACCACTTTTGAGCACCATCAGCCTCTTACAGTTAACGAGGCATGAATGCACGGTACATGAGTCGGCTATAATCTTGTTGGGCGAAACATCTCAGAATTAAAGTAACAAAGTTCAAGTACCCATTAGGTTTTACAGTGTCAAATCTAAGTTAACATAAATGAGTTCCCCGTTTATATGAAATGACAATTAATTATATCAGGCTCACTTTCTTAATTTAATCTAAAGCAATCTACCTGATGGTAGATGATATAAAATAGAAGCAATCAACAAGTAATTAACACATGTAAGTTACAAATCATCTCTGGGATTAAAAAAAACCTTGGAAATAAATTTAGTGCCATTACCTCCTGTCCCGCTGCATCATCAAAGAGAAAGGCATAAACCAATTCGGCAAAACATAAGATTTTGACCCAACTCATATCAGGATGAACATAGTCGAACACCTCCAGATTGAGACTGCTATCTGAAACCCATAAAAGTAAATTATAAATGAAGTTCCGTCCAAGGCCAGAACATCTCCAACTGACAGAGTCATATTACGGCAGCCATCTACGAACACAGACAAACCGCCCATATCTGTAATCTCGACCCAACAAAACGATCCATAACGCGTGAGCCTCCCAAGTAACAAATAATTCGAAGAGAAAACGACACCAACGAGATTTCATATGGTTCCATTCAACATTACAATGGCTTATTTTGTCATAACTCATTGCAGCATTTCAACAAACAACTATTCGCATGACCTTTTTTCTCATTGAAGAGCATTTTACCTATTGTAGCATTCCAACAAACACCCAATGCGCATAATCTTTTACCCACCAAAGAACAGTTGATTTGGACTATTTCTCAAAGGACCAGAGTCCATTGTAGCATTTCAACATGCATCTCATGAGCATATCACTGATGCCTTCCATTGCACCTTAATATAGTTTTAGTGGTATATATCCAACCTAGCTACGTAAAAAAAGAAAGCCGCCCATGTTGTTCCCTCTCGACAAACCATCAGCTCCTCGATATTGGTAAAAGGGGAGGTACGCATGGTATGATTTTCAACAGCAAAAGGGATTGACCCTTCAAAACATCAGTTGCACTTTGTAAATTATAAATGAAAGGCTATCCAATATCATGCGAAAGCAGTTGACCAATCCAAGGAAGAGGACCCAAGGGTTGGGAATTGTTATAAGTAGGTTACAAGTTCTGAGCCATACTACCGGTTCAAGCATTCCTGGGGATTAGTCACCGGTTGGATTCAAGAATCCAAAATAAGAGCGAGAATTGTAGAATTCTTGTTTAGTCATAGGATTTTTGGGTTTTGGATTTACTTGTTTTTTGTGGCGGCCCACCATTTTTTAAGAATTCATAAACCCTAAAAAAAACATGGATTCATAAGGATTGTATCTCTAAAATGTTCAAATCCAAATCGTATTTTCTTTTCAGCAACGAAACAAGAATTATAAGGATATACAAATCCAATTACGAGGAATCCAATACCAACCAAATACAAAATTAGTTAATCCAAAAAAATTTCAATTATACTATTTGGCTATCCAAATTTCACAATCCTGCAACCAAACAGCCCTAGCAAAGCAGATCACTCTGGAAGAGAGGATGGGTCCCACATAGGTGACACGTCATGACTAAAAAAAAGACTATGAAGCAGCAACCCACCAACAAAAATCTCTACCAGATCCAAAGAGGAGGACCCAAGGGTTGGGAATTGCTATAATAAAGTTACAGGTTCGAGACATTCGACCAACATAATATAAGCAGACCAACTCCGAAGAGGATGAGTCCCACATAGGTCTCACCAAATGACTCAAAAAAAGACTATGAAACAGCAACCCACCAATAAAAAATCCCTAGCAATCCCAAAGAAGAGGACATAAGGGTTTGCGAATTGCTATAAGAACAATACAAGTTCAAGACATACAACCAACATAATAAAAGCAAACCGACCCGGAAGAGGATGGGTCTCACATTGGTGACACCTCATGACTCAAAAGACTATGAATTAGCAGCCCATCAACAAAAAAATTCTCTACCATTATAACTATAGAACACATGAGAGAGCACGTGACATCTCATTTTTCATAATAAATAAAAAGTAAAGTAAAATAAAACGAGTTCTTCAATTTTTTTAATTATAGAAATGCCACCTCCATCTGTCTCTCTCTCATTTACTATGTTACCATAAATCGCTAATCGCTGGCGATTTGCGATTTGGAACGATCGTTCCCGATTCGGGAACACTAGCACCCCGGATCGGGAAAATCACTATTCCGATCAAAACTTAAGTTAAAATGTAGCATACAATCTGGTTGGTGTAAGACTATACTAAAAAATATATATTTATTAGCAAAATAAATTGAATTATATTTATGTATATTACACATATACATACAAACGGTCCGAAAACAGTTTTTTATTTTAGAGATATGTTTTCCATTCTATATAAGCATACAGAAAAAAACTACTCTTATTGTACCACGTTCTACAACAAGTGGCGTACCGCGTTTCTATTTTTGTTTTGCGTACTGAAACGTTCCGCGTTCCAGATAACATTGGGCAATTATAACTTACGAAAAGGTAAAAGAAAAGGACATAACCCCCTTAATCTTTATTTTCATATCTTTTTAATTTTTCAAAAAGCTTTGTCCGTGATATTTAATATATACGCATGGAACTTGCAAAATACTAGTATTTCATGATGGGATGCATTGCTAAACCAAAGCAAAACTAAGTCAACGAAAGGAACAATTTCAGTTGACAAGAAATCCGGAAAATTATAATAATGAGCTGAAATTCCTAAAATATAGTCAGTAAATGATATTAACAAGATACAGAGATGCACTTGGAGTGCATCATCTAATTTGCAAGAGTAACAAGCCAGAAATGGACAGGAATATGCACAAGCTTCGTCTAGATTTGATGGTGCTCAAAAGTAGTATTTTCCCAGATCACGACACGTAGCAGATAACGTGTCTCGAAGGCTACGGAGCAGGAGTAAATATGATGCTTTGGAGACGTACCTTGGGACCTCGTCTCCGAGGACGCACCCGACCTATCAGAGATCTCCCTGAGTACCTTCCGTACTCATCTAGCAAACGGCCAACAGCTCGTCTCCGAGCAGTCCAGCCTCGGCCTCCCGACTCGTCTCTGAGCCCCTGACGTGCCGATCTTTCTCGGCCTCCCGGCTCGTCTCCGAGCCCTTGACGTGCCGAGCCTCCTCGGCTCTCCCGATCAACCGAGAACGCGGAGCCCAAGTGCCTTCGCAACGGTTCCGCACATCTCGCCAAAGCGAGATATCCACCGCTCCACGCTCCGCATCCCACGCAGGCTCATTCCCTCATTAATGAGCGGATCCCGCCATTAACGCGGGCATAACTGGCGGCGAGGATCTCGCACCGGTTCGCTCCGTGCGACCACTATAGAAATCCCTATCCCAGACGACTCAGGTAACTGGAATTGATTCCGATACGCCACTACTCTGCCAATATTCCTCAGTACTAACTTGATCGTCGGAGGGTCATCGGTGGTACAACAATCCCGGGACTTTCTTTGCAGGTAGCTCGGCGCAACACCAACCTATTGAGATCCACACGCTCAATCCAACAACTCCCAAACCAAATCCGACCGTCTGAAGCCGCCATCACGGGATTGACGGAGGACGGCATCTAAGGGAGATTCCGACCTCCATCAGTTGGCGTCGTCTGTGAGAACGCTTCAGAAGCTTCTCCACCCATAAAGTTGATCTTCCGCCCTCGACCCAATGGCGAGCGATAACCGCAGCGGTCCAAATACGAGCCGCCACAACGGAGACGGGAGCGGCACGTCTCCCCCTCCTAACGTTATCAACGCCTTATCCGCTCGGATAGACAGGCTCACATCGCTGATGGATGCCCTCGTCCGCGTTCAAGCGGTGGGCTCTACCCACCAGACCGCGGTTCCCCCCACCGGGATAACGACATCCGTAGAAGGGAAAATGGGCAAGCTCGGGCCCTCGATCTCACTCACGCTCACATCAGCATCACCGAGCGCCGGCGTGTCGACTCTGGCCACCGTGACCCGCATGCGGCGATTGATTCCATGACTCGCTGGGCGCCGAACAGCTCCACACCCCGCTCCCAGGAAAGACTGGGCCGCCGCTCCGATGCCTGCCGCGCGTTCTCCCCCCTGAGGAGGTGTCTGTCAGCTCACCTGCTTCCAGGCATGACCGACGCCCCCCACTCTCACCAAGGCCGAGCAAATGACGAACGTCGGGGCTACTCGAGAAGGGCCTCGCCCGAGGATTTGAGAAATTTGATAGAGCGGAATCGAAGCCGCACCGTCGTGCAGGCCCGTGGTGGGGATAGCCACCACTCCGACTGTGCAGAATCCTCGGGGTATCACCACCGACTTGAAGCCCACGAAAAGAAGATCGAAGGCATATGAAGAGACGGCCACATTCCCGACGAAGGGGCCAGGTATTCCGCCGATTCACTCATGAAGCCCTTCACAGAAGAGCTGCTGGCTGAGCACGTCTCATCCAGGAACAAGCCGCCCAAAGTGGCCCTCTTCAACGGGAAATCCGACCCGAAGGACCACTTGGACGCATTCACGGCGGGCATGAGTTTCCGAGATAACTCGGACGTGGCTTAATGCCGAGATTTCCCCGTTACGCTAATCCGGGATGGCCGGGACTGGTTCCGAGGGCTTGCGCCGCGCTTCATCTCCACCTTTGACGAGTTGGCTACCCAATTCCTCGGCCATTTCGTCGACAACCGACGGAAGAAGAAGACAGTCGACTACTTATTCACCGTCAAGAGCCGAGAAAGGGAATCCTTCAAAGGGTATATCACCCGCTTCTACAACGCCCTCCTGGAGGTACCTGAGCACCGCGACGAAATGGTCATCACCACGCTGAGGTCGGGTCATAGGCACAAAGAGTGGCCCCGCTCTTTTGCATTAGCGCAACCTAAGACCATGACCGAAGTGAAAGCGTGGACCGAGCGGGAGATCCAACTCGAGTCCGAGGTGAACTCCAACATGCCCGGGGATGACCAAGCAGATCGGAAGAAGAGGGACAGGGAAGAGGAAAGGAAAGACGATCGTCCGAAACCTTACACCCCGAGATTCCAGGAGTACACTCCTCTAAACATTTCTTAGACCGAGCTGCTGGAGGAAGCTAAGGGAGAAGAATTCTTCAGGCTCCCGCCAGCTACCCGATGGACACGCAAACGGCACCGAGGCTCGTATTGCGCCTATCAACGGGTGTAAGGACATCCGACCGAGGATTGTAAACAGCTGCGTGATTACATCGAGGAGCTGATCCGCTCCGGTCACTTGGAAAAATACCTGCGAGATAAACGTCAAGAAGATAGAGGACAAGCCGGTCAAATTAAAGACGTAGAGCTGACGATCAGACAGAACATGGTCGTCACCGACTGGCCCAAGTCCGAGCAACAAGGACACCTGCCAAATCCGGTCACTCAATACAGGAGAATCTAAACTGAATTACATGATCTGTATTTTGTTTAATAATAAAGATTCTTGCTTTCCTGCGATATGAATTGCTTCTCTTTGTTTCCATGCTAAAACTCCTTGCAGGGCCGACGAATGTCTTCCTGCTCATCCACAGCGGGTAGATTCCTTCCCGACAAACGCTGTGGATCAAAAGCCCTCATCACGAGGCGACCGGGTAGCTTCCTGCTCGGTTCATCCACAGCGGGTAGATTCCTGCCCAACAACGCTGTGGATCAAAAGTCCTCATCATGAAGCCGCCGAGCAATTTCCTGCTGGCCAATCCCTAACGGGTAGCTTCCTACGCAACTACGCTAAGGATCGAAAGCCCTTATCACGAGGTCTCCTAGAAATTTCCTGCTGGCCAATCCCTAGCGGGTAGCTTCCTACCCAACTACGCTAAGGATCGAAAGCCCTCATCACGAGGCTGCCTAGAAATTTCCTGCTAGCCCATCCACAGCAGGTAGCTTCCAGCCCAATTAACACTGTGGATCAAAAGCCCTCATCGCGAGGCCGCCGAGAAATTTCCTGCTGGCCAATCCCTAGCGGGTAGCTTCCTACCCAACTACACAAAGGATCGAAAGCCCTCATCGCGAGGTGATGGAGGTCAGGATCTCCTTCAGATGCTGTCCTCCGTCGATCTGTCGTGAGCGTCAATGAACGGCCGAGATTGATGTTGAAGGTTGTCTCCCCGAGCGTGTGGATCTCAGTGGGCTTGATTTGGAATGAAGCTGAGCTACCTACAAAGAAGTCCTGGGGTGGTTGTGCCACCGTGGACCCTCCAACAATCAAGTTGAGGCATTTAAGAAGAGTAGCGGCCTATTGGAATAAAATTGCATTCCCTGAGTCGTCTGAAAGAGGGGTTTATATAGAGGTTGCCATAGGTTAGCTAGCGCGAGATCCTCACCGGCCGTTACGCCCCTGGCGTTACGCCTGTTCGAATGGCGGGATCCCCCATTAATGATGTGATACGCTCATTAATGGGGGAATGCGACGGCGTGGAACGCGGGATCGTGGGGCAGCGGATATCTCGCGTCTGGCGAGATTCACGTATTCATGGCGGAGGCGCCTGTGATCCGCGTTCTAGGTCGCTTGATAGAACCGAAGAGGCCTAACTCAACGAGAGGCCTAACTCAACGAGAGGCCTAAAAGAGGGCAGGAGGCCGAGCTAGTTCGGTTATGTGATAGCTTGGAGGCGAAGGGCCGAGGAGCTCAGCGTGTAGGAGGGCTCAGAGGCGAGCCAATGGTCATTTACATGGCGAGCACAGGAATGTTCAGGGAATCCTCGGAGGTTGGGTCCAGACAAGCGGGACGATAGCCCTGGGGACGCCTCCAATGTGTGGTTCTTGCCCTGTTTCCGTATGACTTGGGACACGTCATCTGCCACATGACATGGTCTAGAGAGTTCCCACTTATGAGCATCATCATTAGCCCCTCACTTTCGTTCCGACCTATTTATGGGTAGGGTCGAGAATGGTCTGATCGGTCTCCCGGGCTCAGCTCGTAGTTGAAGACCTCGTTAAAGCGGAATTCCGAGGCGGTTAGGCGTATCCTTCGATGACGTCAGCGGATCAGAGAGGGAATCGTGCATTAAAGAGGGAGCGCCGATTCGATCGTACTTTTGTTAAGGTACAGGCCACGTGTCCGATGCCGATTGGCAAACGTGATGGGTCGTTGCTGTCTTCTGCGCCCGAAGGGACGTCTCCAATGGTTGTGCGACACATGGAGCGTCGACGGCTGGCGAGCGCGAAGTGTCGTTTTGGAGGGAAACGATCTGAGCCGTTGGACGTGTTTGCCAAAGCACTATAAATAGGGGTAGGATCTCTCCAGGGTCCACACTTTCGCCATCATTTCCCTATCGCTGCGAGAAATAGCTCAGCACTCTTTCTTTTAGATCAGATCTCTCGCCCTCTTTCGTCGGAGGACTCCTTCTTTGAATCGGGTTAGATGTCTTCCTCTGAGGAGTCTGTTGAGATAGTTAGGGTAGAGTCTAGGGAGTCTTCTTCTGCTTCCTCCTCTGCCCCATCCGAGTCGGATTCCCTTCATAGAGTTAGGGTTACCGGTGCCTCTCGTAGTCAGACGACGGGAAGGGTCCCCAAAGCGCGCATTGGGAATGCTCGCGATGCACCGTCCCTCCTAAGGAATGTGGACGAGCTCACCACGATCCGGGCACGTTTCCACATTCCCCCTAGCTATTCGTTTCGTTTGGCTAGGGAGGACGAGAGGGCGGATCAGGCGCAGGATAAGGAGATTGTCTTGTACTTGGACGCATTCTGGGCTGGAATGCGTCTACCATTTCCCCTCGAGGTATGCGGGGAACTACGTTGCTTCCAACTTGCCTCGGACCAGCTAGTGCCGAACTCGTGGAGAATTCTCCTCGGGTTCCTGGTCCGGTTGAGACTTGAAGAAATCCCCTTCAGCTTGACCCTTCTCCTTTCCTTTCTTTGTTATAAAAACCATCCCGGCACCCGTAAGGACGAGCCGAGTTGGGTGTATATTTCCTTCAAAAAACGCAAGGGAGGGCCGGGTCGAGGGTAGTAGTAGTTCCTTCTTCTATTCACGAATGGAATGAGAAATTCGTATTCGTCGGGCCACCCGAGGGCGAGGATTGTCCTGTGCCTGTACAGTGGCACATGGCCAACTGCCCGCGGGTGAAGCGGTCATCCTCTTCCGAAGCGAGGGCGGTGGCCATATGGGAGCCGATCCAAAGGGCCGACGTTTTGCTTTTCGAATAGGCCCTTAGCTGGGCCGGGGTCAGCCCCGCTCGATCCATGGGTAAGTTAGGAGATTGGGCGATCTGTCTATACTTGAATATTTTCGTTTGCCCTTTTCAGCGTCACTAACTCCCTTTGCGTATTTTCCTTTTTGCAGAGCAAATAGATCGATCCAAATTCCTGGCTGCCATGGCCGTTAAGAAGGGAAGGAAGACCGGGGGCGCTAGCTCGTCACGCCCTGCTCGAACCCGGCCCCGAAGGCAGCCGCACCGGCTAGGCCTTCCTCCATGCCCCGAGCTTCGGAAATCAGCCGTAGGGAGAGCTACAAGCACGCTCGGGAACCGTAGCCCCGGACAAGGGAGGTGGAGGATGAGGCCGCCTCCCCAGAGGTCCTCCTAACGAGGTACAAGAGGACAGTATTGTTTCCCCCAATCAGAGCAAAGCTCTGTTTGAATTTCAAAAATTCAAAAATTGAAGCAACGCTTCAAATTCCTTGCGCTGCGCGCAACGCGCCACATGTCAAAAGCTGATACGTCAGCGCAGCGCCCGAGGCAGCGCGCCCAATCAGAGTAAAGCTCTATTTAAAACAAAATTAAAGGAAGCAACGCTTCAGTTGCGCTGTGCTCTGCGCTGCGCGACACGTGTCAGCGCAGCTGCGCAAGCGCAGAGGCGCTGCGCTGTGCGCTGCGCGACACGTGTCAGCGCTGCGTTGTGCGCTGCGCGACACTCGCCGGTAGCCCTGCTGTTTTTACTCACGGAGCCCTTTCGGGTTTTCATCCGTACCCATTTTGCTTATGGACATACCGTTTTTTTTTGTTTATTCTTTTTTTTTATTCTAACGAGGTTGCGCCCTTTCGGGTTTTCACAAGACTCGCCGGTAGCCCTGCTGTTTTTACTCACGGAGCCCTTTCGGGTTTTCATCCGTGCCCACTTTGCTTACGGACATACCTTTTTTTTTATCAGTTTCGGGATGCTGCAATCCACCGTAGTTTATCGACATCTCGGTTAACAGCTAGTTTTAGGACATAGTGGTCCGTTGTTAGTTTTAAGGACGTTTCGGGCCGTCGTTAGTTTAGGGACGTTTCGGTCCGCTGTTAGTTTAAGGACATTTCGGTCCGTAGTAAAGAAAGTCAGTTACTACTTATAGAGTTTGGGCTTAGGAAGATAGCGATCGGACATAGTCGTAGTCATCTATCATTGACCTAGGCCGTGACTCGTCAAGCGTAGTACTTCTTTAGGAAGCGACCGTTTATTGGCCTGAGGTGTCTTTCACCATGCATGTCCATGAGTAGATAGGCTCCACCCTGGTAGACCTTGTCTATGATGTACGGCCCTTCATAGTTCGGCTCAAATTTTCCCCGTATGGCGCGATTGGGGATCATGGGTCTTTTGACCACTAGTATGAGTTCTCTTCGGTGGAATGTCCTCGGCCTAGTCAATCTTTCGTAAGAGCGCATCATCTTTGCTTTATAAGCCTCCAGATTTTGTTGCGCTATGAGCCGGGTTTCATCAAGGGCATCAAGCTCCTCAAGCCGAAAGTGAGCATTCTCTTCGTCCGTTAGCTCATAATGGAATGCCACTCGTAGAGAGGGTAACTCTATCTCGAGGGGGAGTACCGCTTCTGTACCGAATACCAATGCGTACGGCGTTGTGTTCGTGGCCGTCTTGAACATAGTCCGGTACGCCCAGAGAGCTTCATATAGTCTCTCATGCCAATCCTTCTTATTTCGGGACACCGTCTTTTTCACGATCTTCGTCAAAGTCTTATTGAAAGCCTCAGCTAGACCGTTAGCTCGGGGATTATAAACTGAGGAGTATCTCCAGTCTATGTTGTGTTGTTGTGCGAAGCGGCTGATCTTGTGGCTTCTGTAGGCTGGCCCGTTATCGGAGATGATCCGTCGAGGCGTTCCAAACTGATAAATAACGTGCGTCTTGAAGAAATGGAGGATATTCTCCGTCTTCACTTCCCTCAGCGGTACTGCTTCTGCCCATTTGGAGAAGTAATCAGTTGTTGCCAAAATGAATCGATGTCCTCTAGACGATGCTGGTTCGATGCGGCCGATTATGTCAGTCCCCCACATTTCGAATAGCCAGCTAGCCACTGTCGGGTGTAACGGATTTGGGTGCTGGCGGATTAAATCTCCTTGGATCTAGCATGAGTGGCATTGCTTCGCATATTCGAGGCAGTCCTGAATCATCGTGGCCCAGTAGTAGCCCGTCCGTTTGATCTTTAACTTCATCTTCGGGCCAGCTTGGTGAGAACCGCAGAGCCCGTCGTGAACTTCTTGGACGACTCTTCTTGCTTCGTTAGGTCCCAGGCTTCTTAACCACAGAGAATCAAACGACCTCTTGTACAGAGTATCATTAACGAAGGCGAAAGATAGGGCTCGCTTCATGAGCTGATGTTTTGAGGACACATCTTCAGGCGTTCGACGGAATTTGAAGTAGTCTATAAAGACTTCTCTCCAATCCCCAACCGTTTCTTGGTCTTTTATTTGCAGGGCCGTCTGCTTGGTCACTTCCTTTTCCTCGGATGATTCCGGAGATATTTCTGCCGGTGTGAGGACCCGACGGCTCTGCACAACGATTCTCATGTCATCGAGGTTCTCGTCGGCCAATTCTTTAGCAAGCTTGGCTAATGCATCTGCTTTGCTATTTTCCGCACGTGGTATGCTTTCCAAGGTGTAGGAAGATATTTGGGTCAGCAGTTGCTGTACCCTCTCACCGTACCTCACCAATTCTGGTTTGCACGTTTGATAGTCGCTGTTTACTTGACTAACGACCAATTGGGAGTCTCCATATATGAGGAGGTTTTCAATGCCCATGTCGATGGCGATCTCGAGACCCGCTATCAAAGCTTCATACTCGGCTTCATTGTTTGTCCTCGGCTCTGTTAAGGAGAAAGCAAAGCGCGTTATCCCTCCTTGTGGGGTCACGAAGATAAGGCCTACCCCTGATTTGATTATGGGCGTGTTTTGTTTGCGCTTCTTCATGGAGGATGCTCCATCGAAATAAAGTTCCCACCGGGTACCACTTCCGTCGATCGTGTCAAACGCATGTTCGTCTGGCAGTTCGCAATTCAAGGGAGAATCGGCCGGTATCGGATGTTCAGCGAGGAAATTGGCGATGGCCTGGCCTTTCACTGCCTTAAGAGGCTGATAGGTTATTGATAACTCCATCAAGAGCAAGGCCCATTTAGCGAGTCGACCCGTCAGTATGGCCTTTGACATCAAATATTTGAGGGGATCCACTTTCGATATGAGACGGACTTCATGCGCCAATGCGTAGTGCCTGAGTTTCGTTGTCGTGAAGATCAACGCCAGACAGTGTTTTTCGATGGGAGAATAATTGATTTCTTCCCCCGAGGAGAACTCGACTCGGGTAGTAGAGGGCTCTTTCTTTCCCTTGGTCGTTCTCTTGTGCCCACAGCGCGCCTAAAGAACCATCAAGGGCGGTTGTATACAGAATGAGAGGCTTTCCCTTGACCGGGGCAGCCATCACCGGCGGATTCTGCAGGTATTGCTTGATTTCGTCCAGCACGCTTTGGCATTTTTTATCCCAGACGAACGGGGTTCCCTTCTTCATCAGGTGACTGTAAGGATGGCATTTCCCTGAAAGATTAGCTATAAATCGCTGGATATACGCGAGCTTTTCCTGGAGAGACCGCAATTGTTTAAGAGCCCTTGGTGGAGGCATTTCCATGATCGCCTTGATCTTTAACGGATCTATCTCGATGCCTCGGTGTCGGACAATGAATCCTAGGAATTTGCCCGAGGATACTCCGAACGCGCATTTGAGAGGGTTCATCTTCAAGTTGTATTGCCGAAGGCGTTGAAATACGATCTTCAGATGCTCGAGATGTTCCTCGTATGATTTGCTTTTAACCACGAGGTCGTCGATATAGCATTCGACGATTTCATGTATAAGGTCATCGAAGATCTTCGTCATGACCCTCTGATAGGTGGCACCGGCGTTCTTTAGACCGAAAAGCATCACCTTGTAGCAAAATATACCTAAAGGGGTCCGGAAAGCGGTGTACTTCTGGTCCTCGGGATGCATCTTTATCTGATTATATCCTGATGAGCCGTCCATGAAGCAGAAAACTTCGTGAGTGGACGTATTGTCTATCATCAGCTCGGTGACCGGTACTGGGAAGTCTTCTTTCGGGCAAGCTTTATTGAGATCCCGAAAGTCTACGCAGATGTGCACCGTCCCATTCTTCTTCATCACTGGGACGATGTTGGCAATCCAATCAGGATACTGAACTTCTTGGATGAAGCCGGAGTCGATTAGCTTCTTGACCTCGGCGTTGATACTCATCTCAAGCTCAAGCTGCATTCTCCTTGGCGCTTGTTTGATTGGCTTGACGTCCGGGGATATTGCCAATTTGTGGACAGCAATCTCTGGATCTAATCCTGGCATTTTGGAATAGTTCCATGCGAAGCAATCTCTATGTTGCACAAGCACGTCCTTTAGCGCAGCCACCCTTTCTTCAGACAACAGCTCACTGACGAATGTCGGCCGCGGGTCACTCGCCATCCCCAAATCAATTTTCTTGAGGTTATCTGCAGTAGTGTGTATTCCATCTTCCAGCTCTTTTGGCGCTGGTGGAAACTCTGAGATTACCTCGTCATCATTGTTTTCGAAGCACCAGGGGAGGTCATCCATATTCTCGGGTTCTTCTTTTGATATCGTTATGATATGACAAGTACGAGCTCGTTTCCAAGACCGATGTGGATCTGGGTCTACCCTTATGGATTTGGGTTCATGCTTTTGCGGCGGAGTTACCTTCCAACTGTCGGATAGAGCGAACTTGCCGAGCTGATATTGGTCTTCAACCCAGTTCTTGAAGGTGAAGCAGTCTTCGAGAGGGTGTCCTATTGCTCGGTGATAAGAGCAATAGCCTGGATGAGAGACCTCGTTATCTTGCTCAGGGTGCTTGGACTCCGGAAGTGTAAGCATTTGATGTCTTATGGCAAGATCAAGTATCTTCTTTGTCTTGTCTTGAGGAAAGGAGTATGCTCGACCCATCTTCTTTATAAGAGATGAATCCGGTTTGCTCGGTTCTCGATCACGTGACTTCTTGGTCCCGTTTTGTCGCTGTCGAACGTCTTTTCCGCTCTTTGACTTGTTTCTGCCTCTGCGTCGGGCCTTTTGTACAACAGGTTAACAGGGAGGGGCATTTTCATCTTTCGCGGCCTATTGAAGAAGGCGTTGCGTCCTGGCTTTCTCGTAGATGGCCATTTCGCGATTATGGTCGTCTCGAACCTTTTGACCCGCTTCCCTGATAAGCTTGTCCATTTGTTCTTCGAACGACGGACTGGGCATTTTCACGTCGGGGGCTCTTTCTGGTTCAGGGTTAGCATTCTCCCATTGAGCATCTCCTTCTTCATCAAAGTCATGTACGACATAGCAATCGCGGAGTAGCTCCCATTTCTTGGACCGAACATATCCAAGCCCGATCGCTTCTATTCTCCCGTTGGGCAACTTGCGTTGAGTTCCGGGAACGTTCCAGATCCTGTCATAGAACTTAGCTTTTCGAGCGGTCTGTTTGAAGGGTATCCCTTGGCGCTTCAACAGCCTTTTCAAGCCTTCTGTATAATATCTAGGCAGACGGATAGGCTGGAGCCTGTCGAGTATAGAATCCGCGCCGTGCCAGATTTCTTTCTCCACTTTGGTTTCCCCGGAGTGGTAGAATAGGATCGCCTTTTCGCCTTCTCGCCTGGGAGGGACATAGAACGTCTGCAGCTCTTCCACACTGTAGGTATCAAGCACGTCTAGTTCTTTATGATATTTGGGCGGAACCATGGCAACTTGCAAACTTTGCTCTTCATCAGCGAATGTTTGTATTGAAGGCCGAGCGGAGAATATAGCATGGACCTCATCTTCTGAATCACCGCCAAAGATCAACATGGGAGCGGACGGTCCTGGCTTGTTGTACTGGGGCGGGCCTGGATAAACTATCTCTTCCTCTTCCTCAGTATCACTCCCGAAGACAGGAATGGTGGTGATAGCTTTGTTCTCCGGCTTGCGACATCTCTCTGTGTCCTCGAAATCTGGCAAAAAGTATTTTGCATCTTCGTACTTGCGGACTTCGTTCACGGAGAATGGATTCAGCTCTCCTGTTATGGTATACTCGAGACCATCCTTAAAGTATTTCATACACTGATGTTGTGTAGAAGGGATGATGTTGTACTCGTGTAACCAAGGCCGGCCGAGCAAAGCGTTATAGCATGTCTTGGCGTCAATGACATGAAATTTAATATCCGTGACAAGTAGCCCGAATCGTAATTTCAATATCACAGACCCGAGAGTCCGCGATGACTGGGAGTCAAAACCAGAGATGGTGATTTTATCACGAGCGAGATGCTGGACGCTCATGCAGATTTCCTTCAACACTCGCACGTTGAGAAGATTGACGGAAGACCCATTGTCGACCAGGATTTTGCCTATCTTTATATCGTGGCAGTATCCTGAGACATAGAGGGGAAGGTTGTGCTCGCACGTCCCAAGGAGGAGGTCTTCGTCGCCGAAGGTGATATCGGCTGTGTGTACTTCCTCCAGCTCGTCCTTCATCTTTTCTTCGGCGAGAAAAGCTTGGAATTGCTCTGGCTCTTGTAGCGCCTTGATCAATGAATCTCTCGCTTCTTTGGATAGTAAAAGGGCGTTGAGAATGCTGAGCTGCGAAGGTAACTTCCTCAAGTGTGCCAGAACGTTGTAGTCCACCTTGTTCTTCTTTGGCGGGTCCTTGGTAGTCAGCTCTTTCATGACTTGGTCATCCAGGGCGATATCCTCAGAGACCTTTTCTTTTCCCTTATCTTTTCTACTCGTACGTCCGAGATTCTTTTCTGGAAGCGTGCGGTCGCAGCTGAATATTTTCACAGGCCTTCGGTTCTTCCTCTTTCCCTAAGATGGATTCTTTAAAGAGAGGGCCAAGAGCCATTTTCTCGTCAGAGTCGCTCCCGAAGGTGAGAACCTGCGATCCCCCGGCGTTGACCGTGCGGCAGTTACTGGTAGTTCTTTTACGCTCCTCGGTCGCACTTCTTTGCACCCAACGATTCTTGCGTTTCATCATCTTGAAATGTTGCCGGTGAGCAACATATCCCTGCCACCATCTTTTAAAAGCGTCGCACTCTTCAGTGGGGTGCGAAACCTTTCGATGATATAAGCAGTAGCTAGGATGTGTTTCTGCTTCACCGGGAGTGTTTCCTTCAGAGGGTGGTAGCTTCATTCCTATTGATATGGCTTTAGCAAACCTTTTCCTCATCTTGAACTCGTTTTTGTTCACGACGGATGTCCCTTGATTTGGCGGGAGTGTCTCGACTCTTTCGTCCAGTCGCCGGCGTTTGGCTTTTTCAAATATGGCCATCTCACGCTCCCGATCGGCTTTACGTTTCAGATGAATTTCATTCAGGAAGGCGTCGATCATTTCGTCTGACGGCCATAGAAGTTCCGGCTCGGGACCTGCCCCCAGTCTCTTTGTGCAGGGAGCTTCTTCATTGTCTAGCGATGAATGAGAGATCACATGGAAACTTGCTACGTAATCCTCAGATCCTTCCGACGAGTCTTCTCCAACATCTTCGTCCTCAAGGACGTGGCTGAGGAACTCTTGGAGCATGATTGGTGTAATACCCAGCTCTTTTTATACCCAATCTGTATTTTTGTTGCTTTATAATTTTATTCATTTTATTTCATAATTTTATTTATAAATTTACTTATCGCATTTATAATTTTACCTATCCTAAAACCTAACTAAATTTTCCCGAGCCCATCTATTTTCCATTCTATATTTTCTTCAGCCCACAGTTTAAAAGCCGTTCCCATTTCAATTTACTTCCCCAGTTTTTTCCAGCGGCCCAGTGCCTCAGCTCACTTTCTTTTCGTTTAGTAATTAATCGAATTTTAACCCAAATCCCAAGCCCACTCCCTTTATTTTTCCTATGTGATTTTTCCCCTAAATTCCTCAGCCCATACCCTATTCCTTCTAACCTATTTTCTCTCAGCCCACTGCCTATTTTTCTTCCTTAATATTAATATTATTCAGCCCGGTCCACACACTCTTCCTTTTCTATTTAAATTGATGCGGCCCATCTCCTTTTTCCCCAATTTCTTCCTTTATTTTCTCTGAGCCCGGCCCGTGTCTCCTTTTCCTTTTAAATTCATTTTCCTTGCAGGCCCAGCCCACTCTCCCTCACCCGCTTCGCCTTCAACCCGACCCGACCCCCACACTGTTCATCTCCTTCAAAATCTCCAACGGCTCCTTCCCCCTCTTGCGCGCGCGATCCACGATCTCCGCCGCTTCCCACGCCCATGCGCTGCCGTTCTCCCCACGACTCGAGCGCGCGTTACTCATCACGACGCTTTCCCCTCGTCTCCCCATCTTCTCCCCCTCACTTCCAGCAGTCTCCTCCCCCACCTCTATTTTCTTCCTCTTCTCTCTCACCGCCCCTGCTACTACTCTTCCATCGAGCCCCGCCGCGACCACCTTGCACCACCTCCATCAACGACACAGCCATCTCCTTCTCCTCCTCACACAATTCCACCTCCTCCCTGCGCGACATCCATCATCCACTGCCCCGAGCGACTTCGCCTGCACCCACTCCCCTGCACCCACTGTTGGATATATGTATGCCCTAGAGGCCATTATGTGATAGTGGATGTATCTATACATGTATATATATTCAGTTTGCATTCTTGCTCGACATGATAGTATGCTATCTGGTTCTTCTTTATCTGACATGTTGATTAGATCATGCTTTTATTCATTCATACATGCTGATAAAGCCCTGAGGATATTGGCTTGACTACTCTGATTATGATGGAGATCATACTAGTGGGACATCTGTAGTCTATAAGCATATCCTGAAATGTCCCTAGTCGGAGGTGTATCGAGACGGGGCATCGATATACCAGAGTAGACTAGCGTATGTGATACTAGACCCATATGATGGGCGATGGATGTTCCCACATTCATCGATGTTTGACATCAAGATCATATACGGGTGCTCAGTGGTGACTGGGTACACTGGACGGACTCGCCGAGAACTCCTATATGGAATTATATCTATCGTCGGATAGCAGTTCTCAGGTGACACTGGTACAGGTTAGTCTGTAGACCCGAGATCGTCATAGAGCCTTGTGTGTTCTCCCACTGTACTTTGATTACCACCCTACCACGGCTCTACTGAGTCGTGCAAGCAGGTGGCCGTTGGGTACAGTCCCGAGACACACGAAGGCAATGAGCGATAGGAGGGGTTTCGTCTCTCCCGATATTGGGAGTTGATGCTGTACTGTGCCCGACTGGTTATAGCAGCAAGTCCCTGGCCAGGGCTGCTGAGATTTGCTGATAAGTGTTATCAGTAGTTTCTCGAACTGTTATAGACCATTCACCGGCACGACTTATTGAGTTATTGGGGTCGACGTGACCATCCCTAGGCTCGATATGCAGCATATCTGACGAAGAGACCGGACTGTACGGTAGTGTTGCCGGATGGCTCGACGGGAGTTGTAGCAGGTTCGCTTGTTGTCTTCTGATCGCTCAATACCCGGGTGGCCGTTACGTTTAGCTGACCGCTTGCGGCTTGAGGGTACTTGATATGATCATTACCCTCTGCCGGCGTATTGATGAGTCTTAGAGTCCCACAGAGGAGTTACCCAGTCCAGGCGAAACGTTGTGGTGTGCATATGCTATATGCGCATGCACCCGATTGAAATGTGCGTATATGATACCGAACATTGATCGGGTGAACTGCTTTTGGTGGGGTCATATGAGATATGATCGGATTGATAAATCAAGTGTTGATTTATCCTTTAATCATTAGTTTTCTCACTTAAAACCTTTCTAGGGTTTGATGGATGTATGCATGCATGCATATGCTTCTTTCTTCTTTTCTAGTTTCATGCACATGTAGATGTGCATACATGTACACATACATACATCAAACCATCATGGTTGATTATATATGGAAATGGTGGCAATATAAGACTCACACCATTGATTATTTAATGGATTATTATTTGATTATGGATTTAAAAAGAAAATGAAAAGGAAAGGATAATTATGCTAGTTTCTACATGCTTCTTCTAACCTAACCTTGCTCACCTACCACTAAACCATGGTTATCTTTTCCTTTATCATTCTAAACCCAAGTTAAATTAATCATCTATCATTTAATCATGGTTGGAGTCAAGAAGGAATAAATATATATAGTGATATTTATTTTCTTTTGCAACCTTAACCTTATGGTTATCATTTTACCTCTTGCAAAGAAAAGCCACCATCTTCATTCTCCTCCATCTCTTGGTCTCTTGATTTTCCTAGTGAGCAAATACCACTCAAAGATAGGTTTTTGAAGTGAGATTCCACACCACAACATCATTCTACACTAGCTTAGCCGCTTCGTTTAGAGTGTTTCCTTCGGATTGTCGAAGTTGCGAGCTTGGACGGATATCTCCGTGGTGGATCGTCGTGGATACAAGAGGACATCAAGAGGACCTCAACTCAACACCAAAGAGCCTAAGGAGCGAATCAAAAACGGGAGCTACAAAGGTTGTAGCCTTCAAACCCTAATTTTTGTTAGCTTAAAGTCTTATAAACCTAATTTTCTAGGATCGATCCACTTGCGCGTTTGTTTAGCACACTAAAAATCATGACTTTTGGACATGTGATGCTTCAAAACACCTCAAAGGGTGCTAAACAAACCCTTCACCCACATACCTGCACACTGAGTCCCCTGCCCGACGCCGGTGATCTTCTCATCGTCGTCGTCATCGTCATCTCTTTCTCTATACTCTCTCTCTCTATCTCCCTCCATTCTCCCCCTCACACCCTATACATCTCACTCTCTACCTCTCTGTTCCTCTCTCTCTCTGCATCTCTCTCACTCTGCCCCTCTCCTTCTCTCTCTCAATCTCTCTCTTTCAGTACTCTCTCCCTCTCTCCTACCCACTGTCTCTCTCTCACTGCATCCCAGATATCTCTCTCTCTCACAGTCTCTTTCTCACTCTGCCTCTCTCTCTCAATCCCTCTATCTCTCTCATTCTCTTTCTCTCTCTCTCTCTAACACCGCTCTGTGAACCACTACACTCACCGTCAAGACCCCAGCAACCGAGCCTTTGATGCCATGCTCGAGCTTCAAGCCTAGTCCAAGCTCCGAGGCCGAGCCAAGATCGAGCCGAGGCCAATACTTGTCGTGATCGCGTCGGGCCATCACATTAGACCGCGTCGCTGCTGTGCATCCCCGAGACGTTCCCAGGCAAGTTTTCTACTTGCTTACATGCTATTTACCTAAGTTACAATCTTTAATTACATATATCATAAAGTTGCAAGTTTAGATAAATTATGTGTCGTAACTGTTCGATGCTTGTTCCCTTAGGAAATCATTATCAAATTTGGCGGAACTAAATAGTTTTGCTTGGCCCGTATGGCTTTGAACTTAGTGTATGAATTTCGTTGGATAATTTGATCGTTAACAACTAAAACAACTGCCCCAAGTTTAACCGTAAAACTGTAATTCTGTTGCACCTGAAAACCGTTAAATTCACCATAAATCATATACATACTAGAATGGTGCGTTCGAGGGCTCAAATCGAAGCCGACTCGACGAGCTTTAACCCTATGCTAGTTTCCAGACATTCCTGTACTTAAATTGTGATGATAATTGGATCGGAGTGCGACTCTGGACTGCAGTCCAGAGCGACTCCAGTCGTTGCTTGCTGTTCCGTATTGGGTACCACAGGATTTACTTAACTCGTAGGTTGCGGAACTCCGCTGTTTATTGTAGGTAAACCTGTTATCTAGACAACACAATTGATTTCATTCTGTTTCGTTACCATTCGTTATTTATTCTATAATTTAAAAGATCGGGACGCATAACAGTCCCAGCAGAATCAGAACTGACATATTAGTATTAAACAGTGTATATCTCCTGACGTACAGATGCGATTGAAGATCCGTCTGTTACGTTGAAAACCTTACTGAAAACCCTAGAATTCATCCAACTGTAGCATCGCTAAAATCTGATCCCAACTGAGATTAAAATGAGTTGCGAAACGGATTTCTGATTCTGAAACCGGATTTCCAGCCGCGAGCGCTTAAAATGAAATGGTTATAACTTATGATCCTGGAACCCGATTGGCTTGAAACAAAATTCTATGGATGGATAACTGAACATACTAATTACTATCTGTTTATCATTTTGCTAAATTATATATGTACGTTTTATGATAAATCGTGCAAGTGATAAAATACTGTTTCATAACATCCTAATCATGCTTATATACTGTTCATGCATCATATCATACCTAGATCATTGTAGTGATAACCTAGTGATATCGTGCATTTATCCAGTGTTAAATTTTAGTGATGATTGTGGCAAGTACGTCAGTGTTCGTGTATTCGTGATTAAGTGAAAGTGATGAGTACTTGTACACAATCAGTGACCTATTATTCTATTGCATTGTCGACGTCTGTGGGATGCGTGTACGTGTGACTATAAGTGGTATGGGACACTTATGGAAGCGCTTGCACGGGTGTCACAGATAAGGCATCCGACACTGCCATTTATCTTAGGTATTAGTCGGGACGTGCTTGATGGAGGTCCTGCCTCCAGTTCTCGCGCAGACTTGTCACGGATCGATTAGTATTTAGGGTTGTGGTTAGCGTTTGATGTAGACCACGGGGTGTGGGGTAGTTTAAGTGTGAGTTCAACAGAATCTCGGGAGTCCCATGCCGGCTTATATATTTAGGGAGTTATATGGAGATTTACAGGGTACGTGATATATACACCGTGATATTCTCGTTACATGTTGGGCCCATGGTCCCTTGCCCTTGGGTTCTACCCTTGGGTGGAGGACACTCGCGAGTGGTTGACTCTCACACTTGGACTGACGATAGGCTTAGTGACCTGTACAGTGAGACTTAGAGACTGATAGGGATACTGGCATTTTTATTCCTTATATACTGTGTGGCATACGTGACATATCGTTATACTGATTTACTGTTCCGCTGCATTGATTACTGCACATTCATATTCATGCTGTCGTTGATTTACTGTTAATCATATCCATTATCACTGCTAGAACTGTCGCTTGATTATATATGTATTATATTGCTATTGGGTCGCTCTGACGACCTGAGTTTGCATGCTCAGTGTGATGAGAAGATTTAGCTTGGATCAGAACTAGACGTACTTCACAGACTTCTTGACTTGCTACTCCGAGCTACTTTCGTTTGTTCCACTTCAGATCTGTTTATATTATTGTATCTTTCAGTTGCTGCATTTCTCATTACCTGCGCATCGTTTACTGTTTACCATGATAAACTAGAAGCCGAAGTGTGACTACGGCAGGACATTTCCTTGGCCGTAGGAGCATGGCTGGCCTTGTCTACCCCTCGTATTCCGTATTTTGGGAAGCGGGGCGTGACAATTGGAGTCCGCGCCTTCTGGTTATGCTCTTCCAGCGCGTCAATCTGCTTCTGTAGGTCCGTGCGCTTGTCACCAGGCTTCACGGGCTTCTTGGATTTCTTCTTCTTTTTTGAAGATTTCGGCGGCTGGGTGTGAGCACTTTGGCTATCACCACCAATCTTTGGAGTTGGGCGCGGCTTCAGCATCCCTTCAATGATCTGGGGTTCCAACGGATTCTTCCACTTGATCGCCGGGCATGTCTGGAGATCATTCAGCATCCTTTTGGTTTTGGCCGAAAGAACGACCTCCCATGAAGCTTCTTCAACAAAAGAGCACGTTGCCCCCGGTGTGTCTATCCTCCTAGGAGTGTGCGGTTGTGGTGGGCTCACTTTCCACTTTTCGGACAGCGCGAACTTACCCTGTTGGTACTGATCCTCGATCCACCCCTTAAAGACGAAGCAATCTTCGATCGGATGGCTTACCGTTTGGTGGTAAAGGCAATAATTGGGATTATTCACTTCACTGGGTTGCGGTGGTCGCCTTGGATTCGGCAAATTGATAAGCCTGTTGCGCATAGCCAGCTCGAACAGCCTCTCTTATCCTGCGGGAATGAGTAAGGGCGCTTCATCTTCTCATTGTAATAGCGTCGTCTCTCTTCCAACTGATCCGTTAGTCTTGGAGCACTGGGCTGCTGTTGGGTGTTCGCAACGAAGGTCGCCTTCCCTTTACCTTTCTCGTTCCGCGGTTCCGGTTTCGGAGGAGACGGTCTGTGACCCATCTGATCTATCTAGGACAACTTGTCGATTAAAGCCTGGAACGTGGTCGGTTTGAAGAACATCATGAACTGTGAAATAGTTGCATGAGGGTCTAGGGTGCCCACGAACATGCCCACCGCTGGTGCTTCTTCGATGCGCTGTTCGTACTTTGACCACAGATTCCGCCATCAGATTGCGTATTGAACCCAAGTTTTGTCCGGTTTTACCCTTGCATTGATCAAAGCTGTTATCGAGGTGCGTTCACTTGCGCTCGCAAATCGCTGGGTGAACAACAACTCCATTTCTGCGAAAGTTTTGACGGAGTCGTTTGGAAGTTCGAAGTACCATTCAAACGCCGTTTCCGACAAGCTGCCGACGAATTGACGGAGCAAAAGCTTATCATCGCCCCCGGTGTTGCCGCACAGAGCTCTGAACTGGGCGACGTGCTGGTTGGGATTACCTGTCCCCTTGTATATGTGGAATTTAGGGATTGTGTATCCCGGCAGGTATTTTATCTTATCATACCAGCCTGGATATGGTCGCCCAGTCTTCACGACCTGGCCAGCCGCTTCATTTGCCTGGTGAACTCTTATTTGTCGAGCAATATAATCATCCAGGGCAGCCTTAGAAATGGTTTCCTCCTTGGCTGCTGAAAGAGCCGGAAGAGGGTTCGACGTCTCCCCTCTGTCATCTTCAATAATGATTGGAGGGTCTTCAGCTGGGGGATCCAGCTGGATCATCATGCCCACCATATCTTGGAACAGCAGGGCCATTTGCTTTATATTGGCCGCTTGCTCTGCAGCCTCTTTGCCCTTCTTCTCAAGCATTCTCTGAAGGAATTCAGCATCAGTTTCCTGATCACGGCGCTGCTCCGTGGATGTTTCCGGGCTTTCTTTTGGCCCGGTGAGTGCGGCCATCGCAGTCAGCATCTCCTGAAGCTTCTGCTGCTGCTGTTCCTGAGCTCTTGTGATGGATCGGGTGAGTGGTTAGTAGCCCGTAGAAGCACGGCTATCCTCCTTCCCGGATGCTATGTAAACAGTATGTACCACCATGCCCCCAGACTTAGGGCATTTGGGCTCAGTGCCTTTGACATTTGTCGCAGGCACGGGGATCTTCTCCAGCCTTCACTTATATGAGCGGTCGAAATTGAGGGGGCCGTCGCGGTGGACACCCAGATAGCTTTTCGTGGCTTAGCAAGATGGCTTTCTTCTTGTTGAACCTTCGCCCTTTTTTGTCGGCGAGGGTAATCTTGATCAACCACTGAGTTCCGGACCTGCCACCAGACTTTGTAGATCTTGGAGGACAGCCGCTGAGGGGACTGTTCTGGCTTTACTTCCGCAACATTCTATACTGGAGGAGGAGATCTTTTCAGTATGGCGGTAGGAGAATTCCTGCGCACCTTATTCAGCAGCTCGAAGCTGTTCCCGGTTAGAACAGCAGCATTAATTTCCGCCGTTGGGGCTGGTGGAGTTAGCCCAGAAGGGGAGTTGCCCCGGGCCTTCCTTACTCGGCGCCAGTGGCGACGTCGAGCGTGTCGAGCTGTTGGGGCTAGTTCAGTGACGGGGATGGCTTTGTCTTGCCCCCTGTTCAGGTGAGGGGTTGTTGCTGATGTCAGCCTGTTGAAAACTGATGTCCTTTGAATAGCAGGAGCGGGAGTGGGAGTTGGGACAGTCAGTCTTGTAAAGACTGACCCTTTGGCGAGAGAAGCCGCCTTGACGACTTCAGGAGTGTAAGTCCACGGTAGCGCCCCGGCCGTCTAACAGACGCCAAATGGGGAACAAAAACTTTTACAACTGGCACTATCGCGTACTATAACCCGGATCTGCCATTAAAGCTAAACTAACAAACTACAAAGTGAGTAGAAGAGTTATACCGAACGATCCGAGTCCTTCGGTCTTCAACCATCATCCCACGCTTTGTTGCGGCTGCTTCGATCTCCTGAATCTCCAGTCTCGTCGTTCAGGTGGCACCACGTCGACGGATCTTTAAACGGGCTCCCGCCTCTGAACCGAGGCAACTCGATCGTCAAGTTTGCTAAAAGAGACGACCAAGATGATGTAGAGAATGAGTAGAACACTTTGTCTCGTTATGTCCAAAGCTATGGACGAACGGTTAATGAAGTTGCCTTTTGAATCGGGTGATAAGAATTTGAGCTATATGAAATTTCCATACACAAATCTATCATAATCTTTTCCCAAGTGAGTGAGTGAGGAGGTGGGGAGGGGCCGTCCATATATAGAAGAGGGGGGAGGTGAGTGTAGGAGAGGGGAAGGTGACCACAAGATATAGATCAATCATGAAGAGAATGAGTCACCTTAACACATAGTATGAACACAATTAATGCAAGTGATGAATCACTAACCTTGTCATCTAAAACATTAAATGACCAATAATGCACTAATCCACCTCACCGTCCTAGTCATCATTCTAGAACCTTCTAGAAACATGACTCACCTCATGACTCACCCTCAAGAAGAAAAGATAAATCCGCATTTAACCGAATGTTAAATACGGCTGATAGAAAACTGGAAACTGGCAACTTCCAAAAGTGATCCTGAAACGAATTTCAGGATAACCCCGTATCAGTATAAACATACCCGCATTTGTATTACGACCGAATACAAATGCATCTGAGACAAAGATATTATATCTACACAGTATAATACTCGGATCCGGCTTAAACCAAAGCCGACCAGTATTATCTGCCTAATATGACACGTGCGAAAACGCACGTGCATTTTCCGAACCCTGCCATATAACCATACGGCCTCTATAACGTTTCGCCCGAACTTGGAAAAGTGTCTGTGGGGGACTCTAATGACTCATCAACACACTGGCACTGGGTATAACCACTAGCACGTAAGAGGTACAAGCTGTACGCAACGGTTTGCCTATGTATTGATTGGAAGGGAAGCTGACGAGCGAACTCATCCATAAACCCTACTGAGCCTAACAGTGACAATATACATACAATCTGGTCCGTTCGTCTATGATTATCGCATATCTGCCTAGGGGCTGGTAATGTCAGACCCCCAATAGAAGTATAAGTCGTGTCAGAGAGTGGCCCAGAACACCCTGAGATACTACTGGAGTACCTACCAGTAAATCTCCTGCCTCGGCCGAGGGCTTTGTGTAATGGCTCTCCTAGACACAGCGCGATCTCACCCCCAATACCAGGAAAGACGAATCCCCTGCCGATCCGCTCACTTGCCTCCATGTGGCTCGGGACTGTACCCAAAAAAGACCTGTTTGCACGCTCCTTTGAGCCGTGGTAGGGTAGAAATCAAAGCACAGTGGGAACTCACACGAGACAAATGACGACCTCAGGTCGATGAACTTACCTGTACACATGTCACCAGGGAACTGCTATCTGACGATATGTATAATACCAATTAGCAGGTTCCCGGCGAGTCCTGTCCGGTGTACTCATAACCCAATGAGCACCTGTATACATCTTAGGTGATCCAACTGACACCAGTGGCTTGTGAGACCGGCCACCGCCCCTCGTCGGGGTCTCGACTGTATACACTAGTCTACTCTGGAGTATCGATGCCCTGTCTCGAAACTCCCACGACTAGGGACACTTTAAAGATGTGCTTACAGACCCCAGCTCCCACGTATATGATCGCCATCATACTGCTGGTAGTCAAGCAAGAATCTTATGGGCGCTATCAATATGCAATAGCGAACTAAAGCATGTATACGATGATAAAGACAAACCAGATAGCATACTATCATCACGAACAAGACTGTCATATCGGTATAGGTCCTGCCTCAATCATTGCAATCACGTACCTGCGATCCAATAATTGACTTTGAGGGCACTATCTCCAACAATCTCCCACTTGCACTTAAGGCTAATTATTGCGATGTCGCATACTCACAGCCCGTGTGATACCAAACATCCAACTCCTCTACTAATCAGTTTCACAAAGCTAGTTTGTAAAACTCTTGTGTTCGAGAAATAGCCTCAGTGAATGGATCCGCCCTGATGTTTCTTTCTATGTCTCTCTAAATCTCAAGTTCGCGGAGAAAGCCATCTCCCGAATCGAGTAATACCTGTCTTAGAATATGTCTGAATATCTGATGGGACCTAGTTCATAAATGAACTCCAAATCCAAACTTCTTAGACTGTATCGATAACTGAACCTAATCAGTATCCAGCACCATGCCTCCCACAGTATCCTCTTGGACCATCTGTCTATAATACTGTCCCTTGTCATAGGGAAAACTATAACTCTAACAATCACTCTGTCATCCATGTCACCTGGGAAGCCTGGAATGATAACCGTCTCCCGAAGAAGGCTACCGTCATCAAATCCGTAGAACAAACACTTATGTTCTAAAACTGCTCCCTTATGTTTCTTCAGAATTGGATTAATATAAACTTATCGCATCAAGTGCAAAAAACAACATCTGGTGTGGTACTTGACATCTCATGATTGACTCAATTGCCTAAGCAAGTGATCTGCCAATCATGCACTTCCCCCTCTTCTTTAGTCTCTAAGACACCTTTAGAGAGGGTGACTCCATCACCTGCAGGTACACCACCATGCCAAGAGTCATCTATTCTAAATACCATTAGAATACTGTCAAAGTATCCAAATTGGGAAACTACCCAAATCTAGATATAAAAACCATAGATCTAGTAACCAGAATGTCTGATATTATATCCATGTCCTTTGTGAAGAAACAATTGTGTAACAACCACAGTACAACCGATCGTAGTATAGGAATTTTACTTCCTACTCTGTGTATGTCATCCAAATACCAGGACATCACATCCTACTACCTTCTTAACAGATCCATCCCCTATTGTGATGAAGTCAAACCCATGACTGTCACATCAAAATTAGATGATCTGATCTCCGCTATATCTGCTCAAGCCTATATATAGGCATAAGCTGCTTGCCCACTATGCTTCCGCTGCTCCCACTGATTACGACACCCCTCTGGCAGAATAATATCTACGTACACTTCTAAAGATAGTTTAGAACGACGCTATACTTATCCTCCTGCCGGGTCTCATAGCCTGGAACAACCATAGTGTCAAGTCTGGGTAAACAAGAACCTCCCTATCACCGTCCTTGAGGCTACCGGAGTACTGTTCATCACAGAATACTGCATTTTATACCGCCCATTCTTACGCTCGGATGTTTATAGGTAGGTGCTTTTAATCCGTGTTTGTTACATATTTGCAGGATACAGGTTCTCGGTTCTAAAACGGTGAAATTCATGGAAAACACGACAAAATCCGGGTTCCTGCCAACCACTGAGAAAACACGGTCTCCGCTCGTCATCCGTATGTTGCCAGATACCAGTTTAGGAAGACAAAATGTCAAATCAATGTCACCTTCATGCACAAGGCTCAATGGCAACAACAAGTTCCAAGAAATCTACGCGGAGCTCGAGGCAATCATGACAAAAGCATCCACAAAAGTCCACCTTTCCTCAACAGAAATTCTGGAAGAAATGTGAAAGTATTTTTCAGAAAATATATGTACCAGACAACAGGGGACAGCAGACCAGGGAAGCACAGAAAAACGGAGCGCCCAATTCCTCTATACTGCCGCGGATCCGCGGCCAATAGGGGGTATTGGCCGCGGATCCGCGGCCATGTAGGGTCTTCATTCTGTCGTTTTTCATGGGCACTTTGGGTACTTCATTTTATGTCAGAATTTGCCCCTAGGGTTTCATTTCTCTGCCTATAAATACAGCAGATCTGAGCCAAGCCAAAGGGTCATTCTTTTGTTCCTCTTTTTGTTAGGATTTAGTCTTTTTTCTTCTTCTTCTTCATTCTTTTTCCATGAAAATTGTAGTGAGAGCTTTTTAAGTGGGAGATCAATGAAGATGAGGGCTTTTTGTATCATTCTCTATTTGTTTCTTCTTCCCCTTGAGATTCTTGCTTTCTCTTGATCATTCAACCTCTTCATTGAGCTTGAATGGTTAAGGGTTAGTTATTGATCTCAAGGGTCGTATTTTCTCACAGGACTAGTTCTTCACTTCACATGCGTTCTCTACCCTTCTCTTGATCTTGCAACCTCTTAATTGAGCTTGCAAGTTTAAGGGTTGGCTATTGATCACATGCTTGTCTTGAGTTCTATGTTCTTGTAATTACTTTCTTGTTCTTTTTATTGCTTTTTATTATCTTGCTTTTCTTTCTTGCAATTTATTTCATGCACTTAATATTTGTAATCTTTTCTTTTCTTTGTTCTTTTCTTTTGCTCTCTTTTGTTCATTTTGTGAATGTTGTAATTATTATTGTTAAGAAGAAATACGATATTATAAGTTAAAGATTTTCTTCTCTCTTTTCCTTTTCCCGTTATTTTCCATTGAACTCCGCCCAAACCATACGCAAGCGCTCCGTTAGGCACCCTACCCTGACAAGGTAACGGTGATTCCTAACCGCGACCGGTTGTGTTCGGTTTGGCCGGAGGCGAAAGCAAGAGACAAGAACGGAAGGACAAGGGTAAATAAGCCGTATTCCACGAATACCGTGCTTAAATCCCCTAATCCACGTTGTTGCCGATTGCTCTAGCTTCAATTGGTCAAGACTCGGCTCAAAGGTTTCGAGTACGGATTTCTTTAGCTTATAATCTCGTATCTTTTTCTTAACAACTCTATACTTGCAAACAATACACTTAGGATAGAATCGAACAAACATACGCAAATTCTTTATTGACTCGTCTAAGATAAGAACGGAAATACAACCATCTCCCTGTGGATCGACCCGTGCTCAACCGGCTAGCTGCATAGCGACACCGTCTTGATTGCGGTTAAAACTTTAATTCTTCCAATCAAATGGCGCCGTTGCCGGGGAGATGGTAGCGTATTTTCTTTCTTGTTATTCGGGTTAATATTCTTTTTGTATATAAAAAAAAAATCTTTTTGTTTTTTTTGATCATTTTTGTGGGCAAGTGTGCAGATTTTTGCGTATTTGCAAACTGCAATTGTGGGGAGCAAAGTGTGCATTCAAGGCAAAGGTGATTACGAAGTACAGTGCCAAAGATCCGGGTAGTTTGACCCGCGCAAGCGAACCTTTCAAGCTTACCGGATTTGATTCAACGGGGGTTTCCTAACCCAAAAACTTAACGGTACGTACTTTCCTAACACCTTCTTCTCAAATCTGACGCTTCCAATATGCTATTCTTTGCAGGATTCTTTGCAAGTTCGCTAGCAAACGCTAAAAATTGACTAACCCGTATTTGTTGCAGTGCCGCGCTTACACTAAAAAAAAACAATTTTTTGATTCTTTATAGAATTTTTATTGAATTGCGCATTGCATCAATTAATACGGACTTAAGGGCAAGCGAACCCCACAAGATACGGTAAAGGATTTCATCGCCTTTTCCGTGGCCCACAAATCACGAACTTGAGCATAACGATTACCCGCACAAATTTTAAAAGAAACTAGACTTTAAGCCTTAAGGACTTCGCGCTCACTAGGAGAAGTTAACTGTGTTTAGAACCTTACTTAACGGTATATTGTTTACGGGGTGTCTAGGAAAGTGTTAACGGCGAAACCGCCAAAAGAGAAAGGGTTATTTAATTAAGGAATTTCGCGAAAGCGTTGGAAAACCTCCCCTTATCTCTGCACTTACCTGGCCTCGTGATCAGTGTATCTTGAGCCTGTTTCTCGACACAGTTTTACTTCGACAATCAAGTTCTGGAGCAGGTCTAGTTGACCTAGGTGAACCCTAGAACGATTATGTGTGTGGTATTTTTGTGTCGTGACTGTTTTTTGTCCATATTCTTTTTGTGTGTATATTTCATTCTTCTGTTAATATATATATAAAAAATCACATTCTTTTTCCCTCCTTTTCTCTTCCTTTCTTTCCTTTTCTCATCATATCATGGGTACCCCACCTCGCAAAACTCTTGCCGAACTTTGGTACCCACAACCAGACATTACATCTTACGGTTCTTGCTTTGGCCGAACTTCGAACGACCCCTCAATGCCCAAACTTTCGTTGAAAGATCGGATAGACGCGTCTAGGACAAACAATTTGACTCCGCAATCCACTTCGTATCAACCATTTCATACATTCACCCCTTTTTACGTTGATACCCCTTCTTCGAGTCATGTTGCAATTCCAAGACCTATGTCTATTGCAGAACATATTGAACAATCTTGTAGCCGATCTTTCACTCCTTTCACCACTTCAAATTCTTGGGATCAACAATTCCATTCACCTTCCTATCCAAATGTTGATCCTGCTCCTGTCCAGCCATTCAATTCCTACCAATCCTATCCTACTTTTGCACCTTCCCTAGGCATTGCATCAAAACCGTCATTTGGGAGTTTTCAGTATCCAAACAACTTTGAATCTTTTACTGAAACCCCTTCACAACCAATGTCTAGTCTAGAACAGTCCTTGGAAGACTTTAGGGTAGCGTCAAGCCAACAGATGATGGATTTGAATGCGTCCATGGCCGCTCTCATATAACCTACTGACCCGGTAGCTAGTTTCCAGCTAGCTCCAAATTTTCCAATGTATGATGAGGCGGTAGGACAGGCTGTGAATTCCGTGTATCGAAGGTTTAAACGGATGCGGCCGATGTAGCAGACATCGTCAGATTCCCTCTCGCTTGGGGGTTTTTTGATTGTGGGGACGCTCTTCCCTGCAGGCGCAATCCCCTGTAGTTAATTACGCTACCACATCGCGGTAACAGCTTTCTCCTTCTCCATATGGTCACTTCGTGTCGTGGGTGTTTGTTTTGTGTTTGGCTGCCCATGGATTGTATACAGAGACTAATTTGTGTTGCCGCCCGTAGGACATGGAATAGTCCAAATCCGTATCTTTCTTAGATTTGGGTTTTGGGGGGTTGTGTTTAAAGATACGTTAGCCTTATTTGAGGCTAAGATCAACTTAAACGTTTGTTAAGGGCACGTTAGTCTAATTCTAGACTAAGATCAACTTAACGGGATCGTTTAGATCCGACAAGAGAGCAATTGTGCTCTATTGATTAGTTTAATGACATTGCGGTCGATAATTAGTTTAAGGACATTACGGTCCATTGTTAGTTTTAAGACATCGCGGTCGAGGTTAAGGACATCATAGTCCGTGGATTTAAGGACTCCATAGTCCGATGTTAGTTTTAAAACATCACGGTCAAGGTTAAGGACATCATAGTCCATGGATTTAAGGACTCCACGATCCGATGTTAGTTTTAAGACATCACGGTCGAGGTTAAGGACATCATAGTCCATGAGTTTAAGGACCTCACAATCCGATATTAGTTTTAAGACATCACGGTCGAGGTTAAGGACGTCATATTCCATGAGTTTAAGGACCCCACAGTCCGTCGTTAGTTTTAAGATATCACGGTCGAGGTTAAGGATATCATAGTCCATGAGTTTAAGGACCCCACAGTCCGTAGAATGTATGGTTGTCGGGATCCGTCACCTCTCTGACGACGTTGAAGGATTACAACGACAGATATCAGAGGAGTGAAGAGATGTACCCTCGAACCGGGTTTAAATTGATTGGAAGAGCGGATGAGCTCAGTTCAATTTAAATTGAGGAATTATGGCCAGAATTGGGCTAAGTCCGGTTAAAAGAATGTTGAACACTCTATTTTTGTTCTGCCTGTTAGGCCTTTGTTTGGGCTCTGCCCTTTTAATAATGCCAAGCATTGGGCTCTGACATTTCTTGTCTTATACTGAATACACAGCATTTATCAGAACAAGGTACGTTCTGACAGACCGCCACGTGGCGCACTAGGTGCTTTGCGCCAGTCAAAGAGCGCATTGCGCTTCTGTCGGTTAGCGCACACAAGGAGGATACGTGTCGCTTAGCGCTAAGCGCTAATTTGTTAGCGCACTGCGCTTTTAATTTATGAGCGCGCCGCGCTAGTTTATGGGTGCACCAGTGAGTGACATGTGGCGCGCTTGGCGCTGAGCGCCAACCCAGGAGCGCAGTGCGCTGTTTTCAGAAGCGCAAAGCGCAGATCGCGTCTATGGTTGACACGTGGCATGTTATGGCGCTGAGCGCCAGTCCAAGGAGCGCAAGGGCGCAGTTCATGAGTGCAAAATATTTTCCAATAGCGCAAAGCACATTTTGATCAATTTAAGATTAAAGAACAGGTTTTACGTTCTTCTTAAAGGAGGCTTTGCCTCAAGATTCAAGAACTAAGTTCTTATTCTTATAAAAAGCTCTGCCTTTATAGATCAGAAGATCTGTGAAGTAAAAATACTTCTTTTTATGATTAGATCTTGATCTTTTCTTTTTTAATCAGAGACCTTAGTCTTTTTTATAGATCTAAGATCTTTTTAGAAGACGTTTCTTCTTTTTACGAGATGTTTTCATCTCTGTTTTTCAAGAACACGGTTCTTTTTACCTTGAAGATGAAAAAATATTCTTCTTTCTAAGAGCTTCCTCTTCTTTTTGCAGAGGGTTTTTCTCTCTCTTTCTATGTATCCTCTTCTTCTTTTTTCTTCTCCTCTTCTTCTTTTTTCTTGAAGTCTTGGAGCCTTTATATAGGGCCAATTGATTTGTTAAATCAATTAAAGATATCTTTCTCTAATTGATTTGGGGATGTTTCCCCACCATTGGATCTTTGATCCTAGAGCTTCTGTTTTACAGAAGGCAATCTTCTTGTTTTTAACAAGATTGGAAAATCTTTCCATGCAGAATTTGTTCTGTTTTTTGGTAATTCATTATTTACCATTGGATCATTGATCCAACGGTGCTTAAAGCGCAATCTCGTTCCTTAACAGAATTTAATCTAGTTAATTAATGATTTATTATTATTATTAGATCCTTTGATCTAACGGTGGGAATTTTAATTCCAGCGCTGGCGCACCTGTGTTGGACACGTGGCGCGCAGCGCAGAGCGCAGCGCAACTGCGCTAGCGCACACGTGGCGCGCAGAGCGCTGGATCTGAAGCGTTGCTTCAACAGAGGTGTCTTTTCACCTTCCTTTTTAAGTCAAACTTATATTCCCTAGAATCTTTCATTTCCCAATCTTGGAAATAGTTCCATTGTGCACAAAATTTTCTGTGCTTAGTCTTTATAATTCGAAGCAAAGCTTCTTCCTTTTCTCATCTTCCAAAGAACCCTCTCAACTATGGCTTATAACCGCCCCCATGCTCGTAGACAGCCGTGGGAAGTGCCCATTCAGGACCTTGTTCCTCGTTTTGCTGCGCGTCTGGTGGATCCTTCTATCACGGATGAGCAGTACGACGCCGCACTGCATGATCTTTTGACTCGTGTGGGGTCTCCCCTTCCCCCACACTCTATTTGGCTTCGGATGATCCTTGCATCTGTACTCGCCGATCTTTCCCTTCCTCCAGCAGAGATGTCCTCGGCAGTGCTCAATACTGCCGAAGACAAGATTGAGTGCTTCTTCGAGGCGCACTTAATCACTCAAGCCCTGAGCGATTGCTCCATCCACTTGCTGAGCCAGATATGGGCTCGTCGGGTTATCATCACCACTTTTTCTGAGGAGTGCGGCGCCGATCGTTGGATGGCTACCCCTCGGGAGGATCGCCGCTTTGACATGGTGGAGAAGACGGAGAGGGAACTGGATAATCTCCTCTTTAGCTTTGTGAACCCCTGTCCTTCTGATCCCATATTTGGTGATCTTTTTTTAAATGTAATAACAATAATAATAATAAAAAGATATTTTAATTTAGTATTTTATTATCTGTTAAGTGTTCTTTTGTTTTTTAATTTTTTGTTATTCCTTCGTAAGATGTTTATGCGCTGCATAATCATGAAGCGTTGCTTCCCTTTCCAATCTTGGAAACAGAGCTTTGCTTTAATTTGGGGTGCGCAGCGCAATTGCGCTAGCGCATTCGTGTTTTGACACGTGGCGCGCAGCGCGCCTTGCGCTAGCGTACTGGCGCTCGACACGTGGCGCGCAGCGCAGAGCGCAGGATTTGAAGCGTTGCTTCAATTTTTGACTCTTAAATTTCTAAACAGAGCTTTGCTCTGATTGAGGGAAGCAGAAGCGTCGCTTCATTTCCAGTCTTGGAATTTGAACAGAGCTTTGCTCTGATTGGGGGAAACAGGAGCGTGGGTTTCTTTTAGCGTTGCTTTTCTGAAATGGCCGGGCACATCTACTCCATCGGAGAGATCATCTCCCGTGGTGACGTGTACCTCTACGATCAGGAGTGCATAGAGGAGACGTACCGGACTGTGGTCGAATGCATAGAGGACCATTTCGGCCACCCACTTCCCCGGCGGTCGCCTTTCCTCCAATTGCTTATGTACTCCATTTGGAGGATGTCCCCGGGTTTGTTCAACGCCCTATCTCTACAGCTGCAGGATGAGGCGCTCGATAAGCTACACACGCTCTATGCTCGCGGCCTCATCTCGAAGAACAGGCATGATCGATCGGCGTCCCTTCTTTTGGAATGTTTCCAAAAGAGGCAAATCGTCGATGGCTGCCTGGCGGGTGCGGCCTCCGGCCTGTCCATTGCATCGTGGGTCCGCGGGCAACACTAGAGGGAACGGGCCGAGGAAGCAAGGGCTCGGCTGGCGGCGATCTCCTCGGAGTACCACCAACGGTGTTTTCTTGACCCCCTACTCCCTCTGTTGTAATTTTAATTTTTCTTGTGTAAGGCTAGGGAGCCCATAATACCCTTGATGAATAAAATTCTCCTTCTGCGACGTACTATTGTTTTCTTTTCGTCTTCTTTGCGTGTTTGAGTATGTTCATAAAACAAAACCCGTGACTTTTGAACCGAGGAAGAGGGAAACATATAGGAGACGTTTCTTCTAATTCAGAAGACTTAGAAAAATTTACATCGCTTTGGCAAAGAAGAAACATATATTCACAGATACAAATTTTAAATTCGCTTATACAATTTGAGCTTTTCGGCATTGTAAGGTCGCGGAACTTATGACCCGCCGCCTCTTGCAAGCAATAGGCCCCGCCGGGCAATACCTTGGAGACGAGGAATGGGCCGTCCCACTTCGGAGAGAACTTGTGCAGCTTGCATTGGTCTATGAATTCGTTTCGCCTTAGGACCAAATCCCCAGGCTTGAAGGTGCGATGCTTGAATCGTGCGTTATAGCAGCAGACAATTTATTGTTGATAAGCGGTGGCTTTGATCTGTGCCCGGTCCTGCTTCTCTAGCAAGATGTCCAAATTAGTCCGGAGCGCCGAGGTGTTTTCTTCGTCGTCGAAATGCTCGACTCTGTAACTGGGCAGTCCAATCTCTGCTGGGACCATCGCCTCGGTGCCATAGCAGAGGCTGAAGGGGGGTCTCTCCAGTGGGGGTCTTCTTCGATGTGCGTAGGGCCCATAAAACCCGGGGTATTTCGTCGACCCAACTTCCCTGCTTTCCTTCCAGACGAGTTCAAATACCTCGAATGACGTCTCGGTTAGCGACCTCGGCCTGCCCGTTGCATTGAGGATGCATGACGGCGGCAAACTTCATCAGTATATGGTATTCGCTGCAGAATCCTTTGACTTTGTCGTTTTCAAAATTCGTCCCGTGGTCGGTAACAATACACCTCGGGATCCCAAATCGGGATATTACATTGTTCCGCAGGAATTTGATGGTCGTGGTGGCATCCAGTTTTCTGATAGGGACGGCCACGATCCACTTCGTAAAGTAGTCTACCGCGGCGAGGATATATTTGTGCCCGCTCGTACCAGTTGGGAGTTGGCCTACTATGTCCATCCCCCGCTGGGCAAACGGCCATGGAGAGGTCAGGGCCGTTAGCTCGGTAGCTGGAAGGCGGGATATGCTGTCATGGAGTTGACAGCTCTTGTATCTTCTGACAAGCTTCTGAGCGTCCTGATGGATCGTCGGCTAATAGTATCCTTGGAGTAGCGTCTTCTGGACTAAGGTGCGGACCCCTTGATGTGCTCCACCGACCCCTTCGTGAATTTCACGCAGGACGTAGTCGGCTTCGTGGGGGTCGACACACCGAAGCAGAGGTTGCGTGAAGGACTTCTTGTAGAGGTTTCCATTGCTCCAGACAAAATGGCGGGCTTTGGCTCGAAGGCGGCGTGCTTCCCCTTGATCTTCTGGGAGTATACCTTCCTTCAGGAACTCTATGAGGGGCTTCCTCCAATCCCGGCCTTCCTCCTAAGTAGTGTATACTTGAAGTGATGCCTCCCTGTCTTCCACACTGGGCCATGGCAAGACCTCAAAGAGGATATTCCTCTTACTGTTAGCCATATAGGAGGAGGCTAGCTTGCTCAGAGCGTCGTCCTGGGCGTTTAGGCTACGAGGAATCTGCTCCACCTGAACTTCATCGAAGTCTTTTTATCTCGGATAAATATTTCACCATCAGAGGCTCCCGGGCCTCGAAATGACCGGTCACTTGGCCTACGACTAGGACGGAGTCGCTGCGAATTCGGATCGTCTTCAGCCCCACTCCAGAGACGATTCGTAGCCCAGCTAGCAAGACTTCATACTTCGCGGCGTTGTTTGAAGCTATGAACCCAAGCTTCAAAGAGTACTCCATCTCTGCCTCGTTCGGGCCTCGAATGATAAGGCCGGCACCTCTCCCATCCTCGGTAGAGGAAGGACCCAATCAGGGACAGAGTCGGGCCCCTCCTCGATCGAAGGTTGAGACCCGGGGACTGGCAGCGACACTGCCTCCTTGTTGGGGATAGTACATTCGACAACGAAGTCTGTCAGGACTTGTGCTTTGATAGCTTGCCTTGGACGGTATTTAATGTCGAATTGAGATAACTCCCACCTCCATTTCTCCAAATGACCAGATGACTCGGATGAGACGAGAATAGACCCTAGGGGACGCTCGGTGAGGACGAGGATGGTGTATGCCTGGAAATAGTGTCGTAGCTTCATTGAGGCCACGATAAGCGCCAAGACAATCTTTTCTATGGCCGGGTACCTTGTTTCCGCGTCCTTAAAGACGTAGCTTACATAGTAGACTGGCTTCTGGTCTCCTTCGACTTCTCGGACGAGCACCGGACCTGCAGCCTGATCGGACGCCGCTAGATACAGTGATAGCTCATCTCTTTCAATCGTCCGGGTGAGCAGTGGGGGAGTTGCCAAGTGCATTTTCAATTGCTCGAAAGCGATCTGACACTCTTCCAACCATTCGAACATTGGGATCTTTCTCAGGGCTTTGAAGAATGGGAGGCACTTCTCGCCGGACCTCGACATGAAGAGACTTAGAGCGTCCACTCTCCCCATGAGTCGCATGATTTCAACGTTGCTCTTTGGCACGACCATGTTGAGGATGGCGCTGATCTTCTCCGGGTTAGCTTCGATTCCTCGGTGGGTAACCATGAACCCGAAGAATTTACCGGTGACCCCGAACGCACACTTGGCGTGATTCAGCTTCATTTTGTACTTACGGAGGATGTTGAATGTCTCGCCAAGATCTTTGGCGTGCTCGTCCGACAAGGTCGACTTGACAAGCATGTCGTCGATGTAAACCTCCATGTTCCTCCCGATTTGCGGTTTGAACATCCTGTTGACCAGGCGCTGGTATGTAGCTCCGGCGTTTTTGAGGCCGAGGGGCATCACTTTGTAGCAGCACACACCCCGGTCCATTGTGAATGCGGTAAGCTCTTTGTCTGTCGGGTTCATACGAATCTGATTGTAGCCGGAGAAAGCATCCATGAAGCTGAGCAATCCGTGGCTTGTCGAGCCGTCGACAAGCTGATCTATCCGAGGTAGAGGATAGTTGTCTTTCTGGCAGGCCTTGTTGAGATCTGTGAAGTCGACGCACATGCGCCACTTCCCGCATGCTTTTTTAACCATAACCACATTCGCTAGCCATTCCGAGTAGGCCACGTTTCGAATGAAGTTGGCTGCAAGCAACCTATCGACCTCGTCCTCGATCGTCTTTTGTTTGACCGGGGCGAAGCTTCGTTTCTTTTACCTGACGGGTCAGGTCGTCGGGTCAACCCCGAGCTTATGCGAGATTAACTTAGGGTCAACCCCCGGCATGTCGGCGGGCGCCCAAGAGAATACGTCCGAGTTTCCTAGGAGAAAGTGGATCAAGTCTTCGCGCCGGGCTCTTGTTAAGAGTGACCCGATTTGGACAGTTCGTTCATTGTTCCCTTCGACGAGGGGGACCTCTGTTAGTGCCTCCACTGGGGCCCCTCAGATTTCTTTTTGTTCATCATGGGTATCCAAGGACCCATGGAATCGCTCACGCTTCCGAGGTCGTCGCTTCGCTCCTTAGGGGTGAATGTCGTTGTGAAGCAAATCTTTGCGATTTGCTGGTTCCCGTATGCCCGGACTGTTCCCCTTGTTCCAGTGGAAAATTGATCGCGAGGTGATAGGTCGAGATTTGGGCCCGAAGGGAGTTTAGCGTCGGACGTCCCAGGAGGATATTGTAGGACGATGGAATTCTAGCGACGATGAACTCCACTGATACGGTTCTTGTACGGCCCGCCTCCTCAATGTTAAGGAGGATGGTAACCACTCCCTCTGTCGGGATGGAGTGGTTAGTAAACCCCGACGGAATGTGGGCGGTTGGCCTCAGGTCCGACGAGCCGAGCACCATACGTAGAAAGCAGTCATAGAAAAGGATGTCCGCTGAGCTTCCCGAGTCGACCGGTATCCTTTCAACCTCGTAGCAGTGGACCCGCGCTGTAATCACGAGGGGTTGTTGTGAGGCAAGGATATCCCGTGGAGGTCTTCGTCGGTGAAGGTGATGGGCTCAGCGGCTTTGATTTTCTTCCGGGGCTGGCCGCTAGCTCCCTCGACCGGCAGGAGGCGGCGAATCTCGCCGGTTCTAGGTGCACCCCCCGTTGATACGACTATGATTTGGCCGATCGTCAATTCGCCGAGAGGGGGAAGGTTCTCTTGCTCCCGGTCTGCATGTCGCCTTTCCCGCAGACACTTTGCCAAGTGCTCCGAGCGGATCAACTCCTCGATGTAATCGCGGAGTTGTTTACAGTTCTCGGTAGGGTGTCCCTACGACCTGTGGAAGGCGCAGTATGGGCCTCGAGTCCGTTTGGCCGCTCTATTGGTGACCGGAGGGAGCTTGAAGAATCGCTCGCCCTTCGCCTCTTCCAACAGCTCAGTCTGAGAGATGTTGAACGGAGTATACTCCTAGAACTTCAGGGAGTATGGCTTTGGCCGGTCAACCTTCTTCTTCTTTTCTCTACCCCTCTTCTTTTGGTCGGCCTGGTCGCCCCGGGGTAGGTTCGCGTTCACCTCGGACTCGAGTTGGATTTCCCGTTCGGCCCAAGCCTTTACCTCGACCATGGTCTTAGGGTGCTCTAATGCAAAGGAGCAGAGCTATTCTTTGTGCCTAAGACCTGACCTTAGAGCTGTGATGACAGTCTCGTCCCGGTGCTCGGGAACCTCCAGAAGAGCGTTGTAGAAGTGAGTGACGTATCCTTTAAAGGATTCCTTGTCCCTGCTCTTTATAGTGAAGAGGAAATCGATGGTCCTCTTTTGCCGTCTATTCCCGACGAAATGCCCGAGGAACTGGACGGCCAGCTCATCAAAGGTAGAGATAGAGCGTGGCGTGAGTCCTCGGAACCAGTCTCGTCCAGCCCAGATGAGAGTGGTGGGGAACGCTCTACATTGGGCGGCGTCAGAGTTTTCCTGAAAGCTCATGCCCGCCGTGAACGCTTCCAAGTGGTCTTTCTGGTCGGACTTCCCGTCAAAGAGGGCCACTTTTGGAGGCTTATTTCTGGACGGGACGAATACCGCGAGCAGCTCTTTAGTGAAGGGCTTCGTAAGCGAGTCGGCGGCATACCTAGCCCCTTCGCTTGAAGGACGACTCTCCCGATGTATACCCTCGATTTTCTTTTCGAGGGTATCAAGACGATCGTGGTACCCTGAGGATTCGGTGTATTCGGAGTTAGAGCCCTTCCCGCTGGCGGCTTGCGCCTGGTCGCGGCTCCGGTTCTGCTCTATCAGGTTCTTCAGGTCCCCCGGCGAAGTCGTTCTTGAGTCACCGCGGTAAGTGCCGTCCGCGCGACCCCGTCGAGGGAGAGGGTGCCGGCCATGCTTGGGAGCAGGCGAACTGACCGACACCTCCTCTGGAGGGACAGGAGCGCGATGGGCCTCAAGGCGGGGGGCTTTTTCACGAGACCTCGACGTGGAGCTGTGAGGTGTCCAGCGGGTCATCGAATTAGTTGCCGCTGGGGACCTATGGCCGCCGGAGATAGCGAGACGCTGCTCAGTGGTGCCAGTATGGGCAGTGTCATCTCCTCCATTGCGGAGGTCGCGATCCCGAAGTGGGGTAACGGTGACCTGGGAGGCTTGTCCCGCTATTTGGACGCGGACAAGGGCATCCTCGATGGATGCAAGCCTGTCGATCTGTGCAAACGGGGCGTCAATGGCGTTAGGGGGAGGAGAGGATCCGTCCGCGCCTCCGTTGTTGGGAGGGCGGCGACTTGTGCTTGGATCATCGCGGTGATCACTCGCCATGAGTTCGAGATCGGAAGATCAACTTTCGATGAGTAGAATCTTCGAAATTCCCACAGACGGCGCCAACTAATGGAGGTCGGGATCTCCTTCAGATGTTGTCCTTCGTCAATCTGTCGCGAGCGTCAATGAACGGCCGAGATTGATGTTGAGGGTTGTCTCCCCGAGCGTGTGGATCTCAGTGGGCTTGATTTGGAATGAAGCCGAGCTACCTGCAAAGAAGTCCCGGGGTGGTTGTGCCACCGTGGACCCTCCAACGATCAAGTTAGCCGAGGTATTTGAGCAGAATAGCGGCCTATTAGAATAAAATTGCGTTCCCTGAGTCGTCTGAGAGATGGGTTTATATAGTGGTTGCCATGGGCTAGCTGGCGCGAGATCCTCGCCGGCCGTTACGCCCCTAACGTTATGCATGCGCAAATGGCGGGATCCCCCATTAATGACGAGATACGCTTGTTAATGGGGGCATGTGACGGCGTGGAACGCGGGATCGTGGGGCAGCGGATATCTCGCGTCTGGCGAGATTCGTGGAGCCGTGGTGGAGGCGCCTGTGATCCACATTCTAGGTCGCTCGATAGAACCGAAGAGGCCTGGCTCTGCGAGAGGCCTAAAAGAGGGCGGGAGGCCGAGCTAGTTCGGTTCTGTGATAGCTCTGAGGCGAAGGGCCGAGGAGCTCGGCGTGTAGGAAGGCTCGGAGGCGAGCCAATGTTCATTTACATGGCAAGCACATGAATGTTCAGGGAATCCTCGGAGGTCGGGTCCAGGCAAGCGGGACGATAGCCCGGGGGACGCCTCCAATGTGTGATTCTTGCTCTGTTTCCGTGTGCCTCGGGACACGTCATCTGCCACGTGTCATGATCTGGAGAGTTCCCACTTATGAGCATTATCACGAGGCAACCGGGCAGCCTCATGCTCGATTCATCCCTAGCGGGTAGCTTCCTACCCAATTACGCTAAGGATCGAAAACCCTCCTCACGAGGCGACCGGGCAGCTTCTTGCTCGGTTCATCCACTATGGGCAGCTTCCTGCCCTACAAAGAGACGGATCAAAAGCCCTCATCATGAAGCCGCCGAGCAATTTCCTGCTGGCCAATCCCTAGCAGGTAGCTTCCTACCCAAATACGCTAAGGATCGAAAGCCCTCCTCACGAGGCGACCGAGCAGCCTCCTGCTCGGTTTATCCACTATGGGCAGCTTCCTACCCTATAAAAGGATGGATCAAAAGCCCTCACCGTGAGGCCGCCGAGTAATTTCTTGCTGCCCAATCTCTAGCTGGTAGCTTCCTACCCAACTACGCTAAGGATCGAAAGCCCTCATCGCGAGGCGACCGGGCAGCCTCTTGGTCGGTTCATCCCTGGCGGGTAGCTTCCTATCCAACTACGCTAAGGATCGAAAGCCCTCCTCACGAAGCGACCGGGCAGCTTCCTGCTCAGTTCATCCACTATGGGCAGCTTCCTACCCTACAAAGAGACGGATTAAAAGCCCACATCATAAGGCCACCGAGCAATTTCCTGCTCGATTCATCCGTACTGGGTAGCTTCCTTCCCAACAACGCTGTGGATTAAATGCCCTTATCGCGAAGCGACCGGGCAACCTCCTACTCGGTTCATCCACTATGGGCAGCTTCCTGCCCTACAAAGAGATGGATCAAAAGCCCTCATCGCAAGGCCACCGAGAAATTTTCTACTCGGCCCATCGACAGTGGGTAGCTCCCTACTCAAAAGCACGGTGGACCCAAAAGCCCTCGTCACGAGGCCGCCGGATATCTTCCTGCTCGGTCTCAACGGTGGACCCTTGAGCCTCAAATTAAACCAGCTGGCAAGCCTCTACCCGGCGCATGTACCCGAAGAAGGAAAACTCCTCACATGGCCCAAGTAAAAAAGCTCGAGTTCGGTCGATAGCTGGCCCGAACAGACGAAGCAACGTCTCCAATATGGCGGCGCCCTTTCGGTGATCCACTGACGTCATCAGGGATACGCGCAGAAATTAAGACGCACAGTGAGACGCCACGTGGACTCGAGGATCGAAACGACGCAACCGCCAAAAGCCATGTCGTTCCCGGGCAATCCACGTCATGGTTCTCGGCGCCAAACTGAGCAGAAGAAAAACCGAGTAGGCCACTCTCGATCCAACCCATGAAAAGGTCGGAACGAGAGTGGGGGGCTAATGATGGTGCTCAAAAGTGGTATTTCCCTAAATCACAACACGTAGCAGGTGACGTGTCCCGAAGGCTACGGAGCTGGAGTAAATATGATACTTTGGGGACGTACCTCGGGACCTCGTCTCCTAGGACGCACCCGACCTATAAGAGACCTCCCTGAGTACCTTCCATACTCACCTAGCAAACGGCCAACAACTCGCCTCCGAGCAGTCCAGCTCGTCTCCGAACCTCCTGACGTGCCGAGATTCCTCGGCCTCCAGCTCGTCTCCGAGCCCTTGACGTGCCGAGCTTCCTCTGTCTCCCGGCTCGTCTCCGAGCCCCTGACGTGCCGAGCCTCCTCAGCTCTCCTGATCAACCGAGAACGCGGAGCTCAGCGCAACACTAACCCATTGAGATCGACACGCTCAATCCAACAACTCCCAAACCAAATCCCGACCGTCCGAAGCCACCATCACAGGATCGACGGAGGACAGCATCTGAGGGAGATTCCGGCCTCCATTAAAGTTCAATAACTTTGCAACCGTAACTGTAAACCAAAAGGTAGCACTTATCACATCGACCTAAGAGTTTTCTTCCGGATGGCTCTCTTGACAAATGCCCCATTCGTGGACTTCTTCAGATTTCTCTTCACGATCTTTTGGATTAGATCGATCAATGGACCTGCACAACATCTCCTTGGTCTCAATATAGGTTTCAAAAAGTGAGCTCGAACCTGAAGGGATCTCAAGTGGATGCTCAGTTGGGGAAAACGAAGTGATGCACTTGGTTGTGATATTATTCGATTCTTGAGGTGAATGGCTAACGACGAGTGAATTCTCGGTTTCTCTAGTCACTTGTACATTCCTAGCTGCCCAACACTATGAGCCTTCTCCTCTCAAGAGCCTAGAATCTTCAATCTTTTCATTGAACAGATTCCTATTAGAAAATAAAATGTAATAAAAGATGAAGTTAGATATATAAAAATTAATGATTATGGCAATGTATTAGCAATATAAATGTAACAACCCTGAACTTTCTGTATAGAATTTTTTCAAAATACAGAAAGGATTACCTTAGCCTGAGCACAAATTATAAATTTAATTTTCTTTAGAACAACAAAAAAGTTGTATAGCCCCTGTGTTCGAATCCCATCAGCCACATATTATTTTTATTGTTTTTTCTTTTAAACTTTTAGAAGCTCAAAAGTTTTCACGTGCGCTACACGTAAAATGAAAAGTTACTGAAAAATCAAACATGTGCAAAATACTATTCATACAGACCCTGACATGTGGCAGTAATCCAAGACCCCACCAAGCTAAGATGGCCGGCGAGATTTGCTTAGGGGCGGGGGCCGTCGGTCCCAACTATAGCAAATGCTACAAAACTCTTCCCTAGCACGCCTTAGACTCCCCCCTAACCATAGTCTATTTGTTTTCCCTACACATTTCCAGAGAATTAAAATGAGGAATTAATCCAAATTTTAATGCATATTTTTAATTCATTCTTCATTACCCTCAACCCTAATTTCTCCTATAAATACCACACTACACATATAGCCTCCTCATTCAGAAATCCATTGCCAAAACTCTCTAAAATTCCTTGTACAAGTGGAGTTAGTTCAAGGCAAAGTTCCGGCAACGTTTCGGGACGAATCCGGCGACACCACGACTCCACGAGACCCTCAACTTGTTCATAGACCTCTACTCTTTCTTTACATCCAGTAAGTCTCATCTTCCCTCTCCTCTCTTTATTAAAAAGAATCCTATTTTCAAAACTCGTCGGAAGCGGAGTTAATCCGACTTCCGATTCTCATTTCTTTAAAAAACTCAATTTTTATTAAACAACAAATTAACCTTTTAATTATATATTGTTTAGTAACCATTAAACAACAATTGGACAAAGTTTCAATTCAAAATATTATGTTAAACAAATTCTATTTCATTTTTACAGTAAAACACCTTTAAGTTTGCATACTACATTACCTTCTAGTTTTGCTCATATTACCTTTAGAAAACTCACGAAGTAATGACCTATCTCATCACAACACTCATTCTTAACATAGCACAATAGCTTTTGGAACATTAGCTTGTGGGATAAAATATGAAATTACATTTAAATACCATAAATTTTCAAAAACCGTTTTCTTTAAAAATGTATTATTTAATTCCTTACAAATGCGCCTCTACAATTCATTTTGGGGACTCCGATCGGGATGGTGCGGGTTATCGCACATCCTCGGGCCTAGTAGAGCGAGATGCAGACTTCCTCACAGAGCATCCGATCTTGATGGAATTTTTAATGCAATTTTTAAGAAAAATGTGATTTTTATTAAATAAATAAGTTCTATATATATTATCAAAATATCTACTTTAAATATACAATATATATATTCCATATTTTTTAAATCAAAAGAATCGCAAATTTCATGAAACTGCCATTACAAATCAATACAATTCCAATATTACACTATAATACCATATACTATTCAAATTAGGTTTATATCCACTAGAATATTTCATTTTATAAAAATTACAACTATGAAAACCCTAAAGACGATAATTAAATACTTAAGATATATTTTGAAAATATATCAAAACTATTTTTCATAAAAAATCCCTCAAGTTATATTAATTTACAATAAGGACCCTAGTAAACATAGGTTAAAACGAGACCAGTTCTCTTGAGCCTGAGGAAGCCGGAGAATATGGGTGCTTGCCTATCTAAGGTAGACAACCTAAAATTGGTGTTATCAATACGGTAATTGTCTTGGAAAAAGACACAAATCCTGTCGTTCATGTGCAGCAGTTACCGATAATATCAAAACTAATCCAGGACTTCAATTCATTGTAAAGTGTCTGACTCAGATAGAGTCTCAATCTAATCTGAAATCAATCAATCAATCTATCCTTAAATATAATTCAAGTATAATTCTATTTCAACATGAATCCGTTTATATCAGAATTTAATCTATATCGACTTGACTTGAACTATCCGAACCATGAATATACTCTGATTACATGATTATCCATTTATATCCATTCCGTTACATAATATCATGGTTTCGGCAAGTCGTACATCTATTAAACAAAACAATACACATCAATATAAAAACATCCATTCCGTTACATGATATCATGGTTTCGGCAAATCGTACATCTATTAAACAAAATAATACAAATCAATACAAAATACATTACGGGGTTTTAAAGAGGTAGACTAGCACAGAATGTGTTAAAAGTAGCATGAGATGGTCATTAAAAGACGTAACTATACATCCATTGCCGTTGTTCCGTGGTTTTATCGACGGAGCCTTTTACTATGGGTTACCATAGTCCACGATGTAAGTTGGACTCCTCTCATATACACTAGTATATTCTGTACCAAACTACAAACAACTGCGTTAGCATAACAATCAAACTTTATACCAGTTACAACCTATTCTCTGTCTATTCTATTTCTATCGCTTTGGGACTTACCGAACGACATTTCGCTGACGACATTCATATTTCTCTTATTTCTTTGGAATGTTGTCAGGAGGACCTGACTCTGAGGAGTTCGAGACCAGCCAGAAGCATTTGGAGCACACCACTGAGCAACACGACCTTTAGACTTTACTTGTACTTACTTTCTTTCAGTTCATGCCATTATTTAGGAATTGCTTTCATCATTGTATTTACTTTTCAGTTGTATTGTAAAGAAATGTTTAATAAATAAAAATTGATGTTCATTTACATTTCATGTCTTCTTGTGCATATTTACATTGTATTGCTTAGTTACGCTTAGCGTGTTTACTTCTGAGTAAATACGTAGCGAGTCATTCACGCCTCTTTACCCGTACACTGGGAAGCGGAGCATGACAATAAATAATGTGAATTGCTAACTCAGTTGTCCAGATATAGAAATGTGTAGCCTTTCCATATGCAAATTGTATCCTTTCAGCTAAAATAGGTGCATGTTTGTTTACATTTGAAAATAAGCAAATTATGAAAATCAAATGAGATTCCCAAACAAATAAGCAAATTACAACCTAGACAATCATATAATCATGAAAAGAAATTAAATTTTAAGGAACAAGCTTCCAAGAGATGGAAGGGTTGGCAGGGTACGAGAACTGTAACAAATAGAGATCAATTTCATACATGCTGCTAGAATTAAAGAACAATAGCATTCAACTGACAGATTCAAGAAAAATTGCAAGAATTAAAATTTAAGAGCAAAAAGAAAAACTGAAATTCAAGAAGTGTTCCTAACTGCGTCGACCGTTGATAAAAACAACCCGCCGGATCTCTACTCCAAGTCTCTATCAGCAACCCAAAGTTAACCAAACTCTTCTCCGCTTAAACACACTCAAATTATGCACACAAAAAAATCCCTTTTTCTTTTGGGAAAAGAACATATCAAGCCTTGACAATGTTTGAGATATTTTGCGACAGAATCCTCGGGTAGTACCATTAATTCAGCGGCCTCTTCCTCGTGTGCTCGGCTTCTTCCGACACATCGTGGGGGCCACAGCCAGAATATTCTCCTTATCATCCTCCTCCATTACCAGCCTCTGCACACCTCACACGCCGGATGCAGATCCCAGTCACATCAGGCATCTGGCAACAAGAGAGATCAGTGAAGTTTCAAGAAATGATGGGGTTTTCTGCTCTAAAAAAATAGCATCAGTTACTGGTTAACTGCTGCGGATCATTGTTTCTAGTTAAATTTCTGGTACGAAATAGCAGAGAACAAAATACAACTTCGCTAATCTGGTATAAATTCTTGGTGAATCCCAATAGATAATGAAAAATAAATTACCAAGGTAATCAAAATCACACATATCAGAAGGCAGATGATATTGGAGGAACCATAAAGAGGGAATCAAATATGATTTCACTCCAAATCATGGAGATTAAGACAACAAGAAATAGAATGATGCCCGAGGTGTGAACTTCTACACAATGTTGGAAAAAAAACCCGTTGCGTAACTCGTTATATTGCATTATATAACATAACTCAACCTATTTGCTATGTAACTCAACAAATTAACCTAAATACAAAGTAACTTACGTTATTTTACGCTATATATATAAATAGCTTACGTTGCGCTATGAATTGATAACAATAACATAGCCTACGTTATTTGTAAATAAAATTTTACATATAATTTTTTTTTATTAAATTGGATTTGAACTTCAATAGCTCAAGAACCTAATATTTATGTAATTCATTCTCTAAGTTTCAATTCTCCATAACTTAATGATAAAAAAACCTAATTCCACTTGATTACTTTGAATACCAAAGTAACTTATTAAATTAAAATTTAGGAATTAGTTACGTTAATTCTAATAGATTTTACATTATTATTTAGTTTTTAAACTAATTTCCTTAAATTTGTATTTTGGTTTGAATAAATATAATTATTAAAATCAATTAACGATAATCCATATAGCTTACTTTTGTGCAACGCTATTTACGTTATTCGCCATTTAGAGATCGAACGCTATGTTTTACGCTGCGTTATTTTCAACATTGCTTCTAAATAACAAATTACCTGAACAAACGCTGTGACGCCAAAGAGCTCTCGGAATATTCCATGTGAACACAAAAATAGCTTTTTTGACCCTTTCGAATGATAATTGTTTCCTTAAAAATATACATACCGATGTCAATCTAGAAAAACTCAAATCCATACTCGGTATTATTTTTATAAAACTCATAATACCTATATTTAAATTATAAAGTAATATTTATAATTTTCAAAATGTTACACTCCTGCTCCAAATAATAATAGAAAATGGTTTTCTTTGTTGTATATACTCTCCCATTCTTTTATATTCGCACATTACCCATGTTTTCTAATTACCCTTAAAATCTCTATAAAAATTTTTGTAAAAGCGCATTTGAATTTTAAGATTTGATATGTTCATGCTATAAATTTTGGATGAATTACATTACATACCACGAGTTTCATCCTTCATTTAGTTAGTATCATAAAATTTGTTAACTGCATTAAAAAAACCATAACTTATCAAGTTACAAATGAAGCTATTATAAAATGCTTTAAAGCGTGAAGCATTAAAATCTTATCTATGATTATAAATTAATTGCCCAAATCCAATTTGCATCATGGTTTTGTAAGTAATTTTGTTTGCAAGTCATTTTTTGTTTCTCCCTAACCAAAATTTCTAAGCCGGCCACTATTTAAGTTGCATTTATTGCATATTGTAATTGCGCATATTGGATCTAACAAAAATTCTCATATCTAAATTGGAATATAAATATATCTCATAACATCTTAGACTCTGTCTAAACTTTGAGTATTATCAACATGGTTATCGGATAGAGCGTTGAGTTCGAATAGAATTCAGATTCTATCATAAATAGTTCTCAGCATCCTGTTAATGCCCTTGATTCATGTTTACCTGTGCGTAGCTACGGGTACAATTCTAGTTTAAAAACAAAGCCATATTGCCCAAATCTTTAATCTTTGAAGGAAACAATCAGGATGAATGCAGTACTGTTTCTACGTCCACCTCCACATAAAAATCATTGTCCTTCAATATTTATCCGCGTACAAAATAAAAGCGATTTCCGTCTAGGCCTGGAACATCTTTAGCTGACAGCATCAGGTTATGGCTGCCATCGCCCAAATCCTTAATCCTGACCGAACAAATAACCCGACGGAAAGCACTGCACTATAGAGATTTCAAAAGGTTCGAATCGAACGCGTTGGGTAACTTATCAATTTCCCCTTGAAAGATAATTGTTTCCTTCAAAGACAGTGCAATCTGCACATGAAATGCGCTACACTGCAATCTGCTTTGTTATGTCGAATACTCCAACCTCATTGAAAGTTTCTTCCGAGCTTGTTACATATTGATGTAATTTCCTTTCAATCCTGGAACAACCCTAGCTGATACTAACATATAATTGTACCCATCCAAGAAAATGGACATCTCACCCAGATCGCGAGTCTCAATCCAACAAGATTCCACTGCAGGATCAATCTCCACAATACAGAAGTTAGATGAATTGCTATTACATTGAACCGTCAACAAATCTACAGAAGGAGCTGACACGAACGAGTTCTGATAAGAGAATCTTCTGGGATACTCGGTGTTCACGATCAATGTACTACTCTGTTTGCTTGTTGGCTGCTTAACTGATGTACGCCTGAGAAAGTGTGAAGTATAGATTCCATCAAAGGCATCAATTATCAAAGACTCAAATCTTGAGAAAGGAAAGGAAGCATGAGGACAATGCTGCAAGGATTTCATCAATTATCAAACAAGTCTTGATACTATAGCGTGTTTGTTAACTACCGCTTCACACAAAAGCTTGAACTTTGGGTTGTGTGTTATGAATGTTGAAACACAAGTCTTGCAAGAGGATAGTAGGCATGGGACCAAAGCAGCAATATATAGCTTTATCCCAATGATACAGCCATACATGTCAAAGAAAGTAAAGTCTGCATGTGAATGATGCATTATACTTCAATTGCACCAAATGTTTCTAATTTAGTGGATTGTTAATATATGCTATGAAGGGAAAGACTGGTCCATAAACTTGAATTTGGTTACAGCACCATGATGACCAAATTCAAATTTATGGGCCTTGTTTTTCCCTTGCAAACGAAAAAAGGGAAACAATTAAAAGGGAGGAACCCTTCCCCGCTTTTCGTCGTTCCCAGTCACACAAAAAAAACGGATGGATGAGCTTTTCAATTCAATTTCCAAACATATTTCACTAAAAAGAACGACAGGAAAAGGATATTTAAAGGAGAGAGAGAAAAAACCTTCAAATTTCTGACATGTGATACTCGTGGAAAATGGATTACAGCATCCAAATGACCCCCAGCAACATGAAACCAAAGTTATTCACAAAGAAGCTAGTGTTAAAAAAAATTAAGCAAACTGCACTGTAGGCGGTAGTTAAAAATTAAGAAATCACAGGCTAGCATAGTGCAGAGTCGTAAAGAAGAGTTAAGGAACCACATACTAGTATGGTGTATGTTTTGAAGCCTACAAGGGATTTGCTTAACCACAAGAAGTCCTCATGATTCATGCCTTGCAAAAGAAATAAACCATCTGATATTATGGAGTGAAAGAAATATGTGACATTAATACCTGGCATCTTTCGAGATAGTATATTTTCAAAGTGACCGTATTTCCACATCCTACATGAACACCAATTAGGTAACAAAAGTACTGCTTTGTAAAAATCATATGAATTAAGTATGGAAATCCCAACAGATTACCACCTGTCACACATTACACCGGCATGATATACATAGTTATCTACAGACCAACAACTTGAGCTTTTAGGTAAAGTGGTTTTTGACATGGTATAAAAACGCACCAGGTTCAAGAGGTTCTTGATTCAAACCTCCTCAGTGTTAATTATTGGTTTAACCTTATCTATCCTTCCTATATAAGCGAGGGTTTATATTATAGGCCTTTCTATGCAACCCCCAGTTTAATATACATTAATGCTGTCCCACACCACAACCAAACTAATTAAGATTTTGGGTAAAGTGGTACTTGGCAATACCAGTGGAATGAGTAGATATAGGAGTCCATCCTGTAGGGTTACGACAACGCCCCGGCCATCAATCCGTGGCCAAACGCGGAACAAAAACTTTTAAAATCCGGTGCTAACGGAACCCTAATCGACGGATCGTAGTATTAACCCTATACTAGTTCTATGAAAAGAGTTTAGAGAGGTTATACCGATCGATCCGTGTCCTTCGGTCTTCAACCTCTGTCCCAAGCTCCTCGTGGCTTTCTCGATCAAGTTCGATCTCTAATCTCCCTCGTCGAAGACGGTCCACGTCGAGGATTAGTAATACGGCCTCCCGCTTCAAAACCGAAGCAACTCGGGTATCTAGTTTGCTAACCTAGATAGCCTAGATGAAGTAAAGAGTGTGTAGGATTACTTTGTCTCAATACGCCCTGGGTTTCTCAACTCATGAGACATGTAGGGTGGAGGAAGAAAAAAATGCCATGGGTGAAGAGTGTGAAGCATGGAAAAAGCCAAGTAAAGAAATGGCTAAGTTATCTTGAGATGTTTTTGCTGTGAGCAATATATATCAACTAAAGAAAAGCAACCAAGAAAAAAGATCTGGCTTTGCCCACTTGCTCACTACAAAAATATCTTACACAAAACAAAAACCCACCCATGTCACCATGAATCACTCATGACACAACACCATGAGTCACCAAGTGCACATGCATGAGTTAATGCAAACCATGACTCACACTCACCACAATATTAAACATTTAAAACCCTAAATGTTTAATACAATGAAAGAAATGACATCTGCTAAAGTAATCTTATAACGAATTACAAGAATACCCCGCATCCGTATATACATACCCGCATCCGTATTCCGACTGAATACGAATACAACGAGACGAAAATAATCCAACAATATAATACTAGGATCCGGCTTAAACCAAAGCTCACTAGTATTATCCGTCCGATCATGATCCGTGCACAAGTGCACGAATATGATCGAACCCTGTCATAAAACCATACGGCCTCTACAACGTTTTGTCTGAACCAGGGAAACCCTCTGTGTGGGACTCTAAAGACTCATCAATACGCTGGCAGTGGGTTTAACCACAAGCACGTCAGTGGCACTAGCTGTACGTAACGACTACCCAGGTATTGAGCGAAGAGGCCGACGAGCAAACTCATCCTGAAACCCCTACTGAGCCTGACAGTAACAATATCCGTACAGTCCGGTCCGTTCGTCTATGAGTATCGCATATCGAGTCTAGGGGGATGGATAATGTCAGACCCCTAATAACTTGACATTTAGTGTCGGTATGAAACCTATCACCACTTGAGAAACTACCGATCCTAGATCGGTAATTCTCGTCTATCCCAGCCGAGGATTTCTGGTGATGGCCATCCGTGCACACTGCGACATCAACCCCCAATATACCGGGAGAGACGAATCCTCTGACGATCCGCTCACTGCCTCCATGTGGCTCAGAACTGTATCCAACTAAAACATGTTTGCACGACTCCTTTGAGCCGTGGTAGGGTAGTAATCAAAGCACAGTGGGAACTCACACGCGATAAATGACGATCTCAGATCGATAGACTAGTCTATACACATGTCACCTACGAATTGCTATCTGACAATAGGTATAATACCAACTAGCATGTTCGCGGCGAGTCCGTCCGGTGTACTCATAAGCCAATGAGTACATGGATACATCTTAGGTGAACCAACTGACACCAATGGCTTGTGAGATCGGCCACCGCTCCTCGTCGGGATCTCGATCCGTATACACTAGTCTACTCTTAGAGTATCGATGCCCAGTCTCTAAACTCCTACGACTAGGGACACTTTAAGAATGTGCTTATAGACCACTCAACTCTTACGTATATGATCACCATCATACTGCTGGTAGTTAAGAAAGAATCACATGGGCTCTATCAACATATAATAGTGATCTGTAATGTCACCTGAAGTATGTACATGATGATAAAGACAAACCAAATAGCATACTATCATCTTGAGTAAGACTGTTCTACCGGTATAGGTACTCTCTCAATCATTGCAATCGCGTACCTGCGATCCAATAATTGACTTGAGGGCACTATAGCCAACAATCTCCCACTTACACTTAAGGCTAATTATTGCGGTGTCGCATACTCACAGCCCGTGTGATACCGAACACCCAACTTCTCTACTAATCAGTTTCGCAAAGTTCGTTTGTAAAACAATTGCGTTCGAGAAATAGCCTCAGTGAGTGGATCCGCTCCAATGTTTCTTTCTGTGTCTCTTTTTATCTCAAGTTCGCGGAGAAAGCCATCTCCCGAAATGAGTAATACCTGTCTTAGAATATGTCTGGATATCTGATGGGACCTAGTTCACAAATGAACTACAAATCCAGTAAACTTCTTAGACTGTATCGTCCACTGAATTTAATCAGTATCCCGCGCCATCCCTCCCTCAGTATCTGCTTGGACCACCTGTCCAAACTACTGCCCCTCAAAAAAGGAAAAACTATAACTCTGACAGTCACTCTGTCATCCAGGTCACCTTGGAAGTCTAGAATGATGATCGTCTCCCGAAGGAGGCTGTCATTACCAAATCCCTAGAACATCTACTTATGTTCATAAACTGCTTCCGAACGTTTCTCCAGGAGTGGATTAATATATAAACTTATTGCAGCTAGTGCAAAAACAACATCTGGTGTAGTACTTGACATCTCATGATTGACTCAATTGCCTAAGCAAGCGATATGCCAATCATGCATATCCCTCTCCCCTTTAGTCTGTAAAACATCTTTAGAGAGGGTGATTCCATCACATGCAGGTACACCACCATGCCAGGAGTCGTCCATTCTAAAACACCTTTAGAATAATGTCAAAGTACCCAGATTGGAAACTACCCAAATCTAGATCTAAAACCATAGATCTAGTAACCAGAATGCCTTAAGTATCCATATCCTATGTAGAGAAACCTCTGTGTGACAACCACAGTATAACCGATCGTAGTATAGAAATTTCACTTCCTACAAAGTGCATATCATCCAAATATCAGGACATCACACCCTACTACCTTCTTAACAGATCCATCTCCTATTCTGATGAAGTCAAAACCTATGACTGTCATATCAAAAATAGATGATCTATCTCCGGTATACTTGCTTTGGTCTATAAATAAAGCTATTTGTCCACTATGCTTCCGCTACTCCCACTGACTACAACAACCCTCTGACAGAGTCATATATACGTACACTTCTAAAACTAGTTTAGAACGACGCTATACTCATCCTCCTACCGGGTCTTATAGTCTAGAACAGCAGTAATGACAAGACTGGGTAAACAAGAACCTCCCTGTCACCATTTTTTAGGATACCGAAGTACCTCTCGGCTGTCTGAGGTTACCCACCATATCTGCAGAGTGGCTAATGGAATGTCAAACCCGATTGAATCTTTAGGTTCTATTAACTTTTCAGTAATCGTTTGTGGTTCTAGAATCACTTTCAGTTCTACCATACTCCTACTACTGTTTTCTGAAAAAGTCCATTTTACTAAAACTGTGGCGAGTCAAGAACAATATCACTATTGATCTTTCAGATGGTAGAAAGTTAACCCTCGTCATAGCCCGGGATAACCTACAAACTGCCATTACTGAAACGTGCCTTGAGTATGTCCAGAGTCTGGTTTTAAGCATAAGCCGGACAACTCCATATACCTTAGCATCGTTAAGATATGAACCATTTTATATACAATATAGAAACAGAGGCACTAATTTAATTAGAACCAGATTCAAATCATGCAGCTGTCTCCAATGCACGTCAACTAAATGGAATGAGGCCGATAAGCATTACTCAACCAAGAATGCATCCAAATATGAGTAACTTGAAAGAGAAGAAAGTTCTCAAAACCATTATTAACAACTGAATACCAAACACAAGTATCTACATTTTCGATCAGCTTGAAGAATCATGATACTCGCAACACATGGTTCTCTACTTTATTCTTGTACTATAACTTCTCAAAACTTAGACCTTATATTTCTACGAAATACTTGTCTAAAAACTAGATAAGTCATAAGTAAACAGAATAGAGTACGAGGACCAACCCTTCTGTCCTAATGGACACTGGACAACATACAATACTTTGTATAAGTCTCCTGAGTTGAATAACTCAAACCCTGTGCGTCGTAGGTTGAAAATTGTACTATGGTTAAGAAGAATTACACCGTTGTTTAATGCTTCTTACCTAACCATCAAATGATATAAGTAAATGTCATGGACATAATTTCAAAAAGTTATATCTCACTTTATGAAATAAACATACAGATATATCAATTTGAAATTGGTGCATAACAACGGATATTCAAAACCAAATATTTGCCGTCAGGTAAAAGCTCAGGCGATTTCCTCAAATATCACCAATTACAACGAATTCCAATATAATGAGGATATACTCATCTAATTCACAATAACTTACTCCTACTCATCATCTATAAAACCATACAAATGTGAGAATCAAACCTGGTAAATACATACTCTGAAGTAAGGATCTAATTGGGAAATCAGTTTTCAATTAATAATGCATAGTGAAACTGAAATATGAAAATGTTTCGAAGGGGTTCGGGTATTCCTAGTAATGCCTCTTCCATTATCCATATTCCTGACTGTAACCGTATATTTCTTTGTCATCTCTCCAAATCCCTTTATTTGTCTTTACTCATTACCTTCTGTACACCACCCTTAGGCTAAATGGTTTTCTTCTTTCCCTACCGTTCGGCGCCAGCCTATGGTTTGGAAGAATACTATCTAATAAGCGTAATAGGTGTACTCTCCTAATCCTAGGAGTACTCGCAACTTGTGAGAAGATAAAAATAAAAGACAGCTGAATAAACCTTATTCTATTTCTCCTGAACCAGAATCCATTCTCGAACTGGAACAAGTTCCTTCGAGTTCGTATATAACTATACGATAGATTATCCAATAAATGCGGAGCTTCGTAGTGATACGGGGTGTTCTGGAGAAATTCAAAGGTGAAGTAGGAGTGGCGATGAACTACGCGGTTTGGTCGTAAATGATAGCAGTCGCAATTTACTTTGCTCTTTTTCTAATCCCTTTATTTATCTTTACTTATTACCTTCTGTACACCTCACTTGGGCTAATTGGTTTTCTTCCTTTCCTACCTTTCGGCACCTGTCTATGGTTTGGAAAAAGACTATCCAATAAGCGTAATAGGTGTACTCTCTCCTAATCCTAAGAGCCCTCAAAATTTAAAAGAAGGAAAAAGGAAAAGACAAATGAACAGTCCTATTCATTTTCTCCAAACCCGGAAACCATTCTCGAACCTGAAACAAGTTTCTTCGAGTTCGTATGTAACTATACGATGGTCATATGCAATAAATGTGAATCTTCGTAGTGATACAGAATGTTCCGGAAAAAAGCAAAGGGCAAAAGTAGGAGTGGCAATGAAGTATACAACTCTGACAATCCAAAAGTTAGTGTTTTAAAAATGTTCGATTAACTTGGTTACTGAGTTATAGTTTAGGGTCGGGACATGGTCGCTGCCAAAGAGAGAAAGAGAAAAGAAACACTCAGTGTGCACTCTAATCTAGATCAGAATGGTCAATCACTTTATCTAATCAGGATGTCTCCCACCGTATCCTCAAATTCTCCTCCAAACCTAAAAGAAGAATTAGCCGGGATCATATAAAATCACCCGAGGAGTAAACCAACTCATCAGTGTGAATTGGGATCCAACTATCATCGCATGATAACCTGATGGAATCCACTCAAGTTATCACACTCCAGAAGGTATGCGCATGCCTGGCAAGTTTCCTGTATGTTTGAAACTCCCGATGTGATTTCTACCCATGCTCTTATGACCTTGACGAAGGCTAACATATCACAAGTCACATGTCAAATTCTACCCGTCATTGTCCACGTTAATTTGAACCCACCCGTACATACCCTTGACGAAGGCCAAAATAGTAGTACGACTGTCCCAAACCAACGCATCTATCTATGCAACAGAAAAATAACAAATAGCTACCATACACTATGCCATGACGAAGGCCAACAAACATAGCATAAATACTAAGTGCTACCCGTCTGAAATAACGGAGGGCTACGAATGGTTTTTGGCGAAAAACCTTTAACGTAATGAACTTGATATCGTTGAAGGAACCGGATAGCTTTTTATAAATATATAGTGACGAAAACCTTTGTTAAAGAGGCCATTCCCGGTGAAGGGATCTCGACTCTTTCCTCGTGGAATGAGGTGCAGGATATACCAACTGAATACCACGACGCAAAGCAAAAAGTAATCGACTATAGTGAAGTTATTACCCCGACGCAAACTTCTGCCTAAGAGATCACTCCCGGTGAGGGGAACTCGGCTCTTGTCTCGTCGAATGAGGTGCTGGATATTCATAACCGAATACTACTGTGCAAAACAAAAGAAAACGTCCTTATAATAACAGCTTTTGAAAATTGTTCCAACAATATCGAATGGGTCTGTTTTCCTTGTATTGATCTGAATCAACGCAGTCCCATCAATTAATCACACCACAAAAAAACGAAAATATGATGTACGTATATGCCATCCGCATTCGCCACTGGACCCCATCATCATCCGTTGGGTTACTTAACTAATGACAGGACGGGGTCTGTACTAGCGGGGTGCAAAACATATACAACATCTACTAGTATATATATAACAATATATAATAATCGCTCCAGACATGATAAATACAACATCACAGATAAGCAATAAATATCACGGAACAATACAGATAATCTGGGAGCCCCAGGTTTCCTTTGAGCCGTAACTGAAACCCGACGTTTCTCTAGTCGTGTGGATAGCCTGTGCAATGAAAACCCAGACCTCTACGAGCACGGAAAGTTATCCGTCAAAACAAAAAGCGAGACAACCCCCTTCATCAAAGTGAATGGGTCACCCAGCACTTCACGGAATCCGGTAACCTGAGCACCCCTCCTTGGGTCAACCTGTACCCCTACGAGTGCAGCGAATAGCCCGCCAATTCTAAAGTGAGGCCCCCTCCTTCTCAACGCCATGAGATACGGACTCGTTGCCCTCCAGAACTCAGCTATCCGTGCACTCCATCACGGGGTAATCCTAGTACAGAAAAGAAAAATATGTACAATGTTGACATCGACCTCAATCCGGTCGTGCCCCAAACAAATAATATACAAACAGACAGTGGCGGCAGTCCACATGTCGGACGCTCGCCCCGCGATATCAAATGCACAAATGAAACCAAATTGTCCTAACATTGCACCCAATCTATCCACCACGACGAATCCGCAATAACACAGCACAACACTGAACATCAACGTGAATGTCACGTTCGCAAACCCGTCTAAAAGAGCTATAGCAATTAGACAAGTTGTACCGCTCTAATGACATTCACGGTCACACATAGTAATGCAAGTACTGAAAAATACACATTTAAAATTTCGATCAACTAAACTTTTCCAAATTGGCCCCAAATACAAATCCAGCACTCAAACAAATCTAGGCCAAAATCATATATCACAAAAATCATATTTCCATGAACTAGAGCACCAGAAAAAATTTGGGGTACTGTTGCCCAAAAAGCGCGGCGGAAATGCCGCAAAATGTGACATTTTACTCCGGTTCCGCGGTGGAATTTTGGAGTTAGGTCTCCAAATTTTTTCTATAGCTCTAGTTTTGCCTGCACATAATTCTATGATACCCAAAAAAAATTTTGGAACAACTTTGAAAATCGACAGCAAGCACATTAACATAGATTCGTGATTAGGAAAAATTGGTCAATCGAGATTTTAACCTTGTGCAAACTAGTTAGTATGGTTAATGGGTTGGCTCTGATACCATGTAGGGTTACGGCAACGCCCCGGCCATCAATCCGTGGCCAAATGAGGAACAAAAACTTTTAAAACCCGGCGCTAACGGAACCCTAATCGACGGATCGTACCATTAACCCTATACTAGTTCTATGAAAAGAGTTTAAAAAGGTTATATCGATCGATCCGTGTCTTTCGGTCTTCAACCTCTGTCCTAAACTCCTCGCGGCTTTCTCGATCAATTTCGATCTTCAGTCTCCCTCGCCGAAGACGATCCACGTCGAGGATTAGTAATACGGGCTCCCGCTTCAAAACCGAAGCAACTCAGGTATCTAGTTTGCTAATCTAGATAGCCAAGATGAAGTAGAGAGTGTGTAGAATTACTTTGTCTCAATATACCCTTGGTTTCTCAACTCATGAGATATGTAGGGTGGAGGTAGAAGAAGATGCCATGGGTGAAGAGTGTGAAGCATGGAAAAAGCCAAGTAAAGAAATGGCTAAGTTATCTTGAGATGTTTTTGTTATGAGCAATATATATCAACTAAAGAAAAGCAACCAAGAAAAAAAATCTGCCTTTGCCCACTTGCTCACTTGCTCACTACAAAAATATCTTACACAAAACAAAAACCCACCCATGTCACCATGAATCACTCATGACACAACACCATGAGTCACCGAGTGCACATGCATGAGTTAATGCAAACAATGACTCACAACCATCACTCACACTCACCACAATATTAAACATTTAAAACCCTAAATGTTTAATACAATGAAAGAAATGGCATCTACTAAAGTAATCTTATAACGAATTACAAGAATGCTCCTCATTCGTATATACATACCCGTATCCGTATTCCGACTGAATACGAATACAACGAGACGAAAATAATCCAACAATATAATACTAAGATCCGGCTTAAACCAAAGCCCACTAGTATTATCCGTCCGATCACGATCCGTGGACAGGTGCACGTATATGATCGAACTCTGCCATAAAACCATACGGCCTCTACAACATTTCGTCCAAACCAGAGAAACCCTCTGTGTGGAACTCTAAAGACTCGTCAATACGCTGGCAGTGAGTTTAACCACAAGCACGTCAGTGGCACTAGCTGTACGTAACAGCTACCCAGGTATTGAGCGAAAAGGAGGTTGACGAGCAAACTCATCCTGAAACCCCTACTGAGCCTGATAGTGACAATATCCGTACAGTCCGGTCCGTTCGTCTATGAGTATCGCAGATCGAGTATAGGAGGATGAATAAAGTCAGACCCATAATAACTGGATATTTAGTGTCGGTATGAAACCTATCACCACCTGAGAAACTACCTATCCTAGATCGGTAATTCTCGTCTACCCCGGCCGAGAATTTCTGGTGATGGTCACCCATGCACACCGCGACATCAACCCCAATTTACCGGGAGAGACGAATCCTCTGACAATCCGCTCACTGTCTCCATGTGGTTCGGGACTGTACCCAACTAAAATCTGTTTGCACGACTCCTTTGAGCCGTGGTAGGATAGTAATCAAAGCACAGTGGGAACTCACACGAGACAAATGACGATCTCAGGTCGATAGACTAACCTGTACACATGTCACCTGGGAATTGCTATCTGGCAATAGGTATAATACCAACTAACATGTTCCCGGTCAGTCCGTCCGGTGTACTCATAACCCAATGAGCACCTGTATACATCTTAGGTAAACCAGACACCAATGGCTTGTGAGACCAGCCACCGTCCCTCGTCGGGGTCTCGATCCGTATACACTAGTCTACTCTGGAGTATCGATGCCCAGTCTCGAAACTCCTACGACTAGGGACACTTTAAGAATATGTTTATAGACCATCCAACTCTCACGTATATGATCGCCATCATACTGGTGGTAGTTGTAACACCCAGCCCCTTTTCTTACCAATATCTGTATTTCTATTTCACTTATAAAATTTATTTATTTTTCTTATAATTATTCATTTATTTCTAAAACCCACTTTAAACACCAAACCAAGAAAATCATCTTTTCTAAATAACCCAAACCATATTTTATTCCTTCAGCCCATTGCTTTGAAATTTAAACCTATTTTCTTCCAACCCGACTTTTCCTCCGCCATGAAATCAAATTGATTTCAATTTATTAAAACTGCCCCAGCCCATTTTCCTTCATTTAAATTAAAACCCATAACCTTATTTTTCTCTGCAGCCCAATACCCTCAGCAGCCCACTTCCTTATAAATTTATTTTCTTTTCATTTTCCTCAATCAAAAATTTCCCAAGCCCATTCGTTTTATAACAAAATCCCCTCTTTTCCTTTTCCCTAAACTTAAAGTTCGCGGCCCGGCCCCATCTCACTGAGCCCATCTCTTTCTAAACAAAAATTCCCTTTAATTCCTTCTCAGACCCTGGGCCGTTCCTTTTATTCTAATTCATTTATTATTAAAACCTTTGGCCCGGCCCACGCTTCCCCCTGCAGCCCGCCTCATCCTCACCCACGCACCCGACCCGCACCGCTTCGCCAACCCGACCCGCTCACAGCAATGCCTTCTTCCCCACAACGGTAACTTTCTCCATTTCTCCCGCGCGCGTTTCTCGCCACCACCAACGCCCGCGCTCGCGTCCGTTACACCCACGACGCGCGATCCTGTCTCATATCTCTCCTCTCGTATTCACCCACGCACCCTCCTTCTCATCTTGTTTTCTCTCCCTCGCCCTCCTTCTTCCTCCCCTCTTCCTCCACTGCCGAGCGCCTTCGCCTGCACCCACTCCCCTGCGTTTCCCTCACCGGAGCTTCGATCTCCTTCCATCATCTTCCCATCTCTCCAACTCTCATCACTCTTCCTCTCTCCCTCGTTCTCCTTCCACCCCCTCTCTTCTTCCGCTACCCATCACCACCGCCACCATCATCCCCGAGCACCCTCACCTGCCCCCATCGTCACCATCATCGTCGTCGTTGTCGTCATCTCTCTCTCCCTCTAAATTCTCTCTCTCTAACTCTCTCCCGACCTCTCTTTCCCGCACTCGGTTTCTCTCTCTCTCACTGTCTCTCTTCCCCTGCTCTCCCTCTCTTACACTCTGCATATCCTTCTCTCTCTCTGTTCTCAACCCCACTCTCTCTCTTCATCTACTCTCTTCTCTCTTTCTCTCAGCTCATTCTCACCCCCTCTCTCAATCCCTCTATCTCTCTGTCTCTCTCACTCTTTACTCTGTTCTTTCTTTCTCTCAGCTCATTCTCACTCCCTCTCTCTCAATCCCTCTATCTCTCTGTCTCTCTCACTCTCTACTCTCTTCTCTCTTTCTCTCAGCTCATTCTCACTCCCTCTCTCTCAATCCCTCTATCTCTCTGTCTCTTTATCTCTAACTTCCCCCTCTCTCTAAATCTAACTCTCCCCCTCTCTGCCTAACTCTCTCTCTCTCTGTCTAACTCTAACTCTCTCTCTCTCCTTCTATCAACCGACCACCACCACAATATCGCCTGAGCTCGCAACTGTCACTGCCATTGCACAGAGCCCAAATCAAGCCTCCTAGCTCTCGAGCCCAAACTCCACTAAAGCTAAAACCCAACCGATTTTCTGCCGTGACGGATACAAGTCGTCGTACTAGCCGTTGCCGTGCCGCACGTGTGTCGTGCCGCTGCCGTGTGCCCCAAAACGTCCCCAGGCAAGTATTCTACTTGCTTACATGCTATTTATTCTAAGTTACAATCGTTACATGAATTATAATGTTACAAGTTTAAAACTATTATGTGCCGTAACTGTTCGATGCTTGTTCCCTGAGGAAAACATTACCAAATTTGACGGAACTCAATGGAGTAGGTTGGCCCGTAGGGCTGTGAACATAGTGTGTGAATTTTGTTGGATGATGTAATCGATAATGACTAAAACAATTACCCCCAAGTTTTAACCATAAAAACTGAAATTCTACTGTACCTGAAAATCGTTAAATTCACCATAAATCATATACATAGTGGAATGGTACGTTCGAGGGCTCAGATCGAAGTTAACTCGACGAACTTTAATCCTATACCAGTTTCCAGACATTTCTGTTTTTAAACCGTGATGATAATTGGATCGGAGCGCGACTCTGGACTGCAGTCTAGAGCGACTCCAGTCGTGCTTGCTGTTCCATAATGGATACCATAGGATTTCCTTAACTCGTAGGTTGCGGAACTCTGCTGCTTATTATAGGTAACTCTGTTAGCTAGACAACACAATTGGTTTCATTCTGTTTCGTTACCGTTTGATATTTAATTTGTAATTTAGAAGATCGGGACACATAACAGTCCCAGCAGAATCAGAGTTGACATGTTAATATTAAACAGATTATAACTCCTAACGTACAGACGCGGTTGAAGATCCGTTTGTTGCGTTGAAAACTTTACTGAAAACCCTAGAATTCATCCAACTGTAGCGTCGCTAAAATTTGATCCCAACTGGGATTAAAATGCGTTGCGAAACGGACTTCTGATTCTGAAATTGGATTTCCAGCCGCGAGCGCTTAAAATGAAAAGGTTATAATTAATGATCCTGGAACCCGATTGGCTTGAAACAAAATTCTATGGATGGATAACTGAACATATTAATTACTACCTGTTTATCATTTCGCTAAATTATATACATATGTTTCATGATAAATCGTGCAAGTGCTAGACTGTTGTTTTTATGATACCTTAGTGTGCTTCTTATACTGTTCATGCATCATATCATACCTATATCATTGTAGTGATAACCTAGTGATGTCGTGCATTCACCCAGTGTTAGATTTTAGTGATGATTGTGGCAAGTACGTCAGTGTTCGTGTATCCCTGATTAAGTGAAAGTGATACGTACTTGTACACAATCAGTGACCCTATTGTTCTATTGCATTGTCGACGTCTGTGGGATGCGTGTACGTGTGACTATAAGTGGTATGGGACACTTATGGAAGCGCTTGCACGGGTGTCACAGATAAGGCATCCGATACTGCCATTTATCTTAGGTATTGGTCGGGACGTACTTGATGGAGGTCCTGCCTCCAGTTCTCGCGCAGACTTGTCACGGGTCGATTAGTATTTAGGGTGATGGTTAGCGTTTGATGCAGACCACGGGGTGTGGGGTAGTTTAAGTGTGAGTTCAACAGAATCTCGGGAGTTCCATGCCGGCTTATATATTTAGGGAGTTATATGGAGATTTACAGGGTACGTGATATATACACCGTGACATTCTTGATACATGTTGGGCCCGTGGTCCCTTACCCTTGGGTTCTTCCCTTGGGTGGAGGACACTCGCGAGTGGTTGACTCTCACACTTGGACCGACGATGGGCTTAGCGACCTGTACAGTGAGACTTAGAGACTGATAGGGATACTGGCATTTATATTACTTTTATACTGTGTTGACATACGTGACATATCGTTATACTGCTTTACTGTTCCGCTGCGTTGATTACTGCACATGCATATTCATGATGTCGTTTATTTACTGCTTCACATACCTATTATCACTGTTAGAACTGTCACTTAATTTCATATATATTATATTGCTATTGTGTCGCTCTGACGACCTGAGTATGCATGCTCAGTGTGAGAAGACGATTTAGCCTGGACCAGTGCATCACAGACTTCCTGACTTGCCGTTCCTAGTTACATCCGTTCGTTTCCACTTCAGGTCAGTTTACATTATTGTATCTTTCAGTTACTGCATTTCTCATTACCTGCGCATTGTTTACTGTTTACCATGATAAACTAGAAGCCGAAGTGTGACTACGGCAGGACTTTTCCTTGACCGTAGGAGCATGGCTGGCCTTGTCTACCCCTCGTATTCCGTATTTTGGGAAGCGGGGTGTGACAGTAGTCAAGCAAGAATCCTATGGGCTCTATCAACATGTAATAGTGATATGTAATGTCATCTGAAATATGTACACGATGATAAAGACAAACCAGATAGTATACTATCATCTTGAATAAGACTGTTCTACCGGTATAGGTCATCTCTCAATCATTGCAATCACGTGCATGTGATCCAATAATTGACTTGAGGGCACTATAGCCAACACATCCATGATCTCCGATACTAGCAAAAGCCAGATGCTCAGAGATGGGTCCCACATAGTTGATGACAGTGATGAAATCAGCATCAACTGAGGCACCAGCAGAGAAGCTAACTTCTTTGTGTGACCGCACTACAGGGAGCATGGATATACTAGGGAGTTTAATTTCAGATCCTGACACTGAATTCCATATGTATATATCCTTAGGCTTGAATGAATCAGACTTAACGAGCCAACAACCATCTTGGGATCCTATGCAGTAATGGTGATAAATTTTGTAAGCAACAGGCACAGAAAGTATCTGTTCTCCATATATCTAAATAAAAAGTGTGTTTTTCTAATCTCAGTAATAGCCAAGGAAAGTTTGATGCACCTTTAAGGAGGTATTTTAAAGCAGAAGCCCATGAAGTGCACATGGCACGGAATCGGAAGTTGTAGGGGATCGGAAGAGATTCTGCACTCACATGAGAAGTTCAGGTGGGAGCTCTGACCAGTTGCTCTCTTGGGTTTCTGATTAGGGAGAGATGAAGATTATGTGAATATTTTTCCGTTGATTGTTTCGTGTCCGATTTGTCTGTTGAAAACATAGTGAAGGCAACCGAAAGCATCCAGCCATTGCGGCAGAACCTTCTTCCAACACCCAACAAGCTGCAAGACCAGTATATATACAAAGGAATCTCCATTAAGAAGAGTTGAAGAGGTTATGTCAGAATCACACCCCAGCAAAAAAACAAAACTATATAGAAAAAAGGTATATTACTAAACCCCCAGTGAACTTTTAGTATTATCTGAGATGAAATAGCAGCAGCAAGCCTTCATCCCAAATTTTAGGGTCGGCTATATGAATCATTTTCCATTCTAACCTGTCAGGGGTCATTTCCTCTATTAAATTAACTATTAACATATTATTCTTAATAGACTCTATATATATGTTCGTTTAGGTCTACCTCTATCTCTAGTTGCGTCAAGAATGAATTTTAAAAATTACAGAATCATTAGAGAAGGCAAGTGTGCGGTTTAAGTGAATTTTGAGTAAAGCTTACGTGAAAATCCCTTAAAATTTATGAAGTTCGATCCTTTTATCTTTAATTTTCAAAGTTCAATGGATGTATCCGAATACAGTTAAGTTCATCTGTCTAAAGTAGAAATTTACACTTTAGAGTTTTGGAAAAGGAAATTTCATTGAAAAGGGTTAAAGATGTCAAAATCACACCCAACAAGAAACAAGACTAACTAGACAAACGAAATTCAAAAAGAAAAAACTTTGCAGAACAGTAATCACAATCACATAAGAACAGAAGCGAAAGTGGCCAAATAACTTTGCGCCAGTAGTATTTTCAAGTTTCAACTGTATTTTCCCGTCTGAGGAATATAAAATAAGGACTACATCATGAAACAAGCCTTTCAGTTTATATTCAAATATACAAATTTATAGAGAGGAAGGGAACATTGGGCCAAGCACTGCCCATGCTCTCCAATGTCTTAAATTTCAATTTATTCAAAACCAATTTCTTCAACAGCAAAAATTATTCAAAACCAACTTGATCAAGGCTCAAGATATTACCAACTAGGGAATGCTAATTTCCTTTTATCCTAATGCACATTGTATCTGTTCATGAGCATTAGGATTACATTTATGATAAAATGAATTAGAAAGTTAAAATAAAATCATGAGCAATAACTAGGAATTAAGATAGCACAGGATAGCATAGTGAATCGGATTACAGAGGAACTAGGAAACACACTAATATAGTAGATGTTCCAAAAATCTTTTAAGGAAATTTCTTGATTACAAAAAGGGATAGCAATCATAGCATAATAAAAGGCATTGCCATTAATTTTCAGGAGACAAAATATCTTGAAGTGAGGGGAAATCCTCCACTTCTTCAAAGAACAATCAAATAAGTGGCGCAAAAACAGTTCGCCAAAAGAAAGGAAAGTGTAACAAAGATCAATACATATAAAATGCTTTGGAAATGTACATGGATGAACAATTAAGGGGTGAAATAAGATTCTAGGAGTATAAATTTGAGATTAACAACCTGTTCCATTATAATCATCAAATGGTAACTATGGGAAATCAGAAGATTTTGTGAGAACTCCAATAAGGTACCTAAGAAAGCTTCATCGCTGTTTCTGAGACAGATCTACATTAGAAAGCATACCCCGACACTTTTAAATCATTCGATTTCTGTTTTATCTCTGAGAATTTCATGCAGCGATAGTAATCTTCGAGGTTTTGAACCCTTATCAGTTTACTTGGCTTTGTTATAGCTGTAGCTCATCCATGGTAGTAAATGTTCCAAAATCATATAAAGGAAATTGTCTTATTGATAATAAGATTTTGGGGTCAGAATATATGGCACGTTGAAGTAACGGAACACCTTTTAGTGTTAAAGCAATGGTGCATTAAGTCAGTTATAATCTGGTTGTCAAAGGTCTTGCACAATTTCAGAAACCAAGTTCAAGTTGAGTTTTACAATGACTAATTGATAGTGATAGAAATTCTGCATCTCAAATCTAAAGCACTCTAATTGATAGTATGCGTTAGTAGATTATTAAAAGTGACCGAATAAATCAGCAAGCAAGTTGCAAATCATTTTAAGGTGATAAAACCAGGACTTTGAAAGGAACTTTAATGTTTTTACCTTCGCTATCACTCTGCTTCTCCAAAGAGAAGGCATAAAGCAGTTCGGCAGAAATAAAACGTTCTTGTCCCAGCTCATATCAGGATGAATGCAGTCCTAATTCTTTATATTGCACACCTACATGTTGAAATCATTATCCTTCGAAACCCATCCTGGTACAAAATAAACGCAGTTTCATCCTAGGCCCGAATCATTTCAGACAGACTATAATGTTATTGCAGCCATCTACAAACAAAGACCAATTACCCAAATCCTTAATCTCAAACCAATGAAGCAATTCCTAAAGAGCAAATTTTTAAGTGAGAAATAATGCGAAAATTGTGTGACGCCAAAGAGCACTTTAATGGTTCGAGGTGAACTTAGGATGACTTATTTCTTCAACACCTTTGCAGCATGCCAACCAAACAGCTTATCCACATAACCTTTTTTCTTGCTAAAGAGCAATTCACCAGTTGTAGCATTTCAACAAACACCCAATGTCCCACTGATGAACAGCATGTTTGGTCTCAACAGACCAAAGCCCGTTGTAACATTACAGAAAAGATCTCACATTCATAGCACAGTTAGCTTCTAATACACCTCAAAAGAAGAAATTTTAAAAATAGCTACAATGACACAAGCAACATATCTCAATGCATTGCCTAATCCACCACTTGTAGAGTACTAACTAGTAACTAGCATCTGAAACAATCGAAGCGATGAGCTTAAACCAGCCTTGTCACAGGATTCTGCAATGCGTTAAAACATCAAAGAAGTTGCTCCGAAGAGCAATATAGTTTTAAAGGCATGTTTTCAACTTAGCAATGTAGATATGCAAAGTGGACTATATTGTTCTCTCACAACAAACTTTCAACTTCTCAATATAGCAAAAGAGTAGGTATAAAAATGAAGTACAAAAATAACATAACATAATTCCCAAAGCATGCAAAAGAATTTGACTAAGTTCAAAAGGAGACATAAACTATGAATCACCAAGCACCAGCAAGAAACAATCCATGATTTACATTCATAAAGGACATTATCAAGCAAATAAGCATATTAGGAACAACCTTGGTTAACTTGAAACTATGACACTATTCAATTCAATATTGAACTGAAAATCCAGAGTGTAGTCCTAAATCATATTAACAAGAAACTGATGCACATGAAATGCATCATTTATATGTCAAAAGCAAGCGACCAACATACAGAAATGTGCACAAGCTGGCACACATCACCTAGGTGTACCCACAGCAAACCAACACAGGTTCGATAAAGTTGCCACCAAGACTACAAAACGAAATGTTTCACCTATCGCATAGACATAAGAGTCTTCTTCTGCATGGCTCTCTTGGTGAACGGCTCGTTCGTGGGCTTCTTCAGATTCTTCTTCACGATCTTCTCGATTTGATCAATGGATTGGCGCAACTTCTCCTCGGTCTCAGTATCAGTATTAGAAATCGAGCTCGAGCCTGAAGGGGTCTGCAATGGATGCTCAACAGGCGAAAATGAAGTAATGCATGTGGTGCTAATCTGTTTTGGGGTGGCATCGGTAACACTCGGTTCTCGTGGTGCAGGGCTCACAAGGAGCGAACTCTCAGCCTCTCTAATCAATTGTGCATTTCTAGCTGCCAACACTATGAGCCTTCTCCTCTCAAGAGCCTAAACATTTTGCAGCCAGTCTCATGTAAAAGATTCGATCTTTTCATTAAACAGATCGCATAAGAAAAGAAAATGAAGGAGGGGAAAAGATGAAGGTGTAAGCAAATTATATGTATAACAACATAAATCATCCTAAATGCTAGAATTATTTGTTTTGGGCAAAAAAAAACTGAAATTTAAACAAATCCTAACTGCGTTGTCATGATTGACAACGACAAAACCCTAAATAACCAATCCCTTCTCCAATTAAACATTTGCTCAAATCTTGCAAAAATTTAGAAATATTATAAAAAAATCTTACGTTGACAATGTTTGTGAGATCTCTCAAGGGAATCCTCGGGTAGCGCCAATCATTCGACAGCCTCTTCCTCACGCTTCGCTTCCCCGCACCCATCGCGGGGCCCACGGCCGGAAAGTTCTCCTTGTCATCCTCCGCCCTCACCAGCCTCCTCCTTCGCGGCACCGCCTCCGGCGGTGACGTCACTGGCCGGATCCAGAACCCAGTCACTTCCGGCATCTTGTCGGCGAAATTTCAGAGAAAATGATGGGGTTTTCTCAAATTAAAGAGAGAAAAAAGACGAGGTTGATGAAGATTCTCACTCAGGATTTAGATCGTGAGATTGCGGCGTCTTCATTGAAATGGGGAGATGCGGAACTGAGAAATTGAAGGCGATCTAGGGTTTTGAATTTATGGTCCGCCTATTTTCAAAAGTTCAAATTTTGGGGAAATTGCGGAATGGTGAATTTACGGAAATGCCACTGGAACGTTGGATGGTTAACATGGGATCATCCCCTGACCTGACCTGCTTTTACAATGCTCTGCAAATCCCGGCTTCTCATCCCACGCAACCATGAACCCGCAAATACGGTTCATCGAATTTACTTATTGAAGGAAAAGTCAAAGCAATCTACATTCGGTAATGTGAAGGTAGAGCTATCATTGAAAGAGCCTGCCCTACGCCTCCTATAATAGATTCAGCTCCAGCTGCGCTTTGCTGATTTCTTTCTCAATCTTGAATCCGAACTTGCAACTTTCATCACGAAAGACGCTTTCTCAGTATCTATTCAGTTTGGACTTTATGCTTATTTCAGAAATGAAGCTATTAAGGCCTAAAGCTGGGCGACGAGTCCACTGGCATGAGACATGGTGCATGGCTCGCGCTTGGATGTGAAGAGGACGGTGTCAATAATTGTTTTTCTTGCTTCTTTTTTTTCCCATTCCAGGCCAATCCCAATCCATTCCCTTACAGAATTATTGTGATGGCTAAAAACCTACGAGAGCTTAACATGTTTCCTCAATAAGTAAACGTGCATTCATGACCGTCTCGTGCAATGTTGCATGATAAGACTCTCCCGGTTGTTCCAAACTGATGATACTCGATATCGGTGATCTCCCAGATCGTGACGCGTGGCTGATGACGTGTCCCGAAGCCCGCAAGGAAGGACCAAGGACAGCACGTCGGAGGAATACCCGGGTCTACGACCCATGGACGTGGCCGACCTTCTGGGCCGTCCACACCACTCATATGCCCGCCATGCAAACAACCGTTGGCTCGCCTCCGAGCCTCCTGCACACTTGGCCTTCTCAGCCCTCTCAACTCGCCTCCGGGCTACCACAGAACCAAGATAGCTCGGCCTCCCACTCGGTCCCGAGCCCCGCCGAGCTCATCTTCCTCGGTCCCTTCGACCGACCGACGGCATCATTCACAGGTGCTTCCGCCTCGCCTCCGCGAATCTCGCCATGCGCGAGATCTCCGCTGCCCACGATCCCGCGTTCCGCGCTATTACGATCCCCATTAACGAGCCTGTCTCGCTATTAATCGGAGATCCCGCCCATCACGCGGGCGTAACGTCGGGGGCGTAACGGCCGGCGTGATTCTCGCACCTGTCTGCCTGCTGCCACCGCTATATAAACCCCTCCTTCAGACGGTTCAAGTAAGTCATTTTCCACTCACTAGGTCGTTACTCTGCTCGGATTTCCTGTCTAACTTGATCGTCGGAGGGTCCTTAGTGGTACAACCACCCCGGGACTTCCTTGCAGGTAGCTCGGCCCCAACAACCTCAAACCTATTGAGATCCACACACTTCAGGAGCTATCCTCCAACTCGAATCTCGGCCGTCCATCGTCGCCAACAACGGATCAACGAAAGGTAACATCTTGACGCAATCCGCACAGCATCAGCTAGCGCCGTCTGTGGGAAACTTGACTCCACTCAACAAAGTTCATCTTCCAATCTCAACCCAATGGCGAGCGGTGACCACGACGATCCAAACACTAGCCGTCGCCTCCCCCACAACGGAGGCGCGGACGAATCTCCTTCCCCGAATGCCATCAACGCCCTAGCCGCCTGGATAGATCGACTCGCGTCCATCGTGGACGCGCTCGTCCGTGTCTAAACGGCGGGGAAAGCTCCCCAGGTCGCCGCTCCCCCACCTCGGGACCGGGACCCCTACAGAGGGAGAGAAGACTCTGCTCGCGTCGGCACTGTCGACCACCGCTTCGCTGCCTCTCATGGCCGCAGATCTCCCGGGCCGACGTATTCTATGACCCGCTGGGCGCCCCACGGTTCAACACCGTGGTCTGTCGCCCGAGTGCCTCGCCCCGAGCCCCTACGTGCTCCTGTCCCTCCCGAGGAGATTTCGGTCAGTTTGCCTGCTCCCAGGCATGACCGACACCCCCTCCCTCGACGGGGTCGCACGGACGGGACTCATCACGGCAGATTGAAGACTACCTCGCCGGGCGACCTAAGAAACCTCATTGAAAGGAACCAAGGCCGCGGCCAAACGCAAGTCTCCAACGGCAGGGGCCAAAGATCGGAATGTGCCGAATCGTCGGGATACCATGGCTGGCTCGACGCCCTCGAAAAGAAGATCGAGGGCATGCATCGAGAAGGTCGCCACTCGAGCGACGGGGCTAAATACGCCGCCGACTCGCTCACAAAGCCCTTCACCGAGGATCTTCTCGTCGTCCATGTCTCCTCCCAGAACAAACCCCCTAAGGTCTCGCTCTTCGACGGGAAGTCAGACCCGAAGGACCATCTGGACGCGTTCACGGCCGGGATGAGCTTCCAAAACAACTCTGACGCCGCTCAATACCGAGCTTTCCCGGCCACTCTCATCTGCTCCGGACGTGACTGGTTCCGAGGACTCGCACCACGCTCGATCTCAACCTTCGACGAGCTAGCCACCCAATTCCTCGGCCATTTCGTCGGGAACAAACGACAGAAATGGACCGTCGACCATCTCTTCATGATTAAGAGTGGGGACAAAGAAACGTTCAAAGCGTACATCACCCGCTTCTACAATGCCCTTCTCGAGGTCCCCGAACATCGGGACGAGACAGTCATCACAGCCCTGAGGTCTGGTCTTAGGCACAAGGAGTGGTTACGCTCCTTTGCATTAGCGCAGCCTAAGACCATGGCCGAGGTAAAGGCCTGGACCGAGCGCGAAATCCAGCTCGAGTCCGAAGTGAACGCAAATCTCCCCGGGGCAGAGCAAACTGACCAGAAGAAAAGGGCGAGGGAAGAGAGAAAGAGACTTGAGCGGCCAAAGCCCTACTCCCCGAGGTTTCAGAAGTACACCCCGCTCAACGTCTCCCAGACGGTACTGCTTGAGGAGGCCAAGGGTGAGGGGTTCTTCAAGCTCCCCCCGATCTCGCGCATGGCGGAAAAGCGTACTTGGGGCCCCTACTGCGGTTTTCACAGATCGCTAGGCCACTCCACGGAGAGCTATAAGCAGCTCCGAGACTACATCGAGGAGCTCATCTATTCGGGGCACCTTGCAGCGTACTTCCGGGACAAGCGGCAAGCTGACCGCGAGCAGGAGCAGCGTCCCCCCCGGCGAGTTGACAATCGACCAAATCATGGTCGTGTCAGCGGAGGGTACGTCGGATACCTACGAGGCTCAACACCCCGCGCCGGTCGCGGAGGCCAACAGACATCCGAGGGGCTCAAGCTGCGCAAATAAAAAGAACATCTGCTAGCTTGTACTTCTTTTACTAAGGCAATGTAAACTTTCTCACGATATTTCTATTTATATAATAAGAAGAGATCAATAAAACATTGCAAAAAGAAGAGTTTGTTTATTCAAAGGGTACTATAGGCTCCTCAGCCGTACATCGAAAAGAAAAATTACAATAGTGGGGGAAGGGGGTACAGGAAACACTGCTCGTGGTACTCCGAGCATATTTCCGCCAGCCGAGTCCTCGCCGCTTCAGCCCTTTGCCTCTGATGCCGCCCACGAATGTCGGCATGGTGCCTCAATTGATAGCACTCAAGGATGAGCGCCACCGAGCGAACCCGCCAACCCGCGGAGATCAGGCCGAAGCGCCGCAATGACCTTAGCTTACCAACCGCCTCGTCCCTCAGCTGCTCGGACAAGGGGTTGTAGAGCTCCGGCGACGCCCTCCAAATGGAGTACATCAACAGCTGGAGCAAGGGGGAGCGCCGGGGAAGCAGTCGGCCGAAATGATCCTCAATGCGGCCAATCACAAGCTGCACCATGTCCTCGGTGCAGTACTGGTCATAAAGGTACACGTCCTCGAAATTTACGATGTCGGGGATCGTGAAAGGGAAGTCCTCCATCCTTATGTTTTGGGTGTGAAGAAAGGAGTGATCAACACTCCCTCCGCTTTATAGCCCGCTTCGCCCTCGAAAATCCAACAGTCGCCCGTTTCACCCACAGCTGTGCCGCCACGCGGCAGACCTCGAGCCTTTCTTGGCGAAATCGAAACGACGCGGCTCCGGCGCTTCACCTCCCCCACGCGTTCGATACACGTGTTGTCCGTGACTGTCCCTATTCCCTATACTTACACCGGGAAGATCGGACAGAACCTCCAGAATCGTCTGAGCAGCTTCACTGCTCGGACCATCCTTAGCAGGCCTCTTCCGGCCCTTCCGGCGCTAAGGATCGAAGCCCTCACCAAGAGGCAGCCGAGCGGCTACCCTGCTTGGCTATCCCCGGCTGGTAGTTCACTGCCACACAGCGCCAGGGATCGAAGCCCTCGCCAAGAAGCAACCGAGCAGCTTCACTGCTCGGACCATCCTTAGTAGGCCTCTTACGGCCCCTCCCGCGCTAAGGATCGAAGCCCTCATCAAGATTCGGCCGAGCGGCTACCCTGCTCGGCTATCCCTGGCCGGTAGTTCCCTACCCCGCGACGCCAGGGATCAAAGCCATCACCAAGAGGCAGCCGAGCGGCTACCCTGCTCGGCTATCCCTGGCTGGTAGTTCCCTACCCCACGACGCCACGGATCAAAACCCTCATCAAGAGGCGGCCGAGCGGCTACCCTGCTCGGCTATCCCTGGCTGGTAGTTCCCTACCCCGCGACGCCAGGGATCAAAGCTCTCACCAAGAGGCAGCCGAGCGGATACCCTGCTCGGCTATCCCCAGCTGGTAGTTCACTGCCACACAGCGCCAGGGATCGAAGCCCTCGCCAAGAGGCAACCGAGCAGCTTCACTGCTCGGACCATCCTTAGCAGGCCTCTTACGGCCCCTCCCGCGCTAAGGATCGAAGCCCTCATCAAGAGGCGGCCGAGCGGCTACCCTGCTCGGCTATTCCTGGCTGGTAGTTCCCTACCCCACGACGCCAGGGATCAAAGCCCTCATCAAGAGGCAGCCGAGCGGATACCCTGCTCGGCTATCCCTGGCTGGTAGTTCCTTACCCCGCGACGCCAGGGATCAAAGCCCCCACCAAGAGGCAGCCGAGCGGCTACCCTGCTCGGCTATCCCTGGCTGGTAGTTCCCTACCCCACGACGCCACGGATCAAAACCCTCATCAAGAGGCGGCCGAGCGGCTACCCTGCTCGGCTATCCCCGGCTGGTATTTCCCTACCCCACGACGCCACGGATCAAAGCCCTCACCAAGAGGCAGCCGAGCGGCTACCCTGCGCGGCTATCCTAGGCCGGTAGTTCCCTACCCCCATGACGCCAGGGATCAAAGCCCTCACCAAGAGGCAGCCGAGCGACTACCCTGCTCGGCTATCCCTGGCTGGTAGTTCCCTACCCTATGACGCCAGGGATCAAAGCCCTCACCAAAAGGCAGCCGAGCGGCTACCCTTCTCGGCTATCCTCGGCTGGTAGCTCCCTACCGCCAGGGATCAAAGCCCTCGCCAAGAGACACCGGGCAGCAACCCTGCCCGGCCCCTCCTTAAGGATCAAAGCCCTCGCGAAGAGGCACCGGGCAGTAACCCTGCTCGGCCCGTCCTTAGTAGGCCTCTCACAGTCCCTCATGTGCTAAGGATCAAAAGCCATCATCAAGAGGCAATCGGGCCTGCCCTTGCTCGGTTATCCCTGGCTGGTAGCTCCCTGCCCCCACAACGCCAGGGATCAAAGCCCTCGCCAAGAGGCACCGGGCAGCAACCCTGCCCGGACCCGTCCTTAAGGATCAAAGCCCTCGCCAAGAGACACCAGGCAGTAACCCTGCTCGGCCCGTCCTTAGTAGGCCTCTTATGGCCCCTCCCGCACTAAGGATCAAAAGCCCTCGCCAAGAGGCAACCAGGACCGCCCTTGCTCGGTTATCCCTGGCTGGTAGCTCCCTACCCCACAACGCCAGGGATCTAAGCCCCCACCATGAGGCACCGGGCAGCTACCCTGCTCGGCCCGTTCTTAGTAGGCCTCTTACGACCCTTCCCGCGCTAAGGATCGAAAGCCCTCGCCAAGAGGAAACCGGGCCCGTCCTTGCTCGGTTATCCCTGGCTGGTAGTTTCCTACCCCCACAACGCTAGGGATCGAAGCCCTCGCCAAGAAGCCACTGAACAGCTTCACTGCTCAGTCCATCCTTAGCCACCTCTTACGGCCCTTCCAGCGCTAAGGATCGAAGCCATCACCAAGAGGCAACCGAGCAGCTACCATGCTCGGTTATGATGGATGTCGTTCACTACCTCATGAAGCCAGATACCTAAGCCCTCGTCAAGAGGAAACCGGGCCCGTCCTTGCTCGGTTATCCCTGGCTGGTAGTTTCCTACCCCCACAACGCTAGGGATCGAAGCCCTCGCCAAGAAGCCACTGAACAGCTTCACTGCTCAGTCCATCCTTAGCCACCTCTTACGGCCCTTCCAGCGCTAAGGATCGAAGCCATCACCAAGAGGCAACCGAGCAGCTACCATGCTCGGTTATGATGGATGTCGTTCACTACCTCATGAAGCCAGATACCTAAGCCCTCGCCAAGAGGCAACCGAGCATCTACCATGCTCGGTCATCCGTAGCTGGTGATACTAACCGCCAATGCCACGGCCCAAGCCCTCGCCATGAGGCCATCCACGTCTAAACGATCCCAACCTCGACTTCGGAGCCATGGAGATACCGACCCTTCACCGGTCTTTGCACACTTGGCAAATGAACAGATTCAACTCGACGTGCGATCGCCAGATGAAGAACCGACCCGATGTGAAGGCTAAACTGTGCAAATACAAGTGTTTACCGACAAAGGAAAATACACGCGCAAATACCACTGCAAAAAGTTTTTATTCACAAAGCCAAAAGTCTTTACAAGGGTATTGTAGGCTGCCCAGCCTTACAAAATGCCCGGAGGCCTACAAAATTCCCGATGCAACAAAAGAAAAGAAACAAGAAAACGAGGGGCTTCAAGTCTCAGGGCCGGGCGCAACCCCGGGGAGCTCAACGTCCACCACGACTGGGGCTGCGCCCATCACAGGAGCCTCGGCGCCGTCCTCGACGGGAGTCCCTTCCCCGGCAGTGCTCCCAGGGGTATTCCCCTGCGTGTCGTCCCCGCGAGGATATTCATTCCGGAGCTCTTCACCGGGGAACTCCGGCATCCGAGCCTTAACGGCGTCGATGGCCTCGTGCCAGATGAGGGTAGTGGCTGCGGCTAGGTCGGCGTAAAAATAGTCCGACTTTTTGTAGTTCTCCACCGCCTTCTCCACCCTGAGCTCGGCCCGCTTCTTCCCCTCTACCGCCGCCTCCATCTCCTTCCGAAGGGCGCCCGCCGACTTCTTCAGGGTGCCGACGAGCAGCTTGGAGTCCTGAAGCTTGGCCTCGGCGACCTGGGCGACCTCGCGGTACCTGGAGACCTCCTGCTTCCCGAACGCAACCTCCTGCTTCCCGGCCGCCACCTCGCCCTCTAGGACGGCGACCCTCGCCATCGCCGCCTCCAGCTCTAACTTCAAGCTCTCCTCCAGCGAGGAGAGCTCGCCCGCAGCTCACATCGCCGGGGCAATTTCCTCGTCCTCCATCTGGACGACGAGGGCGACATGCTGGAGGACGTGAAGAAATCAGAGGGGGTCAGAAAGAAAAGGGAGGCACCAAATCTCACGAATGGTAAGACGCTGAGAGAAAAATCAAGTAAGGTGCGAGCACTAACCTGCACGGTCTCTTGGGCAATTGCCGCCATCTGTGCCCTTAGGGTCCCCCGAGGAACCTTGCCTCCGGCTGACCTCTCCATGTCCGCAAGCAAGCTATCAGCAACGGAGAGCCCCGAGGGCACCTCAAAGCGGAGGTTCCCCTCGTCCACCAAGATCAGGGAGGCCGGGGTCCGCGGAACCGTCTGGGGGAACCGCTTGAGAGACGACGCCGGGGAGCCGGTCTCCATCTCCGAAGCCTCGGCCTCCTGTTCCCGAACCCGCTTTCGGCTCGGCACCTGGCCGGGCTCCGGGGCATAGCCCGCACTCGAACGCCGGGGTGGGGCGGCTGCCGGGGCCGACGTCGGACGGGAAGAGCTGGCACCTCCAGCCTTCGATCCCTTCTTCGGCTCGCGCATGGCCGCTCGAAGTTTGCTCGCGTCCATGGGTTCTGCACAAGACAAGGTACAATGGAGTCAGCAACACGAGTAGAAGTAAAATGAACGCAAGTCTAACAGATCGCCTGCAAACTCCTAACTTACCCGCGAACTGGGCGGGGCTGAGCCCGGCCCAACTCAGGGCCTGCTCAGAAAGCAGCATGTCGGCTCGAGGAATGGGCTCCCACTCCCACTTTCAGCACGTCGGGATCGCTCGACTGGCCCTCTCGCCGACACCTATCCCTAGACCACTGGGTGAGCACGGGCCAGTCCTCACCCTCGGACGGCTCAACAAAGAAAAACTTCTTCGTCCAATCATGGATGGAAGAAGGCACGACGACAACCCCCGATCCGGGAGCACTTCCCCGATGCTTCCTAAACGAGAGGTATACCCACCCCGGCTCGGCCGCTCGAGTGCCAGGGTGGCTTTTGTAAATGAGAGAAGAGGTAAGGGTGGACAGTCTGAAAGGGATCGACTGCAACTTCAGACGGACCAAGAACCCAAGGAGAATCCTCCAGGAGTTCGGCACTAGCTGGCCCGGGGCTATCCCAAAATGTTCAGTACTCTAACAACCTCGGGAGAGAAAGGCGGGTGCATTCCGGCCCAAAAGGCTTCCAGGTACAAGGCAATCTCTTTACCCCGTACCTGATCTGCCCTCTCTCCGTCCTCGGCCAAACGTAGCGTATAGCCGGGAGGAATATGGAAACGAGCATAAGCGGTGGCAAGCTCGTCCTCATACCTCACCATGGATGACACACCAGGGGCGTCCGCGACATTCGCTCTAAGAACTGCCCCCATCTCACGGCCCCGAGAAGGGGATCTGACTCTAACTTCCCGGGAAGACTCCGACTCAGTGGAAGAAGAAGTAGAGGAAGAAGAAGAAGAAGAATCTACGGGGGGCTCCCTAGACCCTATCCGATCTATTTCTACAAACTCTTCAGAAGAAGACATCTAACCTGATTAAGAGGATGGGTCCTCGGAAGGGGAAACGCAGAGATCCGACCTAAAAGGGGAGCGTCGAGCTAACGAGACCCAGGACGAGGAAAATTTGTAGAGGTATGGGCCATGATAAGGACCCTACATCTGTTTATAGCTGCCGACGTACACATCCTACGGCGACGGTCATCTCCCGCCGAAACGGCTCAGTACATTCGACGGCCACGATCGCTCCACCTGTCGCACGCGCAATGGCCGTATCCTATCATACGCCAGAAGTTTGCGGCCCGTCGTATCAGCCAACCAGCGCCCGACACGTGGGCTGTCACTTCGATGATCGTACGCACGATCCGGCGCATCCTCTTCAATGCGAGATCTGGCCCCTGATCCGTTGACATCACCAAGAAAATACAGTTGATTGTCCGGGAACACACGCTCACGATATCTACAACGAGAAGCTCACCTCGGGTAACCCGGCAGACTACCCTCGACCCGACCTGTTCACAGGTCGGGACGAGAGTGGGGGGCTAATGATGATACTCGATATCGGTGATCTCCCATATCGTGACGCGTGGCTGATGACGTGTCCCGAAGCCCGTAAGGAAGGACCAAGGACAGCACGTCGGAGGAACACCCGGGTCTGCGACCCATGGACGTGGCCGACCTTCTGGGCTGTCCACACCACTCCTATGCCCGCCTTGCAAACAACCGTTGGCTCGCATCCGAGCCTCCTGCACACTTGGCCTCCTCGGCCCTCTCAACTCGCCTCCGGGCTACCACAGAACCAAGATAGCTCGGCCTCCCACTCGGTCCCGAGCCCCCGCCGAGCTCATCTTCCTCGGTCCCTTCGACCGACCGACGGCATCATTCGCAGGTGCTTCCGCCTCGCCTCCGCGAATCTCGCCATGCGCGAGATCTCCGCTGCCCATGATCCCGCGTTCCACGCCATCACGATCGCCATTAACAAGCCTGTCTCGCCATTAATGGGAGATCCCGCCCATCACGTGGACGTGACGTCGGGGGTGTAACGGCCGGCGTGATTCTCGCACCTGCCTGCCTACTGCCACCGCTATATAAACCCCTCTTTCAGACGGTTCAAGTAAGTCATTTTCCACTCACTAGGCCGTTATTCTGCTCGGATTTCCAGTCTAAGTTGATCGTCGGAGGGTCCTCGGTGGTACAACCACCCCGGGACTTCCTTGCGGGTAGCTCGGCCCCAACAACCTCAAACCCATTGAGATCCACACACTTCAGGAGCTATCCTCCAACTCGAATCTCGGCAGTCCATCGTCGCCAACAGCAGATCAATGGAAGGTAACATCTTGACGTGATCCGCACCGCATCACAAACATAATTTCGATCGGAATTTCCACCACGTCCATGCCGCAATTGTCATTCCCGGTTGTTTTCCCTTGTTTTCCCCTTAAAACCTTTTTAATTCTTACAAGTTTCTGCAAAAAAACGCTACGAAATACGGTTTCCACTGCGAGATCTCTGATTCTGATTAATGTAGGTCTGCTGGTCAATAATCTTTAATGAAACTTGGTGTTCCTCACGGTATATATTTATTAAAAAGAAGTAAAACATCTTTTAACTTTTTTAATTATTGACACCGTTCATTTTGATCAACAATCATCTATTTTATTGCATACATACACCAAAATTTATGCGTTCCGAGACTTTTGCAGTTTTCATTAGACGATGGCAAAAAACATTTTCATAACCATATATCAAAGGTCGAAGGTAGCAAAATCCATATGAAATTTGATGCATAGTGGAACCCATATGTTTATAAGAATCACACGGTACAACCTATGCGATTTCAAGATTTTTGCATTTGAGTTGGAGGATGGCAAATTTAAGGGTGAACCAATATTGAAACATCTTTTCATAAACAAATCAACGAATACCAAAATCATAAGAAAGTTTGTATACATATGTCTTACACCGTAACGACCAGATGGACGAAGTCGATTATTAAAAACAAGCCGTGGAGAGTTGATATTTTGACCAACATAGAAGAAATATTCTCTCCAATAGTAAAAGTTTAGTAAGATACCAGCACGTAACCCTGGACTAGCGCAGAATGGTTGCTATACTTACTATTACGAGATTATAATAATATTTTTAAAGTAAGTCATACATAATTTACTCGAAAGAAATTACCAAGTCAAAACCCTTAGTTTTAGGAAATCCAGTCTCAAATTAGAAAAAATAAAATATTATTTTAAGGTTAAGATAACGTTTATACCATATTATGGAAAATTGCATTTTTTTTCAAAATTAGGTGATATTCTACAAAATTACATAGAATAAAATTGATATGGCTCTTTTTATCCGGTCCACATCAAATAATGTTTCTATTCCAAACCATTTTATTATTTAAAATAAATATTAAAGAACTTATCATTTCTCAGCAAAATTTATTGCATGGATTGGTAGGATTCCCAATGAAATTAATTTTAATATGAAAATTGTTGAACATTCACGACTATGATTAACTGATAATAAATTTGAACCGGCTCAAATGATGTCTTAATATAAGTATGTGTATTAAGATGCAATTATAAGTATATGTATTCAGGTGAACCGAGTCAGGTTCCCTTTTCTTTTTTGTGGATATGCAGAAGAAAAAATTTAAAGAGCAACTTATACTGAATTTTTTTTGTTTTCTGAACAATACCATGCAATGTGCAGCAATATTAATCACATAATTATAGCAAAATATTTTATATGCAAAATAATTTTCTCAAGGCAGTTACCAAAACCTCTTCTCAATAATAATTTATGGCATGGACCCAGCTTATTGGAGACGAGGCTGAATTTTTTATAGCAACGAGAAGTGATGGACAAAAATGTCATAAATAAACAAAAATGTTACCATTAGAATTTAAAATATATACCAATAGCGTTCATACTTTTTATTGTTTAAGGTTTTTCTTTCCATCCACGGACTCTTGTCTAAACGATTGTCCATCTATTCATAAATCAACAGAGACATTGAAAGACCGAAATATATTATTTAAAAGCAAGTTACAAAAGAATTTCTCAAAATTATTGTAAGGTCTGTGTTACTATTATAAAAAAAAGTATGGTGGATTCATTTCAAAAAAGTAAAAACTTGATGTATTTATTTGGCAAAATATTATGTTTATGGTATACATTTTCTATTCTCCAATTTTACAATGCTGCATTTAAATTTTCTAGGTATTTTCATGATATTTTGCTTCAAATTTTACTTCATTTTGACTTTAAATATCATATGTATATTATTGAAAAACACATGGCAATTTGGATGATCGATATGATTCATAGTCATTTAAATGATCTATAATATAGATACCTAGAATTTTAATATAATTTCACATATTTCTTACCATTAATACAGTGGTGAAAAGTATACTATTATATTATGAGGATAATAGAGGAAAGATGCCATGCGAGGGAATTTTCTCCTATGGTGACGAAAAATACACCTTACATGATTTTATCCAACGATCGGCATCCATTATCATCATCATCCTTATCATGTATAATGTGGATATACCAAATTTCAAGTGATTCCATCACTTTTTCACCATTGATTTAGTAGGTGCAAAATTAACGGTCCATCGACAATAGAACTTTTTACATTGTCAATTCAACGGTGAAAAGATGGTGGAATCACATTAAATTTGGTGTATACATGTCTTACATGACAAAGATGATGATGATGATGCCGACCGTCGAAAAAAATTGTAGAGGGTGTGGATTTTTTACGCCACATAAGGAAAAAGCTTCCTAGGGTTTTTTTTCTTCATTATTCTCTATACTATTAATTTTAGTTTTGGTTGATGCATAGAACCATGTATAAAATAACTCCCTTATAGTATCTTTTAGGAGTTACCATTTTTTTAATAAAACACACCCGGTATCTTACAAACATTTTGTAAATTCTATTTGTATTTATAACGGCATATTTGGTATCGTTGAATCAAATGCAATTTACTTCTTTTCTCTTCTTGGATACTAGCATTGGTGGAAATGGGCCCACCTTTTTTCTACCAACTGCCCATTCTTTTGGAACATGGTGTAGAAATTGTGGGGCCCAATCAGTGCTTATTTTAGCCCATGATTTTACATTTTATGCTCACTTCAACTATATCAAATAAGCATAATTCAAATAAAAGCTATAAAGCACAAAAGCAAGGCCCAAATTGGAAAGATCAACCGTCCACTGTAAAGTTGATGTGGGCCCCGTCTAGAAAAAGACACGGCAGATTTTCTGTCAGGAGTTGCCCATTTTACCCCCATCCAAGTTATATATATACACAGAGAGAGAATAACGGAGGAGTGATGCGGAGGGAATTTCCTCCCATGGTGTCGAAAAAATACAACATCCATCGTATTTTCCAACGATCGGAACCCATCAACTTCATCGTTATCATCTAAGATATGGGTACACCAAATTTCATATGATTCTACAACTTTTTCACCGTTGAATTAGTGGGTTCAAAATTAACGGTTTACCGACAATAGAACTTTTTACATTGCTAAATCAACGGTGAAAACGTTGTAGAATTACATGAAATTTGGTGTACCCACATCTTAAATAATAACGATGAAGATGATGGGTTCCGATCATCGGAAAACATAATGGGGATGTAATTTTTCGACGCCATAGGAGGAAATTCCCTCCTATGGACTCTTTACTCTGTTATTCTCATATATATATATGGACATTTTAGGAAGAAACCTAATAGTCCGCATTTCACATAACTTTCGTATAAGGGCCTGTTTGGTTGCAGGATTGTGGAATTTGGATTCCAAAATAGTACGGTTGAAATTTCTGGATTAGGTAATTTGTTGTTTGGTTGGTTTTGGATTCCTAATATTGGATTTGTAGATCCTTTTAATCTTTGTTTGGTTGGTGGAAAAAAAATGGGATTTAGATTTGAGGATTTTAAAGAGAGATAGAGAGAGAGATGATTATTAAATAAATAAAGTACACGGGTCCCATCTAAAAGTACAATGAATAGTGCCAAATCCTTGAAAATCCTTAAAAATTTTTAGGATTCAAGAATACTTGTTTTGTGGTGGGCCCTACATAAAAGACAAAGAAATCCTAGAAATCCAAATTCATGAACCAAATACAAAATTATGGAATCCTAGGATTCCACAATCCAAACAATAAATCCAAATCCATAGTCCTGCAACCAAACATGCCCTAAAGAAAGATGGTGCAACAAAACATCACAAGGACACCTCAGTCACCAAACTTCCAAAGCGGGATTGAACCCATATGCCTGTTGGAATCACAGAGAGGGCGGGCTTCCCCGTCATGCCAAATTGCAAATGAAATTAACCCTATAAAATAAAACCATGGTTAATTGCTAAATGATACTCCAATGTTTCACCTACTCTGCACATATACACCTTAATGATTTTTTCGCTGCACTAAGATACCTTAAAATACAAACCGTATGAATTTTCTTTAAAATAATGATGGATTTGACAGCCTCTGAAGGGAGCAAAGTATTAACAGTTGGTACTTTGAGGTATACAAGTGCAGCAAAAAATTCAATAAGATATATAAATGCAAAGCAGGTGAAACAATGGGATATTATTTAGCAATTAACCCTAAAAAGCAAGATTTCAAATAAATTGCCAACACAGAAGAGCAGCTCAACAAGCTGAAGTACCCAGAAAAGAACTTTGGACCGCCTTCATACACAAAACATTGAAACAATGCAACAAAGATACAGTATTACAATTGAATCCAATGTAGAAATCATTCAAGCAAATTAGTACAAAACCCAGAAAAAAACCATCTCTTCAATAAAACAATACATGACAACAGAAAATTAACAAAATTAAAAACTTCTGTGAAGATATCCTTTCTTGTATTTCATACCCTAAACTGAAATTTCGCAAACTCTCGACTCTCAGCAAAAGAATAACGAGCTTAAGAAGACATACAACAAGATGACTTGCTAGCATTCGACGAGTCCTGCCCCGGCACAACGATCTTCGTCCCTTTCAATAAACTCGAGCTCCCCCCAGAATCATGTTCCTCGTTAGCGACTAGCGTTTTCTTGCTAACGATTCGGTAAATATCGGTTAAACAGGTCAGGAAAGCAGTCTCAACATTGGTCGCTTCGAGCGCGGACGTCTCCATGAAGAAAAGATTCTCTCGCTCAGCAAACTCCTTTGCGTCCTCGGTTGGGACTGCTCGTAAAGTGCCGAGGTCGGACTTGTTGCCGATGAGCATGATGACGATGTTCTTGTCGGCATGGCCCCGGAGTTCTTCGAGCCACCTGGCGACGTGGTCGAAGGATTGACGTTTTGTTATGTCGTAGACAAGCATTGCACCCACAGCTCCCCTGTAGTATGCGCTCGTCACAGCACGGTACCTGGCGTGAAGTCAACGAGTAAATCAGTAACTCATCATTGATATATTTGCTTTTTTACTACCCACTTTTGTCTACCCACTGGGTACATTATGTTGATATTTTTAATGCAGGGACGCAAGTTGTTTATCTCTTGGGTAGCACACGGGTATAACTAAATGTGGGTAGGAAAAGTTTTTTCTTCCTTCCCCTTTTTGGTTTTATTCTAGGTTAGCTTGCAAATCTTTCATATGGGGATCACGGTTTGTTGTGCTCTTGGATTCATAAGTTGAGAATAACTCCCTAAGTAAATCCATTATCTTACTTCACTGTTGTAAAAAGCCCCAAAAAGCTCCGCTAAAGCGGGAGCGGAAAGCGGTTACGAAGCGATTCGCTTTCGTATAAAATGGTAGGATAAAGCTTCTAAGCTTCTTTGGTGGCCTGGAATCCTGCTTTGGTTCACTTTTATGTGCTTGAAACCCCGCTTAAACCCGTTTTTTGATCGGTTATAATTGAATAAAATCTTTATTCTATTAAAATTTTCAAATCATCATATTAAATAATAGAACCAATGAATCTTATTGTTGTTTTTAATCCATATCATTATTATTTAAGACCTTATGTTATGACATTTTATTAGTCTTGTCTTAAAATTTATTAAGTATATTTATATTATTGACTATAAACGTCATAGAATACAAAAAAGATGAACATCAATTTTATTTATATATATTTTTGTTTATAAATCTTTCTATTATTTAACTTTTCCATCATATAATTTTGTTTAATATATAAAAACGTCTTAGCGTTTTTTCCCGCTATAGCCCCGATAAAGCCTAACCATATCTTTCCGCTTCACTACGCTTTACGTTATCCACAACACTGAGTTCTTCTGGACTTTATCCAAACTAGGAGAATTTGGAGGATGGAAAGTGGTTATCTAGCGCAATGGCAAGTCTCTTCCTTGGCCAAGGCGGAGTAGGAGACCACACATTCGACACTAATTTAGAAAGGGTTGCCGTTTGTTAAAAAAATTATATGGAGCCTTGCTTTATAGCCGGTAACATTTGATAGTCTATCCAAATTTGAAGGGAATATAAATTAATTTTAACGACTTTAACACCATTATATTAAGTTTATATGGTGTCACAATAAACCATTCTTCTCACCATCACAACCACCCGTAAGGCTTTGTCTTAGGACTCCCAACCATTTAGGATTGTTCTATGGATCCTATTCGTAAATTTACCTAGTATCATCTTGTGCAATAGTATAAAAGCAAGCCTTTGTCACCATTTAAATCAAACAACATAAGCTATAACATGTATATTTCTGCTACAAAGCTGGGGTCTAAGTTGAATAAGCATCATACATGTAAAATTTGGAACGAATACTATTATGGTGCAAAAAGAAAAGGACCTCCATTTTTGAAATTAATTTGGAGATTTGGCTATCTAATTTATAAGAAAATTCATTAAACAAATATAAAAAAATTAAATCTTAATTTGTAACCGCAACTAACCACATAAATCTCTTCCAATAGCTAGCTCCATAAATCTCTTTCAGTAACTAGCTCCCTACAAATCTTTTCAAAATTACACTTAAGATGTAACGTGCATTGCACGTGCAAAATACTAGTTTGTATAAAGAAGAGAATGCCACCTAGGCAAACAATTTGAAAATTTTGTACCCCATTTCTTTTGCATTGTAATAGTGGAAATTCTTTTTTGTCCATGAAAGATTATAATGAATGAACGGGTATTTATATTGAGGGGAGAAAACGATTCAAAAAAAATTGATACTTGAAAATATGTGATTGATTGGATTCTTCAAATGGTAGAAAGTTATGGAAGAACAAATAACGGTTGTATTTTGATTTTGGAAAAAAGTGAGGGAATAGTTACTAAAATGAATAAAAACTGTAAGTTATATTGCTACTCCATTTTCCTAAATAAACCTCTTATGGAATCAAGTTATCTGTACTCTCTAACATAGAAATCATCAAATTATAAGATGAGAATAAAAAAGGGGCTACCAAAACCGCTTCTTATTTTCTCTTTGACTTTAGATTTTTTTTTTGTGCATGAAAGATCATAACGAATGAACATGCATTTATACAGAGAGGAGAAAACTGTTAAAAAAATTGATACTTAAAAATATGTGAATGGTTGGATACTTCAAAGGGTAGGAAGTTATTAAAAAAACAAATAATAATTGTATTTTGATTTTAGAAAAAATTGAGGTAGTAGTTGCTAAAATGAATAAAAACTATAAGTTATATTATTATTCCATTTCTTAAATACACCTCTTATGGAATCAAGTTATTTGCACTCTCAAACATAGAATTTATTAAAAAAATTGGGTGAGAATAAAAAAGGGACTACCAAAACCACTTCTTATTTTCTCTTTTAGGAGTAGATAACATATTCGACACTAATTAAGCGAGGATTGCCGTTAGTTAAAAAAATTATATGTTGTTTTATAGCTTGTAACATTTGATAGTCGATCCAAATTTGAAGGGAAGATAAATTAATTATAACGACTTTAACACCATTATATTAAGTGTATATTGTGTCCCAATAGGCTATTCTTCTCGCCATCACAACCATCCGTAAGGCTCTGACCCAAAACTTCCAACCATTTAGGATTGTTTTATGGATTCTATTTGCAAATTTACCTAGTATCATCTTATGCAAGACTAAAAAAGCAAGCCCTTGTCAACATTTAAAACAAAAAGCCTTCGTCAACATCATACCCTATAACATGGATATTTCTGCTGTGAAACCGGGGTCTAAGTTGAATAAGTATCGAACATGTAAAATTTGGAATGAACAAGTATCATATTTGCACAACACAAAAAAAGGAATGTAAAATATGAGTCAAATGTCTATATAAAGTGCTATAAAGTGCTCTAATAGAAGGGGGAAAAAAGCTGTTTTGGTAGTTCTTCTTTATTCTTACCCTATTTTTTTTAATGAATTCTATGTTAGAGAGTGCAAATAACTTGATTCCATACAAGATGTATTTAAGAAAATGGAGTAGCAATATAACTTATGGTTTTTATTCATTTTCGTAACCACTCCCTTATTTTTTCCAAAATCAAAATACAACCATTATTTGTTCTTCTATAACTTCCTATACTTTGAAGTATCAACCATTCATATATTTTTAAGTATCAAATTTTTTGGAACAATTTTCAACTCTATATAAATTCATGTTCATTCAATATGATCTTTAATGGACAAAAAAGAATCCTAAGTACTCCTAAAGGAGAACAAGAAACGGTTTTGGTAGTCCCTTTTTTATTCTCATCCTATCTTTTGATAATTCGTAAGAGAGTGCAAATAACATGATTACATAAGAGATGCATTTAAGAAAATAGAGTAGCAATACAACTTGTGGTTTTTATTCATTATAGTAACCGCCTCACTTTTTCCAAAATCGAAATACAACTATTCTTTGTTCTTCCATAGCTTACTATTTTTTTAAGTATCCAACCATTCACATATTTTCAAGTATCAAAATTTTTGAACCATCAAATTTTTTTGAACCATTTTCTTCTCCCTATATAAATACTTGTTCATTCATTATGATCTTTCATGGACAAAATAGAATTTCTACTATCACAATGCAAAAGAAATGGGGTACAAATTTTCCAAATTGATTGCCTAGATGGAATTCTCTTCTTATACAAACTGGTATTTTGCACGTGCGATGCGCGTTGCATCTTAAGTGTAATTTAAAAAAGATTTGTATAAAGTTAGTTATTGGTTATTGGAAGAGATATAGGGTTAGTTGCGGTTACAAATTGAGATTTGATTTTTTATACCTTTTTAATGAATTTCTCTTGCAAATTAGAAAACCAAATCTCCAAATCAATTTGAAAAATGGAGACCTTTCTTTCTGAACTATAATAGTAGAGATAAAATAAAAACTATAAATTTTCCATGTCATATCTGTAACTATTTTCTAAACAAACTTTTCAATAGTAACCAGTCCCCCATAAATTTCAAAAGTCAAAACAGTATATCTACTATTTAATCACAATAGGGAGGGGATGAAAAGAATTTGGTCAGTTAAAAATTTAAATCCCACTTCTCATCATGAGTTTTAAATTTAAATTAAGAGAATGAGACAATTTAATAACCACAAGGTACATACGCTCTAATCTCTTACGATTATTCTTAAAATTATTGGTCTCAATCCAAAATTGGATTTCAAATTCATCAAAGGATCAGAAATTAAATGGAGAAAGGATTTTGCATGAAAGCATTGGATGAGCGTCGGGGTTTGCTTCCCTCATCTTTTATATATCTATTGTTTAATTCTTTTTATTCTTCTATTTTATCCATGTACTTCAACAATTTTATAAACTATTAAGATTTAAGTGATGCAATGGCTCATAAGCTTCATCATTAAAATCACTTGATTTTATTTTATTAATTTTTTTTATCTACGAAAGGTAAATGTGAAGGGGAAAGAAATGAAATAAGGGATGAAAGAGTGGCAGGCAAGCACTAAGTCAAAATTTCTACAACTAATTATGATTACATGGATCTATTTTGTTGGTTTCTTTTCCTTTGATATTGAAAGCTTGATCACATATGTTGCTTTTTATTTGGTTCTTACATATTTGTTAGTCCGTCTGCATGATAGGTGCAAAAATACTATATACTATAAATTTTACTGTCGAAAATATAACAAACCACGTGCATCACACGTCAAAAATACTAGTACTTGAAATGTGAAAATGGAGTGGTTGGTAGTCCATGGCTTTGTGCAATTTTTCTAACATGAACCCACTTTCCAAGAGATGGTTCTCTTACAAAAAAAAATTAATAGTGGATTTAACACAAAAATATTGTTTTAAAGCAAGAGCTGTGATAAAAAGTCAAATTAAGAAGGTAAAGTATAGAGTATGGGTAATGTGTGTGCAAGCTTTACATACATGACATTCAATTTGATGAAAGGATGAAACTTTGCACCTCAAACTGAGACTAAACCATGAAGAAGAAGAAGAAGACTATCCCTAGGGTAGAAAGGAAGGGAAATGAGACATGGTCCCCTATCCCAAGTAACAACTTAACAAGAAACTCAACAACAACGCCGACATGCCTTTATCCCAAATTTTTGGGATCTGCTATATGGATCCTCTTCTTCCATTCTGCTCGGTTGGTTAAATTAACAAAATTCGCCGTTCTAAAGGATGAAAATTAAATTTGTTGATAGCTTCTAAAGTTTTTGTCTTTCACAAACACCAATAAAATGAGAGAAACAAAGCTGGATACCACAATCCTATACAGTCATCTTTACACTTATATGCAACCTCCAAAAGTGTAGATCATGTCATCAATTGAAGGTCTCCCAAAATCGAAGAAATTACAGAAACATCCCACCCGATTCTCTCATTTCAAACTTCACAGCATCATTCCATTAAAATGTTTTAATAGATTAAATTCAAAAAAAATATTCTCCACTAGGCACCAATATCTGAATCATTTCATCCCTTCTTATTCCTAATACATCTCTAGAACTTCATTCTAAAATCTCAACGTTTACATCACAAATGATATATTAGCTAATATATATCCAGATAAACCACATAATCAAAACACTAGTGGCATGTAAGGCAAGCAAAGTCTGCAAGATGCAAAAAAAGAAAATAATAAAAAAACAGAAAACATTTTTTAAAAAATATAATAAAAAAAAATCTCCATGGTGATCCTATGGCCTATGCATTTCTTATATGTAAGCCAAAGGCAAAAGGGTTGATAACCACATGACTTTTGTAAGTCTATCACCTCTAGTTTTCACCCAGTTCTTGAACTGCAGAACAGGAGCCAACTCTCCTATTTTCTCCATTTTCTTGTCCCTAGGCTTCAAGCCTTATATATTTCAAATCACTCTTAAAGAACCACGCTTACAATGTTATAGATAATCTATCTTATGATTAATTTTCTTTAGCAATCAATTTTATCGCAACAAACCATAATGAATAAAAGTGGTTACAATTAGGTAAGATCCAGTCCCTACCTCTACGAATGATTACAATGAGAAAGCATATTGTGTTCTATAAAGTTCTTTTCTGTGTTCTATATGAAATAATTAAAATTGTCAATGATGTAATGAAAATAGCTCAGATTTCATGGTGAATGCACCTAATTAGACGGCTGATATAAGGAAAACCTCATTATGTTCTAGCTCGACATATTGAATATTTTGGGATACTAAACACGTGTTTGGCCATATGACTTAATTTTAGTCAATTCTCATATGAATTAAACACGTTGTTTTACAGAATGTAGAAGTGAAAACCCGTGCCTCAATCCTTCATTCACACTTTGCCACTTCATAAATCCCTCATACATATAACAAACTTTGCTCCACTTTATAAATCCCAAAGAAAATTCAACGCAAGATTGCACTTCAAAGAAATTAACTTATCAGAGACATAATTATTTGGGAAAAATGAGTCCAACTCTTTAGGCTTGAAAAGAAATAGGAAAAACTTCCCGGCCAAAAAAAATCTATGAAAAAATCCCTTATATCTAAAAAGTGATAGGTTTATGTTCTTATAGTGCAACCAACTACTTTTTATTTTTAATATTCGCATAATACCCTTCTCAACTTCTGGAAGGTAACTGCAACATTTAGCGGGTAAACTGCTACATCTAATAAATATGACAATTATTTGCTAAGTGTCGCAGTTAATGTAAACTGCTATATCTGACAAATATAGCAGTTAAGTGTAGCAATTTACTTGCTAAATGTAGCAGCTATCTGCCAGAGGTTGACATGGGTATTATGACAGTATTAAAAAGTAAAAAGTAGTTGGTTGTATTATAGGGACTTAAACCTCTAACTTTTTAGATCTAAGGAGTTTTTCCATGGATTTTTTTTGGCGGAGGAGTTTTTCATATTACTTTTCAAGCCTAGGGAGTGCGGCTATTTTTCCCTAAATATTTTTAAGTAACCTTTTTTTTTAAATCTAAGATTCTGTTTATAATTTTCTTTTCTCATTTCAGTACAATATGTGAAATTATCCATCAGAAAAATATTTGATTAATCAACGTCTTCATAACGAATGATTTTAACAAAAAATGGATTTAACAGAAATCTGAAGGATTCAGATTAATTACCTTGCTGCAGTTTCAGGACAAGGCTAAACTCGCCATAAATAAACAAATCTGCCCTAAAATTCCCAATTCGCAACCAAATTCATCCCCAAAATCCCTAAACCAATAGTAAATACCACTTACCCATCTCCCAAAATCAAAATTTTCACATGCCCAACAACCAAAATCAATCAAAATCCAGCAGAAAAAAATTACCTTTCTTGTCCCGCTGTATCCCAAATCTGGGCTTTTACGGTCTTGTGATCGATCGTAAGCGTCCTCGTCTGAAACTCGACGCCGATGGTGGCCTTGGAGTCGAGGCTGAACTCGTTCCTCGAGAACCTCGCCAGCAGCTGCGATTTTCCGACTGCGGAGTCGCCGATGAGGACGATCTTGAACACGTAGTCGATCTTCTGGTTGAATTCACCGTGCATGTTCGCCATGAGGCTACGATCCGATCAATTCCAGAATCTTTTAGCTCCAAGAAAGAGGTAGATCCATCGTCTCGTTTGCTTTCGATTTCGATTTAAGATATTGATTTTTTTATTTGAGATTTTGAATTTTTGATTTCGCTCTGGATTCTTTTGCCTGAAGGAATCAAAGGTATGATGAGAGTTTGGAAAATAAAAAAATGAGATAAAAGAGAAGAAATGAAAATTTGGGGGAGATGTGTTTATTCCTTTTTGCAAAGATCTCCCTTGCTTTTACTTTTTCTTCTTCTTTTTTTTTTGTGCATATTGGGTCTCATTTTTTATTTGTGAAACATGACACGAGAAGATATTTGTTATCTGGAATGCATGGACATGAGCGATAAAGAGATAGAATTTTTCAGGCAGCCTTTGGTCAGCTACTGGCGAGGTCCGTGGTATTATTGCTTTCTCTCTCGTCACTAGACGCTTTTGGTCGGGACAGAGAAAAACTTTTCTTCACGTCATCATCCAAATGGGTTAAGACTGTGAAAGGTTATCATATCATGCAAATGTACTCGCCTTGGTATTTCATTATGTAATGAAAAGATAGCATAATCGAAAACATGCAATATTTTACATAATCGCATGCAAATGGCTTTCCCGCTTGCTTAAAAATGCATGCAGAATTGACATGATGAAACCAACACCGGATTTGTACGGGTGAACTTGTGTATGAGTTAACCATCTCTTGTGTTTTGTTAAGTTTTTATGATCGTAATGAGAGGGGCGTCTGAAAAGCATGAAGAATATGTATCGTTTAGATTTTCAGCGGCATATATAAGTCTGTGAATAAGCCTTTACAAAAAATTTCGTTTCCCTATCGTGCAAAATTAGCTTTCAAAAAGTGTTTATCTGCAAAATCACTTACTTTTGACGTGGATCCCATTTTCTTTTTCTAAAATATCCTATGTAATGCAGTCTTTTTTGCCTTACACAAATAAAAAATGATCCGTGCAATCTCCAAAAATTCGTTAGGCCCAAGATCAGCCCACAGAAGAGAATAAATAGCCCGCTGCAATTTTGCTATTTTTTCAGTCTTGCTTGCAATAATTTCCAGCTGGAATTTTATTTGCAACAGAAAATTGCAATAATTAGGCTTTAGAATCCCTCAGTTACCCAAACTGGTATTTTTTGCACGTGTGTGATGCACGTGTGTATATTTTGAACAATATATACTAAAGGCATGTGTAAAAAAATCCTGAACCTCACATGAAATTTTCTAAAGATATCTATAGTTTTTCTAAGTTTATATTAAATGAATATGGCTAGTGCTAATATTAAAATTGAGAAATTTATAAGTTATACAAAATAACAAACATATAAGGCTTATATATAAATTTGTAAGACGTATCTTTTTTGGGGCTTTTGAACATGAGCGATAATGTGTAATCAATGGGAGAGAGAGAGAAAGAGGGTGACTTTTAATTTTTTTATTTTTGTCTTTTGTTTTGGATGAGGTGACATCTCCAATTCTTTACTATGGCTAATAGAATTTTGTTACTTTTTCTATTTTTTATTTTGTTGAATAATGACATCATTTATGGACTTCTAGTTATTGGTATTTTTGCACTTGCGATGCACGTGCGCGCGCTTTGAATAACATATATCGTGCTGAAAGTGTGTATAAATTTTTTTATTCTAAACATTACATGAAATTTTTTTAAGATATCTATAGTTTTCAAGATGAAAAAAATCTTCTTTTATCAATGAAGATTACGTTGTTGTTCCATGTTATTTATTTTCAAATAAATGTTTTTTTTTCAACAGGCTTTTTTATTGTTGTTTCCATGATTAAATGACTGGGCTAGTAATTGACACTCAGAAAATTAAAAAATTGGTTAGGTGTTCTTTTTGGTTTTATAGGAATGATGGATGTGTTATATATATATATATATATATATAATGCAAACACCATTCGTTAGAGGTTCATCCTTCTCCTTTTTTGTAGAAAAAAGCAAAAACGAGAAAAATCCTCATCTCTCAGACCCTCCACATCATCTCTCTCATCTCTCAAGCCCTCCACGTCATCTATCTCTCCCCCTTAAAAAATAATTAATTGTTTATCTATAACCTTTCATATCATTTCTCCCAATATATATATATATATATATATATATATATATATATATATATATATAATGTAAACACCCTTGGTTAGAGGTCCACCCTTCTCATTTATTCTAGAAAAAACGAGAAAAATCCCCACCTTTCAGACGCTCCACGTCATCTCTCTCACCTTTCAAGCCCTCCACGTCATCTTTCTCATCCCCTTAAAAAACAATTAATTGTTTATCTAGAACTTTCCACATCATCTTTCCCAATATATATATATATATATATATATATATATATATATATATATATATATAGGCACACGCACTCTCTCTCCCCTAAAAAACAAATAATTGTTTATCTAGAACCTTCCATATTATCTCTTGCAGTGTGTGTGTGATGCAAATACCCTTGGTTAGAGTTCCACACTTCTACTTTTTTCTAGAAAAATAGAAACAATGAGAAAAATCCTCACCTCACAAGCCCTCCACATTATCTCTCTCAGCTCTCAAGCCCTCCACCTCAACCCTCCCCTTTTTTAAAAATAAATAAATAAGACTCTAGAACTCTTCACATTTCCCTCTCTTTCCTCCCAAAAAAGCAATTAATTGTTTATCTAGAACCTTCCATATCATCTCCGAAATATATATATAAAACTGTCCACATCATCTTTCTCTCACTTCTTTCAAAAAAATAATTAATTATTTAATTAACACGTGCAACGCACGTGCATAAATTCTAGTATATATAATGCAGATAGGAGTTGGTTAGATGACTCTCTCCCAATTTTTTAAAAAAATAAATAAGACTCTGGAATGCTCCGGATTTCACTCCCCTCTTTTTTAATTTTTTAAACTACGGGTTATTTATTTTGAAATAAATGTTTTTTTTAATCGGCTTTTTTATTATTGTTTCCATGATTAAATGGTTGGGCTAGTAATTGACACTTAAAAAATTTAAAAAATGGTTAGGTGTTCTTTTTGGTATTTTAGGAATGATGGGTGTTATATATATATATATATATATATATATATATATATATATATATATAGAGAGAGAGAGAGAGATAATGTAAATACCATTGGTTAGAGATCCACCCTTCTTATTTTTTCTAGAAAAAATGAGAAAAATCACCACCTCTCAAGCATTCAACATCATCTCTCTCAGTTCTCAAGCCCTCCACGCCATCTTTCTTCTAAAAACAATTAATTGTCTATCTAGAACTTTCCATATCATCTCTACCAATATTATATATATAATGCAAATAGGTGTTGGTTAGAGGACCCTGTCCAAATTTTAAAAAAAATAAAAATAAGACTCTAGAACTCTCCATATTTCTCTCTGCCCTCTTCCTAAAATTTTTTTAAACTAACACATGCAACGCGCATGCATAAATTCTAGTCTTCTCTATATATAATGCAAATAATCTTGGTTAGAGGTCCATCCTTCTCCTTTTTTCCAGAAAAAACGAGAAAATTCCTCACCTCTCAAGCCCTCCACATCATCTCTCTTCTCTCAAGTTCTCCACATCATCTCTCTCTCTCTTAAAAAACAATTAATTGTTTATCTAGAATATTTCATATCATCTCTCCCAATATATATATATATATCTTTATATAAAATGCAAATACCATTAGTTAGAGGTCCACCCTTCTCATTTTTTCTAGAAAAATAGAAAAAATGATAAAAATCCTCATCTCTGAAACCCTCCACATCATCTTTCTCAACTCTCAAGCCCTCCACGTCATCTCTCTCCTAAAAAATAATTAATTGTTTATCTAGAACATTCCACATATATATATATATATATATATATATATATATATAATACAAATACCCTTGGTTAAAGGTTCACCCTCTCCTTTTTTCTAGAAAAATAGAAAAAACGAGAAAAATCTTCACCTCTCAAGCCCTCCACATTATCTCTCTCACCTTTCAAGCTCTCCACATCATCTCCCTCTCTCTCCTAAAAAACAATTAATTTTTTATCTAGAACTTTCCATACCATCTCTCCTAATATATATATATAGAAAGAGAGAGGTTAATGGAGAAAAAGAGGCCATAGGAGGGAATTTCCTCCTATTGCGTCGAAAAAATACACCCTCTCTCATTTTTTCCGATGATCGGCATCCACCATTTTTATCGTTATCATCTATTATGTGCGTACACCAAATTTCATGTGATTCTACAACCTTTTCACCGTTGATTTAGTGGGTTCAAAATTAATGGTTTACCGAGAATATAACTTTTTACATTCCTAAATCAACGGTGAAAAGGTTGTATAATCACATGAAATTTGGTGTACCCACATTTTAGATGATAACGATGAAGATGGTGGGTGCCGATCGGTGGAAAAAACGATGGAGGGTGTATTTTTTCGACGCTATACGAGGAAATTCCCTCATATGGTATCTTTCCTCCATTATTCTCTCTCTCTCTCTCTCTCTCTCTCTCTATATATATATATATATATATATATATATATATAACCTTTCATTTCATCTCTCCCAATATGTGTGTGTGTATGTGTCTTCTATATATAATGCAAATACCCTTGGTTAGAGGTCAACCCTTCTCCCCTTTTCTTGAAAAATAGAAAAAATGAGAAATTCCTCACCTCTCAAGCCATCCACATCATCTCTCTCACCTCTCAAGCCCTCCACATCATCTCTCTCTCTCTTCTAAAGAACAATTAATTATTTATCTAGAATCTTCCATATCATCTCTCCAAATATATATATTTATCTCATCTATATACATCTAGAGCCTTCCATATCATCTCTCTCTCTCTCTCTCTCTATATATATATATAAAATGCAAATATCCTTGGTTAGAGGTCCACATTTCTCATTTTTTCTCGAAAAATAGAAAAAATTAGAAAAATTCTCACCTCTTAAGGCCTCGACATCAACTCTCTCACTTCTCAAGCCGTCCACCTCATCCCTCCCTTTTTTTAAAAATAAATAAATAAGGCTCTAAAACCCTCCACATTTCTCTCTCTTCCCTTCTCAAATTATTTTAAATGCGTGCAACGCATGTGCAAAAATTCTAGTATGTATATAATGCAAATACCCTTGGTTAGAGATCCACCCTTCTTCTTTATTCTAGAAAAAATGAAAAATCCTCACATCTCAATCTCTCCACATCATCTCTCTCACCACTCAAACCCTCCACTTCATCTCGCTCTCTCCTATGAAAAACAATTAATTGTTTATCTAGAGCCTTCCATATCATCTCTCCCAATATACACACACACACACACATAGAGAATAATGGAGGAAAGGGGCCATAGGAGGGAATTTCCTCCCACGGTGTCCAAAAAATACAATCTCCATCATGTTTTCCGACGATCGGCACCTATCATCTTCATTGTTATCATCTAAGATATAGGTACACAAAATTTCATGTAATTCTACAACTTTTTCACCGTTGAATTAGTGGGTTCAAAATTAATGGTTTACCGAAAATAGAACTTTTTACATTGCTAATTCAACGGTGAAAAAGTTGTAGAATCACATGAAATTTGGCGTACCCACAGTTTAGATGAAAATGATGAAGATGATAGATTCCGATCGTTTAAAACACGATGTGGGGCGTATTGTTTCGACGGCATAGGAGGAAATTCCTTCCTATGGCCACTTTCCTCCATATATATATATATATATATATAATGCAAATACCCAAGAGGTTCACACTTCTCTTTTTTCCTAGAAAAAAAGAAAAAAGAAGAAAAATCTTCACCTCTCAAGTCCTCCACATCATCTTTCTCACCTCTTAAGCCCTCCACATCATCATCTCTATCTCCTCCCATAAAACAATTAATTGTTTATCTAGAATCCTCCACATCATCAATCCTCCTTTTATAGAAAAATAAATAAATAAAACTCTAGAATCTTCTATATCTCTCACCTATCTCCTCCTTTCTCAAATTTTTTCAAACTAACACGTGCAACGTACATGCATAAATTCCAGTATCTCTATATATAAATCATCTCTATCTCCTCCCATAAAACAATTAATTGTTTATCTAGAATCCTCCACATCATCAATCCTCCTTTTATAGAAAAATAAATAAATAAAACTCTAGAACCATCCATATCTCTCCCCCATCTCCTCCCTTCTCAAATTTTTTCAAACTAACACGTGCAACACACATGCATAAATTTTAGTATCTCTATATATAATGCAAGTACCCAGATCCACCATTTTCCTTTTTTCTAGAAAAACAGAAAAAATGAGAAAAATCCTCACCTTTCAAGCCCTCCACATCATCTCTCTCACCTCTTAAGCCCTCCATATCATCTCTCTTTCTCCTACCAAAAAACAATTAATTGTTTATCTAGAACCCTCCACATCTCTCTCCCCTCTTCTCAAATTTTTTTAAACTAACATGTGCAACGCACGTGCAAAAATCTCTATATATAATGCAAATACCCTTGGTTAGAGGTTCACCGTTCTCCTTTTTTTTAGGAAAAAAGAAAAAAGAGAAAAATCCTCACCTCTCAAGCCCGCCGCATCATCTCTTTCATCTCTTAAGCCCTCCACATCATCATCATCTCTCTCTTCCCATAAAACAATTAATTGTTTATCTAGAATCCTCCACATCATCAATGTTTTTTTCTAAAATAAATAAATAAATAAAACTCTAGAACCCTCCACATCTCTCTCCCTGTCTCTCCCCTTCTCAAATTTTTTTAAACTAACACGTGCAACGCACGTGCATAAATTCTAGTATATATAATGCAAATACCCTTTGTATAGAGGTCCACCCCTCTTCTTTTTTCTAGAAAAAAAGGAGAAAAATGCTATATTCTCAAGCCTCCACATCATCAAAAAAACCTCCACATAATCAAGAAACATCCACATCTCTCTCTCTTCTCCGAAAAAGATTAATTTTTTAATTATCATCAAACAAACCTCCGCATCTCTCTCTTTTTCCAAAAAATCAATTTTTTAATTAACACGTTCAACGCACGTGCACAAAATCTATATATATATATATATATATATATATATATATATATATAGTGCAAATACCCTTGGCTAAAGGTCCACCATTCTCATTTTTTCTAGAAAAAATGAGAAAATGAGAAAAATCCTCATCTCTCAAGCCCTCCATATCATTTCTCACACCTCTCAAGCCCTCCACGTCATCTCTCTCCCCTAAAAAACAATTAATTGTTTATCTAGAACTTTCCATATTATCTCTCTCAATATATATATATATATATATATATATATATATATATATATATAATGCAAATAGGGGTTGATTAGAGGACCCTTTCCTAATTATTTTCAAAAATAAATAAGACTCTAAAACCCTCCGCATTTCTCTCTCCTCCCATTCTATTTTTTAAAAAAACTAACACGTGGAACGCACGTGCATAAATTCTCTCTCTCTATATATATATATTCTATATATAACGCAAATACCCTTAGTTAGAGGTCCACCCTTTTCCTAGAAAAAAAGAAAAAAGGAGAAAAATTCTTCCCTCCCAAGCCGTCCACATCATCTCTGTCATCTTTTAAGCCCTCCACATCATCATCTCTCTCTCTTCCCATAAAACAATTAATTATTTATCTCGAATTCTCCACATCATCAATCCTCTTTTTTTCTAAAAAATAAAGAAATAAAACTCTAGAACGCTCCACATCTCTCCCCCCATATTCCTTCTAAAAATTTTTTAAACTAACACGTGCAACGCGCGTGTTCTAGTATATATAATGCAAATACCCTTGGTTAGAGGTCCACCGCTCTCCTTTTCAAGAAAAAAAGAAAAAATGAGAAAAATCATCATCTCTCAAGCTCTATACATCATCTCTTTTACCTCTCAAGCCCTCCACGTCATCTCTCTCTCCCCTAAAAAACAATTAATTGTTTATCAAAAACCTTCCATATCATCTATCACAATATCCCTCTCTCTATATATAACGCAAATACCCTTGGTTAGAGGTCCGCCCCTTTCCTTTTTTCTCGAAAAAAAGGAAAAATGAAAAAAATCCTCATCTCTCAAGCCCTCCACATCATCTCTCTCACCTCTCAAGCCCTCCACTTCATCTCTCTCTCTCCTAAAAAACAATTAATTGTTTATCAAGAACCTTCTATATATATATATATATATATATATAATGCAAATAAGGGTTGGTTAGAGGACCCTCTTCCAATTTTTTTAAAAAATAAATAAGACTCTAGAACTCTCTACATTTCTATCTCTCCTTTTAAATTTTTTAATCTAACACGTGCAACGCACGTGCATAAATTTTAGTATATATAATGCAAATACTCTTGGTTAGAGATCCACCCTTCTCCTTTTTTCTAGAAAAATGAAAAAAAATTCTCACCTATCAAGCCCTCCACATTATCTCTCTCACCTCTCAAGCCTTTCACATCATCTCTCTCTTCTAAAAAATAATTAAAAAACAATTAATTGTTTATCTAGAACTTTCTATATCATCTCTCCCAATATATATCGCTATATATAATTCAAATACTCTTGGTTAGAGATCCACCCTTCTTCTTTTTTCTAGAAAAATAGAAAAAATGAGAAAAATTCTCACCTTTCAAGCCATCCACATCATCTCTCTCACCTCTCAAGCCTTCCACATCATCTCTCTTCTCCTCCCCTAAAAAACAATTAATTGTTTATCTAGAATCTTCCATATCACCTCTCAATATTTTTAAACTAACACGTGCAACGCACGTGCATAAATTCAAGTAGTTGATAATGTTATTTCTGAAAAGAAAGGAATTTTCATGAGTTAGTTATTGGACTTTATAACTGTTATATCTCTATATATAATGCAAATACCCTTGGTTAGAGGCCACCCTTCTTCTTTTTTCTTGAAAAATAGAAAAAATGAGAAAAATCCTCACATTTCAAGCTATCCGCATCATCTCTCTCACCTCTCATCTCTATATATAACGCAAATACTCTTGGTTAGAGGTCCACCATTCTTCTTTTATCTAGAAAAATGAGAAAAATTCTCACCTTTCAAGCCATCCACAACATCTCTCTCACCTCTCAAGCCCTCCACGGCATCTCTCTTTTCCTCCCCTAAAAAACAATTAATTGTTCATCTAGAATATTCCGTATTACCTCTCAATTTTTTTAAACTAACACGTGCAATGCACGTGCATAAATTCTAGTATATACAATGCAAATACCCTTGGTTAGAGGTCCACACTTCTCTTTTTTTCTAGAAAAATGGGAAAAATTCTCATCTCTTAAGCCCTCCACATCATCTCTCTCACCTCTAAAACCCTCAACGTCATCTCTCTCTCCTAAAAAACAATTAATTGTTTATCTAGAACCTTCCATACCATATCTTCCAATACACACACACACACACACTCTTTCTCTCCTAAAAAACAATTAATTGTTTATCTAGAACCTTCCATATCATCTCTTCCAATATATATATATATATATATATGCAAAGACACTAGAACCCTCTACATTTCTTTCTCTCCCATCTTCTTAAATTTTTTAAATTAACACGTGCAACGCACGTGCATAAATTCTATATATATATTGCAAATACCCTTGGTTAGATGTCCACACTTCTTCCTTTTTTTAGAAAAATAGAAAAAATGAGAAAAATCCTCACCTCTCAAACCCTCTACATCATCTCTCTCACCTCTCAAGCCCTCCACCTCAACCCTCCCATTTTTTTAAAAATACATCTCTATATATAATGCAAATGGACTTGGTTAGAGATCCACCCTTCTCCTTTTTTCTAGAAAAAAAAGAAAAAAGAAGAAAAATTCTCACCTCTCAAGCCCTCCACATCATCTCTCTCACCTCTTAAGCCCTCCACGTCATCTCTCTCTCTCCTCCCAAAAAACAATTAATTGTTTATCTAGAACCCTCCATATCATCTCTCCTGAACAAACAAACATATATATATATATATATATATATATATATATATATATATATATATAATGGAGGAAAGATGCCATAGGAGCGAATTTCCTCCTATAACGTCGAAAAAATACATCTTCTCTCATTTTTTCCGCCGGTCGGCAACCACCATCTTCATCGTTATCATCTAAGATGTGGGTACACCAAATTTCATGTGATTCTACAACTTTTTCACCGTTAATTTAGCAATGTAAAAAGTTCTATTGTCGGTAAACCGTTAATTTTGAACCCATTAAATCAACGGTGAAAAAGTTGTAGAATCATATGAAATTTGGTGTACCGACATCTTAGATGATAACGATAAAGATGGTGGGTGCCGATCATCGGAAAAAATGAGAGAGGGTGTATTTTTTTGACGGCATAGGAGGAAATTCCTTCCTATTTCCTCCATTAACCTCATACACACACATACACACACACACACATACATATATACACATACATACATACATATATACACATACATACACATATATAAATACACACACACATACACATACATACATACATACATATATACACATACATACACATATATAAATACACACACACATATATGTATATATATAACCCTTCACATCATCTCTCTCTCCCTTCTTCCAAAAAATAATTAATTATTTAATTAACATGTGCAACGCACGTGCACAAATTCTAGTCTATTTATAATGCAAATACCCTTGGTTAGAGATCAAACCTTCTCTTTTCTTCCAGAAAAAAAAAGAAGGAGAAAAATCCTCACCTCTAAAGCCCTCCACACCATTTCTCTCACCTCTAAGGCCCTCCATATCATCTCTCTGTCATAAGAAACAATTAATTGTTTATCTAAATCCTTCCATATCATCTCTCCCAATATATCTCTATATATAATGCAAATACCCATAGTTAGAGTTCCACCATTCTCTTTTTTTCAAGAAAAAAGGAGAAAAATCCTCACCTCTCAAGCCCTCCACATCACATCCCTCACCTCTTAAGCCCTCCACATCATCCCCCTCTCCTCCTAAAAAACAATTAATTGTTTATCTAGAACCCTCCACATCATCAATCCCTTTTGTTTAAAAAAATAGAAATAAATAAAACTCTAAAACCCTCCACATCTCTTTCCTTCTCTCCCCTTTCTAATTTTTTTTAAACTAACACGTGCAACGCATGCGCATAAATTCTAGTATATATAGTGCAAATACCCTTGGTTAGAGGTCCACCCTTCTTCTTTTTTCTAGAAAAATAAAAAAAAATGAGAAAAATACTCACCTCTCAAGCCCTCCACATCATCTCTCTCACCTCTCAAGCTCTCCACCCCAACCTTCCCCTTTTTTTAAAAATAAATAAATAAGACTCTTAAACCCTCCACATTTCTCTCTCTTTCTTTCTCAATTTTTTTTAAACACGTGCAATGCACATGCATAAATTCTAGTATCAAATACCCTTGGTTAGAGGTCCGCCCTTCTCCTTTTTCTTAGAAAAATAGAAAAAATGAGAAAAATTCTCACCTCTTAAACCCTCCACATCATCTCTCTTACCTCTCAAGCCCTCCACATCATCTCTCTCTCTCTTCTAAAAAATAATTAATTATTTATCTAAAACATTCCATATCATCTCTCCAAATATATATATTTATCGTTTCTATATACATCTAGAACCTTCCATATCATCTCTCTCTCTCTCTCTCTCTCTCTATATATATATATATATATATATATATATATATAATGCAAATACCCTTGGTTAGAGATCTACCCTTCTTCTTCTTTCTTCGAAAATAAAAAAAGGAGAAAAATCCTCACCTTTCAAGCCCTCCACATCATCTCTCTCTCCTAAAAAACAATTAATTGTTTATCTAGAACCTTCCACACACACACATATATACACCCTTGGTTAGAGGACTGCCTTTTTTCCCCCTAGAAAAACAGAAAAAATGAGAGAAATCCTTACCTCTCAAGCCCTCCACGTCACCCCTCTCTCTCCCCTAAAAAACAATTAATTGTTTATTTAGAACCTTCCATATCATCTCTCCCAATATATATATATATATATATATATATATATATATATATATATATACTCTCTCTCCTAAAAAACAATTAATTGTTTATCTCTCTCTCTCTCTCACACACACACACACACACATATATAATGCAAATACCCTTGGTTAGATATCCATCTTTCTCCTTATTTCTAGAAAAATAAAAAAATGAGAAAAATTCTCACCTCTTAAGCCCTCCACATCATCTCTCCCACCTTTGAAGCCCTCCAACTCATTCCTCCCCATTTTAAAAATGAATAAATAAAACTCTAAAAACCTCCACATTTCTCTCTTCCCTTCTCAAATTTTTTTAAACACCTGCATAAATTCTAGTATATATAATGCAAATAACCTTGGTTAGAGCTCCACCCTTCTCATTTTTTCTAGAAAATGAGAAAAAATGAGAAAAATCCTTATCTCTCAAACCCTCCACATCATCTCTCTCATCTCTCAATCCCTCCATCTCATCCCTCCACCTTTTTAAAAATAAATAAATAAGATTCCAGAACCCTTCACATCTCTCTCTCTTCCCTTCTCCATTTTTTTAAACACGTGCAACGCACGTGCATAAATTCTAGTATATCTTCTATATATAATGCAAATACCCTTTGTTAGAGGTCCACACTTTTCAGTTTTTCTAGAAAAATAGAAAAAACGAGAAAAATTCTCACTTCTTAAGCCCTCTACACCATCTCTCTCACCTCTGAATCCCTCCACATTAACTCTCTCTCTCTTAAAAAACATTCAATTGTTTATCTAGAACCTTCCATATCATCCCTCCCAATATATATATATATATCCATATCATCTCTCCCAATACACACACACACACACACTCTCCCCTAAAAAACAATTAATTGTTTATCTCTCTCTCTCTCTCACACACACACACATATAAAGCAAATACCCTTGGTTAGATATCCACCCTTCTCCTTATTTCTAGAAAAATAAAAAAATGAGAAAAATTCTCACCTTTCAAGCCCTCCACATCATCTCTCCCACCTTTGAAGCCCTCCAACTCATTGCTCCCCATTTTTAAAAATGAATAAATAAGACTTTACAACCCTCCATATTTCTCTCTCTTCCCTTCTCAAATTTTTTTAAACACCTGCATAAATTCTAGTATATATAATGCAAATAAACTTGGTTAGAGCTCCACCCTTCTCCTTTTTTCTAGAAAATGAGAAAAAATGAGAAAAATCCTTATCTCTCAAATCCTCCACATCATCTCTCTTATCTCTCAATCCCTCCATCTCATCCCTCCACCTTTTTAAAAATAAATAAATAAGATTCCAGAACCCTCCACATCTCTCTCTTCCCTTCTAAATTTTTTTAAACACGTGCAACGCACGTGCATAAATTCTAGTATATCTTCTATATATAATGCAAATACCCTTTGTTAGAGGTCCACACTTTTCAGTTTTTCTAGAAAAATAGAAAAAACGAGAAAAATTCTCACCTCTTGAGCCCTCTACACCATCTCTTTCACCTCTAAATCCCTCCACATCAACTCTCTCCCTCTCTTAAAAAACATTCAATTGTTTATCTAGAACCTTCCATATCATCCCTCCCAATATATATATATATATATATATATATATATATATATATATATATATATATATATATATATTGCAAATGCCCTTGGTTATATGTCCACCCTTCTTCTTTATTGTAGAAAAAGAGAAAAAAGAGAAAAATCCTCACCTCTCAAGCCCTCCACTTCATCCCGCTCTCTCCTATAAAAAAAACAATTAATTGTTTATCTAGAACCTTCCATATCATCTCTCCCAATACACACACACACACACTCTCTCCCCTAAAAAACAATTAATTGTTTATCTCTCTCTCTCTCACACACACACACACACATATAAAGCACATACCCTTGATTAGATATCCACCCTTCTCCTTATTTCTAGAAAAATAAAAAAATGAGAAAAATTCTTACCTTTCAAGCCCTCCACATCATCTCTCCCACCTTTGAAGCCCTCCAACTCATTGCTCCCCATTTTTAAAAATGAATAAATAAGACTTTACAACCCTCCATATTTCTCTCTCTTCCCTTCTCAAATTTTTTTAAACACCTGCATAAATTCTAGTATATATAATACAAATAAACTTGGTTAGAGCTCCACCCTTCTCCTTTTTTCTAGAAAATGAGAAAAAATGAGAAAAATCCTTATCTCTCAAACCCTCCACATCATCTCTCTCATCTCTCAATCCCTCTATCTCATCCCTCCACCTTTTTAAAAATAAATAAATAAGATTCTAGAACCCTCCACATCTCTCTCTTTTCCCTTCTCATTTTTTTTAAACACGTGCAACGCACGTGCATAAATTCCAGTATGTCTTCTATATATAATGCAAATACTCTTTGTTAGAGGTCCACAATTTTCAGTTTTTCTAGAAAAACAGAAAAAATGAGAAAAATTCTCACCTCTCAATCCCTCCACATCAACTCTTTCTCTCTCTCTCTTAAAAAACATTCAATTGTTTGTCTAGAACCTTCCATATCATCCCTCCCAATATATGTATATGTATATATGTATATGTATATATATATATATATATATATATATATATATATATATATATATATGTATATGTATATGTATATATATATATATGTGTATATATATATATGTGTGTGTGTGTGTGTGTGTGTGTGTGTGTATATATATATATATTGCAAATACCCTTGGTTATATGTCCACCCTTCTTCTTTATTGTAGAAAAAGAGAAAAAAGAGAAAAATCCTCACCTCTCAAGCCCTCCACTTCATCCTGCTCTTTCCTATAAAAAAACAATTAATTGTTTATTTAGAACCTTCCATATCATCTCTCCCAATATATATATATATATATATATATATATATATAATGGAAGAAAGAGGCCATAGGAGGGAATTTCCTCCTATGGCGTCGAAAAGATACAATTTCCATCGTGTTTTCCGACGATCGGCACCCATCATCTTCATCGTTATCATTTAAGATATGGGTACACCAAATTTCATGTGATTCTACAACTTTTTCACTGTTGAATTAGTGGGTTCAAAATTAACGGTTTATCGACAATAGAACTTTTTACATTGCTAAATCAATGGTGAAAAATATGTAGAATCACATGAATTTTGGCGTACCCACATCTTAGATGATAACGATGAAGATGATGGATTCCGATCGTCGGAAAACACGATGGAGATCGTATTGTTTCGACGTCATAGGAGGAAATTCTCTCATATGGCATCTTTCCTCCATTATTCTCATATATATATATATATATATATATATATATATATATATATATATATATAATACAAATACCTTTTGTATAGAGGTCCACCCCTTTCCTTTTTTCTAGAAAAAAAGGAGAAAAACCCTACATTCTCAAGTTAAAAAGATTTCCACATAATCTAGAAACATCCACATCTCTCTCTCTTCTCCGAAAAAGATTAATTTTTTAATTATTATCAAAGAAACCTCCACATCTATCTTTTTCCAAAAAATCAATTTTTTAATTAACACGTGCAACGCACGTGCACAATATATATATATATATATATATATATATATATATATATATATATATATATATATATATATAATATAGTGCAAATACCCTTGGTTAAAGGTCCACCCTTCTTATTTTTTCTTGAAAAAATGATAAAATGTGAAAAATCCTCATCTCTTAAGCCCTCCATATCATCTCCCACACATTTTAAGCCCTCTACATCATCTCTCTCCTAAAAGACAATTAATTTTTTATCCAGAACATTCCATATTATCTCTCCCAAATACTCTAGAACCCTCCACACTAACGCGTGCAACGCACGTGCATAAATTATATATATATATATATATATATATATATATATATATAATGCAAATACCCTTGGTTAGAGATTCACTCTTCTCTTTTTTTCTAGAAAAAATGAAAGAAGGAGAAAAATTCTCACCTCTCAAGCCCTCCACATCATCTCTCTCACCTTTCAGGCCCTCCACATCATCTCTCTGTCCTAAAAAACAATTAATTGTTTATCTAAATCCTTCCATATCATCTCTCCCAATATATATATATATATAATGCAAATACTCTTGGTTAGAGGTCCACCCTTCTTTTTTTTTCTAAAAAAATAGAAAAAATGAGAAAAATCCTCACCTCTCAAGCCCTCCACATCATCTCTCTCACCTCTCAAGCCCTCCACTTCAACCCTCCTTTTTTTTAAAAATAAATAAATTAGACCCTATAACCCTACACATTTCTCTCTCTTTCCTTCTTAATTTTTTTAAACACGTGCAACGCACGTGTATAAATTCTAGTAAATATATAATGCAAATACCATTTGGTTAGAGGTCCACCCTCTCATTTTTCCTAGACAAATGGAGAAAAATCCCCACCTCTCAGGCCTTCCACATCATATCTTTTTTCTTCCAAAAAACAATTAATTGTTTATCTAGAACTCTCCATACCATCTCTCTCTCTCTCTCTCTCTATATATATATATATATATATATATATATATATATATATATATATATATATATATATATATTGACTGTTGTTGTGTTGTGCTCACTCTATATCGAAGTAAAGAGGCAAAATTCATAAAATTTAATTTTTTAAGCAAGCACAACCAATTTAACCTAAGTGATCAAACCATAACTCTAAACTAGCAAGCTACAAGAGATCTATCTACTATGGGAGAAGATTATACCGATAAACACGTGTCCTTCGGGTCTTCACTCCTCTTCTTAAGCTCTTTCGGGTCTCCTAGATCAACCTTAATGGCCGGCCTCCTCGGTCCTAATTGATCCACCAGAGAGTCTGTAATCCAAGCTTAGCTTCACTAATGAAGCAACTTAGCTTCACTAATGAAGCAACTTAGTTTTCTAATCTAGGTTTGCTAATCTAGGTTACCAAGGAGATGTAGTGAGCGTTTAGTAGTAGTTATCTATCTCGAATCCTTTGGTTCTCAGCACATGAGAATGATAAGGATTTGCAAGAGAATAAACTCAAGAAGATGAAGAGAAAAGAGCAAGTGAAGAAAATGATCAAGTCTTGAATGAAGAATGGCTAAGGTTTTTCTTATGAAGTATTTTTCCGTTTTTAAAACCACAACTATACTCCGATAGTGTTTGCAATAAATACCAAAGCCATACTTCGCCCATGCTTCATACCATCTCACCCTTTCCGCCTCATTTTCTATTTTCAACAAAATAGAAAAATGCATGATGAGGTTTCATCTTCTAGAAGGTATTTTGTATAAATAAAAAATACTTTCTACCTTATATATATACCCGTATTCGTACCAAAATATGAATATCCAAGAGATAGAATAATACCATTAAAATAATACTAGAATTAAATCAATATCCGATTTATTGAACCGCTTTAATCGTAAGCCTGCTGGTATTATCAACCGTCCGATCGAAAACCTAAATAACACTAGAATATACATATCGAAATGTGTATATGCAAATTATTAGATCAATACCTGATTTAATAATCCGGCTTAATCCTAAACCGGCGAGTATTATCGTTCGATCGAAAACCTGCTTGATCGAAAACATGGATGACACTAGAATATACATATCGAAATATGTATATGTAAATTATTAAATCAATACCTGATTTAATAATTCGGCTTAATCCTAAGCCGGCTAGTGTTATCATTCGATCGAAACCCTGCACGTATAAACATACGGCTGTTTCCCCCAATCAGAGCAAAGCTCTGTTTTGAAATTCAAAATTCAAAAATTGAAGCAACGCTTCAGATCCAGCACTAGGCGCGCTGTGCGCCACGTGTCAAACACGGATGCACTAGCGCCAGGTGCGCTGTGCCCTAGGCAGTGCACTCCCAATCAGAGCAAAGCTCTGTTTTGAAATTCAAAATTCAAAAATTGAAGTAACACTTCAGATCCAGTGCTAGGCGCGCTGCGCGCCACGTGTCAAACACGGATGCGCTAGCGTCAGGTGCGCTGCGCCCTAGGCAGTGCACCATGTGTGCGCTAGCGCTAGGCGCGCCGCGCGCCACGTGTCAAACACGAGCGCGCTAGCGCAGGCTGCGCTGCGCTCTGAGCAGCGCACCACGTGTTAAACGTGGGTGCGCTAGCGCAAAGTGCACTGCGCTTTGAGCAGCGCACCATGTGCAAAGCACGGGTGCGCCAGCGCTGAAATTAAAAAATTCCCCACCGTTAGATCAAAAGATCTAATAATAATGATAAATCATTAATTAATCAGAATTAAAATTCTATTATAGAAAGATTTTCTCTATCTTGTTAAAATCAAGAAGATTATCTTCTGTAAAACAGAAGCCCTAGAATCAAAGATCCAATGGTGGGGAAACATCTCCTAATCAATCAGAAAAAGATCTCTTTAACTGATTTAACAAATCAATTTGCCCTATATAAAGGCCCCAAGATTTCAAGTCTGATATAGAAAAAAACCCATAAACTTTGAAAAAAATTCAAAGAAAGAGAACAAGCTCTTGAGAGAAGATTATTTCTTCAAGGTAAAGATCATGAACGATGAACACATAGATGAAATCATCTCATAAAAAGAAGAATTATCTTCTTAAAAGATCATAGATCTACAAAGACCAAGGTCTTTTATAAAAAGATCAAAAGATCTCATCACAAGAACAAAGAAGTGCTTACTTTATTCACAGATCATTGATCTATAAAGGCAAAGCCTTTCAAAAATAAGAACCGTTGTTCTTGAATCTTGAGACAAAGTCTCTTTTAAAAGAACATAAATTTATTCACAGATCATAGAAATTGATCAAATGCGCTTTGCGCTATTGAAATGTGCCTTGCACTCTTGAACTGCGCTTCTGCGCTCTCTGGACCGGCGCTCTGCGCCAAAATGCGCCACGTGTCAACCACGCATGCAACTTGCGCTTTGCGCTTCTGAAATAGCACACTGCGCTCATAGGCTGGCGCTCAGCGCCAAGCGCGCCACGTGTCACTCACGTGTGCGCCTCTAAATTGACAGCGCAATGCGCTCATGGACTAGCGCTTATAAACTGGCGCAATGCGCCCACCATCTGGCGCTTAGCGCCAAGCGCGACACGTGTCCTTCTTGTATGCGCTACTTGACAGAAGCGCACTGCGCTCTTTAACTGACGCAAAGCGCCTGGTGCGCCACGTGTCACCCTGACAAACATAAATTGTTCTGATGAATGCTCTGCATTCAATACAAGACAAAAAATGTCAAGATCTAATGCTCAGCATTATTAAAAGGGCCAAGCCCAAATAAAGGCTCAATAGCCAGAACAATAAAATGTTAAACATTTATTGGATTTAGCCCAAAATTGGCCAAAAGTCCTCAATTTATATTTAATTGAGCACATCTGCTCATAAATATTTCAACAGATCTTAGTTCCAAATCGGACTATAGATCTTTCGACCAACTCACACCGATTCGAGGGTACATCTCTTTACTCCTCTGATATTTGTCGTTGTAATCCTTCAACATCTTCAGAGAGGTGACGGGTCCCGACAAACATACATTTCACGGACTGTAGGGTCCTTAAACTCATGGACTACGATGTCCTTAAACTTTATAGACTATGACGTCTTTAAACTACGGACTGCGGGGTCCCTTTAAACCCACGGACTACGATGTCCTTAACCTTGACTGTGAGGTCGTTAAACTCGCGGACTACGATGTCCTTAAACTGGTAATCGACCGCAATGTCCCTAAACTAAACAATAGAGTCCAAATGCTCTTTTGTTGGATCTAAATGATCCCGTTAAATTGATCTTAGTCTAAACATTAGACTAACGTATTCTTAACTAATGTTTAAGTTGATTGTAGTCTCAAATGAGACTAACATATCCTTAAACCCAAACCAAAACCCAAATCTAAGAAGATACGGATTTGGACTAATCCACGCCCTACGAGCGACAACATAAATTAGTCTCCGTATACAATCCACGGGCAACCACAAACAAAACAAACACCCACGACACGAAGTGACCATCTGGAGAAGGAGAAAGTTGTTACCGCGATGCGGTAGCGTAATTAACTGCAGGGGCTTGCGCCTGCAGGGAAGAGCGTCCCCCCAATCAAAAACCCCTCAAACGAGGGGGAATCTGACGAAGTCTGCTACATCGGCCGCATCCGTTTAAACCTTCGATACATTGTGTCATAAATCAACTTGGTATCTTCGGAGAGGTGGACGGATAGCACCAAATAGCATCTGCCCCCAAATTCAGGCAAGACGGACCTACGCGGTCGCGTCTCTGTGTTCGGCGGTAAACAACGACAACCAGATCGTTTCTCCTGGATCAAAACAAACCCTCCGTGTGGGACTCTAAAGACTCGACGATACGCTGGCAGTGGGTTTAACCACAAGCACGTTAGCGGCACTAGCTGTACATAACGGCTACCCAGGTACCTGTCGAAAAGGAAGGCCGACGAGCAAGCCCATCCGGACCCCTACTGAGCCTATCCGTGGCAATCTCCATACAATCTGATCTCTTCGTCTAAGAGTATCGCATACCGGGTCTAGGGGATGGTAAACGTCAGACCCTTACTGTCCTGATAAGTCGTGTCGATTTGGCTCATGACCAATCCGAGAACCTACTGATCTAACCATCAGTAAATCTCAACTGCCTTGGCCAATGTCTTATGGTTCTAGCCAACCGAACACAGTGCGATATCGACTCCCAATACCGGGATAGACGAATCCCTGACAATCACTCATTGGCTCCATGTGGCTCGAGACTGTACCCAACTAAAACCTGTTTGCACGACTCAGTAGAGCCGTGGTAGCATAGTGATCAAAGCACAGTGGGAACTCACACGAGACAAACGATGATCTCAGGTCCTAAGACTAACTTATACTTATGTCACCTGAGAACCGCTATCTGACGATAGGTATAATACCATCTAGAGGTTCTCGACGAGTCCGTCCAGTGTACTCACCTCCAGTGAGCACTTGTATACAATCTTAGGTAATCACACGAATGGTTGTAGGACCAACCACCGCTCCTCGTCGGGGTCTAGAGACGTATACACAAGTCTACTCTGGAATATTAATGTCCGGTCTCGATATTCCTGCAACTTGGGATCTTTAAGGATGTGCTCATCATAATGCTGGTAGTGAAGCAAAATTCTATGGGCTTTATCAACATGTATCCGCCATATATAATATCGAGTATAATATATGCACATGTTAAGATAAAAACAAACCAAAATAGTATACTACTCTATCGAGTCTTCATCAATATGTGTAAACAATATAAAACAGTTGTAACACCCGAGCTCAATAGTACTATTTATATTACTAGTTGAGGGTGTGGTTTGCTCATTCCAATTTTCCTGATTTTCTAGTGTTTATTGCTAAATTTTACCCGGTTAAGTCATTTTGGCACATAACAAATTTTAACTCCGAAAATGAAATTTAAGATGTCCATGTTAGCCTACTCGTCGCCACTAGTCGCGTGGTAGCGTCCGCGTGTCGAGATTCCGTTTCGTTTGGCTAAACGGGCAAGTTTGGGCGACTACGCGCGCGTGCAAGTGTCCGACTTGGGGGCATACATTTTAATCATTAAACACCTCTTTTCAAAATTTGGAACCCGCTTAAAATCCTATAATTTGAATTTGGAGCATTTGGGCGCAACCCGGGCGCGATTTGGAAATGTTTCATTTCACGCCAAAAAGGGCCCATTTAAACTTAATATCGAATATATATATTTATACATTCTAATCTTTTTCCTCAACAGTTTAATCCCTCAAAATCCTTCTCATATTTTTCCCTGGCCAATCACGAGCCATCTTTTCCCTCGTGGGCCCCCTCCTTCTATCTCTCTCTCTGCCTCTCTCCTCTTTCTCTCTCTCTCTCTATCTCAACAACGCTTTCTCTCTCTCTATCTATCTCAACAACTCTCTCTCTCTCTCTTCCCATATATTTAACCCACGCATGCAGCCGCCTCTCTCACCATTCCCTTTCTTCACGAGAACTCGACGCGAACCCTAACCCTAGCTCACGCAGTCTCACCGCCGGCCTCCTCGCGACCTCGCCGTCGCCGCCCTCACCACCACGACCTCCACCGCACCCACCTACCCTCTTCCTCCCGCTCCTCCCCGCGCCTGCGACCCATTCCCGACCTCGCCTCCACCCTCGTAAACCTCGCCGTCGACGCCACCCGTCGTCGTCGACGACCCCGCGACCCCCTTTCACCCTACTCGTCGAGACCTCGTCGTCGTTTCCTTCCTCCCCTCGCCGGAACAGTAAACCCGAGCCCTAACCCATCGCCTACCCCGCTGTTCGCCGGAGAAACGTGCCGGCGACCTCGTCGACGCCACCTCCGACCACCTCCCTCTCTCCCACGACCACCAGAGCCGACCACACTCCTCTCCAACTCGCCGCAGCACACTACCCTGCACACCCGAGGCCTTTCCCCTTGCTGCAGCCGCCGCCGTCGTTTCGCCGGCGATCCAGTGCTGTCGAGCCATCGTGTTTGCACCCTGTTTCTTCCCTGTAAGTTTCCTTCTCCTTCCTTTTGGTACAACACCCCCCGCTGGTCCGTATCGTGAATGCGTAGTTTTGTTTGCTAACTTTGTTGTTCTGTTTGCTGCCGGATCCGACCGTGCCGTCTGGCGAACCCGACGCTCCAGCGAAGCTCCTGGTCCGTGTGATTCCGTTGACCTCTGTTGGGACTCGATCCGTGGCCCGTGCTTCCGTATCGTGGTTTCTACCGACATCGCACCCGTGTTTCGGTTTGCGGAACCGCCGAGGCAAGTATCCGAATACTTGCTTAACATGCTACAACTTAATCATCATGTTATAACCACACAACTAATATAACATCGATACCTTTTATAACTTAGAATTGCTAGCCACGATTATCCGTAACTTTAAATCAATGAAATCATTGCTCGTATTAACCGGTCTGCTATTAATTCATACTTAACTAATCAAACCAAGTAGATCATCCCCACTTCATTTGTTAAAATCACTCATGAGACAATTATTATGCTTAGTTCAAATTCATGTAACTCCATTGCGTATATTATCGATATTGTTTCGTCTTGTGGCTTTTGCACCTCAAAGGTGCGTGAACCGGATTAATATGAGAATACAAACATCACTGTGTTCACATAGAATAATATTTGTTATTTACTGTTTCCTGCTACTGTTCATTATTTGTTACTATACCTGTTATCATTATATACCTGATTGCATTACATATTGACCGATCTTGATACACCTGACACATGTACTGATACACCGGACACAACACCCTGTACATATCGACTCTACCTGTTGAAGGTAACCTGACCTGTTACCTGATCTCATGCCTAATGCCGATAACCCTGATCTTTCCTGCTGTCGATCCAGACAGACCCACTTTTACTTGACTTTGTGTTGGCATTAGCCCTTGACTACTGAATACCTGACCTGACATACATAGCTTGGGGGTATGGGGAAATCAAAGATGAACCTGACTTGTAACTCGACAGTTCACTACCGTTCGAGCGTACACATTCCTTTCTGTGCCTTACGGCATGTCTCGGTTTCAGCCGAGAATATTGTGGCCGTGATCCCGGGTATGTACGGGGTAATACCGAGTGTACACATTCCTTTCTGTGCCTTACGGCATGTCTCGGTTTCAGCCGAGAATATTGTGGCCGTGATCCCGGGTATGTACGGGATAATACCGAGTGTACACTTTCCTTTCTGTGCCTTACGGCATGTCTCGGTTTCAGCCGAGAATATTGTGGCCGTGGTCCCGGGTATGTACGGGATACTAATACTTTCCTTTCTGTGCCTTACGGCATGTCTCGGTTTCAGCCGAGAATATTGTGGCCGTGGTCCCGGGTATGTACGGGATACTATTGAGTTACATCGACGATTCATCAATTGGTTTCAAAGACTATAGAGTAGAAAACCTGATAGGACAGTTTAGTCACCACTGCACCTTACCCTGCTTGTTACCTCTTATTACTGCTTTATTCATGTTCATGCTTGCATTGTTTATTACCATGTTTATGCTATATACTTGATATCATGACGCGCTGACGTCTAGGTTTTGCATGGCCCAGATTCCGTACCTTTGTCGTCGACCGAGCAGGAGTACTTCAGCCAGCAGGCTGAACTGTGAGTTCTTTAGAGTTTACATTGTTTATGTCATTTCATTTCCAGATGTGAGCCCGCATTATGGGACATACTGTTATTTCATTATATTGGATCATTAGCTTCCGCACTTATTGTTTATTGAATCTTGTTATTATGGATTTGGACATGTATTAGTTTAGTTTATTTTACTGTTCTCGATATCTATACAACCGTAATGTGACTGTGGATGGATACTTCCTACCCACAGGTAGCATGGTTGGCTATGTCACGTGCCCAAATCTTGCGTACTCTGGGAAGCGGGGCGTGACAACAGTAATGGAAAGAAATACACATATTAAGACAAAGATAACTCAGATAATATACTATATACAACTTAGCAAGATTGTTCTGTACATATATATCTCTAGCATCTTATATAATACAGGCCTCTACGGCATACATATCCAACAATCTCTCACTTGCACTAAGGCCTGTAATTGGCTTTCCGAACACCCAATGTCTGCTCTAGGGCCAGTTGTTGGCGTTTCGCATACCCAACATCTCAAAAATTCGCTCAAACTGCGCTTGAGGGAGGGCCTTGGTAAATGGATCCGCCGTGTTTTCTTTCGTATCTACTTTCCGGACCTCAATCTCCCGGCGATCTACGATCTTCCTGATCAGGTGATATCGCCTCAAGATGTGTCTGGATTTCTGATGGGACCGTGGTTCTTTCGCTAAACCTATAGCTCTATTGTTATTGCAATAAAAAGGTATTGGATTTACAATGGACGTAAACGACTCAAGTTCAGCAATGGACTTCTTCATCCAGACTGCTTCTTTTGCGGCATCGTTGGCAGCAATGTATTCAGCTTCCATCGTCCAGTCTGCAACGGTGTCCTGTTTGGAGCTCTTCTAATAGACAGCCCCTCCGTTGAGGGTAAATACAAAACCCGAGACAGACTTGTTATCGTTCTTGTCACTTTGAAAGTTTGATTCGGTAAAGGACTCAACCTGAAGGTCTCCATTACCGTATACCAAGAACATCTCTTCAGTCCTTCTCAGGTACTTGAGAATGTTCTTCATAGCTGTCCAATGATTCTTACCCGGGTTCGATTGATACCTGCTTACCACGCTAAGCACTTATGCTACATCTGCTCTGGTACACAGTATCACATACATTATAGATCCTACCGCCGAAGCGTAGGGTATAGTGTTCATGCGAACTCTCTCCTCATCAGTCTTGGGAGACATCTCTTTGGAGAGAGTGATTCCGTGCAATGTAGGTATATTACCGCGCTTAGAATCTTCCATACTGAATCTCTTCAGTATGGCTTCTATGCACCTGAACTGTGAAAGTCCCAGCAATCTCTTGGATCTATCTCTGTAGATCTTAATCCCCAGAATATACGAGGCATTACCCATAAAGAGTGTTCAACACTCAATAAAAAAAACAAAAAGAAAGTGGGTGTCAGTACCCCAATAAATGTTAGCAGTATGTGCACAGAGAAAGGACTATATCCTAACAAGTGTCTAACACTTTATAAAGAAAAGAAGAGAGATGACAGAGACTCAGTGGGCTCAGCCCAAGTTAGCCAAACTCATAATCAACCGGGCCTATGCACTCTTTATTGGACTCAGTCCCAAACAAGATTATCAAATCTTTGATGAACATTCACCGGTTCAAGGGTACATCTCCACACCTCTGATACGTGTAGTTGTAATTCTTCAACGTCTTCAGAAAAGTGGAGGGTCCTAATAACCAATAGCTTTTGGTGCATCCCCAAATTGGCCAAATCAGAACCCCACAGCCTATGATGTCTTTAAACCCTACAGACTATGACGTCTTTAAACCATACAGACTCCGATGTCTCTAAACCTTACGGACTATGAGGTCCTTAAATTCCATGGACTATGATGTCCTTAAACCCAATGGACCGCAATATCCCTAAACTAAAACGATAGAGTCCAAATACTCTCTCTCTGGATTTAAATGATCCCAAAACCTTGCTGAGTAGATCTTAGTCTAAAATTAGACTAACGTATCCTTAACAAGCATTTAAGTTGATCTTAATCTAAAAATAAGATTAACGATCCTTAAAACCAACCCAAACCCAAATCTAAGAAAATATGGATTTGGACTAATCCATGCCCTACGGGCGACAACATAAATTAGTCTCCGTATACAATCCACGGGCAACCAAAAATAAAACAAACACACACGACACGAAGTGACCATCTGGAGAAGGAGAAAGTGGTTACCGATATGTGGTAGCGTAATTAAATGCAGGGGCTTGCGCCTGTAGGGATGAGCGTCCCCACAATAAAAAACCTCTCGTACACGAGGGGGAATCTGACGAAGTCTGCCACAACGGCCACATCTGTCTAAACCTCCGATATACGGTGCCATAAATCAACTTTGCATTTTCGGAGAGGTGGACAGATAAAACCAAATAGCATCTGCCCCCAAATTCAGACAAGACGTTTGTCTTCCCGGTTTTCGGTGGCGAACAGATTCTGGCACGCCTGATGGGACCTTTTCCTCTTTCCACTCCACACTTCGTGTGGTGTGTTTTTCCGCGATTAAATAATCGCGGTATATATGTTTGTGGTTGTCCTTGGGTGATGGGATACCGAAGCCGGTGTTTCGTCTCTATGAAGAATGGCGTTTGCTTCCACCCTAGCAACTCAAGCTCTGCCATATCCGGTGGAGTCAAGTATGGGTCACTTGCAGCCTCAAATCTCTGCAATCCGGCTCTTCAAGAAATCAACAGGCTTCTCTTTGATACCCCCACCTCTCACCCTCGGTGCCTCAACGCTGACGGAGAAAGCCCAAAGGAAGTCTGTCTTCCACAGGCTGGTTCCCCAAATTGCAGCTTTGCCAACGGAATCAGTCCTCAAACAACTGGCACCTGTCAAGGACCAAGGTCGATGTAGGGGGCAGAATATTCAAAATCTCAAAGGAAACATGGGGCAGGCTCAGCAAAATCCTGAGGCCAATCAAATCCCGGCCGTAAGAAACGGTCAACGTCGATATCGGTATAATACTGAATGAGCTGGGGGCAGTTCTTCATATGGTCATGTTTCAACCCCACTGGTGAATGTTGTTATTCCAACCGGGAACGGCTTCAAACTGTTGCGAAGGGTCAGAAAAAATTCTCCCACCGCAATATTGAAGGAATCTCCGCAGCCCATGGAGATCCCACGAGAGCAGAAACCAGTTCGCTCCCTAAAACAACTTTCCTTATCTATATATAAGGTGTGGAAGCAGGTGAAGGGAACTCATCCCGATACGGATCCTGATACAGTGGTTCCTCCTAAAACTAAAGCGGCTTTTCACAAAAAAGAAAGACCCAATAAAACTCAAGTTCCCGAAGTAAACTCCAAAGGGCAAAACTCCAAACACCCCAAGCCTGGGGGCATGGTAGTTCACATAGTATATTTAGTGAATTCCAAAGACGAAATTCGAGCTTCTACTAGTCACCGACCTCAAACTCGGTCCCTGACAAAGTTCAACTGCAACGTGAGAAGCTGCAGGAGATTCTCGCTCAGGCGGCAGCAAACGCTAAATCCATCGCCTAAGGAAAACCCCGAGGACGCATCCGACGAAAGAGTAGAGAAGGAGTCGGATATTGATTTCCTAAAGCGCGCTCTGAAAAAGAGGGATGATGAAGCGACAGAGATGTCCGTTAAAATGAACCAGACGGCCCTTCTGATTCAGAATATGGCTGGAAGGATGGTTCAATCAGAACCACTGACAAATGAACCGCCGGTAGTCGGTCTTAAAGATAAGGATGATATTTCAAATTCTCTGCAAATCTCATCAACAGCCGAAGAGGAAATGATTCCAAAAGCAAAGCCGGACACATATATCGCTCAGCAAGTCAAAACTCACTATGCCAGTGAAGCCTCGAATAGGCCAATCAAGACTGATCGACCGTATCCGGTATGGTACGATCAAATACAATACCCTCCATAGTACACACTTCCGACTCCACATATGCAAAGGAGCCGGTTATCCTCACTAGCGCATCGCGCGATTTAAATCCATGTGCGGTAACACCGGAGAGAATGATATATTTCTCTTCTGACAGTTCGTCGGTTGTCTGGCGTGCATTGCCTTCGAATGGTATGCGAAACTCCCGAATGACTCCGTGAATACCTTCGACGAGATGGATATGCCCTTCTATCAGGGATTCGCTAATGAGAACGAACACACTACCGTGACGGCGCTGGTCAACGAAAGGGTTAGACCGAATGAGACTTGGGTTCAATATGTTACCCGATGGCGAAATCTCTGGTCAAATACAAGCAATGCATCGATGAAGTTACAGCCAAGGGAATGTTCATAACCACCCTTGACCCAAATTCAAAGGCGTCCTCGTATACGGCCCTCTTCAAGCCGACGACCTTCCAAGAACTCATGGATAAAATGGCTCGATTGGATCAAATGGGTCAAGACTCTTTCTCATCCGATGATGATGAGTGAAAAGCAGATTCAAGGTGGTGTTTTTCACCTACGCTCAACAAAGATAAGCAGCTCTGAAGCAACCTGTCGCCAAAGTAGCGACGACATGGGTACTCGTTCCCCCGAGATATACGCAGGGGGCATATTTCTCACTGGCGGAAGAATCTCTATGTAAAACGGTCCTTTCTTCTCAAAGGACAGGAAGGATATTAGGGGGTCTACAAACATATCCTACAATCTAGTGGAATGCCCCGCTAAAAAAAGGAATAAAAACGGTATGTCCACAAGCAAAATGGACACGGATGAAAACCCGAAAGGGCGCCGTGAGCAAAAACAACAGGACTGCCAGCGAGCTTGTGAAAACCCGGAAGGGCGCAATCTCGTTAAAACAAAAAAAAGAAAAAAAACGGTATGTCCACAAGCAAGATGAGCACGGATGAAAACCCGAAAGGGCACCGTGAGTAAGAACAGCAGGACTACCGGCGAGCTTGTGGAAACCCAGAAGGGCCCAACCTCGCTAAAATAAATACACTTATGAGATCCTCATGACTCATGAGGAGAATCCCCCTGTGAGACCCTCACGGCTCATAGGATTCAAAAGCCTTAAGATACAGGGACCTGAACCTGTTCTTAAGCCGTCACATCTCTCAAATTTCCCTATAGGCGGTCCATATTGACCCCTGTGTACAATCCAGGGGCACGAATAAAAACTTCTTTGCCAAGTTCTACAAATGGCAAGAAATGTCCCATATGGTGAATAACATCTGTAAGTCCTCTCGACTTATAAGGAGAAAATACTCTTATGAGATCCTTACGACTTATAAGAGGAAAAACCACTTAGAAGTTCTCACGACTTCTAAAGAGAACATACACATACGAGATCCTCACGACTCGTAGGGAGAAATAACTTTGTGAGACCCTTACGGCTCATAAAGTCAAAAGTCTTAGTCGACAGGATCCTAACCCTGTCTACTAAGCCACCTTTATCCAAATCGACAGGGGCAAATGATGAGTCACTCCTGGCAATATCCCAGTTGTAGTGATACTGATGCCTAAACAGGTGTCAAACTCTAAGTCAAACTCTCCGGCAAGTGCCGTCCCTACAATCATCTAATGAAGAAGGGGACCCCGTTCGTATGGGATTAGAAATGCCAAAGTACACGGGACGAAATCAAGCAATACCTGCAGAATCCACCGGTACTGACTGCCCCGGTCAAAGGAAAGCCCATCATCCTATACACAACAGCCCTTGAAGGCTCTTTGGGCGCGCTATGGGCATAGGAGAATGACCAAGGGAAAGAGAGTGCCCTCTACTATTTGAGTTAAGTTCTCCTGGAGGCAAAAAACAACTACCCCTATCAAAAAACACTGCCTGGCGTTAATCTTCGCGATAACGAAGCTCAGACACTATGCTTTGGCGCATGAGGTCCATCTCATATCAAAAGTGGATCTTCTCAAATATTTGATGTCGAGAGCTATACTAATGGGGCGGCTCGCTAAATGGGCCCTACTCTTAATGGAATTCTCGATAACATACCGACCTCTCAAGGCAGTGAAAGGCCAGGCCATCACCGACTTCTTCGCCGAGCATCCGATACCTGCCGATTCACCCCTAAATTATGAATTGCCGGACGAGCACGCGTTTGACACGAGCGACAGGGAGAAAGGAAGGAGTGATACTCGATGGGAACTCTACTTCGATAGGGCATCGTCCATGAAGAAAAGAAAACACAACACCCCTATAATCAAATCGGGGGTAGGCCTTATCTTTGTGACTCCACAAGGAGGGATAATGCGCTTTGCCTTTTCCTTGACGGAGCCAAGAACAAATAATGAAGCGGAATATGAAGCTTTGATAGCAGCTCTTGAGATCGCTGTCGACATGGGAATCGAAGATCTCCTCATATACGGAGACTCCCAGTTGGTCGTTAGTCAAGTAAACGGTGACTATCAAATGTGCAAACCAGAGTTGGTAAAGTACGGTGAGAAAGTGCAACAATTGCTGACTCAAATACCTTCCTATATTCTAGAAAGCATACCGCGTACGGAAAATAGTAAGGTGGATGTATTAGCAAAACTCGCTAAAGAACTGGCTGACGAAAACTTTGATGACGTAAGAATCGTTGTACAAAGCCGTCGGGTTCTTACACTAGCAGAAATATTTCCAGAGTTGTTTGAAGAAAAGGAAGCGACCGAGCAAACAGCCATACAAATAGAGGACCAGGAAAATGCCAAGGATTGGAGAGAAGTCTTTATAAACTACTTCAAATCCAGTCAAACACCTGAAGATGCATCCTCAAGACATCAGCTCATGAAACGAGCTCTGTCTTTCGCCTTCGTCAACGATACTCTACATAAGAGATCGTTCGACTCTCTGTGGCTAAGATGCCCAGGAACAGAAGAAGCAAGGAGATTCGTACAAGAAACTCATAATGGACTCTACGGTTCTCATCAAGCCGGGCCAAAGATGAAGCTGAAGATCAAAAGGATGGGTTACTATTGGCCCACGATGATTCGGGACTGCTTTGAATACACGAAGCGATGTCATTCGTGCCAAATTCATGGAGACTTCATCCACCAGCATCCAAATCCGCTACACCCAATGGTAGCTAGTTGGCCGTTCGAAATGTGGGAACCGACATAATTGGGCCCATCGAACCAGCGTCATCCAGAGGACATCGGTTCATATTGGCGACAACCGATTACTTCTCCAAGTGGGCAGAAGCAGTACCGCTAAGAGAAGTGAAGACGGAGAACATCCTCCATTTCTTCAAGACACACGTCATTTATTGGTTCGGCACTCCGCGACGAATTATCTCCGATAACGGGCCAGCTTACAGAAGTCACAAAATCAGCTGCTTCGCACAGCAACATAATATAGACTGGAGACACTCTTCGGTCTATAATCCCCGAGCTAATGGTCTAGCTGAGGCTTTTAACAAGACCTTAACGAAGATCATAAAGAAGACGGTGTCCAAAAATAAAAAGGACTGGTACGAGAGACTGCATGAAGCTCTCTGGGATTATCGGACCACGTTCAAAACGGCCACAAACACAACGCTATTTGCGTCGGTATTCGGCACGGAAGCAGTACTCCCCTTGGAGATAGAGCTGCCCTCTCTACGAGTGGCGTTTCATTACGAGTTAACAGACGAAGAGAATGCTCATCTTCAACTTGAGGAGCTCGATGCCCTCGATGAAGCTCGTCTCATGGCGCAGCAAAACCTTTAAGCTTACAAAGCAAGGATGACACGCTCATACGAAAGATTAACTAGGTCGAGAATATTCCGCCAAGGCGAACTTGTGCTAGTGGTCAAGAGACCTATGATCCCCAATCGCGCCAAACGGGGGAAATTCGAGCCAAACTATGAGGGCCCGTACATCATAGACAAAGACTACCAAGGCGGGGCTTACTCGCTCGTGGATATGCATAGCGAAAGACCCTTCAGGCCAATAAACGGCCGGTTCCTTAAGAAATACTACGCCTGACGTGTCACGGCCTAGGTTAACGATAGATGATGACGCTTGTGTCCGCTCGCTATTTCTTGAGTCAAAACTCTGAAAGTAGTACCCTACAAAACTTCGCTAAAAGCGGACCGTAACATCCTTGAACTACTTTGGACCGAAATGTCCCTAAACTAATAACGGACCGAAACGTCCCTAAACTAACAACGGACCGAAACGTCCCTAAACTAACAATGGACCGCAATATCTTGAAACTAGCTATGGACCGAAACGTCTTAAAACTACTACAAACCGCAGCATCCTAAGGCTGAAAAAAAAAGGCAGTACGTCCATAAGCAAGATGGGCACGGATGAAAGCCCGAAAGGGCTCCGTGAGTAAAAAAAGCAAGGCTACCGGTGATGTTTATGAAAACCTGAAAGGGTGCAGACGCGTAAAAAAACGGTACGTCCATAAGCAAGATGAGCACGGATGAAAACCCAAAAGGGCTCCGTGAGTAAAAACAGCAGGGCTATCGGCGAGTCTGTGAAAACCCGAAAGGGCGCAGACTCGTAAAAAATTAATGCACACTGGCAAGGTCCTCTCGACCTTGTAAGGAGAAAATACCTGAGCAACACACTTAGGGATCTCCACGATTCCTAAGGAGAAATTACACTTACGGGATCCTCACGACTCGTAAGGAGAACCCTATTATGAGACTCTCACGGCTCGTAAGATTCAAAAGCCTTAAGCTACAGGGATCCGAACCTGTTCTTAAGCCATCACTTTTCCCAGACTGCCCTACAAGCGGTTCAATTCCAACCCTTGTATACGATCCACGGGCACAAATAATCATTTCCCCCACCAAGTTCCACCAACGGCACGAGATGTCCTTATGTGGTGAACGACACTTGTAAGTCCTTTCGACTTATAAGGAGAAAACACTCTTGTAAGATCCTTAGGACTTATAAGAGAATACACACTTAGGAATTCTCACGATTCCTAAGGAGAAAATGCACCTACGAGATCCTCACGACTCATAGGGAGAAACATCTTTATGAGACCCTTACGACTCATGAAGTTAAAAGCCTTAGTCGACAGGATTCTAACCATGTTTGCTAAGCCATCTTTGTTTAAATTGACAAAGGCAAATGATGATTCGCTCCTGGAAATATCTCAGTTGTAGCGATGTTGATGCCTTAATCGGTATCAAATTCCAAGTCCTTTCACGGCAAATGATGATTCGCTCCTGACAATATTCCAGTTGCAGCGATGCTGATGCTAAGATTGGCACCAGATTCCAAGTTCCATACTCGGCGGTGAAAAGTCAGCGAGCCCTAAATGCATATGAAATACCCGAAATGATAGGGCAACTTGCAACAAAATCAGCAAGTAAAAGATATGCATACAAAAATAGCCGAAATGATTGGGCAACTCGCAATAAAAAGCAGCGAGTAAAAAGAAAAAATAGCCGAAATGATTGGGCACCGTGAAAAATAGCTGAAATGATTGGGCAATTGCGACTTTCGCGATATAAAAGCTGAAATGATAGAGTATCGCGGAAAGAAATAAAAAATGAATGAATGAAACTTTTGCTCTGTAGGTAAAGTCCATACTGACCCCTGTATACAATCCATGGGCGTAAACGAAAAGGGGACCATATTTTCCCACCAGACCTTGTCAAAGGGAAAGTCGGATCTCGACGACAATATCTGCATCCTAGGAGATCAACACGGCGTTCCTTCTCAACTCTAGCAGGATGCAGACGTGACGTCAACAACCGACCCCAGGGTCGCAACGAAGCGGAGCCATGGCAAAGTCCCTAGTTCTAAATTTCGACGGCCACATCTACAACCTAGAGAATAACAACGGCGTTCCTCCTCATTTCAGCAGGATTCGGGCGCGACATCAACAATCGGAGCCATGACAAATTCCCCAGTTCCAAAACTCTATGGTTCACAGGCAACCTAGAGTCATCCAATGACCCCGTCGCGGAAGTACGTCAGCAGATGACCCCGTCGCGGAAATACGTCATCCAATGACCCCGTCATGGAAATACATCATCCAATGACCCCGTCGCGGAAATACGTCATCCAATGACCCCGTCGCGGAAATACATCATCCAATGACCCCGTCTCGGAAATACGTCATCCAATGACCCTGTCGCGGAAATACGTCATCCAATGACACCGTCTCGGAAATACGTCAGCACATGACCCCATCGCAGAAATACGTCATCCAATGACCCCATCTCGGAAATACGTCATCCAATGACCCCGTCGTTGTTGGGTTCAAAATTTGCACCCCGGTTGACCAAGTCAAAGTCAAGGTCAACCCCCAAGCCAGGTGGGTCCAAGCCCAGGTCAAGCGGGCCCATGCCCAAGTCTATCCCTCAACCAGCCTCCTCCATGCCAAAATATAAATCATGTACTAAATAATTTTTATGTAATTTTTTATACATGAATGTATGCAAAATGGGCATGAAGCCAATATTTTGTAAGCCCGTGGCTTATGTGCAAAAAAGAAATGGCACATAAGCCATGGGATGGGCAAAATGCCATTTTGTAAAGCCCAAGGGGCTATATGTAAATATGTAACCCTATATAAGGCAACATGATGATGAATAAAAAAAAATACATTTCATTCTCTCAAAAACCTAGGGTTTGTGCCTCTTTCCCCTTTCTGAAGGTTTCAAACCTTCTTCTTGTTTTGTGAATTAAATCAAGAGCTTTGCTCTCCTTTTTCCAAAACTAAATAGTTTTTCACCACAAAACCCACAAGGGGAACTTGGATCTGTCATTAGATCTCAAAAAGAAGAGATTTTTAGATCTCACATCTCTTGATCCAGCCAACAGAGGAAGAAGAAGAAGAACCCATTTCCTCAACCAAAACATTTTTTAGGAGTCTAACTCCACTCTAAACCTTATTTCTGGGACTAAAAGCCCCTCTTTCTCGCCAGCGCCCTACGCTCGAGCGTCCAGCGCTCGAGCGCAAAGCGCCTACGTGCCGACATGTGGCGCACTTGCACTCAAGCGTCCAGCGCTCGAGCGCAAAGCGCCCACGTGCCGACACGTGGCGCGCTTGTGCTCAAGCGCCCAGCGCTCGAGCGCAACGCGCCCACATGCCGACACGTGGCGCGCTTGCGCCTAAGCGCACGGCACCTAAGCGCACAGCGCTCAAGGCACTGGCCCCACACTTCCTTTGGATGCCTTTTCCCCATCTTTTTTTTATATATATACATATACATATATATATATATATATATATATACATATGTACACACACACATACACCACGACACTGTCCCTGTTAGAAAAAAATTTCTAACGGGGCGCTGCCCCCGCACCCCGCACCCCGCAAGGGGGCTGCTAGCCCCCTTGACCCCCAGCCCGCTATCCGGGTAGCGGGACCTCCGTAAAAACTCTGCGTGGCTCATGATATATCCAAAACCCCCCTTTCAAAACACAACACATGTATACTGCACATTGAGTTCGCATGACCAGTTTAACCCGTCAATCGGAGGTTCCTTCGCTCCCAAGGCGAGGGGTAATTAACGGCAGCTTAGTCCGCGGCTGCCGGAGATTCGGATCCTCACAATCAATAATCCCCGGCCTACCCTGGGTAGGCCGGAATCTGTAGTACGCCTGACAAGTGCACGCGTATTCCCATCTCAATGGGGTGATGAAAAACACCCTACAGATTCTGGCACGCCCGGTGGGACCATCTCTCCTCCCATATTTCGGGTTGAACGTTCATGCGGACTCAGTCAATATACATGCCTATATTTATACTGAAATAATGCCCTTTCATGCAGGTTTTCAAGCAATCACTTCTCAACGATGTCTCCAAAAACCTGCTCAGCTCTCAACATGGCTCTCATCTCATACACGATGAGGATGGACTCCAGAACGGTCCTCCCGGCCAGTCTCGGGCGACAATGGGAGGAGCCGCTGCTACCTTTCGGCTCTATTATGTTCATGCCTCTTGGCGCCATCCTAGCTCCTCAAGCCCCGGTGACAGACAAACTGGTCTCGAAAGGCAAGAGGCCAAATGTGGTGGTCTCGAAGACACCCCAACTCAAACGCAAATCGGTGTTTGAACGACTCTCTCTGGCCCCAGCTGGGGGCAAGGCCATCAACACCAACAACGTAACAGGGCCTCTCGAGCAAGCCCCGGCGGTGCCCCTAACAACTGCTCGATCGGGTGTTTTCTCTAACCTCCCCGCTAATCGACTCACGGTGGCTTCCCAGGGAATGAATGCCCGCTAAGCCCTTAAAATTGAGAAGCTAAGGAAGAAAAGGCTCAGATATAGAGCCAACAAAAGGGCTAGGGCTCCTGCTAGGCTGAACCTCATGAGGTTCGAGGAACAGGGTTATCCCGCCAAAGATGGGGGAATGGCTAAATGTGTTATCCACACTGTCTACGGGTGGGCACGCGCAGCAAGAGCAAGGACGGGGCCACCACATCTCAAATCCAATCTGGCTTGAATGTAGTTTCCACTTCCCAAGAACAGCCGCCTCCGCTGGATGATGAAAACCCTCTCGATGAGGCTGATAGACAGAGAGAGCCCTCAATTCATGAGGAGTCAGGCTCGGAAAGCGAAGATGAGCCAACTTTCCTTCCTAAGACCGCAGAGCAGCAACTTCTCCAAGAGCTCCGAAAGCAGCTCAGAAGTAAAGACAAGGAGATGGCTAAGCACTACGCAAAGATCGACGACTTGACAAACGTCGTCTTACAGCTCACGGCCCAACTTGCCTCTCAGCCGCCCAATCAGGCGCAGGGTTCTCATGAACCGAGAAACGGTGTTCCTAAACAGCCGACGCCTATTCCCTCAAATCCAAAGGTGGGTGGACCGCACGAAAGCCAGTCGCATCCTATATCAAGAAATGTCTTGGCTACCGATGACAGTAGCCCGCTAACTCAAGATCAAATCATGGATTTGGTTGCCAACAAAGTCAAAACCTTGGTAGCAGAAGCCGAAGCGCAAAAAGATATCAGCAGTAGTGGGAGACCATATCCTGCTCAGTATGATCTGGTAGAATTTCCTAGCGGCTATGTCATCCCTAAATTTGGAAGATTTGATGGGACAGAAAATGTGAATCAGCACATTGCCCACTTCAAAGCTTCATGCGGGAATACTGGGGGCAACGATGCGCTTCTCCTCCGCCAGTTTGTTATTAGCTTGACCGATGTTGCTTTCGACTGGTACGCGAGCATACCGGATGGCTCCGTTATTACTTTCGTCCAAATGGAATCTTTGTTTCGACAAAGGTTCATGAACGTCAGCGATAAGATTACCATTGCCGAGCTCATAAGGACCAAGCCTAAGAACAACGAAAGCAGCACGGATTTTATAACCCGATGGCGCAATCTCCCCGTCAAATGTGAACCGCCGATAGAGCAAGACCAATCTGTCAGTCTCCTCGTCGGAAATCTCAACAATTGGATGGCCTCGTTTCTATGCACCGCGGGTCTCAAAACATTCCGAGAGCTGACCAGGAAAGTTCAGATGCTGGAGCGCTCAAAGCAGGAGTCCTCCTCGGATTTCCAAAATAACAATAGGTCCTGGAGAAACCGAAAGGACGATAATCGCAAAGGCGGAAACTCCAATGATTCTGAATCTTTCAACACTTCGGCTAACCAAAATAAGCAAGGGATGAGCGGGCCTAGCGCCAACCAGCATCAGAAGCCAGTGTTCGGAGAGAGAGGAGAATCTCCACTCAAAGAGAAGCTAGATAAGGTCTATTCCTTCAGAAGGGACAAAATCCGTAAAATATTCAAAGACGCCCTGAAGAACGGTCTGCAACTGCCAGAGTCAAAAAGACCGCAGGAAGCGAATATGACCGACGACCCCAAATACCGCCCCTATCACAGAGTGATAGGTCATGCCATTGAGGACTGCTTCGTCTTCAAAGATTGGGTCGAAAAGCAATACAAGGCAGGAGAGATAGAACTGTCTAAAGGCGAGTTAACAAACAGTTCAGCTGCGACCGCCAATTTCATACAAACGGAGATCGAAGTTCTTCGTCAAATTGATTCTCTCAGACATCTGCCTTTCTCTGAGAACAATTGACCACCATGTCATTAAACTGAGAACCGTCGACCTCTAAGTCGTTAAACTGGGAATGTAAAATATAAAAAAATGTAAATAAACAAAAAAAATGTGTAAATAAAAGAAAAATAAAGAAAATATGAAATGATGGGGCAACTCACAATAAAAATCAGCGAGTGAAAATAAAAATGAAAATAAAGCTGAAATGATGGGGCAACCGCGAATAAATAGCCGAAATGATAGGGCAATCGTGACCTTTGCAATAAGAAAAGCTGAAATGATAGAGCAATCGCTGTAAAACAAAAACAAAAAAACAAAAAACAAAACAACGGCGAATGATGAGTTGCTCCTGGTACCATATTCCAGTGCAGCGATGCAGACGCCAACCAAAATCCAATTTCCCAAAATTCTTCCAGCCCTACGGCCAGTCCCCAAATTGACTACCGTATACAATCCACGGGCACAAATAATTCTCATCATACCCATGCCCCACCGCAATCACCAGTTACACGGCTGGTCTCCGCCCTTGGAATTATGCTCCATTGGGAAGACCCACTCATGTGTCCTCACGATGCATGAGGAGAATAAACCTTTGTGGGATCCTTACGACTCACGAAGGGAAAACACACTTAGGAGTCCCCACGACTCCTAAGGAGAAAATACACCTGCGGTATCCTTACGACTCGTAGGGAGAAATGCTTTTATGGGACCCTCACGGCCCATAAAATTGAAAAGCCTTAGGCGATAGGGATCTAAACCTGCCTCTTAAGCCATCGCTCCCCAATCCCCAAGTGGCGAATGATGAGTCGCTCCTGGTACCATATTCCAGTGTAGCGATGCAGACGCCAACCAAATTCCAAATCCCATACCCCAATGGCGAATGATGAGTCGCTCCTAGTACCATATTCCAGTGCAGCGATGCAGATGCCAACAAAGTCCCGAAATTTTTTGTAAGGTTGCTAGGCACGCGCATAAGGGTCTACGAGGCATCAACCATGCCCGATTAAAAATTTAGCCGTACCGAACAACCCGAATACGGAACTTTAAACTAGAGATTAGGCGAAAACAAGCATGCTAAACACTTTAACACTAAGTGAGAGGGATTACAACCTTTGTAGATCCGGTCCTTCACTTCATATGCTCCGTGTTGTGGTCCCTTCGCTGCGATCATCGGGATCCGGACTCTCGAGAGGTTCCACGAAGAGAAAGACGCAACCTTTGCTTCCGATCTTCGATACTAAGATGATCTACCTTGAAGTTTCTTTAACACAAGCTAACACTCATGAAATGATGTGAACACCCTCATCTAAATGGCAAGGGAAGATGAGGATGATGAAGTAGGATTTTTGCTCTCTTTATTTATCTTTTTATCATATTTATTCATCATTTTGGAAAAATCAAGCAAGCTTTTTCATGAAAGAATGAAGGAAGAAGAAGATGAATAATGTTGTGAATCCATTTGTGATGAATAGGAAAAGAATTAATATGATAGATAATGCAACCATGGTGAACTTAACCTTTGTAGAGAATTGACTAGGGTTAGGGTTTGGGTTGGGTTAAAGCATGAGTCACTTACAAATATCTTTCACAAAACAAAACCAAAACCTTCTAGAAGCATCTAGAAAGCTTAGCCCTAATCCAAACCCTAATCATGTATAATCTCTATTAAACATGTTGCATTATTTATCATATCATGTTACAATATTATATATCACATATATAATATTTATTGTAACCAAATAAAATAATACAATTAACATATATCGCATATATATCAATGTATTATCCGAGTGAGAAAAAGAATCTTTTAGTGAGCAAATATTAGTTAATGCAATTTAATATATCATATATATTATTATACATTAAATTATCGAATCAACACTTGATCCGACAATCCGGCTATATCGCATATAACCGACTAATATATATCCGTACCGATTCATCGAATCAACACTTGATCCGATGACCCGGCTGATATCAAATATCGCGAGAATATAATACGGTATCACATATCGCATTATCCTCGGTCCCGCACATATCACATATGTGCTCCTACTCCGTTTTGCCTGAGTCAAGAAACCTCTGTGTAGGAATCTAAAGAATCGTCAATTCGCCGGCAGTAGGTGATGATCATATCAAACACCCACAAGCTGCAAGCGGTCAGCTAAACGTAACAGCTACCCAGGTATTGAGCGCTCAGAAGATCAACAAGCAAGCCTGTACATTCTCCTGTGAATCCAAACAGTAACACTCCCGTACAGTCCGGTCTCGTCGTCTGATATGTCGCATATCTCGCCTAGGGGTGGTAAACGTCAGACCCCAGTAGCTCGATAAGTCGTGTCGATATGAGATCTATAACAGTTCGAGAAACTACTGATAACACTTACCAGTAAATCTCAGCAACCCTGGCCAGGGATTTCCGGTTATAGCCAATCGAACACAGCACAACATCAACTCCCTATACCAGGAGAGACGAATCCCCTCCTATCGCTCATTGCCTCCATGTGATTCGGGACTGTACCCAAAAGCCACCTTTTTGCATGCCCTCTTAGACGTGGTATGATGGAAATCAAAGCACAGTGGGAATCACACAAGACTCTATGACGATCTCGGGTCGACAGACTACTCTGTACCAGTGTCACCGGAGAACTGCCATCTGACGTATGGTATAATACCATCTGGGAGTTCTCGGCGAGTCCGTCCAGTGTACCCAGTCTCCACTGAGCACCCGTACACCATCCTTGATGTCAAACACCGATGGATATGGGATCATCCATCGCCCATCATATGGGTCAAGATGCGTATACGCTAGTCTACTCTGGTGTATCGATGCCCTGTCTCGATACACCCTCGACTAGGAACAGTTATAGGATGAACTCGTCGACTACCGTGGCCCCACTAGTATGATCTCATCATAGTCGCAGTAGTCGAGTACATATCCTAAGGGCTTTATCAACATGTAATATAGAGACAATCAGAGTACATGTTAAGATAAAGTACAACCAGATAGCATACTATCATGTCGAGCAAGAAAGTCCTCCTTATATATGTCCTAGCATCCACTACAATATACATCGTATGTACAGTAATGGCCTCCAGGGCATACATATAACTAACAATCTCCCACTTGCACTAGGGCCATCTGTTATGGTATCGCATACCCAACAATTAGCTGCGGTTGAAGTATCTCATACTCAACCATCCCATAAAAGTCTCTACTGGGAAAAAGGACTTTGTGAGTGGATCCGCGCTGTTGTCCTCTGTGTCTACTCTCCTAACCTCGATCTCCCTGGAGATCAACCATCTCCATGATCAGGTGATACTGCCTAAGAATTATATCTGGATTTCTGATGGGACGTTAGTTCCTTGGCTAAAGCCACAACTCCATTGTCACACAATGGTAGGAACGAAGTTCATCTTATGAACTTCTATATATCCAGACTGCCTCTTTGGTAGTATCTTTGGTAACGATGTATCTTGCCTTTAATCGTCTAGTTTGTCACGGTATCAAGCTTGGAACTTTTCCAACATACCGTCCCTCCACTGAGGGTATAGACAAGCCTGCGACTGACATTCAGTCATCCTTATCACCCTGGAACCCTTCCAGTGATTCTCCCCAGGATCGATTGATACCATCTCACTACTACTAGTGAGTTTCCTAACATCCAATTAGATCTATCTCATAGATCCAAAACCTAGGATTTAGGAGGTATCACTTTGATCCTATATGGAGAATCCTTGTGATAAGCGGAGATTGACCAAGCGTAGCATAGAAAACTCCTTCCCTATCAAGAGTATGTCATCCACGTACTCTACGAGGATCACCACCATACTCTCCACTACCTTTTTGTATATACAAGGTTCATCTACCATTTTGATGAAGTCAAACTCTTTGACTACCACATCAAAACAGATGTTCCAACTCCGCGATGCCTGTTTTATCATATAAAACATCTTGCACACGTTTCCGCTGCTCCCACTGTCTACGAAGCCCTCTGGCTGTGTACTTATAGACGCTCATTTCTAAAACATCATTTAGAAAAGCAGTCATGACACCCAACCGCCAGATATCGTAGTCATGGTATGTAGCCGTGGCAAGTAGGATCTGGATGGACTTAAGCATAGCTCCTTAGAAAAGGTTTCATCATAATCCATACCTGGTCAATGATGCAAACCTTTAACAAGTCTAGTTTTGAAAGTCTCAACTTTTCGATGTACACCAAGTAATCTTCTCAAGATATACTTGCTCCTGATGGGGATTTAACCCTTCAGATAAAGCAACCAAAGTCCATACTTTGTTGGTGTATAAGGATTCCATCTCAGATCACTAAGCATCCAGCCATTCTTACAGAGTCCCACTCCTGATGGCCAGCTCGAAACTAGTTGGGTCATCATCTCATGATGCAATCCTCGCTCCCACTGTCATAGAGAAACCGAAGTATCTCTCAGGTGGGTGAGGAACCCTACTAGATCGGCGGAGAGGCTGAGGTTCGTTGGAAACTATTGAATCCTTTGGTTCTACCAAATATTATCAGCTGCAGTTTGTATAGCTGGAACCATTCCAGTTCTACATAACATACCTTGCCTTGAGCTTGTCTGGATTTTGCTTTTAGACATAGGCCGGACAACCCCAAATTTTAACAAACTTAAGATATGGGCTCTTCCCTTTCCATATCACATATGAAGTGGTAGGCAACTGATTTGATTTGAACCCTATTCAATAGGTATGCAACTTCACAAGTGCATAACTCCCTAAAGGAAATAGGAAACTCAGTAGTACTCATCATAGAGCACACCATATCAAATAGGGTGCTATTGCTCCACCCCGATATACCATCGTGCTATGGTGTATACGGAGGAGTAATGCTGAGAGAGAATCTCATTCTCCTTTAGAATAGTCCAGGAATTCCGTGCTCAAGTATTCTCCTCCTTGATCTCATCAAAGGACATAATACCTTTACCCGTATTTTTCGGTTCTCTACTTCTAACTCATATTCTGTGAATATCTCAAAAGGTTCAGACTTGTGTTTCAATAGGAACATATGTCTGAATCTTGAAAGATTATCAGAGAATGGAATGAAGTACAAAGAACCGGTCCTGGCATATGTAGACAGGGGACTTTCATACATCAACATGTATCAATCCCAAAAGTTCACTAACTCTTTCTCTGTTTCCAATAAACAGAGCTATGGTCATCTTATCTTTGTGACATGACCGGCAAGTTTCACAAGATGTAAATTCAAACTAATTTAAACATGCATCTAAATGTAACTTCAGCCAGTCGGGTCGCATTGATATGACCTAGTCTACAAGGCCTCAAGAAGGATTCATTCATTTCTGAACTCTTCCTCTTGTGTGTGTTCCGCATACTAAGAACTGTAGTTTGATTTAGAACGTCAATGCTTTTAGATAACGTGCCTGAACCGATCAACTTTTGATATAGGAAATGTTCAAAACATTATCCAACAATACCAAATTATATCCTTTCTTTACTAATAAAGAGACTGATATGATTTTGTATATCAGGTTCGGTATCTAATAACATTTGTTCAGAATCAATGTATTCCGGTAATACAGGGTGATAGTGACCAACAGACTTGGCTGCAACACTTGCACCGTTTTCTGTCTCATGAAACTTATCACCCGTTCTCAGTTCTTTACCTATCTGTAGCCCATGTAACAGATTACATATACGGGATCCTGATCCGGTATCACATACCCAGGACGTAAAGGATACTGAGAAACAGTTCTGTGTAATGAACACACCCGAAGATGATGCATCAACATGCACTTTCTTCGTTTGGGCGGCACGGGAAATCTGGTATTCCCCAATTTCCTGCTCTGTCTTATAACAATTATAAGTTGGAGCGGGACCAACGTTCCCCAGCTCAGTATAACAAGCGGGTTCGGTCAATATATCCATTTTATTATCTTGATTAAGGCGTGATATGGTCGCTATCTGGAGAGAGAGAGAAGAAAACACTCAGCGTATGCTCTTGCAAGATTAGATTGGTTATATAATATATCTAATCAGGATGTCTCCCACTGTTTTAGTCAAATCTTCCTTCAAACCCTAAAAGGAAAGACTAGCCGGGATTAATTACACGCTACAAGTTCGCCAATCTTTCAGCCAGGCCAGTGTCGGTACTTTGAGGGAGGTCCCCCGTGCTTTCGCACGAACCTAATTAATGTAAACCTCGTTTTCCCAGAGGCGTAACCCCGTTAACACCTTTCTAGACACCTACTTGATCGGCTAATTGTAATGTGTAAAACTCTCCCAGGAGTAACTCTTACTCGTAGCGGGTATCGGGATCCAACTATCTCATAGAATATATACAATCTCATTGCAAATTTCAACACTTGAAATTCCCGATAATATTTTACCCCTAGCACTTATGACCTTAACTAAGGTCAACATATCATAAGTACTAGTCAAGTTCTACCCGTCATTTCATGATTAATCAGACCCACCCTACATGACCCTCAACTATGGTCGACATAATCATATGAATGTCCTAACTAATCGCATCATATGCTGTGTAGGAAGACATCACTTAGCTACCGTACACTACGCCTTAACTAAAGTCGACATACGCAGCACGAATACTAAGTACTCTACTTCCTAAAATGACGGAGGGCTACGCTAGGTTTTTTAAGAAAACCCTTTGCGTAATGAACTTGATATCGTTGTAGAATCGAGTGATTTTAAATGGAGTGTTTTTGAGGCTTTTCTAGTTTTGCTAAAGGGGTCACTCCCGGTGAAGGGATCGTCGGCCCTTTCCTCATCGAATAAGGTGCGGGATATATCATATATATCACTGTGCAAAGCAGAAACTATAGAAGCAATCAAAAGACAACCGAGGGTTGTAGCATTTGCCAGTTATTGCTAAAGGAGTCACTCCCGGTGAAGGGATCTCGGTCCTTTCCTTATCGAATAAGGTGCTGGATGTTCTACAAGGAACACCGCTATGCAAAGTAGGAACTAGAGCTACCAGTTTTTATTAAACAAGTTTCTACAACATCTTAGGTTTCTTTTAGTTTCATTAATCTCATTAATAAAGTCCCATTTTATTATGCTTCACAAGCATCTCTTTTGAAACGAAATCTGCAATATAACATATATCTAATATATAATATAAACATTCGTCACAGGCAGTAATATAATCTCATCACAGAACATTGCAGCAGAAGAACATATATGAAATATTGGATATACTAGGACGTCCGTGTTTTCAATACGAGCCTGTATAAAACACGGATTCCACGGTCGCGATGAATAGCCAAACCCACATCCCTAGACCCCTACGAGAGCGGCAAGCAACACAGCCAATTCTAGAGTTAGGAGACCCGGTCTCGACTCCTCGAGATGGTCTCCCACTGGACCCTAGAACCCGGTTACTTGTGCTCCCCGCCTTGGGTCTACCTAATGCGGAAAAGTAAATAATATACAACGGTGACATCTTCCGCTACCTGGAAGTGCCGCAATAAAAGAATATTACATACAAATGAATTTTACATGAATGAAAAAGAAAAACTCTCATCTCACATAAAACCCCCGGCTATTCAAAAGCGACGATCCAATACAACATATCATAGCAACACATAATATCTCATATCATCAACGTAAGCAAGTATGCGTATCCCGATTGTCGTTGATGTATAGCAACGAAGCCGGCGATACACCACATACTACGCTTACGGTCACAGAAAAGAAAGTGCAAAACTACAACAGTTGGAATCCGCAACCTTTTTAGACATTGCATGCCTAACCAAATGAATTCCTTAGACATCACATGCCTAACAATTATAAACCCCGCATTTTAGTCTCATTATCGAAAACTCTTTTCAATATCAAGTCGGGCAATTCAACAAGATTCCCGACGTCCTGATCGAATGCTCGTCGCAAAATTTAGTAGACGGCCGCACCCCCGATACCGTCGACGAAGTGCACTAAGGCGGAACACCACTGCCGCGAGCACCCGAACGGATGCTTTCGGCAACGGGGTTCTCCTACAGTCACTTGGTCGGGGCTTTGGGGCATGGTTGTTTATTAAGTTTACCCGGCGAGTATCCGCGTACACTACGTGATTGCGACGGACTTTTGATCACATCAAAATTCCGTGGCAACCGATCATCTGAGACTAAACTGCTAAATTTATAATATTCAAATCAGTTATCTCATAACTACATGTGGATTCCAATTATTGTGTCACATTCCAGGTAAATAGAAAAAGTTAAACTTTCCGATCGAATCATCAAGCACCCAAGATTTCCCCAATATATCTCAACACTTGAAATTAGTTTAAAAACATCCATTACATGCCACAGTACCAATGGTCCAGCCGTAGAAGGGTCAATCCAACGCCTCACATGTGGCACGCCGTACTGCCCCAAACCCTAAGGTTCAAAGGGCAGTTCAAGACGGTCACATAATCGAGTTAAGGTTTGTTGTCTTCTAGAGGGTCCACCGCGTTACTTGCATGACTTAGAATATTCTTAAACACGAGAAAAAATCCAACTTTTGAAAAATTTTCCGACAGGGGAAAAAGTGAGTTATTGATATCCGTTCGAACTTTTTAACAGTTTCTAAAATTTATCCGGAAAGCCACATAGACAAAATCTAATACTTCGATCGAAACATCGAATTCCCAAAACAACCCCAGAAAACTCAACTGTAGAATAAAAATTAAAAATTCCCAGAGAACTCAGCACTGTGTAGTAGGAATTACTGTGCAAAATAGGAGGGGTGACGTCATCAAATGGCCGCGGAACCGCCGCACTTTTGACGAATTAGCCCCTCGAATTTCACAGTAATTCTAATAAAACCTTGCTGAATTTTTTAGAAATTTTTAATTGACAAAAATCCAAATTTTCAGAAAATTTCCAGAGAGCATTTTGGAGTCGGGGTTTCGGGTTCGATCGGACTTTAAACTTCGTCTAGACTTCGCCTAAAGCTCTAGCCTGGCTCTGATACCACTGTAAGGTTGCTAGGCACGCGCATAAGGGTCTACGAGGCATCAACCATGCCCGATTAAAAATTTAGCCGTGCCGAACAACCCGAATACGGAACTTTAAACTAGAGATTAGGCGAAAACAAGCATGCTAAACACTTTAACACTAAGTGAGAGGGATTACAACCTTTGTAGATCCGGTCCTTCACTTCATATGCTCCGTGTTGTGGTCCCTTCGCTGCGATCATCGGGATCCGGACTCTCGAGAGGTTCCACGAAGAGAAAGACGCAACCTTTGCTTCCGATCTTCGATACTAAGATGATCTACCTTGAAGTTTCTTTAACACAAGCTAACACTCATGAAATGATGTGAACACCCTCATCTAAATGGCAAGGGAAGATGAGGATGATGAAGTAGGATTTTCTCTCTCTTTATTTATCTTTTCTCATATTTATTCATCACTTTGGAAAAATCAAGCAAGCTTTTTCATGAAAGAATGAAGGAAGAAGAAGATGAATAATATTGTGAATCCATTTGTGATGAATAGGAAAAGAATTAATATGATAGATAATGCAACCATGGTGAACTTAACCTTTGTAGAGAATTGACTAGGGTTAGGGTTTGGGTTGGGTTAAAGCATGAGTCACTTACAAATATCTTTCACAAAACAAAACCAAAACCTTCTAGAAGCATCTAGAAAGCTTAACCCTAATCCAAACCCTAATCATGTATAATCTCTACTAAACATGTTGCATTATTTATCATATCATGTTACAATATTATATATCACATATATAATATTTATTGTAACCAAATAAAATAATACAATTAACATATATCGCATATATATCAATGTATTATCCGAGTGAGAAAAAGAATCTTTTAGTGAGCAAATATTAGTTAATGCAATTTAATATATCATATATATTATTATACATTAAATTATCGAATCAACACTTGATCCGACAATCCGGCTATATCGCATATAACCGACTAATATATATCCGTACCGATTCATCGAATCAACACTTGATCCGATGACCCGGCTGATATCAAATATCGCGAGAATATAATACGGTATCATATATCGCATTATCCTCGGTCCCGCACATATCACATATGTGCTCCTACTCCGTTTTGCCTGAGTCAAGAAACCTCTGTGTAGGACTCTAAAGAATCGTCAATACGCCGGCAGTAGGTGATGATCATATCAAACACCCACAAGCTGCAAGCGGTCAGCTAAACGTAACAGCTACCCAGGTATTGAGCTCTCAGAAGATCAACAAGCAAGCCTGTACATTCTCCTGTGAATCCAAACAGTAACACTCCCGTACAGTCCGGTCTCGTCGTTTGATATGTCGCATATCTCGCCTAGGGGTGGTAAACGTCAGACCCCAGTAGCTCGATAAGTCGTGTCGATATGAGATCTATAACAGTTCGAGAAACTACTGATAACACTTACCAGTAAATCTCAGCAACCCTGGCCAGGGATTTCCGGTTATAGCCAATCGAACACAGCACAACATCAACTCCCTATACCGGGAGAGACGAATCCCCTCCTATCGCTCATTGCCTCCATGTGATTCGGGACTGTACCCAAAAGCCACCTTTTTGCACGCCCTCTTAGACGTGGTATGATGGAAATCAAAGCACAGTGGGAATCACACAAGACTCTATGACGATCTTGGGTCGACAGACTACTCTGTACCAGTGTCACCGGAGAACTGCCATCTGACGTATGGTATAATACCATATGGGAATTCTCGGCGAGTCCGTCCAGTGTACCCAGTCTCCACTGAGCACCCGTACACCATCCTTGATGTCAAACACCGATGGATATAGGATCATCCATCGCCCATCATATGGGTCAAGATGCGTATACGCTAGTCTACTCTGGTGTATCGATGCCCTGTCTCAATACACCCTCGACTAGGAACAGTTATAGGATGTACTCGTCGACTACCGTGGCCCCACTAGTATGATCTCATCATAGTCGCAGTAGTCGAGTACATATCCTAAGGGCTTTATCAACATGTAATATAGAGACAATCAGAGTAAATGTTAAGATAAAGTACAACCAGATAGCATACTATCATGTCGAGCAAGAAAGTCCTCCTTATATATGTCCTAGCATCCACTACAATATACATCGTATGTACAGTAATGGCCTCTAGGGCATACATATAACTAACATTTTTATGGCCCTACGGTCTGGATCATACATCCTGCAAAACCATATACAATCCACGGGCGTAAAACGATCCCAATCTCTCCCAATTCCTACCGGCGAGACAACATTTAAAGTCCCACCGGCAGGGAAGATTCAAAAAAAAGGAAAAGAAAAGAAGAAGGAAAAAAAGAGAAGGTATGTCCACAAGCAAAATGGGCACGGATGAAAACCCGAAAGGGCTCCGTGAGTAAAAACAGCAGGACTGCTGGCGAGTTTGTGAAAACCCGAAAGGGCGCAAACTCGTGAAAAAGAGATGAAATGCACTCGCAAAGTCCCCTCGACTTTGTGAGGAGAAAATTCCCGCGTGAGATCCTTACGACTCACAAAGGAGAAACACACTTAGGAGTCCCCATGACTCCTAAGGAGAAAATACACTTACGGGATCCTTACGACTCGTAGGGAGAAAATGCTTTGTGAGACCCTTACGGCTCACAAAATTGAAAAGTCTTAGGTGATAGGGACCTAAAACCTGTCTCCTAAGCCATTGCTTCCTGATAAGCAAGCGCAAATGATGATTCGCTCCTGGTACCATATTCTAGTGTAGCGATACTGATGCCAAGCAAAAACCAATTTCCAAGCCCTCCCGGAGCAGATGATGAGTTGCTCCTGGAATTATTCCAGTGCAGCAATGCAGATGCCAAACCAAAACCGAAATCCTCAAATCCACTCATGGCAAATGATGATTCGCTCCTGGTACCATATTCCAGTGTAGCGATGCTGATGTCAACCCAAATCAAACCAAACCAACAACCTCTGCGGCGGAATCATGCTCCGTCCCAGAATTTACCCCATGTCGAAATCATGCTTCGCCTCGGGATATCTACCTTCCCTGCCGGAATTATGCTCCACCTTGGAACCAAATCAAACAACCAGCTCTGTGTCGGAGTCATGCTCCGTCTCAGAGTGTACCCCGCGTCGAAATCAAGCTTCGCCTCGGTGTATCTGCCTTCCCTGTCGGAATTATGCTTCGGCTCGGAATCAACCAACGACCTCCTCGTCGGAATTATGCTCCACCTCGGAATCAAGTCAACCAGCAAGCTCTACGTCGAAATCATGCTTCGTCTCAGAATGAACCCCGTGTCGGAATCATACTTCGCCTCGGTGTATCTACCTCCTTGTCGGAATTATGCTCCGCCTCGGAATCAAGTCAACCGACAAGCTCTGCACCGGAATCATGCTCCGTCTCAGAATGTACCCCGTGTCGAAATCATGCTTCGCCTCAGAGTATTTGCTTTCCCCATCGGAATTATGCTTCGCCTGGGATTCAACCTCTGCATCGAAATTATGCTTCGGTCAGAATGTCTGCCGCTCGTCGGAATGATGCTCCGATCCCTAGAATCATGCTCCGCTCTTCGGAATGATGCTCCGAATCCTGGAATTATGCTCCGCTCATCGGAATGATGCTCCGATCATCGGAATCATGCTCCGCTCATCGGAATGATGCCCCGATCCCTGGAATCATGCTCCGCTCTTCGGAATGATGCTCCGATCCCTGGAATCATGCTCCGCTCATCGGAATGATGCTCCGGTCCCTGGAATGATGCTCCGCTCATCGGAATGATTCTCCGATCCCTGGAATCATGCTCCGCTCTTCGGAATGATGCTCCGATCCCTGGAATGATGCTCCGATCCCTGGAATGATGCTCCGACCCTGGAATTATGCTCCACAAATCGGAATGATGCTCCGACCCTGGAATTATGCTCCGCAAATCGGAATGATGCTCCGAACCCCAGGAATCATGCTCCCTAGGATGATGCTCCGTCCCTGGAATGATGTTCTACCTCGAAGTCCAGCTTCAAGATCCATCAATTTCATGCACACAACTCGTATGCGTGGTGTGCATTCATTGATGGGGGACACTTTGTTGGGTTCAAAATTTGCACCCCGGTTGACCAAGTCAAAGTCAAGGTCTACCCCCAAGCCAGGTGGGCCCAAGCCCAGGTCAAGCGGGCCCATGCCCAAGTCTAGCCCGCGACCAGCCTCCTCCATGCCAAAATATAAATCAGGTAATAAATAATTTTTATGTAATTTTTTATACATGAATGTATGCAAATTGGGCATGAAGCCAATATTTTGTAAGCCCATGGCTTATGTGCAAAAAAGAAATGGCACATAAGCCATGGGATGGGCAAAATGCCATTTTGTAGAGCCCAAGGGGCTATATGTAAATATGTAAGCCTATATAAGGCAACATGATGATGAATAAAAAAAAAATACTTTTCATTCTCTTAAAAACTTAGGGTTTGTGCATCTTTCCCCTTTCTGAAGGTTTCAAACCTTCTTCTTGTTTTGTGAATTAAATCAAGAGCTTTGCTCGTCCTTTTCCAAAACTAAATAGTTTTTCACCACAAAACCCATAAGGGGAACTTGGATCTGTCATTAGATCTCAAAAAGAAGAGATTTTTAGATCTTACATCTCTTGATTCAGCCAACAGAGGAGGAGGAAGAAGAACCCATTTCCTCAACCAAAACATTTTTAGGAGTCCAACTCCACTCTAAACCCTATTTCTGGGACTAAAAGCCCCTCTTTCTCGCCAGCGCCCTGCGCTCGAGCGCAAAGCGCCTACGTGCCGACACGTGACGCGTTTGCGCTCCAGCGCCCAGCGCTCCAGCGCAGAGCGCCCACGTGCCGACATGTGGCGCGCTTGCGCCTAAGCGCACGGCACCTAAGCGCACAGCGCTCAAGGCGCTGGCCCCACGCATCCTTTGGATGCCTTTCCCCCTCTTTTTATATATATATATATATACATATATATATATATATATATATACATATGTATACATATGTACACACACATACACCACGACACTGTCCATGTTAGAAAAAAATTTCTAACGGGGCGCTGCCCCGCACCCCGCAAGGGGGCTGCTAGCCCCCTTGACCCCCAGCCCGCTATCCGGATAGCGGGACCCCCGTAAAAATTCTGCGTGGCTCCCGATATATCCAAAAAAAACCCTTCAAAACAAAACACACGTATACTGCGCTTTGAGTTCGCATGACCAGTTTAACCCGTTAATCGGAGGTTCCCTCGCTCCAAAGGCGAGGGGTAATTAACGACAGCTTAGTCCGCGGCTGCCGGAGATTCGGATCCTCACAATCAATAACCCCCGGCCTACCCTAGGCAGCGGGAATCTGTAGTACACCTGACAAGCGCGCGCGTATTCCCATCTCAACGGGGTGACGAAAAACACCCTACAGTCGTGGAAATACGTCATCCAATGACCCCGTCTCGAAAATATGTCAGCAAAATGACCCCGTCACGGAAATACGTCAGCACATGACCCCATCTCGGAAATACGTCAGCACATGACCTCATCGCGGAAACACGTCATCCAATGACCCCGTCGTAGAAACACGTCATCCAATGACCCCGTCGCGGAAATACGTCAGCAAATGACCCTGTCACGGAAACACGTCCTCCAATGACCCCGTCTCGGAAATACGTCATCCAATGACCCCGTCTTGGAAATACGTCAGTCAATGACCCCGTCTCGGAAATAAGTCATCCAATGACCCCGTCTCGGAAATACGTCATCCAATGACCCCGTCGCGGAAACACGTCTGTTCCCCTCCGAAAGACGGCGCGACTGATGTCTGGCCTGAGATTCGGTGGTCAGATGCTAATTGGTGCTATCCGTCCACCTCTCCGAAGATGCCAAGTTGATTTATGGCACTGTACATCGAAGGTCTGAACGGATGCGTCCGATGTAGCAGACTTCGTCAGATTCCCCCTCGCTTGAGGGGTTTTTTGATTGTGGGGACGCTCTTCCCTGCAGGCGCAAGCCCCTGCAGTTAATTACGCTACCGCGTCGCGGTAACAACTTTCTCCTTCTCCAGATGGTCACTTCGTGTCGTGTGTGTTTATTTTATGTTTTGTTGCCCGTGGATTGTTTACGGAGACCGAGTTATGTCGTCGCCCGTAGGGCGTGGACTAGTCCAAATCCGTATTATCTTAGATTTGGGTTTGGGGGTTTGGTTTGAGGATACGTTAGCCATATTTGAGGCCAAGATCAACTCAAACGTTTGTTAAGGATACGTTAGTGTAACCTGAGACTAAGATCAACTTAACGGGATCGTTTAGATCCGACAAAAGAGCATTTGGGCTCCATTGTTCCAGTTTAGGGACATAGTGGTCCATTTAATGTATGGCCATCGGGACCCGTCACCTCTCTGACGACGTTGAAGGATTACAATGACAGATGTCAGAGGAGTTCAGAGATGTACCCTTGAACCAGAGTTAATTGGGGGGATCTATAGTCCGGTTTGGGACTAAAGTCTGTTTGAAAGGTTTAAGGATACGTTAGCCGTATTTAAAGCTAAGATCAACTTAAACAGGATCGTTTAGATCCGACAAAAGAGCGTTTGGGCTCTATCGTTCCAGTTTAGGGACATAGTGGTCCATCGCTAGTTTAAGGACATTGCGGTCCATGAGTAGTTTAAGGACATTGCGGTCCATTGTTAGTTTTAAGACATCTCGGTCAAGGTTAAGGACGTCGTAGTCCATGGGTTTAAGGACCCCACAGTCCATTGTTAGTTTTAAGACATCTCGGTCAAGGTTAAGGACGTCGTAGTCCATGGGTTTAAGGACCCCACAGTCCGTATCAATGTGTGGTCATCGGGACCCGTCACCTCTTTGAAGACGTTGAGGGATTACAACGCCAAGTATCAAAGGAGTGAAGAGATGTACCCTGGAACCGGAGTGGATTAAATAGTCTTTGGCCCAATTTGGGATCAAGACCGATTAATTATGTTATGAGCCCATTAGCCCAGTTAATTACGAATTGAGGACTTATGGCCAGCTTCGGCTAAGTCCAATCATGTCTGGGACATCGGCCCTCCTGTTGGTCCCTTGAAGGAGAGGCTTTGCCTCTGGCCATTTAGCCAATTGGGCTAACGTTAATTCAGCAGTGTTGAACACTGGGATCAAGTTAGTGTTTTAACACTAAAAGACAGTTGGTGTTAAACACCAGCAACAGGGGGTTCAAATTAGTGCTAAACACTAGAGCAAATCAGTGTCAAACACTAGCAGCAGAGGCATCAAATTAGTGTTAAACACTAAGAAAAGTAATGTTAAACTCTGTCAACAGAGATTTAATTTAGTGTTAAATACTAAGAAATTCAGTGTTAAACACTGCAAGAAAGCTCTTTAATTAGTTTTGAACACTAAGGCAAAACAGTGTTTAACACTGGGCTCAGGGGTTCCAATTTAGCGTTAGACGCTGAGGCAAGAGGGGTCACGTGGTAGCACGTGAGGGCGCCCTCCCTTCGTTTGTTCTGCTGAGAAGATCGCATCTTTTGGAGCATCACGTGTCATCACGTGACGGGTGTTTGAATGGAGTATGTTAAAGCCTCTGCCAAGGGTCACGTGGGTCACGTGAGGCACTGCCTCAAAGGGCTTTCTGTAGATCTTTTGGGGAGGGGGTCACGTGGTGACACGTGACCCTGCTTTTCTATAGTTGTTTAGAAGATCTGTTAATCCCTTTCAGGAATTAAATTCCTCGTAGGGTTGAACCCTGACAATAATTTCAGAGGAATTAAATTCCTAGTTCCTTTTGAAGAGTTGAACTCTGAATTTTCTATGGGAATTAAATTCCTCATATATGTGAAGAACTGAATAGGGTTAAACCCTAATAAAAGCTTTAAGGAATTAAACCCCCACTCTCTGTTAGAGAATTATTCTGGGGAATAAGATTAAGGGAATTAGATTCTTGTTGTTTTAACAGAACTAAGTTCTTAACTAGAGTTAAACCCTGATTCTTTTCATTCTGAAGGGATTAAATTCCCATAACACAGGGTCAAACCCTAATTTTATTTTGAAAGAATTAAATTCCTATAGTTCTGTGAGAATTAAATTCTCGTGCTTCCATTCCCTCTCTATGCTTTGGATCTGCATGGCAGGATCTCAACCCATTGAGAATTAAATTCTCAACTCAAGGGGAGATGTGCGCTTTACAGATCCTCCATCAAAGAGAGAAGAAATATGTCCTTCTGTTTTATATCAGAGTTAAACTCTGTTGAGAATTAAATTATCTTTTCTTTTAATGAAACCTTCCCTTTCTTACCTAGGGTTTTCTTTTGCAGAAGATCCAAAAATCCTCTAAAGTATCAAGGCTCTCTCTCTTTTCTTCCCTATGCACATATATCTTTTTTTGTGTGTCTCTTGGCTCCTATTTATAGGAGAAGCAGCCGAGTTAATTAGTTTTGGTGAATCTTTCATTGGGAGATTTGATTTGTATTCACCACTCGTTTTGGACCTTTGGATTATTAGGTGAATTTTATTCACCATTGGATTTTAAATCCAGAGATTCTCCTCTGTTATTTTGGTTAGATTTTACGGGGAAATCTTTCCAAATTCAAGATTTTCCCATAGATAGATGATATTTAATCACCTTTAAATCTTTAACTCAATCGGTTGCTTTTGGAAAGGTTTGAGAGGTCTTTTCTCAGAATTTAATTCTGTTAACAAATGGGCTTTGAAGTCGGTCACGTGTGGCCACGTGACCCTTGGTCACGTGTGGCCACGTGACCCTTGGTCACGTGTGGCCACGTGACTCCCTTGGAACGAGCCTTCTTCCTTCTTTTTGCGCTCTGTCTTCTGGTTGCTGCTTAACCGTCACGTGCCATCACGTGACCCCTGGTCACGTGTGAGCACGTGACCCTCGTCTGGACTCTTTTTCTTGATTTAACCGGAGAACAAATCTGCTGCTTTTGATTATCACGTGCCAACACGTGACCCTGGTCACGTGGGAGCACGTGACCTCTTCTGAAGCCTTTTCCTTGATTTGATCAGGGAACCGTTTGCCTTTGAAGCCACTTTAAAGTGTCACGTGCCAACACGTGACCCAGGTCACGTGGGAGCACGTGACCCTTTCTGAAGCCCTTTTCTTTGATGTAGTCGGGAAGCTGAATTTGCCTTGCCGATGCTTTTAGATGTCACGTGCCAACACGTGACTGCTGGTCACGTGTAAGCACGTGACCCTTTCTGAAGCCTTTTCCATAAGCTTTTCTGATTTTAAATCAGGAAACAACGTCAGCAAATGACCCCGTCGCGGAAACACGTCAGCAAATGACCCCGTCGCGGAAACACGTCAGTAAATGACCCCGTCTCGGAAATACGTCAACCAATGACCCCCTCGTCGGAGCAGTGCTTCGACCCGGGAACAAGTCAACTCATCAACCACTTACGAGTCCTCTCGACCTGTTAGGGGGAAAATTCTCTTGTGAGATCCTTACGACTCTCAAGAGAAAGCACACTTAGGAATCCTCATGATTCCTAAGGAGAAAATACACCCACGAGATCCTCTGGACTCCTAGGGAGAAAAATCTTTATGAGACCCTCACGGCTCATAAAGTTGAAAAGTCTTAGGCAGCAGGCCCGAACCTATTTCCTAAGCCATCGCTACCCTACGAAGAGTTCAAGATGAGTTGTTATCTACAGGCTACACTTACTAGAGTAACATGACAACAACATAGCAAAGAAAAGAAAGCGATATAAGATAAAACTTGTCCTTTATTCATGAGTTCAATTGAATACAAAATACATCATATAAAAGAATTTCAAAAAATGAATGAATACATGTTATTCATGAATTAAAAATTTCCATCAATACAAAAAATTGCAAAGACAGGTACTAAGGAGGAGGCCTTTTCAACAAGTCGGCAAGTCGCTCGTGCACTCCTTTCAGCTCCTTCTCACAGTCAGCCACCGCTGCCAGCTCCGCTTCAATTCGAGCCCGTTGCTGCAAGCCGGATGAAAGCTTCGTATCGATTTCATGCTTAGCAGCTTCGCAACTTTGTGCAACCCGCTCGGTGGAGTCAAGCTTCTGCCTTAGCGCCAACCCATCTGAGATACACCATTGGAGACTATCGAAAATAGCCTTTAGCTGTGCTGCGTTCGCGTCGACCTCGGCGCGCAACCGAACAGATTCGTTAGAAGCCGCCTCATGTTCCTTCTGTCACAGGGTCGCCTCTTGTTCAAAATGGCGAAGGAAAGGAACACTCTGCTCCATCCACGCAACCCGCTGGGAAGTTGAAGCTAACACCTCAGGAACAATACACTTGAGCTCGATCTCGTGCAAGCAAGCCTCGATCAGTCTGCAGTAGTCAACCCAAGACCCGACGACGTCCTCGTCATGGAAGTTCAGGAATGTCACCAGCATTGGATTAACCTCTATAGCAAAATTTGCAGCGGAGGTGAGGGCTTCAACATCAAGATCCTCGACGAACTTGCTCAACATTCGTCGGCTGTTCACAGCGCCTCGCGAAGATGTGAGTTTAACAAGAGGCCCTGTCGGCATCGTAAAGCGGGCCTCGAAGGGAGCTGGAGCCGGTGCGATTGCTGCAGAATGAGTTACGGTTAAATGCCAACTCGGGAAATAAAGAAAACGCATAAGGGGTAAAGCCTATCATACCGGCAATAACAGGCGGTAGGACGGGGAGTGCAGGGAGCTCGGTTATTCTCTCGACCAGCGACGCTATATCCAATATTAAGAAGAGTTAGCAACATGGCTATCTATAAGAGAAAGAAAAAGACGTCGGTTATATACTATACTCACCGACATCAGCAGGTAGGGCAATCTCTGGCTGGAATGAGAAATGCGAGTTCAGCACCTGATATAGATGATCAAAAAGGACTTCTGCAAAATTATGACGACATACTGTCAGTACAAGGAGAGTGATACCCACAATGAAGCTGATGAATCACAAACCTATACCTTCCAGCATTTTAGAAGACATGGGAGAAGGCGAGGGAACAACAGCCGTCATTGCGGCGACCCGAGGTGCTTCAGAGGGCACAATTTCAGCAACGGAAGCATCACTAGGTCTAGTGACTTCTTCACTCTCCTTCAGTAGGATGGTCTCGACGCCCATGGCTTCGTCCCCTGATTCGAAAAGGGCCATCGTGACACTCGCGATGCCTGCCGATGCCAAAGAGCCACAAGGGGAGAGAGCAGCAGTTTGGGCAGTCCCAGACTCCCTGGAGAGAGTAGCTACTTTGGGCTCCATGGTCGCCGTTGCCTCGCCTACCATCTCACCGCCAAGACTTGGCCCTGCAGGATATGATATATAAGAATTTTGTAACACCCTAGTTCATTTATACCAATTCCAGTTCTCGTATTTCCTTAATTGTGATATTTTCCTGATTTATCGTGTTTTGAGTGCGAATAGTATTTTACATTTTACATTGCATTTGACCCGACCCGCTTGCTTGAACATGTTTGATTCATATTTATAGATTACCCTGACTTGTTACATAGACACGTGCATCTCATGCATACTGCATACTGGCATTTTACCATATAACATTTTAGGTCATGTAAAATAATTTAAAATTGCATTTCATAGCCTGCATGATACCCCTAAGCCCGTGGTAGCATCCGCACATCTTGTTCTCGTCCCGTTCAGTGAAACGGACGTGTTTGGATGGCTACGCGCATGTATGTGCATCCGTTCTTAGGGGTATGCATTTTCGTTACCTGAGCATTCATTTTGAATTTGAAAGTCGCACATATTTTTCGTATTTTAAATCTGAAGTTTTAGACCCGACCCGGGCGCGTTTTGAAATATTTTGGTATCCTGCCAAAATTCAATTTATTTAATTTTAAAATTTAGTTTAAATATTTTCATACGATTTCTTTAAGAAACTGAAACCTCTTATCTAAAATTTTAAATCTAAAAATCTTTTAAAATTTTAAATCTAATTTCCTAACAAACTAACAACTCCTTTCTCTCTCTCTCTCCTCTGCATATATATATTTATATATTTTTTATTTATTTAATTTTTCTTTCCTTATTTAATACATAGCCTCTTCTTCTTCTTTCTTCTTTCTTTTTCTTGATCTTGTTTCTTGATTCCGGTGATCACCGCCGGAGCCGTGCTCGTCGCTGACGATTCGAGTGATCCACTGAACGTACCTAACTTGCGTGATCACCCTCGTGCGTTGTTTGGAACCGTGCGTGTGTCGCGACATTTCGCCGACGAAGGACGTTCCGTACACATCCGTTCTTGTTCCGTCTAGGCAAGTTAATCTTGCTACATGCTATATAATTCATTTTATACCTATTTAAATAAATACCATACCTATAGTTTAAATCTAGTACCCCATGTTTAATTTTATAACGTTTCGATGTTCCGTTTGCATCCGTTTATATCATTTTAAATCTAGATCATGAAAACTTATCTTGTGACATACTAGTTTACATTATACTGCATCCATATCATTTAAAATATATATCGTCATAATATTTCTTATTACTATCTTTAATTAGTTTATAATCTGCATTTTATAATGTTATACATTTGAAAATATTATAGTTTACGCATGAAACGTCATCGCAAAGCGGATACGACAAATCTGAAATTTACTGTACACCTTACCTTATAAAATTCATTATAAATCATAGAAAAATCATTAGTATACGTTCTTTAGTTCGTTGCGAAGCTAACTAAGAGTACTATAACTCTATGAAATATTTACTTACAAAATAAATTGCTTAAATAACGTAAAATGCAAATGAATATGTCTCTAAACTGCTATCCAGGGAAATTCCAGCAGCAAACTTTCAACTTCGAATGTTCATAGCTTTTTGTAGGGACAACCTGAGATACTTATACTTATAAAAATGAAAACCTTATTGAATTATATTTGTTTTGGTATAAGACACGTCCCTTTTGGAGAACGTTTGTTATTTTTAAGCTATTTTACAAATCATGGTGACGCTGAATTTCTGAACGGAACTTTCTTGTGCATGGTTAATCAATACCACTTTTATAGTTATTAATCGCTTTGAATATGCTATCCATATTAATATTATTATATCAATATTTATATCAAATATTGCTTAGTTGTACATCCCACATTACCATTTTATAGTTTTATAACTTTTCGGATACCCGTTTGCATCCATCGCATTTAAGATACATATAATTGCATCCATAGATCACATTACTACATAATACCGTGATATTAACACTCCATGTTTAATAAATTGCATCCTAATTAATATTGAAACTATAAATGTAACCCTAATCGATAACTGTGCATCTGTATGCCTTAATCTGTACCTGATTGCATATCACATTACAATGTTCTATTTTATTGTGCTATTAGTACCCATGCATGTTTTGTATACCCATGCTTATGCTAGTTGATTATGAGCACCCACATAACATTTTGTGCTTCCTGACATGACCTGTTGCACTTCCTACCTGATAGGACATGGTACCGTACACTCTTGACATGACATGACACCTAAATACACTACTTGACTTGACCTGATGTACCATGGCTTGACCTGTTACCTGATCTTGTGTCTAATGCCAACAAACCTAACATGTAGTCCTTACGGACCATTCATGTTGTCTATCCAGACAAACCTACACCTATCTGATCCTGAGTTGGCATTAGTTCTTGATTACTTAAAATACCTGACTAGACACTTATAACTTGGGGGTATGGGAAAATCAATGATGAAATCCTGACTTGTAACTCGACAGTTGCTTGCTTTTACTGATCAGGTTTTAGAGGCCAGGCCCGTCTCGTGACGATGCTGCTGACATCGTTGGTCTGTACCCTTTTCCTGTTAGTGCCTAGCGGCACGTCTCGGTTTCAGCCCGAGAGTCTTAGACCGTGGTCCCGGGCATGCACGGGATACTATTGAGTTACATCGATGATTCATCAAATTGATTTCAAAGACTTGAGAGTAGATAACCAACTGACCAGTTTAGTTTACTCACTGCACGCTAACTTTCACTGCCCTGATTTAGATTGCTTTACACCTGCTTTACTATTTATGATTATACTTGCATGTCTTGCTACCCTGTTTACATATTGTTGCTTGATGTTATGACGCGCTGACGTCTGGGTTTTGCATGGCCCAGATCCTTCTACCTTTGTTGCAGACTGATCAGGAGTATTGCCGCTGTTAGACCTAGCGGTGAAGTTCCTGTCGGTATGTAGTTTTACTTTCCAGGTGTTTCATTATTGTATCTTTTGCTTCCGCATATCATTATTTCTTGACTCATTCATTCTGGCTCATGGACATGTACTAGATAGTTTAGTTTACTTTCCTGTTCTTGATATCTCTACAGCCGTAATGTGACTGTGGAGGAATTTTTCCTATCCACAGGTAGCATGGTTGGCTATGTCACGTGCCCATCTTAGCGTACTCTGGGAAGCGAGGCGTGACAAATTTGCAGACCAAGTTCTGATAAAAAAGAATGGGCATTGCGTTACCTTGCGATGGATCCTCAGTTGCCTCCCGAGCCGCGCATGCAACCTGTCTATAGGTGGTAGACAAGGCCGCTGGGGTACCCTCTGAAGTAATAGCGACAGAAGGGATGGTACTTGAACCTGCACCCGCAACCAAGGTAGCATCACACTCCCTCGCTGCGCGCTTCTTGCGCTTCTTTTCAGTTTGATCAGTGAGGACCGACCTCCTTAAGACTTCGGACAAGGGGATGCCTTCGTCGTCATCTGACCCTAGTTCTGCCTCCGGCGCCGCTACGGCGTCCATCATCGGCTGTTTCAGCGAAGACTCTCATGCTGGGTTGGGGATAGCCGTATCCGTGATGGCCGGCTCTGACAAGACTATTACACTATTGCTTGGGATCGGCGCTACACCTGGAACAACTGGAGCCGAAGTAGTCCCTGTAACAAGATGAAATAAAGCGTCAGATTACAGGTATAAAGCATAAGGGTGTAATCAAACGAAATAAGTTATACCCAAGCCACAATAAGCGCGAAGCTTCTCTTCCTCTTCAAAAGTCCGGAGGGAAGCCGCCAGAGCCTCTTCAGCGGAGATGCCTGATAAAGAAAGATGTGTTAATAAATGCATAATAAGAGAGAAGGAAAAAGCTTAAAACGACATGACTAGAGCATACCCGTCTCCGTAAGCGATAGCAACGCCACCTCTGTGCGAGCCTATCGTTCGGAAGCCGCAAAGGCGGCCTGCAGATCGATGTCCGTCACCGGCGTGTCGAACAGACCGTCATTGGTGTCATACTCGCCCAGGCCTTCGCTGTAAAAAGCATGGGGCTCCTATCCGAATGCAATATCTGCAGAAAAGAGCGACTTCTTCTTCTGTGAATGAGCCCCGGCGGCCGACGATAGGAGCCTACGCTTCACGGGCATTTTTGGGCGACGGGTCCCAATTTCCGTGCTAACTCCAGAGTCCGGAGACGCTATAGCTACCGTTTTAGGAATGCTGGGCCGTGGCTTTGAAGTAAAGGTGTGAGGGACCACAACCGCATTAGTCTCCTTTAATGAAGGGCGAACGGAAATTCGTCGTTTTAAAGGGACGGACGGGTTACCGGCAGGGACTGCACCCTTGCGATCAAGGAGCAGCCATCGTTCTTCCCTAATCACGACACCCGTCGCGTGCTGATACCACGCCACATATGCGTTGAGGAGTTCGGGACGTAGCTCGGCTTGCTGATAAGGATGATGGACCCGGTATTCAGGCGCATGAAGTGGTGCAACGTAGTGCGAATGCCCTCTTCAGTGGCAGTCGGTTCAGCCAGAAAAGCTTCGAGGGGAACACCCTGCTTGTAACCCGACTATTGGGCAAAGCGGTGCGGGTTGTACCTCATAAACAACGCCTACTCGTTCTGCCTGAATACTAAGAAGCCCGGCCTGATCGAGTACAAATGCACGATCTCCCGAGCCTTCAACGTGGAAACCCCGTCCTTGAAGGTGTCACATAGCGGTTGCACCACCTTAGTCGACTCCTTGCCGATAGTTATGACCCTATCAACGAAGGTCATGCTGTCCCCAACCTTGCGCGGGCGGAGGATCACTCCCCAAGCTTCTCACGATGATGGGTCTGAAGCAGAGGAGTCGATTAGAGACATCACCCGGGGGAAACTGTAGCTATCATAGAAACGGGGATGTTTGTGGATTCCAAAGGCTCCAAGAATGTGCAGCTCGATCCACGAAGTAAAATAGTGCAACGGGAGATGTACGGGCTCTAAACCCAGCTAAGTGGTGTCCACCGCTAAGCTCAAGCCATGATACAAATGAGCCAGCCCAGTAATCCCGACGGTAACCCGCGTTCCTTCAACCATCCGGTAAGCCGGGTAGAAAACGGACGGCCTCATATGACGAGGGTGCATGGGAAGTACGGACCAACTTAGCTATAGGCCAAGAAACCCCAAAAAGAACGTCTCTTCGTCGATGTCTGAAGCTACAAGCTCTGCGAAGGGGACGACCGGGGTGTCCGGAAGAAAGAAATTCCTCTGATACGCTTCCGCTGCCGGCTGTTTGTCCAAACCAAAGCTGAAGGGATCGGTGAGCTTGGCAAATTTCGCGGCTTCCTTTGAAAGGACTTCGGGGCGGAGAAACCGGGCAATAAAATATGTGAAGCTGACGCCGTGCCCCCCAGATTCCAAGAACAGGCACTCATAAATATTCAACACCTTGATTAAGCATGGGAATCGGTGCTGAATGACATTTTCTAGAGTCAGACCCATCACTACTGATCGGGTCGCAAAGACGTATTTGTCAGGGAGAAGTATTTCCTCATAGTGTTCCCCTCTGACAGGTAGGCCTGAGATCTCCGCAAACTCCTCCAGGAAGATCGAAACCTCCCGATCCGATAGGAGAAAGGTGTGTGTCGGGATATTCCATTGCTCTAAGAAAACCTTAATCCACCACACCGGAGACGCCAGATACTGGAAAAGCGACACATAGATAGAAGGGTATAGCCCGAGCTTCAATAACGCCGACTTTTTTGCCGATAAGATGTACCGGGCCTACTGCAGGTATCCGGCCGAATGATGAGGAGTCAGCCCAATCATATACATCTGTCCCCATAAGCGTGACTCGCCCTGACATATACGCCTCCCCAGAATATCTAAAGCCATCGGCAACTGCATAGGTATCGCGGCCATAGAGGGCCGAAAGCGACCCTCTGAGGTCCAGTGGACCTCCTCTATGGCAAAGTTAACCTGGGGTGAGTCGGCATAGTGAACAGCAGAGATTGGTTCTGAAAGCGTCGCACAAGAGAAGCTGCGTAGACCCTGGATAATCTGGTTGTACCACAACCCCCACAAATGAAGCGACCCTGGATAATCTGGTTGTCCCAGCAATCTCTTGGATCTATCTCTGTAGATCTTAATCCTCAGAATGTACGAGGCATCACCCATGTCATTCATGGAAAACTTTTGTGACAAGAACAGCTTGACCGACTGCAGCATAAGAATGTCATTTCCTATCAAAAGAATGTCATCGACGTACAAGACGATGAATGCAATAGTTCTCCCTACAATCTTCTTGTAGATATATGGCTCATCTTTGTTTTTTATGAAGTCAAATTCCTTGACTGTCTCATCAAAACAGATATTCCAGCTCTACGACGCCTGCTTTAATCCATAAATGGATTTAAGCAACTTGCACACCTTCCCGCTGCTCCCACTGTCTACGAATCCCTCCGGCTGGTCCATATAAACACACTCTTCTAAAATTCCATTTAGAAAAACCGTTTTAATGTCCATCTACCAGATATCATAGTCATGGTAGGCAGAAATGGCAAGTAGGATCAGAATGGATTTCAGCATAGTCACTGGAAAAAAGGTTTCATCATAGTCTACTCCTGATCTTTGACGAAAACCTTTTGCAACAAGTCTGTCCTTATAGGTTTCCACCTGTCCATCAGTACCAATCTTCTTTTTGAAGATACATTTGCATCCAACAGGTTTTACCCCAGGAGGAGCAACATCCAAAGTCCAAATTTTGTATAGGTTTCCACCTGTCCATCTGCACCAATCTTCTTTTTGAAGATCCATTTGCATCCAACAAATTTTACCCCAGGAGGAGTAACATCCAAAGTCCAAATTTTGTTGGTGTACATGGACTCCATTTCGGATTACATAGCATCAAATCATTTTACAGAGTCCTTACTGTTAATGGCCTGCTTATAACTAGTAGGATTATCTTCTTCCAAGATACAATTCTCTCGATCCCCATCTATGAGAAAACCGTAGTATCTCTCAGGCGGACGAGAAATCCTACTAGTTCTGCGGAGTGGCTGAGGTTCGTCCAGGACCATTGAATCCTCTGGTTCTACCAAATCGTTAGTTGTAGTTTGTGCTTCTGGAATTTCTTCTGGTTCTACCGTGCTCGCACTAATTTCTTTTGCAAGAAATTCCTTCTCTAAAAAGACGGCGTGCTGAGCAACAAACACCTTCTGTTCCTCGGCGTGGTAAAACATATATCCATTTGAATGCTTTGGATATCCCACAAACTTACACAAAACTGACCGCGCCTCTAATTTGTTTGGATTATGTTTCTGAACATAGGACGGACAACACTATATCTTAATACACTTAAGACATGGTTTCTTTCCACTCCATATTTCATATGGAGTCTTAGGTACAGATTTGGAAGGAACCTGATTCGATAGGTATGCCGCTGTCTGTAGCGCATGACCCCACAATGAAAGAGATAACTTAGCATTACTCGTCATTGAGCGAACCATATCCAATAGGGTACGATTCCTTCGCTCCGATACACCGTTGTGCTGTGGTGTATATAGAGGAGTAAGCTGAGAGAGAATACCATTCTCTTTTAGGTATTCTAGGAATTCCGTGCTTAAGTGCTCCCCTACTCTATCAGATCTGAGGATCTTGATACTTTTTCCAGTCTGGTTCTCTACTTCGTTCTTATATTCTTTGAATTTCTCAAGAACTTCAGATTTGTGTTTCAAAAGATACACATATTCGAACCTAGAGAGATCGTCAGTGAATATAATGAAGTACGAGAATCCACCCCTCGCATGTATAGATATCGGACCACATACATCACTGTGTAGAGTCCCAAGAGCTCAGTAGCTCTTTATCCATTTCCGGTGAACGGATATTTGGTCATCTTTCCTTTGAGATAAGACCGACAAGTTTCATAAGACGAAAATTTGAACGTATTCAAATATCCATTCTTATGCAACTTACTTAGTCTTTTCTCACCGATATGACCAAGTCTACAATGCCACAAGTATATTTCGTTCGTATCTGAACTTTTCCTCTTGCTTGTGTTTTGTATATTGAAAATTGTGTTTTGATTTAGAACGCAGATACCATTAGATAGTGTACCTTCTGCAACCAATACCTGATTAAGTTAAATATTCATGATATTTCTATCTAGAAAGTTATATCTATCTTTATCAAGTAAAGAAACTGATATGATATTGCAAAGCATATAGTAACAATTGTTCAAAATCATAGTCTTGCCGCTTGGCAATACTAGGTGATATTCACCAACAGCAGCAGCATCAACCTATGCTCCATTCCCTACTTTGAGGAACATATCATCCGGTCCAACTATTCTACTTTTTCTCAGTCTTTGTAATAAATTATAGATATGATATCCTGATCCGTTATCTAATACCCAGGAGGTAAGGTTGACCGAAAAACAGTTTTTAATAACAAATACACTCGAAGAAGATGCATTAGAATGCTTCTCCTTCAATGGGGTCATCTGGAATTCCTTACGGTCCTCTTTCCCTTGTCCATACTCGTGACAGCTGTCACAAGTTAGAGCCGAACCGACGTTCCCCAGCCCAGTGTAATAAGCTGGTTCGGTCAAGTCAAACATTTTATTATCCTGATTAATGGGTGAAATGGTTGTTACCTGAAGAGAGAGAAATGAACCACTCAGCGTGCGCTCTTGCAAGATAAGATTGGTTATTAATTTATCTAATCAGGATGGCTCTCACTGTTTCCTCGAATTCTCCTCCAAACCTTAAAAGGAGAACCGTTTCCCCAATTGAGAGCAAAGCTCTATTCAAAATTCAAAATTTGAACTGAGGCAGCGCCTCACATGCAAAGCACGAGAGTACTGAGCGCCAAGAGCGCCAGCGCTAAAGAGTCAAAGACTCTGAGGCAGCGCCACACGTGCAAAGCACGAGAGCGCTGAGTGCCAGTGCTCAAGAGTCAAAGACTCTGAGGCAGCGCCTCACGTGCAAAGCACGAGAGCGCTGAGAGCGTCAGCGCTAAAGAGTCAAAAACTCTGAAGCAGCGCATCACATGCAAAGCACGAGAGCGCTGAGCGCCAAGTGCTAAGAGTCAAAGACTCTGTGATAGCTCATCACGTGCAAAGCACAAGAGCGCTGACGCCAGAACTAAATGTTCTCTACCGTTGGATCAAAGATCCAACGAAGATGATAAATCATCAAAATTCAGAATCAAATTCTACTGAGGAAATACTCCCCGGATCTTCCTAAACATGAAAGATTGCCCTCTGTAAAATAGTGCACCGTTGGATAAAAGATCCGATAGTGATTAATAAAATCACCAAGATTACAGAATAATCTCTGTTTGGGAAAATATTTTCCAATCTTGTTAATAACAAGAGAAAAATCTTCTGTAAAACAGAAGCCATACGATCAAAGATCCGACGGGGGATAAAATCCCCAAATCAATCAGAGATCTTTCAATGAAAGATCTCTTTAACCAAATCAACAAACTTGCTTCCACTATATAAAGGACCCAAGACTTCATGTCTGGGGCAAGGAGATCATCAAGATCATTAGCAGAGAAGAACCCTCATAAACTTCAAGTTCTCAGAAAAGAAAAAGAGAAGAGCAAGCTCTAAGAAGAAGAAATTTTCTTCAAGGTAAATGATAATAAGTGATATCATAACATCTCCTTGATTTTTGCGAGTTTAACTCTCACATCATAAGAACTCAGTTCTTTTTCTAGATCACAGATCCATAAGATAAGGTCCTTCACAAAAAACAAAGAGATCATAACATCTCATCAAAAAGAGAAGAACTTAGTTCTTAGATCCATGAAACAAAGTCTCTTATAAACCAAGAATTTAATTCTCAGAGCACAGAACTGAACAGAGCTACCAAAGGGGAGCCTTAGCGCTCCAAGCGCTATTGAAAAAGAAGCGCCTTAGCGCTCCAAGTCTGACGCTCAGCGCCCAGCGCGCCACGTGCTCCTCACGTGGGCGCTATTCTAAAAGAAGCGCTTTAGCGCTCCAGCGCTCCAAGTCTGGCGCTCAGCGCTAAACGCGCCACGTGCTCCTCACGTGGGCGCTATTCTAAAAGAAGCGCTTTAGCGCTCCAGCGCTCCAAATCTGGCACTCAGCACCGAGCACGCCACGTGCTTGTTCCCTTCCGAACGACGGCGCGACACGTGGTCGTCTCGCCTGAGGCTCGGGGCAGATGTTAATTGGTGCTATCCGTCTACCTCTCCGAAGATGCCAAGTTGATTTATGACACCGTATATCGAAGGTTTAGACGGATGCGGCCGATGTAGCAGACTTCGTCAGATTCCCCCTCATTTGAGGGGTTTTTGATTGTAGGGACGCTCTTCCCTGCTGTTCCCCTCCGAACGACGGCGCGACACGTGGTCGTCTCGCCTGAGGCTCGGGACAGATGCTAATTGGTGCTATCCGTCTACCTCTCCGAAGATGCCAAGTTGATTTATGACACCGTATATCGAAGGTTTAAACGGATGCGTCCGATGTAGCAGACTTCGTCAGATTCCCCCTCGCTTGAGGGGTTTTTGATTGTGGGGACGCTCTTCCCTGCAGGCGCAAGCCCCTGCAGTTAATTACGCTACCGCATCGCGGTAACCACTTTCTCCTTCCCCAGATGGTCACTTCGTGTCGTGTGTGTTTATTTTATGTTTGGTTGCCCGTGGATTGTATACGGAGACTGAGTTATGTCGTCGCCCGTAGGGCGTGGACTAGTCCAAATCCGTATTATCTTAGATTTGGGTTTAGGGGTTTGGGTTTAAGGACACGTTAGCCTCATTCGAGACTAAGATCGACTTAAACATTTGTTAAGGATACGTTAGTCTAATTTTCAGACTAAGATCAACTTAACGGGGTCGTTTAGATCCAACAATAGAGCAATTAAGAGAGCCATGTTGTTTAGTTTAGTGACATTACGGTCAGTAGGTAGTTTAAGGACGTTGCGGTCCATAGGTAGTTTAAGGACATTGCGGTCCAATGTTAGTTTTAAGACGTTGCGGTCAAGGTTAATATCACGCCCCGCTTCCCAAAATACGGAATACGAGGTATGACTAGGCCAGCCATGCTCCTACGGTCAAGGGATCATCCCGCCGTAGTCACACTTCGGTTTCTAGCACTACATGGTAATCAGTAATAAAGCACAGTATTAAAGGAATCACATCACTAATTTATTACATTAAAATTCCATTGTTCACAAAATTACAGATAATAAGAACAATAACTAACCAAGTTCGATCTCACGATCACTTTTATGGAAAGCAGTAAATGAAGAAGGTACACCAAACTATATCTCCGTGAACTCAAAGGGTAGATCCGTCTCCCGTGCTGGTCCTCCCGCGGAATCTGAGCATGCATACTCAGGTCGTCAGAGCGACACAATAACAATATTATTATAATAAGATGAAACATGTATATGAGGTAATACTGGTGTAGGAACAATACAAGTAATCACTATGTCACTATATGATGCAGAATATGTTATGTGTCCCTATCGGTCTCTAGGTCATGTTTGAAATCACATAGTGGAAGGAGGATCATGTTTAACAGGAGTCTCATACATACCCGAGACAACGGCCCACATGCCCGGGACATAACCCTGTCAGCCGGATCGCTAGATCCTATCCTACACGTATCAGTATCACAGTTCGAATGATCATCCTCTAAACACGGTCCCGCTAAATACGATACTCTTTCCAATTTGATTTCCCCTTTTTCCCAGGTTTACACTATTTATAATCTTGATCTAGTTGTGTACAAGTATACCAATGGCACGGTTTTATCACTGTTCACTGTATCAATCACTGTCACGAATATTCACTTTCCATTGGTGTACTCGTCACTCTTAGACCAACATCTATCACGCATGATAATGCAATGTCCACACGCACTAACACTGAATATACGGCAAGGGTATGTTATATGTATTGTATGCTACCAATAAGCTCTATATGTTATGAATCAACATGCATGTCATTAACTAAATTAATTTGCATAAATTAATATGTTAAGAATTCAGCAAAATGATAAAAGTAAGATAAATAGAACACTCAGTCACCAATTCATCAAAATTTGTTTTAGTTCAATCGGGATTCCGGTTCTCAAGATATAGCTATTTCATTTTAAGTGCTCGCGGCTGGAAATTCAGTTTCAGAACTGAACGTCCGTTTCGCAACACGAATTGCACCTAGTTGGGCTCAGAATTTAGCAATGTTACAGTTAAATGAAATCTATGGTTTTCAATAGAGTATTCAACGCAATAGACGGATCCTCAATCACATCTGTACGTTGAAAGTTATACACAGTTTAACCTCAGTATGTCATTTCAGAATCTGTTCTGGGCAGTTATACGTTCTGCCCTTTTAAATACAGTTTAAAATAGCAAACGGCGATGAAACGGAATAAAACCACTTGTTTTGTTTATCCAACAGAATTATCTTTAATCTACTGTAGAGTTCCGTAACATACAACTTCAAGAAACACAGTGACACAGGTCTTGGGACAGAATACAATAATCAGAAACGCTCTGGACTGCAGTCCAGAGTCGCATTCCGATCTAATTATCATCACGGTTACAGAACAGAAATCATTGCAATTTTACATAGGGTTAAAGTTCGTCGAGTCGGCTTCGATTTAAGTCCTCGAACGCATCATTCCAGTTTGTATATAATTTATGGTGATTTTATTCGTTTTCAGGTACGAGAGAATTCTAGTTTTGACGGCATATTTGGGGGTATCAATTTTAGTCACTAACAATCGTATTTTCCAGCGAGATTCATACACGATATTTATCATCCTATGGGCCAACAGAAAATATCAGTCTCCGTCAAAATAAATAATCATTTCCATTGGGATCTAACATCGAGCACTTAGGTCATGATATATATCGGTAATCGGTAAGTTTAATAACTATGTGATTTAGGTTTGTAACACAACTAATAACATTACGGTCAGTAGGTAGTTTAAGGACGTTGCGGTCCATAGGTAGTTTAAGGACATTGCGGTCCAATGTTAGTTTTAAGACGTTGCGGTCAAGGTTAAGGACCTCATAGTCCGTGGATTTAAGGACTCCACAGTCCAAAGTTAGTTTTAAGACATCTCGGTCAAGGTTAAGGACCTCATAGTCCGTGGATTTAAGGACTCCACAGTCCAAAGTTAGTTTTAAGACATCTCGGTCAAGGTTAAGGACGTCATAGTCCATGGGTTTAAGGACTCCACAGTCCAAAGTTAGTTTTAAGACATCTCGGTCAAGGTTAAGGACCTCATAGTCCATGGATTTAAGGACTCCACAGTCCAAAGTTAGTTTTAAGACATCTCGGTCAAGGTTAAGGACCTCATAGTCCATGGATTTAAGGACCCCACAGTCCGTATCAATATGTGGTCATCGGGACCCGTCACCTCTTTGAAGACGTTGAGGAATTACAACGCCGAGTATCAAAGGAGTGAAGATATGTACCCTTAAACCGAGGTAGATTAAATAATCTTTGACCCAATTTGGAATCAAGACCAATTAATTATATTATGAGCCCATTGGCTCAGTTGAATTTGAATTGAGGACTTATGGCCAGCTTGGGCTAAGTCCAATCATGTTTAGGATATTGGCCCTCTGTTGGTCCATTAGAGGAGAGGCTTTGCCTCTAAACACTTAGCCAATTGGGCTAAAGTTAGTGTTAAACACTAGCAACAGGGGGTTCAAATTAGTGTTAAACACTAAAACAAATCGGTGTTAAACACTAGCAACAGAGATCTCAAATTAGTGTCAAACACTAAGATAATCAGTGTTAAACACTGGTGACAGAGATTTTAATTTAGTGTCGAACGCTAAGAAAATTAATGTTAAACTCTGTTAACAGAGATTTAATTTAGTGTTAAACACTAAGAAATTCAGTGTTAAACACTGCAAGAAAGGCTCTTCGGTTAGTGTCGAACACTAAGGCAAAACAGTGTTAAACACTGGATTCAGAGGGTCCAATTTAGCGTTAAGCACTAAGGTAAGAGGGGTCACGTGGTAGCATGTGAGGGCGCCCTCCCCTTTATTTGTTCTGCCGAGAGTGGTGAATACTTTGGAGCATCACGTGCTGTCATGTGATGGGCATTTAATTGTTTGTGTGTTAAAGCTTCTGCCAAGGGTCACGTGGGTCACGTGAGGCATTGCCTCGAAAGCCCTTCTCTGTGGATCTTTCCAGGGGTCACGTGGTAGCACGTGACCCTGCCCCTTTGCAATTTCTGATTAAATTCTTCATTAAATCCCCATTGTCTTCTGCAGAATTATATTCTCTGATAGAGTTGAACTCTGATTTTCCTGTGGGAATTAAATTCCTCATATATGTGAAGAATTGTGTTCTGTCATAGGGTTAAACCCTAATAATAACTTTAAAAGAATTAAATTCCTTCTTTCATTAGAGAATTACTCTTAGATAGGGTTAAACCCTAATTTATATTCTGAGGGATTAGATTCTGTCATAGGGTGAAACCCTAATTTCTTCTTTCTTAATGGAATTAAATTCCTGTTATTTTAACAGAACTAAGTTCTTAACTAGGGTTAAACCCTGATTCTGTTCATTCTGAAGGAATTATATTCCTACAACATAGGGTTAAACCCTGATTTTAAATCGAAGGAATTAAATTCCTATAATTCTATGAGAATTAAATTCTCAAACATCCATTCCCTCTCTATGCTTTGGATCTGCATGGCAGGATCTCAACCCAATGAGAATTAAATTCTCAATTCATGGGGAGATGTGCACTTTGCAGATCCTCTGCTAAAGAGAGAACTAAGTTCTTCTTTTTAATATGAGAGTTAAACTCTTTTGAGAATTAAATTCTCTTTTTTTTTGAAAGCCCCCCTTCTTACCTAAGGTTTTCTTTTGCAGAAGATCCAAACTCCTGCAAAGTCTCAAGGCTCTATTTTTTTCTCTCTCTATGTATCGATCTCTCTGTCGATCTCTCTCTCGATCTCTCTGTCGATCTCTCTCTCGATCTCTCTCTCGATCTCCCTGTGTGTCTCTTGGCTCCTATTTATAGGAGAAGAAGCAGAATCAATTAGTTTTGATCAATCTTTCATTGAAAGATTTGATTTGTATTCACCATTCGTTTGGACCTTTGGATTATTAGGTGAATTTTATTCACCATTGGATTTTAAATCCAAAGATCTTCCTTTGTTATTTCGGCTAGATTTTAAGGGGAAATCTTTCCAAGTTCCAGATTTTCCCATAGATAGGTGATATTTAATCACCTTTAAATCTTTAGTTCAATCGGTTCCAAATAATCATTCCCTATTGGAAAGATTAGAATGCTTTTCAGAATTTAACTCTGTTAAATAAATAGGCTTTGAAAGACGGTCACGTGTGGCCACGTGACCCCTGGTCACGTGTAGGCACGTGACCTCTGGTCACGTGTAGGCACGTGACCCCTGGGAACGAGCTTTCCTATGCTTTCTGCGCTTTGTCTCCTAGCCGCTGTTCAACCGTCACGTGCCAACACGTGACTGCTGGTCACGTGGTAGCACGTGATGCTTCTTCCGTAGGCTTTCCTAATTTTAAATCAGGAAACAAATTCCCCCACAGCGTTGTTCTCACGTGTCTGCACATGAGTGCAACGCTGCCACTTTTTTGTGACCGTTGGATTCCTCTAGGGATTTGGGGAGATGAAGTGTTTCCATCACCTCCTATAAATATTGGGGTCATTTCAGAGACGCCTCCACTTTGCTTGTCTTCCTCCTTGCAAACTTTTTTCTGAGAATTTAATTCTCTTCTTCCAGAGCTTAGTTCTCTGTCTTGAAACCATCTTCAAGCGACCCTTTTCCTCAGGTAATGTTCTTGGACAAACAGTGAACTTTCACGTTCCCCTGGATTTTAAATCCAAAACAAGGGTTTTTACCCCTTTCTGAGTATGAATCCATTTTTCTTTTCTTTTTTTAAGTTTTTCCATAAGAACAGAAAACCACCTAACCTTCAAACTGTAGATCTCTTAGGGCTTAAACGATGATCGATGGAGTTTAACTCCGTTTACAGAAAAAATGCTTTTGGGAATTTAATTCCCTTCTCTTAATAAGGAATTTAATTCCTATGAAGGACTGAGTTTCTTCACATGGAGGCTTCTTAGGGTCTCTTGGCCCGAGGTTGTCCTTCTGCAATTAATGGAACAGAAGTTTGCAATGATATCTTCTGTGGGAATTTAATTCCCATGATCTCGTTTGATCTGTTGTAGAGCCCAAGGCAAATTTGTCCTTTAGGGGGGAAATGTGTAGGGTTACTTGAAACTCACTTTTTATTTAATGAGGGTATCCCCTTTGTCTTATTACAACTGCTCGGTTTCATTATTAATGAGCCGTCATCTTGATTCTGTGGGGCCCATGTGTTTTGTAGCCAATGGTCCCAGAAAAATCTATTGTTGCTTTCTTTAACTAGTCTTCATGTTCACGCATGGATATATATCACTGACTTTGCTTTTAACGGTCTTCTTTCATTCGATTTCAGGTGCGATGGCTTCTGTCCCGTGTTTTCCCTTTACTCGTTCGGAGGCCGCTTTTCCTCAATCACCATCCGATGAGGAAGTGATGGCGATGATCCGGGCTCATGACCCGAACTGCACCAACTTGCTTCTATGGGGAACTTGGTACAGTCATATTATCCGGGGTCACCGGAGTTTCCTTTGCGCAATACCAACAGAGCCTACTTTCCCATTCTTGCCGATGGACCCTCCGAGAACGGTTTTTGCTGTGGAGATGCCCAACTGGACTCCAACGGGGAGGCTCGAGCCTTCGACGACCGGTATCCCGAACCATCCGATCCCGGCTATAGATATCTTGGGGCGGCGTATTTGCCAGGGTGAGGCCCAACCATGGGGGAAAATCTACAAGATAGGGCTCACCCCTCGACACCCTACGGGGTACCTTCTCTGGGCTCGTTACATCCTTTCTGCCCATCGTGCACGGCTGCAGAAGGTCGGGCTTTACCAGGCGATATATGCGTCGCTTTTTCACTACCAATCTCCGCATGTTTGGTGGGTTGAGGCGTTCTTGAACCAATGGAATCTTCCCACCAACACTTTCATTCTAGGAGATCGCGAAGTCTCGATCTCTCTGGCAGAATTCTATGACATCTCGGGGTTGCCAATCAGGGGTAGTCTGTATGAGGAGTTGCTGCCCTCTGACGAGTACATCTTTGAGCCCGAGCCCGCCCCGGTTGACGGCATGTCTGCTGAGAATGCCGTCCGCCACAAGCGTCCCAGTTTGATCAAGGCGCTAGGTATTTTCGACCGATTATTCACCGAATCCGAAGAGCAGGGTGTTACTTTAAAGAGCTTCATTGCTCGTTTCCTTCGCGAGGACGTCTTGTCGAAGACAGCCCCGAAATTTGCCAACATTAGAGACCCCTTTGGGTTTGGTTCGAAGAAGCTGCAGACCACTGAATCGGATCTACCAAAGTACTACATCCCTATTATGTCGCCGACGTCTTTTGAATCCATTGCTGCTCCCGGCATGGATGATGAGACTTTCTTCGTGGGGTTTGTTAGTGTCTGGCTTAGTTGGTTTGTCATCCCCATGCACCGTCGCTTTATGAGGGCTTCAGTTATATATCTGGCTCATTGTATCGCTGAGGGGGCGCGGTTGGCCGTCGGTATCCTGGCGTTGGCACATCTTTATCACGGGTTGGGCACCGCAGCTAATACTTCTACTCCTGGCGTGGATGTAGTAAACTTTTCACTTTATTACTTCACGTCTTGGATCGAAATGCATGTGTTGGGGGCTTTTGCTATGCATCAGAGGCCTGCATTCTACGACGCCTACACTTTCCCTCGGCTTATGCGATTGGTGGATGCTTCTGCCGCTGACCCAACTCAATTCGGGGCTATTCGGGCGTTGATTTCTCCTTACGCTATTGCCGGCGGATTAATATTTAATGATCGGGTCTTATCTTCTTCCACGGGTTCGGCCCAGCCGCTTTGGGACCGGTCGAAAGATGACGCGCCCACTTTGAAGCCCCGGGAGGCCGCGCGCTTATATGCAATCAGACCGGGTTACCTGGTGTTTCGTCAGGACAGTGCGGCTCTCTTTATGCGGTACAATCCGCATCGCTTTGCCTGGCAGTTTGGCTATGATCAGGGCGTCCCGTTTGAAGCTTTCATAATCGCGCCGGTTCCTTCGCTCGAGGCCGTCCGGGATGCCGCCCACCACTTTGTGAGGCTGAACACCGGTTCTTAGTTCATGATCCCCGATGGTGATTACATTCCCCGATGCGTGGGGTCGTTCACGGGCTGGTATCTCCATCGGGTGAACCCAGTTATTATTGAGGAGAGAATGGTGCTTCTGGCCACGGCGCCCCTATTCAGGTTCCGGCCCCGGGAGCTATGCTGCGACCACGTGCCCCAATCCGCTTTCCCCTGAGGGATATCGGCACTGCGCTTATTCCTGGAGAGTCGGGAGTAGATCTTACTCCAATAGTTGGTATGCCCCTGGGTACTCGGTCGCGGGGTAAACGGGCTCCGGTAACAGTACCCCCACCCGAGGCAGCACCACCCTCCGTGTCATCAACGATGGCAGTGTCATCTCCAGTTGTGGCCCGGGGAGAGGGTGTTGAGGGCGACATGGGCCAACGTCGAACTAAGGCTTCGAAGGGAAAGAAACGGTCGTCCTTGGCGACTGGTTCTGGGTCCAAGCGTCGAAGGAAGGTGGCTACTAATTTGCTCGACTCTTTAATGGAGTCTGAGCCTATTCTTGAAGACGAACCATTGGCCTTGCAAGAGTCAGACGCTGGACTTCTCTTCCCGAGTTCGGCCGATGAGGAAGCCGCACAGTTGGCCGAGGCCATACGGCATTCTAAAGACGCGTCTCATAACGCCAGGGTTCCGAAGAAGCCCTATCCCGCTGTAATCTTTTACAAAGACCCTTCGTGGATTCGGCAGCGGTTTATCGGTCCTTTAGAGGAATGGGGGGAAAGGGCCCTGAAGCAGGCTGCTTCAGAAGACGCAGCGGACGCACTCTCTTTATGGACCGGCGGCCATGAGTCTACCCATAAAACCCCGGTGAGCACGCCTTCTTGAGAAGGAGCAGCGGCTTGAAGAAGCCATATTGAAGGCTTTATTACGCATTGCTATGCTTTTATACTTCTTTATAGCATTTCAGATTGTTTACGCCTGCATGCATGTATCTTTATTCTTGTGTGAATTGTGCAGAATCTTCGACGATGGGGGAGGTCCCTACGGGATCATTGAAGCTGAAGCCTGCCGAAATTCCCGCTGAAGCATTGCTCGATGTGGAGGGGGCTGATGAGGCTGCTCCTCTTATGGTAGAGCCTCCAGCGGCGGTTCTTGATCTGGGTATGCTTGCCCCTTTGAGGGAGGGCTCCTTTGGAAGCTACCGCTCCAATGGCTCTTCCCGAAGGCGGCCCAGAGGTTGAGATGGAGGTAGTCGGGACTACCCTCCCTTTCTTGGAGCCTGAAGTTACGACAGAGGCCGCTGAAGCTGCTATCCCCCCGGCTCAGAATGGGAGGAGTGTCGAAGGTAACCTTCCACGTTTTGAGCTAGTAATCTTTCTGTTAGCTGAACTCTTTTGTCTTTTCAGAATTGCGTGGACTGGCTGCCTCCATTGTCGATCTATCTCCTCGGCAGTCCTTGCAGCGTCTTTTGGAAATGGCCGCTCCGCAGGCGATATCTCCTCAACGCATCGTCCTCTCGTCTGGACAGGGTGAGTGTTGTTCATCACTTCTCATAGCATCATTGTTATTTGGCGTATTGACATTGATGTTCCCTACAGTTTTGGAGGCCGATGATGAGGTCGAGGTTCTCGAAGGGCCAGGGGAACCCTCAGCTCCTACTTGCATGACCGTAGGTAAGTGACATTCCGGTATAGCCTCACTTGTTCCTTTGCTTAAGAGTCTTACTAATATTTTTCAACTCTGAACAGCCTTGCCAGCTCCAATAGCGTTGGAATCGCGTGTCGTCATGCCGCCTGGCCCTTATGCTTTGCGAGCTTCAGAACGCTTGGCCCAATTAAGCCTTGTCTCATCGAGGAGCTTCGTGCTGGCAGTGCAACCACAGCTGAAGCATTTGCTGCCGAGGCTAACGGTTCTCTTCCTTTTCTTGCCACCTACCATAGCGAAGAGGTGGTGCGAGTCTGGGTGGAGTTCTGTCGGCAGGTGGAGGCTTGCTTGCACGCACTTGAATGTTCCCGTCTTTCCTCGGAGGTCATGGCTGCAAGGGCGGACTTGCGGGGGCTGATAGCGCGGTGCGCGGAAAACATGACATCGTGCAAGAGGAGGCTTGGCCGCAAATTCTCGGAGAGGGAGCTGGCTTCTAAAGCGCTGAGCGAGCTTCAGGCGAGTCTTACTGCCAAGGCCAACAAAGCGTATGAACTCTGGCGGGTGCTTCAAGAGTCTATCAGGGAGGTGGTGACTCTTGATAAAGCTGCTACGTTCACTTGTGAGAGGGTCGAGGCTCATAAGGCCACCGAGAAAGAGCTTGAAGGCCGGCTCGCTTCGTATCAGGCCCAGCAGGCTCAGGCGAAGGCTCGTCTTCTAGAGATCTTGAATCATGAGGCCGTGACTCAGCAACAGCAGGATGAGCTGACCAAGCTGCTAAATCGCCCACCGGCTTGAAACATTTGTATCTTTTCCTTTCTTTTTTGTACATACTCATGGATGAGAGTATCTTCTTTTGTTCTTTCATGAATTGTACTTTGTATCCATTTTGGTGTATGAATAAAAGATACATTTTTCTTCTCAATGATGTGTCTCTTTTATTGAATGTATTCTGCGGACAATTTATCTTGGCCTACTTGCAGGGCAGCGATGGCTTAGGATTCGGGGTTAAGATCTGCTTCCTAAGACTTTTGCACTTTATGAGCCACGAGGGTCTCATAAAGAGTTTTTTCTCCCTACAGGTCGAGAGGATCCCATAGGTGTGAGTTCTTCTTAAGAATCGTGAGGATTCTTAAGCGAGTTTTCCCTTGAGAGTCATAAGGATCTCAGAAGAGAGTTTTTTCTTCCTTACAGGTCGTGAGGACTTGCAAGTGCTGGATGTGGTCACCCTTATTCGTGTTTCACGGGGTCAGGGGTTGCTCAAGGCGTCGTAGTTTAAAGACGTAACGGTCAAGGTTAAAGACATCATAGTCCTTGGATTTAAGGACTCCACAGTCCGATGTTAGTTTTAAGACATCACGGTCAAGGTTAAGGACCTCATAGTCCGTGGATTTAGGGACTCCACAGTCCGATGTTAGTTTTAAGACATCACGGTCAAGGTTAAGGACCTCATAGTCCGTGGATTTAAGGACTCCACAGTCCGATGTTAGTTTTAAGACATCACGGTCAAGGTTAAGGACCTCATAGTCCGTGGATTTAACGACTCTACAGTCCGATGTTAGTTTTAAGACATCACGGTCAAGGTTAAGGACCTCATAGTCCGTGGATTTAAGGACTCCACAGTCCGACGTTTGGTTGCAGGGACCCGTCACCTCTTTGAAGACGTTGAGGAATTACAACGCCAGGTATCAAAGGAGTGAAGAGATGTACCCTTAAACCAAGGTAGAATCCGTACGGAATCGGGGTGGTTGATCGTTAGTTTTAAGACATTACGGTCAAGGTTAAGGACATCATAGTCCGTGGATTTTAAGGACTCCACAGTCCGGTGTTTGCTCTGGATGCTTCACACGGGTTCACTGCTGTGCTTGGCGAGGACCAGGCTCCGCTCTGGGTGTTTTCCGCGGGGTCAAAGAGTGACGTTATCCGCGTTCCACGTAACCAGGAATTTTGCACTAGATGCTTCACACAGGTTCACTGCCGTGTTCGGCGAGGACTAGGCTCCGCTCTGGATGCTTCACACGGGTTCACTGCCGTGCTCTGCGAGGACCAGGATCCGCTCTGGACGTTTTCCGCGGGGTCAAAGAGTGACGTTATCCGCGTTCTACGTAACCAGGAATTTTGCACTAGATGCTTCACACGGGTTCACTGCCGGGTTCGGCGAGGACTAGGCTCCACTCTGGATACTTCACACGGGTTCACTGCCGTGCTCTGCGAGGACCAAGATCCGCTCTGGACGTTTTCCACGGGGTCAAAGAGTGACGTTATCCGCATTCCACGTAACCAGGAATTTTGCACTAGATGCTTCACACGGGTTCATTGCCGTGTTCGGCGAGGACTAGGCTCCGCTCTGGATGCTTCACACGGGTTCACTGCCGTGCTCTGCAAGGACCAGGATCCGCTCTGGATGTTTTCCACTGGGTCAAAGAGTGACGTTATCCGCGTTCCACGTAACCAGGAATTTTGCACTAGATGCTTCACACGGGTTCACTGCCTTGTTCGGCGAGGACTAGGCTCCGCTCTGGATGCTTCACACGGGTTCACTGCCGTGCTCTGCGAGGACCAGGATCCGCTCTGGACGTTTTCCACGGGGTCAAAGAGTGACGTTATCCGCGTTCCACGTAACCAGGAATTTTGCACTAGATGCTTCACACGGGTTCACTGCCGTGTTCGGCGAGGACTAGGCTCCACTCTGGATGCTTCACACGGGTTCACTGCCGTACTCTGCGAGGACCAGGATCCGCTCTGGACGTTTTCCACGGGGTCAAAGAGTGACGTTATCCGCGTTTCACGTAACCAGGAATTTTTCACTAGATGCTTCACACGGGTTCACTGCCGTGTTCGGCGAGGACTAGGCTCTGCTCTGGATGCTTCACACGGGTTCACTGCCGTGCTCTGCGAGGACCAGGATCCGCTCTGGACGTTTTCCACGGGGTCAAAGAGTGACATTATCCGCATTCCACGTAACCAGGAATTTTGCACTAGATGCTTCACACGGGTTCACTGCCGTGTTCGGCGAGGACTAGGCTCCGCTCTGGATGCTTCACACGGGTTCACTGCCGTGCTCTGCGAGGATCAGGATCCGCTCTGGACGTTTTCCACGGGGTCAAAGAGTGACATTATCCGCGTTCCACGTAACCAATAATTTTGCTGATTGTATTCGCATTTCACGGAGTTGGGATTTGACTTTTCGGTGATCAGGATATCGCCGAGCCATGGAACTGGGAGTTGCCGCTGTTCCGTTTCGCTTGAAGTCGTGTTCGTTGTTACGAGACGAGTGCTGAGATGATCACTAAGTCATTCACGGCCCGTCGAGATTTTGCTTCTTCTTATGATGAAGCCTGGGGGAGAAGTATGATCCCTTCTTTGTTTACGCCCTTGGATTGTATACAGGGTGTGATGGAACATCACCTGTAGGGCATAAATTAAAACCCTTTTTTTATTTTATTTCTTTTTCCGCGATGCTCTATCATTTCAGCTTTTATATCGCGGAGGTCGCGATTGCCCTATCATTTCGGCCATTTTTCGCGGTGCCCAATCATTTCGGCTATTTATTTTATTTTTACTCGCTGCTTTTTTATTGCGAGTTGCCCAATCATTTCGGCTATCTGTCATGCATACATTTTTACTTGCTGCTTTTTATTCAAAGTTGCCCCATCATTTCGGCTATTTCGTATGCATGTGTGGCTTGCTAGCTTTTTCGCTGCAAGCTTAGATTTTAGACACCGATTTCGGCATCAGCACCGCTGCGACTGGGATGTTGCCAGGAGCGAATCATCATTTACCTCTGTCGATGTCGAACAAAAGTGGCTTAGTAGACAGGGTTAAGGGTCCTGTCGACCAAGGCTTTTGACTTCATGAGCCGTAGGGGTCTCACAAAGGTATTTCTCCCTACAAGTCGTGAGGATCTTGTAGGTGTGTTTTCTCCTTGGGAGTCGTGAGGATTCCTAAGTGCATGTCCTCTTGCAAGTCGTAAGGATCCTACAAGAAGGCTTTCTCCTTATAAGCCGAGAGGACTCATAAGGGTTGTTCACCATAGGGACATACCCCTAGTCACGGGTGGGACTTTGCTGGGGAAATGTTTGTTTGCGCCCGTGGATTGTATACAAGGGTCAGTATTGAGCCACTTGTAGGGTAATATCGAAGGTTGTGGGGGATTTGCTTAAGAACAAGTTTAGGTTTCTGTAACTTAAGACTTTCAAATCTTATGAGCCGTGAGGGTACCATAAGAGAGTTCTCCTTACGAGTCGTGAGGATCTCGTAAGTGTATTTTCTCCTTAGGAATCGTGGGGATCCCTAAGTGTGTCGCTCCCTTGTGAGTCGTAAGGATCCCACGCGGGTGGTTTCTCCTTACAAGGTCGAGAGGATCTTGTAAGTGTCTTTTAACGAGGTTGCGCTCTTTCGGGTTTTCACAAACACTCGCCGGTGGTCCTGCTGTTTTTACTCACGGAGCCCTTTCGGGTTTTCATCTGTGCCCATTTTGCTTATGGACATACCGTTTTTTATTCTTTTTCTCTTTTTTTTTACAAGGTCGCGCCCTTTCGAGTTTTCACGAACACTCGCCGGTAGCCCTGCTGTTTTTACTCACGAAGCCCTTTCGGGTTTTCATCCGTGCCCATTTTGCTTATAGACATACCGTTTTTATTTTTTTTATTTTTTTATTTATATATTTCTTTTTTTTTATTCATCTCGTCAGCCTAAGGATACTGCGGCAGTAGTTTAAGGACGTTTCGGTCCGTCGTTAGTTTAAGGACGTTTCGGTCCGTCGTTAGTTTAAGGACGTTTCGGTCCGTCGTTAGTTTAAGGACGTTTCGGTCCGTTCAGGGGAAGGCCGGCTACTGCTTATAAAGTCTGAGCTTAGGAAGATAGCGAGCGGACATAGTCGTCGTCATCTATCATTAACCTAGGCTGTGGCTTATTAAGCGTAGTATTTCTTTAGGAAGCGGCCGTTTATTGGCCTAAAATGCCTTTCACCGTGCATATCTATGAGTAAATAGGCTCCACCCTGATAGACCTTGTCTATGATGTACGGGCCTTCATAGTTCGGCTCGAATTTTCCCCGCTTGGCGCGATTGGGGATCATAGGCCTTTTGACCACTAGCACGAGTTCGCCTTGGCGGAATGTCCTCGGTCGAGTCAATCTTTCGTATGAGCGCGTCATCTTTGCTTTATAAGCTTCTAGATTTTGTTGCGCTATGAGCCGGGTTTCATCGAGGGCATCAAGCTCCTCAAGCCGGAGGTGAGCATTTTCTTCATTTGTAAACTCGTGGTGGACTGCCACTCGTAGAGAAGGTAGCTCTATCTCGAGGGGGAGTACCGCTTCCGTACCGAATACCAGTGCGTATGGCGTCGTGTTCGTGGCCGTCTTGAACGTAGTTCGATATGCCCAAAAAGCCTCTTGCAGTCTCTCGTGCCAGTCCTCCTTATTTCGGGACACCGTCTTTTTAATGATTTTTTTCAAGGTCTTATTGAAGGCCTCGGCCAGACCGTTAGCTCGTGGATTATAAACTGAGGAGTATCTCCAGTCTATATTATGCTGTTGCGCGAAACGGCTAATCTTATGGCTTCTGTAGGCTGGCCCGTTATCGGAGATAATCCACCGTGGAGTTCCAAACCGATAAATGACGTGCGTTTTGAAAAAGTGGAGGATATTCTCCGTCCTCACTTCCCTCAGCGGTACCGCTTCCGCCCATTTGGAGAAGTAATCAGTCGTCGCCAGGATGAAACGATGTCCCCTAGACGATGCCGGTTCGATGGGGCCGACTATGTCAGTGTTTCCCCCAATCAGAGCAAGGCTCTGTTTGAATTTCAAAAATTCAAAATTTTGAAGCAACGCTTCAAATCCCGTGCGCTGCGCGCAATGCGCCACATGTCAGAAGTTGATGCGTCAGCACAGCGCCCGAGGCAGCGCAACTAATCAGAGCAAAGCTCTGTTTAAAACAAAAAATAAAGGAAGCAACGTTTCAGTTGCGCAAACGCTGCGCTGCGTGACACGTGTCTGCGCAGTTGCGCAAGCACAGCTGCGCAAGCGCTGCACTACGCGACACGTGTCGGCGCAGTTGCGCAAGCACAACTGCGCAAGCACAGTTGCGCAAGCGCTGCACTGCGCGACACGTGTCTGCGCAGTTGCGCAAGCACAACTGCGCAAGCACAGTTGCGCAAGCGCTGCGCTGCGCGACACGTGTCTGCACAGTTGCGCAAGCACAGCTGCGCAAGCGCTGCGCTGCGCGACACGTGTCACGCGCTGGGGAGTTGCGCAAAACAGAATGGAGATTTAAAGAAATCTTTTCTGTTCTTATTAAAACAAGAAGATTTTCTTCTGTAAAGCAGAGGCCTTTGGATCAAAGATCCAACGGTGGGGAAAATTCCCCAAAATCACTCAGAGAAAGATCTCTTAAACAAATTTAACTAATTTATGGGCACTATAAAAAGGACCCTAGACCTCAATTCAAAGGAGGAACATATTTTTTGTGAAAAATTAAACAGAGAAGACTCTGAAGAATTGGAGAGAAATCCTCAAGAACAAAGAAAAAGATAAAAACCTTTAGAAAAAGAGAAAATTCTCTTATGAACAGATCATTGATCTGAGAACAAGATCTAGGATCTCTAATGAAAAGAAAAGAAAAGAAAAGAAAAGAATAAATAATAAACAGTGCCTTGCACTTCTTTTTATGAACCATTGGTTCTGAATCTAAAAGATTCTCAAGATAATAGTGCCTTGCACCTTATATGAACCACTGGTTCTTTAGAAAACAAGAAAAAACTTGTTTTCTCTGATCTGAAATTGATCCAAAAAAATAAGAACAGTGCCCAGCACGTGCCAAAACTGCGCTATTGCGCAAGCCGCCAGGAAGCGCCACGTGTCAGCAGTGCAGCAGCGCAGCGCACTAACGCAGCGCACTGCGCTGTTGCGCTTGCGCTCACCAGAACGTGACACGTGTCACCTCCACGAGCGCTTGCGCTCGTTAATTGCGCAAAGTACCTGACAAGCCATATGGGACACTGTCAGGGTATCTGATGCAATGCATTATTAAAGGGCAGAGCCCAATCAAAGGTCCAAGGGACCAAATAAAAGTGTTGCACATTATTTTAAAAAGGCAGAGCCCAATTAAAAAGTCTAAACATACCAAAAATAATGCTATGCATTATTTAAAGGGGCAGAACCCAATTGAGAGGTCCAATGGACCAAAACAAATGCTCTGCATTATAATAAAAAGGGCAGAGCCCAGTCAAAATAGGCATGAATAGCCTGAAGTAATGCTATGCATCATTCTAAAAAGGGGAAAGCCCAAACAGTGGCCTAACAGGCCAGATGCAAACAAAATGTGAACATTTTCAACTGGACTTAGCCCAATCTTGGCCGTAAGTCCTTAAATAAAATTGACTGAGCACAACTCTCTCTTAAATCAATTTATATCCGGTTCGAGGGTACATCTCCGAGCTCCTCTGACACTTATCGTTGTAATCCTTCAACGACGTCAGAGAGGTGACGGGTCCCGATGACCACATACGTCAATATCGGACCGAAACGTCCTTAAAGTAATATCGTCAATATCGGACCGAAACGTCCTTAAACTAATATCGGACCGAAACGTCCTTAAACTAATATTCGTCCCAAAATGGGAATATTGGACCGAAACGTCCTTACACTAATATTGGACCGAAACGTCCTTAAACTAATGTGGGACCGAAATGTCCTTAAACTAATAATGGACCTCCATGTCCCTAAACTGGAACATGAACCACTATGTCCCTAAACTGGAACAATAGAGCCCAAACGCTCTTTTGTCGGATCTAAACGATCTCGTTAAGTTGATCTTAGTCTCAAACTGGACTAACGTATCCTTAACGAACGTTTAAGTTGATCTTAGCCGCAACGCGACTAATGCATCCTTAAACTAAAAACACCAAACCCAAATCTAAGTAAATACGGATTTGGATTAATCCACGTTCTACGGGCGACGACATTACTCAGTCTCCGTATACAATCCACGGGCAACCACAAACAAAACAAACACCCAGGACACGAAGTGAAATTCTGGAGAAGGAGAAAGTTGTTACCGCGATGCGGTAGCGTAATTAACTGCAGGGGCTTGCGCCTGCAGGGAAGAGCGTCCCCACAATCAAAAACCCCTCGAACGAGGGGGAATCTGACGAAGTCTGCTACATCGGCCGCATCCGTCTAAACCCCCGATACACGGTGCCATAAATCAACATGGCATCTTCGGAGAGGTGGACGGATAAAACCAAATAGCATCTGCCCCGAATCTCAGGCGAGACGCAAAGTTCAGGCCGCCATTCGGAGGGGAACAGTCAGTTCCCCACATTTCGAATGGCTAACTAGCCACCGTTGGATGTAGCGGATTCGGATGCTGGTGGATGAAATCCCCATGGATTTGGCATGAGTGGCACTGCTTCGCATATTCGAGGCAGTCTTGGATCATCATGGGCCAGTAGTAACCCATCCGTTTAATTTTTAACTTCATCTTCGGGCCTGCTTGATGAGAACCACAGATTCCGTCATGAACTTCCTGAACGACCCTTTCTGCTTCGTCAGGTCCTAAACATCTCATCCACAGGGAATCAAACGACCTCTTGTACAGAGTATTGTTGACGAAGGCGAAAGACAGGGCTCGTTTCATGAGCTGATGTCTTGAGGACGCTTCTTCGGGCATTCGGTGGGACTTAAAGTAGTCTATGAAGACCTCCCTCCAGTCCTCATCCTCCTCACGGTCTTTTATTTGTAGGGTTGTCTGCTCAGTCGCTCCCTTTTCTTCGTATGATTCCGGAGATATTTCTGCTGGGGCGAGCACTCGACGGCTTTGTACCATGATTCTGACGTCATCAAGGTCCTCGTCAGCCAGTTCTTTAGCGAGCTTGGCCAACGCGTCTGCTTTGCTATTTTCCGCGCGTGGTATACTTTCCAGAGTATAGGAGGGAATTTGGGTCAACAGTTGTCTCACCTTTTCACCGTACTTCACCAACTCCGGTTTGCACGTTTGGTAGTCGTCGTTTACTTGACTAACGATCAGTTGAGAATCCCCATATATGAGGAGGTTTTCAATTCTCATGTCAATGGCGATCTCGAGGCCTGCTATCAAAGCTTCGTATTTGGCTTCATTGTTCATCCTCGGTTCTGTTAAGGAGAAAGCGAAGCGCATTATCCCTCCTTGTGGAGTTACGAAGATGAGGCCTACCCCCGATTTGATCATTGGGGTCTTTTGTTTGCGCTTCTTTACGGAGGACGCTCCATCGAAATAAAGCTCCCTGTTTCCTGATTTAAAATCAGGAAAGCTTCTGGAAAAGCTTCGGAAGAGGGTCACGTGCTTACACGTGACCAGCGGCCACGTGTTAACACGAGACACCTAAAAAGCATCATCAGATCGAGTTCAGTCTCCTAGCTACGCTGAAGAAAATGGGCTTCAGAAAGAGTCACGTGCTCCCACGTGACCAAGGTCACGTGGTGACACGTGACATTTAAATGCAAGCGTCCAACACGCAAGTTCTCTGATCGAGTCAAGAAAAAGGGTTCAGAAAGAGTCACGTGCTCCCACGTGACCAGGGTCACGTGTCGGCACGTGACGTTCAAGGCAGCAAGCGCGTTTCCAGAACAACCAAGGAAAGAGAGTTCAAATAAAGGGTCACGTGCTCACACGTGACCAGGGGTCACGTGGTAGCACGTGATGTTTAAGCAGCAATCAGAAGACACAGTGCAGAAGGCTCGTTCCAAAGGGGGTCACGTGCTCACACGTGACCATGGATCACGTGGTCACACGTGACCGGCCTCCAAAGCCCATGTTGACGACAGAATTAAATTCTGAAGGAAATTCGAACCTTTCCAAAGGAAAGTAATTATTTGGGACTAATCAAATTAAAGATTCAGAGATGATTAAATATCATCTATCTATGGAAAATCTCGGCTTTGGGAAAGATTTCCCCCTTAAATCTAACCAGAATATCAAAGGAGAATCTCTGGATTTAAGATCCAATGGTGAATAAAATTCACCTAATAATCCAAAGGCCCAAAATGAATGATGGATGCAAATCAAATCTCCCAATGAAGATTCGTCAAAAACTGATTGATGCGGCTGCCTCTCCTATAAATAGGAGCCAAGGGACACAAAAAAAGATACAGATGCGCAGAGAAGAAAAGGAGAAAAAGAGAAGAGTTTTGATACTTCGAAAAGACTCAGATCTTCTGCAAAAACCCTAGGTAAGAAAGGGAAGCCCTTTTGAAAGAAGCAGAATTTAATTCTCAACAGAGTTTAACTCTGATAATATAAAAGCAGAAGAGCATATTTCTTCTCTCTTTGATAGAGGATCTGCAAAGTGCACATCTCCCCTTAAGGTTGAGAATTTAATTCTCAATGGGTTGAGATCCTGCCATGCAGATCCAAAACATAGAGAAGGAGTGCAAACACGAGAATTTAATTCTCACAGAACTATAGGAATTTAATTCCTCCAAAATAAAGTGGGGCTAGACCCTATATCATGAGAATTTAATTCCTTCAGAACAAAAAAAAAGAAACAGGGTTTAACCCTAATTAAAGAACTTAGTTCTGTTGAAACAACGGGAATTTAATTCCCTTAATCATCATTTCCTCAAAAACTTTTATTAGGGTTTAACCCTATTCAGCCCTTCACATAAACGAGGAATTTAAATCCCACAGAAAATTCAGAGTTAAACTCTATTCCAGAATACAAGTCTTCAAAAGAAAGAAGGATTTAATTCCTCTGAAATTAAAAGTCTCTGGAATTTAATTCCTAAAAAAAAGGAGTAACAAATCCTCTGAAAAACCACATTAAGGCAGGGTCACGTGTCACCACGTGACCCCCCACAAAAGCCCTACAGAAAACCCCTTTGAGGCAGCACCCCACGTGACCCACGTGACTTTCAGCAGAAGCCTTAACACATAGGCATTTGAATGCCCATCACGTGCTGACACGTGATGCTATCAAAGACACAGTAATTTCAGCAGAACAAATGAAGGAAGGGCGCTCTCACGTGCTGCCACGTGACCCCTCTTGTCTTAGTGTTTAACACTAAATTGAAACTCTCGAAATCAGTGTTAAAATATTGTTGGGCCTTAGTGTTCAACACTAATTAAAAAAGCTTTATCTGCAGTACCTTAGTGTTTAAATACTAATCTGAGATCTTCATTTGCAGTGTTCAACACTGATCCGTTTTAGTGTTTAACACTAATTTGAGAAGCCTTATTGCTGGTGTTTAACACCAATTATTTCTTAGTGTTAAACACTAACTTGTTAACCGCATGCCCAGTGTTCAACACTGATTGCTCTGTAGTGTTTAACACTAGGCTTTGGCCCAATTGGCTAAATGGATAGAGGCAAAGCCTCTCCTTCAATGGACCAGCAAGAGTCAATATTCCAGACCTGACTGGACTTAGCCCAAGCTGGCCATAAGTCCTCAATTTGTGATTAACTGGGCTAATGAGCTCATAACATAATTGATCAGTCTTGACCCAAATTGGGCCAGGGACTATTTAATCCACCCCGGTTCTAGGGTACATCTCTTCACTCCTTTGATACTTGGCATTGTAATCCCTCAATGTCTTCAAAGAGGTGACGGGTCCCGATGACCACTCATGATATGGACTGTGGGGTCCTTAAACCCATGCCTAATGCTAAACTTCCTGGTTACGTGGAAAGCGGATAACGTCACTCTTTGACCCCGTGGAAAACGTCCAGAGCGGATCCTGGTCCTCGCAGAGCATGGCAGGGAACCCATGCGAAGCATCCAGAGCGGAGCCTGGTCCTCGCCTAGCACGGCAGTGAACCCGTGTGAAGCATCCAGAGCACATACCGGACTGTGGAGTCCTTAAACCCATGGACTATGACGTCCTTAACCTTGACCGAGATGTCTTAAAACTACCCACGGACCGCAATGTCCTTAAACTACCCATGGACCGCAATGTCCTTAAACTACCCATGGACCGCAATGTCCCTAAACTACCCATGGACCGCAACGTCCTTAAAACTACCCACGGACCGCAACGTCCCTAAACTAGAACAATTGAGCCCTCCATATGCTCTTTTGTCGGATCTAAACGGTCCCATTTAAGTTGATCTTAGCCTCCAAAAATGGCTAACGCGTCCTTAAACCTTCAAACAGATTGGACTACGAATCCCCTAAATTAACTCCGGCTTGAGGGTACATCTCTGAACTCCTCTGACATCCGTCGTTGTAATCTTTCAACGTCGTCAGAGAGGTGATGGGTCCCGACGGCCATACATACGGTGGACCACTACGTCCCTAAACTGGAACAATAGAGCCCAAATGCTCTTTTGTCGGATCTAAACGATCCCGTTAAGTTGATCTTAGTCTCAAACTGGACTAATGTATCCTTAACAAACGTTTAAGTTGATCTTAGCCTCAAATATGGCTAACGTGTCCTTAAACCAAACCCCCAAACCCAAATTTAAGATAATGCGGATTTGGACTAGTCCACGCCCTACGGGTGACGACATAACTCAGTCTCCGTAAACAATCCACGGGCAATAAAACAAACACCCACGACACGAAGTGACCATCTGGAGAAGGAGAAAGTTGTTACCGCAACGCGGTAGCGTAATTAACTGCAGGGGCTTGCGCCTGCAGGGAAGAGCGTCCCCACAATCAAAAACCCCTCAAATGAGGGGGAATCTGACGAAGTCTGCTACATCGGACGCATCCGTCTAAACCTTCGACACATGGTGCCATAAATCAACTTGGCATCTTCGGAGGGGTGGACGGATAGCACCAATTAGCATCTGCCCCGAACGCCAGGCATTCGGACGTCCCGACGTCCCGGCCGCCGTTCGGAGGGGAACAGATTCTGGCACGCCCGGTGGGACCTTTTCCTCTTTCCACTCCACACTTCGTGTGTCGTGATTCGCGAACCAATCGCGGTTCGCTAATAGTTGCCCTTGGGTCTCAAGGTACTGAGAATTGGCATCTTGCTTATTGTAGAAAGCAAAGGATCGATGGCTTTTATCCCTGCGGAATCCTCCAACTGCTTAGACGGCAACTGCAGCCGACGCTCTGCCTCGCCAGGAGGTGTAGCCTATGGACCCCAAGCTGCTTCACTGTTCACAATGCCGGTGGAACAGGTCACCCGCGCCACTACAGGATTGTTTTTTGGGACTATGATCCCGCCGACAAACTTTACCGCTCCAGTGCTGGCGAAGGAAACTCTCAAGAAGTCGGTCTTTGATCGTCTTACCCCTACCGCGGCTCCTCTCAACGAGTCGCCCAACGTCAACGCCTCGGTCTTCTCTAGACTGGGCCAGGAATCATGCGAGCTCATTACGGGGCCTACAATCTCAAAGAAGGCTGCTTCTAAGAAAGTGACCGCTCCCATCCCCGAAATCGCCAAGGCAACCTCTCCAGCCAAAAAGTCAGTCTTTACAAGATTGACGGCTCCGGCCTTTGCTCCCGCTTCCCAGAGGACATCGGTCTTTGACAGGCTAACACCGACAACGACCCCCCACCTACACAGGGAGCAAGACGAAACCATTCTTACCGCTGACCCTACACCGTCCGCTCGACACTCTCGACGTCGCCATTGGCGCCGGGTGAGGAAGACTGGGGGCAACTCCCCCTCCGGATTGACCCCACCATCCCCAGTGGTCGAAGTTAATGCCGCTGTTCCGACCGGGAACAGCTTTGAAATGCTAAATAAGGTGCGAAGGAATTCCCCTACGGCAGTACTGAAGAAGTCTCCTCCCTTACTAAAAAAGGTTGTCCAAACAAAACCCGAACAGCCCCGATCTCCTCAACGGCTGTCTTCCAAAATCTATAAGGTTTGGCGGCGGGCCCGGGATTCAATCATCGATCCAAACTTCTCTCGCCAGCACAAAAAGCCGAAAATCCAACCTGAAGCTGGTCACCAGGCTAAACCCCAAAAGGCTGTTGATCAACTGACTCATAAAAGGAGGAGGCCAGAGAGGACCCCACAGCATGCAACGACGGCTAAAAACACTAGGCCTAGACGCCCTAAGTCTGGGGGCATGATGGTCCACACTGTATACATGGCCTCTGGAAAGGAGGAGAGCCGCACTTCTACAGGCCATCGACCACTAACCCGATCCGTAACGAAATCCCAGGAGCAGCAACAGAAGCTCCAAGAAATGATGAATGCTATGGCCGCGCTCACCGGGCCAAAGGAAAACCCAGAAGCATCCTCAGACGCACGCCGGGAGGAAGAAACCGACGCTGAATTTCTTCGCCGGACACTGGAGAAAAGGGACAAAGAGGCGGCCGAACAAGCGGCCAACATACAACGGATGGGCCTTCTCTTTCAAGACGTGATAGGAATGATGATCCAGCAGGACCTACCCGCCGAAGATCCTCCGATTGTTCTTGAAGACGACCGAGGAGAGACGTCAAATCCACCACCAGCCCTCTCAACGGCCAAGGAAGAGACGATCTCTAAGGCTGACTTGGCTGACTACATAGCCCAGCAAATCCGAGTTCATCACGCAACTGAGGCAGCTGGTCAAACCGTGAAAACCGGGCGGCCGTATCCGAGCTGGTACGACCAAATCAAATACCCACAAGGTTATACGATACCGAAATTCCACGTGTATAAGGGGACCGGCAATCCCCATCAACATGTCGCCCAGTTTCGGGCCCTATGCGGTAACACCGGCGGTGACGATAAATTGTTGCTTCGCCAATTCATGGGCAGCTTGTCAGAAACAGCGTTCGAATGGTATTCAGAACTCCCGAATGATTCCATCAAAACGTTCGCTGAAATGGAGTTGCTATTCACTCAGCGATTTGCAAGTGCCAGCGAACGCACTCCAATAACTGCACTTATTAACGCCAGGGTAAAACCGAGTGAAACCTGGGTCCAGTACGCTATACGCTGGCGGAACTTGTGGTCGAGATGTGAGCAGCGCATCGAAGAAGCACCTGCGGTGGGCATGTTCGTGGGAACTCTAGACCCTCATGCAACTATCTCCCAGTTTATGATGTTCTTTAAGCCAACCACATTCCAGGCTCTGATTGACAAGTTAGCTCAGATGGACCAGATGGGTCATAGACCACCTACACCGAAGTCGGAGCCTCGGAATGACAAGGGTAAAGGGAGGGCAACCTTTGTTGCGAATGCCCAACAGCAACCTAACGCCCCGAAATCGACGGATCAACTGGAGGAAAGACGCCGATACTATAATGAGAAGATGAAGCGTCCCTACTCGTTCCCACAAGACAAGACGAAGCGGTTATTCGAGTTGGCAATACGCAACAGACTTATAAACCTACCAAATCCAAGGCGACCGCCACAACCCACCGAGATGAATAACTCCAACTACTGCCCTTATCATCAGACGGTAAGTCATCCGATTGAAGATTGCTTCGTCTTCAAAGGATGGATCGAAGATCAATATCTTCAGGGGAAATTTGTACTGTCCGAAAAGTGGAAGGTGAACCCACCACAACCACATACTCCTAAGAAGGCCGATACACCGGGGGCAACCTGCTCCTTTATCGAAGAAGCTCCATGGGAGGTCGTGTTATCAACGAAGACCAAAAGAATGCTGAGAGACCTCCATGCATGCCCTGCGATCGAATGGAAGGACCCTCTTGAACCTCAAATTATCGAAGGGATGTTGAAGCCCCGCACCATTGCAAAGACTCGTGATAAGGGCCCAAATACTCACGCCCAACCGTCAAAATCTTCAAAGAAAAAGAAGAAGAAATCCAAGAAGCCCGCGAAGCTTGGAGACGAGCGAACAAACTTGCAGAAGCAAATCGATGCGCTGGAAGAATACAATCAAAAGGCGCGAACTCCTGTCACACTGCGAGAGTTCCTTAGTCACATCTCGCAAGATGGAGATGATGAAGAGAGCTCGTCGGACGAATCCGAAGAGTATGTGGCAAGTTGCAACGTGATCTCCCACTCGTTTACCGACGATGAGAAAACTCCTAGCACCAAGAAGCTAGAGACGGAGCCCGAGCCAGAGCGTGCGAGGCTGACAACGGAAATGATCAATGCCTTCTTAGACGAGATTCGTCTAAAAAGTAAAGCGGATCAAGAACGCGAAATGGCGACGCTAACGGGAACCAGAGGCGGGCGACTGGACGGAAGAGTGGAGTTACCCCTGCCAGAACAAAAGGCATCCGAAGTGGACAAGAAAATATTCAAGACAAGGAAAAGGTTCGCCAAAGCCATGTCAATGGGAATGATGCTACCACCTTCGGAAGCAAATACGCACGAAGGGGCGGAAAGGCACCCTGACTATTGCGCGTATCACCGGAAGATCTCACACCCCACGGAGGAGTGCGATGCCTTCAAAATATGGTGGCGAGGATATGTTATCCGTCAGCAACAGTTTAAGCGCATGAAACGCAAAAGCCGTCGGGAGCGAAGAAGTACTGTCGGAGGGCATAACAAGACTACTGGCAACTGTTACATGGTTGACGCCAGAGGGTCACAAGTTCTCACCTTCGGGAGCGACTCTGATGAAGAAATGGCTCTGGGCCCTCTCTTTACAGAATCCGTTCTAGGAAAAAAGGAGGAATCAGAGGCCTGCGAGAACATCCAGCTGCGCAACCGCACACTCCCGGAGAAGAATCTCGGGCACGTCGGCCGAAAAGATAAGGGAAAGGAAAAGATCATTGAAGATATCACTTTAGATGACCAGGTCATAAAAGAGCTAACTAACAAAGACCCTCCCAAAAAGGGTAAGGTGGACTATAACATCCTCGCGCACTTAAGGAAACTACCCTCTCAGCTTAGCATTCTTGATGCCCTTCTATTATCAAAAGAAGCGCGAGACTCACTTATTAAAGCGTTGCAAGAACCTGAGCAATTCCAAGCCTTTCTCGCCACTGAAAAGATGAAGGACGAACTGGAGGAAGTGCACACGGCCGACGTCACTTTCGGTGATGAAGACCTCCTTCTCGGGACGTGCGACCACAACCGTCCCCTATACGTCTCCGGATACTGCCATGACATCAAGATAGGCAAGATCCTGGTGGATAATGGATCCTCCGTCAATCTCCTTAATGTTCGGGTGTTGAAGGAAATCTGCATGAGCGTGCAACACCTCGCTCGTGACAAAATTACTATCTCCGGTTTCGACTCACAATCGTCACGGACTCTCGGGTCCGTAATACTAACGTTACGCTTCGGGCTTCTCGTCACAGACATCAAATTCCATGTCATTGACGCCAAGACCTGCTACAACGCCTTGCTCGGCCGTCCTTGGCTACACGAGTACAACATCATCCCTTCTACACAACATCAGTGTATGAAGTACTTTAAAGACGGTTTCGAGTATACTGTAACAGGCGAGTTGAACCCATTTTCCGTGAACGAAGTCCTCAAATACAAGGACGCGAAATACTTTTTGCCAGACTTCGAAGATACAGAAAGGTGTCGTAACTCGGAAAACAAAGCCGCCTCCACCATCCCTGTTTTCGGGAGCGATACCGAAGAAGAGGAAGAGATAGTTTATACAGGGCCATCCCAACGCAACAACCAGAGGACGCCCGCCCCCATACTGGTCTTCGGAAGTGATTCAGAAGATGAGGTCAATGCCGTATTCTCCAATCGGCTTTCAATGCAAGCACCCCTCGGCGATGGCCACAGTTTGCAAATCACCATGGTACCGCGGGAACACTACAAGGATCTCGACACGCTTCAAGCTCACAGTGTGCAGGACCTGCAAACGTTTTACGTCCCTCCCAGGCGTAGGGGTGAGAAGGTGATCCTATTCTACCGATCCTCAGAGTCGAGAATAGAGAAAGAGATCTGGCATGGCGCAGATGCTGCATGCGACAGACTCCAACCCATCCGTCTGCCCAGATATTATACAAATGGATTAAAGAAGCTATTGAAGCGCCAAGGAGTACCCTTAAAACAAACTGTTCGACAGGCTCGGTTCTACAATAGGATTTGGGATGTCCCCAGGACTCAGCGCAAATTGCCCAATGGGAAAATGGAAACACTTGGGCTTGGGTACACAAGAACCGGAAAACGGGAGCGAGCCCACGGCAGCTACGCCATATATACCTTTGATGAAGAAGAGGGCGCCCTGTCAGGAGAGGCCAACCCCTCATCAAAACTAAACCCTGCGACCGAAGCGCCAAACCCGTTGTTTAAAGGACGAATGGGCAAGCCTACCGCGAAAGCGGATCAGAAAATTCGGGAAGATCACAACCACGAAGCGGCCATCTATGAGAAGGCCAGGACGCGACGTCTATTCCAACAGGCTGCACAGGCTGCAAAAGATAAAGATGTTCACCATCGTCAACCTGTCATACGAAAGGCCCGATGCAGGGACGGGAATAAATTAAGAAGCGAGAGAAGAAACCGACAACAACGACGTAGGATTAGGGGGTTACGGGTATTGCGCGGCTCGGATTCGTCCTTCACGGAAAAGATGAGTCGAGCATACTCCTTCCCCCGAAACAAGACGGAACGGTTACTCAAGCTCGCCCTAAAACATCAGATAATCACGTTTCCAGAGTCTAGGCATCCTGAGCAAGCTAGCAAGGTCTCTCATCCGGGTTATTGCTCTTATCACCGAGCCATAGGACATCCGACCGAAGATTGCTTCACCTTCAAGAATTGGGTCGAGGACCAATACCGACGGGGTAGATTCGCTTTATCCGATGGTTGGAAAGTAACGCCGCCGCAAAGGCACGAGCCTAAAGCTACGAGAGCAGAACCGGATCCGCCTCGGTCCTGGGAACGGATTCGTACCTGTTATACGATTACAATATTAAAAGAAGAGCCCGAGAACATAGATGACCTTCCCCGGTGCTTCGAGAACAGCGATGATGAGGTAATCTCGGAATTCCCGCCCGCTCCAAAAGAACTGGAAGACGGTATACATACTACCGCAGATAACCTCAGAAAGATTGAGTTGGGATCGGCAGAGGACCCGCGACCAACCTTTGTCAGTGAGCTACTCTCTGAAGAAAGGGTGGCCGCGTTAAAGAACGTGCTTCTACGGCATAAAGACTGCTTCGCGTGGAACTACTCTGAGATGCCAGGATTAGATCCGGAGGTCGCTGTGCACAGATTAGCGATATCCCCAGACATCAGGCCAGTCAAGCAGGCACCAAGAAGGATGCGACTCGAGCTTGAGATGAGCATCAACGCCGAAGTCAAGAAACTGATCGATTCTGGATTTATTCAAGAAGTCCAATATCCCGATTGGATCGCCAATATCGTCCCGGTGATGAAGAAGAATGGGACGGTGCGTATATGCGTGGATTTCAGGGATCTCAACAAGGCCTGTCCAAAAGATGATTTCCCAGTGCCGGTAACCGAGCTAATGATAGATAACACGTCCACTCACGAGATCTTCTCCTTTATGGACGGTTCCTCAGGATACAATCAGATAAAAATGCATCCCGAAGACCAGAAGCACACCGCTTTCCGGACCCCTTTGGGTGTATTTTGCTACAGGGTTATGCCCTTCGGTCTAAAGAACGCCGGCGCTACCTATCAAAGGGCCATGACAAAGATCTTCGACGACCTCATACATGACATCGTCGAGTGCTATATCGACGACCTCGTAGTAAAGAGCATGTCATATGAAGATCACTTAAAGCACCTAGAAACTGTATTTCAACGCCTTCGGCAATATAATTTGAAGATGAATCCCCTCAAATGCGCGTTTGGAGTCTCCTCGGGAAAATTCTTGGGATTCGTCATCCGACACCGAGGTATTGAGATAGATCCGTCAAAGATTAAAGCGATCATGGAAATGCCCCCGCCAAGAACCCTCAAACAGTTGCGGTCTCTCCAAGGGAAGCTCGCATACATCCGGCGATTTATCGCAAATCTTTCAGGCAAATGCCGCCCCTACAGTCACCTGATGAAGAAGGGAACCCCATTCGTCTGGAATCAAAAATGCCAAGGCGCACTAGACGAGATCAAGCAGTACCTGCAGAACCCGCCGGTATTAGCTGCGCCGGTCAAGGGAAAACCCCTCATTCTTTATACGACCGCCCTCGAAGGTTCCTTGGGCGCACTATGGGCGCAAGAGAACGATCAGGGGAAAGAGAGAGCACTCTACTACTTAAGTCGAGTTCTACTGGGGGCAGAAAGCAATTACTCTCCCATTGAAAAACATTGCTTGGCGTTAATCTTCGCGATAACAAAGCTCAGGCACTATGCGTTGGCACACGAAGTTTGCCTCATCTCGAAAGTGGATCCTCTTAAATACTTAATGTCAAAAGCCATATTGACGGGACGACTCGCTAAATGGGCCTTGCTCTTAATGGAATTCTCGATAACATATCAACCTCTCAAGGCAGTGAAAGGCCAGGCTATTGCTGACTTCCTCGCCGAGCACCCGATACCGGCCGACTCTCCTCTAAACTGTGATTTGCCGGACGAGCATGCATTCGATGCGATTGGCGGCAAAAGCACCCGATGGGAACTCTATTTCGATGGAGCGTCCTCTATAAAGAAACAAAAGCAAGGTATCACAATGATCAAGTCAGGGATAGGCCTCATCTTTGCGACTCCACAAGGAGGGATAATGCGCTTCGCCTTCTCCTTAACAGAGCCGAGGACAAACAATGAAGCCGAATACGAAGCTCTGATAGCAGGCCTCGAAATCGCCATCAACATGGGAATTGAAGACCTCCACATATACGGGGATTCTCAGCTGGTCGTTAGCCAAATAAATGGTGACTACCAAACATGCAAACCGGAGTTGGTGAGATACGGCGAAAAGGTGCGACAACTGTTGGCCCAAATCCCCTCCTATATTCTAGAGAACATACCGCGCGCGGAAAACAGCAAAGCAGACGCGTTGGCCAAGCTCGCTAAAGAACTGGCTGACGAGAACCTCGATGACGTCAGAATCGTAATACAAAGCCGTCGAGTGCTCGCCTCGGCAGAAATACCTCCGGAATTATATAAAGAAAAGGGATCGATTCAACAAGCGACCCTACAAATAAAAGACCGTGAGAAGGCTGAGGACTGGAGGGAAGTCTTCATAGACTACTTTAAGTCCCACCGAATGCCCGAAGAAGCGTCCTCAAGACATCAGCTTATGAAACGAGCTCTATCCTTCGCTTTCGTCAACGATACCCTGTACAAGAGATCGTTTGATTTTCTATGGCTGAGATGCTTGGGACCTGACGAAACGGAACGAGTCGTTCAAGAAGTTCACGACGGACTTTGCGGTTCTCACCAAGCAGGCCCAAAGATGAAGTTAAAAATTAAACGGATGGGTTACTACTGGCCCACGATGATCCAGGACTGCCTCGAGTATGCGAAGCAATGCCACTCATGCCAGATCCATGGGGACTTCATCCACCAACATCCGAATCCACTACACCCAACGGTGGCCAGCTGGCCATTCGAAATGTGGGGGACTGACATAGTCGGCCCCATAGAGCCGGCATCAGCCCGGGGACATCGTTTCATCCTAGCGACAACTGACTACTTCTCCAAATGGGCAGAAGCGGTACCACTAAGGGAAGTGAAGACGGAGAATATTCTCCATTTCTTCAAAACGCACGTCATCTATCGGTTCGGAACTCCACGACGGATTATCTCCGATAATGGGCCGGCCTACCGAAGCCATAAGATTAGCCGCTTCGCACAGCAGCACAATATAGACTGGAGATATTCTTCAGTTTACAATCCACGAGCTAACGGCTTGGCCGAGGCTTTCAATAAGACCTTGACGAAGATCATGAAAAAGACCGTCTCCAGAAATAAAAGAGACTGGCACGAGAGGCTGCAGGAAGCCCTTTGGGCCTATCGAACTACATTCAAGACGGCCACAAACACAACGCCATACGCGTTGGTATTTGGGACGGAAGCAGTTCTCCCCCTTGAGATAGAGTTACCCTCTCTACGAGTGGCAGTCCACCACGAGCTGACAGACGAAGAAAATGCTCACCTTCGGCTTGAGGAGCTTGATGCCCTCGACGAAACCCGGCTCATAGCGCAACAATATCTAGAAGCCTACAAAGCAAAGATGACGCGCTCATACGAAAGATTGACCAGGCCGAGGACATTCCGCCAAGGCGAACTCGTACTAGTGGTCAAAAGACCTATGATCCCCAATCGCGCCAAGCGTGGAAAATTTGAGCCAAACTATGAAGGCCCGTACATCATAGACAAGGTCTACCAGGGTGGAGCCTATCTACTCATGGACATGCACGGTGAAAGACCTTTCAGGCCAATAAACGGTCGCTTCTTAAAGAAATACTATGCTTAATAAGCTGCAGCCTAGGTCAATGATAGATGACGACGACTATGTCCGCTCGCTATCTTCCCAGGCTCGGACTTTACAAGCAGCAGCCGGCCTTCCTATAATGCCGGACCGAAACGTCCTTAAACTATCTAGGACCGAAACGTCCTTAAACTATCTACGGACCGAAACGTCCCTAAACTAATGCCGGACCGAAACGTCCTTAAACTAACAACGGACCGAAACGTCCTTAAAACTAACGACGGACCGAAACGTCCATAAACTAACAACGGACCGAAACGTCCCTAAACTACTACCGCAGCATCCTTGGGCTGACGAGATAAAAAAAAAAAAAAAAAAAAAGTATATAAAATAATAGAAACGGTATGTCCATAAGCAAAATGGGCACGGATGAAAACCTGAAAGGGCTCCGTGAGTAAAAACAGCAGGACTGCCGGCGAGTGTTTGTGAAAACCCGAAAGGGCGCAACCTCGTTAAAAGACACTTATAGGGTCCTCTCGACCTTGTAAGGAGAAACCACCTGCGTGAGATCCTTACGACTCACAAAGGAGCTGCACACTTAGGGATCCTCACGATTCCTAAGGAGAAAAACACACTTACGAGATCCTCACGACTCGTAAGGAGAATTCTCTTATGGGACCCTCACGGCTCATGAGATTTGAAAGTCTTAAGTTACAGAAACCTGAACCTGTTCTTAAGCAAATCCTCCACAACCTCCGATATTGCCCTACAAGCGGCTCCATACTGACCCTTGTATACAATCCACGGGCGCGAATTAACACTTCCCCAACAAAGTCCAACCCTTATAGGTCCTCTCGACCCATAATGGGAAAGTCCTCTTGTAGGGTCCTTACGACTTACAGAGGAGCACACACTTAGGAATCCTCACGATCCCTAAGGAGAAAATACACCTGCAAGATCCTCACGACTTGTAGGGAGAAATACCTTTGTGAGACCCTTACGGCTCATGAAGTCAAAAGCCTTGGTTAACAGGACCCTTAACCCTGTTTGCTGAGCAACCTTTGTTCGTCATCGACAAAGGCAAATGATGATTCGCTCCTGGCAACATTCCAGTAGTAGCGATGCTGATGCCGAGATCGGTGCCTAAAATCCAAGCTTGCGACGAGAAGGTCAGCAAGCCAAACATGCCTGCAAAATAGCCGAAATGATGGGGCAACTTGCAATAAAAAGCAGCAAGTAAAAATGAAGGCATAAAAAATAGCCGAAATGATGGGGCAACTCGCAACAAAAAGCAGCGAGCAGAAAATAAATAAATAGCCGAAATGATTGGGCACCGCGAAAAAATAGCCGAAATGATTGGGCAATCGTGATTTTCGCGATATAAAAGCTGAAATGATAGAGCATCGCGGAAAAAGAAATAAAATAAAAATAAAATTTATGCCCTACAGGTGATATTCCGTCGCACCCTGTACACAATCCAAGGGCGTAAACAAAGAAGGGATCATACTTCTCCCCCAGGTTTCATCAGAAGAAGAAGCCAAGTCTCGATGGGCCACAAGCGACCTAGAGATCATCCAAACACTCGTCTCGTAACAACGGACATGACTTCAAACGAAACGGAACAGCGGCAACCCCCAGTTCCATGACTCGGTGATATACACATCACCAAGAGTCAAACCTCCATTCCGTGAAATGCGGATACAATCAACAAACTTCCTGGTTACGTGGAAAGCGGATAACGTCACTCTTTGACCCCGTGGAAAACGTCCAGAGCGGATCCTGGTCCTCGCAGAGCATGGCAGCGAACCCATGCGAAGCATCCAGAGCGGAGCCTAGTCCTCGCCTAACGCGGCAGTGAACCCGTGTGAAGCATCTAGTGCGAACTTCCTGGTTACGTGGAAAGCGGATAACGTCACTCTTTGACCCCGTGGAAAACGTCCAGAGCGGATCCTGGTCCTCGCAGAGCATGGCAGCGAACCCATGCGAAGCATCCAGAGCGGAGCCTAGTCCTCGCCTAACGCGGCAGTGAACCCGTGTGAAGCATCTAGTGCGAACTTCCTGGTTACGTGGAAAGCGGATAACGTCACTCTTTGACCCCGTGGAAAACGTCCAGAGCGGATCCTGGTCCTCGCAGAGCATGGCAGTGAACCCATGCGAAGCATCCAGAGCGGAGCCTACTCCTCGCCTAACGCGGCAGTGAACCCGTGTGAAGCATCTAGTGCGAACTTCCTGGTTACGTGGAAAGCGGATAACGTCACTCTTTGACCCCGTGGAAAACGTCCAGAGCGGATCCTGGTCCTCGCAGAGCATGGCAGTGAACCCATGCGAAGCATCCAGAGTGGAGCCTAGTCCTCGCCTAACGCGGCAGTGAACCCGTGTGAAGCATCTAGTGCAAACTTCCTGGTTACGTGGAACGCGGATAACGTCACTCTTTGACCCCGTGGAAAACGTCCAGAGCGGAGCCTGGTCCTCGCCAAGCACGGCAGTGAACCCGTGTGAAGCATCCAGAGCACATACCGGACTGTGGAGTCCTTAAAATCCACGGACTATGATGTCCTTAACCTCGACCGTGATGTCTTAAAACTAACGATCAACCACCCCGATTCCCTACGGATTTTGCCTTGGTTTAAGGGTACATCTCTTCACTCCTTTGATACCTGGCGTTGTAATTCTTCAACGTCTTCAGAGAGGTGACGGGTCCCTGCAACCGCACATCGGACTGTGGAGTCCTTAAATCCACGGACTATGAGGTCCTTAACCTTGACCGTGATGTCTTAAAACTAACATCGGACTGTGGAGTTCCTAAATCCACGGACTATGAGGTCCTTAACCTTGACCGTGATGTCTTAAAACTAACATCGGACTGTGGAGTCCCTAAATCCACGGACTATGAAGTCCTTAACCTTGACCGTGATGTCTTAAAACTAACATCGGACTGTGGAGTCCCTAAATCCACGGACTATGAGGTCCTTAACCTTGACCGCGACGTCTTTAAACTACCTTGAGAGATCCCTAACCCCGTGAAATACAAAAAAAGGGGGGTGATCACACCCGGCACTTGCAGGCCCTCACGACCTGTAAGGAAGAAAAACTCTCTTGTGAGATCCTTACGACTCTCAGGGGAAAACCCGCTTAAGGATCCTCACGATCCTTAAGAAAAACTCACACCTATGGGATCCTCTCGACCTATAGGGAGAAAGACTCCTTATGAGACTCTCGTGGCTCATAAGATGCAAAAGCCGTAGGAAACAGATCCTAACCCTGAATCCTAAGCCACGGCCGTCTTGCAAGAAGATTAAGATAGATTGTCCGCAGAATGCATTCAATGAAAAGGGGACACGTCACTGAGAGGAAAATTGTATCTTTTATTCATGACCCAAAATGGATACAAAATACAATATGAATGAGCTTCCGGTTGCCAGCACTAATCGGCCTGAAACAAGTTCATATCACCTGGTATGAAAAGCAACAATTTTTTTTCCAACGTTTATCCTATCGAGCATGTGTTCGCGATTATATGGACATTCGGAAGAGAGATAAAATTCAAGGCTTTGATTCGCACGCAACATGACAACAGTATTGGTAATTGAAGAAAGTTTTCATAAAAAAGGAACACAAAGTTTACTCATGCAAGCATACATACGAGTACCAAGCCTACAGGGAAGTTCAAAATAAAGCATGCAAAGAGGGGAGACCAAGTTATAAAAAAAAGGGGAATGTCCTACTCTAACGGAAAAGGTCGCCAAACACAGGATCAATGGCACAAGGGTTAGTGAAGCAAAGGACAAAATTCTCCATCTCTCCCTCTGCTTTCTCCAGCACATCGAAGCGACGGTTCTCACGAGGAGTCGCTCCCCATCGATTGGCGCCGTGTTCGTCCGCGAAAGCGGACATAATAGCTCGCCGGGCCTTGATCTGGCCCAGCAGATGAATTGAGCAATCCTTCAAAGCCTGAGTGATCAGGTACGCTTCATGAAAGCCCTCGAGCTTCTCTTCCGCCGCGTCAAGCATCGCCAGGGTCATCTCTGCTGGGTGAGGGGGGATGTCGGCAAGCACGGCCGCGAGGATCATCCGGAGCCAAAGAGAACCCATCGGGAGAGGAGACCCCCTACGGATCGAGAGTTCATGCGCGGCTGAGTCGCATTCGTTGTCGGTAAGGAGGGGATCCACCAACCGAGCGGCAAAGCGAGGGATCATCTCCTCGATAGGCACTTCCCATGGCTGTCGACGAGCGTGTGGGCGGTTACAGGCCATAGCGTTCAGATACTCCTCAAATTAAATCACGTCGATACGGGAATGAATTTCTCGGTGAAGAGAAAATAGGCCATGACCTCAAGAATATAAAGAAGTGCATTAAGTGCTATGCGCGGAAAATCTTGCATGCGAAAGATGTTTCCAAGGCCCAAAAAAGGAAAGGCATCGAAAATCAAGGAGAAATAACTATTTCCAAGGCTCCTTTTATGCATCTGATAATGCGCGCTAAAAATGCGGCATGGAAAGTTTTGTGAACAGTCCCATCAGATGATCTCGCGTGTAGAACACGTGAGGCCCAAACCTAATGTGCATTTAAAAGAAAGAATATGGAGTAGTACCCTGCATATTAAAGCACAAACGATAATAGTAACAGAATAATAAGATTTCAGAGGAAAAGCATGCAAACACACAGAGACATAATAAAGCTTATCATCCAGACTTCAAGAAGGCGATACAAAATTAAAAAAAAAAAACTTTTACAATGGTAAGGCCTCTGACACGGGGCATGGATTGAGAAAATTGAAATTAACTTTATCCAAGATCTTCCAAGCATTTCGAACCTCCCGAGTATGCTTTCTCTCACGGTCACAGGCATCGGGGTCCCCGCGGATGTCCTCTTCCCTCCGGTAGGCGCCCAGTATGGCTGATTGCTGAAAAATCTGATGAAGGAGATCAATGAGATCATCCCGCCTTCTCTTTGAGATCAAGCCCATAAGGTACACCGAATGCACCTTATCCTCGGCAATGTCCAAGTCCCCGAGCGGTATGCCGGCACAAAAGAGAGGAAGTGCCTCCCGGATCGCCAGCACGATTAGCCTCAGAAGAGAAGAGCGGCGGGGGAGGAGCCTATGGTTGTACTCGTCGAAACGGCTCATGATCTCGGCACACTGAGCATCGGTGAACTCTTGGTTCTGACTGCGGCCCAGCGCACGAATGTTCCCATAGGAGATGATCTCGTCAAGTCTATACAGATGGGCATCCATGGTACCTACGATAGAAGTCAAGAGATCCATTACAAAGCCACCATTTCACTAATTGCAGAAGAACAGCCTTGGGCCAAGAGACCCCAAAGATTCTCTGTGTGAAGAAATCGAGTTCTTCGTTGGAATTCAATTCCTTATTAAGAAAAGGGAATTAAATTCCCAAAAAACATTTTGAGGGAATTAAAGTCCAGGGAGTTGAAACGTTGTCATCATCTCCCCGAAGATCATCTAAACCCTAAAAGGATCTACAGTTTGAAGATTAAACAGTTTTATGTTCTCATGGAAAAATATGAAGAAAAAGGGTAAAAACCCTTGCTTTGGATTTAAAATCCAGAGAAATGTGAAGGTCCATCGGTGTCCAAGAACACTACCTGAGGAAAAAGGATCCTTTTCGAACAGAGTTAAACTCTGCAGGCTGTTTCAAGACAGAGAACTAAGCTCTGAAAAACGAGAATTAAATTCTCAAAGAAGAAGTTCTCAGGAGAAGAAGATGAACAAAGTGAAGGCTTCTATGAAGAGGCAGCTATTTATAGAAGACAATGAAAACGTTTCGTCTCCCCAGATCCCTAGAGGAATCCAACGGTCACAAGAGGTGACAGCGTTGCACTCACGTGCTGACACGTGAGAACAACGCTGTGGGGGCATTTGTTTCCTGATTTAAAATCAGGAAAGCTTCTGGAAAAGCTTCGGAAGAGGGTCACGTGCTTACACGTGACCAGCGGCCACGTGTTAACACGAGACACCTAAAAAGCATCATCAGATCGAGTTCAGTCTCCTAGCTACGCTGAAGAAAATGGGCTTCAGAAAGAGTCACGTGCTCCCACGTGACCAAGGTCACGTGGTGACACGTGACATTTAAATGCAAGCGTCCAACACGCAAGTTCTCTGATCGAGTCAAGAAAAAGGGTTCAGAAAGAGTCACGTGCTCCCACGTGACCAGGGTCACGTGTCGGCACGTGACGTTCAAGGCAGCAAGCGCGTTTCCAGAACAACCAAGGAAAGAGAGTTCAAATAAAGGGTCACGTGCTCACACGTGACCAGGGGTCACGTGGTAGCACGTGATGTTTAAGCAGCAATCAGAAGACACAGTGCAGAAGGCTCGTTCCAAAGGGGGTCACGTGCTCACACGTGACCATGGATCACGTAGTCACACGTGACCGGCCTCCAAAGCCCATGTTGACGACAGAATTAAATTCTGAAGGAAATTCGAACCTTTCCAAAGGAAAGTAATTATTTGGGACTAATCAAATTAAAGATTCAGAGATGATTAAATATCATCTATCTATGGAAAATCTCGGCTTTGGGAAAGATTTCCCCCTTAAATCTAACCAGAATATCAAAGGAGAATCTCTGGATTTAAGATCCAATGGTGAATAAAATTCACCTAATAATCCAAAGGCCCAAAATGAATGATGGATGCAAATCAAATCTCCCAATGAAGATTCGTCAAAAACTGATTGATGCGGCTGCCTCTCCTATAAATAGGAGCCAAGGGACACAAAAAAAGATACAGATGCGCAGAGAAGAAAAGGAGAAAAAGAGAAGAGTTTTGATACTTCGAAAAGACTCAGATCTTCTGCAAAAACCCTAGGTAAGAAAGGGAAGCCCTTTTGAAAGAAGCAGAATTTAATTCTCAACAGAGTTTAACTCTGATAATATAAAAGCAGAAGAGCATATTTCTTCTCTCTTTGATAGAGGATCTGCAAAGTGCACATCTCCCCTTAAGGTTGAGAATTTAATTCTCAATGGGTTGAGATCCTGCCATGCAGATCCAAAACATAGAGAAGGAGTGCAAACTCGAGAATTTAATTCTCACAGAACTATAGGAATTTAATTCCTCCAAAATAAAGTGGGGCTAGACCCTATATCATGGGAATTTAATTCCTTCAGAACAAAAAAAAAGAAACAGGGTTTAACCCTAATTAAAGAACTTAGTTCTGTTGAAACAACGGGAATTTAATTCCCTTAATCATCATTTCCTCAAAAACTTTTATTAGGGTTTAACCCTATTCAGCCCTTCACATAAACGAGGAATTTAAATCCCACAGAAAATTCAGAGTTAAACTCTATTCCAGAATACAAGTCTTCAAAAGAAAGAAGGATTTAATTCCTCTGAAATTAAAAGTCTCTGGAATTTAATTCCTAAAAAAAAGGAGTAACAAATCCTCTGAAAAACCACATTAAGGCAGGGTCACGTGTCACCACGTGACCCCCCACAAAAGCCCTACAGAAAACCCCTTTGAGGCAGCACCCCACGTGACCCACGTGACTTTCAGCAGAAGCCTTAACACATAGGCATTTGAATGCCCATCACGTGCTGACACGTGATGCTATCAAAGACACAGTAATTTCAGCAGAACAAATGAAGGAAGGGCGCTCTCACGTGCTGCCACGTGACCCCTCTTGTCTTAGTGTTTAACACTAAATTGAAACTCTCGAAATCAGTGTTAAAATATTGTTGGGCCTTAGTGTTCAACACTAATTAAAAAAGCTTTATCTGCAGTACCTTAGTGTTTAAATACTAATCTGAGATCTTCATTTGCAGTGTTCAACACTGATCCGTTTTAGTGTTTAACACTAATTTGAGAAGCCTTATTGCTGGTGTTTAACACCAATTATTTCTTAGTGTTAAACACTAACTTGTTAACCGCATGCCCAGTGTTCAACACTGATTGCTCTGTAGTGTTTAACACTAGGCTTTGGCCCAATTGGCTAAATGGATAGAGGCAAAGCCTCTCCTTCAATGGACCAGCAAGAGTCAATATTCCAGACCTGACTGGACTTAGCCCAAGCTGGCCATAAGTCCTCAATTTGTGATTAACTGGGCTAATGAGCTCATAACATAATTGATCAGTCTTGACCCAAATTGGGCCAGGGACTATTTAATCCACCCCGGTTCTAGGGTACATCTCTTCACTCCTTTGATACTTGGCATTGTAATCCCTCAATGTCTTCAAAGAGGTGACGGGTCCCGATGACCACTCATGATATGGACTGTGGGGTCCTTAAACCCATGCCTAATGCTAAACTTCCTGGTTACGTGGAAAGCGGATAACGTCACTCTTTGACCCCGTGGAAAACGTCCAGAGCGGATCCTGGTCCTCGCAGAGCATGGCAGGGAACCCATGCGAAGCATCCAGAGCGGAGCCTGGTCCTCGCCTAGCACGGCAGTGAACCCGTGTGAAGCATCCAGAGCACATACCGGACTGTGGAGTCCTTAAACCCATGGACTATGACGTCCTTAACCTTGACCGAGATGTCTTAAAACTACCCACGGACCGCAATGTCCTTAAACTACCCATGGACCGCAATGTCCTTAAACTACCCATGGACCGCAATGTCCCTAAACTACCCATGGACCGCAACGTCCTTAAAACTACCCACGGACCGCAACGTCCCTAAACTAGAACAATTGAGCCCTCCATATGCTCTTTTGTCGGATCTAAACGGTCCCATTTAAGTTGATCTTAGCCTCCAAAAATGGCTAACGCGTCCTTAAACCTTCAAACAGATTGGACTACGAATCCCCTAAATTAACTCCGGCTTGAGGGTACATCTCTGAACTCCTCTGACATCCGTCGTTGTAATCTTTCAACGTCGTCAGAGAGGTGATGGGTCCCGACGGCCATACATACGGTGGACCACTACGTCCCTAAACTGGAACAATAGAGCCCAAATGCTCTTTTGTCGGATCTAAACGATCCCGTTAAGTTGATCTTAGTCTCAAACTGGACTAACGTATCCTTAACAAACGTTTAAGTTGATCTTAGCCTCAAATATGGCTAACGTGTCCTTAAACCAAACCCCCAAACCCAAATTTAAGATAATGCGGATTTGGACTAGTCCACGCCCTACGGGTGACGACATAACTCAGTCTCCGTAAACAATCCACGGGCAATAAAACAAACACCCACGACACGAAGTGACCATCTGGAGAAGGAGAAAGTTGTTACCGCAACGCGGTAGCGTAATTAACTGCAGGGGCTTGCGCCTGCAGGGAAGAGCGTCCCCACAATCAAAAACCCCTCAAATGAGGGGGAATCTGACGAAGTCTGCTACATCGGACGCATCCGTCTAAACCTTCGACACATGGTGCCATAAATCAACTTGGCATCTTCGGAGGGGTGGACGGATAGCACCAATTAGCATCTGCCCCGAACGCCAGGCATTCGGACGTCCCGACGTCCCGGCCGCCGTTCGGAGGGGAACACTCCCATCGGGTATCACCACCGTCGATCGCGTCAAACGCATGTTCGTCCGGCAAATCGCAATTTAGAGGAGAACCGGCAGGTACTGGATGCTCAGCAAGAAAGTCGGCGATGGCTTGGCCTTTCACTGCCTTAAGCGGCTGATAGGTTATTGAAAACTCCATCAGGAGTAAGGCCCATTTAGCGAGTCTCCCCGTCAATATGGCCTTCGACATTAGATATTTCAGGGGGTCCACCTTTGATATAAGACGGACTTCATGTGCCAACGCATAGTGCCGGAGTTTTGTTATCGCGAAGATTAACGCCACGCAGTGTTTTTCGATAGGGGAGTAATTGCTTTCTGCCCCCAGCAGAACTCGACTTAAGTAATAAAGAGCCCTCTCCTTCCCTCGATCATTCTCCTGTGCCCATAATGCGCCTAAGGAACCTTCGAGGGCTGTTGTATAAAGAATAAGAGGCCTTCTCTTGACCAGAGCAGCTAACACCGGCGGGTTCTGCAGGTATTGCTTGATCTTGTCCAGTGCACCTTGGCATTTGTGGTACCAGACGAACGGAGTTCCCTTCTTCATCAGGTGGCTGTAAGGACGGCACTTGCCTGAAAGATTGGCGATAAACCGCCGGATGTACGCGAGCTTTCCTTAGAGAGACCGTAGCTGTTTGAGAGTCCTTGGGGGTGGCATCTCCACAATCGCCTTGATCTTAGATGGATCTATTTCGATACCTCGGTGTCGGATGATGAATCCCAAGAATTTACCCGAGGAGACTCCGAACGCGCATTTGAGGGGATTCATCTTCAAATTATATTGCCGAAGGCGTTGAAATACGGTCTTCAGATGCTCTAAATGCTCTTCGTATGACATGCTCTTCACTACGAGGTCATCAATATAGTACTCGACGATTTCATGTATGAGATCATCGAAGATCTTTGTCATGGCCCTTTGATAGGTAGCACCGGCGTTCTTTAGACCGAAGAGCATAACCTTGTAGCAGAATATACCCAAAGGGGTCCGGAAAGTGGTATGCTTCTGTGTAGGGTTCCTAGGCACACTAATGAGGTCTCACAAGGCATCAACCATGCCATCTTAAAATTTTACGGTGCCGAGAAACCCTAGACTAGATCGTTAACTAGAATTTTAGGCGAAACTAGCAACTAGTTAACTACTTAACTAAGAAGTGAACGGAAATACAACCTTTGTAGATCCGGTGCTCCACCTCCATAGCTCCGTCATGATGTCTCCTCGCTGCGATCATCGGATCCCGGGCTCTAGCGTCGGCTTCATCGGAGAAAGGGCGGGCTAGGTCATCGACTACGATGCCGAAGATGATCTACATCGAGGCATCACTAGATCAAGCTCCAACTTCACCAAGTCATGAAACTTGTGAAGAAAACACCCTATACTACTTGGCAAGAGGTAGAGGATGAGGAAATAGGAAGTGGGTTCACTTTAGAATTGGATTTCTCACTCTTTTTCATCAAATCACCATTGATGAAAGCTAGGTTTTCTTCTTGAAGAAGAACAAGAAGAAGAAGATGAATATTATGATAAGTTAATTAAATCCAAAAGAAAATGAATACTTATCATAATATGAACCATGGTTATGTGTAGAGAGTTGACTAAGGTTAGAGGAATGGTTAGGGTTAAGGATGAAGACAAAGTGGTCACTTTGGTCAAAGCTTCATGAAGCTTCAACAAGCTTCATGAAAGAAAGAAAGAAAGAAACCATTTTGTTTTCTTTTGCCATTTCTTTTTAATCTAAATTAAAAGGATAAATGAATGATAAAATAAAAACCCTAACCATTTACTTAACCAAGGTTTAATTCTTTACACAAACCCTAGCAAACATGTATCATCAAACATGATACATCCAAGTGCACAAAAGTATATCACATATACAACTTGTGAACTTCAAGTGAGAAAATCCATTTAAAGTGAACTAATACTAGTTAATGCAAAGTAATATATCAAATATATAATTATGCATTAAATCATTAAATCAACACTTGATTTAACGATCCGGTCATATGCATATAACCGACTAATATCAATAGTAACAACTTATCGAATCAACACTTGATTCGATAACCCGACTATATCACATATAACCGATCAATGTTACAAATCGCGAGAATGAAATACGGTATCACATACACGCATTATTCTCGGTCCCGCACATATCTCATATGCGCTCCTATTTCGTTTCGCTTGAGCCAGGAAACCTCTGTGTAGGACTCTAAAGACTCGTCAATACGCCGGCAGCAGGTGATGATCATATCAAACACCCACAAGCCGCAAGCGGTCTGCTAAACGTAACGGCCACCCGGGTATTGAGCGATCAGAAGATCGACGAGCAAGCCCGCTCATACTCCTGTGAATCCAACCAGTAACACTTACCGTACAGTCCGGTCTGATCGTCTGATATGTCGCATATCTCGCCTAGGGGTGGTAAACGTCAGACCCCAATAGCTCGATAAGTCCTGTCGATGAGGTCTATAACAGTTCGAGAAACTACAGGTAACACTTACCAGTAAATCTCAGCAACCCTGGCCAGGGATTTCCGGTTATAGCCAATCGAACACAGCGCAACATCAACTCCCTATACCGGGAGAGACGAATCCCCTCCTATCGCTCATTGCCTCCATGTGATTCGGGACTGTACCCAAAAGTCACCGTTTTGCACGCCCTCTTGGACGTGGTAAGGTGGAAATCAAAGCACAGTGGGAACCACACAAGACTCTATGACGATCTCGGGTCAACAGACTACTCTGTACCAGTGTCACCAGAGAACTGCCATCTGACGTGAGGTATAATACCATCTGGGAGTTCTCGGCGAGTCCGTCCAGTGTACCCGGTCTCCACTGAGCACCCGTATATCATCTCTGATGTCAAACACCAATGGATATGGGATCATCCATCGCCCATCTGTATGGGTCGAGAAGGTATACGCTAGTCTACTCTGGTATATCGATGCCCCGTCTCGATACACCCACGACTAGGGACCTTGAAGGATGTACTTATGGACTACCATGTCCCCACTAGTATGATCCGCATCATAGTCCAGGTAGTCAAGTACACATCCTAAGGGCTTTACCAACATGTAACAGAGAGACAATCAATATACACGTTAAGGTAAAGAGTAACCAGATAGCATACTATCATGTCGAGCAAGAAAGTCCTCCCTATATATGTCCAAGCATCCACTACAATATACATCCTATGTATAGTAATGGCCTCTAGGGCATACATATAACTAACAATCTCCCACTTGCACTAGGGTCATCTGTAGCAGTGGTTGTAGTATCTCATACTCAACCATCCCATAAAAGTCTCTCTTTGGGAATAGGCCTTCGTGAGTGGATCTGCCGTGTTATCCTCTGAGTCTACTCTCCTAACCTTGATCCCTTAGAGATCAACCATCTCCATGATCAGGTGATACTGCCTTAGAATATGTCTGGATCACTGATGGGACCTGCGTTCCTTGGCATAAGCCACAACTCCATTGTCACACAATGGGAGGAACATAGTTCATCTCATGAACCAATATACACTCAAACAGCCTCTTTGGTAGCATCTTTAGTAGCGATGTAACGTGCCTTTATCATCTAGTATGTCACGGTATCTAGCTTGGAACTCTTCCAACATACCGTCCCTTTACTGAGGGTTAAGACAATGCCTGCGACTGACACTCAGTCGTCTTTATCACCCTGGAACACTTCCAGTGATTCTCCCCAGGATCGATTGATACCATCTCACTACAACTAGTGAGAATCCTAACATCCAATTAAATCTATCTTATAGATCCAAAACTTAGGATTTAGGAGGTATCACTTTGATCCTATATGGAGAATCCTTGTGATAAGCGGAAATTGATCGAGCGCAGCATAGGAAACTCCTTTCCTATCAAGAGTATGTCATCCACGTACTCTACGAGGATCACCACCATACTCTCTACTACCTTTTTGTATATACAAGGTTCATCTACCATTTTGATGAAGTCAAACTCTTTGACTAAGACATCAAAACAGACGTTCCAACTCCGCGATGCCTGCTTTATCACATAAAACATCTTGCACGCGTTTCCGCTGCTCCCACTGTCTACGAAGCCCTCTGGCTGTGTACTTACAGACTCACTTTTCTGAAACACCATCTAGAAAAGCAGTCATGGCACCCAACCGCCAGATATCGTAGGCATGGTATGTAGCCGTGGCAAGTAGGATCTGGATGGACTTAAGCATAGCCACTGGAAAAGGTTTCATCATTATCCATGCCTGGTCAATGACGAAAATCTTTAACAAGTCTAGCTTTTGAAAGTCTCAACTTTTCCATGTACACCAAGTAATCTTCTCAAGATATACTTGCTCCTGATGGGGATTTAACCCTTCAGATATAGCAACCAAAGTCCATACTTTGTTGGTGTATAAGGATTCCATCTCAGATCGATAAACATCCAGCCATTCTTACAGAGTCTCACTCCTGATGGCCAGCTCGAAACTAGTTGGGTTATCATCTCATGACGCAATCCTCGCTCCCACTGTCATAGAGAAACCGAAGTATCTCTCAGGTGGGTGAGAAACCCTACTAGATCGGCGGAGAGGCTGAGGTTCGTTGGAATCTACTGAATCCTTTGGTTCTGTCAAATCATCAGCTGCAGTTTGTATAGCTGGAACATTTCCAGTTCTACATAACAGACCTTGCCTCGAGCTTGTCCGGATTTTGCTTTTAGACATAGGCTGGACAACCCCAAATCTTAACTAACTTAAGATATGGGCTCTTCCCTTTCCATATCACATATGAAGTGGTAGGCATCTGATTTGATCGGGACCCTATTCAATAGGTATGCATCTTCATAAGTGCATAACTCCCAAAAGGAAATAGGTAACTCAGTAGTACTCATCATAGAGCACACCTTATCACATAGGGTGTGATTGCTCCGCCCCGATATACCATCTGGCTATGGTGTATTCGGAGGAGTAATGCTGAGAGAGAATCTCATTCTCCATTAGAATGGTCCAGGAATTCCATGCACAAGTATTCTCCTCCTCGGTCACATCAAAGGACATAATACTTATACCCGTATTTTGGTTCTCTACATCTAACTTATATTCTGTGAATATCTCAAAAGGTTCGGACTTGTGTTTCAATAGGAACATAGGTCTGAATCTCGAAAGATCATCAGAGAATGTAATGAAGTATAAAGAACCAGTCTTGGCATGTGTAGACAGGGGTCCTAACATACATCAACATGTATCATCCCAAGAGTTCACAAACTCTTTCTATGTTTCCAATAAACAGAGCTATGGTCATTTTATCTTTGTGACATGACTGGCGAGTTTCATAAGATGTAAATTCAAACTAATTTAAATATGCATCTTTATGTAACTCAAGCTAGTCGGGTCGCATTGATATGACCTAGTCTACAATACCTCAAGAAGGATCCGTTCATTTCTGAACTCTTCCTCTTGTGTGTGTTCTATATACTAAGAACTGTAGTTTGATTTAGAACATCAATGCTTTTAGATAACGTGCCTGAACCGATCAACTTTTGATATAGGAAATGTTCAAAACATTATCCAACAATACAAAATTTTATCATTTCTTTACTAATAAAGTGACTGATATGATTTTGTATATCAGGTTCGGTATCTAATAACATTCATTCAGAATCAATGTATTGGTAATACAGGGTGACAGTGACCGACAGACTTGGCTGCAACTCTTGCCCCGTTTTCTGCCTCATGAAACTTATCACCCGTTCTCAGTTCTTTACCTATCTGTAGCCCATGTAACATATTACATATGCGGGATCCTGATCCGGTATCATATACCCAGGACGTAAAGGATACAGAGAAACAGTTCTTTGTAATGAACACACCCGAAGATGATGCATCATATGCACTTTCTTCGTTTGGGCGGCACGGGAATTCTGGTAATCCCCAATTTCCTACTCTGTCTTATAACAATTATAAGTTGGAGCAGGACCAACGTTCCCCAGCTCAGTATAACAAGCGGGTTAGGTCAATATTCCGTATTATTATCTTGATTAAGGCGTGATATGGTCGCTACCAGGAGAGAGAGAGAAGAAAACACTCAGCGTATGCTCTTGCAAGAATAGATTGGTTTTTATCTTATCTAATCAGGATGGCTCCCACTGTTTTTATCAAATCTTCCTTCAAACCCTAAAAGGAAAGACTAGCCGGGATTAATTACACACTACAAGTTCCCCAATCTTTCAGCCAGGCCAGTGTCGGTACTTTGAGGGAGGTCCCCCGTGCTTTCGCACGAACCTAATTAATGTAAGCCTCGTTTTCCCAGAGGCGTAACCCCGTTGACACCTTTCTAGACACCTACTTGATCGGCTAATTGTAATGTGTAAAACTCTCCCAGGAGTAACTCTTACTCGCAGCGGGTATCGGGATCCAACTATCTCATAGAAGGTATGCAATCTCATTGCAAATTTCAACACTTGAAATTCCCGATAATATTTTGCCCCTAATGTGCTATGACCTTGACGAAAGCCAACAAACCATAGCCCGCTAGTCAAGTTCAACCCGTCATTTCTTGATTGAATTAAACCCACCCGCACGACCCTTGACGAAAGCAAACAAAGCCGCACGACTACCCTAATCCAATCGCATCGTATGCTGCAGATAAGCAGCATATAGCTACCGCACACTGCACCTTGACGAAAGCCAACAAATGCAGCACGAATACTATATACAACTTATCTGAAATGACGGAGGGCTACGACAGGTTTTTCTGAAAACCTAATGCGTAATGAACTTGATATCGTTGTAGGATCGAATGAATTTTGAAATGGAGCGTTTTTTAGGCTTTTCTAGTTTTGCTAAAGGAGTCACTCCCGGTGAAGGGATCGTCGGTCCTTTCCTCGTCGAATTAGGTGCGGGATATATCATATATATCACTGTGCAAAGCAGAAACTATAGAAGCAATCAAAAGACAAACCGAGTGTGTAGTATCTGCCAGTTATTGCTAAAGGAGTCACTCCCGGTGAAGGGATCTCGGTCCTTTCCTTATCGAATAAGGTGCAGGATATATCACATATACCTCTGTGCAAAGCAAGAACTGTAGCTACCTGTTTTATTTTGAAATTCGATTCCACAACATCTTTAGGTTTCTTTTCTTTCATTAATCACATTAATGAAGTCCCATCATTTAAGCTACCTAAACATCACAGATAAATACGACGTACACTTATGCCATCCGCATTCGCCTCGATATCCCCTCGTGCACCGTTAGGTTAGGTAACTAACGGCAGAGCGGGGCAGGGCTAGCGCGGGTGTAAAACATAAGTAACGCCTATATAATATATCATATATACTATATACTGTATCTATCATAGAACATCACATGATCACATCACAGATATCGCAGCAGAAGAAACATATGAAATATTGGATATACTAGGACGTCCGTGTTTTCAATACGAGCCAGTATAAAACACGGATTCCACGGTCGCGATGAATAGCCAAAACCTACACCCCTAGACCCATACAAGAGCGGCAAGCAACCCTACCAATTCTAGAGTTAGGAGACCCAGACTCGACTCCCTGAGTTGGTCTTCCACTGGACTCCAGAACCCGGTTACTTGTGCCCTCCTCCTTGGGTCTATCCTAGTGCGGAAAAGTAAATAATATACAACAACGGTGACAACTTCCGCAACCTGGAAGTGCCCCAATAAAAGAATATTGCATACTCGTTTTTACATGAATGAAAATGAAAAACACTCATCTCACATAAAAAACCCCGGCTATTCAAACACGACGATCCAATATAACATATCCAGCAACACATAACATCACATGTCATCAACGTAAGTAAACATGCGCATCCCAATTGTCGTTGACATATAGCAACGAAACCGGCGATATCACATATTACACTTACGGTCACAGAAAAGAAAGTGTAAAACTACAACAGTTGGAATCCGCAACCATTTTAGACATCGCATGCCTAATCAAATGAATTACTTAGACATCACATGCCTAACAATTATAAACCCCGCATTTTAGTCTCAATTATCGAAAACTCTTTTCAATATAAAGTCGGGCAATTCAACAAGATTCCCGAAAATTTGATCGAATGCTCGTCGCAAACTTTAGTAGGCAGCTGCACCCCCGATACCGTCGACGAAGTGCACCAAGGCGGAACACCGCTGCCGCGAGCACCCAAACGGATGCTTTTGGCGACGGGGTTCTCCTACAGTCACTTGGTCGGGGCTATGGAGTGAGGCTGTCTATTAAGTTTACCCGGCGAATATCCGCGTACGCTACGTGATTGCGACGGACTTTTGATCGCATCAAAATTCCGTGGCAACCGATCAAATGAGACTAAACCGCTAGATTTATAACATTCATTCAGTTATCTCATAACTATTTGTGAATTCCAATTATTGTATCACATTCCAGATAAACCGAAAATGTTAAACTTTCCGATCGAACAGTCAAACACCCAAGTTTTCCCAATACAACTCAACACATGAAATAAGTCTAAAAACATTCAGTTCATGCCTCAGTACCAACGGAACAGCCGTAGAAGGGTCAAGCCAACGCCTCACATGTGGCACGCCGTACTCCCCCAAACCCGAAGGTTCAAAGGGCGGTTCAAGACGGTCACATAATCAAGTTAAGGTTTGTTGTCTTCTAGAGGGTCCATCGCGTTACTTGCACTACTTAGAACGTGATTAAACCACGGAAAGATCCAACACTTGGAAATTTCCCGACAGGGGAAAAATTGGGTATTTATATCCGGTTGAACTTTTTAACACATTCAACAAATTATCCGGAAAAGCACACAGACAAAATTAGACAATCCGATCGAATAATCGAATCCCCAAAACAACCCCAGAATGCTCAACTGTAGAGTAAATATTAAAATATCCCAGAAAACTCATAATTGAAATAAAGAAATTACTGTGCAAAGATGGTTGACTAAAGAGACATATTTGCCGCGGAACCGCCGCAGAAGCCATGCTTCTGCCGCGGTTCCGCCGCGTTTTGATCGAATCAGGGGTCTCGTTTTATACAGTAATTCTTATAATCTTCTACTGAGTTCTCTGCATATTTTTAATTCTCAAAAATCCACAAATTCAGAAAATGTCCAGAGAGCATGGAAAAATTGGGGTTTCGGTTCGATCGGACTTCAAACTCTGTCTAGACTTTGCCTAAGGCTCTAGCTAGGCTCTGATACCACTGTAGGGTTCCTAGGCACACTAATGAGGTCTCACAAGGCATCAACCATGCCATCTTAAAATTTTACGGTGCCGAGAAACCCTAGACTAGATCGTTAACTAGAATTTTAGGCGAAACTAGCAACTAGTTAACTACTTAACTAAGAAGTGAACGGAAATACAACCTTTGTAGATCCGGTGCTCCACCTCCATAGCTCCGTCATGATGTCTCCTCACTGCGATCATCGGATCCCGGGCTCTAGCGTCGGCTTCATCGGAGAAAGGGCGGACTAGGTCATCGACTACGATGCCGAAGATGATCTACGTCGAGGCATCACTAGATCAAGCTCCAACTTCACCAAGTCATGAAACTTGTGAAGAAAACACCCTATACTACTTGGCAAGAGGTAGAGAATGAAGAAATAGAAAGTGGGTTCACTTTAAAATTGGATTTCTCACTCTTTTTCATCAAATCACCATTGATGAAAGCTAGGTTTTCTTCTTGAAGAAGAACAAGAAGAAGAAGATGAATATTATGATAAGTTAATTAAATCCAAAAGAAAATGAATACTTATCATAATATGAACCATGGTTATGTGTAGAGAGCTGACTAAGGTTAGAGGAATGGTTAGGGTTAAGGATGAAGACAAAGTGGTCACTTTGGTCAAAGCTTCATGAAGCTTCAACAAGCTTCATGAAAGAAAGAAAGAAAGAAATCATTTTGTTTTCTTTTGCCATTTCTTTTTAATCTAAATTAAAAGGATAAATGAATGATAAAATAAAAACCCTAACCATTTACTTAACCAAGGTTTAATTCTTTACACAAACCCTAGCAAACATGTATCATCAAACATGATACATCCAAGTGCACAAAAGTATATCACATATACAACTTGTGAACTTCAAGTGAGAAAATTCATTTAAAGTGAACTAATACTAGTTAATGCAAAGTAATATATCAAATATATAATTATGCATTAAATCATTAAATCAACACTTGATTTAACGATCCGGTCATATGCATATAACCGACTAATATCAATAGTAACAACTTATCGAATCAACACTTGATTCGATAACCCGGCTATATCACATATAACCGATCAATGTTACAAATCGCGAGAATGAAATACGGTATCACATACACGCATTATTCTCGGTCCCGCACATATCTCATATGCGCTCCTATTTCGTTTCGCTTGAGCCAGGAAACCTCTGTGTAGGACTCTAAAGACTCGTCAATACGCTGGCAGCAGGTGATGATCATATCAAACACCCACAAGCCGCAAGCGGTCTGCTAAACGTAACGGCCACCCGGGTATTGAGCGATCAGAAGATCGATGAGCAAGCCCGCTCATACTCCTGTGAATCCAACCAGTAACACTTACCGTACAGTCCGGTCTGATCGTCTGATATGTCGCATATCTCGCCTAGGGGTGGTAAACGTCAGACCCCAATAGCTCGATAAGTCGTGTCGATGAGGTCTATAACAGTTCGAGAAACTACAGGTAACACTTACCAGTAAATCTCAGCAACCCTGGCCAGGGATTTCCGGTTATAGCCAATCGAACACAGCGCAACATCAACTCCCTATACCGGGAGAGACGAATCCCCTCCTATCGCTCATTGCCTCCATGTGATTCGGGACTGTACCCAAAAGTCACCGTTTTGCACGCCCTCTTGGACATGGTAAGGTGGAAATCAAAGCACAGTGGGAACCACACAAGACTCTATGACGATCTCGGGTCAACAGACTACTCTGTACCAGTGTCACCAGAGAACTGCCATCTGACGTGAGGTATAATACCATCTGGGAGTTCTCGGCGAGTCCGTCCAGTATACCCGGTCTCCACTGAGCACCCGTATATCATCTCTGATGTCAAACACCAATGGATATGGGATCATCCATCGTCCATCTGTATGGGTCGAGAAGGTATACGCTAGTCTACTCTGGTATATCGATGCCCCGTCTCGATACGCCCACGACTAGGGACCTTTAAGGATGTACTTATGGACTACCATGTCCCTACTAGTATGATCCGCATCATAGTCCAGGTAGTCAAGTACACATCCTAAGGGCTTTACCAACATGTAACAGAGAGACAATCAGTATACACGTTAAGGTAAAGAGTAACCAGATAGCATACTATCATGTCGAGCAAGAAAGTCCTCCCTATATATGTCCAAGCATCCACTACAATATACATCCTATGTATAGTAATGGCCTCTAGGGCATACATATAACTAACATTCTGGTCGTCGGGATGCATCTTTATCTGATTGTATCCTGATGAACCGTCCATAAAGGAGAAAACCTCATGAGTGGACGTATTGTCTATCATCAGTTCGGTGACCGGTACTGGGAAATCGTCCTTCGGGCAGACTTTATTGAGATCTCGGAAGTCCACACATATGCGCACTGTCCCGTTTTTCTTCATTACCGGGACGATGTTGGCGACCCAGTCAGGATACTGTACCTCCTGGATAAACCCAGAATCAATCAGTTTCTTAACTTCGGCGTTAATGCTCATTTCAAGCTCGAGCCGCATCCTTCTCGGCGCCTGTCTGACTGGCTTGATATCTGGGGATATTGCTAATTTATGCACATCAATCTTTGGATCTAATCCTGGCATCTCGGAATAGTTCCATGCGAAGCAATCTCTGTGCTGCATAAGCACGTCTTTCAACACAGCCACCCTTTCTTCAGAGAGCAACTCGTTGACGAATGTCGGTCGCGGATCATCTGTCGACCCCAACTCAATTTTCTTGAGGTTATCTGCAGTAGTATGTATGCCATCTTCCAACTTTTTCGGCGCAGGCGGAAATTCGGAGATCATCTCGTCATTGTTGTTCTCAAAGCACCAGGGGATGTCATCCATGTTCTCGGGCTCTTCTTTTAATATTGTAATCATGTGACAAGTGCGAATCCACTTCCAAGACCGATGTGGGTCTGGCTCTGCTCTTGCGGCTTTGGGTTCATGCTTTTGTGGCGGCGTTACCCTTCGGCTGCTGGATAAAGCAAATCTGCCTCGTTGGTACTGGTCTTCGACCCAGTTCTTGAAGGTGAAGCAGTTTTCGATAGGGTGTCCTACGGCTCGGTGATAAGAGCAATAACCCGGATGAGGAACTTTGTTAGCTTGCTCAGGGTGCTTAGACTCCGGAAGCGCGATCATTTGATGTTTTATAGCGAGCTCGAGTAACTTCTCCGTCTTGTCTCGAGGGAAGGAATACGCTTGACTCATCTTCTTCGTGAGGGACAAATCCGGACCGCGCAATGCCCGCTCACGTGACTCTCTAATCCTGCGTCGTTGTTGTCCGCTCCTTTTTCCGCTTCTTGACTTACTTCTGCCTCTGCGTCGGGCCTTTTGTACAACGGGTTGACGGGGATGAGCGTCTTCATCTTTTGCAGTCTGTTGAAACAGACGTTGCGTCCTGGCTTTTTCGTAGATGGCCATCTCGCGGTTGTGGTCTTCCCGAGCCTTTTGACCTGCTTTCCTGATAAGCTTGTCCACTTGTTCTTCAAATGACGGACTCGGCACTTCACTCGTGGGATCCAGTTTTGACGAGGGGTTAGCATTCCCCGACAGGGTGTCCTCCTCCTCATCGAAGTTATATATGGTGTAGCTGCCGTGGACTCGCTCCCGTTTCCCGGATCTCACATATCCAAGCCCAAGCGTTTCCATTCTCCCATTGAGCAATTTGCACTGAGTTCCAGGGACATCCCAAATCCTGTTGTAGAATCGAGCTTGTCGAACAGTCTGTTTTAAGGGTACCCCTTGGCGCTTCAATAGCCTCTTTAGTCCATTTGTGTAATATCTAGACAAACGGATGGGTTGGAGCCTGTCGAGTGTAGAATCCGCGGCGTGCCAGATTTCTTTCTCCATTCTCGTTTTTGTGGATTGGTAGAATAGGATCACCTTTTCACCCTTTCGCCTGGGAGGGACGTAAAACGTCTACAGGTCCTGCACATTGTAAGCTTGAAGTGTGTCGAGATCCTTGTAGTGTTTTCGCGGCACCATGGTGATTTGCAAACTCTGATCATCGCTAGAGGATGCTTGTATTGACGGCCGACTGGAGAACACGGCATTAACCTCATCTTCCGAGTCACTTCTGAAGATCAACATGGGGGCGGACGTTCCCGGGTTGTTGCGTCGAGACGGCCCAGCATAAACTATCTCTTCTTCTTCTTCGGTATCGCTCCCGAAAACAGGGATGGTGGCGACGACTTTGTTCTCCGGCTTGCGACACTTTTCTGTATCCTCGAAGTCTGGAAAAAAGTACTTTACATCTTTGTACTTGCGGACTTCGTTCACGGAAAATGGGTTCAGCTCACCTGTTACGGTATACTCAAAACCATCCTTGAAGTACTTCATACACTGATGTTGTGTAGAAGGGATGATGTTGTACTCGTGTAACCAAGGACGACCGAGCAAGGCGTTGTAGCAGGTCTTGGCGTCAATGACGTGAAACTTGATGTCCGTGACGAGCAGTCCGAAGCGTAATGTTAGTATTACAGATCCGAGAGTCCGTGATGACTGGGAGTCGAAACCAGAGATGGTAATTTTGTCACGGGCGAGATGTTGTATGCTCATGCAGATTTCCTTCAACACCCGAACATTAAGGAGATTGACGGAGGATCCATTATCCACCAGGATCTTGCCTATCTTGATATCATGGCAGTATCCAGAGATATATAGGGGACGGTTGTGGTCGCTCGTCCCGAGGAGAAGGTCTTCGTCACCGAAAGTGATGTCGGCCGTGTGCACTTCTTCCAGTTCATCGTTCATCCTTTCCGCGGCGAGGAAGGCTTGGAATTGCTCGGGCTCTTGTAACGCCTTGATTAATGAGTCTCGCGCTTCTTTGGATAATAGGAGGGCATCGAGAATGCTGAGCTGAGAAGGTAGCTTCCTTAGGTGCGCTAGGATGTTGTAGTCCACCTTACCCTTCCTGGGAGGGTCCTTGGCAGTCAGCTCTTTCATGACTTGGTCATCTAAGGCGATATCCCTAGTGACCTTCTCCTTTCCCTTATCTTTTCTATTCGCGGGTTCGAGATTCTTTTCCGGGAGCGTGCGATTGCGCAGCTGAATATTTTCGCAGGACTCTGGTTTTTCCTCTTTCCCTAAAACGGATTCTTTAAAGAGAGGGCCCAGAGCCATTTCTTCATCAGAGTCGCTCCCAAAGGTGAGAACTTGTGACCCTCTGGCGTCGACCATGTAACAGCTGCCAGTAGTTCTTTTGTGTCCTTCGATCGTACTTCTCTGCTCCCGACGAGTTTTGCGTTTCATTCGCTTAAAATGTTGCCGATGAGCAACATATCCCTGCCACCATGTCTTAAAAGCATTGCACTCCTCAGTGGGGTGTGAAATCTTCCGATGATATGAGAAATAATTAGGGTGCCCCTCCGCCCCATTGAGCGTGTTTTCTTCCGAGGGTGGTAGTTTCATTCCCATTGACATGGCTTTGGCAAACCTTTTCCTCGTTTTGAATATGTTTTTATCCGCGTCGGGTGCTTTTCGATCTGGCGGGAGTGCTTCGACTCTTTCGTTTAATTGCCTGCGTTTGGCTCCTTCTGATGCGGCCATCTCACGCTCCTGGTCGGCTTTACTTTTCAAACGAATCTCGTCTAGAAAGGCGTCGATCATTTTGTCTGTTGGCCACACAAGCTCCGGTTCAGGCTCTGCCCCCAGTTTCTTAGTGCCAGAAGTTTTTTCATCGTCCGTAAACGAGTGGGAGATCACATGGCAACTTGCCACATATCCCTCGGATTCATCCGATGAGTTCTCTCCATCATCTTCCTCCTGAAAGACGTGGTTGAGGAACTCTTGTAGCGTGACGGGAGTCCGCGCCTTTTGATTGTACTCCTCCAGCGCGTCAATCTGTTTCTGTAAATCTGTGCGCTTGTCTCCAGGCTCCACGGGCTTCTTAGATTTCTTTTTCTTTTTCTTCGAAGATTTTGACGGTTGGGTGTGAGTACTCGGGCCATCACCACGAATCTTTGTAATTGGGCGCGGCTTCAACATCCCTTCGATGATTTGAGGTTCAAGCGGGTTCTTCCATTCGACTGCTGGGCACGTATGAAGATCACTCAGCATTTTTCTGGTTTTAGCCGATAGCACGACTTCCCATGGAGCTTCCTCGATGAAAGAACAGGTTTCCCCCGGTGTGTCTGCTCTCTTAGGAGTATGCGGCTGTGGCGGATTCACCTTCCACTTTTCGGATAGTGCGAACTTCCCCTGGAGGTATTGATCTTCAATCCATCCTTTGAAAACGAAGCAATCCTCAATCGGATGGCTTACCGTTTGATGGTAAGGGCAATAGTTGGGGTTATTCACCTCAGTGGGTTGTGGCGGTCGCCTTGGATTTGGCAGGTTTATAAGTCTGTTGCGTACTGCCAGCTCGAATAACCGTTTTGTCTTATCCCGCGGGAACGAGTAGGGACGCTTCATCTTCTCATTATAATACCGGCGTCTTTCTTCCAGTTGATCTGCCATCTTTGGGGCACTAGGTTGCTGCTGAGCATTCGCGATGAAGGTCGCCTTTCCTTTACCCTTGTCACTCCGAGGCTCCGGCTTCGGAGGAGACGGTCTGTGACCCATCTGGTCCATCAGGGCCAACTTGTCGATCAAAGCCTGAAACGTGGTCGGCTTAAAGAACATCATAAACTGGGAGATGGTTGCATGAGGGTCTAGGGTTCCCACAAACATGCCCACCGCGGACGCTTCCTCAATGCGTTGTACGCATTTCGACCATAAATTTCGCCAGCGTATAGCATACTGGACCCACGTTTCGCCTAATTTTACCCTGGCATTAATCAATGCCGTTATTGGAGTGCGTTCGCTGACGCTCACGAATCGCTGAGTGAATAGCAACTCCATTTCAGCGAACGTCTTGATAGAATCGTTCGGGAGTTCCGAATACCATTCGAACGCTGTTTCTGATAAACTGCCCACGAACTGGAGAAGCAACAGTTTATCGTCACCGCCGGTGTTACCGCAAAGGGCCATGAACTAGGCAACATGTTGGTGGGGATTGCCGGTCCCCTTATATACGTGGAATTTTGGTATTGTATAACCCGGCGGATATTTAATTTGGTCGTACCAGCTCGGATATGGTCGCCCCATTTTTACGACTTGACCAGCTGCCTCAGTCGCCTGATGAACCCGGATTTGCTGGGCTATATAGTCGTCCAAGTCAGCTTTAGAGATTGTCTCCTCCTTGGCCGGTGAGAGAGACGGTGGTGGATTTGACGTTTCTCCCCTGTCGTCTTCAAGGACGATCGGAGGATCCTCAGCAGGTGGGTCTTGTTGGATCATCATTCCCACCATGTCCTAGAATAAGTGGGTTATCTGCTTTATATTGGCCGCTTGTTCCATAGCCTCTTTATCTTTCTTTTCCAATATTCTCCGAAGGAACTCAGCGTCAGTTTCCTGTTCTTGTTGCTGATCCGAGGACGCCTCGGGGCTTTCTTTCGGCCCAGTAAGCGCAGCCATTGCAATCATCATTTCCTGGAGCTTTTAATGTTGCTCCTGAGCTTTGGTTACTGACCGTGTAAGCGGTCTATGACCTGTAGACGCACGGCTGTCTTCCTTCCCCGACGCCATGTATACAGTGTGGACCATCCTGCCCCCAACCTTAGGGCGTCTGGGTTCAGCGCTTTTAGCTCTCGTTGCAGGCCCGGGAATCTTCTCCGGCCTCCTCTTTTTATGAGCAGTGGAAGTTGAGGGGGCCGTTGAGGTAGGCACCCAGACAGCTTTTTGTGGCTTAGCCTGGTGACTGGCTTCCTGTTGGATTTTCAGCTTCTTGTGCTGGCGGGAGAAATTTGGATCGATCATCGAGTCTCAGGCCTACCGCCAGACTTTATAGATTCGGGAGGACAACCGTTGAGGAGATTGGGGTTGTTCTGGCTTTACTTCTATAGCCCTTTTCAGCGGATGGGGAGACTTCTTTAGCGCCGCGGTAGGAGAATTCCTACGCACCTTATTTAGCATCTCAAATCTGTTCCCAGTTGGAACAGCAGCATTAACTTCTGCCATCGGGGCTGGAGGAGTTGGCCTAGAAGGGGAGTTGCCTCCGGCCTTCCTCACTCGGCGCCAGTAACGACGTCGAGCACGTCGTGCTGATGGAACCGGCTTGGTGAGGACGATAGTCTCGTCTTGCCTCCTGTGTAGGTGGGGGGTCGTTGTTGGTGCCAGCCTGTTAAAGACTGATGTCCCTTGGGTAGCAGGAGTGGAAGCTGGAACAGTCAATCTTGTAAGGACCGACTTTTTGGAAGGAGAAGCCGCCTTGACGACTTCAGGAGCGAGACTGGTTATTTTCTTAGGAGCAGCCTTCTCTGGGATTGCAGGCCCCCTTGCGGTTCCACAGGAGCTCTGGCCCAGTCTGGAGAAGACCGAGGCACTGGTGTTAGGCGACCCGTTGAGAGGGGCCGCGGCAGGGGTAAGACGATCAAAGACCGACTTCTTGGGAGCATCCGTTGTCAGCACTGGAGCGGTGAAGCTTGTCGGTGGGAGCATGGTCCCAAAAAACAATCCTGTGGTGGCTCGAGTGACCTGTTCCACGGGCATTGTGAATAGCGAAGCAGCTTGGGGTCCGTAGGCTATACCTCCTGGCGAGGCAGAGCGTTGGTTGCAATTGCAGTCCGAGCATGTCGCACAAGTGGAGGCAATTGATTCTTTGCTTTCTGCAGCAAACGAAACATCAAATCTTAGTACTTTGAAACCCAAGGGCGACCATTAGCGAACCGCGATTGGTTCGCGAATCACGACACACGAAGTGTGGAGTGGAAAGAGGAAAATGTCCCACCGGGCGTACCAGAATCTGTTCCCCTCCGAACGACGGCGCGACACGTGGTCGTCTCGTCTGAGGCTCTGGGCAGATGCTAATTGGTGCTATCCGTCTACCTCTCCGAAGATGCCAAGTTGATTTATGACACCGTATATCGAAGGTTTAGACGGATGCGGCCGATGTAGCAGACTTTGTCAGATTCCCCCTCATTTGAGGGGTTTTTGATTGTGGGGACGCTCTTCCCTGTTGTTCCCCTCCGAACGACGGCGCGACATGTGGTCGTCTAGCCTGAGGCTCGGGGCAGATGCTAATTGGTGCTATCCGTCTACCTTTCCGAAGATGCCAAGTTGATTTATGACACCGTATATCGAAGGTTTAAACGGATGCGTCCGATGTAGCAGACTTCGTCAGATTCCCCCTCGCTTGAGAGGTTTTTGATTGTGGGGACGCTCTTCCCTACAGGCGCAAGCCCCTGCAGTTAATTACGCTACCGCATCGCGGTAACCACTTTCTCCTTCTCCAGATGGTCACTTCGTGTCGTATGTGTTTATTTTATGTTTGGTTGCCCGTGGATTGTATACGGAGACTGAGTTATGTCGTCGCCCGTAGGGCGTGGACTAGTCCAAATCCGTATTATCTTAGATTTGGGTTTGGGGGTGTGGGTTTAAGGACACGTTAGCCTCATTCGAGACTAAGATCGACTTAAACATTTGTTAAGGATACGTTAGTCTAATTTTTAGACTAAGATCAACTTAACGGGGTCGTTTAGATCCAACAATAGAGCAATTAAGAGAGCCATGTTGTTTAGTTTAGTGACATTACGGTCAGTAGGTAGTTTAAGGACGTTGCGGTCCATAGGTAGTTTAAGGACATTGCGGTCCAATGTTAGTTTTAAGACGTTGCGGTCAAGGTTAAGGACCTCATAGTCCGTGGATTTAAGGACTCCACAGTCCAAAGTTAGTTTTAAGACATCTCGGTCAAGGTTAAGGACCTCATAGTCCATGAATTTAAGGACTCCACAGTCCAAAGTTAGTTTTAAGACATCTCGGTCAAGGTTAAGGACGTCATAGTCCATGGGTTTAAGGACTCCACAGTCCAAAGTTAGTTTTAAGACATCTCGGTCAAGGTTAAGGACCTCATAGTCCATGGATTTAAGGACTCCACAGTCCAAAGTTAGTTTTAAGACATCTCGGTCAAGGTTAAGGACCTCATAGTCCATGGATTTAAGGACCCCACAGTCCGTATCAATATGTGGTCATCGGGACCCGTCACCTCTTTGAAGACGTTGAGGAATTACAACGCCGAGTATCAAAGGAGTGAAGATATGTACCCTTAAACCGAGGTAGATTAAATAATCTTTGACCCAATTTGGAATCAAGACCAATTAATTATATTATGAGCCCATTGGCTCAGTTGAATTTGAATTGAGGACTTATGGCCAGCTTAGGCTAAGTCCAATCATGTTTAGGATATTGGCCCTCTGTTGGTCCATTAGAGGAGAGGCTTTGCCTCTAGACACTTAGCCAATTGGGCTAAAGTTAGTGTTAAACACTAGCAACAGGGGGTTCAAATTAGTGTTAAACACTAAAACAAATCGGTGTTAAACACTAGCAACAGAGATCTCAAATTAGTGTCAAACACTAAGATAATCAGTGTTAAACACTGGTGACAGAGATTTTAATTTAGTGTCGAATATTAAGAAAATTAATGTTAAACTCTGTTAACAGAGATTTAATTTAGTGTTAAACACTAAGAAATTCAGTGTTAAACACTGCAAGAAAGGCTCTTCAGTTAGTGTCGAACACTAAGGCAAAACAATGTTAAACATTGGATTCAGAGGGTCCAATTTAGCGTTAAGCACTAAGGTAAGAGGGGTCACGTGGTAGCACGTGAGGGCGCCCTCCCCTTTATTTGTTCTGCCGAGAGTGGTGAATACTTTGGAGCATCACGTGCTGTCACGTGATGGGCATTTAATTGTTTGTGTGTTAAAGCTTCTGCCAAGGGTCACGTGGGTCACGTGAGGCATTGCCTCGAAAGCCCTTCTCTGTGGATCTTTCCAGGGGTCACGTGGTAGCACGTGACCCTGCCCCTTTGCAATTTCTGATTAAATTCTTCATTAAATCCCCATTGTCTTCTGCAGAATTATATTCTCTGATAGAGTTGAACTCTGATTTTCCTGTGGGAATTAAATTCCTCATATGTGTGAAGAATTGTGTTCTGTCATAGGGTTAAACCCTAATAATAACTTTAAAAGAATTAAATTCCTTCTTTCTTTAGAGAATTACTCTTAGATAAGGTTAAACCCTAATTTATATTCTGAGGGATTAGATTCTGTCATAGGGTGAAACCCTAATTTCTTCTTTCTTAATGGAATTAAATTCCTGTTATTTTAACAGAACTAAATTCTTAAGTAGGGTTAAACCCTGATTCTGTTCATTCTGAAGGAATCATATTCCTACAACATAGGGTTAAACCCTAATTTTAAATCGAAGGAATTAAATTCCTATAATTCTATGAGAATTAAATTCTCAAACATCCATTCCCTCTCTATGCTTTGGATCTGCATGGCAGGATCTCAACCCAATGAGAATTAAATTCTCAATTCATGGGGAGATGTGCACTTTGCAGATCCTCTGCTAAAGAGAGAACTAAGTTCTTCTTTTTAATATGAGAGTTAAACTCTTTTGAGAATTAAATTCTCTTTTTTTTGAAAGCCTCCCCCTTCTTACCTAAGGTTTTCTTTTGCAGAAGATCCAAACTCCTCCAAACTCTCAAGGCACTAATTTTTTCTCTCTCTATGTATCGATCTCTGTATCGATCTCTGTGTCGATCTCTCTCTCGATCTCTCTCTCCTTCCCCCTGTGTGTCTCTTGGCTCCTATTTATAGGAGAAGAAGCAGAATCAATTAGTTTTGATCAATCTTTCATTGAGAGATTTGATTTGTATTCACCATTCGTTTGGACCTTTGGATTATTAGGTGAATTTTATTCACCATTGGATTTTAAATCCAAAGATCTTCCTTTGTCATTTCGGTTAGATTTTAAGGGGAAATCTTTCCAAGTTCCAGATTTTTCCATAGATAGGTGATATTTAATCACCTTTAAATCTTTAGTTCAATCGGTTCCAAATAATCATTCCCCATTGGAAAGATTAGAATGCTTTTCAGAATTTAACTCTGTTAAATAAATAGGCTTTGAAAGCCGGTCACGTGACCCTTGGTCACGTGTAGGCACGTGACCCCTGGTCACGTGTAGGCACGTGACCCCTTGGAACGAGCTTTCCTCTACTTTCTGTGCTTTGTCTCCTAGCCGCTGTTCAACCGTCACGTGCCAACACGTGACTGCTGGTCACGTGCTAGCGCGTGATGCTTCTTCCGTAGGCTTTCCTGATTTTAAATCAGGAAACAGTGCTCCCCACGTGGGCGCTATTTCAGCAGAAGCGCCTTAGCTCTCCAAGTCGGTCGCTCAGCGCCAAGTGCTCTGTACATAAAGCGCACTGCGCCATAAAGAGTGTTAAACACTCAATAAAAAAAACAAAAAGAAAGTGGGTGTCAGTACCCCAATAAATGTCAGCAGTATGTACACAGAGAAAAGACTATGTCCTAACAAGTATCTGACACTTTATAAAGAAAAGAAGAGATGACAGAGACTCGGTGGGCTCAGCCCAAGTTATCCAAACTCATAATCAACTGAGCCTATTCGCTCTTTATTGGACTCAGTCCCAAACAAGATTATCAAATCTTTGATGAACATTCACCGGTTCAAGGGTACATCTCTCCACACCTCTGATACGTGTCGTTGTAATTCTTCAACATCTTTAGAGATGTGGATGGTCCCAATAACCAATAGCTTTTAGTGCATCCCCAAATTGGCTAAATCAGAACCCCACAGACTATGACCTCTTTAAACCCTACAGACTATGACGTCTTTAAACCATACAGGCTACGATTTCTCTAAACCTTACGGATTATGAGGTCCTTAAACTCCATGGACTATGATGTCCTTAAACCCAATGGACCACAATGTCCCTAAACTAAAACGATAGAGTCCAAATACTCTCTCGCTGGATCTAAATGATCCCAAAACCTTGCTGAGTAGATCTTAGTCTAAAATTAGACTAGCGTATCCTTAACAAACATTTAAGTTGATCTTAATCTAAAAATAAGATTAACGATCCTTAAAACCAACCCAAACCCAAATCTAAGAAAATACGGATTTGGACTAATCCACGCCCTACGGGCGACAACATAAATTAGTCTCCGTATACAATCCACGGGCAACCAAAAATAAAACAAACAAACACGACACGAAGTGACCATCTGGAGAAGGAGAAAGTGGTTACCGCTATGCGGTAGCGTAATTAACTGCAGGGGCTTGCGCATGCAGGGAAGAGCATCTGCACAATCAAAAACCCCTCATACACGAGGGGGGATCTGACGAAGTCTGCTACAATGGCCGCATCTGTCTAAACCTCCGATATACGGTGACATAAATCAACTTGGCATCTTCGGAGAGGTGGACAGATAAAACCAAATAGCATTTGCCCTCAAATTCAGGCAAGACGTTTGTCTTCCCGGTTTTTGGCGGCGAATAAGAACTAGTCGGAATCATTTGCACGTTACAAGTTCGCTAACCGTTCAGCTATGTGAGTGTTGGTACTCCAAGGGAGGTTTCCCGTGCGCTCACACGGACCGAATTAAAATAAAGCTCATTTCCGCATAAGCGTAGCCCCGTTAACACTTTTCTAGACACCTAATAGGTTAGCTAATTGTGAAGTGAAAAATATATCCCAAGAGTAATCCTACTCATCAGTGGGATCGGGATCCAACTATCATCGCGTGATAACCTAGATGGAAGCCACTCTAATCACCTCACTCCAGAAGATATGCGACACCAGCAATCAACTTATGACCTTGGCAAAGAACAACAAATCATAAGTCACAAGTCAAGTTTAACCTGTCATTATCCTGGATTACGTTACACCCACCCGTATGACCCCTGGCAAAGGTCAACAAAATAAGACGACTGTCCCAACTAATCGCGTCAACATGCAACAGAAAAGAAATACTTATCTACCGAACACTGCGCCTTGGCAAAGGTCAACAAACGAAGCACGAATACTATGTAGTACTAATCTGAAATGACGGAGGGCTACGGATGATTTTTGGCGAAAAACCTTTAACGTAATGAACTTGATATCGTTGAACGAACCGAGTGGTTTTGAAAAGGAGTGGTTTAGGCTCCGCCTTTTAAAAACTAGCAGTTTTGAAGAAAACCGTGTAATTTACAGTAATATAAACTTTTTCTCAAGAGGTCTGTCACGCCCCGCTTCCCGGTGTACGGTAAGAGGACGCGACGAGACCGCTACGTATTTACTCAGAAGTAAACACGCTAAGCATAACTAAGCAATATAAAGTAAAGTACACAAGAGATATGAATGTAAATGAACAACAACTTTATTTATTAAACATTCTTTTACAAGTCCAACTGAAATGAAAGTACAAGAATAGAAAGTAATGCCTAAACAATGGCATAACTGAAAAGAAATAAAAAAAAAATGTACAAGTGTCTAAAGCTCTGGGTCAAATGCTATCTGCTCCAAATCTTTAGTGCTGGGCTTGATCTCCAGTGAGTCTGAATCACCTGAAAATATTCCAAAGAAAGAAGAAAGGAATGTCGTCAGCGAACAATCGCTCGTTAAGTCCTAAAGGTAAGTAGAGGTAGAATAGGCAGAGAGAGAATATATCTTATAATATTTGATTATATTGTTAACGCTGTTGTTTGTAGCTTGGCACAGAAAATGTCAGTGTATACGAGAGGAGTCTAACTATTCCGGAGACTAAGGTATACGGAGCATAAGGAACTGTTCAGCCACGGTACAGCGACAATGGATATTCATGTTAGGTGTATTATGGTTGCAGTCTCGTGCCACTTTTAACACCTTCCGTACCAATCTACCCCTTATAAACCTCGCGATATCTTTTGTATTGATTGTATTGTTTTGTTATATAGATGTATGACTTACCGAAACCATGATATCAGTAAATGGAGTGGATATAGATGGAGAGTCATGTAGACGGAGTATATCCATGGTTCGATTCGGTCAATATAGATTGAATAGACGGATTCATGGATTCATATTGTATTGTAGTTATATACTTGAATCACATTCAAGTCCTATTGATTAGAGTGAGACTCAGTCTGAGTCAGACACTTTTGAAAAGAACTTGAAATCCTGAATTAGTTTTTATGTTATCGGCAACTGCTGCACATGGACGGCAGGATTTGTGTTTTTTTCCAAGACAATTACCGTGTTGATAACACCGTTTGTTAGATTGTATACCTTAAATAGTCAAGCACCCATATCTCCGGCTCCCTGAGGCTCAAGAGACTAGTCCCGCTTAAACCTATATTTACTAGGGTCCTTATTGTAATTTAATATAATTTGAGGGGGGTTTATGTAAAACTAGTTTGATATAATTTTCAAAATACACCTCAAGTATTTAATTATAATCTTTAGGGTTTTCATAAATGTATATTTTATAATTGTGAAATTTCTAGCGAGTAGAACCTAGTTTTCATAGTATATGGTATTTTCTTGAAATATTGGAATTGTTTTGTATTTGGATGATATTTTCATATAATGGTGATTCCTTTTGAAAACTTGGAATATTTATATAATTAAAGTAGATATTTTGATTATATATTTATATATAATGAAAATAGTCTTATTTATTTTCTTGTAGAAATCTCATTTTCTAAACAAAAATGCATTAAAATTCCATTGAGATCGAATGCTCCTTTCGGAGGTCTGCATCTCGCTCTACTAGGCCTGAGGACGTGCGATAATCTGCACCATCCCGAACGGGGTCCCCAAAAGTGGGTTGTAGAGGCGCAATTGCAAGGAATTGTGTAATACATCTTTTTAAAAGAAATGGTTTTATAAGTTAATGGTATTTATTTGAAATATCGTATAATCCCATAACTATGTTCCCAAATTTCCATCGTGCTATATCAAAGATGTGTGTTGTGATGAGGTAGGTCATTACCTCGTGAATTATCTAATAATAATAATACAGGAATTATGATGATTTATGTCGAAACTAAAGTATATGGTATTTTATTGTAAAAATATGATAAAAGTTGTATAAAAGATTATTTTGAGATGATTCTTGTTTTAGAGTGTTTGTTAAACATGATATGAGAATATGGTATTTTCTTGATTGAGAAAAGTTGACTTTTGAATAAAAACCGAATCGAAAGTCGGATTAACTCCGCTTCCGTTGGGTTTTATAATTTAAAGTTTTTAGAATGGAGAAAGAGAGGGGAAGAGGGGACTTACTGGCTTTTGGGAAAGAAGAGGGGTAGGAGAAGACTAGTGAAGCGTCGGGACGTCGTTTCGTCGCCGGAATCTCCTTAGATCGTCGCCGGAACTTCACCATTTGTTAACTCCACTTGTACACAAAAGAGACTTGGAAATTTTGTAGTGTTTTTGTAATAGAATTCTGAGTGAGGATGTGTGAAATGAGGTATGGTATTTATAGGGAGAATTAGGGTTTGGTGTATTGTATTGGTGAATTAAAATTTGTATTAAAAATGGATTTAAAGAGGGTATTTTAATTCTCTGGAAAATTGCAAAGAAGACAAACGGCCTAGGAGAAGTGGGTTAGGCCAAAGGGTTGCATTGGAGAAATTGTTTTAGCATTAGCTACGGTTCCAACCGGCGGTACCGGTCGAAAATCCAATCTCGTCGATCGAGTTGGGTGCTATAGGGCTCAAATTCTCGCCACGTGTCTCTGTCGCCTCATATACCCTAGTGCACGTGTTTATTTATTCTGTGTGTCATGCCCCGCTTCCAAAAATACGGAATACGAGGAGTTGACAAGGCCAGCCATGCTCCTACAGTCAAGGAAATATCCTGCCGTAGTCACACTTCGGCTTCTACCTTTACGTGGTAATCAGTAATCAACGCGCAGATAATGAGAAATGCAGTAACTAAATAAAAAAAAATACAAAAGAACTAACCAGATGGAGATCAAGAGAGTATAGCTCTGGGTAGCTGATCAAGATGTCCGCAATGTCCGTCTGGTTCTGGTCCAAGCTAGATCCACCTCTCACTCTGAGCATGCATACTCAGGTCGTCAGAGCGACACGATAGCAATACACACACACACACACACAAATAGCAACTCGTACAGTAATAATGAATATGTAACAGTAAATCAAGAAGGTAAAGATGTGAACATGAAGTAGCCAATGCGGGTGTCTAATAGAGCAGGTGAACAGTAAAGCAGTAAAATAGTATGTCAGGTGTGTTGATTCAGTAAGCAATGCATGTCAATGTCATTAACCCTATCATTCTCAAAGTCTCACTGTACAGATCGCTAAGCCTATCGTCAGTCCAAGTGTGAGCGTCAACTACGCAGGAGTATCCCCCACCCAAGGGCAAGGGACCACGGGCCCGAAACACGCACGGTAATAATCAGTAATATCCCTATATATCTCCATATATCTCCATATATGCCGGCATGGGACTCCCAAGATTCTGTTGAACTCACACTCAAACTACCCCACACCCCGTGGTTTACATCAAACGCTAACCATAAACTCAACTACCAGTCGGTCCATGACGAGTCTACGCGAGAACTGAAGACAGGGTCTCCATCAAGCATGTCTCGACTGATACCCAAGATAAATGGACAGTGTTTGGTGCCTTACCTGTGACACCCATACAAGTGCTTCCATAATTGTCCCATACCAATTATAGTCACACTTATACATGTCCCACAGACGTCGACAATGCAATAAATCAATAGGGTCCACTGATTGTGTACAAGTACGTGTTACTTTCACTTATCCATTCATGCTCAAACACTAACGTACTTGCCACAATCACCACTAATACCTAACACTGGGGAATGCACATGATCACTAGGTTACCAATGCAATGACATATATATAATGTGGTGAGAAAACAGTATTTAAGGCATGATTAAGATGTCATCAAACGATGTCCTACCACTTACATAAATCTTCATAAATAACACATGCAAAATTTAGCGAAACAATAAACATGGGATAAGTAGTACGTTTGATTATCTAACCATAAAATTTGGTTTCACGTCAATCGGGTTTCGGGATCACTAGATATGGCCATTTCATTTTAAGCGTTCACTGCTGGAAATCCGGTTTCAGAATCGGAAGTCCGTTTCGTAACGCATTTTAATCCCAGTTGGGATCAGAATTTAGCGACGCTACAGTTGAATGAAATTTAGGGTTTTCAATAAGGTTTCCAATGCAATTGGAGGATCAGTATTATATTACGCCAATAGAGAGTTATGGACAGATTAAGTTGGGGTGTAAAATCTGCTTCTGCAGAATTCAGTAAGACATGTCGACAAGGTAAAATGAATTAAAAATATCAAACGGTTGAGGAAACCAGTGAAGCTAGTCGAGTAAGAAAGATAATCCAATTTCCTACGTAAATATATAGGATTCCGCGCATTCTCTTACATGAGAAGTGATAAACAGGGGTTTAACAACAGGGGTTAACCTGGATTTCCATTATGGACTGCAGTCCAGAATCATAATCCACCGCAGTTATCTCTATCATAATTTACTACAATTCAGTGATAAACAATATTTTATAGTAGTTTAACTAGTTATCTTCGTTAAGAGCCATCAAACGCTAAAATCCGGTTTATACACAATTTAATATAAATTTTATAGTTTGGGGTGTACGAAGGTTTTCAGGTTTTACAACAGAAACCGAGACCACATTTTATATGAGTAAACGACATAGTTTTGGAACCAAAGTCTCAAGGAACATTTCTAACTAATCGGGCCATCACATTTCATATTTTTCCTTCAATTTAACATGAGTTTCCCATTCGGCCGTGCATCGAGTACTTGAATTATACGGTTCACGTAAAAGAATATGCGACAATTATAGTCATTAGAATTGTAACATATACAAGTAGTATGAAGCAAGTATTAAACTTGCCTGGTGACGAGTCGACAATAGTACGGCAGCGGCAACAGCACGATCGCGTCACGAACGCAGCACCGGTTCAGCCTTTGGAATCAGATAAATGTAGTCAAATCCAGGTAACTACTGTGCACTCATTTTCATCAGCTCCAAGCTATAGACATACTTTGATTTGATGTGAGAGAGATAGAGATACTGAGAAAGAGAGAGAGAGAGATTTAGAGAGAGAGAGAGAAAGAGAGAGAGAGATTTAGAGAGATAGAGAGAGAGAGGTTCAGAGAGAGAGAGGGGGAGAGAGAAAGAGAGAGAGAGAGATTTAGAGGGATAGAGAGAGATAAATTTACTCGGTGACGACGGGGGTCGACGGAGGCGCCGGCTAGGGCTCGGCGTCAGGGGTAGTCAAGGCGGCCGATGGGAGAAGGCAGTGAGATCGTCGAGAGAATGGCCGGGTGTGAGGAGACGGCGAGGGAGGAGCCCGAGGCGTTGGAGGCGTCGGTGGTCGTGCTGGGGTGTCGACGGCGGCAGCGAGGGGAGCTCGTCGTGGTGTAGGGGAGGTGTTTTGTGTTCGGCGGTGGGGGCTCGGTGTGTAGGCGGTGGGTGAGGAGTGAGGGGGAAGACGAGGTGATTTTGGGTGGTCGTCTTCGTCGTCGTCTGCGGCGGTTCAGCGGGGAGCAGGGAGTGAGGCTGAGGATTGGGAGAGAGGAGAGAAGTGAGTTAGAGAGATCGAGAGTGAGCAAGGGAAAGGAGAGAACTAGAGAGGCGAGGAGGGGGTGACGCGCACGTGTGTGGTCGTGGCCTTGAGGAGCGGGAGCGGGAGCGTCGGCGACGTGGGCGGAGACGTGGGGAAGGAGGAAGAGAGGACAAGAGTGAGGGGGTTGTTAGAGTGGTGCACGTGCAGTTCCGTGGTCGAGGTTGTGGTCGCGAGGAACGGGGCATCGGCGACGTGGGCACGAAGGAGGCGGGGACGTGGGCTCACGGCGAAAGAAAAGAGCGGGAAAATAAGAAGAGGAAGGAAGAAGGGACGCGGGTCGGGTCAGGTGGTGTGCGGGCATGGGTTAGGGATCATGGGCTGGGCCGGGCAAAATTAGGGGTTTTATTATTTTGTTTGGGCTGGGTTTTTAATTTAATTTAAATTCTCGTTTTGGGTTGGGTTGGAGAAGAAGGGATTTTAGTTTGTTTATATATATATATTCGTTTGGGTCGGAGGAAGTTGTGGGCTAGGGAACTTATTATTTTGTAAAGGAAATAAGATGTTGGCTGAGTTGTTAAGAAAGGAATTATTTGGAGAGGGGGAAAGAGTGGGCCGGGCTCGGGAATGGGTTGGGTTAGGAAATTAAGGATTTTAGTTTGGAATATTTATTAAATTGGGATTAGGGTTTGGGGTTCAAAGGAAATAAAATAAAAATAGAAAATAGATATGGGGAAGTGGCCCGGCTAATAAGAGGAAAGAAAATACGAAAGGGAAAAAGGTAGAAGACTAATTTGAAGAATTGGGGACGGAGTGGGCTGGGTTTCGGGTTGTAGAAAATGAAGAGGAATAAAGTTTGGGTTAAGAGTTTAAATAAAAAAAAATAGAAAAAGGGATATGAGGAAGTGGGCCGGAATAATAAGAGGAAAAGAAGGATGAAAGGGAAAGGGTTCAGGGTTTTTAAAATAATAAAAGAATAATAATAATAAAATAAGTAAATTTAAGAGTAACAAAATACGGATGTTGATATACAAAAGGACTGGGTATTACACCGTGTCTCTTCAGTTTACGTATAGTGCACGTGTAAACCCTTGGACTTCTAAAAGATTAAAAGACATTTAAATAAAAAGATAATGTGGCTGCGGGGATTCGATCACAGGGGCTATATCATAGCAGTGCAAGGCTTTACCAATGTGCTACAGGTACTTTCTTGCTGTTCTAAATTAAAACAAATACTTATAGTATACACAGGTTTTCAAATACCCCAATTGTACATTAACTTTTAAACAATTTTCTGTACAATGAAATTAGAGTTGTTACAGTCTACCCTCCTTACAAAAATTTCGTTCTCGAAATTTACAATTTATTTTAAGGACTGGTTTACAAATAAATGAGGGTATCTTGCACGCATCTCATCTCCCCTCTCCCATGTTGATTTTCCTGTTATGTCTTTTCTCCACATCACTCGAACTAAGTTGACTTCCTTGTTCCGAAGTGACTTCACCTTTCTATCCAGGATCTCAACAGGTTGTTGATCACAAGATAAATCTGGTTCTACAGTGAGCTCAGAATGATCAAGAATGTAGCTGGGGTCACTCACATACCTTTTGAGTTAGGATATGTAGAACACGTTGTGCACTCTTTCTAATGAAGATGGAAGTGCCAAACAATAAGCCACTTCACCGACTAGTTCGAGTATGTCGAACGGTCCAATGTACCTTGGACTTAGCTTACCCCGTCTTTCAAAACGTATCACTCCACGGTTCGGAGATATCTTCAGAAATACATGTTCTCCCGGTTGAAACTCCAAGTGACGACGCTTTATATCAGCCCAGTTCTGTCGATCTTGGGCTATGTACATTATTTCCCTGATAATACGAACCACGTCGACAGTTGCTACTATCATCTCAGGTCCAAGGAGTTCCCTATCTCCGATGTCGTCCCAATTAATGGTGATCGACACTTCCTTCCATAAAGTGTTGCAAAAGACGCCATTCCGATACTTGCTTGGTAGCTGTTGTTGTATGAAAACTCCACAAGAGGTAAGTGATCTTCCCACGATCCTCCGAAGTCTAACATACACGCTCTTAGCATATCTTCTAAGATCTGAATAGTTCGCTCAGACTGACCATCTATTTGTGGATGATAAGCCATGCTGAAGTTCAGACTTGTTCCCAAGCTAGGTTGCAGACTTTGCCAAAATTGTGATCTAAATCTAGTGTCACGATTGGAGACAATACAAACCGGTACTCTATGAAGTCTCACGATTTCCTGCATGAGTTCATGGGTATCAGAGATAGTACATATTGAAGAGTTTAAATCTTACTTGGATTATTACCTCAATGTACTTCTTTGCTAGTGTCTCAGTAGATTGGCCAATTCGAAAGGGAATAAAATGAGCCGACTTTGTGAGTCGATCCACAATAACCCATACCGCATCGTTACCTTTCGTGTTGCGAGGAAGTGCAGTCATGAAATCCATTGTGATGCGTTGTCACTTCCATTCTGGAATAGGTAACAGTTGAAGTAATCCAGCAGTCCTGTGATGTTCAGCCTTTACTTGCTGACACACCAAGCATTTAGCGACACTTCTGGCTACTTCACGCTTCATTCCATGCCACCAGTAATTTTGACGCGGATCTTTATATATCTTTGTATCTCCAGGGTGTACTGAATAAGGAGAGCTGCGAGCTTCTTTCATCAACTCTTCTCGCACAGAACCTTTTGGTACACACAATCTACTGCCGTATCTCAGAGATCCGTCTTCATGGATGATGAAGCCTGTTCGAAGTCCATTTTCCACTTATTCTCTGATCTTTTACAACTTAGTATCACTCGCTTGAGCTGCTTTGATCTGATTGTCAATGGTAGATTGAATTTGTAAGTTCATCCAACTTGAAGCGTCACCTGGCATGATCACTTCAATCTACATCTGATGCAAGTCTTGTTGAAGTTTCCACTGTGCGGTGAGGTTCAATGCTAATGGTTGGCGACTAAGGGCATCAGGTACTACATTCATCCTCCCTGGATGATATTGCAGGTTGATGTCGAAATCCGCCATAAGTTCTAACCATCTTCGCTGCCACATATTCAACTCTTTCTGAGTAAACACATATTTCAGACTCTTGTGATCTGTGTATATGTCCACTCATTCACCAAGAAGATAATGGCGCCAAATCTTAAGAGCAAAGATTACGGCCGCCAACTCCAAATCATGCGTCGGATAATTGCGCTCATGAATTTTCAGCTGTCTTGAAGCATATGCCACAACCTTATCGTGCTGATATAGAACACATCCTAATCTCTTACTGGATGCATCGCAATGCACTACAAAACCTCCAGATTGGTCTGGTATAACGAGAATAGGCGTTGATGTCAATCTTGACTTGAGTTCTACGTAAACTTGTTCGCATGCTTCTGACCACACGAATTCTTCATCTTTACGTGTAAGCTTGGTCAGGGGTGTTGTAATCTTTGAAAATTCTTCAATGAACCTTCTGTAATATCCTGCTAGACCCAAAAAACTTCGAATGTTCTTCACTGACTTCGGTGTCGGCCATTCGCTTACTGCTGAAACTTTAGCTGGATCCACAGAAATTCCATCGCCTGTATGTCCGAGAAAACCAACTTGATCTAGCCAAAACTCACATTTGCTGTACTTGGCGTAGAGTTGATGTTGTCTTAGAGTTTTCAGAACAATTCGTAGGTGCTCGGCATGTTCCATCCGACTCTTAGAATACAGCAGGATGTCGTCGATGAAGATGACAACAAACCTGTTTAGGTACTCCCGGAAAACTTGATTCATCAGGTTCATGAATATAGCCGGTGTGTTGGCCGCTCCAAATGGCATCACAAGGAATTCGTAATGTCCATAGCGAGTTCTGAATGTCATTTTATAGATATCAGATTCTTTGACCTTCACCTGATGATAACCTGAACGAAGATCTAACTTGGAGAAAACGCAAGATCCACTTAGCTGATCGAACAGTTCGTCGATGCGCGGGAGTGGATACTTGTTCTTTATAGTTACATCGTTCAAGGCTCTATAATCAATGCACATTCTGTATGAACCTTTCTTCTTCTTCACAAGCAGAACTGGTGATTCCCACTTTGAAGTGCTGGGACGAATTCATCCTTTCGCCAAGAATTCGTCCAACTGAGTTCGGACTTCCTTCAAACCTTCCGGACTTAACCGATATGGTGCTTTGATCACTGGTTGTGCTCCAGGTACTAAATCAATGTTGAATTTAAGAGCTCGATTGGAAGGCAAACCTGATATGTCTTTTGGAAATACATCGTCGAACTCTCGAACTATTTCCGGCTTTGATCATTCCTCCGCTTGAATTGTTGCAATCACCGCCTTCTTCGGTTTCGTCTTGTAAGTGCCTGGCTCCAGGGTACGGTCTCCGCTTTTGAAATAAAAGACCGGATGGTCTGAAATATCGAACACTACCCTTTCTTGACGACAGTCGATGGTAGCGTAGAAGGTTCCTAGCCAATCCATACCTAAAACTACATCGAAGTTCGGTATGTCCAGCACCTTGAAGTCATCATAGAATTCTCTGCTGTAGACGACCATTGGACACAGTTTATATCCTATTGTTGCCTTTAGAACGTCGTTCCCTGAACTGACATTCCAGCTGGATACAAGCGGTGTGACTGGAATCGCATGAGTTCGGACAAACCGTTGCAACATAAAGCAATGAGATGCTCCAATATCGAAGAGTTCTAGTGCAGGGAGTGAGGCTACTAAGATTGTACCTAAGTTATATGGGATAAGTTTTAGGTATAAGAAAAAATGTATGCATATGTATATATAAATGGGAAAGTAAAGCTTGAAGGAAAAGTGGTACCAGTGATGACTTGGCCGGTGGCTTTAGCCTCTTCCACAGTCATTGTGAAAGCCTGACGCCTCGGCACATTCCTCCTTGCTGGAGGAGCATTCCTATGTCCGTTCCTTGGTCCTTGAGGTACGTTCCGTTGAGATTGATGGAACTGACGAGGAGGAGGTGCAGTCGGTCCACGAGGAGGTGGGGCAGGTAGTGCGAGTCGTAGAGCAGGTACCTGGATAGCTGGGCGCTGCTGGTAAGTGATTGCTGGTCTGGGTGCAGCGTGTGGGTTATGTCTACGAGGACAAGACCCAATATCATGAGTAGCCGAGCCGAAAACTAAGCAAATGCGATTTGCATGCCGACAGTCTTTCGCCAAATGTCCATCCCTCCTGTAGTAGGTACAAAAGGCTGGGTTGGGCTGGTTGTTCGGCACTCCCGGTCTCCTGGGCACAAATGGTGGCCTTGAAGAGGCTCTTCCTGCCATCTGAGTGGCAGGGCGCTTCATCCCGGCAGATTGAGGTCTGTCTCTCATTTTCACCACTGCCTCATACCGACGGGCTGCTTTCAAAGTCAGTTCGTGGGTCGGGAAATCCTCTGTAGCTAACGCAGCTTGGATCTTTGGATCTAACCCTTACTGAAATCGACGGGCTCTGATCTCATCCGTCGGTATAAAGTGTGCCGCGAATCTGTTAAGGTATTGTGTTAGCTGTGTAGTATGTGATATTAGGAAATCGAATATTGAGACATATCTTACCTACTGAGCATGGTAAACTCAGTGTCATACTCATCTACTGACTTGGTCCATATCGAACCCTGTTGTAGATGAATAAACTGCTGCTCCATATCGAATCGGGCAGTCTCTGGGAAGTACTTCGCATCGAACATATCGCGAAAGGTCTTCCATTCGACCGGTTGGTCAAGACGGCTTTCTTCCGCCTTCCACCAGATCCGTGCATTGTCAGTGAGCTGCAGCTTCGCAACTCGAACCCAAGCTATCTCTGGCACTTGTGCTGCTGCCAGATCATCTTCAATACTCTGAGTCCACTTCTCAGCTTCTAGAGGGCTCTCTTTTCATGAGAATTGCTTGAGGTGCAAAGCACGGAATTGCTCCACCCCAGATGCTTCCGCTTATGGACGGTTCATCAGAATAGCAGTCTGCTACTGCTGTTCCTCTAGGAGGCTGCGGATCGCCTCAAGCAGTACCGTCTGCTTATTGATCGGAGCAGCGACGGTAGGTGTAAGCGATAGAGGTGGTGGAGTGTTGTTGAAGTTGGTGCGAGCGTTGTTTGGGGAATCCATAACCTTGAAAGAAGAATTTGAGTTAGGACAGATTCAAAATATATGAAATTGGAAAATTCAAGAAATACGTTAAGAATGTTTTTAGTTGTTAGTTCTTGTGTTATATTGCTTAGTACTTCATGCAGAATTAACCCGCATGTCCATGCAGAACTGACTTGCATGTCTATACAAAGCTGACCTGCATGTGCCACCAACAAAACCTGTCACGTCCCGCTTCCCGGTGTACGGCAAGAGGACGCGGCGAGGCCGTTACGTATTTACTCAGAAGTAAACACGCTAAGCGTAACTAAACAATATAAAGTAAAGTACACAAGAGACAAAAATGTAAACGAACAGAAACTTTATTTATTAAACATTCTTTTACGAGTACAACTGAAATGAAATTACATGAATAGAAAGCAATACCGAAACAATGACATAACTGAAAAGAAATAAAAAATGTACAAGTGTCTAAAGCTCTGGGTCAAATAGTATCTGCTCTAAATCTTCAGTGCTGGGCTCGATCTCCAGTGAGTCCGAATCACCTGACAACATTCCAAAGAAAAAAGAAAGGAACGTCGTCAGCGAACAATCGCTCGGTAAGTCCCAAAGGTAAGTATAGATAGAATAGGCAGAGAATATATCTTATAATGTTTAATTATATTGTTAACGCTGTTGTTTGTAGCTTGGTACAGAAAATGCCAGTGTATACGAGAGGAGTCTGGCTATTCCACAGACTAAGCTATACGAAGCACAAGGAACCGTTCATCCATGGTATAACGGCAGTGGATATTCAGGTTATGTGTATTATGGTTACAGTGTCGTGCTACTTTTAACACCTACCGTACCAATCTACCCCTTATAAACCCTGCGATGTCTTTTGTATTGATTGTATTGTTTTGTTATATAGATGGTTGACTTACCGAAACCATGATATCAGTAAATGGAGTGGATGTATATGGAGATTCATGTAGACGGAGTATATCCATGGTTCGGTTCGGTCAATATAGATTGAATAGACGGATTCATGGATTCATGTTGTATTGTAGTTATATACTTGAATCACATTCAAGTTAGATTGATTAGATTGAGACTCAGTCTGAGTCAGACACTTTTGAAAAGAACTTGAAATCCTGAATTAGTTTTTATGTTATCGGCAACTGCTGCACATGGACGGCAGGATTTGTGTCTTTTTCCAAGACAATTACCGTATTAATAATATCGTTTGTTAGATTGTCTACCTTAAATAGGCAAGCACCCATATCTCCAGCTCCATGAGGCTCAAGAGACTGGTCCCGCTTAAACCTATGTTTACTATGGTCCTTATTGTAATTTAACATAACTTGAGGGGGTTTTATATAAAAATAGTTTGATATAATTTTCAAAATACATCTCAAGTATTTAATTATCGTCTTTATGGTTTTCATAGATATATATTTTATAATTGTGAAATTTCTACCGAGTAGAACCTAGTTTTCATAGTTTATGGTATTTTCTTGAAATATTGGAATTGTTTTGTATTTGGATGATATTTTCATGTAATGGTGATTCCTTTTGAAAACTTGGAATATTTATATAATTAAAGTAGATATTTTGATAATATATATATATATATATATATATATATATTTAATTAAAATAATTTTATTTATTTTCTTGTAGAAATCTCATTTTCTAAAGAAAAATGCATTAAAATTCCATCGAGATCGAATGCTCCTTTCGGAGGTCTGTATCTCGCTCTAATAGGCCCGAGGACGTGCGATAATCTGCACCATCCCGAATGGGGTCCCCAAAAGTGGGTTGTAAAGGCGCAATTGTAAGGAATTGTGTAATACATCTTTTTAAAGAAATGGTTGTATAAGTTAATGTTATTTATTTGAAATATCGTATTATCCCATAACCATGTTCCCAAATTTTCATCATGCTATGTCAAAGATGCGTGTTGTGATGAGATAGGTCATTACCTCGTGAATTATCTAAAGGTAATACAAGAATTATGACGATTTATGTCGAAACTAAAGTATATGGTATTTTACGGTAAAACTATGATAAAAGTTGTATAAAAGATTATTTTAAGACGATTCTTGTTTTAGAGTGTTTGTTAATGTTTGTTAAACATGATATGAGAGTATGGTATTTTCTTGATTAAAAAAAGTTGAATTTTGAAGAAAAACCAAATCGGAAGTCGGATTGACTCCGCTTCCGCCGGGTTTTATAATTTAAAGTTTTTAGAATGGAGAAAGAGAAGGGAAAGGGGACTTACTGGATTTTGGGAAAGAAGAGGAGTAGGAGAAGACCAGTGAAGCGTCGAAACGTCATTTCGTTGCCAGAATCTTCTTAGATCGTCGCCGGAACTTCATCCTTTGTTAACTCCACTTGTACACAAAAGGAACTTGGAAAATTTGTAGAGTTTTTGTAATAGAATTTTGAGTGAGGATGTGTGAAATGAGATGTGGTATTTATAGGAAAAATTAGGGTTTGGTGTATTGAATTGGTGAAATTTATATTAAAAATGGATTTAAAGAGCGTATTTTAATTCTCTGGATAATTGCAGAGAAGACAAACAGCTTAGGAGAAGTGGGGTAGGCCAAAGGGTTGCATAAGAGAAAAAATTGTAGCATTAGCTACGGTTCCAACCAGCGGTACCGGTCGAAAATCCAATCTTGCCGGTCGAGTTGGGTGCTATGGGGCTTAGATTCTCGCCGCGTGTCTCTGTCGCCTCACATACCCCAGTGCACGTGTTTGTTTATTCTGCACCTCTTCGGTTTACGTGTAGTGCACGTGTAAACCCTTGGGTTTCTAAAAAATTAAAAGAAATTTCAATAAAAAGATAATGTGGCTGGGGGGATTCGATCACAGGGGCTGCATCGCAGCAGTGCAAGTCTTCACCAATGTGCTACAAGTACTTTCTTGCTGTTCTAAATTAAAACAAATACTTATAGTATACACAGATTTGCAAATACTCCAGTTGCAAATACCCCAACCAAACACAGTGCGATATCGACTCCCAATACCGGGAGAGACGAATCCCTGACAATCACTCACCGCCTCCATGTGATTCGGGACTGTACCCAACCAAAACCTGTTTGCACGACTTAATAGAGTCGTGGTAGGGTAGTGATCAAAGCACAGTGGAAACTCACACGAGGCAAATGATGATCTCAGGACCTAAGACTAACATGTACTCATGTCACCTGAGAACCGCTATCTGACGATAGGTATAATATCATCTAGAGGTTCTCGGCGAGTCCGTCCAATGTACTCACCTCCAGTGAGCACATGTATACAATCTTTTGTGATCACACCAATAGCTGTGGGACCAACCACCGCCCCTCGTCGGGGTCTAGAGACGTATACACAAGTCTACTCTCGAATATCGATGTCTGGTCTCCATATTCCTGCGACTTGGGATCTTTAAGGATATGCTTATGGACTACCCAGCTCCCACTAGTATGATCGCCATCATAATACTAGTAGTCAAGCAAAATCCTACGGGCTTTATCAACATGTATCCGCCATATGTAATATTGAGTATAACATATGCACATTTAAGATAAAGACAAACCAAAATTGTATACTACCGTATTGAGTCTTTATCTATATGTGTAAAAAATATAAAGTAGCAAGGAAAAGAAATACACATATTAAGACAAAGATAACTCAGATAATATACTATATACAACTAAGTAAGATTGTCATGTACATACATATTTCTAGCATCCTATACAATACAGGCCTCTAGGCCATACATATCCAATACACACACATATCATCTCTCTCTCTCTTCCCAAAAAATAATTAATTGTTTAATTAACACATGCAATGCACGCGCACAAATTCTAGTCTCTCTCTCTCTCTCTCTCTCTCTATATATATATATATATATATATATATATATATATATATATATATATATATTCTTCTTTTTTTCCTTGGAGGGTGCGAGATAAAGATGAATTGGATATTCATTTGTCTTTTTTATAGATGGTGTGGACAACCTTACGGTGAAGGATGAGACAATAGTTTTTACTCCTTTTTTAAATTTATTTTTTTGCAAAATGGTGTAATAATGACATCACCGTCTAAAGGGTTTGGGTTATAATAGTAAAGATGTTTGCATGCTCTAACATTTATTTTTAGGGTAAATTATCAAAAAGCCCTCGGTCCGCTCAGGAGTTGTCTAAAAACCATTGTAATTTTAAAAATTGTTGGAAATTGCCTATTGTTCAATATCTTTATGAAATAACCCATGTCCTGTATTTTATTTAGGCCTTGTGTTCCCACCACTGCTTGGATGTTATAGATAATTGCTTAGATATTACAGACAACTGCAACTGCTTAGATATTACAGACGACTGCAACTGCTTAGATATCACATGCAGCTGCTTAGAGATTATAAGCAACATTTATAAAGGGGTTTTGATTCTGCCCATGTTTTTTTAACAAAAGCAGCCCAAGAGTCTTTACCCTTATTTTTATATACTTTCTTTGACAATTTAGTTTACAAGCACATCCTACACGTTTTTAGAAGCCCAATTTTAAGAAAAGAAGGCCCACAAAGAGCAGAAATGTTTTTGGAACAAGTTTATTTATGCCATTTGGTTCACGGGCAGGGCTGCCAAACAACCCGAGCCTTAGGCTTTTCGTGTTAGCTCAATTATTTAAACAAGTTGAGAAGCTTGTTTTAGTTCGGCCTGTTTATTTGTCGAATGAACCCAGACAAGCTTTCTCTATTCCCGAGCCAAGCCTATCTGAAATGTAGAACGAGCAACAAAAAGTTAGTAGAGTAATGAAAAAATCATATAGGTGTTAGATCATATCTTTGACAAAAATGAGCAACAAGGAATGTATTTAATTTAACTAGATGAATGAACTCAAAGTGTTCGATTTGGAGTCTAAATTTGAAGTTATTAATTGCCTGAAATTTTCAATATCATAGCATAACAACATTTGGCTTATAATACCATGATTTGAGGACATGAGTTTCTGAAGCTTACACAAACAAGTTAATAATTAAGATTAATTGTTTTATTATTACCACTAAATCTCAATAAGATATAAATTATGCTTGCTTACACAATTCCTAAATGACTGACTTCAACACGAAGCCGAGCTCGAGCTTGCCACGTCTGTGTTCAGTCGTTTGATTTAGCAAGCTTACATTTCTGTTCAAGCTCGGCCAATTTGGTTGTTGAACGAGCTGAGGTTTTAAGAAGACGACCGCGGGCCGAACTTCAAGCATTGGGCATTTAACATCCCTGTCTACAAGATTAACAAATATACGGTCCTTCTACTTCTTCTAGACTCAATTCTGTGTACTATAATCAAAGTGGATGATATCAAAAGTCTTATGAAATTTATAAAGTTCATTTTCTCCCTCACAAATTTGTAAGCTAAAAAAAAATATTATCAGGTGAAGAATAGGTTTTTGAAATCAACCCCTTGTTGTTACAAAATTAGGGTTCAAATCAACAGCAAGTAAAAACACAAACAAAATAGATTGATTTGAGACACGTTTGACGCTATCTTTAAATCAATATTCGCTTTTCTACAATACAATGAGGATTGATGCGATTTGCTTTCAGGATACAATAAACCAACCTTATGTTTACAATCTCCCGCGTTGCATCTGCAAGAAATTGTCCCGAATAATTTGATCTTTATGAGTACCGAAATTAAAGCAAGAGAAGAGAATGAGAAGTTACTAGTACATCTTAAACAGTGAGATAAGTATATAAGAGTTGATGGGGTTTCTATGAAATCCTTCACTAATGAAAGGTTACGGGTAAAAGTCAGGATAATAAAAAAAATTACATAACCAAATTATATCTTGCCAAATCTTGTAGAATATCTTTTTCTTTCTTTGAGAGAGAATCTAAAATCTATCAAATAAATTAGGAACATCTTTTTCTCTTATAGAGAACATACTTTGTAGCGTTACTCGATCTTAATTAAATTAAAAAAAAATTAGTTAGCAAGAAGAATATAATTAACAAAAACATAATTTGAATATCAAGAGGAATAATTCAACTAGTGGGTTCAACTCTCAATGTCAAACAGATTGCATTTTGGATGATTCAGACACAATTGATTGTGTTCTTAAGCATATTTTTATCATCCATATAAATATGATTTTATTTTGATCACATAATTGTTTAGTTTTTCTTTAATCACTGTCACACCCTCTTGCAGCTCTCACTTACTTCTCACATGATCATTCATATATATACATATATACATACACGCAGGGAAGCGATCCATTGAAAACCGGTCGGTGTTTTTTAAAAAGGGGAACTCCCGATCCACGACATATTTTAACGATCCGATTCGTTCAAATTGATCACCTTACTCTCAAATGTATGTGTATGAAAAATCAAAGGATTTGAATACCTCCAGTCTATGTATCGAATGAAGTTTAGATTGCATTATCAAAAGACGTTCATTTATGCACCCATCGATGCATAGGCTAGAGGTCTTCAAATCCTTTGATATTTTATACACATATATTTGAGGGTAGGGTGATTATTTTGAACAGATCGGATCGTTAAAATATGTCGTAGATCAGAAGTTCCCGTTTCTAAAAAACGCGGACCGGTTTGCAATAAAGCACTAATATACGCGGACCGGTTTGCAATAAAGCACTATATATATATATATATATTTCTTTGTTTGGATATTAGAGTGTTAGCATAACCTAAAATTATTTTTGGAAATTGGAGTTGGGATAACTGTAGTTTATTTTTAAGTGGAGATAAAGAGATGCAAACTATGGTTTGCAAGCCCCAAAATCCAAAAATATAGTCTACAAAACTTTGATCAGATTGGAGTCGAGATAATTGCAGTTATCTCGACTCCAAAATGATAGCCAAATAAGCTGAAGTTACGATTTTCGAGTTTGACTTTGCTAACTTTATGAATCAGGAGTTTAGAGAACTTAACTCCGTGTCCCAAAATCTGAGAGGACGGAAGACTGATGGATGGTATTGGTATCCCGGAAGGAGACCACCCACGTGAGAGGAACAAATTAAGAGCTTTCAGTCTTAATTTTGTGTGGGTCCATTTTGCCTCTCCTTTTTTATTTCTCTCTTTAATTTTCACCTCTTTTTGCCGACAGTGTTTACTTTTGTCCAAAGGTAATTGATTGATATGAAAAAAAGATATAAACTTTGGTAAAATTTACTTTGAAATGGATGGGTTGGATATAAAAAAGAAATTGACAGGTTGATGATTCTCATAAGTGGTGTCCCCTCAAATTAAGACACGTGGCGGATGACGTGTCGTGGATTCCACGGGGGTGGAATAAGTGAGCCGCATCGGGGACATTTCCCGGAGCTCCTTCTCGGGGGAGTTCCCCGACCTTTCGGGAGACCCCCTGAAAGATATTCCACCTTCGTCTGAGAGATTACCAACAGCTCGTCTCCTCGCTTCCTCAATCTTCTCGCTTCCGAGCCTTCTATCGTGCCGAGCTTCCTCGGCCTCCCGCTCGTCTCCGAACTCCAAGCACACCGAGCTTCCTCGGCCTTCCGCTTGTCTCCGAACTCCAAGCACGCCGAGCTTCCTCGGCCTCCCGCTCGTCTCCGAACCCCTGATGTGCCGAGCTTCCTCGGCCTCCCCCGATCAACCGAGATTGCGGAGCCCTAGCGCCTCTGCAACGGCTCCGCGTATCTCGCCAAAGAGAGATAACTGCCGCCCCACGTCCCGCGTCCCACGCTGGCACGTCCCCCCATTAATGAGCGTATCCCGTCATTAATGAAGGAATCCCGTCGTTCACGCACGCGTAACGTCAAGGACGTAACCGAAAGCGAAGATCTCGCGCCTGCTCGCTCCATGCGACCACTATAAAACCCTTTTCTCAGACGACTCAAGTAAGGCAACTGGCACCCAATAGGTCGCTACTCTGCTTAAATTCCTTGGCTAACTTGATCGTCGGAGGGTCCTACGGTGGTCACCCATCCCGGGACTTTTTTGCAGGTAGTTCGGGTTCCACCTCAAACTCAACCCATTGAGATCCACACACTCAAGAAGGCAACCTCCGAATCAAATCTCAACCATCCAGCAATGCTCGCGACGGATCGACGGAGGACAGCATCTGAAGGAGATTAAGCCCTCCGTCAGTTGGCGCCGTCTGTGGGAAACTAAGACTTATCTTGTTCCACCAACAAAAGTTGATCCTCCGCCCTCGATCCAATGGCGAGCGACGACCGCAACGATCCGAATACGAGCCGCCACAGAGGAAGCGGGAGCGGCTTACCTCCCCCTCCTAATGCCATCCACACATTGTCCGTCCGGATAGACCGACTTACGACACTGGTAGATGCTCTCGTCCGTGTTCAAGCGGCGGGCCCTAACCACCAAAGCGCGGCTCCGATTTCCTGGGATTACGACGTCCGCCGAAGGACGGATGGGCACACTCAAGCCCTCAATCCGACTCACGCTCATCCCAGCGTTACAGGGCGCCGGTGTGCCGACTCCGGTTACCGTCACCCGCATACGGCGATTAATTCCATGACCTGCTGGGCGCCGGACAGCTCCACACCCCGTTCCAATGCCCACCGCACGTTCTTGTTAGGTTCTTTAGCACCCTCACGGTGTTTACTAGGGCATCGAACATGACATTTCAAAATTTTCTAGAGAGCTAAAGAACCTGAACGAGGATCGAACTAGAGACTTAGGGTTTTCTAGATTGTAAACACTTTACAAACTAAAGAGAAGAAGGAATACAACCTTTGTAGACTGGTCCTTCACTTCAATAGCTCCGTGTAGTAGTCCCTTCGCTGCGATCACGAACTCTCAGACTCTAGAAAGGCTCCCATGAAGATATAGACAAGCTTGCATCGAAGTCTTCGAGGCCGAAGATGATCTACGTCGAGGAGACACTAGCTCATGCTATCTCTTCACTAATGGTGAGATTAGTGAAGCAAACACCCTAAACTAAATGGCAAATAGTAGAGGATGATGAAGTAGGAAGGGGGCTCTCTTTAGTTTTGTTTTTCTCACAATAAATCACCACTTAGAAAAAACTAGCAAGTTTTTTCTCTTGAAGAAGAAGAAGAAGTGATGAAGAAAATGAATGAGAGAGTGAGGTTAGAATTGCAACCATGGGTGAGTTAGTGTCATGCCTAACTCATGTAGAGAATAAACCATAACTATGAGTTAAGGGTTGAGTTAAGAAATATCTTAAGCAAGACAAAAGAGTGGACTAAGTCAATGAAGTCCACAAGCTTCTACAAGCTTTGCACCATGACAAATATCTCCACAATTTTGAATTTGCTTGAAATAAATATAAACCCCAATTTAATCCTAGCATGGTGTGAGTATCATACATACATGTTGCAAGTGTCACCTAACGTGACACAACAATATATATCACATATATATTTTGTGTACAAAAAGAAAATAATACAATTAACATATATCACATATATATCAATGTATCATCAAGTGAGAAAAATGAATACTTAAGTGAGCTAATATTAGTTAATATAATGCAATATATCAAATATATAATTATACATTAAATTATTAAATCAACACTTAATTTAATAATCCGGCTATATTACATATAACCGACTAATATCAAATGTAACAACTTATCGAATCAACACTTGATCCGATAACTTGGTGTTATATCACATATAACCTACGATGTCACTAATCGCGAGAATAGAATGCGGCATCACATACACGCATTAATCTCGGTCCCGCACATATCACATATGTGCTTCTACTCCGTTTCGCATGAACCAGGAAACCTCTGTGTAGGACTCTAAAGACTCGTCAATACGCCGGCAGTATGTGATGATCATATCAAACACCCACAAACCGCAAGCGGTCTGCTAAACGTAACGGCCACCCGGGTATTGAGCGATCAGAAGATCTACAAGCAAGCCTGCTCATACTCCTGCGAATCCAATCAGTAACACTACCGTACAGTCCGGTCTCTTCATCAGATATGTCGCATATCACAGCCTGGGGGTGGTATAACGTCAGACCCCAATAGCCTGATAAGTCATGCCAATACAAGGTCCATAACGGTTCGAGAAACTACTGGTAACACTTACCAATAAATCTCAGCAACCCTGGCCAAGGATTTCATGTTATGGCCAATCGAGCATAGCGCAACATCTACTCCTAATATCGGGAGAGACGAAACCCCTCCTATGGCTTATTGCATCCATGTGACTCGGGACTGTACCCAAAAACCACCATTTTGCACGATCTCTTGACCATGGTATGGTGGAAATAAAAGCACAGTGGGAATCACACAAGACTCTATGACGATCTCGGGTCTACAGACTAACCTGTACCAGTGTCACCAGAGAACTGCTATCCGACGATAGGTATAATATCATCTAGGAGTTCTCGGCGAGTTCGTCCAGTGTACCCAGTCTCCACTGAGCACCCGTATACCTTCTCTGATGTCAAACACCAATGGATATGGGATCATCCATCGCCCATCATATGGGTCGAGAAGCGTATACGCTAGTCTACTCCGGAGTATCGATGCCCTGTCTCGATACTCCCACGACTAGGAACATTTGAAGGATGTACTTATCGACTACCCTGTCCCCACTAGTATGATCTGCATCATAATCCTGGTAGTCAAGTACTCATCCTAAGGGCTTTATCAACATGTAATAGAGAGACAATAAGTGTACATATTAAGATAAAGTGCAACCAGATAGCATACTATCATGTCGAGCAAGAAAGTCCTCCCTATATATGTCCAAACATCCACTACAATATACACCGCATGTACAGTAATGGCCTCTAGGGCATACATATAACTAACAGTTCTCACCCCAGAGGAGGTATCGACCAGCTCGCCTGCTTCCAGGCATGACTGACACCTCTTCCCGCCGGGGTCGCACGAACAACGAACGCCGGGGCTACTCGAGAAGGACCTCGCCCGAGAATTTGCGAAATCTGATAGAGCGGAATCGAAGCCGCACACTGGCGCAGACCCGGAGGGGGATAGTCACCACTCCGACTGTGCAGAATCCTCGGGTTACCACCACCGACTCGAGGCCCTTGAAAAGAAGATCAAGGGTATACGGCGAGACGACCATCCGTCTAACGAAGGGGCTAGGTATTCCGCGGATTCTCTCACGAAGACCTTCACCGAGGAATTGTTGGCCGAACGTGTCTCATTTAGTAACAAGCCGCCTAAGGTGGCGCTCTTTGATGGGAAGTCCGACCCAAAAGATCACTTGGACGCGTTTACAGCGGGCATGAGCTTCCAAGATAACTCGGACGTAGCCCAATGCCGCGCTTTCCCCGCCACCCTCATCCGGGCTGGATAGGACTGGTTCCGAGGACTTACACCATGCTCTATCTCGACCTTCGATGAACTGGCCACCCAATTCCTCGGTCACTTCGTCGGTAATCGACAGCAGAAGAGGACAGTCGACTATCTATTCACCATCAAGAGTGGAGACAAAGAACCCTTCAAAGGATATGTCACCCGCTTCTACAACACGCTCCTCGAAGTCCCCGAACACCGCGAAGAAACGGTCATCACCACGCTGAGGTCGGGTCTTAGACACAAAGAGTGGCTCCACTCTTTTGCATTAGCGCAATCTAAGACCATGGACGAGGTAAAAGCCTGGACCGAGCGGGAAATCCAACTCGAGTCCGATGTGAACTCGAATCTGCCCAGAGGCGACCAAACCGACCAAAAGAAGCGGGACAGAGAAGAGAAAAAGAGAGTCGACCGACCAAAACCTTACTCCCCGAAGTTCCAGGAGTACACTCCTCTTAACATCTCCCAGACCGAGCTGCTAGAGGAGGCAAAGGGCGAGAGGTTCTTCAGGCTCCCGCCGGCTACCCGAAGCACGGACAAGCGGCTCCAAGGTCTGTATTGTGTCTATCACCGGACGCAAGGACATCCGACCGAGTATTGTAAACAGCTACGCGATTACATCGAGGAGTTAACCTGCTCCGGTCACGTGGCAAAGTACCTGTGAGATAAACGTCAAGCCGATCAAATTAAAGACAGAGAGCTGACGATCGGACAGATCATGGTCATCGCCGACTGATCCAAATCTGAGCAATAAGGACACCTACCAAAATTTATATTCAATACAGGAGAATTTAAATTGAATCGCATAATCTATAATTTATTCAATACTAAAGATTCTCGCTTCCCTGCAGTTTGGACTACTTCTCTTTGTTTCCGTGCTAAAGCCCCCCCCTCGAGGCCACCGAGCAGCTTCCCTGCCCGGTCCATCCACAGCGGGTAGCTTCCTGCCCAACTATGCTGTGGATCGAAGCCCTCATCGCGAGGCGACCGAGTAGTTTCCTACTCGGTCATCTCTAGCGGGTAGCTTCCTACCCAACAATGCTAAGGATCAAAAGCACTCCTCTCGAGGCCACCGAGCAGCTTCCCTACCCGGTCCATCCGCAGTGGGTAGCTTCCTGCCCAACTACGCTGTGGATCGAAGCCCTCCTCGTGAGGCGACCGAGTAGCTTCCTGCTCGGCCATCCCTAGCGGGTAGATTCCTACCCATCTACGCTAACGATCAAAGCACTCTTCACGAGGCCAACGAGCAGCTTCCCTGCCCGGTCCATCCTTAGCGGGTAGATTCCTACCCATCTACGCTAAGGATCAAAGCCCTCCTCTCGAGGCCACCGAGCAACTTCCCTGCCCGGTTCATCCCCCAGCGGATAGCTTCCTGCCCAACTACGCCGTGGATCGAAACCCTCTTCGTGAGGCGACCGAGTAGCTTCCTGCTCGGTCATCCCTAGCGAGTAGCTTCCTACCCAACAACGCTAAAGATCAAAAGCCCTCCTCTCGAGGCCCGGTCCATCTCTAGAGGGTAGATTCCTACCCATCTACGCTAAGGATCAAAAGCCTTCCTCTCGAGGCCACCGAGCAGCTTTCCTGCCCAGTCCATCCGCAGAGGGTAGCTTCCTGCCCAACTACGCTGTGGATCAAAGCCCTCCTCGCGAAGTGACCAAGTAGCTTCCTGCTCGGCCATCCTTAGCGGGTAGATTCCTACCCATCTACGCTAAGGATCAAAGCCTTCCTCTCGAGGCCACCGAGCAGCTTCCCTGCCCGGTCCATCCCTAGCGGGTAGATTCCTAACCATCTACGCTAAGGATCAAAGCCCTCCCCATGAGGCCACCGAGCAGCTTCCCTGCCCGGTCCATCCGCAGCAGGTAGCTTCCTGCCCAACTACGTTGTGGATCGAATCCCTCCTCGCGAGGCGACCGAATAGCTTCTTGCTCGGCCATCCCTAGCGGGTAGATTCCTACCTATCTACGCTAAGGATCAAAGCCCTCCTCTCGAGGCCACCGAGCAGCTTCCCTGCCTGGTCCATCCCTAGCGGGTAAATTCTTATCCATCTACGCTAAGGATCAAAGCCCTCCTCATGAGGCCACCGAGTAACTTCCTTGCCCGGTCCATCCCGAGCGGGTATCTTCCTACCCATCAACGCTCAGGAGTTAAAGCCTTCCTAACGAGGCCACCGTGCAGATTCCTGCTCGACTAGCCTCCGAGGGGTAGGTTCCTACCCTACGAAGACACGAGTTTAGGAACCACATCAGGGAGGAATTAGTCAGTGCCGACCTATTCTACATTTTTCAACTCATGCTAAGAGACGTGGATGTCAACCCAACTCTGAGGAATGGACTGATACCGACCTACCTGCACTTGGATATCTTTCAGTTCATCCTAAATGAACGATCGCCACCTCGACTCCGGGGAGCGGGAGGGCACCGACCTTCCTACATTTGGCAATTACTCGGCTCACACTCGACGCACGATCGTCATCTAAAAAGTCAAGCATATAAAAATCACACGGTTATGCACAGGAAAATAATCTTAGCTTTATTTATATTCCAGAAATTTTTACAAGGTATTCTGGGCTCTTCAGCCTTACAAAATGCCCGGAGGCTTACAAAACTTAAAAAAGGGAAAGGCAGGAAAGCTCAGGCTGCAGGATCGGGGAGGATCTCGCCCTGCTCGACGCCAGCGTTGGGAACCAAAACGGCGACCTCTGGGTCGGTGCTTCCACCGGCAGCCTCACCCCTGGCACTTCTACCGGCAGCCTCTCCCCCGGCGGCATCCCCAGCAGTTTCTACATGCGCGCACCCTTAGAGAGAGGGTACTGGACCCGGAGCTCGCTGTCGGCGAACCCCGGCATCAACGTCTTGACGGTGTCGAGAGCATGGTGCTAAACAATGGCCGAGGCGTCGGTGAGGTCGGCATAGAACTGGTCCGACATCTTGTACCTCTCCACGGACTTCGAAGCTCGGAGATCGGCAAGCTTCACCGCATCGAGTGTCGCCTGGGTGTCCCTCATGCTGGCATCCCTCGACTTCTTCATTGCGGCGTAAAGCTTGCTGACCTCCTCCAACTTAGCCTGGATAGCCTTGTTGGATTCACTAAGAAGTCGGTGAGACTCCTTACACTTGGAGTTCGTCAACTCCTCGGCGACCACCCGGGTTTCGAGGACGGCTATCCTCTCCTTCGCCTGCTGCAGCTCCAAGCACAGATCCTTTTCCCGTGAGGAAGATTCGCCCGCCTTCCTCATGGCCGGGGCAATCTCCTCGAACTCCATGTTGACGATAAGGGCGCAGTGTTGGAGGACCTGAGGAAAGCAGCAAAAGGGGTTAAAAATGTTTAAACTGAGAAAAAAATACTTAACGAAATCCTTAAGGGAAAATGGATACCGACCTTGACCGCCTCCTGAGCGATGGCGGCCACTTAGGCCTTTAGGGTCCCCCGAGGAATTTTGCTCCCAGCCGATCGCTCCATGTCCGAGAGCAGACTATCGGCAACGGAAAACCACAAAGGCACTTCAAAACAGACGCCCCCTCCTATATGGGGATCCCGAAGGGTGGCGCACGAGAGACCTGTTAGTTATATGTATGCCCTACATGCCATTACTGTACATGAGATGTATATTGTAGTGGATGCTTGGACATATATAGGGAGGACTTTCTTGCTCGACATGATAGTATGCTCTCTGGTTACTCTTTATCTTAACATGTACATTGATTGTCTCTCTGTTACATGTTGATAAAGCCCTTAGGATGTGTGCTTGATTACCTGGATTATGATGCGGATCATACTAGTGGGACAATGGTAGTCTGTGAGTACATCCTTTAAAGTCCCTAGTCGTGGGTGTATCGAGATGGGGCATCGATATACCAGAGTAGAATAGCGTATAACTTCTCGACCCATGTAGATGGGCGATGGATGATCCCATATCCATTGGTGTTTGACATCAGAGATGATGTACGGGTGCTCAGTGGAGACTGGGTATACTGGACGGACTCGCCGAGAACTCCCAGACGGTATTATACCTCACGTCAGATGGCAGTTCTCTGGTGACACTAGTACAGGTTAGTCTGTCGACCCGAGATCGTCATAGAGTCTTGTGTGATTCCCACTGTGCTTTGATTTCCACCTTACCACGTTCATGAGAACGTGCAAAACGGTGGTTTTTGGGTATAGTCCTGAGTCACATGGAGGCAATGAGTGATAGGAGGGGATTCGTCTCTCCCGGTATTGGGGGTTGATGTTGCGCTGTGCTCGATTGGCTATAACAGGAAGTCCCTGGCTAGGGCTGCTTTAGACATATACTGGTATGTGTTATCAGTAGTTTCTCGACCCGTTATGTGCCTCATATCGGCACGACTTATCGAGTTACTGGGGTCTAACGTTTACCACCCCTAGACGAGATATGTGACATATCAGATGAAGAGACCGGACTGTACAGTAGTGTTACTGATTGGATTCGCAGGAGTATGAGCAGGCTTGCTTGTTGATCTTCTGATCGCTCAATAACCGGGTGACCATTACGTTTAGCATACCGCTTGCGTCTTGTGGGTGTTTGATATGATCATCACCTACTGCCGGCGTATTGACGAGTCTTTAGAGTCCTACATGGAGCTTTCCTGGTTCATGCGAAACGGAGTAGGAGCACATATGTGATATGTGCGGGACCGAGATTGATGTGAGTATGTGATACCGCATTCTATTCTCGCGATTCGTGACATCGGTCGGTTATATGAGATATAGCCGGATTATCGGATCAAGTGTTGATTCGATAAGTTGTTGCATTTGATATTAGTCGGTTATATGAGATATAGCCGGATTATTAAATCAAGTGTTGATTTAATAATTTAATGTATAATTGTATATTAGATATACTAGATTACATTGACTAATATTAGCTCACTTATGCTTTCTTTTCTCACATGTGTGCATTAGTGTATATGTGATATATATTAATGTACAATTTTTGTGTCATGGTTGTTGATACACACTATATGGGTGTATGAGACTTACACCATACTAATTATAATGTAGGGTTTAAATATTTAAAGTAAATCCAAATTAGTGGTTAATTGGTCATATGCATGAAGCTTTGAGAAGCTTGTGGATGCATTGACTTGGTCTACTAATTTTGTTTTACTACAGATATTTATTAACCTGATCATTATAATTTAGCCATGGTTTATTCTATACATGGGTTAGTGTATGACACTAACTCAACCATGGTTGCTATTCTCACCTCATGAGTTCATTCTCTCATCTTCTTCACTTGAGCTTCTTCTTCCTCATGAGAAAAGCTTACAAGGTGAGAAAATATTGTGAGAAAAATAAATCTAAACAGAGCCCACTTCCTACTTCATCATCCTCTATTACTTTTCATTTAGTTTAGGGCGTTTGCTTCATTAATTTCATAATTAGTGAAGAGGTAGCATGAGCTTGAGTCTCCTCGACGTAGATCATCTTTGGCCTCGAAGACTTCGAGCAAGTTTGTTCATTTCTCCGGGAGAACCCATACTAGAGTTTGGGAGATTGATACTCGCAGCGAAGTGACTACTACACGGAGCTTTAGAAGTGAAGGACCGGTCTACAAAGGTTGTATTCCTCATTCACTTAGAAGTAAAGTTGTTTACTTGTTGTTTCTTACCTTAATAATCTAGTTAGATCCTAGGTTAGGGTTGTTTGGCACACTAAATTTTTAAATACGGCATGTTTGATGCCTTGTGGAACCTTGTGGTTGTGCGTAAGAACCCTATACGACCGTCCTCTTGTGCCTCTTGAGGGGGACATCGGTGAGGTCGGCTTCATCCTCCGCCCCCCTCGCCCACGTCTCTGGTCCCCGTGCATGCTTCTGGCTCTCCTTGCGGCTGACTTCCGGGGCTCGGGGCACAGCAGAAGGCTTCACCGGTGTAGTTAGTTTCGGGGCCGACCTTGAACCGGGACGGGATGAGCTAGCGCCCCGGTCTTCTTTCCTTCATTCGCGGCCATGGCAGCTAAGAATTTGGATCGGTCCATTTTCTCTGCAGAAAAGAGAATACACAAAGAGAGTTAGTGACGCTGAAAAGGGCAAAGAAAATTCAACAAAGTCTAAATAGAACGTCTACGACAACCCTAACTTACCCAGAAAGCGCGCAGGGCTGAGCCCAGCTCAGCTCAGGGCCTGCTCAGAAAGCAGAACGTCGGCCCGCTGGATCGGCTCCCACATGGATACCGCCCTCATCTCAGATGAGGATGACTGCCTCGCCATCTGGCAGTTGGCCCTGTGCCACTGTGTAGGCACGGGTCAATCCTCACCCTCTGGTGGCCCGACGAATATGAACTTCTCCTTCCATTCGTGAATGTAAGAAGGAACGACTACTACCCCCGACCCGGCTACCCCACCCTTGCGTTTTTTGAAAGAAAAATACATCCAGCTCGGCTCATCCTTGCTGGTTCCGGGATGATTCTTATAACAAAGAAAGGAGACTAGGAGGGTCAAACTAAAGGGATATTTTCAAGTATCAACCGGACCAGAGACCCGAGGAGGATTCTCCACGAGTTCGGTGCTAGCTGGCCCGGGGCAAGATGAAAGCAACGAAGCACCCCACATATCTCTGTTGGGAAGGGCAGACGCATTCCTTCCCGGAATGCTTCCAAATACAGGGCAATCTCCTTGCCCTGCACCTGGTCCGCCCGCTCACCCTCTCTGGTTAAACGGAGAGAATAGTTAGAGGGGATATGGGCCGGAGCCCGGATCTCGGCAAGCTTGTCCATATTCCTCAAGAAGGAGGGCGTATCGCGGGAATTCCCGACGCGCACCTTGAAAGCTTTTGTTGTCGCCCGACGGCGAGTGACGGGGGCGGCCCTGACTCTCGGATGCGATCCCGACACAGAGAATGATGAAGAAGAAGACGAAACCTCTTGGCTATCTGAAGCCGAAGAGGAGGAAGACCCTCTGGACTCAGCTCCAACAATTGGAACCTCATCGTCCGACTCTATCCTAACTATCTCTACAGACTCCTCAGATGAAGACATCTAACCTGGCTCAAAGGAAGGGGCTGGCCGAGGAAAAAGCACGGGCAATCCAATCTAAAAGGAAGGAGCGCCGGACAATCTCTGACAACGAGGGTAAATTATGGTGGATGCATCGGCCCTAAGGGGTCCCCTCCTATTTATATAACCCTAAAGAAGAACATCCTGTTAGTGGATGTTGCACACCCTCACAATATTTTGTGAGAAGGCGGAAGTGGCAAAAGAAAAATTTCTTGCATGCAACACCCACATAAAACCAAGATCTTATGCTTAAACCTTAACTAGCAAACCCTATCTAGAGTTCTTAACTACTATGGAATGGTTATACCTAATGAACCTGTCCTTCGGGTCTTCTTTTTGATGCAACTCCTAGGCTCTTTCGGATGCTTGCGATGTCCTCGATCTCCGGCTACCTCAAGACGTAAATGATCCACCCGAGAGCTATGGAACAAGTTTCAAACTCTTCTCAAGAGTTAACTAAGAGATCAAGTGTGCTAGAAATGATCACTTAGATGATGTAGAGATCATGTAGTGGATTAATGTCTCTTTAGCTTTTGATTCACAACACATGTGAAGAATAAAGCTAAGAGGAGGAAGAAGGAGAAAATGAGGAGAGAGAATATGAGAGTGATGAATGAAAAATCAAGCATGGAAAAAATGATACGGCTCAAATGGAAATAATTGAAGCATGCAATAAAATAATGCACCATGCTTCAATAGTAATCCCAAATGAATAAAAAAATCATATAATCCATTCCTTCATCCATGCTTTGACATTTCTCCAAATTCCACCTCATTTATTTATTTTCACAAAATAAATATCTAATTATGAGGTGTCTCCTTCTAGAAAGTGTTTTTGTATAATTACAAGAATACCCCTCCATCGTATAGGAACAATTAAAGGATATGCTTATAGACTATCCTGGCCCCACTAGTATGATCAACATCATAATCCTGGCAGTCAAGCATAATCCTAAGGGCTTCATCAACATGTATATAGAGATATGAAATACAACACATCACACATTAAGATGAAGATAAACCAGATAGCATACTATCATTTCGAGCAAACATTGTTTCTGTACATATACATGCCTAGCGTCCTATACAATACAGGCCTCTAGGGCATACATATCTAACACATCCAACGGCCCAGACTGATTCCCGCCAAAACGAAACGTCGCGTCCAATGACCGACAGGGCGCCACATGGCGATCGGACATTGGGGGCGTCCCTTCGGTTGCAGGTGGCAGCGACAACCTGTCGCTTCCGCCAACCCACGTCGGACATGTGGCCTGCAGCCCAACAGACGTACGAGCGAAGCGGCGCCCCCTTCTAAAAGTGCAATCATTTCACTGATCCGCCGACGTCTTCCGGGATATGCGCGAAAATTCAGGCGAACGACGAGACGACACGTGGGCCCAAAGATCGAAACGACGTAACCGCCAAATGCCAGGCCGTTCCCGGGCGATCCTCATATTACGATTCTATGGCGCCAAATTGACCAGAAGAAAGACCGAGCAGACCACTCTCGACCCGACCCTTGGATAGTTCGGACCGAGAGTGGGGTGCTAATGATGATGCTCACAAGTGGTGTACCCCCAGATTACGACACATGGCAGATGATGTATCCCGGATTCCATGGAGTGTGGAATAAGTGAGCTGCATCGGGGACATTCCCCGGGGCCCCTTCTCGAGGGAGTTCCCCGACCTTTCGGGAGACCCCCTGAAAGACATTCCACCTTCGTCTAAGAGACTGCCAACAGCTCGTCTCCGAGCTTCCTCAGTCTCCCCGCCTCCGAGCCTTCTCTCGTGCCGAGCTTCCTCTGCCTCCCGCTCATCCCCGAGCTCCAAGCACGCCAAGCTTCCTCAGCCCCTCGCTCGTCTCCGAGCCCCTGATGTGCCGAGCTTTCTCGGTCTTCCCCGATCAACCGAGATTGCGGAGCCCTAGCGTCTCCGCAACGGCTCCGTGTATCTCGCCAAAATGAGATAACCGCCGCCCCACGTCCCGCGTCCCACGCTGGCACGTCCCCCATTAATGAGCGTATCCCGTCATTAATGAAGAGATCCTGTCGTTCACGCACACGTAACGTCAGGGGCGTAAACGAAGACGAAGATCTCGCGCCTGCTCGCTCCATGCGACTACTATAAAACCCCTCTCCCAGACGACTCAGGTAAGGCAACTGGCACCCAATAGGCCGCTACTCTGCTCAAATTTCTCGGCTAACTTAATTGTCGGAGGGTCCTACGGTGGTCACTCATCCTGGGACTTCTTTGCAGGTAGCTCAGCTTCTACCTCAAACTCAACCCATGGAGATCCACCCACTCAAGAAGGCAATCTCCGAATCCAATCTCAACCATCCAGCAACGTTCGCGACGAATCGATGGAGGATAGCATCTGAAGAAGATCAAGCCCTCCATCACATGTTGACAAGAAAAATAAATAAACATAAGAAAATTTTGCAGTTGACGAACGAACTAATTTTGATAAGATATTTGATGACCATATAGATAAGGGTACCGATATTGTCATTGTAGATTTTATCTGAAAAGAAAAAGGAAACAAGAAAAAGAAACAGTAGAATAAAAAAATGCAAAATGAATTATAGAAAAAGAGAAAAGGGCAAAGTGTAAATGAAGAAAATTAAGGGCGCGGAGAAAAACAATCTTCGCCTTTTTTTTAAACCAAAAAAGTAAGAATATATGTTTAATAAATGCCAAACTAATGGAGGTCCTTTTCGGGTCTCCGTCAGATGTTGTCTTCCGTCGATCTCGCGGTGGATTTTGGAGGCGATCTCCTATTGCGTGTGGGTCTCAATGGGTTTTGAGGAGTTTAGCGCCGAGTACCTACAAAGAAGTCCCGAGGTGGTTTGGTACCACCGAGGACCCTCCGACGATCAAGTTAGCATGAGATCTGAGCAGAGTAACGACTAAGTGGAGTAAAAATAGCCTACTTGACCCCTCTGTGATGGGGATTTATATAGTGGCGGCAGCACGCAGCAGCTAGCGCGAGAATCTCGCCGGCAGTTATGCTGCCGACGTCACGCCCGCGAAAAGAGCAGATCGCCCATTAATGGGGATCATGGTGGCGTGGAACGTGGGACGTTGCTGGCGGAGAATCTGTGCATGGCGAGATTTGCGGAGCGGCGGTTACGCTTGTGAGCGGTGGAGTTGGTCGGTCGAAGGACCGAGGAAGATGGCCTCGGCTGGGGGGCTCGGGAACGAGCGAGTAGGTCGAGGAGTCTTGGTCTTGAGGCAGCTCGGGGTGAGTTGAGAGGCCGAGGAGGCCAAATTTCAGGGGGCTCTGAGGTGATCCAGCTTGTGCTTGCAGGTCGGGTACAGGGGTGGCCTGGTCGGCCCCTGTGGCCTTTTCTTCTGAGTTCTGGGACACGTCATTTGCCACGTGTCCTGATCTTGGAGACCGCCAATACTGAGCATCATCATTAACCCCCCACTCTTGTCCCGACCAGCTAGCGGGTCGGGTCAGGAGTGGACTGCCGGGCCGTCCGGGGTGAGCTCCCTCCTAAGGTTTCGTCGGTACGCGTCCCCGGGCTGTCAGCTGTCTTTTCTGCCAGTGAATCAGAGCGAGATCTCTGCATTTAAGGAAGGTGCGCCGGTTCGTGCATCCTGCCACTGAAGCAACGGTCCATGTATCGAGCGTCGGTTGGCCGACGCGACGTGTGCAAACCTACGGCGTCTGACGGGGTGCGGTCCAGTGTGGGAACGACAAGTGGAGCAATCGGAGCCGTTGAACGCGAGGAGACGTTTTGGCGGGAGATGAAGGGTGCCGTTGGATGAGGTCGCTTACGGCGATAAGTAGCGGTAGGGACCACTCCAGGGCCCCTACTCTTTCATACTTCCTTTCTTCTAATCCTTGGCTGCTCGGCGTTCTTCTCCTTTCTTCTGCTTTCGTTTCCCGAGGACCCATCTTCTTTAGGTTAGAAGTCTTCTTTCAGGGAATCTGTAGATGTGGTAGGAGTAGGTTCTAGGGTCCCTTTAGTTGAGCCTGAGTCTTCTCGGGATCGTGCGGCGGGGGCAGCCCCCAGGGAGGAGGCGGTAGATGCTGCCCCCAGCACCTCGTGTTAGGTGAGGCATGAGGATGAGCTCGCCAATTCTTGGGCTCGCTACCACATCCCCTCACGTTATACGCTTTGTCTTGGCAAGAATGGAGAGAGGGCGGACCGAGTATGGGGTAGGGAGATCGCCCTGTATTTGGAAGCTTTTTGGGGTGGAATGCGCATGCCCTTCTCTCCCGAGATCGTCGAAGCGCTGAACTTCTTTGGGTTAGCCCCTGGCCAGTTAGTGCCGAACTCATAGAGGATCCTCCTCGGGTTCCTGATCCGCCTGAAGTTACAGGCGGTTCCTTTCAGCCTCTCCCTCCTCGATTCTCCCCTCGTATTCAAAAATCATTCCGGGGGTCGAGAAGGCGACCCGGGGTGGGTCTACCTCTCCTTTAGAAAGCGACAGGGAGGCGCCGCCGGGACAGGGGTTGTGGCTCTGCCTTCTTCCATTCACAACTGGAAGAAGAAGTTCTTCTTCGTTTCCCCTCTCAAGGGCGAGGACTGGCCCGTGCCTACCAAGTGGTCGAAGGAAAAATGCTCGCCAGGGAACCAGTCCAATGACCCCGCCGCGGTGAGAGAGGCGTCGTGGGAGCACATCCCCCGGTTCGACGTGCTGTTGTCTGAGAGGGTTCTGAGTTGGGCCGGGCTCAGCCCCGTTGAGTTCGTCGGTAAGTTGGGCTTGCTTTTTGGTTTGTATATTGATTGTGTCGCTGACTCCTTTGCATTTGGTTTTGTGTAGGACCCATGGATATGGATGAGCTCAAAGCCTCCATGCGCCAACCGAGGAAAGTCACGAAGGCTGGGGCGCCAGCTCTTCCCGCTCAAAGCCTGCCCCGGCTCCTTCTCCTCCGGTGGTCGCGTCCCGAGAGCGTTCGGGGGCGGATCCCACCCTGGGGCCTAGCAGAGTGTCGGGACGGAAGCGGGCTCGGATTCTGGAGGACCCGGTCTCGGAGGAGGAGATTGGCTCTCCCTCGGAGCCGCTCAAGAGGAGTTCCCGGAGATCTTCCCGGGGCCCGTCCTCGCCGATCATGGTGGAGGAAGGGGGTCTCCAGTTCGCAGTGCCTTTGGGGCTATCCGTCGTGGATAGCCTGCTGCATGAAATAGAGACATCGGTCGGGGGTAGAGTCCTCGGGGGGACCTTCAGAGCTCAGATGGCGTCCATCGCCCAGGAGTCCATGCAGGTAAGTGTTTGGACTTTTGTGAGATTCGGTGCCTCCTTCGTTTTTCTGACCTCTTTCCTATCTTTCAGGTTCTCCAGCACGTTGCCCTCGCCTTACGTATGGTGGCCGAGGTGATAGCCCCGGCGATGAAGGCTGCGGGCCAGCTCGCCTCGCTGGAGGAGAGCTCCAAACGGGAGCTGGAGGCGGTGATGGCGAGGGTTGCCGCCCTGGAGGGCGAAGTGGAGGCCGGGAAACGGGAGGTTGCTCGGTACCGCGAGGCCACCGTGGCTGCCGAGGCCAAGCTTGAGGATGCTCAGGTGCTCGCCCGCAACCTGAAGAAGACGGTGAAGACCCTCCGGAAGGAGCTGGGGGTGGCGGCTGAGTCGGCGAAGTCGGCCGACCTGAGAGCGACAAGGTTGGCCAACCTTTCGGCGGCAAAGGCGGTGGAGGGCTACAAGAAGTCGAAGGAATTCTATGATGACCTAGCCATGGCCACAACCCTCATTTGGCACGAGGCCCTCGATGCCGTTAAGGCCCGGATGCCGGAGTTCGCCGACGAAGAGCTCTGGGCCAAATACCCCCTCGTGGATGCCGAGGAGCAGGGGAAAGAGATTCTTGACGAGGAAGTCGCCGAGGACCATGCTCGTCTCATGACGGATGTCGAGGGTCCCGAGGTCGCACCCGGCCCCGAGGCCTAAAGCCTCCGTCTTCCTCCTTCTTTTATTTTGTTGCTTTTGGAATTTTTGTTACCCTCCGGGCAGTTTGTAAGGTTGGGGAGCCCAAAAAACCCTTTGTAAATACTTTGCCTTTGGTAATAAATTTTTTTTTCTTTCTTTGGTTTGCACTTTATCTTCTGTTCATGAAAATGCTCGTAAAATTTCTCTTCTTGCACTGTTGGGCTTCCATGTCAGATCGGCTATCTGTCTAGCGATCATTCGTCGAGTTGATTTTGATCACTTGCCAAGCGTGCCAAGCGCTGATGAGAAGGAGGCGTCTCCATGGCCCCGAAGTCGAGGGGGGATCGCTCGAAACTTGGATGCAGGACTTCCCCTTTACCATCCCCGAGATCATCCACTTCGAAGACGTATACCTATATGACCGGAACTGCACCGAGGACACGGTGCAGTTGGTATATGGGACCATCGAGGACCATTTCGGCCGTCTGCTCCCCCGACGCTCCTTCCTGCTGCAGCTGCTGATGTACTCCATCTAGAGGGCGTCGCCGGGGCTTTACAACCCCCTGTCCGAGCAGCTCTATGACGAGGCCGTGGGCAAGCTGTGGTCTCTGAGGTGTTTCGGCCTGATCTCCGCGAACCGGCTGGCTCGCTCGGAGGCGCTCGTCCGCGAGTGCTACGAGCTGAGGCTCGGGGTCAACGTGCGCGGGGGGAACCGAGAGCAGAGGTTGGATCTCGCGAGGCCTCGGCTGGCGGAGATCTTTACCAAGTATCATGAGCAGTGCTCTCTACACCCCCTTCCCCCGCTGTTGTAATTTTCTTTTTCTTTTTGTATGTATGGCTGAGGAGCCCATAATACCTTTTTTGAATAAATGAGATCTTTCCTTCTTTTTCGCAATATTCCGTTGATCTTTATTAAATTAACAATAGACCCTAGGAAGAGTTTACATTACCCCAAAAGAAAAGTACATGCTAATAGATGACCATTTGAGCGTGGCCCGAGCTCCCCGGAGGCTTGTTGGTCTCCGTGCTCGGCACCAGGTACGGGGCTTCCTGAGCGCTGGACTGGTCATCTGCCGAAACGAGCATGATCTGGCCGATGGTTAGCTCGGCGGGAGGGGGACGCTGCTCCTGCTCGCGGTTGGCCTGTCGTTTGTCCCTTAAGTAGGCGGCGAAGTGCCCCGATCGGATGAGCTCCTCGATGTAGTCCCGGAGTTGCTTACAATCCTCCGTGGCGTGGCCCAGCGTCCTGTGGAAGGCACAGTAAGGGCCCCGGGTTCGCTTCGAGGCCTGACGCGGGATTGGAGGGAACTTGAAGAATCCATCGCCTTGGGCCTCCTCTAGTAACACTGCGAGGGAGACGTTGAGCGGGGTGTACTCCTGGAATTTCGGGTGATAGGGCTGCTGACGCTCCGGCCTTTCTTCCTGAGCCCTCTTCTTCTGGTCGGACCGTTCTGCTCGGGGGAGGTTCGCGTTCACCTCGGACTCCAGCTGAATCTCGCGCTCGGTCCACGCCTTGACCTCGGCCATGGTCTTAGGTTGTGCCAACGCAAAGGAGCGCAACCACTCCTTGTGCCTAAGAGCAGATCTGAGCGCCGTGATGACGGTCTCGTCCCGGTGCTCGGGGACCTCGAGGAGGGCGTTGTAGAAGCGGGTGATGTAAGCCTTGAATGTCTCCTTGTCCCCGCTCTTAATTGTGAAGAGGTAGTCGACCGTGCGCTTCTGCCTACGGTTCCCAACGAAGTGGCCGAGGAACTGAGTAGCCAGCTCGTCGAAGGTCGAGATTGAGCGAGGCTCGAGTCCTCAGAACCAGTCCCGACCAGAGCGAATGAGGGTGGCTGGAAGGCCCTGCACTGGGCGGCGTCGGAATGGTCCTGGAAGCTCATCCTTGCGGTGAAAGCATCCAAATGGTCTTTGGGGTCAGTTTTCCCGTCGAACAAAGAGACCTTCGGGGGCTTGTTGCGCGAGGAGACGTGGACAGCGAGCAGTCCCTCGGTAAACGGCTTGGTGAGCGAGTCGGTGGTGTACTTAGCCCCGTCGCCCGAGAGGTTACCTTCGCGGCGCATGCCCTCGATCTTCTTTTCGAGGGTGTCGAGTCGGCCGCGGTACCCCGAGGATTCGGCGCCTTGTGATTCCTGGCTTCTGCTGTGGGAGACCTGCGTCTGGGCGCGGCCCCGGTTCCTCTCGATGAGGTCCTTCAGATCCCCGGGCGAGGTGGCTCTCGAGCCGTTGTGGCGAGCCCCTTCTGTGCGACCCCGTCGAGGGAGGGGGTGTCGATCATGCCTGTTGATAGGCGAGGTGACTGACATCTCCTCATGGGGGTAAGGGTCGCGAGGAGGCTCGAGGCGAGGCGCTCTGGCGGCAGATCTTAGCGTGGAGCCGTGGGGCGCCCAGCGGGCCTCAGGGAGTATCGGCCCGTGGGATTTGTGGCCAGGGGTCGTAGCCTGCTGATGGTCAGCCGTGCCGACGAGGACAGAGCCTTCTGGAGGCGGAGGAGCGGCGATCTGGGGCCCTGGCCCGGCCGTCTGGACGCGGACGAGCGCCTCCACGAGGGACTGTAGCCGATCTATTCGGCCAGTGAGGACGTTGATGATGGTCGCCGGGGGAGGTTCATCCGCGCCTCCGGTGAGGGGGAGGCGACGGCTGGTACCTGGATCTTCAGGGTGGTCGCTCGCCATGTGGATGGAGATCGGAAGGCCAACTTTGTTTTTTGTGGAGTTTCCTTCGCACAGACGACGCCAACTGATGGAGGTCCTTTTCGGGTCTCCATCATATGTTGTCTTTCGTCGATCTTCCGGTGGATTTTGGAGTCGATCTCCTGTTGCGTGTGGGTCTCAATGGGTATTGATGAGATTGGTGGTTTTGAGGAGTTTAGCGCCGAGTACCTGCAAAGAAGTCCCGGGATGGTTTGGTACCACCGAGGACCCTCCGACGATCAAGTTAGCACGAGATCCGAGCAGAGTAACGGCTAAGTGGAGTAAAAATGGCTTACTTGATCCCTCTGTGATGGGGGTTTATATAGTGGCAGTAACACGCAGCAGCATGCGCGAGAATCTCGCCGGCAGTTACGTTTCCGACGTTACGCCCGCGTAAAGAGCGGATCGCCCATTAATGTGAATCATGGTGGCGTGGAACGTGAGACGTTGCTAGCGGAGAATCTGCGCATGGCGAGATTTGCGAGCGGCGGTTACGTCTGTGAGCGGTGGAGTTGGTTGGTCGGAGGACCGAGGAAGATGGCCTCGGCTGGGGGCTCGGGAACGAGCGAGAGGGTCGAGGAGTCTTGGTTCTGAGGCAGCTCGGGGTGAGCTGAGAGACCGAGGAGGCCAAATTTCAGGGGGCTCTGAGGTGATCCAGCTTGTGCTTGCAGGTCGGGTACAAGGGTGGCTTGGTCGGCTCCTGTGACCCTTTCTTCTGAGTTCTGGAACACGTCATCTGCCACGTGTCCTGATCTTGGAGACCGCCAATATTGAGCATCATCACAAACAAAAATTCTAAGCAGGGAAACTTAAAAGTTATTATACTAGCACCTTTGAAATTTATGGGTTCCAAAGGTTTTATTGATCCTTCATGAAATCATCACATGCATGAAATCATCACATGCAGATGCAAAGTAGGTGTCTCAATTAATGAATGTTTGGATCCTTGGAACCTCACTCAATTAATGAATGATTGGATGGCTACCTAGCAAATTTCTTTTTGTCTGTCTGATTTCGGACCCTATCATGCTATTATAAAATTCTAGCCGCATATAACCCTGCTATTATAAGATTCAAGCCACATATAAGAGATGCAATAGCATAGGCATAATAGTAGCAGGGACCCCGTATCCCAGTATGTTGAGACTTGCACATAAAAGGATACAAAAGATACAATCAAACCGTCGTTTTCTTTTACCATCACATCATACATACATACTACGAAATAATTTTCATGCTTGCACGTTATACAAACCATCTCTTAAAAAAGAAAAAGGTCTCTCTGATAAAATCAGTCGAGATGTTCATTAAGGTAGATCCAACCGTCCATCAACTGGTTGCAAATAAAAGACTTGCACCATCCAGATATCTATTACAACTCCGTCTATTAATTTTTATACTGGAAAGATTCTTGATTCACCGACACGCCGGTAATGGTCTCCCGCACAAGCAATCATTATTCGCAAAAGATGAAGCCTCCAGATGATCAAACGGGGACCCCGCCGGAATCTCCCCACACAAATGGTTATGGCTCAAGTCCAAATGTCCCACATACGCCGCCTGCCTCAACGTCGCGGGCACACGACCCTTGAGGTTGTTATACGATAGGTCAAGCATCATAAAATACGACCTCTCCCCAAACACGTCAGGTATCGTCCCCTCCAGCGCGTTCCTGCTCAGGTTCAAGATCCCGATCCCTCTGCTGGCCAGCAGACTGGGCGGGATCGGACCGGATATTAGGTTCCTGTCTAGGTTCAGGGTTGAGAGCACCGGCATTTTGCCCATTTTCGGTGGGATTATGCCGGAGAGTTTGTTGGACGAGAGGTCGAGATCCGCAAGGCGGTTGAGTTGAAGGATCGAGGGAGGGATGAAGCCGGTGAGGTTGTTTCTGGCGAGGAGGGCACGGCTCAACATTGTCAGGTTACCGAAGTGTATCGGAATGTGGCCAGTGAGTTGGTTGCCGGTGAGGTCGAGGTGGCGGAGGTCTGCGAGGGAAGTGAGGGAGGCTGGGATTGCACCTGTAATGAAATAAATTAATTAACTTAATACACAGACTAAATCCATAGCATGTCAGCTTAATTTTGCATCTTGCATTAAAAAGGGACCTGATGGGATTGGCAGGCGGCCTGTCTAACTACAGGAGAGAAATTGCATCCCAAAATCGTGTAAATTACGGTAAAATACCCTTAATTGTTATTGTTTTTCGCTAAAATACCTTAAAAATATTTTTATTAGAGTAAAATATCTTAAACTATTGGTTTCTGCGATGTTTTTCTTCACTGAAATACCCTCAAAAGTAGCAGTTAGGGGTATTTTACCGTAGTAAAAAAACTTTAAGGTGATTTCACCAAAAACCAAAACAGCTATAGGGGTATTTTAGTGTAATTTACCCCTCAAATTTTTAGGCACAAAAGTGTTTTTAAAAAATATAATATAAAACCATCATGTTTCAAAAGATTTTGTATTAACCACATAATAACATAAGTATTCATTTATGTATTTTATATGTATCCATGCGGGAACAAGAGAGCCATACGCGTGACGGTAATGGAAAACAACCGGGGCAAATCGACTGCTTCAGGATACAGAAACAACAACTTCGATTCATCTTGTATTTTCAACCGCACATGTGATTCAAAAGTGTTATCAATTAAACTGACTATATTTATATATATTTGAAAACCCTATACATTAAGCTTTTTATTAGAATTTATCTTTACCTCAATATATATACCTTTCCTTCTTTCAAAGGAAAAACATGATTTTATTATTCTTACACCTCACCGGTACTGCTTAATTTTCAGATAGGACCTCCAAATCCTTTCTTCATTTGAAATTTTAAAAAATAAAATCCAATAATAAATATTTTTCAACCATAAATTAGAATTTTAGCATCCGAGCCAAGAGAAAATCATTCCCTATGCGGGCCGTATACACCCAAACAATAGAGAGAGAGAACAGATAAGAAAGCAGGCCCCACATGTTGCTCAAGGCTGCCCGAAACCCTTCTCCTATGTCCGGATGTATTACACCGGCCCGGTGTAGAGACCGGATACAACAAGGGCCCATACCTGATGTCCCAATAGCAGGCCAGGTACTTAGCGTACTGATACAAAATCTCATGTTGATTCAAGAATGTTCTTTAAGAAAAAATAAAAACACATAACGCTTAGGGTATGAGAATTTCTTGAAAATAAGATAAAAGTTAGGGTGCAATATGTGAAAAAAGAAAGGATGGTTTCATGGAAATACCAGTGAATCTGTTGTCTGCGAGATTGAGCACAGCAAGAAACCTAAGCCTCCCAATATCCGTCGGAATTCTCCCGCTCAGCTGGTTCCCGACGAGGTCGAAATGCCGCAGGAACGTCAGCTGCGAGACGCAGGCCGGGACCGGCCCCGAGATGCGCTTCCAGTCCGCGAGGATGAACGACGATAGCCGCGACAGCCGGCAGACCGCCGGCGACACGTGTCCGGTCATGAGGCCGGACCGGCTGCCGTCGGGGGCGGAGGAGGAGATGTCGTCGTCTTCTTCGGCGGACTCTCCGCGGAGGGAGAGGTCGGCGACGCGGCCGGTGGTGGGGTCGCAGGTGACGCCGTGCCATTCCTTGCAGCAGTCTGTGCCGGTCCACGTGGCGAATGCGTTCGTCCCCGGGGACGGGGTTAGGGAGTCGCGGAAGGCGAGGAGGGCCGCGTGGTCGTTGGGGTGGCAGCTGACGGCGGCCGAAGAGGCGGCGGCGGCTATGATGATGATGATGAGGAGGAGGAGGAGGGGGAGAGTAGACATGTTGTGGATGGATCTTGGAGAGGTTGGATTATTTTTGAAGGAAGGTGTTTGGGGGTTTGGGGGTTTATATATGGCTTTGTGTGACTCTTTTGGCCTTTGGTTATTGTTGGTATTACCAGAGATTGGCATTCTTGAATGTGTGAAGTGTGTTTGAAGTATAAGCATAAAATATATATATATATATATATATATATATATATAGAGAGAATAATGGAGAAAAGATGCCATAGGAGGGAATTCCCTCCTATGGCGTCGAAAAAATACCTCCTCCACCAATTTTTCCGACGATCGGCCCCCATCATCTTCATCGTCATCATTTAAGATGTGGGTACACCAAATTTCATGTGATTCTACAACTTTTTCACCGTTGATTTAGCAATGTAAAAAGTTCTATTGTCGGTAAACCGTTAATTTTGAACCCACTAAATCAATGGTGAAAAAGTTGTAGAATCACATGAAATTTGGTGTACCCACATCTTAAATGATGACGATGAAGATGATGGGGGCCGATCGTCGGAAAAATTGGTGGAGGGGGTATTTTTTCGACGCCATAGGAGGGAATTCCCTCCTATGGCCTCTTTCCTCCATTAATCTCATATATATATATATAAGCATACTATATATATATATATATATATATATATATATATAATTAAGGGAAAGAAATGAATGAAATGAATGTCTTTAGAAAATTTTTATTATGTATTACATAAATACATACATTTAGTTAATTATAAAATATTTATAATAATTTTTTAATTAATATATGATTTATTTTCAAGTTAAGTAGAAATATTTGTTAGGGGGTAAACTTGCTTAAACTATTTTTTAACATATATGTTAATTATTGAGGTTTATTTTGCAAAAATAATCGGATCATTTTGATCAACTATTATTGCATTTAAATGTAAAAAGGGTAAAAATGTAAATTCATAAGTTTGAGACAGTGGTGGATCCAGGATTTTATCAAGGGTGAGGCCAAATGTGTGAGTTTATTTCAGCCGTGCAGTTTTTACGATTTTAAAACTTGGTTTTGGACATGCAAAACATCTCCAATCAACGCGATTTTTCTTTCATACACTACTTAAGACGTGTAGAATAGCTTGGCAGGAGCGGATCGTCGAAAGGACGCCACACGAAAAAATTCATGAATTTGGAAAACGTAAATCCTCTCTAACGGATCCACAGTATATATATATATATATAGATAGATAGATAGATAGAGAGAGAGAGAGGACAAATTTGCAAAAAGAGAACATGAAAAAACTACCATATTAACTATCTATATTTTTGATGAATATAAAATAAGAGGGCGGGACAAGAGGAAAATATATTATGATGGAGTTTTGAATAGTGTGAGAATAATTTAAATCCAAAAAAACATGTCTCAAGTGAAAGTTGAAATCCTCTTATACCAGAGCTTAAGGCTATCGCCTAAGACCACTAGGCCACGTCTATCTTCATGTTTTTATTTGTACACTACAAGAAAAACGTAGTTTTTTCGTCGGTGACTTTTTCGTCGGCTACTGACCAACGGAAAAAACTATAAAATCAATAAAAGCAGTAAATTAAATATTAGAAAATAATTTATGTTATTCCGTCGGTTAATAATCGACGGAATAACCTAAAATCAATCAAAACTTTCAATCAGATCAGATCCTTCACTTTTTCCCTCTTCTCCCAAAAGAAAACCGTAAAACTCCTCCTCATCCACCACCAACTGTCCTTCTTTCCCTTCGCCTCCGACTCCTCGTGGACCCCCTCCTCGTCGCCATCACCCTCTCTGGCTGACCCCCTCCTCTCGAACCCCCTCCCTCCGGATCCTCTCCCCTGCCGACCCCCTTCTCATCCCTCGCCGATCCTTCTCTCCCATCGCCTTCTCCACGCCGATCCCCCTCTCCTCGCCGACCCCCATCCTCTTCGCCGTCACCTTCCTTAGCGGACCCCCTCCTCTCGAATCTTCCTCTCCCTCTGGCCTCCTCCCTCGCCGATCCCGTTCTCCTCCCATCGCCGACCCTCTTCTCGCCGACACCCCTCCTCTCCCATCGTCGACCCCCCGGTAAGATCTCTCACTCTCTCTGTCTCGCTCTATCTCACACACACACACACACACTCTCTCTCTCTCTCTCTCTCAGCTGCAGTCGATCCCCTCTGCACCATAAATCTTCCGTTGTCTTGGATACGCTGTCGCGGCCTTCTCGAAGCAGGCCGGCTGCCATCCTTGCGGTTGCCGCTGATCAAGGTGCACCCATATCTCCTGCTTCTAGCACACTTTTATTTCGATGTGGTGTTCAAGTTAATTTTATTTCTATATGGTATTTGTGATCAAGAGTTAGAACTGTTGTGCAGTGAATATGCATTTAATGAAGGGATTGGTATTGTGTGTGTAATGTGTATGTGAGTATGTTTGCGTGTGTGTGTGTATATGTTTGTATATGAGAGAGAGAGAGAGAGAGAGAGTGTGTGTGTGTGTGTGTGTGTGTGTGTGTGTTTGCATATGAGTATGTGTGTGTGTGTTTGCGTGTGAGTAGGGGTGTAAATGAGCCGAACTCGAGCCAGCCAAGCTCGGCTCGAGTTCGGCTCGTGGTTCTTTTTGTCGGCTCAAGTCCGGCTCGTTTAGTTAATCGAGTTAGAGATGCTCAGCCCGAGTCCGGCTCGATTAAACATGCCCAGCTCATGTTCGGTTCATTTGTGGCCCATTAACTAAACGAGCCGAGTTCACGAGCCGAGCTCAACTGAGCTCGTTTAGAGCTCGGCTCGTTTTCAGCTCATTTACTCATATTAATAGTATCTTCCAAGAAAAAAACATAATTAACAATAATGCTTAAAACTCAGGGTTTTGAGATATGGAAAAATTAAAAAACATTAACATCTAGAGCATTGAATGGGTCTAAGTGCTGGGTTTTATATTTATCTCAGTACACTTTATATACTGTCATTTAATTGAATTAAGTGTTCTGAGAGTTGTATAGAATCTGCTATATATTACATATTACTGTTTTTTTCAAACCATGTAACCCAGCCGAACCCGAGTCAATACCGAACGAGCCTGGCTGAGCTCGAGTCCGGCTCGTTTAATAAACGAGCCAGGCTTTCTTGCTCGTGTCCGGCTCATTAATAAATGAACCGAATTTGAACGAGTTGATACCGAGCCGAACCTTAATCGAACCCAAGCTGGCTCGTTCAATTACCACCCCTACGTGTGAGTATTTGTGTGTAAGAGAGAGAGAGAGAGAGTACGTTGTTCCCGCCAAAAATTTCTGCGCAGAATAGTCCAAGGTATCAAATGACAGCGATACGCTTAAGGAAATGCGAACCAGTATCTTCCGGCCTGTATTTTGATAAACTCCCAAAGGAGGAACAGCTAAATTCTGATGATATTGGAAGCATCTCGAAAAACCCTTCGATTTGATATATTATGGGCTTCATAATTCATCCGGAATCAAAAGTTATGAGCAAATATGTTGTACACTGTTCCGTGATTAAAAATCAGGAATTACCTCAATGAGGTATCACGTGCTCACACGTGACCAATGGTCACGTGTTGACACGTGATAGTTAAAACAGAAATAAAAATAACGGCTGAAGAAGAACCCAATTAGGGGTCACGTGCTCACACGTGACCAATGGTCACGTGTTGACACGTGACAATTAAAACAGAAATAAAATAACAAATGTCTGAAGAAAATACCTCAATGAGATATCACGTGCTCACACGTGACCAATGGTCACGTGTTGACACGTGATGGTTAAAACTGAAGCATAAATAAACGCGGAGAAAAGAACCAATAGGGGGTCACGTGCTCACACGTGACCAAGGGTCACGTGCCAGCATGTGACAGGCTTTGAAAGCCTTACTGTTTAATAGAATTAAAATTCTAAATTTCTCTAAATCTTTCCAAATAGAATTAAAATTCTAAATTTCTCTAAATCTTTCTAAATTTTTCCAAATGGAAAAGGATTATGGGGACCGTTGGATTAAAAATCCAAGGGTGATTAAATATCACCAATTTATGGAAAAATCTTAGACAAGGAAAGATTTCCCCTAAATCTCACCGAAAATAACAAACAGAATATTTTTGGATTTAAAATCTAACGGTGAATAAAATTCATTGTGTGATCTAAAGGATCATTTTAATTATGAAATCAATTAAAATCTTTCAAAGAAAGATTCACAAAACAAATTGATTCTTTTCTTTCTCCTATAAATAAGAGCCAAGAAGAAAAGAGAGGGGGGAGATTCACAAAACAAATTGATTCTTTTCTTTCTCCTATAAATAGGAGCCAAGAAGAAAAGAGAGGGGGGACTTTTTTTGAGAGAAGAAACAGAGAGATGAGAATTTAATTCTCAAGAGAAAAAAGAAAAGAGGGGAGAATTTAATTCTCAACAAAGAAAACCCTTGGTGAGAAAAGAAAGGGAATCAAAATTTCAAACAGAGAATTTAATTCTCAAAATCTAAGAGTTTAACTCTTCTGCAAAAGAACTTAGTTTTTCCTCTAGTTGAAGATCTGCAGAAGCACATCTCCCCATAGGTTGAGAATTTAATTCTCATCGGGTTGAGATCCTGCCATGTAGATCCAAAACTTAGAGGGGGAATTGAGTTTAGAGAATTTAATTCTCCCAAAACAAATCAGAGTTTAACCCTATATAAGAATTTAATTCTCCCAAAACTATAGGAATTTAATTCCTTCAAGATGGACAGAATTAGGGTTTAACCCTACTTAAGAATTTAATTCTTGCACAATAGGAATTTAATTTCTCCAAAATCATAATTAGGGTTTAACCCTACAGAGAATTCAATTCTTAAAATAAGGAAGACTTAAAAGATCTCTGTGCATGAAAAGAACTAAGGTCACGTGCCTCCACGTGACCCTTGAAAAGATCCCTGAAGAAAAGAAGCTTTGAGGCAATGCCTCACGTGCTCCCACGTGACTCCCAAAACGCAGAAATAAAAAACAAAGGAAATGAAGGTTTTGGGCGCTCTCACGTGTCCCCACGTGACCCCTCAGCAAGTGCTGTAATTATCGATGCATAAATCCCCATCACGTGCCAACACGTGATGCTCTAAAATAAAAATAAAAAGTGTTTAACACTTAATTGCAGAACAAAGAAAAGGGATATGGTCCCGCTTTTGGGCGCTCTCACGTGTGTCATGCCCCACCCCCAATACAGAGAGTATTGTCCGCTTTGGCCGAAACCGCACGGTTTTTCCCTTTAGAGCGAACCGGACCCGACCAGGGGCCACTTCCCAGGAGGTCACCCATCCCAAGACTTCCCCGCCCACTTAACACGACACTTGGCGTGGCACTTTGTTCCGTGTGGCACTTTGCTCCGTGAGCAAGAACCGGGTCCCGACATTCTCCCCACCTTTGAACAATGGTTCGTCCTCGAACCACATACCTACTATTGAGGAACCGGCTCTGATACCATTCTGTCATGCCCCACTCCCAATACAGAGAGTATTGTCCGTTTTGGCCGAAACCGCACGGTTTTTTCCCGCCCACTTAACACGACACTTGGCGTGGCACTTTGTTCCGTGTGGCACTTTGCTCCGTGAGCAAGAACCGGGTCCCGACATTCTCCCCACCTTTGAACAATGGTTCGTCCTCGAACCACATACCTACTATTGAGGAACCGGCTCTGATACCATTCTGTCATGCCCCACTCCCAATACAGAGAGTATTGTCCGTTTTGGCCGAAACCGCACGGTTTTTCCCTTTAGAGCGAACCGGACCCGACCAGCCACTTCCCAGGAGGTCACCCATCCCAAGACTTCCCTGGCCCGAGCACGCTTAACTACGGAGTTCTCAAGCTCTTGTAGTTCCGTTCACTTAAAAAGCGTCTCTGTATTGAAAAGTGGTATCATTTCATTTATAGTACAGATCTGCCCCTTTTCGGAATGTATTCCGAAGAGTCCCCATTGTTCTAAAGTGGGTCCCACGGATTCAAGAGGTGGCCCCCACGGATTCAAGAGGTGGCCCCCGCCCACTTAACACGACACTTGGCGTGGCACTTTGTTCCGTGTGGCACTTTGCTCCGTGAGCAAGAACCGGGTCCCGACATTCTCCCCACCTTTGAACAATGGTTCGTCCTCGAACCACATACCTACTATTGAGGAACCGGCTCTGATACCATTCTGTCATGCCCCACTCCCAATACAGAGAGTATTGTCCGTTTTGGCCGAAACCGCACGGTTTTTCCTTTTAGAGCGAACCAGACCCGACCAGGGGCCACTTCCCAGAAGGTCACCCATCCCAAGACTTCCCTGGCCCGAGCACGCTTAACTACGGAGTTCTCAAGCTCTTGTAGTTCCGTTCACTTAAAAAGCGCCTCTGTATTGAAGAGTGGTATCATTTCATTTATAGTACAGATCGGCCCTTTTTCGGAATGTATTCCGAAGAGTCCCCATTGTTCTAAAGTGGGTCCCACGGATTCAAGAGGTGGCCCCCGCCACTTAACACGACACTTGGCGTGGCACTTTGTTCCGTGTGGCACTTTGCTCCGTGAGCAAGAACCGGGTCCCGACAACGTGTCCACACGTGACCCCCCTTTCTTTAGTGTTTAACACTAATTTGGGGATTATATTTCCAGTGTTTAACATTGATTGTTTCTAGTGTTTAATACTAAATTGAAAATTATATTTCCAGTGTTTAACACTGATTGTCTTTTAGTGTTTAACACTAATTTGAGAGTTCTACCTCCGGTGTTTAACACTGTTGTTCTATAGTGTTTAACACTACTTTTATCCAAATTGGCTAATTTTCTAGAGGCAAAAGTCCCTCCTCCAAATGAATCTCAAAATTGAGGAAATCAAAGACAAAATGTTGCCAAAGCCCCCAAACCTCTGTTTAGCACTGCTGAATGATGATGGGCTGAACCCAGACAAATGTCTAATGGCCCAAAGGGCCAATATTTCAAACATTATTGGACTTAGCCCAAACTGGCCATAAGTCCTCAAATTATCTTGAACTGAACACATCTTCTCTTACAACCAACTCATTGGTTCAAGGGTACATCTCTGAACTCCTCTGATATTTGTCGTTGTAATCCTTCAACGTCTTCAGAGAGGTGATGGGTCCCGACAGCCATGCATTCAATGGACCACTATGTCCCTAAACTGGAACAATAGAGCCCAAATGCTCTTTTGTCGGATCTAAACGATCCTGTTAAGTTGATCTTAGTCTCAAACTGGACTAACGTATCCTTAACAAACGTTTAAGTTGATTTTAGTCTCAAATACGGCCAACGTATCCTTAAACACAACCCCCAAACCCAAATCTAAGATAATACGGATTTGGACTAGTCCACGCCCTACGGGTGACGACATAACTCAGTCTCCGTATACAATCCACAGGCAACCACAAACAAAACAAACACCCATGACACGAAGTGACCATCTGGAGAAGGAGAAAGTTGTTACCGCGATGCGGTAGCGTAATAAACTGCAGGGGCTTGCGCCTGCAGGGAAGAGCGTCCCCACAATAAAAAACCTCTCAAACGAGGGGGAATCTGATGAAGTCTGCTACATCGGCCGCATCTGTTTAAACCTTCGATACATGGTGCCATAAATCAACTTGGCATCTTCGGAGAGGTGGACGGATAGCACCAATTAGCATCTGCCCCGAATATCAGGCAAGATAGTCCGTTTTGGCCGCCATTCGGAGGGGAACAGATTCTGGCACGCCCGGTGGGACCTTTTCCTCTTTCCACTCCACACTTCGTGTGTCGTATTCGCGAACGAATCGCGGTTTGTTAATGGTTGCCTTTGGATTCTAAATTACTAAGATTTGGTCTTTTGCCTGGCGCAGAAATCAAGCATCGATGGCCTCTACCTGTTCGAAGTGCTCTAACTGCAGCTGCAGCTCGCGTCCGGCCTCAATTGGGGGCATAACCTACGGGCCCCAAGCGGCCTCTTTGTTCACAATGCCCGTGGAGCAGATTACTCAAGCCACCACAGGGCTGTTTTTCGGAACCATGTTTCCGCCAACAAGCTTCAGCACCCCTGTGCCCGTGACAAAAGCTCCTAAGAAGTCGGTCTTCGATCGAATTACAGTTACTGCAGCCCCCCTCAACGGGTTGCCCAACACCAGTGTCTCGGTCTTCTCTAGACTAGGCCAAAACTCCTGCGGGCCCATAATGAAGCTTGAAGTCCCAGAAAAGGTTATTCCAAAAGGAGTATCCAAACCTGCTCCCGAAGTCGTCAAGGCGGCTTCTCCGGTTAAGAGATCAGTCTTTACAAGACTGACCATCCCAAATCCCACTCCTGCTCCTGCTGCTTAAAAGATATCAATCTTCAATAGGCTGACGCCGGCAACAGCCCCATACCTGAACAGGGGGCGAGAAGAAGCTGTTTCTGTTTCTGAACCAATACCGACGACTCTTCGCGCCCGACGTCGCCATTGGCGACGAGTAAGGAAGGCAGGGGGCAACTCCCCCTTGGGGCTAACTCCACCGGCTCCAGTGGTGGAAGTCAACGCTGCTGTTCCAACTGGGAACAACTTTGAACTGCTGAGGAGGGTACGTAAGAAATCTCCAACCGTTACACTGAAAAGATCTCCTCCACCTGCGGAGAAAGTTCCGGAAACGAAGCAGGAACAACCCCCTCAACGGCTGTCCTCAAAAATTTATAAAGTTTGGCGGAGAGTTCAAGACTCCGTAATTGACCCAGATCGCTCTCGTCAACAGAAAAAGGCGAAAGTGGAAAAAGAAAAAGGCCGCCCGATCAAACAGGAAAGGATGACAGTCACCAGGGTGCCCAAAGCAACGGCCCCCTCAACTTCTACGGCCCATAAGAGAAGAAGGCCAGAAAAAGTCCCTACGCCGACGATGAATATCAAAAGTGGTGAACCCAAACGCCCTAAGTCAGGGGGCATTGTAGTTCATACCGTCTACGTGGCGTCTGGTAAAGAGGACAGTCGCATATCTACGGGTCATCGACCGCTTACGCGATAAATGACCAAAGCGCAGGAGCAGCAGCAGAAGCTCCAAGAGATGATGAACGCTATGGCCGCACTTACTGGGCCAAAAGAAAACCCTGAAAGGTCCTCGAATGAACGCCAAGAGGAAGAAACTGACGCCGAATTCCTTCGTCGAATATTGGAAAAGAAGGACAAAGAGGCTGCTGAACAAGCAGCCAACATACAGCGTATGGGCCTCCTGTTCCAAGACATGGTGGGGATGATGATCCAACAAGATCCTCCGGCCGAAGATCCCCCGATCGTCCTTGGAGACGATAGGGGAGAGACATCAAATCCTCCGCCAGCTCTGTCGACGGCTAAGGAGGATACAATCTCCAAAGCTGATTTGGACGAGTACATAGCCCAACAAATACGGGTTCATCATGCGATTGAAGCAGCCGGCCAGATCGTAAAAACAGGACGGCCGTATCCAAGTTGGTACGATCAAATCAAGTATCCGCCGGGTTACACAATTCCCAAGTTCCATGTCTACAAAGGGACGGGCAATCCTCACCAGCATGTTGCCCAGTTCATGGCACTCTGCGGCAACACCGGCGGTGATGACAAGCTTTTGCTTCGCCAGTTCGTTGGAAGTTTATCAGATACGGCGTTCGAGTGGTACTCTGAGCTCCCGAACGACTCTATCAAGACCTTCGTGGAGATGGAACTGTTGTTTACTCATCGTTTTGCAAGTGCCAGTGAACGCACCCCGATGACGGCACTGATTAACGCTAGGGTAAAGCCAGGCGAGACATGGGTTCAATATGCTATACGGTGGCGGAACTTATGGTCGAAGTGTGAGCAGCGCATTGAATAAGCTCCCGCGGTGGGTATGTTTGTGGGAACCCTTGATCCGCAAGCAACCATCTCGCAATTTATGATGTTTTTCAAGCCGACTACCTTCCAGGCCTTGATTGACAAGCTAGCACAAATGGATCAGATGGGCCATAAACCCCCTCTTCCAAAGCCGGACTCCCGAAATGACAAGGGGAAGGGAAAAGCGATCGTTGTCGCTAATGCTCAACAACAACCGAGCAACTCGAAGCCGATTGTTTGTCAAAATAATATGCTCCCGTACGTAGCCTTGAGGAGAGGCTAGGACGTTCTTACTCTTTTTCCCGAGATAAAACGAGAAGATTATTCGAGCTAGCGTTGCGCAACCGACTCATAAATCTGCCGGATCCAAAACGTCCGTCGCAACCAAATGATGTTAATGAGCCCAACTACTGCCCTTATCATCGAGTACTGGGTCATCCGATCGAAGATTGCTACGTCTTCAAAAATTGGCTTGAAGACCAGTACCGACAGGGCAAGTTCACGTTATCTGACAAATGGAAGGTGAATCCCCCACAGCCCCACACCTCTAAGGGGATGAATGCGCCGGGGGCAACATGCTCCGTCATTGAAGAAGCTCCTTGGGAGGTTGTACTATCAGCTAAGACAAAGAGAATGTTGAACGATCTTCAGACATGCCCAGCAATCAAGTGGAAGAACCCGTTGGAACCGCAGGTCATTGAGGGGATGTTGAAGCCACGTACAACTCCAAAGACCGATGGTGGTGGCCCAAGCATTCACGACCAACCGTCGAAGTCTTCAAAGAAGAAGAAAAAGAAATCCAAGAAGCCCGTGAAGCCTGGCGACAAGCACACGGACTTGCAAAAACAAATTGAGGCGCTGGAGGAATACAACCAGAAGGCACGGACTCCCATTACATTCCAAGAGTTCCTCAATCATGTCTTTCAAGAGGAAGATGAAGGAGAAAGTTCATCTGATGAATCTGAAGAATATGCGGCGAGCTGTCATGTGATTTCCCATTCGTTCATGGACGATGAGGAGACTCCTTGTACTGAAACCTTGGGGGCAGACCCTGAATCAAAAATTCTGGAGCCATCAGATGAAGTAATTGACGCATTCCTTAATGAAGCTCGATTGAAAAGTAAAGCTGATCGAGAACGTGAGACGGCTGTATTTGAAAGGGCCAAGCGCCAGCGACTTGATGAAAGAGCTGAGACGATCCCGCTGGAGCAAAATACCTTCACTACCGACAAAAGCAAATTCAAGATGAGGAAAAGGTTTGCTAAGGCCATATCAATGGGCATGAAGCTACCATCCTCTGAAGAGAACATTACTGGTGAAGCGGAAATGCACCCCTCCTATTGCTTATATCATCGGAAGATTTCGCACCCTACTGAAGAGTGCAAAGCTTTCGATAGATGGTGGCAAGGATATGTTGCTCATCGACAACATTTTAAGCGGGAGAAGCGCAAAACTCGTCGGGAGCGGAAAAATACGACCGAAGAGCTCAACAGAACTACCGGCAATTGTCGCATGGTTAGCACCGGTGGGTCACAAGTGCCTACATTCGGGAGCGATTCTGAAGAGGAGCTGGAACTTGCCCCTCTCTTTAAAGAGTCCACTTCGGGAAAAGAAGAAGAGCTGAAGGTTTGCGAAAATATCTGGTTGCGTAATCGGACGCTGCCCGAAAAGAATCTCGGACCCTCAAATGGGAAAGATAAGGGGAAAGAAAAGGTCTCTGAAGATATCGTCTTAGATGACCAAGTGGTGGAGGAGCTAAGTGCCAAAGACCCACCGAAGAGGAATAAGGTGGATTACAACGTCTTAGCGCATCTGAGAAATCTACCCTCACAGCTCAGCATTCTTGACGCCCTTTTTGCTATCAAAGGAGGCGAGAGATGCGTTAATCAAGGCATTACAAGATCCGGAACAATTCCAAGCTTTCCTTGCTGAAGAAAAGATGAAGGATGAATTGGAGGAAGTGCACACTGTCGATGTCGCTTTTGGTGATGAAGACCTTCTCCTTGGGACGTGCGAACACAATCGCCCCCTCTATGTCTCAGGATACTGCCACGACATAAAGATAGGCAAAATCCTGATCGACAATGGATCTTCCCTTAACCTCCTCAATGTGCGGGTGTTAAAAGAAATCTGCATGAGCGTCCAACGCCTTGCTCGGGACAAGATCACTATCTCCGGGTTCGACTCCCAGTCATCAAGAACTCTTGGGTCTGTGATACTGACGCTACGCTTCGGGCTACTCGTCACGGACATTAAGTTCCATGTCATAGACTCCAAGACATACTACAACGCTTTGCTCGGCCGACCGTGGTTACACGAGTACAACATCATCCCTTCTACACAACATCAGTGTATGAAGTATTCTAAGGATAGTCTCGAGTATACCGTGGCGGGAGAACTGAACCCGTTCTCTGTGAACGAGGTCCGCAAATATGAAGATGCCAAATACTTCTTACCGGATTTCGAAGACACGGAGAGGTGTCACAAGCCGGAGAATAAAGCTAATGCCACCATCCCTGTCTTCGGCAGTGATACCGAGGAGGAAGAGGAGATAGTTTATTCGGGTCCGCCCCAATACAACAAGCTGGGACCATCTGCTCCTACGTTGATCTTTGGTAGTGACTCGGAAGATGAAGTCCATGCTGTATTCCCTGCTCGACCTTCAATACAAACGTCCGCCGACGAAGAGCAAAGTCTACAAGTCGCCATGGTGCCGTTTAAACACTGTAAAGAACTGGATGCACTTGATATTTACAATGTAGAAAAGCTACAAACGTTCTATATCCCTCCCAGACGAGAAAGCGAAAAAGCAATTCTATTCTACCGCTTTGAAGAAACTAGAGTGGAGAAAGAAATCTGGCACGGGGCGGATCCTACGCTGGACAGGCTTCAGCCCATCCGTCTACCCAGATATTATACGGAAGGTTTGAAGAAGCTGCTAAAACGCCAGGGGATATCCTTCAAGCAGACCGTTCGAAAAGCCAAGTTCTACGACAAAGTTTGGAACGTTCCCGGGACTCAACGCAAACTGCCTAATGGGAGAATGGAAACAATCGGGCTTGGATACATCCGGTCAAAGAAACGGGAGCTACTACACGGTTGCTACGTCGTATATGACTTCGATGAAGAAGCAGATGCTCAATGGAAGGATGCTAATCCTGAACCAGTAAAAGTTCCAGACAAAAAAGTGCCCAATCCGTCGTTCGAAGAACAAATGGACAAACTTATAAGGGAAGCTGGTCAAAAAGTCCGAGATGACCACAATCGCGAGATGGCCATTTACGAGAAAGCCAAAACGCAACGCCTCCTTCAACAGGCCGTCAAAGATGAAAGTGCCGCCCCCTGTCAACCTGTTATAAAAAAGGCTCGACGCAGAGACAGAAATAAGTCGAGAGGCCAAAAAGGCGCTCAACAGCAACAAAGCGGGGCTAAGAAGCCATGCAAGCGGGAGTCGAGCGTTATTGATCTATCCCTCATGAAGAAAATGGGTCGAGCATACTCGTTTCCTCGGGACAAGACGAAGAAAATACTTGACCTCGCTCTAAAACATCAGATGCTTACACTGCCGGAGTCTAAACACCCCGACCAAGCAGGCGGGGTCTCACACCCAGACTATTGCTTTTATCACCGAGTGGTAGGGCATCCTCTCGAAGACTGCTTCACCTTCAAGAATTGGGTCGAAGATCAGTATCAGCTTGGCAAGTTCGCTCTGTCCGACAACTGGAAGGTAGCGCCACCACAGAAGCACGAACCCAAGGCCACGGAAGAAGAACCAGTTCCACATTGGGAGTGGGAGCGAATTCGTACTTGTCACGTGATAACAATATTAAAAGAAAAGCCCGAGAACATGGATGACCTTCCCTGGTGCTTCGAAAATAGCAACGATGAGGTGATCTCAGAGTTTCCACCAGCGCCGAAAGAGCTGGAAGATGGAATCCATACCACGGCGGATAACCTCAAGAAAATTGAGCTGGGAACGGCGAACGACCCGCGACCGACATTCATTAGCGAGCTACTGTCTGAAGAGAAGGTGGCTTCATTAAAGGACCTGCTTATGCAGCATAAAGATTGCTTCGCATGGAACTATTCCGAAATGCCGGGACTGGATCCAGAAATTGCTGTGCACAAATTGGCGATATCCCCGGACGTCAAGCCGGTCAAGCAGGCACCAAGAAGAATGCGGCTCGAGCTTGAAATGAGCATTAATGCCGAGGTCAAGAAGCTGATCGACTCTGGCTTTATCCAGGAGGTTCAATATCCTGAATGGATCGCCAACATCGTCCCCGTAATGAAGAAAAATGGGACAGTGCGCATATGCGTGGACTTCCGGGATCTTAATAAAGCTTGCCCGAAGGACGATTTCCCAGTGCCAGTCACCGAACTGATGATAGACAATACGTCCACTCACGAGGTTTTCTCCTTCATGGACGGCTCGTCAGGATATAATCAGATAAAAATGCATCCCGAAGACCAGAAGCACACCGCCTTCAGGACTCCTTTGGGTATATTCTGCTATAAGGTGATGCCCTTCGGTTTAAAGAATGCCGGTGCCACCTACCAAAGGGCCATGACGAAGATCTTCGATGACCTTATACACGAAACCGTCGAATGCTATATCGACGATCTCGTGGTTAAAAGCAAATCATACGAGGAACATCTCGAGCATTTGAAGACCGTATTTCAACGCCTTCGGCAATACAACTTGAAGATGAACCCTCTCAAGTGTGCATTCGGAGTTTCCTCGGGCAAATTCCTGGGATTCATCGTCCGACACCGAGGTATTGAAATATATCCGTCAAAGATCAAGGCGATCATGGAAATGCCTCCGCCAAGGACTCTCAAACAGCTGCGGTCTCTCCAAGGGAAGCTCGCGTATATACGGCGATTTATAGCCAACCTTTCAGGAAAGTGCCGTCCTTACAGCCACCCGATGAAGAAGGGAACCCCGTTCGTCTGGGACCAAAAATGCCAAAGCACGTTGGACGAGATCAAACGATACCTGTAGAGCCCGCCGGTGTTGGCTGCTCCGGTCAAGGGAAAGCCACTCATTCTTTATACAACCGCTCTCGAAGGTTCCTTAGGTGCATTATGGGCACAGGAGAACGATCAAGGGAAAGAAAGACCACTCAACTACTTAAGTCGAGTTCTACTGGGGGCAGAAAGAAACTACTCCCCCATTGAAAAACACTGCCTAGCGTTGATCTTTGCGATAACAAAGCTCATACACTATGCGTTGGCGCATGAGGTCCGTCTCATTTCAAAGGTGGACCCTCTTAAATATTTAATGTCAAAGGCCATATTGACGGGACGACTCGCTAAATGGGCCCTGCTCTTGATGGAGTTCTCGATAACGTATCAACCTCTCAAGGCAGTGAAAGGCCAGGCCATCGCCGACTTCCTCGCCGAGCATCCGATACCCGCCGATTCTCCTTTGAATTGCGATCTTCCAGACGAACATGCGTTTGATGCGATTGACGGTAATGATACCCGATGGGAGCTTTATTTCGATGGAGCATCTTCCATGAAGAAGCGCAAACAAAGTACCCCTATAATCAAATCGGGGGTAGGACTCATCTTTGTAACTCCACAAGGAGGGATAATGCGCTTTGCTTTCTCCCTAACAGAGCCGAGGACAAATAATGAAGCCGAATACGAAGCTTTGATAGCAGGCCTCGAGATCGCCATCAACATGGGAATTGAAAACCTCCTCATATACGGAGACTCCCAGCTGGTCGTTAGTCAAGTAAACGGCGACTATCAAATATGCAAACCAGAGTTGATGAAGTACGGAGAGAAGGTGCAGTAACTGTTGACCCAAATCCCTTCCTATACTTTAGAAAACATACCGCGCGCGGAAAACAGCAAAGCGGACGCGTTGGCCAAGCTCGCTAAGGAACTGGCTGATGAGAACCTCGATGACGTAAGAATCGTGGTACAAAGCCGTCGGGTACTCGCACCGGCAGAAATATCTCCAGAATCATCCGAGGAAAAGGAAGCAACCGAGCAAATGGCTATGCAAATAAAGGACCAAGAGAAGGCTGAAGATTGGAGAGAAGTCTTCATAGACTACTACAAATCCCGTCGAACGCCTGAAGATGCGTCCTCAAGACATCAGCTTATGAAACGAGCTCTGTCTTTCGCCTTCGTCAACGATACTCTGCACAAGGGGTCATTTGATTCTTTGTGGTTGAGATGTCTGGGACCTGACGAAGCGAAAAGTGTCGTTCAGGAAGTTCATGACGGACTCTGCGGTTCTCACCAAGCAGGCCCAAAGATGAAGTTGAAGATCAAACGGATGGGCTACTACTGGCCCACGATGATTCAGGACTGCCTTGAATATGCGAAGCAGTGCCACTCATGCCAAATTCATGGGGACTTCATCCACCAGCACCCAAATCCTCTCCATCTAATGGTGGCTAGCTGGCCATTCGAAATGTGGGGAACTGACATAGTCGGCCACATCGAACCAGCATCGTCTAGAGGACATCGATTCATCCTGGCGACAACTGACTACTTCTCCAAATGGGCAGAGGCAGTACCGCTGAAGGAAGTGAAGACGGAGAATATCCTCCACTTCTTCAAGACGCACGTCATATATCGGTTTGGAACTCCGCGACGGATCATCTCCGATAACGGGCCAGCTTACAAAAGCCACAAGATCAGTCGCTTCGCGCAACAGCACAATATAGACTGGAGATATTCCTCGGTTTATAATCCACGAGCTAATGGTCTAGCTGAGGCCTTCAATAAGACCATAACAAAGATTATGAAGAAGACAGTGTCCCGAAAGAAGAAGGACTGGCATGAAAGACTGCAAGAGGCTCTTTGGGCGTATCGAACTACGTTCAAGACAGCCACAAGCACAACGCCATATGCGCTGGTATTCGGTACAGAAGCAGTACTTCCCCTTGAGATAAAGTTACCCTCTCTACGAGTGGCAGTCCACTACGAGCTGACAGACGAGGAAAATGCTCACCTTCGGCTTGAGGAGCTGAATGCCCTTGATGAAACCCGGCTCATAGCGCAACAAAATCTGGAGGCCTATAAAGCAAAGATGACGCGCTCATATGAAAGATTGATCCGACCGAGGACATTCCGCCAAGGCGAACTCGTGCTAGTGGTCAAGAGGCCTATGATCCCCAATCGCGCCAAGCGGGGAAAATTCGAGCCGAACTATGAAGGCTCGTACATCATAGACAAGGTCTACCAAGGTGGAGCCTATCTACTCATGGATATGCACGGTGAAAGGCCTTTCAGGCCAATAAACGCAGAGGAGACCGAGGTTTTGAGAGAGGCAAGGTCCTTCATCTCAAACTGGTGACTCCTAAAGAAATACTACGCTTAATAAGCCATAACATAGGTCAACGATAGACGACGACGACTATGTCCGCTCGCTATCTTCTTAAGCTCAAATTTTATAAGCGGTAGCCAACCCTCTCAACACCGGACCGAAACGTCCCTAAACTAATGGCGGACCGAAACGTCCTTAAACTAATGGCGGACCGAAACGTCCTTAAACTATTACCGCGACATCTTCAGGCTGACAAGATAAATAAAAGAAGAAAAAAAATAATAAACGGTATGTCCATAAGCAAAATGGGCACGGATGAAAACCCGAAAGGGCTCCGTGGGTAAAAACAGCAGGACTACCGGCGAGTGTTCGTGAAAACCCGAAAGAGCGCGACCTCGTAAAAAATATATAAAAATAAAAAGAATAAAAAAAAACGGTATGTCCATAAGCAAAATGGGCACGGATGAAAACCCGAAAGGGCTCCGTGAGTAAAAACAGCAGGACTACCGGCGAGTGTTTGTGAAAACCCGAAAGGGCGCAACCTCGTTAAAAGACACTTATAAGGTCCTCTCGACCTTGTAAGGAGAAACCACCCGCGTGAGATCCTTACGACTCACAAGGGAGAAATACACTTAGGGATTCCCACGATTCCTAAGGAGAAAATACACTTGCGAGATCCTCACGACTCGTAAGGAGAACTCTCTTATGGGACCCTCACGGCTCATAAGATTTGAAAGTCTTAAGTTACAGAGACCTAAACCTGTGCTTAAGAAACCTCCACAACCTTTGATTTTGCCCTACAAATGGTTCAATACTGACCCTTGTATACAATCCACGGGCGCGAATAAACATTTCCCTAACCAAGTTTCATCCATGATTGGGGATATGTGCGCATGATGAACAACCCTTATAAGTCCTCTCGACTTGCAAGGAGAAAACCCTCTTGTAGGATCTTTACGACTTACAGAGGAACAAACACTTAGGAATCCTCACGATTCCTAAGGAGAAAATACACTACAAGATCCTCACGATTTGTAGGGAGAAATACATTTGTGAAACCCTTACGGCTCACGAAGTCGAAAGCCTTAGTCGACAGGACCTTAATACTGATCGCTAAGCCACCTTTGTTTGACATCGACAGAGGCAGATGATGATTCGATCCTGGCAATATCCCAGCTGTAGCGGTGCTGATGCCGAAATCGGTGTCTAATTTCAGGTTTACGGCGGAAAGCCAGTAGGCCGCACATGCATGCGAAATAGCCGAAACGATGGGGCAACTTGCAATAAAAAGCAGCAAGTAAAATGTATGCATGCAAAATAGCCGAAATGATTGGGCAACTCGCAATAAAAAGCAGCGAGTGAAAACAAAATAAACAGCCGAAATGATTGGGCACTGCGAGAAATAGCCGAAATAATTGGGCAATCACAACCTTCGCGATATAAAAGCTGAAATGATAGAGCATCGCGGAAATAAAACAAAAAAAATGATGATAAAACTTTGGCCCTACAGTTGAGATCAAATCGATCCATGTATACAATCCAAGAGCGCAAACGAAGAGGGAACCATACTTTCCCAACAGGCTCCGCCAGAAAACGAAGCCAAATCTCGACGGTTCATCCCAACTCCGAAGAAACCAGTGTCTTCAGCAAATACCTCAACTCAGGGAAACAAACAATCCTTGATGAGAGCCTCCTGATCCGTGTCGACTCGCAGAGCAACCAGTGCCTCCGTGGGAAATTCTCGACTCATTTCAACACCAGGGAAACAAATAATCCTTGGCAAATACCTCAACTCAGGGAAACAAACAATCCTTGATGGGAGCCTCCTGATCCGTGTCGACTCGCAGAGCAACCAGTGCCTCCGTGGGAAATTCTCGACTCGTTTCAACACCAGGGAAACAAATAATCCTTGGCAAATACCTCAACTCAAGGAAACAAACAATCCTTGATGAGAGCCTCCTGATCCGCGTCGACTCGCAGAGCAACCAGTGTCTCCGTGGGAAATTCTCGATTCGTTTCAACACCAGGGAAACAAACAATCCTTGATGAGAGCCTCCTGATCCGCGTCGACTCGCAGAACAACCAGTGTCTCCGTGGGAAATTCTCGACCCGTTTCAACACCAAGGAAACAAATAATCCTTGGCACCAGGGAAACAAATAATCCTTAGCAAATACCTCAACTCAGGGAAACAAACAATCCTTGATGAGAGCCTCCCGATCCGCGTCGACTCGCAGAGCAACCAGTGTCTCCGTGGGAAATTCTCGATCCGTTTCAACACCAGGGAAACAAATAATCCTTGGCAAATACCTCAACTCAGGGAAACAAACAATCCTTGATGAGAGCCTCCTGATCCGTGTCGACTCGCAGAGCAACCAGTGTCTCCGTGGGAAATTCTCGACTCGTTTCAACACCAAGGAAACAAATAATCCTTGGCACCAGGGAAACAAATAATCCTTAGCAAATACCCCAACTCAGGGAAACAAACAATCCTTGATGAGAGCCTCCTGATCCGTGTCGACTCGCAGAGCAACCAGTGTCTCCGTGGGAAATTCTCGATTCGTTTCAACACCAGGGAAACAAATAATCCTTGGCAAATACCTCAACTCAGGGAAACAAACAATCCTTGATGAGAGCCTCCTGATCCGCATCGACTCGCAGAGCAACCAGTGTCTCCGTGGGAAATTCTCGACTCGTTTCAATACCAAGGAAACAAATAATCCTTGGCACCAGGGAAACAAATAATCCTTGGCAAATACCTCAACTCAGGGAAACAAACAATCCTTGATGAGAGCCTCCTGATCCGCGTCGACTCACAGAGCAACCAGTGTCTCCGTGGGAAATTCTCGACTCGTTTCAACACCAGGGGGAAAAATAATCCTTGGCATCAGGGAAACAAGTAATCCTTGGCAAATACCTCAATTCAGGGAAATAAACATCCTTGATGAGAGTCTCCTGATTCGCGTCGGCTCGTAGAGAAACCAGTATCTCCGCGGGAAAATTCCCTATTCGTCTCAACTTGCAAGATGAAGCCTCAGGCAGTAGGGACTAAAAAAAAACTTGCTTCCTGAACAATAGGACCCTGCAAGTCGATCTAAAACGGTCTCTTGCATACTATTCACGGGTCTCACTCTCCAAAGTCGAGTTTCGACAAGGAGGGAAACAACCGCTTACGGGTCCTCTCGACTCGTAAGAGGGAAAAATTCTCTTATAGGATCCTTACGACTTATAAAAGAAAACACACTTAGGAATCCTCACGATTCCTAAGGAGAAACCCCCACCTACGAGATCCTCTCGATCCGTAGGGAGAAAATTCTCTATGAGACCCTCACGGCTCATGGAGTTGAAAAGTCTTAGGCGGCTGATCTGAACCTACGGCCTAAGCCATCGCTATCTCGTGAAGAAATCAAGATGCTTACTCTATTATCTGCTAATTGTGACAGCATGCTGATAATAAGAAAGGAAAAAAGCAAAGAAATAGTACAAGACATTGCAAAGAAAAATGTGTATCTTTATTGAATGTAATCAAGTACAAGATGAAGCGTACAAAATATTGAAGAATGGCTACATATTATTTAAAAGGAAAAATGCTACAAGTATCTAGATACAAGGAGAATTACTGGGAAGGAAGCGTCTTGCATAGCTCTAGCAATTGTTCGCGCACTTCCTTCCCCACTTTCTCCTGATCGGCCACCACCGCCAACTCCGCCTCCACTCGGGTCCGTTGCTGCAAGACAGATGCAAGCTGCTCCCTGATGGCCTGATGAGCAGCTTCGCGGCCTGGGGTATCACGCTCGGTTACATCAAGCTTTCGCTTCAAGTTTAGCCCATGGGAGATGCGCTCTAGGAGACCCTCAAAGATAGCCTTCACTTGGGCAGCATTCGCCTCAACCTCAGCACGCAAACGGGCCGTCTCGCTCGAGGTCTCTTGGCATTCCCTTAGCTTTAAAGCTGCTTCTTGTTCCAAGTGGTGGATGTAAGAAGCGCTTTCCGTGATCCATGCCGCTCTTTCATTGTTCGCGGCTAAAGTCTCGGGGGAGAGATGCATCGACTCCAACTGATGCAGGCGAGCCTCGATCTCCATACAATGGTTAACCCAAGATGCGATGATGCCTTCGTCATGGAAATTCACGAGTATCACCAGCATCGGGTTAACCGCCGTAGCGAAATCCGCAGCAGGCGTAGGGGTCTCGACGTCGAGCTCCTCAACGTAGTCGCTCAACATACGCAAGCTGTTCGCGGCGCCTTTCGAAGATGGATGTCTCAGGAAAGGGCCTGCCGACATTATGATGCGAGATTCAAAGGGCGCCGAGACCGGAACAACAGCTGAAAAGAAACAAGATATGATCAGATAACAGTTCAAAAAAAACGGGGGAGTTATCAATGTGATAGTCGCTGTACCAGCTGAGGCGGGTGGCAAGGCCGGAAAGGTCGGTGGTGCAGCCGATCTTTCATCCCCTCCTTCGATTTGTAGCATTGCAGTCGGAAAAAAGAAGAAGAAAAAGTTAGAAGTAATTCCATCAATGAAAAAGAAAGATATCAATGGAAACCATACTTACCAGCGCCACCGGAAGAAGAAGCGAGTTCAGATGGGAAGGAGAAGTGTGAAAGTAACACTTGATATAGATGATCAAAGAGCACTCCTGAAAAGACATAACAAGTACGACTTTAGTACATAAATTATACGTCTGAAAGATAAGATTAATAAATTGCAAACTCATACCTTCCAACATCTTCGATGGTATGAAAGAGGGTTGAGAGGTGACCACCGCCAAGGCAGTCGTTGAAGGCGCTTCCTCGAGCAGTGGGGCATCGGCGCTGGCTGCACCTGCGTTACGAAAATGTGAACTTGTCAGAAAGGATTGTAAAATAAAGAGGACAGTAACTTGGGATTTACCTGACGAGCTGCCGGCCGAAACGGAGGCGACTCCCTCCTCCATCGACATGAGGCCACCACCCGTGGCCTCGTCACCCGACTCAATAGGGACCGTTGTCATGCTCGCAAGACCTGGAGACGGCGGGGGACCATAGGCGGGAAGGGCTATGACTGGAGCATTACCAGATTCCTGAGAAAGTGCGGTTGGCTCGTCTTCAGGAATCATGTTCACCTCACCCGTTACTCCCTCGGGCTCGGCAATCATGGTTGCCTCGTCCACCGTCACCACGAGGTCGCCGGCCTCAAGCGCCTCGTCCACCACTACCCTGGGCTCAATTATAACAATCATTTCATCTGCCGCCACTTCAGGCTCGGCATCAATGACCTTCTCGGCTACGGATACCTCAGCCTCCGGCTCAGGCTCCATTACCCCAGCGACGTTGCCCACCGTCGGCTCAAGTTCGGCCGGTGCCTCCCCCCTGCCTCCTCGGGTTCGATAGTCTCTGCCTCCCCCTCGGTCAGATTTGGCCCTGCAAGATGAGATGCATAAGAACCGGCGAGTTTACAATTTTTACAAACAAAATTCTAAAAAAAATATTACCTGAGGTGGACTTCTCGTTAGCCTCCCTATTGGCGCGAATCGCCTGTCTATGGGCTGTAGACAGGGCGACCGGGGACTCTTCTGAAGGGGTGTCGGCACGAGGAACGGTGCCTGGACCCGCTCCAACGGCCAAGGCAACCCTGCGTGCCTTTGCTTCGCGCCTCGACCGCTTCCTCTCCTCCCGGGCCGTCACGATGGACCTCTTTGACGCTTCCTTCATCAAAGCGTCATCGTCCTCATTCAAGGATGCCTCCAGAGCCTTTAAGGCATCTCTCATCGACTCTTCGAGACGGACCTCCTGCGGTAGCCCAGAGGGAGCAGGAACATCGGCAGCTGGCAGAGAAGTTGTGTCACTTGGCGGGAACGGCATCGAGATTTCTGCGATAAAAAAGGGAGAGGTTAACTTGACCATAACACAAGGAAAACGAAAATTTGATGAATTGAAACTTACTAAGGCCTAAAGACGCTCTGAGACATTCCTCCTCTTGGAAAGTCTCGAGGGAAGCGGCAATGGCTTCTTCATCAGTGATGCCTGTTGGAAGAAAAGAAAAAAAAAACGTTAGTCAAAGGCAATGAGGAGGGTATGATACAATAAAGAAAATGTGACTGGTAGTTACCTGATTGCGCAAGCTTAGCTAGCCACGCGTCACGATTTTCCAACCACGCTGAAGTTTCGAGAGCGGCCTCCAAGTCTGTATCATCCGGCGGCGGCATGACTAATCCCTCGTTGGTCCCATATTCGCTCAGGCCCTCGGCATAGGGAGCGTGGGGTTCCTGACCGAACGCGACGTCTGCAGCGAAGAACGACTTCTTTTTCTTCTACCCTCCGACCCTAGGTGCACGTGGGATCGACTTACGCTTAGCAGCCACCTTGGGACGGCGGGTCCCGATGTCTGCACCCACCCCAGACTCCGGCGAGGCTACAACCACTGTCTCCACTGGAGCACAGGGCGCTGGAGCTGCATCTGTAATATCGGAGAGCGGCAATCCGTGCGGAGGACTTTGCGCACGCGATGGCCCGGTTCTAACATCTTTTAGAGGGGCAACTACCGGAGTCCTAGCAACCAAAGGAGTGTTGCGGTCGCTGCCTGGAGGCGCACCCTTACGGTCGACCAGCAGTCGCCTTTCCTCCTTTATAACGGCTCATGTTGCATGATTGTACCATTCTTTGTATATGTTGAGGAGTCGTGGAGCGCAAGCCGGCGCACTGATAAAAAAATGAGAACCCGTATTTAGGCGCATGAAATGATGCAGCGCGTTCTCCATCCCTTCTTCAATGGCAGCGGGTTCCAGCAGGAAAGATTCCAAGGGGACCCCTTGATCGTAGCCCTGTTGTTGGGCGAAACGATGCGGGTTATATCTCATGAAAATCGCCGCACCATTCTGCCTGAAGACTAGGAAGCCCGGTCTAATAGAATATTAGTGAAGGGTCTCTCGGGCTGTCAAAACTGAGGTTCCATCCTTAAAAAAGTCTTGTAATGGTCGCACCGCAGTGGTGGACGCCTTTCCAATAGTCAACACCTTGTCAATAAAGGACATCCAGGCTCCAACGGTGTGAGAGCGAAGGAGTAAACCCCTGGCGTTCCGTGGTGATGGGGTCACAATTGATGCGCCGATCAGCTATATAATGCGAGGGAAACCACACTTGTCGAAGAACGAGGGCCTTTTGTGCATGCCGAAGACACCCGCCGTGTGTAGCTCGAGCCACGATACAAAGTAGTGCATCGGGAAGACCACGTGCATTACCCCGGGCTCACTAGCATCCGCTGCTCGACGGAGGCCATGATATAGGTGTGCCAAGCCGGCGATCCCAACGGCCACCTTTACCCCGATGGACATCCGGTGGGCTGGGTAAAAGACAGAGGGCCGCATACGGTGAGAGTGCACTGGGATCGCAAACCAACTCAGCCACAACCCGAGAAATCCTAAGAAAAAGGCCTCCTCGTCCATCCCGGGGGCCGCAATTTCTGCAAAAGACATAGTCGGGAAGTCCGGAAGAAAAAAACCCTTTTGGTCTATCTCCTTCTCCGGCAGGTTGTCCACACCAAGACCGAAAGGGTCATCCAGGGTAGCGAACTTGGCAGCTTCTGATGAGAGGACGCTTGGGCGAAGGAACCGAGCGATGAAATCCTCAAAGTTAACTCCTCGACTCCCATGTTCGACGAAAAGGGACTCATAGATGTTCAACACTTTAATCAAGCATGGGAATTGGTGTTGAACAGCATTCTCCGGCGTGAGCCCCTTACTACCGGCTTAGCACCGAAGACGTACTCGTCTGTCGGGAACAACTCTTCATAGTGTTCCCCTATGACTGGTAAACCGGATACCTCCGTAAACTCCTCCAAAGAGATTGACACTTCCCGATCCATGGCAAGGAAAGTGTGGGTAAGAATGTTCCACTGCTCCAAGAAAGCCTTAAACCACCAGGTGGGAAGCGTGGGATACTGGAAGAGAGAGACGTAGACCGCGGTGTACAATCCTAACCTTATCAACTGCGACTTCTTCGTCGACAGGATATACCGGGCCCACGGCAGATAACCGATCGGGTGGCGGGGGATCAGACCAATGTTATATGATTGCCCCCAAGGACGCGCCTCGCCCTGACAGATACGGCGTTCTAGGATATCCAAAACCATAGGACGCTGTCCCGGAATCGCATCCATAGCGGGATGAAGAAAGCCCTTTGAGGTCCAATCAACCATCTCCACGGCATACTGCACCGAGGGTGGGGTAGCATAGTGAATCGCCGTAATGGGTTCTGACGGCACTGCGCAGGTGAAGCTCCGTCGACCCATGATAATCTGGTTATACCACGAGCCCCAAAGGTGGAGACTCTTGCATTCCGGGTCGTGGTCCTTAATCATGGCTAGAACTTCACGGTCCAGGGGCGCTTCAGGAAACCCTTCCTCCGAGCGGGCGAACGGGAACGAGGTATTGAGAGATATGGTCACTGCAAAGGAACAAGAAATAGCCGTTAGTGCTGTAATTCCAACGCTTAGCGTTTAATTTTTTTCAATTAACTGAATTTAAAAATTAATTAAATTAAAATTAATCACACCACAGTGGGTAGGAGACCAAGTGGGGACCCACAAAATCTGGATGAAAATGCCTTATTTAATAAGACAGCCTCATCATTGGGTGAGACTGTCAGTTAAAGAAAAGATCCCCAAGAGAATATTCTCATCAGTGGGGAATCCCTAGAGACAAGGAGAAAATCTCCTCTTTCAGAGCAAAGCTCTGTCACAGAATGACACTTGTCAAATTCTGGTCTCAAAGGAATAAAATTCCTTAAAAGAGCATAGCTCTGTGGTAATAATGGAAAGATCCATCAAAAAATTTTAACACTTAAAAGAATTAAATTTTTTGGAATTTTGATAAATCCATGAAAACTTATAATAAGTTCTTCATTTTTCAGATCTAAAAGATCTACATTTGATCCAAGAGCAAAGCTCTGTTCATGGGTTACCCATGAACAAGATCTCTGTAGATCTATGAGTTTTTGAGAGCAAAGCTCTGTTTATGAAACCCCAAAGGGATTTCTTAGATCAAAAGATCTATGAGAGCAAAGCTCTTTTGGTTAAGATTGATTTAAATTAATTTGATTTAAATTAATTTTACCTAAAGTTTCTAACTTTGGAAATGAGCAAAGCTCTGAAGTTCTTAAGCAAGAGCAAAGCTCTGTTGAAATCAAAAATCTTGAAAAAGGATGAAGATTTTTTAAGGGCCAGAGGTCCTATTTATAAGGCGCTTGCGCCCCTTCAGCTCACCCCTTGATCCAACGGTCAGGAGCTTGCCACCGCTGCACTCACGTGCGCGCCACGTGAGCGCAACGGTGGAGGGGCATTTGTTTCCCCCAATCAGAGCAAAGCTCTGTTGGAAATTCAAAATTCAAATTTTAAAGCAACGCTTCAAATCCCGGGCGCAACGCGCCACGTGTCAGGCGCAGATACATCAGCGCAGCGTCCAAAGCAGCGCACCCAATCAGAGCAAAGCTTTATTTAAAGCAAAATTAAAGGAAGCAACGCTTCAGTTGCGCAAGTACTGCGCTGCGCGACACGTGTCAGCGCAGATGCGCTAGCGCAGTTACGCTGCGCTGTGCGCTGCTTAACACGTGTCACGCGCTGGGGCATTTGCGCCAAACAGAATCAAGATTCTAAAGAAATCTTTCTGTTCTTGTTAAAACAAAAAGATTTTCTTCTGTAAGACAGAAGCCCTTGGATCAAAGATCCAACGGTGGGAAAAATTCCCCAAATCACTCAGAGAAAGATCTCTTTAACTAATTTATGGACACTATAAAAAGGACCCTAGACCTCAATTCAAAAGCATCAACATTTTGTGAGAAATCAAAATTTTCAAACAGAGAGAACTCTGAAGAAATTTCAAGAAGAAAGGTAAAAGACCTTTTAGATAGAAGAATTTCTTCTAATAAATCATTGATCTAAGAACAAGATCAATGATTTTTAATAAAAAAAAATAAAATAAAAATAGTGCTTTGCACTTATGAACCATTGGTTCTCTAAGATCAAGAAAAATAAGAAACACTTGTTTTCTTTGATCTAAATTAGATCAAGAAACCAAGCAGTGCTTTGCACTTCTTTTATGAACCATTGGTTCTGGAATCTAAAAGATTCTCAAGTTAATAGTGCCTTGCACTTGCAAAACTGCGCTGTTGCGCTCTCGGGTTGGCGCAAACCACCAGAGAGCGCCACGTGTCAGCATCTGAACCGTTTGCGCTATGCGCTTTTGAAATAGACCCTTGCTCTCTGAAACTGGCGCAACTCACCACAGCGCGCCACGTGTCAGCAGCGCAAGCGCAGCGCACTGCGCTTACATGACATGTGTCGTCACCACAAGCGCTTGCGCTATTTGGTTGGCGCAAAGCGCCTGACAAATGCAATGCATTTCTTTTGCCAAAGGGCCAGGCCCAAGTTAAAAAGACCTAGCAGGTCAAAATAAATTGCAAAGCAATAAAAGGGCAGAGCCCAAATAAAATTGATGCTCTGCATCATTTATAAAGGGCAGAGCCCAAGTAAAATTGATGCTCTGCATCATTTATAAATGGGCAGAGCCCAAAACAAATTGATGCTCTGCATCTTTTATGGGCAGAGCCCAAACAAAAATAAAAAGTAATGCAATGCATTATTTAAATGTGGGCAAAGCCCTAGCACAGGTCTAATAGACCAAAAATAAATAAAAACGTTGAATATTTTTCAAACTGGACTTAGCCCAATCATGGCCGTAAGTCCTCAAGCTAAATTGACTGAGCAAAATTGCTCTCCTAAATCAATTTACCTCCGGTTCGAGGGTACATCTCCGAACTCCTCTGACACCTATCGTTGTAATTCTTCAACGACGTCAGAGAGGTGACGGGTCTCGACGACCACACATCAACATGGATTGCGGGGTCCTTAAACTCGTGGACCGAAACGTCTTTAAACTAATATTGGACCGAAACGTCCTTAAACTAATATTGGACCGAAACGTCCTTAAACTAATGGTGGACCACCACGTCCCTAAACTGGAACATGGACCACCACGTCCCTAAACTGGAACATGGACTACCACGTCCCTAAACTGGAATATGGACCGCAATGTCCTTAAATTACCTATGGACCACTATGTCCCTAAACTGGAACAATAGAGTCCCCAAACGCTCTTTTGTCGGATCCAAACGATCCCGTTAAGTTGATCTTAGTCTCAAATCAGACTAACGTATCCTTAACAAACGTTTAAGTCGATCTTAGCCTAAATATGGCTAACGTATTCTTAAACCAAAACACCAAACCCAAATCTAAGTAAATACGGATTTGGACTAATCCACGTCCTACGGGCGACGACATCGCTTAGTCTCCGTATACAATCCACGGGCAACCACAAACAAAACAAACACACATGACACGAAGTGAAATTCTGAAGAAGGAGAAAGTTGTTACCGCGATGCGGTAGCGTAATTAACTGCAGGGGCTTGCGCCTGCAGGGAAGAGCGTCCCCACAATCAAAAACCCCTCAAGCGAGGGGAAATCTGACGAAGTCTGCTACATCGGTTGCATCCGTCTAAACCTCCGATACATGGTACCATAAATCAACTTGGCATCTTCGGAGAGATAGACGGATAAAACCAAATAGCACCTGCCCCGAATCTCAGGCAAGACGTCCTAATGTCACGGCAACCATTCGGAGGGGAACATACGTGTGTGTGTGTGAGAGAGAGAGAGAGTATATGGGTATATGTTTGTGTGTGTGTGTGTGTTTGTCTTTGCGTGCGAGTATGTGTGTGTGAAAGAGTGTGTGTAATCGTTTGTTGTAATATAGGCATTGACACCCCTTCAAAATGACATTAATGTAACCCCTCCACTAGTCGACCGAAACCCTCCTCAAATTATACTATAAACTATCCAAAACCGAATTCTAGAGTTCAAATAGATCGAAAAGGCATATAACACATTCTTTTCCCGGATCATTCCTTAAATTTTCATATTATTAATACTTGGATTGCTTAATTTATACGAATGCTTGAATTTATGGTTGTGGCTCGTCTCTTCGTACTCTTTATTCATCTTTTCAATGTGAAAATATGTTAACACTAGAAGTGTAGGTAGATGCTCGTGCTCATGCCGCTAACTTGCGGCGAGTGAGAAATACAAAACGAAAATTTTCGAAACGAGAGTACGAACACTACAACTTAGAATCGAATTCAAATACAAAACTAGAAACGCTAGAAGAAGTTTAACTACTCGGTTTGTGATGACAACCTTTGTAGTCATGACCTTCGTCTTCTTTCCCACTTTCTCAGCTCCTAAGTCGTCAGGAACGAGCTGTTAGTCATATGTATGCCCTAGAGGCCGTTATTGTACATTATTGTATATTATAGTGGATGCTTGGACATATAAATATAGAGAGAGGGGACTTTCTTACTCGACATGATAGTATATTATCTGGTTGCTCTTTATCTTAATATGTACACTAGCATTATTATACTGTCTCTCTGATACATGTTGATAAAACCCTTAGGATGTTAACTTGACTACTAGAACTATGATGCAGATCATACTAGTGGGGCTTAAGTAGTCCACAAGCACATCCTTTAACAGTTCCTAGTCAAGGGGGTATCGAGACAGGGCATCGATATTCCAGAGTAGAATAGTGTGTACATTTCTTGACCCTATATGGGGCGATGGTTGATCCCACAACCATTGGCGTTTAACATCAAAGATTGTATACAGGTGCTCATTAGAGAATAGGTACACCGAACAGGACTCGCAGAGAACTTCTAGTTGGTACTATACTTATCGTCAGATAGCCGTTCTCTGGTGATACTTGTACAGGTTAGTCTGTAGACCCGAGATCGTCATAAAGTCTTGTGTGGTTCCAACTGTGCTTTGATTTCCTCCCTACCGCGGTTCAAAGGAGTCATGCAAACAGGTGGATTTTAGGTACAGTCCCGAGTCACATAGGGACAATGAGCGACAGGAGGGGTTTCGTCTCTCCCTGTATAGGGAGTTAATGTTGCGCTATGCTCGATTGGCTATAACAGCAAGTCCCTGACCAGGGCTGATGAGATTTACCGGTAAGTGTTATCAGTAGTTTCTCGAACGGTTATAGACCACACATCGGCATGACTTATCAAGTTACTAGGGTCTGACAATTCCACCCCTAGACTTGATATGCGACATATCAGACGAAGAGACCAGACTGTACGGTAAGTGTTGCTTATAGGCTTTGCGGGAGTTTGGACAAGCTTGCTTGTTGATCTTCTATTCGCTCAATACCTGGGTAACCGTTACGTCCAGCTAGTACCGCTGACAGCTTGTGGGTGACTGATATGATCATTACCTACTGCTGGCGTATTGACCTATCTTTAGAGTCCCACACAGAGATTTCCTAGCTCAAGCGAAACGAAATAGGGCATATATGGTGATGTATGCGGGAGCTTGATTAAATACGAGTATGTGATACCGTATTCTAATATCGTGATATGTGATATTGGTTATGTTATATGTGATATAACCGGATTATTGAATCAAGTGTTGATTTGATATAGTATATTGAATATTGTCGGTTATATGTGATATGACCGGGTTATTGAATCAAGTGTTGATTCGATAATGTGATATACATATAAGTGATATTAGTCGGTTATATATGATATAGCCGGATTATTGAATCAAGTGTTGATTTAATAATTTGATATATAATTATATATTTGATATATTAATATATATTAACTAATATTAGCTCACTAAAGAATTTCTTCTCTTGATGTGTGTGTGTGTGTGTATAATTATGTGATATATATATATATATATATATATATATATATATATATATATATATATATATATATACTATTGTGTCATGCTAGATGATACAATGGACATGGGTGTATGAGACTCACACCAAGCCAAGAATAATGTTGGGTTATATTATTTAAAGTACATCGAAAATTAAGTGGAAAATGAGCATGGCTTGGATGCTTGTAGAAATATGTAGAAGCCATTACTCATTCCACTAATTTTGTTTTACTTGAGATATTTTATAATCTAACCATTATCCTTAGCCTATGGTTAAGTCTCTACATATATCTTTGAGATATTTTTCTCACCCTAGTTCTACACAAGCTTGATCTTCTTCCTCCTCTTGAAAATTCTAGAGTGAAAAAGATAAAGAGAAAAAGAATTCTAAAGTGAGCCAAATTCCTACTTCATCAATCTATACCAAACTAGCTCTTTAGTATAGGTTGTTTCCTTCACTAATTCCTTAATTAGTGAAGAGCTGGCTTGAGTTAGAGATTCTTAAAGGTGGATCATCTTCGGCCTCGAAGATCTTTAAGAAAGCTCATTCCTTATGCCAAGCGGAGCCTACGAAGAGTTCTAAAGACTACTACGTGGAGCTTTAGAAGTGAAGGACCGGTCTACAAAGGTTGTATTCCCTTTTCACTTAGTGTAAAGTTTGTTTACTAGCTTATAAACCCTAATTCTCTAGTTCGATTCTAGGTTAGTGTAGCTTAGACCTTTAAATTTTTTAAAAATTGCATACTTGATGCATGTGGAAACCTAGTAGAGGTGTTAAGATACACTTTCATGGTATCAGAGCCAAGCTAGAGTATTATACGATGTGTTAGAATTACGAAACCGAAACAACTCCGAAAACCGAAACCTAAAATCCTAGTTTCTGTAAATTTTTAAAATCCTCTGAAAATATTTTAAATAAGTGCAGAATGTTACATGTGATCTAATTAGAACACTGTAGAAAAACGAGACCAAGACTTTATATGATGACCGGCGAAAACTCCAATATAACCGGCCTCGCCGGCCCCCCATACACCTTTTGGTCTCGTATTTTTATGGTGTTCTGGAAGCTTGGATTTAGGGTTTTAGGTTATGTTTGTTTTGCCCAGTTTGCATGTGATGTTAACTTTTCTATTAGGGCAATTCGGAGTGTTTCGTAGTCGTAATTTTAACATCGTTTCGGGTTGATATTGATATGTGATACAATATTTGGAATCCACATTAATTAATTTTGTGAAAACTAGTTTGTGTTTTGTAAATCTCGCGTTTTAGTCTCTTTTGATCGATTGCCATAGAGTTTCAATTCGGATCAAAACTCCGTCGTAATCTCGTATTGTACGCGGATAGTCGCCGGGAAACACTATTAGATAGCCACGCCCCATTGCGTCGACCAAGTGACTATAAGAGAACACCGTAGCCAAAAATATCCACTTGGGTGCTCGCGGCCGCGGTGTTCCGCCTAAGTACACTTCGTTGACGACATCGGGAGTGCGGCAATCTACTAAAGTTCCCGACGAGCATTCGATCATCTCATCGGGAATCCTGTTGAATTACCCGACCGGCATTGAAAAGTGTTTTCAATTCGAGACATAAATGCATGATTTAAAGGGTTAGGCATGAAATCCGAGATATTAGATATTCCGGGTTTACGATGTCTAAGGAATGCGGATTCTAATCATTGTATGTTTCATTTTTTTCTGCGATCGTAAGTGTAATATGTGGTGTATCCCCGATCTCGTTGCTATACGTCAACGACATTCGGGATACACATATTTACTTACGTTGATGACATGCGATTTTATGTGTTGCTGTGATATATTATATTGGATCGTCGTGATTGAATAGCCAGGGGGTTTTGCGTGAGATGAGAGTTTTTCTATTTTCATTCATGTAAAAACTATATGTAATATTCTTTTATTGGGACACTTCCGGATTGAGGATGATATCACCATTTATGTATATTATTTACTTTTCCGCATTAAGATAGACCCAAGACGGGGAGCACAAGTAACCGGGTTCTAGAGTCCAGTGGGAGACCATCTTGAGGAGTCGAGACCGGGTCTTCTAACTCTAAAATTGGTAGGGTTGCTTGCCGCTCTCGTAGGGTCTAGGGATGCGGGTTTGGCTATTCATCACAACCATGAAATCCGTGTTTTTCATTACTGGCTAAATTTAAAACACGGACCTCCTAGTATATCATATATTTCATATGTTTGTTTTTGCTGCCTGAGTTCTGTGATGTAATCATATAACTGCGTGAGACGAATGCTATATTAATATATATGATATATATATATATATAATAAACGTTGCTTATGTTTTGCACACGCGCTAGTCCAGCCTCCACTCTGCCGTTAGTTAAGTAACCTAACGGTGCATGACGGGGCCCCGTGGCGAATGCGGATGGTATAAGTGTACGTTCTATTTTCGTTTTTTCTGTGATGTTTAGGAAACATAAATGATGGGAAGTCATTAATAAGATTAATGAAAGAAAAGGAACCTAAAAGATATTGTAGAATCAAATTTTTAAAAAAAATAGCTCTAGTTATTGCTTTGCATAGCGATATTCCTTAACGGATATCCAGCACCTCATTCGATGAGGAAAGAGCCGAAATCCCTTCACCAGGAATGACCTCTTTAGCAAAAGATAGCAAATGCTACAACCTACTTGGTTTGTTTTGAAAACTGCTTCATTTTAAAAGCGAAGCTTAAACCACTCCTTTTCAAATCACTCGATTTTACAACGATATCAAGTTCATTACGTTAAAAGTTTTATTCAAAAACAGTCGTAGCCCTTCGTCGTTTCAGATAAGTGCTATTCAGTATTCGTGCTGCGTTTATTGACCATAGTCAATGTGTAGTATGCGGTAGCTGATTAGTGCTTATCTGCTGCATGTGATGCGATTGGATTAGGGCAGTCGTACGGTTTTGTTGACCATAACCAAGGGTCGTACGGGTGGGTTTAATTCAATCACGAAATGACGGGTTGAACTTGGCTAGTGCTTATGATTTGTTGACCATAGCCAAGGTCATAAGTCGCTAGGGGTAAAAACAGATATTGGGAATTTCAAGTGTTGAAATTTGCAATGAGATCGCAGACCTTCTATGAAATAGTTGGATCCCGATACCCACTGCGAGTGAGAGTTACTCCTGGGAGAGTTTTGCACTTTACAATTAGCTGATCCAGTAGGTGCCTAAGAAATGTGTTAACGGGGTTATGCCCCTGCGGAAACGAGTTTATTTAATTAGTTCCATGCGAAAGCATGGGGAGACTCCCTCAGAGTACCAATACCTGTCCGACTGACCGATTGGCGAACTTGTAGGGTGTAATTAATCCCAACTAATCTTACCTTTTAGGGTTTGAAAGAAAATTTAATAAAAACAGTGGGAGCCATCCTGATTAGATAAGATAATAACCAATCTAATCTTTCAATAGCGCACGCTAAAGTGCTTTTCTTCTCTTTCTCCTGGTAGCGACCATGACATGCCTTAATCAAGATAATAATATGGATGTATTGACCGAACCCGCTTATTATACTGAGCTGGGGAACGTTGGTTCCGCTCTATCTTATGATTGTCATAAGTCTAAGCAAGGAATAGGGGAATATCAGGATTCTCATACAACCCGGATGAAGAAAGAGCATGTTGATGCATCTTCTTCGGGTATGTTCGTAACCGAGAACTGTTTCTCAGTATGCTCTACGTCCTGGGTATTGGATACCGAATCAGCATCCCATATTTGTAATATGTTATAAGGGTTAAGAAGATGTAGAGAACTGGGAAAAGGTAATAAGTCTGTCGTAGTAGAGAATGGAGCAACTGTTGCTGCCAAAGCAGTTGGCGAATATCACCTTATATTACCAAGTGGTAATACATTGATTCTGAACGACTGTTATTACATACCAAATATGATGTGTAATATAATATCAATTTCTTTATTAGATAAAGAAACATATAACTTTGTACTAGAGAAAAATGTTATGAACATTTTCTTCAATCAAGTATTGATTGAGTTTGGTATGTTATGTAACGGCATATACGTTCTAAATCAGAATACAGTTCTAAGTATACAGAACACACACAAGAGGAAAAGTTCAGAGATGAACGAATCTTTCTTGTGGTATTGTAGACTTGGTCATATCAATATGACAAGACCAGCGAAGTTGCATAAAAATTGATATTTGAATCAGTTTGAATTTACATCTTATGAAACTTGTCAGTCATGTTTCAAAGGAAAGATGACAAAAACTCTGTTTACTGGACACGGAGAAAGAGCTACTGAACTCTTGGAACTGATACATAGTGATGTATGCGGTCCTATGTCTACGCATATCAGGAATGGTTCCTCATATTTTATTACATTCACCGATGATCTCTCAAGATTCGGACATGTGTTCTTGTTAAAACACAAATCTGAAGCTTTTGAGAAATTCAAGGAATACAAGTACGAAGTTGAGAACCAGACGGTAAAAGTATTAAAGTCCTACGATCTGATCGGGGAGGAGAATACTTGAGCACGGAATTCCGAGATTACAAAGAGAATAGGATTCTCTCTCAGCTTACTCCTCCTTGTACACTACAACACAATGGAGTTTCGGAGCGGAGAAATCGTACCCTATTAGATATGGTGCGCTCTATGATGAGTGTTGCTGAGTTACTTATTTTCTTTTGGGATTATGCACTTGAGACAGCTGCATACCTATTGAATAGGGTTTTGACCAAATCCGTGCCTACCACTCCATGTGAGATATGGAATGGGAAAAGACCATCTCTTAAACGAGTTAAGATATGGGGTTTTCCGGCCTATGTTAAAAAGCAAAATCAGGACAAGCTCGAGGCAAGATCCGTTTTGTGCAAGTTTGTGGGATATCCAAAGGATTCATATGGATATATCTTCTACCATACTGAGGAACAAAATGTGTTTGTTTCTCAACATGCCACCTTTTTAGATAGGAATTTCTTGTAAAAGAAATTAGTGGTAATGAGGTAGAACTGGAAGAAGTTCCAGCAGCACAAACTACAACTGATGATTTGGTAAGACCGAAGGATTCAATAGTCCCCGACGAACCTCAGCCACTCCGCAGATCTAGTAAGGTCCTCATCCACCTGAGAGATACTACAGTTTTCTCATAGATGGTGGGAGCGAGAATTGCATCATGGAAGATGATGACCCTGCTAGTTTCGAGCAGGCCATCACAAGTGGAAACTTTGTAAATGGCTGGATGCAATGCGATCTGAGATGGAATCCATGTACACCAATAAAGTATGGACTTTGGAAGTTGCTCCTGAAGGGGTAAAACCCATCGGGAGCAAGTAGATCTTTAAAGAAACTTGGTGTAGATGGAAAGGTTGAGACCTTCAAAGCTAGACTTGTTGCAAAAGGTTTTCGTCAATGACCAGGCGTCGACTATGATGAAACCTTTTCTCCAGTGGCTATGCTTAAGTCCATCAGGATCATACTTGCCATTGCTACATACCATGACTACGAAATCTGGCAGATGGACGTCAAGACCTCTTTTCTAAATAGTGATTTAGAAGAAAGCATGTACATGACCAAGCCAGAAGGCTTCATAGATAGTGAGAGCAGCGGAAAGGCGTGCAAGCTTTTTAAATCAAACTACGGACTAAAGCAGGCATTGCGAAGCTGGAACATCTGTTTTGATGTGACAGTCAAAGAATTTGACTTCATAAAAAACGTAGATGAACCTTGTATATACAAGAAGATTGTAGAGAGTAAGATTGTCTTCCTCATATTGTACGTGGATAACATACTCTTGATAGGAAATGATGTTCCTATGCTACACTCGGTCAAGCTCTTCTTATCACTAAAGTTCTCCATAAAAAATCTAGGTGATGCCTCATACATCCTGGGGATTAAGATCTATAGAGATAGATCTAAGCGAATGTTGGGATTGTCCTAATCCAGGTACATCGACACTATACTAAAGAGGTTTAGTATGGAAAATTCTAAGCGTGGTAATTTATCCGCTTGCTCAGGAATCACTCTCTCCAAAGAGATGTCTCTTAAGACTGATTTGGAAAGGGCTCACATGCAAGGGATACTCTATGTTTCTGCAGTTGGGTCAATTATGTACGCGATATTATGTACCAAACCGGATGTAGCTTATGCACTTAGTGTAGTAAGTAGGTATCAATCAGATCCTGGGGAGAAGCACTGGACAGCTGTGAAGAACATTCTTAAGTACTTGAGAAGGACTAAAGAGATGTTCTTGGTGTATGGTAACGGAGAACTCCAGGTAGAGTCCTTTACCGATTCGAGCTTTCAAAGTGACCTTCAATGGAGAGGCGGTATGTTGGAAGAGTTCCAAGCAAGATACCGTGGCAGACTCAACGATGGAGGCTGAATACATCGCTGCCAACGATGCTGCCAAAGAGGCTATCTGGATGAAGAAGTTCATTGCGGAACTTTGTGTGGTTCCATCCATTGAGGATCCATTACCCTTGTATTGTGATAACAATGGAGCTGTGGCTTTGGCCAAGGAATCCCGATCCCATCAGCGATCCAAACATTTTCTTAGACGGTATCACTTGATCCGGGAGATAGTTGATCGCCGGGAAATCGAGGTCAGGAGAGTTGACATGAAGGATAACACAGCGGATCCACTCACGAAGGCCCTCCCTCCAGACGCAATTCGAGAGACTTTTTGGGATGTTGGGTATGAGATACTAGAACAACTGGCATTAGTGCAAGTGGGAGATTGTTAGTCATATGTATGCCCTAGAGGCCATTATTGTACATTATTGTATATTATAGTGGATGCTGAGACACATACACACACATATATACACACACATATATACATATATAGAGGACTTTCTTGCTCGACATGATATTATGCTATATGATTGCTCTTTATCTTAACATATACACTAATATTATTATACTGTCTCTCTGATACATGTTGATAAAGCCCGTAGGATGTTAGCTTGACTATCAGGACTATGATGCAGATCATACTAGTGGGGCTTGAGTAGTCCACAAGCACATCCTTTAACAGTTCCTAGTTGAGGGGATATCGAGACAGGGCATCAATATTCCAGAGTAGACTAGTGTGCACATTTCTTGACCCTATATGGGGCGATAGTTGATCCCATAACCATTGGTGTTTGACATCAAAGATTGTACACAGGTACTCATTAGAGAATGGGTACACCGAACGGGACTCGCCGAGAACTCCTAGTTGATACTATACCTATCGTCAGATAGCAGTTCTCTGGTGACACTTGTACAGGTTAGTTTGTAGACCCGAGATCGTCATAGATTCTTGTGTGGTTCCCACCGTGTTTTGATTTCCTCCCTACCGCGGCTCAAAGGAGTCATGCAAACAGGTGGATTTTGGGTACAGTCCCGAGTCACATGGAGGCAATGAGCGACAGGAGGGGTTTAGTCTCTCCCGGTATAGGGAGTTGATGTTGCGCTATGCTCGATTGTCTATAACAGCAAGTCCCTGGTTAGGGCTGATGAGATTTACTAGTAAGTGATATCCGTAGTTTCTCGAACGGTTATAGACCACACATCGGCTTGACTTATCAAGTTACTGGGGTCTGACGATTTCACCCCTAGACTTGATATGCGACATATCAGACGAAGAGACCGGATTGTACGGTAAGTGTTGCTTATAGGATTTGCGGGAGTTTGGAAAAGCTTGCTTGTTGATCTTCTATTCGCTCAATACTTAGGTAGCCGTTAAGTCCAGCTAGTACCGCTGACGGCTTGTGGGTGACTGATATGATCATTACCTACTGCTGGCATATTAACGAGTATTTAGTGTCCCACACAGAGGTTTCCTAGCTCAAGCGAAACGAAGTAGGGCACATATGGTGATATGTGCGGGAGCTTGATTAAATACGAGTATGTGATACCGTATTCTAATCTCGCGATATGTGATATCGGTTATGTTATATGTGATATAACCAGATTATTGAATCAAGTGTTGATTTGATATAGTATATTGAATGTTGTCGGTTATATGTGATATGACCGGGTTATTGAATCAAGTGTTGATTCGATAACGTGATATACATATATGTGATATTAGTCGGTTATATATGATATAGCCGGATTATTGAATCAAGTGTTGATTTAATAATTTGATATATAATTATATATTTGATATATTAATATATATTAACTAATATTAGCTCACTAAAGATTTTCTTCTCTTGATGTGTGTGTGTGTATATATATATATATTTATTTATTTATTTGTATATATATATATATATATATTACATATACTATTGTGTCATGCTAGATGATATAATGGACATGGGTGTATAAGACTCACACCAAGCCAAAGATAATGTTGGGTTTTATTATTTAAAGTAAATCCAAAATTAAGTGGAAAATGAGCATGGCTTGGATGCTTGTAGAATCATTTAGAAGCCATGACTGATTCCACTAATTTTGTTTTACTTGAAATATTTTATAACCTAACCATTATACTTAGCCCATGGTTAAGTCTCTACATATATCTTTGAGATATTTTTCTCATCCTAGTTCTACACAAACTTGATCTTCTTCCTCCTCTTGAAAATTCTCGAGTGAAAAAGATAAAGAGAAAAAGAATTCTAAAGTGAGAAAAATTTCTATTTCATCAGTCTATACCAAACTAGCCCTTTAGCATAGGTTGTTTCCTTCACTAATTCCTTAATTAGTGAAGAGCTAGCTTGAGTTAGAGATTCTTCAAGGTGGATCATTTTCGGCCTCGAAGATTCTTAAGCAAGCTCATTCCTTTCGCCAAGTGGAGCCTACGAAGAGTTCTAGGGACTACTACTTGGAGTTTTAGAAGTGAAGGACCGGTCTACAAAGATTGTATTACCTTTTCACTTAGTGTAAAGTTTATTTACTAGCTTATAAACCCTAATTCTCTAGTTCGATTCTAGGTTAGTGTAGCTTAGACTTCTAGATTTTTTAAAAACTGCATACTTGATGCATATGGAAACCTAGTAGAGGTGCTAAGACACACTTTCACTTGCTTGGGAGTTGGTCTTTATTGGGGTTAAAATTTACACCACATTGACTAAATGTCAAAGTCAAGATCAAACTGCGGACAAGTGGGTCCAAACCAAAACAAACGGACTCTACTGTTGAATCAAGTCGGGCCCACGCCCGAACCCAAGTCCAAGCAGATGGGCCCAAGCCCAGACCGTCCCCATGCCAAAAGATATAACAAATAAATGTAATATTTAAATTAATGTGCAAAACGTTAAATAAATAGGCAGAAAGCCAAATTTTTGTAAAGCCTATGGCTCATGTGCAAAAAAAAGCACATGAGACATGGGGTGGGCAAAATGTCATTTTGTAAAGCCTAATGGGCCATGCGTAAATTTGCAAGCCTATATAAGGCAACATTATGATGAAATGAAAAAAAGGAATTCATTCCCTACAAAATTTTTAGGATTCTGTGCTTCATTCTCTTTACTCAAGGTTTTAAACCTTCTTATCTTTTTTGAATTAAATCAAGAGTTTAACTCTTCTTTTCCTAAAAAGAAATAGTTTTTCACCATAAAATCTTCGAAGGGAAGCTCAGATCTTCTATCAAATCTCTAAAAGGGAGATTTTAATCTTAATTCCCCCTTTTCTCTAAGATCCAATAAAAAGAGAGGAGGAAGAAAGAACTCATCTCAAAAAAACCATTTTAGGGAAGTCTAAGCCATGAAGAGGAAGAAAATAGAACTCTTTTCACCATCCAAGATCTAAACCCTTTGGGAGTTTAACTTCAAATCAGTCTTTGAGGAGCTCAACTCCAAGTCCAAGATCCAAATCCTCAGAATAGTTTAACCCCAAATCCAGATATTTTAGCAATTTAACTCTAGAAAAAAATCCTTCTTTTCCTAGGAGTTTAACTCCAAAGCCCCTCGAAAGTTCAACTCCTAGTTAAGGGGCTAAGCCCTTTTTTCTGGCGCTCAGCGGTCGCGTGACTCGCTGGTGCCCAGTGTCTACGCGCCACGCACGTGACCGCTGGCGCTATCGGCCACGTACCATCTCAAGCGTTCTTAGGGCGCTCATCACCCGTCTTTTTCCCACACGCTCCACACTCAGAACATATCCCCCGTTAGAAAAAATTTCTAATGGGGCGCTGCCCCACTTCTCGTAAGGGGGCTGCTAGCCCTCTTGACTCCTATCCCGCTATCTGGGTAGCGAGACCCCCGTAAACTTTGCGAGGCCCCCGACACATTCAAAACACCTTCAAAACACAACATACGCACATTACACATTGAGTTCGCATGACCAGTTTTACCCGTCAATCGAAAGTTCTCTCACTCCAAAAGCGAGAGGTAATTAACGACAGCTTAGTTCGCGACTGCCGGAGGTTCGGATCCCCACAATCAATAAACCCCGGTCTATCCCAGGCAGGGGGAATCTGTACATGCCTGACAAGCACACGCATTCTCATCTCAATGGGGTGACGAAAAACACTCTACAGTTTTCCTTGTCGAAAATGATCCACCCGAGAGAACACAAACTTAGCTTCTAGCTTCACAACAATAATCTAAGTGAAGCAATTAGTGATCAAAACTTGCTGAGAATTGATCACTAGGATGCAGTAGTGGCTAATCTCTAATTGTTCTCTCATAATCCTTTTCCATTCTCCACTTAGAAAAATCATGTGAGGAGAAGAGAAAACTTGGGTAATGAGCAAGTGAAGAAGCAAGAATGGCAACTCAACAAGAATAATCCTCTCCCCTCTTTTCTTTTCCCTCTTTCTTTTAATCTATGAACGAGTGGGTTGTGACTCACCATGGTGAGTCACAAGCCCATACCATTCACAAATATTCAAGAAGAGTGGAGAAGAAAAGGAGAGGCCACCTCATTATACACACTCGCACACATACACTAATACAAGTATATGCTACAAATACATACACCCGTATTCGTATCAAAATACGAATACCGTATTCGTACCAAGATACAAATACCCGTATTAATATCAAGACACAAATACACGTATTTATACAAATACCCGTATTCGTATAAATACCGTATTTTGTCAAAATACGAATACCGAAAAGAGAGATACTAAAAGAGATATATAATATTAGCTCGCATTTAATCCAAAATGTGATAACCTGGCTATCTTTCAAACTAGGCAGTATTAACAAAATTTCCGATTAAAAGCACGTGTACAAAAACACGTGTTTTAATCGAATCTAAGTACGTGTCAAAATACGTACACTACATCGTTTCTCCTGAGCTGGGAAACTCTCTGTGTGGGACTCTAAAGACTCGATGATATGCTGGCAATGGGTTTAACCATAAGCACGTCAGCGGCATTAGCTGTACGTAATGGCCACCTAGGTATTCAACGAAAGGAAGGCCGACAAGCAAACTCGTCCGTATCCATACTGAACCTGATAGTGGCAATCTCTGTACAATCTGGTCTGTTCGTCTAAGAGTATCGCATATCGGGTCTAGGTGTAGATAAAATCAGACCCCTAATAACGCGATAAACCGTGTAGGTGTAAAGCCCATCACCCACCGAGAAACTACTGATTCAAATAAGTAATTCTCGTCCATCTTGGCCAAGGATTTCTGGTGATGACCACCCGTATACAGCGTGACATCTACCTCCAATACCGCGAGAGACAAATCCCCAACGATCTGCTCACTGCCTCCATGTGGCTCGGGACTGTACCCAACTAAAACCTGCTTACATGACTCAGTAGAGTCGTTGTATGGTAGTAATCAAAGCACACTAGGAACTCACACGAGACAAATGACAATCTCAGATCGACAGACTAAGCTATACTCATGTCACCAGAGAATTGCTATCTGATAATAGGTATAATACCATCTAGCATGTTCCCGGCGAGTCCGTCCAGTATAACTCATAACTCAATGAGCACATGCATACTATCTTTGGTGACTAACTGACACCAATGGCTGTGAGACCGACCATCGCCCCTCGTCGGGATCAAGAAACGTATATACTAGTCTACTCTGGAATATCGATGCTCAATCTCGATATTCTCATGACTAGGGACATTTAAGGATTTTCTTATAGACTATCCAGTTCTCACAAGTGTGATTGCCACAATAACCCGGTAGTCGAGCAAGAATCCTATGAGCTCTATCAACATGTAATAGTGATCCGTAATACTACACAATACATGTACATGATGATAGAGATGAACTAGATTGTATACTATCATCTCGAGTAAGACTGTTCTATCCGTATAGGTCCTCCTCCCTCAATTATCATAATTGCCTTCCTACGATTACAATAATTGCCTTAAAGGCACTATAGCCAACAAAAAATACTAAGGTTTGGATTCCTATTCTAGCGTGAAGTATGCAAGGTATACAAATCAATAGTCGTCATTCTCTCTGAAGACACCGAGGGAAGAAAGTATCAGATGTAACTTTGATAATCCTTATTTTATATACATTTTTTTATATAATTATCGATAGTATTGTATACTAATTAATACTTGTTTATGGGTAACACTATAGTACATACTCGATCGATTTCACTAATTAAAATTTTATTAGTTTCGATGGCTTAGAAAAGATTTAAAGTTAGTTTAGTGAATAAGTAGCAATAGTTTAAGGTATTTTAGTGTTGTTAATAAAATTAAGCAAGATTAAGCTAATTTATCGATTTATTCCTTATTTGTAGTGCCCCGGCTTATTATGCATATATAGCTTGTTTCTTTCCACAAATAAACCAAACAACCATCCCAGACTCTCTTTCTCTATCCACTCATTTTTCATATCTAAAAGATGGATAGAGAGTGAGACACAAGACACAACACTCGCCGACACTTGATGAAATAATTTTCCAAATTGGAATTGAGATGAAAATATGTCATCGAGCGTCGACGAGTGATGTGCTTTGTGTCTCATCTCTATGCATCTTTTGGATGCGAAAAATGAGTGGATAGATGGAGAGAGACTGGGATAGTTGCTTGGTTTATTTGTGCCAAGAGATCTACTAGGTAGTTTGTTTTGTGCGTTGTGTCTTACTCTCTATTTAGCATCGGAAGGAAAATGGAATCGATTTGAAAGATAATGTTTGATCGATGTAGACCATCTTTTTTTAACCTTGTTGATATCATAACCTGATTAGTACGACATAATTTGATTTATAGCACTGTTGATGACTCAACCGATGCATTTGCAAAATTAATTGTTGTATACAATTATGTTCATCCAGTGCTTAACCAATCAAAGGGAAGAAAGTACCAGATGTAAGTTTGATAATCATTGCTTTATATACAATCTTAATATAATTATCGAGAATATATATTGTATACTAATACTTGTCTATTGATAACATTATAGCACCTGCTCGATTTTACAGAGATCCCGGACGACGACGACGCCGAGCCAGCTCGAGATGGAGTTATTAATAACACTATATCACTATAATTATGCTTTATTTATCAAATTTTACGAGATTTGAAAACTTCTAACTAATCCATCAAATAGACTAAATATCGACGGCTTTACGATACATGAAAAATAAGATCGCTTGATAGATGTGTCAGATGTCTCCAAATCTTATAAAATTGATATATAACTTATCTAGTACATATAGATCACGATGGTAGATACGGGTCAGTGAAAAACATTGGGTGTTTGGATTTGTTTCCAAATACTTCCGACAGGATCCTCTCCCTCCCTCTCTCAGAGAGGATCTTGTTGGAAGGAATTGAAATCATTCCCACATTTTCATTATTAGATTAATTTTAGGATTTGTGCATTCAATTATGTATTGTTTGGTAATAAATGAAAGATTTTATTCGTGATTGTTAGCACACATCCTAAAATTAATCTAATGGTTAAATAATGATGAAAAAATATGAAGTATTTATTTCCAAATGCTTCCGATAAGATTTTAGTCGAACTATATATATATAAAGCCAAACATTATTGTTTTTATATATCAGATACATATACCAAACATATACAGATGTTACTATTCGTATGAGTTTATAATCTATTCAACTAATGATGCATATGAATATGGGAATAAAAGGTGATACGACTAAGAAAGAAAACATACATGGGCCCAATGTGAAAATAAGACAGATATCTACAAGGGCCGAAGTTTTGAGTTCACATATTATAATGTAAGAACCCAACAAGCATAGCATAATCTTTGAAATTAAAAATGATAAATTTAAGGAATATTTAGTTTTGAGTGGGCAATAACATGAGGAAGTGGGGATAAGGAACCGCGGGAACAGAGATGACAGGAAGCACATGCCTCGCATTTAATAATGGTCCGTTCCTCTGTCTCTCTGCCGTCACAAACATTATGATCATTCCGCAAATATAATGATTACATGTGGTGAGTATATAATGTCACTGTAATGATTTATTGAGTAGTTCTTCCTTAAAGTTAATATATACGGTTTTGGATATGGATACAGTACACAGCATTATTCAGATTGATGGATACAAGACAAGATCCCCGTATCTGTATCCGAAACCATGCTATATTAACTGCAAGGAAAGTGGTAATTAATTGTTATTGTATGAATATTCCAGCTGTTGATATTTATGCAATGTTTCAAAACTTATGATACATTTGGTGAAGATATACTAAGCTTTTGTTGTATAAATTATTATGGAATCTAAACTACAAGTAAAATATTTATTATTTTGATATACATGTTCGCTATGTATAATACATAATATAAGTTTTAGAATACGTGAATCGGAGTTCCACAAGCATTCTAGACGAATCCAAAGAATCCGATACAGATGTCTCCTCACCAAGAAATTCATGGTACATAGAGGCTATAGCGTTGGGAGCGAGGGCAACATACTTTTCATTGATGCCATTTTACCTTTTTTCTTGCTTGACTCTAAACTATTCTTGTCTTTGCAAAATAAAGTTGTCTGTTGATATATTCCTTAAGCATTCGTCAACATAGAAAATTCTTACCAATGAGCAATAGCTCAGTTGTCATGGCGCTTCCCCTCATGGGAGAGATGCTCATGGGGAGAGATGCAGCGTTCGAACTTTAGAAGGGAAAGTGGCCATAAATTAACGCTTTTGGGACACATTTGTGAGCTCCATGTGTGCTTGCACGTCCTTGTTTTGTGTGATTTGCGTGTGCTGTGTGCGTAGGTATGCTTATGGCCAGTTCAAAAGAGAAATAAATATAAAGAAAATTCTTATGGTGTCGATGCCATACTTCCATTTTATATATATTAATTACATATTAATATTTGTAGGTTATTAATGGTCTTATCCATTATATCCAATTCAATGATGGCGTTATCCATCACCAACGGCGTTAAAGCTTTGTTAACACAGATGAGGAGAATACCCAAAACAAAAAACAAAAACCCAAAAAAGGAGGATAATCAACTTCTGCTTTTAAGCTTTAATCTTTTCACCTCATGTGAATATCTTGCTTTATCTTGTCATGTAAATCCGATGCCTGTATATTGTTCAGGTTGGATCGGGTCTAAAGATGTTTCAAACCCAGATTCATTTATTTTATATAGACTTTGACTCGTCCATTCAACCAAGTGGTCTATTTGGAATGGACTCAAACCCGTTTATCCAGACTCATTTGTCTTCTTCTCAGTTATATAAGTGTATCATTACTACTCATAAACTTCTAAGTATATTTCAAAAGAGGGCACATAATTAAAAATCAACTATGACCATTGATCAAATTTGCAACTAATATAACTTTTAATCAATAATCCACAACATCTAAAATAAGTTGAAACCATATAATCCATAAGTACGAAAAATAAATAAGTTTTCATAAGAAAACGGAATCCACACCCCTTGAAAACTGATACCACGACTACTGAGATAGATGACTACCATCTAGATTAGGATTCCGCGTTAAGATAAACTGATCGGTCCAAGGTCTAGATGTACCTACATCAAACCGAAATTTATCAACAGGTTTGAGTTTGGCGGGATAGATCCGATCCATTGACATGCCTGCTTATACAAGATTTGATGGTATACTTATTTTCTTCTTCTTTTTGGAGTTTAGGTTTTTAATTAAATCCTGCCAGAGTCTTGACTCTCGACTCTTGACCATTTCATATGAAGTGGGCAATTAAAACATCTAGGTTATAAAAAGGGTAAATTGTTAGAAAGTCCCCGACCCGTTTCAAACTTGTATAAAAACTCTGGGCTTTTTTTTTCTTGGTCCAATCAAAACCCCGTTAAACCAATTACAGTACCAATAATATCTAAACAGTTGCAGGAATACAAGGTCTACATGAAATAAAGCTCTGGGGTTTTTTCACAAAATATGGAGCCACAAAATCCTTAGCCTCTATGACTTCCACAGAATCTTCATAGGCTCAAAGCAAGGTGAGCCGTGACCTGAAGGTAACAGGGACATTGGCCAAACTCCCAAGCAATTGATCACGTGATCATGCACATGCATGGTCCCACGTGGCAACATGATTATTCCAAATTAGATCCTGGCATGGCATTAACTGGAGCAGGCTCATATAAGATGAGATGGGAGGAACATTAGATGCTTAGAGCTTAAGGGATCATTTGTTAATGAACCCACACTTTCATTTGACAAAATCCCATGTTTATCTCAAAATTAATCTAAAATTAAGTAACAGGAATTAATGTTACCAGAGAGAGAAAGAAATAAACATAGGAGCCCCACAGAGCTCCGAAAAATCCTATCTATTGCATTCAGTATGATAAATAATTTCTCGGATTTAGCCATAAGGAAGAACATCATACGTGCATTTATTACACAGTTTTCCAACGCGGGACACAGCTTAGCTGGATTTGAATGGCTTAAACAGCGAATAAATATAATATATTGAAACGCTAAACCCGAAATCAAATTGTTGAGAACTGGCATGCAGCTACAAAGTCATATCTATTTCGATCAAATAACAAACATCTCTGGTATTTCCAGAATATGAAGATTGGTTGTAGTTTTTTCCCGATGAATATCTTTACTATTTAGACCAGAGTAGATCCGATTGGTTTAAGAAAAATAAAGAAAATCCATTAGGCTGTCACATTATCGCTCAGGTACATTAATTTTGGCCAATTTACTTCGAAAATAACTGCCCACAATTTTTATAATCTCGTGTGCATCTATATCCAAGTAACTATAGCTGGTGTAATTCTAAGGGTTAACGAAATCAGTTATTTTTATTAAGACATCTCAATTACTATGACTAGCAAATGTGTTGAAAAAGGCACAAAAAACCCCCCTAACTTGTTAGGATGACCATGTCATCCCTTAAATTCCAGAATAGAAAATGTCATCCGTAATTAACTTTCAACATTTTGGAAAATCAAACTGCTCATTAAGTTTCTTTACTATTATAACTAGAATCCATTCTCTTTTTTTCAATTACAACAACAACAACAACTGAGACTTTCATCCCATGAGGTAGGCTACATGAACCAACATGAGAATCACGCCAGGTCCAGCACATGAATCCTCCGCCTCCATAGTTTCTCTCTTTTTTTCCATTAGATAATGCTAAAAAAAATGAGACAATTCTCTCATGGAACTCTAACCCAAAACATGCCAACTTATATGCTCGTGCTTATGAGTCTTGCTTTTTAATCCTTCACCATTCAAGTTTACCTTTTTTACACCTTCACTAAGCAAGTGTAATAATAATCAGTTAAAATGGTCCAGCTATTTTTCCAAAAAGATAGCAATAATTAACATATTTGTGAAAAAATAGTTTAAAGAAGTTTACATGCATTCATTATTTCTTACTATACACACATGGCGCAAAAATTCAAGTCACTGTACAAATTGGAGTATTCAAAACCAAAATTATCATAGCACATCATTTCATCTACAGCTCCTCGAGCGACGTAAGATGGAAAATAATATTAACAAATTAAAATAGATAAGTTAGAGTGTTCAGAGGAGTTTACCTATCAACTTGGTAAATTCCACCACCAAGGCTAAGCAATTGGTCATAAAAGTTGGGGCAAAAATGTAAATTTTAAAATTATGATTTTGTTTCTTTATTGTTGGATGCAATTCAACAATGGCGACTAACTGAATCAAATAAAAAGCAGAAAACCCGAAACAAATTCAATCAACAAAAGTTAAATACATGAGGAACTTATTGAGGCACGTCAAGCGACGCTGTCCTCGTAATAGATTTCCGCCTCTCCAATGATGCACCCCGATTAATCGCAGTCTATTCAGTATTCCCAATATACAAGATAAGTCTTCATGTCATGCACTCGACTATTCGACCGGTTGATACGATCACAGCCTTGTCCAAAGTTGAACTAAGAAAAAGATGAAAAAGCAGTAGAGTACTCTACCTTTTTCTCTGTCGAACGCAAGCTCTTATATAGAGTATTAGATCATTAGAGAAAGCGTAAAGCACGGAAGATATTTCGCCCACGTTTCCAGCTGTAACACCTTTACAGATTTACACGCCGCAAACATTTTCTCTATAAAATCCGCAACCATCAAAACATAATCTTATAATGCTCGGGAACTGTGAGGTAACTTGATGAACAAAAATAAAACATCAAGTGGCAACAGGGAACTCAGTCACATCCGCCAGGCTCGACAGTTTTAAGAATTCGATTTACAATAACGTGTTTTAAAACCAATCAACCAATCACCAACCTGATAACCAACCTGATAACATGTGTAGAATTTATCGGTTGGTGGATAAAGTATTTTTCTATCAGAGTGCGTCCACATGCCAGTGGATTACGAGACTAACCTATAGTGCGTGTGTATGTTGTGTATTTTGAAATCAACACATTCAAGGATCAAACTTGTGATCTCTGAGGCTGACGAGGAAATTGACACAACTAGCTGAGCACAGTTGGTAGGCTAGCCTATAGTAGGCTTCCACATGGGGAGCAGGGTCATATGAGACAATGTGTGGCTGTATTATAATGATGATGATCATCATCATAATGCAATAATTAACAATCTGTTGCAAGTATCAATCATTGCTGTGCGATAATTTTTTCATGGAATCACATGCAATATTGCTTCGTCATCATCGATTGTAACATGAACCGGAAATTTAGGGAGACAAATCCCACATTATCGGAAACAATAACTATGCATGAATATTCATAAGGCTCTATTATTCAACTTCAATGGATTAAGGAACAAGCAACACAGTTTGGTATGTTCGAACAACGCCGTAAATACTTATTAGGATGTGTTTGATTGGATATAGCTAGAAGAAACAATTCAATCTACGACTGCATGCGGATCAAAATACCAGAGTCCCAACTTCATTCCTTTGTTTGCACTTGAAATGCTGCCTAAAAGCAAGAATCGGGTTGCATAGCAATACAACGATATTATTCGTGATAGTATTAATTTTCAAGATTGATCATTAGATGGATTGTTTATTCCAGAATTCAAGTCGTTGCCAGGGGTAAAAAAGATTAGAATTCAAGACGGATCTTGCTGCAGACGAAGTGATGAAGCAGAATGGTCGGCATGAAAATTAGAGATGTTTGTCGTGGCACTCTGTTGGTATGCATATGTTCAAATAGACGGTGCAATGTACAATCCTTTTCTTTGGTTGCACTAAATAGAATCAATATTATGCTTGAATATCGAACCACCACTTTGAAAATAAACAAAATTTGAATAGCTGCTAATTGCCGATGTTGGAAGCTTCTTCAACATGCAGTTACCTTTATATTATGCCTTCTTTTAAAGGATGAAATCTGTATTGTACATGCTTAATTATTTATTTATAACATGTATTTTGTAGCCCATTTCATTATTTTCAATGGAATGCTACATCGCCTAGGTTTGCTATTGACCTTATCCATATTTTTAGGCTTATTTTTAGGCGACTCGCCCGTAGTTTGTAGGTTTCTCAACAAACCACCATATAGTTTCAAAACTACAAAAAACTACCCAAACTAACGGTCAATTCTTAACCATGTTAATTAGGTATGTTTATGACCATTTTGCCATTTATAAATAAATAAATTTAATTAGGTATGTTTATGACCATTTTGCCATTTATAAATAAATAAATTTAATTATTTAAATATTTATCAATAATTATAATAATTGATTACATAGTTAATGATTATTAACTACTTAATGGTGGTTATGGATGGAGGTTGGGGGCGGCGGTAGTCAGCGATGAGTGGAAGACCATGCTGGCCGGAGAAGGACACCGGCGACAATGATGGGAAGAGGAGGAGGAGAGGGATGAGGAGGAGGTGGTGGTGGATGATGAGGAGGTGGTGTTGGTGGATGAGAGGACGTTGATGATGATGAGGAGAGGAGGTGGAGGAAGAGGTGGCATGGGCAAGGATGGTGAGAATGGTGATGAGGAGGAGAGGGGTGACAATGAGAGGAGGCGGAGGCGAGGGCCGATACCCACGGCGGCAAAGATGGCTGCGACGGTGGCGGCGGCTGAGTAGCACCTGTGGGGATTGGGGCTAGGGTTAGGAAAGGGTTAGGGTTTGGAGGTTGAAGAAGGGGGTATGTTTGGTATTTTTGCAAATTTATTGCTTACGTGGCAATTTTGAATGCCCTTGCTGATGTGGCGATGACGTGGGCCGTTAGTGCCGACGTGTCACCATTAGTTTAGATAGTTTTTTGTAGTTTTGAAACTATGGGTAGCTTCCTGATAAAACAGTAAACTATAGGGGAGTTGTTTAAAAATAAGCCTACTTTTTTATTATAATAAAAGGGGGGTGGGAAAGTATAGCTATGTACATGGGCAACAAACAAGCAACAAAAATAGCAACCGGCAAAAAATTCAAATGCAAGTCCCAAGCTACTCAATCATTGAGACTTGATCTAAACAGTACCAACGAATTCACTACTTACAAAAAGTAACGAGCTAGTTCCATACGAAGATGCAGGACCAGTCACTGCAAGGCATATAGGTTCAAATTTGCTAATAAAGGACTGCAAGGCATAATTTCAAAGCTGATAAATGAAATACCGAATACAAGCAAGAGATATTCTTCTCTTCTCTTTAAGCTGCTTGACAAAAGCAACCCTATGTAAGAATAGATTACATGCCAATTTTAGTTGGTGCTAAGAAATTTTCTAAGGCCTTGTTTGGTTATGGAGTTGTAAAAAATGGAGTTTATTTTTATGTGGAGGTACATACTACATAAACTCTGGCTTGCAAGTTCCTACCTTCATTTTAAAAAAACTGAACTTCGATGAGCGTTTGGCTTTAGAGTTTTCTAATCACCAAAATGTTGTTTTGGGTTTCTCTAAACTCCAAAATGGGTGTGCTCTTCGTAAATTTTGGAGTTGGAAATTTTTGGGTTTGATTAGAGTTTTCTAAACTTCTGTTATCTCAACTTTGGAGTTTTGATGACCGGAGTTTTCTAAACTCCAAAATCCATGCCAAACATGGCATAGTTCGGATTTTGGAGTTTAAGTTTAGATAACTTTAGGCTCCAATTATCTAAACTTAACTCCATTCCAAACAGGGCCTTAGGTGGAACAAATTAAACGTTATAGTCTAAGGAGGCATATGCATGACAATGAGATAGGTAGTTCTACGTGAAAACTTTATGCCTCTTGATCTACCCGGTAGATTCCAGTTAGGCTCCAGTTAGGCTGCAGCCTGCCAGGTTGGTGGTCAGATAGAATATGAGATAGTGCGTGCAAGCCCCAAACCAAATCCACTCATATAATTAACCACCAACATGATAGATAGCCTATGTGAAATCCGGCGGATTGATAGATAAAAAAGTGCTCATGTGGTAATGGGGTGGAGTAATAAAGTATTACCTCAACTATGTTGTCTTCCCTCGACTATGTTAATTAACCATATAACCGACTCCATTCGTGCTCGTACAATTCTACTTCTATTTCTCGTAACTCCATTAACAATAAGTCTACACTTTCTTTGAACTGCAACACTAACCGATCTTTCTTGCAAACGCCTAACCCATCTCATCCCTCAATTTATCTTTCAATGGGAGATACCTCTAACTTCTTGATCTTATAGATGCACTTTTATTCATTTTAAGTATTCTAACTCATTAGAGCAAACCAAGAACCCAGGTAAAATTTACCACCCATCATAAATTCACAATCCAAAATTTACACAGTCTATATTGATTTTAATAATTATTTACATAAACTCGTGATTGTTCTTGTGTCCTACAGTTATATGAACCTAATAAATATGGCATTCCCAAACTTAAGAAGAATGACCTATAGCTTGAAATAGCTTTTAAAGACCAACATGAAGATTTGGCTCAGGATATGTAATTTACCAGATTGACGCTCGCCGAACGAAGTATGCACACATTTCAATTGTCTGCCAGAACTAAATTGAAACTGCCGACGTAATCTCTAGATCATTTGCATGTAAAGTCCTGCATGTATCATATGGAAAAGATCAATACTGTTCGTACGATACGCTACATAGCTAACTAAAGCCCTCGTTATATTATAATAACTAAAGGAAGTCACAAGAATGGACTTTCCATAATCATAAAAAATCAACTTTAAACAAGAGAGAAACGCTTGGTGGACTTGAGAGAGATCATTTCTCGAAGAGAGAAGAAAAAAAAGAAGTTTCGATTCATATAAGATTACAACAGGGAAAAGGTGATATAGGAATGAATAAATGAATACCTGCAAAGCTCAGATGACTACCCCAGATCTCCAGTCATGTTCATCCATCAGAACAACAGCAGATACCACGAGACTGCACAGCAAGAGTTTAAAGGATATAACGGAAGAAATTTTTGAAAACTAATAATTTCTTCATTTCTTCACAATATTTCTTCTCAGAAAATTAATAATTGAAACAAGGGATGAAGGAAAGAGACCTTTGTATTTAAATTTCGTAAAGTACAAAGCTAAATTTCGTTCATTTCGGCTTGAACAACTTTACATTTAAACTATAAAAAAAGTAGAAACAAATTATGTATGATGTCAACAGAACAGCTTTGGCAAGGTTACTTACAAGTTAGTAGCTAATCCCTTTTCCTAGCTAGAGGTGCAGTTAGAAATGACTGGTCATAACAGGATGTAATGTTTTTATAACCCAACTTTGTATGTCAATACCAGAGTTGGGAATGAAATAGACTTAAAGTTGCATCCGGACAGGATACGGTGCAAATATGAGCTTCACCATATCCGTGTTCGTTTTCTAGTGACAAATACGGATAAGGACACGGATATAACTCGGTAATAAAAAGCCATATCCATATTTGACAAAATAGGATACAAATATGAAGTGGATATTGAAGTGACAAATTTGGTCCTATGGATGAGTCGGATATGAGCATAAATTTTTTTTAAGATAAAACAAATATGGACGTGGAGCGCAATGTGTATATAATTGATATTTTTTATCGAATACTTATTTAATATAAATACTTAAAATAATTGATAAAGACACATATGCTTGCAAATGAATGTTATACGAATAAATAGATACATTAATAAATATACGATACATGTTACTAGCCTGTATTGCAAATTTTGAAACAAAGATGATGAAATAATATATCAAAATATTCTTTTAAATGCATAACATATAAAATGGGTAAAAATGTGTTGTTTAATTAAACATTATTAACTTAAAGAGAAATTTAAAATGATATTATTCTTGTATTTGTTCGTGGAAATCCGTCTCCGTGTACAAATTCATATATCCGGATATGAATAATTTTTTTAAAAACCGTATACATATCGGGGAAACTATTTAGATATATATCCATATCCGTATCTCACCGGATCCAAAAAAAAATACAAGATATGGTTGTAGGGAGAGGGAGAAAAATAAAGAGATGTGAAATTCCACAAGAATATTTTAAAATTCCAGTGTACTAGATAAAGTTCTGTCACGAGCATATAAAAGGTATGTTAAAACTAAGGAATAAGTTCATCTCAAAAATCTTATAAGAGGATTCTGATGATATTTTATTAGATTTTAAGTTCGCAGAACAATTTTATACAAGGTGCCCATGATATTAAAAGCCCTGCATGGCATTGAAATAGATGCATAGCATATTCAAAATAGCAATACTCCAAAAGGAGTTTGCATTAAAATAAGAAGATGTATTTGTGATAAATACATAAATGTAATTCTATATCAAACTAGATTAAACAAATTGATGGTGTGAAGTTGTAGTAATCTATCATATCAGTAAACTCATCACTGCAATAAATTAATTAAGGTAAGTTTTTACACAAGTTCCAGGATTAAATTGTAACTTCATCCTTTTATTAATAAATAACAGAGATTTTGCACAAGTGCAAAACGATACTGACCTGTAAAATACAACCATGAACATGCTGAAGTACAGAGCAAGCTTGATCATCCTGTAATTCTTCTCTCCATTCAGCACTCTAAAGATATCAGTGATGTCTACTCGGTGATGCCTTTTCATAAACCTGGAAAAGATTTATGCCAAAATTTTAAAAAATAATCATAAAAAACCGGTCCAACCAATTTATGGAAAGTCATAAGTTATATGAAGAAATCATGATTCTTTAAGACCAGTGTAAGGGTGTACTCAAGAGAAGGGTGCGTCTGAAATAGATAAATATACCAATTCAGCCTTACCTGTATTTATATTTTTGAATCATATCGAGGTTCACTTTGCCTATGAAAATTATCATAAGAGTATGAAACATACAACATCTATATCCAACAAAACATACAATACCTAGTTTATTAAAAGATCTTAAACAACATAATGCTTGAGTCCATTTAATTTGTAAAGTGGGATTACATTGAAATCAAGATTGCTGAATGAGGTGGTACATGTTTGCACTGTTTTAACAATAATCAATAGAATCTTGTCACAATTCTTAACAAATATAAAAAGATCAATACAATGTGTTTCCAGCCTTTAAGGTCATGAACTTAGTAGAGTTTTAGACAGAAGATAAATATATGTGGAGATGATAGATCATAAATAAGGACCTCACATAATGAACAGTAGGCAATAACACAATGATTTACAAGAAAAAGAAGGCAAATCACACAAAGTTGAAAAATATATACTCATCAATAAGGAAAGAGGTGATGCATACAATTTTACATGGTAGCAAGTGACAGGTGCCATTAGCAGAAACGGAAACCAATGCCATGTTAGGATCAGAAGCGTACATAAGACTCCTTGAACCACAATTTCCGGAACGACCAATGCATTTATACGAGATGATGAATCATATGGGTTGATATAGTCATACTCCAAATCAGATAAGCAAATGAGCTGCTCCATGAGTTCGACAAACGGAAATGAAAGTCAATAAAAGGATAAATTTCCCAAATAATTTTTTTTATAAAAAAGCTTGCAGTCGTCACCGTATGAGATATGAACCACTTGGCTGAAACTAATTGTTTGATATCAGCATGTCCAAAAATTATATATCAAGATTACTTTCAACTTCGTCATATAAATTGGTAATTTTAGTATTCCTTACCCACAAAGATACAAACTTCATTAAGAAGTTTTACAACAATTACAAACCTTTATCCCAAATTTTTTGGGTCGGCTCTATGAATCCTCTTCTTCCATTCTACTCTGTTCATGACCATCTCCTCGGTAAAATTAACAATACATACCATTCTTAATTGTCTCTAACCATGTTCGTTTAGGTCCACCCCTAACTCTACTTGCACCATTAACTACAATTTGTCATTTCCTCTAGCCGGGACACTGTTTGTCTCTGTTGCGCATTACCAAACAATCTCAATCGGTTCTCTCTCACCTTATCCTCTCTCGATGTATTACCACTCATCTATCTTAACATCCTCATTTCAACCACTCATTTTCTTTTTTGGACATGGTGACATTCTGATCCATAAAGAAGTGCCCGCCTATCTCCGTCTTATAAAATGAAAATTTGAAAATACAATTTTTAATCACGTTTTTATAATGTAAAATTTTGAAAATCAATTTCCTATTTTGATCCATGGAGAGCATATTCGTCAATAAACTACAAATAACGAGAGCAACATGTATCTAAATTGCATCTAAATCTTACATATCAATAAAAAAAACACAAACTTTTTTAGGGTTCACATGCTATTATTTGAAGCGAACTTAATAAAATCCGAAATCTCGAATTTGAAGTGATAGTGGAATCAATTGCCTTAGGGTTTCCACATGCTATCATCGCAACAAACTTTACAACACCCTAAAAAGGGTTTGAATCAACTGTTTTAGGGTTTTGGCTCACTGATGCAGAAATTAGGGTTTTGAGGTGACGAGGGTACCTGATACGCATTGAAGGCGATGAGGGCGATGACGGAGGCGAGGGCATACAACCAAAAGATAAGCTCCCACGCCATGGAGATTGAATTATTCGGCGAGATCGAGGGAGCAATCGCATCGAATTATTCGGCAAGGGGTCGAAAATCCGAGTGAAAAGGGATAGCGCAGGATACGATTACTGCTAGCATTTCTGAACTAGCGATGCACGTGTGTAAGAAAATCTATGCGTATTAAAAATGAGAATAATGGAGGAAAGACATAAGAGCGGATTTCCTCGCGTCGAAAAAATACCCTCTTTCTTATTTTTTTCGACGATCGGCACCCACCGTCCTAATCGTTGTCATCTAAGATGTGGGCACACCAAATTTCATGTGATTCCACCATCTTTTCATCGTTGATTTAAAAATATAAAAAGTTCTGTTGTCAGTAAACCGTTAATTTTGAACCCACTAAATCAACGGTGAAAAAGTTGTAGAATCACATGAAATTTGGTGTACCCACATCTTAGATGATAACGATGATGATGGTAGGTGCCGATCATCGAGAAAAATGAGAGAGGATGTATCTTTTCAACGCCAAAGGAGGAAATTCCCTCCTAAGGCATCTTTCATTTATTATTCTCATTAAAAATATACATACACAATACATATCTATGGCGATACATAAAGAGGTTAATGGAGGAAAGTTGTCATGGGAGGGAATTTCCTCCTGTAGCATCGGAAAAATGCACATTTCATGATTTTTTTCGACGATCGGCATACATCATCTCCATCTTTATCATCTAAGATGTGGATACACCAAATTTTATGTAATTATGTCATTTTTCACCGTTGATTTAGTTGGTGCAAAATTAATGGTTTACCGATAATAGAACTTTTTACATTGCTAATTCAACGGTAAAAAGGTGATGGAATCACATGAAATTTGGTGTATGCACATCTTAGATGATAACGATAATGATGATGGATGCCGATCGTCGGAAAAAAATGGTGGAGGTTGTATTTTTTCGACGCAATAGACGGAAATCCCCTCCTATGGCTTTTTTCCTCTATTATTCTCATATATAAAATACATATATTTAATGAAATATAATATATTTATAATACTATTAGAAATTAATTGATGATTCATATATAAGTTATGTAAAAATAACCATGGTGTGTGTGTCCGCTTTTTCATACTATTTTTCACAAATATGTTTATCAGTAGGGTTATTTTTGAAAAAAATATTATTGGACCACTTTGATCAACTATTTTGGGCTAAAGTTATATAATAGAGTTTCCTCATTTTTTTTTTCAATTATCTGATGGGAAGAAGGACAAATTTTTTTGCATGACCTGGTTCTAATTATGACAGTAAAGATAATATCTGAGAAAATATATTTAAGGCTGAGATAAGAGCTCTGGATAATACGCCGTATGTGTTTGTTGCGGGAGAGAGCACATGGAATGATAGGTCCCACCAAGATGCCCAATTGATGTCTGAAAAATTCCATCATTTTTTCTTTCTGACTGGGTGCTTCATGCATGGATCCGTATGCCGATTAATTTCATGTCTTTATGGAAAAGAGCACTTGCGGCCTCCTGGCTTAATTGAAAGGAAACCAGCTTTACAAATAAACCTAGGGCTGGGTGCTAATGAGAGTAAAGAATGGCGCGACACATGACAATGCTACTTGTCGATCAATATGTAGGCTTATTTTGCAATTATAGAAGTCTTTAAGATTAGACTGGAAAAAGGGAAAGGAAAGAAGAAGATGCGGATGAATGAATAGTGAGTTACTATGTATTCTACAATTTTACAATCAAAGTTTGATTAGTACAAGCTTTTCATTCCTCAAAGTAAAACCAAAGGGAATGTGGTTAAAGGTTGCACTGTTGGTGGTTTTGGCATGAGTGCATGACTAAACACATGATTAAAGGCACTTGGATGTGGAATTTAAATCAAGCATTTCTTTTGCCCTGGATTACAACAAGACCGGCTCTTGCGTCAGCCGCCATTGATTGCGTGGAAGAAGAAGAAGAAGAAGAAACGATGCTAATTGGATTAGGTGAGAAGAAGAAGAAGAAGAAAAATGGGGATAGTTTTGTTTTTATAGTTAGGATTTAATCTTTGAATTTAATGAAAGATGTTTTTTAGTTAACCGTTTATGCTTCGGGTGTACTATGCATAAATGTTTTGTATATATTTATCAGAGGTTTATGGTGCTAGGATTTATTGCAGCTCCAAAAGAAAAGGCAAGGACACCAAGCCCTTTATAGGTTGGAATGAGACCCATCCTTATGTCTAAGGTCTAGGGCATGCGAGCATGATGGGTAGAACGGAAACGGGTAAAAATACCTGAATTTAAACGAGTGTCAAATTTCATGTTCATGACCCGACCAATTTAGGCTAAGATTGAGTCTCCAACAGTGCTAAGCACTGAGGAATACAGTGCTCACGTGTGTTTTACGTGGGCATTGGATTAGTGTTAAACACTAAAGTTTTATGGCGCTCACATGACACACGTGAGTCACCCCAAATATGGGCACTGGACTTGTGTTAAATACTCGAGTTTTATGGCACTCACGTGACACACATGAGGCCCCCAAATATGAGCGCTGGACTAGTGTTAAACACTAGAGTTTTAGGGCGCTCACGTGACACACATGTGAGGCACCCCAAATATGGGCGTCAGACTTTGGGTTTTATCTCCCCATTTTTTTATAAGTGCTAAGCACTTGGCTACAGTTCTCGTGCAAAGCACGTGGGTGTCCCTTTTTTTCTTTTTTTATGCTGGAGTGTTGTAGTTTCTTTTTTCTTTTACTTGTTTTCCTCTTAAACAAATCACATGGGAAACATGTGAGGAAGTTTTGGTTATTTTCCTTGTTCGTTGAAGCACTCACGTGAGAAACATGTAAGGTTTCGAAATAGTGCTAAGCACCAACGATTTGGTTTTGGAGATCTTGTATCAATGTTTTTTTTTAATGAAGAACTATGTTATTTATATAGGGTTAAACCCTAGTTTTTTTAAAGGAATTAAATTCCTTCCCGTTCTTCTTCTCTTTTTTTTTATATAACTTAGTTCTTTTCCCCTAGATTTTGAATCTTGTAGAGCAAAATCTCTCCGATGAGAATTAAATTCTCAACTTGTGGGAAGATTTGTTTCTGCAGATCTCAACCAGAGTAAAGAACTAAGTTCTTATATGAAGGGTTAAACCCTTAGAGATGCAAAAGATGGGTGTTTTCTTTTTACCTAGTGTTTCAAGAAAGCAAGTCTTTTCATTGAGAATTAAATTCTCTTGTTCCTCAAAAGCTCACTGTATATTCTTTTTTAAATCTCTGGGGAGTTCTCTCTCTTCTTTCTATTTCTTTTTTCTTTTTCTCTTCTTCTTCCTTTTTTTTTGAGACTTGAAGTCTTGGATTTTTTATATAGTGGAGAAAAGTTTGTTTAATTCTGAGAAAAATTTTCATTAAGAGATCCCAATTGTTTTAATTGGTTTCAGAATTGATTTAGGAAATTTTACCTACCGTTGGATCTTAGATCCAAGGACTTCTGTTTTTACAGAAGATATTGTTCTTGTTTTTAACAAAATTGGGGATATTCTCCGATATATAGAATAAAATTATATCAAACGGTGACATTTTAATCAACATTGGATTTTTAATCCAAGGATGCTCAGTTTAATAGAGTATAATTTTTCTCTGTTTAGAAAGATATAGAAAATATTTTGGATTTTTGATCCACTAACTCTCTGTTTAACAGAAAATATTCTCCCAATAGAATTTAATTCTATATTTAATCACCGTTGGATCCTTGATCTAACAGTTCATTAAGTAGAATTTAATTTTACGCAAGAAAGCGTCCTCATATGTTTAGCACGTGGGACATAATTTGGCCCTCTTAGTTGTTTGATTGTAGTGCCTATATGCTTTGCATATATGCTTTGCATATAGGCGCTCACGTGTTTACCACGTGAGGCTTTTTTGGCCTATTAGTAGTTTAATTGCAGCGCCTTTATGCCTTACATACAGGCGCTCACGTGTATAACATGTGAGGCTTGTTTAGCCTATCAGTAGTTTAATTGCAGCGTTTATATGCCTTGCATATAGGCGCTCACGTGTATAACACGTGAGGCTTGTTTAGCCTATCAGTAGTTTAATTGCAGCGTCTATCTGCTTTGCATATAGGCGCTCACGTGTTTAACACGTGAGGTTTGTTTAGCCTATCAGTAGTTTAATTGTTGCGCCTATATGCTTTGCATATAAGCGTTCACGTGTTTAACACGTGAGACTCGAATAGTGAGTAGTTTCCCCCTTTCTTACTCTCCTCCTTTTATTATGAGGGAACAACATACCACATGTTTAGATATTTTCTTTTATTGTATTTACTTTCTAGCAGAAACCCATGTACTTGTAAATATTTGAAGTTGAATGTAAATAAAGATATTTGTTGAAAAAATTTTACAATCTTCATTTATTCTTGCATTGTGTATTATTGTTTCAATACGCTTAGTATATTTATTTAGGAAATGACTTTCTCTAGATAAATATGCCACGGGTTTGCCGCGTCGCCGTTTCCGTCTACTGGGAAGCGAAGCGTGACAGAAGAAGGGTCAGAAGGCACCTCTCCGGTCAATAAGGGAGTCTTGCCGTCATGCGAAGAAGAGGTGCTCTTCTATAAAAGGGGAGGGATAAGATCGAACAAAACATGGGAAAAGAGGCATTCTTCCTGATTCTACTTTATCTTTATTACGAAAAAGATGAGTCAGCCTCGCTCCAGTCCACACTACCCACGAGAGGATCCGAGCCATAAAGGATCAAATTGGCTTCCTTCAAACAAGCTTCACATCCATTGTATGCTTACAAAAAATTTGCAAGTACTCGCTCGCCTGGCGCAATGAAAGGTCAATGTTGGCAATCGACGGCGAAAGAAAATTACCGTACACTAGTGATCTCCATATACGAAGAAAGTCCTCAAGTGCGCCTCACCACAACGATAAAAGAAGAACTTCCTTTTCCTGTCCTTAACCTTACTTTGAGTCCCAGTCACGAATCAGATCTTACTTTGAACCCAGGTTCATGGGTGGCCACCCTCCTTAAGGCTTACAAAGGCACAAAAGGTATGGAGAACCATAGGATAGTGCACTCTTTTCTCTATGGAGAGGACACGAATAAAAATTGTGATTAAATACCATCCATCAGCACAGATTTAAAATGGAGCAAGATCTAAATCTTGAATGATGCGCTGAATGATGGACATAATGGGGGTATCAGAACCCTGCGTGAAGGACTCCATATACAAGGCACAAACCCATCGAGGGGGTTGCAAAATCATTTTCCCCTGGCGACCTTAAGATTGATGGTGATCTTAATAAGTATTTTACAACCGAGCTTGATGTTTTAACTCCGCACAAACGTGCAAACTCAAATCATGGGGGGTATTAATATAACTAAACTACAACTTGGCTATGAGCTACAGTTCGACGCTAACTTCCAGGGCCAAGCCCGCTCTTAATAAGCAGATCAACCCGTTGCAGGCCCAACCAAGGCCTATTGACGGTTCTTGCCACCATCGCAAGATCCGCAGATCTTGGCAAGAAATCTAAACTATCAAGAGCAGGTAAATTGTTTATCCCAAGAAGACATGCACCAAATCACTTTAGATCCGAAGAAACCTCTTCCTCGGTAACCTATTAATAGCAGAACCTGGCCCTAATTCAAGGTACGCAGTCATAACCACCAAAATTCATATCTCTAGAGGGCTTTCTCCTGCATCGTTTTTGCAGGTCGAGGAGACCCGATCTAAAGCCTGCTTCATCGTCCGTGTTAAACAAATTCAACTAGAGCTCTTAGATATGCTATTTTCAGTGCAACATCAATTTCCAACAAATAGTTGTGTATTTTAATTTTTAATTCAATTTTTAGGTTCCTTATGATTTAAGAAAGAAATTTAAAAGGAAAAAATGAATGTTGTCTTGTTGTATTTGTAATAATATATAACCCATTAAAAGCCCAGCAGCTAACAGGCCCAAGAGAAGAGGCAGGCCCAATGCTTGGCAGACCGGAAAATAGATGGTTCAGATCTCAAATTTGATTCACCATGAGCTCTATATAAACTAAAAAAGTAGCACAGAAGAAGGATCTTGCTCAATCACTGGCTCTAGATAAGATTGCTCTAGATCTAGCTCATCTTTGGCTCCTGCGGCCATTGATAATGGTAGTTAAGTGACCTCCGACGATCTTTCACTGCAGCCGTCGAGGCCCTGTTCGAGATTGAGACGTCCAACCCTCCTCGACAGGTAATGCCTCCATCGTCCCAAATCGAAGATGAGACTGATCCGAGGAGTTCAATTTATGCGTCGGGACGAGTGATCCAGAGGTCCAACCCTGAACTCGAAGCCCCAAGGGCGAACCGAGTGGAGAAGCCCAGGGTCAAAGCGAAGTCCAAGGCTCGTAGTGTGAGCGAATCATGTGCCCAGTCTTGTGCTGGCGCACGGTCTTTAGGCTTCGTTTTGATCGTTTATTAACCAAATCTTGATATACCTTAAATGTGTAGCTTAGCAACTATAAATGTAATGCTTTTAGGCCGACCGCCCTTAAATTAATAGGTTGGGCAGGTTCGGCAATTGTCTGTTACCGAATTATTGCAACATCCGCCTGTTCCCGGGCAGATGACTTGTAGTTATTTTCTTGGTATTATTCGGTTGTATATACTATATTAGGTTTATTCGGTTATTCTGTTATCGATCCAAAACTCAAGCATGTGAAGCCGACAATTTCAGCCGAAGGATGAATGAAATGAGTTGAGGATTAGTGTATAATGCTTGCTATCTCTTGTGTTTCTATTTTTGTGCAAATTTTGAGGTAGAATGTATTGGAAGAATGTTCTTCCTATTCTCCAATAACAAGAAAAAATTATTTGGGGAGACACATTTGCTAAAAAGAATAAATTGATTTGGTGCACATCCAGCTTAAGCAAATAAAAATAGTAAACAGAATTATATACGAATCGAGTGAGTTCCGATTGGCTTCCAGGCTCATAAGCTGAGCATTTTTTATCCCTATCTCTACTATTATAATGGCAACTCATGCAGCTCACTCAAATTCTAAAAATATAAGAAAAATAAAAGAAAAGAGGCTATCTTTGATAATGCATTAGGTGGTCATAATAAGACAAATGTAATAAATACAATCTCTCCTTTTTTACTAACTTTTTAAATTCAAATTCAAACCAAACAATAGATACAAAAAACTAATAAACTATATTTATGAGTCAACATTCTATCCAATAATACATAGAATCTTAAAAGATGATTATGAGAATGGAGAAAATAAAAACGAGTAGGTAGATCAAAAAAAAAAAAAAAACTAATATACTTTATCCGCAAAATAAGAAGAAAAAGATCAAAGTAAATACAAACGTGCATCGCACATATAAAAACACCAGTACTACCTAAATACAATTAGGTTACACCTAAGAAATATCGGGCAATTATTACCTATCCATGACATGCAACACAAAACCATAGATCAAATCCCACTCCAAGTCCCTCATGAAACCCTCATATTCATTAATAAAATCCAAACCAGAAATCTTAGCATTCCCCAAACCCTCATCTGCGTGACTTATTTTCATATTGCGAAAAAAAGATTTTGGAAAGTTGATAACGTTGGATTTTTTCTTATTATTATTTGTATATGTAGATTTTTCGTTTCACCTTTTTATTATCTTCTTCTAAAACAATTTTCTAATCAAATGATCCGTAGACAATCAGGTATCTGTTTATCAACGGGACATGATCAACTTTTCTTTATTATTGTTAAATATTTATTTAAAAATATTCTAATAACAAAACGGTTATCAAGATTTAAAAGACCGTCTTAATTCTCCGTGTTGTCGTCATATGAAAATGGCAAATTCTAAAAGAGCATTAAATAATATGCTTTCTACAAAAGCAAATGACGAAGTCAATAATAAAACAGAACATATTCTCATAACATCAAATATAAAATCAGATATGGCATCATGCCATTGAATAAACCGACCCATGTAAGGAGTCCTAAGAACAATATACAATATTACTTAAAACTTGATGATCAAGGATCTCACAAAAGCAAAATTATTCCATTGATAATTATGCTCTCTTATATATGCATGCTGAGCTCGTTTTGGAAAATACTAATGGGATATGCTCTAAAAAACAAAGCAAAAAAGTAATAATTAGAGCATCAATTATATATATATATATATATATATATATATATATATATATATATATATATATATATAATTCTCTAGCTAAAATGCATACCAATCTTGAGGTTGTCCCCCCTTTTAAGAACTACTGAAAAAGAGCATCAAATTCTAATCCAAGTTGCTCCAAGATTCGTGCTTAGCTTGTTTGTTGGGTGACATAATTAAACTATTATTAGCATAAGAGATGCTATCCAAATGGGATATTTTAAGAATTATTACCCGTATTAGGCGGTGATCCGGGTTGTTTCCCTCTCAATGGGGAAGCTTATTCCCCATCGTCTCACTGTTACGGATGGATTACTCGAAAATTAAGTTAGGGCTTTGAAATGTCCAAGAGATGTTTGCATTATTGAGGGAGGTTTTGTGCAATTAAGCCAAATTTTTATGTAATCCTTGGAAAAGGTCCTAAATGAAGATGAAGATAGATGATGCTATTCTATGATTATTGCCCTTTTAATTAAGACATTATAGGAATAAACTATGCTAACCTTGTAAACTATAGACCTTTTGAAGTCGGGTCAGAATCCCAAAAAAAGTTCCATGCATCCCTTCACTTTCTTGGAGCTTGGATGTGGAGGACCATGAGGTATTTAGGGTTTAGAAAACTTTATTATATGCTTCATTCGCTTTATGTTATATGGTTTAAGGTATGCTCTACGTGTTGTAGCTTGGTTCACAATGTTGAGGACTCCATATGGATCACCCGATTCCAAACTCATCGGAAGTTATTGTTTGTCGGATGTTTATTTATTCGTTTGTCAATAAGTGATTAAGACAGATTGCATTTTTGGATCTCGATATTTATGCCATAGATTATACCACGGTTTTTCTCTATTCATAGGCCTATATATTTCATGCAATTAAAAAATATCTTCTTTACTCTATTTACTCTATTGTGATGCAAATTAAATTCCCAAAATTAAAATGACCACGGTAATTAATTAAGGTTCAAACAGCGTCTTTCAATCTCGATATTTATGTTATATATATTACCTCGGTTTCTCTCCATAGTGAGTGCAAACCATATAGTCAGGAGAAACCATGAACCAGAATAGAAAAGCTTCCCCATCCAAGAGTAAATATTCGAGGGATATATTTCTTGCAAATTAAAATAAAAACTTTATTCTTTATTCAGATGAGATATGAGATGCTTTATTATATTCCCCAATAGTAGTTAAATAACTCTGGTAATTGATTAAGGTTTAAGAGACATGCGCCCTAGCCTCATACTTTTTTATTAAAAAGGATTACTGAAGACGAGAGTAAAAGGTTGAAAATTATGAAATTTAACTAAAGATAGATCCAAGAAGAACTCCAAACAAATGAAAGCCAACTGTTGATAGATGCATGGAAATTGAAGATTATAAATTTGTGAAACCTCACTTGTATTTCAATTAAATCAATATAGGGTTAATGACATCTTAAGCAAAGAGCCAAGATGCACAAACTCCTAACCCTTTCTTAATCAATTAATTAAGGGCTTTTTACCTAAAGGGCCATGTACTTCACTAATTACTAAAATGCCCTCTCATATTTCGTATTTACTTATGCGACCCCATATTTTTAAATTTCACTAGAAAGTGCCCCTCAATCAATAGTTTTGCATCCAAAATTAGCATCTCGTTAGAAAGATGGAGCTGGAGCTTGAGCAGCTTTCTTACCTTTTAGGTATTTAGGTAGGTCGCTTTCTCAAAAAAAAAAGAACTCACATACTCAATTAAAAAATGGGATTTACCGCAACTAAATAATCGCTCTCTTTTCAAATGAGCTTACCCACTAATTAGAAGTTTGCAATTGATCAAGAGTATTCGACAAGCTCGTTGCTGGATAAAGTTGAGAAAGACGAACTAGTTTTTATTATCATTTTGAGAGATCTTTCATCGAAACATATCGCTAAAGTCAATTTGGAGGAAAAGTTGGGTATTTTAAGAGAAGAAGAGGGGCTGAGATGTTTAACCTGATACTCATCGTTAAACCTCCAACACGATGATGGAAGACATTAAAAAGATTTTCTTTTTTGGCATACTAGGGGGCTTTTTAGTGCAAATGAGCTGGTTTTTTTGAAGTAAGTATGAAGTATGGGGAGGCTTTTAAGTAATTAGTGAAGTATTGAAGGGCTTGTTAGTAAATGCCCATTAGTTAATTATGAATCAAAGCAAATGTGTCATCAACTTATGTGAGAAGTCATTTATTCAACCTAATAGCTGTCGATTATGTTGGCCCAAACATTAAAGAAATGATTAAGTTTATTTTAAGGAGTGATGATTAAGTTTTTCTAAGGCACTCCTTGTATCTCTCCGAGCACTAAATGGAAGATTTCAGATTCGATTTCGGATATTCCACGCAAACTTCTATTGACCATCACTGGCCATGTGCCCCCACACATGAAATGATTGAGTTACTGAACTACAACTGAGGTCCCCTTTCTAATTTTGGGAATGCTGAGGTGTGAGCTGCACAATTTGATCCTATACCCAAAAATGACAAAAATACCCACTGAGCAAGGCCTGTTTATGAGGTTTTATGTCAAGGCTCATGTTAGAGAATGCATTCAGGTCCGGACCAGATATAAAGCGAATATGAATAGGAAATATACAACCATACATTATTGTTTGGTTTCTAGTTATAGATGCCCATGTAGATAAAGGTATAATCCGAAAATAAAAAAGTTAATCCGTGAATTTTGTGGTTCACACGAAAAAACAAACAACCATTTTTTTTTTGAAATGCCCTTTTAATGTTGATATTTGGACGATTATGGTAAGGATGTTTGGGATTGCAAGATTACCCAACGAGATCAAGGAAATGTCCCTTGATTGGGACCCACCGAATTCAGAGGCATCTTCATGCTGGAATAATTTAAAGATATATACTATTTGCTTTTGTTTGTGGAAGAGAAGGAACTCGAAAATCTTCAACGATAAAGATTTACCTTACATGATGTATCATTAAAGACCGAGTTTCTATTCAAACTGTGAGTGGTGGAAGTGTCTATTAGGGTTAAAGACAAATTAAGAAACACGCGAAACTACTGCAGCCTTCCGGAGGAGTTTTAGAACTTTTGATTTCTTTCTGTTATTTTGCTGATCGTAATTTTATAAACGATTTTGATGTAATTAAACTTTTTTTTAATCTAAATGTGATATTTGTGTCAAGACTAAACATACTAGAGGTACATTTAAATCCGTTGATCGCTGCACTCAAATATTAGGTTTAGTACATTCTGATATTTGTAATTCTTACAAACAACCAACTAGAAGTGGAAATAAATACTATGTTACATTCATTGATGAAAATACTAGATATTGTTATGTATATTTACTTCTAACGAAGGATAAGGTGCTTAATAGATTCAAAGTGTATAAAACCGAAGTAGAAAACTACGCTGAAAGGAAAATCAAAGTCTTTAGATCAGACCGTGGAGGGAAGTATACTTCCAATATATTAAATCTGTTCTGTCAAGAATATGGAATTAAATATGAATATTCTTCTTTTTACACTCCTGAATCTAATGGTGTAGTAGAAGGTGAAATAGAACTTTAATGAATATGATTAATTCCATATTACTTAGTTCTGGTGCTCCTGAAAGTTTATGGGGTGAAGCTATACTATCGGTATGTTCTCATAAAATTACAAATAAATCTCCGTTTGAAATATGGTTTGCAAGAACACCTAAATTAGACTATCTTCGTGTTTGGAGCTGCTTTGCACTAGCATAAATTCCTTCTCACAAAATAAACAAAATAGATCAAAAAACAGTTTATGCGTTATTTGTAGAATATTCTCTTGACGGTAACACTTATAGATTTATTGTCTTAAAATATGATATTATTGATATTAAAGTTAATAGCTTAATCGAATCTAAAGATGTTACTTTTTTCGAAAATTGATTTCCTTACATAACTCAAATGTTTAAACAAGTAGATGATTATGTTTTTAACCCTCACATAGCTAGTAGTTCCAACGATAATGAGTTAATTCAAAACGTATCTTTATCGGTTCCAACATCCGAACCGTAATTAAGAAGAAGTGATCGAACTAAAAGAAGGAAAGTACTCTCTGATAATACTTACTACTATTTGCTAGTGGAAAGATATCCTTCTTCCTATGAAGAAGTAATGGCGTCTTCTGATACTAAGTATTAGAAAGAAGCTATTTAAAGTGAGATTAACTCAATCCGGAATAATAATACATGGGTTCTAATAATCTTACCTTCTGGTAGTAAAGCTATAGGGTGTAAGTGGAACTGTAAAAAGAAACTAAAGGCTGATAGTAGTATTGACAAATATAAATTCAGACTAGTAGCTAAAAGAAATAGACTACAATGATACTTATGCGCCTGTAGCAAGAATTATAACCATGAGAACATTAATTGCCTTAGCCGCTATTCATAAGCTATTAATATATCAAATGGATGTAAAAACCGCATTTCTAAATGATGATCCTGATGAAGAAATTTATATGGAGCAATCAGTAGGTTTCATAGAAAAAGGGAATGAAAATAAAGTCTGCAAACTTGTTAAATTCTTATATGTATTAAAGTAATCTTCTAAACAATGGCATATTAAGTTCGATGAAATGATTCATAACTATAATTTTATAATTAATAATTTTGAAACATGTATATACTACAAATTTTTTGGTAATGATTTTGTAATTCTTTGTTTTAATGTTGATAACATTCTAATATTTGGTTCTTTTATTAATGTCATAAATGATGTAAAGTCATATTTATCTAAGAACTTTGATATGAAAGATTTAGGTGAGGCTAATTACATTCTGGGCATAAAAATCAATAGATTTGAAAATGGATATTTAACTTCATTATCTCGTGCCATAGAGAAATTATTAAAGAAATATAATTAGTTCAATGTAAAAACAATCTTGACTCTCTTTGATCTAAATGTTCATCTTATTAAATATGAAGGAGAACCTATATTACAAAATAGATATGCACAATTGATAGTTCACTAAACTACATAGCTACTCAAACTAGACCGGATATTTTATATGCGATTTCGAGACTTAGTAGATTTACAAGTAACCATAATCAACTATATTGGAATGTTTTGGAACGAGTGTTCAAGTATTTAAGGGGTACTATAGACTATTGTCTTATTTACTCCAATTTTCCAAATGAAATTAATGGGTACAGTAACGCTAATTTAGTAACTGATACTCTAGACGTAAAATCTACCAGGTTATATTTTTGTACTTGGTGGTGGAGCAATTAATTGGGGATCGTGTAAACAAACATTAATTGCTAGAAATACCATGAATGCTGACATGATTGTTTTGGATATTACATGCATCGAAGCAGAATGGTTAAGAAATTTAACATCTGAAATTTCCTCTGTACCAAAACCAATTACAGCAATAATAATTCATTGTGATAATAGATCTCTATTAGACTTATTAGAACAGAAAAATTACAATAGGTAAACAAATAGATTCCTGCAATTAAAATACGAGACAATAAAACAATACAAAGAAAATTTTATAGTGTCTCTTATGTTTGTAAGTAGTCAACTAAATTTAGCTGATTACTTTACTAAGGGTCTTATGAAAACCAAGATTCTTAATGCATCGAGAGGAATGAGACTTAGACCCATTTTGAATTCACCAACAGTGGATACCCAACCTTAAAAGATTTTGTAATGGGAAGAATACAATTGTTGAATGTGAACATGGGAGCCCTTTATTTAAGGATTTATATCATATCATATTCTTATGATACTGTCGTGCTCTAGTTGTTGATTAAGATTGAGAATTTAACTCTTAACGATGTCAAATGCAAAATTATTTACGAGGTACTCTAACAATAAGTATTCTCTTGAGACATCACCTAAGTGAGATTGCCATGAGGCCGTGGTTTAGGGTGAAACCTTTATAACTCTCATAAGAATCAAGATACCACGCATGACCATAATACGTAACCCGTTTTGAATATCTAAATTTATGTTTCATACTGTATGTGTTTTTGACGAAGGAACGATAAAAAAATGTAGTTTTGTAAGGTCATTTAATGACCGCTATATTCTTGCATTCTGGAGTTTTCTACACAAAGTGTAAGTTTAAGTCTTTATGACACTTACGTTTATATACGATATTGTTAGATGGTTATTTCATAATAGTCATAGTCATTATAGGTTGCATCGAAGTTTGAAATTTTGTGGGGGAATTGTTGGAGCAAATGCACTAAAAGACAAAAAAAGTCCAAACTTCTTATAGGAAGTTTTTACTCCCACATCGGGAAAACCAAGAAAGGGAGTGTTAGATATGTATACCCTAGAGGCCTGTATTGTATAGGATACTGGGCATGTATATGTACAGAAATAATCTTTGCTTGAAATGATAGTATGTTATCTGGTTTATCTTCATCTTGACGTGTGATGTGTTGTATTTCATATCTATATATACATGTTGATGAAGCCCTTAGTATTATGCTTGACTACCGGGATAATGATGGAGATCATACTAGTGGGGCTTGGGCAGTCTATAAGCATATCCTTTAATAGTTCCTAATCGAGGGTATATCGAGATAGGGTATCGATATTACCAGAGTAGACTAGTGTGTACGTTTCTTGACCCTGGGGGCGATGGTTGATCCCATAACCATTGGTGTTTGACATCAAAGATTATACACAGGCGCTCATTGGAGAATGGGTACACCGAACAGGACTCGCCGAGAACTCCTAGATGGTATATATACCTATTGTCAGATAGCAGTTCTCTGGTGATACTTGTACAGGTTAGTCTGTAGACCCGAGATCGTCATAGTGACTTGTGTGATTCCCACCGTGCTTTGATTTTTTCCCTACCACGGCTCTACCGAGTCGTGCAAACAGGTGGATTTTGGGTACAGTCCCGAATCGCATGAAGGCAGTGAGCGATAGGAAGGGTTTCGTCTCTCCCGGTATAGGGAGTTGATGTCGCGCTATGTTTGATCGGCCATAACAGCAAATCCCTGGCCAGGGTTCTCAAGATTTAATGATAAGAGTCATCAGTAGTTTCTCGAACCATTATGGGCCGTAAATCAGCATGACTTATAAAGTTACTGGGGTATGACATTTACCACCCCTAGACTTCATATACGACGTATCAGACGAAGAGACCGGACTGTACGGTAAGTGTTGCTTACAGGCTCGATAGGGTTGGGATGAGTTCGCTCGTCGGCCACCTCTTTTTCGTCATGTACCTGGGTAGCCGTTACGCACAGCCAGTGCCACTGACGTGCTTGTGGTTAAACCCACTGCCAGCGTACTGTCGAGTCTTTAGAGTCCCACACAGAGAGTTCCCTGGTTCAGGCGAAAGATGTAGAGGCCGTAAGTTGTTACGACATGGTTTCGATCATGTTCGTGTAATCGTTACAGGAATAATGATCGGAATGTTAATACCGGTAGGCTTTCGTTTAAGCCGCATGCCGGCATTATATTATTGTATTGATTGTATTCGTATTTTTCAGAATTCGAATACGAGTATACTTATACGGTATACGGTGGAGGGGTATTATTGTAATTGTTACAAGAATACCTTCTAGAAGGAGACACCTCATAAATGTATATTTATTTTGTGAAAATAAATAAATGAGGTGGAATTTTGGAAAGTCTAAGCATGGATGAAGGAATGGCTTCTTTCATATTTTATTCATTTGGAGTTACTATTGAAGCATGGTGCAATTTTTTATTACATGCTTCAATTATTTCATTTTGAGCCATATGATATTTTTCCATGCTTGAACTTTTCATTTTATCACTTTGACATTCTCTCTTCTCATTCTCTCCTTCTTCCTCATATTTGCTTTAACCTCACATGAGTTGTGAATCAAAAGTTTAGAGAAAAAATCATAATCCAATACTTAATCTCTATATTATCTTAGTGATCACTTCTAGCAAACTTGATCTCTAAGTTGAACTCTTGTGAAGAGTTTGTAGCTTATTCGATAGCTCTCGGGTGGATCGTCTTGGATCTTGAGGTGGGCCAGATCGAGCTCATTGCAACTACAAGGAGCCTAGGAGTCACATTCAAGTGAAGACCCAAAGGACCGGTTCTATTAGGTATAAATACTATCATAGTAGATTAGATCTCTTGATGGTTTTTGCTAGTTAAGGTTTAAGCATTAATCTTGGGTTATGTAGGTGTTGCATGCAAGAAAAATTATTGTTTACCACTTCCGCCTCCTCACAAGTGTTGTGAGGGTGTGCAACATCCACTAACATGGTATCAGAGCCTATCTTAAACCTTAAATAGCTTGTAGCAACGTTAGAATTCCGCCGTTTTTCGTCATGCAAAAACTGTCGGAAAAACAGTTTTGAAAATCGATTTTTTGAGTTGTTTGCACACCCCGCGGGCTAACGGTTTGAACCGAGAAGCCACGGGGTGGAGCGCGCGCACCCCGTGGACACCCCGGGGGAGACCAGAGGCCGGCCCCACACCCCAAGCCTCCTCAAGGTGGCCTTCGGGGTGGGTGACCCGAGAGCACTCCAACTGGGTGCTCTCGGGTCTGCCAACCCTATGGGGCCACCTCGAGGTGGCCCTCGGGGATGGGTACCCCCCCGAAGCCTCCCATTCGATCGTTAATACTATGTTCTTCGCCTCTGCGAAGTTCGGGCAGGTTTTGAGTTCGTTTCGACTCCCGGATTGGCTCAAAAGATCGGTTTTTAAAAGGTTGCTCACTGAATTTTTTCAAGAGTTGGAAAATGGTTTAGTTTGCTAATCTCGTGCGGAATTCTAATGTTGTGGTTACTTTACAAGCTTAGTATTGTGTATGTGTGTTATGGAAACGTCGATTAATTGCTATATGTCGATTAGTCGGGCTTGCACACATCGGTATTGTTATCATGCGATGGTATGTGTATATGAATATGTTGGATCGTCGTGATGAATGGCCGGGGATGTGAGAAGAGTGTTTTTCTTTCATTCATGTAATTTGTAAAAAGCAATGTAATATTATTTTGCGGGGCACATCTGGGTTGAGGTTGCAGCCACCGTTGTATATTTTCTTTTTACTGTTTTTGCTCCTATGATAGACCCAAGGTGGGGTGCACAAACTACCAGGTTCTCAAAGTGTCGAGTGGCCTACTCACTTTGTTGAGGGAGGTTGCTTCACTTCAGGAATTTAGCGGGTAGTTTGCCGCACCCGTAGGGGTCTAGAGTGGGGCTTGGCTATTCATCACGACCGTGGAAACCGTTTTTCATTAAAAGCTTAAATGAAATACGGAATTCCTAGTATATCCAATGTATTCATCTGTGATCTGGAATGTTTATAAATGTGTGAGACGAATGGCTATTTATAAATGAGATATATAATAAACATTGCTTATGTTTTTCACCTGTGCTAGTCCGGCCTCCGCTCTACCGTTAGTTAAGTAACCTAACGGTGCATGACGGGGCCCCGTGGCGAATGCGGATGGCATAAGCGTACGTTCTATTTTCGTTTCTTTTCTATGATGTTTAGGAAACGTAAATGATGGGACAACATTAATGTGATTAATGTTAAGAAAAACAAACCTAAAGATGTTGTAGAATCAAACTTTTTAAAATGAGTAACTCTAGTTTTTGCTTTGCATAGTGGTATTCCTTGATGAATATTCAGCACCTCATTCGATGAGGAAAGGGCCGAGATCCCTTCACCGGGAGTGACCCCTTAAGCGAAACTAGCAAATGTTACAAAGCAATCAATTGTTTTTATAGTTGATCTAACTTTTGCTTTGCATCATGGTATTCATGAATATCCAGCACCTCATTCGATGAGGAAAGAGCCGAGATCCCCTCACCGGGAGTGGCCTCTTTAGCAAAATTAGAAAGATACTACAAAACTATTCAACTTTTAAAACTGGAGATTAAACCACTCTTTTCACTAGATTCTACAATGATATCAAGTTCAAAACGTTAAGGGTTTTAATAAAAAACATCCGTTGCCCTCCGCCATTTTAGGAAGCAGAGTACTTAGTATTCGTGTCGCGTTTGTTGACTATAGTTAAGGCGTGATGTACGGTAGCTAAGTGATGTCTTCCTACAAAACATTTGATGCGATCGGTTAGGACATTCGTATGACTTTGTTGACCATAGTTAAGGGTCATGCGGGTGGGTCTAAATCAATCACGAAATGGCGGGTAGAACTTGACTAGTGCTTATGATTTGTTGACCATAGTTAAGGTCATAAGACACTAGGGGTAAAAATCATATCGGGAATTTCAAGAGTTGAAATTTGCAATGAGATTGCATACCTTCTATATGATAGTTGGATCCCGATCCCACTGTGAGTAAAAGTTACTCCCGGGAGAGTTTTGCACTTTACAATTAGCTAATCCAGTAGGTGTCTAGAAAGGTGTCAATGGGGTTACGCCTCTAGGAAAACGGGGTTTATTTTAATTAGGTCCGTGCGAATGCACGGAGAACCTCCCTCGGAGTACCGACACTGGTTTGGCCGACCGGTTAGCGAACTCGTAGATTTCAATTAATCCTGGCTAGTTTTCATTTTAAAGGTTTGAAGGAAAATTTGATAAAAAGAAGTAAGAGACATCGATTAGATAAGATTAATAACCAATCTAATTATGCAAGAGCAATCGCTGAGTGTCTTCTTTTCTCTCTCCTAATGGCAGATACCTATGACGGGTCTTAAGCTTTTATTAGACAAGAATAAACTCACGGGACCGAATTACAAAGATAGGCTAAGGAACGTAAATATTGCCCTAACCTATGATAAGGTCGGATACGTCCTGACTACTCCAGCCCCTCCTAGCCCAGACCCTGATTCTTCAATTGCGGATAAAGAAATCCGCAAGACATGGGATATAGACTGCGCAACAGCCAAGTACCTCGCGCTTTCTTTTATGACAATGAATATCAGAAGCAGCACGAGAAGATGGATGTACAATCCATCTTTCTCCATACAAAGGAGTTGTATGGAGAGCAATCTCGTACTCTCCAATATGAGGCATCTCGAAAGTTGTTTCAAATGCGGATGGCTGCTGGCACGTCTGTAGGTGACCATGCATTGAACATGATTGGACTTATAAAAGAACTTGAGGACCTGGGTTGGACCATGGAAAACGAACAGTATATTGATATTGTTCTACAGTCCCTTCCTTTGCTCGGTTCATTGTAAACTTCAACATGCACAACATGGAGAAGTCATTACCTGAACTCCTCAATATGTTGAGGAGTGCAGAGAGCACGCTAAAGGTGGCGAAAACTCCCGCTCTAATTGATAGGCCATCTTCCTCCTCCGTCCCGAAAGCCAAGGCCAAGGGAAAGAAGAAGAAGAATCCCATCAAGCCGAGAAACGGAATGAAAAAAGCACCGGGAAGGGACAAGATAGGGGCTGCTACGACAGGACGAGGGGAATGCTTCCACTGCCACCAGACTGGGCATTGGAAGAGAAACTGTGTTGGATACATGGCCGGCCTCAAGAAGAAGAAGCATGGTGATGCTTCCACTTCAGGTGTGTTTGTAACAGAAAACTGTTTTTCAATTAACTCTGCTTCCTGGGTATTAGATACCGGGTCAGGATCTCACATCTGCAATTGTGTGCAGGGGCTGAGAAATAGCAGGTTTTTGAAGAAAGGTGATCACACTCTCCGGATTGGGAATGATTCCTCAGTACATGCTACAGCAGTGGGAGAGTATCATCTTGGTTTGCCGTCAGGTTGAATATTGGTTTTGAACCCATGTTATTTTGTACCTTCGATGTTATGTAATATTATATCTGTATCGTTGTTGGACAATGCTGGATATAATTTTGTATTACAATCTAATGTTATGAACGTTAACCTTAATCAAGAGTTGATTGGGTCTGGTACATTAAATAACGGGATATACGTCCTAAACCAGCACACAGTTTTCCATATACAACACACAAAAAAAGAAAGGTTTCAGACATAAATGAAGCTTTCATTTGGCATTGTAGACTTGGTCATATTAACGAGACAAGACTAACCAAGCTACATAAAGATGGATATTTAAACCCGTTTGAATATAAATCTTATGCGACTTGTCAGTCTTGTATCAAAGGTAAAATGACCAAAACTCCATTTACTGGACACGGAGAAAGAGCTACTGAACTCTTAGGCCTCATACATAGTGATGTATGTGGACCAATGTCTACACATGCGAGAGGTGGTTTTTCCTACTTCATTACTTTTACTGATGATTTCTCGAGATTCGGACATGTGTTCTTGTTGAAACATAAGTCTGAAGCCTTCAAAAAATTCAAGGAGTATAAATCTGAAGTAGAAAAACAAACAGGCTTGAGTATCAAGAAATTTCGATCGAATCGAGGAGGTGAGTATCTAAGCTCAGAGTTTCTATATTTCCTAAAAGAGAATGAGATTCCCTCTCAGCTCACTCCTCCGTACACACCACAGCACAACGGTGTGTCGGAACGCAGAAATCGTACCCTATTAGATATGGTACAATCTATGATGAGTGATGCCGAGTTACCAATATCATTCTGGGGGCACGCATTGGAGACTGCGATTTATCTACTGAATAGGATTCCGACCAAAACCGTGTCTACCACTCCATATGAGATATGGTATGGGAAGAGGCCATCTCTTAAAAGAGTTAGGATATGGGGTTGTCCGGTTTTTGTGAAAAAGCAGAATCCGGAAAAACTCGAGACACGATCGATTTTATGTAAATTTGTGGGATATCCAAAACACTCGTATGGATATCTTTTCTACCACAAGGTGGAACAAAGGGTGTTTGTTTCTCAGTATGCCACATTTTTAGAAAATGAATTTTTTTACAAATGATACTGTTGGTAATGCGGTAGAACTGGAAGAAATTCCAGATACACAAACAATTACCGATAATTTGGTTGAAACTGAGGTTTCAGTAGAACCTGACGAACCTCAGCCACTCCGTAGATCTAGTAGGACTTCTCGCCCACCTGATAGATACTACGGTTTTCTAATTGATGGTGATAGAGAAGATTGCATCATGGATGATGACGATCCTACTAGTTTTCAGCAAGCTATCACGAGTGGTGACTCAGTGAGGTGGCTGGATGCCATGAGATCCGAAATGGAATCCATGCACACCAACAAAGTATGGAATTTGGAGGTTGCACCTTCTGGAGTAAAACCCATAGGGTGCAAATGGATCTTTAAGAGAAAGATCGGTGTGTATGGTCAGGTGGAGACCTATAAAGCTAGACTGGTCGCAAAAGGATTTCGTCAAAGACCAGGCTTGGACTATGATGAAAACTTTTCACCAGTCGCAATGCTCAAATCCATTCAGATCCTGCTTACTATAGCTGCTCACTATGACTATGAGATCTGGTAGATGGATGTTAAAACGGTATTTCTAAATGGTAATTTAGAAGAATGCGTTTTTATGGATCAGCCAGAAGACTTCATTGATAGTGGGAGCAGTGGAAAAGCATGCAGGTTGCTTAAATCCATTTATGGATTAAAGCAGGCATCACGGAGTTGGAACATCTGCTTTGATGATACAATCAAAGAGTTTGGTTTTATCAAAAATGTAGACGAACCATGTATTTATAAAAGGATTGTAGAGAGTACTGTTACATTCCTCGTACTGTACGTGGACGACATTCTCTTGATAGGAAACGATGTTCCTATGCTACAATCGGTCAAACTATTCTTATCGCAGAAGTTCTCCATGAAAGACCTGGGTGATGCCTCGTACATTCTGAGGATTAAGATCTATAGAGATAGATCTAAGAAATTATTGAGATTGTCCCAATCGAGATATATTGACACCATACTAAAGATATTTAGTATGGAAGATTCCAAGCGAGATAATTTACCCGCTTGTCACGGGATCACCCTCTCCAAAGAGATGTCTCCAAAGACTGATGAGGAGAGGGCTCGCATGAGCATTATACCATACGCTTCGGCGGTAGGATCTATAATGTATGCGATGTTGTGTACTCGCCCAGATGTAGCTTATGCACTGAGTGCAGTAAGCAGGTATCAATCCAACTCAGGGGAGAAACACTGGACTGTTGTGAAGAACATTCTGAAGTACTTGAGAAGTGTTAGTTGTATGTATGCCCTAGAGGCCAGTATTGTACAGATGATGTATATTATATTGGATGCTTGGACATATATAGAGATGACTTTCTTGCTCGATATGATAGTATGCTATCTGGTTGCTCTTTATCTTAACATGTATACTAGTCTCTTTAAACTGTCTTATAGTTACATGTTGGTAAAGCCCTTAGGATGTGTACTTGACTACCTGGACTATGATGCAGATCATACTAGTGGGGACATGGTAGTCCATAAGTACATCCTTCAAGGTCCCTAGTCGTGGGTGTATCGAGACAGGGCATCGATATACCAGTGTAGACTAGCGTATACGCTTCTCGACCCATGAGATGGGCGATGGATGATCCCATATCCATTGGTGTTTGACATCAAAGATGGTATACGGGTGCTCAGTGGAGACTGGGTACACTGGACGGACTCGCCGAGAACTCCCAGATGGTATTATACCTCACGTCAGATGGCAGTTCTCTGGTGACACTTATACAGGTTAGTCTGTAGACCCGAGATCGTCATAGAGTCTTGTGTGATTCCCACTGTGCTTTGATCTCCACCTTACCACGTCCATGAGGGCGTGCAAAACGGTGGTTTTTGGGTACAGTCCCGAGTCACATGGAGGCAATGAGCGATAGGAGGGGTTTCGTCTCTCCCGGTATTGGGGGTTGATGTTGTACTGTGCTCGATTGGCCGTAACAGGGAAGTCCCTGGCCAGGGCTGATTCAGAGATTTGCTGGTAAGTGTTACCAGTAGTTTCTCGACCCGTTATGAGCCTCACATCGGCACGACTTATCGGTTATTGGGGTCTGACGTTTACCACCCCTAGACTTGATATGCGACATATCAGACGAGGAGATCGGACTGTACGGGAAGTGTTGCCGGTTGGCTCGACGGGAGTTGTAGCAGGTTCGCTTGTTCTCTTCTGATCGCTCAATACCCGGGTGGCCGTTACGTTTAGCTGACCGCTTGCGGCTTGGGGGTACTTGATATGATCATCACCCACTTCCGGCGTATTGACGAGTCTCAGAGTCCCACAATGGAGTTACCTAGTCCAGGCGAAACGTTGTGGTGCGCGTATGCGATATGCGCATGGACCCGATTAAAATGCGTGTATGGGATACCGTATATTGATCGGGCGGCTTGCTTTTGGTTAGGGTCGTATGTGATATGGCCGGATTGATAAATCAAGTGTTGATTTATCATTTAACCATTACTTTCTCACTAGAAATACTTTCTTGTGTTGGATGGATGTATGCATGCATGTATGTTTTTTTTCTTTCTAGTTTCATGCACATATGGATGTGTATACATACATACATATATCATCTATCATGCTTGCTTATACAAAGAAAATGGTGGCAATATAAGACTCACACCATGGTTTTATTTATATATATATATTATTGAATTTGATTTAAAACAAAAGAAAAGGAAAGGATAATTCATGGAAACTTTCTCCACTCTTCTTGACCTAACCGTGCTCACCCACCATTTAACCATGGATTACTTTTCCTTTTGGGTTTTAACTCAAGTTCAATAATGTTTACACCATGGTTTGAGATGAGAACAAGAAAATATATATTGATATATTTTCTTTTTCCTTTAACAAGGGTGCCATTCTATTTACTCTTGAAAAAATATAGCCATCATCTTCTTCTTCCTCTCTCATTTTGCTCTCTAGAATTTTGTAGTGAGAAAAATACTCATCAAGTTAGGATTTTGAAGTGAGAATAAGAACCACAATATCATTCTACACAAGTTTAGCCAACTTGTTTAGAGTGTTAACTTCATTTCGTTCACTTGATCGGATAAAGTTGCAAGCTTGGACAAAGCGGACTCCGGGTGGATCATCGGTGACCTCGAGGAGTTCAAGCGGAGCTTTTTCAAACCCCAAGTAGCCGAGGAGTCTAGCGTAGGGAGCTACAAAGGTTGTACTCTCAAAACCCTAGCATTTCTTTTATATGATGATGTGAAATATTTAGAAACCCTAATTTTCTAGGATCGATCCGATGTTTGTTAACTTAGCACCATAAAGACTCCACCTTTGGCACATGTGATGCTTCCAAACCCTTCATGAGGTGCTAGGCTAATCTTTCATTGGTATCAGAGCCGACCTAGAACACTAGGCGACCTTTTTACGAAGTTAAAACTCCGATCGAACCGAAAATACGGATTTTTGGGTGCTCTCTGGACTTTTTTCAAAATCTGGTTATTTTCAGAACTAAAAATACTTAAAAAATACAGCAGGTAAAACTAAGAATTATGGTGAAATTCGATGCCATGAACAGTACAAATGGCCGCGGAACCGCGGCAATTACATGCTTAGGCCGTGGCTCCGCGGCCGTACTGAGGTATCATTGCATCTAATTTACACTGTAATTATTATTACTTCTTGTACAGTGTTTTAGGTATGTTTAATCTGAATATAGTACTGTATTTTCTGGAGATGGTTTTGGACTCGTAGATTCGATCGGAATTTTCATTTCGTTGCTTTTCCGGGTAAATTAGAAAGTATTGAAGTGTTTGAACGAGTATCATTTGCTCGATATTCACGGGGTTTAAATACTTTGGAGATACGTGCAAGTCTTTTTGTGGTGGACCCTCTAGAAGACAACAAACCTTAACTCGATTATGTGACCGTCTTGAACTGCCCTTTGAACCTTAGGGTTTAGGGCAGTACGGCGTGCCACATGTGAGGCGTTGGCTTGACCCTTCTACGGCTGGACCGCTACTACTGTGTCACACTCCGGATTTTTGAACCCTGCTCAAGTGTTGAGCTTTAGTGAATCTTGGATACTTGATCATTCGTTCGAAAACTTTAATACTGTCTGTTTATCTGGAATGTGATACAGTATATGAAATTCATATAGTTTAGGCATGAAATACGAAATATGTGATATTTCGCATTTATGATGTCTAAAGAGAATGTGGATTCCAAATATTGTAGTTTTACACTTTCTTTTCTGTGACCGTAAGTGTAGTATGTTCGATATCGCCGGTTTCGTTGCTATACATCAACGACAATTGGGGTATGCATACTTACTTATGTTGATGATATAAGATATTATGTGTTGCTGAGATATGATGTGCAGGATTGTTGCAATTGAATAGCCGGGGGGGTTTTATGTGAGATGAGAGTTTTATATTTTCATTCATGTAAATTCAAATGTAATGTAATATTCTTTTATTTGGGGCACTTCCGGGTTGAGGTTGTGTCACCAGTGTTGTATATTATTTACTTTTCCGCATTAGGATGGACCCAAGGAGGGGAGCACAGGTGACCGGGTTCTGGGGTTCAGTGGGAGGCCATCTCGAGGAGTCGAGACCGGGTCTCCTAAACTCTAGAATTGGTAGGGTCGCTTGCCGCTCTCGTAGGGGTCCAGGGTGTGGGCTTGGCTATTCATCGCGACCGTGGAATCCGTATTTTCTATTTTGGCTAAATACTAAATACGGACGTCCTAGTATATCCCACATTATATCTATGTTTCTGCTGCGATATCTGTGATATGATCATTTGATATGTTCTGATGGATACAGTATATAGTATATATGATATATTATATAGACGTTACTTATGTTTTGCACCCGCACTAGCCCTGCCCTGCTCTGTCGTTAGTTACCTAACCTAACGATGCACGAGGGGACATCGAGGCGAATGCGGATGGCATAAGTGTACGTCGTATTTATCTGTGATGTTTAGGTGACATAAATGATGGGACTTCATTAATGTGATTAATGAAAGAAAAGAAACCTAAAATATATTGTAGAATCAAATTATCAAATAAAAGGGTAGCTACAGTTTTGCTTTGCATAGCGATATATATGATATATCCCGCACCTTATTCGATGAGGAAAGAGCCGAGATCCCTTCACCGGGAGTGACCTTTTTAGCAAAACTGGCAGATGCTACAAGACTCGGTTTGGTTTTTGATTGCTTTTGGAGTTTTTGCTTTGCACAGTGATATATATGATATATCCCGCACCTTATTCGATGAGGAAAGAGCCGAGATCCCTTCACCGGGAGTGACCTCTTTAGCAAAACTAATGAAAGCCTCAAAATCACTCCATTTCAAAATTCACTCAATTCTACAACGATATCAAGTTCATTACGCTCATGGTTTTTCTGAAAAACCTGCGTAGCCCTCCGACATTTCAGATAGATATTACTTAGTATTCGTGCTACGATTGTTTGGCATTCGTCAAGACGTAGTGTACGGTAGCTATTTACTATTTATCTGTAGCATATGATGCGATTGGATTAGGGTATTCGTACGGCATTATTTGGCATTCGTCAAGGGTCGTGCGAGTAGGTTTAATTCAATCAAGAAATGTACGGGTTGAACTTGACTAGCGCACTATGGGTTGTTTGGCATTCGTCAAGGTCATAATACGTTAGGGGCAAAAACATTATCGGGAATTTCAAGTGTTGAAATTTGCAATGAGATTGCATACCTTCTATGAGATAGTTGGATCCCGATACCCACTGCGAGTAATTGTTACTCTTGGAAGAGTTTTACACAGGACAATTAGCCGATCAAGTAGGTGTCTAGAAAGGTGTCAACGGGGTTACGCCTCCGGGAAAACGAGGTTTACTTTAATTAGGTCCGTGCGAAAGCACGGGGAACCTCCCTCAAAGTACCGACACTGGCCTGGCTGAAAAATCGACGAAGTTGTAAGGTGTAATTAATCCCGGCTAGTCTTTCCTTTTAGGGTTTGAAGGAAGATTTGATAAAAACCAGTGGGAGCCATCCTGATTAGATAAGATAATAACCAATCTGATCTTGCAAGAGTATACGCTAAAGTGTTTTCTTCTCTCTCTCTTCAGGTAGCGACCATGTCATACCTTAATCAAGATAATAATATGGATGTATTGACCGAACCCGCATGTTATACTGTGCAGGGGAACGTTGGACCCGTTCTATCTTATAAGTGTTATAAGACTGAACAGGAAACAGGAGAATGTCTGGATTCTCACGTCGCCCAAACGGAGGACATGCATGTTGATGCACCTTCTTCGGGTGTGTTTGTCATTGAGAACTGTTTTTCAGTTCACCCTACGTCCTGGGTATTAGATACCGGATCAGGATCCCACGTATGTAAACAATTACATGGGCTACGGAAAGGTAGAGAACTGGGAAAGGGTGATCATTCCGTTCAAGTAGGGAATGGTGCAAGTGTTGCACCCAAAGCAGTTGGCGAATATCACCTTGTATTACCAAGTCGTAATACACTGGTTCTGAATGAGTGCTATTGTATACCGAACATGATGTGCAACATTATATCAGTTTCTTTACTGAGTAAAGAAGGATATAATTTTGTAGTACAGGATAATGTTATGAACATCTTCCTAGATCAAAAGTTGATTGCATCAGGCTCGTTACATAATGGCATATTCATTCTCAATCAAAATACAGTCCTCAATTTACAAAACACACACAAGAGGAAGAGTTCAGAACTGAACGAATCCTTCTTGTGGCATTATAGACTAGGTCACATAAATGCGACACGACTAGCTAAGTTGCATAAAGATGGATATTTGAATCCGTTTGAATTTTCATTTTATGACACTTGCCAGTCATGTCTCAAAGGTAAAATGACCAAAACTCCATTCACGGGACACGGAGAAAGAGTTACGGAACTCTTAGGGCTGATACATAGTGATGTATGCGGTCCCATGTCTACACATACCAGGAACGGTTCTTCCTACTTCATTACATTCGCTGACGATCTCTCTAGATACGGACATGTGTTCCTGATAAAACACAAGTCTGAAGCTTTTGAGAAATTCAGAGAATATAAGCACGAAGTAGAGAACCAAATGGGCAAAAGTATTAAGATCCTTCGATCTGATCGAGGAGGAGAATACTTGAGCAATGATTTTCTGGATTATTTAAAAGAGAATAGGATTCTCTCTCAGCTCACTCCTCCTTATACACCCCAGCACAACGGTGTATCGGAATGGAGGAATCGCACGCTATTAGATATGGCGCGCTCCATGATGAGCACTGCTGAGTTGCCTATTTCCTTCTGGGGATATGCGCTTGAGACAGCCATGCACCTATTGAATATGGTTCCTACCAAATCAGTGCCTACTACTCCATATGAGATATGGAAAGGGAAGAGACCATCTCTTAAGTATGTTAAGATATGGGGTTGTCCGGCCTATGTCAAAAGACAAAATCCGGACAAACTCGAGGCAAAATCTGTCTTATGTAAGTTTGTAGGATATCCCAAAAATTCATAAGGGTATATCTTCTACCACCCCGAGGAACAAAAGGTGTTTGTTTCTCGACATGCCACCTTCTTAGAAAAGGGTTTTCTTATGAAACAGATCAGTGGCATTGAGGTAGAACTGGAAGAGGTTCCAGCGACACAAACTATAACAGAAGACTTGGTAGAACCAGAGAATTCAGTAGTACCTGACGAACCCCAGCCACTCCGCCGATCTAGCAGGGTTTCTCACTCACCTGAGAGATACTACGGTTTTCTCATTGATGGTGGCAGCGAGGATTGCATCATGGAGGATGATGACCCAACTAGCTTCGAGCAGGCCATCACGAGTGGGGACTCAGTGAAATGGCTGGATGCAATGCGGTCCGAGATGGAATCCATGTACACCAACAAAGTATGGACTTTGGAAAATGCTCCTGAAGGGGTAAAACCCATTGGGAGTAAGTGGATCTTCAAGAAAAAACTTGGTGTAGATGGGAAAGTGGAGACTTTCAAAGCTAGACTTGTAGCAAAGGGTTTTCGTCAAAGACCAGGTGTGGACTATGACGAGACCTTTTCTCCAGTGGCTATGCTTAAATCCATCCAGATCATGCTTGCCATCGCTGCATATCATGATTATGAAATCTGGCAAATGGATGTTAAGACCGCCTTTCTAAACGGTGATTTAGAAGAGTGGGTGTACATGACTCAGCCAGAGGGCTTCGTAGACAGTAGGAGCAACGGTAAGGTGTGCAAGCTGCTTAAATCCATTTATGGATTAAAGCAAGTATCGCGGAGTTGGAACATCTGCTTTGACGTCGTTATCAAAGAGTTTGATTTCGTCAAAAACCCAGATGAACCTTGTATCTACAAGAAGGTGGCAGAGAGTAAGGTTGTCTTCCTCGTATTGTACATGGACGGCATACTCTTGATAGGAAATGATATTCCTATGCTGCAATCGATTAAGCTCTTCTTATCACAAAGATTCTCAATGAAAGATCTTGGTAATGCCTCCTGCATATTGGGAATTAGGATCTATAGAAATAGATCCAAACGGATATTGGGATTGTCCCAATCCAGGTACATTGACACCATACTAAAGAGGTTTAGTATAGAAGAATCCAAGCGTGGGAACTTGCCCACGATCTCTGGAGTCACTCTCTCCAAAGAGATGTCTCCCAAGACTGATTTGGAGAGAGCTCGCATGCAAGGGATACCCTATGCTTCGGCTGTAGGCTCTATCATGTACGCGATACTGTGTACCAGACCCGATATAGCATACTCACTAAGTGTAGTGAGTAGGTATCAAGCTGATCCTGGAGAGAGTCACTGGACAGCTGTGAAGAGCATTCTCAAGTACTTACGAAGGACTAAAGAGATGCTCTTGGTGTATGGTAATGGAGAACTCCAAGTGGAGTCCTTTACCGATTCGAGCTTCCAGAGTGATAAGGATGACTCTAAGTCGCAGTCTGGATTTGTCTTTACCCTTTACGGAGGGGCGGTTAGCTGGAAGAGTTCCAAGCAGGAAACCGTAGCAGACTCGACGATGGAGGCTGAATACATCGCTGCCAACGATGCTGCCAAAGAGGCTGTCTGGATCAAGAAGTTCATTACTGAACTTGGAGTAGTTCCATCCATTGAACATCCAATACCTTTGTATTGCGATAACAATGGAGCGGTGGCTTTGGCCAAGGAACTCAGGTCCCATCAACGATCTAGGCATATTCTGAGACGGTATCACCTGATCCGGGAGATAGTTGATCGCTGGGAGATCGAGGTCGGGAGGGTTGACACGAAGAATAACACAGCGGATCCACTCACGAAGGCCATTCCCCAGATACAGTTTGAGAGACTCTTCGGGATGCTCGGTATGCGTTACTACAGCAGATGGCCCTAGTGCAAGTGGGAGATTGTTAGTTGTATGTATGCCCTAGAGGCCAGTATTGTACAGATGATGTATATTATATTGGATGCTTGGACATATATAGAGATGACTTTCTTGCTCGATATGATAGTATGCTATCTGGTTGCTCTTTATCTTAACATGTATACTAGTCTCTTTAAACTGTCTTATAGTTACATGTTGGTAAAGCCCTTAGGATGTGCACTTGACTACCTGGACTATGATGCAGATCATACTAGTGGGGACATGGTAGTCCATAAGTACATCCTTCAAGGTCCCTAGTCGTGGGAGTATCGAGACAGGGCATCGATATACCAGTGTAGACTAGCGTATACGCTTCTCGACCCATGAGATGGGCGATGGATGATCCCATATCCATTGGTGTTTGACATCAGAGATGGTATACGGGTGCTCAGTGGACACTGGGTACACTGGACGGACTCGCCGAGAACTCCCAGATGGTATTATACCTCACGTCAGATGGCAGTTCTCTGGTGACACTTATACAGGTTAGTCTGTAGACCCGAGATCGTCATAGAGTCTTGTGTGATTCCCACTGTGCTTTGATCTCCACCTTACCACGTCCATGAGGGCGTGCAAAACGGTGGTTTTTGGGTACAGTCCCGAGTCACATGGAGGCAATGAGCGATAGGAGGGGTTTCGTCTCTCCCGGTATTGGGGGTTGATGTTGTACTGTGCTCGATTGGCCGTAACAGGAAAGTCCCTGGCCAGGGCTGATTCAGAGATTTGCTGGTAAGTGTTACCAGTAGTTTCTCGACCCGTTATGAGCCTCACATCGGCACGACTTATCGGTTATTGGGGTATGACGTTTACCACCCCTAGACTTGATATGCGACATATCAGACGAGGAGATCGGACTGTACGGGAAGTGTTGCCGGTTGGCTCGACGGGAGTTGTAGCAGGTTCGCTTGTTCTCTTCTGATCGCTCAATACCCGGGTGGCCGTTACGTTTAGCTGACCGCTTGCGGCTTGGGGGTACTTGATATGATCATAACCCATTGCCGGCGTATTGACGAGTCTCAGAGTCCCACAATAGAGTTACCTAGTCCAGGCGAAACGTTGTGGTGCGCGTATGCGATATGCGCATGGACCCGATTAAAATGCGTGTATGGGATACCGTATATTGATCGGACGGCTTGCTTTTGGTTAGGGTCGTATGTGATATGGCCGGATTGATAAATCAAGTGTTGATTTATCATTTAACCATTAGTTTCTCACTAGATATCCTTTCTTGTGTTGGATGGATGTATGCATGCATGTATGTTTTTCTTTCTTTCTAGTTTCATGCACATATGGATGTGCATACATACATACATACATGCATCATCTATCATGGTTGCTTATACAAAGAAAATGGTGGCAATATAAGACTCACACCATGGTTTTATTTATATATATATTATTATTGAATTTGATTTAAAACAAAAGAAAAGGAAAGGATAATTCATGGAAACTTTCTGCACTCTTCTTGACCTAACCATGCTCACCCACCATTTAACCAAGGATTACTTTTCCTTTTGGGTTTTAACTCAAGTTCAATAATGTTTAAACCATGGTTTGAGATGAGAACAAGAAAATATATATTGATATATTTTCTTTTTCCTTTAACAAGGGTGCCATTCTTTTTACTCTTGAAAAAATATAGCCATCATCTTCTTCTTCCTCTCTCATTTTGCTCTCTAGAATTTTGTAGTGAGCAAAATACTCATCAAGTTAGGATTTTGAATTGAGAATAAGAACCACAACATCATTCTACACAAGTTTAGCCAACTTGTTTAGAGTGTTAACTTCATTTCGTTCACTTGATCGGATAAAGTTGCAAGCTTGGACAAAGCGGACTCCGGGTGGATCATCGGTGACCTCGAGGAGTTCAAGCGGAGCTTTTTCAAACCCCAAGTAGCCGAGGAGTCTAGCGTAGGGAGCTACAAAGGTTGTACTCTCAAAACCCTAGCATTTCTTTCATATGATGATGTGAAATATTTAGAAACCCTAATTTTCTAGGATCGATCCGATGTTTGTTAACTTAGCACCCTAAAGACTCCACCTTTGGCACATGTGATGCTTCCAAACCCTTCATGAGGTGCTAGGCTAACCTTTCAAGAAGAACTAAAGAAATTTTCTTGGTGTATGGTAACGGAGATCTCCAAATTGAGGGCTTTACCGACTCTAGCTTCCAGAGTGATAAGGATGATAGTAATTCCATCTCGGGGTTTGTATTTACCCTAAATGGAGGGGCGGTATGTTGGAAGAGTTCCAAGCAAGATTCCGTCGCTGACTCCATGATGGAAGCTGAGTATATTGCTGCTAATGATGCCGTAAAAGAGCCAATCTGGATGAGGAAGTTCATTTCTGAACTTCAGGTGGTTCCATCCATTGCTAATCCAATACCTCTGTATTGCGATAACAATAGAGCCATGGCTTTGGCAAAGGAACCAAGGTCCCATCAGAAATCCAGACATATCTTGAGGCGGTATCACCTCATCAGGGAGATAGTGGATCGCCAGGACATCGAGGTACGGAGAGTAGACACGAAAGACAACACAGCAGATCTATTCACCAAGGCTGTTTACCGCCGAAAACCGGGAAGACAAACTTCTTGCCTGAATTTGAGGGCAGATGCTATTTGGTTTTATCCATCCACCTCTCCGAAGATGCCAAGTTGATTTATGGCACCGTGTATTGGAGTTTTAGACGGATGCGGCCGTTGTAGCAGACTTCGTCAGATTCCCCCTCATTGTGAAGGGTTTTTGATTGTGGGGACGCTCTTCCCTGCAGGCGCAAGCCCCTGCAGTTAATTACGTTATCGCATCGCGGTAACCACTTTCTCCTGCTCCAGAAGTTCACTTCGTGTCGTATGTGTTTGTTTTAGTTTTGGTTGCCCGTGGATTGTATACGGAGACTAATTTATGTTGTCGCCCGTAGGGCGGGGATTAGTCCAAATCCGTATTTTCTTAGATTTGGGTTTGGTTTGATTTAAGGATCGTTAACCTCGTTTGAAATTAAGATCAACTTAAATGTTTGTTGAGAATACGTTAGTCTAATTTTAGACTAAGATCTACTCAACGGGATTTTGGGATCATTTAGATCTAACGAAAGAGTATTTGGACTCTATCATTTTAGTTTAGGGACGTTGTTGTCCATTGGGTTTAAGGACATCGTAGTCCATAGAGTTTTGGCTCATTGGTTTGGGGGTGCGCCAAGAGTTATTGGTTATTGGGACCCTCCACCTCTCTGAAGACGTTGAAGGATTACAACGACATGTATCAGAGGTGTGAAGAAATGTACCCTTGAACCAAATCCCAAATCGAGGAGTTGCCAGTTCTGAGCATAGAGGCTCGGTTTGCTGGAGATTTAATCTCAGGAGGAACTTAACCGATTTGTGGTTGAAGTTGGTTCCTTAATATATTTTCAGCGATCACGTGACCCCACGTGATACTTTGAGGCAGTGTTAAACACTGGAATTTGAGAGTGCTCACGTGTCCCACGTGATGCTTTTAAAGGTGGTGCTGTTCGCTTGGTTTTATTCCCCATATTTATATAAGTGTCAAACACTTTATCCTTGTGGACATCACGTGTGTTTCACGTGAGGTGCTATATAACTTGGCCTTGAGTGCTCACGTGCTTTTCACGTGAAGCACTAAGTTCTTTTGGAGAGTTGATCTCTACTGATGTTTCTCTGTTAATGGTATTTTGATCACCAAGATCATTATTTTGAGGATCTTGAATCGGGTTCTTTAAAGAACTGGGTTCTTGATTTGAACTCCATCTTCTCCGGGAGGTTAAACCTCTTTTAATTGTGTTTTGACCATTAAGGATCACCAAGATCATTATTTTGAGGATCTTGAATCAACTTTGAGTTCTTGATTTGAAGAAACTACGTTCTTGATTTGAACTCCATCTTCTCCGAGAAGTTAAACCTCTTTCAATGGTGTTTTGACCATTAAGGGTCACCAAGACATTATTTTGAGGATCTTGAATCAACTTTGAGTTATTGATTTGAAGAAACTACGTTCTTGATTTGAACTCCATCTTCTCCGAGAGGTTAAACCTCTTTCAATGGTGTTTTGACCATTAAGGATCACCAAGGTCATTATTTTGTGGCTCTTGAATCAATTTTGAGTTCTTAATTTGAAGAAACTACATTCTTAATTTGAACTCCATCTTCTCCGAGAGGTTAAACCTCTTTCAATGGTGTTTTGACCATTAAGGATCACCAAGATCATTATTTTGAGGATCTTGAATCAACTTTGAGTTCTTGATTTGAAGAAACTACGTTCTTGATTTGAACTCCATCTTCTCCGAGATGTTAAACCTCTTTCAATGGTGTTTTGACCATTAAGGATCACCAAGATCATTATTTTGAGAATCTTGAGTCGGGTTCTTTAAAGAACTAAGTTCTTGATTTGAAGAAACTAAGTTCTTGATTTGAACTCCATCTTCATTCTTTTCAAATTCGTTCTTTCATGAATCTTTGATTCTCAAGAACAAGATCTTTCCGATGAGAATTAAATTCTCAACTTGTGGGAGATTTGTCTTGCGGATTTCAGATCCATAGAAAGAACTAAGTACTTTGAGAAAAGTAAAACTTTTGGTTTGAGAATTAAATTCTCTTTTGTGGGAGCTTTTGGGAGGCTTCTGTATATTTTTTTAGAAGCTTATGGGGTGGTCTCCTCCTCTTTTAGGATCATTGGTCGTTGGGACCCACCATCTCTCCGACGACACTGAGAGATTACAGCGCCATATATCGAAGGTGTGGAGAGATGTACCCTTTGAACCATGTCCCACTCATCAGGGGGGAAGAACGGGTTGGAGCTTAAACTTCCCGCTGCTGAAAAAGGCTTCTTTGCGTTCGCGCACGTGCGTCGCACGTGTTGGGCGCACGTGCATCGCAAGTGTTGGGCGCACGTGTTTGCACGTAGCGCATATAGAGCTTACGCATATGCACATTATGGGGGCAGCTATGGCCCTAACTTGGAGAACTAAGCTCCCTTGAGGATTGAATCCTCGCAGGTGGTGCACACGTGGCGGGCGCACGTGCGTTGCACGTAGCGCACATGGCGCTTGCGCATATGCGCATTATGGGGGGCAGCTATGGCCTTAACTTGGAGCATTAAGCTCCTTTGAGGATTGAATCCTCGCACGTGGTGCGCAAGTGGCGGGCGCACGTGCGTTGCATGTAGCGCACATGGCGCTTGCGCACATGGTGCTTGCGCATATGCGCATTATGAGGGGAGACATCGAACTCTCTTCCGGCTCTATCAGCAGCCAAGGAAGAGACCATCTCCAAAGCCGCCCTTGACGACTATATAGCTCAACAGATACGAGCTCACCAGGCGAGCGAAGCCGCTGGCCAAATTGTCAAGACTGGACGACCCTATCCGGGTTGGTACGATCAAATAAAGTATCCACCAGGATATACGATCCCTAAATTCCATGTGTATAAGGGGACAGGTAATCCACACCAGCACGTTGCTCAATTCAGGGCTCTATGCGGTAATACTGGGGGTGACGACAAACTGCTGCTTCGCCAATTTGTTGGCAGCTTGTCGGAGACAGCATTCGAGTGGTATTCCGAGCTCCCGAATGACTCTGTCAAGACATTTGCAGAAATGGAGCTACTGTTTACACAAAGGTTCGCAAGCGCCAGCGAACGCACCCTAATCACGGCGTTGATCAATGCCAGTGTGAAGCCAGGCGAAACATGGGTTCAGTATGTGATACGTTGGCAGAACCTATGGACGAAGTGAGAACAGCGCATAGAAGAGGCTCCTGCAGTGGGCATGTTTGTGGGATCCCTCGATTCGCAGGCGACCATATCCCAATTCATGATGTTCTTTAAGCCGAACACCTTCCAGGCCTTGATTGACAAGCTGGCCCAAATGGACCAGATGGGCCATAGTCCTTCCTCTTCAAAGTCGGAGCCGCGGAATAAAAAGGGGAAAGGAAAAGCGACCTTCATCGCCAATGTTCAGCAATAGCCGACAGGTCCAAAACCAGCTGATCGCCAAAATGATAGACAGGGATTCCTCAACGAAAAATTAAGATGTCCTTACTCGTTTCCGCGGGAGAAAACAAAGAGACTGTTCGAACTGGCGATACGCAACAGGCTCATCAATCTGCCAGATCCGAGACGTCCATTGCAGCCCGGTGATATCAACAATCCCAATTACTGCCCCTATCACAGAGTAGTAGGCCATGCAATCGAAGATTGCTTCGTCTTCAAAGGCTGGATTGAGGACCAATACCAACAGGGCAAATTCGCACTGTCCGAGAATTGGAAAGTAAGCCCGTCCCAGCCACACGCTCCTAAAAAGATAGACACGCCAAGGGCATCGTGCTCTTTTATAGAAGAAGCTCCATGGGAGGTCGCTCTTTCAGCCAAAACAAAACGAATGCTGAAGGATCTCCAAACATGCACGGCGATTAGGTGGAGAAGCCCGCTGGAACCTGAGATCATTGAGGGAATGCTAAAACTGCGCCCGACGCCAAGAATTGGTAGCGATGGTCAAAACGCTCAGGCCCGGCGTCAAAGTCTTCGAAGAAGAAGATGAAGACCAAAAAGCCCGTGAAGCCTGATGACAAGCATACGGAACTGCAAAAACATATTGACGCGCTGGAGGAATACAACCAAAAGACGCGAACCACGGTCATACTCCAAGAATTTCTCAACAATATCCTTGAGAGCGGAAATAACAACAATGACGACGAAGATGACTCGTCAGAAGAATCTGAGGATGATGTGGAAAGTTGCCACATGATCTCTCATTCGTCGCTAACTAACGAAGAAGCTCACTCGGTGTTAGAAGACAACATAGAGGAGCTGGGGGCACGATCGGAGCCAAAACCTTTAGAACTGTCTGACGAAATGATCGACATGCTGCTGGACGAAGCCCGTCAAAAGAGCAAGGATGATCAAGAACGCGAAATGGCCATATTCGAAAGGATCAGGAATCGCCGTCAATTTGAAGGAGTCGCAGTAAGGATGGGTCACAAAACACTCCCACCAGATCAAAGCACATCCGCCGCAGACAAAAGCAAACTTAAAACGAGGAAACGGTTCGCCAAAGCCTTGTCCATGGGAATGAAGCTGCCACCTTTCAAAGGGAATACTCCCGGCAATATGCACCCTAACGAAGCAGATGTACATCCCACCTATTGCTTATACCATCATAGGATTGTGCATCCTACCGAAGAATGCATGGCCTTTAAAAAATGGTGGCAAGGGTATGTCGCTCATAGACAACACTTTAAGAGGATGAAGCGTGAAGCTCGTCGACAGCGAAAAAGTGCGACAGAAGAACGTGGAAGAACTACCGACAACTGTCATATGGTTGAATCTGGGGGATCACAAGTTCTCACCTTCGGAAGCGACTCTGACGAAGAAATAGCCCTTGGCCCTCTCTTCAAGGAATCCACCTCCGAGACAGAAGGAATGAAGACCTGCGAGAATATTCAGCTGCGCAGCCGTACGTTGCTTGAAAAGAATCTCGGACCCACAAACAAAGGGACGAACAAAAAAGATAAAGGGAAGGAAAAATTCCTTGAGGATATCGCCCTCGATGATCGAGTCGTTGAAGAGCTTGCAGCCAAGGACCCGCTTAAGAAAAGCAAGGTGGATTACAACGTTCGGGTACACCTAAGGAAGATACCCTCGCAGCTAAGTATTCTCGATGCCCTTCTGCTATCTAAAGAGGCATGAGATTCTCTGATCAAGGCGTTACAAGAGCCCGACCAGTTTCAAGCCTTCCTTGCCGAAGAAAAGATGAAGGACGAGCTGGAAGAAGTGCACACAGCTGACATCACTTTTGGCGATGAAGATCACCTTCTCGGAACGTGCTGTCACGACCCGAAATAGCACATGACTGGCCCTTGAATCATATGAAGTCTATAGGATCTCATCTAATTCAAGTAAGCCAAAAACCCAGAAATCTAAAACCATTTTAAATAATAAATGAAGGAAAACTAGTTTTAAAGAAGTGAAGAAAATATGTTTTAAAAACAAGGTTTTTAAATAAGTAAGCCGAATATGCATTTTTAAATCCTCAAGTCTTTTCTGAAAATTTCGACAGAGTTTCCTTTGTAAATACTGGTCCCAAACGGGGTACAACAAGAATAATATATGCATAATGATAAAAGGAATCCAAAAGCGGGAGCTAGCTCTTCGTCAATCGACGGTCACAACCACGCAAGCAATATAATATACAACGCCGAAGAGCGAGGATCAAAACTCAAAAGGAAACTCAAAATTATCATGAAAACCATAATACTACAACGCGCGACTCTAAGGTCGAAATAATACACAACTGGTTTTCTAAGTCTGAAATAAATATACAAGTCTGGTTGATGAAATTTACTAGATACAACTGAAAATAAATAAGTACAATGGTGGTCACGATGCGAGTGAACCCACTTACCAAAGCAATCACCCAGAAAGGAAGCAGTGTGCCAGAAAGCCGCAATGAAACCTGTACGGCAAAAACCTGCAAGAACTGTGGTACAACGGGGGTGAGTTACCAACTCGTGAGTAGAAAACATCACAAAGCAGAAATCGTATGTATGACTCATCCTAGGTCAATACGATCAGTAATAATATATCCTCAATATGAATAAGTCTGAAGTATGATAAGGTGGCAAGGGTAAATATTTATACATAAGTGTAGTACCAAGTGCTCGTGACAGTGCCTCAGGTAGCAACATATCATAAATATGAGGTATCATCAATGTAATCATCATGAAAACGGTGTCAACTATATCATGAAGTCTAAATATGTGGATATCATCCAACTATGTAATCAATGTCTGTATGTATGTGGATCTCGTCCACGTGTCACCCAATGACACAAAACATCATGCATGTAAATATCATAAAGCATATGCATGGAAGTACGAGGATATAAATCAACGTGTGTCCCTCGCGACACATCAAAATCATGGAACCTGAGTGTCCAGCATCGGCACTCGAAAACATCATGAAACCCATGCCCAGCATCGGCACGTAAATCCTCATATATCGGGCTCCGTCAGTCCGAATCGGCCCACGGGCTCCGTCAGTCCGGATCGGCCCATATCATCTCTCGACTCCGGTCGGTATCCTATGGATATCCGCCGAGCCCAAATACTATCACCGGTAGGTAGTGGTCCCTCTGCCAGGTTCATCGCCTACTGCACGACAGATCCGTTCTCGCCCCGTGGTACCATACCGGGTCCACCATGTACCCGCAATCGGCCTCATCCAACTCCTCGAATCGGGTTCCACATGTCATACGTCTCAGAACCGAGAAAACACATGGTGGACGCACTGAAATATCATATCAAGGGAAACCGGGTTTTTAAAACAATACATACTCTCTTTTGAAATAACCACGGTTCCTAAATCCAGAAATCTCATGAAAACAATTATCTTAATGCGTATAATCTAAAGCATGATGTATGCGACATATAACAGAAATGTATGTGTGCCAGTATGTCATACAAGGAGTCATATCCGGATGCAACAATTCTACTGTGTAGTGACATGACAATTATCGATTATGAAGTGTGTGAGCCGGCAAGCAGGTGTACGTGGAACATACGCATCATCGATAATGGTGCTGGTGTCCTGACAGCATGAGTTTAATATAACAATAAACATATTTACACATGCAATGCGATGCGAATAGCAAGAACATATGGAAATCGAATAATAAACGCAACAGTGAAGAATCTACATCAATATGTATATGTCATACAGTTTTGCCATTTGAAATAACACAAATCGTGGTGTTTAGAAAAAATAAGGGCTACGGTGTTTTTAGGAAAAGATGCGTCTTTTGAAAATATCCGTAGAATCGCTTGGCCTGTCTTTAAAATACTCACGATTCGTTAGTTTTGAAATAGGTATGACTCGGGTCTAGTCTAACATCTACTGAGTAAACTACAGATCTAACTAACAAGCTAATCGAAAGGGTATGGAACCCACCTAAATCTAAGTCGATATATTTATACATATATAATAGTCGGTGATCTCGCCTCAATAGTACCGCGTACGATACAATATATCATATGACATCCTCGAGTCAAGAGTGCGGATCTATCATCATAGTTATCTCGTACGGTAAATCCGTCGTACGGCATCCCAAATCTGGGTACGGGTCGAATCTCACATTTATCTCATCAATTATCTGGTATCCTTATCATCATATCTCATGAACTGGGGTACTGATCTAAGTCTAGTACGAACTGATACCATTTATATAGATATATGTGCGTGTATGAAAACATACGCCTAAAGGCCCGCTATAACTCATGTCGTATCTCATAATACGAACCATATCATATCACCGATCTCATGGCACCATGCCCAAATTCATCGACTCATCACCAAATATCATCCACTATCCTCATCATCCAACTATAGGTATACGTGTATATATATATATATATACATCGTCCCATACCTAAGTGTGTATATATATACGTATCCCCATATACGCACAAGTATAACAAAGTAAGCATGTATGTGCGTGTGGGTGTAAACCTATTCTAGGGTTCGCGACTAAGAAGCTATACTAGTTCACTTCTAACAGCCCTAATCTAATCATTGAACACCTAATCATATCTTGAATATTCATGTCACACATAAAAGATATCATATATATATATATATAGTATATATATATAGCATACTATATATCGAACTGCGGGGGTGCTATACGCCATCCACCCGACTTCCCCCGTAGATATAATCTACTCACCATGCTTTTTGCTTTCCGTCGCCGACGTCGCCACGTGCTTGTTTGTCGTCTCGAAGTCTTCGCGGGGTACCTACACATCATAACGTATCACAAATGCGTATTAAACTCACATCGGAAAATCAAAACGACACGCTAAAGGCCTATAGGTTAGAACCTATGGACTGCGCTTTCAAAACCACCAAATAACACTCGATTTCGACGTACAAACGTCAAGCGATCGAATACGACACAAATCAAAAAAATCCAGAATTCCAAATACGCAAAACGAAACCCCGAATCAAAACAGCAACTCTTGAAAATGGTCCCAGATTTTACCCTGGGTCAAATCAGACAATTTTGCATATGCTAAGGGTCTAGTTTACTGGAGATAAAGCCACAGAACAAATACGAGTCGATTCCTCACTGCTCTGGCCGCAAATTGCGGCTAGAATGAATTTATTTACGGCCTGGGTAGAGGGTTAGGGGCTAGGGTTTCAGTGCGGGGTCCTAGGTTGCCTGCATGTATCACTGTCTTTGCTAAATAATTTTCAGGTCACCCGGGTGTTAGTAGATTTCAATATACACACACAGAATCCACAATTCTTCCGATATCGGGTTTCTAAATCCGTATTCCGGGGTTCTAGTCTCTGGTTTAGGTCTGAATTCTAGCACTACTAAGCTCAATTACACATTACAACTCAAAAATTCCATAAACCCTAACTAGAAATTTCCAAATCTCACTAAACGACACCAAATCGGTTCTAAACAAATATGGATGTAAAAGCAATGGAAATTATACACTAATGATGGAATAATTACCTCATTTGGCAACTCAAGAATTTTCTTGAGTTGCCCCAAGTGTCCAAAGTGCAAGCTTTCTTAGTCCAAGGTGTAGCTAGTGAGCTCATGCACATTTTTAATGATGTGGGTATTGGGTTTTGAGATGTTTTTAATGGGTTTTGAGAGGATGAAGAGAGGGGGGGAGTGAGGGCAGCAGCACTTTAAGATGAGGGAGAGAAAATAATGAAGAATGATGAAGGAGTAAACAATTCTATGGTCAATGAAGACCCCCCACACTCTCTCTCATGCCCATACCTTACTTCTTTATTCATATTTCTTTTCTTTTCCTTTCTTTTCATTTTCTTTTCTTCTCTTTAATTTATAACCATGCATGATAAAAAGAAGAAAGCATGAAAGAAAAATGTAACAAGTGCTAAAAAAAGACATGTGCATGTTTTGCATAAAACAAGCTTAATGCATGATTAGCGATATTTAATCGCAATAAGCACTAAATAGCGTATAATTAATCATAAAACTTATAATTTGCATAATTCACATAAAAAACTCTCTTTTTAGTAATTTCCATAATTTTCCATTTTTTCCCCAATTTATCGGTATTTAATTATACCGCCTTATTAAAATATTCAATATTTTATTATTTAATTATAAAAATTCCCAAAAATAATATTTTATTTTTTTGAAATGTTACACGTGCGAGCACAACCCTCCCCTGTATGTCACCGGATACTGCCATGATATCAAGATAGGGAAGATCTTTGTTGACAATGGGTTCTCTGTCAACCTCCTAAATGTAAGGGTGCTAAAAGAAATCTGCATGAGCGTCCAGCACCTCTCTCGGGATAAAATCACTATCTCCGGGTTCGACTCCCAGTCATCATGGACACTCGAGTCTGTGATACTGATATTACGCTTTGGGCTGCTCGTCACTGACATCAAATTTCATGTCATTGACGCCAAGACTTGCTACAACGCTTTGCTCGGCAGGCCTTGGTTACACGAGTACAACATCATCCCTTCTACACAATATCAGTGTATGAAGTATTTTAAAGATGGTCTTGCATATACCGTGACGGGAGAACTGAAACCATTCTCCGTAAATGAAGTCCGCAAGTATGAAGACGCAAAGTACTTCCTACCAGACTTTGAAGACACGGAAAGATGCCATAAACTAGAGAATAAGCAAAACGATATCACCACTATTCCAGTCTTCGGGAGCGATACCGAGGAGGAAGAAGAGATAGTCTATTCAGGACTGCCCCAATGCAGCAAGCCGGGACCATCTACCCCTATTCTGGTCTTCGACAGTGACTCTGAAGATGAAGTCAACGCAGTGTTCTCGGTCCGTCTATCGGTGCAGGCCCTCACTAGAGATGATCAGAGTTTGCAGATCGCTATGTTTCCGCGGCAGCACTACAGGGAGCTTGATGCGCTTAAGACATAGTGTGTGCAAGAGCTGCAAACATTCTACGTCCCTCCCAGGCGAAGAGATGAAAATGCGATCCTATTCTATCGGTCCACGGAGACTAAAGTCGAAAGAGAAGTCCGGCATGGACAGGCTCCAGCCCATCCGTCTGCCCAGATACTACACAGAAGGATTAAAAAGGCTGTTGAGGCGCCAAGGCATACTCTTCAAACAAACTGCTCGACAAGCTCAGTTCTACAACAGGATCTGAAACATCCCCGGAACTCAACGAAAATTGCCCAACGGGGGAATGGAAACGATCGGGCTTGGATATGTTCAATCCAAGAAACGGGAGCGATTCCATGGCTGCTACGTTATACATAACTTCGATGAAGAAAGAGATGCTCTGTTAGAAGACACTGCAATTGAACCAAAACGAGATCCTGCCGTAAAAATGCCAAGTCCGTCGTTTGAAGAACAGATGGACAAGCTAATAAGGGAAGCGGGTCAAAAGGTCCGGAACGACTACAGCCGCGAAATGACCATTTACGAGAAGGCCAAGATGCAACGTCTCCTTTGGCAGGCTACGAAGGACGACAATGCCCTTCGCCATCAGCCCGCCATGCATTCCCAAGACAAGAAAAAGACCCGACACAGAGGCAAAAACAAGTCAAAGAATGGAAAAAACATTCGACGGCGGCAAAACGGATCCAAAAGGCCACGCGATCAAGAAAAGGTCAGCCGGAATCCGTCTCTAACGAAAAAGATGGGTCGAGCATATTCTTTCTCTCGAGAAAAGACAAGAAAAATCTTTGATCTCGTCATGAAACATCAAATGATGACACTCCCGGAGTCTCGGCATCCCGATCAAACAAACGAGGTTCATCACCCAGACTACTGCTCCTATCACCGAGAGATAGGACATTCTCTTAAAGACTGCTTCACTTTCAAAGACTGGATTGAAGACCAGTATCAGCAAGGCGGGTTCGCTCTATCCGACAATTGGAGGATAACCCCACCGCAAAGGCATGTGCCAAAAGCGACATATATGGCAATAGTAGAACCAGATCAACATCGGTTTTGGAAACGATCTCGTACCTGCCACGTGATAACGCCGTCAGTAGAAGGAGAGCGCGAGAATATGGATGACCTCTCCCATTGCTTTACAAATGAAGATGAAGATGAAGTAATCTCAGAATTTCCACCGGCGCCAAAAGAATTGGAAGATGGGATATATACAACTGCGGACAACCTAAGGAAAATCGACTTGGGGACGACAAATGACCCACGGCCAACGTTCGTCAGTGAGCTGCTGTCTGAGAAACAAGTGGCTACGCTAAAAGACATGCTCATGCAGTATAAAGACTGCTTCGCATTGAACTATTCCGAGATGCCGGGGCTAGATCCAGAGATAGCGGTGCACAGACTAGAGATATCCCCGGACATCAAGCCAGTCAAACAAGCACCAAGAAGGATGCGACTCGAACTTGAAATGAGCATCAATGCCGAAGTCAAAATGCTAATCGACTCCGGTTTCATCCAAGAAGTTCAATACCCCGAATGGATTGCCAACATCGTCCCAGTGATGAAGAAAAATAGGACGGTGCGCATCTGCGTGGACTTTCTGGATCTCAACAAAGCTTGCCCGAAGGATGATTTTCCCGTACCGGTTACCGAGATGATGATAGATAACACGTCCACTCACGAAGTCTTCTCCTTCATGGACAAATCATCGGGGTACAATCAAATAAAGATGCATCCTGAAGACCAGAAGCATACCGCTTTCCGGACTCCTCTGGGCATATTCTGCTACAAAGTGATGCCTCTCGGTCTGAAGAACGCCGGCGCCACCTATCAGAGGGCCATGACGAAGATTTTCGATGACCTCATACATGAAATCGTCGAATGCTATATCGACGATCTCGTAGTGAAAAACAAATCGTACGAGGAGCATTGGGAGCAACTGAAGATCGTGTTTCAGCGCCTTCGGAAATACAACCTGAAGATGAACCCTCTGAAATGCACGTTCGATGTTTCCTCGGGCAAATTCCTAGGATTCATCGTACGACATCGGGGCATCGAAATAGACCCGTCAAAGATCAAGGCGATTATGGAAATGCCTCCGCCAAAGACTCTGAAACAACTACGGTCTCTCCAAGGAAAGCTCGCATATATCCGGCGGTTCATAACCAATCTCTCCGGCAAATGCCGCCCCTACAGCCATTTAATGAAAAAGGGGACCCCGTTCGTCTGGGATCGTAAATGCTAAAGCACACTAGACGAAGTCAAGCAATACCTGCAGAATCCGCCGGTATTGACCGCTCCAGTCAAAGGAAAGCCCCTCATCCTGTACACAACAGCCCTTGAAGGTTCTTTAGGCGCGCTATGAGCACAGGAAAACGACCAAGGGAAAGAGAAGAACCCCCCCGATAAATTTCAAGTTCTCAGAAAAGAAAAAGGAAAGAGCAAGCTCTAAGAAGAAAAAAATTTCTTCAAGGTAAATAATAATAAGTGAGATCATAACATCTCCTCGATTTTTGAGAGTTTAACTCTCACATCATAAGAACTCGGTTCTTTTATAGATCACAGATCCATAAGACAAGGTATTTCACAAAAACAAAGAGATCATAGCATCTCCTCATAAAAGAAGAACTTAATTCTTAGACCCATGAGACAAAATCTCTTATAAACCGAGAATTTAATTCTCAGAGTACAGAACTGATCAGAGCTGCCAAATAAGAGCCTTAACGCTCCAATTTAAAAAGAAGCGTCTTAGAGCTCCAAGTTTGGCGCGCAGTGCCCAGCGTTCCAAGTGCTATTTTATAAGAAACGCTTTAGCGCTCCAAGCCTGAAGCTCAGCGCCAAGCGCTCCACGTGCTCCTCACATGGGCGCTATTCGAAAAGAAGCGCTTTAGCGCTCCAAACCTGGCGCTCAGCACCAAGCGCTCTACGTGCTCCTCACGTGGGTGCTATTCTAAAAGAAGCGCTTTAGAGCTCTAGCGCTCTAAACCTGGCGCTCAGCGCCAAGCGCTCCACGTACTCCCCACGTAGGTGCTATTTCAGAAGAAGCGTCTTAGCGCTCCAAGTCTGGCGCTCATTGCTAAGCGCTCTGTACATAAAGCACTCTGTACATAAAGACTCTGTACATAAAGCGCTCTGCGCTACAAAGAGTGTTCAACACTCAATAAAAGACAAAAAGAAAAGAGGGTGTCAGAATCCAAATTAATGCTCAACATTATTGAACAAAAAGGGACTGAGCCCAAACAAATGTTCAACACCCAAACAAATGCTCAACATTTTAATCAAAACTGAGTGGGCTGAGCCCAGGTTGGCCACAAGTCCCTAACTCAGACCAACCGAGCCCATGTGCTCACAATTTCCCTAATTGGTCTTAGTCCCAAACCTGACTACAGATCTCCTAACCAACATTGGTTCAAGGGTACATCTCTTCATTCCTCTGATATGTGTCGTTGTAATTCTTCAACGTTTTCAAAGAGGTGGCGGGTCCCAACAACCAGACATTCCATGGACTATGATGTCCTTAAACTTATGGACCGCAACGTCCCTAAACTAAACCCCACAGACTATGATGTCTTTAAACTCCATGGACTATGATGTCCTTAAACTTATGGACCGCAACGGCCTTAAACTAAAACGATAGAGTCCAAACACTCTTTCGTCGGATCTAAATGATCCCAAAATCCTGTTGAGTAGATCTTAGTCTAAAATTAGACTAACGTATTCTCAACAAACGTTTGAGTTGACCTTAGTCTAAAACAAGACTAATGGTCCTTAAACTAACCCAAACCCAAATCTAAGAAAATATTGATTTGGATTAATCTACGCCCTACGGGCGACAACATAAATTAGTCTCCACATACAATCCACGGGCAACCAAAAATAAAACAAACACACACGATACGAAGTGACCTTCTGGAGCAGGAGAAAGTGGTTACCGTGATGCGGTAACGTAATTAACTACAGGAGCTTGCGCCTACAGGGAAGAGCGTCCCCAAAATCAAAAACCCCTCACAATGAGGGGGAATCTGACGAAGTCTGCTACAACAGCCACATCCGTCTAAACCTCCGATACACGGTGTCATAAATCAACTTGGCATCTTCGGAGAGGTGGACGGATAAAACCAAATAGCATATGCCCCCGAATTCAGGCAAGACGACTTACGCGGTTTCGTCCCATCTTTCGGCGGTAAACAAAGGCCATCCCTCAAGTCCAGTTTGAGAAACTGTTCAAGCTGTTGGGCATGCGGTACACCGGCAACTGGATCTAGTGTAGAAAATGGGTACTTATTGCATCAACTACAGGCCTTAGTGCAAGTGGGAGATTGTTAGATATGTATGCCCTAGAGGCATGTATCGTATAGGATGTTAAGCATGTATATGTACAGAAACAATATTTTCTCGAAATGATAGTATGCTATCTGGTTTATCTTCATCTTGACGTGTGGTGTGTTGTATTTCATATCTATATATACATGTTGATGAAGCCCTTAGGATTATGCTTGACTACCGGGATTATGATGGAGATCATACTAGTGGGGTCTGGGCAGTCTATAAGCATATCCTTTAATAGTTCCTAATCGAGGGTATATCGAGACAGGGCATCGATATTACCAGAGTAGACTAGTGTGTACGTTTCTTGACCCTGGGGGCGATGGTTGATCCCACAACCATTGGTGTTTAACATGAAAGATTGTACACAAGTGCTCATTGGAGAATGGATACACCGAAAAGGACTCGCCGAGAACTCCTAGATGGTATATATACCTATTGTCAAATAGCAGTTCTCTGGTGACACTTGTACAGATTAGTTTGTAAACCCGAGATCGTCATAGTGTCTTGTGTGATTCCCACTGTGCTTTGATTTCCTCCCTACCACGGCTCTACTGAGTCGTGCAAACAGGTGGATTTTGGGTACAGTCCCGAATCGCATGAAGGCAGTGAGCGACAGGAGGGGTTTCGTCTCTCCCAGTATAGGGAGTTGATGTCGCGCTATGCTTGATCGGCTATAACAGCAAATCCCTGGCCAGGGTTCTCGAGATTTACTGATAAGAGTTATCAGTAGTTTCTCGAACCGTTATGGGCCGTAAATCAGCATGACTTATAAAGTTACTGGGGTCTGACATTTACCACCCCTAGACTTCATATGCGACGTATCAGACGAAGAGACCGGACTGTACGGTAAGTGTTGCTTACAGGCTCGTTAGGGTTGGGATGAGTTCGCTCGTCGGCCACCTCTTTTTCGTCATGTACCTGGGTAGCCGTTACGCACAGCTAGTGCCGCTGACGTGCTTGTGGTTAAACCCACTTCCAGCGTACTGTCGAGTCTTTAGAATCCCACATAGAGAGTTCTCTGGTTCAGGCGAAAGATGTAGAGGCCGTAAGTTGTTAAGGCAGGGTTTCGATCATGTTCGTATAATCGTTACAGGAATAATGATCGGAATGTTAATACCGGTAGGCTTTGGTTTAAGCCGCATGCTGGTATTATATTATTGGATTGATTGTATTTGTATTTTTCGAAATTCGAATACGGGTATACTTATACGGTATACGGTGGATGGGTATTATTGTAATTGTTACAAGAATACCTTCTAGAAGGAGACACCTCATAAATGGATATTTATTTGTGAAAATAAATAAATGAGGTGGAATTTTGGAAAGTCTAAGCATGGATGAAGGAATGACTTCTTTCATATTTTATTCATTTGGAGTTACTATTGAAGCATGGTGCAATTTTTTATTACATGCTTCAATTATTTTATTTTGAGCCATATGATATTTTTCCATGCTTGAACTTTTCATTTTATCACTTTGACATTCTCTCTCCTCATTCTCTTCTTCTTCCTCCTCTTTGCTTTAATCTCACATGAGTTGTGAATCAAAAGCTTAGAGCAAAAATCATAATCCAATACTTAATCTCTACACCATCTTAGTGATCACTTCTAGCAAACTTGATCTCTAAGTTGAACTCTTGTGAAGAGTTTGTAGCTTATTCGATAGCTCTCGGGTGGATTGTCTTGGATCTTGAGGTGGCTGGAGATCGAGCTTATTGCAACCACAAGGAGCCTAGGAGTCACATTCAAGTGAAGACCCGAAAGACCGGTTCTATTAGGTATAAATACTATCATAATAGATTAAATCTCTTGATGGTTTTTACTAGTTAGGGTTTAAGCACTAATCTTGGATTATGTGGGTGTTGCATGCAAGAAAAATTATTGTTTACCACTTCCGCCTCCTCACAAGTGTTGTGAGGGTGTGCAACATCCACTAACAGGGAGAAGTGTTTATATAACACTTTGACACTTCATTGCGTTGAGTCCAATGAAAGAGATGTGGTGGAACCATAAGCGCGCGCCGCTGTGCCGAGTGAGTGAGCGAACCGCGTGTGTCTGCACTTGCGGACACGAATGCAGCTCCGATTGCAGTTCACAAAGTCCATTGAATATTTTTACAGGAAATTATATTAATATATATATTTCTCTATTATTTTCTAAGGTTTTTAATGATGATTCTCTTGATAAAAGTTTGCTTCATTTTTATGCCATGCTAATAAACTAAATTTGTTAATGAAAAATTAACGCCCTTGAAATTTTTTTAGGGAAAGATAGTATTAACGTTAAACTAATTAGTTTTATGATAGATTGACAACCGAGAAAGCTAATTAGGAAAGGTAAGATTGAATTTTTATCAATATAGATTCAACCTAATTAAATTAGGGTAATTTAGTTTATTCCAATAAAACAAGTTAATTCATAAATTTACGGCTTATGGGTTTAATTTGTAAAAGGATAAATCTAATTATTGTCATGTTAATTAGAATATTATGTTTAAATTTTTTTGCTGGATGATGTGGTGTGATTGATAGCATAGATCTTTAAACGTATAATTTATGCTTTCGTTAATTGATATTCCATTACAAAACTAGATTACTCTATATTTTCATATAATTGATAGTAACGAATTTAAATATGCGAATTATAAAAGAATAGATATTTTATAAAACACTATGATTGTAAAGGTAATTCAAAACCCCAAGCCTTTTTTATTTATTTGAATCTTTCATTTTAAAATTTGCGAATTTAATTTTATTTATATGCTTTTAATTAGTTTAGTTAGTTTAAACCAAATATTTTATATTAACTCGTTTTAAACTTAATTATAATTCTCAATGCCTCCCTGTGGTACGATCCGTAAGTATTATAACGATATAACTGTATACTTATGGTTAAAATTTATAGACTGATTAAATCTCCGTCAATCACCTCCCTCATCCTTCTTCCTCTTCTTTAATGATGCGATAACACCGAGCCGCCATTGTCGTCTATCCTTCGTGCGTCAATCCCGAACCCAACACAAACCGAGACCGGGTCGGGCGCAACATCGTCGGTGTCAACAAAAGCAGTACAACAATCGCAATAGCAACAACATCACCCCCTTGGCGGAACTTGGCTCATCAGCCCATTCGACGCGATCACGAGCTGTGAACTGAGACTCCAAAGCTTGGCCCGAGTCCATGTGAGCGCCACGATCATTTTCACGCCTTTAGCGTTCCGTTCCGACGATGTTTCAATTTTACGCATGAATGCGTTCGACGAAATGCCTCAAAGAGAATTCTGTCGTTTCCCACGTTTTAATCGCGAGTAAGTCCTCTTCCTCTCTCTCTCTCTGTGTTTCCTAACTTACTTCCTTTATCTTGCTCCTTCTCGATATCGGTGCCCTCACCTTGTTATAGGCACCAATGATACATATTTTTTTATGTGCAGAACTATTTGTACATGGATTTGTTAAACATTACTCGTAGATAACGCACAGAATAACGATCTATCCCACACTCACGTTCGGATCCTAAGCCACTAAAAAGACCGGTTAGTAATTTCTAAAGTATAACAATGGTTTCAAAATGTAAACATATAGGTGTTTATCAGAATATAATTTCATATTAATTTTACAATATTAGAATATAACATATATAATATTTTTGTGTATTGAAGTATACATATTAACATTCAAGTTGCAGCGAGAATCATCATTAAAAGCCATAGAAAAAATAGAGTTTAGAAATCAAACACATACTGTAGCAAGAATAATTCAAACCCTATAAATAAATTAGCTACTTGAGAAGAAAAATTCAGAAAATAAAATATTTTCATTTCAAAAAGTAACTACAAAAATAACTTTGATATCTCCCAAAACCCTAAACAATTAATCTATGGAGAGATGAGAGCCTAATGAATTATACTGCAGAATATATAGGAGCAATGGAAAATCTAAGAGTGCGTTACAGAAGATACCGGAGAATACAAATTTTCCTAAAAATCTGAGATCCTAACTCCTCAAGATTTCGGCGAGATTTGGCAAGATTTCGGCCATGGCCGAAATTTTGTAAGTTTGGGCCTCCAGATTTCTGGTGTATCTTCGTTTTGACTTTGGTTATCTTGTTCCACTCGCCGTTTTTGATAATTTGCACCCTTGCTATGTTTGTAGCTCAGTAAAGTTCACATCCAACGCACGTAGTCCATCTTTTACGCATTTTTCCCTTTTAAGCCGATAATCTGCACCATTTGACAAAATATACCCGGAACAATATAAAATAGGCAAGATAGAGATAAACATAGTTATAAAAATATGCATTAAAATACACCAATCAGTGATGGTGCTGGGGGTCATATTGATGGAGAAAGTGGATGAGGGTGTGAGTTCTAAAGGGTGCTCGGCCAAGTAAGGTGGCCGGCCATGGAGGGTTTTTGTGATGTGTTCGGTAGTTGAAAAGAAAACAAAGAAGTAGAGAGAGAAGAAAGAAAGGTAATGGGTTCTTGATTTTGCTCGGGCATGGTGGGCAGCACGGGCTAGGGTTTTGTAGAGAGGAAGTGAGAAATGAAGGGGACTTAAAGGCGTCGGTTGCATGCTGGGAAGGCGTAAGATGGCGTGTTACATAAAGAATGAGATGAACAGGGAGATGGAAAAAGAAAGTAACAAGAAAAGAAAAAGGGGAAAGAGAGAAGGGAAATGTGAGCTTTGTGTTTTGAAAAATTATAGGAAAAATGGGATTTGGCCTTTTGGGCTCAAGGGCCTTGAAAAGGAAAAATGAGAAGAGTGGATTTAAGTTAATGGACTTATGAAATATTAGGAAAAAGAATTAGAGAAAAGGATGAGGGGATAAATAAAAAAATATAGATAACAAAAATATACTGAAACTACCAAAAACAAATAAATACAATATTTTATTAAAGAATGATAATACGATAGTATAGAAATTTTAGGATCGTTACTGTGTGTATTCATAGAGAGATATCTTTTCTTTTCCTACAAATTTACTTCTAAATTTTTTTTTCATCTTTATTCTACAAAATCTTCAATCAAAAATTGGGTGCCATCTGCCTTCTCTTCTCTTCCAGAAAGAGTTAGCGTGTATTCACAAAGGAATGAATTTCAAAATGAAAAGGAACAAAAAAGAATAATAGGGTTAAGTCAGTTAGAATTAAGAGGGGCTTTTTCGCTGCAGAATGTATCATGGAGGGAAAATAGTTACATCGTTACGGTTTATGGGGTAAACTGCATGTTTCTACTTTCCTGGCAAAAGTGAAGGGTTTTCCGCATTTAATTCCTAAAATATTTTCACATTTCTAAATGGCTAGTTTACATTCTTTAAAAAAATTATGCTAAACAATCATAAGAAATAAATAGGTACAGTTCGAATAAAAGAACATGATGTCAAGTTGAAACCAAACAATAATAATATTACTCCCTCCGTTTCATAATACTAGTTTTTTCCTCATGCACACATATGAAGAATTGTATAATTTTTCTACAATCTAAAATGTCATAAAAATTATAAGTTTCTCAGTTTACCTCTATCATTGTAATCATTAATTCTCTTGAAATTTGAATAAGCATAAGTCATATATATAAGAATAAATTTGGCACTTCACATTTAGAATGCTTTAATTTTAGAAGAATGAAGCAAAACATCTATCTAGAAATTCTAAAAGTTCTAAAAGGACAAGTAATTTGATCAGAAAATAAAGTGGAAAAAACATTAGTATTGTGGAAGTGAAGGAGTAATTAAAACATGTCACACAATAAGCTCGGAAATTAGTACAATAAAATTATTAGAAAATAATAAACCATATTGTATTAGTAGTGAAAGGTAAAGCCATATTTTATTACTATTGAAAGTTTAAGATCAACATCTTGTGGCTTAAGAATAAATTGAAGTAATTTTCTTCTTTATTTTCATATTTTTTCTTCCAAAAACGAAAGAAGAAGAGAACACGCGTACCTCTTGGGTTGGGTTATAATAACTGGGTTATGGCAAGTGCGATTCACTTTGAACACAATTTTTTGAATTGTCTGTCAAAAAATAATGGTAAATTCTAGTTGGGCTTTGTTTTGCTAAAATAACGTCATATGTTGATTTATTATTTATCTAGCTTAATTATCAGTAATAACGTGATTTTGAATATAAATTACAAAAAAAGGGATTATAATAGAATAGAGCTGAAAATTTTATAGCATCTCTAAGAAATTAAAATCATAGGGCTCATGGGTAAGATTTCATTTCCTTTTTAATTTTATTTTTTGCGTGGATGGGTGTTTTTCCCAACTGGTTTTTGGGTGACGCAAATAGATAAATTATTCGATGTGCCGGATGTAATACATCCGGACAAAGGATAGAAAGAGAGAAGAATTTCGAATAGCCTTGGGCACTGTGTGGGGCCCGCGCTTCTATTTCTTCTCTTTCTTATCCGGGCATATACGGCCGGTATATGGAATAATTTTTCGTGAGGATAAAAGTGACAATTCAAGAAATAAGAAAAAAATGCAACACATTTTCAAACTTTTTAAACTCATTTTTTGGAAAAATAAGAAAATGCCACATTAAATCCTTAAGCTCTAGTTATAATAGTAGCGGTTAAAAAAAAACTATGGATGCTATTGACAATGGCGGATCCAGGAATTTTATTTCAGGGGCTAAAAAATAAGCAATTATACAATGACTTTAAGAAAAAACCGAAAGCAATTTTAAAACTCAAATTCTAGTTGCAAAACCAATGCAATTATGCAACACAATCAATAACAGCTTTTCAATTCATAAATTAAAGTCTAAATTAGCAAATTAGAAATCAGAATTTTTTTTCTTGAGTAAATTTCCACGTCAGGTCCTTGAGGAGCAAGCCGCAAGCAGCAGTAGGGTGTCACCCAGAGACGACTCAGGCGAGGAGCCAAGGAGGACCCAAGACGGAGGGAGGGACGGAGGGGCAAGGACGCGAGGGCAGGGGAGAGGCGAAGGGCGCGGCGTGAGTTGTAAAGGCTAGGGGCGCCACGAGTTGCTACGAGGGCGAGGCCAGACAGCGAGGGTGAGGACGATGGAGAGGCAAGACCGTGAGGGTCGACGCCGGCGTCACACGGCGATACAGAGACGAGACATGCACGCAAGAAGGGAGGCGGTGATTTTAACTGCGTTTGGAGATATAGGAGGAGGAAAGTTTAGTTATTTAGTGTTTGGAATTAAATATATATGTAAACTTTGTATATTAGTCCTTCACTTTTAATAAATTGCATCATGGCCATTTCTTTGGAAAAAAAAATTTGCAGAGCCCTACTAATTTTTTTTTTCTTTTGCAAAATCTCAGTGAGAGCACGCGTTCCTGCGTACCTTCACTTGGGTCCATCCCCGACTCTTGATAGATGGTAATTTAGATTGCAATCCTATATTCCCATGAAATTTTACCATGCTTGGTAAGGTAAAATTTCTGAGAATATATGATTACCATGGTTATCAAATAATCTCATTTTATGTGAATCCTATCATCCCAAAACATGTGTTTATTCTAAATTACTATGAAATATTACCACCTAACATAACATGTGCCATAACCGTCCGTCACCGGCCGATCGTTTGCCATTTGCCGCCGCCTTCCCTCGTCGGCTGCCGCCGGCCTCCCTCATCGCTGGCCTACCACTGGTCGGTCGCTCACCGCTGGCCTCCCTCACTGCAAATCACCGGTCGTCTGTCGGTCGGTCATTCGCCGCCGGCCTTCCTTGCTGTCCGCCTCTGTTCGGGCTTCGGTCGGCCCATTCTCCGCCGGTCTCACCTCCCGTCGGCCGCCGCCGGTCGACAGTTGCACATACATAAATTGTCTAGAGTAATTAAAATGTATCAAGCATGTTAATGTATAATTTCTTAAATTGCAGTGGTGGAGCCAGTGTGGGCATAACGTAGCAATTGCTCAGTCTTGGCTCCGGCCAATTCATATTTTAGTGATTGATAACTAATCCCCACTGCTTTCTATAAAAGTTGCGTTCAAAAAAGTAGCCTCCCGAAAGTTTCTCAGATATTGTAAAAACTAATCGTATTTTGTAAATTGTAATAACAACTTGGATTCTAATATATATTTAAACTCTCATGTATAAATTAGTTTACTTGCCAAAATAACTAAAATATTTAGGGAAAATTTTTTCTACGTCCAGTTTTAAAGAATGACTTATTTTAAAACCCACGAAGTTTCAAAATTATGAAAAAAACCTTAAAATATATTTTAAATTTATATTGAAACTAAACCCTAATTTTTATACTTATTTTTGTATGCATGGCCGATAATACCCTTTTGAAAATTTCTTTAAAAATCTCTATGTAAAGGTATTACATGCTCTTTTCCGCAATTCAATACTTTTTTTTTTATTTTCTTATATAATTTATTTTCATATCCCATTGGTTATGTATAAACCCTAAGTTTTTTACTAACCCATCTTCTTTGTAAATCGGTTTGAGAAAAAAATTGCAACCCTCATGGTCATTAATCTTCTTCGTAAATCTTTGAAGAAAAAAGTTGCCTCTCATATCATCAATTTTCAAGATATGTAACAAGTTTCATACTTAATACAACAAGAAAATTTTAGAGCTAAAGAAATTGGTTGAGGAGATCTCGGAATTGGGTCTAGAAATGTAGAAATTCAAGAATGATAAGAGAAATTAGGAGAAAGACGAGAAATTGGAAAAGGGAATGGAGAATTGAAAGCGACATTGTAGATTTGGAGGAGAAGATGATGAATTAAAAGTGAATATGAGAAAATAGGGACCAAATTTAAGAGAGAAAAGGTCAATGGATAGTGAAGATTGAAAAAAATTTGAGAGAGGAGATACTATACTCAGAGAGCAGGGAGAGAGAAGATGCGGAATTTTGGTAACAAGCATGAGAAAGGAGAGGACGATGAAGAAAGAATAACCATATTTATATTTGCTTAAGGGTAAACTTGGCATTTGATAAAAAAATAACAAAAGTATTCTATGTATTATCTATTTTGGGTTTTAAAAATATGTATTTTATAAGTATTGGGTTTTACTACAATTTTGAAAAGATGTGAGTTTTAAAATAAGTCACTTATTAATTGTGGCTGGAAATAATTTTCCCAAATATTTAATTTCTATGTATACAAATTAATAAAGTATTCCATTTATGTTGACGAATGAGAGATCAAGACAACTTGGTTACATATACGGAGATAGATGTTTCTAAAACCATCAATGACATAATCATAAAATCCTTTCAAAATATGAAAGACTCCTCGGTATCAACCGTAAATTTTATATTTTGCAGTGTATTTTTCAAAAATTATGTGTTTCTCTTTTGCGATAATATGTGTTTCTAGTATTTATATTTTGCCCACGTTATTGTAAATTCCTGGTTCCCTCACCGTGGAGTTGAATATCAGGTCATCACATTCATAGGAATGTGAAAATTCCAAATAGTCTTCGATTTCATGTACCATACATCGGCCAGTAATTTATTATGAACACAGTCACAAAAAGCTATCATTTTTAATCCATGACATCAAAATGGTATATTAAATAGCAATTCATTCCTCAAGTAAATTTCATGTCCAATCAGAAAATCCTGATATTTATGTCATATGTCGAGTTATAAAATAAACAATGTTCTAATCTATATGCTGCCTAAAAATTTGAAAACCAATAAAAAATTGTTTTTTTTCTATTTTAAAGCACGTTTGAAATCCTTGCTCTTGAAACACAAAAAATACTACATTTCTCCCCAAAATTACCAGAAACAAAAATTTTTGATGGCATTCCATGAAAGGTGGCAAATATCTATACTGCTATATAGTACAAATGGACTTGGTTATCAACCATCCTCTCATTTTTTTTAAAAAGAAAGAAAAATGAGAAAAATCCTTCATTTTTAGGGTTTCAACATCATCATATAAAGAGACAAAAATAATTAATTGTTATGTTAAAAAAAACAAATCTCAGTGCTTCCACATCATCAAAGAAAAAACAAAAAAAATTAAACTTCTCCATTTTTGAAAAGCAAAGAAAAATGAATATTTTAGAACTCGAGACAAAAAAAGAACTTTATAAAAATTAATTTGAATTCCAAATTCAATCTACATCATACTCAAACTCAAGACAAAAAGAACTTTCTAGAAGTTATTTTAATCTTATCATTTTTCAACTTCTACTTTCATTTGCTTATAACTCTCTTCTTTTACTTAAATATGGTAAATAACATATTATAATTTCTTTTAGAATACTCTTGATCCAAGTTGCTAAAACGACTATTTTATTCGTTTATTAACATATTATAATTTTAAATTAAAAGCCTCCATTTTGGAAAGTTTGGAAAATCATTAGATTTTGTTGGATTTGCCGTAAGCATCACGTTTGGGTGACGGCGCGCCAGCGTTGACTGGACCCGTTACGGCGTTACGACGCCGTTAGCCGACTTCGCGTGGTCACGTGAACGAGTCCTCGCCAAGAGAAAAAGCGGGAAAAATGGTTGCGCAAATATCGTTTGTTAGTTATAGGAAAAGTAGGCTGTCCTTTTGAGGAATTTACAATAATGCCCTCTTGGGCAGCTGGATAGTTTAAAGTGATGATCACAAGATGGAATGGCTTATTTTTTCGCTTGGAATGGAAAGCAATTCTTTTGGCCTTGGCATCAGGAATATAAACTCACACGGATCATCCGAGTTGATTTCATATCCTTATCCGATTTTTTTTAAATATGGACATGATAGTGATTTCATTTTCAATTATACATTCCCGTATCCACCAATAGCGACCGGACACAGATATGATATTGTTGGATATATGTGCCCTGAAGACAATTATTGGAATTGTGCATGGATCTATATGGATAGAATAATCTTACTCGAGATTATAGTATACTATCTGGTTTGTCTTTTTATTCATGTATATATGTTTTACTTATTATTACGTATCACTAATACATGATGATAAAGCCCATAAAATCTTTGCTTGGCTACAAGGATTATGATGGAGATCATAATAGTGGGGCCTGGATAGTCTATAAGCACATCCTTAAATATTCCTAGTAGTAGAAGTATCGATGTCATGTCCCGCGGCATATTTATCCAGAGAAGGTCATTCCCTAAATAAATATACTAAACGTATTGAAAATAATACACAATGAAAGTATAAATGGAGACTGTAAAATTTTCAATAAACATTTTTATTTACATTCAACTTCAAATATTTACAAGTACATGAGTTTCAACTGGAAAGTAAATACAGTAAAGGAAAATGCTTAGACATATGGCATACATAAACTGAATAAAAAGTGAAGCCAAGCTAATTCTGAGTAGCAATCCGGTTGTAGTCTTCCTCTGTGGCCTCCATTTTCTCCGTCTCGACCGTATCCGACGAACATTTCAAGAAAATAAGGATGAGTGGAATGCCCGTCAGCGAACTAGTATTCGGTAAGTCCCAAAAATAAAACAAGAGTATAAAAATGACAAGTAGTATGTGTGTAGAGACGCAATTGCCAAGAATTTAAAATATAGATTAAAAGAAACCTTTTTGAAAAAATGCGGTATTTTATTATAAAATATATCTTTAAATAAACCATATATTTAGAATCTCGTGTTACGAAACCAGTGTGTGTGGGGTAAGTCGTTACCCCGTGAAGTTTTCCTAATGGTATTTTTAACAATTATTGGAATAATAGCTACACTAAAGTTCATGGTATTTTAATGAAAAATTTGTTATATGATTATTTCACATGAAATTTTTTAGTAAACTAAAAGATAAATGATATACATAAGATTAAGAGTGATGTTAGGATATTAGTTTGAACTATTTTGCTTATAAAGTGGAGTACAAATGTTAAAAATAACAATATATCGGAGCTAACTTCACTTTGTCGATGTGCTTTTAGAAGGCACATTGAAATGAAAGAAATAGAGAGAGAAGAGAAACTTATGGGTTTAGCTTGTTAACAAGGGAGAGGGGAGGTTTTCGGGGTCGGGATCTCGTTGGAGATGCTCCGGTCATCGAGTTTGGCTTGCTACTCCTCTTGGGTGCGTAACTCCACTTGGTATTTAGAGAGTTTGAGGGAATTTTTGATAGAAATTTTAGAATGGAGGAGAGCTAGGAGATAAGGTGCTATTTATAGTGAAGAATTTAGGGTTTGGGAATTAAAAATTGGATTAAATACTTAAAATGAGTGTTAAATGGTGAATTGAATATTCTCTGTTTAATTGCAGGGAAATCAAATAGTGCAGGGGAGTAGAGAGGAGTCGAAGGGAGTTGTGTGCAAAGCACGGAGGGAAATTGGCGGCCGGATCTTGAGGTTTTGCCTCGAAATTCGTGCCACGTGTTTAGATTGGTGTTTACTTCTCTTTGCGCCTGTTTGATTTTTCTGAAACCTTTCGATTCTCTGTGAATTGCACGGGCAACTCTTGAGCTTCCGAAAAATTAAAAAGAAAAATCTTAAAAAATAATTGGGACTGAGGGGATTCGAACACACAGGCTATGTCGCAGCAATGTAGAGGCTTTACCAGTGAGCTACAAGTTGCTTCTTATTTTTATTGAACAAAAATAACATATAACTCCTACACAGGTTGAAATACCATTTTCTATATATTTAAACAAATAATTCTGTATAGGGATTTCAGAGTCGTTATATTCTACCCTCCTTATAAAAATTTCGTTCTCGAAATTTACATAGAGACTAATTTTCAAAAATGTAAGGGTATCGTGTACGCATATCTTATTCTCTTTTCCAAGTTGATTCTCCCGGCGAATCTTTTCTCCACATCACTTGGACCAAGTTCACTTCCTTATTCCGCAATGTCTTCACCTTTCGGTTCAGGAACTCAACTGGTTGCTGCTCGCAGGTTAGATCAGTCTGTACTATGAGTTCTGAGTGATCAAGTATATGGCTGAGGTCGCTCACATATCGTCGTAGTTGGGATATGTGGAACGTTGTGCATTCCTTCCAACGAAGGTGGTAGTGATAAATGGTACACCACTTCTTCAACTCGTTTGAGTACGTCGAACGGTCCTATATACTTTGGACTGAGTTTACACCTCATGCCAAAACGTATTACTCCTCTTTTTGGAGAGATTTTCAGAAATACATGCTCTCCGGGTTGAAACTCCAGATGTCAACGCTTTGCATCTGCCCAATGTTTCTGTCGGTCTTGGGCTATGCACATCTTTTTCCCGATCGTGCGAACTATATCCACAGTTGTCATGATCATCTCTGGTCCAAGAGGTTCACGATCTCCTGTGTCGTCCTAACTCAGCGGGGAACGACACTTCCATCCGTAGAGTGCTGCGAATGGTGCTATCCCAATACTGGCCTGATAGCTGTTGTTGAATGAAAACTCCACAAGGTGTAGGTGGTCTTCCCACGAACCTCCGAAATCTAGCATACAAGATCTCAACATGTCTTCAAGGATCTGAATTGTTCGCTCGGACTGTCCGTCTGTTTGTGGTTGATACGCCGTGCTGAAATTCTGACTCGTCCCGGGCTAGCTTGCAGACTCTGCTAGAACTGTGATTAGAATCTCGTATCACGATCGGAGACAATGCAAACAGGTACCCCATGTAATCTCATGATCTCTTGCATGAGTTTATGGGTGTCAAGACAAGTATGGTATATCTTGAAGGTATAAATTTTCCTTTATATTTTTACTCACCTCCATATACTTCCTTGCCAACGTCTCAGTTGACTGGCCAACTCGGAATAGAATAAAGTGAGCCGACTTGGTAAGTCGATCCACAATAACCCAAATTGCATCGTTACCCTTCGTGCTGCGAGAGAGAGCAGTCACAAAGTCCATGGTAATGTGCTGCCATTTCCAATCTAGGATTGGTAACGGCTGAAGTAAACCAGCAGTTCTGTGATGTTCAGCTTTCACTTGCTGACATAATAGACACTTGGCTACGCTCCTTGCTACTTCTTGCTTTATTCCATGCCACTAGTAGTGTTGCCGTAGATCCTTGTACATCTTTGTACCGCCGGGGTGTACTGAGTACGGAGAGCCGTGAGCTTATTTCATCAACTCTTCTCGAACAGGGCCGACTGCCACACATAAACGGCTTCCATATCGTAAGGATCTATCTTCATGGATAATGAAGTCAGTTCAAAGTTCACTTTCTACTTGTTCTTGGATCTTTTGTACCTTGGCATCATTTTCTTGAGCTGCCTTGATCTGACTTACAAGAGTGGACTGGAAGTGTAAGTTCATCAAATATGAAACGTTATCTGGTATAACTACTTCGATCTCTAATCTGTGCAATTCTTCTTGTAGCTTCCACTGAGCGCTGAGTTTTATGGGTAATGGCTGACGACTAAGTGCATCAGGAACTACATTTACCTTCCCAGGATGATACTGTAAGTTGATGTCGAAACCCGCCATGAGTTCTAGCCATCTTCTCTACCGCATGTTGAGTTCCTTCTGATAAATACATACTTCAGACTCTTATGGTCAGTGTATATATTCACTCGTTCTCCTAAAGGATAGTGGCATCAAATCTTGAGTGCGAAAACTACTGCTGTCAGTTCCAGATCATGTGTTAGATAGTTGCGTTCATGAACTTTTAATTGCCTTGATGCAAAAGCCACAACTTTTCAATGCTGGTATAGAACGCATCCTAATCCTTTACCGGACGCATCACAATGCACATCAAATCCACCAGATTGATCCGGTATTACGAGGATAGGAGCAGAGATTAATCTTGACTTGAGTTCTACAAAAGCCTTTTCACATGCTTCTGACCACACGAATGCTTCATCTTTACATGTGCGCTTGGTCAGGGGTGCAGCGATCTTTGAGAATCCTTCAATGAATCGTCTGTAGTATCCTGCTAAACCCAAGAAACTTCTTATATTTTTCACCGTCTTTGGTGTCGGCCACTCATTGACAGCTGACACCTTAGCTGGATCTGTCACGCCCCGCTTCCCAATAGACTGAAACGGTGACGTGGCAAACCCGCAACGTATTTACTAAGAAATAAATACGTTAAGCATAATTAAGCAATATATATAAAATGCACAAGAATGACAAGAGATATAAAATAAACAGCAATTTTTATTAACATTCATCTTTATAATACAACCGCTTTAAAAAGGAAAGATACAATGACATAAAGCAATGCCTAAAAAGTAGCATACAAATTAAAATAAGTATAAGATGAGCTAGATGTCCGGCTGGGCAGTGAACTGGTCCAAGTCTTCCTGGCTCGGGTCGATCTCTTCAGTGACCGGTCCTCCTGACGAACATTCCAAAAAAAGAAATAGATATGAATGTCGTCAGCGAACTAGCGCTCGGTAAGTCCCAAAAGAAAGAATGGAATAGAACAAATAATGAGAATTGAACTGGTAAGTTGTACCGGTATATGATTGTTATTCTAACGTAGTTGTTTGTAACTTGGTACAGAAGGTATTTGTGTATACGAGAGGAGTTCATCTTACCCCGTGGACTATGGTAACATATAGTACAAAACCTCATCAAAACCCACGGGACAACGGCATGAGAGTTCATGTAGGTGTATTTTAAGTGACCATCTCGTGCCACGTTAATACGTTCCGTACCAATCTACCCCGTTATCCCCGCGTAATGTATTGTATAGATTATATTACAAGTCTTACCGAAACTATGGATACAAGTTGTTCAAGTAAACATGTTCAGGATGTAATCTTGTAGTCATGTCAACTTATAGCCATGGTTCGGTCAAGTCATGTATTCAGGTTTGATATTGAAGTTTGAATTCAGGTATTCAGGTTCATGTTCAAGTATACATATTAGAATTTGGATTCATGTTTGAATTGGACTCTGATTTGATTTTGGATTCAGGTTTGAGTTAGACTCAGACCGAGTCAGACACTTATACTGATTTAGATCTTTAATTAGGTTCAGGAGTTATCGGTAACTGCTGCACATGGACGGCAGGATTTTTGTCTTTTTCTAAGATAATTACCATTGATAACCCCGTTAAGTTTTCTACCTTAAATAGACAAGCACTCACTTTCTCCGGCTCCCTGAGGCTCAAGAGAATTGATCCCGCTTAAACCTATATTTACTAAAGTCCTTAAATATTGTTTTATATAACTCGAGGGGGTTTTATGAAAAATAGTTATAATACAATTTCAAAATAAATCTCGAGAAGTTATTTATATTATTTAGGGTTTTCATGGATGTGATTTTTTAAGGTTTGAGGTATTTTAGTGATAATTGCTTAGCTTGGAAAGTTCATGGTATTTTATTATAAAACTTGTCTTTTGTTGGTATCTTGATATCTGGTGAAACTTGTAATTCTTTCATTTAAAAAAAATGTAAGTTTATTATATTTTGAAAACATATGGATTTATAATTATTAAAAATTAAATTTTTATTTAAGTAGAAAAATGCGTTTTTCTTAAAAACCGTATTTAAAACCTTTCGAGACCGAATGCTCCGTGAGTAGGTCTGCATCTCGCTCTACTAGCCCAAAGATGTGCAGTAATCCACACCATCCAATAGCGGGTCCCCTAAAAAGGGTTGTAGAGGCGTATTCACAAAGGAAATTAAAATATCGTTTTAAAAGAAAACCGTTTTTAAAGTGAGTGGTATTTTAATGTAATATTTTTTCGTAACCAAAATTCACACAAAAGGTATCGTGCTATGGAACAAGAGTGAATGTGAGGGGTAGGTCGTTACCCCATGAAGTTTTCCTACGGTATATTTAAGCAACTACTAAAAGAGATGATATTTAAAGTTCATGATATTTAAATGAAAAACTTAAATTAAAGTTATTTTGCATGAAATTCTAGGTTGAAATTTATTCTAAATATTTATAATTAAGATTACAAGTATTGTGTAAAATTTGTATGAACAACATGTAAGAAAAAAGTGAGTTTTTAGGGTTTAGAAGATCGATATCGGTATTAATTCTACTTACCGATATTCGTTTTAAAAGAATTTTTAGAGAAGAGGAAGGAAGATTGGAAAGGACTTACAAGTTAGTTAGGTTAAAGAAAGGCTGAAGAAGAGAGGGTTATCGTCGTAGCGTCACGGAATCACTGAAATTTTCTTCTATTCTCGCCGGAAGTTGATCGCTTGCTAACTCCTATTTTACTCCACCTGTATTTAAGAAATTTTGAAAGTTTTGGCTAGAATTTTCAAAATGATGAAGGGCTAGGGCATGGGGTATTATTTATAGTGTAGAATTAGGGTTTGAAATTAAAATGGTGAATTAAAATGCATTTAAAAGATGATAAATTGGGAATTGAAGGAGGCAATCAAACAGTGCAGAGGAGTTAGGAGTAGGGAAAGAGTCAAGTGTGTAAAGCACGGGGCTCTTTGGCTACAGTTGGACCGTCGGTGCTGGCCCAAGGGGGGTTTTGGCCGGTCGATCTTGGGAGTGGTTTCTCTGGATTTTGGCCACATGTACAAGTCAGTGTTTAAACCCTTTTGCATATGTTTGATTTTTCTGACTTTTCATTTTTGTGTGTATTGTACGTGTAAACTTTTGGGCTTCCAAAAAGTTTTTAAAAAATAAATCAGAAAAAATAATGTGTCTGATGGGATTCGAATACAGGGGCTACGTCACAGCAGTGCAAGGGCTTTATCAATGAGATACAAGTTGCTTTTTGCTGTTCTTTAACAAAATTAACTTATAACTCTGTAACAACCCTAAACTTTCTGTACAAAATTTTTGTAAAGTACAGAAATGAGTACCTTAGACCGAGAACAACTTAAAAGTATTTCTTGTTTAAGAACAGCAAGAAAACACTTGTAGCTCATTGGTAAAGCCTTGCACTGCTATGACATAGCCCCTGTGTTCGAATCCACCCAGCCACATATTATTTTTAATGATTTTTCTTTTAAACTTTTTGAAGCCCAAAAGTTTACACGTGCAATACACGTAAAAATGAAAAGTCAGATTAAATAAACATGTGAAAAAGGGTATTTATACTGACTAGGACACGTGGCATCGATCCAGAGCCCCACACCTTCAAGATGGCTGGCGAGAATGGGCATATGGCCGGCGCCGCCGGGCCCTCCCGTTGCAAATACCCCTAAACTTTGCACACATGACTCTTGGCCTCCCCCCTTAACCCCAGTACCGTTTGTTTTTCCTGAAATTAAACAGAGAATTAAAATGAGGCATTAATCCAAAATTTTAATGCATTTTAATTCCATTCTTCAATCCTCAAAACCCTAATTCTACCATATAAATACTACATCCCATACCTAGCCCTCTCTATTCTGAAATCCATTGTCAAAACTCTTAAATTTTTCCAAGTCAAATAAGTTGCACAAGTGGAGTTGGCCAAGGTCAAGTTCCGACGACGATTCGGGAAGATTCCGGCGATCCCATGACTCCACGAAACTCTCAAAACCTTCCTCCACCTCTCCTCGCTACCTTAAACTCATAAGTCCCATCTCCTCCTCTCTCTTCCTATTCTAAAAAGTTCTCTTTTCAAAACTCATCGGAAGTGGAGTTAATCCGACATCCGATTCTAAAATTGTTAAAAAAACCCAACTTTTCTTAATAACAAATCAACCATTTCTTTATATATTGTTTAGAAACCATAAAACAACATTGAGAACAAGTTTCAATTTAATACCATGCTATGCAACTTGTATTACACTTTTACAGTTAAATACCAAAAAGTTTATTTACGACATTCTTTTATCATAATTGCTCATATTACCTTTAGAAAAACCTCACGAGGTAATGACCTACCTCTCACAACACTCATCATGATATAGCACGATTGCTTGAAAATCATATTTTTTATGGCTAATACAATTTTACATTTAAATATCATAAACTATTAAAAGCCGTATTCTTTAAATTGTTTTAAATTAAATTCCTTATGATTACGTCTCTACAACCCACTTTTGTGGAACCCGATCGGGATGGTGCGGGTTATCGCACATCCTCGAAACTTGTAGAGCGAGATGCAGACTTCCTCATGGAGCATCCAATCTCGATAGAATTTTTAAGAATAATGTGATTTTCTATTTGATAAATAAATTCTATTTTTAATAATTATATATATATATATATATATATAAATATTATCAAAACATCTATTTTATATTTATAATAAATTCCATGTTTTCTAAACACAAGAATCATAAATTTCATGAATATACCATTAACAATCCATACAAGTCAATTTACATTAAAATACCATGTACTATTCAATTTAGGTTTATATTCACCAGAATACCTCATCATATAAAAATTACATCCATGAAACCCTAAATATGATAAATAAATGCTTGAAGTTTATTTTGAAAGTTTATCAAAACTATTTTTCATAAAACCCTCTCAAGTTTATTAATTTACAATAAGGATCCTAGTAAATATAGGTTTAAGCGGGACCAATTCTCTTGAGTCTCAGTGAGCCGGAGAAAATGGGTGCTTGCCTATTTAAGGTAGAAAACTAAAACGGGGTTATCAACGGTAATTGGCTTGGAAAAAGTCACAAATCATGCCGTCCATGTGCAGCAGTTACCAATAACTCCAAAACCTAATTCAGGAATCCAATTCTGTTTAAGTGTCAGACTCGGACAGAGTCTTAATCTAATCTGAATACAATTTCAATCTACATACAATTCAAATATAACTCCAATACATCATGAATCCATATATACTGGAACTTGAACATGAATACCAGAATACCATCAAATATCAACATGACTTAACTGGACCGAACCATGGATATATATTGACTTGATTACATGACTATCCGTTTACATCCTTATCCGTTTACATGAACAATTGATATCATAGTTTCGACAAGTCTTACATCTATAAAACAACACAATATATATCACGGGGTTAAAGGGGTAGACTGGTACGGAATGTGTTAAAAGTGGCATGAGATGGTCATTAAAAGACGTAACTAAACATCCATTGCCGTTGTTGCGTAGGGTTTGATCAAGCCTTGTACTACGTGTTACCTTAGTCCACGGGATAGATGGACTCCTCTCGTAAACACTAATATCTTCTGTACCAAGTTACAAACAACTACATTAGTATAGCGAACATAATCTTTTATACTTTACATGTTCTATTCTCTGTCTATTCTTCTCTACCTCTTGGGACTTACCGAGCGATTATTCACTGACGGCATTCCTTTTCTATTCTTTCTTTGGAATGTTGTTAGGAGGACCGACTCTCTGGAGATCGGGCCCAGCTCAGAAGAATTGGAGCAGTTCATCGAGAACCCCGAGCTCTAGTTCACTTGTATATATTTTTACTTTCAGTTCATGCTATTATTTAGGCATCGCTTTCCAGTATTATATGTACTTTCCAGTTGTATTGTAAAGAATGTTTAATCAATAAAAAGTTGCTGTTCATTTATATCTCATGTCTTTCTTGTGTACATTTATATTATATTGCTTATTTACACTTAACGTGTTTACTTCTGAGTAAATACGTCGCGGGCCTAGTCACGTCTCCTTATCCGTACACCGGGAAGCGGGGCGTGAAAAACTCAATCTCACGCAGTATAACTCATTTCTGTACATTAAACTGGAAAATTCCGTACGGTAAATTCAGAGTCACTACATTCTACCCTTCTTATAAAAATTTCGTCCTCGAAATTTACATTTACATAGGGACTAATTTACAAATAAGTGAGGGTATTTTGCACGCATGTCTTCTTCTCGTTCCCAAGTTGATTCTCCTGGCGAATCTTTTCTCCACATCACCCGGACCAAGTTTACTTCCTTGTTCCGCAGTGTCTTCACCTTTTAATCCAGGATCTCAACAGGCTGTTGTTCGCAAGTCAGGTCAGTCTGGACTGTAAGCTCTAAGTGATCAAGAATGTGGCTGGGGTCGCTCACATATCTTCGTAGCTGAGATATGTGGAACACGTTGTGCACTCCTTCCAATGAGGGTGGTAGTGCTAAACGGTATGCCACTTCTCCGACTCGTTCGAGAATGTTGAGCGGTCCTATGTATCTGGGACTGAGCTTACCCCTCTTGCCAAAGCGGATCATTCCTCGGTTTGGAAAAATCTTTAAGAAAATATGGTCTGTTTCCCCCGATAAAAGAGCAAAGCTCTGTTCAAAACTCAAGAGACAGCGCCTCATGTGCCTTCCACGAGGGCGCCAACGCCAGAGTTAAAAACTCTTATATGAGCAGCGCTCGTGTGCAAAGTGTTGGGATCGAAAATTCCACCCCGGTTGACCAAGTCAAAGTCAAGGTCAACCCCAAGCCAGGTGGGCCCAAGTCCAGATCAAGTGGGCTCATGCCCGAGTCGAGCCCGAACATGAAGCGGCTGGCCTCCCCATACTAAAATAAAAAATCATGTAATAAATAATTTTAATGTAATTTTTTTATGCATGAATGGGCAAAAAGCCATATTTTTGTAAAGCCCATGGCTTATGTGCAAAAAGAAATAGCACATGAGATATGGAATGGGCAAAGTGCCATTTTGTAAAGCCCAAGGGGCTATATGTAAATGTGTAAGCCTATATAAAGTAATATGATGATGAATAAAAGATACACTTTTCATTCTGTAAAAACTCTAGGGTTTTTTGTGCCTCCTTCTCCTTCCTCAAGTTTCTAAACCTTCTTCTTTCTTTTGAATTAAATCAAGAGTTTTACTCTTCCTTCTCTAAAACTAAATAGTTTTTCACCACAAAACCCACAAAGGGGAGCTCAGATTTTCCATTAGATCTCAAAAAGGGGAGATTTTTAAATCTCACCATCTTTCTCCAAGATCCGGCCAACCGACAGGAAGAAGAAGGAGACTTATCTCCAGAAATCCCATCTTGGGAAGATTCAGGGCCAAAGGGGAGAAACAAAGCAGCCCCTTTGATCATTTCTAAATTTTTTAGGAGTTTAACTCCATTCAAGATCTGTTGGAGTTCAACTCCATAAACTAATCTCTTTTTAGGAGTTTAACCCCAGGGGTCAAATCGGGAGCACAGCTCCCAGTGCAGGGACAAAGTCCCCTTTTCTGTTAACGCCCAGCACCCGCGTGCCAAGAACGTGGGGCGCCCAGCGCCCAGAGCGCTTGCGCCCACGTGCCAAGCACATGGGGCGCCCAGAGCGCTAGCGTCTACGTGCCAAGCATGTGGGGCGCCCAGAGCGCTCGCGCCCACGTGCCAAGCACGTGGGGCGCCCAGCGCCTGCATGCCATGCACGTGAGGCGCTGGCCCCCACGCGTCTTTTGGACGCTTTCCCCCCTTATATATATATATATACATACATACACACTCCACGACACTGTCTCTGTTAGGAGAAAAAATTTCTAACGAGGCGCTGCCCCGCACCCCGCAAGGGGGCTGCTAGCCCCCTTGATCCCCAGCCCGCTATTCGGGTAGCGGGACCCCCGTAAAAACACTGCGGGCCCCGATATATCCAAAACCCCTTCAAAACACAACACTGCACATTGAGTTCGCTTGACCTGTTTGACCCGTCAATCGGAGGTTCTCTCGCTCCAAAGGAGAGGGGTAATTAACGGCAGCTTAGTCCACGGCTGCAGGAGATTCGGATCCCCACAATCAATAAACCCCAGCCTATCCTAGGCAGGGGGAATCTGTAATTCGCCTGACAAGCGCGCGTGTATTCCCATCTCAATGGGGTGACGAAAAACACCCTACAGATTCTGGCACGCCCGGTGGGACCTATCTTTCCTCCCATATTTCGGGTTAAACGTTTGTGCGAATTCAATCAACATATACATTGATTGCCTGTACTGAAATCATGCTTCTTTGTGCAGGTTAACAATTTCCAATTGCAATCTTCGGACGTAGCAAAAATGACTCCAAGGACAAGCCCAGCTCTCGACACAGCTCCCATCTCCTACACGATGAAGATGGACGCTAGGACAGTCCTTCCGGCCAGACTTGGGCGACAATGGGAAGAGCCACCGCTACCATTTGGCTCTATTCTGTTCGTGTCAGCTAATGCCATCCCAGCTCCTCAAGCTTCGGTAACAGACAAGCCAGCCTCGAAAGGCAAGAGGCCAAATGTGGTGGTCTCGAAGGCACCACTACCCAAAAGCAAGTCGGTGTTTGAACGACTTTCCTTGGCCCCAGCAGGGGGCAAGGCCATCAACACCAACAAAGCAACAAGGCATCTCGAGCAAGCTCCAGTGGCGCCCCTGACAACTGCTCAATTGGGTATCTTCTCTAAGCTCCCCGTTAATCGGCTCACGATGGCTTCCTGGATGATGGATGCCCGTCAAGCCCTCAAGATTAAGAAGCTAAGACATAAAAGGCTAAGATACAGAGCCAGCAAAAAGGCTAGGGCTCATGCTAAGTTGAACTTCATGAGGTTCCAAGAACAGGATAACCCCACCAAAGATAAAGAGATGGCTGGATATATGGTCCACACCGTCTACATGTCCGGACATGAAGAAATGAACCCTCCTATGCTTCACAGCCATGGTGATGATATGGTTGACGTTACCCAGCATCGGCTCGGTCTAAATGATGAAGAGCTCGCTCAGGCCGATAAGACAAAGGAGCCCGGCGTTCCTGCGGAATTGAGCTCAGGCAATAAGGATGACCCGGTTGTCATATCCGGAACTACAGAACAAGCATTATTCCGATGGCTTCAGAGGCAGCTTCAGGACAGGGATGAGAAGTTAGCCAAGGTACAGTCTAAGGTCGACGAACTGGCAAACGTCGCGGCAGATCTCGCGACCCAAGTCGCCCGATTGCAATTACAGCAGAATCAAATTTTGGTTCATGAGCCAGGGATTGATACCCGGAGGCAGCCAACTGATACCCCCTTCAGCCTAAGAGCGGAGCACCTTCGCGAAAAACGGCCGCGATCAGCCTCCAGTCCCTCCGATGCATACACCGAAGGGGAATCGCCTATGAAAGAGAAACTGGATAAGGTCTAAACACACAGGCCCTATCGCAATAATGTAGAGACTTTACCATTGAGCTACAAGTTTTTTTGTTTTTATTAAATAAAAATGACTTATAACTCCTATACAGGCTGAAATACACTATTCTATACAAATAATTCTGTACAGGGGTTTCAGAGTCGTACAACATGCCTCTTTTCCATAAACTTCTTCTTTCGTATTTCTGATCTTTAAAGATTTTGATTACAGGTTTTACAAGTTTTGTTTATTTATGTTTTGAGAAAAAACGTTTTAAACAATTATTTCTTACAATATTTTCCAACAGAATTTTCACCAGAGGAACACCAAACAAAAAATAAATAAATAAAATTACGGTAAAAAATGAAAATTAAGTATTGTAAAAAAATTTAAATAAGTTAAAATTAGAAACATAAAAAAAATACCTTGTCCTTCACAAAGAAAAAGGTTCACGAAATTCTTTTGGGTTTTTTTTCGAAATAGGATGGTTAGGTATTAAAATTAGTAAAATAGGATGATTTAAATTATAATTAGGGGAATAGAGCGGTTTGGAGAGGACGGGTTATCAAAACCCGTCCTGTTTATATCCCAACCCACCCCAAGCACTCCCTCGACCCACTCCACCCCATCCCTACCCCATCCCACCCCTCCCCATGGAGGGCGAGTTCTAGGTACCCGCCCTTCCCCTACATGTCCCCCTACATGGGGAAGGCGGGTTCCTAGAACCCGCCCACCCACACCAAAGATGAGGGCGGGTTCTAGGAACCTACCCTCTCCTTTAAAAAGGAGGGGGCGGGTTCCCAGAACCCGCCCTAAATAAAAATTAAAAAATCAAAATTCAAAAATATTTAAAATAAAATTATTATTAAATTAAAAAAAATCCTTAAAAAAATAATTTCATCTCTAGCCGGAATACTAGTAAACTGGGTTCTAAGAACCCGCCCTTCAGTGTATGGCAGAGAGGGTGGTTTTCAAAATCCGCTTTTGGATAAATATTGGATAAGATTCTTGCTACTGTTCCAAAAATCTGCCTTCAGATAAATATTGGATAATATTTTTGTTCCTGTTACTGACGTGGGGATAAGGGTTGTTACTATTTATATAGAAAGAATCCAATACTTAGATCATATTATAAATATGAATGAGTAACACTTCTGTAACGAAAACAAAGCAAACAAAATTGAGTTTTAAGTTCTGTCTTCTCATGGAAGAATTAGAGAAGATACGAAGAATACAACTGCAATTGATATGGGGTTTCTAAGTGGTTACTAAAGGGTGAAAGATATGGGGGTAGAATGACTCAAAATTTCTAATCGATTACTAACGTAATTTCTTAATACTTGAAGTCCATCCCATTACCAATCTAAACCCATGACACTCGTTGGAGAGGGTAATATAGTATGCCACAGAAGCTCGAGGGACGAAACGGGTCCATGTATGGACACCATCTTTTGGCCCTCTCAGAACTGCATTCAATCTAACTTCACGGACCGTGTGGCATCTTTTTTTTAATATTATTGTATAAAATTTAATTGATGTATGTGTCGTAGCACAAATTTGTAGCATTGTAGTAGAAAATCAGTATGCCGCAGAAGCTATTTCACCTGAAAACGAGTAAATTCAGGTGTTATTATTTGCTACTCAATTTACATATTGCAATTTTAACACTAGTTTACAGTAAATTAGTCTCAAACGAATAATGAAAAAAGATCAAACTAAAATTTAAATTGTACAAGTTTCCTTACAAATGATAATTGATTTTCCTTCCGTTGCTTCTTCTTCACGATCTTGAAGGTCCCGTCCCTGATGACTGTCCTGAACATCTGGTCCTATAATGACCAGGTTGTTTGCATAAGCTAAATCTGTCGTGCCTTTGCTGAGGACCAGCATCCATTGTAATTCGATTTCGACACACCTTAGGTCTTCCGGGTCCTATATTTTTGTTTGGTGGTAATACAGTCGGTGTTTTTCTGTTCCCAGTATAATAGTGCCAATAGTGATTGTCTAGTATAGGATAAAATTTTAGATCGTATGCGCCTTGGTAATTGAAAACCGTATAGTAACGTAAAGCAAAATTGTAATGTGGGTTATGCATGCTGCTCGCAGTAGCAATTGCATGGACACGCGGTAAATGTTGTTGCTGGAAAACACCGCATATGCATGAAGAGAGCCCTTCATCTCTAAAATTTATGGTATATTGATTCCCATTACTCCACGTAACTTGAAACTCCACTGTGTAAAACCTTTCAGATCTGTAGTATTGTGATCTGCGCTCTCTTTTCCGAAATATATCTTCATAATACGCGGTGAGTGGAGTCTCCATCACCAAAGACTTTTCCTTTCTTTACACAAAGTATTCACTCTGAAAAAGGTTCGAACAATCATCCCCTGTATCGGTAAGTCTCTAACACCCTTAAGGACCCCGTTGAACCTTTCAGACATATTAGTGGTCATTATGTAATATTTCAGAAAAATAAAATATTATTTTTGGGGAATTTATAAAATTTAAATAATAAATATTATGAATATTTTAATAATGCGGTATATTAAATACCGATAAAGTGGAAAATATTTGGAAAATTATAGGAATTTCTGAAATGAGGGTGTTTTATGTGATTTAGGCAAATTATGAATTTTATAATTAATTATATACAATTTTAATGCTAATCACGATTAAATATCGCTAATCGTGCATTAAGCTTGATTTGTGCACATGACATGCACCATGTCATAATTCACTTTTTACATTTTCCTACCATGGTCTTTTCTTTATTTTCCTTGCATGGTTTTGTTTTTATTTGAGAAGAGAAAAGATAAAAAGAAGAAAAGAAAAGAAAAAGGAAAAGAAAAGAAAAATAAAAAGAAAAAGAAAAAGAAAAGGGAAATGATTAGAATAAGAGGTATGGGCAAGAGAGAGAGAGAGAGAGAGAGGTGAGGGGTCAACCTTCGACCATGGCATTTCCCTCCTTCATTATTTCCTCTTCATTTTCCTCTCCCCTCTCATATGGTTGCCCTCATCTCCCACCTCCACTTCATCCCCACAAACAACCCCAAAACAACATCAAAACACCATCCCCTTTTCATAAAAAACATGCACAAGCTCACTACAAGCACTTTGGACCAAGAAAATTTGGGTTTTGGAGACTTGGGGCAACTCAAGAATTTTCTTGAGTTGCCAATTGAGGTAATTCTTGTATCATTAGTGTAGTGTTTCAATTACTTTTGCATCTATGTTAGTTTAGAGTGGGTTAAATGAGGTTTAGTGAACTTTGAAAATTCTAAGTTAAGGATTAGGGTTTGAATTTAATCCAGAGGTGAAATGAGGCTTAATAGTGACCTTAAACCCCTGTAGGGATTGTATAATGGACCAAACCAGAGACTAAACCCCCCTTAACCCAAACATAGAAACCCCTATATCGGAAAATTGTGAGAATTGTGAGGTTGTTTTGATATCTGCTATGACCTGGGGCACCTGAAAATATTTTTGCGATCATAGAGAGTCAGGCAGGCACCTAGGAAGATACCATAGAGACCCGAGCCCCAATCTCATCTTCTTGGTCGCAAATTAATTCGCCCTGCCCGCAAATTGCGGCCAGGTTAGGGTGGTTTGGTCTCTTGCTTCATCTGTAGCTCCTACATCAGTTAATTAGACCCCTCCTATATGCAAAATTACCCAATTGTCACCTGAGGCAAATCTGGAAGTGTTTTACGTTGTTTCTGATTTCGGTTTTGCGGATTCTGTTAACTTGAACTTAGGTATTTGTGTTTTAACTCGATGGTTTGACGTTTGTACATCGACATCAAGGAATTTTTTTGCCTCTCGTGCATGCATAGATCATAGGTTTTAATCTATGTGTGATACGCGTGCCGATTTGGTTTCGTGTGCGATTTTGATTTACGATACTATGTGTGATATGTAGGTACCCCCACGTGGACTTCGGATGATGAAGAAGAGGATGGCGTCATAGACTTCGGCAAGTAAAGATCAAGGTGAGTAGATATATATCTACGGGGAACTCGGGTGGATGGCGTATAGCACCCCCGCAGTTCGTAGTGTAGCTTATGATATATTAAAGTTATAAATGATCATTTGTTGTGCAACTTGGATAGTTAGCAAGTAGGATCTTAGAAGATCATGGGTTAATGTAGTATAATTGGATGTTAGTGTCGATAGTTAGTTGTAGTCGCGAACCCTAGAATAAGGTTTACACTCACACATACATACTTGCATGCATTTTATTTTCTTGTGCGTATATGGGGATACACACACACACACACACACACACACACACATATATATATATAGGTATGTGAATATGTATATATATATATACATATACTAGGATATGAGGATAGTATATGATATTTAGAGATGGGTCGATGAGATTGGGCATGATGCCATGAGATCAGTGATGTGATTTGGTTCGTATTATGAGATATGTCATGATGTTATAGCGGGTTCTTAGGCGTAGTGTTTTCATACACACGCATATATATATATATATATATATATATACGTAGATGGTATCAGTTTGTATTAGACTTTAGATCAGTACCCCAGTTCATGATATGATGATAAGGATACCAGATAAATGATGAGATAAATGTGATATTCGACCCGTACTCAGATTGGGATGCCGTACGATGGATTTACCATACGAGCTATATATTGATGATAGATCCACACTCTTGACTCGAGGATGTCATATTATATATTGTATCGTATGTGATACTATTGAGGCGAGATCACCGACTATTATATTTATATATATCGACTCAGATTTAGGTGGTTTCCTTACCTTTTTGATTAGCCTGTTAGTTTAGTCCAGTAGTTTACTTATAGATATTAGACTAGACTCAAGTCATACCTATTTCAAAACTAACGAATCGTGAGTATTTTAAAGATAGGCCATGGGATTCTACGGATATTTCAAAAGACGTACCTTTTCTTAAAAACACCGTAACCCTTATTTTCTAAATACCACGATTCGTGTTATTTCAAATAGCAAGACGGTATGACTCATATATATCAATATAGATTCTTTGTTATTGCGTTCACTATTCATTTTCCGCATATTCTTACTTTTCTCATCGCATTGCATGCTTATTGTGTTTTCGTAATTATTATGAAACCCATGCTGTCAGGACACCAGCACCATTACCGATGATGCGTATGCTCCACGAACACCTGCTTGCCGGCTCACACATATCATCATCGGTAATTGCCATGCCACATACACATTAGGAAACACTATTCATTTGTGTAATTGTTAGCTGATAGTTTCGACATGGTACTTGTGAGATTGCTTTTATATGATAGCTTAGGCATTGCATTTATTTATTGTGTTATCTCATGCATGTATATTCATATATTCATTTGCCATGCGATAGTTTGGGCCAGTCCGGATTGCCGGAACCCAGTATTCATTATTTATTTACGTCGTGATTTATGATTTCAGATTTCCATGAGATTTCTGGATTTATAGAAACCGCAAATATTTTATAAATTTATCATCTTTTTAATAGATAGAAAAATGCGGTTTTCTCATGATATGATACGAGATATGCCCGCCATGAGTTTTCTCGGCTCTTGAGCGATATCATACACCCGATTCGAGGAGGAGGAACCGTCTGTGGGTGCATGGTGGACCCGGTGCGGTACCCCGATGCAAGATGGTCGCAGATGATGGCGTTGAGCCTGGCAGGGGAGCACTACCGACCAGTGATTTTATTGTGACTCGACGGGTATCCGGAGGGTACCGATCGGAGTATAGGCCAGTCCGGATTGCCGGACCCTGAAATTTTGAGATTTGATGATATGGACCAGTCCGGATAGCCGGAGCCCTAGATATTGAGATTCGACGATACATGCCAGTCCGGATTGCCCGAGCCTGAGATATTGAGATATTGTGATTTATATTTTTTGTCGATACTTGACACTGATTCTATGTTGATTTCATTGATGATACATCGATTTATATATACCGAAATCTCACTAATTTAAGAAAACAGTTTTCTCATTCATGATGTATTCTGTTATCATTATATTGCATTCATACCTCATATTTATGATATGTTGCTATCTGAGGCACTGACACGAGCACTTGGTATTACACTTATGTATAGATGTTTACCCTTGCCACCTTATCATGCTTCATGCTTTATCATTTTGAGGATATGTATTTTATGATCGTATTGACCTAGGATTGAGTCATACATACGATTTTTGCTCTGTGATGTTTTCTACTCACGAGTTGGCAACTCACCCCCGTTGTGCCACGGTTTCTTGCAGGTCTTACCGTACAGGTTTCCTTGGCGGCTTTGCTGACACACTGCTTCTTTCCGGGTGATTGCTTTGGTAGGTGGGTTCACTCGCATCGTGACCACCATTATACCTTTTATTATATTTCAGTTGTATCTAGTAAACTCCATCAACCAAACTTGTATATTGTTTATACTTAGAAGACCAGTTGTATATTCTTTCGACCTTAGAGTCGCGCTTGTATTATTATGGTTTTCTTGATTATTTTGAGTTCCTTTTGAGTTTTGATCCTCGCCCTTCGGCATTGTATATTATATTGCTTGTGTGGTTATGACCGCCAATTGGCGAAGTGCTAGCTCCCGCTTGGGGATGCCTTTAATCGTATTATGCATGTTGTACCCTTTTTAGGTCCAGTATTTATAAAAGAAACTCTGCCGAAATTTTCGGAAAAGTTATGATGTTTTAAAAATGTTTACTACGACTTTTCAAAGTGATCATATGCAAACTTTAAAATAAGTTTTCCTTCTTTCTTCTTTAAAATGGTTTAGATTTCTGGGATTTTTGGCTTACTTGAATTAGATGGGGTCCTATAGACTTCATATGATTCAAGTGCCAGTCATATGCCATTTGGGGTCGTGACAAAGTTGATATCAGAGCGCTAGGTTTAACCTTGGTTCGAGTCTATGTTTGACTATGCGGAGTCTAGGGCGTTTATATATATTCGGAAGCTAGGCTTGACCTTACGGAACTTAGACTTGGTTGAGGGGGTATTAAACCCGAACATTCGTCGCGTAGGTTGACCTTGGTTGATGGAGTAGGTGACTTAAGGAGAGTGACGTACCGTGTGTATGTTCTGTGGCATACTTACGATACGCTACTCCGCTTAAGAAGCCTTAGGATGTACATTTCCTTGCACAGTATTATATTCATTCCTATGATCTATCCTCATCGATATCGGTTTATGGTTTTGCTGCCACGATTACACGGGCAGAGAGAGCTACGACTAGAGTTGCGTCAGCACGAGCTCGTCACGGACGGGGACTGACCAGGGCGTGACTCCAGGGACACACGATTGCATAGATGTATCGTCCTATTGTGTTTTCGCGCCATGAGCGTTTGATGGATCGCTTTTACAAGATTTCTTGGACGTGCAGATCAGCACCAGAGGATTGGGCCATTGTTAGAGGCCAGCCAGAATGTGATGACCGTCAATGCATCGATTAGTTGATGATTGAGGCACTGTTCAACGTGCGGACGAATGATTCAGTTGTTGCTGCGACTGACGAGATGTCGCCTAAATGTTTGAAGCTAATGCCGCACAAGTTGTACTTAGAGATATGATAGAAGATCGATAGTCACCCAGGGAGGAATGACTAGGACATGTGATTCGTTGCCTACCCCGATGCGAGGTCATCAGATTGGTTGATTCCAGCTAGACGACTTCACGCAGGTACGTTAGGAGTCGATAGAAGACGATCGAATGTCAGGAACCCATTTTCTAAGTTTAAAGTATTCGGAAAAACATGCAAGTAATTCCGTGGACCCTCTAGAAGAATGAAACCCTAACTCGATATAATGACCATGAGAACGCTTTGAAATCTTAGGGTTTGCAGCAGTTCAGCAGTGCCATTAATGAGGCTTGGGTTTGCCCTTCTACGGTTGGTCCAGAGGTACTGTGGCATATACTGGAATACTATTAAACTGTACTCAAGATGTTGAGCTCTTGGGGGATTATGGAATTTTGACGAATCGATCGAAAAGTTCGACGCCATTAGGATATCATGTGATGGGATACATTGCTTAGGAGACTCCAGACACGAGTATAGCCATTGGAGCGCAGTCCATGCAGCCACGAAGAGATGAGTCCGAATCAGTCGACATTAGAGAAAAGTAGAGTAAGAGGTTCGTACGAGATCTTGATGAGATGACGTTCTACTCCGTTGACATCAGAGATGTGATACACATGCAGAGGCATCGAATATGGATATATCTTCCAGAAAGAGTCGCGATGAGTATGCAGCCGTTCCGGAACAAGAAATACATTTAGTAAAAGATGATAACTTCCGGGCAGTTCGGCAGAAATGAGATTTGAGGAAGACTTCGACAGAACTTTTCTGGAACACTATTTGAGAAGACTTGGACCCAGGAGTAGTCATATTGCGCACACCCAGTAGGCCAGAGTTTGGCATCGTCGACGAGACATGTTATAAGTGACCTTGACAATTGGCCAGTGTAACACCCTAGTTCATTTATACCAATTCCAGTTCCCGTATTTCCTTATTTGTGGTATTTTCTTGATTTATCGTGTTTTGGGTGCGAATGGTATTTTACATTGCATTCGACCCGACCCGCTTGCTTGAAACTTGTTTGATCCATATTTATGAATTATCTTGACTTCTTATATAGACTGGTACACATTCATGAATACTGCATACTAGCTTTTAATCCAGCATTTGCATCTTTTACCATATAACATTTTAAGCCATATAAAATAATTTAAAATTACATAACATGGCCTGCATGATACCCCTAACTCCGTGGTAGCATCCGCGCATTTTGTTCTCATCTCGTTCAGTAAAACGGACTTGTTTGGATGGCTACGCGCATGTACGTGCATCCGTCCTTAAGGGTATGCTTTTTCGTTACCCGAGCATTCATTTTTAAATTTGGTCGACGCATATATTTTTCATATTTTAAAACTAAATTTTTAGACCCGACCCAGGCGCGTTTTGGAATATTTTTGTATCCCGCCAAAATTCAAATTGATTTAATATAATATTAAATTTAATTTAACCGTTTAAATTTCTTAACAGCTAAAATCTTTTAATAAACTAACTAAAATATTTTCTAAATTAAAATCCTAACTCTTATAACAAACTCAGCTCTCCCTCTCTCTTCTCTCTCTCTCTCTCACTCACCCGCGCAGATCTCTCTCTCTCTTCTCTCTTTCCCTCTTCCCGCTACACTCCAAATTTCTTTCTCCTCCTCTCTCTCTCCTCTCGCTCTCTCTATCTCTCTCCTCTCGCTTCTCACTCTCTTTCCTCTCGCGGTAACATTGGATCGCGTCACCCCCTGAGCGCTACGCTCACCTCCCTCAACAAATTCTCCCTACCTCGTCTTCATCTTCCTTTTTAACCCCGAGCCTTCTTCCTTCAACCCATCACCAACTCAAACCCTAACCCTAAAACTCCATTGCCTATTCACCCTCACATCACCGAGCCTCCTTCTCCTCTTCATCGACATCTCCTTCTTATTCTCTCTCCATTCCCGAGCACCTCCTGCACCCTCAAACCCACAGAACCCTCACCTCGTCACCGTTCCCTTACCTCCGATGACCCCAGCTTCACACCACCATCATCATCATCTCCTCCTTTCCCTCTCCTCTGCACTTCTTCTCTTCATCTCTTCCCTGCACCCAAACCCCAGACCTAACCGAACCAACCCCAAACCCTGACTGGAACCCTGATAACCAACCTTCTTCACCGGAGCTCCGTTCACCGCCGTTGACACCATCACCTCCTCTCTGCAACCACAATCCAGTAAGCCTCTTCCCTCTCTTCTTCTTCTTCTTTCTTTCTTTTCATTCTTTCTTTAATTCTTGAATTCTGTGTTTCCGTAGTTCGCCGGAGCCGGGATCGACACTGACGATACAGACGACGTACTTTACCCGCGTGATCACCCTCGTGCGTTACTTGGACCCATTCCGTGTGCCGTGCGTGCGTCGCGACATTTTGTCGACGTCGGACGTACCGTACATATCCGTTTCTTGATCCGTCTAGGCAAGTTTATCTTGCTACATGCTACATTATTTTATATATATCTATTTTAATAAATATAATACTGGTATTTCAAATTATGCACCCCATGTTTACTTTTACAGTTTTTCGACATCCGTCTGCATCCGTACGTGTTACTTTACATCTAGCGCATGCAAACTTATCTTGTTACATATTATATTACAATATACTGTACTCAATGGAATATTTACATCTCATATTGCTTAGTTGTACACCCCACATTACCATTTTACAGTTTTACTGTTTTCGGATACCCGTTTGCATCCATCTCATTTAAAATATATATAACTGCATCTATAGATCACATTAATACATAATACTGTGATATTAACATCCCATATTTAATAAAGTGCATCCTAATTAGTATTGGAACTATAAATGTAACCCTAATCGATAATTGTGCATCCATATCATTGATTTTATATCGATTTGCATACCATGTCACATTATTTCATTTTATTGTTATATCAGTACTCCATACTTGATTTTGTGCACCCATACTTATTACAGTTTGATTATGAGCACCCACTTGATACTTGTGTCAAAGGTAATCCCGTAGAATTACCCCACAACTGTATATACATACCCGCATTTGTATTCCGACTGAATACAAAATGCAATGAGACAAAAAATTCTCCTACACAATATAATATTAGGATCCGGTTTAAACCAAAGCCCACCAGTATTATCTGTCCGAACCATGACACGTGCACAAGTGCACGTGCATGTTCGAATCCTGCCATAAAACCATACGGCCTCTACAACGTTTCGTCCGAACTTGGGAAACAATCTGTGGGGGACTCTAAAGACTCGTCAATACTCTGGCAGTGGGTTTAACCACAAGCCGTCAGTAGTATTAGCTGTACGTAACGGCTGCTCATGTATTGATCGAAAGGGAAGCCGATGAGAGAACTCATCCTGGAACCCTACTGAGCCTATCAGTGACAATATCCGTATAGTCCGGTCCGTTAGTCTATAAGCATCGCATATCGGGCCTAGGAGGCTGGTAACGTCAAACCCCCAATAGCGGTATAAGTCGTGTCAGAGTGTAGCCCAGAACACCCTGAGATACTACTGGAGTACCTACCAGTAAATCTCCTGCCTCAGCCGAGGGCTTTGTGTAATGGCTCTTCTAGACACAACGCGATCTCACCCCCAATACCGGGAGAGACGAATCCCCTACCGATCCGCTCACTTGCCTCCATGTGGCTCGGGACTGTACCCAACTAAAAACTGTTTGCACGACTCCTTTGAGCCGTGGTAGGGTAATAATCAAAGCACAGTGGGAACTCACACGAGACAAATGACGATCTCAGGTCGATGAAATAACCTGTACACATGTCACCTGGAAACTGTTATCTGACGCTAAGTATAATACCAACTAGCAGGTTCCCGGCGAGTCCTGTCCGGTGCACTCATAACCCAATGAGCACCTGTATACATCTTAGGTGAACCAACTGAAACCAGTGGCTTGTGAGACTGGCCACCGCCCCTCATCGGGGTCTCGACTGTATACACTAGTCTACTTTGGAGTATCGATGCCCTGTCTCGAAACTCCTATGACTAGGGACCACATTTAAGGATGTGCTTATAGACTACCCAACTCTCACGTATATGATCGCCATCATACTATTGGTAGTCAAGCAAGAATCCTAGGGGCTCTATCAACGTGTAATAGTGAACAGTAATGTCATCTAAAGCTGTACACGACTGATAAAGGCAAACCAGATAGCATACTATCATCTCGAGTAAGACTGTCCTACCGGTATAGGTCCTCCCTCAATCATTGCAATCACGTACCTGCGATCCAATAATTGACTTTGAGGGCACTACATCCAACAATCACCCACTTGCACTTAAGGCTAATTATTGCGATGTCGCATACTCACAGCCCGTGTGATACCGAACACCCAACTCCTCTACTAATCAGTTTCACAAAGTTCGTTTGTAAAACTCTTGTGTTCGAGAAATAGCCCCAGTGAGTGGATCCGCCTGATGTTTCTTTCTATGTCTCTCTTAATCTCAAGTTCGCGGAGAAAACCATCTCCCGAATTGAGTAATACCTGTCTTAGAATATGTCTGGATGTCTGATGGGACCTATTTCATAAATGAACTCCAAATCCAAACTTCTTAGACTGTATCGTCAACTGAACCTAATCAGTCTCCTGCACCATGCCTCCCTCAGTACCACTTGGACCACCTGTCCAAACTACTGCCCCTTGTCAGAGGGAAAACTATAACTCTGACAATCACTCTGTCATCCATGTGACCTTGGAAGCCTGGAATGATAACCGTCTCCCGAAGGAGGCTGCTGTCATCAAATCCCTAGAACATTCACTTATGTTCTAAATCTGCTTCCGAATGTTTCTCCAGGATTGGATTAATATAAACTTATTGCATCTAGTGCAAAAACAACATCTGGTGAGGTACTTGACATCTCATGATTGACTCAATTTCCTAAGCAAGTGATACGCAAATCATGCACATCCCTCTCCCCTTTAGTCTGTAAGACACCTTTAGAGAGGGAGACTCCATCACCTGCAGGTATACCACCATGCCAGGAGTCATCCATTCTAAAACACTTTTAGAATACTGTCTAAGTACCCAGATTGGGAAACTATCTAAGTCTAGTTCTAAAACCATAGATCCAGTAACCAGAATTTCAGATATAATATCCATATCCTGTATGAAGAAACTACTGTGTGACAACCAAAGTATAACCGATCGTAGTGTAGGAATTTTACTTCCTACTCTGTATATGTTATCCAAATACCAGGACATCATACCCTACTACCTTCTTAACAGATCCATCCCCTATTCTGATGAAGTAGAACCCATGACCGTCGTATAAAAAATAGATGATCTATCTCCGCTATACCTATTTTAGTCTATAAATAGACATAAGCTACTTGTCCACTATACTTCCGCTGCTCCCACTGATTACGACAACCCTCTGGCAGAGTTATATACACGTGCACTTCTAAAGCTAGTCTAGAAAGACGCTATACTCATCCTCCTGCCAGGTCTCATAGTCCGGAACAGCAGTAGTGGCAAGTCTAGGTAAACAAGAACCTCCCTGTCACCGTCCTCGAGGCTACCGGAGTACCTCTCGGGTGTCTGAGGTTACCCACCATATCTGCGGAGTGGCTAATGGAATGTCAAACAAAATGGAGAGAGGCCGATCAGCATTACTCAACTTAGGAGTGCATCCAATTATGAGTAACCTGAAAGAGAAACAAGTCTCTCAAAATCATTACTATCGACTGAATACCCAACACAAGTATCTACATCTTCGATCACCTTGAAGAATCCCGATACTTGCGACACCTGGTTCTCTACTTTATTCTTGTACCCATGACTTCTCAAAACTTAGACCTTGTATTTCTACGAAACACTTGTCTAAAAACTAGAGAAGTCACAAATATACAGAATACAATACGAGGACCAACCCCTTTGTCCTAATGGACACTGGACAACATACAATACTTTGTATAAGTCCGCTGAGTTGAATAACTCAAAAACCGTGCATCGTAGGTTGAAAACTGTACTTATGGTTAAGAACAACTCCGCTGTTCAATGCTCCATACCCAATCGTCAACCGATATAGGTAAATGTCATGGACATAATCTCAAAAAGTTATATCTCACTTTATAAAAATAAACGTACAGATATATCAGTTTGAAATTGGTGCACAACAACGGATACTCAAAACCAAATACTTGCCGTCCGGCAAAAACCCAGGCGATTTCCTCAAATATCACCAATTACAACGAATTCCGATATAATGAGGATGATCACCTAATTCCCAATAACTTACTCCTACCCATCATCTGTAAAACCATACAGATGTGAGAATCATACCTGGTAAATACATACCCTGGAGTAAGTATCTAATCGGGAAAACAGTTTTCCTTTAACAACGCACGGTGAAATTGAAACATGAAAATGTTTCGTAGGGGTATCTGGGTATTCATAGTAATGCCTCTTCCATAATCCAGATTCATGACTGTAACCGTATAATTCGTTGCCATCTCTCCAAATCCCTTTATTTTTCTTCAGTCAATACCTTCTGTACACCTTCATTAGGCTTAATGGTTTTCTTCCTTCCCTACCGTTCGACACCAGCCTATGGTTTGGAAGAAGACTATCTAGTAAGCATAATAGGTGTACTCTCCTAATACTAGGAGTACTCGCAATCTGAGAGAAGGTGATGATAAAAGACAACTGAATAAAACCTTATTCCATTCCTCCTCAACTGGAGAATAGCAAAGGTGAAATAGGAGTGGCGATGAACTACGCGGTTTGGTCATGAATGATACCTGTCGCATTTTACTTTGCCCTCTTTCTAATCCCTTCATATGTATTTACTTATTACCTTCTGTACACCCTACTTAGGCTAATTGGTTTTCTCTTTTCCCTACCTTTCGGCGCCTGCCTATGGTTTGGAAGAAGACTATCCAATAAGCGTAATAGGTGTACTCTCCTAAACCAAGGAGCCCTCGCAACCTGAGAGAAGGTGATGATAAAAGACAACTGAATAAACCAATTCAATCTCTCCAGAACCTGAATCCATTCTCGAAGAAGTCCCTTCGAGTTCGTATATAACCATACGATGGATTTATCCAATGGAAGTGGATGTTCGTAGTAATACGAGGTGTTTTGGAGAAATGCAAAGGGTAAAAGAAGGAGTGGCAATGATGTATGCAACTCAGAAAATCCAAAAGCCAGTATTTTAAGAAGGTTCGGTTAACTTTGTCACTAAGTCATAGTCTAGGGTCGATCAATGGTCGCTGCCAAAGAGAGAGAGAAAAGAAACACTCTGCGTGCACTCAAACCTAGATCAGAATGGTTATCAATTTATCTAATCAGGAAACCTCCCACTGTATCATCAAATTCTCCTCCAAACTTGAAAGAAGAATTAGTCGGAATCACCCGAAGAGTAAAACAACTCATCAGTGGGAATCGGGATCCAACTATCATCGCATGATAACGTGAAGGAATCCACTCATGTTATCACATTCCAGAAGGTATGCGCATGCCTAGCAAGTTTCAGTTTCTTTAGAAACTCCCGATGTGATTTTTACCCCATGCTTTTATGACCTTGACGAAGGCCAACAAATCATAAGTCACATGTCAAGTTCTACCCGTCATTGTCCAGGTTAATTTGAACCCACCCGTACATACCCTTGATGAAGGCCAACAAGGTAATACGACTGTCCCAAACCAATGCATCTATCTATGCAACAGAAAGGTAACAAGCAGCTACCATCCACTATGCCTTGACGAAGGCCAACAAACATAGCATGAATACTACGTGCTACCCGTCTGAAACGACGGAGGGCTACCGCTGGTTTTTGGCGAAAAACCTTTAACGTAGATCTTGTTGAAGGAACCTGATAGCTTTTTACAAAATTATAGTGGCGAAAACCTTTGCTAAAGAGGTCACTCCCGGTGAAGGGATCTCGGATCTTTCCTCGTGGAATGAGGTGCATGATATTCCAACTGAATACCGCGATGCAAAGTAACAAGTAATCAATTATAGTGAAGTTATTACCCTGATGCAAACTTCTGCCCAAGGGGTCACTCCCGGTGAAGGGATCTCGGCCCTTGCCTCGTCGAATGAGGTGCAGGATATTCCAACTGAATACCACTGTGCAAAACAAAAAAAAACGTCCTTATAATAACACTTTTTCAAAATTGTTCCAACAACATCAAACAGGTTTGTTTTCCTTTGCATTGATCAGAATCAACGCAGTCCCATCAATTAATCACACCAGAAAAGAACGAAAATAAAATGTACGTATATACCATCCGCATTCGCCACTGGGTCCCGTCATCACCCATTAGGTTACTTAACTAACGACAGAGCGGGGACTGGACTAGTGCGGGTGTAAAACATATACAATATCTACTAGTATATATACCAATATACAATAATCGCTCCAGGCGTGATAAATGCAACATTACGGAAAAGTAATAAGTATCACAGAACAATACAGATAATCTGGGATTCCCGAGTTTCACAGAGCCGCTACTGAAACCCGACGTTCCCCTGGTCGTGTGAATATCCTGTGTAATGAAACCCTAGACCCCTACGAGTGCGGCAAGTCACCCGCCAAAACCTGAAGCGAGGCAACCCCTTTCAGCAAAGTGAATGAACCACCCGGCATTTCACGGAATCCGGTAACTTGAGCACCCCTCATTGGGTCAACCTATACCCCCTACGAGTGCAGCGAATAGCCTACCAATTCTAGAGTGAGTCTCCTTGCCTCTCAAAGCCATGAGATGCGGGCCCGTTGTCCTCCAGAACCCGGCTATCCGTGCACTCTGTCGTGGGGTAATCCTAGTACAGAAAAGAAAATATGTACAACGGGTACATCGACCTCAACCCGGTCGTGTCCCAAAAGAATAATATACAGATAGGCAGTGACGGCAGTCCACATGTTGGACGCTCGCCCCGCGATATCAAATGTACAAATAAATCCAAACTGCACTAACATTGCACCAAGCTATCCACCACGACAAATCCGCAACTTCACAGCACAACATAGAACATCAACGTGAATGTCACGTTCGCAAATCCGTCTAAAAGTTCTATAGCAATTAGACAAGATTTACCGCTCGAATGACATTCACGGTTACAGATATAATGTAAACACTGTAAACTAACACATTTAAAATTCCGATCGACAAAACTTCCCGAAGTGGGCCCCAAGTACAAATCCAGTACTCAAACAAATCTGGGCCCTAACAAAATATTCCAGAAACCACAATTCCACATGAAAGACACCCAGAAGAAAATGGTGCACTAAAGCCCTAAAACGGCGGCGGAACCGCGGCACACCCATGGGTTCTGCGGCGGTTCCGCAACGGTTTTGTGGGATCAGTCTACCAAATTTCTTCTGCAGTCTTAGAAAAGCCTGCTCGATTTTCTGACATACCCAAAATAATTTTTAGAACAGTTTAAAAATTCGGCAGATACTTAAATTTGGAATTGCAGTTTTGGAAATTTCGTTCGGTCGATCTTTTAAACATGTTAGAACAAGCTAGTAAATGTTAATGGCGTGGCTCTGATACCATGTAATTCTACGCCAGCGCCCCGGCCAATAATCTGAGGCCAAACGCGGAATAAAAACTTTTTTCATAAACTGGCGCTAGCATAGACTGTAACCCGGATCGTGCCATTAACACTAAACTAGCAAACTGTAAAATGATAGAATGGCTATACCGATCGATCCGTGTGCTTCGGTCTTTAGCCATCATCCCACGCTCCTCGCGGTATCTGCGATCTTGTTCGATCTCCGGTCTCCTCGTTGAGGTGGCTCCACGTTAACGGATCTTTATACGGGCTCTCGCCTCTGAACCGAGGCAACTCGGACATGAAGTTTGCTAACCGACATGTCCAAAATTGATGTAGAGAGTGTGTAGAATAGTTTGTCTCAAGGAACCCAAGCCATTGGGTAAAGGTAAATTGAAGTTGCCAATTTAAAATCAAGTGAGGAAATGAGCTTTGAAATTTTGTGCATTCAAAATTGCTTGCACACACAGGGGGGGCTCGGCCAAATATATTGGGCAGCTCAATGATTGAGCTCGGCCACATAGAATGGGGGTGACCACAAGGAAAAGTGAAGATGACCATAAAAAAATATCAACCACAAATATCACACAAAATTTCCAAAGCAAAAATCCTTTTGCTCATTTCCATCACAACTCAATTGGCAACTTCAAAGGTAATCCCGTAGGATTACCCCACAACTGTATACACATACCCGCATTTGTATTCCGACTGAATACAAAATGCAATGAGATAAAAAATACTCCTACATAATATAATAATAGGATCCGGCTTAAACCAAAGCCCACCAGTATTATCTGTCCGAACCATGACACGTGAACAAGTGCACGTGCATGTTCGAACTCTGCCATAAAACCATACGACCTCTACAATATTTCGCCCGAACTTGGGAAACAATCTGTGGGGGACTCTAAAAACTCGTCAATACTCTGGCAGTGGGTTTAACCATAAGCCGTCAGTGGTACTAGCTGCCCATGTATTGACCGAAAGGGAAGCCGATGAGCGAACTCATCCTGGAACCCTACTGAGCCTATCAGTGACAATATCCGTACAGTCCGGTCCGTTCGTCTATGAGCATCGCATATCGGGCCTAGGGGCTGGTAACGTCAGACCCCCAATAGCGGTATAAGTCGTGTCAGAGTGTAGCCCAGAACACCCTGAGATACTACTGGAGTACCTACCACTAAATCTCCTACCTCGGTCGAGGGTTTTGTGTAATGGCTCTCCTTGACACAGCGCGATCTCACCCCCAATACCGGGAGAGACGAATCCCCTGTCGATCCGCTCACTTGCCTCCATGTGGCTCGGGACTGTACCCAACTAAAAGCTGTTTGCACGACTCCTTTGAGCCGTGGTAGGGTAATAATCAAAGCACAGTGGGAACTCAAACGAGACAAATGACGACCTCAGGTCGATGAACTAACCTGTACACATGTCACCTGGGAACTGCTATCTGACGCTAGGTATAATACCAACTAGCAGGTTCCCGGCAAGTCCTATCTGGTGCACTCATAACCCAATGAGCACCTGTATACATCTTAGGTGAACCAACTGACACCAGTAGCTTGTGAGACCGGCCGCCGCCCCTCGTTAGGGTCTCGACTGTATACACTAGTCTACTCCGAAGTATCGATGCCCTGTCTCGAAACTCCCACGACTAGGGACCACATTTAAGGACGTGCTTATAGATTACCCAACTCTCACTTATATGATCGCCATCATACTGTTGATAGTCAAGCAAGAATCTTAGGGGCTCTATCGACGTGTAATAGTGAACAGTAATGTCACCTAAAGCTGTACACGACTGATAAAGGCAAACCAGATAGCATACTATCATCTCGAGTAATACTGTCCTACTGGTATAGGTCTTCCCTCAATCATTGCAATCATGTACCTGCGATCCAATAATTGACTTTGAGGGCACTACATCCAACATTGTGCACTACCTAACATGACCTGATACACTACTAGTGACATGACTTGATACCTGTGCACTACTTGACATGACTTGATACATGTACACCACCTGACATGACCTGATGTACCACATCTTGACATGTTACATGATCTTTTTACTAATGCCGACAATCTTGACCTGTTGTCCCTACGGACATTTCCTGTTGTCTTTACAGACAAACCTGTTCCTGCTTGATCCTGTGTTGGCATTAGCTCCAGATTTATCAATGCCTGACTTGAACACATAACTTGGGGGTATGGGGAAATCAAGAATGTATCCGAACGTAACTCAAAGGGCTATTACATCCTGTTATCGTGGTCCCGTGGGGTTGAACGGGACATAGACTCACAGTCTATTGCATCTTGTTACCGTAGTCCCGTGGGGTTGAACGAGGCATAGACCGATGGGTTACGATGAGGATTACATTAATTGATTTCGAATAACTTTAGAGTAGATAACCCTATAGCACAGTTTAGACTACTCACTGCACTTCACCTGTTTATATCCAGTTCACTGATCTATATTCATGTTACTGTTTACTTGTTACTGATGACTTGTTACTGTTCATACTTCATGCCTGCATATTTCATCACATCTTGCTTGCTTAGAATTATTAATATTATGACGCACTGACGTCTGGGTTTTGCATGGCCCAGATCCCTTATCCTTATCGCAGGCAGTCCAGAAGTATTTTGATCAACAGGCCGAGCAGTGAGGATCTGTTATTAGTTTAGTTTAGTTTCCTTTCAGTATTTTCATTCCTGATGTGATCCCGCATTATGGGACGTACATTCCAGTTTATTATTGTACTTGGATCTTTTGCTTCCGCATTATTTTATTTCATGACTCGTTTATTCTGGCTTATGGACATGTGTTAGATAGTTTATTACTGTTCTTAATATCTCTACAGCCGTAATGTGACTGTGGAAGGATATTTCTTATCCACATGTAGCATGGTTGGCTCTGTCACGTGCCTATCTTAGCGCACTCTGGGAAGCGGGGCGTGACAGCCAGAGATTTTAGAGGATGTGCCAGAGCGGGACTATTTCCGCCATCTTTGATTTTGGTATTTTGGGCGATTTATTTTCATGATTGAGATTTTGTGCACCACAGTTGCACTTGACTTCGATTTGATGTCATTCGAGATGTTGACTTTGATTTCATGCCTATGATATGCATGTGATTTGATTTATGCTTTCGGCATAGTTTTCATGCACCTTTACTATTTGGATTTGATTTTGTTCACACTAATGCACATGGTTGTGAGATTATATATACCATGGTATACCTGATTTGGATTTGGATTGAAATGTGTTGTATACTGTCGATTTCGATTGTGATACTCGATATTTGTTTTCGTGCACCTTGTGCACTTGAGTTGGATTTTGCGCAGACTTGACGCGCTTGATGCGATTTTGGTGCACACCATATGCACTAAATCGGGATTATTTGTGCATATCAGATGCACTTGATATTGCTGTCAGGCACACACATTGCCCTTGACAGGTATTTTCGTTCACACCCGTTACACTTAGATTTTGTTTCTGTGCACATGTATGACACATTCATGGATTTCTATTTCCGTGCGCACCAGACGCATGAGGCATTCTTATGCACATTTTGGGATTTATTTCTTGTGGAGTAGGACGTTTTTAGGATATTTACTATTATTTTAGTACTGAGCAGGACTAGTCAGAGGACAGTACCTGAATATATTTTTGCATGCATTGATGGTTATCGAAAGGATTTCAAAAAAGGAGCTATAGTCTCAGTATTTACCTACGTGTCCAAGATGACACGAGACATTTAACAAAGGAAACCCTTCTAAATTATTTTTCAAAACGACGGGACGTATATGTTAAACAGAGGGTATATATATAGTTATTTTCTTACAATAGACGTCCGCCACTGTGCAGTGATACGCGCATCGCACAATGACTTAAAAAGGTTTGGCATGCATTTCTTTCAGATGTTTTGATGAATTTACCATGATGTTTACATGTATAGTTTTGATGTATATCATGTTGGTTTTCATATTGGATTTTGACATTGGTGTCTTTACCATAACTCCGATGATTGCGGGATTCTTGACGGAGTTTGGATTTTGGTTTATATACTCGTTTTTCATGCGCGTGCATTGCGCTACGATGTGTTTTATGTATTTATGATTTCGGAGCCCGACGACTGGATCTTTTTACTGAAATGTTTTAGTATTTGAGGGGTTTAAATTTAAATTCGGGGACAGAATTTCTTTAAGGGGGGAAGACTGTAATATTTCAGAAAAATAAAATATTATTTTTGGAGAATTTATAAAAATTAAATAATAAGTATTATGAATATTTTAATAATGCGGTATAATTAAATACCGATAAAGTGGAAAATATTTGGAAAATTATAGGAATTTATGAAATGAGGGTGTTTTATGTGATTTAGGCAAATTATGAATTTTCTAATTAATTATATACAATTTTAATGCTAATTGCGATTAAATATCGCTAATCGTGCATTAAGCTTGATTTGTGCACATGATATGCACCATGTCATATTTCACTTTTTACATTTTCCTACCATGGTCTTTTCTTTATTTTCCTTGCATGGCTTTGTTTTTATTTGAGAAGAGAAAAGATAAAGAAAAGAAAAGAAAAGAAAAGGAAAAGGAAAAGGAAAAGAAAAAGAAAAGGGAAAAGATTAGAATAAGAGGTATGGGAAAGAGAGAGAGAGGTGAGGGGTCAACCTTCGACTATGGCATTTCCCTCCTTCATTATTTCCTCTTCATTTTCCGCTCCCCTCTCATATGGCTGCCCTCATCTCCCACCTCCACTTCATCCCTACAAACAACCCCAAAACAACATCAAAACTCCATCACCCTTTCACAAAAAACATGCACAAGCTCACTACAAGCACTTTGGACCATGAAAGTTTGGATTTTGGAGACTTGGGGCAACTCAAGAATTTTCTTGAGTTGCCAATTGTGGTAATTCTTGTATCATTAGTGTAGTGTTTCAATTGCTTTTGCATCTATGTTAGTTTAGAGTGGGTTAATGAGGTTTAGTGAACTTTGAAAATTCTAAGTTGAGGATTAGGGTTTGAATTGAATCCAAAGGTGAAATTGAGGCTTAATAGTGACCTTAAACCCCTGTAGGGATTGTATAATGGACCAAACCAGAGGCTAAACCCCCCTTAACCCAAACATAGAAACCCCGATATCGGAAAATTGTGAGAATTGTGAGGTTGTTTTGATATCTGCTATGACCCGGGGCACCTGAAAATATTTTAGCGATCACAGAGAGTCATGCAGGCTCCTAGGAAGCTACCATAGAGACCTGAACCCCAATCTCATCTTCTTGGCCGCAAATTAATTCGTCCTGGCCGCAAATTGCGGCCAGGTTAGGGTGGTTTGGCCTCTTGCTTCTTCTGTAGCTCCTACATCAGTTAATTAGACCCCTCCTGTATGCAAAATTCCCCAATTGTCACCTGAGGCAAATCTGGAAGTGTTTTACGTTATTTCTGATTTCGGTTTTGCGGATTCTGTTAACTTGAATTTGGGTATTTGTGTATTAACTCGATGGTTTGACGTTTGTACATCGACATCGAGGAATTGTTTTGCCTCTCGTGCATGCATAGATCATAGGTTTTAACCTATGTGTGATACGCGTGCCGATTTGGTTTCGTGTGCGATTTTGATTTACGATACTATGTGTGATATGTAGGTACCCCCACGTGGACTTTGGATGATGAAGAAGAGGATGGCGTCATCGACTTCGGCAAGTAAGGATCAAGGTGAGTAGATATATATCTACGGGGGAAGTCGGGTGGATGACGTATAGCACCCCCGCAGTTCGTAGTGTAGCCTATGATATATTAAAGTTATAAATGATCATTTGTTGTGCAACTTGGATAGTTAGCAAGTAGGATCTTAGAAGATCATGGGTTAATGTAGTATAATTGGATGTTTGTGTCGATAGTTAGTTGTAGTCGCAAACCCTAGAATAAAGTTTACACTCACACACACATGCACACTTGCATGCATTTTATTTTCTTGTGCGTATATGGGGATATATACATATATATATATATATATATATATACATATAGGTATGTGAATATGTATACACACACACACACATATACTTGGATATGAGGATAGTATATGATATTTGGAGATGAGTCGATGGGATTGTGCGTGATGCCATGAGATCGGTGATGCGATTTGGTTCGTATTATGAGATACGACATGATGTTATAGCGGGTCCTTAGGTGTGGTGTTTTCATACACACGCATATATATACGTAGATGGTATCAGTTTGTGCTAGACTTTAGATCAGTACCCTAGTTCATGATATGATGATAAGGATACCAGATAAATGATGAGATAAATGTGATATTCGACCCGTACCCAGATTGGGATGCCGTACGATGGATTTACCGTACGAGCAATATATTGATGATAGATCCGCACTCTTGACTCGAGAATGCCATATTATATGTTGTATCCTATGTGATACTATTGAGGCGGGATCACCGACTATTATATTTTTATATATCGACTCAGATTTAGGTGGTTTTCTTACCTTTTCGATTAGCCTGTTAGTTTAGTCCAGTAGTTTACTTATAGATATTAGACTAGACTCGAGTCATACCTATTTCAAAACTAACGAATCAAGAGTATTTTAAAGACAGGCCAAGGGATTCTACGGATATTTCAAAAGGCGTACCTTTTCTTTAAAACACCGTAACCCTTATTTTCTAAACACCACGATTCGTGTTATTTCAAATGGCAAGATGGTATGACTCATATATATTAATGTATATTCTTTGTTATTGCGTTCACTATTCATTTTCCGCATATTCTTACTTTTCGCATCGCATTGCATGCTTTTTGTGTTTTCGTAATTATTATGAAACCTATGCTGTCAGGATACCAGCACCATTACCGATGATGCGTATGCTCCACGAACACCTGCTTGCCGGCTAACACACATTATCATCGGTAATTGCCATGTCACGTACACATTAGGAAACACTATTCATTTTTGTAATTGTTAGCTGATAGTTTCGACATGGTACTTGTGAGATTGCTTTTATATGATAGCTTAGGCATTGCATTTATTTATTGTGTTATCTCATGCATGTATTTTCATATATTCATTTGCCATGCGATAGTTTGGGCCAGTCCGGATTGAAGAAGCCCAATATTCATTATTTATTTACGTCGTGATTTATGATTTCAGATTTCCATAAGATTTCTGGATTTAGAGAAACCATAAAGATTTTATAAACTTATCATCTTTTTAATAGATAGAAAAATGCGGTTTTCTCATGATATGATATGAGATATGTCCACCATGAGTTTTCTCAGCTCTTGAGCGATATCATACACCCGATTCGAGGAGGAGGAGGAACCGTCTGTGGGTGCATTGTGGACCCGGTGCGGTACCCCGGGGCAAGATGGTCGCAGATGATGGCGTTGAGCCTGGCAGAGGAGCACTACCGACTGGTGATTTTATTGTGACTCGACGGATATCCGGAGGATACCGATCGGAGTATAGGCCAGTTCGGATTGCCGGAGTCTGAGGTTTTGAGATCTGATGATATGGGCCAGTCCGGATAGCCGGAGCCCTAGATATTGAGATTCAAGGATACAGGCCAGTCCGGATTGCCGGAGCCTGAGATATTGAGATATTGGGATTTATGTTTTGTGTCGATACTTGACACTGATTCTATGTTGATTTCATTGATGATACCTCGATTTATATATACCGAAATCTCACTAATTTAAGAAAACAGTTTTCTCATTCATGATGTATTCTGTTTTCATTATATTGCATTCATACTTCATATTTATGATATGTTGCTACCTCAGGCACTGACACGAGAACTTGGTATTACACTTATGTATAGATGTTTACCCTTGCCACCTTATCATGCTTCAGGCGTTATCATTTTGAGGATATGTATTTTATGATCGTATTGACTTAGGATTGAGTCATACATATGATTTCTGCTCTGTGATATTTTCTACTCACGAGTTGGCAACTCACCCCCGTTATGCCACAGTTTCTTGCAGGTCTTGCCGTACAGGTTTCCTTGGCAGCTTTACTGGCACACTGCTTATTTTCGGGTGATTGCTTTGGTAGGTGGGTTCACTCGCATCGCGACCACCATTGTACCTTTTATTATATTTCAGTTGTATCTAGTAAACTCTATCAACCAATCTTGTATATTGTTTAGACTTAGAAGACCAGTTGTATATTCTTTTGACCTTAGAGTCGCGCTTGTATTATTATGCTTTTCTTGATGATTTTGAGTTCCTTTTGAGTTTTGATACTCGCCCTTCGGCGTTGTATATTATATTGCTTGCGTGATTGTGACAGCCAATTAGCGAAGAGCTAGCTCCCGCTTGGGGATGCCTTTATTCTTATTATGCTTGTTGTACCCTTTTTGGGTTCAGTATTTACAAAGGAAACTCTGCCGAAATTTTCGGAAAAGATATGATGTTTTAAAAATGTTTACTACGACTTTTCAAAGTGATCATATGCAAACTTTAAAACAAGTTTTCCTTCTTTCTTCTTTAAAATGGTTTAGATTTCTGGGATTTTTGGCTTACTTGAATTAGATGAGGTCCTATAGACTTCATATGATTCAAGTGCCAGTCACATACCATTTGGGGTCGTGACATATTAGTAGATACCTACATCCATTATCATATGCTTGTGTCCACATGCGTGCTGGATACTCATCTAACCATGCTTTCGCTGCTTGACTTATCTCTCCAATTTCCGTCATGTACATGTCATGAACATTAGGGTCAGACGCTTCACCAGCTTTGTACATAAGCTTATATAGATCTGAATTTTTAAATTTTTTATCAAAATTCTGTCTGAAGTGCCGCAAGCAAAACTTATGTGGTGTCGTCGAAAATATAGTTCTTATTGCAGCTAGTATTCCAAGATATCTATCAGATATGATGCATAAATCTGTTTTATCAATAACATTTGGGATACTTTTGAGTTGACGAAAAAATCATGACCAAGATAATGTATTTTCACCCTCGACAATAGAAAATCCCAACGGAAATATACCGTTATTAGCATCAACACTTATAGAAATTAACATGCAAGCTCTATACTTACCATATAGATACGTCCCATCCATGCACAATACCGGCCGACAGTATGTGAAACCAGTCGTGCAAGGAGCAAAGCACCAGAAAATTCGTTGAAACCTAACACAGCCATCGACATCAGTTTCTGTGGTTTTTAATTGGTATACGGACCCCGGATTTGATGCTTTCATGGCTTACATAAAAGAGACTAGTGAGTTGTATGAGCTTTCCCAATCCCCAAATATCTTGCATAAAACCTTTCTACGAGCATCCCATGTCTTCACATACGAAATCTAAATTTTGTGCTCTCCACTTACGTAGAGCCGTATTTCTCGAGGAGTCATCGCCACATATGTACGGATAAGTAGCATGATAAGTGAGAAAATGTATGATGAAGTGCAATTCATGTGATCTCTTAACATAATCGAATTGATACAAGTGTATTCTCGGTTGTATTTCGTGACTTTCCAAGTTTTGGCTCTTTTGGAACAACATGCATGCAATCTCCACTTACATTTAGGAGCTTTCGTAGATATCATGGTATAGTACGTCTTATTTGACTTTTCGGTTTTAAATGTAACATTTTTTTGAATAGCCCATGACTTCAGTTTACAAATAAGATCTTCTTTTTCTGGAAACATATCTCTAACAGTGACACAATTTTCGCTTGCTACACTCACTTCCAAATGAAATTCAGCATTTACTTCTGCCACAGCTAAGTCTACCCAACTATCATCTTCCAACGGATCGAGGCCGGGATCTTCTAATTCGACAAAATCATTATTCGCAGCCATGTCATCAATCAATGCCACTTCATTCAATCCAGTGGCATAATCCACACTATCCTCTCCTTGACGATCTTCACCAGTTTCATCATTATCACTGTCACCCATATCATTGTCACTCATTGCAATATAAGGCTCGGGTGCAATATACGATGGTTGAGGTCGGTATAATGTGAATGGTTCGGGTTGAAAAGACCGGAATGATGTGGACAGACATGCTTGGAATGCGCTATTTGGATCGTGTTGGAATGATGCGGAGGCATGGGAAAATCTGCATTTAGTATATAAAAATTTTGTTAACATTTTTGTATTACAAATAAAATAAACATAATCACCACTTATTTCAGATTGATTTACCTTTGGAAGGTTGTATATGGTAATCCTTGTTGTTCTTCAGGTATGCATGCAACTGCAGCAGTCGCTTGGGAAAATCTGTATTTAATATATAAAATGTATTAGTATTTTGGTATTACAAAAAAAAGGAATTATAAAATGTTTACCCTTGAGTTTGAAGCTGTGAATAATCATGTGTATAGTCGTATCCACTGAGACTAAAGGTATCATCGTTAACCATGGGACTGTATCCCCAGAAACTACCTCCAGCATTACCATCAAAATAACCCGTTGGAGCGACATCCGATACATCCAATTGTTCCTTCACAACTAAAAATTCAAAAGAATGCTGGGTGTTTGCCAAACCGAAGTCTATCATCGAAGATGTTGTTGCATCGTCTATAATTTCAACTAATACATTTCCACTAAACAAAGGCTATATACAACTTAACTTAAGATTAATTTTACGGGGATCGTATTTCGTGATTTTAAACACTTTATTCTCGAGTTCATTATAAGTCGTTGATAATCCTAATCGCATAATTCTTACACACCCGCCCATATACTCGGGAGCTTGTGCACTTGTCACAATCTGGCCATCGTATTTATATAGAATAAATAAACTTGAACTTGACATTATCTGCATCAAACAATATCAACCCAACAATAAATATAAAACGTTAACAACTGAAATAATGATTATATTCACTGAAATTAAATAAAAAGTAAATAAAATTTATATACATTTTTCAATCGGGAATTTTGATAGATAGATCCATAGGGATAGAGAGATCGAGTTCCGTTGAAGGGGTGCAGATGAGAGATTTAGATTTTTTAGGAGGTGTAGATGCAAATCGGAACAGAATGGAGAGCAAATGGGAGGAGGGCGGGTTTTTGTAGGTATTTGGTGGTCGTTGGTCAAATAAGGGGTCACGCTTGATTTCAGAAAAAGTATTATTGGGGTCATGGGTTTGCATCGTTTTGAGATAAAGGGGTCACGGGCTCGTCTTAGATTAAGTAAAAGAGATCACAAGTCAAGATGTGGCAGCCTATCAATAAGAGAACAGTCTTTTATTGCGAGGAGGGCGTGTTCTAAGAACCCACCCTCTCCTTTTTAAATGAGAGGGCGGGTTCTTGGAACCCGCTATCCCCTTTTGACAAATCCCATGCCCCTCTCCTTTTTAAAGGAGAAGGAATCTCCTTTAAAAAGGAGATGTCATGTACTGTCAAATCAACTTTAAAAAGGGGGCCCATCTCCTTTTTAAAGGAGATTCCCTCTCCTTTAGAAAGGAGAGTTAAGAGGCGTGAAAAATTAAGGGCTCTCTCCTTTTTAAATTTGTTTCCATCTCCTTTAAAAAGGTGAGGGCGGGTTCTTGGAACACGTTCTCAATTACTTTTCTCCTCTTTAAAAACCCGCTTCTTCCCTCTGCTCTTCCTTATCCTTTTTCTGTCCGAACTTCATTCTATACACACCGACTTTCCCAATCTTTTAATTAATTGAGTTTGAAAAAAAAATTCAATGGAGAATCAACCATTCGACAAATCACTGCTCGTCAATCAAAACGAGTATAGATTTTTCAGTATATTACACGGGGAGGAAAGATTCAAAACTTATTAAATTTGTTTCAAATATTGACCCATATCTTTTAATTCAAATAGTTGAAAATAATATGAATAAATCTTGCAGGGTGGAGATAATCTTACAATCGTCAGTCATAGTTCTGACAAATGGCAAGTTACTGATTATCGTATTAACGAGCGGATTCGAATAGCCGGTTTTTATGAAGCTTCATTACTGCGTCATATCCAACTCGACCACAGTCTCATTACCTCTCTTGTTAAGTGTTGGAGAAGAGAGACTCACACTTTTCATCTTAGATGGGGTGATGCCACTATCACACTCCAGGATATTGGCCTTTTGCTTGGTTTACGGGTGAATGGACTTGGATTGGTTGGAGATACAATTGTGGGTCCAGAAACCGAGCACCCATATTGTGATACATATATTGAGTCTTCTCTCGGATAGGTATAACTCGTAATTTTTTAAATCAAAAGTTGAAGTATATTACAGTGTTATTAATTAACGATTAATTGTAAAATTCAGGTACCAGGAAGGTATATGAAGGGGTATAAGATCAGTTTAAGCTGGCTCAAAAATACATTTACTAATATCCCTGATGATGTCTTGGATAGACATGCACGTGCCTACATTCTATACATGATCGGTTTTTTGTTGATGCCGGACCAATCGGCAACGCATGTCCATCCATTATATCTTGGGTTTCTTACGGATTTCGATGTGTGTGGTCAGTATGCTTGTGGAGAAGGAGTCCTGGCATATCTTTACAAGGAACTAGATAAGCCATGTGCTCCTACGAAGAATAAAATTTGTGGCTGCATTACATTACTTAAGGTACATAATAATTTTGAACTAAATATTTGTAAAATTATAATATTGGTTGTTTATAATATTATGACACTTTATATATAGATTTGGTCATGAGAGCACATGTATTTGGGAAGACCAGATCATATTTGTATTTATGCCGAGGATATCCCCGGAAAGCCTCTCGGGTGTTGGTGGAGTGGCAAGAAATTTTATAAGGCTCATCGTCGAGTACTTAAGTATTATACCGTAACACCTTAGGATGTGTTTAGTGGATAATTATATTTAAATAAAGGGTTTTTAATAAAAAGTTTACCAAATTGAGTTTCAAATATTTTTCCAAATTTAATAAATATTTTTCTAGAATTTTCCTAGGCTTGCACACACATGTGCATGTAAACTAGGGTTTAAAATGAGGTAATACCATGATTAGAAACCATGGTGGGTTTAACAATGGGGATTAAGTCTTTTGGGTTTTAATTAAGTCTAATTAGTTAATTGATGGTTGCTTTAATTTGAATTTCCTTTGGAGTGTTGACTTGGTGAGAATGAGAGAGAGAGAATGCATCATGGCAAAAGCCATGCTTTCATTTAATGATGAGAGAGAAAGGAGGGGTTGACATTGGGAGTTATGATTTCCTCTCATTCTTGTGCTCATTTCTCTCAACCTCACTTTCACACTCAAACACCCACATCCACAGCAGTAGCACAACAGCAGCAAGCATCACAGCAGCAGCAGCAAGCATCACAGCATGGCATGTATAATTTTATTTAATTCTTACCGTAGAAAAATCTGGAGCTAAATACCTATTTCTCGTATTTTAAACCTTCGCGACACGCGTGATACGTGTGTGGGTTTGGGGTTTCTGCGTATCGCGACGCGTCGGGGTAGTTTCAGGCGCGTAATCACACGTTTTAGCGTATCGCGCACACGCGCGCTTGGTTTGCGACCCGGGTTTCTAGTTTGACCTTAATATCACGTTTTTGTGGACTTGAGCTTATATGTAATATATTGTGTGATTCTAGGTTCGCAGGCGAGTGAGACGGACGCTGCGAAGAAGGGGAAGCAAGTCGTCGGCTACACTTAGCGCGAGACTTCGGTGAGTAGATTTAACATCTACGGGAATATCGCCCGCATGGCGTTATGCGTTAGGGCTGATAGGACCTTATAGTTATATGTTGCATTTACCCCATTGACTGTCATTGCATACTGCATTCCTTGCTATATGTAAGTAAACTTAGAATTGATAGAACACCGCACTATTACTAACGGTTCATGTTGCACGAGCACTAATCTGCATGTTACACACACCGTTAGTAATTGCCATGACACACTCACTGTAGAACCGCCATGATTATATTGCTGTAGTTCATTTCACATATGATTCGATATGATTTTCATAGAAATTGGAAGCCGCATGATGTCTTTAAAAACGGAAACTATTTTAAAAACGGTTTCCCCTTGTACCTATATTATGGCTTGATGTACATAGCACATCGCATTTGATTTACTTCTTGGTGTTGGATTTTCATGTGATTTCTGGTTTTGAGGACCGTGGGATTATTTAAGAAAAGATGCACTATTTGAAAACCCGGTTCCTAGTGATATGATATTTTGGTGCGTCCACCACGCGTTTTCTCGGTGCTGAGATGTGTGTTTGAAACCCGATTCGAGGAGTTGGATGATCCGTTTGCGGGTTCGTGGTGGACCCGGTATGGTTCCCCGGGGCGAGAAATGTTTTTCGTGGAGTATACGATGAGCCTAGCAGGGTGGCGAGTACCTACCGGTGATTGGTTGGACCTGGCGGTTATCCGGAGGATACTGACCATAGTCGAGAAATGGATGCGGGATGATCCGTACTGCCGGGGCCGAGGGCCGATACCGCAGACGGAGCCCGTGGGCTGATCCGGACTTACGGAGCCCGATATATGAGGATTTGCGTGTCGATGCTGGACACGAGTATTTTATGATATTTGGGTGCTGATGTCGGGCACTCGTGATTTCTCAGAGATTTACAGGATTTGAGGGCCGAGGAGGGTGCCGGCGCCTGAGTTTATTAGGGATTTGGGGTGCAGTTTTGGGCCCCGATTATATATTCCACGTTGACATTCCGTGTAGATGTTATATTTCCCATGCTCAGCATTCATTAGTGTATCTCATCCTGCAGTTATATTACCTGATAGAGCACTTGCATGACTATTGCACATACTGCTTATCAGGCATTGATATCATCTGCTGGCATATGATAGAGTAACACAGTACGTGCATGCTCGCGATTACCTTTATATGTTATCTCTATTCACGGGTTAGCAACTCACCCCCGTTATGCCACAGTATTTGCAGGTTGCCCCTCGGAGTAGTCGCGGCAGGCTGCCTTTTGCATCTTTTGGCTACAGATACCACTATAGTTGGTGCGAGAGCTGTTTTGCTTTTAGGTGGGTTGTGGTATCTGATTACTTTTATTGTACCCCTTTTGTATCTAGTATTCTCCATCTACCATATATGTACTGGACTTAGTGACAGTGTGAGGACGATGATGTATATTTTTTTGTATTCTGGTGTCGAGCTCGTGGGAGCCGATTGTTTTTATAAGCAGTTTATTATTCTGTGATGTTTATTTATTGCTCATTCTTCGCTACGGCGTCGTATATTACTCTCGTGATGATGGTTTCCGCCGGTGGGCGTGATTGCTTCCGTCTGGGAATGTTTTTGTTTCATTATATCTCATTTTCACTCATATCCTGTTTTATACCCGATTTCGGGGTTGTTTTTACAAGGAAATGCTGCCCAAATTATTTAAATGATAACGTAACTTTAAAAGAACTTATTGAACTATTTAAGGTTTTCTAAATGTCTTAATTAAATGTTTTCAACACTCGCTACTTTTAAATGGTTTTGATTTCCGGGTTTGGCTTACTTAGTCGCGTTACGCCTATAGACGTTGCGTGCTTAAGTGCCGGTCACTAGTCGAAATATTCGGGTCATGACAAAGTTGGTATCAGAGCGTAGGTTTTACCTTTCGGAGTGTAGGATGACCTTGGTATGATGGAGTAGGTAGCTGAAGCAGAGTGGCATAGCGTGTGTATGTTCCGCGGCATACTCACGACACGGTACTCCGCCAAGGCGACCTTAGGACTTATTGATTTAAATTCCTTCTTGAGTATATATATTCTTGTGATTCGATTTCCGTATTCTTATTGAATCCTAATTTCCGTTCAGCCATTATGCCGCCAAAGACTACGAGGGCGTAGAGAGCGGCCGCGAGGGCCGAGATTCGAGTTGTTTCGTCTGAGACGAGGACTGATCTGGGCAGTACACCGGTTGTTCCCGAGCAGGTTGTTCCTCCCGTGACAGATCAGATCGCCACGCTAGGGGCTGGTATGCAGGAGATGCGCCAGACGGTGGGATCCAGCATGCAAGAGATGCGCCAGATGATAGGATCGCTAGTTGAGACGCTTCGAGCGCAGCGACCAGAGGTAGCTCCACCCGTTACAGAGACCGCGATGGTACCTACCGCACAGCCAGTTGCCCCTGCAGCCACGGAGGTGATTACAGTATCGCTATCAGAGTTCATGAAGCTGAAGCCTCCGGTCTTCACTTGCACCGATACAGCCGAGGACCCACAGTCTTTCATTGATAGGATGGCCCGGATATACCGTTCCCTCAGATGCGCAGATGCGAGATGGGTTGAGTTCGCGAGCTTTCGCCTGGAAGGTCTTGCGCAGAATTTGTGTGATTCAGTTGAGAAGGGCAGAGCGGTGGGTCTTCCTCCTATGACCTGGACAGAGTTCGTGGCACTATTCCTTGCCCGCTTTCTCCCACTGAGTGTCAGAGATGCTAGAGCACGCAGGTTCGAGTCCTTACGCCAGACTCCCGAGATGTCAGTGGCAGAGTATGACGTGCTGTTTACAGAGCTAGCAGTTTATGCTCCGTACCTGGTGGTTACCGAGGAGATGCGAGTCAAGAGATTTGTTCGAGGCTTGCTTACGCCACTGTTCCTTGCGATCAGCGCGCAGCATTACGAGACATACGCAGCAGCTGTAGATGCAGCCCTATCAGTCGAGGAGCGCCTTGCTGAGACTTCGGTAGTTCCAGAGCCGAAGAGAGTTCGTACTAGTATATCCGCACGGAGACAGACATTCAGACGCCGTGACAGGTACCGTTCTGGTACGAGGAGTGGCAGAGATTTGGAACGAGGCCAGATGTTTAGCTCATATCCAAGGGAGAGCCAGCAGTCGCCGCAGGGTTGCTTTAGATGCGGCAGTCTACTTCACCTCGTTAAAGATTGTCCTGAGATACACCGGAGGAAGACAGTAGCACCGCATGTTACCTTACCACCTTCACCACCCCAGAGGGTGTTGCTTATTGTACCTACCGTTGCTCCGCGTCAGACTCATACACAGAGAGGTCGTGGGCGTGGAGGAGTTGCTCCGAGAGGGCGAGATGACCGAGGCAGAGGGCGGTCAGTCACCGGTGGAGGATGTAACAACCCTAATTTTCTTATACACTTTTTCCTATAATTTTTTTTTCAAATATTTTTTCAAAAATCCATAAAGGGGTATTTATTGCCTGAGCACAAGACTTAAGTAATTGATTAGCAATTTAATTACAAGAAGGAGCTTGTAGCTCATTGGTAATACCTTGCACTGCTGAACCAAGCCACCAGAGTTCAAATCCCATGCCCCACATTATTTTTAATATTTATTTTGTTTTAAATTTTTCTTCAATATTGTGTCTCTTCATCTTTTAAACCCCCATGTACACTTCAAATTCCTAGATCGGTTTCAGAGACCTTTGAAATTCCCATTTACTCCAATTTTTAATAATTTTATACATTTTTACATTAAAACCTTTCATATACCCTATTTACTCCAATTTTTAATGATTTTATACATTTTTACATTAAAACCTTTCATATACCCTATTTACTCCAATTTTTAATCATTTTATACATTTTTACATTAAAACCTTTCATATACCCTATTTACTCCAACTTTTAATGATTTTATACATTTTTACATTTTTATTTAAAAACCCTTCACCTACCCTACCCCTAACCTGCCCTATAAATACACCCCCTCCCCTCTACCCTCTCATCCCAAAATCCTAAGCTCACTCTCTCAAAATTTTCCAAGAGTTGTGTACTTTGAAAACAAGCTCGCGGCGAAGCTCCAACGAAATTCCGGCGGAAATTCCGGCGACGATTTTAGGAACTACCGGCGACGACGCAACGCCTCGGCAACCTCTTTAGTCCCCCCTTCACTCCTTTACTTAATCGAAACCCGTAAGTCCCATTCTTTCCTTCTTTCTATTTCTCTAAAATACGAAATTACGAAACCCGACGGAAATCGGTACAAACCGATTTCCGATTCGGTTTTCTATAAAATCTCACTTATCACTAATTCCATAATACTTAAACATATTCATGTTGACTACTAATCACTTAAAAATCAATTTGAATAAGTTTTCACACATGAAATAATAACCTTTTCAACTTACCGTATTTTTTCACCTTAATACCCTCATGTTTCAATTTCACATTTAACCCTTTAACATTGCTATACCTTAAAATAGATCACGAGGTAATGACCTACCTCCTCACACACATATGCAACCATAATACGCTATCTTGAAAACTCCTAATACAATAAAACAAGATTTTACATTAAAATACCATTTTCTTAATAAAACCTTTTATAAAAGTTTAGGTTTGATACATTTGTTTAAACAATATCTTTAATAGGAAAAATACGATAAGTTGTGGACATCGATCGTTTATCTAAACCTGACTTTGTGGTGTCTAGGCAAGTGTGTCTAAGGCAAGTGGTTACTTAATTAGGGCTACTACTTGTAGTGGAGAGCCTTCCACTTACCTGGCACTTACCTGGCCGCAATTGGCGGTGAAGAGGCGATTTGAGGCTTCTAACGACTTTTCGTTTAGACCTTTTAGAATAGGCTAGTTGGCTTAGGAAACCCTAGAATCTAAAATACGGAAAAGTTACACTTTGCAAATAAATACCTTTTACTTTATAAAACCGTTTTCTAAAGGATTAGTATTTTACAATCTTTGCAAAGCGCCGCTACAACCCATCTTTAGGGAACCCGTTCGGGATCGTGCGGTTTATCGCGCACCCTCGGGCTAGTAGTGCGAGATTCAGACCTCCGCAAGGAGCATTCGGTCTCGAAAGGTTTAAAATACGACATCTTAAGAAAATGAGATTTTTGGAATATAAAATATTCATTAAAACTATTTTTGTATAAATATATGTATATTTATCATTTAAATATCTATTTTATTATAATATAAATATTCCGCATTTTTCTAAAAATCACAAGAATAAATTTTACACTAAAACACCATGAACTTCAAATAAATAATTATTACAGATAAATACCCTTATTTATAAAACTAGGATATTTTCACTAGAAATGTCACAATATAAAATCCACCCTCGTTATAACCCTAAAGACGAATAATAAATACTTGAGGCGTATTTTGAAAAGTATATAAAGGTATTTTTACATAAAACCCCTCAAGTTTTATAAATTACCTTAAGGACCCTAGAAATTATAAGACTTCGATTCACATTTTTGATTGTCTGACTCGGGTTTGAGTCTGATCAATCTGACTTGAACATGATTCAAGTCAATCTATAAACTACAAGATTCCAATTCAAAATGAACACATGAATCCATGAATACAATTATCAATACAATTTGGCTGAACCGAACCATGGATATATTCTTTTTACATGATTCCATTTACATAACTCTACGGTTATAACCGCTTCCTGATATCATGGTTTCGGTCAGTCAGTCAATCAATCTTACAACCAATACAATTTACAAGATAACAATACAAACAAGACATCGCGGGGTTTAAGGGGTAGACTGGTACGGAATATGTTAAAGGTGGCACGAGGTGGTCACTTAAGACGTAATTACATCCATGCCATTGTTCCGTGGTATTATCGACGGAGCCTTGTACTACAGGTTACCAAGGTCCCCGGTGTAAGTGGGACTCCCCTCGTATACACTGGTATCTTCTGTACCAGGCTACAAACAACAGCGTTAATACAACCTTACAATATTATAATACAACATTAAAAGTTACTCTCTCTCTCTCTCTCTTTCTTAGTCTCTGTCTATTTCTCCCTTACCTTTGGGACTTACCGAGCGACCTGTTCGCTGACGACATTCTGTTTCTTTCTTCTTTGAATGTCGTCAGATGGTTTGGACCCGGCGGAGATCGAGCCATCTCAAGAAGACTTGGAGCGGTTTACCGAAAACCCTGCGCTTTAGTTTCATTGTACACTTTTCCTTTCTGTACTTTTCATTTCTGTAATGCCACTTTTTAGGCATCATTTTATTTCAGTTGTATTTCTTTTCATGCATTGTATAAAGAATGTTAATAAATAAAAGTTGCTGTTCTTTTTATCTCTTGTCTCTTGTGTATTTATTTTATATTGCTTAGATACGCTTAGCGTATGTACTTCTGAGTATATACGTAGCGGACCTCATCGCGTCCCCTTCTCCGTACACTGGGAAGCGGGGCGTGACAGAGGACAGGCGCGGGTTTTTGCTTTGACGCATCGAGACGCGCAGGCGTCCAATGCGGTGGTCTCAGGTATCCTTCTAGTATGTTCTGTTGATGCACACGTGTTGTTCGATCCCGGATCCATACAATCGTACGTATCCACACACTTTGTGCCGAGTTTGGGTAGAGAGTCCGGTTTGCTTGATCAGCCGCTTGTTGTGACCACTCCTGTGGGAGAGTCGTTTGTTGCTAGGCACGTGTTCCGATCATGTACCGTCTGTATTGCCGAGAGAGAGTTGCCTGTCGACTTGATCCTTCTTGAGATGTTGGACTTCGACGTTCTTTTGGGCATGGATTGGTTAGCCACGTGCTATGCTTCTGTGGACTGCCGTGAGAAGACAGTTAGATTCTGTTTCCCCGGTGAGTCGGTTTTTGTTGTGTTGGGGGACCGTGGTGCCGCCCCTCACAGTGTGATTTCTTCTTTTCGCGCTGGACAGCTTTTGAGGAAGGGATGTCAGGGATTTCTTGCCTATGTTTGCGATGCTAGCGCTACAGAGGTTCCATTGGATCAGGTTCCGGTTGTTAGCGAGTTTCCTGATGTGTTCCTGACGAGCTTCCTGGGCTACCGCCCGAGCGCGACATTTCTTTTTGTATTGATTTGGTTCCTGGCATGGGGCCTATTTCAATACCGCCTTATCGGATGGCCCCGGCGGAACTTCGAGAATTGAAGGGTCAGTTGCAAGATTTGCTGGATAAGGGACTTATTCGACCCAGTATTTCTCCTTGGGGTGCTCTAGTCCTGTTCGTCAAGAAGAAGGACGGCAGTTTGTGTCTGTGTATCGACTACCGCCAGCTGAACAGGGTGACAGTGCGGAACAGATATACTTTGCCACGCATTGACGATTTGTTCGACCAGCTTCAGGGGGCAGGATACTTTTCGAGGATCGATTTACGATTGGGCTATCATCAGCTGCGGGTTCGACATGAGGACATTCCTAGGACAGCTTTCCGTACGCGCTACGGCCATAATGAGTTTTTGGTGATGTCGTTCGGACTCACCAATGCGCCAGCAGCATTCATGGACTTGATGAACCGTATTTTCCGGCCATATTTGGATATGTTCATCATAGTATTCATTGACGATATCTTGGTGTATTCCCAGAGTAGTGAGGAGCATGAGCAGCACCTGTGGATTACACTGCAGACTTTGAGGGAGCACCAGCTTTACGCGAAATTCTCCAAGTGTGCTTTCTGGCTGGACAGCGTAGACTTCTTGGGGCATGTGATTTCACGAGACGGTATATGTGTAGACCCGAGGAAGATCGAGGCCGTTCAGCGTTGGCCCAGACCCACATCAGTTACGGAGATTCGCAGCTTTTTGGGGTTGGCCGGTTACTACAGGCGATTTGTGCAGGACTTCTCCAGTATTGCTACACCTTTGACTGGGTTGACCCGGAAGGGAGTTCCTTTCGATTGGACGGAGGAGTGCGAGCACAGTTTTCAGCAGCTACGGACTCGGCTGACTACGGCACCGGTGTTATCATTGCCTTCGGGATTAGGCGGATTTGTGGTCTATTGTGATGCTTCTCGAGTGGTGTTAGGGTGCGTATTGATGCAACATGACAGGGTGATCGCGTATGCTTCGTGACAATTGAAGAAACATGAACAGAACTACCCCACTCACGATTTAGAGATGGCTGCAGTGGTCTTTGCACTTAAGATCTGGCGACATTACCTATACGGCGAGTCGTGCCAGATATTCACTGATCACAAGAGTTTAAAGTATATATTTCAGCAGCGAGACCTGAACCTTAGACAGCGCCGATGGATGGAGTTAGTGAAGGATTACGACTGCGAGATCTTGTATCACCCGGGCAAGGCGAATGTGGTGGCGGATGCTTTGAGCAGGAGGCCCGGCGGTAGTCTATCTTGTTTGAGCGCAGTACATGGGCAATCGTCGGCAGATTGACAGATATTATGCGACAGCAGAGTGCAGTTCGAGTTCACGCCGATCGGAGGACAGATTGCGCATGTCCGTGCACGCCCACAGTTGCTTGACCGTGTACATGAGGCACAACACAGTGATGACCGATGTTTAGAGATCAGGACGCAGATTGGACGGGGCAGATTTTCAGAGTTCGTGATCGATGATCAAGGGATGCTGAGATTTGGGACTAGACTGTGCATACCAGATGCTGAGGGGCTGCGGCGTGAGATTCTTGAGGAGTCACATCGATCGGTGTACAACGTCCATCCCGGTTCCACCAAGATGTATCATGATATGAGAAATGTTTACTGGTGGGACGGAATGAAGAGGGACATCGTAGATTTCGTGTTGAGATGCCTGACTTGTCAGCAAGTTAAGGCTGAGCACCAGAGGCCCGCGGGAGAGCTACAACCGTTACCCATTCCGGAGTGGAAATGGGAGCAAATTTCGATGGATTTCGTTGTGGGTCTATCCAGGACTAGGCGAGGGTATGACTCCATTTGGGTGATCATGGATCGTTTGACGAAAGCGGCTCACTTCCTTCCAGTGAAGACGACTTTCGGATTTGCTCAGTACGCCCAGATTTATATCGACGAGATAGTACGACTGCACGGAGTCCCGACATGTATCGTGTCCGACAGGGGCACCCAGTTTACCAGCCGACTATGGCAGAGACTTCAGGAGGCTTTGGGCACACGCTTGAGTTTCAGCACAGCATTTCATCCGCAGACCAACGGCCAGTCAGAGCGGACGATTCAGACTCTTGAGGACATGCTCCGAGCGTGCGTTTTAGACTTTGGTGGTAGCTGGGATCATCATTTACCCTTGGTGGAGTTCTCCTACATCAATAGTTTTCAGGATACTATTCAGATGGCACCTTTCGAGGCTCTGTATGGGAGGAGATGTAGATCGCCCGTCTGCTGGACAGAGCTCAGTGAGAGCAGTATTTTGGGGCCCCAGATCATACAGGAGACGACCGAGAAAATACAGCTGATTCGAGACAGGATGAGGACAGCTCAGAGCAGGCAGAGATCGTATGCTGATAGGCGCCGCCGCAGATTAGAGTTCGCAGTTGGAGATCACGCTCCGATGAAGGGAGTGATGAGGTTTGGACGGAAGGGGAAGCTTAGCCCTAGATTCATAGGTCCCTTCGAGATCCTCGAGCGTGTGGGCGCAGTGGCTTATCGTTTGGCTCTTCCACCCGAATTCCCAGATGTTCACCCCGTGTTCCACGTGTCGATACTTCGCAGATACCTACTTGACCCTTCGCACATGATTCAGCATCAGACCGTTCAGCTCGAGCGCGACTTTTCGTTCACCGAGCAGCCAGTCGTGATATTGGACCGGCAGGTGAAGAAACTTAGATCGAAGGTCTTGCAATCAGTGAAGGTGCTTTGGCGCAGCCCGAGTGGCGAAGAGATCACTTGGGAAGCTGAGGGCGAGATGCGGAACAAGTTCCCTTATCTCTTTGAAGGTATGCGTAGCTTCATATTTTCAAATTCGGGGACGAATTTCTTTTAAGGGGGGAGATTGTAACACCTTAGGATGTGTTTAGTGGCTAATTATATTTAAATAATGGGTTTTTAATAAAAAGTTTACCAAATTGAGTTTCAATTATTTTTCCAAATTTAATAAATATTTTTCTAGAATTTTCCTAGGCTTGCACACACATGTGCATGTAAACTAGGGTTTAAAATGAGGTAATACCATGATTAGCAACCATGGTGGGTTTAACAATGGGGATTAAGTCTTTTGGGTTTTAATTAAGTCTAATTAGTTAATTGATGGCTACTTTAATTTGAATTTCCTTTGGAGTGTTGACTTGGTGAGAATGAGAGAGAGAATGCATCATGGCAAAAGCCATGCTTGCATTTAATGATAAGAGAGAAATGAGGGGTTGACATTGGGAGTTATGATTTTCTCTCATTCTTGTGCTCATTTCTCTCAACCTCACTCTCACACTCACACACCCACATCCAGAGCAGTAGCACAGCAGCAGCAAGCATCACAGCAACAACAGCAAGCATCACAGCAGCAGCAACAGTGAGCAGCAACAGCATCAGTGAGCAGCAGCAACAGCACAACTTCAACTGCAGCTCCTTCCCTCCACTCCTTCTTCTTCCTCCAGCTCCCTAGGGTCGAGTGTGGGGTATACTTCTTGAACTTACCCCCTAGTTTGCTTAATTAGTGTAGCTTAGTTTCGATTAGTGATTATTGGTGCGTTTTAGTGCGATATGTGGTAATTAGGGGGAACCTTGACCAAGTGATGTATGAATTGGTTTTAGTAAGTTGATGATGTGTTGTTAGGGCCATGTTAACCCAGCTTAGCCCCCAATTTCACTAAAATACCACCAGATCCCTATTTGATGCAAATTCATCGTTTTAAGCAAATTTTGACTTTCTGTAAACTGCTATCGACCCAGTGAGTTCAGAATAATTTTGAGATGACTGCAGTATAGTTGTTAGGTGCTGATCCCCCAGGTAGAACCCGACCCCCAAATTCCGTACAGTGGCCGCCGAAATATTGTTTCTGGCCGCAAATTGCGGCCAGATGGGGAGGGTTTGGGTTGGGGTTTGGCTTGGGGTTTGGCCCTATAGGTGTCTGCTGCTACCCTTAGACTCATGGCATGCATAATTTTATTTAATTCTTACTGTAGAAAAATCTGGAGCTAAATACCTATTTCTCGTATTTTAAACCTTCGCGACACGCGTGATACGTGTGTAGGTTTGGGGTTTCTGCGTATCGCGACGCGTCGGGGTAGTTTCAAGCGCGTAATCACACGTTTTAGCGTATCGCGCACACGCGCGCTTGGTTTGCGACGCGGGTTTCTAGTTTGACCTTAATATCACGTTTTTGTGGACTTGAGCTTATATGTAATATATTGTGTGATTCTAGGTTAGCAGGCGAGTGAGACGGACGCTGCGAAGAAGGGGAAGCAAGTCGTCGGCTACACTTAGCGCGAGACTTTGGTGAGTAGATTTAACATCTACGGGGATATCGCCCGCATGGCGTTATGCGTCAGGGCTGATAGGACCTTATAGTTATATGTTGCATTTACCCCATTGACTGTCATTGCATACTGCATTCCTTGCTATATGTAAGTAAACTTAGAATTGATAGAACACCGCACTATTACTAACGGTTCATGTTGCACGAGCACTAATCTGCATGTTACACACACCGTTAGTAATTGCCATGACACACTCACTGTAGAACCGCCATGATTATATTGCTGTAGTTCATTTCACATATGATTCGATATGATTTTCATAGAAATTGGAAGCCGCATGATGTCTTTAAAAACGGAAACTATTTTAAAAGCGGTTTCCCCTTGTACCTATATTATGGCTTGATGTACATAGCACATCGCATTTGATTTACTTGGTGTTGGATTTTCATGTGATTTCTGGTTTTGAGGACCGTGGGATTATTTAAGAAAAGATGCACTATTTGAAAACCCGGTTCCTCGTGATATGATATTTTGGTGCGTCCACCACGCGTTTTCTCGGTGCTGAGACGCGTGTTTGAAACCCGATTCGAGGAGTTGGATGATCCGTTTGCGGGTTCGTGGTGGACCCGGTATGGTTCCCCGGGGCGAGAAATGTTTTTTGTGGAGTTGACGATGAGCCTAGCAGGGTGGCGAGTACCTACCGGTGATTGGTTGGACCTGGCGGTTATCCGGAGGATACTGACCAGAGTCGAGAGATGGATGCGGGATGATCCGTACTGCCGGGGCCGAGGGCCGATACCGCAGACGGAGCCCGTGGGCTGATCCGGACTTACGGAGCCTGATATATGAGAATTTGCGTGTCGATGCTGGACACGAGTATTTTATGATATTTGGGTGCCGATGTTGGGCACTCGTGATTTCTCAGAGATTTACAGGATTTGAGGGCCGAGGAGGGTGCCGGCGCCTGAGTTTACTTGGGATTTGGGGTGCAGTTTTGGGCACCGATTATATATTCCACGTTGACATTCCGTGTCGATGTTATATTTCCCATGCTCAGCATTCATTAGTGTATCTCATCCTGCAGTTATATTACCTGATAGAGCACTTGCATGACTATTGCACATACTGCTTATCACGCATTGATATCATCTGCTGGCATATGATAGAGTAGCGCAGTACGTGCATGCTCGCGATTACCTTTATATGTTATCTCTATTCACGAGTTGGCAACTCACCCCGTTGTGACACAGTATTTGCAGGTTGCCCCTCGGAGTAGTCGCAGCAGGTTGCCTTTTGCATCTATTGGCTACAGATACCACTACAGTTCGTCCCCGAATTAAAAATTTTCACTAAGCGTACCTTCAAAGAAAAGAGTACAAAACTCCTAATTCTCGCTCGCAGCCTGCCAAGTGATCATCTCACTATACAGCTACGTCCAAGAAAACTCTCCACAGATAGCAAGACCCTTGACCGAAGTTTCTCCACCTGCCGGGCCATTAACACCAATGGCTGCCGGTGAGCGAAAAGATCGCATCAAAGCAAATGGTCTAATGCTGAATCATGTGAAAAAAGTCATCAAGGTAATTGCAAAGTATCAACACAAAGAATGCGTGGTGAAAACTCAATAATCTGGGCGGAGGTGCCAAATTAAAGGCAACGAACTAACTCGCTTAAAGGATCTCAAAAGGACCTACAATCCTGAGATAAGATTCCCAAAACTCCACAAGTCATTTATCGGAAAATCCATAGGAATACATGATCTCCGACTGCGAACTCAGGCCTGCGACCACCCTGGTCGGCATAAGATCTCTGTCCGCACAGGACTGTCATCATCCTGACCTAAACAACTGGATCATCTCCGAAGTCTCTAGACTAGCTGGAGTCCAAAAATCCAACAACGCAGAGTCAGAAAAACAGATTGGTGATCGACATGATCTAACCCCTAACCCTAAAGGTTGCCAATTGGAGTGTCTCCTGATAACAACTATCGAAGGAGAATCCTAACAATGGCGAGTGACGATCCCCAACTGCCGACAACAGCAACACGAACGCACAAACATATCCTCCAGAGGTCGGTATAGCCCGCTCTCACAAACCCATATCCTGCAGATGGAAAGATGGGGCTAGAGCTTAACCAGTACCCAAGGCTTCCTGAAGCTTCTGCCCAAGACGGCAAGCGAACAGGGTGCCTTCATTGGATACGACCCTCGAAGGAAATCCATGCAACGCACAACTTAACAAAGAACAACTGAGCAAACCGAGTAAAACCGGACAACAAGCATCCGAATGGAGTCACACCCTGACTAAACCTGGGTAGACCCATAACGAAATTCGTGGAAATATGCCCCCATTCCCACTTAGGAACGGTTAAAGGTTGCAACTCTCCAGCCGGTCTCAGATGCTCAACCCAAAACACACAACAAGACAAACACGTTGAAACGAAACCTGAAATTTCTCTTTACATTCCTGCCCACCCGTAACTATCTCACAAGTCACATCAATATTGGTGGAACTTGAATGAATACAGAGAATTGACATATGTGCCAGCTCTAGGATTTCACATCTCTACCCGATAATATCAGGTACACAAACGCGTCCCTAACTTAGCACACTATTGTCACAAATCAAGGGCTCCGAATCATTACCCAGCCGAGTATGCTCAAGTATCTCTAACGAACGAGCGTCGGTAGGCAGTGTGTCGTGAAAACGATTAGGGAAAAGTGGTCGGGCGCGGACATGAGCAAGCTGTCCCCTCAGTAGAGGAGAACCTAAGCTGTACTCCATGATCGCACAAGAACTGTAAATCCGCAGAAGACTGTCTCTGACTGCGCACAACTGGAACAAACTAACCCCGGGCCTACGACTCCAGCATCAGCTACCACAATCGCCTTGCCAAGGGTAATAAAGGATCTCACAAACACAATCCTCCACACGTTCCATCCAACGGCGCTGTCTCAATAATCAAAACCCGCTGCAGGAAGTTTTACATTAAGCTCTGGTGGTCCGTGAAAATCTGACACGACTCTCGAACAAGCAGTGTCTCCAATCCCCAACGCACTACCACCGCGGCCATCTCCAGATCATGAGTGGGATATCCTGCTCGTACTTCCTCCAAATGTAGGGAAGCAAAAGCGATAACTCTATAGTGTCACCTCAGTACACAATCGAGCCCCACCCGCAAAACATCACAGTTAAAACAACAAAGTCGCCCGAACCAAAAAGCAAGAAAGAACTGGTGCAGTTGTTAACCGAATCTCCAACTGCTGCAAGAAGGAAAAAAAAAACTTCGCACGCAAGCCTCAGTCCAAAGAAAAAGAAACCTCCTTTCAGGTCAGTCCAGTCAACGGTGCAGCACTACACCAGCAATCCTGCAAGAAACGACGGTAAAAACCTGCTAAGCCCAAAATCTGCGGACTTCCGTCCCGTACACATGTCTGGGCCAAAGCTGTATGGCCTCGATCTTCCTCGGAACCATACGAAAACCGTCTCCCGTAACTACAAGACCTAGGAGTCAACACAATCAAGCCTGAAGGAACACTCCAAGAACTTAGCAAACCGTTGGGGCTCTCCCAGTATCTGCAAAATAAATCCTCAAGTGTTGCTCCTGTTCCTCAAAATAAATTAAATAGACCAGAATGTCGTCAATAACACAACAATAACTGGTCGAGGAACGGCCTGAAGAAATCTGGTTCATCATATCTACGAATGCTGCTAGGGCATTGGTGAGTCCGCCGACACCACCAAAACACACAAAGCCCGTAACACGCACAAGGCAGTCTTCGGAATGTCATCACTCCGAACCCGCAACAATGATGACCTGATCCCGAACAAACTTAGAAAATGTCTCGCACTCTGGAGCCGATCGAAGAAATCGTCAATGCGAGGTAAATGATACCTATCCGTACCGTAAGACGGTTCAATTAGCGATCCATCAATACACAACCTAAACTGCCGTCTTCCTCCTTGACGAACAGAAATAGGAGCTCCTCAATGTGAAACACTCAGACGCACTAGCCCCCCAACAAACAACTCTGCAGCTGATCCTTAAGCTCCCTAAGCTCCGCCGGCTCATCTGGAACAACGTCGGAAAACTCTCGCACGGTAAGAACCCGGTCTAACAAACCCACTGTGGCTCCGGTATCACGAATGAGCGCCAAGAATTCTCGACATCCTCTCCTCAAAAGCCGACTAGCGAAAAAAAACTGAATTCGAGCTGTGAGAGGTGGCACCACTGTCCCCCTGCACAATAAGAACTGACTTGCCGGGAAAACAAACCTGACTGTTTCCTCGCGGTAGTCCACAGACGCCTAGCACGTAACTAACCAGTCCGTGCCCAGGACAACGTCAAATCCTACATCTCTAGAAGGATCAAGTGATGGATGAATCTCCTAACCGATTGGTATACGACTGAAATACGTGTCGCGCAACAAAAGAATCGCTGACAGAAGTTAACCCAACAAACGGTTGATCTAGCTAACACGACTCTCCTCGTCCCAAACCTCTGCTACTCCCGCAACGGTCACGAAAGCTGTCTCGACGACTAAGCCTCTGTCTCTGGGCTGGCACACCGGTACGAGTACTCCACTGTTCCGGAACTCTCAAAGTCTCTGGAATACGTGTCTCGTAAACTGGGGCTGCCTCCACTGGTGCTATGTAGGTGACGGACTGCTGCATGCTGATCCCAAGGAACAACTGTGTAACAGGGGTGACAACCTTCTGTCGCTGCGCTCGAACGACATCAACTAATGATCTCATCGTCTGGCGCAAGTCCAGCATCTCTGCCATAAAGCCTAGCGAGCTGCTCTGTCGAAGGCTGATCCGTCTGCACCTGTGCAACTAGCGTGCCATCCTGGTCAGTGCTCGTCTCACCCGAGCCAACTCTGACCTCGGCCCTCGCTGCACCTCTCTGAGTCCCCATAGTCGTCGGCGGCAAAGGCTATAAATAGGGATAGGATTCGATATGAACACGGAAATCGAATCACAAGGATATGAATCATCAAGGAAGGAATTTCAAGTAATTGTACTTAGGTCACTTTAGGCGGAGTACTGCATCGTGAGTATGCTGCAGACATACACACACTACGTTACTCTGCTTAAGCTACCTACTCCATCATATCAAGGTCATCCTACACTCCGTAAGGTAAAAACCTAACGCTCTGATACCAACTTTGTCACGACCCGAAATTGGCACGTGACGGCCCTAATACTACGCAACGTCTACAGGCGTAACGCAGTAAAAGAAAGCTAAAACCCAGAAATCTAAACTATTAAAAAACAAGAAAAGATAAGAAACATTGTTTAAAAGTCTTTGAAATCACAACCCAAATTCTTTAAAAGTCCAACTTTATTTCCTTTAAAATTTTGGCAGCACCTCCTTTGTAAAAGCTAGCCCCAAAAATGGGTACAACATAAATATAAAGTAAAGTATCCCCGACGGGAGCAAATCCACGCCCAAAGGCGGAAAACAACCACCACAACAAATATACGACGCAGTAGCGAAGAAATAGAAGACGATAGAAATGAAACTGTATAAAAGACAACAAGTCACAACATAATATACAACATCGTCCTCACCAAGTCTCTAAGTCAATATGAAAATAGTAGATGGAGAGTACAGGGATACAACGAATATACAATACAACGAATAACCACAAACCCACCTAAGCAAACTGCACACTGTGAGCTGATGCGGTATCCGTAGCAAAAGATGATAAGATGTGTGATAATAGCCTGCCTCTGACTATCCTGAGGAATACCTGCAAACACTGTGGCACAACGAGGGTGAGTTGCCAACTCGTGAATAGTAAATAACATATGCAGGTAATCGCGAGTATGCACGTACAGCGTGAATCTAACATGTGCAATTAATATCAATAAAAAGTCATATGAATGCAATAATCATGAAAGGTACACTAGCAGGTACAACTAATACATGAAGCAATGCATATAAATAAAGGTATGTAAATGCAACAGTCATGAAAGGTACTCTAACATGTACTATTAATATATGAAGCAGTGCAAAAACAATAAATGTGGAGTATGGAATGAAATATGTCATTTCCACGGAATCCTGACATCGTGGTAGGATCACAATCCATCAAGACAAATCCAAATCCCAAATCCTCAAATCAGCCCCCAAATTGGCTCTCATATCATATAAGTCTCACAAGTCCTGAATGTACAATATCGAATAAATCTCATATATCCAGAATGTACAAATCAACAATCTCATAAATATGCTGTATCCAATATCAAATGAATCAACTATATCCCAAAACAAATTATCATGTAAAAATCTAACATCCTAAATATATTTGCATGAATAAATATGATGATGTATATAATTTAATGTCAATACACATATATTAGCGTCTCATTCCACTAATATTGGTGTAAGGGCATATATAACAGCGGCCTAAACCCCTGTTATATATACAAAGGAGTAAAAAGAAATATCATGAAACCAATGTGTCAAGCATCGACACAGAAATGCAGGTCTATCAGGTGCTGTCACCACGACTGGCACCCTGATAGGTACGTATCATACGCTATCCCGAAAGCTCGAGTGCCTAGCTCTGACTCTCGCCTCTCGACGTATCTATACGTACATGACTCCCGTCAGTATCCCCATGATAACCGCTGAATCATTGGTAATATCACCGAATGGTATGGTTCCCCCACTAACTCATCGTCTACTCCACGACTCTTGCCCCGGGGTACCTCCGGGCCCCATCATGTACCCGCACACGGACCCCTCCGTTCCTCGCGTGGAGTATATATATCCGAACCGATAAATCTCATGGTGGCTGCTGAAATATCTTATCAAGGGAAACCGGGTTTTCAAATAATGCATAATTTCATGAACTCCCACGATCCCCAAATCCAGAAAACATCATGAAAAATCCATATCTAAATGCGAAAATCCATGAATATAATATACGCATCATAAATCTGAAATGCGGGCATATAAAGGAAAAGCAGCAATTAACTGTAACAAGTTAATATAATATCATGCGGTTCCTAATCTCTCCAATTCTAAAATAATATCAAGTAAAGGTAAACATGTAGCTATAACCAGATATATGTGCAACATAAAGCTATAGCAAGATATATGTATCTACCTATAAGTAAATGATATAGTATACCCCCTGGGTATAAGCGAAATAGGTGTGCAAGGTATACCTGTAGCTATGTCGTAAAGTGTGCATGTACCTATCACTAATCATACAATACTCTATAGGTATACAGGTAACTAGCATGTAAGTATGCCAGAACATATGTGTAAGCATGTAGATATACAGGTATGCTATAAGTCAATACGTAAAGAAATATGAATCAAAGTCTCAATGTCCCTAACCAAGCAATATTATATCTATAAGTGGGTTATGCGTGACATGGCAATTATTGACGGTGTGTGTAGCATACAATCAGTGCTCGTGCAATATGAATCGTCAATAATATGTGCAGTGTCCTAAGGATACTAGTCCAAGCACAACAATATCTAAGTAATAGGGTAAATGCGCAATTCTAAATATGACATAGAATATGCGACAGAAATAACATCTCTAGCCCAGACGCATAACGCCATGCGGGCGATTCCCCTGTAGATGTTAAATCTACTCACCAACACTCCTGGCTAAGTGAAGCCTACCACCTGTTTTCCCTTTGTCGTAGCGTCCGAAGTCTCCGCTTGCGAACCTAAAATTTCACAAATACATCACATAAGCAAAAATCCTACAATGACGAAAAGACAACGAAACGCGATGAAAACGCCCGGAAAATTACACTGCGCGCTTAGTGCATCTATCGCGCACGATACCGGCCAAAAACCCTAATTGGGGTCGCTAAACTACAAAACATCAAGTCTGGACCCCGATCGTCCCGATCGCGCAACACAACACAATAATTACGAGGAATACAATAGATATAATCTCGCAACGACCAATCGAACGCACGTCGGAAAACCCCCGAAATCTAGTAAGCAACCTATCGCAATATTTCGCACTAGTTTCAAGCTAATGCATATCTAGCGATTACAAACACCTTAAAATAGCTTAACTAAGCTATCTAAACCATTCCTATATTTTTAACACTCGCTAATTATGTTTTAGCAAAAACCTAGTAAGCTAATTGCATAATTAAACAAAGTGTTCATTAGCAAAAATTAACATTTTCTACCAGGTTAATCTTTTCATAATCACAAATTAACACTTCAATAAAAACATTAAACACATAAATCAAGTTTTATCCTAACTAGATTATCATAAAAATCAAGTCTTTAATTTCAAACATGAAATTAAAAGTTTAAATAAACAATTAATATGCTAAATAGAAATTTAGAAACAACAAAAAGGATTAGGGTTAGGGTTTTATACCTCCGCAAAAGATCAAAACCAAGAAACCAAACTCATCATCTTTTCCTCCAAAATGATGTTTTGAATGAAGATCCAAGCTACTTTTATGAAGAAGAATGAAGGAAAATGAATATATTTGAGTTTTTGTGATTTTATTTGGATTTTTCATGATTTATTTGATGCAAAATAAGTTGAAAAGGGGTGGAAATGATAAGGGGCAGCAAGGGGAAGGGAAGGGCCGGCCAAGGAGGTGAGGGGGGTATTTTTGTGAATTTTTGTGAAGAAATTGCTAGGAAAAAGAGTAATAAATGCTATATGCCACATTTACACATTTTCTTTTCTTTTTAAAATAAAACCTTTTGCACTCCAAAAAAATATCTAGATATTTTAAAAAGAAGTTTCCAAAATATTCTAGTGACAAAAATTAATTTATTCTCAAGAGAAGAAATTTCCCGATTTACGTGAACAAAATACCGCTTAAAATAATATTTTATTTGGGAAAAATTCTATCTGAACCAAAACCTCCCAAATACCCCTAAAGTTCGCGCACAAGCTTTATTTTAGCTAAAAAGGTGCTGGTAAGTTTCTACGGAAGTTTGATCGAAATCGGGTTAAAACGGGAAAAACCGACAATTTTGTCCTAAAACGGAAAAATTCGCAAAACGATTTCTGAAATGTTACATGGGTTGTGGTATCTAATTACTTTTATTGTACCCCTTTTGTATCTAGTATTCTCCATCTACCATATATGTACTGGACTTAGTGACAGTGTGAGGACGATGATGTATATTTCTTTGTATTCTGGTGTCGAGCTCGTGGGAGCCGACTGTTTTTATATGCAGTTTATTATTCTGTGATGTTTATTTATTGCTCATTCTTCGCTACGGCGTCGTATATTACTCTCGTGATGATGGTTTCCGCCGGTGGGCGTTATTGCTTCCGTCTGGGAATGTTTTTGTTTCATTATATCTCATTTTCACTCATATCCTGTTTTATACCCGATTTCGGGGTTATTTTTACAAGGAAATGCTGCCAAAATTATTTAAATGATAACGTAACTTTAAAAGAACTTATTGAACTATTTAAGGTTTTCTAAATATCTTAATTAAATGTTTTCAACACTCGCTACTCTTAAATGGTTTTGATTTCTGGGTTCGGCTTACTTAGTCGCGTTACGCCTGTAGACGTTGTATGGTTAAGTGCCGGTCATGAGTCGAAATATTCGGGTCGTGACATATACAGATGAGTTAGATCGAATGGAGGCTACTCAGATAACCATACATTAGGTAATTAACTTTGTTTAAAATTTTTAATTTAGCTTCATTACAATTTTTGTACTATGTTATTTGCACAGTTCACGTAGACGCCTTATACAGTAGATCGTCTACAAAGATTACCCGGTATCTGTATCAAAGAAGAGCCGGTTTGGCGGGCTCAATATCCACTACTCTGTATTAATATGGTGGTCATGCACTTACCGGACCAGGTGTTGCGACAGTTTGGTAGATTACAACATATTCTTGGTTCGCCGCCTGCGCAGAGCGAGACATGTGAGGAGAAAAGGCGGAGCATGATTGGAGCGAGCATCATCATCAATATTTGCTGAGATGGGAAGATAGGCTGTGTAATATTTTTCTTTACAACAAATAGGTGACCAAACACCCATCGGCGCTATAGAAACATACCTATAATGGTATAAGCGTGTCACTGTAAGATATCTTTCTGCTCCCCCTACCGACTTTCCGAACGTTCAGCAGTATGAGCCCAGAGGCCACGTGGAACGAGAAATAATAAGTTAATTTTTTTAAATTAAATTAGTTTTTAACATCCGGCGGTATGAGTCTATAATTATATCTTAATTTTTATGTAATGACAAGCTCGTGGATTGCATCATATAAAATTATTGATACAAGATCCATATCCGACTGATACTGGTTCAGATAGTCAGCTTTATTTTCTTCCGTAGACTCATATATTGATGGTATATTCAGTTCATATCATATACTTCCATATTTATCGCCATCGCTAGAGCTACAGTATGAGCCGGAATCAGAGCCGCAACATGAGCCGGAACCAGAGCCGCAGCATCAGCCAGATCCAGAGCCGCAACATCAGTAGTTCGGAGCACCATACGGTCAGTAGCAACCCTGGCATAGTCAATGGTATCGACAACCGTCGGGAGATAATGAACAAGCACAACAACCGGAGCAACGACAGTCTTAGGGGACAGGTTTTGCACAACAACAGCGGTCTTGGGGGTAAGGTTTTGTGCAACAACAGCATTCTTGGGGGCCAGGTTTTGTGCAGCAGCAGCAACATGAAACCGGGACAGGTTTTTCGGAACAACAACCCAGTTGGGAGACAGATTGTGCATTCTACATACAGTTGTTGGGAGGCAGCACATATCCGACACCTGTCCCAGATTCAGGATTTGCGGAACAACAGCCTGTCCAAGACGATACTGAAGACAAAGCAGAAGAGCAAGCGGAAGAACAGACGCCGCCACCACATACATAGAACACGGGGGGGGGGGTCGTCCAATCACCCCAAGAGGCATATGCTTATGTGAAGCATTCTTGGATTGGAAAAGGAAAAGGGAAAAGGAAAGGGAATGCGTTAATTGTATACTTTTAATTTAGGTGTCAAAGATGTCCAATTCTCTTAATGGATTCATTTTGTTACTGAAGTGTTCTTCATTCATATTTATAGTATGATCTAAGTACTGAATTTCTTCTATATAAACAGTAATGACACTTATCCCCACGTCAGTAACAATAACAACAATTTTATCCAATATTTGTGCGAGTACGAGTTTTTGGAACCCGCGCTATCCGGCAGGACGGGTTTTTGGACCCGATTTACTTATTATTTTTTTAATTTAATAATAGTTTTATTTTAATTTTTTTATAAGACGGGTTTTGGGAACCCACCCCCTTCTTTTTAAAGGAGAGGGCGGGTTCCCAAAACCCGCCCCCCCAAAGAGAACCCGCCCCCCTAAAAGGGAACCCATCCCCTCCTTTAAAAAGGAGGGGGTGGATTCCCAGAACTCGCCCTCTCTGGAGGGGGAGGTTGGGCGGGTTCTAGGAACCCGCCCTCCCCATGGAAGGGGGGAGGGTGGGTTCCTAGAACCCGCCTTCCATGGCAGCGGGGTCGGGTGGGATGGGATTGGGTGGGTGGGATGGGTTGGGATGGGGCTTGGGGTGTATGCAGGATTGGTTCTGAGAACCCGCCCTTAACTTTTTAAATAATAATGACGAGTTGCAGGAACCCGTCTTCTACCTGTACCTTCTCAAAACCGTCTTATTCTCATAATTATAATTTAAATTATCTTTTTTTACTAATTTTAATATCTAACCACCCTATTTCGAAAAAAACCCAATTCTTTTTTATTGAGAAAAACACATTTACACTTGAGGTGAAGTACAATATTGGTATGTTTATACCACACTACTACAAAGAAGGGTTGCCCCTACGGATTTATCCGTAGAGGCAACCCACTGCCCCTACGGTTATATACGTAGGGGCGAAAAAAGACCCCGTAGGTGCAAAGGCCGCAGGTGCAAGTTGAGGCCCTGAACTTGCCCCTACGGGCAAATTTATGCCCCTACGGATGTATCAGTAGGTGCTATAGCCCCTACGGAGTACCCCGTAGGGGTAATAAAATCATATATGTAATTTTTTTTTGAATATATTGTATATACCTACGGATATACCCGTAGGTCCTTTTTAGACCCCTACGGATACATCCGTAGGGGATATAAAGTAGCCCCTACGGATTGACCCGTAGGGGCCACTCCCAACACACTGCACTGAGATCGGGAGGAAAAATATCAGGAAACCTGATATTTTGCCCCTACGGATAAATTCGTAGGGGATAAACAGTGGCCCATACGGACAAATCCGTAGGGGCACCCCCAACACCCTGCACTGATATCAGGTGGGAAAATATCAGGTTTCCTGATAGTTTGCCCCTACGGACAACTCCGTAGGGGCAACATATATACCTACGGCTTAATCCGTAGGTACATATTGTCTGTATTTTTTTTTTAAAAATGGGCTGCTAGATTTTTTTCCGCCCTGTGCACAATACTATATACATCAATCAAATCATATATTGCAGTATTCATAATCACATCTCACGCATATATATAATATACAAAAGAAACCCAAAAACTGAATATGATATAAATACAAACCAATATCAATATCGTTTCAAAATGTAGTACAATGTGATATAAATAAATACATGTTTCAAAAAATAAGAACCAAAAAGCTACCCTAGTTCGGTCCCGCTCCACCTCCGAATAACGTTAAAATAACGCGCGCCTGCTCCTCGGTAAATACACTCTCCAATGCTACATATAAGGGAGTTTGAGCGGCATGTGGAGCTGGCGTTGTGGTCTGCGCAGCCGCCGTCGAGGTAGTCGCTTGCGGAGCCGCGGCTGCGGGAGTCTGAGTGGGCGGTGGAGCTATAGGAGCTGTCTGCGGAACCGCAGCCGATGTAGTAGCTTGCGGAGCCGCAGCCGAAGGAGATGCATGTGGAGGCTCGGCCGATCTACCCTGTCGCGTCTGGACATAACGTGTGTAAGAAGCGTGTAAGAACTGTGTATTATTCGAATTCGTTTCATTATTAAGTTATTTCGAAACCCTGTTTGGATATCTAGTTTGGAAATGCGTTGTTTATTTTAATTACATATGTATGTATGATTAATCAAACTTAAGTCTAAAACCAAATAAGCTCAAGCTACGTACTAATTATGGATATGTTGATATGTATATAATATGAAATGATATTTTACTATAAAGTAGTATACATACCAGCATCTCCTTCAACTCCTGAACGGTGGCCCTCAAGCTATCCAGTTCCTGATGGACATGCCGGTCACTGGAGACGGAGGAAGTAACCGCCGGGGTGGAGTCCAACCTCATATGGGCCCTGCTAGGGCCCAATCCCCGGCCTCTCTCCCAACCTCCGTGGTGCCCTCCGTGTGCGGCGTCCAGAACTGGGGTCAGCAGCCTCGGATCGTTCTGTCCGGTAAAATCGATCCCCGAGGCCTGGGCCTGCTCAACCACCCGCTCCTACACCCACATTAAGCAGTAAAGTATAAGTATAAAATTTTAACTTGAACCTTCCAAAACTAAAATTTCAAATTTGGGTAGAAAAAATATTAACACTTACGCAGTACTCCTGGGTAGCGACGTCGGGACATCGAAGCTCACCCGTGGCGGGATCTGTCGAGGTGCCGTGGACGGCAAGATATGCGGACAGCACGCTCGGTGTACCACCTGACGCCACGGTCCGAGATGTCTGCAATATTAGAAAGTAACTCTTAATATTAGAAATATTAGAGAATAACTCTTAATATTGCAGAATATTAGAGAATAACTCTTAATTTACCGATAACTCCATGGCTCGAGTAATGTTCCTCGTGCCACCTGTGTAAGTGGGGCGACCCCTCTTCGCCGACTTCCTGTTCTCCATATTCTGAGCGGCCTGTTTCTGCACAACGCATTAACATTTAGTTTTCTAATTAAGAAACACAAAGAAATAAATTATATCATAAATAATGAATTAAATTTAAAATACATACTTGTTTGCGTTCGGAGTCGAAATAAGCGCACAATAGAGGCCATGTCTCTACGTCGACTCTCGCAAACGCCGGAGTAGATAGGAGGGCCGCTCTCTCTGCCTCGGGGGTCGCTATCCACAGGGAGTAGCAGTCGGCCTTCAGCTCATTCCTGTTGTATCGGACCTTGGCCTGCATGTTCTTCATCAGGCCATTGTACAGAGCATGAAGGTCGAGCACCCTCCCCGAGTGATCAGGGTCGGCTACAGGCTGAAAATCGTAATCCAACTGAAAATACAAAAAAAAACATTGTTATTAGATTGCAAGTGTTAATAATAAATATATTGGATAGATCAAATGAAAATATATATTAATACATACCCGAGCCTGATTAAAGAAGAGGGCGAATGAGCGCTGGTGCTGCTCGCCCCACTCAACGTGAAGTGGATAGTTCTTCACGATCCGGCTCTCGTCTCCCAAATACCGGCCGAACCTCTCGGCATGAGGACCGGTATAGCGATAGTCAAGGGTAAAAAATAGGGGGAATGCTGCCTCCCCCCTAGCTCTATCAGGCCTCAGCCTATGGGACTGATTCGGGCCTCGAGTCCCCCTATGGGGATGGAGAGGCCCTGCGTCTGCACGAAATATCAAGACAATCAATAATAAGACAAAGTTGTATTAAGAAATCAAGGTTAAACAAAAATTCAAGTGTGATATATACCTCCGGTGATTAGCGCACGAGCCTGGGCCCGAGCAGCAGCACGAGCGGGACGATAGTTCCTCCGGTGAGGAACAACCGGGGTCCCGGACCCAGACGCATCCCCTCCAACTATAAAATAAACATCGACGCTAAATCTCCATGAAGTTCATATTTATTCTATATAGCATATGTAAAATAAATAAATATTTTAAATTTATTCATACTAACCTGCAGACGATGCGGAGGGTACGGAAGTGGCAGGAGTGGCCCCTGTGGAAGGTGTGGACGCACCACCTATAATTAGACAATTAAAAATAGATTTTATAAGTAATTGCAAAAAGAATGTGTAGATCAATAATATAACGTTCTAAATCAATATGCATGAACTATAGGACATATAAACATACCCGCAGGTGCGGTGGTGTCACCACCTACAGCTAGACAATAATAAAAATTGCTAAGTAAGAGCAAAAGGAATGTGTATATTTATGATATAGCATTCTAAATCAATATACATACACTATATGATATATAAACATACCTGGAGGAGCGGGGGTGGCCTCTGTCCCAGATGTGGACGCATCACCAACAACTAGACAATCAAACATTGACAATATAAGTAATTTTGACATAAACAGGCATGAATATCTGTAATATTAAATTGAAAATGGATATGCGTGCAGTATACCTGGATGTGTGGCAAAATCCACACGGAAGGAGGCATCCGAAGGGGTCTCCGATCTGGGTGCAAGACCGGCCCTCTGAAGCTCCCTACGGAGCTCTCCGGGCGGCAGAACCGCTCTGCCTCTGCCTCTGCCGCGGCTGGAGCTCCTGCCGCCCCTCGCTGCTCCCGACATCGTCATCAAATCTAGATAAACGGTTCGTGGATGCATTAGACAATCATTAAAAGTATTGACTATATATGATCTAGAGCGTAAAATGTGAAGTAATAATATAACATTACTGATAACCTTTTTCGTTTCGTGGGCGCATCATACATATCTACTTGGATTTCATCGTCGATGTCATTTCTAACCCACGTAACTTCATGATCGGTCGAAGACAACCCGTCCTTCGAAACAGACGGTCGGAGCACTTTAAGCCTTCTTTCTTCTTCGTCCTCATCGCTGTCCTCGTATTCTGGGACATCGTAGACATCTCTAGGTTTCCATCGGCATACAACACTCCACCCCGGATGCTTCAAACACTGTGAGTAGTATACTTGGAACGCTTGGTTCGGAAAGATAAACGGATCGTCCTGACCGTAAAATCGAAGTGTGTTCACACTGGTCAATCCATATTCATCTTTCCAAGTCCCAAGACTGCTTCTCCACCTGTCTGTATTGGTTCGCGGATCGTACCAAGTACAGTGGAATATATAAAAGGGTTCTGATCGTCCGGGATAGTGGATGCCGAGTATACAATTTAAGTACCCATAGTAAATCACACCGTCCGATCCTACCGTCGCAATCCCACTATTCTGAGTGATTCTAGATGTTTCTATGTCCTTAACTTCGAATTTGTATCCAAGGACACCAAATCCTTTGTAATATGCAACCTCCATACTAGGAAATTGAGCTAAACATCTTGAATCACTCTCAAATGATGCAGACAAGTTCGGATCGTGGATCTAACAAAATAAATTTTACGATAAATACATAACGATACAAGTTTAGATTAAAACTGATAGCAATAAAATGTAATTCGAATAACTTACATGCTCTGTGACCCAATCACAAAAATTATCCTGAAGGTATTTTTCCAAACGCTCTTCGTTCCAATCAGGATGCCCCTCACGTACCTCGTTAAAATGAGTTCTGTTTTCGACAAATAATTGTGACATTAATATTATGTCATTTCATACACACACAAACACAGATATAACAATTAATCCAAAAGAACTTACTCTCTAATTTGTTCAAGACATACGCAATTAAGCAAGATAAACCGGTATATCTTGTTGATAAACATAGTGTCTACTCTCTTATACTCGGCTTTACCATATGGCCCGTCTTGAATTCTTCGTGGTCGGTTAAGCCTTGTCTCAATGTTCTCGTCCAGATAGCGGGAACAAAATGTGGTTGCTTCATCAAGAAGATAACCTTGTATGATAGAACCCTCTGGTCGATTTTTATTGCGTATATACTTCTTAAGAGTGTAAAGGTACCTAATGAGAATATGTTGAATAAATAAACACGGGCATACATGACAAAAATAAATTTATAAATTGCGCGAAACGAAAAATTTAACGTACCTCTCGACGGGATACATCCATCGATATTGTACCGGTCCGGCTAATTTCGCCTCAGTTGCAAGATGAACCGTCAAGTGTATTATGATATCGAAGAATGACGGTGGGAAAATACGCTCAAACTTGCAAAGTATCAACGCAATAGAATTTTCTAGTTTATCCAGCGTCGCAACCTCCAACGTTTTAGCACACAACTCCCTGAAAAAACAACATAGGTCGTTGATTACTAGACCAACCGAGTCGGGGAGATAAGTCCTGAGGGCTAATGGAAGAAGGTGCTCCACGATAACATGGTGGTCATGACTTTTCAGCCCATCGATCTTGCCCTTCACAATTTTTATTTTCTTGCTGAATGATCCTGAGAAACCTGTGGGGACTTTCAAATCATGCAACACCTGCAGGAATCTTTTCTTCTCCGGTTGTGACATATGATAAGCGGCATTGGGAAGTACAAACTTGCCCGGTTTACCCGCTACCGGTTTAGGGTGCAGTTCACTTCTTATTCCCCACTCTTGTAGATCCATCCGGGCATTCATGTTGTCTTTCGATTTCCCGTCTTTACACAGAAGCAAGTTAAGTATGTGCTCTGATACTCCCTTCTCTATATGCATGACGTCCAGACAATGACGCACTGAATTTGTAGACCAGTACGGAAGCTCGAAGAAAATGCTTAACTTGTTCCAATATTGTGGTTTGACCTGTCTCGTCGGATCCATCCCGAAGGTCACGTTATTGTAACCATCCCATTTAGCAGTCATGTCCTCTCCAGACAATGGGGATGGAGGCCCAAGAAGCTCCTGATGACCATCAAAGTGAACCGTGTCTAACCTATAGGGGTGGTCTGGAGGCAGAAAACGTCGATGGCCGCAATAACAAACCTTCCTGCTAAAATTAAAAAATTTTGATGTTGTGTGTTCATGGCAATGAGGACATGCTTTGTGACCATGTACGGACCAACCTGAAAGCATTCCATACGCAGGAAAGTCATTAATTGTCCACATTAAAGCCGCACGCAGTATGAAGGTTGTATTTGTGTTTGAATCATATGTCTCTACACCATCAATGAACAAAGTTTTCAGCTCCTCAATCAGAGGTCGGAGATAGACGTCGATATTGTTCCCCGGTGAGTTTGGTCCGTCAATAAGAAGAGGCATCATAAAGTATGATTGGTCCATAGCCAACCAAGGAGACAGATTATAAATTATCATTACAACGGGCCATGTACTGTGACTTCCAGCCATATAGTTGAATGGGCAGAAGCCATCGGCAGCCAGTCCGAGCCGGACATTACGAGGATCGCTACTGAATATTGCGTGCCTCCTATCGAAATCCTTCCATGCCGGTGAATCTCTTGGATGGCTCATTTTTCCATTTTCGCTTGGAGGAGCACGGTGATGCCAAATCATTGCCTCGGCTGTTTTCTTGCACCTGAATAGCCTCTGTAGCCTCTGTGTTATGGGAAAATATCGTGCTATCTTCACAGGTATATCAGGCTTCTTATCAGAATCTTTCGGCTTATACCTGGTCTCTCCGCATGTTGGACACTCTTTCAAATCTAAATTCTCTTTCCGGTACAACACGCAATTTTTAGGACATGCTTGAATCTTCTCGCACTTTAGACCCAAATCAGACATCATTTTCTGGGCTTCGTACCAGCTTTCGGGCACATTATTTCCCGGAGGCATAGAATCTTTCAAGAACGAAAGAAGCATTGTGAATGACTTGTTGCTCCATCCATTTAGGCACTTAATTTGGAAAAGTTGGACGAACCATGAGAGGGTGGAATACTTCGCATTCTCATAAATTGGTTTCCTAGCATCATTCATGAAATTTTCATATTTATCCGCACGCGGTCCTTGACCGGAAGGAATGTCATCTTCGGTACGAATAGATTCACCTAGGGCAGCCTCTACCATATCCTCCATTTCTTCTGATGGAAATAAATTTCCGTATCCTGCCGTATTACCGAATTCTTCTTCTTCTCCTGCCGCATTATCGTGTTCTCCTTCTTCTACCGCAGTACTGCATTCTTCTCCTTCCCCGTAATATTTCCAAGTTGAATAAAGTCTAGTAAACCCATGTTTTACAATATGAAGCTCTGCCAATTCTACCTTCTGCCAGTACTTATTGCCACATCTATCGCACGGACAGAGAATCTTCTCTATTATGATCTTATTATGTGCTCGTGCAAATTCAAGGAAAGCAGCAACTCCTGCGACAAACTTAGGTTGCATACGTTGTTTCCAATCCACATACATCCAGTCCTTAACTCTGACGTACTCATGGGCCATGTTAGACTGAATAACATATAAATTGTAGGTTATGCTGACTATATTGAGAAATATAAGAACGTGATAGTTACTGACAAAGGAGAAAATCCATGTATATGCTTTGTGTGTGCGTTTGTCGTTGAAAAGAATAAATTATCGCACGTTATGTTGACCGATAGACGGGGACTAAGTGGCGCTTTTAGTTTCATATATGGGTATCGATGGGAATATGAAGGTTTCATATTATCATATATTGGTTTTAACCCGAACATCTCGAATCGCTCTCTGATTATGCGTTTGTATGTATGTGTTCCGGCTGTCAGGGGTAGGCTTCTATCCCATTAAGAATGTATAGAGCGAACGCCCATCACTTGTGCTTTCAACCGTTTCGAGTAAATTTCGGCAGCACCTCCTCGCTGTTCTCCGAGTACACTGTAATAGAATAGATAATCATTTCAAAGCTGTGAAACAACGTTGAAATGAACATCTAATCTATCTTTGTACACGGAGAACCAGCGGAAAGATACCGACGAAATATCTCGAAACGGATGAAAACACAAGTGAATGAAGGCGTTTGCTTTATACATTCTTAACTTGTCCACACGGGACAAATCTATGGGTTACCATACGATTGAATTTTCTCGTCGCGTAGACTATACGACGGTTGTTAGTATCGAGCTATACTGTCCGATATTTAACAACCTTCGTATAGTTCTAGGTCACGACGAGCATCGCACGTATGTTAACCGATAGACGGGGACTAAGTGGCGCTTTTAGTTTCATATATGGGTATCGATGTGAATATGAAGGTTTCATATTATCATCGAGTATCATATATTGGTTTTAACCCGAACATCTCGAATCGCTCTCTAATTATGCGTTTGTATGTATGTGTTCCGGCTGTCGGGGGTAGGCTTCTATCCCATTAAGAATGTATAGAGCGAACGCCCATCACTTGTGCTTTCAACCGTTTCGAGTAAATTTCGGCAGCACCTCCCCGCTGTTCTCCGAGTACACTGTAATAGAATAGATAATCATTTCAAAGCTGTGAAACAACGTTGAAATGAACATCTAATCTATCTTTGTACACGGAGAACCAGCGGAAAGATACCGACGAAATATCTCGAAACGGATGAAAACACAAGTGAATGAAGGCGTTTGCTTTATACATTCTTAACTTGTCCACACGGGACAAATCTATGGGTTACCATACGATTGAATTTTCTCGTCGCGTAGACTATACGACGGTTGTTAGTATCGAGCTATACTGTCCGATATTTAACAACCTTCGTATAGTTCTAGGTCACGACGAGCATCGCACGTATGTTAACCGATAGACGGGGACTAAGTGGCGCTTTTAGTTTCATATATGGGTATCGATGGGAATATGAAGGTTTCATATTATCATCGAGTATCATATATTGGTTTTAACCCGAACATCTCGAATCGCTCTCTAATTATGCGTTTGTATGTATGTGTTCCGGCTGTCGGGGGTAGGCTTCTATCCCATTAAGAATGTATAGAGCGAACGTCCATCACTTGTGCTTTCAACCGTTTCGAGTAAATTTCGGCAGCACCTCCCCGCTGTTCTCCGAGTACACTGTAATAGAATAGATAATCATTTCAAAGCTGTGAAACAACGTTGAAATGAACATCTAATCTATCTTTGTACACGGAGAACCAGCGGAAAGATACCGACGAAATATCTCGAAACAGATGAAAACACAAGTGAATGAAGGCGTTTGCTTTATACATTCTTAACTTGTCCACACGGGACAAATCTATGGGTTACCATACGATTGAATTTTCTCGTCGCTTAGACTATACAACGGTTGTTAATATCGAGCTATACCGTCCGATACTTAACAACCTTCGTATAGTTCTATGTCACGACGAATATCGAACGTATGTTAACCGATAGACGGGGACTAAGTGGCGCTTTGAGTTTCATATATGCGTATCGATGAGAATATGAAAGTTTCATATTATCATCGAATATCATATATTGGTTATAACTTGAAAAACGTGCCGTTGAAACAAATTATTGTTCTCCACCTTGCACTCTCTTAACAATGGTACATGCATTAAACATGTAGAGCTATCTATAACAACTCTAAAGTTTCACCTGTTGGGTTCAACAAAAAGGTTTTTGATATAACAAACACAATCTTCCTCAATTTTTCCCTTGAATCGATGTGAAATTAATAGTGTCCATATGACACAATGGATATATTTTCTACACAAAAGGAAAAAGGCAAACAATAGTAAAGCAATTGTAATTCTATCAAGTATCCATACTGAAAAAGAATAAATAGCAAACTAAAAATTAATCACTAATGAAAAACAAACAAAAGTGCTTATTATTATACTTCAGAGGTTATAAGTGCTTGATCCCCATAGTACATAGGCTGTATCCGCAATTAACCCTTTTCTATATACTTGAGTGTATAGAATTTCTAAAAGTTACACACGGTTTTTCTAAATCCAATTCTTTCCTTTCACTACAAAACCCTTTATATTTTCTAATAGGTACCAAGAACTTTCAAAGTTTTTGGATATGCACAAAAAGAAAGTATCGCCAATAAGATTGACATAACCCAAATGACTTTGACCCATTACATATAAATGTCATGGTCTTTCAATATTTATCAAACAAATACCATAGACTTTGTTTGTTACAAATAAATACCATGAAGTTTTAACGTTTCACATAATTTTCATAGATTTTGTTGTTTACAAATACATACCATTGACCTCCAACGTTTTCCAGATAAATACCATGAATTTTGTTGTTTACAAATAAATACATGAACTTTCAGCGTTTTTTAGATAAATCCCATAGACTTTCATGGACCATTTTCTCATATAAAAATCATGGACTGTGTTATTCACAAATAAACAGTATCGACTTTCACTATTTTCCAGATCAATCCCCTAAAATTTCACCTTTTTAAGCCTAACCCAGCCCCAGCCGAACCCCAACCCAACACCAAACCCTAACCCGGCTTAACCCTAACCCTAACCCAGCCCCAGCCGAACCCCAACCCAACACCAAACCCTAACCCCAACCCAGCCCCAGCCGAACCCCAACCCCAACACCAAACCCCAACCGAACCCTAACCCTAACCCCAACACCAGTCGAACCCCAACCGATCGAACCCGTACCCTAACCCTAATCCTAACCCTAACCCCAACCGATACCTAACCCTAACCCTCATCGCTATCCTAACATCATTAAAATAATGTTTAACTAACCTGTAGGCTAGGCGGTGGAGGAGACGACGGAGACGCAATCGGTGACGACGAGGGCGGTGGCGACGACGAGATCACTGCATGCGGTGTCGACGACGATTCGGCCGGCGGTGGCGACGACGAGATCACTGCAGGCGGTGGCGACGACGATTCGGTCGGCGCTGGCGATGACGAGAACGGCGATCGGCGGGAACGTCAAGGTTTGGGGATTTGGGTTTCGCGCGCAACGATAAAGGGAATAAGAAATAATCAGCGTAGGGATCGATCACTTAAATCGCTATTTAGATGCCTCTACGGATATGCCCGTAGGTGCTTGGTTTGCGCCACCGTAGGGGCAAAAAACACTTTAAGATTTAATAAATTTTAAATAAATATTGAACGACCGTAGGGGCAACCACTTTGACCTACGTATTAATCCGTAGGGCCAAACTTTTATTGTCCCTACGGATGATATTATCCGTAGGGGCAACCCCTTATTTTACTAGTGCCATAAATATATTATATATGTCCAATTATCTCAACATTTGTTTATATTATTAGTCTTTTTATCTTTAAAATGCCAGAGAGGGCACACGCTCCCTCTCGCCTCTTATTGGGTCCGTGCCTACATATAGGGATGTAGACTGATTGGATACAGAGCAGATATAGATGTTTCCAAATCTGTATTCAGCATTTTGTAGACATAGTCCAATATGGATATAAATAGTTATTGGAATTGAAAATTATTATACATATATTGATATAAATCGAATACGGCCATAGCAAAATTTTACCAGTTAAAGTCAAATGTTACTATTTTGATATATCTAATACCGATAAAATTTGGCTACAGATGCAGAGTCCGTTCGGATTATTCGAATCGGTTTACATCTACGGTTACATGTGTACACGTAGTTTCCCAAATTAATATGAATCATTTAAATAAATCAAATATACAGTATGCCTGTATAGTTCTTCTATATATGTTCTACGCTCTTGACTGAGTATCTTTTCTAAGGGCCTATACATGTGTGTTTTCCGCATATGAATATTTTATTACCTCGTCGAATTTAGTGCCAACAACTTATTCGTACCCAGCGGTGTGCTCGCCTTAAAATAGCATAAAATTAAATGTTCTCCTGCATCACCAAATTAGTCAGGGGGCATTCCGGTAATTCCATCCCACGAGCCCAATGATTCGAAGTTTCTAGTACTGTGCAGTGGCACATCCGTAGTTATCTTAATTCTCTAGGGGCATTCCAGTCACTTCGACCACTATAAATAGTGCAGTTAGCTCGGGGGAGATGTCTCGCGTCTCCATTTTCCCATTATTTTATTTACCTTTTCCTTTCTCATCTTCGGCTCCGAGATCTAGGAGGAGAAGAAAAAACATTTTTAATTTTTTCTTATAAATAAAGTAGAAAAGTGAGCAATTAAGTTCGATCTCTCCATTGACAATTTTGTGGTTTCATCCTTTGGTAACGGTGAAGAAGCAGTGGAGAATTAAGCGCGAGTTGATTAGGATCTGATTCGATCTTCATTTTCTAATGTACGGATCTCCACCTGCGAAAGCGCATCAAATGAGCTCAGGCCTCGTCCGTTACCGATCTGCTCCGAGCTCGCTGCATGGCGAAGCATGTGAGGATTTCATGCCAATTCCTCCATCCAGCCCCGACACCGAGTCGATGTTTGCCAGATTCTTGACGCCGGAGCTTAAGAATCTCCCGCCGACCTCCTCCGCCTCCGGTGGTGGATTTCCTCCTCAGCCACCACCGGCGCCGCCAATATCGGCAGCAGAGGAGAACCTAAGGTTCGCCTCTGCTGCTGCGATGATGTATCAGCATCAGAATCAGAATCAGAATCAGATGACGCCATCATCGTCGACCATGGCGATGGATCACGATCCGATTCAGCTCAAGAACGCGTCGAGCTGCTCGAATCTCACAAGGCAAAGCAGTTCCCCTGCTGGCTTCTTCTCTAATCTGCAGGTCGATACTGGTAATTTAATTTTCTGTTTTGAGCTCAATTTTGCGGTTTTGGTTAAAATGGAGAGAAAAATTGATACATCTGATTTTTTCCGTCTTTATTTTGAAGGTTATGGATTTATGAGAGAGATCGTTGGAAACAACACCAGATTGAAGAGCCAGCTGAGCTATTCGTCGAGTCAGCCGTCGTTAATGTCTCAGAATGAATCATATCAGATTAATTCATGGGAAGAATCTCCGATTTTATCGGAAAATAACTTCTCTTCGGGTCTCAAGAGACCTAGAGAGAATCAAACAGAGCAGAGCCCGGTACTATAATTAGCTGCTTTGGTCATTGTTTTGATGCTTCCATGTTTTTCAACCGACTATTTTAGATTGTTGGTATCATGTTTTTAGCAGAATGGACAAGTTAGGAATGGATTGAGCCATCAGTTTAGCTTGCCCAAAACTTCGTCGGAAATCGCTGCGATCGAGAAATTCTTGCTGTTTCAGGATTCAGTGCCTTGCAAGATTAGGGCTAAAAGAGGGTTTGCTACACATCCAAGAAGCATAGCTGAAAGGGTAATTTTTCCATGCCATCATTTTCATTTTGGATTGTTGTAAAATGTTCCTTCGACCGTACAGAAACGGCGGTTGAGGGTCACACGCTCCTTGCAGGTCCAAATCTCGGACCGAAACCGAATCCTCCGATTTTGTATTCCATGTTTTAATTCTTAATAATTCGATCTGGGTTGCTTAAATATTATCTTAATCTGGCTTTCTGTGGACAGCAACTCCAAGATTATAACGAGAGTTGAGAGAGATTATTTTATATTCTGACGGTAAGAATGAAAGATTAATAATTTTCTTTGTGGAATGAATTATTGTGGGTTTAGGTGAGGAGAACAAGGATCAGTGAAAGGATGAGGAAGCTACAGGAGCTTGTCCCCAATATGGATAAGGTACTTAAAAGCAATGCTAGCCACAGTTTATTTACCAATCGTTTTCTTTCTCCTTTGGATCTTTCAAAAGCAATGGGGTCAAGCTAAATCAGTGCTAAATCTTTTGAAAGATTCATGGAAAAGTTACCGGTTTTTAATATGACCGACTGTCAATATGGCGTCTAACATTTAGTTCATGGAAATGCATACATTCCAAGATGATTCTAGGATGGGAATACTTGCCCATGGACGCTGTGATTAATATAAGTATGATTGACAAACTAAATCAAATATCATGTGTACAATTTTCTACAACGAGCCCAGCATGCATACCTTCAACTTGCTACCGACTTCTTAACCATGAAAACTACATACACCACGGAAGGGGTTTGCCCTAGTTCATAGGACAAAGAAACCTAGCCTATGGCCGATAATTTTAGGGGTGACCGGTGAAAATTTTTCTTTATCCTTTTCTTTTTTCTCTCATTTTTCTTGAAGGACAAGAGAGAGGTCTAGAGTGAAGTGGATTGAGAGTGATGTTTTCCTTTTAAGTTAATGAAAAATTCTAAGCATGAGAATTCCACACACACGAAGAATGGGCTTGCCCTCACTTCTAGGGCAGGAAAAGGTAGTCCGTAGCTGATCCAATTCAAGCATGACTAGCAAAACAAAAGTAGCAAAATTGTATTAAAAAAAATCTTAATTTTCATGTATTTAATCATAGCTTACAAAATTAAAATAACCAACTCTAAAAAAAATTAAAATAGTATCAAAATATATGACTTCTACTATTTGTGGATTCAGCAAACCAACACTGCCGACATGTTAGACTTAGCTGTCGACTACATCAAGGATATGCAAAGCCAGGTCAAGGTATGAAAGGAACAATACGTTTGCTTTGATTACTCAAATAGATAGCAAGTTGATTGTTGCCCGTTATTTTTCTGCAGAATTTATCGAACAGTCGAGCCAAGTGCACTTGCTCTTGCAGTAAGCAAAAGCCATATACCAACCCGACGGTGTGAATGAACCTGCTAGCTAGTGATCTATATAGGGAGAAAATTGTGCACGAAAGTTGTGTAGAATATAGAGATGAGGGGCTTCTCTTTAAGAGATATTCATCAAGAGAATTGCATTAGCTTATGTCGTTAGCTAGGATGTGATTATGCCTGGAATGAGGTTGTATTTGTATAATTCTACTTGTTTAATTAATTATTATATTAGTGTTCTTGAAGCAAAGTTATAAAATGGAAAAGGGCGTTGCTTGTAATTTTGGTAGAAGACAAGGGAGAAAATGAATTAAGGTGGGTGAAGGGGGTGGCAAGGGACATCCTCGTTTTGTTGCCACAAAAAGGCGAGTATTTACGAAATGTCAATGGTGCCCCTTTTAAGGAACCAATCCTCTTTCTAGATATCATGTCGAGGGATGCTTGGATTTGGAGAAGATTTGGCTGGATTTAGTACTTTAGTACTTTAAACTAATGTTTTAAAATAAGGTTAACTTTCATAAACAATCGACTCCATGAGTTACCGAACTTTAAAAGTGCTATGAACCCTCTGAAGGGTATTTTCTTCAAAAAAAAGGTTGAAGGGTATTATGACATATTCAGATTACATTGGGGTCATTTAGTATACATTGCAAGGGAACTGTTTGGTTGCTTGACTGTAGAATAGAAAATGAATTCACAAAATCTTAAAATTGTAAAACCATGGATTAACTTTTATCATCTCCATATAAAATAAAATTGGATTATTTCATTATGAAAGGGATATTTCAAATAAGGAAAATTATTCGGTGTGTCGGCTATATATGTTCGGATATGAGAGAGAGAAATATAAAAATATGGACCATACCAATCTGCCTGAGGATACTCGAAATTCTTTATATCTTTCTTTCTTCTGCACGAATGTAATACAGACGGCGCGCCGAATAATTTCTCCTCCACAAGTGATTCTAAACTACTCTTCTTTTTATATTGGTTTTTTTTTACTTAAAACCCTTCCAAAACTTTGAAAAAAAAAGCCCTAAAACTTGATAATGACTAAAAAACCCCAAAAACTTGATAATTACTTATTAACCCAAAAAAAATCTTTGAAATTGTTCTCAACCTCCAAACTAGCCATTTTTCCTCACTCCGTTAGCCAGTTAACAGAGAAGCTCGGAATAGAGTTATTAAAACCACTCAAACTGCTCATCTTCACTCTTCATAATCTAAAACTCTTAATTATAGCCCCAATTCAAGTTAAGCCTCTCACCGGCCATTTTTTCTCACTCCGTTAGCCAGTTAACAGGGAAACTTGGAATAGGGTTATTAAAACCATCCAAACCGCTCGTCTTCACTCTTCTTAATCTAAAATTCTCAATTATAGTCCCATTCAAATTAGGGTTTAGAAATTTCTCTTCAAATCCTTTGACAATGGAATATGGATCTTTTTTTTTCAATGTACCTTCTCCAGCGATTAAGTAGTGGAATGTGAATACATGCTTAATTGCAAGTTTCGTGTAAGTGGAAAATTGAAAACGAATGGAGGAAAGTTCTTCGATTACTCTAGGTATAAAGGTTCTGATGATGCTCAGAAGTGGTATTTCCCCAGATCATGACACGCGGTGGCGTGTCCCAAAGCCTACGAAAAAGGATCAAGAACGGTACATTGAAAAGATGCCCAGGGCCCTCGCTCGAGTATGTTCCCGACCTTCGGTGGCCCTCTAGACCACCCCTACGATCACCTTACAAACGAACACCGGCTTGCCTCGGAGCCCTCCCGCACGCTGAGTTCCCCCAGCCCTCCAGCTCGCCTCCGAGCTATCGCATATCCAAGATGCCTCGGCCTCCCGGTAGTTCCCGAGCCTCCCGCCGAGCTTAGCTTCCTTGGTCTCTCCGACCGACCTATAGCACTGATCACAGGCGCTTTCGCCACGGCTCCGCGAATCTCGCCAGGCGCGAAATATCCGCCGTCCATGATCCCACGTTCCACGCCATCACGATCCCCCATTGACGAGCATGTCTCGTCATTAATGCGGGATCCCGCCTATCACACGGGCGTGACGCCATGGGCGTAACGGCTGGCGTAAATCTCGCGCGCCGCCTTTCCATTGCTGTCGCTATATAAACCCCTCTCTCAGACGATTCAGGTAAGCCATTTTTTACTCCAATAGGCCGTTACTCTGCCAAAATACCCCGTCTAACTTGATCGTCGGAGGGTCCTCGGTGGCACAACCATCCCGGGACTTTTTTGCAGGTAGCTCGGCTTCAACCACACAAAACCCATTGAGATCCACACGCTCTAGGAGTCAACCCTCCAACTCAATCCTAGCTGTCCATCAGCGCTCGCAGTAGATCAGCAGAAGATAACATCTGAAGGAGATCTAGAGATCCATCACGTCTGTAGGAATTTAGTTTCACTCAACCAAAAGTTCACCTTCCAATCGCGACTGCATGGCAAGCGGTCACCGCGATGATCCAAGCACCATCCGTCGGCCTCCCCACAGCGGAGACGAGGGAGAATCGCCTCCTCCGCCGAACGCCATTCACGCCCTATCTGCTCGGATAGATCGACTCACGTCCGTCGTGGATGCGCTCGTCCGTGTCCAAGCGGCCGGGCAAGCCTTCCAGGTCACCGCTCTCCCTCCGCGGGATCGGGACCCCTACAGAGTGAGAGAAGACTCCCCGCGTTAGCACAACCGATCACCGCCTTGCTGTCTCCGGTGGCCGCAAATCCCCCGGGCCGACATATTCAATGACCCGATGGACGCCGCACAGTTTAACTCCGAGGTCTTACGCCAGAGCGCCTCGCCTCGAGCCCCATCGCGCCCTGTCCCTCCCGAGGAGGTGTCGGTCAGCTCGCCTGTGCCCAGGCATGACCGTCACCCTCTTCCTCGATGGGGTCGCGTGCACGGGACTCGCCACGGTAGCTCGAAAACGACTTCGCCTGGAGACCTGAGTAACGTCATCGAATGGAATCGAGGCCGTGGCCAGGCAGAGGTCTCCGGCAGCAGAGGCCAAAAATCAGAGTATGTCGACTCATCGGGATACTATGGCCGACTCGACGCCCTCGAAAAGAAGATCGAAGGTATGCATCGGGAAGGTCGTCATTCGAGCGACGGGGCTAAATACGCCGCCGACTCGCTCACGAAGCCCTTCACCGAAGAGCTACTCGCCGTCCATATCTTCTTCCGGAACAAGCCCCAGAAGGTCTCACTCTTCGACGAGAAGTCCGACCCGAAGGACCATTTGGACGCGTTCACAGCCGGGATGAGTTTCCAGGACTGTTCCGACGCCGCCCAATGATGCGCTTTCCCGGCCACTCTCATCCGCTCCGGATGAGACTGGTTCCGAGGACTCGCGCCACGCTCAATCTCAACATTCGATGAGCTGGCCACCCAATTCCTCGGCCACTTCGTCGGGAATAGACGGCAGAAGCGGACCGTTGACCATCTCTTCACCATAAAAAGAGGGAACAAAGAATCCTTCAATGGATACGTCACCCGCTTCTACAACGCCCTCCTTGAGGTCCCATAACATCGAGACGAGATGGTCATTACGGCCCTTAGGTCAGGTCTTAGGCACAAGGAGTGGCTACACTCTTTTGCATCAGCGCAACCTAAGACCATGGCCGAGGTAAAAGTTTAGACCGAACGTGAGATCCAGCTTGAGTTCGAGGTGAATGCCACTTGCCCGGGACAGAGCAAGCCGATCAGAAGAAAAGGGCAAGGAAGAGAAGAAGAAGACCGAGCAGCAACCCTGCTCGGTCCATCCTTAGCAGGCCACTCCATGCCCTGCTCGGTCCATCCTTGGCTGGTAATCTCTTACCCCAAGATGCCAAGGATCAAAGCCCTCATCAAGAGACCACCAAGCAGCTTCCCTTCTCGGTCCATCCTTAGCAGGCCATTCCGTGCCCTCCCGCGCTGAGGATCAAAGCCCTCATCAAGAGGCCACCGAGCAACTACCCTTCTCGGTCCATCCTTAGCAGGCCACTCTATACCCTCCCGCGCTAAGGATCAAATCCCTCATCAAGAGGCCACCGAGCAGCTACCCTGATCGGTCCATCCTTAGCAGGCCACTCCATGCCCTCCCGCGCTAAGGATTAAAGCCCTCACCAAGAGGCTACCGGGCAGCAACCCTGCTCGGTCCATCCATGGCTGGTAGTTCACTACCCACCGACGCCAAGGATCAAAGCCCTCATCAAGAGGCCATCGAGTAGTTTCCCTGCTCGGTCCATCCTTGGCTGGTAATCTCTTACCCCAGGACGCCAAGGATCAAAGCCCTCATTAAGAGGCCACCGAGAAGATTCCCTTCTCGGTCGATCCTTAGCAGGCCTCTCAATGCCCTCCCGCGCTAAGGATCAAAGCCCTCATCAAGAGGCCGCCGAGCAGCTATCTTTCTCGGTCCATCCTTGGCCGGTAATCTCTTACCCCACAACGCCAAGGATCAAAGCCCCCATCAAGAGGCCATCGAGCAGCTACCCTGCTCGGTCCATCCTTGGCTGGTAATCTCTTACCCCACGACGCCAAGGATCAAAGCCCTCATCAAGAGGCCACCGAGCAGCTACCCTGCTCGGTCTATCATTAGCAGGCTACTCCATGCCCTCCTGCGCTAAGGATCAAAGCCCTCACCAAGAGGCTGCCGGGCAGCAACACTGCTCGGTCCATCCGTGGCTGGTAGTTCGCTACCCACCGATGCCAAGGATCAAAGTCCTCATCAAGAGGCCACCGGGCAGCAACCCTTCTCGGCCCATCAATGGCTGGTAGTTCACTACCCACTGACACCAATAATCAAAGCCCTCACCAAGAGGCCACCGGGAAGCAACCCTGCTCGGTCCATCCTTGGCTGGTAATCTCTTACCCCACGACGCCAAAGATCAAAGCCCTTATCAAGAGGCCACCGAGCAGCTTCCCTGCTCGGTCCATCCTTGGCTGGTAATCTCTTACCCCATGACGCCAAGGATCAAAGCCCTCATCAAGAGGCCACCGAGCAGCTTCCTTGCTCAATCCATCCTTAGCAGGCCTCTCAATACCCCATGACGCCAAGGATCAAAGCCCTCGCTAAGAGTCCACCGAGCGGCTACCATGCTCGGTCCATCCATGGCTGGTAGTTCACTACCCACCGATGCTAAGGATCAAATCCCTCGCCAAGAAGCCACCAAGCAGCTTCCCTGCTCGGTCCATCCTTGGCTGGTAATCTCTTACCCCACGTACGCCAAGGATTGAAAGCCCTCCTCAAAGAGGTGATCGGGCACCCTCATGCTCTGTTCATCCTGGCGGGCAGCTACCTGCCCTTCGATTCCAAGGATCGAAAGCCCTCCTCAAGAGGCGACCGGGCATCCTCATGCTCGGTTCATCCTGGAGGGCAGCTTCCTGCCCCACAACAATGTGGATCAAAAGCCTTCACCACGAGGCGACCGGGCATTCTCCTGCTCGGTCCATCCACTCCAGGCAGGCAGCTTTCCGCCCTACAAAGAGATGGATCAAAGCCCTCATCACGAAGCCGCCAGACATCTTCATGTTTGGTCTCAACGGTGGATCCTTAAGCTTCACATTGAACCAGCTGGCAAGTCTCTGCCCGGCGCATGCACCCGAAGAAGGCAAGCTCCTAACATGGCTCAAGTAGAAAAAGCTCCTAACATGGCTCAAGTAAAAAAAAAATAGGAGAGCTCGAGTTCGGTCGATAGCTGGCCCTAACAGACGAAACGATGCCTCCATTCGTTTCTGGGCAATCGACATCATGATTCTCGGTGCCAAACCAAGCAGAAGATTCTCCGTATAGTCCACTCTCAACCCGACCCATAAATAGACCGGAAGGAGAGTGGAGGGCTAATGATGATGCTCTGAAGTGGTATTTCCCCAGATCATGACACGTGGCAAGTGGCGTGCCCCAAAGCCTATGAAAAAGGATCAAGAACGGTACATTGGAAGGATGTCCCGGGCCCTCGCTCGAGGATGTTCCCGACCTTCAGTGGCCCTCCAGACCACCCCTATGATCACCTTACAAACGACCATCGGCTCGCCTCGGAGCCCTCCCGCACGCTGAGTTCCCTCAGCCCTCCAGCTCGCCTCCGAGCTATCGCATATCCAAGATGCCTCGGCCTCCCGCTCGTTCCCAAGCCTCCCGCCGAGCTTAGCTTCCTCGGTTTCACCGACCGACCCACAACACCGATCACAGGCGCCTCCGCTATGGCTCCGCGAATCTGGTGAGGCACGAGATATCCGCCGCCCATGATCCCGCGTTCTATGCCATCACGATCCCCCATTGACGAGCCTGTCTCGTCATTAATGCGGGATCCCGTCTATCACGCGTGCGTGACGCTAGGGGCGTAACGGCCGGCGTAAATCTCGCACCGCCTGCCCATTGCTGCCGCTATATAAACCCCTCTCTCAGATGATTCAGGTAAGCCATTTTTTACTCCAATAGGCCGTTACTCTGCCAAAATACCCCGTCTAACTTGATCGTCGGAGGGTCCTCGGTGGCACAACCACCCCGGGACTTCTTTGCAGGTAGCTCGGCCTCAACCACACAAAATCCATTAACATCCACACGCTCCAGGAGTCAACTCTCCAACTCAATACCAGTCGTCCATCAACGCTCGTAGCAAATCAACGGAGGATAACATCTGAAGGAGATCCAGAGATCCATCAGGTCCAGATTAAAAGGAGGGGGAATATGAAGAACAAGACAAAAATGGCGATTTTATCGAATAGAGTCATAGGGTTATAAGTGGAGTTGATGAGGATATTATAAATTAGCTAACGACCATACATTCTTTTGACGGAAAATTTGGAGGGGGTTAAAATGAGCAACTTAAAGGATTTTGAGGGTAACAAGTAATTATCAAGTTACTGAGGTTTTAGTAATTACCGAAGTTTTGGGGGTTTTAAGTAATACCATTTAGTCCACGTGGATTCCTTACAAATCCCATCTTTTCTTTTCATTTTTTTGTTAGGAGCCAAAAAATATTATGTGGCGCAAATTCAACCCAAATCCAAGTTTGCAAACCAAGCACCAAACTTATAATTCATGTGTTTCAAAATTTTACCAAAAAAAAAAATATGGGTTTAAAATGTCTCAAATCCATACCACATCTTGAGACCAAACAGACCCTATCAGAAATCATACTCACAATATCCCTGCATTATTCGAGGAATTCGTTAATTTTTGAACGACAGATTAAATCTTCGATTTAATCGCGGTTGGCGAACGATTCGAATTATTCGTGAATAATTCATGAATTATTCGTGAATAATTTGCAAAATCAGCGCATAATTCACAAAAACAGCGAATAATTCGCAACATCAAAACCTATCACCTCATATATTAATTTCTTTCTCGGAATCCTTCCCGAACATTTCCAAGAATACTTGCCGAATCTTTCCAAAATACTTGCCATTTTTTTCCGAATAGTTTTCCGAATCCGAATTTTCAACCTCGCCGAATTAATCCTAAATACCGAATATGTGAATATCCCGTCTAAATAAAAAATATTTTTTAGGTCTAATACTTTTCAAATGTCAGGAACAAGTTCATCAAATCAAATCATATAATGAAAAAAGATTTCGACTGGCTTTGTTTGAAAAAGAAAAATCGTTCAATCCTAACACTCTAATGTAATTTTTATTTTTATCAGGGTAGAAATACAATCATCATCTCATTATTATAACCCTAAATCATGGAGGAAAACAAGGCGTCATCTCACTTTTTCATATAAAATTCAAAAAGATAAGAAAGAAATAAAATCTTGAACTTTTCTTCATTCTCAAAAGTACACGTCTCTCTCTCTGATAATCAAATTTTTTGTATTTTAATGTCCATACACAACTCACAAATCTACTTCATGGATGATATAAGAGATTAACTTTCTCGATGCTCACACGCATGCATGGCACGTGTAAAGAACACTAATGAAGATCAAAGACATCACCTTTTGGGGTTGTAACGAGACACCTTTACAGTTTTAATGAGAGAAAAGGAGGTGAGAAAGCAAGGCAGCTGTATATGCAAGTCATGGATCGCAATCCCCGCACCACCCCCTTAATTAAAAAAAAAAGGACAGGTACCATAAATATGCCTGCATCCTCTTCCTCACCATTGGCATAATCTAAAGCCACGTTATCATTATTGTTGTAAGAATTAAGAACTTATGCGCGGTGGTAGGTTGAAAAAAAATTATCCGACGGATACCAAATCATACGAACACACCAACAATAACACACAAGATTTACTCAGGTTCGGCACAACTAGCACTGTTTACCACCGGAGACAGGTCTGGAAGACGTCTAGCCTGAATACGGGGGCATATACTATTTGGAACAACTAGCACAAGATTTACCTAGGATCGACGCAACTAGGACTGTTTACCGCCGGAGACGGGCCTGAGGCATCAGGAGGACGTCTAGCCTGAATACGGAGGCAAATGTTATTTAGAACATTTTCATTCATCTCTTCGAAAATATCAAGTTGATTAATGACACCGTATATCGGATGTTTGGATAGATGCGACCGTTGTAGCATGACGTATCAGATTCCCCCTCATTTGTGAGGGGTTTTTGATTATGGGGACGCTCTTCTCTGCACGCGCAAGCCTCTGCAGTTAATTATGTCATCGCATTGCGATAACAATTTTCACTTTCTCCAAGTAGATCACTTCGTGTCGTGTTATATATTGTTTATATGTTGTTGCCCTTGAATTGTGTATAGAGACTAATTTGTATCATCGTCCGTAGGGCGCGGATTAGTCCAAATTCATATATTAGATTTGGGTTTTTGAACTTAAAATGCAGATCTCATATAAATGAGATACATCAATTCATGAGATATACATGTTTGATCTAAGAATCGTTAATTGTATATCGGACTTAGATCGACTTAGGAATAGTGTGCATATGGGCTCAATTGATCATCAAAACATATATGAATAGCTCATGGATAGCATACGGTAGTTACTATGGAGATAGTCCGCAAGGCAAAACATATTAATTTATGAATATCGCGGTCCATGAGGAACATGGTATGGAATATGGTTTGTTTATGCCCGCGGATTGCATACGGGGATCAATATGGAGATCAGTCATATAGCCAAACATATTAGTTTAAGAACATCGCGATCCAACATCCCCGTGTTTAGAACGAAATATTAGTTTAAAGATATTTCGGTCCAACATTCCAATTTAGGGATGCAGTAGTCCATCATTCATCTTGCATGCACGTGTATATGTTACGTGGCGAAGTGGATGATGGTAACATGGGATGCGCCTAATATTTCGGTGCGATCCAATTTAAAGGCTTTTATTTTTCCTTCAAATATATATATATATATACGGGGCTCATTATGAGGTGCACGTCTATATGAGATGCGTATCAGTATGAGATATGCACATCAATATAGAGATGCATTAATAGAATGCACATCTATATGTGATGCGTATCAAGATGAAGGTATGCACATCAATATGGAAGTACATTGATATGAAGCTGATACATTCTCTTTCTTGATGAAATTTCATATCTTTCATCAAGTTGGGACGAGAAAACAGTTGTTGGTTATTGGGACCTTCCACCTATCTGAAAACATTGAGGAATTACAATGACACATTTCAAAGGTGTGGCAAGATGTACTCTTAAATCAAATCCTGAATATGAGGGAAAAGATCATGTCTGAACGGATGATCGTTAGTCTTATATGACACTAAGGTCAATTTGGATATCGATATGATTTAAAAATCATTAGTTGTTGATTAGTCTAAAATATTGCACATTTAAATGAACATTTTCCCTACTATTGTTAAGTGCTAAAAGGTATTTATTGTAATTATAGAACATATGAGAGTTTATGTGTAAAATGTTTATTATCATATGTTTCTACATTATAATTAACATAATGATGGAAAATATATGCATATAATATTTATATGAAATTTTTGTAATTAAAATATGCATATCATATCAAATATTCATAATCAATATTTTAAAGATTTAATATCATATAACATGCTTAGGATAATATCTCAAAAGTACCAAATACTACTATCATTTTGATTTGAGATATTGTGCAGATTAGCTCAGGTTTGAAATCCAAGAAATCCGAATTAAATCGGGATGTCGGAATCAAATCTGCCTAAAATATAGAAGCAAATCGAGAGATCTAACACGGAAGAGACTCAGAGCATTATTCTCATAATCCAGATATCGATAGGATCTCCAAATATCAATACAAAACACCCGAAAAAATCCCAAAGGCTGATCCTACTACACTGCGGCGGATCCGTGGCTAAAGAGAGGGATTTGCGGTGGAACCACGACGGATCTAGGGCCACTGGATGTGATATTTTGGTGATTTGATCGTATCTGCATATATTATTATATGAGATTTATGGTTTCTAGTTTCTGGGACTATATATAGGACTGAGAGCTGCACATTAAAAATTATCACCGATGAGATCAAAAGAACCAAGAGGTCCACGTATCCGAGTGATCATCATCTATTCATCTACCTCCAACAAGAGAGAGATTTAGAGCAAAGTAGGGTTCTTGTAATCTACTTTCTAAAGAGCAAAATTGTAAATGCAATAGTTGATTTATAAATGTATTGTTTTTATTATTCTTTTTGCAATTAATTTCCGCACTTATTTTCTGCCTCTTAACTATGTATTCATTCTTCTTCAACCTTTCTTCTAAATTTTTAATCATGAGCGAGTAATTCCTAACTTGCTAGAGTTCGTAGGATAGGATAGAACAATGGATGAGAAAATCTTTTAACTTCTTTTATATATTTTAAAAATTTATAAATTTTAGCAAAATAAATGTTAACCTTCTTATCGGGTGCGCTACCAATTTATTGATAGTCACGACCACGATTTGAGATTGGTTTAACACTTGTTTTGTTAAGGGCTAAATATGAATAGAGATCAATGTAAGGACAAGGGTTAGTAGTGGGGAAACCCTAACTTCTTCCAAAAAACCCTAATCTATATTCATCACTATCGATCTACTTTTAAACTATTAAAATATAAAAGGAGTTATTTTTAATTATTCATTCATTACTACTAAGTCCTATGAACCCTACAACCCTTTTCTTTATGAATCTTATATCCGAAATGACAAACAATCACTCTTATTTTATCAACTCGTCTAAAACAAGAAAATAGTTCACGTTTCCCTGCGGACGACCCGTACTCATTACAGCTAGCTACTAGCGACACCGTCTTGATTGCGGTTACTTTTCGAACACACTCTTTAAATGATCAATCGGTCGTATATGTGACTAAGATCGGCTAGAATGAAAGATCATTAGTCGTATATGAGATTAAGATTAATATGGGTATCATGGATAAAAGATCATTAGTTATATATGAAACTAAAATCAATTTGGATGGTATCGATGAAAGATCATTAGTCATATATGGGACTAAGATCAATTTGGAAATCATTAATATGCCGATCAATGGATCATATATGAGAAGCATAACTTTCTATACTTAGTTTATTTTAACTAAGTAGTCAAGCAAATACTTGTTGTACATGTGCATGTGCATATGTGCGCATATACATATATCATCTTTAATGAGGGTGCACACGTGCATATCACGTGAGTTGCGCGCTTACTTGTGATCGAGAATTGCGCACGTGCATATCACGTTATGCGTATCTCTTATGGTCATGGGGTCTGCACACATCTCTATGGTTGGGGGTCTGCGCACGTGTATATCATGTGATGTGCACCTTCATGTGTAATATTTATCATTTGTGCTCACGTGAATATCACATGATGTGCTGACCATGAGCAATTTTCATCAAGCGTGCACACATAGATATCACGTGATGCACTAACCTTCAAAGGTAATTTTCATCAAGTGTGCACACGTATATATAATGTGCAAGCCTTCATAGGCAATATTCATCAAGTACGCACACGTATAGTTCACGTGATGCACAAGTCTATATAGACGATTTTTATCACATACGCATGTGGTTTAGGTGCGCATGTTTCAGAAAGTAAAAACTTTCAAAGAGAAACAATGGTTTCTGTTCTTTGATTTTCTTTTGTGATGATATCATCACAAGATCATTTTTGTGTAGAACTCGGATCTTACGATCGATCTCTCGTAAAAATATGAACTTTCGTATGAGAGAGATCAAACACAAGATCCGTTGTTCTTTTTTTATTATTATGAATCAATAGATTCAGTGAAAAAGCAAAAGCTTTTATGAAAGAAGCAATGGCTTCTGTGATGAAAGAGAAATATTTCTCTTTTCTTATATCTTCATCTTTTTTTATTTTTGAAAGAGATGAGTTTTCTTTTTGCAGAAGTTTATGGGTAGGTCCGTCCTTCTTTGATTTACTCTCATGGGTCCTTTATATAGGGCATGGAAAATATCAAACGGTTTGAGAGAATCTCTTATTTAGAGATCTCAATTGATTTCATAATCAAGTGGTGATTTTTAATCACCGTTGGATGGAGATCATGAATCTTAACAGAAAATTTCTCTTCTAATTAAGAACTTGATTGCTTATTAATAATATTTATTTCTCGTTAGAAGCGTTTGCTTCAAGAAATACTCTTGCGCACTTATGACCTTTGACACATGCGCACGTGCATTGCACGTCGCACATATGATTTAACTTTGCAATCTTGCCAAGTGCGCATGTATAGATGTGCACAACTTGAGTTGAGTCATTTAACTCATGCGCATGCTCATTACATGTCGCACATGTCATTTAACTTGGCAATCTTGCTAAGTGTGCATGTATAGGTGCACACAACTTAGGCTGATTCATTTGATTCATGCGCACGTGCTTTGCACGTCACACATGTGATTTAACTTGTCAATCTTGCCAAGTGCCACTGCTTGAATGGGAACAAATGTACGCTTTGAGCCAAAACTTTTGGTGGGAACAAATGCACGCCACTAGTTTGCCCAGGTAAAATATGTACGTAGTTTAAGTAGCGCAAACTAATATCTCGCTACATGTTTGATAGCTTAGGAGACATGTTTAGATCCCTGCCAACTAAGACTTTTTGACTTTATGAGCCGTAAGGATCTCAAGAAGGTTTTTCTCCCTATGAGTCGAAAGGATCTCGTAGGTGCATATTCTCCTTAGAAATCGGGAGAATTCCTAAGTGTCCATCACCTTTGTGAGTTTTAAGGATTGTTGGGGTCAAAAATTACACCCAGTTGACCAAGTCAAAGCCAGTCAACCCTCATCCAAGTGGGCCCGAGCCCAAGCAAGTGGGATCAAGCCCAAGTCAAGACCGAGCATGGAAGGGGCCGGCTCCATGCCAAACAAAAGGCGATAAATTAGTTTAAATACATTTTTTAATAATTAAATGTATGAAAAATGTGCAAAAAACCAAAATTTTGTAAACCACATAGCTTATGTGCAAAAAAAAAGCACATGAGGCATTGGGAGGCACAAGTGCCATTTAGAAAAGCCCAAGGGGCTATATGTAAATTGTGTAGCTTATAAAAGGTAAATATGATGAAGAAAATCGAAAACAACTTTCATTCTCTCAAAAATTCTAGGGTTTTGTGCCTCCTTCTCCTTCTTCAAGGTTTTAAACTTTCGTCTTTTTAAAAAAAATTAAATCAAGAGTTTAACTCTTCCTTTTGCAAAAAGAAATAGTTTTTCACCATAAAACCCTTGAAGAGGAGCTCAGATCTCTCATCAAATCTCTAAAAGGGGAGATCTTTAAGTCCCACCCTCCTTTTTTCTCTAAGATCCAGACAACAAAGAGGAGGAAGAAGGAGACCCATCTAAAAAAATCCCACTTTGGGAAGATCCAAGGCTCAAGAGAAGATCCAGGGCTCAAAGAAGAAGAAAGAGGTCTCATTTTATCATCTCCGAAAATCTCTTGGGAGTTTAACTCCGAACAAGAATCTATTCTTTAGGAGTTTAACTCTAAACCAATATTTGAGAAGCTCAACTCCAAAATCCAAATTCTCGAAAGAGTTGAACCCCAAAAATCCAAATCTTTTAGGAGTTTAACTCCACAAAAGATCCCCTTTTTAGGTGTTTAACTCCAAAGTCACTCGATAGTTCAACTCTCAGTCCTGGAGCTAAGCCCATTTTTTCGCGGGCTCCCAGCGTCCGCATGCAAGACGTGTGGCCCGCTGGCGTCCAGCGCCCATGCGTCACGCACGCATCCTTAGGACGCTCCTCACCCCTCTTTTTCCCATACGCTCCACCCTCAAAATACATCCCCCGTTAGAAAAAATTTCTAATGAGACGCTGTCCCGAACCCCGTAAGGGGACTGCTAGCCCCTTGACCCTCAGCCCTCTATCCGGGTAGCGAAACCCCCATAAGCTCTGCGAGGCACCCGATATACCCAAAACCCCCTCAAGACACACACATACGTACACTGCACATTGAGTTCGCATGACCAGTTTGACCCGTCAATCGGAGGTTCCCTCACTCTAAAGGCAGGGGGTAATTAACGGTAGCTTAGTCCGCTGCTTCCGGAGATTCGGATCTCCACAATCAATAAACCCTGGCCTACCCTAAGCAGGGGGAATCTGTAATACGCCTGACAAGCGCGCGCATTCCCATCTCAATAGGGTGACGAAAAACACTTTACAAGGATCTCACTCGGGTATTTTTCCTCATGAGTCGAGGGGACCCGTAAGTGGCTTCTTCACTTTATTGATATGCAACTTTTTCGAATGTGACTAATAGATAGTATACAAGAGTCAATATTGACCTTCTTGTAAAGTAACGATAGCTTAGAAAATGGGTTTATATCCCCGTCGTCTAAGACTTTTTATGAGCCATGAGGGTCTTATAAAGATGTTTCTCCCTGGTCGAGAGGATCTAGTAGGTGTAGGATATCGTGAAATATAGATAACCCCGTTCGATATAGGAGTCCGTTGGGTTTGTGGTACTAGGTTAAGTCCATCGTATCGTCGCGTTGGCTGATATTTTTTTGACATGCAGTCGCTTAGGTTGCGTCACAAGTAGCCACGCGTCTGACGTGTCTCTGATCCCTTCTGAGGCTGGACACGACGTCTTCAAGTAATTTTCTTAAATTGGAATATCTACATTACCATCGGAAGATCTAGCGTTAGGTATTTCCTTAGCGCTTTACTTCAGGTTAGGCTCTGTTTGAAGCCCCGTTGAGTCATGATCGCATCCTTCTAGGGTGGGATGACATCCATTGGACTTTAGTATTTATATGTATTGCCATCAAGACTCGAAATTAGGAATATTCCATCATTTTGCTTTTACTTTGATGATGTCGTACCGATTCTTCGCTGAAATAGGATAGACATGCGTATGACCTCTAGGTCGTATATATCACCATTGAGATCCGGAGCTAGGAATATGCCATCAATTTTCTTTGATTTAACTTTTTGGTCCATGTTGATGTCGCATCAGCACTCTGCTGGAAGGAGAAGGAACACCGAGATGATCTCTAGGCTGTAGATGTTGCTATCGAGATATGGAGTTAGGAATATGTCATTACTCCACTTTGATCTGACCCTTTGGTCCATGTTGATGTTGCGTCATCATCCTGATGGCATGAGGAGGAACGTCAAGATGATCTCTAGGCTGTAGATGTTTTCATCGAGATCTGGAGTTAGAATTTTGTCGGCACTCCACTTTTGGCTCCTTAGAGTTTTGTTGATACCACGTCTATACTCTGTTGGAGTAAGAGAGACATCCAAATAATCTTTAGGCTGTATATGTGCTTTTAAGACTTGGTTCTTCATTTGACGAAGCATGGTGGGACATTATGGTTCCTTTTCTTTTATTTGTGCCCATGGATTGTTTACAAGGGTCAGTATTGACCAACTTGTAGAGCAGAAGATTTTTTTTATTTTCTTTTTTTTATATTTCCGCGAAACTCTATCATTTCAGTTTTTTATATCGCGAAAGTCGTATTCAATCATCGACCGATGATCTCTAATTAAGAGAGAAAACATTCAAGAAAGCATCTCGCTCAAAACTAGGTTGTCGATTATTCAATTTCCTAAAGTTTACAAAACTCATAAGACTTAAGAATCGTTCAAGAATTTAATCATCGTCATCTATCTATTTTCTCGATTCCTCCACGAGCGGAGTATTCACTCAAACATCATGAAAAAGAAAATAATCAAGAATTGATAACTCTTCATAATGCTCAAATGTAAAGAAAAGCAAGATCAAGAATTTTCACCTTTTATTATTCAACGTTTCGTTACAATTCACTCAAAGACTACAAGAATTGAGGAGAGAACTCGATCGTCGAACTAGCTTCGCATCGTCTCCGTGAGTCGTGGATCGTCGTGGATCTCTTGCTCGGATGAAGATCGGCGTCGCTTCAAAAGGTTCGTTGAATGCTTGCTTGAATCGGTACTCGATGATCTTGATTTGGATCAAATTGTGTCACTCAATTTGATTAGAATTGATTTGGATCTCACTATAATTTTGATTTCCCACCAAATTCAACAACCTCCAAATTCTAGATCTAGATCCATTTTTATAACCACTCATTTGAATCTTCCCTCCAAAACTAGGTTGTTAGAGAGAGTCTTCTAGAAGAAGTTTGTTGGAGGGAATATTCTAGAATGGGGAATATTCTAGGATAAAGTTGTTAGACCGAGCCTTCGGGATGAAGGCACGTGCTATTTTAGGCGTCTTCTGGAAGCTAGGCCGTTACAGAGAGAAACGTGGAGGAATCTAAGCACCTGAGGAGCCACCATAGCCGCGGAACCGCGGCGGATAGGCCAACTTGGCCGCGGTTCCGCGGCTTGTTGGTGGAGTTGTTGCATGAAGTTTCTGGACTGTTCTGTGTTGGCTTTTTGGGTCTTTATCTGATGTCTGGAATCCTATGTTTCTTTCTTAATTTCTGCCAGATCTCAGGTCAAAGACTTGATGTATTTTATCAGCACTTTTAGTAGTTCCGGCTCTTTTACCTGGAGAATTTTCTGCACACAGTCTCGAGACAAGTGTTGATTCACAAAAGATCATGCGTGCAATAATAAACACTTAATTTCCCTCAAAATGCTGGTTATATTGTATAACACATGTTATTTGGTATCTTACAGAAGAATTGCTAATATGTGCTAGATTCATACTAAACACCTTTAGATGATTGCAAAGAGTAGGGAAATTGATGTGTTAAAAATGCAATATTTTCGACTGATCACCGCTTCACGGAAGATGCTCCATTAAAGTAGAGTTCCCATTGGTAATAATTTTCTTCTTCGATTGCGTCGAATGCATGTTCCTCCGACAATTCTCAATTTAATGGGGAGTCAGCTGGTATCGTATGCTCCGCAAGAAAGTCAGCAATGGCCTTCCCTTTCATTGCTTTGAGGGGACGATACGTTATCGAGAACTCCATCAAGAGGAGGGCCCATTTAGAAAGCTTTCCTATTAGTATGGCCCTTGACATTAGATATTTGAGAGTATCCAACTTTGATATGAGATGGAACTCATGTGCCAAGGCGTAATGTCTGAGCTTCGTTATTGCGAAGATCAGTGCCAGACAATGCTTTTTGATGAGGGAGTAGTTGTTTTCTTCCCCCAGGAGAATTCGACTCAAATAGTACAGAGCTCTCTCCTTTCTCTGATCGTTCTCTTGTACCCATAGCGCGCCTAAAAAACCCTTAAGGGCTGTTGTATACATGATAAGGGGTTTTCGCTTAACTAGAGCGGTCAATACGAGCGGATTTTGCAGGTATTGCTTGATTTCATCCAGTGCATTTTGGCACTTTTGATCCCAGACGACGGGATCCCCTTCTTCATCAAATGACTGTAGGGTGGTATTTTCCGGAGAGGTTAGCTATGAACCGCCGGATATATGCGAGCTTTCCTTGAAGAGATTGCAACTGTTTAAGAGTTCTTGGCGTGGGCATTTCCATAATCGTCTTGATCTTTGAAAGATCGATTTCGATACCCTGGTGCTATATGATGAATCCTAGGAATTTTCCTGAGGAGACTCCAAATGCGCATTTTAGAGAATTCATCTTCAGATTATACTTCCGAAGACGTTGGAACACTGTTTTTAGATGTTCCCAATGTTCCTTATGATATTTTCTTTTAACCACAAGGTTGTCGATGTATCATTCGACAATCTTATGGATGAGGTCATCGAAGATCTTTTTCATGGCCCTCTGGTAGATAGTACTGGCGTTTTTTAAACCAAAGGGCATCACTTTATAGCAGAATATTCCCAGCAGAGTCTGGAAGGTGGTTTGCTTATGGTCTTTTGGGTGCATTTTTATTTGGTTGTATCCTGAAGATCCATCCATGAAGGAGAAGACTTCATGGGTAGACATATTATCGATTATCGGCTCGGTAACAGGTTTGGGAAGTCATCTTTTGGGCAAGATTTGTTGAGGTCCCGAAAGTCCACGCAGATGCGCGCCGTCCCATTTTTCTTCATCATCGGAACGATGTTGGCGATCTAGTCAGGATATTGAACTTCTTGGATGAAGCCAGAGTCGATGAGTTTCTTGACTTCAGCATTGATGCTCATCTCAAGTTCCATTCACATCCTTCTCGGCGCCTGTTTGATTGGCTTTATATCGGGCGATATGGCCAGTTTATGTACTGCCACCTTTGGATCTAGACCCGGCATCTCAGAATAGTTCTATGCAAAGCAGCCTTTATATTGCATGAGCACGTATTTTAACGTGACTATTTGTTTTTCAGATAGTAGCTCGTTGATGAACGTTGACCTCGGATCTTTTTCCATCCCTAAGTCAATTTTCTTAGATTGTCCGCCATGGTGTGTATCCCATCTTCCAGCACTTTTGGTGCCGGTGGAAATTCTGAGATCACCTCGTCTTCGTCTTCATTTGCGAAGCACATGTCAAGGTCATCCATAATCTCGTGCCCTCCCTCTTTTGCGAGTGTTATCATATGGTAGGTACGAGTTCGCTTCCATTCTTGATGGTGAGCTAATCCTATCCTCACGGTATAGGTCCTTTTTGGCACATGCTTTTGTGGCGGGGTTACCCTCCAGCTGTCGGATAAAGTGAACTTTCCTTGTTGATATTGGTTTTCTACCCAGTTTTTGAAGGTGAAGCAGTCTTCAAGGGGGTGACCTATTACTCGATGATAGGAGCAATAATCCGGATGATGGACCTCGTTTATTTGTCCAGGGTGCCGAGACTCCGGAAGTGTCATCATTTGGTGCTTCATGACAAGATTAAATATTTTCCTCATCTTGTCCTTGGGGAAAAGAGTATTCCCGACCCATCTTCTTTATAAAGGACGGGCTCCAATCGACTTTTTCTCTATTGCACGGCTTCTTGGATCCACTTTGTTGTTTTTGAATGTTCTTTGCGTTCTTTGCCCTGTTTTTGCCTCTATTTTGGGATTTTCCCCTTTCACGAGGACATATAGTGGGTCGGGGATGAAGAGCATTATAATTTTCCTCCTCCGCAGATTGCTGATTGAGACGCTGTGTCCTGGCCTTTTCTTAAATGGCCATTTCACGGCTGTGATTGTCTCATCTCTTTTGACAAGTTTCTTTTATTAACCTATCAATTTGCTCTTCCAGCGACGGACGTAACGTTCTTAGAGCGGGATTTCGCTCTGTTTCAACGTCACAGCTATTTGGAAGAGTGTCTTCACCTTCATTGGAGTTGTTTACGATGCGGCAACTATGGATCCGCTCCCGTTTCTTGGACCGAACGTATCCGAGTTTGGTTGTCTCCATCTTCCCGTTGGGCATCTTTCACTGAGTCCCGGGAATATCCCAAATCTTTTTGTAGAATTGGGCTTGTCGAAAAGTTTGCTCGAGGGGTACACCTTGGCATCTCAACATACTTTTCAATCCTTCCGCATAGTATCTTGGCCGATAGATTAGTTGAACCTTGTCGAGTCCAAATCGGCACCATGCCAGACTTCTTTTTCTAATTTGGTCTCCGTAGATTGGTAGAAGAGGATCGCCTTTTCACCTCTTCGCCTAGGAGGGACGTAGTAAGTCTGCAGTTCTTGTATGTTATGTGTATGGAGTGCATCAAGTTTCTTGTAGTGCCGAGGCGGAGCCATTATAATTTGTAGACTCTGATCTGTTCTGGTAAAAGTTTGCATTGACAGACGGACAGAGAACACTGCGTTGGCCTCGTCTTCTCAGTCGCTTCCGAAGACCAAAATAGGAGTAGATGGTCCTGACCTATTATTTTCTTTATGGGGTTGCCCCGATTAGATTATTTCTTCATCTTCCTCGGTATCGCTCCTAAAGATCGAGATAGTGGCGACGGACTTCTGTTTATCCTCCGGCTTATGACACATTTCTGTATTCTCGAAATCTAGTAGGAAGTACTTTGCGTCTTCATATTTTCGGACCTCGTTTATAGAGAGCGGATTTAGCTCCCCTGTGATCGTGTATTCCAAACCATCCTTGAAATACATCATACACTGATGTTGTGTAGAAGGGATGACGTTGTACTCATTTAATCATGGCATGCTGAGCAAAGCGTTACAGCAAGTCTTGGCATCGATAACATGAAATTTGATGTCGGTGAAGAGCAGCCCGAAGCGTAGCGTCAATATTACAGACCCAAGCGTCCGTGACGACTGTGAGTCGACCTGAAGATGGTAATTTTGTCTCAGGCCAGATGCTGAACATTCATACAAATCTCTTTCAGCACTCTCACGTTGAGAAGATTAATGGAGGATCCGTTCTCGACAAATATTTACCCTATCTTGATGTCGTAACAGTACCCAGTGACGTATAACGGGCAATTATGCTTGCATGTACCAAGGAAGAGATCTTCATCACTGAATATAATGTCAGCAGTGTAGACCTCTGCTAGTTCATCTTTCATCTTCTTTTTCGCGAAGATAGTGAAAGTTTATGCTAACACCATGGCTATCATCCGAGACCGATTGTGGAATAAAAATTTTACAACGATTGAAAACTGGCGCTAGAATCACCCTAAACCGGATCTATCATAAACTCAACTAGCAACAAAAGAAGCTATCTACTATGAAAAGAGTTTATACCAAGGGGCTCAAGTCCTTTCGGTCTTCACTCCTCTCCTTTAGCATGCTCCTAGTGGCCTCCATGATCGAGCTTGATCGAAGGCTTCCTCATGTCAAAGATGATCCATCCGAGAGTGTCTACTTTGATCTCCTACCTTTAAACTAAGGTAACTAGGTTACTTGGTATGCTAATCTAAGTAGCCTAGAGGATGTAGAGAGTGATGATGGATTAATTAGTCTCATGATACCCTAGGTTTCTCAACACATGAGACATTTAGGGTTTGAGGTAGAAGAAGAAAGCTTGGAGGAAATGAGAGTGTTGTAGTGAGCATAATAGAATGAAGAATGGCTAAGTCTTGTGACTAATAAAACAAGATCTCCAAAATAATAATAAAATATCTTAACCACAAAATATCTAGATATTTTCCATAAAATATCTAGATACCACTTTGCCTCAATAGTAATCTATGACTCACTAAGTGAGTCACCAAGTAGCCATGCTTCATTCAATGAATGATAACACCCCACCCTCCACCTCATTAACCATTTAACTAAATGGTTAAAACAAATAATGAGATGTTTTCTTCTAGAAGCACTCTTGTAACAAATTACAAGAATACCCCTCACCGTATATACATACCCGTATCCGTATTCTGAAAAATAAGAATACAAAAGAGATGAAAATAATCCAACAATATAATACTAGAATTCAGCTTAAACCAAAGCCCGCTAGTATTATCCGCCCGAACATCATACGTTTACAAGTACACGTATGTGATCGAATCCTGCCGTAAAACCATATGACCTCTACATTGTTTCGCCCGAAGCAGAGAAACCCTCTGTGTGGGACTCTAAAGACTCGACAGTACGCCGACAGTGCGTTACTGGATAAATCCATAACCCGAAGTATGTCAGCAGCACTAGCTGTACGTAGCGGCACTAGCTGTACGTAACGGCTACTCGGGTACCTGTCGAAAAGGAAAGCCGACGAGCAAACTCATCCGAGTCCCTACTGAGCCTATCCGTGACAATTTCTGTACAGTCTGGTCTCTTCGACTAAGAGTATCGCATACCAGATCTAGGGAGCGGTAAGCATCAGACCCTAATAACCCGATAATTCATGCTGATGCAGCCCAGGACCAATCCAGAAAACTATTGATCAACTTATCAGTAAATCCCAACTGCCTTGGCCAAGGTCTTATGGTCCTGACCAATTGAACACAGTGCGATATCAACTCCCAATACCTGGAGAGACCAATCCCTGACAATCACTCACTGCCTTCATGTGGCTCGGGACCGTACCCAACCAAAACCTGTTTGCACGACTCAGTAGAGCCATGGTAAGGTGGTGATCAAAGCACAATAGGAACTCACAAGAGAAAAATAACGATCTCGGGTCCAAAGACTAACCTGTACACATGTCACAAGAAAACCGCTATCTGACAATAGGTATAATACCATCAGCGAGTCCGTCCAGTGTACCCATCCCCAATGAGCACCCGTATACAATCTTAGGTGATCACACCAATGGTTGTAGGACTAACCACCACCCTTCGTCGGGGTCTAGAAACGTACATGCAAGTCTACTCTGGAGTATCGATGCCCGATCTCGGTACTCCTGCGACTTGGGACATTTAAGGATGTGCTTATAGACTACCTAGCTCCCACAAGTATGATCGCCATCATAACGCTGGTAGTCAAGCAATATCCTACAGGCTTTATCAACATGTGGTCGACATATATAACATATGTACATGTTAAGATAAATTCAAACCATAATAGTATACTACTGTATCGAGTCTTTAACAATATGTGCAAGCTGGATAAAACATCAATAGAAACAAATACACATATCCTGATAAAGATAACTCAAATAATATACTATATAACTGAACAAGATTGTCCTGTACATACATATCCCCAGCATCCACATGCGTACATATACAATAATGGCCTCTAGGGCATACATATCTAACAATCTCCCACTTGCATTAAAGGCCAGTAATTGGCGTACCGAATACCCAACGTCTGCTCTAAGGCCAGCAGCTGTCGTACCGCATACCCAACATCTTAAAAAATCGCTCAAACTGCGCTTGAGGGAGGGCCCTTGTAAATCGATCCGCCGTGTTCACTTTTGTATCCACTCTCCTGTAACGTTTTGAAAATCGTTTAGGTGAAATTTTGGATAATCGGTAAAATAAGTGGTGTTTTCCGTAAAAACCAAATATAATTATTTTTCAACACTGACTTAAATATACCTATTCTAGCTATGCAATTACTAGTATTTGGTATTTAATTGGTCGCTTGTAAATTTCTAGTTTACTTAAATATTTTCCTTAATTAATTATTTTATATATTATTTTAAGTATTCACTAATACATTTAATTTGTGATATTTACAAATTAGAATGTGTTAATACAAATTTTGTGCATCATGATACATTAACCATATTGTAACATGTTCTTTCAAAGAGAAATATTTGGATGGTTCTAGATATTTCTATGTTTAAGCTTGAAAGTGAAATGGATTAAAATAATTAGAAAATGAAGTATGGGGGTATTTCCTTCACTTTGAACTTGCTACACACACTCACACTCACTTACCCCCCCATATTTCCAAGGTTGGCCGAGCCCTCTCAATTTCCAGCAGCCCCCACTCCCCAAATTCCCCACTTCAAAAGTCAAAGAGAAGAAAAGAAAATGAAAAAGAATAAAGAAAGAAGAAAGCATGGGGTTTAAATAATGAGGTATGGGTATTTTGTTGACTTGTTATTTTCCTCATCTCGCTTATTTCCCTCTCCTCATCCCCTTGGCCGAGCCTCCCTCAACAACAGCCCCTCATTTTCCCAACCTCCTTTTCTCATCAAAAATGCATCAAAAATCCATACAAACTCACACGAATTACTAATTTAACCTTTACCCATTTTTCCTTGGCCTAATCTAGTTTGGATTTTGGGAGCAAGAGAGCATTTTGGGATGGCTAAGTTGCAAGCTAGATCTATGGTTTGTGAGGTATAAATTTTAACCCAACACTTAATTTGTTAGTTAATTGCTTAAAGCTAACTTATTTAGATATTATTAAGGTTCTAGTTTGCAAGTTTGTGAATTAAAGAGGAGTTTGAAATTCAAGTTAGGATTTATCACTTAATCATGATTACAATGGGTAATTTAACATCTTAAAGAATGCAAAATGTAATCTAGTTGTTAATTTACAAATTGTTACTTATGAATTGTTCTAATTAAGCTATTTTGCAAACTAGATTTTAGGATTTATGAAAATATGTGAGATTAAAAATCTAGTTAATAATTGGGTAGCCTAATTATGATGTAAAATGATCATTGTGGCCACTATATTTGTTTAAACATCTAGATTTATAACAAAATGGTTAAAAGAGGCTTACTAGGTTTTTGAAAATAAATCGATTTGATTAATTTTGAGGTTTTGATGAGTTACAACTTATTTCATATAATATTTAGTGTATTGTGAAACCACGATTGGTACGTTTGGGTTTTAAGTTTGGGGATTTTCACGTATAGTGACCCTAGTTATAGTTTGTGGCATTGTCGCGGCGCGTTTTGTGCACCAAGAGCGTGCGCGTCTAGTTAGGGCACATGGTTGACTTGTATTAGTTATGTCCGTGACTAATTATATATTTAATCTCTTTTTACTTGTGTACTTTTCTACGATCGGGTGCAGAGGTGTCGGATGTGGCGCGGGAATGGCAGGGCTGGAATCGGATCAGATTAGCCGAGGCGTCCAGGTGAGTAGCTGTATATCTACGGGGATGTCGGGTGGATGACGTATAGAACCCCCGCAGTTTCGTAGTGTACGAATATGATATGTGTGTGTGTGTGTGTGTGTGTGTGTGTGTGTGTGTGTGTGTGTGTGTTGAAACTTGAATAATTTGCAGGAAAGGCTTTAGGAGATCATGGGTTAGTTTTAGCGTAATTAGAAGATAGTGCTTTTAGTTTAGTTTCTTGTTGCGAAACCGTAGAGTAAAGGTTCACACACACACACATGCACACACGTGATATGTTTGGGTGTATATGGTTATATGTGTGTGTGTGTGTGTGTGGTGTGTGTGTGTGTGTGGATGCGTTAGTGTGTGTGTGTGTGTGTGTGTACGGATGATGAGGATAGTATATGATACTTGGAGATCGGCCGGTATGATCGGGCATAATGCCGTGAGACTGTGATATGTGATCTGGTCGTGATATAAGATACGACATGATATTATAGCGGATCGTTGGACGATGTGTTTTCATACACTCGAGGATATATGTGTTGATGATATTGAAATGTACGAGATTTTATTACAGTACCCCGGATCATGACATCGTTCAATGATAATGACATATGAATGATGATGCATATATGATAGTTGATCCGTACCTCCGAATTTAGGATGTCGTACGATGGATTTTACCGTACGAGTATAGATATGATGATTGATCTGCACGCTGGACTCGAGAATGTCGTACTAGGTATTATACCGTAAGTGACGCTATTGAGGCAGGATCGCCGACTACTAGATATATCGACTCAGACTTTAGGTGGATTTCCTTACCCTTTCGATTAGTCTCTTAGTTTAGTTCTGTAGTTTATTTGGTAGATGTTAGACTGGGCTCGAGTCATACTTATTTTCAAAGATTAACGAATCGTGAATATTTTCGAAAGACGACCTGAGGGATATTACGGATTTTTCAAAGGACGTACCTTTTCTTAAAAACACCGTAGTCCCTGTTTTATAAAAACCCAGATTCGTGCAATTTCAAATGCCAAAACTGTATGACCGCAGTTTGAAGCCATTGATCTTCAGTTCTCTGTACGGAGCAAGACACCAAATCTTAGTATCTCGAATCCACAGGCAACCACAACAAACCGTGATTTGTTCGCGAACACGACACACAAAGTATGGAGTGGAAAGAGGAAAAGGTCCCACCGGGCGTGCCAGAATCTGTTCCCCTCCGAATGGCGGCCGGCGACGTGAGGACGTCTAGCCTGAATTTCGGGGCAGATGCTATTTGGTTTGATCCGTCCACCTCTCCGAAGATGCCAAGTTGATTTATGGCACCGTGTATCGGAGGTTTAGACGGATGCGGCTGATGTAGCAGACTTCGTCAGATTCCCCCTCTCTTGAGGGGTTTTTGATTGTGGGGACGCTCTTCCCTGCAGGCGCAAGCCCCTGCAGTTAATTACGCTACCGCATCGCGGTAACAACTTTCTCCTTCTCCAGGATTTTACTTCGTGTCGTGGGTGTTTGTTTTCTTTGTGGTTGCCCGTGGATTGTATACGGAGACTATTTATTTCGTCCCCGTAGGACGTGGGTTAGTCCAAATCCGTACTTTCTTAGATTTGGGTTTTGGGTTTTGGTTTAAGGATACGTTAGCCATATTTGAGGCTAAGATCAACTTAAACGTTTGTTGAGGATACATTAGTCTAATTTCCAGACTAAGATCTACTTAATGGGATCGTCTAAATCCATTTCCAGTTTAGGGACATGGTGGTCCATTTAATATATGGCCGTCGGGACCCGTCACCTCTCTGACGACGTTGAAGGATTACAACGACATGTGTCAGAGGAGTTCGGAGATATACCCTTGAACCAAAGTTGATTGGGGGATCTATAGTCCAATTTGGGGCTAAAGTCTGTTTGAAGGTTTAAGGATACGTTAGCCATATTTGAGGCTAAGATCAACTTAAACGGGATCGTTTAGATCCAACAAAAGAGCGTTTGGGGGCTCTATTGTTCCAGTTTAGGGACGTAGTGGTCCATAGGTAGTTTAGGGACATTGCGGTCCATTGGTAGTTTAAGGACATTGCGGTCCATATCATGTATGGCCGTCGGGACCCATCACCTCTCTGACGACGTTGAAGGATTACAACGACATGTGTCAGAGGGGTTCAGAGATGTACCCTTGGACCAAGTGTAAATTGTTGGTTTACCTAGCACCTCATGAAGGGATTGAAAGCATCACATGTACCAAAGATTGAATTTTTAGGGTGCTAAGTAAACATACAATGAATCGTTCCTAGAAAAATTAGGGTTTCATAAACTACACTTCATCACAAGCATGAAAAGCTAGGGTTTTGAGAGTACAACCTTTGTAGCTCCCTACGCTAGACTCCTCGGCTACTTGGGGTTTGGAAAAAGTCCGCTTGAACTCCTCTACGTCCACGATGATCCACCCGGAGTTCGCTTTGTCCAAGCCAGCAACTTCGCAAGATCAAGAATGAAAATGGAAGCTAACACCCTAAACAAGTGGGCAAGACTTGGGTAGAATGATGTTGTGGTTCTCTTTCTCACTTCAAAATCCTATCTTATTGAGTATTTTGCTCACTTGAAAATTCTAGAGAGAAAGAGATCAAGGTTGAAGAAGATGATGGCTATTTTTAGAAGAAGAGAAGAATAACTCCAATGAGAAAAAGAAAAATATAAGTATATATATTTTTTCTTCTTCATCTCAAACCATGGTTAAAAGGTAGGTGAACATGGTTAGGTCAAAAGAAGAGTGTAGAAACTAATCCATGATTTAATTTTATCTCTTTTCTTTTGTTTTAGCATAAATATAAATAATAATCCATAATATAAACCATGGTGTGAGTCTTATATTGCCACCATTTTCTATGTATAAACAACCATGATAGATGATGTATGTATGTATGTATGCACATCCATATGTGCATGAAACTAAAAGAAAGAAAGCATACATGCATGCATACATCCATCATGTACAAGAAAAGATTTCAAGTGAGAAAACTAATGGTTAAATAATAAATCAACACTTGATTTATCAATCCGGCCATATCACATATGACCCTACTAAAAGCAAGCCGCCCGATCAATATACGGTATCCAATACGCGCATTTTAATCGGGTCCATGCGTATATCGCATACGCGCACCACAACGTTTCGCCTGGACTAGGTAACTCCTTTGTGGGACTCTAAGACTCGTCAATACGCCGGCAGTGGATGATGATCATATCAAGCACCCCTAAGCCGCAAGCGGTTAGCTAAACGTAACGGCCATCCGGGTATTGAACGATCAGAAGAAAACAGGCGAACCTGCTACAACTCCCGTCGAGCCAATCGGCAACACTTCCCGTACAGTCTGGTCTCCTCGTATGATATGTCGCATATCAAGTCTAGGGGTGGTAAACGTCAGACCCCAATAACTGATAAGTCGTGCCGATGTAAGGCTCATAACGGATCGAGAAACTACTGGTAACACTTACCAGCAAATCTCTGAATCAGCCCTGGCCAGGGACTTTCCTATTACGGCCAATCGAGCACAGCGTAACATCAACCCCCAATACCGGGAAAGACGAAACCCCTCATATCGCTCATTGCCTCCATGTGACTCGGGACTGTACCCAAAAACCACCGTTTTGCATGCCCTCATGGACGTGGTAAGGTGGAAATCAAAGTACAGTGGGAATCACACAAGACTCTATGTCGATCTCGGGTCTACAGACTAACCTGTACAAGTGTCACCAGAGAACTGCCATCTGACGTGAGGTATAATACCAACTGGGAGTTCTCGGCTCCGTCCAGTGTACCCAGTCTCCACTGAGCACCTGTATACCATCTCTGATGTCAAACACCAATGGATATGGGATCATCCATCGCCCATCTCATGGGTCGAGAAGCGTATACGCTAGTCTACTCTGGTGTATCGATGCCCCGTCTCGATACACCCACGACTAGGGACCTTGAAGGATGTACTTATGGACTACCATGTCCCCACTAGTATGATCCGTATCATAGTCCAGGTAGTCAAGTACACATCCTAAGGGCTTTATCAACATGTAACTCTAAGACAGTATAAAGAGACAAGTATACATGTTAAGATAAAGAGCAACCAGATAGCATACTATCATATCGAGCAAGAAAGTCATCTCTATATATGTCCAAGCATCCAATATAATATACATCATCTGTACAATACTGGCCTCTAGGGTATACATACAACTAACAATCTCCCACTTGCACTAGGGCCAGCTGCTGTAGTATCGCATGCCGAGCATCCCGAAGAGTCTCTCAAACTGTGTCTGGGGAATGGCCTTCGTGAGTGGATCCGCTGTGTTATTCTTCGTGTCAACCCTCCTGACCTCGATCTCCCGACGATCAACTATCTCCCGGATCAGGTGATACCGCCTCAGAATATGCCTGGATCGCTGATGGGACCTGGGTTCCTTGACCAAAGCCACCGCTCCATTGTTATCGCAATACAAAGGTATTGAATGCTCAATGGATGGAACCACTCCAAGTTTAGTAATGAACTTCTTGATCCATACAGCCTCTTTGGCAGCATCGTTGGCAGCGATGTATTCAGCCTCCATCGTCGAGTCTGCCACGGTTTCCTGCTTGGAACTCTTCTAGCTAACCGCCCCTCCGTAAAGGGTAAAGACAAATCCCGACTGCGACTTAGAGTCGTCCTTATCACTTTGGAAGCTCGAATCGGTAAAGGACTCCACTTGGAGTTCTCCGTTACCATACACCAAGAGCATCTCCTTAGTCCTTCGTTAGTACTTGAGAATGCTCTTCACAGCTGTCCAGTGACTCTCTTCAGGATCAGCTTGATATCTGCTCACTACACTTAGTGAGTATGCTACATCGGGTCTGGTACATAGCATCGCGTACATGATAGAGCCTACAGTCGAAGCATAGGGTATCCCTTGCATGCAAGCTCTCTCCAAATCAGTCTTGGGGGACATCTCTTTAGAGAGAGTGACTCCAGAGATCGTGGGTAAGTTCCCACGCTTGGATTCTTCCATACTAAACCTCTTTAGTATGGTGTCAATGTACCTGGACTGGGACAATCCCAATATCCTTTTAGATCTATCTCTATAGATCCTGATTCCCAATATGCAGGAGGCATCACCTAGATCTTTCATTGAGAATCTTTGTGATAAGAAGAGCTTAACCGATTGCAGCATAGGAATGTCATTTCCTATCAGGAGTATGTCGTCTACGTACAATACGAGGAAGACAACCTTACTCCCTGCTACCTTCTTGTAAATACAAGGTTCATTTACGTTTTTGACGAAATCAAACTCTTTGATAACGACGTCAAAGCAGATGTTCCAACTCCGCGATGCTTGCTTTAATCCATAAATGGATTTAAGCAGCTTGCACACCTTCCTGCTGCTCCCACTATCTACGAAGCCCTCTGGCTGAGTCATATACACGCACTCTTCTAAATCACCGTTTAGAAAGGCGGTCTTAACATCCATTTGCCAGATTTCGTAGTCATGATATGCAGCGATGGCAAGCATGATCCGGATGGATTTAAGCATAGCCACTGGAGAAAAGGTTTCGTCATAGTCCACACCTGGTCTTTGACGAAAACCCTTTGCAACAAGTCTAGCTTTGAAAGTCTCCACTTTCCCATCTACACCAAGTTTTTTCTTGAAGATCCACTTGCTCCCAATGAGTTTTACCCCTTCAGGAGCATCTTCCAAAGTCTATACTTTGTTGGTGTACATGGATTCCATCTCGGACCGCATAGCATCCAGCCATTTCACTGAGTCCCTACTCGTGATGGCCTGCTCGAAGCTAGTTGGGTCATCATCCTCCATGATGCAATCCTCGCTCCCACCATCAATGAGAAAACTGTAGTATCTCTCAGGTGGGTGAGAAACCCTGCTAGATCGGCGGAGTGGCTGGGGTTCGTCAGGTACTACTGAATTCTCTGGTTCTACCAAGTCTTCTGTTATAGTTTGTGTCGCTGGAACCTCTTCCAGTTCTACCTCAATTCCACTGATCTGTTTCATAAGAAAACCTTTTTCTAAGAAAGTGGCATGTCGAGAAACAAACACCTTTTGTTCCTCGGGGTGGTAGAAGATATACCCTTGTGAATTTTTGGGATATCCTACAAACTTACATAAGACAGATCTTGCCTCGAGTTTGTCCGGATTTTGTCTTTTGACATAGGCCGGACAACCCCATATCTTAATATACTTAAGAGACGGTCTCTTCCCTTTCCATATCTCATATGGAGTAGTAGGCACTGATTTGGTAGGAACCATATTCAATAGGTGCATGGCTGTCTCAAGCGTATACCCCCAGAAGGAAATAGGCAACTCAGCAGTGCTCATCATAGAGCGCACCATATCTAATAGTGTGCGATTCCTCCGTTCCGATACACCGTTGTGCTGTGGTGTATAAGGAGGAGTGAGCTGAGAGAGAATCCCATTCTCTTTTAAATAATCCAGAAAATCATTGCTCAAGTATTCTCCTCCTCGATCAGATCGAAGGATCTTAATACTTTTGCCCGTTTGGTTCTCTGCTTCGTGTTTATATTCTCTGAATTTCTCAAAAGCTTCAGACTTGTGTTTTATCAGGAACACATGTCCGTATCTAGAGAGATCGTCAGTGAATGTAATGAAGTAGGAAGAACCGTTCCTGGTATGTGTAGACATGGGACCGCATACATCACTATGTATCAGCCCTAAGAGTTCCGTAACTCTTTCTCCATGTCCAGTAAACGGAGTTTTGGTCATTTTACCTTTGAGATATGACTGGCAAGTGTCATAAGATGAAAATTCAAATGGATTCAAATATCCATCCTTATACAACTTAGCTAGTCGTGTCGCATTTATGTGACATAGTCTACAATGCCACAAGAAGGATTCGTTCAGTTCTGAACTCTTCCTCTTGTATGTGTTTTGTAAATTGAGAACTGTATTTTGATTGAGAATGAATATGCCATTATGTAACGAGCCTGGTGCAATCAACTTTTGATTTAGGAAGATGTTCATAACATTATCCTGTACTACAAAATTATATCCTTTTTTACTCAGTAAAGAAACTGATATAATATTGCACATCATGTTCGGTATATAATAGCACTCATTCAGAACCAGTGTATTACGACTTGGTAATACAAGGTGATATTCGCCAACTGCTTTGGCTGCAACACTTGCACCATTCCCTACTTGAACGGAATGATCACCCTTTCCCAGTTCTCTACCTTTCCGTAGCCCATGTAATTGTTTACATACGTGGGATCCTGATCCGGTATCTAATACCCAGGACGTAGGGTGAACTGAAAAACAGTTCTCAATGACAAACACACCCGAAGAAGGTGCATCAACATGCATGTCCTCCGTTTGGGCTGCGTGAGAATCCAGACATTCTCATGTTTCCTGTTCAGTCTTATAACACTTATAAGATAGAACGGGTCCAACGTTCCCCTGCACAGTATAACATGCGGGTTCGGTCAATACATCCATATTATTATCTTGATTAAGGCATGACATGGTCGCTACTTGGAGAGAGAGAGAAGAAAACACTTTAGCGTATGCTCTTGCAAGATCAGATTGGTTATTATCTTATCTAATCAGGATGGCTCCCACTGTTTTTATCAAATCTTCCTTCAAACCCTAAAAAGAAAGACTAGCCGGGATTAATTACACCCTACAACTTCGCCGATCTTTCAGCTAGGCCAGTGTCGGTACTTTGAGGGAGGTTCCCCGTCCTTTCGCACGGACCTAATTAAAGTAAACCTCGTTTTCCCAGAGGCGTAACCCCGTTGACACCTTTCTAGACACCTACTTGATCGGCTAATTGTCCTGTGTAAAACTCTCCCAGGAGTAACAATTACTCGCAGTGGGTATCGGAATCCAACTATCTTATAGAAGGTATGCAATCTCATTGCAAATTTCAACTCTTGAAAGTCCCGATAATGCCTTTGCCCCTAACGTACTATGACCTTGACGAATGCCAAACAACCCATAGTGCGCTAGTCAAGTTCAACCCGTACATTTCTTGATTGAATTAAACCCACTCGCACGACCCTTGACGAATGCCAAACAACGCCGTACGAATACCCTAATCCAATCGCATCATATGCTACAGATAAATAGTAAATAGCTACCGTACACTACGCTTTGACGAATGCCAAACAACCGTAGCACGAATACTAGGTAATATCTATCTGAAATGTCGGAGGGCTACGCAGGTTTTTCAGAAAAACCATGAGCGTAATGAACTTGATATCGTTGTAGAATCGAGTAAATTTTGAAATTGAGTGATTTTGAGGCTTTCATTAGTTTTGCTAAAGAGGTCATTCCCGGTGAAGGGATCTCGGCTCTTTCCTCATCGAATAAGGTGCGGGATATATCATATATATCACTATGCAAAGCAAAACACCAAAAGCAATCAAAAGTCAAACCGAGTGTTGTAGCATCTGCCAGTTTTGCTAAAGAGGTCACTCCCGGTGAAGGGATCTCGGCTCTTTCCTCATCGAATAAGGTGCAGAATATATCATATATATCGCTATGCAAAGCAAAACTGTAGCTACCCTTTTATTTGAAAATTTGATTCTACAACATCTTTTAGGTTTCTTTTCTTTCATTAATCACATTAATGAAGTCCCATCATTTAAGTCACCTAAACATCACAGATAAATATGACGTACACTTATGCCATCCGCATTCGCCTCGATGTCCCCTCGTGCACCGTTAGGTTAGGTAACTAACGACAGAGCAGGGCAGGGCTAGTGCGGGTGTAAAACAAAAGTAACGTCTATATAATATATCATATATACTATATACTGTATCCGTCAGAACATATCAAATGATCGCATCACAGATATCACAGCAGAAACATAGATATAATGTGGGATATACTAGGACGTCCGTATTTAGTATTTAGCCAACAATAGAAAATACGGATTCCACAGTCGCGATGAATAGCCAAGCCCACACCCTGGACCCCTATGAGAGCGGCAAGTGACCCTACCAATTCTGGAGTTTAGGAGACCCGGTCTTGACTCCTTGAGATGGCCTCCCACTGAACCCCAGAACCCGGTCACCTGTGCTCCCCTCCTTGGGTCATCCTAATGCGGAAAAGTAAATAATATACAACACTGGTAGCATCAACCTCAACCCGGAAGTGCCCCAAATAAAAGAATATTACATTACATTAGAATTTACATGAATGAAAATATAAAACTCTCATCTCACATAAAAAACCCCGGCTATTCTATCGTGACAATCCTGCACATCATATCTCAGCAACACATAATATCTCATATCATCAACGTAAGTAAGTATGCGTACTCCGATTGTCGTTGACATATAGCAACGAAACCGGCGATATCGACATACTACACTTACGATCACAGAAAAGAAAGTGTAAAACTGCAATATCTGGAATCCACATTCTCTTTAGACATCGTAAATGCGAAATATCACATACTTCGTATTTCATGTCTAGTAATATGAATTCCACACATTGCATCACATTCCAGATAAATAGACAGTATTAAAGTTTTCGAACGAACGATCAAATACCCAAGATTCTCTAAAGCTCAACACTTGAGCGGAGTTCAAAAACCCGGAGTGTGACACAGTAGTGGCGGTCCAGCCGTAGAAGGGTCAAGCCAACGCCTTATATGTGGCACGCCGAACTGCCTCAACCCTAAGGTTCAAAGGGCAGTTCAAGACGGTCACATAATTGAGTTAAGGCATGTTGTCTTCTAGAGGGTCCACCACAAAACTTGCACGTATCTCCAAAATATTTAAACCCCGTGAAACATGAGCAAATGATACTCGTTTAAACACTTCAATACTTTCTAATTTATCCGGAAAAGTCACGAAAGGAAAATTCCGATCGAATCGACGAGTCCAAAACCATCTCCAGAATATACAGTACAAAATTCAGATTAAAAATTCCCCAAAAATATATAAGCAGAGAAAAACAATTACTGTACAAAAACGACACTTTGATTCATCCGTACGGCCGCGGAACCGCGGCCCAAGCAGGCTATTGCCACGGTTCCGCGGTGAAAAGTACTGTTCATGGCATCGTTTTTCACATGTGTGCTTAGATTTCCCTGCTGAATTTTTTAAGGATTTTTAATTCTGAAAATATCCAGATTTAAAAAAAAGTCCAGAGAGTGTCCGAAAAGATCGTATTTTGGTTCGATCGGAGTTTTGACTTCGCTAAAGTGTCACCTAATCTTCTAGGTCGGCTCTGATACCAATGTTGGGTTTACCTAGCACCTCATGAAGGGATTGGAAGCATCACATGTACCAAAAATTGAATTTTTAGGGTGCTAAGTAAACATACAATGAATCGTTCCTAGAAAAATTAGGGTTTCATAAACTACACTTCATCACAAGTATGAAAAGCTAGGGTTTTGAGAGTACAACCTTTGTAGCTCCCTACGCTAGACTCCTCGGCTACTTGGGGTTTGGAAAAAATCCGCTTGAACTCCTCTAGGTCCACGATGATCCACCCGGAGTCCGCTTTGTCCAAGCTAGCAACTTCGCAAGATCAAGAATGAAAATGGAAGATAACACTCTAAACAAGTGGGCAAGACTTGTGTAGAATGATGTTGTAGTTCTCTTTCTCACTTCAAAATCCTATCTTATTGAATATTTTGCTCACTTAAAAATTCTAGAGAGAAGAGATCAAGGTTGAAGAAGATGATGGCTATTTTTAGAAGAAGAGAAGAATAACTCCAATGAGAAAAAGAAAAATATAAGTATATATATTTTTTCTTCTTCATCTCAAACCATGGTTATCTTTTATGGATATTTAATTTTACTTTAGTTAAAACACAAGAGAAAGATCAAACCATAGTCAAAAGGTAGGTGAACATGGTTAGGTCAAAAGAAGAGTGTAGAAACTAATCCATGATTTAATCTTATCTCTTTTCTTTTGTTTTAGCATAAATATAAATAATAATCCATAATATAAACCATGGTGTGAGTTTTATATTGCCACCATTTTCTATGTATAAACAACCATGATAGATGATGTATGTATGTATGTATGCACATCCATATGTGCATGAAACTAAAAGAAAGAAAGCATACATGCATGCATGCATATATCCATCATGTACAAGAAAAGATTTCAAGTGAGAAAACTAATGGTTAAATGATAAATCAACACTTGATTTATCAATCCGGCCATATCACATATGACCCTACTAAAAGCAAGCCGCCCGATCAAAATACGGTATCCAATACGCGCATTTTAATCGGGTCCATACGCATATCGCATACACGCACCACAACATTTCGCCTGGACTAGATAACTCCTTTGTGGGACTCTAAGACTCGTCAATACGCCGGCAGTGGGTGATGATCATATCAAGCACCCCCAAGCCGCAAGCGGTTAGCTAAACGTAACGGCCACCCGGGTATTGAACGATCAGAAGAAAACAAGCGAACCTGCTACAACTCCCGTCGAGCCAATCGGCAACACTTCCCGTACAGTCCGGTCTCCTCGTCTGATATGTCGCATATCAAGTCTAGGGGTGGTAAACGTTAGACCCCAATAACTGATAAGTCGTGCCGATGTAAGGCTCATAACGGGTCGAGAAACTACTGGTAACACTTACCAGCAAATCTCTGAATCGGCCCTGGCCAGGGACTTCCCTGTTACGGCCAATCGAGCACAGCGCAACATCAACCCCCAATACCGGAAGAGACGAAACCCCTCCTATCGCTCATTGCCTCCATGTGACTCGGGACTGTACCCCAAAACCACCGTTTTGCACGCCCTCGTGGACGTGGTAAGGTGGAAATCAAAGTACAGTGGGAATCATACAAGACTCTATGACGATCTCGGGTCTACAGACTAACCTGTACAAGTGTCACCAGAGAACTGCCATCTGACGTGAGGTATAATACCAACTGGGAGTTCTCGGTGAGTCCGTCCAGTGTACCCAGTCTCCACTGAGCACCCGTATATCATCTCTGATGTCAAACACCAATGGATATGGGATCATCCATCGCCCATCTCATAGGTCGAGAAGCGTATACGCTAGTCTACTCTGGTGTATCGATGCCCCATCTCGATACACCCACGACTAGGGACCTTAAAGGATGTACTTATGAACTACCATGTCCCCACTAGTATGATCCGCATCATAGTCCAGGTAGTCAAGTACCCATCCTAAGGGCTTTACCAACATGTAACTCTAAGACAGTATAAAGAGACAAGTATACATGTTAAGATAAAGAGGAACCAGATAGCATACTATCATATTGAGCAAGAAAGTCATCTCTATATATGTCCAAGCATCCAATATAATATACATCATCTGTACAATACTGGCCACTAGGGCATACATACAACTAACATAAATTGATTTAAAAGAGCAACTGTGCTCAGTCAATTTAATTTAAGGACTTACGGCCACGATTGGGCTAATTCCAGTTGAGAGTATTCAACGTTTTATTTGCATTTGGCTTGTTAGGCCTTTACTGAAGCTCTGCCCCTGTTTAATAATGCATAGCATTCTCTCTGGCTTTTTAGGCCCAGAGCATTTTATTTTGGTCTGATAGGCTTTTATTTGGGCTTTATCCCTTTTAATAGAGCATAGCACTTTGTTTGGTCTGATAGACCTTTCTTTATTAGGCTCTGCCCTTGATGATGGATTGCATTAATTAGTCTGACAGAATGCCACATGGCTTGTCAGGCGCTTTGCGCTGATTGAGGAGCGCAAGGCGCAAGTTCATGAAGAGGCGACACGTGTCGCGCTCAGGAGAGCGCAAGCGTAGTGAGTTGCGCCAGCGCGCTGCGCTATTGCGCATGCTGACACGTGGCGCGCTCTGGTGAGTTGCGCCAATTCATGAGAGCAGTGCTCTGTTTTATTATTTAAGAATCTTTTAGATTCCAGAACCAATGGTTCATAAAAGAAGTGCAAAGCACTATTTGTTTTCTTGATCTAATTTAGATCAAAGAAAACAAGTTTTTCTTGTTTTTCTTATTTCATGGAACCAGAGGTTCATAAAAAGTGCAAAGCACTATTTTTATTTGTTTTTTTTAATTGAAGATCATTGATCTTATTCTTAGATCAATAATCTATTAGAAGAAATCCTTCTATCTTAAAGGTTTTTACCTTTTTTCCTTCTTGAAATTCCTTCAGAGTTTTCTCTGTTTGAAGTTCTTGATTTTTTTTCCACAAAATGTTCATCCCTTTGAATTGAGGTCTAGGGTCCTTTTTATAGTGCCCATAAATTAGTTAAATTTGTTAAAGAGATTTTTCTCTGAGTGATTTGGGGAATTTTCCTCACCGTTGGATTTTTGATCCAAAGACTTCTGTTTTACAGAAAACAATCTTCTTGTTTTTAACAAGATTGAGAAAGATCTTTCAGAATTTTAATTCTATTTGGCGCAAGCGCACCAGCTCGTGACACGTGTCGCGCAGCGCACAGCGCAGTGTAACTGCACTTGCGCAACTGCACTGACACGTGTTGTGCCGCGCAGAGCGCCGCGCAACTGTGTTGGCGCAACTATGGTTGCGCAACTGCGCTGCCACGTGTTGCGCAGCGCAGAGCGCAGCGCAACTGCGCTGACACATGTCGCGCAGCGCAACTGCGTTGACACATGTCGCGCAGCGCAGAGCGCAAGTCAGCTGAAGCGTTGCTTCTTTAATTTTTCTTGTAACTTTCAGAACAGAGCCTTGCTTTGATTGGAGGAAACAGGAGCGTTGCTTTGTTTCCCTCCTTAGAATTTGAACAAAGCTTTGCTCTGATTGGGGTAAACAAATGCTCCCCCCACCGTTGTGCTTACGTGGCCCCCAAACATGAGTGCAACGATGGCAGAATTCCAACCGTCGCGGCAACTTTTGGAAGTTGAAAGGGCATTTGATGCCTATAAATAAGACCTTTGGTCCTCAACAGATGATCATCATCTTTTAAGAATTTTATTTTCAGAACTCAGAGCCCTGCTCTTTATTTTCAAGAACTTCAAGAGTTAAACTCTTAAAACTTTTAGGTGAAAATTTTAATTTGAATTAAATTAAGTTAAATTAATTTTCATTGACAGAGCCTTGCTCTCAATAGATCTCTGATCTAAAGAAAACCAATTTAGGCTTTCACTTAGCAGAGCTTTGCTCTATAGGTCTAAAGGGATCTAAAGAGAACTAAAGGGGACCCTATTAGGGTTCCATTAATAGAGCTCTGCTCTCTGAAAGATTTTCCTTAGATTTTCTTAATTTATTAATGGAGCTTTGCTCTTTCCAAATCATATAGAAGAACTCTTAAGAGTGTTTCATTGATCTTGGAGTTTAAAGATGGTATTTTATTCCTCGGTGCATTATATCGTTTTGCTTAATCAGTCTTTCTGATAATTTTGTTAATTTTCTTTCACAGAAACAATGGACTCCCACATGTACAATCTTGACGAGATCATCTCTTACGGGGACATCCGTCGACTTGGCCGTTCTCAAAATCGAGAGTTCACAAACGCGGAGTGTGCTGAAATCATGAGCCGCTTCGACGCATATAACGGTCCACTGCTTCCCCGATGTTCCTCCCTCCTGAAACTTATCGTGAGAGCCATCTGGGAAGCGCTTCCCCTATTCTGTTCCGGTGTGCCGCTTAGGGCATTGGATGCCGCCGAGGATAAGGTGCACTCGGTGTACCTGATGAACTTAATCTCGAGGAGACGGCGAGACAATCTTGTCGATCTCTTGCACGAGGTCTTTCAACAGTCCGTCATACTTGCTGCTTATCGTAGGGTGGAAGACATCAGGGGGGACCCTGACGCTTGTGCTCGCGAAAGAAAGCACACCAGGATAGTCCACGAGGCTTGGAGAGTCATAAATAGGGTCACTTTCGAGTTCCTCAATCCATGTCCTGGGTTCGAGGTTATACCTTTGTAAACATTTTAATAATGCTGTTATCTATTTCTCCGTGATTGTAAGAACCCCTTTTTATGATATGAATATAAAATTTCCATTTCAGCTTGTCTTATCTCTCGTTCTGAATCCTTTGCACATGCATGAATGAGTGTGTCTCGAACGCTTGATCAAATGTAAATCGGATGTTCTTCCTGTCACTTCCTTCCTTCTTTTATTGTGCGTATGTTGTCTGAATAAACAGGGTTGATAGATAATAGAGTAAGCATCTAGATTTCTTCAAGAGATAGCAATGGCTTAGGCCGCAGGTTCAGATCTTCCGCCTAAGACTTTTCAACTCTATGAGCCGTGAGGGTCTCATAAAGACTTTTCTCCCTACGGATCGAGAGGATTTCGTAGGCGGATTTTCTCCTCAGGAATCGTGAGGATTCCTAAGTGTGTTTTCTCTTATAAGTCGTAAGGATCCTATAAGAGAATTTTTCCCTCTTACGAGTCGAGAGGACCCGTAAGCGGTTGCTTCCCTCCTTGTCGAGTTTCGAGTTTGGAGAGTGAGACCCGTGGATAGTGTGCAAGAGACCGTTTTAGGCTAACTTGCAGGGTCCCAGTGCTTAGGAAACAGGCTCCTTTTATGCCTATTGCCTAAGGCTTTATCTCACGAGTCGAGCCGCATCGAAAATTTCTCGCAAAGACATCAATTTCTTCACAAGTCGAGACGAATCAAGCATTTCTCGCAAGAATATCCTAACGTCACAGTTAACCTCTGCTCTTTTTTACAGAAGTCCGTTAGGGTCTGTGGTAGTTAGGGTTTTGGCCGTCGTACCGTCGCATAAGCTAATATGTTCCTCGATAGGCAATCGTGCTGTTCGAGTAGCCCTGCGACTGTCGTGTCTCTGATCCCTTCGGGGGCTGGACAAGACGTCTTCAAGCAATCTTCCTAGACAGTTTGACTGTCAGAAGAGCAAGCGTTAGGAATTTGCCATGCCGCTTTTTACTTGAGGTTAGGCTCATTTTGGCGAGCCCCGATGAGTCATAACCACTCCACGCTGGTGTGGGATGATCTCCGATAGTCTTTCAGGTTTTATGTGAGTTGCCGTCAAGACCCGGAAGCTAGGAATTTGGCCTTTGCTTCGTTTGCTGGCATCGCGTCTGCTGTATCGAGACGAATGTCGCGGTGGGAACTAGGGATTTTTCCGTGGCTCCATTCGTTTGATTGTCGCGTCTGAACTTTGCTGGAGGAAGAATGCTGGAGTGACATCTCGTCTGCTGTATCGAGACGAACGTCGTAGTTGTCTCTAGGTTGCTGGTGAACCGTCGAGGTTTGGAACTAGGGATTTTGCCGTGGCTCCATTTGTTTGATAATGTTGCGTCTGCTGTGTTGAGACGAACGTTGGGGTGACATCTCGTCTGCTATATCGAGACGGACGTCGAGTTGTCTCTAAGTTGTCAGTGGACCGTCGAGGTTTGGAACTAGGGATTTTGCCGTGGCTCCATTTGTTTGATGATGTTGCGTCTGCTGTGTCGAGACGAACGTTGGGGTGACATCTCGTCTGCTGTATCGAGACGGACGTCGAGTTGTCTCTAGGTTGTCGGTGAACCGTCGAGGTTTGGAACTAGGGATTTTGCCGTGGCTCCATTTGTTTGATGATGTTGCGTCTGCTGTGTCGAGACGATGTTCGGGTGACATCTCGTCTGCTGTATCGAGACGGACGTCGAGGTTGTTTCTAGGTTGTCGTGAACCGTCGAGATTTGGAACTAGGGATTTTGCCGTGGCTCCATTTGTTTGATGATGTTGCGTCTGCTGTGTCGAGACGAACGTTGGGGTGACATCTCGTCTGCTGTATCGAGACGGACGTCGAGGTTGTTTCTAGGTTGTCGGTGAACCGTCGAGATTTGGAACCAGGGATTTTGCCGTAGCTCTATTTGTTTGATGATGTTGCGTCTGCTGTGTCGAGACGAACGTTGGTGTGACATCTCGTCTGCTGTATCGAGACGGACGTCGAGGTTGTTTCTAGATTGTCGGTGAACCGTCGAGATTTGGCTTCGCTTTCTGGTGGAGCCTGTTGGGAAGGTATGGTTCCCTCTTTGTTGGTGCCCCTGGATTGTATACAGGGATCGATGTGATCTCACCTGTAGGGCAGAAGTTTCACTCATTTTTTTTATTATTATTTTATTTCCGCGATACTCTATCATTTCAGCTTTTATATCGCGAAAGTCGCGATTGCCCAATCATTTCGGCTACTTTTCACGGTGCCCAATCATTTCGGGTATTTATTTTATTTTCACTCGCTGCTTTTTATTGCGAGTTGCCCAATCATTTTGGCTATTTATTTTATTTTCTGTAATACCCAGCCCCTTTTATACCAAAAATCGGTATTTTGTTACTCTAGAATTCTATTTATTCTTATTTATAATTTTATTTATTTTATTTATAATTTTATTTCCTCCAAACCCCATTTTCTTTTATCAATTAAACCCAAACCCTTCAACTCATTCATTCAAATCCCAACCCAAATAAATTATTAAGCCTAGGAAATCAATTTCTTCTCCTCAGCCCAAGCAAACAAAATAAAGGAAATTTATTTTAACCCAGCCCACTCCTTTTCCTTTATCAAATCCCCACAGGCCCGGCCCTCATTTATTTTTTCCACCATTTTTCTTCATTCCCCCAGCCTTTTACAAACCGAGCCCACCCCCTCAGTTTCTTTTTTATAAAAGGAATTCTTTTGGCCCGGCCCACTCTCCTCATTGCATTTCTTTTCCTTAAATTTTTCTGCAGCCCAAGCCCAACGGCTTGCGACCGTTGCACCCTACCCGACCCGCCTCATACAGGGTCATCTCCCCAACGGCTATCCTATTTTTCCGCTCCCTGTCGCTCGCGATCCGCGATCCCCGCCGCCTCCGTCGCAAACGCTCGCGAGCCGTTACCCCACGTCGCGCATACCCGTCTCTAACCCCTCGTCGCTTCCTTTCTCTCTCACTCGTCCTCCTTCCTCCTCCTCTCTCGCTCCCACCCTCGAACCCACTGCACACCCATCCCCGATCACCCGAGTCCCCATACCTCCGACCTCCTCTCCTCGAGATCCTCATCGCCTTGTCTCCTTCACCGACACCTCCTTCTACCTCCATCACCAGAGCTAGAGCTCGTGGAGACCCCCCTGCACACCCAAGCTCGAACCCCACGCCCTTCACCTGCGCCCTCTCGTCGGCGAGCCCCCACTGCTTACCGTCGACTCCCCGTACCCTCCTCGTCGTCAGCAGCATCACCATCACCCCATACACCCACACCCGAGCCTCTACATCCCTCTCCCAAGCTCTCTCTACCCTCCTCTGCAACCACTCTATCTCTCTGTATCTCCCCCTCACACTCTCTGTCTCTCTCTTTTCTCTCTCTTTCTGTGTCTCTCTCTCGATCTCTCTGTCTCCCCATTCTTTCTCTCTGTCTTCTCTCTCTCTCCCTCAAATTCTCTTTCCCCAATCTCTGCACTCTGCTCTCTCTCTATGCCCTCTCTCTCTCTCTCTATCTTTCTCAGTACTCTCTCTCTCTCTCTGTGTCTAACACTCCCTCTACCGGCCACCGCCACAGCGAGCAACTCCACACCAACGACCACCACCCTCGCCGTCAAGACCCTAGCAACCAAGCCGCCGCTGCCGAGACTCGAGTTCGAGCCAAGTCAAGTTGCCGTGCCGCGCGTGTGTCGCGCGTTCGTGACGTTACCGTTACCGTACATCCCCGAGACGTGTCCAGACAAGTTCTCTACTTGCTACATGCTAAGTTATCTTTATTACAAATTAAAATAGTATAGATTCCGTAGTAATTTTTCCTGATAATTTATATTACGTATCTGTTTGATGCATGTTCCCAAAGAAAATACTTTTCTAATTTGACGGAACTGGATTTCTTACATTGGCCCTTGTTGTGATGAATACCTTGTACAAGTTTCGCTGGAAAATATGACCGTTAACGACTAAAACGACTACCCCCAAGTTTACTCGTAAAACTGGAATTTTCTTGTACCTGAAAACTGTTAAAATCGCCATAAATTATGTATACACCGGAATGATACGTTCGAGGGCTTAAATCGAATCCGACTCGACGAACTATAACCCTATGCAAGTTTCTAAATATTTCTGTACTCAAACTGTGTCAATATTTGGATCGGGGTACGACTCTGGACTGCAGTCCAGAGCGACTCCAGTTGTTGTTTACTGGCCCGTAATAGGTACCACACTGTTTCCTTAACTCGTAGGTTATGGAACTCTTCTGTTTATTATAGGTGAATCTGTTAGCTAGACATCACAAGTGGTTTCATCCTGTTTCGTTATCATTTGTTATTTAATCTGCAATTTAAAAGATCGGGACGCATAACAGTCCCAACAGAATCAGAATTGACATACCAATATTAAACAGTGTATATCTCCTGACGTACAGACGCGATTGAATATCTGTCTATTGCGTTGAAAACCTTAATGAAAACCCTAGATTTCATTCAACTGTAGTGTCGCTAAAATCTGATCCCAACTGGGATTAAAATGCGTTGCGAAACGGACTTCCGATTCTGAAACCGGATTTCCAGCCGTGAACGCTTAAAATGAAATGGCTATAATTAATGATCCTGGAACTCGATTGGCATGAAACCAAATTCGCTGGATAGATAACTGAACATACTAATTATTACCTGTTCATCGTTTTACTAAACTATAACTGTATGATTTATGATAAATTATGCAAGTGGTAGATTATTGATTCATGACACCCTAATCATGCTTTACATACTGTTTACGCATCATATCATACACATGTCACTGCATTGATAACCTAGTGATAACGTGCATTACCCAGTGTTAGGTATTAGTGATAATTGTGGCAAGTACGTTAGTGTTCGTGTATCAGTGAATAAGTGAAAGTGATACGTACTTGTACACATTCAGTGAACCTTATTATTCTATTGCATTGTCGACGTCTGTGGGATGCGTGTACGTGTGACTATAAGTGGTATGTGACACTTATGGAAGCTCTTGCACGGGTGTCACAGATAAGGCACCAGACACTGCCATTTATCTTAGGTATTAGTCGGGACGTGCTTGATGGAGGTCCTGCCTCCAGCTCTCGCACAGACTTGTCACAGACCGATTGGTATTTGAGGTTATGGTTAGCGTTTGATGTAGACCACGGGGTGTGGGGTAGTTTAAGTGTGAGTTCAACAGAATCACGGGAGTCCCTTGCCGGCTTATATATATGGAGATATATGGAGATTTACAGGGTACATGATTATTACCGTGAGTTACATGTTGGGCCCGTGGTCTCTTGCCCTTGGGTTCTACTCTTGGGTGGAAGACACTCGCGAGTGGTTGACTCTCATACTTGGACTGACGATAGGCTTAGTGACCTGTACAGTGAGACTTAGAGACTGATAGGGATACTGGCATTGATATACCGTACTTACTGTGTGGACATACGCGGCATATCATTCTACTGCTTTTACTGTTCCGCTGCATTGATTACTGCATGTTCATACCCATACTGCCATTGATCTACTGTTATATATATCTATTATCACTGTTGGAATTGTCACATGATTTTATATATATTATATTGCTATTGTGTCGCTCTGACGACCTGAGTATGCATGCTCAGTGTGAGGAGGAGATTTAGCCTGGACCAGGACTAGACGCAAATCACGGACATCTTGTTTAGCTATCCAGAATTATATCTTTTATTTCCCAACAGGTCAGTTCATTTTACTGTTTTGTTCCAGTTACTGCATTTCTCATTACCTGCGCATTATTTACTGTTTACCATGAAAAACTAGAAGCCGAAGTGTGACTACGGCAGGACATTTCCTTGACCGTAGGAGCATGGCTGGTCTTGTCAACCCCTTGCCGTATTTTGGGAAGGGGGGCGTGACATTTTCACTCGCTGCTTTTTATTGCGAGTTGCCTAATCATTTCGGCTATTTCGTGTGCATACGTTTTTACTTGCTGCTTTTTATTTCAAGTTGCCCCATCATTTCGGCTATTTCGTATGCATGTGCGGCCTATTGGCTTTTCACCGTAAACCTGAAATTAGACACCGATTTCGGCATCAGCACCGCTACAACTGGAATATTGCCAGGAGCGAATCATCATTTGCCTCCGTCAATGTCGAACAAAGGTGGCTTACTGAACAGGGTTAAGGTCTTGTCAACTAAGGCTTTTGACTTCATGAGCCGTAAGGGTCCCACAAAGGCATTTCTCCCTACAAGTCGTGAGGATCCTGTAGGTGTATTTTCTCCTTAGGACTCGTGAGGATTCCTAAGTGTATGTTCCTCTGTAAGTCGTAAGGATCTTACAAGAGGGTTTTCTCCTTGTAAGTCGAGAGGACTTATAAGGGTTGTTCATCATGCGTACATATCCCCAGTCACGGATGAGACTTGGTTAGGAAAATGTTTATTTGCGCCCGTGGATTGTATACAAGGGTCAGTATTGAACCACTTGTAGGGCAATATCAAAAGTTGTGAGGTTTTCTTAAGCACAGGTTTAGGTCTCTGTAACTTAAGACTTTCGAATCTTATGAGCCGTGAGGGTCCCATAAGAGAGTTCTCCTTACGAGTCGTAGGAATCTCGCAAGTGTATTTTTTCCTTAGGAATTGTGGGGATCCCTAAGTGTGTTGCTCCCTTGTGAGTCGTAAGGATCTCACGCTGGTGGTTTCTCCTTACAAGGTCGAGAGGATCCTATAAGTGTCTTTTAACGAGGTTGCGCCCTTTCGGGTTTTCACAAACACTCGCCGGTAGTCCTGCTGTTTTTACTCACGGAGCCCTTTCGGGTTTTCATCCGTGCCCTTTTTGCTTATGGACATACCGTTTATATATATATATATATATATATATATATATATATATATATATATTTTATATGTTTTTTTTTATCTCGTCAGCCTAAAGATGCCGCGGTAGTAGTTTAAGGACGTTTCGGTCCGTCATTAGTTTAAGGACGTTTTGGTCCGCTATTAGTTTAAGGACATTTCGGTCCGTCGTTAGTTTAAAGATGTTTCGGTCTATGGGGCTTTCTCTACGACTGAGCATGATGCCCCCGGCGTATCCGTCTTTCTTAGAGCGTATGGTTGTGGCGGGTTCACCTTCCAGTTTTCGGAGAGCACGAACTTTCCCTGTTGGTATTGGTCTTCAACCCAGTTCTTGAAGACGTAACAGTTTTCGATCTTATGTCCCAATACTTGGTGGTAAGGGCAATAATTAGAACTGTTGACATCATCCAGTTGTAGTTGGTATTTTGGCTCCGGTAGAGTGATAAGCTCGTTATGCACTGCCACTTCGAACAGCCTCCTTGTTTCATCCTAGGGAAATGAGTAAGGATGTCTTAGCCTTTCCTCGAGGGATATGCGTGGACGCACATTGTTTTGACGAACAATTGGTCTAGGGTCACTCGACTGTTGTCGAGTGTTGGCGACGAAGGTCATTTTCCCCTTTCTTTTATCCTTTCTGCTCGATCCTTTGTTTGCGGGGCCGAGATTTTTTTCGAGTAGCGGGCGATTGCACGGCTGAATGTTCTCGCAACTCCTTAATTCTTTCATCTTTGAAATGGATTCCTTGAAGAGAGGGTTGAGGGCAACTTCTTCGTCAGAGTCGCTTCTAAAGGTGATAATTTGCGATCCCTTGGAGTCGGCTATGTGACAGTCGGCGGCGGCTCTTTTGCGCTCATCTATCGCATTTTTCCGATGTCTACGAGCTCCACATTTTGTCCTGTTGAAGTGTTGCTTTTGAGCAACATATCCTTACCACCAACACTTAAAGGAGTCGCAGTCTTCGGTAGGATGTATGATCTTCTGATGATATAAGCAGAAGTTAGGATGCATCTCTACTCCACCGAGAGTATTCTCTTCAGAGAGCGGTAGCTTCATTCCTACTGACAGGGCTTTAGCGTACCTTTTCCTTGTCTTGAATTTGTTTTTATCCGCCGCGGATGGCTTTTGATTTGATGGAAGTGCTTCGACTCTTTAGTCTAGTAGTCGGCGTTTGGCTCCTTCCAGTATGGCCATCTCACGCTCTTGATCGGCTTTAACTTTCAGACGAATCTCGTTCAGGAAGGCATCGATCAACTCGTCTGATGGCCGTGGAATTTCTGGTTCAGGGTCCGCCCTCGGTTTCTCGGCGCAAGGAGCCTCTTTATCATCCGCCAATGAGTGAGAGATCACATGACAAGTTGCCCCCGGCGCGTCCGTTTTCTTTGGAGTATGCGGCTGTGGTGGGTTTACCTTCCACTTTTCAGACAGCGCAAACTTGCCTTGTAGGTACTGATCCTCGATCCATCCCTTGAAGACGAAACAATTCTCGATCGGGTGACTTACCGTTTGGTGGTAAGGGCAGTAATCGGGATTATTGAGATCGCCTGGCTGTAATGGACGTTTTGGATTCGGCAGATTGATGAGTCTGTTGCGTACTGTCAGTTCGAACAGTCTTCTCGTTTTATTCTGAAGAAACGAATAAGGACATCCTAGTCTCTCCTCGAGGGACGGGCGTGGATGCGTGTTATTTTGGCAAACAACCGGCTTTGAGTTGCTTGGATGTTGTTGAGCATTGGCAACGACAGTCGCTCACCCTTTTCCTTTCTCATTTCGAGAGTCTGGTTTTGGAGGAGACGGTCCGTGGCCCGTCTGGTCCATCTGGGCTAATTTGTCGATCAATGCTTGGAAGGTGATCGGCCTGAAGAACATCATGAATTGTGAGATGGTCGCTTGCGGATCGAGAGTGCTCACGAACATGCCTACCGCAGGTGCCTCTTCTATGCGTTGTACGCATTTCGACCATAGGTTCCGCCATCGTGTTGCGTATTGGACCCACGTTTCGCCTGGCCTTATCGTGGCATTTATCAGTGCTGTTATCGGGGTGCGTTCACTAGCACTCGCGAATCTTTGCGTGAACAGTAGCTCCATCTCCGCAAATGTTTTAACAGAGTCATTAGGTAACTCCGAATACCATTCAAAGGCTGTTTCTGCTAAGCTGCCGACGAATTGGCGAAGCAATAGTTTGTCATCGCCTCCAGTGTTGCCGCATAAGGCCCTGAATTGAGCGACATGTTGATGCGGATTTCCTGTCCCTTTATATACGTGGAACTTAGGGATCGTATATCCCGGCGGGTAACTGATTTGGTCATACCAGCCCGGATAGGGTCGTCCAGTTCTAATAGTTTGCCCAGCCACTTGGCTCGCCTGATGAGCTCGTATTTGCCGAGCTATATAGCCATCAAGTGCAGCCTTGGAAATGGTTTCTTCCTTGGCTGCTGAAAGAGCCGGAGGAGGATCAGATGTTTCCCCTCCGTCATTTCCGACAATGACTGGAGGGTCTTCAGCTGGAGGGTCTGGCTGTAACATCATCCCTACCATGTCTTGGAAGAGGAGCGCCATCTGTCTTATGTTATCCGCTTGTTCTGCGGCTTCTCTGTCCTTCTTTTCGAGGATTCTACGTAAGAAGTCAGCATCAGTTTCCTGTTCGTGACGCTGCTCTGATGATATTTCTGAACTTTCTTTCTGTTCGGTAAGTGCAGCCATCACAGTCATCATTTCCTGAAGCTTCTGTTGCTGTTCCTGGGCTTTCATCACAGATCGGGTGAGTGGTCAGGGACCCGTCGAAGCACGGCTTTCCTCCTTTCCGGAAGTCATATAAACGGTGTGCACCACCATGCCCCCAGACTTGGGACGTTTGTGTTCGGTGTCTTTGCGATTTGCCAAAGACACAGGGGCTTTTTGCGGCCTCCTTTTTTGAGTGATTAGAGTTGAGGGGGCCGTTGTAGTGGGCACCCAAGTAGCTTTTGCTTTTTGTGGTTTGACAGAATAATCCTTCTCCTGTCGCACCTTCTTCTTTTTATGTCGGCGAAGATAGTTTTTATCAATCACCGATTCTTGGACCTGTCGCCAGACTTTGTAAATTTTAGAGGACAACCGTTAGGGGGGCTGCTCTAGCTTTTTCTCTGGAGCATTCTCCACAGGTGAAGGAGTTCGTTTCAACACCGCAGTAGGAAAGTTTCTGCGCACCGTGTTCAGCAATTCAAAGCTGTTCCCAGTTGGAACAGCAGCATCGATCCTCACCATTGGAGCTGGCGGAGTTACCCTAGAGGGGGAGTTGCCCCCAGCCTCCCTCACTCGGTGCCAGTGGCGATGTCGAGCATATCTTGCGAATGGAGTCACCTCCGTTGTTGGATAAGCTTCTTCATGCCCCCTGCTCTGGGTAGGGGAAGCAGCTTTGAGGACCTCGCCTGGAGCAGCAACCGGAATGGCCAGCCTTGTAAAATCTGACTTCTCGGAAGGAGGAGCCTTTCCAATGATTCCGTCCGTTTGAGTCGGGATGGCTATCCGCTTTGGGATGGCAGCTTCGGGTATCGCAGGTTTGCGGACGTTCTGGCCCAGTTTGTTGAAAACTGAGGTGTTGAAACTGGGCGACCCATTGAGAGGGGTCGCGGCAGTGGTAAGTCGATCAAAGACCGGCTTCTTTGGAGCTTCTTGCGATATCATTGGGGCATTGAAGCTCATCAGTGGGAGCATAGTCCCGAAGAATAATCCAGCGGTGGCCTGAGTTACCTGCTCCACTGGCATCTTGAAAAGGGAGGCCGCTTGGGGCCCATAAGTCACCCCTCCAGCAAGGACGGAGCGAGAGTTGCAGTTGCAGACAGTGCAGTTTGAAGCCATTGATCTTCAGTTCTCTGCACGGAGCAAGACACCTAATCTTAGTATCTCGAATCCACAGGCAACCACAACAAACCGCGATTTGTTCGCGAACACGACACACAAAGTGTGGAGTGGAAAGAGGAAAAGGTCCCACCGGGCGTGCCAGAATCTGTTCCCCTCCGAATGGCGGCCGGCGACGTGAGGACGTCTAGCCTGAATTTCGGGGCAGATGCTATTTGGTTTGATCCGTCCACCTCTCCGAAGATGCCAAGTTGATTTATGGTACCGTGTATCGGAGGTTTAGACGGATGCGGCCGATGTAGCAGACTTCGTCAGATTCCCCCTCTCTTGAGGGGTTTTTGATTGTGGGGACGCTCTTCCCTGAAGGCGCAAGCCCCTGCAGTTAATTACGCTACCGCATCGCGGTAACAACTTTCTCCTTCTCCAGGATTTCACTTCGTGTCGTGGGTGTTTGTTTTCTTTGTGGTTGCCCGTGGATTGTATACAGAGACTATTTATTTCGTCCCCGTAGGACGTGGGTTAGTCCAAATCCGTACTTTCTTAGATTTGGGTTTTAGGTTTTGGTTTAAGGATACGTTAGCCATATTTGAGGCTAAGATCAACTTAAACGTTTGTTAAGGATAAGTTTGTCTAATTTCCAGACTAAGATCTACTTAATGGGATCGTCTAGATCCATTTCCAGTTTAGAGACATGATGGTCCATTTAATATATGGCCGTCGGGACCCGTCACCTCTCTGACGACGTTGAAGGATTACAACGATATGTGTCAGAGGAGTTCGGAGATGTACCCTTGAACCAAAGTTGATTGGGGGATCTATAGTCCAATTTGGGACTAAAGTCTGTTTGAAGGTTTAAAGATACGTTAGCCATATTTGAGGCTAAGATCAACTTAAACGGGAACGTTTAGATCCAACAAAAGAGCGTTTGGGGGCTCTATTATTCCAGTTTAGGGACGTAGTGGTCCATAGGTAGTTTAGGGACATTGCGGTCCATTGGTAGTTTAAGAACATTGCGGTCCATATCATGTATGGCCGTCGGGACCCATCACCTCTCTGACGACGTTGAAGGATTACAACGGCATGTGTCAGAGGGGTTCAGAGATGTACCCTTGGACCAAGTGTAAATTGATTTAAAAGAGCAACCGTGCTCAGTCAATTTAATTTGAGGACTTACGGTCACGATTGGGCTAAGTCCAGTTGAGAGTATTCAACGTTTTATTTGCATTTGGCTTGTTAGGCCTTTACTGAAGCTCTTCCCCTGTTTAATAATGCATAGCATTCTCTCTGGCTTTTTAGGCCCAGAGAATTTTATTTTGGTCTGATAGACTTTTATTTGGGCTTTATCCCTTTTAATAGTGCATAGCACTTTGTTTGGTCTGATAGGCCTTTCTTTATTGGGCTCTGCCCTTGATGATGCATTGCATTAATTAGTCTGACAGAATGCCACATGGCTTGTCAGGCGCTTTGCGCTGATTGAGGAGCGCAAGGCGCAAGTTCATGAAGAGGCGACACGTGTCGCGCTCAGGAGAGCGCAAGCGCAGTGCGTTGCGCCAGCGCGCTGCGCTATTGCGCATGCTGACACGTAGCGCGCTCTGGTGAGTTGCACCAATTCATGAGAGCAGTGCTCTGTTTTATTATTTAAGAATCTTTTAGATTCCAGAACCAATGGTTCATAAAAGAAGCGCAAAGCACTATTTGTTTTCTTGATCTAATTTAGATCAAAGAAAACAAGTTTTTCTTGTTTTTCTTATTTCAGGAAACCAGAGGTTCATAAAAAGTGCAAAGCACTATTTTTATTTGTTTTTTTTTATTGAAGATCATTGATCTTATTCTTAGATCAATGATCTATTAGAAGAAATCCTTCTATCTTAAAGGTTTTTACCTTTTTTCCTTCTTGAAATTCCTTCAGAGTTTTCTCTGTTTGAAGTTCTTGATTTTTTTCCACAAAATGTTCATCCCTTTGAATTGAGGTCTAGGGTCCTTTTTATAGTGCCCATAAATTAGTTAAATTTGTTAAAGAGATCTTTTTCTGAGTGATTTGGGGAATTTTCCCCACCGTTGGATCTTTGATCCAAGAGCTTCTGTTTTACAGAAAACAATCTTCTTATTTTTAACTAGATTGAGAAAGATCTCTCAGAATTTTAATTCTGTTTGGCGCAAGCGCATCAGCTCGTGACACGTGTCGCGCAGCGCACAGCGCAGCGTAACTGCACTTGCGCAACTGCGCTGACACGTGTCGCGCAGCGTAGAGCGCTGCGCAACTGTGTTGGCGCAACTGTGCTTGCGCAACTGCGCTGCCACGTGTTGCGCAGCGCAGAGCGCAGCGCAACTGCGCTGACACATGTCGCGCAGCGCAGAGCGCAAGTCAGCTGAAGCGTTGTTTCTTTAATTTTTCTTGTAACTTTCAGAACAGATCCTTTCTCTGATTGGGGGAAACAAGAGCGTTGCTTTGTTTCCCTCCTTGAAATTTGAACAGAGCTTTGCTCTGATTGGGGTAAACAAGTGCATGTCATGCATCGATATATTATTATTTATGACACGGACACGAGTACTTTGATATCACACTTATGATATACTGTCACCCTAGTTGTAGTATTGTATATTTTATTGTATGACCTAGGAGAGAGCCATACATGTGATTTCTTCTCGGTGATGTTTTCTACTCATGAGTTGGCAACTCACCCGCGTTGTGCCACAGTTTCTTGCAGGTTTGGCCGTACAGGTTTCATTGCGGCTCGCTGGCACACCGCTTCCTTCCGGGTGATTGCTTGGGTAGGTGGGTTCACTTGCATCGTGACCACTGCAGTACTGTTATTTATTTCAGTTGTATCTAGTAAACTCCATCAACCAGACTTATATTATTTGATAGACTTAGAAGACCAGTTGTATATTCTTTCGACGTTAGAATCGCGCGATAGCCTTACTATGATTCTTCTCTGATTTTCTTGAGGACGTTGGTTTTTCCTTCTGAGTTTTAATCCTCGCCCTTCGGCGTTGTATATTATATTGCTTGCATGATTGTTTCCGCCAATTGGCGAAGAGCAAGCTCCTGTTTAGGGATGTCTTTATTCATTACTTATATATATGCATGTTTGTACCCGTTTGGGGCCAGTATTTACAAAGGAAACTCTGCCGAAATTTTTGGGAAAAACTTGATACTTTTAAAAATGCTTGCTACGACTATCAAAAGTGATTCTATATGTCAACTTTTAAATGAATTTTCCTTCACTCTCTTTTAAAATGGTTTAGATTTCTGGGCTTTTGGCTTACTTGAATTAGGTGGGGTCCTATAGGCTTCACATGATTCAAGTTCCAGTCAAGTGCCATTTCGGGTCGTGACATCTCCGGACATCGATCTCCTAACAATCTATGATCTCCCTGATCAGGTGATACCGTCTTAAGATGTGTCTGGATTTCTGATGGGACCATGGTTCCTTCGCTAAAATTATAGCTCCATTGCTATCACAATACAAATGTATCAAATCAACAATGGACGAAACTACTTGAAGTTCAGTAATGAACTTCTTCATCCAGACTGCTTCTTTTGCGGCATCACTGTCACGCCCGCTTCCCGGTGTATGGGGAGGGGACGCGGCGAGGTTCGCAACGTATTTACTTAAAAGTAAACACGCTAAGTGTATCTAAGCAATATAAAGTAAAATGTACTCCCGATACATGAATATAAATGAATAGAAACTTTTATTTATTCAACATTCCTTTACAATACAACTGGAAATATAAATACAAATCTGGAATGCAATGCCTAAACAATGGCATAACTGAAATGAAAAGTATATACAAGTAAGGTCAATGCTCAGGATCTTCTGTGAACTGCTCTAAGTGCTCCTGGACGGTCTCGAACTCCTTAGAGTCGGGTCCTCCTAACAACATTCCAAAGAAAGAAGAAAAGGAATGTCGTCGGCGAACAATCACTCGGTAAGTCCCAAAGAAAGAAGGAGAAGAATAGACAGAGAATAGAACAGGTACAGTAGATAATGTTATATTTGTTATACTAACATAGTTGTTGTAACTTGGTACAGAATATCCCAGTTTATACGAGAGGAGTCCAACTTATACCGTGGACTTTGATAACCCGTAGTACAAGGCTTCGTCGATAATACCACGGAACAACGGCATGGATGTAATTACGCCTTTTAGTGACCACCTCGTGCCAGCTTTAACATGTTCCATACCAGTCTTCCCCTTTATAAACCCTGTAATGTTTATTGTATTGATTGTATTGTATTGTCTTGTAGTAAATGGAAGACTTGCCGAAACCATGATATCAGTAAACAGAATGGATATAAATGGATAGTCATGTAATCAGAGTATATCCATGGTTCGGTTCGGTCATGTTCATGTTGTTATAGATTGTATTCTGGTATTCGTGGATTCATGTTGTATTGCAGTTATACTTGAATCAAATTCAAGATAGATTATAATCATATTTGACTATGACTCGGACTGAGTTAGAATTTTAAACAGAATTGAAGTCCTGATTGTTTTGGTGTTATCGGTAACTGCTGCACATGGACGACAGGATTTGTGTCTTTTTCCAAGATAATTACCGTGTTGATAACACCGTTTTTAGGTTGTCTATCTTAGATAGGCACGCACCCAACTTTCTCCGGCTCCCCGAGGCTCAATAGAATTGGTCCCGCTTAAACCTATATTTACTAAGGTCCTTAATATAAATTAATATAACTTGAGAGGGTTTTATGAAAATTAGTTTTGATACATTTTCAAAATACACCTCAAGTTTTTAATTATCATTTTTAAGGTTTTCATAATTGTAATTTTTTTATAAAGTGAAATATTCTAGTGAATATAACATAGTTTTCATTGTATATGGTATTTTAATATAAACTTGGAATGGTATTGAATTGTAAAGGTAATTTCATGAAATTTGTAATTCCTTTGATTTAGAAAACATGATATATATATACACACAAACAATATATTTAAAGTAGATATTTTGATAATATTTATATATATCTAATATTTATAAACAAATAAAATTTATTTATTAAGTAGAAATTATATTTTTCTTAAAAATTCCATCGAGATCGAATGCTCCTTGCGGAGGTCTGCATTTTGCTCTACTAGGCCCAAGGATGTGAGATAACCCGCACCATCCCGATCGGGGTTCCCCAAAATGGCTTGTAGAGACGTAATTGCAAGGAATTTAAATAACACACTTTCTAAAGAAACGGGTTTGAATGTTCAAGGTATTGATTCGTAATCTCGTATTTTTACCAGAAACTAGTGTCCCAAAATTCATCGTGCTATGTCAAACATGTGTGTTGTGATGAGGTAGGTCATTACCTCGTGAGTTTTCTAAAGGTAATACAAGGGAATATGTTGAATTGTGTTGAAAGTAAATTATATGGTATTTAACCGTAAAAATGCGATAAAAGTTGCATAATAGATTTTTTTGATATGAAACTTATTCTAATATGTTTGTTAATGATTATTAAACATTCTATTAAAAATTTGTAGGTTTGTTATTAAGAAAAAAAACAGATTTTTAAAGAAAAGATAATCGGAAGCCGGAATAACTCCGCTTATGAGGAGTTTTGAAAAGGAGAAGTTTTATAATAGAAAAAGAGGAGGGAAGAAGGGACTTATTGATTGTAAAACAAGAGGAGAGAGAGGGGAAACTGTTGGAACCGTCGGGGCGTCGTTTCATCGGGGGATTCTTCCCGAAACTTCACCGGAACCTTGCCCTTTGCTAACTTCACTTGCACAACTTGGGATTTGGAAATTTTTAGAGAGTTTTTGTAATGGAATTCTGAATAAGGAGGGGCGGAATTGAGTGTGGTATTTATAGGTAAAATTAGGGTTTAGGATAATGAATTTGAGAATTAAAATGTGCATTAAAATGGATTAAAGAGGTGATTTTAATCCATCTGTAAATGTGTAGAGAAATCAAACAGATTGGGGGTAGTGGGGTAGGCCAAAAGGTGCCAGGGACAAAAATTGGGACCATTCCCGAGGGGGGACCCGGCGCCGCCGGTCCAAATAGAATCTTGGCCGGTCGATTTGTGGTGTTGTGGTATGGGATTTATGCCACGTGTCAGGGTCTGTTAGTATATCATTTTCCATGTGTTTGTTTTCTTTGTGACTTTTCATTTTACGTGTATTGCACGTGTAAACTGTTGGGCTTCTAAAGGATTAAAAGAAAAATCAATTAAAATATATATGTGGCTGGGGGGATTCGATCACAGGGGCTACGTCATAGTAGTGTAAGGCTTTACCAATGAGCTACAAGTGTTTTCTTTCTGTTCAAAAGAAAATTTAATTTAGAACTTGTGCTCAGGCTAAGGTGTTCCTTTCTGTATGTTTGAAAAAATTATGTACAGAAAGTTTAGGGTTGTTACAATCACTCGCAGCAATGTATTCGGTCTCCATCGTCGAGTCTGCGACGGTATCCTGTTTGGAACTCTTCCAACACACCGCCCCTCCGTTGAGGGTAAATAAAAAACCCGAGACAGACTTGTTGTTATCATTGTCACTCTGGAAGCTTGAATCGGTAAAGGACTCGACTTTGAGGTCTCCATTTCCGAAAACCAAGAACATCTCTTTAGTCATTCTCAGGTACTTGAGAATGTTCTTCACTGCTGTCCAATGGTTCTTAGCTGGGTTCGACTGATATCGGCTCACAACGCTTAGCGCGTAAACTACATCTGGTCTTTTACATAGCATCGCATTCATTATAGATCCTACCGCCGAAGTGTAGGGTATAGTGCTCATGCGAACCCTCTCCTTATCATTCTTGGAAGACATCTCCTTGGAAAGGGTGATTCCGTGCAATGCGGGTATATTACCACGCTTGGAATCTTCCATACTAAATCTCTTTACTACGGTCTCTATGTACCTGGACTGCGAAATTCCCAGTAATCTCTTGGATCTATCTCTGTAGATCCTGATCCCCAGAATATACGAGGCATCACCTCAGTCCTTTATGGAGAACCTTTATGATAAGAACATCATGACCGATTGTTGCATAGGAATATCGTTTCCTATCAAAAGAATGTTGTCTACGTACAAGACTAGGAATACGACAGTTCGTCCTACAATCTTCTTATAAATACATGGCTCATCCTCGTTCTTGATGAAGTCAAATTCTTGACTGTTTCATCAAAACAGATGTTCCAGCTCGGCGATGCCTGCTTTAATCCATAAATGGATTTAAACAACTTGCATACCTTCCTGCTGCTCCCACTATCTACAAAACCTTCTGGCTGATCCATATAAACGCACTCTTCCAAACTTTCATTTAGAAAAGCCGTTTTTACATCCATCTGCCAAATTTCATAGTCATGGAAGGCAGCAATTGCAAGTAGGATCCGAATGGATTTGAGCATAACCACTGGAGAAAAAGTTTCGTCATAATCCAATCCTGGTCTTTGACGAAAACCTTTTGCAACAAGTCTAGCCTTATAGGTTTCCACCTGCCCATTTACACCAATCTTTCTTTTATAGATCCATTTGCATCCAACGGGTTTTACCCCAGGTGGAGCAATTTCCAAGGCCTACACTTTATTAGTATACATGAACTCCATTTCGGATTGCATAGCATCCAACCACATATCAAAGTCCCTAATGATAATGACCTTCCTGAAATTAGTAGGATCATATTCTTTCAAGATGCAATTCTCTTGATCCCCGTCAATGAGAAAACTGTAGTATCTCTCGGGTGGATGAGAAATACTACTAGATTTGCGGAGTGGCTGTGGCTCATCTGGGACTACTGAATTCTGAGGTTCCACCAAATCTTCAGTTTCAGTTTGTGATTCTGAAGTTTCTTCCAATTCTACTGTACTCCTACTAATTTCTTTTACAAGAAATTCCCTTTCCAAAAATGTAGCATGGCGAGATACAAACACCTTCTTTTCCTCAGTGTGGTAGAACAGATATCTATGCGAATGCTTTGGATACCCCTAGTTTGTCCGGTTTCTGTGTTTTCACATAGGCCGGACAACCCCATATCTTAATACGCTTACGACAGGGTTCCTTTCCACTCCATATTTCATACGGAGTCTTAAGCACGGATTTAGAAGGAATCTGATTCAAAAGGTATGCCGCTGCTTGCAGCGCAGTCCTTAAAATGAAAAGGCAACTCAGCACTACTCATCATGGAGCAAACCATGTCCAATAGAGTGCGGTTCCTCCGCTCCGATACACTATTGTGCTGTGGTGTATACAGAGGAGTAAGCTGAGAGAGAATTCCATTCTCTTTTAGGTAATCTAGAAATTCCATGCTCAAGTACTCCCCTCATCTATTAGATATGAGGATCTTGATACATTTGCATGTCTGGTTCTCTACTTCCTTTCTGAATTCTTTGAATTTCTCAAAAGCTTCAGATTTTTGTTTCATAAGATACACATATCCGAATTTAGAGAGATCGTCAGTGAATGTAATGAAGTCCGAGAACCCACCCCTTGCATGTATAGACATCAGACCACATACATCACTGTGTATGAGTCCCAAGAGCTCTGCCGCTCTTTCTCCGTGTCCGGTGAACGGAGATTTGGTCATCTTCCCTTTGAGACAAGACTGACAAGTTTCATAAGATGAAAATTCAAACGTATTCAAATATCCATCCTTATGCAACTTACTTAGTTTTTTCTCTCCGATATGACCAAGTCTACAATGCCACAAGTAGGATTCGTTTGTTTCTGAACTCTTCCTCTTGCGTGTGTTTTGTACATAAAAAACTGTGTTTTGATTTAGAATATAGATACCGTTAAACAGTGTACCTTCTGCAATCAATACCTTATCAAGGTAAATGTTCATGACATTTCTATCAAGAACAAAGTTATATCCATTTTTATTGAGTAAAGAAACTGATATTATATTGCAAACCATGTAAGGTATATAGTAGCAATTGTTCAAAATCATAGTATTGCCACTCGGCAACACTAGGTGATATTCAACGACGGCAGCAGCATCAACCTGTGCTCCGTTCCCTACTCTGAGGGACATATCACCAAGTCCAACCATCCCACTTTTTCTCAGTCCCTGCAATAAATTACAGATATGAGATCATGATCCGGTATCTAGTACCCAGGAGGTAGGACTGACCGAAAAACAGTTCTCAATAACAAAAACACCTGAAGAAGACACAATAGTGTGCTTCTTCTTCGTTGGGGTCATCAAGGAATTCATGCAATCCTCTTTCCTTTGCTCATACTCATGACAGCTGTCATAGTTTAGAGTCGAACCGACATTCCCCAGCCCCGAATAAGAATTTGGATCGGTTAAGCGATACATTTTATTATCTCGATTAGGGTGTGAAATAGTTGCTACCCGGAGAGAGAGAAAAGAAACACTTAGCATGCGCTCTTGCAAAATTAGATTGGTTATTAGTTTATCTAATCATGATGGCTCCCACTGTTTCCTCAAATTCTTCTTCAAACCCTAAAAGAAGAACTAGTTAGGATTAATTGCATGTCACAATACTTGCTTAACCTTTCAACCAGGCTAGTGTCGGTACTTCGAGGGAGGTTTTCCAACGCTTTTGCGAAGTTCCATAATTATGTAACCTCTTTTTCCTAGAGGCGTAGTCCCGCTAACACCACTCTAGACATCTACTTGGTTTATATCATTGATTGTTAAGTGAAATAATCTACCAAGAGTAATCCTACTCATCAGTAGGATAGGGATCCAACTATCATTGTGTGATGACCTAGATAGAACCACTCTAGTCACCACACTACAGAAGGTGTGCTAAAACTGCAAGTTTCCTGTATATTTGAAACCCCCGATGTGGTTTTTGCCCCTAGTGGTTCATGACCTTGACAAAGGACAACAAATCATAAACCACTAGTCAAGTTCAACCCGTCGTTATCCTGGATTAACCTAGACCCACCCGTACAAACCCTTGACAAAGGCCAACGAGGTTATACGACTGTCCTAGATAATCGCATCTAAATGCAACAGACAAGCAATATTTAGCTACCGTACACTACGTCTTGACAAAGGCCAACAAACGTAGCACAAATACTAGGTATTACTTATCCGAAACGACGGAGGGCCACGGCTGGGTTTTTCGCGAAAAACCCTTTAACGTAATGAACTTGATATCGTTGAAAGAACCGAGCAGTTTTGAAAAGGAGTGGTTTAGGCTCCGCTTTTGAAAACTTCTGGTTTTTAAAAAACCGAGTAATCTATAGTATAGATTTTTGCTCAAGAGGTCACTCCCCATGAAAGGATCTCGGCTCTTTCCTCCGGGAATGAGGCGCTGGATATTCACAACCGAATACCACTATGCAAAAGAGAAATAATATAACTATAGTTTTTCGAAATTTGTTCCAGCAACATCTTTTTAGGTTTCTTTTTTTGCATTAATCAAAATTAATACGGTCCCATCAATTAACCTATCACACCAGAAAAGAACAAAAATACAATGTACGTATATGCCATCCGCATTCGCCACGGGGACCCGTCATGCACCGTTAGGTTACTTAACTAACGGCAAAGCGAGGGATGGACTATCGCGGGTGCAAAACATATACAGCATCTACTAGTATATATATAAATATATATAACATTCGTCCCATACATGATATAATCAACATCACATCAACAAGCAACACATAGTGGTGGATAATCTTGGAGTCTCGAGTTTCATTTGAGCCGCAAATAAAACCCGACGTTCCCGGTCGTGTGGAAGCCTATGCAATGAAACCTGGACCCCTACGAGCGTGGCAAGTTACTCGCCAATCCCAGAAGTGAGGCAACCCCAATCAACAAAGTGAATGGGCCACTCAGCACTCCACGGGATCCGGTAACTTGAGCACCCCTCTGTGGGTCATCCTATACCCCCTACGAGTGCGGCGAATAGCCCACCAATTCTAGAGTGAAGCTCCCTCCGTCTCAATGCCATAAGATGCTGGTTTGTTGACTTCTAGAACCCGGCTATTCGTGCACTCCACCGCGGGGTAATTCTACTACAAAAAATGAAAATAATATGTACAATGGTGACATTGACCTTAACCCGGTCGTGCTCCAAACAAATAATATACAATATGGCAGTGACAGCAGTCTACATGTCGGACGCTCGCCCCGCAATAACAAATATACAAATGAATCTCAACTGTACCACTAACATTGAACCACAGGCTATCCACCACGACTATCCAACCACAACCACAACACAAACACAGAATATCAATGAGAATGTCATGTTCGCAAATCCGTCTAAAAGAACATATAGCAGTTAGACGAGTTATACCGCTCTAATGACATTCACGGTCGCAGATAGTAATGTATGTACTGAAACTATTAAACAGTGTTAAAAAATAGCGACTTCGAAATGTTGGATGTATATGCCCTAGAGGCCAGTATTGTATATGTATACATATGGATACTAGGGATGTATGGATAGAACAATCTTGCTCAGTTTTATAGTGTATTATTTGATCTGTCTTTATCGGGATATGTGTATTTATTTGTATTGTTGTTATATTTAGCTTGCACATATTAATAAAGACTCGATACGGTGGTATACTATAGTGGTTTGTCTTTATCTTAACATGGCATATGTCATACTCGTTATTACATATTTCAGTTACATGTAGATAAAGCCCCTAGGATCTTTCTTGACTACCCACGTTGTGATGGCGATCATACTTTTGGGAGAAAGGTAGTCCATAAGAACATCCTTAAATGGTCCTCAGTCGCGTGAGTATCGAGACTGGGCACTGATACTCCAGTGTAGACTGGTGTGTACGTTTCTACCCCCGTTGGGGGACGGTTGGTCCCGCAGCCATTGGTCTGATGCACATAAGATCGTATGCAGGTACTCACTGGGTGTGAGTACACTGGACGGACTCGCCGAGAACTTCCATATGGTACTATACCTATCGTCAGATGGAAGTTCTCAGGTGACATGTGTACAGGTTAGTCTTTGGACCCGAGATCGGCATTTGTCTCGTGTGAGTTCCCACTGAACTTTGATCACTACCCTACCACGGCTCTACTGAGTCGTGCAAACAGGTTTTGGTTGGGTTTAGTTCCGAGCCACAAGGAGGCAGTGAGCGGTTGACGGGGATTCGTCTCTCCCAGTATAGGGAGTCGATATTGCACTGTGATTCGATTGGTCAGGACCATAAGACCTTGGCCAAGGCACTTAGGATTTACTGATAGGTTGATCAGTAGTTTCCCGGATTGGTCCTGAGCTACATCGGCACGACTTATCAGGTTGTTAGGGTCTGACGTTCACCATCCCCTAGACTCGGTATGCGATACTCTTTGACGAAGAGACCGGACTGTGCGGATATTGTCACGGATAGGCTCAGTAGGAGATCCGGATGAGTTTGCTCATCGGCTTTCTTTTCGACAGGTACCTGGGTAACCATTACGTACAGCTAGTACCGCTGACGTGCTTGTGGTTAAACTCACTGCCAGAGTACTGTCGAGTTTTTAGAGTCCCACACAGAGGGTTTCCCTGATTCAGGAGAAATGATGTAGTAACCGTATTGGATACGTGCATGGTTCGATCGATTGATGTACTTGGTATTCGGATTTTCGATCGGACAGTTTGTAATACTAGCTGGCTCGGGTTTGAGACGAATTATTAAATCAGGTATTGATTTAATAATTTACGTATATGTATTTTGATATATATATTCTAGTATTACGTTCTTCATGTTATTCTATCTCTTTTGGGCGTTCAGATTTTTATCTGATTGCCGGTATATTTGTACAGTAGACTAAAATCCGTATTTATTACAGATTTCCTTCTAGAAGGTGGCCACCTCATTATGTATTTTCCTTTTATTTGATAATTGAAAATGAGGTGTAAAGTGAAGGGTATGGGAGGAAAAGAGGTGACCATGCTTCAATAGTAGTCAAATGAATTTATAATTCATTTTGAGTTTACTATTGAAGCATGGTTGTTATTGTTTAATGAAAGAAAATGGCATACAAAATCTAGGTGTGTTATTTTCTCTCTCATGCTTGATTCATTTTTTTTCTCTTGAGCTCTCATCTCCTCCTCCTCTAGCTTTCTCCTCCACCTTCATCATCTTCCTGTTCACTACATTTCACGCGTTGAGATACAAGTGAAGAGGCTAGAAAGAGATAGAACACTTAGACATCCAAACTACATCCTAGATTACTTGGAATAGCATCCCAATTCCTCTAGTTGCTCTTTTGACATATTGCAAAGAGCTAGAGCCACGGATCATACTCCCCGGGTAGATCATCTACGACAAAAGGAGGCCGGAGAACAAGCTCGATCCCGATGGACCGATGGAGCCGGATTTGGAGTCCAAGTACGTTCAAGGCGCTTGCTAGGAGCTAAGGATGAAGAAAGAAGACCGAAGGACTTGGTTCATTTTGTGAGGTTTCTATCATAGTAGACAGCACTTCTCCTTTTGCTAGTTAGTTTTATGGAAAGATCCGGTTAAGTTTTATTCTAGTGCCAAGTCTTTGTTCGCAAGAAAATTTTTGTTCCGCATTTTGCCACGGAAGTTGACCGGGGCACTAGGGTAACCTTTAATGGTATCAGAGCCACTCATAAAAGTTACACTAGCTAGTTCTAAAGTGTTTAAAATAACGATCGACCGGATTTCAAAAACTGTATTTCCATTCATGGGTTTTTTGTCGATTTTAAAAGTGCTCGAAAAATCAATTTTTTGCTCTCAGAAAATCATGCAGGCTTTTGTAAGACGACATAAGAAAATTGGTCACGTGATCCCTCTAAACCACCGCAGATCTGCCGCGCAAACCCCCTATTGGCGGCGGTTCCACGACCGTTTTGGGGCCCACGTGAACAAGATTTCTTCTGGGCTTCTAATTTTTGGAATTGTGGTTTTTGGGATAATTTATTTTTTGGGCCCAGTTTTGTTACAGTGTTGGTTTAATACTTGGGGCCCACTTGGAAAGTTTAGTCGATCGTAATTTTTAAATACGTATTTCATTATCAGTACTTAGTTTAGATTCTGTGACCGTGAATGTCATTTGATCGGTAAATCCGTCTATCTGCTATATGTTCTTTTAGACGGATTTGCGAATGTAACATTTGTGTTGATGTTTCTGTGATTGTGCTGATGTTGTGGTTGGACTGTCGTGGTGGATAGCTTATGGTGCAATGTTAGAAATACAGTTTACATTCATTTGTACATTTGTTGTTGCGGGGCGAGCGTCCGACATATGGACTGCCGTCTTTGACAGATTGTATATTATTTTGGGGCACGACCGGGTTGAGGTCGATGTCACCGCTTGTATATATTATTTTCATTTTCTATAGTAGGATTACCCCGCGATGGGGTGCTCGAATAGCCGGGTTTTAGAAGGCAACAAGCCCGCATCTCAAGGCACTGAGACGGGGGGGCTTCATTCTAGAATTGGCGGGCTATTCGCTGCACTCGTAGGGGGTACAGGTTTTCATTGCACAGGCTATCCACACGACCGGGAACGTCGGGTTTTATTTGCGGCTCAAATGAAACCCGGGGCTCCAAGATTATCCACCATTCTGTATTGTTATCTGTGATGTTGTTTATTACCATGCCTGGGACGAATGTTATATATACTTATATATATACTAGTAGATGTTGTATATGTTTTGCACCCGCGCTAGTCCAACCCCCGCTCTGTCATTAGTTAAGTAACCTAACGGGTGATGACGGGGCCCCGTAGCGAATGCGGATGGCATATACGTACATTTTTTTTTGTTCTTTTCTGGTGTGATAGGTTACAAATTGATGGGACCGCATTAATTTTGATTAATGAAAGATAATAAACCTAAAAGATGTTGTTGGAACAAAGGTTTAAAAAATGATATTACAGACGTTCTCTTTTGCTTTGCACAGTGATATTCAGTTTGGAATATCCAGCACCTCATTCGACGAGGCAAGGGCCGAGATCCCTTCACCGGGAGTGACCCCTTGAGTAAAAGTTTGCGTCAGGGTAATAGCTTCGCTATAGTCGATTATTTTTGCTTAGCATCATGGTATTCATTTTGAAATATCCCGCACCTCATTCGACGAGGAAAGAGCCGAGATCCCTTCACAGGGAGTGACCTCTTTAGCAAAGTTTTTCGCCACTATATATTTATAAAAAACTACTTAAGTTTCTTCAACGATATCAAGTTCATTACGTTAACGGGTTTTTCGCCAAAAACCCAGTCGTAGCCCTCCGCCATTTCTTACAAGTGTTGCTTAGGATTCGTGTTGCGTATTTTGACCTAGTCAAGACGTAGTGTTCGGTGGCTAAGTAATGCTTGTTTGTTGCATGTATTGCGATTATTTAGGACAACCGTATGACCATTTTGACCTAGTCAAGGGTATATACGGATGGGTCTAAGTTAATCCAGGATAATGACGGGTTGAACATGACTAGCGGTTTATGATATGTTGACCTAATCAAGGTCATAAACCACTAGGGGTAAAAACCACATCGGGAGTTTCAAATATCCAGGAAACTTGCAGATTTAGCATACCTTCTGGAGTGTGGTGGCTAGAGTGGATTCCATCTAGTGCATCACACAATGATAGTTGGATCCCGATCCCACTGATGAGTAGGATTACTCTCAGAAGATTTTTTCACTTAACAATCAATATTATAAACTAAGTAGGTGTCTAGAACGGTGTTAGCGGAGCTACGCCTCCAGGAAAAAGCGGTTATGTAATTAAGGAACTTCGCGAAAGCGTTGGAAAACCTCCCTCGAAGTACCAACACCAGCCTGGCTGAAAAGTTAAGCAAGTATTGTGACGTGTAATTAATCCTGACTAGTTCTTCTTTTAGGATTTGAAGAAGAATTTGAGGAAACAGTGGGAGCTATCCTGATTAGATAAATTAATAAACCAATCTAATCTTGCAAGAGCGCACGCTTAGTGTTTTCCCTCTCTCTCTCCAGGTAGCAACCATTTCACGCCCTAATCAAGATAATAAAATGCATCACTTGACCGATCCGAATTCTTATTCGGGGCTGGGGAATGTTGGTTCGGCTCTAACTTAAGGCAACTATCATAAGTATGAGCAAGGGAAAGAGGAAAGTTTGAATTCCTTGATAAACCCATCGAAGAAGAAACATATTGTTGCGTCTTCTTCAGGTGTTCTTGTTATTGAGAACTGTTTTTCGGTCAGTCCTACCTCTTGGGTACTAGATACCGGATCGGGATCTCATTTCTGTAATTTATTACAGGGACCGAGAAAAATTAGGATAGTTGCACCTGGTGATATGTCCCTCAGAGTGGGGAACGGAGCATAAGTTAATGCTGCAGCCGTCGGTGAATATCACCTAGTATTGCCAAATGGCAATGCTATGATTTTGAACAATTGCTACTATATACCTTCCATGCTTTGCAACATTATATCAGTTTCTTTACTTGATAAAAATGGATATAACTTTGTTCTTGATAGAAATATCATGAACATTTACCTAGATAAGGTACTGGTTGCAGAAGGTACACTGTGTAATGGTATCTATGTTCTAAATCAGAATACAGTGCTTAATGTACAAAACACACGCAAGAGGAAGAGTTCAGATACGAACGAATCCTACTTGTGGTATTGTATACTTGGTCATATCGGAGAGAAAAGACTAAGTTACATAAAGATGGATTCTTGAATACGTTCGAATTTTCATCTTATGAAACTTGTCAGTCTTGTCTCAAACGAAAGATGAACAAATCTCCGTTCACCGGGCATGGAGAAAGAGCAGCAGAGCTCTTAGGACTCATACACAGTGATGTATGTGGTCCGATGTCTATACATGCAAGGGTGGGATCTCATACTTCATCACATTCACTGACGATCTCTAGATTCGGGTATATGTATCTTATGAAACATAAATCTGAAGCTTTTGAGAAATTCAAAGAATATAGAAACGAAGTAGAGAACCATACTGGCAAGAGTATTAAGATCCTCCGATCTGACAGAGGAGGGGAGTACTTAAGCACGGAATTCCTAGATTACTAAAAGAGAATGGAATTCTCTCTCAGCTTACTCCTCCGTATACACCACAGCACAACGGTGTATCAGAGCGGAAGAATCGTACCCTATTGGATATGGTTCGCTCCATGATGAGTAGTGCTGAGTTACCTCTTTCATTTTGGGGACATGCGCTTTTAACAGCAGCATATCTGTTGAATGATGTTCCATCCAAATCCGTGCCTAAGACACTATTCGAGATGTAGAATGGAAAAATGCCGTATCTTAAAAGATTTAAGATATGGGGTTGTCCGGCTTATGTTAAAAAGCACAATCCGGATAAACTGGAGGCACGATCAGTTTTGTGTAAGTTTGTAGGATATCCTAAGAACAGTTATGGATATCAGTTCTACCACACCGAGGAACAAAATGTGTATGTTGCTCAGCACGCCATCTTTTTAGAATGGCAATTTCTTGCAAAAGAAATTAGTGGGAGTACGGTAGAACTGGAAGAAATTCCAGAAGAACAAACTATAGCTGAAGGTTTGGAGGAACCAGAAGATTCAATAACCCCGGATGAATCTCAGCCACTCCGCAGATCTAGTAGGATTTCTCATCCGCCCGAGAGATACTATGGTTTTCTCATAGATGGGGATCGAGAGGATTGCATCTTGGAAGAAGATGATCTTACTAGTTTTAGACAGGCCATTATCGGCAGGGACTCTGATAAGTGGCTGGATGCTATGCAATCTGAAATGGAGTCCATGTACACCAATAAAGTGTGGACCCTGGAAGTTGCTCCACCTGGGGTAAAACCCGTTGAATGCAAATGGATCTACAAGAAGAAACTTAGTGTAGATGGGCAGGTGGAAACCTATAAGGCTAGACTCGTTGCAAAAGGTTTTCGTCAAAGACCAGGAGTGGACTATGACGAGACCTTTTCTCCAGTAGCTATGCTTAAATCCATTAGGATCCTGCTTGCCATTGCTGCCTTCCATGACTATGAGATCTGGCAGATGGACGTAAAAACGGCTTTTCTAAACGGAAGTCTAGAAGAGTGCGTCTATATAGATCAGCCAGAAGGTTTTGTAGACAGTGGGAGCAGCAGGAAGGTGAGTAAGCTGCTCAAATCCATTTATGGATTGAAGCAAGCATCGCGGAGCTGGAACATCTATTTTGATAAAACAATCAAGGACTTTGACTTCATCAAGAACGAAGATGAGCTTTGTATTTATAAGAAGATTGTTGGATGAACTGTCGTGTTCCTAGTCTTGTACGTGGACAACATTCTTTTGATAGGAAATGACATTCCTATGCTACAATCGGTCAAGCTATTCTTATCACAAAGGTTCTCTATGAAAGACCTAGGTGATGCCTCGTACATTTTGGGGATCAAGATCTACAGAGATAGATCCAAGAGACTATCGGGACTTTCACAGTCCGGGTACATAGAGACCGTACAAAAGAGATTTAGTATGGAAGATTCCAAGCGCGGTAATATACCCGCATTGCACGGAATCACCCTCTCCAAGGAGATGTCTCCCAAGACTGACAAGGAGAGGGTTCGCATGAGCACTATACCCTACGCTTCGGCGGTAGGATCTATAATGTATACGATGCTATGTACAAGACCAGATGTAGCTTACGCGCTAAGCGTAGTGAGCCGGTATCAGTCAGGCCCAAGTGAGGACCACTGGACAGCAGTAAAGAACATTCTCAAGTACCTGAGAAAGACTAAGGAGATGTTCCTGATTTACGGTAATGGAGACCTCAGGGTCGAGTCCTTTACCGACTCAAGCTTCCAGAGTGACAAGGATGACAACAAGTCTGTCTCAGGTTTTGTGTTTACCCTCAACGGAGGGGCGGTATGTTGGAAGAGTTCCAAACAGGATACCATCACAGACTCGACGATGGAGGCTAAATACATTGCTGCAAGCGATGCCGCAAAAGAGGCGGTCTGGATAAAGAAGTTCATAGCTGAACTTCAGGTGGTTCTGTCCATTGTTGATCCGATATCAGTGTATTGTGATAACAATGGGGCTATAGCTTTAGCAAAGGAACCACGGTCCCATCAGAAATCTAGGCACATCTTAAGACGGTATCACCTGATCTGGGAGATCGTAGATCGCCAGGAGATCGAGGTCCGGAGAGTAGATACGAAAGACAACACGGCGGATCCATTTACAAAGGCCCTCCCTCAAGCACAGTTCGAGCGACTTTTTGGGATGTTGGGTATGCGGTACGTCAGCAGCTGGCCTTAGAGCATACGTTGGGTATTCGGTACGCCAATCACTGGCCTTTAGTGCAAGTGGGAGACTGTTGGATGTATATGCCCTAGAGGCCAGTATTGTATATGTATATATATGGATACTAGGGATATGTATGAACAGAACAATCTTACTCAGTTTTATAGTGTATTATTTGACTTGTCTTTATCGGGATATCTGTATTTATTTGTATTGTTGTTATATTTAGCTTGCACATATTGATAAAGACTCGATACGGTGGTATACTATAGTGGTTTGTCTTTATCTTAACATGGCATATGTCATACTCGTTATTACATATTGCAGTTATATATTGATAAAGCCCCTAGGATCTTGCTTGACTACCCTCGTTGTGATGGCGATCATACTTGTGGGAGCAAGGTAGTCTATAAGCACATCCTTAAATGGTCCCCGGTCGCGTGAGTATCGAGACTGGGCACTGATACTCCAGAGTAGACTAGTGTGTACGTTTCTACCCCCATCGGGGGATGGTTGGTCCCACAGCCATTGGTCTGATGCACCTAAGATCGTATGCAGGTACTCACTGGGTGTAAGTACACTGGACGGACTTGCCGAGAACTTCCATATGGTACTATACCTATCGTCAGATGGAAGTTCTCAGGTGACATATGTATAGGTTAGTCTTTGGACCTGAGATCGGCATTTGTCTCGTGTGAGTTTCCACTGAACTTTGATCACTACCCTACCACGGCTCTACTGAGTCGTGCAAACAGGTTTTGGTTGGGTTCAGTCCCGAGCCACATGGAGGCAGTGAGCGATTGTTGGGGATTCGTCTCTCCCGGTATAGGGAGTCGATATCGCGCTGTGATTCGATTGGTCAGGACCATAAGAACTTGTCCAAGGCGCTTGGGATTTACTGATAGGTTGATCAGTAGTTTCCCGGATTGGTCCTGAGCCACATCGGCACGACTTATCAGGTTGTTAGGGTATGACGTTCACCATCCCCTAGACTCGGTATGCGATACTCTTTGACGAAGAGACCGAACTGTGCGGATATTGTCACGGATAGGCTCAGTAGGAGATCCGGATGAGTTTTCTCATCGGCCTTCTTTTCGACAGGTACCTGGGTAGCCGTTACGTACAGCTAGTGCCGCTGACGTGCTTGTGGTTAAACCCACTGCCAGAGTACTGTCAAGTCTTTAGAGTTCCACACAGAGGGTTTCCTTGATTCAGGAGAAATGATGTAGTAGCCGTATTGGATACGTGCAGGGTTCGATCGATTGATGTACTTGGTACTCGGATTTTCAATCGGACAGTTTGTAATACTAGCCGTCTCGGGTTTGGGCCGGATTATTAAATCAGGTATTGATTTAATAATTTACGTATATGTATTTCGATATATATATTCTAGTATTACGTTCTTCGTGTTTTTCTATCTCTTTTGGGCGTTCAGATTTTTATCTGATTGCCGGTATATTTGTACAGTAGACTGAAATCCGTATTTATTACAGATTTTCTTCTAGAAGGTGGCCACCTCATTATGTATTTTTCTTTTATTTGATAATTGGAAATGAGGTGTAAAGTGAAGGGTATGGGAGGAAAAGAGGTGACCATACTTCAATAGTAGTCAAATGAATTTATAATTCATTTCGGGTTTACTATTGAAGCATGGTTGCTAGTGTTTAATGAATGAAAATGGAATACAAAACCTAGGTGTGTTATTTTCTCTCTCATGCTTGATTCATTTTTTTCTCTTGAGCTCTCATCTCTTCCCTCCTCTAGCTTTCTCCTCCATCTTCATCTTCTTCCTCTTCACTACATTTCTCATGTGTTGAGATACAAGTGAAGAGGCTAGAAAAAGATAGAACACTTAGACATCCAAACTACATCCTAGATTACTTGGACTAGCATCCCAAGTCCTCTAGTTGCTCTTTTGACATATTGCAAAGAGCTAGAGCTATGGATCATACTCCCTGGGTGGATCATCTACGACAAAAGGAGGCCGTAGAACAAGCTTGATCCCGATGGACCGATGGAGCCGGATTTGGAGTTCAAGCACGTTCAAGGCGCTTGCTAGGAGCTAAGGATGAAGAAAGAAGACCGAAGGACTTGGTTCGTTTGGTGAGGTTTCTATCATAGTAGATAGCACTTCTTCTTTTGCTAGTTAGTTTTATGGAAAGATCCGGTTAAGTTTTATTCTAGTGCCAAGTCTTTGTTCGCAAGAAAAATTTTGTTCTGCATTTGGCCACGGAAGTTGGCCAGGGCACTAGGGTAACCCTTCACGAAATACCCCGTATTGCCCCCAATATACAAGATAACATAACATACACAATCTGGGCAATCAAACATATCCTGAAGCCCTAAAACCAAGTGAGATAGAAAACCAAACAAAAACGAACACCAGAAGCTTTATACCAACCGGCCACACCGACAAAATATCAATTCTCGTCGGCCACTTTGCAAAAGTTTGGTGTCATTTTTCTCTGGTGTTCTAGTTGTAGCACAAAGAGCACCCTGCACTAGTTTAAAAAATTTTTAGAGGCTCGGAAAAAAAGACATAAACTTGGGTTTTAGATTTCGTGTTTCGGAGTTGTTTCGGTTTCGTTACTTTACCATTGTTTAAAACTGCTAGTTTATGGTTTATGGGCTGGCTCTGATACCATGAAAGGTTATGCTAACGTCCTGGCCATCATCCGAGGCCGATTGCAGAACAAAATTTTTACTACGATTGAAAACTGGCGCTAGAATCATCCTAAACCGGATCTACCATAAACCCAACTAGAAACAAAAGAAGCTATCTACTATGAAAAGAGTTTATACCAAGAGGCTCAAGTCCTTCGGGTCTTCACTCCTCTCCTTTAGCATGCTTCTAGTGGCCTCCATGATCGAGCTTGATCGACGGCTTCCTCACGTCAAAGATGATCCACCCGAGAGTGTCTACTTTGAGCTCTTACCTTTAAACTAAGGTAACTAGGTTACTTAGTATGCTAATCTAAATAGCCTAGAGGATGTAGAGAGTGATGATGGATTAATTAGTCTCAAGATACCCTAGGTTTCTCAACACATCAGACATTTAGGGTTTAAGGTAGAAGAAGAAAGCTTGGAGGGGATGGGAGTGTTGTAGTGAGCATAATAGAATAAAGAATGGCTAAGTCCTGTGACTAATAAAGCAAGCTCCCCAAAATAATAAAAAAATATCTTAACCACAAAATATCTAGATATTTTCCACAAAATATCTTGATGCCACCCTACCTCAATAGTAATCCATGACTCACTAAGTGAGTCACCAAGTAGCTATGTTTCATTCAATGAATGATAACACCTCACCATCCACCTCATTAACCATTTAACTAAATGGTTAAAACAAATAATGGGGTGTCTTCTTTTAGAAGCACTATTGTAACAAATTACAAGAATACCCCTCACCGTATATATATATACCCGTATCCTTATTCTGAAAAATACGAATACAAAAGAGACGAAAATAATCCAACAATATAATACTAGGATCCGGTTTAAACCATAGCCCACTAGTATTATCCGCCCGAACATCATACGTGCACAAGTATACGTATGTGATCAAACCCTGCTGTAAAACCATACGGCCTCTACATCGTTTCACCAAAAGCAGAGAAACCCTTTGTGTGGGACTCTAAAGACTCGACAGTACGCCGGTAGTGTGTTATTGGATAAATCCATAACCATAAGCACGTCAGCGGTACTAGCTGTACGTAACGGCCACCCCGGTACCTGTCGAAAAGGAAAGCCGACTAGAAAACTCATCCGGGTCCCTACTGAGCCTATCTGTGACAATCTCTGTACAGTTCGGTCTTTTCTTCTAAGAGTATCGCATACCGAATCTTGGGGGTGGTAAGCGTCAGACCCTAATAATCCGATAATTCGTGCTGATACGGCTCAGGACCAATCCGGGAAACTACTGATCAACCTATTAGTAAATCCTAACTGCCTTAGCTAAGGTCTTATGGTCCTAACCAATCGAACACAGTGCGATATCAACTCCCAATACCTAGAGAGAGGAATCCCTAAAAATCACTCACTGGTTCCATGTGGCTCGGGATTGTACCCAACCAAAACCTATTTGCACGACTCAGTAGAGCCGTGGTAGGGTAGTGATCAAAGCACAGTGGGAACTCACACGAGACAAATGACGATCTCAAGTCCAAAGACTAACCTGTAAATATGTCACAAGAGAACCGCAATCTGACGATAGGTATAATACAATCTAGAGGTTCTCAGTGAGTCCGTCCAATGTACTCACCCCCAGTGAGCACCCATATACAATCTTAGGTGATCACACCAATGGCTATGGGACCAACCACCGCCCCTCATCAGGGTCTAGAAACATACACGTAAGTTTACTCTGGAGTATCGATGGTCGATCTCGATACTTCTGTGACTTGGGACATTTAAAGATGTGCTTATAGACTACCCGACTCCCACAAGTATGATCGCCATCATAACGCTGGTAGTCAAGCAAGATCCTACGGGATTTATCAACATGTGGTCAACATATATAACATATATGCATGTTAAGATAAAGTCAAACAATAATAGTATACTACTGTATTGAGTCTTTATCAATATGTGCAAGCCGAATAAAACATCTATAGAAACAAATATACATATCTTGGTAAAGATAACTCAAATAATATACTATATAACTGAGAAAGATTGTCCTATACGTACATATCCCCAGCATCTATATGTATACATATACAATAATGGCCTCTAGGGCATACATATCCAAAAGAAATCTTGGAACTGATCGGGCTCTTGTAATGCCTTGATCAGAGAATCTCGTGCCTCTTTGGACAGGAGGAGAGCATCAAATATGCTCAGTTGTGAAGGTATTTTTCTCAAATATGCTAGGACATTATAATCCATCTTGTTTTTTCTAGACGGGTCGCTTGCTACGATCTTTTTGACAACTTCATCGTCGAGGGCAATTTCTTCAGAGATTTTTTCTTTCCCTTTGTCTTTTTTGCTCGTACCGTTGTTTGTAGGTCCGAGGTTCTTCTCAGGCAGCGTGCAGTTACGCAGCTGAATATTCTCGCAGTTCTTCTCTTCCTCTTCTTTTTCGGAGGTGGAGTCTCGAAAAGAGGGCTGAGGGGTATTTCGTCCTCAGAATCGCTCCTGAAGGTAAGAACTTGGGGTTTCCCCCCTTCCGAACTGGTATCAACGATATGACAGTTGCCAGCCGTTTCTTCATACACATTTGTCACACTGTCTTTCCATCGACGAGCTTCACGCCTTATCCTCTTGAAGTGTTTTTGATGGGCAACGTATCCTTGCCATCAATTCTTGAAGGCACTGCATTCCTCGGTGGGGTGGGTAACCCTCCGATGATATAGGAAGGAATTTGGACATGCATCTTCTCCATCGAGGCATATGACCTCGGGAGTGTTTCTTACGAGAGATGGCAGCTTCATTCCCATTGACAGGGCTTTGGCGAACCGCTTCTCTGTTTTGATCCTGCTCTTATTTGTAACAGGTATGCTTTGGTTTGGTTGGAGTACTTTACGACTCGTCCTCGCCGCAGCTTCTTCATCCTGACGCTGACGCTTAGCCTTTTCGTATATGGCCATCTCGCGTTCTCGGTCAACTTTGATTTTCTGAAAGGCTTCATTTAATAGCCTATCGATCGAGTCTTCTGGCAGTTCCAGGGATTTTAGCACCAATTATGCCCCCAGTTCCTCTGCATGGTTTTCTGACGCTGAGGAAGCTTCTTCGCTATATGACCATGTGGCAGCTTGCTACACGGTCTTCAGTGTCTTTTGATGAGTCATTTTCCTCATCGTAGTCACTATCTTCATCCTCAAGAATATGCTTGAGGAACTCTTCGAGAGTGACTGGTGTCCGCGCTTTCTGGCTGTACTCCTCCAGCGCGTCAATGTATTTTTATAGATCTGTGCGCTTGTTATCATACTCGGCAGGCTGCACAGGCTTCTTAGTCCTCTTCTTTTTCTTCGAAGACTTTGAAGGCTCGACTTGGGGGTTTTGCCCTTTGTCGAAAAATTTCAGCGCGGGACGTGGTTTCAGTATCCCTTCAATGATTTTGGGTTCAAGTGGGCTTTTCTACCTGACTGCTGGATATGCTTGTAGATCCTTCAGCATTCTTTTGGTTTTTACTAAAAGGACGATTTTCCATGGAGCTTCTTCCATGAGTGAGCATGATGCCCCCGGCGCATCCACCTTTTTAGGAGTGTGCTTCTAGGGTGAGTTCACCCTCCAGTTATTAGACAGCGCGAATTTTCCTGTTGATACGGGTCTTCGACCCAGTTCTTTAAGACGTAGCAATTTTTAATTGGGTGGCTCACCATTCTGTGATAGGAGCAGTAATTAGGGTTATTGACGTCGCCGGGTTGCGGTAGATGCCACGGGTCTGGCTATGTGATAAGTTTATTACACACTGCCAATTCAAATAGTCTCCTCGTCTTATCACAGGGAAACAAGCGTGCCCTTGTCTTTCCTTCAAGGATAGGCGTGGACGCACGTTGTTTTGGTGAGCAGTCGATTTTGGGCCACTCGGTTGTTGTTGCGTGTTGACAACGAAGGCCGCTTTTTCTTTACTCTTGTTATTTTGAGGGTCCTTATTTGAGGAGGAAGGCCCGTGGCCCATCTGGTCCATTTGGGCCAGTTTATCTATCAGAGCCTGGAAGGTGGTTTTTTTGAAGAATGTCATGAACTGGGACACAGTTGTTTGAGGATTTACAGTCATGATGAACATGCCTACGGCAGGAGATTCTTCAATGCGTTGTTCACACTTAGACCATAGATTCTGCCACCGGATCGCGTATTCGACCCAGGTTTCTTCCGGCTTTACCCTGGCATTGATTAATGCCGTAATTAGAGTACGCTTGCTCGCGCTGGCGAAACACTGTGTGAACAGCAGTTCCATCTCTGTGAATGTTTTCACGGAATCGTTTGGGAGCTCTGAGTACCATTCGAAAGTCGTTTTTGATAAGCTGCCAACGAACTAGCGAAGCAACAGTTTGTCGTCGCCTCCAGTGTTGCCGCACAGAGCTCTGAACTGCGCGACGTACTGGTGAGGGTTGCTTTTCCCTTTGTATACATGGAACTTGGGGATGGTATACCCCGGCGGGTACTTGATTTGATCATACTATCCCGGATATGGTCGCCCAGTTCTGACGATTTGGCCAGCCGCTTCATTAGCTTGATGAGCTCTTACTTGTTGAGTAATATAATCATCAAGAGCAGCCATGGAGATCATTTACTCCTTGGTTGCCGATAAGGCCGAAGGAGGGTTTGATGTTTGCCCCTGTCATTCTCGATGATTATCGGCGGATCTTCGGCTGAGGGTTCTGGTTGGATCATCATTCCAACCATGTCCTGGAACAAGAGCACCATCTGCTTCATATTAGTAGCTTGTTTAGCGGCTTCTTTGTCTTTTCTTTCAAGCACCCTTCATAGAAACTCTTTATCGGTCTCCTGCTCTTGGCGCTGTTCGGCTATTGTATCCGGATTTTCTTTCTGCCCGTTAAGTGCTACCATTTTGGTCAGCATTTCCTGGAGCTTTTGTTGTTGCTCCTGAGCTTTTCTCAGCGACCGAGTTTGTAGTCGGTGACTCACCAAAGCACGGCTTTCTTCTTTCCCGGAAGCCATGTAGACCGTATGTACGATCATGCGTCCAGACTTGGGGCATTTGGGTCCATCGCCTTTGGAATTTTCCGCAGGCGGTGGGATTTTCTCCAGCCTTTTCTTTTTGTAGGAAGTTGAAGTTGAAGGAGGCATTGTAACAGGCACCCGTATAGAAGAAGTCCCCCGCCGTATGACGGAGGAGTGGTCTTTTTCTTGCTGCACCTTCGATTTCTTCAGTCGACGAGAGTAGCTCTGGTCAATTACAGAATCCTGGACTTTTCGCCAGACCCTATGAATTTGCAAGGAAATCCACTGATGGGGGCGCTCTGACTTTTCCTGCATGGAAACCTCTGTAGGTGGAGGATATTTCTTCAGCACCGCTGTCGGGGGGTTCTTACGTACCCTCCTAAGCGGATCAAAATTGTTCCCGGTTGCAACATCAACGTCAATTTCCACCATTGGAGCTGGCGGAGTATGTCCAGAGGGGGAGTTGCCCCCAGGTTTTCTCACCCGACGCCAGTAGTGATATCGAGCGTGCCTTGCAGAAGGGACCGCCTCAGTTTTGGAAGCGACTTTATGACGCCTCTGGTTTTACCGACGAGCCGCAATTGTCGTCAACCTGTTGAAGACTAACGTTCTTGTTAAAGTTTGGGGAGGGCCGGCCAATCTTTCAAAGACCGACTTTCTATTGGGGGAAGCGTGTTTGACGGCTTTTCCCTGTAAGTCGATGTCGCGCACCCCGTGGGTTCGCGGGGAGGCGGAATGTGCAAAAAATATTTTTTTCAAGCTTCGTAACACCGACTAAAACTTCAGGATCTTTACAAAAATCTTAACTAACTAACTACTTGGAGGTTTAGCTACTCGGTGAGAGTTTTATACCTCCGTGAACAAGTCCTTCGGGTCTTCTTTTCCTCCTTTACTTGGCTCCTCGAAGATTGGATCGAGCTTGCAACGTTGGCCTCCTCGCGTCAAAGGCGATCCACCCGAGAGTATGTATTTTGAGCTCTAACCTCTAAACCGAGATAACTAGGGTACCTAGTATGCTAAGTTAAGTAGCCTAGGTTTCACAACACATGAGACTAGAGGGTTTGAGGAAGAAGAAGAGTGCTTGGAGGAGAGCGAGTGTAGTGATGATAATGATATGGAGAATGGCTAAGGGTTGTGATAATGAAGCAAAAAAAATTCACAAAATGAATCAACTATGCTTCAATAGTCACAAAACCATGAGTCGCCCAAGTAGCCATACTTCATTTACTGCCAAGTAACACCTCATACCTCCACCTCATTATCCATTTAAGTAAATGGATAACACCACAAATGAGGTGTCTTCTTCTAGATGCATTCTTACGAAATTACAAGAATACCTCACCGTATATACATACCCATATCCGTATTACGAAAAATACAAATACAAAAAGATGAAAATAATCCAACAATATAATACTAGGATCCGGCTTAAACCAAAGCCCACTAGTATTATCCGTCCGAATATGATCCGTGTAGCCATTACACTTATATGATCGAACCCTGGCGTAAAACCATACGGCCTCTACATCATTTTGCCTGAAGCAGAAAAACCTTCTGTGTGGGGCTCTAAAAACTCGATAGTACGCTGGCAGTGGGTTTAACCACAAGCACATCAGCAGTACTAACTGCACGTAATGGCTACCCGGGTGTCTGTCGATAAGAAGGCCGATGAGCAAACTCATCCGAACTCCTACTGAGCCTATCTGTGACAATCTCCGTATAATCCAGTCTGTTTGTCTAAGATACTCACATATCGGACCTAGGGGCGGTAACCGTCAGACCCCTAATAGCGCAATAAGTCGTGCCGGGATATAGCCCAAAACATACTGAGAAACTACTGGAGTACCTACCAGTTGCCCTGGCCAGGGACTTTGTGTAATGGCTTTCCGAACACAGCGCGATATCAACCCCCAATACCAGGAGAGACGAATCCTATCTAACCACTACTGCTTTCCAGTGCTTCGGGATTGCACCCAACCACTACCTGTTTGCACGACTCATTTGGGCCGTGGTAGGGTAGTGATCTAAGTATAATGGGAACACACTCGAGACGAATAGTGATGTCAAGTCAACGAACTAAGCTGTACTCATGTCACCTAGGAACTGCTACCTGATGATAGGTATAATACCAACCAGCAGTTCCCTATGAGTCCGTCCAGTGTAACTCACAACCCAATGAGCACCTGTATACTATCTCCAGTACGACGTACTAATGGCTGTGGGATAGACCATCTCCCCTGTTGGGATGAAAAGCGTATACACTAGTCTACTCTAGAGTATTGATGACCCTCGATAATCCTACAGCTAGGGACCTGTATAAGGATGTGCTTATAGACTACCCAGTCCCCACTAGTGTGACTACCATCACAATGCTGGTAATCAAGTAAAGATCCTAAGGGCTCTACCAAAATGTATAAGCGATATGCCAAAAGAAACATATACATATATTGAGATAGAATCAAACCAAGTAGCATACTACCATATTGAGCAAGACTTTTATTATATCTGTGTATATCCCAAACTTCCAAAATATAATATACAAACCAATACTATACAATAATGGCCTCTAGGGCATACATCACTAACATGCCCGTAGCAGGATTGGGAGGGCTATCCATTTTGAGGCAGCCCCTTCAGGTATCACGAGCCTCTTTGCGGGCCTGTTCTCGCTCAGCCTGTTGAAGACTGAGACGTCAGATTTGGACGGCCCGTTGAGAAGGGCCGTTGTGGTTGCTAGTCAATCGAAGACCGACCTTTTAGGAGCTTCCTCTTGCGGCGGAGGCACCAAAACTTACAGGTGGGAGCATGGTCCCGATGAACAATCCAGTAGTGGCTTGCGTAACTTGCCCCACAAGTATTGAGAAAATAGAGGCCGTGTTGGGCCCGTAAGTCACTCCCTAAGTTAGGGTGGAGCGAGAGTTGATGTTGTATGAGGTGCATTGAGAAGCCATCAATTTTCTGCACAGGAGCAAGACGCCAAGTTTTAGTACCTCGAATCCAAGGGCAATCACAGCGAACCGCAATTTTGTTCGCGAAACAAGACATACAAAATGTGGAGTAGAAAGAGGAAAAGGTCCCATCGGGCGTGCCAGAGTTTGTACACCGCCGAAAGACATAGATCGAGACGTTGGGACGTCTAGCCTGAATTTTAGGGGAAGATGCTATTTGGACTTATCCATCCACCTCTCCGAAGATACCAAGTTGATTTATAGCACCATATATCAAAGGTTTGGACAGATGCGACCGTTGTAGCAGACTTTATCAGATTCCCCCTCATTTGTGAAGGGTTTTTGATTGTGGAGACGCTCTTCCTTGCAGGCACAAGCCCCTATAGTTAATTATGTTATCACACTGCGATAACCACTTTCTCCTGCTCCAGCAGTTCACTTCGTGCCGTGTATATTTTTGTTTATTTTGGTTGCCCGTGGATTGTATACGGAGACTATTTTATGTCGTCACCCGTAGGGCGCGGATCAGTCCAAATCCGTATATTTTAGATTTGGGTTTGGGTCAAGGATTTCCTTGATAAGGTTTTGAACTTAGGTTGTATATTCCTTCAGTTCAAAAGTATATTTGTTTTATTTAAGGACCGTTAATCTAGTTTGAGATTAAGATCAACTTAAATATATAAGTGGACATTTGGGCTCAGTTTGTTTTTGCTAAGGATACATTAGTCTTTTTTGAGACTAACATCAAATTAACAACATTTTAGGATCATTTTTACTTAAGATCCAGCAAAAGAGCATTCGGGCTCAGCTACAAGAAAACTTCAGAGACTTAGCCAACTTGGGTTTAGTCTGCTTAGTCTTTTCTTTTTTTCTTATTCAAAAATGCTAAGCACTTATTTAGGCTCTGTTTGTTTAGCCCTTTTCTTTTTGTGTAAAAAAGCTAAGCACTTATTTGAGCTCTGACGCTCACATGTATATCATGTGAAGCATTCAGTCATGGGCGCTGCCCAATGAGTGTTGAACGCTTTAGTCGTTTTGACTAATCATAAAGTGCCATGCACTTTTTATGGCGTCCACATGAAGTGCACGTGTGGCACTGGACGCTGCCCAATCAGTGCTAAGCACTCAACTGTTTTGGCTGCATATGAAGCGCTAAGCATTTTAATTCAGCGCTCACATGTATTTCATGTGAGGTGTTGGCCTTCTGTCTTGGACGCCTACGTGGGAAACACGTGAGGTGCTGGGCCCTTTGTTTGAAAACGCCCACGTGGGAAGCACGTGAGACGCTGAATGTTTTGTTGGGGGGCATCCGCATGAGGAGCATGTGCAGCGCCGTCTCATTTATTTTGGTCTTATACCCACGTGTGTTTCACATGAGGCGTTGAGCGCTTCCCAATCAGTGCCAAGCACTTAGCCATTTTAGCTGCATATGAAGTGCTAAGCACTTTAACTCAGCGTTCACGTGTATTTTGCGTGAGGCGTCGGCCTTCTGTCTTGAGCGTCCACGTGTTTTTCACGTGAGGCGCTGTGTTTTCTTTTATATAGAGATTTAATCTCTGTTGATGTTTTCAGAGAAGTTAAACCTTTTTCAATGGTATTTTGATCATTAACGACCACAAAAATCACTATTTTTGAGGATTTTGGGTTGAATTTTTTAAAGAACTAAGTTCTTGATTTGAAGAAACTAAGTTCCTGGAGTATTATGAACTCCATATTATTCTTTTTTTAAACTTGTTCTTCCCTGAATGTTTGATTCTCAAGAACAAGATCTTCCTGATGATAATTAAATTCTCAACTTATAGAGATTTGTCTTGTGGATCTCAGATCCGGAGAAACAACTAAATTCTTTTAAAAGGGTTAAACCCTTAGATGTGATATGATAGGTAATGGAGATATTATTTATCTCTTCTTTTTTCTTTACCTAGGGTTTTGAGAATGGAGATCTTCTTTTTGAGAGCTCACTGTATTTTTGCAGAAGCTTGTGGGCGGTTCCCTCTCTGTGTCTGTGTTTGAGACTTGATGTCTCGGGTCCTTTATATAGCAGAGGCGAGTTTGTTAATTAATTTTGAGAAAATCTATTATTAAGAGATTTCAATTGATTTAATTGGTCTCAAATTGATTTGGGGTATTTTACCCACCGTTGGATCTTTTGATCCAAGGACTTCTGTTTTACAAAATATGTTTTCTTGTTTTTAACAAGATCGAGAAAATATTTTCCTATATACAGAATTTATTCCGTCAAGTGGTGATTTTTTTAATCACCATTGGATTTTTTGATCCAAGAGTTCTCTGTTTTACATAGCACATATTTATTTTGTTTAAAAAAATATAGGGAAATATTTTCCCATTTCATTGGATCTTTGATCCAACAATTATTTGTTCATTTAGAAAGATTAGGAGAATATTTTCCTTTAATAGAATTTCATTTTATTATCTGATGATTTATCATCACCGTTGGATTTTTGATCCAACGGCTCTGTTTAATAGAGAGTATCCCAGTTTTTAAGGAAATTTTCCTTTAATAGAATTTAATTCTACTTGGCTTTAAATTGGGCGCCGGCGCTTACGTGTTATGCACGTGGGCGCCACTTAAGAATTTAATTATAAGCGCTCCTATGCTTTGCTCATTAGCGCCCACATGAGGAGCACGTGCGGCGTCATATAAGAATTTAATTCTTATATAATAAGCGCTCCTGTGCTTTGCACATTGGCGCCCACATGAGGAGCACATGCGGCGCCATATATTAATTTAATTCTTATATAATAAGCGCTTCTGTTCTTTTCACATCGGCGCCCACGTGAGCTTCACATGCGGTGCCACCATAAAATTTAATCTTACGGGGTTGGCACTGGCGCCCTCGTTAGGGGCACGTGAGGCGCTGCCTCAAAATTTAACAGAGCTTAGCTCTTTTTATATTATTTAAATTTTGGGAGAACAGCTGCTTCTCCAACAGTTCTTCAACAGTTCGGCGGACACCGTTTTCGAATGGTACGCGGAACTCCCAAATGACTTCGTAAAGACCTTCGATGAGATGGAACTACTATTCTATCAAAGATTCACCAGTGTGAATGTACACACTACAATGACAACGTTGGTCAATGAAAGGGTTAGAACAAATGAGACATGGGTTCAATATGTTACTCGATGACGAAATCTCTGGTCTAAATGCAACGCATTGATGAACCTCCAGCCGTAGGAATGTTTATAACCACCCTTGACCCAAATTCAAAGGTGTTCCCATATATGACCTTCAAGCCGACGACCTTCCAAGAGCTCATAGATAAACTGGCTCGATTGGATCAAGACCTTTACTCTTCCGATGAAAATATATGAAAAGCAGAAGCAGGACGAGGTTCGTCGCCAACGCTCAACAACAAATGAGCGGCTTTAGAGCAACTTGTCACCAAAATAACGACAATGCAGGTCCTACCTTTGAAACGATTGGGACGCGAATACTCGCTCCTCCAAAATATACGTAGGGGGCATCTTGCTCACCGGCGGAGGAATCTCTACAAGAGGCGGTCCTTTCTTCAAAAAAAAAAAGAAAGGAAATTAAGAGACCTACAAGCGGGTCCTGCAATCAAGTGGAATAGACCGCTTGAACTAGAAATCATGGAAGGGACATAGAAACCATGTCCCACTCCGAAAACAGATGATGATGGAAAAAGCCCCTAAGTCAAGTTCAATCTTCCAAGGAAGAAAAAGACTCGGCAGAAGAAGTGACATGATATCTCGTTCCTTCGTATATGAAAAAGATGCCCCATCAGCGTCAGAAAGCGTGAAGTGCTCGGTATTTCCTACAAGACAACCCGATTGTTGTAATGATAAATGAAGCAGTCCAAGAGGGTGAAGATAGCTCAAGGTATGAAGTGGCCATTTATGAAAAGGTTGGGCAGCGGCGTCTAAGCAAGCAAATGTTGGAAGGGATGGGTTATGTAATTTCCTGACCGAATGATCAAAGTTGGACCGAAACGTCCCTAAACTAATATTGGACCGAAACGTCCCTAAACTAATATTGGACCGCAACGTCCCTAAGCTAATGTTGGACCATGATGTCCCTAAACTAAAGATGGACCGAAATATTCCTAAACTAGCCCTTCGCCCCAAACACGGGGATGCTGGAACGAAATGTACTTAAATTAATACTTCACTCCTAACACGGGGACGTTGGACCGCGATGTCTCTAAACTAATACGCCCCTTGAGATCTACATTGCAATTGAAGTCCCACCGGCTATACAGCTAGTCTAGCGATGAAGCTACCCCCAAGTCCTACCGGCAAACAGATGGGTCATCTGCAGCGAAGCTACTTTCGAGAGTTCCACTATTTGCAAAAAACGGTATATCCACAAGTGAAATAGGCACATATGAAAACTGTTGGATATGTATGCCCTAGAGGCCATTATTGTATATGTATACATATGGATGCTTGGACATATATATGTACAGGACAGTCTTGCTCGATATGATAGTATGCTATATGGTTTGTCTTTATCTTAATATGTGCATGTTTTACTTTCTAGTACATATCTTTCATACATATTGATAAAGCCCGTAGGATCATTACTAGACTACCTATGTTGTGATGGCAATCATACTTGTGGGAGCTGGGTAGTCGGTACACACATCCTTAAATGGTCCCTGGTCGTGGGAGTATCAAGACTGGGCATTGATATTCCGGAGTAGACTAGTGTATACGTTTCTAGACCCCGACGAGGGACGATGGTTTGGTCCCGCAACCATTGGTCTTTAGACCTAAGATCGTATATAGGTGGTCACTGGGGGTGAGTACACCGGACGGACTCGCCGAGGACTTCAAGATGGTACTATACCTATCGTCAGATGGATGTTCTCAGGTGACATGAGTACCGGTTAGTCTTTAGACCTGAGATCGTCATTTATCTCGTGTGAGTTCCCGCTGTGCTTTGATCACTGCCCTACCATGGCTCAACTGAGTCGTGCAAAAAGGTTTTGGTTGGGTACAGTCCCGAGCCACATGGAGGCAATGAGCGATTGTCGGAAATTCGTCTCTCCCGATATTAGGAGTCGATATCGCAATGTGTTTGATTGGTCAGGACCATAAGACCTTGGCCAAGACAGTTAGGATTTACTGATAGACTGATCAGTAGTTTCTCAGATTGGTCCTGAGCCGCATCAGCACGAATTACCAAGTTATTAGGGTCTGACGTTTACCACCCCCTAAACCCGGTATGCGATACTCTCAGAAGAAAAGACCGTATTGTACGGAGATTGTCGCAGATAGGCTCAGTAGGGATTTGTATGAGTTTGCTCGTCGGCCTTCCTTTTTGACAGGTACCCGGGTAGCCATTACGTACAGCTAGTGCCGCTGACGTGCTTGTGGTTATGGATTTATCCAGCAACTCACTGGCGGCGTACTGTCGAGTCTTTAGAGTCCCACACAGAGGGTTTTCCTGGTTCAGGCGAAATGATGTAGTAGCCGTATTGGATACGTGCAGGGTCTCGATCGATTGATGTACTTTGTACTCGGACTTTCGATCGGACAGTTGGTAATACTAGCAGGCTCGGGTTTGAGCCGGATTATTAAATCAGGTATTGATTTAATATTTTACATATATGTATTTCAATATTTATATTCTAGTATTACGTTCTTCGTGTTATTCTATCTCTTCGTGTTATTCTATCTCTTTGGACCTCATCATAGACTTTTCCATTTATTGATAAAGGGAAATGAGGTGGAAATTAAGGAGAGGGAGGCATGGTGAGTGGCATGGCTTCAATAGTTCACAAAAGAATTCTTTATTCATTTGTGAATACTATTGAAGTATGGCTACACTTGTTTATTCATGAAAATTTATACACAAAACCTTTGTGTTGATTTTCTCTCGCATGCATGCTTCATTATTCTTGAGCTCCCATTTTTCTTCATCTCCTCCTTCCTATTGAGTTTCCTCCACCTTCATCATCTTCCTCTTCACTACCCTCTTATGAGTTGAAAAACAAGTGAAGAAGTAAGAAAGAGATAGCAAAACACTTAGATTATCACACTACATCCTAGACTACTTAGTTTGGCAACCCAAGTTCTCTAGTTGCTCCTCTTGACATATAGTGTGGAACTAAAGCCATGGATTATATCTCTCAGGTGGATCATCTACGACAAAGGAGGACCGGAGAACAAGCTCGATCCAGGAGAACCGATGGAGCCAGAAATGGAGATCAAACAAGTTCAAGGTGGTCACTTGGAGCTAACGACGATGAAAGAAGACCGAAAGACTTGGATCATTTGGTGAGACTTCCTTCATAGTAGTAAGCTCTTTTAGTTTTGCTAGATAGGTTTATGGAAAGATCCGGGTTGTCATTGGGTTAACTTAGCGCCGTTTTTGAAATCGTAAGAAATTTTTTTTTCTGCAAACCGCCACGTTCGATGGCTAGGGCGTTAAGCTAACCCAACAAAAACCCGAAAGGGCACCGTGAGTAAAAATTGCGGGACTGCCGGCGAGTTCGTGAAAACCAGAAAGGGCGCAAACCCGTTCAAAAAAAATTGTATACACTTGCAGGGTCCTCTCGACCTTGTTAAGGAGAAAATACCTGCTATAACGACCCTAAAAGTCCTATACATTTTTATTGATCCAATATTAATAAAAAAGTGTATTTCTATTCTGGTTTCGAGTTATAAGTTATTTTTGATAACTTATGTACTAGAAACACTTTATAGCTCACTGGTTAAACATTTACACTGCTGTCCCATAGCGTGCAAGTTCGAATCCCATCAGTTCCAATTATTTTTATATTTTTTTAATTTTTTCGGAAGCCCAAGAGTTGCACATGTATTACACAGAGAAACGAAAAGTTGCAAATAAATCAAACAATAAAAACGAAACATAAATACATAGATGAATGCACTGAACGAACCCTGAAACTCCACTCTCCTTTTGGACCGCGGGTTTCTTAATTTTGACTGCCACCGGTGAATGATATGGCCCCAAATCCCCCCATTTTTTGCCTATGCATCCCTTCTGCTCCCCACTACTCCTTTTTCCTATTTAATTTTCCTACAATTAACAAGAGAACCCAGACCCTTTATCTACCCCTTTTCCCTCACTTTTAATACATTTTATTGTCTTTTTAAATTTCCTTTACACCTATATTTACCCCTATAAATACCTAGTCTTCATCCTTAGTTCTTCTTCTAGATTATTCTGAAAATACTACTCAAAATTCTCTCTCAAGCCTGACTCTAGAAAAGGAAATTAAGCATACAAGTTTAAGTCAACTTCGTCGCTCAAATTCGTTCCTCCGCACGTAGCTACCTAGAGTCCGTTCTTGTGTGCGTAATCGGACCCAAGCTCAAGTCTCCATGCACCGTAGGTCTCGGTTCCTCTACCGAGATTTATTCTCTTTATTTTCTCACTTGTATGAGTACAAGCGGAAACTGTAAGTCTCCATCCCTATCTTCTTTTTTTCTTTCTATCCTACATACAATTTTGTAAGTCCCAACCCTCTTGATATCTCTTTTTTCCCCTTCTTACATCACCACCAAAAAAATATGACTTTTAGTGGCTAACATCATTTTTTAATCTAATTGTTGTAAAGTTTTGGTATATCCATTATAGTTTCATATTAGTATTAAAAAGAAATTATCACTTACCATCATACCACTAATTACATGTCATGTTTCACCTATATATCATATGAATTTAAAATGAAAGTTTGTTATTGTTAAAACTACCCTAAAATGTATATAACACCAAAATACCATAAACTTAAAGAGTACCCTTATTCGATAATTAGCATATATACTTTTATGAAAATTCATAGGGTAACGACCTACCCCACACGCATACTTTTGATTCATAGCACGATGTTCTAAGTATATGGTTAATTCAAAGAAAATGTTTTATATTAAAATATCATTTTTAAAAGGGTTTTTTAATCGATATTTTTAAATTCTTGACAATTGCGTATCTACAACTCTCGTTAGGGGACCCGCTAATGGATGATGCAGATTATCGCACATTCTGACTGAGGATAGTAGAACGAGATGAAGAACTCCTCACAGAGTATTCGGTCTCGAAAGGAAATAAAAATACATTTTTAAAATATACAACTTTTCTAAACAAAACTAAAGTTTGGAAAATTATATAAAACTATAAATCCGTATTTTAAATAAAAAAATTATGAAACTATTTTTTAAAAACGAAAGATTAAAAGTTAAATAAAATATCAACAAGTTTTCAAAAATAGAAGTTTTCATAAAAGTACCATAAACTTTTAAAAATTAGGTTTTATCACTAAAATACCACTAAAAAAATTCATAAAAACTCTAAATATTATAAATCAATCTCGAGGTTTATTTTGAAACAATATTAAAGTATTTTTCATAAAACCCCCTTGAGAAATGCAAACAATATAAAAACAATGTAAACAAACAATAATAAATATTAAGGACTCTAGATTAATATAGGCTTAAGCGGTATCATTTCTCTTGGGCCCCGGAGAACCGGAGAAAGTGAGTGTTTGCCTATTCAGGTTAGACAACTTAACAGAGTTATCAAGTGGCAATTGTCTTGGGAAAATACACAAATCTTGCCGTCCATATGCAGCAGTTTTCCGATTACTTCCGAACTTAAGAAATTCAAGAGCTAAATCCTTTCATAAGATATTTACTCAAATCTGAATACAAACTCAACCAGGATCCAAATTTTAACATAAACTTGAACCCTTGATCATGAACTAGAACACTAGAACTTGAATATCCTAAAACTTGAATACTAGAATACTATGACTTGACATGATTTAACATGAATACCAGAACACAATGGCTGCTATTGAAACTGACTTGAATCGAATCATGAATACAACTTGACATGAATACATGAACACTTGACAGGAATACTTAGCATTAACATAAACTCAATCTTGCAACTTGATATATTTATAGATTCGAGCAAGACTGATAATTTTAACTGTAACCTAGAATACATGGGATGTTGGGGTAGTTCAAGTGAGAATCCAACGAAATCTCAAGAGTCCCCCTGGATCATGAATCCATGTCTACTAAGACAAGCAAGCTATCATGAGGGCATGTATTTCCTTGCTCCTGAATTATAGTCTGTTGAGTTTAGAATACTTCAACACTAGATTGAAGTTTCGTTACTAACACTTGATTCGGGCCCGTGGTTCCTAACACCTAGATTACAGCTTGTTGGATTCGAACACTCTTGAGATAGGTTGGCATTCACCCTTGAACTTACGTTAAATTAGTTTACCCATATAGAGACCTTCTAGGACACTTACATTCACTTCATGTTCACTATACCTATATTACACGGCCATGCTATACTATGCTCATGTTATTTTGACATGATATATATAGAACTGCATGTTAAATAGAATTGCCATACTTATATTAAATGACATGTTTAAATACCATATCTCATAGTCCATCGCTTCATGATATCCATTTTTTCTTTGTCATTATAATGTTATACTTCACACCCTTTTTCTTGGGGACTTACCGAGCGAAAGCTCGCTAACGGGTATTCCACCCACCTTTGTTTCTTAGAATGTTCATCAGATATCGTGGAGACTGAAGAGTGGACACCACAGAGGAGGAGCATGATCAGATCATGACTCGGACCTAGACTAGTTATCCTTTTCTTTCAGTTTATGTATGCCACAAGTTTAGACATTTCTGTTTTTGTAGTTTTCTTTTCAGTTGAACTCATGTATTGTAATTGTATCAAGTTTGAATGTAAATAAAGTTGTTGAAATTTAAATATCATGCTAATTTTTTGTCATTTTATATTGCTCAATTATGCTTAGTGTATTTATTCCGGGAAATGACTTTCTCGGAATAAATACGTCACGGGCCTCGTTACGTACCTTCTTCCGTCTACTAGGAAGTAGGGCGTGACACCTGCGTGAGATCCTTACGACTCACAAAAGAGCAACACACTTAGAAATCCATACGATTCCTAAAGAAAAAACTCACTTACGAGATGTTCATGACTCGTAGGGAGAATATACCCCCTATGAGATTCTTACGGCTCATAGAATTCAAAATTCTTAAGTTACAGGGATCTAAACATGTTCTTAAGCCGCCATATCTTCCAACTTTTCTTACAAGTAGTTCGATATCGACTCTTGTATACAATCTATGGGTACGAACAAAATATGTTCTAACCGAATTCCACCAATGGCTAGAAATATCCCCATATGGTGATCGACGCTTGAAAGTCCTCTCGATTTACAAGGAGAAAATATTTTTGTAAGATCCTTATGACTTACAAGAGAAAACATACTTAGGAATCCTTACAATTCCTAAGAAGAAAATACACCTACGGGATCCTCTCGACTCGTAGGGAGAAATACTTTTATGAGACCCTTACGGCTCATAAAGTAAAAAAAAAAAAAAAAACTTAGTTGGCAGGGACCCAAACCTATCTTCTAAGCCATTTTTGTTCAAATCAACAAAGGCAAATGATGAGTCATTCCTGCAATATTCCTGTTGTAGCGATACTGATACCAAAACAGATATCAAACCTCAAGTCCTCCAAAGGCATATGATGATTCACTTCTGGTAATATTCCAATTATTGCGATACTCATGCCGAAACTGGTATTAGATTCCAAGTTCCCGACTCATAAAAAAAATCGGCAAGTCAGAAAAAAATATGTAACGACTCTGATTTTAATGTATGAAAATTTTTAATTTAATGTACAGAAAGAAGTTTCTTAGCCTGAGTACAAATTATAAATTAAATTTGTTTGAGAACAGCAAGAAACAACTTGTAGCTCACTGGTAAAGCCTTGCACTGCTGTGACGTAGCCCCTATGTTCGAATCCCATCAAGCCACATATTATTTTTCTGAATTTTTCTTTTAAAATTTTTGGAAGCCCAAAAGTTTACACGTGCAATACACGTAAAAATAAAAAGACAGAAAAAATAAACATGTGTAAAATGTTGTGTACACAGCCAATGACACGTGGCAAAAATCCAATGGCCCAACTCAAACATTTGGCCGGCGAGATCGGCTCTGGGGCCGGCGACGCCGGGCCATCCATAGGAGATGAGGCCCATGCTTTGCACACAACACCCGTTGGCCTACCCCATTACCCCTATTTTGTTTGTTTTCTCTGCAATTTAACAGGAAATTAAAATTCATTTTTAATCTCAGTTTTAATACTTTTTAATTCAATCTTTCAATTCCAAAACCCTAATTTCACCCTATAAATACAACCCCAAATCCTAGCCCTTCCTCATTCTGAAATCTCTAGTCAAAATTATCAAAAATTCTTAAGTCCAAAAAGAGTACAAGTGGAGTTAGCCCAAGGTCAAATTCTGGCGAGGATTAGAGGTAGTTCCGGCAACCCCACGACATCACGAAGGATACGACATCTTCCTCTACCTCTCCTCTCTCCTCCTAGCTTGTAAGTTCTTTCTATTTTCTCCCTCTCTTCGCTAAATTCTCTTTTCAAAACAAAGTATCGGTAAGTGGAGATATTACCGATCTAAATCTTCTAAACTTTATAATCTCACTTTTTATTTACATATTGTTCAATAAACCTTTACACAATATTTGTAACACTATTATAAAGGTTTAGAAACAACTTTTACTCTAAAACTCCATATTAATTAACTTTAATTAAGCTTTTACATTTAAATACTATGAAGTTTATATACCTTATCTTTTAAACATTTTGCTTAGCATACCTTTAGAAAACTTCACGAGGTAAGGACCTACCTCTCACATACACACATATTGACATAGCACGTTTCTCTTGAGACATAACTTTTGTGGCAAAATACGATTTTTCATCAAAATACCTTGAACTATATCAGATTTCTTTTAAATAGTATTATTAAACTCTTTGTGATTATCCCTCTACAACCCATTTTAGGGAACCCGCTATTGGATGGTGCAGATTATCGCACCTCTTCGGACTAGTAGAGCGAGATGCAGACCTTCTCACGGAGCATACGATCTCGAAAGATTTTAAATACGTTTTTTAAGAAAAAACGAGATTTTCTTCTTAATAAATAAAATTAATTTTTAATAATTATATAAATATTATCAAACCATATATTTTTAATATATAATAAAATTTCATGTTTTTTAGAAAATAAAAGAATGACAAGTTTCATTAAAATAACATCAAGTATCAAAACAAGACAAGTTACACTAAAATACAATGAACTATTCAAGCTAAGTTACTATTCACTAACATACCTCACTCTTTAAAATTCACATCCATGAAAACCCTAAAGAATCATAAAACCCCTCAGATAAATAAAATTATATTAAAGACCCTAATAAATATAGGATTAAGCGGGACCAATTCTCTTGAGCCTCAGAGAGCCGGAAAAAGTGGGTGCTTGCCTATTTAAGGTAGAAAAACTAAAACGTTGTTATCAATGCTAATTGTTTTGGAAAAAGAAATAAATCATGTCGTCCATATGCAGCAGTTACCGATAACTCCTAAACCTAATTCAGGATCCAAATTCTGTTCTAAGCGTCTGACTCAAATCTCAGTCCAAATCAATCTGAATCCAATTCAACATGAATTCAATATATCCAACATGTATACTTGAACCTGAACCTGAATACCGGAACAAAATCAACATGACTTGACTTGACCGAACCATGGCTATGACTTGACTTCATTACATTCCTACTTAATACAACCCCGAAACCGTTTACATGAACAGCTTATATCCATGGTCTCGGAAAGTCTGATAATTACCTATCAATACAATATACATTACGGGGTTTAACGGGGTAGAATGGTATGGAATTTTTTTTAAAATGGCACGATGATGGACACTAAAAGACACCTACATGAACATCCTGTGTCGTTGTCCCGTGGGTTTTGACGGGGCCTTATACTTACATGTTACTATAGTCCACGGGATAGTTGGACTCCTCTCGTATACACTGATACATTCTATACCAAGGTACAAACAACTACGTTAGTATAACAAAAGATAATTTACCAGTTCTATTCTCTTTACCTGTCTATTCCATTCTATCTTTTGGGACTTACCAAGTGCTAGTTCACTGACGACATTCCCGTCCCTTCTTTCCTTGGAATGTTCATCAGGACAACTCGACTCTCAGGAGACCGAGCCCAGTCAGGACAATTTTGAGCAGTTCACAGCGGAGCCAGACTTCTAGGCTTTTACTTGTACTTATTTTCTTTTCAGTTCATATGCCACTGTTTAGGCTTCACTTTCTATCATTGTACTTTTCTTTTCAGTTGTATGTAAAGAAAGAATATTAATAAAAGTTGTTGTTATTATTACATATCTTTTTATTCTTGTGTATTCATTTATATTGCTTATTTACGCTTAACGTATTTACTTCTGAGTAAATACGCCGCGGCTCGTTATGTCTACTTCTCCGTACACTGGGAAGCGGGGCGTGGCAGGTTTTGTTAGCGGCCCATGCAGATCAGTTCTTATGTCATAAGAATTATAAGAACCATCAACTAAACATTCCTTACATTTCTAAGCTTTTGAATCTATCCTAACCTTTCCTTTTCTCTCAAGTTTATAGATTCCCCGAAAAACACCAGCACCAACGTGAATGGAAACACCCCACCACCTCCTCTACTACCACCACCTACCGTTACAACTCCTATCAACGAGCAGATGGTATTGCTTGAGGCAATCAAGAGCCTTCTGGAGGATCAGCAGCAGCAGACTGCTATCCTCTTGCACCGCCCAGAAACTGAGGCATCCGGAGTCGAGCAATTCTGGGCATTGCACCCTAAGCATTGTTCTGGGAACGAGAGCCCACTAGAGGCAGAGGAATGGGATCAGTTCATTGAATATGATCTGGCAGTAGCACAAGTGCCAGAGATTGCTTGGGTAAGAGTTACGAAGCTGCAACTCACAGATAACGCCAGAGTATGGTGAATGGCTGAAGAAGCTATCTTACCTAGCCGATTGAATGGAAGAATTCTGGCGACATGTTCGATGCTAAATACTTTCCCGAGACTGCCCATTTCGATATGGAACAACAGTTCATCCACTTACAACAAGGTTCAATGTGGAACAAATCTGTGGATGAATACGATGTCGAGTTTACCATGCTTAGCAGGTAAGATATGACTCAATATTCAATTTCCTAATATCACATGCTACACTGCTAACACAAGGTCATAACAGGTTCGCTGCACACCTCATCCCGACTGCTGAGATCTGGGCAAGAAAATTTCAGCAAGGATTGGACCCGGAGATCCAAGCTGCATTAGCTACATGGGATTTTCCAACCCATCATCTTGCGCTAAAAGCTGCCCGACGATATGAGGCAATAGTGAAGAAGAAGAGCAGACCTCAGACTGCCGGTATGAAGTGCCATGCCACTCAGATGGCACGAGGAGCCTCTTCCACGCCACCTTTTGTACGCAAGAGATCGGGAGTACCATTTAACTAGTCTAGTCCATACTTTTGCTTCTATTGCAAGAGGAATGGACACCTGGCGAAGGACTGCAGGCGTGCTAATCGCCTATGCTTAGTTTGTGGCACATTCACTCACGCCATTGGAGATTGTCCCCATCGTCTCATCCCAGCTCCTACACCCAGACCAGCACTCACCTTTCCATGGCGGCCAGCTATCCAGGATCCTGCACCTCGTCTTGCTCTCCCAACTCCACCTCCTCGTGGACCTCCTGCACAGCCTTCTCATCAGTTCCATCAGGCTCAGAGAAACATGCCTTAAGGGCAGAGGAACATGCTCCAGGGAAAGAGGAATATGCCTCCGGCAAGGTGGAATGTACCTAGGCGTCAGGCTTTCATAATGACTATGGAATAAGCTAAAGCCACTGGCCAAGTCATCACTGGTAACTCCCAATCTTTCAATCCTTGTATACATCAATATATTCTTTTCATATACCTAAACATATCCCACACAACTTAAGTACAATCTTAGTAGCCTCCCTACCTACCTTAGCACTCTTCGATACTGGAGCATCATATTGCTTTATGTCGTAACGGTTCGTCCGAACACATGTTATTCCAGTTAAACCGCTCGTATCCAGCTGGAATGTCAGTTCAGGGAACGGCGTTCTAAAGGCAACTATGGGATACAATTCCAGTGGTCGTATGCAGTAGAGAATTTTATGCGGACTTCAAGGTGCTAGACATACCGAACTTCGACATAGTCTTGGGAATGGACTGGCTAGGAACTTTCTTCGCTACCATCAACTGTCATAAAAGGAGAGTAGTGTTCAAGATACCAGATCATCCGGTCTTTTATTTCAAGAGTGGAGACCATTCCCTTGAACCTAGCACCTGCAAGGCTAAACCAAGGAAGGCGGTGATTGCAACAATACAAGCGGAAGAAGACAAGCCAAGGGTAGTTCAAGAGTTTGAGGATGTATTCCCTGAAGACATCTCAGGTTTGCGTCCCGATCGAGCTCTTGAATTTAGCACTGACTTAGTACCTGGTGCACAACCGGTGATCAAAGCACCATATCGCTTAAGTCCAGAAGGATTGAAGGAGATCCGTACTCAATTGGATGAACTTTTGAAGAAAGGTTGGATTCGTCCCACTACTTCAAGTTGGGGATCTCCAGTTTTGCTCGTGAAGAAGAAAGAAGGTTCATACAGAATGTGTATAGACTACTGAGCTCTGAACGAAGTGACGATAAAGAACAAGTATCCACTACCGCGTATCGACGATCTATTCGATCAGCTAAGTGGGTCTTGCGTTTTCTCAATACTAGATCTTCGTTCAGATTATCATCAGGTGAAGGTCAAAGAGTCTGATATTCCTAAGACGGCATTCAGGACTCGCTATGGTCATTATGAGTTTCTTATGATACCATTTGGAGTGACCAATGCACCTTCTATTTTCATGAATCTGATGAACCAAGTTTTCCGAGAGTACTTAGACATGTTTGTTGTTATTTTCATCGACGACATCCTAGTATATTCAAAGAATCGGAAAGAACACTCTGAGCATTTGTGAATTGTCCTGAAGACATTGCGACGGCATCAACTCTACGCCAAGTATAGCAAGTGCGAATTTTGGCTAGATCAAGTCGGATTTCTCGGACACATTGTTTCAAGCGAAGGAATCCCAGTAGATCCAGCTAAGGTATCGGCCGTCAGCAAATGGCCGACACCAAAGACGGTGAAGGACATTCGAAGTTTCTTGGGATTAGCAGGATACTACCGAAGATTCATAGAAGGCTTTTCGAAGATTGCAACACCCCTGGCCAAGCTCACACGTAAAGATGAAGCATTCATGTGGTCAGAAGCATGTAAACAAGCTTTTGTAGAACTCAAGTCAAGATTGACATCAGCACCTATTCTCGTAATACCAGATCAATCTGGAGTATTTGTTGTGCATTGCGATGCGTCCGGTAAAGGATTAGGATGCATTTTACACTAGCATGGAAAAGTTGTAGCCTTCGCATCAAGACAGGTGAAGATTCATAAGCGCAACTATCTAACACATGACTTGGAGTTGGCAGCCGTTATCTTTGCACTAAAGATTTGGCGCCATTATCTGCTAGGAGAACGAGTGGATATATACACGGACCACAAAATTTTGAAGTATGTGTTTACTCAGAAGGAACTAAATATGCAGCAGAGAAGATGGCTAGAACTTATGGCGGACTTCAACATCAACCTACAATATCATCCAAGGAAGGTGAATGTAGTTCCTGATGCATTTAGTCGCCAACCAAGAATTGCACGGGATGGATATAGAAGTGGTTATGCCAGGTAACGCTTTGTATTTGATGAACTTACAAGTTTAGTCTACTATTGTTAATCGGATCAAAGCAGCTCAAGTAAGTGATGCCAAGTTGCAAAAGATCCAAGAACAAGTAGAAAGTGGACTTCGAACAGATCTCATCATCCACGAAGAAGGATCTTTGAGATATGGAAGCAGATTGTGTGTACCACAAGGTTCTGTTCGGGCAGAGTTGATGAAAAAAGCTCACAGCTCTCCGTACTCAGTACACCATGGTGGTACAAAGATGTACAAAGATCTACGACAACAATACCGATGGCATGGAATGAAGCGTGAAGTAGCCAGAAGCATAGCCAAATGTTTGGTGTGCCAGCATGTAAAGGATAAACATCACAGGATTGCTGGGTTACTTCAACCGTTACCTATTCCAAAATGGAAATGGCAACACATCACCATGGACTTCATGACTGCACTTCCTCGTAGCACGAAAGGTAACGATGCGGTATGGATTATTGTGGATCAACTCACCAAGTCAGCTTGGCCAATCTACCGAGACACTAGCAAAGAAGTACATGGAGGTGAGCATGAATCTAATGTAAGATTTAACCTCAAGATATACTATTTCTGATATCCATGAACTTATGCAGGAGATCGTGAGATTACATGGTGTACCGGTTTGCATCGTCTCCGATCGCGACACCGGATTCCGATCACAGTTTTGGAAGAGTATCCAAGCTAGCCTAGGAACGAGTCTGAACTTCAGCACGGCTTACCATTCACAAACAGATGGACAGTCTGAGCGAACAATTCAGATTCTAGAAGACATGCTATGAGCTTGTATGTTAGACTTTGGAGGATCGTGGGAAGATCACCTGCATCTTTTAGAGTTTTCATAAAACAACAGCTGCCAGGCGAGTATTGGAATGACACCATTTGCAGCGCTCTATGGAAGGAAGTGTCATTCACCACTAAGTTGGGAAGATATCGGAGATCGGGAACTCCTTGGACCAGAGATGATCGTTGCAACTGTGGATGTAGTTTGCATGATCAGGGAAAGAATGCGCATAGCCCAAGACAGGCAGAAGCACTGGACAGATGCAAAGCGTCGAAACCTAGAGTTCCAACCTGGAGATCATGTCTTCTTAAAGATCTCTCTAAACAGTGGAGTAATTCGCTTTGGCAAGAGGGGTAAGCTCAGTCCGAGATATATTGGACCGTTCGACATTCTCGAACGAGTCGGAGAAGTGGCATATCGTTTAGCACTACCACCCTCATTGGAAGGAGTGCACAACGTGTCCTATATGTCCCAGCTTCGAAGATATATGAGCGACCCCAGCACATCCTTGATCACTCCGAGTTCACTGTACAGACATATCTATCTTGTGAGCAACAACCCATTGAAATCCTGGACCGAAAAGTAAAGTCAATGAGGAACAAGGAAGTAAACTTGGTCCGAGTAATGTGGAGAAAGGATTTGCCAGGAGAATCAACTTGGGAGCGAGAAGACGTACCCTTTCTTATTTGTAAATTAGTCCTTATGTAAATGTAAATTTTGATGACGAAATTTTATTAAGTAGAGTAGAATGTAACGACTCTGATTTTACTGTATGAAAATTTTTAAGTTAATGTACAAAAAGAAGTTACTTAGCCTGAGTATAAATTATAAATTAAATTTGTTTAAGAACGGTTAGAAACAACTTGTAGCTCATTGGTAAAGCCTTGTACTGCTGTGACATAGCCCTTGTGTTCTAATCCCATCAAGTCACATATTATTTTTTTGAATTTTTCTTTTAAAATTTTTGGAAGCCCAAAAGTTTACATGTGCAATACACGTAAAAATGAAAAGACAGAAAAAATAAACATGTGTAAAATGTTGTGTACACAGCCAAGGACACATGGCACAAATCCAACGGCCCTACTCAAATATTTGGCTGGCGAGATCGGCTCTGGGGCCGACGACGCCGGGCCATCCGTAGGGGATGGGGCCCGTGCTTTGCACACGACACTTTTTGGCATATCCCATTACCCCTGTTTTGTTTGTTTTCTCTGCAATTTAACAGAGAATTAAAATTTATCTTTAATATCATTTTTAATACTTTTTAATTAAATCTTTCAATTCCAAAATCCTAATTTCACCTTATAAATACAACCCCATACCATATCCCATCTTCATTCTAAAATCTCTAGTCAAAATTATCAAAAGTTCTCAAGTCCAAGAAGAGTGCAAGCGGAATTAGCCCAAGGTCAAATTCCGGCGAGGATTAGAGGCGATTCCGACAACCCTATGACGTCATGAAGGATACGACATCTTCCTCTACCTCTCCTCTTAGCTTGTAAGTTCCTTCTATTTCCTCCCTCTCTTCGCTAAATTCTCTTTTCAAAACAAAGTATCGGTAGGTGGAGTTATTACCGATGTAAATCTTCTAAACTCTATAATCTTACTTTTCATTTACATATTGTTCAATAAACGTTTACACAATATTTGTAACACTATTATAAAGGTTTAGAAACAACTTTCACTCTAAAACTCCATATCAATTAACTTTAATTAAGCTTTTACATTTAAATATCATGAAATTTATATACGTTATTTTTAAACATTTTTCTTTGCATACCTTTAGAAAACTTCATGAGGTAAGGACCTACCTCTCACATACACACATATTGACATAGCACGTTTCTCTTGAGATATAAATTTTGTGGCAAAATACGATTTTTCATCAAAATACCTTGAACTATAAAAACCCGGTTTTCATTTAAATAGTATTATTAAACTCTTTGAGATTATACCTCGACAACCCATTTTGGGAAACCCGCTATTTGATGGTGCGGATTATCGCACATCCTCAGGATAGTAGAGCGAGATGCAGACTTCCTCACGGAGCATACTATCCGAAAGATTTTTAAAACGATTTTTAAGAAAAAAACGAGATTTTTTACTTAATAAATAAATTAATTTTTAATAATTATATAAATATTATCAAACCATATATTTTTAATATATAATAAAATTCCATGTTTTCTAGAAAATAAAAGAATGTTAAGTTTCATTAAAATACCATCAAGTATCAATACAAGACAAGTTACACTAAAATACAAAGAATTATTCAAGCTAAGTTACTATTCACTAATATACCTCACTCTTTAAAATTAACATCCATATAAATCCTAAAGAACATAAATAATTACTCGAGATTTATTTTGAAAGTATATAAAATATTTTTATGAAACCCCTTCGAGATATATAAAATTAAATTAAGGACCCTAGTAAATATAGGTTTAAGCGGGACCAATTCTCTTGAGCCTCAGAGAGCCGGAGAAAGTGGATGCTTGCTTATTTAAGGTAGAAAAACTAAAACGGAGTTATCAATGGTAATTGTCTTGGAAAAAGACACAAATCCTACCGTCCATGTGCAGCAGTTACCGATAACTCCTAAACCTAATTCAGGATCCAAATTCTATTCTAAGTGTCTGACTCAAGTCTGATTCCAAATCAATCTGAATCCAATTCAACATGAATTCAATATATCCAACATGTATACTTGAACCTGAACCTGAATACCAGAACAAAATCAATATGACTTGACCTGACCGAACCATGGCTATGACTTGACTTCATTACATGCCTACTTGATACAATCCTGAAACCGTTTACATGAACAGCTTATATCCATGATCTCGGTAAGTCTGATAATTACCAATTAATACAATATACATTACGGGGTTTAACGGGGTAGACTGGTACGGAATGTGTTAAAAGTGGCACGATGATGGACACTAGAAGACACCTACAGGAACATCATATGCCGTTGTCCCGTGGGTTTTAATGGGGCCTTATACTTACATGTTACCATAGTCCACGGGATAGTTGGATTCCTCTCGTATACACTGATACATTCGGTACCAAGCTACAAACAATTACGTTAGTATAACAAACAGATAATTTACCAGTTCTATTCTCTTTATTTGTGTCACGCCCCGCTTCCCGGTGTACGGTAAGGAGAAGCGACGGGTCAAGCAACCTACTTACTCAGAAGTAAACAAGCTAAGCGTAAATAGGCAATATAATGTAAATGTGCACAAGAAAGACATGAGATGTAAAAGAACAACAACTTTTTATTTATTAAATATTCTTTACAATGCAACTGAAAAGTAAATACAATAGGGAAAGTAATGCCTAAATAATGACATAAACTAAAAGTAAAAGTATATACAGGTGACTAAAGCTCTGTGTCTTCTGAAAACTGCTCCAAGTCTTCTGAGCTGGGCTCGATCTCCAGAGAGTCGGGTCCTCCTGACAACATTCCAAAGAAAGAATTGCAAATGAATGTCGTCAGCGAACAATCACTCGGTAAGTCCCAAAGAGAGATAGAAATAGATTGAACAGGTAAAGAGAATATATCTGGTATAATATATGATTATTATATTAACGCAGTTATTTGCAGCTTGGTACAAAATGCATCAGTGTATGCAAGAGGAGTCCAACTTTCCCCGTGGACTACGGTATACGAAGCATAAGAAACCTATAAGCCACGGAACAACAACATGGATATTCAGGTTAGGTGTATTATGGTTACAGTCCCGTACCACTACTAATACATTCAGTACCAATCTACCCCGTTAAAGACCCCGTAATGTTTATTGTGTTGTTTTGTAGTGATTTGTAGATGTAAGACTTGCCGAAACCATGATATTAGTTGTTCATGTAAACAGATAAGGATATATAACGGATAGTCCTGTAGACAAGTCAATGTATATCCATGGTTCAGTCAAATCAAGTCATAATGATATAAATTGTATTCTGGTATTCATATTGTATTGGATTTATATTTGAATTGTATTCATGGATGGATTGATTTCAGGTTAGATTGAGACTCTGACTGAGTTAGACACTTAACAGAATTGAAGTCCTGAATTAGTTTTGGAGTTATCGATAACTGCTGCACGTGTACGACAAGATTTGTGTCTTTTTCCAAGACAATTACCATTGATAACCCCTTTTTAGTTGTCTACCTTAAATAGGCAAGCACCCACATTCTCCGGCTTCCTGAGGCTCAAGAGAATTGATCCCACTTAAACCTATATTTACTAAGATCTTTATTGTAAATTAATATAACTTGAAGGGGTTTTATGAAAAATAGTTTTGATATATTTTCAAAATAAATCTCAAGTATTTATTTATCGTCATTAGGGTTTTCATAGATGTAATTTTTTTGTAAGGAGATATTCTAGTGGATATAAACTTAAATTGAATAATATATGGTATTTTCATGTAAATTGACTTGTATTGATTCTTGATGGTATTTTCATGAACTTTTGTGGTTCTTTTCTTTTGATTTAGAAAACATGGAATATATTATATATTTAAAATAGATATTTTGATAATATTTACATATATTTATTAAAAAATAGAATTTATTTATTAATAGAAATCGCGTTTTCTTAAGAATTGTAATAATAAAAATTCTATTGAGATTGTATACTCCGTGAGGAAGTCTGCATCTCGCCCTAGTAGTCCGATAGATGTGCGATAACCCGTACCAACCAAATCGGATTCCCAAAATGGGTTGTAAGGTCATAATTGTATGGAATTTGATTAAAACAATTTTTAAAAATACGGTTTTGATAGTTTATGGTATTTAACTGTAAATTCGCCTTAGCCACAAAAATATTATTTTCAAGCCATCGTGCTTTATCATGATGAGTGTTGTGATGAGATAGGTCATTACCTCGTGAGTTTTCTAAAAATAATATGAGCAATATGATGAAGTAATGTCGTAGGTAAACATTGTGGTATTTAAACGAAAAAGTTTAATATAAGTTGCATAGCATTTTATTTTGGATTGAAACTTATACTAAATATTTTTTTATGGTTGCTAAATAAGATATAAAGATATGGTTGATTTGTTGTTAAGAAAAGTTGAGTTTTTAATGAAATTAGAATCGGGGGTCGGAATAACTCCACTTCCGATGAGTTTTGATAAAAGATCATTTTAGAATAGAAAGAGAGAAGAGGGGAGGGAACTTACGGGTTGAGAAGAGTGAGAAGAGGTGGAGGAAAGTTTTGAAGGCGTCGTGGAGTCGCGGTGTCGCTGGATTTATTCTGAATCATTGCCGGAACTTGACCTTGGGCTAACTCCACTTGTACAACTTTTTGGACTTAGAAAATTTTGAGAATTTTGACAAAGGATTTCAGAATAGAGAAGGATAGGGTGTAGGATGGTATTTATAAGATAGAATTAGGATTTAGGGTATTAAAAATGAGAATTAAAATTTGATTTTTAAAGATCATTTTAATTCTCTGTTAATGTGCAGGAAAATCAAACAGAAGAGGTGTAGTGGGAGGAGGCCAAGGGGTTAAGGTTAAAAAAAAATTAAGCATTTCCGACGGTTTGGACCAGCGGCGCCGGCCCAAACGCATCCATCGCCGGTCGATAAAGAGAGGGTGGGGTCTGGATTAGGCCACGTGTCCTAAGCTGTTCATATAGCATTTTCCACATGTTTGATTAACCTGACTTTTTTTTTACGTGTATTGCACGTGTAAACTTTTGGGCTTCCAAAAGTTTAAAAGAAAAATCAGCAAAAATAATATGTGGCTGAGGGGATTCAAAATAGGGGCTATGTTACAGTTGTGCAAGGCTTTACCAATGAGCTATAAGTTGTTTCTTGCTGTTCTTAAGCAAATTAAATACTTATAACATACTCAGGATTGCATATACTCCATTTAGTAGTTTAATTTTAAACAAATTTTGTACATTATAAACAGAATCGTAATATTCTACCCTCCTTACAAAAATTTCATTCTCGAAATTTATAATTATTTAAGGACTAATTTACAGTTTCAGTCTATGGAGATTGAAGATGACGGTACTGCTAAAATAATAAGGTGCGCACAAGATTTTCTTTTTGAAAGACGGGATTTCGACAATGACCACAGCAACTGAGATTGAAAAGATGTTAGACAAAGCTCACAGTTCGATTCAGCTTTCAATTGTCATTAAGGTTCTTAGCGAAGTAGCGCAAAAGATGACAACGACTGGATTGTGGGACAAGTTGGAGTCCCTTTACATGAAGTAATCTCTTACTAACCGGTTCTATCTAAATTAGTCTGGTATCGTGGTATCAACAATGGAGGCAAAGTTGCTAACCGTCATGGAGACGGTTAGGGAGACTATCTATTTGAGATGTTTGTTGGATTTGGATGTTCTCGAGAAGCTGAAAGTGTTCTTCTTAGAGGTCAAGAACAAGGTAATGTCTTTTACGAAGATAGGTATTATAAAGAATTTGGCGGACGCATTTCTAAGATGGTTCCGATTTAAGTTCAAGATTTTCTTAGTAAATTGTTGAGGTACCTTCGAGCACAAGACGATGAAAACGGGGTTCTAAGGTATTGAGAAAGTGAAGAGATTATAGTGAATTTGAATCAAGATAGAGATTGTTGAATTTGATTTAAATTCGAATTAATTAGGGATTATGTATCCATAATTCTCCTAACATTTATTTACCATATAAATATAATGCTTTCTCCAGGGTTTATGTATCCATAATTCTCTAATAATTTAGGGTTTGATTAGAGTGAGAAAAGACAGCCAAGCGCGGTCGCGGATAGAAAAAGGTTTTGTAAGAGAGTGTATTTCTTTGTAAAGAAGGATGAGTAGTCGGTATAATTTCTTATAATTCTTTCTTATAGTGGAAGTTTTCGTCACAGTTTGCAGGATTAGGTGCTAGTTGCGCCGAACCAGGGTAAATCTTGTGTGTTTTTGTTAGTGTACTCTTTTCGTATGATTTGATATCTGTCGGATAGTCTTTTTCAATCTACATAAAACGAAGGTCCTGGATTTCCGCTGCGCATAGATACGTGATCCTTACAACAAGTGGAAATTCAAAATCTTTGTTTAAAGTAAATTAAAAAAGAACTATTCGACGGATGCCAAATCACACGAAAAGAACACACCAATTACAACACAAAAGATTTACCGAGGTTCGACGCAACTAGCACCTAATCCTGCAAACCGCGACGAAAACTTCAACTGTGAGAAAGAATTATAAGAGATTATAACAACTATTCATCCTCCTTTACAAAGAAATACACTCTCTTACAAAACCTCTCTCTATTTGCGACCGTACTTGGTCGTCTCTTCCACTCTAATCAAACCCTAAATTATTAAAGAATTATGGATTGCCTCAAAATCCCTTCTATTTAGAGGATAAATATATGCTTGAAGATAAATCAATTTTTAAATTATGTATTAAATTTAAATATAAACTAAAAAGATCATATTTAAATTCTAACTAATCCTGAATTTAAATCAAATTCAACAATTATATCATGCATGGAGTGATGACTACCTCTTCTTTACCTCTCTCTCTCTCTCTCTCTCTCTATATATATATATATATATATATATAAAAGAAAGAATACAAGGCCAATTTATTATAAAATGTCTAGTATTATTACCCAAACTCAGACTTGTAATACGACCATCTTCTCCTTTTTCAAGAAAAAAGTTTAAATAACATATACAATTTCTTTGATTTATCCTTAATATATACACAAAAGAGATGTCTATCTTTCTGTAACCTAAATTTGTATTTATGTTTTACACAGCAGGCTCGTATATAGAGCCGTACATTGCAAGTAGAAAAATTTAGTACATATAATATGCATGTTGGTAACCATTGTTTTTCTACTTTATATTTTTAAGCATATGTGTTGTATGATGAAAGATTAGAGATGGAATTATCAAAAGGAATATATATAAATTAATAAATGTTCAGAGGGGGAGGGGGAGGGGGACAATTATAGGGTTTGAAAAAAAAATTGAACAAAGAAGGGACAAAATGCCACATGCTTCCTCCTCTGTAGATATAACAGTGGAGGTAACAGCTTGATATTTCTTTCAACTCACATACTCTAGCGGTAATGTAACAATCCAGCATCCGTACTACATAATATTTTTGTTACCTGTTTTATTCTCTATTTCCTTCTGAACGACATCGAGAATGTTGGTATATTTTTAATTTTTTCATAACATTGACATAAGGTCATATAAATTCCGCTGCAAATGGCATTTCCTATATTCATCTACCTGTAGACTTAATTGCCGGCTTAGGAAATACGGGATCCGAAATGCACGCTAATTTTTCCTGCCATTTTTCTTTCCTTGTTACATGGCATTAAATCTAGCGGCGACAATTAGTGTAACAGTAAAACAGGAAACCCACGGATTTGGTATTCATTGCTCTCTACGATGTGGCTAAAATCTTATACTAACATGGAGAAAGTAGTACTAGCAGCAGTAACATAAAGCAACGATATGGTGGGGCCAAATTTTTGGTAGAAGTTGAGAGATAAGATTATGGGCAAGAAGAGAGAGAGACACCATTTCTTAGAAACATTAGAGGATGGGATTATTAGGTCCACGAGAGTGTGTGAGAGAGAGAAGAGGGGATTGAATTGATGTGCCATATGATCACATGACACGTGAAGATCACTTACGAAATCACTGAAAAGGAAATTGAGAGCGATTTTACTCTTCATCTTTTTTCTGTAACTTAGAATATTGATTTGGATATGTTGGAGATTTTTCTTATAAAATTCGAAAGAAATTACCTTAGAAGACCGAGCTACAAGAAAAATTCCCACTAAAAAGATTCTAATATAAATAATACAATTATCCATGCACCAATTAACGAATTTTATCATCGTCGTGCTTACTCACTTCAACTTTTAAAACCTTGCATTTCACTATAATTTTTTAAACGTACTTAATATCTTCGTCCCAACTCTTTTAGGATCGATAATAATATGGATTTGTAGATAAAATAATAAACCCTGATTGTTGCCTGAGTCAAGGTTCACAAACTAATGGGGAAAACAAGATCAGAAATGACAACGGGTCTCGAAGTCAAAAAGACTTCATTTGACCAACTTAGCGTGTCATATGACCAATGAGATACAAGTAAATACTGTAACAACTTCAATATTAGTGACAAAAATTTGTTTAAAAGTTAATGTATATTTGGGGTATTTGCATTTCCTGTAAGTATTATAAATATTTGTTTTGATTTTTAATAGCAAGAAGGAGATTGTAGCTCATTGGAAAGATCTTGCATTGTTAAACCAAAGCATCAGAGTTCAAATCTCATCAGCCACATTATTTTTAATATTGTTTTATTTTAATCTTTTTAGAAGCCCAAAAGTCTACACGTGCTAAACCCGTAAAACCAAAAGTCACATATAAAACAAACTGACCCAGATGAAAGACCAAACAACGACGGACATTTGGCGTCGAGCCCCGGGCCAAGTCGGCCGCCGACGCCGGCCGAACTCGGGGGAATCGGATTTCTGTCTTCTGTGAAGTTGTGCCTCTTAGCCTCCTTATAACCCCTGACATGTTTGTTTAACCTGCAATTTAACAGAGCCGATAAAAACACCTATTTACTCCATTTTTAATACAATTTTAAATACATTTTCTCACACCCTTTTACCTAACCTAACCCTAATCCTTTTCTATAAATATCACTCCATTCCACACACCCCTCACTCACAAACTCTGTCCAAAACTCTCAACAAAACTCTATAGAATTTTTGTGTACAAGTGGAGTTAGTGAAGGGCGAAACTCCGGCGACGACCCCAAGAGCTCCCGGCGACGAAACGACTCACCGGAACCTACTACCAATCCCTCTCCCTCTCCTCTAATCTAAAATCCCATAAGTCCCACATTTCCCTTCTCTATTCTATTCTTAAAACTTGTTTTTCTAAAATCCGACGGAAGCGTAGTTAATCCGACTTTCGATTTGGTTTTCTTTAAAAAGAGCAATTTTCATTAAACACAACCATTCCAAACTCTCACATTTTGACTATTAATCATTAACAGAACATCATGAACAAGTTTCATAGTAAAATATTTCATATTGCAATTTTGATCGTACTTTTTCAGTAAAATACCATGTAGTTTAGTTTCGATATTAAAACATCATATTTCTTGCTATACCTTTAAATAGATCACGAGGTAATGATCTATCTCTTCACAACACTCATATGCAACATAGCACGATGCTTTCGGAAACATAGAATACGAGAATATGAATTTACAATTAAATACCTTAACTTATAAAAAACCATTTTCTACAAGATTATGTGTTTTAAACAAATCTTTACAAAGCGCCGCTACAATCCATTTGGGGAAATCGTTCGGGATGGTGCGGATTATCGCACATTCTCGGACTTAGTAGTGCGAGATGCAGACCTCCGCAAGGAGCATTCGATCTCGAAAGATTTAAAATACAAATATCTTAAGAAAATGTGATTTTTAGATAAATAATAAATTTAATTATTTTATAAATATTTATATATGTATTATCAAAATATCTATTTTTGATATATTATAAATATCCCAACTTTTCTAAATCAAAAGGAATCATTTTACATGAGAATACCATGCAATTCCATACAAGTTCAATACTTTACAATTAAATACCATGTATTATGAAAAATATGGTTTATTCACTAGAAATGTCACAATGATAAAATCTACATCTATGAAAACTTTAAAGACGATAATAAAATACTTGAGGTGTATTTTGAAAACTATACAAAATTATTTTTACATAAAACCCCCTCAAGTTCTATAAATTACCCTAAAGACCCTAGTAAATATAGGTTTAAGCGGAACCAGTCTTTTGAGCCTAAGGCAGCCGGAGATATAGGTGCTTGTCTATTTAAGATAGACAACTTAACAAACGGTATTATCAACATGGTAATCGTCTTTGAAAAAGACACAAATCATGCCGCTCATGTGCAGCGGTTACCGATAACACCAAAACCTAATTCAGGACTTCAATTTCTTTTCTAATTGTTCTGACTCAGACTGAGTCTCATTATAAATAATCTGACTTGAATATGATTCAAGTACAAACTACAATTCAATATGAATCCATATATTCAATCTGTATTGACTAAACCGAACCATGAATATACTTCCATCTACATGATTCTCCAGTACATCCATTTTACTGATATCATGGTTTCGGCCAGTCATCCATGTATACAACTCAATTTATAAGACAATACAATTAAGATATCGCGGGGTTTAAAGGGTAGATTGGTACGAAAGGTGTTAGAAATGGCACGAGACTGCAAGATTTAAGACACCTAACCTGAATTCATTTGATGTTGTACCGTAAATAAACGGTTCCTTATACATTCCGTTGCCTTAGTCTCTGGCATACTGAGACTCCTCTCGTATACACTGGTATCCTTCTGTACCAAGCTACAAACAACAGCGTTAACCATATAATACAACTTAAAAGTTATACTCTCCCACTCTGTCTATTCTACTTCTCCCTTATCTTTGGGACTTACCGAGCGATTTGTTTGCTGACGACATTCTCTTTCTTCTTCTTTGAATGTCGTCAGGTGATTCGGATCTTTCAGAGATCGAACCCAACACTGAAGACTTGGACTAATTTATTGAAGATCCCGAGCTGTAGTTACACTTGTACATTTCCTTTACATTCTGTATTTTCCATTTCTGTTATGCCGCTGTTTACCTATTACTTTCATTCAGATGTATTTACTTTTCTATGCATTGTATAAAAGAATGTTAATAAATAAAGTTACTGTTTCATTACGTTTGTCTCTTGTGTATATTTTTTTTATATTGCTTAGATACGCTTAGCGTATTTGCTTCAGAGTAAATACGTAGCGGCCTCGTCGCGTCCCCTACCCGTACACCGGGAAGCGGGGCGTAACAGGTTTTGTTGGTGGCCCATGCAGGTCTTAATCAATGAGCTACAAGTTTATTTATTAGATGTTACAGTATTTACTTGTAGCTTCTCGGCGTACGAGCAGGGGACGCGATAAGGCCGCTACGTATTTATTTTGAAGTAAATACGCTAAGCGTATCTAAGCAATATAAAAGAAATATACACAAGAGACAAATATAATGAAGCAGAAACTTTATTTATTAACATTTTTTTGTACAATGCATGGAAAAATAAATACATCTGAATGAAAGCAATGCCTAAATAGTGGCATAACAGAAATGGAAAATACAGAATGTAAAGGAAATGTACAAGTGTAACTACAGCTCGGGATCTTCAATAAACTGGTCCAAGTCTTCAGTGCTAGGCTCGATCTCTGGAAGGTCCGAATCACCTGACAACATTCAAAGAAGAAGAAAAAGAATGTCGTCAGCGAACAAATCGCTCGGTAAGTCCCAAAGATAAGGGAGAAGTAGAATAGACAGAGTGGGAGAGTATAACTTTTAAGTTGTATTATATGGTTAACGCTGTTGTTTGTAGCTTGGTACAGAAGGATACCAGTGTATACGAGAGGAGTCTCAGTATGCCAGAGACTAAGGCAACGGAATGTATAAGGAACCGTTTATTTACGGTACAACATCAAATGAATTCAGGTTAGGTGTCTTAAATCTTGCAGTCTCGTGCCATTTCTAACACCTTTCGTACCAATCTACCCTTTAAACCCCGCGATGTCTTGATTGTATTGTTTGTATTGTATTGTATTGTAAATTGAGTTGTATAGATGGATGACTGGCCAAAACCATGATATTAGTAAAATGGATATAACTGGAGAATCATATAGATGGAAGTATATCCATGGTTCAGTTCGGTCAATACAGATTGAATATATGGATTCATGGATTCATATTGAATTGTAGTTTGTACTTGAATCATACTCAAGTCAGATTATTTATAATGAGACTCAATCTGAATCAGAACAATTAGAAAAGAAATTGAAGTCCTGAATTAGGTATTGGTGTTATCGGTAACCGCTGCACATGAGCGGCATGATTTGTGTCTTTGTCAAAGACAATTACCGTGTTGATAACACCGTTTGTTAAGTTGTCTACCTTAAATAGGCAAGCATCCATATCTCCGACTCCATAAGGCTCAAGAGACCGGTCCCGCTTAAACCTATATTTACTAGGGTCTTTAGGGTAATTTATAGAACTTGAGGAGGTTTTATCTAAAAATAATTTTGTATAGTTTTCAAAATACACCTCAAGTATTTTATTATCATCTTTAAAGTTTTCATAGATGTAGATTTTATCATTGTGACATTTCTAGTAAATAAAACCTATTTTTCATAATATATGGTATTTAATTGTAAAGTATTGAACTTGTATGGAATTGCATGGTATTTCATGTAAATTGATTCCTTTTGATTTAGAAAAATTAGAATATTTATATTATATCAAAAATTAGATATTTTGATGATACGTATATATTTATATAAAATAATTTTTAATTTATTATTTTTCTAGAAATCTCATTTTCTTAAGATATTTGTATTTAAAATCTTTCGAGACCGAATGCTCCTTGCGGAGGTCTGCATCTCGCACTACTAAGTCCGAAGATATGCGATAATCCACACCATTCTGAACGGGTTCGCCAAATGGGTTGTAGCGGCGCTTTGCAAAGATTTGTTTTAAAAATACGTAATCTTGTAGAAAATGGTTTTTATAAGTTAAACGTATTTAATTGTAAATTCGTATTCCCGTATTCTATATTCCCGAAAGGCAAAGTGCTATATTGCATATGAGTGTTGTGAAGAGGTAGGTCATTACCTCGTGATCTATCTAAAGGTATAGTAAGGAAATATGATGTTTTAATGTCGAAACTAAACTACATGGTATATTACTGAAAAAGTACGATAAAAATTGCAATATGAAATATTTTACTATGAAACTTGTTCATGATGTTTTTTTAATGATTAATAATCAAAATGTGAGAGTTTGGAATGGTTGTGTCTAATGAAAATTGCTCTTTTTCAAGAAAACCGAATCGGAAATCGGATTAACTCCGCTTCCGTCGGGTTTTAGAAAAACAAGTTTTAAGAATAGAAAAGAGAAGGGGAAGGTGGGACTTACGGGATTGTAGAGTAGAGAAGAGGAAAAGGGAGTGGTAGGAGGTGCCGATGCGTTGTTTCGTCGCCGGAAGCTCTTAGGGTCGTCGTCGGAAGTTTGCCGGAGTTTCGCCCTTCACTAACTCCACTTGTACACTATTGAACTCAGAATTTTCTTGAGAGTTTTGGACAGAGATTTGAGGTGAGGAGGTGGAAAAGTGTGTGGGTATTTATAGGAAAAGATTAGGATTAGGATAGATGAAATGGCGTGAAGAAAAATGTATTTAATTTTGTATTAAAAAAGGTTTTAATTGGATTTTTAATTCTCTGTAATAATTCAGGAAAATTAAACATGACAGGGGTTTCAAGAAGGCCAAAAGACACAAGTTCACAAAAGGGTGAATCGGATTTTTCGATGACTAGGCCTGCGACGGCGGCCGATTCGGCCGATCCGCCGGCCGAGTCAGGCTGAGTCGGCCCCCCTTGCTGCCACGTGTCATATGTCTTATGTTCTTTCTCCTGAGTCAGTTTGTTTTTAGTGTGACTTTTGGGTTTACGTGTTTAGCACGTGTAGACTCTTGGGATTCTAAAAATCTAAAAGAAAACAATATAAAAAATAATGTGGGTGATGGGACTTGAACTCTAGTGCTTTGGTTCAGCAGTGTAAGGTCTTACCAGTGAGCTACAAGCTCCTTCTTGCTATTAAAAAGCAAATCAATTACTTATAGTACTCACAGGAAATGCAAATACTCCAAGTATATATTAACTTTTAAACAAATTTTTATATACTAAAATTGGAGTTGTTACAGTCTACCCTCCTTACAAAAATTTCGTCCTCGAAATTTACAAATTTATTTGAAGGACTAATTTACAAATAGATGAGGATATCTTGCACGTATCTCATCTTCCCTTTCCCATGTCGATTCTCCTGGAGTGTCTTTTATCCACATCCCTCGAACCAAGTTGACTTCCTTGTTCCGAAGTGACTTCACTTTCCTGTCCAGGATCTCAACAGGTTGTTGCTCACAAGATAAGTCGGGCTGTACAGTGAGCTCGGAATGATCGAGAATATGGTTAGGGTCACGCATACCTTCTGAGTTGAGATATGTACTCTTTCCAATGAAGGTGGAAGTGCCAAGCGGTATACCACTTCACCGACTCGTTCGAGTATGTCGAACGGTCCAATGTATCTCGGACTTAGCTTATCCCGTCTTCCAAATCGGATCACTCCACGGTTCGGAGATATCTTTAAGAATACGTGATTTCCTGGCTGGAACTCTAAGTGACGTCGTTTTACATCAGCCCAGTGCTTTTGTCGATCTTGGGCTATGCGGATCCTTTCTCTGATAGTACGAACCACATCAACAGTTGCTACTATCATCTAAGGTCCAAGGAGTTCTCTATCTCCGATGTCGTCCCAACGTAATGGCGATCGACACTTCCTTCCATAAAACGCTGCAAACAGTACCATTCCAATACTTGCTTGGTAGCTGTTGTTGTATGAAAACTCCACAAGATGTAGGTGATCTTCCCACGATCCTCCGAAATCTAGCATACACGCTCTGAGCATATCCTTCAAGATCTGAATAGTTCGCTCAGACTGACCATCTATTTGTGGATGATCGTGCTGAAGTTCAAACTTGTTCCCAACCTTACTTGCAGACTCTACCAAAATTGCAATCGGAACCTGATATCACAATCGGCGACAATGCAGACCGGTACTCCATGAAGTCACACAATTTCCTGTATGAGTTCAGAAATATCAGAGATAGTACATATTTAAGGAGTTTAAATCTTTACTTAGATTCTTACCTCCATGTACTTGGATTTTGTGACTGCACTCTCTCACAGCACAAAGTGTAACGATGCGGTCATATACACTGATAAATCAATTGAGTAACATGCAAGACACGAAGTCTTCTCTGCTACTAAAATGCAAACTCATGAGAAGCCAAACAATTGTGTAACTAATGGTCTCCCCTCCTTCAAGGAAAATGTAACAAAAAAGAAGAAAGTCATGAGAATTTCTCGCACTATCATGTATTCAATCTAACTTATTTTTATTTTAAACTTGTCATCTTACAATATGCGAAGTTTTCTTATTTTGCAATTTCAAGGTCGAGTCTTCTTCCAGGTAACTCTTTCCAGCTCTAAAATCTATTTTTCTATCTTTTATACACTACTATACACATGCCTCGCACGTGGAATAAATTACAATTTTTTAAAACTATTTATCCTTCATGAAGCAAAGGACCGAGGAAAAAACTTCTCTACAAGCCCTTGGATGAACTTTGAGATTCATACAACTCTTTTTTATATACTCTTCCTCTTCCCTTACATGAATCTCAAAGCTCATCCAAAATCTTACAAGTAACTTGTAAAGAAATTTATCTACGGGGCCTGGTAGAGAAGATTTTTCATGTCAACCTCACACAATGATAACTCTTGTCAGGCCAGAAAATTTTGTGCAGGTTGAAAATTTCAGTAAAGATCTCACTGGATATGGTTTTCTAATGGTGCAGCCACAGGGTCCACACAACCCCGCCAAAAAAGGAAAAAGATGAAAATAATATAAAAAAAAACCTCTGGGTTCAATGCTTCTGGTTCTGGTGCAATCAATAACAGCTCTGTCTAGAGCTGAGGCTTGCATTTTATAGCAATAAAGGCCCTTTTCGGTTGGAAACAACAGTTGGAGAGCACCATTCATTTCATCAACCAAAAGTATTTAGATATTTGCTGGAAACCATGGAGGTATGTAAATGACAGAGAGAATCATGAAGCCCAAGAATTTTCACTGTCTAGATGCCACGCGACATCGACAGAGATCCGACGCTGATATGCAGACGGATGATTTTGTATACCGACAGAACGATATGAAGACGCAATCTCTATCTGCTTATTCCAAATCCATCATTATCTCCAACATAAAACAAATTAGCACATAATAGAAGTCAAATCGGGCTTGCTCTCCCATTCATACAATGTACTTGTAGTTCATATAAACATAAACAAACAAAAATGAGTTGACCAGCATAGATCAAAGAAATCAACGAGGTTAGTGTCTCAATCATCCTATTGATGACAATGCAAGGATCAGGACACTTAATTTCTGCTGATTTGGTTTAGGAATACAAGAAAATAAAAAATGTTTTTAATTGCAAAAAAAAATAAAAATAGAGGTATATAAGATGGACACAAAGAGATAAAAATAATAATAGAAATGAAAGATACATGCAGATATTTGGTAACATAGATAACACCTAAAGTAACAATTAGGAAAGTTATATCTATTTCAATGATGTTAAATATCTCAGTTTGTTGCAAAATCCATAATTCAAGAATAATGAATAAATGCTGTAAAACATATTTAAGAATCTGAATCGTTTATAATAAACCAAATGAGAGAAAGATTTAATTTTAAAAGGAAAACTCTGGATCCAAGTGAGTTGCAAGCAAGACGAGCGCAGTTAGTATAAATTTGTATGGCACTTGTTTGTGTTGGGAGAAATTTGAGCGAGTTATTATTTATTTTGGATAATAATGGTGGATAGAACCTTGCTACATTAACCACAAATAATGAAACCAGATACAAAGTCTTCTAGCATAATAGCAAATGCCCAGGGGGGCACACCCAGAAAATTTTCATCAAAAGAGGCATCAAACATAGCAAGGTTGCACTGAGAAGTCAAACTAAAAGCATATAAAATTCCGGATAATTTAAATAACAGTAACAAAATTGTAAATTAATTTAGTTACAAACATAAAATAAATAACTTTTCCATCACAACGTAAAAAAAACACCATGAAATTCGTACCCACTTAACAATAATCTAAGAAGTAACTGTGTAGGTAGCAGGAATTAAACCCAAAAGGACCTTTTGTTGAAAAAACGGAACACGTTGTCCTTTGAGCTAAATCATCCTTTTGTTGTTCTTATGCCATATATTTCCTATAATATATGCCCAAAAATTCCTAAACATTCAATTGTAATCACTATTAGTTTCTATTTTTTTTTATATTTCGGTTATCAGTTCTATTTCTTAAAAAAATCGGGTGGGGGCACGTGCCCCCTCTGGCCTCTGGCCTCTAAGTGGATCCGGCCCGGCCAACAGCAACAAACTCCGAAATTGCACATATAAAATACTAACAAAATCAAGCTTAAGTGTGGCACATGAGGAATTTCCAGAGTTATTTGTGTGCATATAAGCGCATGCCTAAGTATGCGCGTGCACACATTTCTTTTTGTTGTGCGCACACGGTTACGAATTGCCAGAGCAGGTATAATGCTTTAAGTAGTAGGGAATTAAAAAGAACAGAAAGAAACAGTAAGTGTGCGAAACCTAGAACATGATAGTACAGAAAAGTGGTGACCAACCTTTATTCGATGAAATCCAAAGGCAGAACTGTAATGATCAAATTGAAAACCACGAATGCAATAAAAGAAAGGAGCATTACAACTCTAGCCTAAATAATAATCTCTGGGTGCAACGAAGAATCAGTGACCTGTGAGTTGCTGCCAACTCGAATGGTCGTGGCCTCCACTAAACCATCGAGATCTGATCCTACAAGCAAAAGAAAAGGGATCTCAACATTAGAAATTTGACATTTTAAACAGTAGAAATGAGAAGCAAGTAAAAAGTTCCATGAGCAAACGATACGATATTTGGCACCAATTTGACAATACAAGCATGCCATGAATATTTTTCCCTTATGGTGAGAGTGCATGGTGGTAGTGCTTCTACTTATATGTGTATGATTTCACTTTTAGTACAAGAAAGGAGCTTCCATAGGATTGAGAAAGGACCACTCTCATTTGAATGCAGTTGGTAATGAAGCACAATTTTAGATCGAGTGAGGTCCAAAAGAGAATCTGTGCCAAATTTTATAACTGGCTATCGATTCCTTATTCTATTTATAGGTCCTGCAATGATGTTAACTCACAAATTCCTTCAGGGCTTAATCGGTAAATAGTAAGTGGGAATCAAAGTGAAAAAAAGCGATATCTAAGTTACTTTCTGTTTTAGCTACTCGAATAAGACGTAGAAATTAGAATTTTACTTTTCATCCACGTCAACCTCTATCCTCTTTTGACTTTCAAGATAAATGTGAGACAGTGGTTGGAAACTTGACTCTTTGTTGGAGTTGGACTCTCGCCCTTTTCCGTTGGTTCTCACATTTCATGCTCTCAATGGATGTTACTTTCCATCCACGGTCGCTGACAGAATTAGTCAAGAATCACCTCATCCACCATTACTGACTTCGATTTGTTGCATTAAAACCTTGGAGCAATGCCAAGGATTTGTTCGATACTTATATGCAATAAGATTCTGAATGAAAAGCAAGTAAAAGTGTAAAACTCGCAGTATTCTTTGGCCAACATTGGAGATCAACGATAACTGATTACTGCAGACAGTAAAAAGAACCGAGTCGTACTACTCAACTCCAGTTCAAAGATCAGTCAAGAGAAACTTGTAATTACCGACAATTCAGTTTTTCTGCTACTGATGTCTCATGATGATTGCACAAAGCATGTAAGAGAAGGGCTCAACATGATAATGTTAAGGACGTAAAATTATATTAGAGATTATAGAATTTTTTAATACCAAATTGTACCCTCTAAACAATCCCCAATTTCCACATCGCTTTTTTTAATACCACAATTTGAACAAGGATACTGACATGAAAGTCTTGAACATTGTGTTTATTAAGATCTTGTTGAGTTCATGCTGTCCGTACCTTCTCTGATTCATATGTAAATCCGTCACATCTTCAATCTAATTGTTAATTAAAAAAGTTAATCTTGAAATTAACCAAGGCGTCGCCAGGGACCCAATGTGTCGTATGAATTAGTATTCTTCGATATGAATGACACCTCATACCACCAATCGCAGCAAGGATAGCCATAAATGTCTGACTTTAAAAACATCAAACTTAATATTTCAATCCAGCCCAGGAAGAGTACAAATCTAAGCTAATGATGAAAACTGAGGAAAGATGTACTTTTGTAGGGCTAAATTTACTTCTGGGCAAATAGCAGAAACCGCTCTTACTTCTAGTAAATTGCGCGAACGCGCGCTCACACACGAACGCACGCGCGCGCACACCAAAAAATAGTGTGCGCACATACACCAAAAAATAGTGTGCGCACATACACAGAGAGAGAACAACCACTGCAGATACAATAGGGGTAGTCTTCACTTCTATCATTTGCATTTGAAGTATACATGGAACCAATGTTATCCGGAAATAGGGACGTTCCAATACATGGAACGAAAACAGGAAAGCGGCACTTGTCATGAAACGTGATACGATAGGGTAGTCTTCATCGATAAATTTATACAAAAGTGTAAACTGGCTCTGGAGTCCGAACTGGAGTGTTTTTGGATCGGTTCTATGTGCGCAAATTTCATTTCCTATCTATTTAGTCATTGAAGAGAAATTAAATATGTTTTTGTATATTTTAACATACCTGACTTTATGTCCTTTTGTCTTAAGTTCATAATGATTTAATCGGAATGGTGAATGGTGAATCTACCGATCCGGATAGTTAGTGTTCGCTATTGGGAATGATCGTTCCAAATCGCTAATGCTTTAGCGATTTATGGTAACACAGCATGGAATTTGATCATGGCAACTGATGGACAATCTTGAAACAATGCGTGTTAAGTAGGTGGGGGCATAATGCAAATTATTTGGGCCAGACTGGCTTTTTTGCTTTTCAGCCAAACGCATGGATCAAGTAAAATGTGGAGAAGGAGTTTCTTAACCTAGGAGGCAAAAATTAGCGAAAAGGAAAGGAATGATGCAGACAGGATAAATTTTTCAGAGAAGCAAGCATAGATAAATAGAACCGCTCAAGTATCGTAATGGTGTCCTTGCAAAATTTACTTGATGTCAACTTGATGTCTAAATATAAATTGCCTTTCAAAAATCCCTTAACATGGCTTATCCGCATTGATATACATTTAGAAAATATATAGTCATAAATAAATCTCACTCGACACTCACTGGGTGAATTAAATCAAACACTTCCGCTTTAATATTGTTGGTCATACAACCTGTACTCAATAGCAGCAAAAGGGCTTGCATGGAAGCTGACTGCATGCAAGTGATGGCATCCAAAGCTGAACATGATCACTGACTTACACTACCATTAGTAAAACATAAGCTAAACTATGTCTTTAATGTCTTACCTTCATCAATTGATAAGCAGTCTCATAATGTAAAGCTCCTATTGCCCAAACTCATGACTGTGATTAAGGTGATATGGTGGAAGACCCCGTTCGACTCTGAGTCTTCAATGTGGTGAGAATTTAATGCTGCTAGTTCCTGAATCGATTCACACTTAAATGTATCTATCTTCTAATAGCTTAAGGCCCTGTTTGGATATAGAGTTGGTGATGGAGCTCTGGATCTCCTTGAGGTGTTACCTTCCGTTGATCCACAGTGAGTGGTGATGAGTGGCTGAGATTGGATCCGAGGGTTTCCTCTTGGTGCATGTGGATCTCAGTGGGCTTGATGTGGATGGAGTCAAGCTACCTGCAAGGAAGTCCCGGGGTGGTGGTGCCACCGAGAACCCTCCGACGATCAAGTTAGACGGGCTAATTGGGCAGAGTAGCGGCTTATCGGAAAAAAATTGCCTTGCCTGAGTCGTCTGAGAGAGGGGTTTATATAGTGGCAGCCGGGCGTGAGATTCACGCCGGCCGTTACGCCCTTGGCGTTACGCCGGCGTGAAAGGCGGGATTTCCCATTAATAACGAGATATGCTCGTTAATGGGGGAACGGGATGGCGTGGAACGCGAGATCGTGGGCGGCGGATATCTCGCATCAGGCGAGATTCGCGGAGCCGTGGCGGAGACGCTTATGATCCGTGCGGTGGGTCGGTCGATGAGACCGAAGAAACTAAGCTCGGCGGGAGGCTCAGAGGCGAGCGAGAGGTCAGGCAGGGTTGGTTCATGCGATAGCTCGGAGGCGAGCTAGGAGGACTGAGGGAACTCGACGTACGGGAGGGCTCGGAGGCGAGCCAATGGTTGTTTGTAAGGCGGGCACAGGAGTAGTCGGGAAGGCCGCAGAAGGCCGGGAACATCCTCGGGTCGAAGGCCCGGGTATGCTTCCAATGTACCGTTCCTGCTCCTTTCCTGTAAGCCTCGGGACACGTCATCTGTCACGTGTCATGATCTGGGGAGTGTTCAGTACCGAGCATCATCATTAGCCCCCCACTCTGGTCCTGACCTATTTATGGGTCGGGTCGAGAGTGGTCTAATCGGTCACCCATGCTAAGTTTTAATTTGAAGACGGCGTCGACTCGGATTCCCGGGCAGTTAGTCGTATTTTTTCTGATGACGTCAGCGGATCAGGAAAGAGATCTTGCATTAAAGAGGAAGCGCCGAATCGGGCGTACGTTTTTCGGAGCGCCGGGTCACGTGTTTGACGCTGGTTGGCTGACATGACGGGCCGCCGGTGTTTTTGCGTTTTCGCGCACGATGGGACGTGCCCGATGAGCGTGCGTCAAGTGGAGCGTTTGTGGCCGTTGAATGCGAAGCGTCATTTTGATGGGAGACGGTCGGCGTCGCCGGATGTTTCGCCGGTTGCTTATAAATAGAGGTGGGATCTCCCGAGGGTCCACACTTAGCCATAATTTCCTCTTCCCTTCATGTGTTAGCTCGGCGCTCTTCTCTCTAGGTCGGATTTCCTGCGTTCTTTCCTCGGAGGACCCTTTCTTTTAATCAGGTTAGATGTCTTGCTCTGAGGAGTCCGTAGAAATAGTTCGGGTAGAGTCTAGGAAGTCTTCTATAGCTTCCTCTTCTTCGTCCGGGTCGGAATCTTCCCGGGAAATTAGGGTTAGTCGCGCTTCCCGGGGTCGTGCGGCGAGGACAGTCCCCAAAGCGAGCGCCAGGAGTGTCCGCGACGTAGTTTCCCTTGTGAGGCATTTAGATGAGCTCACCACAATTCGGCCTCACTTGCACATTCCCCCCGGCGACTTGCTTCGTTTGGCCGGGGAGGGAGAGAGGGCAGATCGGGTACAGGATAAGGAGATTGCCTTCTTCGTCCAGGTCGGAATCTTCCCGGGAAATTAGGGTTAATCGCGCTTCCCGGGGTCGTGCGGCGAGGACAGTCCCCAAAGCGAGCGCCAGGAGTGTCCGCGACGTAGTTTCCCTTGTGAGGCATTTAGATGAGCTCACCACAATTCGGCCTCACTTGCACATTCCCCCCGGCGACTTGCTTCGTTTGGCCGGGGAGGGAGAGAGGGCAAATCGGGTACAGGATAAGGAGATTGCCTTGTACTTAGAGGCTTTTTGGGCCGGAATGCGCCTACCCTTCTCTCCCGAGGTGAGTGCGGCATTACATTGTTTTCAGTTAGCCTCGGGCCAGTTAGTGCCGAACTCCTGGAGGATTCTCCTCGGGTTCCTGGTCCGGTTGAAATTGTAAGGCTGCGCCAGCGCCCCGGCCATCAATTCGTGGCCAAACACGGAACAAAAACTTTAAAAAAACTGGCGCTAACGGAACCATAATCGACGGATCGTACCATTAACCCTATACTAGTTCACTGTAAAGAGTTTAGAGAGGTTATACCGATCGATCTGTGTCCTTCGATCTCTGTCCCAAGCTCGTTGCGGCGGCCTCGAACTAGTTCTCTCTCCGATCTCTCTCGTCGAAGAGAATCCACATCGAGCGTTCTTTAAACGGGCTCCCGCTTCTAAACCGAAGCAACTCGACATCAAGTTTGCTAGCCTAGATGCCCAAGATGAAGTAGAGTGTCTATGTGATTACTTTGTCTCAATTCACCCTAGAATTCTCAACACATGAGAGGGATAGGGTGGAGGTTGAAGAAGTTGCCTTGGATGTAAAGTGTGAGCTCAAGAAATATCAAGTGAGAAAAATAAACGGGCTGAGCAAAAAAAACTTGATGTTTCTTGAGTTGCTTTATATCACTCATACCTCGCCACTTAACAAACTACAGAGAACGTTTTTTTTTGGCTCGGCCCGTTTATTTTCCTCACTTGATATTTCTTGAGCTCACACTTCACACCCAAGGCAACTTCTTCAACCTCCACCATATCCCTCTCATGTGTTGAAAATCCTAGGATGAATTGAGACAAACTAATCACACACACGCTCTACTTCATCTTGGACATTTAGGCTAGCAAACTTGATGTCCGGGTTGCTTCGGTTTAGAAGCGGGAGCCCGTATAAAGAACCCTCGACGTGGATCCTCTTCGACGAGAGAGAGCGAACTAGTTCGAGGCCACCGCAACGAGCTTGGGACAGAGGTCGAAGACCGAAGGACACAGATCGATCGGTATAACCTCTCTAAACTCTTTACATTGAACTAGTATAGGGTTAATGGTACGATTCGTTGATTAGGGTTCCGTTAGCGCCGGTTTTCTAAAGTTTTTGTTCCGCGTTTGGCCACGAATTGATGGCTGGGACGCTGGCATAGCCTTACATGATATCAGAGCCAACCCATTAACCAAATACTAGTTGGTTTAGATGATGTTAAAGTATCGAAATCGAAACAACTCCAAATCAATACCAACGATATTCTAGTTTCTGTCAATTTTTTCGTGGTCTTCTAAAAATATTTTAGTAACTGCAGAAATCTACTTAGGTGACCACAAGACTGCACCCCAAATACGAGACCAATCCAACACTATTGGGCCGAGCACATTGCTATAAAATTCGAGCCAGGCCGGACATTCCTTTGAGTTTGGACTTCGTATTTGGATTGTGGTCTGGTCTCTGGAATATTGGTTCAGTGGTATTACTAGTTTAGCCCAGTTTTGATATGGATTTATCTAGTTGTTTGGGGCTATTCGGGGTTATTTCGAAGTCGATATTTCTAACACTGTTTAATGTTTACAGTACATACATTTCTATCTACGGCCGTGAATATCATTAGAGCGGTACAACTTGTCTAATTGCTATAGTTCTTTTAGACGGGTTTGCGAACGTGACATTCACGTTGATGTTCTGTGTTGTGCTGTGTTTGTTGCGGATTGTCGTGGTGGATAGCTTGGATGCAATGATAGTGCAATTTAGTTTTATTTGTACATTTTATATCGCGGGACGAGCGTCCGACATGTAGACAGCCGTCGCTGTCTGTTTGTATATTATTTGTTTGGGACACGAACGGGTTAAGGTCGATGTCATCGTTGTACATATTTTCTTTTTAGTACTAGGATTACCCCACGATGGAGTGCACGGATAGCCGGGTTCTGGAGGGTAATGGGCCCGCATCTCATGGCGTTGAGAAGGAGGGGGCCTCACTCTAGAATTGGCGGGCTATTCGCCGCACTCATAGGGGGTACAGGTTGAACCAAGGTGGGGTGCTCAAGTTACCGGATTCCGTGAAGTGTCGGGTGGCCCATTCACTTTGCTGAAGGGGGTTGTCTCGCTTCTGGTTTTGGCAGGTAACTTGCCGCGCTCGTAGAGGTCTAGATTTTCATTGCACGGGCTATCCACACGACCAGGGGAACGTCGGGTTTCACTTCGGCTCAAAGGAAATCCGGGGCTCCCGGAGTATCCGCATTGTTCTGTAATGCTTATTACTTATCTGTGATGTTGCATTTATCACGCCTGGATCGATTATTATATATTGTTATATATATACTAGTAGATATTGAATATGTTTTACACCCGTGCTAGTCCAGCCCCCGCTCTGTCGTTAGTTAAGTAACCTAACGGGTGATGAAAGGACCCAGTGGCGAATGTGGATGGTATATACGTACATCATATTTTCGTTCTTTTCTGGTGTGATTAATTGATGGGACTGCGTTGATTCAGATCAATGCAAGGAAAACAGACCTATTCGATGTTGTTGGAAAAATTTTAAAAAGCTGTTATTGCAAGAACGTTTTCTTTTGTTTTGCACAGCGGTATTCGGTTATGAATATCCAGCACCTCATTCGACGAGGCAAGAGCCGAGATCCCTTCACCGGGAGTGGTCTCTTGGATAGAAGTTTGCGTCAGGGTAATAACTTCACTATAGTCGATTAACTTTTGCTTTGCATTGTGGTATTCAGTGGGAATACCCTGCACCTCATTCCACGAGGAAAAAGCCGAGATCTCTTCACCGGGAGTGACCTCTTTAGCAAAGATTTTCGCCACTATATATTTGTTAAAAGCTATCCGGTTACTTCAACGATATCAAGTTCATTACGTTAAAGGTTTTTCGCCAAAAACCATTCGTAACTCTCCGTCATTTCAGACGGGTAGCACTTAGTATTCATGCTATGTTTGTTGGCCTTAATCAAGGCATGGTATATGGTAGCTATTTGTTACTTTTCTGTTGCATAGATAGATACGTTGGTTCAGGACAGTCGTACAGCCTTGTTGGACTTAATCAAGGGCGAGTACGGATGGGTTCAAATTAACCTGGACAATGACGGGTAGAACTTGACATGTGACTTATGATTTGTTGGCGTTAGTCAAGGTCATAAGAGCATGGGGTAAAAATCACATCGGGGGTTTCTAAAGAAACTAAAACTTTCCAGGCATACACATACCTTCGGGAATGTGATAACTTGAGTGGATTCCATCAAGTTATCATGCGATGATAGTTGGATCCCGATACCCACTGATGAGTTGGTTTACTCCTCGGGTGATTTTAGATGATCCCGACTAATTCTTCTTTAGGATTTGGAGGAGAATTTGAGAATACAGTGGGAGACATCCTGATTAGATAAAGTGATTGACCATTCTGACCTAGGTAAGAGTGCACGCTGAGTGTTTCTTTTCTCTCTCTTTGGCAGCGATCATGGCCCGACCCTAAACTATAACTCAGTAACCAAATTAACCGAACCTTCTTAAAACACGTTGACTTTTGGATTGTCAGAGTTGCATACTTCATTGCCACTCCTACTTTTACCCTTTGTTTTTTTCTCCAGAACATTATGTATCTCTACGAAGATCCACATTTATTGGATATGACCATCGTATAGTTATATATGAACTCGAAGAAAAGAATGGTTTCCGGTTCAGGAGAAATTGAATAAGACTATTCGGTTGTCTTTTCCTTTTACCTTCTCTCAGATTGTGAGGGCTTCTAGGATTAGGAGAGAGTACACCTATTGCGCTTATTGGATTGTCTTCTTCTAAACCATAGGCATCTAAACCATAGACGGATGCCGAAAGGTGGGGAAGAAAGAAAACCAATTAGCCTAAGTGTGATGTATAAAAGGTAATAAGTAAAAACAAATAAAGGGATTAGAAAGAGGGCAAAATAAAATGCGACTGCTATCATTCATGACTAAACTGCGTAATTCATCGACACTCCTACTTCACTTTTGCATTTCTCCGGTGAAGGAGAAAATGAACAGATTTATTCAGTTGTCTTTTATCTTTACCTTCTCTCAGGCTGCGGGTACTCCTAGGATTATGAGAGTACACCTATTCCGCTTATTGGATAGTCTTCTTCTAAACCATAGGCAGATGCCGAACGGTGGGGAAGAAAGAAAACCATTTAGCCTAAAGATGGTGTACAGAAGGTAATGAGTAAAGACAAATAAATGGATTTGGAGAGATAGCAAAGAAATATACGGTTGCAGTCATAAATCTGGTTAATAGAAGAGACGTTACTGAGAATACCCGGCTACCCCTTCGAAACATTTTCATGTTTCAGTTTCATTGTCTGTTGTTAATTGAAAACTGATTTCCCAATTAGATCCTTACTCCAGAGTATGTATTTACCAGATTTGATTCTCACATCTGTATGGTTTTACAGATGATGAGTGGGAGTAAGTTATTGGGAATTGGATGGTTATATTCTCATTATATCGGAATTCGTTGTAATTGGTGATATTTGAGGAAATCGCCTGGGTTTTGCCTGATGGCAGATATTTGGTTTTGAATATCCGTTGCTATGCACCAATTTCAAACTGATATATGTGTATGTTTATTTTATAAAATGATATATAACTTTTTGAAATTATGTCCCTGGCGTTTACCTATATCAGTTGATGATTGGGTAAGGAGCATTCAACAACGGTGTAATTCTTCTTAACCATAAGTACAGTTTTCAACCTACGACGCACGGGATTTGAGTTATTCAACTCGGGGGACTTATACAAAATATTGTATGTTATCCAATGTCCATTAGGATAGAGGGATTGGTCCCCGTACTATATTTTGTTTACTTGTGACTTCTCCAGTTTTAGACAAGTGTTTCGTAGAAATACAAGATCCAAGTTTTGAGAAGTTATAGGTATAAGAATAAAGTAGAGAATCATGTGTTGCAAGTATCAGGAGTCTTCAAGGTAATCGAAGATATAGATACTTGTGTTTGGTATTCAGTTGACAGTAATGGTTTTAAAAACTTGCTTCTCTTTCATGTTACTCATATTTGGATGCACTCCTAGTTGAGTAATGTTGATCGGCATCTCTCCATTTAGTTGACATGCACTGGAGACGGCTACATGATTTGAATAGCTACATGATTTGAATCTGGTTCCAATTAAATCGGTGTCTCTGTTTCTATATTGTATATAGGATGGTTCATATCTTAACGGTGTTAAGGTATATGGAGTTGTCTGGTTTATGCTTAAAACCAGATTCTGAATAACTCAAGGCACGTTTCTGTAATGGCAGTTTGTGGGTTATCCCGGACTATGACAAGGGCTAACTTTCTACCATCTGGAAGATCAATAGTGATATTGTTCTTGACTCACCACAGTTTTAGTAAAATGGACTTTTTCAGAAAACAGTAGTGGGTGTATGGTAGAACTGGAAGTGATTCCAGAACCACAAACGATTACTGAAAATTTAATAGAACCTAAAGATTCAATCGGGTTTGACATTCCATTAGCCATTCCGCAGATATGGTAGGTAATCTCAGGCGCCCGAGAGGTACTTCGGTATCCTCAAAGACGGTAACAGAGAGGTTCTTGTTTACCCAGATTTGTCATTACTGCTGTTCTAGACTATGAGACCCGGAATGAGGATGAGTATAGCGTCGTTCTAAACTAACTTTAAAAGTGCACGTATATATGACTCTGCCAGAGGGTGGTTGTAGTCAGTGGGAGCAGCGGAAGCATAGTGGACAAGAAGCTTGTGTCTATTTATAGACTAAAGTATGTATAGCGGAAATAGATCATCTATTTTTTATGTGACAGTCATAGGCTTTGACTTCATCAGAATAGGAGATGGATCTGTTAAGAAGCTAGTAGGGTGGTATGTCCTGGTATTTGGATGATATACACTTCGTAGGAAGTGAAATTCTTATACTACGATCGGTTATACTATGGTTGTCACACAGTAGTTTCTCCACATAGGATATGGATATTATATCAGGCATTCGGGTAACTGGATCTATGGTTTTAGATCTAAATTTGGGTAGTTTCCCAATCTGGGTACTTAGACGGTATTCTAAAGGTGCTTTAGAATGGATGACTCCTGGCATGGTAGTGTACATGCAGGTGATGGAATCACCCTCTCTGAAGGTGTCTTACAGACTAAAGTGGAGAGGGATGTGCATGATTGGCATATCACTTGCTTAGGCAATTGAGTCAATCATGAGATGTCAGGTACCACAACAGATAACTGCAATAAGTTGATATATTAATCCAATCCTGGAGAAACGTTCGGAAGCAGTTTATGAACATAAGTGGATATTTTAGGGATTTGGTAACGACAATCTCCTTCGGAAGACGGTTATCATTCCAGCCTTCCAAGATGACCTGGATGACAGAGTGACTGTCAGAGTTATAGTTTTCCCTCTTAACGAGGGGCAGTTGTTTGAACAGGTGGTCCAAGCGGATACTGAGGGAGGCATGGCGCAGAATACTGATTAAATTCAGCTGACGATACAGTATAAGAAGATTACTGGATTTGGAGTTCATTTGTGAACTATGTCCCATCAGATATCCAGACATATTCTAAGACAGATATTGCTCATTTCGGGAGATGGTTTTCTCCGCGAACTTGAGATAAAGAGAGACATAGAAAGAAACATTGGAGCGGATCTACTCACTGAGGCTATTTCTTGAACGCAATAGTTTTACAAACGAACTTTGTGAAACTGATTAGTAAAGAAGTTGGGTGTTCGGTATCACACGGGCTGTGAGTATGCGACACCGCAATAATTAGCCTTAAGTGTAAGTGGGAGATTGTTGGCTATAGTGTCCTCAAGTCAATTATTGGATCACAAGCACGTGATTGCAATGATTGAGGGATGACCTATACCAGTAGAACAGTCTTACTCGAGATAATAGTATGCTATCTGGTTTGCTTTTATCATTGTGTACATGCTTCAGGTGACATTACAGATCACTATTACATGTTGATAGAACCCATAGGATTCTTGCTTGACTACCAGCAGTATGATGACGATCATATACGTGAGAGTTGGGTGGTCTATAAGCACATCCTTAAAGTGTCCCTAGTCGTGGGAGTTTCGAGACTGGGCATCGATACTCCAAGAGTAGACTAGTGTATACGGTTCGAGACCCCGACGAGGGGCGGTGGCCGGTCTCACAAGTCATTGGTGTCAGTTGGTTCACCTAAGATGTATACAGGTGCTCATTGGGTTATGAGTACACCGGACGGACTCGCCGGGAACATGCTGGTTGGTATTATACATATTGTCAGATAGCAGTTCCCAGATGACATGTGTACAGGTTAGTCTATCGACCTAAGATCGTCATTTGTCTCGTGTGAGTTTCCATTGTGCGTTGATTACTACCCTATCACGGCTCAAAGGAGTCGTGCAAACAGGTTTTAGTTGGATACAGTCCCGACCCACATGGAGGCAGTGAGCGGATCGTCAGGGGATTCGTCTCTTCCGGTATATTGGGGGTTGATGTCGCAGTGTGCACGGGTGGCCATCACCAGAAATTCTCGGCCGGGTAGACGAGAATATAGTTTCTCAGATGGTGTTTCTCAGATGGTGGCGGACTTCATACCGACACTAAATGTCAAGTTATTAGGGGTCTGACTTTATCCACCCCCTAGACTCGATATGCGATACTCATAGACGAACGGACCGAACTGTACGGATATTGTCACTGTCAGGCTCAGTAGGGTTTCAGGATGAGTTCGCTCGTCGGCCTCCCTTTCACTCAATACCTGGGTAGCCGTTACGTACAGCTAGTGTCACTGACGTGCTTGTGGTTAAACCCACTGCCAGCGTATTGACGAGTCTTTAGAATCCTACACAGAGAGTTTCCTTGGTTCGGGCGAAACGTTGTAGAGGTCGTATGGTTTTATGGCAGGGTCCGATCATATTCGTGCACTAATGCACGGATCATGATCGGATGGATAATACTGGTGGGCTTTGGTTTAAGCCGGATCCTAGTATTATATTGTTGGATTATTTTCGTCTCGTAGTATTCGTATTCAGTCGGAATACGGATGCAGGTATGTATATACGGATGAGGGGTATTCTTATAATCTGTTACAAGTTTATTTTAGAGTTGTCATTTTCTTTTCTTTCAATTTAAACATTTAGTTTAATGTTTAAATGTGATGTGTGAAATGTGAGTCATGTAATTTTGGCTTAATCTTTGTGGCTGGGCAAATTCATGAGTCATGAGTGTGCATTTACTTTTAGTGCATGCACTTGTGGGTCATGAAATGAGTCATTTGTGCATTGATGGATTTTGTTTGGTGTAAGATTTTTATATGAGATATTTGTGTGAGTGGGTGGCTGATTTTTGTGCAGGGGTTTTTTAGTGGCTGATTTTTTGCTCCCAATAATATCCCACAAAACATCTCACCCAAAACAAAAAACCATCCATGTCTCACAATGAATCAACACTAGACCCAATACCATGAGTCACCAAGTGCATGTGCATGAATCAATGCACCATGCCAAGACTTGCACTCACACTTTACTCCACACATTTAAACATAAAAACTTAATGTTTAAACACAAAAATCAACCAACCACTCACACAAATATCTCACATAAAAATCTTACACCAAACAAAACTCATTAAATGCACAAATGACTCATCTCATGACCCACAAGTGCATGCACCAAAAGTAAATGCACACTCATGACTCACGAATTTGCCCGGCCACAAAGATTAAGCCAAAATTCCACGACTTACATTTCACACCTCATATTTAAACATTAAACTAAATGTTTAAATTGAAAGAAAAGAAAATGGTAACTCTAAAATAAACTTGTAACGGATTACAAGAATACTCCTCATCTGTATATACATACCTGCATCCGTATTCCGACTGAATACGAATACTACGAGACGAAAATAATCCAACAATCTAATACTAGGATCCGGCTTAAACCAAAGCCCACTAGTATTATCCATCCGATCATGATCCGTGCACTAGTGCACGTATATGATCGAACCCTGCCATAAAACCATACGACCTCTACAACGTTTCGCCCGAACCAGAGAAACCCTCTGTGTGGGACTCTAAAGACTCGTCAATACGCTAGCACTGGGTTTAACCATAAGCACGTCAGTGGCACTAGCTGTACGTAACGGCTACCCAGGTATTGAGCGAAAGGGAGGCCGACGAGCGAACTCATCCTGAAACCCTACTGAGCCTGACAGTGACAATATCCGTACAGTCTGGTCCGTTCGTCTATGAGTATCGCATATCGAGTCTAGGGGGTGGATAAAGTCAGACCCTAATAACTTGACATTTAGTGTCGATATGAAGCCCGTTACCACCTGAGAAACTATATTCTCGTCTACCCGGCCGGGGATTTCTGGTGATGGCCCACCCGTGCACACTGCGACATCAACCCCCAATATACCGGGACAGACGAATCCCCTGACGATTCGCTCACTGCCTCCATGTAGCTCGGGACTGTACCCAACTAAAACTTGTTTGCACGACCCCTTTGAACCGTGGTAGGGTAGTAATCAAAGCATAGTGGGAACTCACACGAGACAAATAACGATCTCATGTCGATAGACTAACCTGTACACATGTCACCTGGAAACTGCTATCTGACAATAGGTATAAAACCAACTAGCAGGTTCCCGGCGAGTCCGTCCGGTGTACTCATAACCCAATGAGCACCTGTATACATCATAGGTGAACCAACTGACACCAATGGCTTGTGAGTCGGGGTCTCGATCCGTATACACTAGTCTACTCTTGGAGTATCGATGCTCAGTCTCGAAACTCCCACGACTAAGGACACTTTAAGGATGTGCTTATAGACCACCCAACTCTCACGTATATGATCGTCATTATACTGCTGGTAGTCAAGCAAGAATCCTATGGGCTCTATCAATATATAATAGTGATTTGTAATGTCACCTGAAGCATGTACACGATGATAAAGGCAAACCAGATAGCATACTATCATCTCGAGTAAGACTGCTCTACCAGTATAGGTTCTCTCTCAATCATTGCAATCACGTGCTTGTGATCTAATAATTGACTTGAGGGCACTATAGCCAACAGAAATTGCGGGAGATCCCTTTGAGTCTGAACCTTCTCATTTCCTCTCTGCTACAAAAACCATCCCGGCACTCGCAAGGACAAGCCGAGCTGAGTATATATTTCTTTTAGAAAGAACCGGAGAGGTGCGGCCGGGTCGGGGGTCGTCGCGGTACCTTCTTCCATTCACGACTGGAAGGAGAAGTTTTTGTTTGTCAGGCCACCCGAGAGTGAGGATTGGCCTGTGCCCATCCAGCGGCACAGGGCCAACTACCCACGGATAAGGCGGTCGAATGATCCCGACACGGTGGCGGTATCGGAGTGGGAGCCCGTCCCAGTTGGGCCGAGCTCAGCCCCGCTCAGCTTGCGGGTAAGTTAAGAGTTTTAGGCGACCTGTTTAGATTTGTGTATTCTTTCACTTTTTTCTGGCATTTGTAACAATCCTAAACTTTCTGTACGAATTTTTTTCAAAATACAGAAAGGGAATCTAAGCCTGAACCCGAGTTATAAGTTTGTTTTGCTTTTGAACAACAAGAAAGAGCTTGTAGCTCACTGGTAAGACCTTGCACTGCTGAACAAAAGCACCAGAGTTCAAATCTCATCAGCCACATATTCTTTTTATTTAATTTTCTTTTAATCTTTTAGAAGCCCAAGAGTTACACGCGCACTACGCGTAATAGGATAAGTTACAGAATAATCTAACATGTGCATGAGTCAAGGCCAAGCATCAGGGACACGTGGCGAGAATCCGAGCCCCCATACCTCGGATCCGACCGACAAGAAGAGAGGTTAGGTCAGCACCGCCGGTTCTAGTGAGCCCAAACCCTAATTTTCTTTAACCCCTGCGCCCCTTGGCCTACCCCAATCCCCCTACACTGTTTAAATTCTCTGTAATTAATCAAAGAATTAAAATATCCCTTTTTAATCCTTTTTAATGCATTTTCATCATCCCTAAACCCTAATTTTTCCCTATAAATACCACCCTCAATTCACCCCTCCTCACTCACAATTCCCTGCCAAAACTCTCAAGAAAATTCTCAAGTCTTTTGTGTGCAAGTGGAGTTAGCAAAAGGGCGAAGCTCCGACGAACTTCCGACGGCAATCCAAGGAGATTCTGACGACGAAACGACGCACCGGCAACTCCCACCTCTTCCTCTTTCTCTTCTCTAACAAATCATCCTGTAAGTCCCTACTTCTCCTTCTTTTCTCTATTCTAAAAACATTCAAAACTAAAACCCGACGGAAGCGAAGTTAATCCGACTTCCGATTCGGTTTTCTTTAAAAACTACAATTTTTCTTAATCAAGATACCTTCATATCATCACATATTGTTCATTAAACATTAATAAACATTTTTATCAAGTTTCATCACAAAAGATTGTTATATGCATCTTTTATCGCAATTTTACATTAAAATACTACAAACTTTAGTTTCCGACATAAACTCTATAATACCTTTATACCTTTAAAAAACTCATGAGGTAATGACATACCTCCTCACAACACACATATCTAACATAGCACGATAGAATTTAAGAACATAGATTTGGAAAAATACGACATTATATATAACTACCTTCAACTTATAAAACATTTTTCTAAAGACGTTAATGGAGAAAAGGTGTCATAGGAGGGAATTTCCTCTTATGGCGTTGGAAAAATACATGCTCCATAATTTTTTTCGACGATCGGCATACATCATTTCCATCTTTATCATCTAAGATGTGGATACACCAAATTTCATATGATTATACCATTTTTTCACCGTTGATTTAGTTGGTGTAAAATTAATGGTTTACCGACAATAGGACTTTTTACATTGCTAACTCAACGGTGAAAAAGTGTTGGAATCACATGAAATTTGGTGTATGCACATCTTAGATGATAACGATGATGATGATGATGGAAGTCGATCGTCGGAAAAAATTGTGGAGGTTGTATTTTTTCGACGTCATAGGAGGAAATTCCCTCCTATGGCCTCTTTCCTCCATTATTCTCTTTTCTAAAAGAAGTGTATTTAACAAATCTTTGCAATTGCGCCTCTACAACCCATTTTAGGGAACTCGTTCGGTATGGTGCGGATTATCGCACATCTTCGGGCTTAGTAGAATGAGATGCAGGCCTCCGCAAGGAGCATACGATCTCGAAAGATTTTAATACATTTTTCTTTAGAAAAATATGATTTCTATTATAAATAAAACTTATATTTTTATAAATAAATATATATGTAATTAATATCAAAATATCTATTTTCAATATTTATAATATTCCACATTTCCAAAATTCAAGAAAAACATTTCATTTACAAGAAAATACTATACAATTCTAATTTTTCAAATAAATACCTTATACTTTAAAAACTAGGTCATACTCACTAGAAATTTCATATTGAATAAAAGAAATATCTATGAAAACTCTAAAAACGATAATTAAATACTTGAGCTGTATTTTGAAAATATAACAAAACTATTTTACATAAAACACCCTCAAGTTATACTAAATTACAATAAGAACCCTAGTAAACACAAGTTTAAGCCTCTTGAACTTCAGGGAACCGGAGATATGGGTGCTTGCCTATTTAAGGTAGACGACTTAACAAACGGTATTATCAACACAGTAATTGTCTTTCAAAAAGATACAAATCCTGTCGTCCATGTGCAGCAGTTACCGATAGCACCAAAACATAATTCAGGATTTAATTTCTTTTCTAATTGTCTAACTCAGACTGAGTCTCAATATAATCAATCTGACTTGAATATGATTCAAGTATATATTCAACATGAATCCATGAACTCATATATTCAATCTATACAACTTGACTGAACTGAACCATGGATATACTCCATTTACATGTTCATCCATTATATCCGTTCCATTACTGATATCATGGTTTCGGCAAGTCATCCGTCTATATTCAATATACAATGCAAATAATACAATACAATCAAGATATCGCGGGGTTTATAAAAGGGTAGATTGGTACGGAAGGTGTTAAAAGTGGCACGAGACTGTAACCATAATACACCTAACCTGAATCTCCATTGCCTTTGTACCATGGCTGAACGGTTCCTTATGCTCCTTATATCTTAGTCCCCGAAGAAAGTTGGACTCCTCCCGTATACACTGGCATCTTCTGTATCAAGCTACAAACAACTACGTTAACATAATAAACAACATTATAATAGTTATACTCTCTCTCTGTCTATTCTACTTCTCCCTCATCTTTGGGACTTACCGAGCGATTTGTTCGCTGACGACATTCTCTTTCTTCTTCTTTGGAATGTCGTCAAATGATTCGGACTCATTGGAGATCGAGTCCACCAGCGACGATTTGGACCAGCTAGCTTTCGACCCGGAGCTTTAGATTCTTTATACACATTTACATTCTGTATTTTCCATTTCTGTTAAACCATTGTTTAGGCATTGCTTTCCATTCCGTGTATTTACTTTTCAGATGTATTGTAAAAAATGTTAATAAATAAAATTGTTTATTTGCATCCTGTCTCTTGTGCATTTTACTTATATTGCTTAGATACGCTTAGCGTGTTTACTTCAGAGTAAATACATAGCAGTCCCGTTGCGTCCTCTGTCCATATATTAGGAAGAGGGGTGACAGCATTGCTAACTCCTTTGTATTTTCGCTTTCTTGCAGAACCGATAGACCGAGCTAAATTTCGGGCGGCCCTTGTCGAACAGAAGAAAAGGAGGAAGGCCGGAGGCGCCGGCCCGTCACGTCCCTCTTCGAGCCCGGCTCAACCGGCGGCCGCTCGAGCACGTCCCGGACCTCGGAGCCCTCCCGCACGCAGAGCCGCAAACACGCTCGGGAGCAGGAGCCCGGGCCCTGGAGGTCGAAGACAAGGAAGATGTCCCCACGCCCCTCCTCAAGAGACACCATAGGACGGTGCCCCGTACCCCGGCTTCCCCGATCTTCGTGGATGAAAGGAAGCTTCGCTTCGAGGTGCCCTCGGGGCTTTCCGTCGCCGACAGGCTGCTCTCGGAGATGGAAAGGTCGGCAGGGGCAAAATCCCTCGGGGGACCCTCAGGGCCCAAATGGCGGCCATAGCCTAGGAGGCCGTGCAAGTCGGTGTTCGCCCCCCACTCGGGGTTTTATTCAGTACTTTTTGTTCGCAAGATTGGGTATCCCTTTTTCTTTTTAACCCCTCCTTTTGTTTTCTTCATATCCTCCAGCACTGCGCCCTCGTTGTCAGCATAGAGGACGAGGAAATTGCCCCGGCGATGCAGATCGCGGGCGAGTCCTTCTCGCTGGAGGAAAGCTCGAGGCTGGAGCTGCAAGCGGCGAAGGAGAGGACCGCCGCCCTCGAAGACCGGGTGGCTGCCGGGGATCGGGAGAACGCCAACTGCCGAGAGGCCGTCCGAGTCTTAAAGGAGTCCAACAAGGCCACCAAGGCCATGTTGGAAGATGCCAGGGTGCTTGCCACCACTCTGAAGAAGACGAAGAGCACCCTCAGGAGTGAGAACGAGGCGGCGAAGGAAGGAGTTAGGCGTGCCGACCTCCGAGCGGCGAAGGCAGTGGAGAACTACAGGAAGTCGGACCAGTACTACACCAACCTCGCTGAAGCCGCTGCCTTCGTTTGGCATGAGGCTCTCAATGCCGTCAAGGCCCTGATGCCGGAGTTTCCTAACGGCGATCTCCGGGATGAGTACCCCCTCGAAGGTGAGGCGCAGAGGAATGCCTCCGGAAGCGCCGCCGGAGGAAAAGCCCCTGGTGGGAGCGTCGGGGAGAAGTCGGTCGCCCCGGCTCCCGACGTCGAGGCTCCTACCGTGGGCGCCGACCCTCAAGCCGCCATCCCGTCTATCGTGGTGGAAGCGGAGCTCGTCCCCGGCCCCGAGGCCTGAATCTCCTCGCTTCCTTCTTATTTTCTTTTGCGCTGAAATTTTGTAAGACTCCGGGTGTTTTTGTAAGGCTGGGGAGCCCATAATACCTCTGTAAAGACTTCTGACCTTTGTGAATGAAATCATTTTATAGGAATCTTTGCGGATATATTTTCCCGTTGTTTGTGGTAAAATCTCCATTTGCGCGGTACTGCTTTCACGATGCATTAGGTCAAAGACCGGTCCTTCATCTGGCGATCGCAAACTCAACCATTTGCCAAGTGCGCAAAAATCGGTGCGAGGTCGGTATCTCCATGGCCCCGAAGTCGAGGTGGGGATCACTTAGTAAAGACGGGTAGGAAGTCACCCTCTAAGAATGGATTGAGCAGAGAAGTTGCTCGGTGGCCTCTTGATGAGGGCTTTGATCCTTAGCGTACGTGGGTGAAATTACTCGTTAAGGATGGACCGAGCAGGGTAGCTGCCCGGTTGCTTCTTGGCGAGGGCTTTAATCCTTAGCGTAGATGGGTAAAAAATTACCCGCTAAGGATAGACCGAGCAGGGTAGCTGCTCGGTTGTCTCTTGGCGAGGGTTTTTGATCCTTGGTGTCGGTGGGTAGTGAACGACCAGCCATGGATGGACCGAGCAGGATAACTGCTCGGTTGCCTCTTTGCGAGGGCTTTGATCCTTAGTGTAGATGGGTAAAAAGTTACCCGCTAAGGATGTACCGAGCAGGGAAGCTGCTCGGTGGTCTCTTGATGAGGGCTTTGATCCTTGGCGTCGCTGGGTAGTGAACTACCAGCCATGGATGGACCGAGCAGAGTACCTGCTCGGTTGCCTCTTGGCGAGGGCTTTGATCCTTAGTGTAGATGGGTAAGAAGTTACCCGCTAAGGATAGACCGAGCAGGGAAGCTGCTCAGTGGCCTCTTGATGAGGACTTTGATCCTTGGCGTCGCTGGGTAAGAGATTACCAGCCAAGGATGGACCGAGCAGGGAAGCTGCTCGGTGGCCTCTTGATGATGGCTTTTGATCCTTGGTGTCGTTGGGTAAGAGATTACCAGCCAAGGATGGACCGAGCAGGGAGGCTGCTCGGTAACCTATTGACGAGGGCTTTGATCCTTAGCGTCGTTGGATAAGAGATTATCAACCAAGGATAGACCGAGCAAGGAGGCTGCTCGGTGGCCTCTTGATAAAGGCTTGGATCCTTGACGTCGTTGGGTAAGAGATTACCAGCCAAGGATGGACCGAGCAGGGAGGCTGGTCAGTGGTCTCTTGATGAGGGCTTAGATCCTTGGCGTCGTTGGGTAAGAGATTACCGGCTAAGGATGGACCGAGCAGGGAGGCTGCTCGGTGGCCTCTTGATGAAGGCTTGGATCCTTGGCGTCGTTAGGTAAGAAATTACCCGCTAAGGATAGACCGAGCAGGATAGCTGCGCTGTTGCCTCTTGGCGAGGGCTTTGATCCTTGGCGTCGGTGGGTAGTGAACTACCAGCCATGGATGGACCGAGCAGGGTAGCTGCTCGCTGTCGCGAGGCTCTGCCCGTCCTTCCGAGACGTGTGAATATCGGGAAGGGTAACCGCCGCAAGCGGCACGTGGCAGAGGCGCATAGGTGAGGCGAGGCATCTCAGAATCCGCGCCGTTCCGACTTCGATTCGCTGAAAAACACGCAATACCCGCCATGTGGCAGCGCATCATTGGAAGAATCGATCGAATCTAAGGATTCACGCCCATGCGCGCGCAAATTTGGGCTTTTGGAGACTCTACGGAGGCTATAAATAGAGAAAGAGACGCCAACTTTCCAGCATTGCTTTTCGAGATGGCCGAGCGTATCTATGCGATCGAAGAGATCATCACCTTCGACGACGTCTTCATGTATGACCAGTCCATAGCCGAGGTCAGGTACCAGGATGCGGTTCAGCGCCTCGAGGGTCACGTCGACCGTCTTCTCCCTCGACGGTTGCCCCTCCTCCAGTTGCTAATGTACGCAATTTGGAGGAGGTCCCCGGGGTTGTACAACCCCCTCTCCGAGGAGCTGCTGGACGAGGCGCTCGACAAGATGCGCTCGATCTATGTGCTCGGCCTCATCTCGAAGGCCAGGCACGACCGATCCTTGGCCCTCATTTTGGAGTGCTTCCAAAAGAGGCACATCGTGAGCCAGGGCGTGGAGGGTGGAGCGACGGGTGCCTCCGTGGCGTCCCGGGTTTGTGTACAGCATCAGCAGGAGCGGACTGCAGAGGCTTGGGCCCGGTTGGCGGAAATCTACTCTGGGTATCACCGGGAGTACTTCCTCGATCCCGTTCCCCTCTGTTGTAAATTTTTCTTTTTCTTTTTCTGTAAGGGTGAGGAGCTCACAATACCTTTCGAATAAATAAAATTCTCCTCTTTGCGATGCTTTATTGTTTCCTTCTTATTATTAAATAAAAAGAACCTAGAAAATTTTGCATCGCTTTTGTGAAAGAAGAAATATACATTCATAAATATTCTGTTCAGAGGTACAGCTTGAGCTTCTCAGCGTTGTAAGGCTGTGGAAATTTGCGACCATTCGTATATTGTAAGCGATAGGCTCCGCCAGGCAAGCTCTTGGAAACGAGGTATGGACCGTCCCATCTCGGGGAAAACTTATGCAGCTTGCCTTGATCAACGAACTCGTTCCGCCTTAGAACTAAATCTCCGATTTTGAAGAAGCGACGCTTGATTCGCGCATTGTAGTAGCGGGCGGTTTGCTGTTGATAAGCGACAGCTCTGATCTGAGCCCGGTCCTATTTCTCTAACACGTCCAGATTAGTCCAGAGGGTCGAGGTGTTGGCTTCGTCGTCGAAGTGTTCGACCCTGTAACTGGACAGCCCGATCTTCGCTGGGACCATTGCCTCGGTGCCATAGCAGAGGCTGAAAGGGGTCTCTCCGGTGGGGGTCTTCTTCGACGTGCGCAGGGCCCATAAGACCCGGGGTAGTTCCTCGACCCAACTGCCCTAACTGCCCTGTCGTCCTTCTAGGCGTGTCCGAAGACCTCGGATGACGTCCCGGTTAGCGACCTCGGCCTGCCCGTTGCACTGGGGATGCGCAACCGTGGCAAACTTCATAAGGATATAATATTCGCTGCAGAATTCCTTAACTTTTTCGTCTCGAAATTTGTCCCGTGGTCGATGATGATACACCTCGGGATACCGAACCGGAGTATTACGTTGTTCTGCAGGAACTTGACCGTCGTGGTGGTGTCCGGTTTCCTGATGGGGACGGCCTCGATCCACTTCGTGAAGTAGTCCACTGCGACGAGGACGTACTTGTGTCCGTCCATACCAGTAGGGAACTGGCATATCATGTCCATTCCCCACTGGGCAAACGGACAGGATGAGGTTAAGGCTGTTAGCTCGGTAGCCGGAAGGCGAGATATGCTGCCATGGAGTTGGCAGCTTTTGCACCTCCTGACGAGCTTCTGGGCGTCCTGATGAATTGTCGGCCAATAATACCCTTGGAGCAGTACCTTCTGAATTAAGGTGTGGGCCCCTTGATGCGCGCCGCCGACCCCTACGTGAATCTTACGGAGGCCGTAGTCGGCCTCGTGGGGGTCGATGCACCGGAGCAGGGGTTGAGTGAATGATTTCTTGTAGAGGTTCCCATACGCCTCACCACCGAGGGGGTATTCACCCAAGGAAGAGGGCCAATAGCGCTGCCGGGGGAAAGGCCCTTCCGGGGGCATTCCCCTGCTCCTCACCATCGAGGGGGTATTCACCCCAGAGCTCGCCGTCAGGAAACCCCGGCATCATGGCCTTGGCGGCGTCGAGGGCCTCATGCCAAACGAGGGCAGCGGCTTCAGCGAGGTCGACGTAGTACTGGTCCGACATCTTGTAGCTCTCCACCGCCTTCGACGCTCGGAAATTGGAACGCCTCACTCCTTCCTTCGCTGTCTCGTTCTCCCTTCAGAGGGTGATCACCGTCTTCATAAGGGTGGCGACAAGCACCCTGGAATCTTCCAACTTAGCCTCGGTGATTTGGACGGCCTCTCGACAATTGGCGATCTCCTGATCCCCGGCCGCTGCCCGGTCTTCGAGGGCGGCGACCCTCTCCATTGCCGCTTACAGCTCCAGCATCGAGCTCTCCTCTCGCGATGAGGACTCGCCCGCGATCTGCATCGCAGGGGCAATTTTCTCGTCCTCCATGTTGACAACGAGGGCGCAGTGCTGGAGGACCTGAAGAAAAACAAGGGAGGGTTAAAAAGAGAAAGGGAGCACCCAATCTGGCGAACAAAAAGTACTGAATAAAAACCGGGCGAAGTGCGAACACTGACCTGCACGGCCTCCTGGGCTCCGGCCGCCATTTGGGCCCTGAGGGTCCCCCGAGGGATTCTGCCCCCGGCCGACCTTTCCATCTCCGAGAGCAGGCTGTCGGCGACGGAAAGCCCCGAGGGCACCTCGAAGCGAAGCTCCCCTTCATCCACGATGATCGAGAAAGCCGGGGTACAGGGCACCATCCTATGGTACCTCTTGAGGAGAGACGCAGGAGAACCAGTCTCGCCTCCCACCGCCAAAACCCGGGGCTCCTGCTCCCGAGCGCGTTTTCGACTCGGCGCATAGCTGGACTCCGGGGCCCGGGGCGTGCTCGAGCGCCTGGCCGGAGCGGCCACCGGTGGAGCCAGACTCGACAACGAGCGGGAGGGGCCGGCACCTCCGGCTATCCTTCCCTTCTTCTGTTCGACCAGGGCTGCCCGAAATTTAGCTAGGTCCATGGGTTCTGCATAAGACGAAAATACAAAAAAGGAGATAGTAACGCCAGAAAAAGTGGAAGAATACATATATAAATGGGTCGCCTAGAAACTCCTAACTTACCCGCAAACTAAGCAGGGCTGAGCTCGGCCCAACTGAGAGCCTGCTCAGACAGCAGCACATTGGCCTGGGGGAGGGCGGCCCGGGGGAGGGGCTCCCACTCCGAAACCACCACCGCGTCGGGATCATTCGACCGCCTCATCCGCGGGCAGTTGGCCATGTGCCACTGGATGGGCACAGACCAATCCTCATCCTTGGGTGGCCCGACAAACAAAAAGTTCTTCTTCCATTCGTGGATGGAAAAAGGTACTACGACGACCCCCAACCCAGCAGCACCTCCCCGGTGCTTTCTAAAAGAAATGTATACCCAGCTCGGCTCGTCCTTGCGAGTGCCGGGTGGTTTTTGCAGCAGAGAGGAAAGGAGAAGGCTCAAACTGAAAGGGGTCTCCCACAATTTCAACCGGACCAGGAACCCAAGAAGAATCCTCCAAGAGTTCGGCACTAACTCGTCCGGGGCTAACTGAAAACAATTCAGCACCGCACTCACCTAGAGGGAGAAGGGCAGGCGCATTCTGGCCCAAAAGGCTTCCAGGTACAAAGCAATCTCCTTACCCCGTACCTGGTCTGCCCTCTCCCCCTTCCCGGCCAAACAAAGCGAGTAGCCGGGAGGAATGTGGAAGCGAGCCCGGATGGTGGCAAGCTCGTCCGCATGCCTCAATATGGATGACACGTCACGGACGCTCCTGACCTGCGCTTTGGGGACCGTCTCCGCCGCACGACCTCAGGAAGCGCGACTAACCCTAACCTCTCGGGAAGACTCCGACCCGGACGAAGAGGAGGAAGCTGCAGATGACTCCTTAGACTCTACCCGAACTATCTCAACAAACTCCTCAGAAGAAGACATCTAACCTGAGCAGAGGAAAGGGACGTCCGAGAGAAGAATGCAGGAAATCTGACCTAGAGGGAAGAGCGTCGAGCTAACACATGGAGGGAAGAGGAAATTATAGCGAAGTGTGGACCCTCGGGGGGTTCCCACCTCTATTTCGAGCAATCGGCAAACACATCCAGCGGCGCCGATCGTCTCCCGCCAAAATGACACTTCGCATTCAATGGCCGTCGACGCTCCACCTATCGCATGCGCATTGGGCGCGTCCCATCGGGCACGAGAACACCAGCGGCCCATCACGTCAGCCAACCAGCGTCGGACACGTGACCTGGCGCTCCAATGAACGTACGCCCTAATTGGCGCATCCTCTTTAATGCGAGATCTCTTCCCTAATCTGTTGACGTCGCCAAGAAAATACAATCAATTGTCCGGGAATACGCACCGACGACGTCTTCAAATAAAGGCTTACCCTGGGTTGTCGGTCAGACCACTCTCGACTCGACCCATTAATGGGTCGAGACAAGAGTGGGGAGCTAATGATGATACTCGGTACCGGGGTTTCCCCAGATCATGACACGTGGCAAGTGACGTGTCCCAAAGCCTACGAAAAAGGATCAAGAACAGTACATTGGAAGCATGCCCCGGACCCTCGCCCGAGGATGTACCCGACCATCGGTGGCCTCCCAGACCACTCCCATGCTCGCCTTACAAACAACCGCCGGCTCGTCTCCGAGCCTTCCCACACGCTGAGTTCCCTCAGCCCCCTAGCTTGCCTCTGAGCTAAATCACAAAACCAAGCTCGCTCGGCCTCCCGCTCGTTCCCGAGCCTCCCGCCGAGCTTAGCTTCCTCGGTCTCATCGACCGACCCACAACACTGATCGCAGGCGTCTCCGTCACGGCTCCGCGAATCGCGCCAGACGTGAGATACCCGCCGCCCACGATCCTGCATTCCACGCCTTCACATTCCTCCATTAACAGGCGTATCTCGTCATCAGCGAGGAATCCCGCCTTTCGCGCGGGCGTAACACCAGGGGCATAACGGCCGGCATGAATCTCGCGTCCGTCAGCCCATGGCTGCCACTATATAAACCCCTCTCTCAGACGACTCAGGTAAGGCAATTTTACCCCAATAGGCCGCTACTCTGCCCATTTAGCCCGTCTAACTTAATCGTCGGAGGGTTCTCGGTGGTACAACCACCCCGGGACTTCCTTACAGGTTGCTCGGCTTCAACCACTTCAAGCCGATTGAGATCCACACGCTTCAGGAGGCAACCTCCCAACTCAATCTCAGCCGCTCGTCTCCACTCACTGTAGATCAACGGAAGATAACATCTGAAGGAGATCCAGAGATCCATCAGTAGTTAATAATGTCATGATCATTTAATAAAACAAAGGCAATTCAATATGATAAAAACTTTGGGATAATTTACATCTTTGGAGAAGTGACGCTGCAAGTTGGATCTGATTTGTCCCGCCTAATAGAACCATCAAGTTGTTTCAACTTTCTTTCTTTATTATTGATTACTCTGTCCAATTCCCTAAATAAACAGCCACCGAGCTGAATTTGCCTTGGGATGTTTTACATCTTTTTTAATAATTATTACATACTATCAAGAATCATCAACCATCCCTCAATCACACCAAACTCACAATTTGAGCATCGATCGAGTCCCTCTTTCAAACACAATAAATCGATGTTTCAGCTTACTTCACAACCTCGATTCCCTCACAACCACAGTTTTATCTTCTAAACAATCCAATTTGTCCCACATTATAACCTAGAAATGCCATAGAGACCTATTCGTAGTTTTGAAAGTTTTTTTTCCAAAGTGTTGCAACTAAGATAATAATGGTTAGAACAATTGGAGATGAATTTAAGTTCATATAAAGCCATCAAACATACTAATTCGAGTGAGACACCTGTCATTATCCCCTTCAAAATAATTGTAAAACTCTTAATCTTTGAACTCTACTTTACCACATTACATGATAATATGCTAATTATGCAAAAGCTTTCTTTGGACGATTTGCAGGAGAGAAACCAAAGACTGATGGGGACTAAATTTTACATTTACAAATCGATTCGATATAAGCTCAGTTCACCTTCATCATCAAAACATCTAGACCAACAAAAAGGTAAATCGAACATACATACCAAGAGAGAGAAAAAGAGAGTGATTAAAAGTAGATCGCCATCTGCACGTTCTTCTCAAGGAACCCACACTTGTGGTAGAATCCCCGTAGTTCCGAGGTGCAATCGAGGATCACCTTATAACACCCCACCGCCTTCGCGTGCTGCACGAGAAAGTCGACGACTTTCTGCCCTAATTTCTTTCCTCTGAGGCTGTCGTCGACCACGACGTCCTCGATGTGGCCAACCTTGCCGCAGCCGCGGAGGAACTTTTTCTCGACAAAGATGGATCCGGTGGCCACGATGCGGTTCGAGATGGGATCCTCGACGACGCAGATGACGTGGTCGTCGGAGAGGACAGCGAGCTCGTCGAAGCGGATCTTGAATTGGGCGTCAGAGATCTGAGGGCAGGGGCTGAGCTGAGAGAGGAGGTCGATGAATCCCTTGGATTTATCGGCGAGGTCGAGGCGTCGGGGATTTCCTGCCATTGGCTCTGTGGAGTTTGGGGTTTGGAAGCAAGGCGTGGGTGGGTGTGGGGTTGGGCCCGATCAAATCAATGTTGCAATTTTGAGCCACAGTGGCCCCAAGCATGTTGATCCTTCAAACCTCTCCATTAGATTGGCTTGGTTAGCCTTAGCAGTTATGAGCTATTTAGCCAGGCGTCAACAATTTGGGTAGCAATTTCTATCCTCAACGTCTCTTTGTCGCAGATGGATTCGCCGCTCTAATACCAAATGTTGACATTGGCAATCGGGTTGTCCTTGATTTTAGGCATTTTTTGGGGGAGGGGGATTAGGGTTTATGAATTCAAGAAATTGGGAAAACTGGAAAAATAAGAACAAAAATTAAGAGAACTAAGATTTAATTGGAATTTTTCTCATAATTTTCCATTTTACATCTCAGCTATTTTATATGCAAGAATTGAGCAGGAAAAACAGTTAAGTTTTTTGAAATCAACTATTTCGGAAATCGACGTCTCACACTGGAGAGAAAACTGGTACGAACTTATATAATCCCGGCTCGTCCGTAAACAGTTAAGTTTGCTACAAATATTGGATTGGAATATTGGTTGATTGGGTCGTATGATACTGATGAAATTATCGGCTTCTACCTAGATCCAATTACTTACAAGAACTGATCACCGCTGGTCAATTATTCATTGGCCTTGGTTGTCGCTTTGCATAAAAGCCCAACTAGCTTGTCCAAATTGCATCTGAAATCACATGGCATGTGAATTTTATCGGATTTATGACTTTCCAGACTACATGACTTATCCATCTTCCAATTGAAACACAAGGGCTGGCCCAAGTGCAGTTTAGCCGATGATCACAGTAGTGTTCATTGTTGCAGTATGTCAATTTGATTCTCTGAAGGAATGGACCGACCGTTTCAGTTCAGGGACGGACATGGCACTAGCCCCTTACACTTGTTAGACTTTACAAGAGAGCACGGTCCTTGATGTTATGGAAGAGATAGAAATTGAAGTCTTTTCATCTCTTTCTTGTGATTTAGGGTTAGGGTCAGTGGAAATGGATGAGGAGGAAGAGGAGTGATGAGAAGAAGTAGGTGGCGGCAGGCGCGGCGAGGAGAAGGTTGCGACACTTCAGCGAATGAAATACGTGATGAGCTGAGAGGGTTTAAACCGAGCAGGTGCAGGTCAATTCGATGTTTAGATCATGCGGACCCGACCAGCCCAACAAGAAGACTTAACCTGGCTTGGACTAGACGAGGACCCAACGGAAAAATTTAGATCAAATCTAAAAATTACTCTATTAACGATTATATTCCCAACGTACAAATTTAGATCAAAACTATATTAGTCTATATGCGGGTGTGTGTGTATAGGGCATTGATGCAATATATCAACTCATATGGATTAAAATCCTGAATCGCTGTCTAATTATTTTCTTTGAAAAAACCCAAAAAAATCATGAAGTTTGGATGCAATGTCGATTTAAGAAGTAGAAACATTGAGTAATTCCGATTTTACTCGTGACGGTTTTGGAGACATCAATTTTGAACATATCAAGTGTTTCTGAACATATATGATTTGGGAGAGATCGCGGACCCTCTCTTGGCAGCTGCGCTTTCTAGGTCACGACTTATTTGTCCAAGGTAAATTTGTTTTCTTTTTTCATTTGTTTTCATGTTTTTTTGGGAAAATGGATCTAACACCCTAGGAGTGAAAACAATAAGAAAAACTCTCCAGCCCAAAAAATATCCGTTAAAAACTACCTAGGTCTAAAAGGTTATGGATTTAACTCCATTTATTACACAATCAATCATTTTTTGCTTTTTAATATTCACATACTACCCTTGTCGACTACTGTCAGATAACTGCTACATTTAGTATGTACACTGCTACATATGATAAATGTAGTAATTATCTGTTAAGTGTAACAGTTAATATAAATTGCTACATCTGATAAATATAGCTGTTATGTCATGCCCCGCTTCCCAAAATACGGAATACGATGGGTGACAAGACCAGCTATGCTCCTACGGTCGAGAAAATATCATGCAGTAGTCACACTTCGACTTCTAGTATTACATGGTAATCAGTAAAACACAACACGGATAAAGAGAAATACAGTCACTAGAACTATCAGATGTAAAGAAACCGAGCGCAACGGATACAAACCAAAGAGACAACTAACCAGTGATATCAGAGGAACAATACCGTTGGTTCACTGGTCTGGATCTCTGCGATCTTCTCGAATTTAGTTAGGTTCACTTCCTCCTCTGAGCATGCAAACTCAGGTTGTCAGAATGACACAATAGCAATATATATATATATATATATATATATATATATATATAATGTGCAATGATAGTAAACATAAAGCAGTAAGTATAGAGTAATGACATGAGCATGAAATAACCAGTACATGTAACGGTAAAGTGGGTGTATCAAACTAATAATCAATGTAATGTTCTATCAGTCTCACGGTCTCAATGTCCAAGTCACTAAACATATCGTCGGTCCGAGTGTAAGCGTCAACCACCACAGGAGTATTCCCAACCCAAGGGTAAGCCTCAGGGGCAAGGAAACACGGGCCCGAATCACGATCAGTAAGAATCAGTAACACGATGAGTATCAAAATCATGAAATCACGAAATATGCAGGCAATGGGACTCCTGAGATTCCGTTGATCAAACCCACACTCAAACCACCCCACAACCGCGGTCTACATCAAACACGGACCACGAATCTAAGTAGTAGCTGCTCCATGACAAGTCTGCGCGAGAATTGGAGACCAGATCTCCATCAAGCATGTCTCGACTGGTATCCAAGATATATGGACAGTACTCGATGTCTTACCTATGAAACTAATATAAGTGCTTCCATACCCGTCCCATACCAGTTATAGTTACACTTATATATGCCTCATAGGCGTCGACAATGCAATAACTAAATGGTTCCACTGATTATGTATAAGTACGTGTCACTTCCACTATTCAATCACGCTTTTACACTAACGTACTTGCCACAATCCAATCACTAACACTTATCACTGGGTAATGTAACACGGTCACTACGATATCAATGTACATTGCCACTATTCAATGAGGGTATAACAGTTGCATGATATGATAAAAATGCAATCAAATATAATACGAATAAAATATGGCAGCCGGTGTCATATAACTTGCAAAATTTACTATAAATCACACGTGCAAAATTGAGCAAAACAATATAAAAGGAGTACACAGTATATTTAATTATCTCTGCAGCAAAATTGGTTTCGAGTCAATCGGGTTTCAGGTTTACGAGTTACGGCCATTCCATTTTAAGTGTTCTCTGCTGGAAATTCAGTTTTACACCCTGTTAGGATCATAATTAGGCGACGCTACAGTTAGATAATATAGATTTATCTGTTATGTTTTCAACGCACTAGACAGATCAATAATATCCGCTGTATGCAGGGAGATATGCATTGTCTAAGGTTAAGATATACATTTGGTCTCTGCAGAAAACCGCAGTACATACCGACGGTTAAAAAATTTGTAAATATCAAACGGCACTGGAATACAGCGAGACTAGTACCGTCAGGAAGCTAATTCAATTATCTACGTTTTCATGTATAGTTCCGCACACTTGCGCACTTTAACAGCGAGAAACATGCGTTCTAAAACGAGTAAATGTAGAGATTCTTGCTCTGGATTGCAGTCCAGAGCCATGAATCACCGCAGTTTTCATTGTCACAGGTTATAAAAATTAAGAGATCAACTATGGAGTGCTGTAGGTTTATCTGTTGGATTCGATATGAGCCCTAGAACATTAGGTTATAAGTTGTATTCAGTTTAGTATCGATTTAGAACGATACATGTGTGGTGAATTTCAGATTCAACATCGTCTTTTTGGGACGTCATTACTTGATGTAAACTTCACTATTTCTAACCCAATTTCTGGAATGATGTTCGTTATTAGTAAACGGATCTATCCATAACAAGTTCCGCCATATTTGATTTAGTTATCATTTATAGTTCACATCAATTACTTAGGGTAGCATTCGGTAAACGATCGAAACACGAGTTTTCTTTAACCAGTTGAATTTAAATGTTATCCATATAATATATATGCATTACAATATGATAAAAATGACCTAGCCAAGCTCCCATATATAAGACAGCATTATGGTTCGTTATGCAATTTCGAAGATAGTTACAATCTAAACTAGTTATGTATATCTAGTTATTAACGTTTAAAAAATAGCATGATAAACAAGTAAGGAATTTCACTTGCCTTCGGCCGCTGATATAGAAGCGACACAACGTGCAAGATTCGTCTTGACACCTGATACGGTGCGATGCGGGACACGGCGCGTGGCGCGTACGTGATGCGTATGTAAGGTGTTTTTCGTCACCCCATTGAGATGGGAATATGCGCGCGCTTGTCAGGCGTACTACAGATTCCTCTGCCTAGGGTAGGCTGGGGTTTATTGATTGTGGGGATCCGAATCTCCGGCAGCCGCGGACTAAGCTGCCGTTAATTACCCTTGCCTTTGGAGCGAGGGAACCTCCAATTAACAGGTTAAACTGGTCATGCGAACTCAATGTGCAGTGTTGTGTTTTGGAGGGGTTTTGGATATATCGGGGGCCCTGCAGAGTTTTTACGGGGGTCCCGCTACCCGGATAGCGGGCTGGGGGTCAAGGTGGCTAGCAGCCCCCTTGCGGGATGCGGGATGCGGGGTGCAGGGCAGCGTCCCGTTAGAATTTTTTTTCTAACAAGACAGTGTCATGTATGTGTGTATATAAGGAAAAAGGGCATCCAAAGGATGCGTGGGAAAAAGCACCAGCGCTTTGGGTGCTAGCGCTTTGAGCGCAAGGACGCTAGCACGCCACGTGCCAAGCACGTGGGCGCTCGGGCACCAGCGTTTTGGGCGCTAGCGGTTTGAGCGCCAGAGCGCTGGCGCTTTGAGCGCTGGCGCCCCACGTGCCAGGCACTCGGGCACCAGTGCTTTGGACGCTAGCTCTCCATGTGCCAAGCACGTGGATGCTCGGGCGCTAACGCTTTGGGTGCTAGCGCTATGAGCGCAAGAGCGCTTTGAGCGCTATCGCCACACGTGCCAGGAACGTGGGCGCTCGGGCGCTAGCGTTTTGGGCGCTAGCGCTCTGAGCGCAAGAGCTCTAGCGCTTTGAGCGCTAGCGCCCCACGTGCTAGGCACGTGGGCACTCGGGTGCTAGCGTTTTGGGCCCTAGCGCTCTGAGCTCGAGCGCTAGCGTTTTTGGGCGCTAACGCTTTGGGCACTAGCGCCTCACGTGCCGGGCACGTGGGCGCTCGGGAGGCAAAAAGGACTTGGTCCCTGCAATGGGAGTTGTACTCCCAGAAAGGAGCACTTATTATTTTGTATATATGTATATATATGAGGAGTTGAACTCCTAAGATATTTTGAAGCTGATTAAGGGGGGGCTTCTCCCTTTGGGCCCTGGATCTTCCCTAAAGTGGGGTTTCTGGAGATAGGTGTAATGTTTTAGAAATCGTTTTGCGAATTTTCCCGTTTTAGGGCAAAATTGTCGGTTTTTCCCGTTTTAACCCGATTTCGATCAAACGACCGTATAAACTTACCGACACCTAATTTGGCCAAAATAAAGCTTGTGCGCGAACTTTGGGAGTATTTGGGAGGTTTTGGTTCAGATAGATTTTTTCCCGAATAAAATATTATTTTAAGCGGTGTTTTGTGCACGTAAATCAGGAAATTTTTTATTTTGTGAATAAATTAATTTTGTCACTAGAATTATTTTAGAAGGTTCTTTTTAAATATCTAGATTTTTTTTGGTGACTAATGGTTTCTTTTTAAAATTAAAAGAAAAGGGTGTAATGGTGGCAAAATTCATTAATTAGCATTTATTACTCTTTTTCCTTGCTTTTTCTTCACAAAATATTACACAAACCCCCCCCCTCTCACTTTGGCCGACCCTCATCCCCCCATTTCTGTCCAAAATAATTCCAAACTCATTTCTCTATCATTTTCTTTCAAAAACACAAAAAAGAAATCCAAAAATAAATCCAAAAATTCCTATATAAATATTAAACCATTTTTCCTTCATTAATCCTTCATGGATCTTCATCAAAGCTTGATTTTTGGAGGCTAAAGTGATGGATCTAATTTCTTTTTGGTGTTCTTGAGGAGGTATAATTTCTTACCTTAATCCATAATTAATTGCTTTAATCTTTAACTAGCTAATTTAGTTAACTATTTAAGTGCCTAGTTTAGCTTTTAATTCATGATTAATTCATTATATTTGGTTTAAGAAATTCATGTTAGGCTTAAATTTTGATTAAGTGATTAGTGTTTAATTCAAGTGTTAAATTGTGTTTTGGAAAAGATTAATCTAGTAGAAAGTGTTAAAATTTGCTATAAGCATTTTGTTTAATTAAGCAAAATTGCTTACTAGATTTTTGCTAAAAACATAATTAGCGAGTGTTAAAAATATAGGATTGGTTTAGATAGCTTAGTTAAGCTATTTTAAGGTATTTGTAATTGTTAGATTTGTGTTATCTTGAATCTAGTGCGATATATTGTGATAGGTTGCTTACTAGATTTCGGGGTTTTTCCGACGTAGGATTCGTTTGGTAGTTGCGAGATTATATCCTGTGTATTCCTCGTAATTTTTGTGTTGTGTTGCGCGATCGGGACGATCGGGGTCCACACTTGGTGTTTTGTAGTTTAGCGACCCCAATTAGGGTTTTGGCCGGTATCGTGCGCGATAGATGCGCTAAGCGCGCAGTGTAATTTTCCGGGCGTTTTCGTCGCGTTTCGTTGTCTTTTCGTCATTATAGGATATTTAGCTTATGTGTTATATTTATGAAATTTTAGGTTCGCAAGCAGGGACTTCGGGTGCTGTGGACAAGGGGAAGCAGGTGGTCGGATTTTCATAGCTCGAGACTATCTGTGAGTAGATTTAACATCTACGGGGAAATCTCCCGTATGGCGTTATGCATCGGGGCGAATATGATATGATAGCTGCATGTATTTGCATATTAGTTACTTTCATATGAATGTCATTGCATAGCATTATCTGTTGTACTTGACTCGTACCTTTAGATATAACACATTACTGACGGTTCATGTTGCACGAGCACTAAATTGTATGCTACACCCACACTGTCTGTAATTGCCATGACACGCGCAAACACCTACCTATATGATATGATAGTGGATAGGAATGATTGGAGTAGTAACTCTTATTCTATTGTGCATATGAAATACTGTGGGCACATACATACGTGATATTGCATTGGCAGGAATAGTTAAGGTAGTGAACCTTATTCCACTTCACTTATATCTTGCTATAATTACTTATACATCATGCATACATATTGACATGTACACCCTCGTACTTGATTACATGTAGATACTTAAACATTGCTACACTTACATGTACACTTCATATGATACTGCATTTATTTTCGAAGGAATTGGGAACCGCATGATATGTTTTTTAAAGCTAGATTCAATTTAAAGAGCGGTTTTCCCTTTATATGATCATATTGATGTTTTATGTTGCATATATCAGTTTTATATGGATTTTACGCATTGAGATATGGATTTCATATGATTTATGGATTTGAGAACCATGGGGGATATTTTCAAGAAAAATTTGTATTGTTTGAAAACCCGGTTTCTCTTGATATGATATTTGATGCGTCCACCATGTGATTTCTCGGTTCTGAGATTTGGCTTGTGATACCCGATTCGAGGAGCGGGATGCACCGTCTGCGGGTACATGGTGGACCCGGTATGGTACCCCGGGGTGAGTGGTGATTTCGTGGTGTAGACGATAAACCTGACGGTGGGACCACTACCTACCGGTGATTGTATTTGGACTCGGCGGTTATCATGGGGATACCGACGGGAGTGAGGTATGACATATCGTCAGGGCTAGTCATGGTGACAGCGCCTGAGTTATAAGGATTTACGTGTCGATACTAGACACGGGTTTCATGATGTTTCGAGTGTCGGTGTTGGACACTCAGGTTTTCGTGAGACATACAGGATTTGAGGGCCGATCTGAGGATGCGGTGCCTGAGGATTTAGGATTTGATGTGTCAGTGAGGGACACTGGTGTTTTTCCATGCTGATGATTTTTGCATGAGATTCTATATTATATCATCCCACACTCAGGATTATGTTGATATGCATCGTTTCATGTAGTTGTAGTACCCTGATGATGTACCTTTACATGATTGTTGCATATTCACCTATCATACTTATGCTATCGGATTACTTGTGATAGATAGATCGCTGTTCGTGCATACTTGCGATTACTGTATGATGTTATTTACTATTCACGAGTTTGCAACTCACCCCCGTTGTGCCACAGTGTTGTGCAGGACTTACCCTCTGAGTAGTCGCGGCAGGGCATCTTTTCATCTCTACTTTTGCGGATACCGCTACGGTTGGCTGTGAAGCCTTGCTTTTAGGTGGGTTGCGGTTATCTGTTTGTACTTTGTATATATTTTGTTGGATCTAGTATTCTCCATCTACCACTATGTTGTATATGACTTAGAGACGACTTGTGAGGATTCAGTGTTATTTTGTGGTGACTTTGGGTGCCGTGCTCGTGGGAGCCGGTTTTGTTGAAAAGTTTTACTTCTTTATGCAGTTTCCTTTTATATTTCTTCGCTTCGGCGTCGTATATATATTGTGGTGGTTGTCTCCGCCGTTGGGCGTGATTTGCTCCCGTTTGGGATGCTTTTATTATTATCTATGTTGTACCCGTTTTCGGGGTTAGTTTTTACAAAGGAGGTGCTGCCGAAATTTTTAAGAACGAAAACTAAATTTAAAGATTTTTACTTGAAAATTTCCGAATGTTTAAAACTATGTTTTTCTCCGTTGATTCAGTTTTGGGTGGTTTAGATTTCTGGGTTTCGGCTTACTTAAGTTGCGTACGCCTTTAGACGTTACGTAGTTTAAGTGCCGGTTACGGGCCAAATTTGGGTCGTGACAATGGGTCTCCTCCTTCTTTCTTTGTTGGACGGATCTTGAAGATCAAGAAGTATGAGATTTTAAAAATCTCTCCTTTCTGAGATCTGATGGAAGATCTGAGTTCCCCTTTGTGGGTTTTGTGGTGAAAAACTATTTAGTTTTATAAAAAGAAAAGTAAAACTCTTGATTTAATTCAAAAGAAAGAAGAAGGTTTTAGAACCTTGAGGAAGGAGAAGATCACAGATCTTGATGCTTTTTTAGAGAGAGAAAAAGTTGTTGAGATATTTCATTATTTTTGCCTTTATAGGCCATACACTTTACATATAGCCCCTTGGGCTTTACAAAAATAGCATTTTGGCCATCCCATGGCTCATGTGCCATTTCTTTTTGCACATAAGCCATGGGCTTTACAAAAATTTGGCTTTATGCCCATTCATGCATAAAAAATTACATAAAAATTATTTATTACATGATTTCATTTTGGGCATGGAGTAGGAGCCGGCCGCTTCATGTTCGGACTCGGCTTGGGCATGGGCCCACTTGATCTGGGCCTGGGCCCACCTGATCTGGGCTTGGACCCACTCTTGGGGTTGACCTTGACCTTGACTTGGTCAACCGGGGTGCAATTTTCGACTTCAACAAAGTGCCCCCCATCAATAAATGCACACCACATATGTGAGTCGTGTGCATGAAATTGATGGATCTTCTTTCGCGTGGAGGCGACTTGCTTTGGCTCCCACTTTTTGGGATGCACTGCCCTTTTTACGACATGGACGGTCGATGTTTACGTCTTCGAGGCGGAGTGTCCGTGATAGATTTTTACCTGGCCCGGAGCATTTTGGTTCCCGCTTTATAGGAAGCCTGCACGGCCCTTTTTGCGACATGGACGTCGACGCTTGACGCATCTCCGAGACGGAGTGTCCGTGGTAGACGTTTTCCTGACCCGGAGTGATCTGGTTCCCGCTTTGTAGGAAGTCTGCACTGCCTTTTTTGCGACATGGACGGTCGACGCTCTGATCTGGAGCGATTTGGTTCCCGATTTATGGGAAGCCTGCATTGCCCTTTTTGCGACATGGACGGTCGACGCTTGACGTGTCTCCGATACGGAGTGTCCGTGGTAGACGTTTCCCTGGCCCGGAGTGATCTGGTTCCTGCTTTGTAGGAAGCCTGCACTGCCCTTTTTGCGACATGGACGGTCGACGCTATTATCCGGAGCGATTTGGTTCCCGATTTATGGGAAGCCTGCACTGCCCTTTTGCGACATGGACGGTCGACGCTCTGATCCGGAGCGATTTGGTTCCCGATTTGTGGGAAGCCTGCACTGCCCTTTTTGCGACATGGACGGTCGACGCTTTACGCGGAGCGATTTGGTTCCCGATTTGTGGGAAGCCTGCACTGCCCTTTTTGCAACATGGACGGTCGACGCTCTGATCCGGAGCGATTTGGTTCCTGATTTGTGGGAAGCCTGCACTGCCCTTTTTATGACATGGACGGTCGACGCTTGACGCGTCTCCGAGGCGGAGTGTCCGTGGTAGACGTTTCCCTGGCTCGGAGTGATCTGGTTTCTGTTTTGTAGGAAGCCTACACTGCCCTTTTTGCGACATGGACGGTCGACGCTCTGATCCGGAGCGATTTGGTTCCCGATTTGTGGGAAGCCTGCACTGCCCTTTTTGCGACATGGACGGTCAACGCTTGATTTGACTTGCTCTGCCTCTTGCAGTGTCAGGGGTGGACTTGACTTGCTCCGCTTCTTGCGGTGTCGAGATTGGATTCTGACTTGCTCCGCTTTCTGCGGTGTCGAAGTTGAAGTTGACTTGTTGATTGTGATTTGGGTTGACATCAGCATCGCTACATTGGAATATGATACCAGGAGCGAATCATCATCTGTCTTTGAGAGGATTTTAGGATTTTGGTTTTTGTTTGGCATCTGCATTGCTGCACTGGAATAATACCAGGAGCAACTTATCATTTGCCCCGGGAGGATTTGGGAATTGGTTTTTGCTTGGCATCAGTATCGCTACACTGGAATATGGTACCAGGAGCGAATCATCATTTGCGCTTGCTTATTAGGAAGCGATGGCTTAGGAGACAGGTTTTAGGTCCCTATCACCTAAGACTTTTCAATTTTGTGAGCCGTAAGGGTTTCACAAAGCATTTTCTCCCTACGGGTCGTAAGGATCCCGTAGGTGTATTTTCTCCTTAGGAGTCGTGGGGACTCCTAAGTGTGTTGCTCCTTTATGAGTCGTAAGGATCTCACGCGGGAATTTACTCCTCACAAAGTCGAGAGGACTTTGTGAGTGCATTTCATCTCTTTTTCACAAGTTTGCGTCCTTTCGGGTTTTCACAAACTCGCCGGCAGTCCTGCTGTTTTTACTCACGGAGCCCTTTCGGGTTTTCATCCGTACCCATTTTGCTTGTGGACATACCTCCTTTTTTTTTGAATCTTCACCGCTGGTGGGACTTTGAATGTGGTCTCGCCGGTAGGACTTGGGAGAGATTGGGATCGTTTTATGCCCGTGGATTGTATACGGTTTTGCAAGATATATGATCCAGACCGTAGGGCCGGAAAACACTTTGTCGGTGTCTGCATCACTGCACTGGAATATGGTACCATGAGCGACTCATCATTCGCCGTTGGGGTATGGGATTTGGAATTTGGTTGGCGTCTGCATCGCTGCACTGGAATATGGTACCAGGAGCGACTCATCATTCGCCATTGGGAATTTGAGTTTTGGACGGCGTCTGCATCGCTGCACTGGAATATGGTACCAGGAGCGACTCATCATTCGCCGTTGGGATATGGGATTTGGAATTTGGTTGGCATTCGCATCGCTGCACTGGAATATGGTACCAGGAGCGACTCATCATTCGCCGTTGGGGTATAGGATTCGGTTGGCGTCTGCATCGCTGCACTGGAATATCGTACCATGAGCGACTCATCATTCGCCATTTGGGGTATGGGATTTGGAATTTGGTTGGCGTCTGTATCGCTGCACTGGAATATAGTACCAGGAGCGACTCATCATTCGCCACTTGGAGATTTGATTCTGGCCGGCGTCTGCATCACTGCGCTGGAATATGGTACCAGAAGCGACTTATCATTCGCCAGTGCCTATTGGGAAGCGATGGCTTAGGAGACAGGTTTAGATCCTTATCACCTAAGGCTTTTCAATTTTATGGGCCGTAAGGGTCCCATAAAAGCATTTTCTCCCTGCGAGTCGTAAGGATCTCTTAGGTGTACTTTCTCCTTAGGAGTCGTGGAGACTCCCAAGTGTGTTTTTCTTTTGTGAGTCGTAAGGATCCCACAAAGGTTTGTTCTCCTCATGTATCGTGAGGACACATGAGTGGGTCTTCCCAATAGAGCATAATTCCAAGGCCGGAGACCAACCGCTGGACTGGTGATTGCAGTGGGGCATGAGTGTGATGAGAATTATTTGAGCCCGTGGATTGTATACGGTAGTCAATTTAGGGACTAACCGTAGGGCCAGAAGAATTTTGGGAAATTGGATTTGGTTGGCGTCTGCATCGCTGCACTGGAATATGGTACCAGGAGCGACTCATCATTCGCCGTTTTTTTTGTTTTTTTTTTGTTTTACCGCGATTGCTCTATCATTTCAGCTTTTCTTATCGCGAAGGTCACGATTGCCCTATCATTTCGGCTATTTATTCGCGGTTGTCCTATCATTTCGGCTTTCATCTTTATTTTACTCGCTGATTTTTATTGCGAGTTGCCCCATCATTTCGGCTCTTTTTTTTATTTTTTTATTTACACATTTTTTTTACATTCCCAGTTTAACGACTTAGAGGTCGACTGTTCCCAGTTTAGAGACTTAGCAGTCTATTATTCCCAGTTTAAAGACTTAGAGATCTATCGTTCCCAGTTTAACGACGTGGTGATCAACTGGTGTTCCCAGTTTAACGACGTGGTGGTCCTCCTTGCTTATCCCATCTCCTTGAATTTTGATCTTGGTTGAGCTGTGTTGATGACCGTAGCTCTATGGCTTGCCGATACATCCGAGGACTGTGAGGTTTTTCCAAGCTTGTATTGGTCCTCTTCCCAATCTTTGAAAACGCAGCAGTCTTCAATGGTATGACTCACCACCCTATGGTATGGGCAGTATACAGGATTGCCGGTCATATTCATTTCATGTGGCCTCTTCGGAATAGGCAATTGCAGACCGTTGTTCAAGGCTTCCTCGAATGTGTTGCGGACCTCATCCCTCCTGAAGGAGTACACCTTCTTCTTTCTCTCCATTAGAGTAGGTGCCCTTACTGGTCCTTGATGCCGATCAGTTTTTGGTTCGCCCTTTCCAGATAATGGCACATGTCTGGGAGGATTAGGTTCCCGAAAGGCTTCGGTCTCCATTTGTATGAAATTGGCGGTCGTAGCCTGACTGTTTGCTAACACGCCTTTAGACACTTCTATCTCTCCCGTCTTGTATTGCCTTTCAACCCAATCTTTGAAGACGAAGCAGTCTTTAATGGCATGACCTATCACTCTGTGTAAGGGCAATATTTTGGGTCGTCGGTCATATTCGCTTCTTGCGGTCTCTTTGATTCTGGAAGTTGTAGACCGTTTCTTAGGGCGTCTTTGAATATTTTACGGATTATGTCCCTTCTGAAGGAATAGACCTTATCCAGCTTCTCTTTCAGTTGAGATTCTCCTCCAGTGTATGTATCGGACGGACTGGAGGTTGATCGCGGCCGTTTTTCACGAAGGCGCTCCACTCTTAGGTTGAAGAGGGTATCAGTTGACTGCCTCCGGGTATCAGTCCCTGGCTCATGAACCAAAATTTGATTCTGCTGTAATTGTAATCGGGCGACTTGGGTCACGAGATCTGCCGCGACGTTTGCCAATTCTTCGACCTCAGACTGGACCTTGGCTAACTTCTCATCCCTGTCCTGAAGCTGCCTCTGAAGCCATCGGAATAATACTTGTTTTGTAGTTCCGGTTATGACAACCGGGGCATCCTTATTGCCTGATCTCAATTCCGCAGGAACCCCAGGCTCTTTTGGCTTATCGGCATGAGCGAGCTCTTGATCATTTAGACCGAGTGGACGTTGGGTAGCGTCCGCCATATCATCACCATGGCTGTGAAGCATGGGAGGGTTCGTTTCTTCATGTCCGACCATGTAGACAGTGTGGACCACATATCCAGCCGTCTCTTTATCTTTAGCGGGGTAACCCCGTTCTTGGAGCCTCATGAAGCTCAGCCTAGTATGAGCCCTAGCCCTTTTATTGACTCTGTATCTGAACCTTTTCTGCCTTAGCTTCTCGACTTTGAGGGCTTGGCGGGCATCCGTTTTCTGGGAATCCACCGCGAGTTGATTGATGGGGAGCTTAGAGAAGATACCCGATCGAGCAGTTGTCAAAGACACCGCTGGAGCTTGCTCGAGATACCCCGTTGCTTTGTTGACTTTGATGGCCTTGCCCCCAGCTGGAGCGATGGAGGGTCGTTTGGAAACGGATTTGTGCTTGGGCAGAGGTGCCTTCGCAACCATGACATTCGGCCTTTCCCTTTTGAGACCGGTTTGTCTGTTACCGGAGCTTGAGGAGTTGGGACGGCGTTAGCTGACACGAACATAATAGAGCCAAATGGTAGCGGCGGTTCCTCCTATTGTCGCCCGAGACTGGCCGGGAGGACCGTCCTGGCATCCATCCTCATCGTGTAGGAAATGGGAGCCGTGCTGAGAGCTGAAATCGTCCTTAGAGACATTGTTGAAAAGTGATTGCCTGGAGATCTGCATGAAAGAGCATTATTTTAGTATAAATATAGCTATGTATATTGATTGAGTTCGCATGAATGCTTAACCCGAAATATGGGAGGAGAGATTGGTCCCACCGGGCGTGCCAGAATCTGTAGGGTATTTTTCGTCACCCCATTGATATGGGAATACGCACGCGCTTGTCAGGCGTACTACAGATTCCCCCTGTCTATGGTAGGCTGGGGTTTATTGATTGTGGGGATCCGAATCTCTGGCAGCCGCGGACTAAGCTGCCGTTAATTACCTCTCGCCTTTGGAGCGAGGGAACCTCCGATTAACGGGTTAAACTGGTCATGCGAACTCAATGTGCAGTGTTATGTTTTGGAAAGGTGTTGGATATATGGGGGCCCCACAGAGTTTTTACAGGGGTCCTGCTACCCGGATAGCGGGCTGGGGGTCAAGAGGGCTAGCAGCCCCCTTGCGGGGTGTGGGGCAGCGCCTCGTTAGAATTTTTTTTCTAACATGACAGTGTCGTGAAGTATGTGTGTGTGTATGTGTATAAGGGAAAAGGGCATCCAAAGGATGCGTGGGAAAAAGCGCCAGCGCTTTGGGTGCTAGTGCTTTGAGCGCAAGGGTGCTAGCGCACCACGTGCCATACACGTGGACGCTTTGGCGCCAACGCTTTGGGTGCTGGCGCTTTGAGCATCAGAGCGCTAGCGCTTTGAGCGCTAGCGCCCCACGTGCCAGGCACGTGGGCGCTCGGGCGCTAGCGCTTTGGACGCTAGCGCTCTACGTGCCAGGTACGTGGATGCTCGGGCGCTAGCGCTCTGAGTGCAAGAGCGCTCTGAGCGCAAGAGCGCTAGCACCCCACGTGCCAGGCACGTGGGCGCTCGGGCGCTAGCATTTTGGGCGCTAGCGCTCTGAGCGCAAAAGCTCTAGCGCTTTGAGCGCTAGCGCCCCACGTGCCAGGCACGTGGGCGCTCGGGCGCTAGCGCTCTGAGCTCGGGCGCTAGCGTTTTCGGGCGCTAACGCTTTGGGTGTTAACACCTCACGTGCCGGGCACGTGGGTGCTCGGGCGGCAAAAGGGACTTGGTCCCTGCAATGAGAGTTGTACTCCCAGAAAGGAGCACTTATTATTTTGTATATATGTATATATATGTGGAGTTAAACTCCTAAGATATTTTGAAGCTGATTAAGTGGGGCTTCTCCCTTTGGGCCCTGGATCTTCCCCAAAGTGGGGTTTCTGGAGATGGGTCTCGTCCTTCTTCCTTTGTTGGCCGGATCTTGAAGATCAAGAATTATGAGATTTTAAAAAATCTCTCCTTTCTGAGATCTGATGGAAAATCTGAGTTTCCCTTTATGGGTTTTGTGGTGAAAAACTATTTAGTTTTATAAAAGGAAGAGTAAAACTCTTGATTTAATTCAAAAGAAAGAAGAAGGTTTTAGAACCTTGAGGAAGGAGAAGATCACAGATCTTGATGCTTTTTTAGAGAGAGAAAAAGTTGTTGAGATATTTCATTATCTTTGCCTTTATAGTCTATACACTTTACATATAGCCCCTTGGGCTTTACAAAAATGGCATTTTGGCCATCCCATGGCTCATGTGCCATTTCTTTTTGCACATGAGCTATGGGCTTTACAAAAATTTGGCTTTATGCCCATTCATGCATAAAAAATTACATAAAAATTATTTATTACATGATTTCATTTTAGGCATGGAGGAGGGGCCGGCCGCTTCATGTTCAGACTCGGCTTGGGCATGGGCCCACTTGATCTGAGCCTGGGCCCACCTGATCTGGGCTTGGGTCCACTTGGCTTGGGGTTGACCTTGACTTTGACTTGGTCAACTGGGGTGCAATTTTCGACTTCAACAGCGTGGTGACCTGATACTGGACGCGGTGGCGACGCGAGCGTGATACGGTAGTGGGCATGGTGGCGATGCGGGCGTGACACAGTACTGGGCATGGTCTTGGCTCGATGCCTGGTGCGGGTGTGGCACGACACGACACGGGAGTGGGAATGATGGTGGTGCGGTGCTAGGCATGGAGTGGGCATTGGATAAGGGCATGACAGTTGTCACGTCGTGGTTTGAGGCTGGCACGAAGTGGGCACGAAGCGTGGCACGTCTGGGCACATAAGCGACACTGGGATGCGACGAACATGCGCGGTGTTGTGACGGGTACTGTGTTGACGACCGTGATGTCCACGGGGACCGAGGCCACAACCTGGTCGGCGATCATGATGATAGAGGCAGCGGCGACGATGATGGTGAGGACTGCTCAATGAAGTGCCTCCAGACTGGGCTTGGACTTGAAGCTATGTGCAGCCGTGTCGATGGTGGAGCTTGGTTGCTGGTCGGTGGAGATTGCGGCGCTCAGGGATGGCCGAAGGTGGAGGTTGCGGTGATGGGTGCCTAAGTCCTTAGTTGTGGATCACTGGAGGGTTCGTCGACGACATTAGGGTGCTGACGAGGAGGCGACGACGAGTTGGCGGTTGTGAGCGTCAGCGGCGAGATGAGGAAGTGGTGGTCCAGAAGGTGTGCCGGCAATGAGTGAGGTTGAGGGTGCTCGGATGTAGAGAGGTGGTGCTCGGAGGTCGGCTAAGAGGAAAGGATGAGGAAGTAGGGAGATCGTCGTAGTCAGTGTCTCGTGAAGGAGGCGAGTTAGAGAGATGGTCGCTGAGATGAAGGAGCTCTGGCTTGGGTCCATGCCGGAGGAGGTGACGGTGGTTGGTCGGTTGTCGGTGAGGACTTGGTTGTTTATGAAGGGATCGTGGTTGGTGGTGGAGGTGAGTGGGGAAGCTCGGCTCATGGTGACGTGGTGGTGGTGGTTCTGTGGTTCGCCGGCAGTTCAACGATTCCCGGGGAGAGAGAAGAAATGAGAGATTGTGATAGAGGAATAGTGAGCGAGATTTAGAGATAGAGAGAAAGGGGGTCGTTGAGAGAAGGCGAGTTTGGAGGAGGTGATCGTGGTTAGGTGCAGTGATCTTGGGAACGTTGGGGGATGTTAGTTATATGTATGCCCTATAGGCCATTATTGTACATGATTGTATATTATAATAGATGCTTGGACATATATAGAGAGGACTTTCTTACTCGACATGATAGTATGCTATCTGGTTGCTCTTTATCTTAACATGTAGACTAGTATTGTGATACTGTCTTGCTCTCACGTGTTAGTAAAGCCCTTAGGATGTGTACTTGACTACCAGGATTATGATGCAGATCATACTAGTGGGGCCAGGGTAGTCCACAAGTTCATCCTTTAATTGTTCCTAGTCGTGGGTGTATCGAGACGGGGAATCGATATTCCAGAGTAGACTAGCACATACGTTTCTTGACCCATTTGATAGGCGATGGATGATCTCATATCCATTAGTGTTTGACATCAAAGATTGTATACGGGTGCTCAGTGGAGACTGGGTACACTGAATAGGACTCGCCGAGTTCTCCTAGGTGGTATTATACCTAACGTCAGATAGCAGTTCTCTGGTGATACTGGTACAGGTTAGTCTGTAGACCCGAGATCGTCATAGAGTCTTGTGTGATTCCCACCGTGCTTTAATTTCCACCCTACCACGTTCAAGAGAGCGTGCAAACAGGTGATTTTTGGGTACAGTCCTGAGTTACATAGAGGCAATGAGCGATAGGAGGGGTTTCGTCTCTCCCGGTATTGGGGGTTGATGTTGTGCTATGATCAATTGGCCATAACAGAAAGTCTCTAGCCAGGGCTGATGCTGAGATTTACTGATAAATGTTATCAGTAGTTTCTCGATCCGTTATGAGCCTCACATCGGCATGACTTATCAAATTATTGGGGTCTGACGTTTACAACCCCCGGACTCGATATGCGACATATCAGACGAAGAGACCAGATTGTACGGTAGTGTTACTTACTAGATTTATGAGAGTATGAACATGCTTGCTTGTTGATTTTCGGATCGCTCAATACCTGGGTAGCCGTTACGTTCAGCTAGTTCCGCTGATGGCTTGTGGGTGACTGATATGATCATCACCTACTGCTGGCGTATTGACGAGTCTTTAGAGTCCTACACAGAGGTTTCCTGGCTCAAGCAAAACGAAGTAAGGCACATATGATATATGTGTGTGTAACGACCCTAGTATTACTGTACCATCGTGTTTTCTTTCTTTAGTAAAATATTGTATTTATTTATTCTTAGTATTTTCTGTATATTTTGTTTTTTATAAATATATTATTTTATTCTTCTATCTATTTTTCCCAAACACATTTCTTTAAAACTAAATTTTAACCATTTTTCAAATTAAACATATGACCTAACCCAGCCCATAACTCAAATCCAATTTCATTTTCATTTTCTTTAATAAAACTATGAGCCTAAAAGCCCATTTTTTTAAGCAACATCATATATTTAATTCTTATTAAATATGTGTATAAACAACCTTGTAGCTCATTGGTTAAGTCTTTGCATTGTTATTCCATAGATCACATGTTCAAATCCCCATTCTTGGAATTATTTTTTTTTATCAATTTTTTTTCTTCTCATAACTTACAAATGAGACATTTTATTTCCAAAATGAATGGTGACCTTTCATTTCTCTTTTAATTCTCATATTGAATGCATATATTATTATACATAATTCACCATTACACCATCTTTATTTGTCCTCCTCTATCTTTTCCTTTCTCACATTTTTCTATCTCTCACTTCTCCCTCTTCACCTAGAGTCCAAGAAGAAGAACATGAAGAAGTCTTCAAGAAGGTCTCGCTAGTAACGCGAGGCTATCGGCGGATAGACAAGCCCGGTGACAATACCGGCTTGTGTATATAAGTCCTTTCTCTCTCCTTCCCCCCATCTCTTATTTTTCTCTTGTCATATCTCGTGAACCCCCTATTCTTTTCATATCGTAATCCGTAAGAGAAGATAAATATAAACATATACATATATATAAGTCTAGATATATATTGTTTTATATGGTTTAATAATACCTTATTGCATCTTGTTCAAATTAAAGTGTTTTCAGATGGTTTGAATATCTATATCGAAAGATCTAGATTTTTTTAGTTTTAAGTTTTTACTGAAAACCGACGTAAAATATAGAAAACCGCGTTACAATATTTAGTGATGGATCTGGACAGAATCTGTTCCAATTCGCACACTGTTTTTAAATTGGACATAACTTGAACACCCGATGTCCGTTTGTGACAAAATTTAGATGTGTAGATACATAATTGATAAAGCTATAATTTTATGTATATTAGATTACTTATAAATGCATGAAACAATCCGATATAGGCTTTGCAATATAACATATAGTTGCTGTCCAGAAATCTGAATTTCTGTTTTAAACGCTGATATTAAAACGATTATAACTAGAGTTTTAGAAATCCAAATCATGTGAATCTTGGTGTTTTGGATAAGTACATCGAAATACCTACAATTTTATAATAATATTTGTAACCTGAAACCTGATGAAAATTAACTCAAACCGCGTTTTAAAAATATGTGTCGGTACTGAACAGATTCTGATCTGTTTTGCGCAACGATACGAAAACATATATACCTATCAAACCGGTAGTCGTATTTAGGTGAAACTGGAACTCACGCATGCAAAACACTTAGATCCATATTTTTGTTTATATTCCGCATTCGTTCGACTTGATTAATTAGTCGTATATAATATTTTTTTACAACATTGTTTTTGGTAGTTACTCGTATAATATACTTGACTCATTTCATGATATTCGAATATGTATACATATTTATCTTGATCATTAAATTGTTGCATATACAGAAAGACGATAATTAAATACTTGAGTCATATTTTGAAAACTATACAAAATTATTTTTACATAAAATCCCCTCAAGTTATATAAATTACAATAAGGACCCTAGTAAATATAGGTTTAAGTGGAACCAGTCTCTTGAGCCTCAGGGAGCCGAAGATATGGGTACTTACCTATCTAAGGTAGACAATCTAACAAACGATATTATCAATACGGTAATTGTCTTTGAAAAAGACACAAATCCTGCTGTCCATGTACAACAGTTACCGATAACACCAAAACCTAATTTAGGATTCAATTTCTTTTCTAATTGTCTGACTCAGACTGCGTCTCAATATAATCGATCTGACTTGAATGAGATTCAAGTATATATAACAATTCAATATAAATCCATGAATCCATATAATCAATCTGTTCAATCTATACAATCTATATTGACTGAACCGAACCATGGATATACTTCCATTCACATGATTTTCCAATTACATCCATGATTCTCCAGTTACATCCATTTACTGATATCATGGTTTCGGCAAGTCATCTAATTATACAATCTATACAAATAAGATATTACAAGTTGCAATACAATACAAACAATACAACCAAGATATTGCGGGGTTTAAGGGGTAGATTAGTACGGAAGGTGTTAGAAGTGGCACGAGACAGCAATCATAAGACGTAATTACATCTATGCCGTTGTTCCGTGGTATTATCGACGGAGCCTTGTACTTCCATTTGCCTTAGTCTCTGGAATATAGAGACTCCTCTCGTATACACTGACATCCTTCTGTACCAAGCTACAAACAACAGCGTTAATGAATACAAAATTATAACAATATAATACAACTTTAAAAGCTACACTCTCTCTCTTTCTGTCTTTTCTACTTCTTTCTTATCTTTGGACTTACCGAGCGATTTGTTCGTTGACGACATTCATTCTCTTTCTTCTTTAGAATGTTGTCAGGTGATCTAGACACTCAGGAGATCGAGCCTACTAGTAAGGACTTGGACCAGCTTCCCTACGACCCAGAACTCTAGCTTCATTGTACACATTTTTATTTCAGTACTTTTCATTTCTGTTATGCCACTGTTTAGGCATTGCTTTCATTCAGTTGTATTTACTTTTCCATGTATTGTAAAAAGAATGTGAATAAATAAAGTTGTTGTTTTATTATATCTTGTCTCTTGTGCGTTTATATTTATATTGCTTAGATACGCTTAGCGTATTTACTTCACAGTAAATACGTAGCGGCCTCGTCGCGTCCCCTTCACCGTACACCGGGAAGCGGGGCATGACAGTGTGGGACCGAGATTGATACTTGTATGTGATAAGTATTCTAATCTCGCGATATAGGTTATATGTGATATAACCGGATTATTGAATCAAGGGTTGATTCAATAATTTGTAATATGATATTAGTCGGTTATATATAATATAGCCGGATTATTAAATCAAGTGTTGATTTAATAATTTAATATATAATTATATATTTGATATATTAATATATATTAATTAATATTAGCTCGCTTAAGAATTTCTTTTCTCTAAGTACATTTAAATATATATGTGATGTATATTAATGTATTCTTTTTATGTCATGCTAGATGATACATTGGACTTGGGTGTATGAGACTCATACCTAACTAAAGATAATTTGGGTAATTAATTATTAAGGAAAAAAACAAAATTAGGTGGAAATTAGCATGACTAAAGATGCTAGTAGAAACATGGAGAAGTCTTGACTTAGTCCACTTATTTTGTTTTACTCTAGATATTTATTAACCTAACCATTATCTTTAGCCATGGTTAAGTATCTACAAGAGATTATATGAGGTATTTTCTCACCCATGGCTCATCACTTGATGACTTGAGCTTCTTCTTCATCTCCTTCTTTGCTTTCTAGCTTTCTAGTGAGGTGAAAAAGAAAAAGAGAAAAACAATTCTAAAGTGAGCAAAATTCCTACTTCATCAATCTATACCAAACTAGCCATTTAGTATAGGTTGTTTAATTCACTAATCCATCAATTAGTGAAGAGGTAGCTTGAGTTAGCGATTCTTCGACGTAGATCATCTTCGGCCTCGAAGATCCTTGAGCAAGCTCGTTCCTTTCGCCTAGTGGAGCCTAAAGAAAGTCCGGGACACCACTACTTAGAGCTAAGGGACTACTACACTGAGCTTTAGAAGTGAAGAACCGGTCCACAAAGGTTGTATTCCTATTTCACTTAGTGTAAAGTTTGTTTACATGCTATAAAAACCCTAATTCTCTAGTTAGATTCTTGGTCGGGCTCGCTCGGCATCCTAGATTTTTTGAAATAGCATACTTGATGCTTGCTGAAACATAGCGGGGGTGCTAAGCAAACCCAGCAGTGGTATCAGAGCCATGCTAGAGCATTAGGAGTTGTCTAGACGAAATTAAAGTGTTCAATCGACTATACGAAACCCCAAAATCCCACTCTCTGGAAATTTTTTCAAAAGTTGGAATTTTTCATATTAAAAATATTCAAAAAATTATGCAGGGTATTCTATGGATCCCCAAGAAAAACGACGGCCCAACTCGACCAAACGACCGTGGAAGCGCGGCCAAAACAAGCATTTGGCGGCGGTTCCGCGGCGCCGTTGGTGAGGCAGGGAGCGTGCCTTCTTGTGTTGGTCCCTAGGTACTTGGGGCACTCTCTGGGTAATTTTAACCGTGACCCAAGTATTGAGATCTCTGGGAATTTTGGGTGTTTGGTAAATCGATCAAAATGTTTAACATCGTCTAGATATATGTGTTTTGTGATACAATATTTGGAATCCACAATAAAAGGTTTTGTGAAAACTAATTAATATTTTGTGAATCTAGCAATTTAGTCTCTTTTGATCGGTTGCCGTGGGGTTTTGATTCGGATCAAAACTCCGTCGCAATCCCGTATAGTACGCGAACACTCGTCGGGTAACACTACTCGATAGCCATGCCCTATAGCCCCGACCAAGTCACTGTAGGAGAACCCCGTAACCAAAAACATCCGTTCGGATGCTCACGGCCGCGGTGTTCCGCCTAAGTGCACTTCATCGACGGCATCGGGGATGCGGCTGTCTACTAATATTTCCGACGAGCATTCAATCAACGGTCGAGAATCTTGTTGAATTGCCTGACTAGATATTGAAAAGTGTTTTCAATTTAAGACTAAAATGTTAGGTTTATAACGTTAGGCATGAAATTCAGAATATGTGATATTCCGGGTTTATGATGTCTAAGGAATTTATACGGTTAGGCATGAAATCCGAAGTATGTGATATTTCGGGTTTATGATATCTAAGGTGGTTGCGGATTCCAAATTATTATAGTTTTTATTTCTTTTCTTTGACCGTAAGTGTAATATGTGGTGTATCGCCGGTTTCATTGCTATACGTCAACGACAATTAAGATACGCATATTTACTTACGTTGATGACATGTGATGTTATGTGTTGCTGTGATATGTTATATTGGATCGTCGTGTTTGAATAGCCGGGGGTTTTTGCGTGAGATGAGATTTTTTTCATTTCATTCATGCAAAAACTTGTATGTAATATTCTTTTATTGGGATACTTCCGGATTGAGGATGATGTCACCATTGATGTATATTGTTTTCTTTTTCGCATTGGGATAGACCCAAGGCGGGGAGCACAAGTAACCGGATTCCAGAGTCCAGTAGGAGGCCATCTCGAGGAGTCGAGACCGGGTATCCTAACTCTAGAATTGGAAGGGTTGCTTGCCGCTCTCGTAGGGGTCTAGAGATGTGGGTTTGGCTATTCATCGCAGCCATGGAATCCGTGTTTTTTACTGGCTTAATTTAAAACATGGACCTTCTAGTATATCCAATGTTTCATATGTTGATTTCTGCTGCAATGTTCTGTGATGAGATCATATAACTGCCTCAGACGAATGCTTTATATTATAAATATATGATATATAATAAACGCTGCTTATGTTTTGCATCCGCACTAGTCCTGCCCCCACTCTGCCGTTAGTTAACTAACATAATGGTGTATGACGGGACCCCGTGGCGAATGCGGATGGCATAAGCGTGCGTTGCATTTTCATTTCTTTATCTGTGATGCTTAGGAAGCATAAATGATAGGACTTCATTAATGAGATTAATGAAAAGGAAAGAAACTCAATGATATTGTGGAATCAAATTTTCAAAACTGGCAGCTCTAGTTCTTACTTTGTATAGTGGTATTCCTTGATGAATATTCAGCACCACATTCGATGAGGAAAGAGCCTAGATCCCTTCACCGGGAGTGACTTCTTTAACAAAAGCTAGCAGATGTTACACCCACTCGGTTTATTTTGAAAAACTCGATTTTAAAAGCGGAGCTTAAACCACTCCTTTTCAAATCACTCGATTCTACAACAATATCAAGTTTATCACGCAAAAGGTTTTCTTAAAAAACTGTCGTAGCCCTCCGTCATTTCATATAAGTACTATTTAGTATTCGTGCTACGTTTGTTGGCATGTGTCAAGGTGTAGTGTGAGGTAGCTAATTAGTGCATATCTGCTGCATATGATGCGATTGGATTAGGGTAGTCGTGCGACTTTGTTGGCTTACGTCAAGGGTCGTGCGGCTGGGTTTAATTCAATCACGAAATATACGGGTTGAACTTGACTAGCGAACTATGGTTTGTTGGTCTGAGTCAAGATCATAGGACGCTAGGGGCAAAACATTATCGGGAATTTCAATTGTTGAAATTTGCAATAAGATTGCATACCTTCTATGAGATAGTTGGATCCCGATACCCACTGCGAGTAAGAGTTACTCCTAGGAGAGTTTTGCACTTTACAATTAGCCAATCAAGTAGGTGAGTAGAAAGGTGTCAACGGGGTTATGCCTCCAGGAAAAAGAGATTTATTTTAATTAGGTCCGTACGAAAGCACGGAGAACCTCTCTCAAAGTACCGACACCGGCCTGGCTGAAAGATTGGCGAACTTGTAGCGTGTAATTAATCCCGACTAGTCTTTCCTTTTAGGGTTTGAAGGAAAATTTGATAAAAACAGTGAGAGCCATCCTGATTAGATAAGATAATAACCAATCTAATCTTGCAAGAGTATACACTCAGTTCTTCTCTCTCTCCAGGTAGCGACCATGATACGCTTTAATCAAAATAATAATATGGAGGTATTGACCGAACCCGCTTGTTATACTGAGCTGGGGAACGTTGGTTTCGCTCTATCTTATAATTGTTATAAGTCTGAGTAGGAAATATGGGAATATCCGGATTCCCACATGACCCGAACGAGGAATGAGTATGTTGATGCATCTTCTTCGAGTGTGTTCGTTACCAAAAACCGTTTCTCAGTACACTCTATGTCCTGAGTATTAGATATCGGATCGGGATCCCACATTTGTAATATGTTACATGGGTTAAAAAGAGAGAGAGAACTGGGAAAAGGTGATCATTCTATAAAAGTAGGGAATGGTGCAAGTGTTGCAGCCAAAGCAGTTGGTGAATATCACCTTGTATTACCAAATGACAATACATTGATCTTGAACGACTGTTATTATGTACCCTTTATGATATGCAATTTAATATCGATTTCTTTATTAGATAAAGAAGGATATAACTTTGTAGTAGAGAATAATGTTATGAACATTTTCCTAAATCAAGTGTTGATTGGGTTTGGTACGTTATGTAACGGTTTATACGTTCTGAATCAAAATACAGTTCTTAACGTACATAACACACACAAGAGGAAAAGTTCAGAAATGAACGAATCCTTCTTGTGGCATTGTAGACTAGGTTATATCAATGCGACACGACTAGCTAAGTTGCATAAGGATGGATATTTGAATCCGTTCGAATTTACATCTTATGAAACTTGCCAGTCGTGTCTTAAAGGCAAGATGACCAAAACTCCGTTTACTAGATACGGAGAAAGAGCTATTGAACTCTTGAGACTGATACATAGTGATGTATGCGGTCCCATGTCTACACATACCAGGAATGGTTCCTCATATTTCATTACATTCACCGATGATCTCTCAAGATTCGGACATGTGTTCCTGTTGAAACACAAGTCTAAAGCTTCTGAGAAATTCAATGAATATAAGTGCGAAGTAGAGAACCAAACGAGTAAAAGTATTAAAATCCTTCGATCTGATCGGGGAGGAGAATACTTGAGCACAGAGTTCCTGGATTATTTAAAAGAGAATGGGATTCTCTCTCAGTTTACTCCTCCGTATACACCACAGCACAACGATGTATCGGAGCGGAGGAATCGCACCCTATTAGATATGGTGCGCTCAATGATGAGTACTGCTGAGTTACCTATTTCCTTTTGGGGTTATGCGCTTGAGAAGCCACATACCTATTAAATAGAGTTTCAACCAAATCAGTGCCTACCACTCCATATGAGATATGGAATGGGAAGAGACAATCTCTTAAACGAGTTAAGATATGGGTTGTCCGGCCTATGTCAAAAAGCAAAATCCGGACAAGCTTGAGGCAAGGTCAGTTCTGTGTAAGTTTATTGGATATCCCAAATAATCGCAAGGGTATATCTTCTACCACACCGAGGAACAAAAGGTGTTTGTTTCTCGGTATGCCACCTTTTTAGAAAAGGAATTTCTTGTGAAAGAAATTAGTGGTAATGTGGTAGAATTGGACGACGTTCCAGCTACACAAACTACAACTGATGATTTAGAAGAACCGGAGGATTCGATAGTTCCCGACGAAGCTCAGCCACTCCGCAGATTTAGTAGGGTTTCTCATCCACCTGAGAGATAATGCGGTTTTCTCGGAGACGGTAGGAGCGAGGATTGCATCATGGAAGATGATGACCCAACTAGTTTCAAGCAGGCCATCACGAGTGGGGACTCTGTGAAATTGATGGATGCAATGCGATCTGAGATGGAATCCATGTACACCAACAAAGTAAGGACTTTAGAAGTTACTCCTGAAAGGGTAAAACACATCAGGAGCAAGTGGATCTTTGAGAAAGAAACTTGGTGTAAATGGAAAAGTTGAGACTTTCAAAACTAGACTTGTAGCAAAAGGTTTTCGTCAATGACCAGGTATGGATTATGATGAAACATTTTCTCCAGTGGCTATGATTAAGTCCATCCGGATCCTACTTGCCATCGCTGCATACCATAACTACAAAATCTGGCAGATGGACGTCAAGACCGCTTTTCTAAATGGTGATTTAGAAGAGAGCATGTACATGACTCTGCCAGAAGGCTTCGTAGACAGTGGGAGCAGCGGAAATGTGTGCAAGCAGCTTAAATCAATCTACGGATTGAAGCAGGCATCGCGGAGTTGGAACATCTGTTTTGATATGGCAGTCAAAGAGTTTGACTTCATAAAAAACGTAGATGAACCTTGTATATTGTAACAACTCCAATTTTAGTGTACAAAAATTTATTTAAAAATTAATGTATACTTGGGGTATTTGCATTTCCTGTGAGTACTATAAGTATTTGTCTTGCTTTTTAATAGCAAGAAGGAGCTTATAGCTCATTGGTAATACCTTGCACTACTGAACCAAAGCACCAGAGTTTAAATCTCATCAGCCACACTATTTTTTATATTGTTTTCTTTTAAATTTTTAGAAGCCCAAGAGCCTACACGTGCATAACTCGTAAAAACCAAAAGTCACATATAAAACAAACTGACCCAGGAGACTAACCAAGAGGCAAGAGACACATGGCCTCTCTGAACTGGCCCGACTCGGGCCGGCGGTGCGGCCGAATCGGCCGGCGGCGCCGGTCCGACCGAGTCGGATCGCCAAGTCTTCTCCTGAACTCCTATGCCTCTTTGCCTTCTTGAAACCCCTGTCATGTTTAATTTTCCTGAATTATTACAGAGAATTAAAAATCCAATTAAAATCCATTTTAATACAAAATTAAATACATTTCACTTTCACACGCTTTCATCTACCCTAACCCTAATCTTTTCGTATAAATACCCACCCTCTTTTCCACCTCCTCACCCTAAATCTCTGTCCAAAACTCTCAAGAAAATTCTAAGTTCAATAGTGTACAAGTGGAGTTAGCGAAGGACGAATCTCCGGCGAATTTCCGACGACGACCCTAGGAGCTCCCGGCGACGAAACGACGCACCGGCACCTCCTAGCACTCTTTCTTCCTCTTCTCTTGACTCTAAACAAGTAAGTCTCTCATCCCTCTCCTCTTTTCTATTCTTAAAACACGTATTTCTAAAACTCGACGGAAGCGGAGTTAATCCGACTTCCGATTCGGTTTTTCTTAAAATTCCACCTTTTTCATAAATACAAATATACCAAATCCTCACATCTTTACAATTAAACATTAAAAAAATATCATGAACAAGTTTCATAGCAAAATATTTCATATTGTAATTTTATCGTACTTTTTTAGTAAAATACCATGTAGTTTAGTTTTGACATTAAACATCATATTTCATGCTATACCTTTAAATATATCACAAGGTAATGACCTACCTCTTCACAACACTCATATGCAATATAGCACAATGTCTTTCGGGAATATAGAATACGGGAATACGAATTTACACTTAAATACCTTTTACGGTTAAAACCTTTTTCTATAAGATTGTGTATTTTAAATAAATCATTGCAAAGTGCCGCTACAACCCATTTGGGAAACCCGTTCGGGATGGTGTGGATTATCGCACATCCTCGGGCTTAGTAGTGCGAGATGCAGACCTCCGCAAGGAGCATTCGGTCTCGAAAGATTTAAAAATACAAATATCTTAAGAAAATGAGATTTCTAGAAAATAATAAATTAAAATTATTTATATATATATATATATCATCAAAATATCTAATTTTTGTTATAATATAAATATTCCAACTTTTCTAAATCAAAAGAATCACTTTATATGAAAATACCATGCAATTCCATACAAGTTCAATACTTTACAATTAAATACCATATATTATGAAATTAGATTTAACTCACCAGAAATGTCACATATATAAAATCAACATCTATGAAAACTTTAAAGACGATAATAAAATACTTGAGGTGTATTTTGAAAATTATACAAAATTATTTTTACATAAAACCCCCTCAAATTTTATAAATTACAATAAGGACCCTAGTAAATATAGGTTTAAGCGGGACCAGTCTCTTGAGCCTCAGGGAGCCGGAGATATGGGTGCTTGCCTATTTAAGGTAGACAACTTAACAGACGGTATTATCAATACGGTAATCGTCTTTGAAAAAGACACAAATCCTGCCGTCCATGTGCAGCGGTTACCGATAACATCAAAACCTAATTCAGGATTTCAATTTCTTTTCTAATTGTCTGACGCAGACTAAGTCTCAATATATACAATGTGACTTGAATGAGATTCAAGTATACAACGACTTTACAATATGAATCAATGAATCCATATATTCAACCCGTTCAATCTATCAATCTATACAACTTAACCGAACCGAACCATGGATATACTTTCATTTACATGATTCTCCAGTTACATCCATTACTGATATCATGATTTCGGCAAGTCATACATCTGTACATTCTATAATACAAGACAATACAATTTACAAAACACTGCAATCAAGCTATCGCGGGGTTTTTAAGGGGTAGATTGGTACGGAAGGTGTTAGAAGTGGCACGAGACTGCAAGATTTAAGACACCCAACCTGTATTCATTTGCTGTTGTATCGTGGCATAAACGGTTCCTTGTACTCCATTTGCCTTTAGTCTCTGGCATATAGAGACTCCTCTCGTATACACTGGTCTCTTCTGTACCAAGCTACAAACAACAACATTAATAATAATACAACTTTAAAAACTACACACACTCTCTCTGTCTATTCTATTTCTCCCTTATCTTTGGGACTTACCGAGCAATTGTTCGCTGACGGCATTCATTCTCTTTCTTCTTTGGAATGCTGTCAGGTGATTTGGACCTTCAAGAGATCGAGCCCACCAGCGAGGCTTTGGATCAGCTAGCCTACGACCCAGAGCTTTAGATTCATTGTACACATTTACTTTCAGTACTTTTCATTTCTGTTATGCCATTGTTTAGGCATCGCTTTATCCCATGTATTTACTTTTCCATGTATTGTAAAAAGAATGTGAATAAATAAAGTTGATGTTCAATTATATCTTTTGTCTCTTGTGCATTTCATTTATATTGCTTAGATACGCTTAGCGTATTTGCTTCAGAGTAAATACGTGGCGGCCAGTCGCATCTTCTGCTCGTATACTGGGAAGCGGGGCGTGATAGGTTTTGTTGGTGGCCCATGCAGGTCAGAGCTGTATGGAACCCTATCATACAGTTCAGTTCTGTATGGACAACCTAAGCAATATAACACAAGAACCAGCAACTAAAAACATTCTTTACAATTCATATTCCTTGAATCTTATTATTTCATATACTTTGAATCTGTCCTAACCAAAAATTTTCATTCAAGCTTATGGATTCCCCGAACAACACCAGCACCAATGTCAACAACACACCTCCACCACTACCACTCACACCTGCCGTCTCTGCTCCGATCAACGAGCAGACGGTTCTGCTTGAGGCAATCCGCAGCCTCCTAGAAGGACAGCAGCAGCAGAATTCTCTTTTAATGAACCGTCCCGAGGCAGAAGCACCTGGGGTGAAGCAATTCAGGGATTTGCACCCTAAACAGTTCTCAGGAAAAGAGAGCCCTCTAGAAGCGGAGGAATGGGCTCAGAGCATCGAAGATGATCTGGCAGCGACACAAGTGCCAGAAATAGCTTGGGTTTGTGTTGCGAAATTACAGCTCACGGAAAATGCACGGGTCTGATGGAAGGCGGAAGAAAGCCGTCTTGATCAACCCATCGAATGGAAGACTTTCCGCGACATGTTCGACGAAAAGTACTTCCCTGAGACTGCCGGGTTCGACATGGAACATCAGTTCATCCATCCGCAACAAGGTTCAATGTGGACCAAGTCAGTGGATGAATATGACACTGAGTTCGCCATACTCAGTTGGTAAGATATGTCTCAATAATTCGATTTTTCAATATATCACATACTACACAGCTAACACAATACTTTAACAGATTTGTAGCACACATGATACCGACGGATGAGATCAGAGCCCGTCGATTTCAACAAGGTTTGGATTCAGAGATCCAGGCTGCACTGGCCATAGGAGATTTTCCGACTCATGAATTGGCTCTGAAAGCTACCCGACGTTATGAGGCAGTGGTAAAGATGAGAGGCAGATCTCAATCTGCTGGAGTTAAGCGCCCTGCCAACCAGATGGCAGGAGGAGCCTCATCAAGGCCATCTTTTTTGCCAAGGAGACCGGGAGTACCGAACAACAGGCCCAGCCCAGCCTTTTTTAACTACTGCAAGAGAGATGGACATCTGTTGAAAGACTGCCGGCATGCAAACCCCCTTTACTTAGTCTGCGGCTCAGCTACTCATGATATTGTGTCTTATCCTCGTAGACAAAACTCATATGGTGCACCCAGGCCAGCAATCATTTACCCGCAATGCCCAGCCATCTAAGTACCTACTCCGAGACTTGCATTACCCGCTCAACCATCTAGAGGACCACCAAAAGCATCTCCTCCTCGTCAGTTCCATCAAGCTCAACGGAACGTTTCGAGGAATGCTCCTCCGGCCAGGAGGAATGTACCACGGCGACAGGCTTTCATAATGACCGTGGAAGAAGCTGAGGCCACTGGCCAAGTCATCACTGGTAACCCTTTCTTCTCAAGCTTTTCCTTTCAGTCTTAATACCTACCTACATATTTTTCCTATACCTAAAATATATACCACATACCTTAGGTACAGTCTTAGTTGCCTCACTTCCTGCACTAGCACTCTTCGATACTGGAGCATCTCACTGCTTTATGTCGCAACGGTTCGTCCGAACTCATGCGATTCTAGTCACACCGCTTGTATCCAACTGGAATGCCAGTTCAGGAAATGGCGTTCTAAAGGCAACAATGGCATACAGCTTTTGTCCAGTAGTCGTCTGCAGCAGAGAATTCTATGCTGACTTCATGGTGCTGGACATACCGAACTTCGATGTGGTTCTAGGTATGGATTGGCTCGGAACCTTCTATGTTACCATTGACTGTCGTCAAAGGAGGGTAGTATTCGAGATTCCAGACCATCCGGTCTTCTATTTCAAAAGTGGAGACCGTACCCTGGAGCCAAGTACTTACAAGGCGAAGCCGAAGAAGGCAGTAATTGCAGCAACTCAAGCAGAGGAAGAATCAAAGCCAAAAGTGGTTCTAGAGTTCGACGATGTGTTTCCTGACGATATATCAGGTTTCCCTCCCGATCGAGCTCTTGAATTCATCATTGATTTAGTACCAGGAGCACAACCGGTGATCAAAGCATCCTATCGATTAAGTCCGGAAAGTTTGAAGGAAGTCCGAACTCAGTTGGATGAATTATTAGCGAAAGGATGGATTCGTCCCAGCACTTCAAGTTGGGGATCATCTATACTGCTTATGAAGAAGAAGGAAGGTTCAAACAGAATGTGCATTGATTATAGAGCCTTAAATGAAGTAACGATAAAGAACAAGTATCCGCTATTGCGCATCGACGATTTATTCGATCAGCTAAGTGGATTTTGTGTTTTCTCTAAACTAGATCTCCGTTCAGGTTATCATCAAGTGAAGGTCAAGAAAGCTGATATTCATAAAACGGCTTTCAGAACTCGCTATGGTCATTACGAATTTCTTGTAATGCCATTTGGAGTGACCAACGCACCAGGAATATTCATGAGCCTGATGAACCAAGTTTTCCGGGAGTACTTAGACAGGTTTGTTGTCATCTTCATCGATGACATCCTGATGTATTCTAAGAGTCGGAAAGAGCATGCCAAGAACCTACAAATTGTTCTGGAAACTCTACGACAACATCAACTCTACGCCAAGTACAGCAAGTGCGAGTTTTGGCTAGATCAAGTTGGTTTTCTTGGACATATCGTATCAGACGAAGGAATCTCTGTGGATCCGGCGAAAGTTTCAGCAGTAAGCGAATGGTCGACACCAAAGTCAGTGAAGGACATTCGAAGTTTCTTGGGTCTAGCTGGATATTACAGAAGGTTCATTGAAGGCTTTTCGAAGATAGCAACACCCCTGACCAAGCTCACACGTAAAGATGAAGACTTTGTGTAGTCAGAAGCATGCGAACAAGCTTTCGTAGAACTCAAGTCAAGGTTGACATCAACGCCTATTCTCGTTATACGGGATCAATCTGGAGGTTTCGAAGTGCATTGTGATGCATCCGGTAAGGGATTAGGATGTGTTCTACATCAACACGGAAAGGTTGTGGCTTATGCTTCAAGACAGCTGAAGATTCATGAGCGCAATTACCCGACGCATGATTTGGAATTGGCAGCCGTTATTTTTGCTTTTAAGATTTGGCGCCATTATCTTCTTGGTGAACGAGTGAACATTTACACAGATCACAAGAGTCTGAAATATGTGTTTACTCAGAAAGAGCTTAATATGCGGTAGAGACGATGGTTAGAACTCATGACGGACTTTTACATCAACCTACAATATCATCCGGGAAAGGTGAATGTGGTACCTGATGCCCTTAGTCACCAACCATTAGCAAAAAATCTCACCGCTCAGTGGAAACTTCAACAAGACTTGCATCAGATAGAGATTGAAGTAGTCATGCCAGGTAACGCTTCAAGTTTGATGAATTTACAAGTTCAATCTACCATTATCAATCAGATCAAAGCAGCTCAAGTAAGTGATGCTAAGTTGCAAATGATCAGAGAATAAGTGGAGAATGGACTCAGAACAGACTTCATCATCCATGAAGACGGATCTTTGACATACGGCAGCAGATTATGTGTACCAAAAGGTTCTGTTCGAGAAGAGTTAATGAAAGAAGCTCACAGCTCTCCCTACTCAGTACACCTTGGAGGTATAAAGATGTACAAAGATCTACGTCAGAATTACTAGTAGCATGGAATGAAGCATGAAGTAGCCAGGAGCGTCGCTAAATGTTTGGTGTGTCAGCAAGTAAAGGCTGAATATCACAGGACTGCTGGATTATTTCAACCGTTACTAATCCCAGAATGGAAGTGGCAACACATGACAATGGATTTTGTGACCGCGCTTCCTCGCAGCACAAAGGGTAACGATACGGTATGGGTTATTGTGGATCGACTCACAAAGTCGACTCATTTCATCCTATTTCGAGTTGGCCAATCAACTGAGACTTTAGCAAAGAAGTACATAGAGGTAAGAATCCACTTAAGATTTAAACTCTACATAATGTACTATCTCTTATAGTACTGGTCTGCATTGTCTCCGATCGTGACACCAGGTTCCGATCACAATTTTGGCTGAGTCTGCAAGCAAGCTTGGGAACAAGTCTGAACTTCAGCATGGCTTATCATCCACAAACCGATGGTCCATCTGAGCGAACTATTCTGATCTTGGAGGATATGCTCAGAGCGTGTATGTTAGACTTCGGAGGATCGTGGGAAGACCACCTACATCTTGTGGAGTTTTCGTACAACAACAGCTACCAAGCAAGCATCGGAATGGCACCCTTTGCAGCACTCTATGGAAGGAAGTGTCGATCGCCATTAAGTTGGGACGACATCGGAGATAGAGAACTTTTTGGACCTGAGATGATAGTAGCAACCGTTGATGTGGTTCGTATTATCACAGAAAGAATGCGCAGAGCCCAAGATCGACAGAAGCACTGGGCTGATGCAAAGCGACGTCACTTGGAGTTCCAGCCGGAAGATCATGTATTTCTGAAGATATCTCCGAACCACGGAGTAATTCTATTTGGAAGACGGGATAAGCTAAGTCCAAGGTACATTGGACCGTTCGACATACTCGAACGAGTCGGTGAAGTGGCATACCGCTTGGCACTTCCACCTTCATTGGAAGGAGTGCATAATGTGTTCCACATATCCCAACTCAGAAGGTATGTGAGTGACCCCAGCCATATTCTCGACCATTCCATACTCACTGTACAACCTGACTTATCTTGTGAGCAACAACCTATGGAGATCCTGGACAGCAAAGTGAAGTCACTTCGGAACAAGGAAGTCAGCTTGGTTCGAGTGATGTGGAGAAAAGACAGTCCAGGAGAATCGACATGGGAAAGGGAAGATGCGTGCAAGATACCCCCATCTATTTGTAAACTAGTCCTTAATATAAAATTGTAAATTTCGAGGACGAAATTTTTGTAAGGAGGGTAGACTGTAACAACTCCAATTTTAGTGTACAAAAATTTGTGTAAAAGTTAATTTATACTTGGGGTATTTGCATTTCTTATGAGTACTATAAGTATTTGTTTTGCTTTTTAATAGCAAGAAGGAACTTGTAGCTCATTGGTAATACATTGCACTACTGAACCAAAGCACCAGAGTTCAAATCCCATCAGCCACATTATTTTTTATATTGTTTTCTTTTAAATTTTTAGAAGCCCAAGAGTCTACATGTGCATAACTCGTAAAAACCAAAAGACATATAAAACAAACTGACCCAGGAGACTAACCAAGAGGTAAGAGACACGTGGCCCCCTGAACCAGCCCGACTCGACCGACTCGGGCCGGCGGCGCCGGTCCGACCGAGTCGGATCTCCGAGTCTTCTCCTGAACTCCTGTGCCTCTTTGCCTTCTTGAAACCCCTGTCATGTTTAATTTTCCTGAATTATTACAGAGAATTAAAAATCCAATTAAAACCCTTTTTAATACAAAATTAAATACATTTTTCTTTCACACCCTTTCATCTACCCTAACCCTAATCTTTTCCTATAAATACCCACCCTCTTTTCCACCTCCTCACCCCAAATATCTATCCAAAACTCTCAAGAAAATTCCAAGTTCAATAGTGTACAAGTGGAGTTAGCGAAGGGCGAAGCTCCGGCGAATTTTCGACGACGACCCTAGGAGCTCCCGGTGACGAAACGATGCACCGGCACCTCCTACCACTCTCTCTTCCTCTTCTCTTGACTCTAAACAAGTAAGTCCCTCCTCCCTCTCCTCTTTTCTATTCTTAAAACACGTATTTCTAAAACCCGACGGAAGCGGAGTTAATCCGACTTCCGATTCGGTTTTTCTTAAAATTTTAACTTTTTCTTAAATACAAACATACCAAATCCTCACATCTTGACTATTAAATATTAAAAAAAATATCATGAACAAGTTTTATAGAAAAATGTTTCATATTGTATTTTTATCGTACTTTTTCAGTAAAATACCATGTAGTTTAGTATTGAAATTAAACATCATATTTCTTGCTATACCTTTAAATAGATCGCGAGATAATGACCTGCCTCTTCACAACACTCATATGCAACATATCATGATATCTTTCGGGAATATAGAATACGGGAATATGAATTTCCACTTAAATACCTTTTACTATTAAAACCTTTTTCTATAAGATTGTGTATTTTAAATAAATCATTGCAAAGCACCGCTACAACCCATTTGGGAAACCGTTCGGGATGGTGCGGATTATCGCACATCCACGGGCTTAGCAGTGCGAGATGCAGACCTCCGCAAGGAGCGTTCGGTCTCGAAAGATTTAAAAATACAAATATCTTAAGAAAATGAGATTTCTAGAAAATAATAAATTAAAATTATTTATATAAATATATATATATATATATATATATATATATGTGTGTGTGTATGTATTATCAAAATATCTAATTTTTGTTATAATATAAATATTCCAAGTTTTCTAAATCAAAAGAATCACTTTATATGAAAATACCATGCAATTTCATACAAGTTCATTACTTTACAATTAAATACCATATATTATGAAATTAGATTTAACTCACCAGAAATGTCACATATATAAAATCAACATCTATGAAAACTTTAAAGACGATAATAAAATACTTGAGGTGTATTTTGAAAATTATACAAAATTATTTTTACATAAAACCCCCTCAAATTTTATAAATTACAATAAGGACCCTAGTAAATATAGGTTTAAGCGGGACCACAACAACTCACTAAGAAATTTCTAAGGGGGAAGAACTCTGAGCTTTGAGAATAGCTTGACTTTCCCCCGACTTGGGCCTCAGGGAGCTAGAGATATGGGTGCTTGTCTATTTAAGGTAGACAACTTAACAGACGGTGTTATCAACACGGTAATCGTCTTTGAAAAAGACACAAATCCTGTCGTCCATGTGCAGTGGTTACCGATAACATCAAAATCTAATTCAGAATTTCAATTTCTTTTCTAATTTTCTGACTCAGACTGAGTCTCAATATATACAATCTGACTTGAATGAGATTCAAGTATACAACTACTTTACAATATGAATCAATGAATCCATATATTCAATCTGTTCAATTTATCAATCTATACAACTTGACTGAACCGAACCATGGATATACTTCTATTTACATGATTCTCCAGTTACATCCATTTACTGATATCATGGTTTCGGCAAGTTATCCATCTGTACAATCTATAATACAAGACAATACAATTTACAAAACACTGCAATCAAGACATCGCGGGGTTTTTAAGAGGTAGATTGGTATGGAAGGTGTTAGAAGTGGCACGAGACTACAAGATTTAAGACACCTAACCTGTATTCATTTGCTGTTGTACCGTGGCATAAACGGTTCCTTGTACTCCATTTTCCTTTAGTCTCTGGCATATAAAGACTCCTCTCGTATACACTGGTCTCTTCTGTACGAAATTACAAACAACAGTGTTAACAATAATAATACAACTTTAAAAACTACACACTCTCTCTCTATTCTATTTCTCCTTTATCTTTGGGACTTACCGAGCGATTGTTCGCTGACGACATTCCTTCTCTTTCTTCTTTGGAATGTTGCCAGGTGATTTGGATCTTCAGGAGATCGAGCCCACCAGCGAGGACTTGGATCAGCTAGCCTAAGACCCAGAGCTTTAGATTCATTGTATACATTTACTTTCAGTACTTTTCATTTCTGTTATGCCACTGTTTAGGCATCGTTTTATCCCATGTATTTACTTTTCCATGTATTGTAAAAAGAATGTGAATAAATAAAGTTGCTGTTCAATTATATCTTTTGTCTCTTGTGCATTTCATTTATATTGCTTAGATACGCTTAGCGTATTTGCTTCAGAGTAAATACGTCGCGGCCAGTCGATTCTTCTGCCCGTATAGTGGGAAGCGGGGCGTGACAGGTTTTGTTGGTGGCCCATGCAGATCAGAGCTGTATGGAACCTTATCATGCAGTTCTGTTCTGCGTGGACAACCTAAGCAATATAACACAAGAACCAGCTACTAAAAACATTCTTTACAATTCATATTCCTTGAATCTTATCATTTCATATACTTTGAATCGGTCCTAACCCAAAATTTTCATTCAAGGTTATGGATTCTCCGAACAACACCAGCACCAATATGAACAACACACCTCCACGACTACCACTTACACCTGCCGTCCCTGCTCCGATCAATGAGTAGACGGATCTGCTTGAGGCAATCCGCAGCCTCCTAGAAGGACATCAGCAACAGACTGCTCTTTTAATGAGCCGTCCGGAGACAGAAGTACCTGGGGTGAAGCAATTCAGGGATCGGCACCCCAAATAGTTCTCAGGAAAAGAGAGCCCTCTAGAAGCTGAGGATTGGTCATAGAGCATCGAAGATGATCTGGCAGCGACACAAGTGCCAGAAATATCTTGGATTCGTGTTGCGAAATTACAGCTCACGGACAATGCACGGGTCTGGTGGAAGGCGGAAGAAAGCCGTCTTGATCAACCCATCGAATGGAAGATTTTCCGCGACATGTTCGACACAAAGTACTTCCCTGAGACTGCCGGGTTCGACATGGAACAACAGTTCATCCATCTGCAACAAGGTTCAATGTGGACCAAGTCAGTAGATGAATATGACGCTGAGTTCACCATGCTCAGTCGGTAAGATATGTCTCAATAATTTGATTTTTCAATATATCACATACTACACAGCTAACACAATACTTTAACAGATTTGCAGCACACATGATACCGACGGATGAGATCAGAGCCCGTCGATTTCAACAAGGTTTGGATTCGGAGATCCAGGCTGCACTGGCGAGATTTTCCGACTCATGAATTGGCTCTGAAAGCTATCCGCCGTTATGAGGCAGTGGTAAAGATGAGAGGCATATCTCAATCTGCTGGAGTTAAGCGCCCTGCCAACCAGATGGCAGGAGGAGCCTCATCAAGGCCATCTTTTTTGCCAAGGAGACCGGGAGTACCGAACAACAGGCCCAGCCCAGCCTTTTGTAACTACTGCAAGAGAGATGGACATCTGTTGAAAGACTGCCGGCATGCAAACCCCCTTTACTTAGTCTGCGGCTCAGCTACTCATGATATTGTGTCTTATCCTCGTAGACAAAACTCATATGGTGCACCCAGGCCAGCAATCATTTACCCGCAACGCCCAGCCATCCAAGCACCTACTCCGAGACTTGCACTACCTGCTCCAACACCTAGAGTACCACCAAATGCACCTCCTCCTCATCAGTTCCATCAAACTCAACGGAATGTTCCGAGGAATGCTCCTCCGGCCAGGAGGAATGTACCACAGCGACAGGCTTTCACAATGACCGTGGAAGAAGCTGAGGCCACTGGCCAAGTCATCACTGGTAAACCTTTCTTCTCAAGCTTTTCCTTTCAGTCTTAATACCTATCTACATATTTTTCCTATACCTAAAATATATCCCACATACCTTAGGCACAATCTTAGTTGCCTCACTTCCTGCACTAGCACTCTTCGATACTGGAGCATCTCACTGCTTTATGTCGCAACGGTTCGTCCGAACTCATGCGATTCCAGTCACACCGCTTGTATCCAGCTGGAATGTTAGTTCAGGAAATGGCGTTCTAAAGGCAACAATGGCATACAGCTTGTGTCCAGAAGTCGTCTGCAGCAGACTATTCTATGCTGACTTCAAGGTGCTGGACATACCAAATTTCGTTGTGGTTCTAGGTATGGATTGGCTCGGAACTTTCTATACTACCATTGATTGTCGTCAAAGGAGGGTAGTATTCGAGATTCCAGACCATCCGGTCTTCTATTTCAAAAGTGGAGACCGTACCCTGGAGCCAAGTACTTACAAGGCGAAGCCGAAGAAGGCAGTAATTGCAGCAACTCAAGCAGAGGAAGAATCAAAGCCAAAAGTGGTTCGAGAGTTCGACGATGTGTTTCCTGACGATATATCAGGTTTCCCTCCCGATCGAGCTCTTGAATTCATCATTGATTTAATACCAGGAGCACAACCGGTGATCAAAGCACCCTATCGATTAAGTCCGAAAGGTTTGAAGGAAGTCCGAACTCAGTTGGACGAATTATTAGCGAAAGGATGGATTCGTCCCAGCACTTCAAGTTGGGGATCACATGTACTGCTTGTGAAGAAGAAGGAAGCTTCATACAGAATGTGCATTGATTATAGAGCCTTGAACGAAGTAACGATAAAGAACAAGTATCCGCTACCGTGCATCGACGATTTATTCGATCAGCTAAGTGGATCTTGTGTTTTCTCTAAACTAGATCTCTGTTCAGGTTATCATCAAGTGAAGGTCAAGAAAGCTGATATTCATAAAACGGCTTTCAGAACTCGCTATGGTCATTACGAATTTCTTGTGATGCCATTTGGAATGACCAACGCACCAGCAATATTCATGAACCTGATGAACCAAGTTTTCCGGGAGTACTTAGACAAGTTTGTTGTCATCTTCATCGACGACATCCTGGTGTATTCTAAGAGTCGGAAAGAGCATGCCGAGCACCTATGAATTGTTCTGGAAACTCTACGACAACATCAACTCTACGCCAAGTACAGCAAGTGCGAGTTTTGGCTAGATCAACTTGGTTTTCTTGGACATATCGTATCAGGCGAAGGAATCTCTGTGGATCCAGCGAAAGTTTCAGCAGTAAGCGAATGGCCGACACTAAAGTCAGTGAAGGGCATTCGAAGTTTTTTGGGTCTAGCTGGATATTACAGAAGGTTTATTGAAGGCTTTTCGAAGATAGCAACACCTCTGACCAAGCTCAAGGTTGACATTAGCGCCTATTCTCGTTATACCAGATCAATCTGGAGGTTTCGAAGTGCATTGTGATGCATCCGGTAAGGGATTAGGATGCGTTCTACATCAACACGGAAAGGTTGTGGCTTATGCTTCAAGACAGCTAAAGATTCATGAGTGCAATTACCCGATGCAAGATTTGGAATTGGCAGCCGTTATTTTTGCTCTTAAGATTTGGCGCCATTATCTTCTAGGTGAACGAGTGAACATTTACACAGATCACAAGAGTCTGAAATATGTGTTTATTCAGAAGGAGCTTAATATGCGGTAGAGACGATGGTTAGAACTCATGGCGGACTTTGACATCAACCTACAATATCACCCGGGAAAGGTGAATGTGGTACCTGATGCCCTTAGTCGCCAATCATTAGCAACAAATCCCACCGCTCAGTGGAAGCTTCAACAAGACTTGCATCAGATGGAGATTGAAGTAGTCATGCCAGGTAACGCTTCAAGTTTGATGAATTTACAAGTTCAATCTACCATTGTCAATCAGATCAAAGCAGCTCAAGCAAGTGATGCTAAGTTGCAAAAGATCATAGAACAAGTGGAGCATGGACTCAGAACAGACTTCATCATCCATGAAGACGGATCTTTGACATACGGCAGCAGATTATGTGTACCAAAAGGTTCTGTTCGAGAAGAGTTAATGAAAGAAGCTCACAGCTCTCCCTACTCAGTACACCCTGGAGGTACAAAGATGTACAAAGATCTACGTCAGAATTACTGGTAGCATGGAATGAAGCGTGAAGTAGCCAGGAGCGTCGCTAAATTTTTGGTGTGTCAGCAAGTAAAGGCTGAACATCACAGGACTGCTGGATTATTTCAACCGTTACTAATCCCAGAATTGAAGTGGCAACACATGACAATGGATTTTGTGACCGCGCTTCCTCGCAGCGCAAAGGGTAACGATACGGTATGGGTTATTGTGGATCGACTCACAAAGTCGACTCATTTCATCCCATTTCGAGTTGGCCAATCAATAGAGACATTAGCAACGAAGTACATGGAGGTAAGAATCTACTTAAAATTTAAACTCTTCATAATGTACTATCTCTGATACCCATGAACTCATATAGGAAATTGTGCGACTTCATGGAGTACCGGTCTGCATTGTCTCCGATCGTGACACCAGGTTCCGATCACAATTTTGGCAGAGTCTGCAAGCAAGCTTGGGAACAAGTCTGAACTTCAGCACGGCTTATCATCCACAAACTGATGGTCGGTCTGAGCGAACTATTCAGATCTTGGGGGATATGCTCAGAGCGTGTATGTTAGACTTCGGAGGATCGTGGGAAGATCACCTACATCTTGTGGAGTTTTCATACAACAACAGCTACCAAGCAAGCATCAGAATGGCACCCTTTGCAGCACTTTATGGAAGGAAGTGTCAATCGCCATTAAGTTAGGACGACATCGGAGATAGAGAACTCCTTGGACCTGAGATGATAGTAGCAACCGTTGACGTGGTTCATACTATCAGAGAAAGAATGCGCATAGCTCAAGATCGACAGAAGCACTGGGCTGATGCAAAACGACGTCACTTAGAGTTCCAGCCGGGAGATCATGTATTTCTGAAGATATCTCCGAATCGCAGAGTGATTCGATTTGGAAGACGGGGTAAGCTAAGTCCAAGGTACATTTGACAGTTCGACATACTCGAATGAGTCGGTGAAGTGGCATATCGCTTGGCACTTCCACCTTCATTGGAAGGAGTGCATAATGTGTTCCACATATCCCAACTCAGAAGGTATGTGACCCCAGCCATATTCTCGACCATTCCGTGCTTACTGTACAGCCCGACTTATCTTGTGAGCAACAACCTGTGGAGATCCTGGATAGCAAAGTGAAGTCACTTCGGAACAAGGAAGTCAACTTGGTTCGAGTGATGTGGAGAAAAGACAGTCCAGGAGAATCGACATGGGAAAGGGAAGATGAGATGCGTGCAAGATACCCCCATCTATTTGTAAACTAGTCCTTAATATAAAATTTTAAATTTCGAGGAAGAAATTTTTGTAAGGAGGGTAGACTGTAACAACTCCAATTTTAGTGTACAAAAATTTGTTTAAAAGTTAATGTATATTTGGGGTATTTGCATTTCCTGTGAGTACTATAAGTATTTGTTTTGCTTTTTAATAGCAAGAAGGAGCTTATAGCTCATTGATAATACCTTGCACTACTGAACCAAAGCACCAGAGTTCAAATCCCATCAGCCACATTATTTTTTATATTGTTTTCTTTTAAATTTTTAGAAGCCCAAGAGCCTACACATGCATAACTCGTAAAAACCAAAAGTCATATATAAAACAAACTGACCCAGGAGACCAACGAAGAGGCAAAAGACACGTGGCCCCCTGAACTAGCTCGACTCGGCCGACTCGGGCCAGCGACGCCGGTCCGACCGAGTCGGATCGCCGAGTCTTCTCCTGAACTCCTGTGCCTCTTTGCCTTCTTGAAACCCCTGTCATGTTTAATTTTCCTGAATTATTACAGAGAATTAAAAATCCAATTAAAACCCCTTTTAATACAAAATTAAATACATTTTTCTTTCACACCCTTTCATCTACCCTAACCCTAATCTTTTCCTATAAATACCCACTCTCTTTTCCACCTCCTCACCCTAAATATCTATCCAAAACTCTCAAGAAAATTCTAAGTTCAATAGTGTACAAGTGGAGTTAGCGAAGGGTGAAGCTACGGCGAATTTCCGACGACGATCCTAGGAGCTCCCGGTGACGAAACGACGCACCGGCACCTCCTACCACTCCCTCTTCCTCTTCTCTTGACTCTAAATAAGTAAGTCCCTCCTCCCTCTCCTTTTTTCTATTCTTAAAACACGTATTTCTAAAACCCGACGGAAGCGGAGTTAATCCGACTTCCGATTCGGTTTTTCTTAAAATTCCACCTTTTTCTTAAATACAAATATACCAAATCCTCACATCTTGACTATTAAATATTAACAAAATATTATGAACAAGTTTCATAGCAAAATGTTTCATATTGTAATTTTATCATACCTTTTCAGTAAAATACCATGTAGTTTAGTTTTAACATTAAACATCATATTTCTTGCTATACCTTTAATTGATCACGATGTAATGACCTACCTTTTCACAACGCTCATATGCAACATAGCACGATATCTTTCGGGAATATAGAATACGGGAATACGAATTTACCCTTAAATACCTTTTACTATTAAAACATTTTTCTTTAAGATTGTGTATTTTAAATAAATCTTTGCAAAGCGTCGCTATAATCCATTTGGAGAACTCATTCGGGATGGTGCGGATTATCGCACATTCTCAAGCTTAGTAGTGCGAGATGCAGACCTCCGCAAGGAGCATTCGGTCTCGAAAGATTTAAAAATACAAATATTTTAAGAAAATGAGATTTCTAGAAAATAATAAATTAAAATTATTTATACAAATATATATATATATATGTATCATCAAAATATCTAATTTTTGTTATAATATAAATATTCCAACTTTTCTAAATCAAAAGAATCACTTTACATGAAAATACAATGAAATTCCATACAACTTCAATACTTTACAATTAAATATCATATATTATGAAATTAAATTATCTCACTAGATATGTCACATATATAAAATCTATATCTATGAAAACTCTAAAAACGATAATAAAATACTTAAGGTGTATTTTGAAAATTATAAAAAATTATTTTTACATAAAACATTCTCAAGTTTTATAAATTTCAATAAGGACCCTAGTAAATATAGGTTTAAGCGGGACCGGTCTCTTGAGCCTCAGGGAGCCGGAGATATGGGTGCTTGCCTATTTAAGATAGACAACTTAGCAGACGGTGTTATCAACAAGGTAATCATCTTTGAAAAAGACACAAATCCTGCCATCCATGTGCAGCGGTTACCGATAACATCAAAACCTAATTCAGGATTTCAATTTCTTTTCTAATTGTCTAACTCGGACCGAGTCTCAATATATACAATCTGACTTGAATGAGATTCAAGTATACAACTACTTTACAATATGAATCAATGAATCCATATATTCAATTCGTTCAATCTATCAATTTATACAACTTGACCGAACCGAACCATGTATATACTTCCATTTACATGATTCTCCAGTTACATTCATTTACTGATATCATGGTTTCGGCAAGTCATCCATCTGTACAATCTATAATACAAGACAATACAATTTACAAAACACTACAATCAAGACATCACGGGGTTTTTAAGGGGTAGATTGATACGGAAGGTGTTAGAAGTGGCATGAGACTGCAAGATTTAAGACACCTAACATGTATTCATTTGCTGTTGTATCGTGGCATAAACGGTTCCTTGTACTCCATTTGCCTTTAGTCTCTGGCATATAGAGACTCCTCTCGTATACACTGGCCTCTTCTGTACCAAGCTACAAACAACAGCGTTAACAATAATAATACAACTTTAAAAACCACACACACTCTCTCTCTGTCTATTCTATTTCTCTCTTATCTTTGGGACTTACCGAGCGATTGTTCGCTGACGATATTCCTTCTCTTTCTTCTTTGGAATGTTGTCAGGTGATTTGGATCTTCAGGAGATCGAGCCTACCAGCGAGGACTTGGATTAGCTAGCCTACGACCTAGAGCTTTAGATTCATTGTACACATTTACTTTCAGTACTTTTCGTTTCTTTTATGCCACTGTTTAGGCATCGCTTTATCCAATGTATTTACTTTTCCGTGTATTGTAAAAAGAATGTGAATAAATAAAGTTGATGTTCAATTATATCTTTTGTCTTTTGTGCATTTCATTTATATTGCTTAGATACGCTTAGCGTATTTGCTTCAGAGTAAATACATAGCGGCCAGTCGCGTCCTCTGCCCGTATACTGGGAAGCAGGGCGTGACATATATACAAGAAGGTAGTAGAGAGTAAGGTTGTCTTCCCCGTATTGTACGTGGATGACATACTCATGATAGGAAATAATGTTCCTATGCTACACTCGGTCAAGCACTTCTTATCATAATGGTTCTCCATGAAGGATTTGGGTGATGCCTCTTAGATCCTGGGGAGAATCACTGGAAAGCTGTGAAGAACATTCTTAAGTACTTGAGAAGCACTAAAGAAATGTTCTTGGTGTATGGTAACGGTGAACTCCAGATGGAGTCCTTTACCGATTCGAGCTTCCAGAGTGATAAGGTTGACTGAAAGTCTGTCTCGGGTTTTGTATTTACCCTCAGTGGAGGGACGGTATGTTAGAAGAGTTCCAAGCTAGATACCGTAGCAGACTCGACGATAAATGCTGAATACATCGCTACCAACGATGCTGCCAAAGAGGCTGTCTGGATGTACAAGTTCATGAGATGGACTTGGTAAGATTCCTACCATTAAGCATCCAATACTTATGTATTGTGATAACAATGGAGTTGTGGCTTTGGCCTAGGAACCCCAGTCCCATCAGTGATCTAGACATATTCTTAGGTGGTATCACCTGATCAGAGAGATGGTTGATCTCCGGGCGATCGAGATCATGAGAGTTGAGATGAAGAATAACACGGCGGATCCACTCAAGAAGGCCATACTCCATATACAATTTGAGAGATTTTGGGATGTTGGGTATGAGATACTACAACAACTGGCCTTAGGGCAAGTAGGATATTGTTAGTTATATGTATACCCTAGATGCCATTTTTGTACATGATTGTATATTATAATGGATGCTTGGACATATATAGAGAGGAATTTCTTGCTCGACAAGATAGTATGCAATCTGGTTACTCTTTATCTTAACATGTAGACTAGTATTGTGATACTGTCTTGCTCTCACATGTTGGTAAAGCTCTTAGGATGTGTACTTTACTACCAAGATTATGATGCAGATCATACTAGTGGGGCCAGGGTAGTCCACAAGTTCATCCTTTAATTGTTCATAGTTGTGGGTGTATCGAGACGGGACATCGATATTCCAGAGTAGACTAGCGTATACGTTTCTTGACCCATTTGATGGGCGATGGATGATCCCATATCCATTGGTGTTTGACATCAAAGATTGTATATGGGTGCTCAGTAGAGACTGGGTACACTGAACAGGACTCGCCGAGAACTCTTAGGTGGTATTATACCTAACGTCAGATAGCAGTTCTCTGGTGACACTGGTACAGGTTAGTCTGTAGACCCGAGATCATCATAGAGTCTTGTGTGATTCTCATTGTGCTTTGATTTCCACCCTACCACGTTCAAGAGAGCGTGCAAACATGTGGTTTTTGGGTACAGTCCCGAGTCACATGGAGGCAATGAGCGATAAGAGGGGTTTCGTCTCTCTCGGTATTGGGGGTTGATATTGCGCTATGCTCGATTGGCCATAACAGGAAGTCTTGGCCAGGGCTGATACTGAGATTTACTGATAAGTGTTATCAGTAGTTTCTCGACCTGTTATGAGCCTCACATAGGCATGACTTATCAAATTATTGGGGTATGATGTTTACCACCCCCAGACTCGATATAAGACATATCAGATGAAAAGACCGGACTGTACGGTAGTATTACTTACTGGATTCACAGAAGTATGAACAAATTTGCATATTGATCTTCCGATCGCTCAATACCTGGGTAGCCGTTACGTCCAGTTAGTATCGCTGACGGTTTGTAGGTGACTGATATGATCATCACCTACTGCTGGTGTATTGATGAGTCTTTAGAGTTCTACACAGAGATTTCCTGGCTCAAGCTAAACGAAGTAGGGCACATATGAGATATGTGCGGGACCGAAATTGATACTTGTATGTGTTACAGTATTCTAATCTCGCGATATAGGTTATATGTGATATAACCGGATTATTGAATCAAGGGTTGATTAAATAATTTGTAATATGATATTAGTCGGTTATATGTGATATAGCCGGATTATTAAATCAAATGTTGATTTAATAATTTAATACCTAATTATATATTTGATATATTAATATATATTAACTAATATTAGCTCACTTAAGAATTTCTTTTCTCTAAATACATTTAAATATATATATATATGATATATATTAATGTATTCTTTTTGTGTCATGCTAGATGATACATTGGACTTAGGTGTATGAGACTCATACCTAACTAAAGATAATTTGGGTAATTAATTATTAAGGGAAAAAACAAAATTAGGTGGAAATTAGCATGGCTAAAGATGCTTGTAGAATCATGGAGAAGCCTTGACTTAGTCCACTAATTTTGTTTTACTTTAGATATTTATTAAGCTAACCATTATTTTTAGCCATGGTTAAGTATCTACAAGAGATTATATGAGATATTTTCTCGCCCATGACTCATCACTTGATGACTTGAGCTTCTTCTTCATCTCCTTCTTTGCTTTCTAGCTTTCTAGTGAGGTGAAAAAGAAAAAGAGAACAACAATTCTAAAATGAGCAAAATTCCTACTTCATCAATCTATACCAAACTAGCCATTTAGTGTAGATTGTGTACTTCACTAATCCATCAATTAGTTAAGAGGTAACTTGAGTTAGCGATTCTTCGATGTAGATCATTTTCGGCCTCGAAGATCCTTGAGTAAGCTCGTTCCTTTCGCCTAATGGAGCCTAAGGAGAGTCCGGGACACCACTACTTGGAGCTAAGGGACTACTACACGGAGCTTTAGAAGTGAATGACCGGTCTACAAAGGTTGTATTCCTATTTCACTTAGTGTAATGTTTGTTTACTTGCTATAAAAATCCTAATTCTCTAGTTAGATCCTTGGTCGGGCTCTCTCGACACCCTAGATTTTTTGAAATAGCATACTTGATGCGTGCCGAAACATGGCGGGGGTGCTAAGCGAACCCCGCAGGGGAGGCACGGACGTAGGGGCTCTCATCACGAAGGAGGAGGGAGGAAGATCGAGCGGAGAGAGAAAGAGAGAATCGAGAGGAGAGAGAGAAAAAAGAGAGGGGGGAAAATGGGTCGGGTCGGGTCAGGTGTAGGAATGGGCTTGGGCCTAGGTTAGGGATTGGATTAGGGTTTGATAGAGTTAGGAAAATAAAATTAGAAATTAGGGTTTAGAAAAATAGGAAAATAGAAAAAAAAATGAAAAATAGGAAAAATAAAGGGTAAATATCTAGAATATATTGAATAGAAAAATATACGAAATACGGATAATAGAGTACAAAATAAGCTGGGTATTACATCATACCCCCCTTAAATAAAATTTCATCCTCGAAATTAAAATAAACAATAAGCTATGAAAGTCATGCGAAAAGTACTAGAAAAAAATCAAAATACTATTATATGGTAATTTACGCAAGATAACTAGATCAGAATTTAAATATTGTTATGTAAGAAGTAGAGCAGCTAACAGGAATGGTCATATGTAAGAGCAATGACATAACAATTTCTAGTAATAAACTATATATATATATGACACACAAATACAATGAAAATAGAATAACAATAATAAACAATAGTGAAGGATTAGCCGGTAAGTCTTAAGAACCAAAACTACTTTAGCAAAATTGCAAATCAAGCAATTATAATATAACTTGAGAATACTCTTATGGTAAATATAGAAGAAAATAAAACGAAAAATAGGTGGCTTAGTAACAGGCTAGATATCAACAATTAACGTGAAGGCTAAGACTAAACCACATATGCAAAAGTGCGGAGATAATACACTACAAAAGAAACTATGATAATACCGTGATAATGATGATACATGTAGATAAAGTGTATTAGCATACAAAATAGCTATATTTTATTTTACAGTAAATAGAAAATCTAAATCGATTGGAGCATAAGCATACGTAAGGAAATGTAAATGCGAAAATAAAAGATAGTTCGCATAATTATGAACAAATAAAAGGGAATACTATGTAGAAAATTAAGATGAAACTCATTTTAAAGAAAACCCAAATCGCTAATAACATGAATTTTGAGATTTAAACAAAATAACACCAACCAACGAAACGAATATGGTTGATAACACTGTAATAAATCATATAATGTTAGAGAAAATATAAAGTAGAAGATAACCTGAAGTGACATCCTGTAATTAAAAGCAGAAGAAATTAAAATAAAAAGTATGAAAAACAGAACTACATATTAAAAGGGTGATAACATGAAAAGCTTTTGTAGGAACAATTTACTAGAAATAGAATATACGGTGTAAGTTTGTACTATTAAAATTTTGAAGAACAGTAGATTATTTAAAGTAAGTAAAACAAAAATAGTTAATAATACGCACTTTAGGAAAACACAAAAATAGAGAAAAACTAAATTTCGAATAACAAACGTCACTAAATATTACTATGATAATACCAGTAATGTGTAGTAGACTAGCCTGGGTATAGATTGTGGTAAGATACGACCTAATCAAAAGATGGAGTCAAGGAAGTGGTGCTCATCTATAGTGTCAACGAGGCTGGGGTCAGGTTACTACAAGGTTCAAGAATAAGATAACAATAATAAGTCTCAAGAAGGGAAAGAAATTTTTGGAAGAAAGAACAATCAATGCATCATGCAGACCTTAAAGGTACAATACTCAGGGAAAATTTGCTCGAATCGAACTTTATTATTCAGAAAATTTTGACAGAGTACAATTGAGAGACAAACGTGGCCCTAAGCTATACACTGCTTTTATTTGGCCAGAAGAAAAGAAAATAAGTCGCGTCAATCGTGAGTGTGGAAGTTCAACAAGTTACGATAAGTTCTCACGCTAAGATAGGGGCGTCCATTCCCATAGTGCCTTATAGTGATTGCTGCTTGAGTTTCTTCAGCCTAGAGTTTCTCCTCACTCGAGATTTCATTCTTCGACTCTTTCTCGGCTGGGGCCTCGTTTTCGGACTTTTCCTCCATGGGGTTTTCTTCTCCTGGTCCTTCTTCGGCGGGAGCTTCCTCATCGGGGTCCTCCTCCATATGATCCGCTTCTTTTGGACCCCCCTTTGGATCCTCTTTTACTGGGTCCTCATCAAGATCCTCCTCTTCAGGATATTCATCTGGATCCTCTTCCCCTGGGTCTTTCTCGAGATCCTCTTCTATTGGGTCTTCTTCGGGATCCTTTTCTTCATTGTCAGAGTCATTGATCATATTGATCTCTGGAGCTGCGACTGCGACTCCCTCGTCTTCGGAATCGTTTGTTGAAAATAACCTATGGGCCATCGATCTCGTCGTATAAACTCACTAGTATACAGTCAAAAAAATGCAGGACTGAGTGTCCTCATTGAGAAGCGGTGCTGCCCCAGGGTTGGCCATAGCTTGAAAAGTAAGGGTCAAGATCAAATAGTGGAACACATAAAAAAATAACTAAAGATGTGGAGCACATGGAAAATATAAGGTGAATAAAATTTAAAATCATAAACTTGAGTGATGATGCAGCAAGTAGTATATGAAAGTGAATGGTAAGGAAACGATATACAAATCACAACCCATATTTTTTTCATTTAAACCAAGGGGTTCAACAAAATACAAGGTTCAGACGAAAAGAAACGATTACTAAATAAAATAACAATGTCTTTATTGGAAGCAGGAAGGGTGATAACTCCATGTTGATATCTAGGTCTCTGCAATCTCGTAAAGTGAGTCTGAATCCTGTGTTGGGTCCTTACCATCCTCTAAATTCGAAATACGAAAATAACCAAGTTACTCAAGCAGATGTGGAAGGCATTGACGAATCTCCTCCTTGCAGCTCTTTCCTTCGAGGGCAACCATTGACAAGATGTTCGCCGGATCCACAAATCAAGCACTGTCCTTTGGCCCGGCAACAATCCCTCTGAAAGTGTCCTGGCTTCTTGCAATAACTACAAATTTGGGTTCTCCGCTTCTTCTGTTGCTGAGGAATAATGGGCGCTTCATCTGCACACCTCCTCTTTATTTAACATGAATTTCCCTACGATTGGGGACTCTTCCTGGTGCCTGAGCCATTTGACTTCATAGTCCTTCAGCTAAAAGATCGTTCATTCGCTCGTGAGCTTCCATCAAACCTTGTAGTGCATCCAAAATCTCGGCGGTCTGACTATGAGGAGTGGAGGTGGAAGGAGAGCCGTTGGAAGCCATGGTCCTGAAACAATAAATTTTCGGACGGCATAAGGTACAAAATTCAAGATAGGATATCAGATTAATAAATGAAAGTAAGATCAAGTGGTAGGACAAGACATTGAATGATGATGTAATAAGGATTATATGGAAGTGAAGAGCAATAACACTGGATATAAATCAAGAGATTCCTAGACTGAACTGTAATCTCATTCTAAACTTAGCTCTGATACCAACAAAACCATGTTATGCCCCGCTTCCCAAAATACGGAATACGAGGGGCGACAAGACCAACCATGCTCCAACGGTCGAGAAAATATCCTGCAGTAGTCATATTTCGGTTTCTAGCATTATATGGTAATCAGTAAAACACAGCACGGATAAAGAGAAATACAGTCACTAGAACTATCAGATGTAAAGAAATCGAGCGTAACGGATACAAACTAAAGAGACAACTAACCAGTGATATCAGAGGAACGATACCGTTGGTTCACTGGTCTGGATCTCCGCGATCTTCTCGAATTTAGTTAGGTCCACTTCCTCCTCTGAGCATGCAAACTCAGGTTGTCTGAATGACACAATAGCAATATATACATATATAATGTGCAATGATGATAAACATAAAGCGGTAAGTATAGAGTAATTACATGAGCATGAAATAACCAGTACATGTAACGGTAAAGTAGGTGTATCAAACCAATAATCAATGTAATATTCTATCAGTCTCACAGTCTCAATGTCCAAGTCACTAAACATATCGTCAGTCCGAGTGTGAGCTGTTTACCACCGAAAACCGGGAAGACAAACGTCTTGCTTGAATTTGGGGGCAGATGCTATTTTGATTAATTCGTCCACCTCTCCGAAGATGCTAAGTTGATTTATGGCACCGTATATCGGAAGTTTGGACGGATGCAGCCGTTGTAGCAGACTTCGTCAGATTCCCCCACGTTTGCAAAGGTTTTTTAATTGTAGGGACGCTCTTCCCTGCAGGCGCAAGCCCCTGCAGTTAATTAAGTTACCGCATTACGGTAACCACTTTCTCCTGCTCCAGAAGTTCACTTCGTGTCGTGTGTGTTTGTTTTATTTTTGGTTGCCCGTGGATTGTATACGGAGACTAATTTATGTTGTCGCCCGTAGGGCGTGGATTAGTCCAAATCCGTATATCCTTAGATTTGGTTTTGGGTTGATTTAAGGATCGTTAATCTCGTTTGAGATTAAGATCAACTTAAATGTTTGTTAAGGATACGTTAGTCCGATCTTGGACTAAGATCTACTTAACGGGGGTTTATGATCGTTTTTGATCCAACAAAAGAGCATTTGGGCTATATCGTTTTAGTTTAGGGACGTTACGGTCCGTAGATCGCCATTTTTTGGATGACGGTTTAGTTTAAGGACGTTACGGTCCATAGCTTAGCTTAAGAACATTGCGGTCCATAGCTAGTTTAAGGACATTGCGGTCCATAGCTTAGTTTAAGAACGTTGCGGTCCGTTATAATTTAAGGACGTCTCGGTCCATTGCTAGTTTAAGGACGTTGCGGTCCGTTGGGATGTGCCCGTCAATTTAGGAGTGCACCAAAAAGTTATTGGTTATCGGGACCCACCATCTCTCTGAAGACGCTGAAGAATTACAATGACATTTATCAAAGGTGTGAGGAGATGTACCCTTGAACCAATGTCCGTTGGAAGATCAGTAGTCGTGTTTGGGACTAAGACCAACTTGGAAAATGGTGAGCACATGGGCTCGGTTGATCTGAATTAGGGACTTTTGGTCAATTTGGACTCAGCCCACTCAGTCTTTGAATAAAGTGTTAAACACTTGTTTGGGCTCTGTCCCTTTTCTATGCAAATAATGCTGGGCATTGATATGGGTTCTGGCGCTCACCATTTACTTTACTTTATTTTCCCCCTCTTTTTTTTGTTTTTTATGGAGTGTTAAACACTCTTTATGGTGCCCACGTGTGGAGCACGTGAGGCGCTTGGCGCTGAGCGCCAACCACTGAATGCTAGGCACTCCTTATTGAGCAGCACCCACATGATGGACACGTGAGGCACTTGGCGCTGAGCGCCAACCATTCGGTGCTAAGCACTCTTTATTGAGCAGCGCCTACGTGAGGGACACGTGAGGCGCTTGGCGCTGAGCGCCACCCATTAAGTGCTAAGCACTCTTTATTGAGGGGCGCCCACGTGAGGGACACGTGAGGCGCTTGGCGCTGGGTTTTCTTTATGTATTCTGTTATGAAGAGTTCAATTCTTTATTCTTCTCTAGATCTTTGATCCCCAAGAACAAATTCATCCCCATGAGAATTAAATTCTCATTTGTGGGAGACTTGTCTCATGGATCTCAGATCCAGGGAAAGAACTATGTTCTTTTATGAGGGTTAAACCCTTGGATATGCAGATAAGATGCTCTGATCTCTATTTTTTATTTACCTCAAAGAAATGTATTCTTCTTTCTTCCTTCTTAAAACTTTCTTCTTTATTTTTCTCGAAGCTTATAGGGGGGTCTCTCTGTGTAAGACTTGAAGTCTTGGGTTCTTTATATAGTGGAGGCAGGTTTGTTGATTTAGTTAAAGAAATCTCTCGTTGAGAGATCTTTAATTGATTTGGGGATTTTATCCGCCGTTGGATATTTGATCCAAGGACTTTTGTTTTACAGAAGATATCTTTCTTGTTTTTAACAAGATTAGGGAAATATTTTCCCATGCAGAATTTTTCTGTATATATGGGTGATTTTTAATCATCATTAGATTTTTTAATCCAACGACACTCTGTTTTACAGAGAGTAATCTTTCTTATTTAGAAAGATTTGAGGAATATTTCCTCAACAGAATTTAATTCTGTATTTTGATAATTTATCATCTCCATTGGATCTTTGATCTAATGGCTCTGTCTAATATAGAGGTTTTAGTTCTGGCGCCGGTGCCCTCGTGCGAGGTACGTGAAGCGCTGCCTCAGAGTTTTTAACTCTGGGTGCTGGCGCCCTTGTGCAAGGTACGTGAGGCGCTGCCTCAGAGTTTTTAACTCTTGGCGCTGGCGCACTCGTGCAAGGTACGTAAGGCGCTGCCTCAGAGTTCTTAACTCTTGGCGCCGCCTTTCAAATTTTGAATAGAGCTTTGCTCTTTTATTGGGGAAACAAATGCCCCCCACCGTTGCGCTCACGTGACTCACACGTGAGTGCAGCGGTGGCAGCTTTTCCACCGTTGTATTTTCTTGGAAGTTGAATCGACTTCCTGTGCCTATAAGTAGGGTCTTTGGCCCTTGAGATGACTTATGTTCATCTTCTCTCGTTCTTTTTCTTTATGAGAATTTAATTCTCCTTTAAGAGCTTAGATCTCTGCCCAAAGAAATCTTTTCTAGAGTTATAACTCTGCCCAAAAATTTGGTAAGGATCATAATCGAACCCTTTAACAGAGCTTTGCTCTTCTTAGATCGTAGATCTTAAGATGTATTTTAGGGTTTCTTAACCCATTAATCAGAGCTTTGCTCATTTTCCATGAAAAACTCTTAGAGTTTGTTTTGCAGATCTTAAAGATCTTGGGATTTTACCCCGGTAAAAAGGTTTTCTTTTGAGGGTTCTGTTAGATCACCCCATTGTTTTTTACAGAGCATAGCTCTTAGAAAAAAATATTTGTGGGAATTTTATTCCCTCTTAATTAGAGTTGACAGATGTGAAATCTGTTTACAGAGTACAGCTCTCGAGGGGAGTTTAACTCCTTGGCCCAGGTTTCTCATTAAATGAAAATCCTTTCAGGATTTCATCCTTAATGAGCGACTGCCCCATCAATGATGGGGAGTCATCTTGATCTTATTTTAGACTCTAAGAATCTTGATTTTTAATTTCTAATCTTTTATTTAATTTTCTTTCTAGATATTATGGCTGTTTATCTGTATGATCTTGACCAGATTATCTCCTATGAAGACATTTGCGTCCAAGGCCACTGTCAAGACCAGGAGTTTACGGATGCCCAATGCGCTGAGGTGATTCGTCGCTTTGATGAACATAACAGTCGACTACTCCCCCGTCGCTCCGCTCTTTCGAAAATTATCGTGGGGGCGATTTGGGAGGCACTTCCTGAATTTAACGAGGCCATGCCGTTTGAGGCGCTTGATGATGCCGAAGATAAGGTGCACTCAGTATATCTGATGGGCCTGATCTCGAAGAGGCGGCGAGATGATCTTGTCGATATTTTGCATCAGGTCTTCCAACAGACGGCGGTAATCTCCACCTACCAGAGGACAGACGATATCAGCGGGAATCCCGACGCTTGCATTCGTGAGAAAATACATAAGAAAATGGTCAGAGAAGCCAGAAACATTTTGCTCGGACTTGCTTCTAAATTCTTAAATCCATGCCCAGGATTCAGTGTCTTGCCCCTGTAAACATTTTGATGATATTTTGTTTTGTTTTTACCACTGATGTATAAATTTTCTCAAGTATGAATGTCAAAATTTCCCTTTATTTTATACTACTGCTCATAGATGCCTCATGTGAAGTAGTAGTTACTCGTATATAAAATTCTGGGCCCCCCATTTTATACGTGCGAGGCACGTGAGGCTTTGCCTCAGAGTTTTTAACTCTCGGCGCTGGCTCCCTCGTGCAAGGCACGTGAGGCGCTGCCTCATTACTGAAGGTGTCTTTTCACATTCTTTCTCTGTTTCCTATGGGTCAACTATCTTGTTCCCCATGCCCCTTTTTCCGGCCTTGGAAATAGTTCCACTGTGCATAAATTTTTCCGTGCGTTGATTTGAACGTTTCTCTTTATAACCCGAAGCTATATCTTCCTTCTTCTCTTCAAAGAGAAATCCATTTTTATTAACAGAACTCAAACAAACCAAGAGCTATGGCCTCCAATCGTCCTCACGCTTGTCGGCAACCATGGGAGGTGCCCATCGAGGAAATGATTCCTCGCTTTGCTGCATGGCTAATAGACCCTCTTCTTACTGATGCTCAGTGTGATGCGGTGATGTATGAGCTACTGACTCGTAGGGGATCTCCTCTTCCTATGGACTCCATTTAGATCCGGATGATCTTTCTATCCGTGCTTGCCGATATCCCTCCTCATCTGGCAGAGATGACTCCAGCGATTCTCGATGCGGTGGAGGATAAGATCGAGTGCTTTCACGAGGCACGTTTGATTATCCCGTCTTTGAGGGACCGATCAGTTCAGCTGCTAAGCTAAATACGGGCTCAACGAGCTATCATGTCCGCCTTCGCTGATGAGCACGGTGCTAATCGATGGGGAGCAAATTCTCGCAAAGACCGCCGCTTCAACATGGTGGAGAGGGCAGAGAGGGAATTGGAGAACTTTGTATTTTGTTTTGTCAACCCCTGTATCTCTGATCCCATATTTGGCGATCTCTTCCCCGTAGAGTAGTATGTTTACATCAATATATTTCTCTTATTATTAACTGTTGAATGTTTCTTGTTGAATGCTTCCTTTTCATCGCATATTCATACATGTATCTCGCCTCTATGCATGTGCTTTATACTTACCCTTAGGGATTTTTGCTAAGTTCGAGCGCCATTGTAGTGTTGTGCATAAATCGGCATGTTTTGGACACCATTTCCATTGAAGCAGGCACGCAGTCGTGAATGAATGCTTAGTAAGGCGTGAACCAAAGACTCTCCTTACTTCTTTGCACAATACATGGTTGGTGCTCATGGGTTGCGCCTTTCTGTCTTGACTGGAGGTGAAATAATCTATATACTCATTACGGAGTTTGTTTAGTTTACCTTCTAAGTTGATATTCGACCATAATTTATTTTACAGCAATTGTACCTGCTCCAGCTCCTTTTAAGTCTCGCATTCTAATGCCAACATGTCCTTTCGCTAAACACATATCTTCCAGGGGCACCGTAAATAGCCGGCGAATGTTAAGCGAATTTATCGAAGATCTTGATGCCGAGGCCCTCAGTTCTGCTACGGATTTTGCCATTGAAGTCAATCCAATGCCGGCGACACTCGTGAACTTCCATGATGAAGATTCGTCGGCTCTTGGGTTGATTACTGCAGAAAGATCGATGCTTGCCTGCATGAGATTGAGCTCAAGCATCTCGCTCCTGAGGTGTTGGCTTTGAACTCCCAGCGGGCTGCGTAGGTCGAGCATAGTGTTCCTTTCATTCGCCATTTTGAACAAGAGGCGAACCTGAGACGAAAGGAACATGAGGTGGCTTCCAACGAATCTGTCCGATTGCACGCCCAAGTTGAAGCGAATGCTGCACAATTAAAAACTATTTTCGACAACCTTCAGCGATGTATCTCAGATGGGTTGATGCTTCGGCGGACGCTTGACTTCACCGAGCGGGTCATGCAAGACTGCGAAGCTGCCATGCTAGAAACCGATGAAAATCTTTCGTCTTGTTTTCGGCAAAGGACTCAAGTTGAAGCGGAGTTAGCCGCGGTAGCTGACCACGAGAAAGGATTGAGAGGAGCGCACGAGTGGCTTGCTGGTTTGCTGAAGATGCCTCCTCCTTAATAACCGTCTTTGCACCTTTTTTATCGACTGCAAACTTGTGATTCATGAATAACATGTATTCATTTTGATTCTTTTATGAAATGTATCTTGTATTTGCTTGAATTCATGAATAAAAGACAGATTTTATTTCATATTGGCACGTAACTCTAGCGAATGTGGCCCGTAGATAGTCTATCTTAACTTCCTTGTAGGGCAGCGATGGCTAAGGAAACAGGTTCAGATCTGCCGCCTAAGACTTTTCAACTTTATAAACCATGAGGGTCTCATAAAGACTTTTCTCTTTACGAGTCGAGAGGATCCCGTAGGTGTATTTTCTCCTTAGGAGTCGTGAGGACTCCTAAGTGCGTTTTCTCTTGAGAGTCGTAAGGATCTCACAAGAGAATTTCCCCCCTTACAATTCAAGAGGACTTGTAAGTGGTTTTTCCCTCCTTATCGATATTCGACTTTGGAGAGTGTGTCCCGTGGATAGTACACAATAGTCCATCTTGGACTTACTTGCAGGGCCCTAGTGCTTAGGAAACATGTTGATATCCCTGTTGCTTAAGGCTTTTTCCCAACAAGTCGAGAATTTCTCACAGGAACATTATTTTCCCTGTAAGTCAAGATGAATCGAGAAGTTCTCGTAAGGATGTCCTAACGTCACAGTTAACCTCTGCTGATAGAACTCCGTTAGGGTCTGTGGTACTAGGGTTTTTGTCCGTCGTACCGTCGCGTTGGCCGATGTATTCCCCGATACGCAATCTTGCTATTCGGGTAGCCCCACGACTGTCGTGTCTCTGATCCCTTCGGGGGCTGGACAAGACGTCTTCAAGTAATCTCCCAGGTCATATTACTGTCGGAAGAGCAAGCGTTAGGTATTTTCCATGCCACTTTTTACTTAATGTTAGGCTCAGTTTAGGAGCCCCGATGAGTTATAACCACTCCGCACTGGTGTGGGATGATCTCCGATAGTCTTTCAGGATTTATTTGAGTCGCCGTCAAGACCCTGAAGCTCGGGATTTTCCTTTGCTTCATTTGTTGACATCGTGTCTGCAATATTGCGACGAATGTCGAGGTTGTCTCTAGGTTGTCAGTGAACCGTCGAGGCTTGGAACTAGGGACTTTCCCATGGCTCCGTTGTTTTGAGCCTGGGGTCAGTTGTTGACGTTGCATCTGCATCCTGCTGGAGTAAGAAGGAACGCCGTGGTGATCTCTAGGCTGTAGACGTTGCCGTCGAGACCCTGAAGCTAGGGATCTTCCTTCGCTTCGTTTGTTGACATTGTGTCTGCTATATTACGACGAATGTCGAGGTTGTCTCTAGGTTGCCTGTGAACCGTCGAGGCTTGAAACTAGAGGCTTTGCTATGGCTCCGTTGTTTTGACCCTGAGGTCGGTTGTTGACGTTGCGTCTGCATCCTGTTGGAGTGGAGAAGAAACTCCGTTGTTGATCTCTAGGCTGTAGATGTTGTCGTCGAGATTTGGCTCTCTTTCTGATGGAGCCTGGTGGGAAAATGTGGTTCCCTTTTTCGTTTGTGCCCATAGATTGTATACAATGGTTGATGTGGACTTACCTGCAAGGCAAAAGTTTCATTCATCAATTTTTTTTGTTTCCGCGATGCTCTATCATTTCAGCTTTTTATATCGCGAAAGTCGCGATTGCCCAATCATTTTGGCTATTTTTCACGGCGCTCAATCATTTCGGCTGTTTTTTTCTTTTTACTCGCTGCTTTTTATTGTGAGTTACCCAAACATTTCGGCTGTTTTTGTATGCATATATTTTGCTCGCTAGTTTTTATTGCGAGTTGCCCCATCATTTCGGTTATTTCATATGCATTTTTTTGCTCGCTGATTTTGTTGCGAGTATGGAACTTGAGATCTCATACCAATCTTAGCATCAGTATCGCTGTGACTGGAATATGGCCAGCAGCGAATCATCATTTGCTTTGAGAAGACTTGGAATTTGCTACCAATTTAGGCATAAGCATCGCTGCCACTGGAATGTTGCCAGGAGCGAATCATCACTTGTCTTTGTCGATTTGAACAAAGGTGGCTTAGTAAACAGGGTTAGGATCCTGTTGACTAAGACTTTTTGACTTTACGAGCCGTAAGGGTCTTATAAACGTATTTCTCCCCACAAGTCGTGAGGATCTCGTAGGTATAGGTTCTCCCTAGAAATCGTGAGGACTCCTAAATGATATTTTCTCTTGCAATTCGTAAGGATCTTACAAGAGTGTTTTCTCCTTACAAGTCGAGAGGACTTATAAGTGTCGTTCACCACATGAGGACATTCTTCGTCACTGGTGGGGCTTGGTAAGGGAACGCTTGTTTGTGCCCATGGATTGTATACAGGGGCCAGCATTGTACCGCCCGTAGGGCAACTTGGGGAGTGTGATGGCTTAAGAACAGGTTCAGGTCTCTGTATCTTAAGGCTTTTGAATCTTATGAGCCGTGAGAGTCTCATAGGAGGAATTCTCCTTACGAGTCGTGAGGATCTAGTAAGTGTAATTTCTTCTTAGGAATCGTGGGGATCCCTAAGTGTGTTGCTCACTTGTGAGTCGTAAGGATCTCACGCGGGTATTTTTCTCCTTACAAGGTCGAGAGGATCTTGCAGGTGTTTTTATTTTAACGAGATTGCACCCTCTGGGTTTTCACAAACTCGCTGGTAGTCCTGCTGTTTTTACTCACAGCACCCTTTCAGATTTTCATCCGTGCCCATTTCGCTTGTAGACGTACCTTTTTTTTGCCATGGGAGATTTGATTGCAACACAGATCCCAGAAAAAGATATCGCCATGTTTGGGGCGAAGAGTACTGGTTTAGGGACATTTTGGTCCAAGCAGCTTCGAGGCGAAGTTTTGCCGGATACTAACTATAAAGTTTGGGCTCAGGAAGATAGAGAGCGGACACGAGCGTCGTCATCTATCATTAACCTGAGCCATGAATTGTCAAGCACAGTATTTCTTAAGGAACCGGCCGTTTATTGGCCGGAAGGGTCTTTCGCCATGCATATCCATGAGCAAGTAGGCCCCTCCTTGGTAGACCTTGTCTATGATGTATGAGCCCTCATAGTTGGGCTCGAATTTCCCCCGTTTGGCACGATTGGGGATCATAGGTCTTTTTACGACTAGCACAAGTTTACCTTGGCGGAATGTTCTCGGCCTAGTTAGTTTTTTGTATGAGCGTGTCATCCTTGCTTTGTAAGCTTCCAGGTTTTGCTGCACCATGAGACGAGTTTCATCGAGGTTATCGAGCTCCTCAAGCCGAAGATGGACATTTTCTTCATCTGTCATCTCATATCGGACTGCCACTTGTAGAGAGGGTAGTTCTATTTCCAAAGGAAGTACCGCTTCCGTGCCGAATACCAACGCGAATGGCGTTGCATTCGTGGCCGTTTTGAACGTGGTTCGATATGCCCAGAGAGCTTCATGCAGTCTCTCATGCCAGTCTTTTTTTTCTGGACACTGTTTTCTTTATGATCTTCGTCAAGGTCTTGTTGAAAGCCTCAGCTAGACCGTTATCTCGAGGATTATAGACTGAAGAATATCTCCAATCTATATTATGCTGCTGTGCGAAGCGGCTAATCTTATGGCTCCTGTAGGCTGGCCCATTATCCGAGATAATTCGTCGTGGAGTGCCGAACCGATAAATGACATGAGTTCTAAAGAAATGGAGGATGTTCTCCGTCGTTACTTCCCATAGCGGTACTGTTTCTGCTCACTTAAAGAAGTAATCGGTTGTTTCCAGTATGAACCGATGTCCCTTGGATGATACTGGTTTGATAGGTCCGATTATATCGGTTCCCCACATTTCGAACGGCCAATTAGCCAACGTCGAGTGCAGCGGATTTGGATGCTGGTGGATGAAGTCCCTGTGAATTTAGCACGAGCGACACTGCTTCGCATATTAGGGGCATTCCTGAATCATTATGGGCCAGTAGTAACCCATTCTTTTGATCTTCAGCTTCATCTTTGGCTCGGCTTGATGGGAACCGCAGAGTCCGTCGTGAGTTTCTTGGACGGCTCTCTTTGCTTCTTCTGGTCCCAGGCATCTCGGCCATATACTGTCGAACGATCTCTTATATAGAGTATTATTGACGAAAGCGAAAGACATGGCTCGCCTCATGAGCTGATATCTTGACGACGCGTCTTTGGGTGTTCGATGAGATTTGAAGTAGTCTATGAAGATTTCTCTCCAATCCTTAGCCTTTTCTTCGTCTTCTATTGGGCAGGCCGCTTGCTTGGCCGCTTCCTTTTCTTCAGACGGTTCCGGAGATATCTCTGCTGGCGCGAGAATCGGGCAGCTTTGCACAATGATCCTTACGTCATCGAGGTTTTCGTCAGCCAGTTCCTTAGCAAGCTTGGCTAACGCATCCGTCTTGTTATTTTCCGCACGCGGTATGCTTTCCAGGATGCAGGAGGGAATTTGAATCAGCAGTTGCTTCACTCTTTCGCCATATTTTACCAACTCCGGCTTGCATTTCTGATAGTCGCCATTTACTTGGCTAACGACTAGCTGGGAGTCTCCATATATGAGCAGGTTTTCTATGCCCATGTCAACAGCAATCTCAAGACCTGCTATCAAAACTTCATATTCCGCTTCTTTGTTTGTCCTTGGCTCTGTTAAGGAAAGGGAAAAACACATTATCCCTCCTTGCGGCGTTATAAAGATAAGACATACCCCGGCTTTGATTATGGGAGAGTTGTGCTTTCGCATCTTCATTGAAGATGCTCCGTCGAAGTATAGTTCCCATCGGGCATTATTCCCCTCTTTCTCCCCATCGATTGTGTCAAACGCATGTTCGTCTGGCAGTTCGCAATTTGGTATTGGACGCTCAGCGAGAAAGTCGACTATGGCCTGGCCTTTCACTGCCTTGAGGGGCCGATACGTTATTGAGAGTTCCATCAAGAGGAGTGCCCATTTGGCAAGCCTTCCCATTAGTATGGCTCTTGACATCAAATATTTGATAGGATCCACTTTTGATATGAGATGGACCTCATGTGCCAGGGCATAGTGCCTGAGCTTCGTTATCGCGAAGATCAGCGCTAGGCAATGCTTTTTAATAGGGGAGTAGTTGTTTTCTGCCCCCAGAAGGACTCGACTCAAATAGTAGAGAGCTCTTTCCTTCCCCTGGTCATTCTCCTGTACCCATAGCGCGCCTAAAGAACCTTCAAGGGCTGTTGTGTACAGGATGAGAGGCTTTCCCTTGACCGGAGCGGTCAATACCGACGGGTTCTGCAGATATTGCTTGATTTCGTCTAGTACACTTTGGCATTTACGATCCCAAATGAACGGGGTCCCCTTCTTCATTAGATGGCTGTAGGGGAGGAATTTGCCGGAGAGGTTAGCTATGAACCATCGGATATACACGAGCTTTCCTTGGAAAGACCGCAGTTGCTTAAGAGTTCTTGGAGAGGACATTTCCATAATCGCCTTGATCTTTGATGGGTCTATTTCGATGCCTCGGTGTCGTATGATGAATCCTAGGAATTTGCCTGAGGAAACTCCAAATGCGCATTTCAGAGGGTTCATCTTCAGGTTTTACTACCAAAGGCACTGGAACACTATTTTCAAATGCTCTCAGTGCTCCTCGTACGATTTGCTTTTCACCACGAGGTCGTTGATATAACATTCGACAATCTCGTGTATGAGGTCATCGAAGATCTTTGTCATGGACCTCTGGTAAGTAGCGCCAGCGTTTTTCAGACCGAAAGGCATTACTTTATAGCAGAATATGCCTAGCGGAGTCCTTAAGGCAATATGCTTTCGGTCTTTGGGATGCATCTTTATTTGATTATACCCCGAAGATCCATCCATGAAGGAGAAGACCTCATGAGTGGACGTGTTATTGATCATCAGCTCGGTAACCGGTACTGGGAAGTCATCCTTCGGGCATGTCATGCCCCGCTTCCCAGTATACGGGCAGAGAACGCGACGAGGCCGCTACGTATTTACTCTGAAGTAAATACGCTAAGCGTATCTAAGCAATATAAATGTAAATGCACAAGAGACAAGATATAATAAAACAACAACTTTATTTATTCACATTCTTTTTACAATACATGGAAAAGTAAATACAACTGAATGAAAGCAATGCCTAAATAGTGGCATAACAGAAATGAAAAGTACTAAAATAAAAGTGTGTACAATGAAGCTAGAGCTCTGGGTCGTAGGAAAGCTGGTCCAAGTCCTCACTAGTAGGCTCGATCTCCTGAGTGTCCAGATCATCTGACAATATTCCAAAGAAGAAAGAGAAGGAATGTCGTCAGCGAACAATCGCTCGGTAAGTTCCAAAGATAAGAGAGAAATAGAATAGACAGAGGAAGAGAGTAGCTTTTAAAGTTGTATTATATTGTATTAGTGTTAACGCTGTTTTTTGTAGCTTGGTACAGAAGGATGCCAGTGTATACGAGAGGAGTCTCTATATGCTGGAAACTAAGGCAAACGGAATGTACAAGGCTCCCTTATACAACCCGGAACAACGGCGATTGGATTCAGGTTAGGTGTCTTAATCTTGCAGTCTCGTGCCACTTTTAACACCTTCCGTACCAATCTACCCCTTAAACCCCGCGATGTCTTGATTGTATTGTTTGTATTGTATTTCAACTTGTAATTGAATTGTAATATAGATTGTATATTTGGATGACTTGCCGAAACCATGATATCAGTAAAATGGATGTACTGGAGAATCATGGATGTAACTGGAGAATCATGTAAATGGAAGTATATCCATGGTTCGGTTCAATCAATACAGATTGAATAGATTGAAAATATGGATTCATGGATTCATGTTGAATTGTAGTTTGTACTTGAATCATATTCAAGTCAGATTATTATAATGAGACCCAGTCTGAGTCAGAACAATTAGAAAAGAAATTGAATTCCTGAATTAGGTTTTGGTGTTATCGGTAACCTCTTCACATGGCGGCAGGATTTGTGTCTTTTTCAAAGACGATTACCGTATTGATAATACCATTGTTAAGTTGTCTACCTTAGATAAGCAAGCACCCACTTCTCCGGCTCCCTGAGGCTCAAGAGATTGGTCCTGCTTAAACCTATATTTACTAGGTCCTTAAGGTAATTTATAGAACTTGAGGGGGGTTTATATAAAAATACTTTTGTATAATTTTCAAAATACACTCCAAGTATTTAATTATCGTCTTTAAAGTTATCATAGATATAGATTTTATATTTGTGACATTTCTAGTGAATAAACCTATTTTTCATAATACATGGTATTTATTTGTAATATTGAACTTGTATAGATTTCATGGTATTTTGATGTAAAGTGATCCTTGTGATTTTTAGAAAAAATTGGAATATTTATATTATTACAAAATAGATATTTTAATGATACATATATATATATATATTTATTTATATAAAAATAAATTTTAATATATATTATATTTCAAGAAATCTCATTTTCTTAAGATATTCGTATTTTAAATCATCGAGACCGAATGCTCCTTGCGGAGGTCTGAATCTCTCACTACTAAATCCAGGGATGTGCGATAATCCGCACCATCCTAGTCGGGTTCTCCAAAATGGGTTGTAGCGGCGCTTTGCAAAGATTTATAAAATACTTAATCTTTTTAGAAAACGGTTTTATTAGTAAATGGTATTTATTTGAAAGATTTCGTTTTCCCGTATTCTAGGTTCCCGAAAGTATTATGCTATGTTGCATATGAGTGTTGTGAGGAGGTAGGTCATTACCTCGTGATCTAATTAAAGGTATCGCAAAATTGTGATGTTTAAATATCGAAATGAAACTATATGGTATTTTAGTGAAAAAGTACGGTAAAAGTTACAAAATGAATTAGATTGTCGTGAAACTTGATCAACATGTTTATTAATATTTAATAGTCAACATGTAAGAGTTTTGTGTGAATGTATTTAAGAAAAATGTTGGACTTTTAGAAAGAACCGAATCGGAAATCGGTTTAACTCCGATTCCGTCGGGTTTTGAAATTTCGTATTTTTAGAACAAGATTAGAGAAGAGGGAGGGGGACGTACGAGTTTAGAAGTTAGGTATGAGGAAGAGGAACAGGAGGAGGCGCCGGTGCGTCGTTTCATCGCCGGAAACTCCTAGGGCTGTCGTCGGAAAATAGCTGAAGCTTTCGCCCGTCGCTATTCCAAAAATACACTAAGCTTCTAGGAATTTTCTTGAGAGTTTTGTTCAGAATTTTGGAGTGAGGGATGTGTATTTAGGGGTTGTATTTAAAGGGTAAGGCTAGGGTTAGGGTAGGTGAAAGGTTGAAATGAAAAAATGTGATAAAATGCATTAAAAGTGGAGTAATTGGTGTTTTAAAGTGTTTCTGTTACTGGTCTGAAGAAATAAAGTATGCAGGTGTACATGGGATATGAAAAGACAACTTTTTCATGTTGGGGACTCGGCGGTCCAGCTGAGTCCGGCCGGCGGCGGCGGCCCGAGTCGGCCGAGTCGCCGGCCGATTCGGCCGATCCCGGCCGAGTCGGGTGGTCGGAGGGTCCCTTGTCGGTTCATGTAGCCTCTGGTACTGTTAGGTTTTCATGTGTAGTGTGGTTTTTTGTGAGTTATGCACGTGTAAACCCTTGGTATTCTAAAAATTCAAAATAAAACAATATTAAAAATAATGTGGGGTGTGGGATTTGAACTCTAGTGGCTTGGTTCAGCAGTGTAAGGTCTTACCAATGAGCTACAAGCTCCTTCTTGCTATTAAAAAGCAAAACAAACTTATATCTTATGCTCAGGAAAAAATACCCATTTCTGTATTTTTTGAAAAAAATTGTATAGAAAGTTGTACAGAAAGTCTAGGGATGTTACAGGGCAAGCTTTGTTGAGATCCCGGAAGTCCACGCAGATACGCACCGTCCCATTTTTCTTCATCACTGGGACAATGTTGGCGATCCAGTTGGAGTATTGAACTTCTTGGATGAAGCCAGAGTCAATTAGTTTCTTGACTTCGGCGTTGATACTCATCTCGAGTTCGAGCCGCATTCTTCTTGGCGCCTGTTTAACTACCTTAACGTCCGGTGATATAGCCAGTTTATGCACAGCTATTTCTGGATCTAGTCCCGGCTTTTCGGAGTTTTTTTGTGTTTAAATTTACCGCAATCAAGACGGTGTCGCTTGGTAGCTAGCCGGTTGAGTACGAGTCGATCCACAGGGAGAAGGAATCTTTTTCTTTATGTTCTAACGAGTTAAGTCCAAACTTTGGTAGGGTTTTGTTTTAAGATCTATAAATGAGAATAAGTTGATAAAAAAGGCTTGCTAGGGTTAGGATTAGGTTAATTCGAAATAGGGATTCTTCTCACTTCTTTCAATGCCCTAGTTAAGAATATAGGTGTTAGGGTAATAGTCAACAACGGGGATTAGCGCGACTAGGAAGAAACTTAGTTTCTTTCTTTTGGTCCTTGTTCGTCCGTTCTTGGCTCTTAGCCATAACCTCCGGTTAATTCAACCACAACCGGTCTAACTAGGGAATCAACGCTATCATGTAGGATAGGGTGCCGTAGTGAGCGGATTATGGTTGATTTAAAGAGAGTCCTTAATTAAAATTATTTGGGCAAAGAAAGGAGTGAGAGAGATTTCCTTCTCTCAAACCTTCCCTCTCCTATCCCTAACAAGTGAGGAATTACTCACTTATTAGGAAGATAACAATAAAATTCATTTTTTTATTTTAATAGATGAACTAAATTGCAGATAATAAAAGAACAGATAAAAAATTGCAAAAATTAAAATTCAGATAAAAAGAATGCGAGATAAAAAAAATAAAACTTACTTTATTGATGACCTCTCAACAATGCATTACAATTGGAATTAAAATTTAGATCTAAGAATTAAAAAGAGACATCCTAAGAAAGGCACCCTAAAAGAGGCACACTGGGAAAGGTCTTGAGCTCTCCTATTTATAGATAGGAAAAACCCTAGGTTTACATTCTGATCCATACATGAAATTACAAAACAACCCCAAAAACCGAGTCAAAGCACCGACACCCCACCGACACGTGCAGAGCACGGCCGCGGAACCGCGGCATATGTGCCTGTTTGGCCGTGGTTCCGCGGCCATTTGGTGGGTTCATGGGCCCATTTCTTCAGGGTTTCTTCAAGTTGCTTTTATCTTCTGTTTTCTTCTTTTGGTTTCTCAGAATCTCTTCAATCTCCTTCCAGATTTCCAACAGTGCAAAATGATGTGGACTTTTGCCTTGAGCTCCGTGTTGAAGTCTTGGATCTTGTGTTGCCCTTTTGCTTTGTGCATTAAAGTGTCTATATGATTTTTCATTTGTTCCTTGAACTGGTAGGCGGCATCATACGGATTCATTTGTTGTTGGTCGTAGTCTCACATTTGTAGTGACTTTTCATGAATTTCACTATAAAGAGTTGATAACCTGTAATCTGCAACTATTTAGCAGACATGGATCAAAAGTACCTACTTATTTGCAATGTGATTAAGAATGGGCGATGTAAAAATGCAAAAATTTGATATGAACACTCCACGCGAAGCAGTCTTTATACTGCACAAGCATGTCTTTTAGTGTAGCCACCTGCTCCTTAGACAGTAGCTCACTGACGAACACGGGGCTCGGATCGTTTGCCGTCCCCAAGTCGATTTTCTTCAGATTGTCTGCTGCGGTATGTATCCCATCTTCCAGCTCTTTTGGCTCCGGTGGAAATTCTGAGATCACCCCGTCCTCATCTTCATTTGCGAAGCACTGGGAGGGGTTGTTCACATTCTCATGCTCTCCCTCTTTTGAGAATTTTATCATGTGGCAGGTACGAGCTCGTTTCCAAGCTCGATGTTGATGTGGACTTTCCCTCACAGTGTAGGTTGCTCTTGGCTCATGCTTTCGTGGTGGGGCTACACTCCAATTGTCGGACAGAGCGAACCTGCCTTGCTGATACTGGTCTTCGACCCAGTCTTTGAAGGTGAAGCAATCATCAAGCGAATGTCCTATTGCTCGGTGGTAGGAGCAATAAGCCGGGTGATGGACCTCGTTTATTTGCTCAGGATGCCGAGACTCTGGGAGCGTCATCATTTGATGCTTCATGAAAAGGTTGAATATATTCCTTGTTTTGTCTTGAGGAAAAGAGTATTCCCGACCTATCTTCTTCATAAAAGACGGGTCCAGCTGACTTTTTCTCGATCGCATGGCTTCTTGAACCCGCTTCGCTGTTTTTGAACGTCATTCCCGTTCTTTACCTTATTGTTGCTTCTACGTCGGGGTTTCTTCTTGCCACGAGAGCGCACAGCGGGCTGAGGGTGAAGGGCATCGTCATCCTCCATAGCCTGCTGAATGATACGTTGCGTCCTGGCTTTCTCGTAAATGGCCATTTCACGGCTGTAGTCATCCCGAGTCTTTTGACTCGCTTCCCTTATTAGCTTGTCAATTTGTTCTTCGAACGATGGTCTTGGTATTCTCACGGCGGGATTTTGCTCTGGTTCGATATCAGCGCTATCTAATAATGCATTCGCTTCTCCACCGGAGTTATTTATGACATGGTAACCATAGAATCGCTCCCGTTTCTTAGACCGAACGTATCCAAGCCCCGTCGTCTCCATCCTCCCGTTGGGCATTTTTCGCGGAGTCCCGGGAATGTCCCAAATCTTTTTGTAAAACTAGGCTTGTCGAGCGGTTTATTTGAAGGGTACACCTTGGCATCTTAACAGCCTTTTCAATCCCTCTGTGTAAAATCTGGGCAGACGGATTGGTTGGAGCCTATCGAGCGCAAAATCGGCACCATGCCAGCCTTCTTTTTCCACCTTAGTCTCCGTAGATTGGTAGAAGAGAATTGTCTTTTCACCTTTTTGCCTAGGAGGAACATAGAAGGTTTGCATCTCTTGCACGTTGTATGTGTCAAACGCGTCAAGTTCTCTGTAATGGTGCTGCGGAACCATGGTGATTTGCAAGCTCTGATCAGCTCCAATAAAGGTTTGTATTGATGGACAAACAATGAATACTGTGTTGACTTCATCTTCAGAGTCGCTGCTAAAGACCAAAATAGGCGCAGATGGTCCTGCCCCGCTGCCTTGGGGTTTCCCTGAGAAGTCTATCTCTTCATCCTCCTCGGTATCGCTCCCAAAGATCGGGATGGTGGCGAAGGCTTTTTGTTTATTCTCCGGTTTACGACATCTTTCCGTGTCTTCGAAGTCTAGTAGGAAGTACTTAGCGTCTTCATACTTGCGGACTTCATTTACGGAGAATGGGTTTAACTCCCCTGTAACTGTGTACTCAAGGCCGTCTTTGAAGTACTTCATACAACGATGTTGTATAGAAGGGATGATGTTGTACTCGTGTAACCAAGGCCGGCCGAGCAGAGCGTTATAGAAAGTCTTGGCATCGATGACATGAAACTTGATGTCGGTGACAAGCATCCCGAAGTGCAATGTCAGTATTACGGACCCAAGCGTCCATGATGACTGCGAGTCGAACCCAGAGATAGTAATTTTGTCCCGAGCCAAGTGTTGAACATTCATGCAAATATCCTTCAACACTCTTACATTGAGAAGGTTGACGGAGGACCCGTTTTCAATCAGGATCTTCCCTATCTTGATGTCATGGCAGTACCCGGTGACACTATAGGTATCAAGTGCGTCGAGCTCTTTGTAATGCTTTTGCGGAACCATGGCGATTTGCAAACTCTGTTCATCACCAGTGAAGGCTTGTATTGATGGCCGAACTGCATTGAACTCATCTTCAGAGTCGCTGCCGAAGATCAACATAGGGGTAGACGGTCCGGGCTTGTCGTATTGGAGCGGCCCCGAATAGACTATCTCTTCTTCCTCCTCGGTACCGCTTCCAAAGACCGGAATAGTGGTGATAGCTTTTTTCTTGATCTCCGGTTTATAGCTTCTTTCCATGTCCTTAAAGTCTGGCAGGAAGTACTTTGCGTCTTCATACTTGCGGATTTCATTTACAGAGAATGGGTTCAGTTCCCCCGTCACGGTATATTCGAGACCATCTTTAAAATATTTCATACACTGATGTTGTGTAGAAGGGATGATGTTGTACTCGTGTAACCAAGGCCTGCCAAGCAAAGCGTTGTAGCAAGTCTTGGCATCAATTACGTGGAACTTGATGTCAGTGATGAGCGACCCGAAGCGTAATGTCAGTATTACGGACCCGAGCGTCCGTGATGACTGGGAGTCGAAACCGGAGATGGTGATTTTATCTCGAGCTAGGTACTGCACGCTCATTCAAATTTCCTTTAGCATCCTCACGTTGAGAAAGTTGACAGAGGACCCGTTGTCAATCAGGATCTTCCTTATCTTGATGTCATGGCAATACCGGGAGACATAGAGGGGACGGTTATGCTCGAACGTTCCGAGGAGGAGATCTTCATCGCCGAAAGTGATGTCAGCTGTGTGCACTTCTTCCAGCTTGTCCTTCATCTTTTCTTCGGCAAGGAAGGCTTAAAACTGCCCAGGGTCTTGTAACGCCTTGATCAGAGAATCTCGCGCCTCTTTAGACAGGAGAAGGGCATCCAAAATGCTTAATTGCGAGGGCATCTTCCTCAGACGGGCCAGGACATTGTAATCCACTCTCCTCTTTTTAGGTGGGTCCTTGGCTGCAAGCTCTTCGACGACTCGATCATCGAGGGCAATATCCTCAGAGACCTTTTCCTTCCCTTTATCTTTTTTGTTCAATCCCTTGTTCATGGGTCCGAGATTCTTTTCAACCAACATGCGGTTACGCAGCTGAATATTCTCACAGTTCTTTATCTCTTCTTCTTTTCCTGAGGTGGATTCTTTGAAGAGAGGGCTGAGAGATACTTCTTCGTCAGAATCACTTCCGAAGGTGAGAACCTGCGATCCCCTGGTATCAACCATGTGACATTTGCCGGCAGCTCTTTTATGCTCATCTGTCGTGATTCTCCGTTCCCGACGAGCTTTGCGCTTTATCGCTTGAAATGCTGTCGATGAACAACGTATCCCTGCCATCAATTTTTAAAGGCCATGCATTCCTCGGTAGGGTATGTGATCCTCCGATGGTATAAGCAGTAGTTTGGATGTGCATCTAGTTCGTCGGGGAACGTATTTTCTGAAGTGTATTCTTTGGAAGGTGGCAACTTCATTCCCATCGACAGGGCTTTAGCGAGCTGCTTCCTTGTCTTAAACATGCTTTTGCTGGCGGCACAAGTGCTTCTATCCGGTTAGGGTACTCTATGGCTTCTCAATATCGGAGCTTCTTCAACGTGACGCCGACGCTTGGCCCTTTCATATATGGCTGTTTCACGCTCTCGGTGAGATATACTTTTCTGAAGAGTTTCGCTCAGCAGTCTGTCAATCAATTCGTCCGATGGCTTCAGAGATTTTGACTCCGGTTCTAGATCTTCCCCCAGTTCCTCTGCATCAGGAGCTTCTTTGCTATTTATTGATGAGCGAGAGATCATGTGGCAGCTTACCACACAATCCTTGGGCTCTTCTGAAGAACTGTCTCCTTGATCGGCGTCATCGGCTTCATTCTCAAAAACATTCTTAAAGAATTCATCCAACGTGATTGGGGTCCATGCTTTCTGGTTATATTCTTCCAGTGCATCGATGTATTTCTGCAGACTGGTACGGCTGTCTTCGGGTTGGATGAGCTTCTTGACCTTCTTCTTTTTCTTTAAAGACTTTAGAGGCTTGGCCTGAATATTTTGTCTACCATCACCAACTTTCAGCGTTGGGCGCGGCTTCAGCATCCCCTTAATAATCTCGGGCTCCAGCGGGCTCTTCCACCTAATCGCCAAACATGCTTGGAGATCTTTCGGCATTCTTTTAGTTTTTGCCAAAAGAACAACTTCCCATGGATCTTCCTCAATAAATGAGCATGATGCTCCCGGCGTGTCCATCCTTTTCGGAGCGTGTGGTTGTGGCAGGTTTACCTTCCAGTTTTCAGACAACGTGAATTTACCTTGCTGGTACTGGTCCTCAATCCAGTTTTTGAAGACAAAGCAATTCTCGATTGGATGGCCCATTATTCGATAGTAGGGGCAATAGTTGGGACTGTTGATATCACCGGGCTGCAGTGGATGTTTCAGATCCGGCAGGGTGATGAGCCTGTTGCGCATCGCCAGCTCGAACAGTCTCCTCGTTTTATCCCGGGGAAATGAATAAGGGCGTTTTAGCTTTTCGTTGAAGAATCTCTGTCTATCGTTTTGGCGATCAGCTGGTTTTGAACCACTGGGCTGCTACTGAGCATTGGCGATGAAGGTCGCTTTCCCTTTCCCCTTTTCGTTTCGAGGCTCCATTTTTTACGAAGACGGTCTATGGCCCATCTGATCCATTTGGACCAGCTTGTCAATCAAGGCCTGGAAGGTAGTCGGCTTGAAAAACATCATGAACTAGGATATGGTTGCCTGCGGATCGAGGGTACCTACGAACATGCCTACTTTAGGAGCTTCTTCGATGCGTTGTTCGCATTTCGACCATAGGTTCCGCCACCGGATTTCATATTGAACCCATGTTTCTCCCCGCTTCATTCTGGCATTGATGAGTGTCGTGATCAGAATGCGTTCGCTAGCGCTTGCGAAAAGCTAGGTAAATAGCAAATCCATCTCTGCAAATGTCTAGATTGAGTCGTTCGGGAGCTCAGAGTACCATTCGAATGCTGTCTCCGACAAGCTGCCAACAAACTGGCGAAGCAGCAGTTTGTCGTCACCCCCGGTATTACCGCACAGAGCCTTGAACTGAGCGACGTGCTAGTGCGGATTACCCGTCCCTTTATATACATGAAATTTAGGGATTGTGTATCCTGGCGGGTTCTTAATCTGATCGTACCAGCTGGGATAGGGTCGTCCCGTTCTGACGACTTGGCCAGCAGCTTTGTTCGCTTGATGGGCTTGTATCTGTTGAGCTATATAATCATCGAGCGCAGCTTTCGAGATTGTTTCCTCCTTTGCTGCTGAAAAGGCCGGAAGAAGGTTTGATGTCTCCCCTCTGTCGTTTTCAATGATCATCGGAGGCTCCTCCGCTGGAGGGTCCTGCTGGAACATCATGCCCACTATGTCCTGGAACAATAGCGCCATTTGTTTTATGTTAGCCACTTGTTCCGCAGCCTCTTTATCTTTCTTCTCGAGCATTCTTCGGAGGAATTCGACATCGGTTTCCTGCTCCTGACGCTGCTCCGACGATATTTCCGGGCTTTCTTTTGGCCCAGTGAATGCGGCCATCTTTGTTAGCATTTCTTGGAGCTTCTGTTGTTGTTGCTCCTGAGCCTTTTTCACAGACCGTGTAAGTGGTCGATGACTTGTGGAGATACGACTATCATCTTTTCCGGACGCCATATAAATGGTGTGCACTATCATGCCCCCAGACTTGGGGCGTTTGGATTCAGTGCCCTTGAGATTGGTCACAGACACGGGGATTTTCTCCGGCTTTCTCTTTTTGTGGGCGGTCGAAGTTGAGGGGGCCGTTGCAGCTGGCACCCATATAGACGATATCTTCTGTGGTACGACGGGGTGGTGCTTCTCTTGCTGAACCTTCATTTTCTTCGGTTGGCGGGAGTAGTCTTGGTTAATCACAGAGTCTTGGACCCTGCGCCAGACCCTGTAGATTTTGGAAAACAACCGCTGAGGGGCTGTTCCGGCTTTGCCTTTGTAACTTTCTCCACAAGTGGAGGAGACCTTTTAAGTATGGCAATTAGAGAGTTCTTGCACACCCACCTAAGTGGTTCAAAGTTGTTCCTAGTTGGAACAGCAGCGTCAATTTCCACCATCGGGGCTGGTGGAGTCAACCCAGAGGGAGAGCAGCCCCCAGTTTTCTTCACTCGACGCTAGTGGCGACGTTGAGCATGTCTTTTAGATCGTATTGGCTCAATTACGGGGGTAGCTCCATCATGCCTCCTGTTCTGGTGAAGGGTTGCTGTTGGTGCCAGCCTATCGAAGACAGACGTCCGCTGAGAAGAAACGTCCAACCTATCGAAGACTGACCCTTGGGCAGGGGAAACAGCTTTGGTGACTTCGTCTGAAGCAGGAATTGGAACAGACAGTCTTGTGAAGACCGATCCTTTAGCAGGAGAAGCCCCTTTTACGACTTCGCCCGTCGGAGTTGGAATGGCTATCCGCTTCGGGATAACTCCCTCAGGTATTGCAGGCTTCTTTATGGGCCCGCTTGAGCTTTGGCCTAGTCTATTAAAGACCGAGGCATTGGACTTGGATGACCCGTTGAGAGAGACCGTGGTGGTGGTAAGCCGATCAAAGACCAACTTCTTTGGAGCTTCCTGCGTCGGCATTGGAGCATTGAAGCTCATTGGCGGGAGCATGGTCCCGAAGAACAACCCAGTGGTGACCTGCATCACCTGTTCTACTCGCATTGCGTAAATGGAGGCCGCTTGGGGCCCGTAAGTTATTCCTCCAGATAGGACGGAGCGGGAGTTGTTGTTGCAGTTGGTGCAGTTGGAAGTTATTGACGCCATCTTCTCTTATGCACGGAGCAAGACACCAAATCTTAGTACCTCAAATCCAGGGGCAACCATACTAAAATGCGATTCGTTCGTGAAACACGACACAGGAAGTGTGGTGTGGAAAGAGGAAAAGGTCCCACCGGGCGTGCCAGAATCTGTTTACCGCCGAAAACCGGGAAGACAAACGTCTTTCCTGAATTGGGGGGGCAGATGCTATTTGGATTTATCCGTCCACCTCTCCGAAAATGCCAAGTTGATTTATGGCACTGTGTATCGGAGGTTTCGACAGATGCGGCCGTTGTAGCAGACTTCGTCAGATTCCCCCTCGTTTGCAAGGGGTTTTTGATTGTGGGGATGCTCTTCCCTACAGGCGCAAGCCCCAGCAGTTAATTACGTTACCGCGTAGCGATAACCACTTTCTCCTTCTCCAGATGTTCACTTCGTGTCGTGTGTATTTATTTGTCTTAGGTTGCCCGTGGATTGTATACGGAGACTAATTTATATTGTCGCCTGTAGGGCGTAGATTAGTCCAAATCCATATTTTCTTAGATTTGGGTTTAGGTTGGTTTACGGACCGTTAATCTTGTTTTAGATTAAGATCAACTCAAACGTTTGTTGAGTATAAGTTAGTCTAATTTTAGACTAAGATCTACTCAACAGGATTTTGGATCATTTAGTTCCGACGAAAGAGTGTTTGGACTCTATCGTTTTAGTTTAGGGACATTACGGTCCATTGGGTTTAAGGACATCATAGTCCATGGAGTTTAAGGGCATCATAGTCTATAAAGTTTCTGGTTGTCAGGACCCGCCACCTCTCTGAAGACGTTGAAGAATTACAACGACACATATCAAAGGTGTGAAGAGATGTACCCTTGAACCAATGTTGGTTAAGAGATCTGTAGTCAGGGTTTGGGACTAAGGCCAGTTAAAGAGATTGTGAGAACATGTGCTCAGTTAATCTGAATTGAGGGCTTATGGCCAACTTGGGGTCAGTCCACTCAGATTTGAATAAAATGTTGAACATTTGTTTGGGCTCAGTCCCTTTTGGTTCAATAATGCTGAGCATTAATTTGGGTTCTGACACCCCTCTTTCTTTTGTTTTTTTTATTGGGTGTTAAACACTCTTTATGGCACAGAGCGCTTTATGTAAAGAACACTTTGTGCTCCCTCAGCGCACACGTGAAGAGCACGTGGTGCGCTTGGCGCTGAGCGTCAGACCAGGAGCGCTAAGGCACTTCTTATGAAATAACGCGCACGTGAGGAGCACGTGGTGCGCTTGGCGCTGAGCGCCAGTCAATTAATGCAGAGCGCTCTTATAAAATAGCGCCCACGTGAGGAGCACGTGGAGCGCTTGGCGCTGATCGCCAGACTTGGAGCGCTAAAGCGCTTCTTATGAAATAGCACTTAGAGCGCTGGGCGCCAAATTTGGAGCGCTAAGGCGCTCCTTTTTGAATTGGGGCGCTAAGGCTCTTATTTGGTAGTTCTGATTAACTTTGTGCTCTAAGAATTAAATTCTCGTTGATAAGAGACTTTGTCTCATAGATCTAAGAACTAAGTTCTTCTTTTTTTTTCTGATGAGATGTTGTGCTCTCTTTGTTTTTGTAAAAAAAACTTGTCTTATGGATCTGTGATCTAGAAAAAGAACTGAGTTCTTATTATGTGAGAGTTAAACTCTCAAAGGTCGAAGGGATGTTATGATCTCACTTATTATCATTTACCTTGAAGAAAATTTCTTTGTCCTAGAGCTTGCTCTTCTTTTCTCTTCTTTTTTTTTCTTTTCCGAGAACTTGAAGTTTATGGGGGGGGAGGGGTTCCTCCATGCAAGACTTGAAGTCTTGGGTCCTTTATATAGGGGAGGCTGATTTGTTGAATCAGTTAAGGAAATCTTTCTCTGATTGATTTGGGGATGTTTCCCTACCATTGGATCTTTGATCCCAGGGCTTCTGTTTTACAGAAGACAATCTTCTTGTTTTTAACAAGATTAGGAAAATATTTTCCCATACAGAACTTATTCTGTATCTTGGTAATTTTTAATCACCATTGGATCTTTGATCCAACGGTGCTCTGATTTACAGAGCACAATCTTTCCTGTTTGGAAAGATTTGAGGAGTATTTCCTCAACAGAATTTTATTCTGATAATTTGATGATTTTTTAATCATCTTCGTTGGATCTTTGATCCAAGGGTGGAGAACGTTTAGTTCTAGCGATAGTGCTCTCGTGCTTTGCACGTGAGGAGCTGTCTCAGAGTTTTTGACTCTTGGCGCTTGCGCACTTAGCGCTAGCACTCTTTTGCTTTGCACGTGAGGTGCTTCCTCAGAGTCTTTAGCGCTGGCGCTCTTGGTGCTAGCGCTCTCGTGTTTTGCACGTGAGCACTGCCTCAGAGTCTTTGACTTCTAGCGCTGGCGCTTTTGGCGCAAGCGCTTTTGGCGCAAGCGCTCTCGTGCCTTGCACGTGAGCGCTGCCTCAGAGTCTTTGACATCTAGCACTGGTGCTCTTGGCGCTAGCGCTCTTATGAGGCGCTGCCTTATTTCAAATTTCAAAATTTGAAATTTTAAATAGAGCTTTGCTCTCTGATTGGGGGAAACAAATGCCCCCCACCGTTGCGCTCACGTGGCTCACACGTGAGTGCAGCGGTGGCAGTTTTTCCACAATTGGATCAACTTGGAAGTTGAACCGACTTCCAGCGCCTATAAATAGGGCCTTTGGCCCTTGAGATGATTTCTATTCATCTTCTTTCCTTCTTATTTTTCTGAGAATTTAATTCTCCTTCAGAGCACAGCTCTCTGCCCAAAGGAAATTCTATAAGAGTTAAAACTCTGTCCAAAAATTTGGTAAGATTTGAACCCATTAATAAAGTTTTGCTCTACTTAGATCACAGATCCTAAAGATTCTTAGGGTTTCTTAGCCCATTAATTAAAAACCAGAGCTTTACTCTTCTTTGATCATAGATCAGAAAAACTATTCTTTTTTAGGGTTTCTTAACCCTTTAATGAAGAACTCTTAGAGTTCATTTTGTAGATCTTAAAGATCTCAGAATTTTTACTTTGTAAAAAGCTTTGCTTTTTTAGGGTTTTGATGGATTACTCCATCGTTCTCACAGAGCATGGCCCTCAGAATTTTTGGGGAATTTTTATTCCCTATTAAAGTTGACAAAGCATTACTCTTAGAAATTTTGGGGAATTTTTTATTCTCCCCATAATGACAAAGGTGACCTCTGTAACAGAGCGCTGCTCTCAAAGGAGTTAACTTCTAGCCCGAGAAATCTCTCATTGAATGAGAATCTTTTTTGAAGATTTTCTTTTTAATAATTGACTGTCATCAATGATGAGCCGTCATCTTGATTTTGTGGGTCTCCTTTGATCCCTTTCCACTGCATTGCAGTGTGGTACAAATTTAAAGTATCAAGTACTAGGCTTTGGACTGTAGCATTGACGGCTAACCCTCGTTCTTCCCGTGCAGGTACTATGTCTTACGACACTTCTTTCCTGTTTGTTCATCCGGAGAGCGCATTCCCTGACGCGCCAGTAGACCGGGAAGTCTTCGCGCTGATCAAAGATCACGACCCAGAGCAAAAGTCTCTTCATCTATGGGGGACGTGGTACAATCAAATTATCAGGGTCCGACGTAGTTTTTCTTGTGCAGCACCTTCGGAGGTGATCTCCGCCATTCACTACGCCGACTCACCCCCAGTGAACTATGCCATAGAGGAGGTCAACTGAACTTCGGAAGGTTGCATTCAGCCCTCTATGGCTGCAATACCCGTACAGCCTCCAATGGCTTTGGATATCTTGGGGCGACGTATATGTCAAGGCGAGTCGCGCCCTTGGGGACAGCCATACATGATAGGATTGACTCCCCGCCATTCAACCGGATATCTGCAGTGGGCTCGATACATCTTATCGGCCAAGAAATCGCAGCTGCTGAAGCACGGGTTGTATCCCGCGATTTATGCTTCTCTCTTCCAGTATTCCATGCCCCCTGTATGGTGGGTCAAAGCTTTTTTGGAACAATAGAATGTTCCAATTCACACCTTCCTTCTATTAGATCGGGAAGTTTCAATCTCTTTAGAGGAATTCGCGGAGATCTCCGGCCTGCCTGTCAGAGGGGAACATTATGAGGAGATATTACCTCTGACGAGTACATTTTCGCCACTCGATCAGTAATGATGGGTCTGACCCCAGAGAATGCCATTCAGCACCGATTCCCAAGCTTTATCAAGGTGTTAAATATTTACGAGAGCCTGTTTCTCGAATCCGGAAGCCACAGGGTCAGCTTTACGGATTTCATCGCCCGTTTTCTTCGCCCGGAAGTCTTGTCGAAACAAGGTGCAAAGTTTGCCAAGCTCGACGATCCTTTCGGTTTTGGTTTGGATAGCTGGCCGACAGCGGAAGCAGATCAAAAGAATTTCTTCCTCCCAAACGCCGCGATCGTTCACTTTGCAGAACTCGTCGCTCAAGACATCGACGAAGAGGCGTTCTTTTTAGGGTTCCTTGGTTTATGGTTAGGCTGTTTTGCGCTCCCCATGCACCCTCGCTACATGAGGCCGTCCGTTTTCTATCCGGCTCACCGAATGGTTGAAGGGTCGCAGGTTGTCGTTGGGATTGCTGGGCTGGCTCATTTGTATCATGGCTTGAGCTTGGCGGCAGACACCACTCAACCGGGGGTGCAGCCCATAAACCCCCCGATGCATTATTTCACTTCGTAGCTTGAGTTGCATGTGCTCGGCGCTTTTGGAGTCCACAAGCGGCCCTGTTTCTACGAAAGTTATAACTTTCCTCGGGTTATGCGGCTGGTTGACGCTTCCGCTTTGGAACCGACTCAGCGAGAAGCTCGGGGTCTGATTCTTCGCCCCCGTACGGTCGGGGATGGCATGACCTTCGTCGATAAGGTCATGAATATCGGCAAGGAGTCCAGTAAGGCGGTGCAACCACTGCAAGACATCTTTAAAGATGGGGCTCCCGCATTGAAGGCTCGTTAGATCTTGCATTTGTACTCGATCAGGCCAGGCTACTTGGTGTTCAGGCAAAATGACTCGGCGCTTTTCATGAGATACAACCCACACCGTTTTGCCCAGCAGTCGGGTTACAATTAGGGTGTTCCCCTCAAGGCCTTCTTGGCAGAACTCGTTGCTGCTGAAGAGGGTATCCGGAGTGTGTTGTATCACTTCATGCGCCTAAACACCGGGTCTAACTTTTTGATCAGTGAGCCGAGCTGTGTTCCAAAAGCCTTGAACATATATGTGGCATGGTACCAGCATGCGATGGGTGCTGTTATCAGGGGGGAAAAGCGATTATTGCTTGATCGCAAGGGTGTTGTCCTAACTGGTAATCCAGCCATTCCTTTGAAGCGGCAGACCATCGTTCGTCCTCCCGTAAGAAAGGCTGTTGTGGCTGTGGTCCCGCGTGTTTTTCCCGATAAGCCTCTACCTCATGTGCTTGTAGAAGCGGTGGATGCAGCGTCTCCCGATTCTGGCGTGGGTACGGAGATCGGGACTCGTCTCCCAAAGTTGCCTACCAAGCACAAGCTCCTGGTTCCGGCTGCCGGCGGCCGCTCGCAAAAGAAGAAGAAGTCGCTATTTTCTGCGGACGTTGCATTCGGCCAGGAGCCTCATGCTCCTTACGGCGAAGGCTTAAGTGAGTACGGGACCAATGAAGGTTTATTCCTTGCACCGGATGATACCAATCTGGAGGCTGCCATCGTGGTTTCCGAGCAACTAGCTCGCGATGAAGCAGCACTGATCACCATTGCACAGTCAGGTAGACTTCAGTCGTATCATTCCGCGGTTATATATTTTTATTATTATGCTTTGGCTGACACTTTCTTCTTCAATAGGTATCTCCACTGAAGAGGCTCTCGCGGCTTCCCTCAAGACTTTCGAAGAGGAGGAGAGGCTCCGTGCTTCTTTAAGCCTTGGTATACTTCGGCTCGTTGTGCCTTCATTCTTTTGTTTCTTTATTCGTGGCTTGACCCTTTCTTTTATTTTGTTGCAGGGACTACCTTGACTCGGATTATCCCGAGTGTGGTGCCGATCCCCAGTGGTGATGTGGCGACGCTTCCAGAGCCGGCTGCTAAGGCCCCAGCTCCCCCAGTATTGCCACAAGAGGCTTCGCTTAAGCAGCCGATGACGGTTGCCGTAACGGCTCCAAAGGCAGCTCCTGGTTTGGACGATGACGTTCCTTTGACGGAGGTCTTAAGAAGATCACTTCTCACTTCCAAAGCCGACAAGAAGCGTAGAAAGCGTGCGGCGAGGGAACGTGATGTCAGCTTGGCTATGGGTGCAGGTTCAAGCACCACCCCATCTGTCGCCATTCCTCCAGAGGATGCTCAGGCTGCCCTGTCTACCGCTCATAGACAGGTCGTGCGCGCGGCTCGGGAAGCAACTGAGAATCCATTGCCAGGTAATGTAATGCCTGGGCTTTTCATTTTTACTCGATCCATAAATTCTGATATACTATATCTTGCAGGGCCAAGCATTGGCGATGAGACGGCGGATGAGAAGACGGCGACCACAGAGCCCGAAACGGCTACTCTCTCTCGGGAGTTTGGGACTGCCCAAACCGTTGCTCTCTCCCGGTGACTCCCTTATGTTGGCAGGCGTTGCAAGCATCATGACGGCTCTTGTCGAATCAGGGGACAAGGCCACGGGTGCAGAAGCTATTCCAGTGGAGGAGAGCGAAGAAGCCACTGCGCTTAGTGATGCTCTCATCGCGGTTTCGACTGGCGACCTATCAGGTAGATCATGGGTCACTTCTTTCTTTTTATCTTTCGATCTCGTTCATGTCATGACCCGAAGGTACAGAACGTGACCGGCACTTAAATTACGAAACGTCTAGAGGCGTATCATAATCTAAGCAAGCCGAAACCCAGAAATCTAAACCATTTAAAAAAAGAAGTAAAGGAAAACATGTTTTAAAAACAACATCAAATTTCTCAAAACTTTCGGCAGAGTCTCCTTTGTAAAAACTGGCCCCAAACGGGTACAAATAAGAATATATACATAAGTAATAATAAAAAGGCATTCCCAAGCGGGAGCTAGCTCTTCGCCAATTGGCGGTTACAACCACGCAAGAAATATAATAAACAACGCTGAAGGGCGAGGAACAAAACTCAAAGAAAACCACCAAAACCATAACAGTACAAGCGCGACTCTAAGGTCGAAAGAATAAGCAACTAGCCTTCTAAATCTATCAAGAAATACAAGTCTGGTTGATGGAGCTTACTAGATACAACTGAAATAATAAAAGTACAACGGCGGTCCTGAAACAAGTGAACCAACCTACCAAGCAAATCACCCTGAGTGAAATGATGTGCCAGCAAGCTGCCAAGGAAACCTGTACACCGAAACCTGTAAGAAAATTTGGCACAATGGGGGTGGGTTGCCAACTCATGAGTAGAAGACATCTGCGAGTAGAAATCGCATGCACGACGATCTCCTAGGTCATAATAATATACTTAATATAACACTAGTTATCTAATAGTGGCAGGGTATTAATCTGTGCGTAAGTGCAATGCTCAGTGCTCGTGTCAGTGCCTCAAGTATTAACATGTCATGTGTATGAGTATGCATGCACCATGAAAGTAAAACAATCAACCATGAAATCTGGATATATCCGTATAAGAAATCTGTAACTTTTATCATAGTAAAATTTGTATGGTAATCCGAAACATCATCAATGAAATCCATGGAAATCCGTGTCAAGCATCGACACAAAACATGTAAATCTCAAAGTCTCAATACCTCATGGTCTCAATATCTCATAGTCTCAATATCTCGGGCTCCGTCAGTCCGGATCGGCCCATATCATCAAATCTTACGACAACGGTCGGTATCCTCTGGATATCCGCCACGCCAGACATCACCGGTAGGTAGTCTTCCCCTGCCAGGCCCATCGTCTACAACTCGATCTTCTTGCCCCGGGGTACCATACCGGGCCCACCATGTACCCGAGACGGTTCATCCACTCCTCGAATCGGGTCTCGAAATCCAACAGAAAACATGAAATCTCATGGTGGACGACACATACATCACGAGAAAACCACAACTTGCATTTAAAAAAAATGATGATACTAAGTTTTTATTAAATTCTCGCGGTTTTCCCCCAAAATCCAGAAATCTCATAGAAATCCAAAAATCCCAAAATCATGAGTAAGTAAATAATGAGTATCGGCATAAGCCCCACAATACTGCATGATAATATGAATATGTGAATGTATGAAGTGTCTAAGTAATAAATGCAATGTCTAAACTAGCACATGAGAGTAATCACACAATATTATATTAGACTAGCATTTAGCTGATTATATCAATAAAAGATAATATGTTCTAAGGTGTACGTGACATAGCAATTACCGATGATGATGTGTGTGAACCGGCAAATAAGTGTACGTGGAACATGCGCATCATCGATAATGGTGCCGGTGTCCTAACAGGCAGAGTTTCATATTAGCTAAAGAAACGTATGTATGAATATGCAATGCGATGAACACAATATGAATATAACGGTAAATATGTAGTAAATGCACAACTAGAAAATACATACTAATTACGAGTTATACAGTTTGTTGTTTGAAAAAGCACGATTTATCAGTTTGAAATTAAGTATGACTCGAGCCTAAACTAAGATCTACCTAACCAACTAAGGAACTAACTAAAGACACTAGTCGAAAGGTAAGAAGAATCCTACTAAATTCTGAGTCGATATCTCTAATAGTCGGCGATCCAGCCTCAATAGCGTCACGTACGTAGTACGACTTTCTCGAGTCACGAGTGCGGATCAATCATCACATCTATGCCTCGTACGGTAAAATCCATCGTACGGCTTCCCAAAATCGGGGTACGGGTCAACTATCATATATATATACATCATCGTTCGTATAGTATCATCATCAAACAATATCATGATCAAGGGTACTGTACTATAATCGCATACATCCCAATATCACAAACATATATCATCGTCTGTGTAAATATACATTGTCAAATGATCCACTAAAATATCATGTCATATGTCATATCGTGATTAAGTCACATATTACAATCTGTGTTCTATTCTAGAATCTCGTTCATTCCAATGTCATCAACACATATTATCGTTTATATAAATATATTTTATATAATCTCATTGCTCAACGATCCGCTATTATCATAACACATCTTATATCATAACTCGATCATCTATCCAATAAATCACGGCATCAAGCCTAGTCATATCGGCTCATTCCCATATATCATATAAGCTCCTCATATCACATGTATATGTTGTATATATATATACCTACACACATTCCTATATGTATATACACACACACACACACACACACATATACACCAAGTCAAGTTTATGTGTGTGCGTGTGTGTGTGTCTATATGAAACCTACAAATTCCCTCCAGGGCAGTCATTCTCTGGTTAAGTCTTTCTAAATCAGTCTAGTCCATCCTAAAGTCTTCAATAGGACCCTACTCGCCAAGAATCTAAGGTCACATCCGACTTCCTAATAACAGTACGTAATATCCTTAATCTACGTTTACGGGGGTGCTATATGCCATCCACCCGACTTCCCCCATAGGTATACATCTACTCACCTGGTCCTTGTCTGCCGAAATCGATGCCGCCATCCTCTTCTTCATCGTCCGAAGTCCACGTGAGGGGTACCTATATGCAACATATATATATATATATATATATATATATATATATATATATATATATATATATATATCGTAAACCGAATCGCGGATAAAACCAAAACGGCGCACGAAACGCGCATAGGTTAAAACCTATGACCTGTTCATGCAAAATAACCAAATAACTCTCGACATCGGCGTACAAACACCGATTGATAGAGATAAAGCACAAACGTACAAGTCGTAGTTCCAAAACTCACTAATTATAATATAAAGTAGGGTCTAGATCATCAAAACTTTAAAATAAATCAAATCGATTTATTTCTGAAAACCTAGAAAGCACTAAATTTTCGTTTTAATTCGAAACTTGATATTTTAACAAACCTGATGGCCATAATATTCACTAAATATCATAACTAAGTCATATAAACCATTTTTATAATTTAATCTCATCAATTTGTATTGAATCTAAAATTCTAGTTTGCAAAAATATCAAATTTTAACACTTTTTAAAGCAAAATTAACAATTCAACAACTAAGCTTGGTTTTGTATGAACTAAAGTATTAAAATAAAATTTATAATGTTAATAATGTCATGAAACCCTAATTATATTTTAATCCCAATTATTTAAGCAATTTCTAAAAACCTAGTTAGCAAAAATAGCATATTTAGCATAATTTCCAACTAACAATTTGAAACTAGTAACTAGATTAACTTTTGCATTCAATTAACATGTTAATCTCCTCATTAAAACCATGAATAATTGATAAAAACCCTCACTAGAATTTTATCTCTCACACACACACACACACACACACACACACACACACACATATATATATATATATATATTTTATAAAAACCTGGTTAGCCAAAAATCCTAACTAGAGCAATTTAAATACAACAATTTACACATTAGCAACTAGATTAAGTTTTCTATGTCTTAACATATTTAACTACACCATGTAATCATGAACACTTTATAAAAACCCTAACTTGATTTAGAATTCCCTTTCTTTAATTTTTAATTTAGCAACTAAAACCAAAATTAAACACCGAAATCCATTCAATTTACGTAATTAACTTACAATTAACACTAAGGTTAGAATTATACCTCACTAAACATGAGATCTAACATGAAAATCATAGCCTCCAAAGTGCTAACTTTTCTCCAAGATCCATGCTAGATAGGCCAACGAATAATAGGTAGGGATTGGATTTTAAGGTTTTATTTTGGATTTTTCATGAATTTTTGAAGAATTTTTGATGAGAAATGAGATGGGGAAAAAATGGGCTGCCACAAGAGTGATTTCGGCCATGGCAAGATAAGGAAGGAGAGAGAGAAAAAGATGTAAAGAGTTGTGTAGAAACTTCCTTAGTTATTACAACATTTAAGTCTTTTCAATAATTTATTAAATTTTATTTATTTTCTTTTCTAAATCAATCCTAGAAAAGTCTAGAACCATGGAAAGTTTTGGAAAAGAATTTTTCATGATACACACTTGATTTCAATATGTCATGGTTCACTTTGTAAAATTAACCCATTTCTAATTTGTAATTTGCACTAATTTAATGTATAGTTAAAGCATATGTTAATATTTGATTTTAATTAATTAAGGAAAAATATTTAAGTACTCTACTAATTTATAAGTGACTAAATAATATCAATTACTAGCAATTATATAGTTAAAATAGGCATATTTAATTCTATATTGAAAAATAATTATAGTTGGGTTTTATGGAAAATACGGTTTATTTTACCGATTATCCGGAAATTCACCTAAAGGATTTTATTTATTTAATTAATTATTTATTTATTTTTAAAACGTTACAGTTCAGCCCCATCTGATGACGTTTTGTTCGTTTTGAGTGTAGGTGCAGCGAATGCGGAGATTACGCCATCTGAAGCGCCTCTGGTCGCCAGCGTGGCGACTGTTGTTCCGTTGCCTTCTCCCATGTCGTCTGGAGTGCTGGAAGGTATATTTTTGTGACTTATCAGTTTCATTGTGGGTAACATTCTCTTTTTACTGACATCGTATTGTTACAACCTTGCAGGAGTCCTTTTTGACCATCTGTATCAGGTGCTGAATCCACATTTCTCCTTCCTGTCAGAAGTCGTCCTGCCTACCGGTGTCGGTGAGTATAGTTTTTTTAACCGACATCCTTTCCTTTCTTTTATGGGAAACCATGTCGTTGCTAATTCTTCTTTGAATTGATTACAGCGCTACAGATTGGAGGAGGGGACGAGAGAACAGTCGTGCCTCCGGTACTTCCAACTTTGCCACCTGTCGCGGCCGGTATAGTAGACTTCATCGCTCGTGCATTTTCTTTATCCCTTGAGCCGACATTTGACCATAACTTGTTTTGCAGCAATCGCACCGACTCCAGCTCCCTTCGAGTCTCGAATCCCAATGCCGGCAGGGCCCTTTGCTAAACGCCCATCTTCCAGGGATGCTGCGAATAGCCTGCGAATGTTAAGCGAGTTCGTCGAGGATCTTGACGCTAAGGCTTTCGCATCTGCTGCAGATTTTGCTACCGAGATTAATCTTATGTTGGCAATGCTCGTGAACTTCCACTGCGAGGGCATCGTCAAGTCTTGGGTTAACTACTGTAGGAAGATCGAGGCCTGTCTGTATGAGATTGAGTTCAGGCATCCCGCTCCAGAAGTGTTGGCTTTGAACTCCCAGTAGGCTGCATGGGTTGAGCAGAGCGTTCCCTTCCTCCGCCATTTCGAACAAGAGGCGACCTTGAGGCGGAAGGAACGTGAGGAGGCTTCAGGCGAATCTTCCCGGATGCGCGCCCAGGTTGACACGAATGCTGCACAGCTGAAAGCTATCTTTGAGGGCCTCCTACGATGTATTTCTGACGGGGTAACGCCGAGGCAGAAGCTCGACCTCACTGAGTGGGATGCGCAGAGTCGTGAGGCAGCTTGGCGGGAAATCGATGAGAAACTTTCATCCTGATTGTAGAACAGGTCCGAGTCAAAGCGGAGCTTTACCCGACGGCTGATCATGAAAAGAAGCTGAGAGGAGTGCACGAGCGGCTTGCTGATTTGCTAAAATCGCCTCCTTCTCAATAGTCATCTTTGTATCGATTTTAATTTATGAATAACATGTATTCATTTCATTTTTTATTTTATATGATGTATCTCGTATTCAATTGAATTCATGAATAAAAGACACATTTTTTTTATCTCCGACTATCGCTTTTTTTTCTCTGCTGTGTTATTGGCATGTGATTTTAGCAAATGTGGCATGTAGATAGTAGACAACTGTCCATCTCGAACTTTTTATAGGGTAACAATGGCTTAGAAAACTGGGTTAGGATCTGTTGCCTAAGACTTTCCAACTTTATGAGCTGTGAGGGCCTCATAAAGACTTTTCTCCCCATGAGTCGTGAGGATCTCGTAGGTGTATTTTCTCCTTAGGAATCGTGAGGATCCCTAAGTGTGTTTTCTCTTGAGAGTCGTAAGGATCTCACAAGAGAATTTTCTCCCTTACAAGTCGAGAGGACTCGTAAGTGGTTAGTGAGTTGACTTGTTTCCAAATCGAAGCATTGCTCCAATGGGGAGGTCAAGGGTTGACTTTTTCCGTTTTCTACGGTGTCAGGGTTGACTTTCTCTATTTTCTACGGTGTCAGGATCGACTTACTCCGTTTTCTACGGTGTCAGGATCGACTTTCTCCGTTTTCTACGGTGTCGGGGTCGACTTTCTCCGTTTTCTACGGTGTCGGGGTCGACTTTCTCCGTTTTCTACGGTGTCGGGATCGACTTTCTCCGTTTTCTACGGTGTCAGGGATCGACTTTCTCCGTTTTCTACGGTGTCGGGATCGACTTTCTCCGTTTTCTACGGTGTCGGGATCGGCTTTCTCCCTTTTCTACGGTGTCGGGATTGACTTTCTCCGTTTTCTACGGTGTCGGGATCGACTTTCTCCGTTTTCTATGGTGTCGGGTTGACTTTCTCCGTTTTCTACGGTGTCGGGATCGAGTTTCTCCGTTTTCTATGGTGTCGAGATCGAATTTCTCCGTTTTCAACGGTGTCGGGGTTGACTCTAGGTTGTCTGTGAACCGCAGAGTCTTGGAACTAAGGACTTTGCCGTGACTCCGATTGGTGGTGTCGCGTCCATGTCCTGCTGGCATGAGGAGGAACGCCGTTGCTGGTATTCTGGGATGCAGATATTGCCACCGAGACCTAATTCTCCCTTTGATAGAGTTTGTTGGGACAAGTGGTTCTCTTTTCGTTTATGCCCATGGATTGTATACAGGGGTCAGTATGGACTTACCTACAGGGCTAAAGTTTCATTTTATCTGTATTTTTTTTGTTTTCTTTCCGCGATGTTCTATCATTTCAGGTTTTTTGTATCGCGAAAGTCACGATTGCTCAATCATTTCGGCTATTTTCGCGGTGCCCAATCATTTTGGCTATTTTTCTTTTTACTCGCTGCTTTTATTGCGAGTTGCTCAATCATTTCGGCTATTTTTGTATGCATATATTTTACTTGCTGATTTTGTTGCAAGTCGCCCTATCATTTCGGCTATTTCATATGCATTTATGGCTCGCTAACTTTTTGCCGCAAATATGGAACCTGGGATCTGATATCAATCTTAGTATCAGCATCACTACGACTGGAATGTTGCCAGGAGCGAATCATCATTTGCCGTGAAAGGACTTGGAATTTGTTACCGATTTAGGCGTCAGCATTGCTACTACTGGAACATTGCCAGGAGTGAATCATCATTTGCCGTGAAAGGACTTGGAATTTGTTACCGATTTAGGCGTCAGCATTGCTACTACTGGAACATTGCCAGGAGCGAATCATCATTTGCCTCTGTCAATTCGAACAAAGATTGCTTAGCAAACATGGTAGAATCCTTTCGACTAAGGCTTTTGACTTCATGAGCCTAAGGGTCTCATAAAGGTGTTTCTCCTTACGAGTCATGAGGATCTCGTAGGTGCGTTTTCTCCTTAAGAATCGTGAGGATTCTTAAGTGTGTGTTCTCTTATAAGTCATAAGGATCTTACAAGAGTGTTTTCTTCTTATAAGTCGAGATGACTGTTCCCCGCCGAAAGACGACGCAAGATGGACGTCTTGCCTGAAATTCGGGGCAGATGCTAATTGATGCTATCCGTCCACCTCTCCGAAGATGCCAAGTTGATTTATGGCACCATATATCGAAAGTTTAAACGGATGCGTCCGATGTAGCAGACTTCGTCAGATTCCCCTTCGTTTGAGGGGTTTTTGATTGTGGGGACGCTCTTCCCTGCAGGCGCAAGCCCCTGCAGTTAATTACGCTACCGCATCGCGGTAACAACTTTCTCCTTCTCCAGATGGTCACTTCGTGTCGTGGGTGTTTGTTTTGTTTGTGGTTGCCCGTGGATTGTATACGGAGACTAATTTATGTTGTCGCCCGTAGGACGTGGACTAGCCCAAATCCGTATCTTTCTTAGATTTGGGTTTGGAGGTTGTGTTTAAGGATACGTTAGCCTTATTTGAGGCTAAGATCAACTTAAACGTTTGTTAAGGATACGTTAGTCTATTTTTAGACTAAGATCAACTTAACGGGATCATTTAGACCCAACAAAAGAGTAATTGGGGGCTCTATTGTTTAGTTTAGTGACGTTGCGGTCGATAGGTAGTTTAAGGACATTGCGGTCCAATGTTAGTTTTAAGACATTGCGGTCAAGGTTAAGGACAACATAGTCCGTGGATTTAAGGACTCCACAGTCCGGTGTTAGTTTTAAGATATCACGGACAAAGTTAAGGACAGCATAGTCCGTTGTTAGTTTTAAGACATCACGGTCAAGGTTAAGGACATCATAGTCCATGAGTTTAAGGACCCCACAGTCCATGAAATGTATGGTTGTTGGGACCCGTCACCTCTTTGAAGACGTTGAGGAATTACAACGACAAATATCAAAGGGGTGAAGAGATGTACCATTGAACCAAGGTAGATTAAATGATCTGTAGCCTAATTTGGAACCAAGACCAATTAATTATATTGTGAGCCCATTGGCTCAGTTAAGTCTGGATTGAGGACTTATGGCCAACTTGGGCTAAGTCCAATTAAGTCTGGCATGTTTGACATTTGTCTGATTCCAGTCCACAAAAGTTTTGAGGGGTCTTGATAACATTTCTGTTATAGCTCTGGATGTTATTCAATTTTGAGATTCAATTGAAGGGGAGGCTTTGCCTCTGAAAGATTAGCCAATTTGGCTAAAAGTAGTGTTAAACACTAAATAACAAAAATGTTAAACACTAAAGACAGAATTCTCAAACTAGTGTTAAACACTAAAAGAACAATCAGTGTTAAACACTGGAACTATAGTTTCCCAAATTAGTGTTAAACACTAGCAAACAACAGTGTTAAACACTGGAAATGAAGTTGTCAAATTAGTGTTACACACTAGAAAACACCAGTGTTAAACACTGGGTATAAAGTTCTCGAATCAGTGTTAAACACTAAAAAAAGAGGGGTCACGTGGGGACATGTGAGAGCGCCCCAAAGGTGGGACCAGATCCCTTTTTACCTCGTTCTGCAATTAAGTGTTAAACACTTTTTTATTATTTTTATTCTGAACGTCACGTGTTGACACGTGATGGGGATTTATGCGCTGACTGTTAAAGCGTTTGCCAAGGGGACATGTGGTAACACGTGAGAGCGCCTAAAGTCTTCATTTCCTTTGCTTTTTCTTTCTGTGTTTTGGGAGTCACGTGGGAGCACGTGAGGTATTGCCTCAAAGCTGTTTCCTTTTTATTTTTGGGGATCTTTTTAGGGGTCACGTGGGGACACATGACCTAGTTTTATTCCTTCTTTTCTGATCACTGCGGATTGGGGTCACGTGTCATCACGTGACCAAAGTTCTTTATGTGCATGGAGATCTTTCAAGTCTCTTTATTTTAAGAATTAAATTCTCTGTAGGGTTAAACCCTAATCATGATTTTGGAGGAATTAAATTCCTGTTATGAAAGAATTAAATTCTTAATTAGGGTTAAACCCTAGTTCTGTCCATCTTGAAGGAATTAAATTACTATAATTTTGGGAGAATTGAATTCTCATATAGGGTTAAACCCTAATTTTATTTTGGAAGGAGTTAAATTCCTATAGCTTTGGGAGAATTAAATTCTCTGAACTCAATTCCCCCTCTAAGTTTTAGATCTGCATGGCAGGATCTCGACCCGATGAGAATTAAATTCTCAACTTATGAGGAGATGTGCGCTTTGCAAATCTTCAACTAGAGGAAGAACTAAGTTCTTTTTCATAAAAGAGTTAAACTCTTAGATTGAGAATTAAATTCTCTTTATTGAAGTTTTGATCCCCTTTCTTTTCTTACCTAGGGTTTTTCTTTTGTAGAGAATTAAATTCTCCTCTCTTTTCTCTCTGAAATTTCAAGATTCCAAAACTCTATCTCCTCCTTTAAAACTCTCCTCTGGCTCCTATTTATAGGAGAAGGAAAAGAATCAATTTTTTTAGTAAATATTTTATTGAAAGATTTGATTTGTTTCCATCATTAATCCGAACCTTTAGATTATTGGGTGAATTTTATTCACCGTTGGATGTTTAATCCAAAGATATTTTATTTGTTATTTCTGGTGAGATTTAGGGGAAATCTTTCCTTGTCTAAGATTTTTCCATAAATTGGTGATATTTAATCACCCCTGGATTTTTAATCCAACGATTCTCCTTAATCCTTTCCCATTTGGAAAGATTTTAGAGAAATTCAGAACTTTAATTCTGTTAAACTGTGAGGCTTTTAAAGCCAGTCACATGCTGACACGTGACCTTTGGTCACGTGTGAGCACGTGACCCTCAATTGAGTCATTTTTCAGTAGCTCGTTTATGTTGTTGTTTTAACCATCACGTGTCAACACGTGACCATTGGTCACGCGGGAGAACGTGACACCTCATTGAGGTATTTTTTCTGACTTTTAGAATTAAATTCTTTCAAGCTGTAAGGCTTTCAAAGCCTGGCACGTGCTGGCACGTGACCCTTGGTCACGTGTGAGCACGTGACCCTTGGTTGAGTTATTTTTCAGCAGTTTGTTTTCGCTTCTGTTTGATGAAGTTTTAACCATCACGTGTCATCACGTGACCATTGGTCACGTGTGAACATGTGATACCTCATTGAGGTAATTCCTGATTTTTTAATCAGGAAACAAATGCCCCCACAACATTGCTCTCACGTGTCTGCACGTGAGTGCAACGCTGTCACTTTTGTGACCGTTGGATTCATCTAAGGAATCGGGAAGATGAAGCGTTTCCATCACATCCTATAAATGCAGAGGTCTCTTCAGAAGCGCCTCCACTCTTTCATCTTCTTCCTTGCAGTTTTTTCTTTGAGAATTTAATTGTCCTTCTCAGATCTTAGTTCTCTGTTCCAAAATCTTCAGAGTTTAACTCTATTTAAGAAAGACCCATCTCTTCAGGTAATGGCTTTGGACGATCGAAGAACTTTCATACATATAAAACTCTTTGGATTTTAAATCCACACCAAGGGTTTTCCCTTTTAACAAGAACCCATTTTTAAGTTCTTTAAGAAGAAAACCACTCATTCTTTAATCAACAGGCCCTTTAGGGATTCTCTGATCTTCAGGGGTTAATGGTGGTGTTTGCCTTTTTCCATGGAATTTAATTCCATCTCAAAAATGTTTCTGGGAATTTAATTCCTCCCTTTTTCAAAAAGGAATTTAAATCCTATGAGGAACTAAGTTCTTCCCATGGGGACTTCTTGGGGTTTCCTTACCCTGAGTTGTCTCTTTCACGTCCGAGAAGAAGAAGTTTGCAATGTCTCTTCCTGGGAATTTAATTCCCTTGATTCTGTTTGATTTGTCACAGAGTCCAAAATGGATTTCTTTTTAGGGGAATGTGTAGGGTCATTTGAAATCCACTGCTTATTTAATGAGAATCTTCCTTTTGTCTCATTATAATTGCTTTGCTTCATCATTAGCCAGCCGCTATCTTGATTTTGTGGGACTCATATGTTTTGTAACCAGTGGTCCCATAAAATGAGTCTTCTGTCACTGTCTTTTTCCTTGTATATATATCTATAATTACTGTTGGCTTCACCTTAACAGTTTCCCCTTATTTTATTACAGGTGCAATGACGTCTGTTCCGTATTTCCCTTTCACTCGCTCGGAAGCCGCTTTCCCCCAATCACTATCTGACGAGGAGGTGATGGCAATGATCAGAGCTCACGACCTGAATCGCACCAATCTACTTATGTGGGGGACCTGGTACAGTCATATCATCCGGGGTCGCCGGAGTTTTCTTTGCGAAGTACCGACGGAGCCTACCTTTCCATTCCTGCCGATGGATCCTCCAGCGACAATCTTTGCTGTAGAGATGCCTAATTGGACTCCAATGGGACGACTTGAGCCTTCGACAACGGGCATCCCGAATCATCCTATCCCAGCCAAAGATATTCTGGGACGCCGTATTTGCCAGGGCGAGGCCCAACCGTGGGGGCAGATCTACAAAATAGGGCTCACCTCTCGACACCCCACGGGTTATCTTCTTTGGGCTCGCTACATCCTGTCCGCCCATCGCGCACGACTGCAGAAGGTTGGGCTTTATCAGGCAATCTATGCGTCCCTTTTCTACTATCCGTCTCCTCATGTCTGGTGGGTTAAGGCCTTCCTGAACCAATGGAATCTCCCCACCAACACTTTCCTCCTAGGGGACCGCGAAGTTTCGATTTCTTTGAAAGAATTTCGCGAGATATCGGGGCTTCCAATCAGAGGGACACTTTATGAGGAATTGCTGCCTTCTGACGAGTACGTCTTCGAGACTGAGCCCACAATGCTCGACGGCTTGTCCACTTAGAATGCCGTCCGCCACAAGCGCCCGAGTTTGATCCAGGCCTTGGGCATTTTTTGCAAACTGTTCACTGAGTCAGAGGAGCAGGGCGTCACTTTCAAGAGCTTCATCGCTTGCTTCCTTCGCGAGGATGTCCTGTCGAAGACGGCTCCGAAGTTTGCAAACATCAATGACCCCTTTGGGTTTGGTTTGAACAGACGGCCGACTAAGGAAAAGGATTTACCGCAGTACTATATTCCTATCATGTCGGCGGTGTCTTTTGATTCGATTGCAGCTCCCGGCATAGATGAAGAGACCTTTTTTTATGGGTTTTATCATTGTTTGGCTCAGCTGGTTCGTCATCCCTATGCATCGCCGCTTCATGAGAGTCTCGGTCATCTACCCGGCTCATCGTATTGCTGAGGGAACACGGTTGGCCGTAGGCATCCCGGCGCTAGCGCGTCTCTATCACGGATTGGGCGCCGCTGCTAACACCTCAACTCCCGGTGTGGACGTAGTAAACTTCTCCCTTCATTACTTCATATCCTGGATTGAGATGCACATGTTGGGGGCTTTTGTTGCGCACCAGAGACCCAGTTTTTATGATGCTTACACTTTTCCGCGACTCATGCGGCTAGTGGATGCTTCTGCCCCTGATCCGACTCAGTTTGGGGCCATTCGCGTGTTGATCGCTCCTTACGCTAGCGCGGGCGGACTGGTATTTATTGATCGGGTTCTATCTGCTACTTCAGGCCCGATTCAACAACTCCACGACCAGTCGAAAGGTGAGGTGCCTTCTCTGAAGCCCCGGGAGGCCATGCACTTATACACGATCAAACCGGGCTATCTCGTATTCCGTCAGAACAGTGCGGCTCTGTTTATGTGGTACAATCCACATCGCTTCGCCCGGCAGCTTGAATACGATCAGGGTGTCCCCTTTGAGGCTTTTATGGTTGTGCCGGTCCCTTCACCTGTAGCTGTTCATGATGCCGCTAATCACTTCGTGAGGTCGAACACCGGTTCTTACTTTATGATCCCCGAAGCAGACCATACTCCCCGATGTGTGGGGGCCTTCACAGGCTGGTATCTTCATCGGGTCAACCCAGTTATTGCTGAGGAGAAGAGATTGCTTCTTGGCTATGGCGCTCTTGCTCCGGCTCAGGCCGCGGGGATTCCGCTGTGGCCGCGCGCACCGGTCCGCTTTCCCTTGAGGGACACCAGTGTTGCGCTCTGATCAGTCGAAAATACTGCATTTTTAACACGACAATTTCCCTATCTTTTGCACTCATCTAGAAGTGTTCGGCATTCATATTACACATATTAGCAAATCAGTCGTTAAATATCAGATTGCATGTGTTAGACTCTAAAACCGGCACTATAAAGGAAATTGACTGCATTTCATGGCATCGCATCATCCCTGTATTGCGCAACACTTGTTTCGAGATCTGTGCAGGAAAATCCAGAAGAAAGGCCAAAATTTACAAGGTGCTGATCAAACATTACGCCAACTCAATGATTTCAGATCTGGTAGCAAGTCAGAAGGAAATATAAAAATCAACATATCAGAGAAAGGCCCAATTATCAACCCAAGACCACTGCAGAGAGCCCAAGCCCCAAAGGCTACAAAGTGCCGCGGATCCGCGGCAGGAGCCTGCTTGCGCCGCGGATCCGCGGCGGTTCCAAGGCTTCAGCTCCCAAATTTTTATGCAAAATTCATAACTCTGGGCCCACATTTCTTTAGTATACTTCAAACTCCAGAAAACCCTCGAAGCTTCTGCCAGATCAGCAAAGATGATTAGTTAAGCTAATCCTAATTAAGCTGCTAACAAACTATTTCTAGAAGCTCCCTCCTAACTAATCACATCTAGAAGCTTCTCCTCTAACTAACTTTTGGAGGGAAATTCAAATCTCCTCAACAAAATTTTGGAGGGAAACTTAAAATTCAAATCCTAGATCTAGGGTTTTGATGGCTATAAATAGGAACCTAGATCTAAGGGTTGAGGTTGTTCTTCATTAGTTAGTTTATTAATTCATTAGTTCATTCTTTACTCTCTCATCTTCTTCCATAAGTCTAGTGACAAGACTTGTGCGAAACCCTAACCCTAATTCCAATCCAAATTTAAGATCCTGAGTACCAATCAAGCAAGAAGCCCTTCAACCTTTTAGGAGCAGAGCCGATCTCCAATCGAGCAAGTGATCCAAGCCGATCCGCGACTCATGGAGACGAGCGAAGCCAAATCGACGATCAAGTTCTTCCTCTTGTAGTTCTTGAGCGATTGTAATGAAATTGTTGATATAAATAAAAGGTGAAATTCTTTAATCTTGCTTTCTTTAAATTCTTGCATCATGATTCGATCTCAATTTGTAATTGTAGTTCTTGTTGTGATGTTTGAGTAAAACTCCGCTCGTCAAGGAGTCGAGACGATCAATAAAATGATGATGTAACAAATCTTAATACGATTCTTAAGTCCTACGAGTTTTGTAAACCCTAGCAAGTTCAAGAATCGATGACCTAGTTTCGTTGCAATGCTTTCTTGATTGTCATCGCTCGAAATTAGGGATCTACGATCGTTTCTTGAATTTACTAGAGGCTAGAATGTGAATGATATCGACGAAGGAATAAGGGAAAAATGATGAAACCCTAGTTTCACTAGAAATCCCTAATTCTCGTCGATCATCATCGATCTAGTATCAAGTCATCGAAGGATAAGAATACGTCATCGTGACATTGCATCACATCTATAGATCCGATCGATTCCTACGAGCCTCATTTCGATTCTTGATATTTGGTTGGAAAAATCATCACAAATTACCACTTCTTGATTTTAATGCTCTCTTAGATCTAGATTTTTCTCTTTCTTGAATCGCAATTACAAATCATGAATTGTTTTCTTTTCTTTTCCTTAAAGTTTCAATTCATCTAATTCAAAAGACGAACGGTTACACTTTCCCTGTGGACGATCCGCACTCACTAACAATCTACATCCGACACCGTAGTTGATTGCGGTCAAATAATTTTTGGTTGTGATTTCTTTACAATTTCCAACTACACAAACAAGAATTCACTCAATCAAATGGCGCCGTTGCCGGGGATAGTACGCTAATTGTTCGTATTTTGAAATTTGAGTTGAAAAATTTATTCCATTATAATTTTTAGATCTAAACTCGCACAAACCCTAATACATGTGTTGTGATTTTTGTTGCGAGGAAATCTGGGATCATTGGAGCTGGAGAATTTTTTTTCTAAAATTTCCAGAGGACTGAGGGAGTTAACAGAAGCTCTCTGTAAAAATTTCTTGCTGTGAATAGTACATACGGCGGCGGATCCGCGGTATAAGGAGACATCTGCGGCGGTTCCGCGGCTTGGTGAAGCCCTCTCTGCACAAAAATTCCACAGTGAGTTCTTACTTTCTTATCTCCTTCTAAAATCTGCTCCAATTAACATTTTGTGCAGGTTTCTTTGCAAATAATCGCAGCGCGCAAATTGCAAAAATTAAATTGTGTGTGTTTTTGATTTTGTGGTTGTTGCATAATTAATACGGACATTAAGGGGCAAAGACCAAATCCAGATTAGGTGGGGAGTTCATTACCCTTCCTAAGCCCCGAAAATCACAAACTTGCATCCATATTTACCCTCATTAATTAAAAAAAATCTAGAGATGACTCCAAGGACCGCCGCGCTCACTTAAGACAGAAGAAAGCCGTGGGTAATTCATTGCTTATCCGCGTTTTCTTGTGGTGTCTAAGGCAAGTGTGTCGAAGGCTAGTGGTTATTAATTAGGCCCATTACTTACGTAGTGGAGTACCTTCCCACTTACCTGGCACTTACCTGGCCACAGGGGGACAAAGAGGCAGTGGAGGATTTATCCTGCGACTTGTCTTTTGGCAGTTAGGAGCGGTCTAGAGTTTTGACCTAGGTGACCCCTAGAATTAGGGTTTTTGCTTGTTGCATTTGTTGTGTTGCATCATTTTTTTCAAAAATCCGTATATTTTCAGAAAAAACACCGCATTCATATCATTTCCCCTAATAATAAAATCACGCTGCCACTTGTACTAACCATTTTTAGTGCAAGATAGGCTGGACACGGGTTTCTAGCGCCCGTTAAGTCCGCGTTTCCTTTTATCGACCCAAAAGTCGGTATTTCTACATTTGCCTTTCTTTTACCCACCACCACACCCACTTCGATGGATCCACGTCCATCGAACTTCTTTTCCACTACTCTGCCGCTGTCTGTTGGTGCGCAGAATCCACCTCGCATCTTTCTCCAAGAGAGGTGCTATCCAACACGATGCCCCCTTTCCACCTGTCTTTCCATTCCACCAGCCAACGGGAAAAATTTTCAGATTAAACCCCAATACATCAACCTTCTACTAAAATTTCACGGTCTCGAGTCTGAGGACGCATACGTGTTTATCATGAAATTTGAAAATGTATGCGCAATGATGGGTACCTCACAGCTGTCTGTGGATGCTTTGCGTCTTCGTCTTCTCCCAATCACTTTGTGCGATTTAGCCGAGAAGTGGCTATATAACACTACCGCACATTCCATTTCAAATTGGGACGAATTCGTCAAAGTATTCCTTAAAAAAATTTACCCACATCACAAAACAGCTCGAGTCCATAGTGAAATCTATCAATTCACCCAGCTTCCAAATGAAACATTTTCAAAATGTCTTGAACGTTTTAAGGATCTGTTAGTTCAATGTCCTCATCACGGCATCCCGAGATGGGAATTATGCCGAATCATTTATGAGGGCGTTAATCCTAACACAAGACAGACCCTTGAATCCATGTGTCAAGGCAACTTCATAACCAGAGATGATGGGGAAGCCTGGAAATTTCTAGAAGATTTCGCTGAAAAATCTTTACAGTGGGAGGGTGTGAGTCAATCGTCTAGGGATGGCAATGATATTTCCATAGGAGTTAGAGCTGACATTTCAGCTATGCAAAAGAAACTTGAGACTATGGAAAACAAATTCTTAGCCGCCCTAAGTCAAATATCACTCTCCAAAACTGTATGTGGATACTGTTCTGATTCTTCTCACTTGACGGAAGAATGTCCGTTTCAAGGTCATGAGCATACCAATGCCGCATTTCAAAGACCTAGAAACGATCCATTTTCTTCCACATATAATCAGGGTTGGAGGAATCACCCAAATTTTGATTGGAACCAATCACAATCTCAAAACACGGTTCCAACCCAAAACAATTTCCAAAGGGTCCCTCCACCACAACAGCATCCACCACTTCAATTGAGTCAGCACCCCTTTCAAGCACAAAATTTCCAAAATCCGGTCAACACACCCGCACCATCTAGTCCTTTGCAGTTGACCGGGACTGATGAATCCTCTTCATTCATAAACTTGCTTCTAACAAATCTCATGCAAGTATCGGCTGAAATAAAGTCTTATGTCGATAAAATTGAGAAAAACTCTGCATCCCGAAGTGAGAGTATTAGTATTAAATCGATGGAAGAAGAAATTGCACGATTAAAAGCCGAAATGAGTGCAAGAGAGAAAGGGAAACTTCCAGCTCAACCTTTACCCAATCCTGGCTATTCACATCCTGTAAATGCAATCACGTTGAGATCTGGAAGAGTGCTTGACAATCACGTTGGGGAAGAGTTTGATGATACAGAAAAATCAATCAATAACACCCCGGCTGAGACCTTTCATTCCACTTCTACTTCTAATTCTAACCCCAGTTCTTCTACCCCACCACCTTCTTCCGAGCCTATTCTTCGTTTCCCAAAAGGCTCGCCACTTCAGCCCACCTCTTTTACTTCTCCACGGACGATCCCCACTTCTATTTTGGGATCGGGTCCACACACATTTCCTTCTCCTATGATGGACCCAGCGCTTATTGCTAAAACACCTTATCCTAATCGGTTAAAGGCTAACACACCGAGTCCACATATGGAGAAGATTGTGAACATTTTTAAGCAAGTTAACATCAACATCCCTCTTCTAGATGCTATCCAACAAGTCCCCGCATATGCGAAAGTTCTTAAAGACTTGTGCACTAGAAAGAGGAAGAAACAAATGCCCAAGAAGATATTCATGGCAAAGACTGTAGACACGACTTTCCCCCAGCAATTACCGAGAAAACGTAAGGATCCTGGATATCCTACGATTTCCATCTCTATTGGGGAGAAACACATCAACCATGCTCTACTAGACCTTGGGGCAAGTGTTAACCTGCTTCCTTTCTCAGTCTATGAGCAGTTAGGGATCGGAGAGTTGAAACCATCTCCTTGCATTCTCCAGATGGATGACCGATCAATCACCAAACCTAGGGGTGAACTGGAGGATGTGTTAATAAAAATCGGGGAATTCATATTCCCTGTGGACTTTATTGTAATTGATACACAACCTGTAGCGAACTCACGGAATCAAATTCCGGTGATTTTAGGTCGCCCCTTTTTGGCCACTTCCAATGCAATAATCAACTGTCGTAATGGTTCTATAACCCTATCCTTCGGGAATAGGACAATTGAACTGAACATTTACAAGTTGGGAAGTGTACCCTCCGAACCTACTGCTCAGGTCTGTTCTGTCGACTTAATGGATGTCGACAGCAGCGAAATTGATGATCCTCATGATACTGATCTTGACTCTTTTCATATATTGTTGTTTGACCCAACTATGTATCATACACATACGGACTCTTCCACCGAGATGTCCGGGTCAACAATTAGCACTGATTATGAACTGCTTTTAGAGTCTGAAGATCACCCCGCATCTTGTGATGACATTATTCTTCGGGGTATAGATGAAACTTTTGAGGAGATCTTCGCTGATGAACTCGCATTTCTGAAAAGCACGGGTGTTGAGATGAATCATGTCCAAATCAATGAAATTGAACCTCCACCCCTTCATATGGACTGTAAAAAGAATGCGAGTAATCCATCACATTCACTGCATCGTCTCTCCAAAATGAGACGCACACACTTTCTTCCACCACTTAACCTTTCCCCACTTCTTCTTCCACCAACCAGAGCACTGGATTGATAAAATTTTTGAATGGTTGGTGTTGACATTCGGTCTTTGCAAAGCTTGGCATCGACCGTTGATTTTTGACCCCCTCATGTGATTTTCAAAGATTAACATTGCTTAAGTTTGGGGGGGTATTTTTTTCTGGCTTTTGAAAAGAAAATTTTTACAAAATGATGAGCCAAGCATAAGTTTGGGGGAGGTTCTTCACTTAAATATTTTGCCCCCACTAATAAATTCCTCCCAAGCTTACAGGTTTTGCGAGATTTAGCAGATGGCAACAGTGAGGACACTACTGAAAACAAGTTTGGGGGAGGTTTGTGCTTATTTTCGCATCATTTGCATCATACTTTGCATAAGCACAAAACATTTTTAAAAAATCTATAAAAATTTAAAAAATTTCAAAAATATTTTTATATTTTTGTACATAAATAAGATAATAAAAGATTAGATAATGAAAAATTACATCCATGAGATTAGAAAAATTTAAGAAAACCAAGAAAATTAGAAGTTTTCTTATACGAACTAGTAATAAGTAGTTATGAGCCGTTGTCCCAAGGGTTAGTAAGATGAAGGACGTCGCTAATCTGAGGATAAAAATAAGTCTGAAAAATAGTTTATATGCTGGAAGCCAAACATTTTGAACGTTGATACCCTGCTATTCGCACTTACACACGTCTTAAAGCCTGGGATAGTAAAGGATACCTTGAAATGCTCTTGTCTTAAAGCCAAAAGTATGAAGGAAATAAAAAAATGAAGAAAATATAAAGTGGTGAGAAAAATGAACACTGGTTTTGTTATCACCAAGGGCAATAAAAAAATGTATAGCGAGGGTGCCTCTTCACCTAGCGCCCTAAGGCCAACTAGTCTGGGAGTCACTGCTATGCCTGAGGTGGTGCAAGACGAGGAAAATACACCAAATAAGCAAACACAAGAGTAATCGGTCGGTTAGTACCTCAAGAAGTATTAACGGTCGCATGAAAGTGTATGAGCAATCTCATCTAAATATTCATTAATTAAAATGTACTGAGGCTGATGGGCAAGAGTATGATAGCTTGAATTGAATTCTCCGGGTGTAGGGATGTCTTTACACACACGCAGGGTTATATGATCGATGTTTGGAAGAAAGATAGGAATGAAGAATAAGACGATGTTTTATTGAGGGAGGACGTGATTTCTAACATCTTTTCATGACCATTAAGATAGGGCTCATGACAACCGAAAAGCTAGCTTAGTTGGAAACCCTAATTTTCGAAGCTTTTCTTTTACAATTCTTTTCTTTAAATGTAAATTTCATGATCTGCCTTTTATTATTGGATTTTGTGGGTGTAATCCGCTGAAAACCCTTAGGAGACAACACTCCTCCTACTAGGGACACCTAGAGGTTTAAAGGCTTGTTGCACATGCTCAGTGCAATCGTGTTGCCTAAGAAAGTGTGCTAGTTAGTTTTTCTCTTTCTTTATTTTCTCCTTCTTTTTAATAAAACAGTTCGCTCGAGACGATCGAAAAAAGTTTGGGGGAATTTGATCAGTCGAAAATACTGCATTTTTAACACGGCAATTTCCCTATCTTTTGCACTCATCTAGAAGTGTTCGGCATTCATATTACACATATTAGCAAATCAGTCGTTAAATATCATATTGCATGTGTTAGACTCTAAAACCGGCACTATAAAGGAAATTGACTGCATTTCATGGCATCGCATCATCCCTGTATTACGCAACACTTGTTTCGAGATCTGTGCAGGAAAATCCAGAAGAAAGGCCAAAATTTACAAGGTGCTGATCAAACATTACGCCAACTCAATGATTTCAGATCTGGTAGCAAGTCAGAAGGAAATATAAAAATCAACATATCAGAGAAAGGCCCAATTATCAACCCAAGACCACTGCAGAGAGCCCAAGCCCCAAAGGCCACAAAGTGCCACGGATCCGCGGCAGGAGCCTGCTTGAGCCGCGGATCCGCGGCGGTTCCAAGGCTTCAGTTCCCAAATTTTTGTGCAAAATTCATAACTCTGGGCCCACATTTCTTTAGTATACTTCAAACTCCAGAAAACCCTCGAAGCTTCTGCCAGATCAACAAAGATGATTAATTAAGCTAATCCTAATTAAGCTCCTAACAAACTATTTCTAGAAGCTCCCTCCTAACTAATCACATCTAGAAGCTTCTCCTCTAACTAACTTTTGGAGGGAAATTCAAATCTCCTCAACAAACTTTTGGAGGGAAACTTAAAATTCAAATCCTAGATCTAGGGTTTTGATGGCTATAAATAGGAACCTAGATCTAAGGGTTGAGGTTGTTCTTCATTAGTTAGTTCATTAATTCATTAGTTCATTCTTTACTCTCTCATCTTCTTCCACAAGTCTAGTGACAAGACTTGTGCGAAACCCTAACCTTAATTCCAATCCAAATTCAAGATCCTGAGTACCAATCAAGCAAGAAGCCCTTCAACCTTTTAAGAGCGGAGCCGATCTCCAATCGAGCAAGTGATCCAAGCCGATCCGCGACTCACGGAAATGAGCGAAGCCAAATCGACGATCAAGTTCTTCCTCTTGTAGTTCTTGAGCGATTGTAATGAAATTGTTGATATAAATAAAAAGTGAAATTCTTTAATCTTGCTTTCTTTAAATTCTTGCATCATGATTCGATCTCAATTTGTAATTGTAGTTCTTGTTGTGATGTTTGAGTAAAACTCCGCTCGTCAAGGAGTCGATACGATCAATAAAATGATGATGTAACAAATCTTAATACGATTCTTAAGTCCTACGAGTTTTGTAAATCCTAGCAAGTTCAAGAATCGATGACCTAGTTTCGTTGCAATGATTTCTTGATTGTCATCGCTCGAAATTAGGGATCTACGATCGTTTCTTGAATTTACTAGAGGCTAGAATGTGAATGATATCGACGAAGGAACAAGGGAAAAATGATGAAACCCTAGTTTCACTAGAAATCCCTAATTCTCGTCGATCATCATCGATCTAGTATCAAGTCATCGAAGGATAAGAATACGTCATCGTGAGATTGCATCACATCTATAGATCCGATCGATTCCTACGAACCTCATTTCGATTCTTGATATTTGATTGGAAAAATCATCACAAATTACCACTTCTTGATTTTAAAGCTCTCTTAGATCTAGATTTTTCTCTTTCTTGAATCGCAATTACAAATCATGAATTGTTTTCTTTTCTTTTCCTTAAAGTTTCAATTCATCTAATTCAAAAGAAGAACGATTACACTTTCCCTGTGGACGATCCGCACTCACTAACAATCTACATCCGACACCGTAGTTGATTGCGGTCAAATAATTTTTGGTTGTGATTTCTTTACAATTTCCAACTACACAAACAAGAATTCACTCAATCAAATGCCATTTGATTGAATGAAATTCTTTTTTGTGTATATCAAATCAAATGATCCCCGGCAACGGCGCCATTTGATTGAATGAATCTCTCGTTGTGTAGTTGGAAATTGTAAAGAAATCACAACAAAAAATTATTTGACCGCAATCAATAACGGTGTCGAATGTAGCGCGTTAGTAAGTGCAGATCGTCCACAGGGAAAGTGTAATCGTTCGTCTTTTGAATTAGATGAATTAAAATTTTAAAGAAAAGAAAACAAACAATTCATGATTTAAAGAATTGAAGTTCAAGAATTAGAAAAATCTAGATCTAATAACAAGAAAAAGATAGAATCAAGAATTGAGAGTTTGATGATTTTTCCAACCAATTATCAAGAATCGAAATGAGGCTCATAGGAATCGATCGGATCTATAGATGTGATGTAATCTTACAATGACGTATTCTTATCCTTCAATTAATTGATACTAGATCGATGACGATCGACGAGAATTAGAGATTTCTTGTGAAACTAGAGTTTCATCTTATCCCTTGTTCTTTTATCGATATCATTTATATTCTAGCCTCTAGTAAATTCAAGAAACGATCGTAGATCCCTAATTTCGAGCGATAACAATCAAGAAAGCATCGCAACGAAACTAGGTCATCGATTCTTGAACTTGCTAGGGTTTACAAAACTCGTAGGACTCAAGAATCGTTTTAAGATTTGTTACATCATCATTCTATTGATCATCTCGACTCCTTGACGAGCCGAGTTTTACTCAAACATCACAACAAGAACTACAATTACAAATTGAGATCGAATCATGATGCAAGAATTTTAAGAAAGCAAGATTAAAGAATTTCACCTTTTATTTATATCAACAATTTCATTACAATCGCTCAAGAACTACAAGAGGAAGAACTCAATCGTCGATTTGGCTTCGCTCGTCTCCGTGATTCGCGGATCGGCTTGGATCACTTGCTCGATTGAAGATCGGCTCGGCTCATAAAAGGTTGAAGGCTTCTCACTTGATTTGGTACTCGGGATCTTGAATTTGGATTGGAATTAGGGTTAGGGTTTCGCACAAGTCTTGTCACTAGACTTGTGGAATGAAGATGAAGAATTAGAGATTAAGAAACTAAAGATTAGCTAAGGATTTCCTTAACCCTAGGTCTAGGCTTCTATTTATAGACTTCCCTAAACCCTAGATCTAGGATTAGAATTTGAATTTCCCTCCAAAAGTTAGTTAGAGGAGATTTGAATTTCCCTCCAAAAGTTTGTTGAGGAGAAACTTCTAGATATGATTAGTTAGGAGCTTAATTAGGATTAGCTTAATTAATCATCTTTGCTGATCTGGAAAAAGCTTTAGGAGTATTCTGGAACTTGACATATCATTCTGAGCTGTAGCCACTGAGAGAAGAATTGTGCTTGAAAAATGGGGAGCTGATGTGGCATAACCGCCGCGGAACCGCGGCTCAAGCCGGCTCCCGCCGCGGTTCCGCGGCGATTTGGAAGAGTTGGGGCTTAGGATCTCTGGTGCTTTCTTGAGCTGACTTAAGGGGCTTTTTATGATATGTTGAATATTGTAATTCCTTCTGTATTGCTTCCAGATCTGCATCTTTTGAGTTGGCGTAATTTTGATCAGCTCTTTGACAATTTTGGCCTTTCTTCTGGAATTTCCTGCACAGACTCCGAAACAAGTGTTGCGCAATATAGGGATGATGTGATGCCATGATAAACACACAATTTCCTCAGAAATGTCGGTTTTAGAGTCTAACACATGCAATCTCATATTTTACGACCGATTTGCTAATATGTGAAATATGAATACCGAACACTTCTAAATGAGTGCAAATGATAGGGAAATATCTGGTTAAAAAATGCAGTATTTTCGACTGATCACGCTCTTTCCGGGGGAATCAGAGGTGGACCTTACCCCCACTGTTGGTATGCCATTGGGTACCTGGTCGCGGGCCAATCGGGCTCTGGTAGCAGCACCACCACCCGTGGCGTCGACAATGGCAGTGTCGTCCTCGGTAGCACCGCCAAACGAGGGTGCCGGTAACGAGGGTGTTGAAGGTGAGGTGGGTCGGCGTCGTGCCAAGGCTCCATGGGTAAAGAAGTGAGCGTCCTCTGGTATTAGTTCCGGGCCAAAGAAGAGGAAGAAGACAGTCGCCCGTCTGCTCGATCTTTCAGAAGGATCCGAACCTGTCGTTCAAGATGAACCCAAATCCATGATATCGCCGGACGATGGTCTTCTTTTCCCAGGTTCATCTGCCGAGGAAGCCGCACAATTGGCTGAGACTATAAGACGCTCGCAGCTTGAAGCTGAGAAGATAAGGATCCCGAAGAGGCCTTAACCTGCCGTCATCTTCTATGAAGATCCTTCGTGGATACGGCGGCGGTTTGGAGGAGTGGGGAGAAAGGGCCCTTAAGCAGGCTGCTTCGGAGGATGTCGCGGACGTGCTCTCCTTGTGGACGGGCGGCCATGAGTCCACTCTTGAACCCCGGCGAGCATACCTCCTTGAGAAGGAGCATCGACTTGAAGAAGCCATATTGAAGGCTTCCCTACGCATTGGTATGTTTCTATATTTCTTTGCAGTACTTCATGTTGCCTGCACTTGTATATATGTATTCTTATTCTTGTGTGAATTGTGCAGAGACTTCGGCGATGGGGGAGGTTCCTGCGAGGTTGTTGACGGTAGAGCCTGTTGACACCCCCAATGAAACATTGCTCGATGCGGAGGGGGTTGACGACGCTATCCCTCTCGCGATAGAGCCTCCTGTGGCGGTTCTCGATCCCGAAGCACTCGCTCCTTTGGGAGAGGCACCCTTGGTGGTCACCGTCCCAATGGCTCTTCCTGAGGGCGGCCCAAAGGCTGGGATAGAAGTAGTCGGGACCCCCCTCCCTGCGTTGGAACCCGAGGTCACGGCGGAGGCCGTTGACGCTGCTATCCCCCCATCTCAGAACGGGAGGAGCGTCGAAGGTAACCTTCTACATTTTAAACTAGTAATCTTTCTATTATCTGAACTCTTTTGTCTTTTCAGAGTTGCGCGGACTGGCGGCCTCTATTGCCGATCTGTCTCCCCGGCAATCCTTTCAGCGTCTGCTGGAGATGGCCGCTCCGCAGGCGATATCTTCTCAACGCATCGTCCTCTCGTCTGGGCAAGGTTAGTGTCATTCACCATCTTTTCATAGCATGGTTGTTATTTTGCGGAATGACATTGATGCCCTTTACAGTTCTGGAGGCTGATGACGAGGTTGAGGTCCTCGAAGGACCAGGGGAACCTTCAGCTCTTTCTTGCACGATTGTGGGTAAGTGAAGTCTCAATATGGTTCCACTTGTTCCTTTGCTTAAAAGTTTTGCTAATCATTTATAAATCTGAACAGCTCTGCCCGTTCTCACAGCGCTGGAGTCGCGCATTGCCATGCCGCCCGGCCCTTATGCTTTACGAGCCTCAGACCGTCTGGCAAAATTGAGCCTAACTCCCTGTCATCCCTGATTGAAGAGCTTCGTGCGGGCAGTGTGATCACAGCCGAAGCATTTGCTGCCGAAGCTAACGGTTCTCTTCCTTTTCTTGCCACCTACCATAGCGAAGCGGTGGTGCGAGTCTGGGTGGAGTTCTGTCGGCAGGTGGAAGCTTGCTTGCACGCACTTGAGTGTTCCCGCCTTTCTTCGGAGGCTGTGGCTGCAAAGGCGGGCTTGCGGGGGCTGATAGAGCGGTGCACGACGAACATGGTGTCGTACGAGAAGCGGCTCGGCCGCAAATTCTCGGAGAGGGAGATGGACTCTAAGGCACTGAACGAGCTCCAGGCCAGCCTTACAGCCAAAGCCAATAAAGCGTATAAACTCTGGCGAGTACTTCAAAAGTCTATCAAAGAGGTGGTGGCCCTCGATAAAGCTGTCGTGTTCACTCGCGAAAGGGTTGAGGCCCATAAGGCTACCGAGAAAGAGCTTGAAGGCCGGCTTGCCTCATATCAGGCCCAGCAGGCTCAGGCGGAAGCCCGTCTTCTGTCGATATTGAACCATGAAGGCGAGGCCCAGCGGAAAAGGGATGAGCTGACCAAGCTGCTGAATCGTCCGCCGTCCTGAAGACTTGTATCTCTTTTTTTTTGTACATACTCCTGAATGAGAGTATATATTTTTTTTATGAATTGTACTTTGTATCCATTTTGGTTTATGAATAAAAGACATATTTTTCTTCTCGATGTCGTGTCCCTTTTTGTTGAATGTATTCTGCGGATAGTCTATCTTGATCTCTTTGCAGGACAACGATGGCTTAGGATTCAGGGTTAAGATCTGCCTCCTAAGACTTTTCAACTTTATGAACCGTGAGGGTCTCATAAAGAGTTTTTTTTTCTCCCTACCGGTAGAGAGGAACCCGTAGGTGTAATTTCTCCTTAAGAATCATGAGGATTCATAAGTGTGTTTTCTCTTGAAAGTCATAAGGATCTTACAAGAGAATTTTCTTCCCTACGGGTCGTGAGGACCCGCAAGTGCTGGGTGCGGTTGCCCTTATCCGTATTTCACAGGGTCAGGGGTTGCTTTGGATGTTTTCCAGGGTACCATAGTTTTAAGACATTACGGTCGAGGTTAAGGACATCATAGTCCGTGGGTTTAAGGACTCCACAGTCCAATGTTAGTTTTAAGACATCACGGTCAAGGTTAAGGACATCATAGTCCATGGGTTTAAGGACTCCACAGTCCAATGTTAGTTTTAAGACATCACGGTCAAGGTTAAGGACATCATAGTCCGTGGATTTAAGGACTCCACAGTCCTCCGTTAGTTTTAAGACATCACGGTCAAGGTTAAGGACATCATAGTCCGTGGATTTAAGGACTCCACAGTCCAATTTTAGTTTTAAGACATCACGGTCAAGGTTAAGGACTTCATAGTCCGTGGATTTAAGGGCTCCACAGTCCACGAAATGTGTGGTTATTGGGACCCGTCACCTCTTTGAAGACGTTGAGGAATTACAACGACAAATATCAAAGGAGTGAAGAGATGTACCCTTGAACCAAGGTAAAACCAGTCTGGAATCATTATGGTTGATCGTTAGTTTTAAGACATTGCGGTCGAGCTTAAGGACATCATAGTCCATGGATTTTAAGGACTCTACAGTCCGATGTTTGCTATGGATGCTTCACACGGGTTCATTGCCGTGCTCTGCGAGGACCAGGCTCCGCTCTGGACGTTTTCCGCGGGGTCAAAGAGTGACGTTATCCGTGTTCCACGTGACCAGGAATTTTGCTCTGGATGCTTCCTACGGGTTCACTGCCGTGTTCGGCGAGGACCGGACTTCGCTCTGGATGCTTCACATGGGTTCACTGCCGTGCTCTGCGAGGACCAAGATCCGCTCTGGACGTTTTCCACAGGGTCAAAGAGTGACGTTATCCGCGTTCCACGTGACCAGGAATTTTGCTCTGGATGCTTCCTACGGGTTCACTGCCGTGTTCGGCGAGGACCAGGATCCGCTCTGGATGCTTCACACGGGTTCACTGCCGTGCTCTGCGAGGACCAGGATCCGCTCTGGACGTTTTCCACAGGGTCAAAGAGTGACGTTATCCGCGTTCCACGTGACCAGGAATTTTGCTCTGGATGCTTCCCACGGATTCACTGCCGTGTTCGGCGAGGACCAGGCTCCGCTCTGGATACTTCACACGGGTTCACTGCCGTGCTTTGCGAGGACCAGGATCCGCTCTGGACGTTTTCCACGGGGTCAAAGAGTGACGTTATCCGCGTTCCACGTAGCCAGGAATTTTGCTCTAGATGCTTCCCACGGGTTCACTGCCGTGTTCGGCGAGGACTAGGCTCCGCTCTGGATGCTTCACACGGGTTCACTGCCGTGCTCTGCGAGGACCAGGATCCACTGTGGACGTTTTCCACGGGGTCAGAAGTGACATAATCCGCGTTCCACGTAGCCAGGAATTTTGCTGATTATATCCGCATTTCACGGAGTTGGGATTTGACACTCGGTCATCTGTAAACTGTCGAGTCATGGAACTGGGGGTTGCAGCTATTCCGCTTTTCTTGATGTTGTGTCTGCTGTGACGAATGTTAAGATGATCTCCAGGCTATCTGTGACTCATCGAGATTTGGCTTCTTCTTCTGATGAAACCTGAGGAAGGCGGAGTGCGATTACTTCTTTGTTTGTGCCCCTGGATTGTATACAGGGATTGATGTAATATCACCTGTAGGGCATAAATTTCATTCATTCACTTTTTTTTCTTTCCGCGATGCTCCATCATTTCAGCTTTTATATCGCGAAGGTCGCGATTGCCCCATCATTTCGGCTATTTTTCGCGGTGCCCAATCATTTCGGTTATTTATTTTATTTTTACTCGCTGTTTTTTATTGCGAGTTGCCCAATCCTTTTGGCTATTTTTCATGCATACATTTTTACTTGCTGATTTTATCTGCAAGTTGCCCCATCATTTCGGCTATTTCGTATGCATGTGCGGCTTGCTGGCTTTTCGCCGCAAGCTTTGGATTAGACACCAATTTCGGCATCAACACCGCTACAACTGGGATATTGCCAGGAGCGCATCATCATTTGCCTCTGTCGATGTCGAATAAAGGTGGCTTAGTAAATAGGGTTAGGGTCCTGTCGACTAAGGCTTTTGACTTCATGAGCCGTAAAGGTCTCACAAAGGTATTTCTCCCTACAAGTCGTGAGGATCTCGTAAGTGTGTTTTCTCCTTGGGAATCGTGAGGATTCCTAAGTGCGTATTCCCCTGTAAGTCGTAAGGATCTTACAAAAGGGGTTTCTCCTTATAAGTCGAGAGGACTCACAAGGGTTGTTCACCGTGCGAACATATCCCCAGTCACGGATGAGACTTGGTTAGGGAAATGTTTATTCGCGCCCGTGGATTGTATACAAGGGTCAGTATTGAGCCGCTTGTAGGGCATTATCGAAGGTTGTGGGGGTTGCTTAAGAACGGGTTCAGGTCTCTGTAACTTAAGACTTTCAAATCTTATGAGCCGTGAGGGTCTCATAGGAGAGTTCTCCTTACGAGTCGTGAGGATCTCGCAAGTGTAATTTCTCCTTAGGGATCGTGGGGATTCCTAAGTGTGTTGCTCCCTTGTGAGTCGTAAGGATCTCGCGCGGGTGGTTTCTCCTTACAAGGTCGAGAGGACCCTGTAAGTGTCTTTTAACGAGGCTGCGCCCTTTCGGGTTTTCACAAACACTCGCCGGTAGCCCTGCTGTTTTTACTCACGGAGCCCTTTCGGGTTTTCATCCGCGCCCATTTTGCTTATGGACATACCGTTTTCTCTTTTTTCTTTTTCTTTTTTTAGTTTCTAACGAGGTTGCGCCCTTTCGGGTTTTCACAAACACTCGCCGGTAGCCCTGCTGTTTTTACTCACGGAGCCCTTTCGGGTTTTCATCCGCGCCCATTTTGCTTATGGACATACCGTTTTCTCTTTTTTCTTCTTTTTTTTTATTTTCTAACGAGGTTGCGCCCTTTCGGGTTTTCACAAACACTCGCCGGTAGCCCTGCTGTTTTTACTCACGGAGGGTTTTCATCCGTGCCAATTTTGCTTGTGGACATACCGTTTTCTTTTTTTTATTCTTTTATTCTTTTTTTGTATCCGCTTTGGGATGCTGCAATCCACCGTAGTTTCTCGACATTTCGATCAACAGCTAGTTTTAGGACATAATGGTCCGTCGTTAGTTTAAGGACGTCTCGGTCCGCTGTTAGTTTAAGGACGTTTCTGTCCGCTGTTAGTTTAAGGACGTTTCGGTCCATTGTAAAGTAAGCCAGTTACTACTTGTAGAGTTTGGGCTTAGGAAGATAGCGAGCGGACATAGTCGTCGTCATCTATCATTGACCTAGGTCGTGACTCGTCAAGCGTAGTACTTCTTCAGGAAGCGACCGTTTATTGGCCTGAAAGGTCTTTCACCATGCATGTCCATGAGTAGATAGGCTCCACCCTGGTAAACCTTATCTATGATGTACGGGCCTTCATAGTTTGGCTCGAATTTTTCTCGCTTGGCGCGATTGGGGATCATAGGTCTTTTGACCATTAGTACGAGTTCGCCTTGGCGGAATGTCCTTGGCCTGGTTAATCTTTCATATGAGCGCGTCATCTTTGCTTTATAAGCTTCCAGATTTTGTTGCGCTATGAGCCGGGTTTCGTCAAGGGAATCGAGCTCCTCAAGCCGAAGGTGAGCGTTCTCTTCATCCGTTAGCTCATAATGGACTGCCACTCGTAGAGAGGGTAACTCTATCTCGAGGGGGAGTATCGCTTCTGTTCCGAATACCAACGCGTACGGCGTTGTGTTCGTGGCCGTCTTGAACGTAGTTCGATATGCCCAGAGAGCTTCATGCAGTCTCTCGTGCCAGTCCTTTTTATTTCGGGACACCGTCTTCTTCACAATCTTTGTCAGGGTCTTGTTGAAGGCCTCAGCTAGACCGTTAGCTCGGGGATTATAAACTGAGGAGTATCTCCAGTCTACGTTGTGCTGTTGTGCGAAGCGGCTGATCTTGTGGCTTCTGTAGGCTGGCCCGTTATCAGATATGATCCGTCGCGGAGTCCCAAACCGATAAATGACGTGCGTCTTGAAGAAATGGAGGATATTCTCCGTCTTCACTTCCCTCAGCGGTACTGCTTCTGCCCATTTGGAGATGTAATCAATTGTCGCCAAAATGAAACGATGTCCTCTGGACGATGCCGGTTCAATAGGGCTGATTATGTCAGTTCCTACATTTCGAATGGCCAGCTAGCCACCGTCGGATGCAGTGGATTTGGATGTTGGTGGATAAAGTCCCCATGAATCTGGCACGAGTGGCATTGCTTCGCATACTCGAGGCAGTCCTGAATCATCGTGGGCCAGTAGTAGCCCATTCGTTTAATTTTCAACTTCATCTTTGGGTCAGCTTGATGAGAACCGCAAAGTCCGTCGTGAACTTCCTGGACGACTCTCTTCACTTCTTCAGGTCCCAGGCATCTCAACCATAGAGAATCAAATAACCTCTTGTACAGAGTATCATTGACGAAGGCAAAAGACAGGGCTCGTTTCATGAGCTGATATTTTGAGGACGCATCTTCAAGCGTTCGACGGGATTTGAAGCAGTCTATAAAGACTTCTCTCCAATCCTCAACCGTTTCTTGATCTTTTATTTGCAGGGCCGTCTGCTCAATCGCTTCCTTTTCCTCGGACGTTTCTGGAGATATTTCTGCCGGTGCGAGGACCCGACGGCTTTGTACCATGATTCTGACGTCATCGACGTTTTCATCAGCCAGTTCTTTAGCGAGCTTAACTAGTGCATCCGTCTTGCTATTTTCTGCACGTGGTATGCTTTCCAGCATGTAGGAGGGAATTTGAGTCAGCAGTTGCTGAACTCTCTCGCCATACTTCACCAGCTCTGGCTTGCATGTTTGGTAGTCGCCATTGACTTGACTGACGACCAGTTGGGAATCTCCGTATATGAGGAGGTTTTCAATCCCCATGTCGATGGCGATCTCAAGATCTGCTATCAAAGCCTCGTATTCGGCTTCATTGTTCGTCCTCGGCTCTGTCAAGGAGAAAGGAAAGCGCATTATCCCTCCTTGCGGGGTCACGAAGATAAGGCTTACCCGTGATTTGACTATAGGCGTATTTTGTTTGCGCTTCTTCATGGAGGATGCTCCTTCGAAATAAAGCTCCCATTGGGTATCACCACCGTTGATCGTGTCAAACGCATGTTCGTCTGGAAGTTCGCAATTCAAAGGGGAATCGGCCGGTATCGGATGTTCAGCGAGGAAATCGGCGATGGCCTGGCCTTTCACTGCCTTAAGGGGCTGATAAGTTATCGAAAACTCCATCAAGAGCAAGGCCTATTTAGCGAGTCGCCCTGTCAATATGGCCTTTGACATCAAGTATTTGAGAGGATCCACCTTCGATATGAGACGAACTTCATGCGCCAATGCATAATGCCTGAGCTTTGTTATCGCGAAGATTAATGCCAGGCAGTGTTTTTCGACGGGAGAATAATTGCTTTCTGCCCCCAGGAGAACTCGACTCAAGTAATAGAGAGCTCTTTCTTTCCCTTGGTCGTTCTCTTGTGCCCATAATGCGCCTAGAGAACCTTCGAGGGCGGTTGTATACAAAATGAGAGGCTTTCCCTTGACCGGAGCAGCCAGCACTGGCGGGTTGTGCAGATACTGCTTGATTTCGTCCAGTGCGCCTTGGCATTTGTGATCCCAGACGAACGGGGTTCCCTTCTTCATCAGATGACTATAAGGACGACATTTACCAGAGAGATTGGCTATAAATCGCCGGATGTACGCGAGCTTTCCTTGGAGAGACCGCAACTGTTTGAGAGTCCTTGGCAGGGGCATTTCCATGATCGCCTTGATTTTTGACGAATCTATCTCAATGCCTCGGTGCCGGACAATGAATCCTAGGAATTTGCCTGAAGAAACTCCGAATGCGCATTTGAGAGGGTTCATCTTCAAGTTGTATTGCCGAAGGCGTTGAAATACGATCTTCAGATGCTCTAAATGCTCCTCGTATGATTTGCTTTTCACCACAAGGTCTTCGATATAGCATTCGACGATTTCATGTATGAGGTCGTCGAAGATTTTCGTCATGGCCCTCTGATAGGTGGCACCGGCGTTCTTTAGACTGAAGGGCATCACTTTATAGCAGAATATACCCAAAGGGGTCTGGAAAGCGGTATGTTTCTGGTCCTCGGGATACATCTTTATCTGATTATATCCTGATGAGCCGTCCATGAAGGAGAAAACTTCATGAGTGGACGTGTTGTCTATCATCAGCTCAGTGACCGGTACTGGGAAATCGTCCTTCGGGCAGGCTTTATTGAGATCTTGGAAGTCCACGCATATGCGTACTGTCCTATTCTTCATCACCGGAACGATGTTGGCGATCCAATCAGGGTACTGAACCTCTTGGATGAAGCCAGAGTCGATTAGCTTTTTGACCTCGGTGTTGATACTCATCTCAAGCTCAAGCCGCATTCTTCTCGGTGCTTGTTTGATCGGCTTGATGTTCGGGGATATCGTCAGTTTGTGATCCGCGATCTCTGGATCTAATCCTGGCATTTCGGAATAGTTCCATGCGAAGCAATCTCTATACTGCATAAGCACATCTTTTAACGCAGCCACCCTTTCTTCAGAAAGCAGCTCGCTGACGAATGTCGGCCGCGGGTCGCTTGTCGTCCCCAGCTCAATTTTCTTAAGCTCATCTGCAGTGGTATGTATTCCATCTTCCAGCTCTTTCGGTGCCGGTGGAAGCTCTGAGATCACCTCGTCATCATTGTTTTCGAAGCACCATGGGAGGTCATTCATCTCCTCGGGTTCTTCTTTTGATATCGTTATCATATGACAAGTACGAGCTCGCTTCGAAGACCGATGTGGATCTGGTTCTACTCTCGCTGTACGGGCGGCTTTTGGTTCGTGCTCTTGTGGCGGATTTATCCTCCAACTGCTAGATAGAGCGAACTTGCCGAGCTGATATTGATCTTCGACCCAGTTCTTGAAGGTGAAACAGTCTTCAATAGGATGTCCTATTGCCCTATGATAGGAGCAATAGTCCGGGTGAGAGACTTCGCCTGCTTGCTCGGGGTGTTTGGACTCTGGAAGTGTAATCATCTGATGTTTTACAGCGAGATCAAGTATCTTCCGTGTTTTGTTCTGAGGAAAAGAGTATGCTCGACTCATCTTCTTTATAAGGGACGAATCCGGATTGCTCGATTCCCGATCGCGTGGCTTCTTGGTCCCGCTTTGTTGCTGTCGAGCGCCTTTTCTGCTCTTTGACCTGTTTCTGCCTCTGCGTCGGGCCTTTTGCACAGCAGGTTGACAGGGAGGTGCATTTTCATCTTTCGCAGCCTGTTGAAGAAGGCGTTGCGTCCTGGCTTTCTCATAGATGGCCATTTCGCGGTTATGATCGTCTTGAACTTTCTGACCCGCTTCCCTGATAAGCTTGTCCATTCGTTCTTCAAATGACGGACTCGGCATTTTGATTGGAGGATCTTGTTTTCGTGCGGGGTCGGCATTTTCTGACAGGGTGTCCTCTTCTTCATCGAAGTTATATATAGCGTAGCTACCATGGACTCGTTCCCGTTTCCCAGATTTCACATATCGAAGCACGAGCGTTTCCATTTTCCCGTCGGGCAGCTTGCGCTGAGTTCCAGGGACATCCCAAATCCTGTTGTAGAACCGAGCTTGTCGAATGGTGTGTTTGAGAGGTACCCCTTGGCGCTATAAGAGCCTTCTCAAGCCTTCTGAGTAATATCTAGGTAGACGGATGGGCTGGAGTCTGTCGAGTGTAGAATTCGCACCGCGCCAGATTTCTTTCTCTACTCTTGTTTCCGTGGACCGGTAGAATAGGATCGCCTTTTCACCTTTTCACCTGGGAGGGACGTAAAATGTCTGCAGGTCTTGCACACTGTAAGCTTCAAGTGCGTCGAGATCTTTGTAGTGCTCCCGCGGAATCATGGTAATTTGCAAACTCTGATTATCACCAGCGAATGCTTGTATTGACGGCCGAACGGAGAACACAGTATTAACCTCATCCTCCGAGTCGCTTCCGAAGATCAACATGGGGGCGGACGGTCCCAGGTTGTTGCGTCGAGACAGTCCAGAATAAACTATCTCCTCCTCTTCCTCGGTATCACTCCCGAAGACAGGAATGGTGGCGACAGCTTTGTTCTCTGGTTTGTGACATCTCTCTGTGTCCTCGAAATCTGGCAAGAAGTATTTTACATCTTCGTACTTGCGGACTTCGTTTACAGAGAATGGGTTCAACTCCCCCATCACAGTATACTCAAGAACATCCTTAAAATACTTCATACACTGGTGCTGTGTAGAAGGAATAATGTTGTACTCATGCAACCAAGGCCTACCGAGCAAAGCATTGTAGCATGTCTTAGCGTCAATGACGTGAAATTTAATGTCTGTGACAAGCAGCCCGAAGCGCGGCGTCAGTATTACAGACCCAAGGGTCCGTGATGACTGGGAGTAAACCCGGAGATGGTGATCTTATCACGAGCGAGGTGTTGAACGCTCATGCAGATTTCCTTCAACACTCGCACGTTGAGGAGATTGACGGAAGACCCATTGTCGACCAGGATTTTGCCTATCTTTATATCGTGGCAGTATCCTGAGACATAGAGGGGACGGTTGTGCTCGCACGTCCCAAGGAGGAGGTCTTCGTCGCCGAAGGTGATATCGGCTGTGTGTACTTCCTCCAGCTCGTCCTTCATCTTTTCGTCGGCGAGAAAGGCTTGGAATTGCTCCGGTTCTTATAGCGCCTTGATCAACGAATCTCTCGCTTCTTTGGATAGTAAAAGGGCGTCGAGAATGCTGAGCTGCGAAGGTAACTTCCTCAGGTGCGCCAGAACGTTGTAGTCCACCTTACTCTTCTTTGGCGGGTCTTTGGCAGTCAGCTCTTTAATGACTTGGTCATCTAGGGCGATATCCTCAGAGACCTTTTCTTTTCCCTTATCCTTTCTACTCGTGGATCCGAGATTCTTTTCTGGAAGCGTGCGATTGCGCAGCTGAATGTTTTCGCAGGCCTTTGGTTCTTCCTCTTTCCCTAAGATGGATTCTCTAAAGAGAGGGCCCAGAGCCATTTCCTCGTCAGAGTCGCTCCCAAAGGTGAGAACCTGTGATCCTCCGGCGTTGACCGTGCGACAATTACCAGTAGTTCTTTTATGCTCCTCGGTCGTACTTCTCTGCTCCCGACGAGTTTTGTGTTTCATCAGCTTAAAATATTGCCGGTGAGCAACATATCCCTTCCACCACCTTTTAAAAGCGTCACACTCCTCGATGGGGTGCGAAATCTTTCGATGATATGAGCAGTAATTAGGATGCATCTCTGCTTCATCAAGAGAGTTTTCTTGGGAGGGTGGTAGCTTCACTCCCATTGATATGGCTTTAGCAAACCTTTTCCTCGTCTTGAATTTATTTTTATCCGCAACGGATGTCCTTTGATTTGATGGGAGTGTCTTGACCCTTTCATCCAGTCGCCGGCATTTGGCTCTTTCAAATATGGCCGTCTCGCGCTCTCGATCAGCTTTACTTTTCAAAAGAGCTTCGTTTAGGAATGCGTCGATCGTTTCCTCTGATGGCCCCATACGTTCCGATTCAGGCTCTGCCCCCAGTTTCTTTGTGCAAGAAGCCTTTTCATCGTCTGTAAACTAGTGAGAGATCACATGACAACTTGCTACATAACCCTCAGATCCATCTGACAAGCCTTCTCCATCATCTTCCTCCTGAAGGGCGTGGCTGAGGAACTCTTGAAGCGTGATTGGAGTCCGCGCCTTCTGGTTATACTCTTCCAGCACGTCAATCTGTTTCTGCAGGTCCGTGCGCTTGTCGCCAGGCTTCACGGGCTTCTTGGATTTCTTCTTCTTCTTCTTTGAAGATTTTGACGGCTGGGTGTGAGTGCTCGGGCTATCACCACCAATCTTTGGAGTTAGGTGCGGCTTCAGCATCCCTTCGATGATCTAGGGTTCCAGCGGGTTCTTTCACCTGACCGCCGAGCATGTATGAAGATCACTCAGCATCCTTTTGGTTTTGGCTGAAAGCATGACCTCCCATGGAGCTTCTTCAACAAAAGAACAAGTAGCCCCCGGTGTGTCTGTCTTCTTAGGAGTGTGCGGTTGTGGTGGGTTTACTTTCCACTTCTCAGACAACACAAACTTGCCTTGTAGGTACTGATCCTTGATCCATCCCTTGAAGACGAAGCAATCCTTGATCAGATGGCTTACCGTTTGGTGGTAATGGCAGTAATTGGGATTATTCACTTCGCTGGGTTGCGGTGGTCGCCTTGGATTTGGCAAGTTGATAAGCCTGTTGCGCACCGCCAGCTCAAACAGCCTCTTCGTCTTGTCCCGTGGGAATGAGTAAGGACGCTTCATTTTCTCGTTGTAATAGCACCGTCTTTCTTCCAGTTTATCTGCTAGCTTTGGGGCACTGGGCTGCTGTTGAGTGTTCGCAACGAAGGTCGCCTTCCCTTTACCCTTGTCGTTTCGAGGTTCCGGCTTCGGGGGAGACAGTCTGTGACCCATTTGATCCATCTGGGCTAGCTTATCGATTAAAGCTTGGAACGTAGTCGGTTTGAAGAACATCATGAACTGTGAAATAGTTGCATAAGGATCTAGGGTGCCCACGAACATGCCCACCGCTGGTGCTTCTTCGATGCGCTGCTCGCACTTCGACCACAAGTTCCGCCATCGGATTGCATATTGAACCCAGTTTTCGCCCGGCTTCACCCTTGCATTAATTAATGCCGTTATCGGGGTGCGTTCGCTGGCGCTTGCGAAATGCTGGATAAACAACAACTCCATTTCAGCGAAAGTTTTGACGGAGTCATTTGGAAGTTCGGAGTACCATTCAAACTCCGTCTCCGATAAGCTGCCGACGAATTGGCGAAGCAAGAGCTTATCATCGCCGCCGGTGTTGCCATAAAGAGCCCTGAACTGGGCGACATGTTGATGGGGATTGCTAGTCCCCTTGTAAACATGGAATTTCGGAATTGTGTAGCCCGGCGGGTACTTTATCTGATCATACCAGCTCGGATATGGTCGCCCAGTTTTGACGACTTGGTCGGCTGCCTCAGTTGCCTGGTGAACTCGTATTTGTTGAGCAATATAGTCATCCAAGGCGGCCTTAGAGATTGTTTCCTCTTTGGCTGTTGAAAGAACCGGAGGTGGATTTAACGTTTCTCCCCTATCATCTTCGAGGATAATCGGAGGATCTTCGGCTGAGGGATCCGGCTGTATCATCATCCCGACCATGTCTTGAAACAGAAGAGCCATCTGTTTTATATTGGCTATTTGTTCCGCAGCCTCCTTGTCCTTCTTTTCAAGCATTCTACGAAGGAACTCAGCATCGGTCTTGTGTTCGTGACGTTGTTCCGATGTCGCCTCCGGGCTTTCTTTTGGCCCGGTGAGTGCGGCCATTGCAGTCAGCATCTCCTAGAGCTTCTGCTGTTGCTGTTCCTGAGCCCTTGTGATGGATCGGGTGAGTGGTCAGTGGCCCGTAGAAGTGCGGCTATCCTCTTTCCCGGATGCCATGTAGACGGTGTGCACCATTATGCCCCCAGACTTAGGGCGCTTGGGTTCAGTGTCTTTGACTTTTGCCACGGGCACGAGGATCTTCTCCGGCCTTCTCTTTCTATGAGTGGTCGAAGTTGAGGAGGCCGTTGCGGTGTGCACCCAGATAGCTTTTCGTGGCTTGGCAGGATGGCTTACTTCTTGTTGGACCTTCAGCTTCTTATGCTGGCGGGAGAAATTTGGATCGATCACTGAGCCTCGAACCTGCCGCCAGACTTTATAGTTCTTGGAGGACAGTCGTTGAGGAGACTGTTCTGGCTTTGCTTCCGCAACTTTCTCCAGTGGAGGAGGAGACCTCTTCAGTACAGTGGTAGGAGAATTCTTACGCATCTTATTTAGCAGTTCAAAGCTGTTCCCGGTTGGAACAACAGCATTAATTTCCGCCGTCGGGGCTGGAGGAGTTAGCCCAGAAGGGGAGTTGCCTCCAGACTTCCTCACTCGACGCCAGTGGCGACGTCGAGCATGTCGAGTTGATGGAATTGGCTCAGTGACGGAGATGTCCTTGTCTTGCCCCCTGTTCAGGTGAGGGGCCGTTGCTGGTGTCAGCCTGTTAAAGAATGATGTCCTTTCAGTAGCAGGAGCGGGAGTTGGTACGGTCAGTCTTGTAAAGACCGACCCCTTGACAGGAGAAGCCGCCTTTACGCCTTCTGGAGCAGGGTTGGTTACTCTCTTCGGAATAACCTTTTCCGGGACCGCAAGCTTCATTGTGGGCCCGCAGGAGTTTTGGCTCAGTCTGGAGAAGACCGAGGCACTGGTGTTGGACGACCCGTTGAGAGGGGCCGCAGCAGCTGTAAGCCGATCAAAGACCGACTTCTTGGGAGCTTCCGGTACTGGCACGGGAGTGGTGAAGTTTGCTGGCGGGAGCATGGTCCCGAAAAACAACCCTATGGTGGCTTGAGTGACCTGTTCCACGGGCATCGTGAACAGGGAAGCAGCTTGAGGCCCGTAGGCTATGCCCTCAGTTAAGACAGGACGCGGGTCGCAGTTGCATATGGAACACTTTGCACAAGTGGACGCCATTGATCCTTCGCTTTCTGCACCGAGAAAAACGCCAAATCTTAGTACCTCAAAACCCAAGGGCAACCATTAACAAACCGCGATTCGTTCACGAATACGACACACGAAGTGTGGAGTGGAAAGAGGAAAAGGTCCCACCGGGTGTGCCGGAATCTGTTCCCCGCCGAAAGACGACGCAAGACGGACATCTTGCCTGAAATTCGGGGCAGATGCTAATTGGTGCTATCCGTCCACCTCTCCGAAGATGCTAAGTTGATTTATGGCACCATATATCGAAGGTTTAAACGGATGCGTCCGATGTAGCAGACTTCGTCAGATTTTCTCTCGTTTGAGGGGTTTTTGATTGTGGGGACGCTCTTCCCTGCAGGCGCAAGCCCCTGCAGTTAATTACGCTACCGCATCGCGGTAACAACTTTCTCCTTCTCCAAATGGTCACTTCGTGTCGTGGGTGTTTGTTTTGTTTGTGGTTGCCCGTGGATTGTATACGGAGACTAATTTATATTGTCGCCCGAAGGACATGGACTAGTCCAAATCCATATCTTTCTTAGATTTGGGTTTGGGGGTTGTGTTTAAGGATACGTTAGCCTTATTTGAGGCTAAGATCAACTTAAACGTTTGTTAAGGATACGTTAGTCTATTTTTAGACTAAGATCAACTTAACGGGATCATTTAGATCCAACAAAAGAGTAATTGGGGGCTCTATTGCTTAGTTTAATGACGTTGCGGTCGATAGGTAGTTTAAGGACATTGCGGTCCAATGTTAGTTTTAAGACATTGCGGTCAAGGTTAAGGACATCATAGTCCGTGGATTTAAGGACTCCATGGTCCGGTGTTAGTTTTAAGACATCACGGTCAAGGTTAAGGACATCATAGTCCGTTGTTAGTTTTAATATGTCACGGTAAAGGTTAAGGACATCATAGTCCATGAGTTTAAGGACCCCACAGTCCATGAAATGTATGGTTGTTGGGACTCGTCACCTCTTTGAAGATGTTGAGGAATTACAACGACAAATATCAAAGGGGTGAAGAGATGCACCCTTGAACCAAGGTAGATTAAATGATCTGTAGCCCAATTTGGAACCAAGACCAATTAATTATATTGTGAGCCCATTGGCTCAATTAAGTCTGGATTGAAGACTTATGGCCAACTTGGGGCAGGAGCAGGAGATGAAAATTTGCTCTCTATCGCTTCAAGTTTTCTCGTTATTGCAGCCATTTCAGCTTTCATCGCAATAGAGACATCAAGTTGGTGAATTCCTACCCTAGACTGACCAGTAGAAGTGGAGGAGGAAGAAGACGAAGTTGGTCTGGTGCTCTTCCATTGAAGCGTTTGTTCCGCAAGGTCGTCGAAGAATTGCCACGCTTACTCGTCAGATTTCGATAGGAAGTCGCCCTGACAAATGGTTTCCAACAACTGCTTGGTTGCTGGGTTCAGGCCCTCGTATAAGGTTTGGCAAAGTTGCCATTTCTCGATACCGTGGTGAGGGCACTGAACAAGAAGGTCTTTATACCGGTCAAAGCACTTCCAGAAGGGTTCAGTAGGAAGCTGAGAGAATTGATTGATTTCATTCCGGATCCTCGCGGTTTTATGATTCGGATAGAATTTCTTGAGAAACGCTTTCACAAACTCGTCCCAACTAGTTATGGAGTGGGAAGCAGTGCTATACAACCACTTTTCAGCAAGATCGCACAAAGTGAACGGAATGACCCGTAGCCGTATAGCATCGTCCGACAGCTGGGTGGTTTTCATCATGGCACAAACATTTTGGAACTTGTTGATGAAGATATAGGCATCTTCAGATTCAAGCCCATGAAATTTCGGAAGCATGTTAATGAAGTGGGGCTTAATTTCAAAATTATCCCCATTGGCCGGTGGAAGGGAAAGACAGGTGGGAAGTGCAGAACGGGTGGGATAGAAATGATCCTGGAGCGCGATTCGCTGTGGTGCTACGACAGGCGGTGGCGGTGGGTTATTCGCATCCATAGGAGGTCGAATTAATCCCGGGGGAGTTGAAGGGATGTTTGGATTAAATCCTGACATCGTGGAAGAAGAGGTTGGTGATGGTGAAGGTGAGGATGTATGAACAGAATTTGGGTCAACGTCGGAGTTGGCCGGCAAAGGTAAGGGTAAAAGAGGCGTGGACGAAGTTTCGACGTCTGAGTCGATCGCGTAGTTGGTAGTGACTAACGTAACACGGACTAGGCGGGCGCTAGTGTCCCGAGTCCAAACGGACATACACTAAACGAGTTTAGTATAGTCAAAGCGGAGAAGGTGAGGGTAAGAAAATGTCAATGGAGAAATACGATGGGTGGTGGGTGAAAATGGGATTTTGGCGACAAAGGGCAAGTTTTTATAAAAGTTTTGGTTTTTTTTGGTTTTTTTTTAGAAAGAGCTTTACATAAATATGTACGGACTTACGGCTTCAAACAATCACAAACAAGATATGCACAATCACACCTAGATCTAGGGTCACCTAGGTCAGCTAGACAGCTCCTAACTGTTCCAAAAGGCTGGAAATAGGACCTCAAACCGCCTCTTCTCCGCCAATTGCGGCCAGGTAAGTGCCAGGTAAGTGGGAGGCTCCCTACTATGTAAGTAGTGGTCCTAATTAAGTAACCACTTTCCTTGGACACACTTGCCTAGACACCGCAAAGTCAGGATGGGATAAACGGCCGATGCCTGTAACTAGTCCTCTGTCCTATTGAGCGCGAAGTCCTTAGGGCTGAGTCTAGTATTTTTTAATTAAACAATGGTCAATGCATATGCTTTTTATGATTTCTGGGGTCCTGGGAAGGGTGGTGAAATCCCCACCCAATCTTGATTGGTTTCAAGCCCCTTAAAGTCCGTATTAATATATGCAAAGCAGTAACAATCAACTGCAATCAATTTTTATTTTTTAGCGCGGCGCAAAGAATCCTACACAAAAACAATTTATTGGAAGGGGGAAGAGAGTTTGCGCAAAGAATGCTACAGAAAACACAGTTCAGTGGAGTTCAGAGGAGTGGGGAAGAGGAGAGAGATACTTACAAAAAATTTGGCACCCTGAAGGCACCAAACGGCCGCGGTTCCATAGCCTAAGCTTGCTTATGCCGTGGTTCCACGGCAATAAAATGGACTTGGGCCTCTGGATTTCTTGGGTGTGCTGCCTTAGATGTCCTCTTCTTGTCTAGAGCTCCTGAATCTTGATTTGCTCACTTTATATGCTCCAGAATTTTACAGTAGACCGTTTGCTTCATCTTGATCCGTCGCGGTGTAGCCGCGAGATATGGGTCTAACTTCCCACGTCTTTGGCACTGAACTCGAACTTCTTTTTATCCTGCACACTTGCACAAAAACTAATCAAAAATAACAAGATGATTTTTTTACAATGTATTTTTTTTTCGGTTAGATTTATATTCACAAATTAACCCGAAATTACACAAAGAAATAAACTACCGTCTCCCCGGCAACGGCGCCATTTGATTGGTAGAGTTTTTGTGTGTTCAAGTTTATTACCGCAATCAAGACGGTTTCGCTTGTAGCTAGCCGGTTGAGTACGGGTCGTCCGCAGGAAGATGGGAATCTTTTTCTATGTGCTTTAACGAGTTAAGTCCAAATGTCCAGATTTGTTTTGAGATTAACTATGTGCTAAAATGATATATAAAGAGAGCTTGTTAGGGTTAGGATTAAGTTAGTTTGAGTTAGGAGTCGCTCACTTCTTTCATTGCCACTCTTAATATCGGTGTTACGGTAATCGGCAACAACGGGGATTAGCACGACTAGGAAGGAACTTGCGAGTATAAGCTAGGCTTTCCAACGCTTAAGTTCTTCCTTTTGATGCTTGTCCGTCCGTTCTTGGCTCTTAGCCTTAACCTCCGGTTAATTCAACCACAACCGGTCTCACTAAGGAATCACCGCTATCATGTAGGATAGGGTGCCGTAGGGAGCGGATTGTGGTTCAATTAACGGGAGTCCGAATTAAGATGTTGGGCAAGGAAAGAGTGAGAGAGATTTCCTTCTCTCAAACTTTCCTTATCCTACCCTAACAAGTATGAAAACTACTCATCCATTATAAGAAAAAGGAAAATAAAATAAAGGAGGAAAATAGAAAGAAAGAGGTTAGAAGATTACAACTAGCTAATTGAGACCTCACTTTGGCAAGGATCAAGCTTAAGCATCATTGTTGTTTAAGGATAAAGAAAAAGAGAACAAGAAATAAACAAACAACAAATAACAACAACTAGATTAACAAATAAAAAATACAAGCAATTATAATTAACAAAATGAAAAGACAAGCATGGTAACAAAAAGAACTCCTTTATTCATCCTTCACTCACAAAAGCTCACTACAAGTGTAACACCTGAGTTTAGAGTTAGTGGTAATTGAGTGTTAATGTGGGGTTTTTGGTAAAGAGTTTACCAAAATGGGTTTCTAGTAATTTATCTGGTTTTATGGTTATTTTAGTAGAATTTTATTTCGACCGCACACACTTGTGTACGTTAACTAGGGTTAGGCTTAGGGTGACCTAGTTTGGGTGTGCATGGTGGGTTAACCATGTTTAGCCCACCATGGTAGGATTAGGGCCTTGCTTAAGATAATTGAGTTGTTTTGAGCTAATTAGTTTAACTAGGGTGGTTGGCTTTGACCAAGGGTGTTTAGGATGTTTTAAGGTTGACTTGCTAGAGAGAGGGAGAGAGGGGGGGGGAGATGTGATGGTTGCCATGATAGTTTAAGGTTGTGTCACACCAAACCTTTTTTTTTTTTATTGTCTTCTCACACTCAAATCGCTCTCACTCACACTCAACTTCAGCCCCTAAAAACATCAGAACAGCCACCAAAACAACACCATCAGCTCCTGAAGCAAACATCAGCACAACTTTCAGCCTGTTAAAAACCAGCTTCAGCCACCAATTCTGCACAGATCAGCACTCAACTGTTGCACAGACAGCCCCTATCATCATTGCAACAGCCCACTTCTTAAACAACACACACACCCACACCATCAGCACAACACCACACAACCCTCACTACAACACACAAGCAGCAACTTCAGCAACTTCTGCAAGCAGCAACAGCAGCTCTGTAAAATTTCAGCAAGCTTCAGACCCATTTCTTTCCAGCCAAGTTGCAGCCCCAAAAGCTATAGCAGCAGCACATCCACTCCCTCCTTCTTCTCTTCTCCTTCAACTAGGATCTGTAGAGGTATAATTCCCTTAACCCAGCTTCTCTTTGCTCATGTTATGGCTTGGTGTAGTTAGTGTTTATATTTGGTAGTTTAATGCTAGTTGTAGAGATTTGGGGTGGGATTTAGCCAAGTAATGGTTTTAATGGTTAGCGTAACCTTAGTAAGTGTTGTTAAGGCTAGTGAAACCAAGATTTATCCCAGATTTCACCGGGAAACCCGATTTGTCCGACTTGGCGTAAACCAGCGATTTTAGAGACTTTTGAGCCTCTGTTGGATCTGCTGTTGACCCGAACCTTTAATCATAAAATTGTGAAGACTGTAGCATAGTGACCTTAGTAGAGACACACACACAGAGCACGGGGACCCACCTTAAGTTTTAGGCCGCCGGTTTATTCCTTATGGCCGCAAATTGCGGCCAGAACAAGGGATATGGTGTTGGGTTTTTGGCCATAGGGTTCTTCTGGGTAGTCTAGGATTTTGGTATCTGTAACTTTTGCTGTTTGTCCCAGAGGCAAAATCTGGAGCTATAAATGCATTTTCGATGTTTTTAACCTTGTGCGACATGCGCGTGATCCGCGTGGTTCTGTGGCACGCTGCGTGCCACAGCGCGTCGACGTTGGTTCTGGTGAGTTCGCACGCGTCGCGACGTGTCGTGTGCACGCGCGTTTAGTTTCACACACGCGTATCCTTTTAGCGTCAATTATACGATTTTGGTGATTTGTGTGGATTTGTGTTAAGTGATGATAGTGTTAGTTAGACTATCCTCATTAAGTATTGTAGGGACCAAGTTAACCTAGGAAACCCCAGATTACACAAAAATACCCTGAGTTTCAAATTGGTGCAAAACTTGACGTTTTGTGCAAAATTGAGCTTTTTAAAATCTGCTTGTGACCCAGTGAGTTCAGAATGAATTTGAGTGGACTGTAGACTACTTGAGAGACCCTGACTACACCACCAGAGCCCGACCCCACCACCTTCAACCTAGGCCGCCAGAAAATCCATTCTGGCCGCAAATTGCGGCCAGACCAGGGAGTTCGGAGCTAGGGTTTTTGGTACAGGTGTCTGCTACATTGTTTAGGTCCATGGTATATATAGTTTTGTAATATCCTTACCTGGGTAAAATCTGGGGTAGTATTTCATTTTCTGGTGTTTTTGGTTTGCGCGATACGCGCGATACCCGAGTGGGTTCTGTGATTCAGCGTATCGCGGCGTATCGGGTTAAGCGTTAGGCACATACACGCACGTTTCAGCGTATCGCACACCCGCGCATTAATTCGCGACACGAGTTTCTCGCTTTGTTTTGATATCGCGTATGCGAGATTTTTGATTACATTTGGATTCTTGTGTAAATTCCAGGTTCGCAGGCGGGTACGTCAGACGCCGCCAGGAAAGGGAAGCAGGTGGTCGGCTATACTTAGCACGCGACCAGGTGAGTAGATTTAACATCTACGGGGAAATCGCCCGTATGGCGTTAAGCGTCAGGGCGTAGTAGGATGTTTAGTTTTATATGTTCATGCAAACATGCTAGGGTAGCATACCCTTGTTACATACATAGAACTAGTAGTATAAAACACTGCACTGTCATTAACGGTACAAGCTGCACGAGCACGATTTATATGCTACACTCACACCGTTAGTGATTGCCATTACACTCACAGTATAGGATTGCTAGAAATCATATATCATATTGATTCCGTGTTATTGACGTTGTCATGTCTTGTCACATACTAGCATATGTTATATTCATACCATCGTGCATACCTTCATTTATATGTCGCTACCTGTGCACATGTACCCCCATACTTTAGCATAGTGCATATATATCTTGACAGGATTTCCCTTGTACCCCTACACTGCATATATTCAGACTTGGGTACACATTCATTACATGTTCATACTTATACCACATATATCATCTATTCATACTTGGACACAAATACATCATATGGCCACATCAGTCCATATGTACATTGCTACATTCATCTAGTTTCTCGCACATCCATACCTATACTCATATTCATATTTTACGTACATGGATGATATTGACTTGACTTAAAAACTAAGGGACCGCATACGATATTTTCCAAACTGGATATTTTTAGAAAAAGAGCGGTTTTTCCCTTTTCTTCCATACGACGCATGGCATAGATTTACGCATTAGATTGATTCACGTGATTTCTGGATTTGGGAACTGGAGTACTATTTTAAGAAAATACGCACTGTTTAAAAACCCGGTTTCCCTTGAGTTGATATTTTAGTGCGTCCACCATGTGTTTTCTCGGTACTAGAGCGATACATGGAAACCCGAGTCGAGGAGCTGGACGAGGCCGATTGCGGGTACATGGTGGACCCGGTATGGTACCCCGGGGCGAGAACGGATCGCTGTGCAGTAGACGGTGAGCCTGGCAGAGGGACTACTACCTACCGGTGATTGGTTGGACCTGGCGGTTATCCGGAGGATACCGACCAGAGTCGAGAGATGGTTACGGGACGACTCGCACTGCCGGGGCCGAGGGCCGATACCGCAGACAGAGCCCGTGGGCTAATCCGGACCGACGGATGCCCGAGATATGAGGTTTTGCGTGTCGATACTGGACACGAGTTTTCTTGATATTGGGTGCCGAAGTTGGGCACTCACGATTTTATGAGATTACAGGATTTGAGGGCCGATGTGGATGACGGCGCCCGAGTTGTATTGGGATTGGGGTGTATTGACAGACACCAGTTATGATTTCCACGTTGACATTCCGTGTAGACATTATTTCTTCCCATACTCAGCATTTAGCACTTGACATCTCATCCTGTAGCTAGCATACCTGATAGAGTACCCATGCTTGCATATCATTGCGTACCATGCTCATCTTATATAGGGTTGTTAGATTACATTGCCATGTCTGATTATCACATATCTGCTCATTACATAGAGATGGCATTATATCATACTTGTTGCATGATATTGAGCATCCAGTTCATCATATAGATGTTACCTGTTGCCATAGTTTAGAGTATCGCAGCACGTGCATACTCGCAATTACCTTTATATGTTATCTGCTACTCACGAGTTGGCAACTCACCCCCGTTGTGCCACAGTGCTTGCAGGTTGCCCTTTGGAGTAGTCGCGGCTGGTTGTTTACCGCACCTTTTGATACAGATACCATTGCTAGTCGGTGGGTTTTTGTACGGTATCTATTTACTTTCAGTTGTATGTTGAAGTACCTAGTATTCTCCATCTACCTTCATATATTGACTTAGAGACAGTTGTGAGGACGACATATGTTATTTTGTACTCTGGTGTCGAGCTCGTTGTGAGCCGACTTCATTTATGTAGTCTTATAATTCTTGCTATCTTCATTTCATTTTTACTCAGTCATTGAGATGCTTTATTTATTCCACATGTCATTTTACTTATATCTTGTCTTCACCCGATTCTCGGGACAAACTCTTGTATTAAAAATATTGCAAATAAAATTATTAATTAACACATGAACTCAAAAAGGATTTCTACTAAATTAACTAAAAAGGCTTTCTAAACATTCAAAACCGTTTTTACAAAAAATGTCTCAACACTCTACATTTAAATGGTTTTGATTTCTGGGTTGTCGGCTTACTTAGTCATGTTACGCCTTTAGACGTTACGTGGTTAAGTGCCGGTCACGGGCCGAACTTTGGGTCGTGACAACAAGTTTTTAATGGAGAAGAGATGAGCAGAGGAAGAAGAATAACAACATGTATTCTAAAATCTAAATATAAGAATAAGCACCCTTCACTTGGTATTGTTCTGGGCTATTTATAGGAAGGAAACTGAAAATCTAAGGCAACAATCTGTCCCTACATGAAATGCTAAAACTGCCCCTGAAAATTCTCTTTCTGCCGAGTCAATACCGCCGCGGTTCCGCGGCCTAAGCGCGCTTATGCCGCGGAACCGCGGCCCTTTAGTGGAGTTAGGCCATGAAATTTGGTGGTTTTCCCTTCTTTTTAGTACTCTTCAGTGTAGTATATGTTGTTTCTCAGAATCTCTTCACAATATTTCCATAATTTCAGCAAAACAAAAGGTGATGTAATGTGGATCTTTTGTCATGATTTTTCTTGAGCTCCGTGTAGATATGTTGGATCTTGTGTTGCCATTGAGCTTTGTGCATGAAAATGACATTGATTTTCCATTTTTTCCTTTAAACTGGTGTGCGGCAACATACGGATAGAGAGCGGAGACCCGAGTTTTATCTGTGGTTGGCAGTAATCCGAATTTTGTCGTGCTTTTCCATGAATTTCATTGTTTAGAGCTGAGAACCTGTATCCTGCAATTAACTAGCAAACACGGCTCAAGAGTACCTACCGATAAGCAATATGATAAAAATTGGGCGGTATAAAAATGCAAAAATCTGATATGAACAGGTTCGCTGCCGTGTTCGGCGAAGACTAGGCCTCGCTCTGGATGCTTCACACGGGTTCGCTGCCGTGCTCTGCGAGGACCAGGATCCGCTCTGGACGTTTTCCACGGGGTCAGGAGTGACGTTATCCACGTTCCATGTAACCAGGAATTTTGTTGATTATATCCACATTTCACGGGGTTGGGATTTGACTTTCGGTCATCTGTACACCGCCGAGTCACGTAACTGGGAGTTGCCGCTGTTCCGCTTTGCTTGATGTTGTGTCTGCTGAGACGAATGTTGGGATGATCTCCAGGCCATCTGTGACCCATCAAGATTTAGCTTCTTCTTCTGATGAAACCTGGGGAGGAGTGTGATTCCTTCTTTGTTTGCGCCCCTTGATTGTATACAGGGACTGCTATGATATCACCTGTAGGGTATAAATTTCATTTTATTATTTATTATTTTTTTTCTTTCCGCGATACTCTATCATTTCAGCTTTTATATCGCGAAGGTCGCGATTGCCCTATCATTTCGGCTATTTTTCGCGGTGCCCAATCATTTCGGCTATTTATTTTATTTTTACTCGCTATTTTTTATTGCGAGTTGCCCAATCATTTCGGCTATTTTGCATGCATTAATTTTTTTTACTTGCTGCTTCTGTTGCAAGTTGCCCCATCATTTCGGCTATTTCGTATGTATGTGTGGCTTGCTAGCTTTTCGCTGCAAGCTTGGGATTAGACACCAATTTCGGTATCAGCATCGCTACAACTGGGATATTGCCAGGAGCGAATCATCATTTGCCTCTGTCGATATCGAACAAAGGTGGCTTAGCGAACAGGGTTAGGATCCTGTCGTCTAAGGATTTTGACTTTATGAGCCATAAGGGTCTCATAAAGGTATTTCTCCCTGCGAGTCGTGAGGATCTCGTAGGTGTGTTTTCTCCTTAGGAGTCGTGAGGATTCCTAAGTGTATGATCTCTTGCAAGTCGTAAGGATCTTACCAGAGTGTTTTCTCCTCATAAGTCGAGAGGGCTTACAAGGGTTGTTCACCATGCGAACATATCCCTAGTCACGGATGGGACTTGGTTAGGGAAATGTTTATTCGCGCCCGTGGATTGTATACAAGGGTCAGTATTGAGCTGCTTGTATGGCAGTATTGCGAGTTGTGGGGGTTGCTTAAGAACAGGTTTAGGTCTCTGTAGCTTAAGACTTTCAAATCTTATGAGCCGTGAGGGTCTCATAAGAGAATTCTCCTTACGAGTCGTGGGGATCTCGCAAGTGTAATTTCTCCTTAGGAATCGTGAGGATTCCTAAGTGTGTTGCTCCCTTGTGAGTCGTAAGGATCTCACGCAGGTGGTTTCTCCTCACAAGGTCGAGGGGACCTTGTAAGTGTCTTTTAACGAAGTTGCGCCCTCTCGGGTTTTCATAAACACTCGCCGGCAGCCCTGCTGTTTTTACTCACGGAGCCCTTTCGGGTTTTCATCCGTGCCCATTTTGCTTATGGACATACCTTTTCTCTTCTTTTTATTTTATTCTTTTCTTTTCTTTTTTTACGAGGTTGCGCCCTTTCGGGTTTTCACAAGACTCGCCGGTAGCCCTGCTGTTTTTACTCACGGAGCCCTTTCGGGTTTTCATCCGTGCCCATTTTGCTTATGGACATACCGTTTTCTTTCTTTTTATTCTTTTTTTTTGTATCAGCTTTGGGATGCTGCAATCAGCCGTAGTTTCTCAACATCTCGGTCAATAGCTAGTTTTAGGACATAGCGGTCCGTTGTTAGTTTAAGGACGTTTCGGTCCACTGTTAGTTTAATGACGTTTCGGTCCGTTGTTAGTTTAAGGACGTTTCGGTCCATTGTAAAGTAAGCCGGTTACTACTTATAGAGTTTGGGCTTAGGAAGATAGCGAGCGGACATAGTCGTCGTCATCTATCATTGACCTGGTCGTGACCCGTCAAGCGTAGTACTTCTTCAGGAAGCGACCGTTTATTGGCCTGAAGGGCCTTTTGCCATCCATGTCCATGAGTAGATAGGCTTCACCGTGGTAGACCTTGTCTATGATGTACGGGCCTTCATAATTCGGCTCAAATTTCCCTCGTTTAGCATGATTGGGGATCATAGGTCTTTTGACCACTAGCACGAGTTCGCCTTGGCGGAATGTCCTCGGCCTAGTCAATCTTTCGTAGGAGCGCGTCATCTTTGCTTTATAAACCTCCAGATTCTGTTGCGCTACGAGCCGGGTTTCATCAAGGGTGTCGAGCTCCTCAAGCCGAAGGTGAGCGTTCTCTTCGTCCGTTAGCTCGTAATGAACTGCCACTCGTAGAGAGGGTAAGTCTATCTCGAGGGGGAGTACCGCTTCTGTACCGAATACCAACGCGTACGGTGTTGTGTTCGTGGCGGTCTTGAACGTAGTTCGATATGCCCAGAGAGCTTCATGCAGTCTCTCGTGTCAGTCCTTCTTATTTCGGGACACTGTTTTCTTCACGATCTTCGTCAAGGTCTTGTTGAAAGCCTCCGCTAGACCGTTGACTCAGGGATTATAAACCGAGAAGTATCTCCAGTCTATGTTGTGCTGTTGTGCGAAGTGGGTGATCTTATGGCTTCTGTAGGCTGGCCCGTTATCGGAGATGATCCGTCGAGGAGTTCCAAACCGATAAATAACTTGTATCTTGAAGAAATGGAGGATATTCTCTGTCTTCACTTCACTCAGCGGTACTGCTTCTGCCCATTTGGAGAAGTAATCAGTTGTCGCCAAAATGAAACGATGTCCTCTGGACGATGCCGGTTCGATGGAGCCGATTATGTCAGTTCCCCACATTTCGAATGGCCAGCTAGCCACCGTTGGATGTAGTGGATTTGGATGTTGATGGATAAAGTCCCCATGGATTTGGCACGAATGGCATTGCTTCGCATATTCGAGGCAGTCCTGAATCATCGTGGGCCAGTAGTAGCCCATCCGTTTGATCTTCAACTTCATCTTCGGCCCGGCTTGGTGAGAACCGCAGAGTGCGTCGTGAACTTCCTGAACAACTCTCTTCGCCTCTTCAAGTCCCAAGCATCTCAGCCATAGAGAATCAAATGACTTTTTGTACAGAGTGTCATTGACAATGGCAAAAGATAAGGCTCGCTTCATGAGTTGATGTTTTGAGGACGCATCTTCAGGCGTTCGACGGGATTTGAAGTAGTCTATAAAGACTTCTCTCCAATCCTCATCCTTTTGTTGGTCTTTTATTTGCAGGGTCGTCTTCTTGGTCGCTTCCTTTTCTTCGGACGACTCCGGAGGTATTTCTGCTGGTGCAAGAACCCGGCGGCTTTGCACAACGATTCTCATGTCATCGAGGTTCTCGTCAGCCAGTTCTTTAGCGAGCTTAGCTAGTGCATCCGCTTTGCTATTTTCTGCACGCGGTATGCTTTCGAGGGTGTAGGAAGGAATTTGGGTCAACAGTTGCTGCACCTTTTCGCCGTACTTCACCAACTCTGGTTTGCATGTTTGATAGTCGCCGTTTACTTGACTAACGACCAGTTGGGAGTCTCCGTATATAAGGAGGTTATCAATTCCCATGTCGATGGCGATCTCGAGGCCTGCTATCAAAGCTCCGTACTCGGCTTCATTGTTTGTCCTTGGCTCTGTTAAGGAGAAAGCAAAGCGCATTATCCCTCCTTGTGGAGTTACGAAGATGAGGCCTACTCCTGATTTGATTATGGGCATACTTTGTTTGCGCTTCTTCATGGAAGATGCTCCATCAAAGTAAAGTTCCCATCGGGTATCACCATCGTCAATCTTGTCAAACGCATGTTCGTCTGGCAGTTCGCAATTCAAGGGAGAATCAGCCGGTATCGGATGTTCAGCGAGAAAGTCGGCGATGGCCTGGCCTTTCACTGCCTTAAGAGGCTGATAAGTTATTGAGAACTCCATCAAGAGAAAGGCCCATTTAGCGAGTCGCCCCATCAATATGGCCTTCGACATCAAGTACTTGAGAGGTCCACCTTTGATATGAGACGGACTTCATGTGCCAATGCATAGTGCCGGAGTTTCGTTATCGCGAAGATCAACGCCAGGCAATGTTTTTCGATGGGAGAATAATTACTTTCTGCCCCCAGGAGAACTCGACTCAAGTAATAGAGAGCTCTTTCTTTCCCTTGGTCGTTCTCTTGTGCCCATAATACGCCTAAAGAACCTTCGAGGGCTGTTGTATAAAGAATAAGGGGCTTTCCCTTGACTGGAGCGGCCAGCACTGGCAGGTTCTACAGATACTGCTTGATTTCGTCCAGCGCGCCTTGGCATTTGTGATCCCAGACGAACGGGGTTCCCTTCTTCATTAGGTGATTATAATGACGACACTTGCCAGAGAGATTGGCTATAAATCGCCGGATATACGTGATCTTCCCTTGGAGAGACCGCAATTGTTTGAGAGTCCTTGGTGGGGGCATTTCCATGATCGCCTTGATCTTCGACGGATCTATCTCAATACCTCGGTGTTGGACGATAAATCCTAGGAATTTGCCTGAGGACACCCCGAATGCGCATTTGAGAGGGTTCATCTTCAAGTTGTATTGCCGAAGGCGTTGAAATACGATCTTCAGATGTTCGAGATGTTCCTCGTATGATTTGCTTTTAACCACGAGTTCGTCGATATAGCATTCGACGATTTCATGTATAAGGTCATCGAAGATCTTCGTCATGGCCCTCTGATAGGTGGCACCGGCGTTCTTTAGACCGAAGGGCATCACCTTGTAGCAAAATATTCCCAAAGGGGTCCGGAAAGCGGTGTGCTTCTGGTCCTCGGGATGCATCTTTATCTGATTATATCCTGATGAGCCGTCCATGAAGAAGAACACTTCGTGAGTGGACGTGTTGTCTATCATCAGCTCGGTGACCGGTACCGGGAAGTCATCCTTCGGGCAGGCTTTATTGAGATCCCGAAAGTCTACACAGATGCGCACCGTCCCATTTTTCTTCATTACCGGGACAATGTTGGTGATCCAGTCAGAGTACTGAACCTCATGGATGAAGCCGGAGTCGATTAGCTTCTTGACCTCGGCATTGATACTCATCTCAAGCTCAAGCCGCATTCTCCTTGGTGCTTGTTTGATTGGCTTAACGTCCGGGGATATTGCCAATTTGTGGACAGCAATCTCTGGATCTAATCCTGGAATTTCAGAATAGTTCCACGCGAAGCAATCTCTATGCTGTATGAGCACGTCCCTTAATGCAGCTACCCTTTCTTCAGATAGCAGTTCACTGACGAATGTCGGTCGTGGGTCACTTGCCGTCCCAAAATCAATTTTCTTGAGGTTATCCGCAGTAGTATGAATTCCATCTTCCAGCTCTTTTGGCGCCGGTGGAAACTCTGAGATCACCTCGTCATCATTGTTTTCGAAGCACCAGGGGAGATCATCCCTATTCTCAGGTTCTTCTTTTGACAACATTATCACGTGACAGGTACGAGCTCGCTTCCAAGACCGATGTTGATCTGGTTCTACTCTTGCTGTATGCACGTCTTTTGGTTCGTGCCTCTGCGGCGAAGTTATCCTCCAATTGCTGGATAGAGCGAACTTACCGAGCTGATATTGATCTTCGGCCCAGTTCTTGAAGGTGAAGCAATCTTCGAGAGGATGTCCTATTGCTCGGTGATAAGAGCAATAGTCTGGATGAGAGATCTCGTTAGCTTTCTCGGGGTGCTTGGACTCCAGGAGTGTAAGCATTTGATGTCTTATGGCAAGCTCAAGTATCTTCTTTGTCTTGTCTTGAGGAAAAGAGTATGCTCGACTCATCTTCTTCATAAGGGACGAATCCGGACCGCTCGATTCCCGACCGCGTGACTTCTTGGTCCCGCTTTGTCGCTGTCGAACGCCTTTTCCGTTCTTTGGTTTGTTTCTGCCTCTGCGCCGGGCCTTTTGAATGACGGGTTGACAGGGAGGGGCATTTTCATCTTTCGTGGCCTGTTGGAGAAGGCGTTGCGTCCTGGCTTTCTTGTAGATGGCCATTTCGCGGTTATGGTCGTCTCGAACTTTTTGAACAGCTTCCCTTATAAGCTTGTCCATTTGTTCTTCGAACGACGGATTGGGCATTTTTACGTCGGGGACTTTTTCTGGTTCAGGATTAGCACTCTCCCATTGAGCATCTCCTTCTTCATCAAAGTCATGTACGGCATAGTAGTCACGAAGTAGCTCCCGTTTCTTGGACCGAACGTATCCAAGCCCGATTGCTTCCATTCTCCCGTTGGGCAACTTGCGCTGAGTTCCGGGAACGTTCCAGACCCTGTCATAGAACTTAGCTTTTCGAGCGGTCTGTTTGAAGGGTATCCCTTGGCGCTTCAACAGCCTTTTCAAGCCTTCTGTATAATATCTAGGCAGACGGATGGGCTGAAGCCTGTCAAGTATAGAATCCGCGCCATGCCAAACTTCTTTCTCCACTCTTGTTTCCGTGGATCGGTAGAATAGGATTGCCTGTTCACCTTTTCGCCTGGGAGGGACGTAAAATGTTTGGAGCTCTTGCATGCTATAAGCTTCAAGTGCGTCGAGATCTTTGTAGTGCTCCCGCGGAATCATGGTAATTTGCAAACTCTGATTATCACCAGCGAATGCTTGTATTGGTGGCCGAGCGGAGAATATAGCATGTACCTCATCTTCCGAGTCGCTGCCAAAGATCAACATAGGAGCGGACGGTCCCGGCTTATTGTGCTGGGATGGACCTGAATAAACTATCTCTTCCTCTTCTTTAGTATCACTTCCAAAGACTGGAATGGTGGTGATAGCTTTGTTCTCCGGCTTGCGACATCTCTCTGTGTCCTCGAAATCTGGAAAAAAGAATTTTGCATCTTTGTACTTACGGACTTCGTTCACGGAGAATGGGTTCAGCTCTCCCGTTACGGTATACTCGAGACCATCCTTAAAGTATTTCATACACTGATGTTGTGTAGAAGGGATGATGTTGTACTCGTGTAACCAAGGCCGGCCGAGCAAAGCGTTATAGCATGTCTTAGCTTCAATGACATGAAATTTAATGTCTGTGACAAGCAGTCCGAAGCGCGACGTCAGTATCACAGACCCGAGAGTCCGCGATGACTGGGAGTCAAAACCAGAGATGGTGATTTTATCACGAGCGAGGTGCTGGACGCTCATGCAGATTTCCTTCAACACTCGTACGTTGAGGAGATTAACGGAAGACCCATTGTCGACCAGGATTTTGCCTATCTTTATATCGTGGCAGTACCCTGAGACATAAAGGGGATGGTTGTGCTCGCACGTCCCAAAGAGGAGGTCTTCGTCACTGAAGGTGATATCGGCTGTGTGTACTTCCTCTAGCTCGTACTTCATCTTTTCTTCGGCGAGAAAAGCTTGGAATTGCTCTGGCTCTTGTAGCGCCTTGATCAATGAATCCCTCGCTTCTTTGGATAGTAGAAGGGCGTCGAGAATACTGAGCTGCGAGGGTAACTTCCTCAAGTGCGCCAGAACGTTATAGTCCACCTTACTCTTCTTTGGCGGGTCTTTGGCGGTCAGCTCTTTCATGACTTGGTCATCCAGGGCGATAACCTCGGGGACCTTTTCTTTTCCCTTATCTTTTCTACTCGTGGATCCGAGATTCTTTTCTGGAAGCGTGCGATTGCGCAGCTGAATGTTTTCGCAGGCCTTCGGTTCTTCCTCCTTCCCCAATGTAGATTCTTTAAAGAGAGGGCTAAGAGCCATCTCTTCGTCAGAGTCGCTTCCGAAAGTGAGAATCTGCGATCCCCAAGTGTTGACCATGTGACAGTTACCGGTAGTTCTTTCATGCTCCTCGGTCGCACTTCGTTGCTCCCGACGAGCTTTGCATTTCATCCGCTTAAAATGTTGCCGGTGAGCAACATATCCCTGCCACCATCTTTTGAAAGCATCGCACTCTTCGGTAGGGTGCGAAATCTTTCGATGATATAAGCAGTAGCTAAGATGTGTTTCTACTTCATCGGGAGTGTTTCCTTCAGAGGGTGGTAGCTTCATTCCCATTGATATGGCTTTAGCAAACATTTTCCTCATCTTGAACTTGATTTTATCTGCGACGGATGTTCCTTGATTCGGCGGGAGTGTCTCGACTCTTTCATCTAGTTGCCGGCGTTTGGCTCTTTCAAATATGGCCGTCTCGCGCTCCCGATCAGCTTTACTTTTCAAAAGAGCCGTGTTCAGAAATGCATCAATTATTTCATCTGACGGCTCCAGAAGTTCCGGCTTAGGATCCGCCCCCAGCTTTCTCAGTGCAAGGAGTTTCTTTATCGTCCATCGACGAGTGAGAGATCACATGGCAACTTGCTACGTACTCCTCAAATCCATCCGACGAGTCTTCTCCATCATCTTCGTCCTTAAGGACGTGGCTGAGGAACTCTTGGAGCATGATTGGAGTCCGCGCCTTCTGGTTATACTCTTCCAGCGCGTCAATCTGCTTCTGTAAGTCCATGCGCTTATCGCCAGGCTTCACGGGCTTCTTGGATTTCTTCTTCTTTTTCGAAGATTTCGACGGCTGAGCATGAGTGCTTTGGTTATCACCACCAATCTTTGGAGTTGGGCGCGGCTTCAGCATCCTTTCGATGATTTGGGGTTCCAGCAGGTTCTTCCACCTGATCGCCGGGCATGTCTGGAGATCATTCAGCATCCTTTTGGTTTTGGCCGAAAGAACGACCTCCCATGGGGCTTCTTCAACAAAAGAGCAGGTTGCCCCCGGTGTGTTCGTCTTCTTAGGAGTGTGCGGTTGTGGTGGGTTTACTTTCCACTTCTCAGACAACGCAAACTTGCCTTGTAGGTACTGATCTTCGATCTATCCTTTAAAGACGAAGCAATCCTCGATTGGATGGCTTACCGTTTGGTGGTAAGGGCAATAATTGGGATTATTCACTTCGCTGGGTTATGGTGGTCGCCTTGGATTTGGCAAGTTGATAAGCCTGTTGCGCACCGCCAGCTCGAACAACCTCTTCGTTTTGTCCCGTGGGAATGAGTAAGGACGCTTCATCTTCTTATTGTAATAGCGCCGTCTCTCCTCCAATTGATCCGCTAGTCTTGAAGCATTGGGCTGTTGTTGGGTGTTCGCAACGAAGGTCGCCTTCCCTTTACCCTTTTCGTTCCGCGGTTCCGGTTTTGGAGGAGATGGTCTGTGACCCATCTGATCCATCTGAGCTATCTTGTCGATTAAAGCCTGGAATGTGGTCGGTTTGAAGAACATCATGAACTGTGAAATAGTTGCATAAGGGTCTAAGGTGCCCACGAACATGCCCATTGCTGGTGCTTCTTCGATGCGCTGTTCGCACTTCGACCACAGGTTCTGCCATCGGATTGCGTATTGAACCCAAGTTTCGCCTGGTTTCACCCTTGCGTTGATCAACGCCGTTATAGGGGTGCGTTCTCTAGCGCTCGCGAATCGCTGGGTGAATAATAACTCTATTTCTGTGAAAGTTTTGACGGAGTCGTTGGGAAGTTCGGAGTACCACTCAAACGCCGTCTCCGATAAGCTGCCGACGAATTGACGGAGCAAAAGCTTATCATCGCCCTCGATGTTGCCACACAGAGCCCTGAACTGGGCGACGTGCTGGTGGGGATTGTCCGTCCCCTTGTACACGTGGAATTTGGGGATCGTGTAGCCCGGCAGGTACTTTATCTGATCATACCAGCCTGGATATGGTCGCCCAGTTTTGACGTCTTAGCCGGCCGCTTCTTTTGCCTGGTGAACTCGTATTTGTTGAGCAATATAATCATCCAGGACAGCTTTAGAGATTGTTTCCTCCTTGGCCGTTGAAAGAGCCGGAGGAGGATTTGACGTTTCTCCTCTATCATCTTCAATTATTACCGGAGGATCTTCGGCTGGGGGATCCGGCTGGATCATCATGCTCACCATGTCTTGGAACAGAAGAGCCATTTGCTTTATATTGGCCGCTTATTCCGCAGCCTCCTTGTCCTTCTTTTCGAACATTCTTCGAAGGAACTCAACATCGGTTTCTTGTTCATAACGCTACTCCGATGACACCTCCGGGCTTTCTTTTGGTCCGGTGAGTGCGGCCGTTGCAGTCAGCATTTCCTGAAGCTTCTGCTGTTGCTGTTCCTGAGCTCTTTTGATGGATCGGGTGAGTGGTCGGTGGCCCGTAGAAGCGCGGCTGTCCTCTTTCCCGGATGCCATGTAGACGGTATGCACCACCATGCCCCCAGACTTAGGGCGTTTGGGCTCAGTGCCTTTGACATTTGCCGCAGGCATGGGGATTTTCTCCGGCCTTCTCCTCTTATGAGGAGTCGAAGTTGAGGAGGCCGTCGCAGCGAGCACCCAGGAGGCTGTCGTCCTCTGTATTTTGACAGGACGGTTTTCTTCCTGTTGGACCTTCGGCTTCTTCTGCCGGCGAGGGTATTCTTGATCCACCACTGAGTTCCGGACCTGCCGCCAGACTTTGTAGATCTTGGAGGACAGTTGCTGAGGGGACTGCTTCGGCTTTATTTCCGTAACATTCTCCACCGGAGGAGGAGATCTTTTCAGTACAGCGGTAGGAGAATTCCTACACACCTTATTCAGCAGCTCAAAGCTGTTCCCGGTTGGAACGGCAGCATTGATTTCCGCCGTTGGGGCTGATAGAGTTAGCCCAGAAGGGGAGTTGCCTCCTGACTTCCTCACTCGGCGCCAGTGGCGACGTCGAGCATGTCGAGCTGATGGAGTTGGCCTGGTGACGAGGATGGCCTTGTCTTGCCCCCTGTTCAGGTGAGGGGTTGTTGCTGGTGTCAGCCTGTTGAAGACTGATGTCCTTTGAGTAGCAGGAGCGGGAGTGGGAGTTGGGATGGTCAGTCTTGTAAAGACCTACCCCTTGGCAGGAGAAGCCGCCTTGACGACTTCGGGAGCAGGGTTGGTCACTCTCTTCGGAATAACCTTCTCTGGGATTGCAGGCTTCATTGTGGGCCCACAGGAATTTTGGCCCAATCTGGAGAAGACCGAGGCGCCGGTGCTGGACGACCCGTTGAGAGGGGCCGCAGTAGTTGTAAGTCGATCGAAGACCGACTTCTTGGGAGCTTCTGGTAAGGGCACGGGAACAGTGAAGCTTGTTGGCGAGAGCATGGTCCCGAAAAATAGCCCTGTGGTGGCTTGAGTGACCTGTTCCATGGGCATCGTGAACAGGGAAGCAGCTTGGGGCCCGTAGGCTATGCCCCCAGTTGAGGCAGGGCGTGAGTTGCAGCTGTAGTTGGAGCACTTTGAGCAGGTGAACGCCATTGATTCTTTGCTTTCTTTACCAAGCAAAATACCAAATCTTAGTACCTCGAAACCCAAGGGCAACCATTAACAAACCGCGATTGGTTCACGAACACGACACACGAAGTGTGGAGTGGAAAGAGAAAAAGGTCCCACCGGGTGTGCCAGAATCTGTTCCTCTCCGAAAGACGCGGCTGAGACGCGATGGACGTCTTTGCCGGAAATTCAGGGCATATGCTAATTGGTGCTATCCGTCCACCTCTCCGAAGATGCCAAGTTGATTTATGGCACCATGTATCGAAGGTTTAAACGGATTTGGCCGATGTAGCAGACTTCGTCAGATTCCCCCTCGCTTGAGGGGTTTTTGATTGTGGGGACGCTCTTCCCTGCAGGCGCAATCCCCTGCAGTTAATTACGCTACCGCATCGCGGTAACAACTTTCTCCTTCTCCAGATGGTCATTTCGTGTCGTGGGTGTCTGTTTTGTGTTTGGTTGCCCGTGGATTGTATACGGAGACTAAGTTATGCTGTCGCCTATAGGACGTGGATTAGTCCAAATCCGTATCTTTCTTAGATTTGGGTTTGGGGGGGTTGTGTTTAAGGATACGTTAGCCTTAGTTGAGGCTAAGATCAACTTAAACGTTTGTTAAGGACACGTTAGTCTAATTTTGGACTAAGATCAACTTAACGGGATCGTTTAGATCCGACAAGAGAGCAATTGGGCTCTATTGTTTAGTTTAGTGACATTGCGGTCGATAAGTAGTTTAAGGACATTACGGTCCATTGTTAGTTTTAAGACATTGCGGTCAAGGTTAAGGACATCATAGTCCGTGAGTTTAAGGACCTCATAGTCCGGTGTTAGTTTTAAGACATCACGGTCGAGGTTAAGGACATCATAGTCCGTGGATTTAAGGACTCCACAGTCCGACGTTAGTTTTAAGACATCACGGTCAAGGTTAAGGACATCATAGTACGTGGATTTGAGGACTCCACAATCCATTGTTAGTTTTAAAACATCACGGTCGAGGTTAAGGACATCATAGTCCGTGGATTTGAGGACTCCACAATCCGTTGTTAGTTTTAAGACGTCATGGTCGAGGTTAAGGACATCATAGTTCGTGGATTTGAGGACTTCACAATCCGTTGTTAGTTTTAAGACGTCACGGTCGAGGTTAAGGACATCATAGTCCGTGGATTTAAGGACCCCACAGTCCGTAAAATGTATGGTTGTCGGGACCCATTACCTCTCTGACGACGTTGAGGGATTACAACGACGGATATCAAAAGAGTAAAGAGATGTACCCTCGAACTGGGTGTAAATTGATTAGAAGAGCAGATGTGCTCAGTTCAATTTAAATTGAAGATTTATGGCCATAATTGGGCTAAGTCCAGTTAAAGAACATTTTATTTTTGTTCTGCCTATTAGGCCTTTGTTTGGGCTCTGCCCTTTTAATTGGGCTCTGACATTTTGTCTGGAATTAAATGCATAGCATTTATCAGAATGAGGTATGTTCTGACAGCGCGCCACGTGGCGCATCAGGCGCTTTGTGCCAATTAAAGAGCGTATTACGCCGGCGCACATAAGGGTGATATGTGTCGCTTAGCGCTAAGTGCGCTGCGCCAGTTTATGGGTGCGCCAGTGAGTGACACGTGGCGCGCTTGGCGCCGAGCGCCAACCCAAGAGCGCAGTGCGCTTTTTTCAAGAGCGCAAAGCGCAGATCGTGTATATGGTTGACACGTGGCATGTTATGGCGCTGAGCGCCAGTCCAAGGAGCGCAAGGGCACGGTTCATGAGTGCAAAGCACTGTCCAATAGCGCAGAGCGCATTTGGATCAATTTAAGATCAAAAAACAAGTTTATGTTCTTCTTAAAGGAGGCCTTGCCTCAAGATTCAAGAACCAAGTTCTTATTCTTATAAAAGGCTCTGTCTTTTTAGATCAAGAGATCTATGAAGTAAAATACTTCTTTTGTTATGATTTAAATCTTGATCTTTTCTTTTTATTCGAAGACCTCGGTCTTTCTTATAGATCTAAGATCTTTTTTAGAAGACATTTCTTCTTTTTACGAGATATTTTCATCTCTGTTTTCCAAGGACTCGGTTCTTTACCTTTCTTTTCTTCTGAGTTTTTAGAGGGTTTTTCTATCTCTCTCTATATATCTTAGACTTGAAATCTTGAGGGCTTTATATTGGGCCAATCGATTTATTAAATCGGTTTAAGAGATCTTTCTCTTGATTGATCTGGGAATGTTTCCCACCGCTGGATCTTTGATCCCAAGGCTCCCGTTTGACAGAAGGTAATCTTCTAGTTTTAATAAAGATTGGAAAAAAATCTTTCCATGCAGAATTTGTTCTATTTTTGGTAATTCATTATTTACCATTGGATCATTGATCCAGCGGTGCTTAAAGCACAATCTTGTTGTTTGGAAAGATTTTGAGAAATCTTTTCTTAACAGAATTTAATTCTGGTTAATAAATAATTTATCATTATTAGATCCCTTGATCTAACGGTGGGAATTTTAATTCCAGCGCTGGTGCACCCAATTTGGACACGTGGCGCGCAGCGTAGAGCGCAGCGCAACTGCGCTAGCGCACTCGTGTTTGCCACGTGGCGCGTAGCGCGCAGAGCGCTAGATCTGAAGCGTTGCTTCAACAGAGCGCTTGATCTGAAGCGTTGCTTCAACAGAGGTGTCTTTTCACCTTCTTTTTAAGTCAAACTTATATTCCCGAGAATCTTTCACTTCCCAATTTTGGAAATAGTTCCATTGTGCACAAAATTTTGCGTGCTTCGTCTTTATAATTTGAAGCAAAGCTTCTTCCTTTTCTCATTCCCAAAGAATTTTCTCAACTATGGCTTGCAACCACCCTTATGCTCGTAGACAACCATAGAAAGTGCCCATTTAGGACCTTGTTCCTCGGTATGCTGCGCGCTTGGTGGATCCTTCTCTTACGGATGAGCAGTGCGACGCTGCACTGTGCACTCTTTTGACTCGTGTGGGGTCTCCCCTTCCCCCACACTCTATTTGGCTTCGGATGATCCTCGCGTCTGTGCTTGATGACATCCCCCTCACCCAGCGGAGATGACCCTGGCGATGCTCGATGCGGCTGAAGACAAGCTCGAGTGTTTCCATGAGGCGTGCCTGATTACTCAGGCTCTGAAAGACTACTTGGTTCACTTGTTGAGCCAGATAAGAGCCCGGCGGGCTATCATGTCTGCTTTTGCGGATGAACATGGCGCCAATCGGTGGGGAGCCACTCTTTGTGAAAATCGCCGTTTTGATGTGCTGGAGAAGGCGGCGAGGGAGTTAGAGAATTTTGTTTATTGTTTTGTTAATCCCTGTGCCACTGATCCCTTATTTGGTGATCTTTTTTAAGTGTAGTAGTAGTAGTAGTAATAATAATAATAAAAAAAAAAGATATTTTAATTTAGTATTTTATTATCTGTTAAGTATTCTGTAAATCTTTAATTCTTTATTATTCCTTTGTGAGATGTTTATGCGCTGCATAATCATGAAGCATTGCTTCGCTTTTCAGTCTTGGAAATAGAGCTATAACAACTCCATTTTTAATGTACAAAGAATTGATTTAAATTCAATGTATACTTGGAGTATTTATTGTTGCTGATAGATCTGTAAGTATTTATTTCACTCCATAATTACAAGAAGGAGCTTGTAGCTCATTGGTAACACCTTGCACTGCTCAACCAAGCCACCAGAGTTCAAATCCCCTGCCCCACATTATTTTTAATATTATTTTGTTTTTGATTTTTTTAGAATACCAACCGTTACACGTGCGTTTCTCACAAAATTCCTTCTACACATAAAAAGTTAGATGCACCATAAATCACCCCAGGAAACCCCCCACCCGTCGACCCTCCGACTTGGGCCGACGCCGCCTGCCGGACTCGGCCGAACGGCCGAGTCGCCAACATCGAAATTGAGCATCTTGACCTAGTCAACCCCCCTGCACCCACTAAATTTCTAGATCGGTTACAGAGAGCACATTAAACCTCTTTTACTCCAAATTTTAATGATTTTTATATATTTTTGCATTTTTTAATTAAAAACCCTAATCCTAGCCTAATCCTATAAATACACCCCCTACCCTCTACCCTCTCATCCTAAATTTCTGAGTCCATTCTCTCAAAATTCCAAGAGAACTTTGGTACGTTGGAAATGAGCGAAAGGCGAAGCGCTGACGAAATCGACGGCGAAATTCCGGTGATCGTGCTAGGAACTCTCAATGACGAATCGACGTACCGACAAACCCTCTACTTCCCTCTCACTCTCTAGTGTTGTCCAAACCCGTAAGTTCCCCTTTTCTATCTTTCTTTTCTTCCATAAAAATACGAATTTACAAACCCGACGGAATCAAAACAAATCCGATTTCCGTTTCGGTTTTTTCTATAAAATCTCACTTATCACCAATTCCATCATGCTTAAATATCTTTATGTTGAATATTAATCATTTAACAAACAATTTGAATAATTTTTATCACATGAAATGATAACGTTTCCATTTATCCTATTTTCTTTCACTTAAATACCACAATATTTAGTTTTCACATTTAACCCCTTAACATTACTATACCTTAACGTAAATCACGAGGTAATGACCTACCTCCACACACATGCAAATACAACCCTAAATAATATCAACACTTAGAATACGATAATACAAGATTTTACATTTAAATACCATTTTCTTAATAAAACCTTTTCTAAAAGTTTTAAGTCTGATACACTTTCAAAACAAATATCTTTTAATAGGAAAATACGATATGCTGTGGACATCGATCGTTTATCTAAACCTGACTTTGTGGTGTCTAGGCTAGGCAAGTGAGGAAATGTAACTTTAAAAGGCCCGTCTCACGATTCGTGAGCGGATCCCTCCTTTTCTCATTTGTACTTACCTGGCCACAATTGGCGGTGAAGAGGCGATTTGAGACTTCTAACGACTTTTCGTTTAGACCATTTAGAAATAGCCTAGTTGAAATAGAAAACTCTAGAATCTAAAATACGGAAAATTGACTTTTGCAAATAAATACCTTTTATTTTATAAAACCGTTTCTAAAGAATTAGTATTTATAAAATCTTTGCAAACGCCACTACAACCCACCTTTGGGGAACCCGTTAGGGATAGTACGGTTTATCGTGCACCCTCAGGTTTAGTAGTGTGAGATTCAGACCTCCGCAAGGAGCATTCGGTCTCAAAAGGTTTAAAATACGACATCTTAAGAAAATGAGACTTTTAAAATATAAAATATTTATTGAAATTATTTTTGTATAAATATATGTATATTATCATTAAAAGATCTATTTTGTTATAATATAAATATTACATTTTTCTAAAAATCACAAGAATAAATTTTACATTAAAATACCATGAATTTCAAATAAATCAATATTACAGATAAATACCTTTATTTATGTAATTAGGATATTTTCACTAGAAATATCATAAAATAAAATTACACTCATTATAAGTACAAAGACGAATAATAAATACTTGGGGTGTATCTTGAAAATTATACAAAAGTATTTTTACATAAAACCCCCTCAAGTTTTATAAATTACCCTAAGGACCCTAGCAATTATAGAACTTCGATTTACATTTCTTTTGTCTGACTCGGGTTTGAGTCTGATCATAATCCGACTTGAATATGATTCAAGTACTATATAAATCTATAATATTCCAACTCAATATGAACACATAAATCTCAGAATCCATTTAACAATCTATACAACTTGACTGAATCAAACCATGGATATACATCCATTATCCAGTTTTCCGTCTACATGATTATGCAGTTACAAACTGTTTACTGATATCATGGTTTTGGTCAGTCATCCAATTTATTCAATACAATACTACAATACAATCAAAACACTACGGGGTTTAAGGGGTAGATTGGTGCGGAAGGTGTTAGAAGTGGCACGAGACGGTAAGATTAAGACACATAATCTATATTCCGTTGCTGTTGTACCGTGGCTTAACGGTTCCTTGTACATTCCGTTTACCCTGATCTCTAGCATACTGAGACCCCTCTCGTATACACTGGCATCCTTCCGTACCAAGCTACAAACAACAGCGTGAACACAATATTCTACAATATTATACTTTAGAAGATACCTCTTATTCTGTCTTTTCTAATTCTTTCTTATCTTTGGGACTTACCGAGCGACCTGTTCGCTGACGACATTCTATTTCTTACTTCTTTGAATGTCGTCAGGTGTTTTAGACCCGTCAGAGATCGAGCCCACTGGTGAAGACTTGGATCAGTTCCACGAAGACCCCGAGCTCTAGACTTTGTACCTTGTTCTATTCAGCATTTTTCATTTCCTGTTATGCCATTGTTTAGGCATCGCTTTTATTTCAGATGTATTTACTTTTTATGCATTGTACAAAAGAATGTTATTAATAAAGTTGTTGTTATTTTTATATATCTTTTCTCTTGTGAATTATCTTTATATTGCTTAGATACGCTTAGCATATTTACTTCACAGTAAATACGTAGCGGACATCGTCGCGTCCCCTTCACCGTATACCGGGAAGCGGGGCGTGACAAGAGCTTTGCTCGAACTTGATGTGCGCAGCGCAACTGCGCTAGCGCTAGCGCCTCCGTGTTTTGACACGTGGCGCGCAGCGCGTCTTGCGCTAGCGCACTCACGCTCGACACGTGGCGCGCAGCGCAGAGCGCAGCGCAACTGCGCTAGCGCACCAGTGTCAGACACGTGGCGAGCAGCGCAACTGCACCAGCGCGCCTGTATTAGACACGTGGCGCAGAGCGCAGGACTTGAAGCATTGCTTCAATTTTGACTTTTAGATTTCTAAACAGAGCTTTGCTCTGATTGGGGAAGCAGAAGCGTCGCTTCATCTCGGAATTTGAACAGAGCTTTGCTCTGATTTGGGGACGCAGAAGTGTCGCTTCATTTCCAGTTTTGGAATCTGAACAGAGTTTTGCTCTGATTGGGGGAAACAAGGAGTTTAGCGCCGAGTACCTGCAAGGAAGTCCCGGGATGGTTTGGTACCACCGAGGACCCTCCGACGATCAAGTTAGTACGAGATCCGAGTAGAGTAACGGCTAAGTGGAGTAAAAAAATGGCTTACTTGACCCCTCTGTGATAGGGGTTTATATAGTGGCGGCAGCATGCAGCAGCAGGCACGAGAATCTCGCCGGCAGTTACGCTCCCGACGTCACGCTTGCGTAAAGGGCGGATCGTCCATTAATGGGGATCGTGATGGCGTGGAACGTGGAACGTTGCTGACGGAGAATTCACGCATGGCGAGATTTGCGGAGCGGCGGTTACGCCTGTGAGTGGTGGAGTTGGTCGGTCGGAGGACCGAGGAAGATGGCCTCGGCTGAGGAGCTCGGGGGCGAGCGAGAGGGCCGAGGAGTCTTGGTCTTGTGGTAGCTCGGGGCGAGCTGAGAAGCCGAGGAGGCCAATTTTCAGAGGGTTCTGAGGTGAGCCAGCTTGTGCTTGCAGGTCGGGTACGGGGATGACCGGGTCGGCCCACGTGGGCCCTTCCTTCTGAGTTCCGGGACACGTCATCTGCCATGCGTCCTGATCTTGGAGATCGCCAATATTGAGCATCATCAAGAACAAATCATTTGTCGAAGGCTCGGTGGCAAGTGAAAGAAAAAAGGGGGAAAAAAAGATTCAACCCCTAAATCTTCCTTATTTATATAGAAGACCGTCAAATCTAGGTATTTTTAAATAACACCATCAAATCCACTCTGTTATCCAAATTAGCCCCTCCGTTGGTAATGTACCAGAAATAATTATTATAATTTAAAAAAAAATTTGAAAAGACATAATTAGCCTTCCAAAACTTATCAGATCTTTAAAAATCTCTAGTAAAAGTTTTTAAAGAAATGTTTATGATCTCGGTCTCTTTCTTTACTTTTTGCTAGGGTTGAAGTTGTTAGATTAAACAAGGATGTTGCATTGCAAAAAAAAAAAAACAGGGAGGTTTCCTGCAATATAAGCCAACACACCTACAAATTTTCTTTTTCCTTGTTACATTTTGGTTGTTAAGATGTTTGCTTATACTTTCTTGTTTGTATCTTCAGGAGAGAGACCTTTGATTGTCTCGCCGGTTGGTTACACGATGCAAGACAACACGCTAATAATGCTAATATGACGATTATACTCGTTGGTAACAAGTGTGACCTTGCCCATGAAAGAGCTGTGAGCACCGAGGAAGGAGAGAAGTTTGCGGAAGAAAATGGATTGCTCTTTATGGAGGCATCGGCTAAAACTGGTCAAAACTTGGAGGAGGTGAGAAAAACTCTACAATTTTTATTATTTAAGCAAATATGCCATTTCGACTGACTCTACTCATAACGTTTCGTAATTTCTGAATTTTTCAGGCTTTCAATAGCACGAAAAGATAAATTTACAACGATATTCAGGATGGAGTCTTTGATATGTCAAATGAGGCAACTCATTATTTATTGTTCCGGTGAATCCGAATCGTATCGTGTCTCACATCCGTATCTGAATTCATACTACTTAGATGTGCCATGATCCTGATAAATAAGTTAAATACAAACTATTATCTGATTACCTATTTCTTAGTTTATGGAATATAATTGCTCCTACCTATATTATGTGTCGTTTTTTGCACTCACTTGGAATCAAAATCGGGTATCAAGGAACCCCAGGTTCATCATTTTTTGGTTGCTGCATCATCTGAGACCCGTACCATTTCAAATTTGATATATTTGTTGCCGTTTTCACTAGCTAATCTAATTATAAACGGCTTAGTTTCTATAGTTTGAATTATTGGATAATAGTACTATTAATTTGAATTTGTTTCTTTTTGCTGTTCTTGGCAGTAATTAGAAGTTCTGAGTTGGTGTTGTTTTATGGTTGAATTTCAGTTTGATTTAGTCATTGATAGGACCATATTCAATTAATTTATTCATTGATAAAACTATATATTACAATACTTCCCTGAAGGAAAAAAAATGGTAATTTTAATCATGGTGTTTTTCATCATGATTAAAATTACCAATGACTAAAAGTATGATGTTGTAACCAAGACCATGAAACTAGCATGCAATGTTTCACCAGAATCGTTAGTTTCGTGCGAAACACGAAACGAAACAGAGACAATTCGATACGAATCGTAAGACTGTATCGGGTTATTAATATATCGGTCGATACACATTTTGTATCGTGCGAAACGATATGAAACGAACTGAAACACGAAACATACAATACGCTATTTAACCAGTATAAATCATAGAAGGTCGGGTATTCGGGTTTAAAACCCGGACCTAAATTTCTTCGTAACAATCGGCATTTCGAATATATCTCTTGTTTTTATGATGATAGTGACTGATGAGCTGATCGGAGAAAATTGATATTCGCAGCGTTTAACATTTTATTTGGCAGCGATGTTTTGAAAACTTGGTTGAGATATTTTAGTTATTATTATTATGCATTATGAAACCAATCATGTTTATGTTTATAAATTAAGACGAATGGACGAATGTTTTGGATTGTTTCGTTTCAACTTTATGGATTTGGGTGATTTATATGTATGCATTTATGCTATTATAAAGTATCACAGTTGGGACATTCCGACCGATCAAGAATCGGACAATGAGAGATGAACGCAAAAGCCGAAAACTCGATGTGTTTAACCTGCGGTTTTGCTTTTCGTTGATCGCTCCTGCCCGAAGCATTGATCTTTAGTGGCATTACACCCAGATCTGTTTCGTTTTTGGAAAACTAAATAACAGATACTACAGACATTGGTTTTACAACAGTATTTAACAGATAACTAGAAAACAGGGCAAAAAAAAGATACAAGTCATACAAACACCTGGTTCATCTCTACATACTAACTTCAGCCGTCTCCTTTTCCCTACACGAGCTAATATCACACAACCCTGCCTCTAGCTTCGCATTACTATTCATAGGCAAAACCAAGATAAGTGTATCTCTGTCGTCCGAAGCAAAATCTCAGTACTAATTAATTTTTACATATAAAGCTGACTGCTCGAAAACAAACAATGGATTTGAATGTTTTTTTTACGTGGAAATCCAAGATTTCATTCTCACTCTGGATTGGAGGAGTGTTTTGTTCGAATGTTTATTTTATATAATTAAATCCCCGGAAATAAAATTTTTCAAGATGGTCTGTTCTTTCAAACTAAGAAAAGTTGGATTAAAAACTAATTTTCCTTGATTCTAAACATGCCACAATTTGGAAATAAGGTCAATTTTGCTCTTGGTTACGTCCGTGTTTAAAAGTTATACTCGTTCTAGGAGTTGATCATAGTTCCACATTGCAATTATATCATATTTTCCTATTTCGAGATATCAAACGGTCATCTTCTACCCAAACGAGATAGGCCCTTTTCTTATCATAGTATATTGAATCATGCATTTGGCATTTATTTGGAAAGGCGTGATCAGGACAAAAACCTCATCCTAAGGGCCTGTTTGTCCTCATCCTAAGGGCCTGTTTGGTTGCAAGATTATGAAATTTGGATTCCGAAATAGTACGGTTGAAAATTTCTGGATTTGGTAATTTGTTGTTTGGTTGGTTTTGGATTCTTAGTATTGGATTTGTTGATCCTTGTAATTTTTGTTTGTTTGGTGAAAAGAAAGTGAGATTTGGATTTGAAGATTTTAGAGAGAGATAAATAGAGAGAGTATTATTAAATAAATAAAGTACACGGGTCCCATCTTGATGATGCTCAATATTGACGATCTACAAGATCATGACACGTGGCAGATGGCGTGTCCCAAGACCCAGAAGAAAAGGCTCACAGAGGCCGACCAGGCCATCCCTGTACCCGACCTGCAAGCACAAGCTGGCTCTCCTTGGGGCCCCTGCAAATTGGCCTCCTCGGCCCTTCGGCTCGCCCCGAGCTGCCATAAGAACAAGACTCCTCGGCCCTCTTGCCCGCTTCCGAGCTCCCCAGCCGAGGCCGTCTTCCTCGGTCCCTCTGGCCGACCAACTCCACCACTCACATGCGCAACCGCCACTCCGCAAATCTCGCTATGCGCAGATTCTCCGCCAGCAACATCCCGCGTTCCACACCATCACGATCCCCATTAATGGGCGATCCGCTCTCTACGCGGGCGTGACGTCGAGAACGTAACTGCCGGCGAAATTCTCGCGCCTGCTGCTGCGTGCTATCGCCACTATATAAACCCCCATCACAGAGGGATCAAGTGAGCCATTTTTTACTCCACTTAGCCGTTACGCTGCTCGGATCTAGTACTAACTTGATCGTCGGAGGGTCCTCGATGGTACCTAACCACCCCGGGACTTCTTTGCACGTACTCGGCACTAATCTCCTCAAAACCCATTGAGACCCACACGCAACAAGAGATCACCTCCAAAATTCATGGGAGATCGAAGGAAGACAACATCTGAGGGAGACCCGAAAAGGACCTCCATCAATTGGCGCCGTATGTGGGAATGCAAACTCCACAAAAACAAAGTTGGCCTTCCGATCTCCGTCCACATGGCGCGTGATCACCCTGAACATCCAGGTACCAGCCGCCCCGCCCCCCTCATCGGAGGCGCGGATGAACCTCCTCCGGCGACCGTCATCCACGCCCTCGCCGGCCAAATAGACCGATTAAAGTCCAAACGGCCAGGCCAGGGCCCCAGATCGCCGCTCCTCCGCCTCCAGAAGACTCTGCCCTCGTCGACACGGCTGACCACCGGCAGGCTACGTCCCATGGCCACAGATCTCACGGGCCGATACTCGTCCGCTGGGCGATCATTGAGCCTCCTCTGGCGGAATCGAAACGACGCGACACTGGCGCTTCGCCTCCTCGCACAATCGATGCGCGTGCTATGCACATGTTCACAGCGACCGTTCCTGTTCCCCATACTTGCAACTGGATGGTCGGGCGAAACCTCATGAAGAATCAGCCGAGCAGCTACCCTGCTCGGTTATCCTTGGCCGGTAGCTTCCCTACTCGCAATGCCAGAGATCAAAGCCCTCGCCAAGAGGCAACCGCGCAGCTTCACTGCCCGGTCATTCTTAGTGGGCTTCTTACAGCCCCTTCAACGCTAAGGATCAAAGTCCTCCGTAGAGGCAGCCGAGCAGCTTCTCTACTCGGCTATCCCTGACCGGTAGCTTCCCTACTCGCAACGCCAGGAATCAAAGTCCTCGCCAAGAGGCAACCCAGCAGCTACCCTGCTCGATTATCCCTGGCGGGTAGCTTCCCTACCGCAACGCCAGGGATCAGAAAGTCCTCCGAGAGGCAGTCGAGCCCGACCCTCGCTCGGCTATCCCTGGCGGGTAGCTTCCCTACCGCAACGCCAGGGATCAGAAAGTCCTCCCAGAGGCAGTCGATCCCGACCCTCACTCAGCTATCCCTTGGGGGTAGCTTCCCTACCGCAACGCCAGGGATCAGAAAGCCCTCCCAGAGACAGTCAAGCCCGAGGATCCCTCGCTCGGCTATCCTTCAGGACAAATGCCCTCGCCAAGAAGCACCGGGCGGTAATCCTGCCCTGCCAAGGGTCCTTGGTAGGCTTCTTACAACCCCTCCCGTGCCAAGGACCAAAGTCCTCCCAGAAGTAGTCGAGTCCTTGCTTGGCTATCCCCGGCTAGTAGCTTCCTACCACAACCGACAGGGATCAAAGTCCTCGCCAAGAGGCACTGGGCAGTAACCCTGCTCAGTCCCCGTCCTGAAGGATCAAAGCTCTCGCAAGAGGCAACCGCGCAGCTTCACTACCCGGTCATCCCTGCTCAGTTATCCCTAGCGGGTAGCTTTCCTACCGTAACGCCATGGATCAGAAAGCCCTCCCAGAGGCAGTCGAGCCCGAGGATCTCTCACTCGTCTATCCTTCAGGACAAAAGCCCTCGCCAAGAGGCACCGGGCAGTAAACCTGCTCGGTCCCCGTCCTGAAGGATCAAAGCCCTCGCAAGAGGTAACCGAGCAGCTACCCTGCTCGGTCATCTCCGGCTGGTAGCTCCCTACCCATGACGCCAGGGATCGAAGCCCTCGCAAGAGCCATCCGAACGGCTACCCCACTCGGTCATCTCAGGCTGGTAGTTGCCTACCCACGATGCCAGAGATCAAAGCCCTCGCCAAGAGGCAACCGTGCAGCTTCACTGCCCGGTCATCCTTAGTAGCTTCTTAAATCCCCTCTAACGCTAAGGATCAAAGCCCTCGCCAAGAGGCACCGAGCAGCTACCCTGCTCGGTCATCCCCGGCTGGTAGGTCCCCACCCACGATGCCAGGGATCCAAGCCCTCGCCAAGAGGCACCGAGCAGCTACCCTGTTCGGCCACCCTCAGCAGGCCTCTCATGGCCCCTCTCACGCTGAGGATCGAAGCCCTCACCTGAAGCCGCCGAGATCCTTCTTGCTCGGCGCATCCCACCGGACATCTCCTGCCTATCAGACGCTGAGGGTCTGAAGCCCTCTTCGCGAGGCCACCGAGATCCTTCTTGCTCGGCGCATCCCTAGCGGGCATCCTCCTGCCCATCAGACGCTGAGGATCTCAAGCCCTCACCATGAGGCCGCCGAAATCCTTCCTGCTCGGCGCATCCCCAGCGGGCATCCTCCTGCCTATCAGACGCTGAGGGTCTGAAGCCCTCATCGCGAGACCGCCGAGATCCTTCTTGCTCCGCGCATCCCTAGCGGGCATCCTCCTTCCCATCAGACGCTGAGGATCTCAAGCCCTCACCATGAGGCCGCCGAGATCCTTCCTGCTCGGCGCATCCCCAGTGGGCATCCTCCTGCCCATCGGATGCTGAAGATCTCAAAGCCCTCATCATGAGGCCGCTGAGTTCCTTCCTGCTCGGCGCATCCCCAGCGGGCATCCTCCTGCCCATCGGACGCTGAGGATCTCAAAGCCCTCATCGTGAGGCCGCCGAGTTCCTTCCTGCTCGGCGCATCCCCAGCGGGCATCCTCCTGCCCATCGGACGCTGAGGATCTCAAAGCCCTCATCGTGAGGCCGCCGAGTTCCTTCCTGCTCGGCGCATCCCCAGCGGGCATCCTCCTGCCCATCGGACGCTGAGGATCTCAAAGCCCTCATCGTGAGGCCGTCGAGTTCCTTCCTGCTCGGCGCATCCCCAGCGGGCATCCTCCTGCCCATCAGATGTTGAGGATCTCAAGCCCTCATCGCGAGGCTGCCGAGTTCCTTCCTGCTCGGCACATCCCAGCGGCGTCCCCCTGCCCATCAGACGCTGAGGATCTGAAGCCCTCTTCGCGAGGCCGCCGAGCCCCTTCCTACTCGGCGCACCCCAGCGGGTAGATTCCTACCCAACAAAGACAAGGATCAAAGTCCCCCTTAGAGGCAGCCGAGCGGCTTCCCTACTCGGCTATCCCTGACCGGTAGCTTCCCTACCCACAACGCCAGGGATCAAAGCCTTCGCAAGAGGCATCTGAGCGGCTACCCCGCTCGGTCATCCCAGGCTGGCGGTTGCCTACCCACGACGCCAGAGATCAAAGCACTCGCCAAGGGGCAACCGCGCAGCTTCACTGCTCGGTTATCCTTAGCAGGCCTCCTACGGCCCCTCCAACGCTAAGGATCAAAGTCCTCCTTAGAGGCAGCCGAGCGGCTTCCCTGCTCGGCTATCCCTGGCCGTAGCTTCCCTACCCGCAACGCCAGAGATCAAAACCCTCGCGTGAGGCATCTGAGCGGCTACCCCGCTCGGTCATCCCCAGCAGGCATCCCCCTGCCCAACAGACGCTGCAGGTTGTAGCCCTTGTAACGAGACCACTGAGTCCATCACATGTAGTGGATCCGAAGCCCCAACAAAAGACATCAGGTCTATCCAAGTCTGAGTAATCCCCCCTCGACTTCGGAGTCATGGAGATGCCTCCTTCTCAGCAGCGCTTGGCACACTTGGCAGGCGATCGAAGTCAACTCGACGACCGATCGCTCCGCTTGTCGTTCTCGCGCTGGGTCACATCCCATCAGACGCCGCAGGTCTGCACACGTTGCGTCGACCAACCGACGCTTGACATGCGGACCCTCGCTTCGGTGACAGGATGCACGAACCGGCGCACCTTCCTTAAATGCGGGGATTTCGCCCTGATTTGCTGGCAGAAAAGGTAGCTGAAAGCCCGGGGACGCGTCCTGACGAAATCTTAGAAGGGAGCCCGCCCCGGGCAGCGCGACAGTCCACTCTTGACCCGACCCGCCAGCTGGTCGGGACAAGAGGGGGGATAATGATGATGCTCAATATTGGTGATCTACAAGATCATGACACGTGGCAGATGACGTGTCCCAAGACCCAGAAGAAAGGGCCCACAGAGGCCGACCAGGCCACCCCTGTACCCGACCTGCAGGCACAAGCTGGCCCTCCTTGGGGCCCCTGCAAATTGGCATCCTCGGCCCTTCGGATCGCCCCGAGCTGCCACAAGACCAAGACTCCTCGACCCTCTTGCCCGCTTCCGAGCTCCCCAGCCGAGGCCGTCTTCCTCGGTCCCTCTGGCCGACCAACTCCACCACTCACAGGCGCAACCGCCGCTCCGCAAATCTCACCATGCGCAGATTCTCCGCCAGCAACATCCCGCGTTTCACGCCATCACGATCCCCATTAATAGGCGATCCACTCTCTACGCGGGCGTGATGTCGGGAGCGTAACTGCCGGCGAAATTCTCGCGCCTGCTGCTGCGTGCTGCCGCCACTATATAAACCCCCATCACAGAGGGGTCGAGTGAGCCATTTTTTACTCCACTTAGCCGTTACGCTGCTCGGATCTAGTACTAACTTGATCGTCGGAGGGACCTCGGTGGTACCAAACCACACCGGGATTTCTTTGCAGGTACTCGGCGCTAATCTCCTCAAAACCCATTGAGACCCACACGCAACAAGAGATCACCTCCAAAATCCATCGGGAGATTGATGGAAGACAACATCTGAGGGAGACCCGAAAAGGACCTCCATCACATCTAAAAGTACAATGCATAGTGGCAAATCCTTGAAATTCCTTAAAAAGTTTTAGGATTCAAGAATTCTTGTTTTGTGGTGGTCCTTCCAACAAGAACAAAGAAATCCTAGAAATCTAAATCACTTAGGGCCCGTTTGGTTGCAGGATTATGAGTTTGGATTTGGATTTTGGATTGTGGAATCTTAGGATTCCATAATTTTGTGTTTGGTTGCAGAATTTGGATTTCTAGGATTCCTTTGTTTTTTATGGGGGGCCCACCACAAAACAAGGATTCTTGAATCCTCAAAATTTTTCAAGGATTTTCAAGAATTTGACACTATTCATTGTACTTTTAAATGTGGCCCGTGTACTTTTTTATTTAATAATCCTCTCTCTATCTATCTCTCTCTAAAATCCTCAAATCCAAATCCCACTTTTTTCACCAACCAAACAAAGATTAGAAGTATCTACAAATCCAATACTAGGAATCCAAAACCAACCAAACAACAAATTACCAAATCTAGAAATTTCAACCGTACTATTTTGGAATCCAAATTCCATAATCCTGCAACCAAACATGGCCTTAGCCAAACACAAAATTATGGAATCCTAATCCAAATCCATAAAAATCCTAGAACCAAACAGCCCCTAATCAATAATTCTTCAAGCACAGCACTCACTTCTGCGGAAAAAAACGGTTGTGAGAACCCCAGTCAAAGATAAGCACAGCACTCACTTCTGTGAAAAAAAACAAACGCAAGGCAACTAATGGCGACGCCTCTCTTCAATCTCCTCCTCCTCCTCTTACTCCTCTCCTCCCATCTCCCCAAATCGAACCCCACCCCCTTCTCCGTCACCGCCTTCGGCGCCGTCGGCGACGGCCGCAGCTACGACACCGCCGCCATCCAGTCCGCCGTCGACGCGGCCGCCTCCGCCGGCGGCGGCCGCGTCCTCTTCCCCCACTCCGGCACCTACCTCACCGCTACGATCTTCCTCAGGTCAGGGGTGATCCTGGAGATCGAGAAGGGGGCTAGGGTTTTGGGGGGGACGAGGGAAGGGGACTACCCCAGGGGGTTCGATCGGTGGTACGTCGTGCTGGCGGAGAACGCCACCGGCGTCGGGATCACTGGCGGCGGCGAGATCGACGGACAGGGGGAGGCGTTCGTGGAGAGGTTCAGCGAGGGGAAGAACGTGATGGTGAGCTGGAACGCCACCGGGGACTGCGAAGGCGACGAGTGCCGGCCGATGCTGATTGGGTTTGTTGATTGCAAGGATGTTAGCGTTTGGAATATCACATTGAATCAGCCTGCATATTGGTGGTGAGTTTTTTCCCTTTAGGTTAAATTTATCTGTTGTAGCACCATTGAACTTGCACAAATGAAGGGTATTTTTATTTTTAAAAATGCCATATTTAGTTCATTTTGGGGCTTAGTAGTAAGCTTTTTGGGGTTATTCAATCCACCCGCACAAGTTAACAAAACTAATAATTTTATACAACATTGCTAGTTTTAGGAGGGTTTCATGACATTTTGTAAAGTTCACTGGCGTTATCTGAAAAGTGCAAAAAAAAAGGCGATGGTATTTTATATATTTACCCTTTTTTATCTCTTGAATTTTATTATTAAATTCGATTGTATTGCTTTTGTTTAACCACATTAACTGGTAAAAAGAGATTTGCTAGGATTCCTTACATAATTTCAGTAGAAAAAATTCACCGAAGTATCAAAATATCCAATTTAATATAAATATTTCAATTAACAGCCTTCAGTGCTGCTTGCACAAAAAAGTGGCATTCGGTTGGACGGGCCGAATAAGGCAGGATAGAGAAAAGATAGTCCGGCCCAAACTGCTTAGGGCTGAACCGGTTACTTAAGGAACCGACTCGAGATAGTGAAGGGAGACACGAAAGATCAGAATGGAGTCTCATGAGAGATTTGCAATCAATTAGAGGCCAGTGATTGCGAAACTTAAGCACTAAGCAATGGTACGATTAATACCCAAATCAAGGAAAATCTAGGGTTTTTGAACTACTTCTTAACAAATCCTAGTTCTATAAAAGCCAGAGTTCAAGACGAAGAAAAGATCTCTCTTAATCAATCAACCAATTATTAATTTTTCTAGTTCTAGGACCTTTCAACTACTTTACCGTAGTTCATGTAATTTAGATTCCTGCGACTAACGCCATCTCCATCTCCATCAGCCCTCCTCGATCTGGTATGTCTCCACGTTCCTTTAGATCTACAGAAAGCAAAGCATGAAGATGAAGGGACGTCTCTCGGCCTTCCTTTCGGAACACCAGCAACCATATACCGCCGATAGGAGTATGGCTGAGGGCGCCGACGACCGGATTAGGGCTTCTATCATGCCTACGAGAGGTTTGGACATCCATCCCTACTCGCATAACGTGATAATAGAATTGATCTTAGCCTCCGACCGAATCAAGCTTGGTGGTCACAACACGGGATTTAGATGTCCATTCCTGCCTTGTGTTGCAATATGGGATTAGTCTCAGTTTAGGCGAGGCGATCGGTCCTCTGCTCGGTCTGGTAATATACGACCGAGCGATTTAGACGTCCATTCCTGCGCTCGGGTATTGAGAGCAGGCCGAGCGGTGTGGCCGATGAATCATGATTCGATTTGAGGCTCGCTGTGTAGGAGATTTAGATGCCCATTTCTGTTTTTGCACTTGGTCTTCAAGACGAGGTCATAAACTAAGGGTTTGAGAGTTTATTATTATTGTCAAATCACATGTAACTGTAAGTCAAATTTTTATCAATAATATGATGGTTGGATGCTTATTATCTTTGCCGTGTCATTTATAAATTCGTGTCCATGCAACCAATGGGTATATTTATTTATTTATTTAAGGAAGAATGTTCTCTTTCTCTAACGGCGGCCCATCCGTCGAGGGATACAGTGTTGCGGTAATTATTTTTGTCTCTAGTGCAGATTTAATTTTAGAGCGAACATATTTTTGGCACGCCCGGTGGGACCCCGCTGTTGTATGGAATAGACCCGATCCGGTACCAGCAAATATCCTGATTTTCAGCACTTGTCATTAGCAGAAAAGACCACGCGGCAAAAAACTAAGCGGTCAGAGAAGATGAGTGACGACAGTGACAGCCAAAATCAAAATGAAGCACCTCCAAACGAAGGCGACCCCGCTGCTTCAAAGAGGGCTTAAAGTTCGGTGAATCCTTCGCCGAACAACAATGACCAGCTGGCGAATCTTACCAACAGCGAGCTGATTGAGGGGATTAATCGGTGAATTGACCAGATGGCGACTGCTTTTGGTCGCCAGACGATGGAAGTGAACCTGCAAACCTTTCAGGCTTTACCTGCAATGCTAATCAAGGTGCAACAACCCTTGCAAGAAGTAATGAACACGACCAACAGAAGTTCCAACCAAATGGCTGCGGCTATGGATAGGTTAGCGGCAACCGCTGGATCTTGAGGAAACAATCCATTGTACTTCGGTGCCCCGAATCCGGCGGCTCCTACTACCGGTTCGGTTCCAAATGCTTCGAATAACATCGGCGGGCATGCGCAACGTAACACCACACCGGGAAATCCTTCGTTCTAGGAGCCAAACCATGCTTACCCGAACCAAAATCATGGGGGCAATGTTGTTCCCCCGCCCGTGTTCCATCCTACTGGTCCAGACCGGGGTGAGGTTGGACGGCGGATACAAACTGCCTCTTAGGGGGCATACTTGGTATGCTCCTGCAGGCGGCCATAATTTTGGCCGACAAGATCGTAATACGCCGATCTAGGGACTGTTTAATGCGCCATCCACTGAGTTTGGATGGTTCGGTGATGACTATGAACCTAATGAACCAGCGTATCGCTCTCGGAAGAACCGTCGAGCTTTCCTCAATGCACCTCAGCCGTGGGATAGAGAATCAGGGGAGTGCTATAGAAAGCCCTTCCGGATCATTATGATCAGACATATGAGTATTCGAGGGGTTTAAAAATCCCCGACTTCATGCTATTCTCAGGAGAAAACGGCCAATCGGCCAACGAGCACGTCGCTAGATTTACCATCTAGTGTAAGGAAGCCGGCAGTTTTGATATGTACAAGCTCCGATTGTTCGGTGGATCCCTCACTGGGGCAGCATTCGAATGGTATCGGAATTCAGCGGCAGCTTCCATCCAAGACTAGCGGACTATGGAGCAGAGTTTCAGGGCCTAGTTTATCACGGTCATTGTCGATGTGGCGGTGGTAGATATTACTAAAATATACTATAAGAACGAGCCAGTAGAGGAATTCGTTGCCCGAATGTTGACGGGTAAGAACAAGTGTTGGGCGTCCTTACACAACAAGGAATACATGAAGATGATCCAAAGGAACTTGCTCCATGATAGCTGGAAGCACTTTGCGAGTATGAAGTTTGAGAATGAGTGATTTGGCGAACCACGTGGCGCCTTACGAATGCATGACTCATGATGAAGAGACGAAAAGAAATTCCTCCAGAATTCCGGGTTCAAAAACAAGTTCGGCGTGACCATCGCCGAGATCCAAGAAGGAGAGGAATCCGATCTTTGACGCTGAGATTAAGGTCAACGTTAGTATTGCCGAGTTCCTCCCAGGAAAAACCTACACCTGCGCCATGCCCAAGGTGTCTGCAGATTCGGCGCCTAAAAAGGGGTCTGTTAAAAGAAATTATTTCGAGGTGAACCGAGACTACAACTATGATATAACAAAGGCTGAGATGATTTTTGACATGCTCTTCAACGACAAGCAACTCTAGGTATCCCATCGAATCCCGAGCGCCGATGAGATCGCAAAGAAGAAAGATTATTGTAAGTGGCATAATTTAGAGTCCCATTCAACTATTAACTGCGTAGACTTCCGTAATACTCTGCAAAAGGGTTTTGAAGAGGGGCGAATCAAATTCGCAAAAGCGGCATCAGAGGTCGATTTTTCCTAAAACTACATCGGTGAACGTTGTTAACGTCGATTTAGGGAAGGGGACTAGTGAGGCTGCATCCTTTTCGGGAACTGATGAAGAATCAACCGATTACGAAAAGGATCCTACAGGATCTGTTAGAATCACCAGACAACTAAATCCAGGCAGTGCTCGACCGAACTGGGAGGTTCGGGCACATGGACTCTCGTAAAAACAGTATGTGGGAGTAAGATGGGGGATTACGAGGTAAAACAGAATTTCTGCAACTCCTGTATCGTTTATCGGTGCAAAGAGTACCTCTTCTAGTGGCGCTGAAATACCTTTCGGAAAAATCGAAACCGGAGAAGCAGAGAAATTGAAATCAAGTGTGTTTGACGCATTTGTAAGCACATTGCTCGGATCCAGATTTGTTGAGGGACTCGAGAAGGCGAATGTCTCCGAGCCAAGGGAGGATGAGCCAAATGGTTCTGAAACCTGTAAGACAAACCTAGGCGTGCCGCATGGGGCTTTCGGAGCGTTCAATCAGAATTAGCCTTTCGGCACTAGATTCCAGAAGTATGGACCTCACCTGCATCGAACAATTCCTGTCTCACGGTGTGGCCCAGACAGGGGAACCGGTCGTTCGAGATATCGATGGAGGGAAAAGACCACCAGGGAATATTTTCGTAAGTGACAGGATCGATTGTACAACCGACCTGCGATACTATCTTTGTGACAACGCCAAAAAGTCCAGGAAGATCACTCAAGAAGGAGAAAAGCTGAGAATAGAAGTCAATTGAGATCATCAGGGGAGGACATCGGCTGAACACAGGGGTATGGACTAGGATTGAACGGCCCGCTAGGCCGGCCCGGAACACGTTCTCCTGAACCTCACATTATGACCAAGACACAGAAATGAAGATGGTAACGTTTAATAAAAGAAAAGCGAGAAGCCGCTCACAAAGCGGCATTGGACAAAGCGAAGGGAGCGAAGCCAATCGGTAGAGATACCAACTATCTGAAAAAGTCAGTATAAAAGCTGGGCTCGGTTGACACAAAGACTGGGGGCACTGCCATTGAGACGTCGATATCGTCCAATCAGCGATAGGTGCCTAAAAGGATAGTTCCAAACCAGATGCGTCGGCCAGCAAAATGGGGGTGAATGCTATACTCACCTTCCCGGAATCATTTCGAGCGGCTATCGATCAACCCAATTATCTTTCCGGAGATTCGGAGGGAGAGGAAACAGATTCGGTGATCTTATCGGCCAATGAAGCCGTCGATGACAAAAATCCCTTTGCAAGACGGGAAGGAGAAATGACCAACATCAGAAGCCGTTATACATCATGGCTATACTGGAAAGTATACGATTCGACCGGATCTTTTTGGATGACGGGACTACTATAAATTTGCTACCGACGTAGATGCTAAAGAGACTGAACAAGTCTGATGACAACATGATACCCACAATAACGTCTATAACCGGGTACAGTGGGCAGTCCGCTAAGACAAAAGGAGTGTTAGCCATAGAGGTAGAGGTCGAGAGGCTACGCAGTTTGTCCGCTTTCTACGTCGTTGACACAGACAGAAGCTATAACACGCTCCTCGGAAAAGACGGTATCCACTCAAATGAATGTGTCCCTTCGAGCTTACACCAGTCCATCGTATACTGGGATGACAAAGGAATAGGGGTGTAAAGGCAAATTATCGACCTTTCCTAATAACAGAGGATGTGACCGTTGCTCATCTCTATCAAGACGACGTCGACCCAATTTAGTTTGTAGAAAACAATACCGGCCGTTTACATATGACTACAGCCAACGACTCATTAATAAAAAGGCATGAAGTTGCTTCAACTATTGATTTGGCTAGAAACACCTGTGTCTTTAAGATCGTCGGAAAACGAAGATCCATGAAGTACAACACCGAGTGGACCATGTTTACGGTCAATGGCGAGAAGACCGGCAAAGGATCAGTCGAAGAAATTTGTTTGCATAACGAAAAGGTCAGCAATTTAAAGGCCGAAGCACAAGATGACTTGGAAGAAATTGATGTAGGAAATGATGGCTGTGTTCAGCCACTTTCATCAATAAGAATTTATGTAATCCTTTTCACGATCAATTAATAAAACTATTGCTAGACAACACCGATTATTTTGCGTGGAATTATGATGAACTTACCGGCTTAGATCAAGGGCTCATTGAGCATAAACTTCTCTTGAAGGAAAATTGTAAAACCCGGAAGCAACCGTCAAGAAGAATGGTGATGGATACCCTTCTTAAAGTGAAAGAAATGGAACGGCTGTTATAAACTGGCTTCGTTCAGCAGGCTCGGTACCCTGATTGGGTTGCCAATATCGTGCCGGTGTGAAAGAAGGATGGAAAGCTCAGGGTCTGTATTGACTTCAGGGACCCGAATGAGGTCTCCTAAGGACGAGTATCCGATGCTTGTGGCCGAATCACTGTTAGACGCCTCAGCAGGACATGGAATAATGTCATTGATGGATTGTCATTGCGGATACAATCGGATTTACATTACGAAGCAAGACGTGAGCAAGATGACCTTTCGGTGTCCTAATTTGCTAGGACTCTATTAATGGATCATTGTGCCGTTTGAATTGAAGAAAGCTAGAGCCACTTACCAGCGCGCAATGGATCGGATATTCCACGACGTGATCGGCAAATTCGTTGAAGCATATATAGATTTATTGTGAAATCAAAGGGAAAAGCCGATCGCTTGGTGGATTTGAGGCAGGCTTTTGAGAGGACGCGCCGGTATAATTTACGACTCAATCCCTTGAAGTGCGCGTTTGGGGTTTCAGCATGAAATTTTTTGGGCTTCCTATAACATTAGAGAGGAATAGAAATCGATCAGAACAAGACCATGACAATAACTGAAGCAAGACCGCCAAGTAATAGTGTTTTAAAAAACGGTCGCATAAACGCTTAAACGGCTGAGAGGGTTTCGCTGCTCCGCTATATCCCGTTTAAGCGGATGATATTGTATAACCTATTTTATTGATGTATACACCTCATAAGTGTTATAAAGATATATAAGTATTGTTATTAGAGTAAGAATACACAATACCAATTAATACAACATTCCATCTTTTCTTTTTATCTTTTTCCACGTTTCTATTCTTCGTGCTTGACTCGATAAATTCCACGATTGTCGAACCGGTTTTGAGACACATCAAGATTTGGGTTTCAAAACTACAAAATTTTAGGTTTATCAACTTCAAAAAGTCAAGATCTAAATCGATTTCGAGCAATCCTTAGGTTTTCTATTTCGATTTCTAGTAGTTTTTAAATTTCTATCTTGAAATTCCAATTCAATTTTGACTTCATCTAGTTTCGAGCTACAATTTTTTAGAAACTTTTTTTAATAATTTGGTAAGTATTTTTACGGATTTGAGCTGATGCTTTTGATACCGGGCATCGAAAAGCTTATAAACACTATATAAGCTAATAAATTCTAAAAAAATTCAATTTTGCATTGAATTATTTGAATACATTTTACCAAATAATATATCGTCTTAAGCAAATTTGTTAAATTTTGGGTTAAATTTAGGAATTTGCTAGTACAAAAGCAATAAAAAAATAGTTAGAACGTAATGAGAATTATTATTTATTGACAAGAAAAGGAATATTGATGAAACACCATTGTTCTGATTTTTGAACAGCCTGAGCGGCCGCTTAAACGACGCTCAAGTGTTTTGGCTTCTTGACCGCTCCGGTTTTCTTTTCCGCTTTTAAAACACTGCAAAGTAATAAGGAGCTACAAAGATTGTTGGGGTAGGTCAATTATTTGCGGAGGTTCATAGCAAATTTGGTCGACAAGGTGAGATGTTTTTCCCTATTGCTCCGCTTGAGGCACGATGAGGCATTCATTTGGGGGAAGATCAACAGAAGCTTTCGACATTGTTAAGGAGTACTTGACCAAACCATCGGTCATAGTGCCGCCAGCGGCCGGTAAACCAATCAATGTATACATATCGGTCGGTCTACTCGCTCAAGAGAACAAAGGGCATGAGCAGGTAACCTATTATCTAGCAGAATCCTATCTGACGTTGAAAAACGATATCGGCCGATATAAAAGATGTGCTCATCCTTTTATAACACTTGCACAAAGTTGAGGCATTACCTCTTTCCTTCCGAGATCCAACTTATCAGCAAAGTCGATATTTTGAAATACATGCTGCCTGTGTTGAAAAGACTAGTTGGGAAATGGACATTAGTCATGTCCGAGTTCTCTATAAAATATGTACCGATGAAGGTAATGAAAAGACATGCGATAGCAAATTTTCTAGCCGATCACCCATGCCTAACCAGGGCTGGCGGATGATGAAGAGGTGATCGTCTATGTAAGAACCGAATCTTAGAACTTGTGCTTCGATGGTTCTAACACACGGAAGCATGCTGGGGCAGGCGTTCTTGTATCACCAGACGACATTTGTTTTTATTATTCGATGGCTATTGATAACAATTGCCCGAACAATCAGGCCGAGTATGAGGTTTTGATACCCGGTTTAAAGATCCTCATCGATATGGAAGTACTTAGCGTAAGAATCTTCGGCGATTCCAAGCTGGTGATCGAATAGACATTCAGAAAGTTTCAGTGCTTGGGCACAAACTCGGTCGGATATGTGGAGAAGGTCAAAATATTGCTCGTAAGTTTCGTTGAGGTTCGCGCGCAGCATGTTGACGGGGAGTGTAATGGTAAAGAGAACGATCTTGCTCGGCTGACGTCTGGCTTAGGAAGGATCTTAATAGAACCAGGTACTGTCGTGAGAATCGACCGGAAGGATGTCGAGTCCGGAGGTACAACTTGGCTGGTAGGGGTGGTAGACGCTAACGACGATCGGTGAAAACCTATAGTGGAGTACCTGGTGAATCCAGAACGGCGATTGATAGGAGGTTGCGAAGAACAGCCCTGCGGTATGTCCTAATCGAAAGGGTCTTGGACCAGAAGAGCTATGATGGTTTGATGCTTTGTTGTCTCGATAAAAGTGAGTCAATCATAGTAATGGGGGAGGCGCACGAAGGAATATGCGGTGCTCATCAGGCCGGTATAAAAATGCGCTGGTTGATTCGTCGATACGACTACTATTGGCTGAACATATTCGCTGACTGCTATTGCTATGCGAAGGGGTGCCAAGCTTGTCAGAAGCATAGGCCTATCCAGAACGCGCCGATTATCAACTTCAATCCTGTGGTTAAGCCGTGGCCATTTAGAGGCTGGGCCATGGATTTGACTGGTATGATCTATCCCCATTCTCTAAGGGGCATACGTTCATAGTTGTGGCCACATACTACATAAAATGGGTAGAAGCTAAGTCTTTGAAAGTTGTGAATCAGAGATCGGTCATCGAATTCATAAAGGAGAATATAATTCATAAGTTTGGTTTGCCAGAAAGCATAACAACCGACATTGGAACCATATCCACAGGCCAAGAGGTGTGAGTTTGCGGAGACCTACAAATTCTAGGTTCACCATTCAACGCCATACTACGTCCAGGTCAATGGCCAAGCCGAACATACCGCTTAAAGAGAATATTCAAAAGATAATCGAAGACACGAGAAAACCACGTGAATGGCATGAGAAGTTATCGGAAGTCTTTTGGGCCCTTAAGACCTCCCAAAGGATAAGTACCGGTGTGACTCCTTTTTCTCTGACCTACGACCATGATGCAGTCTTGGCCGTGGAGGTGCGGGTGGTCTCCTACAGACTCAACTAGCAGCACAATCTAGATTTTGACTTTACCATGAACACGAAACTAGAAGATTTGGACAAGTTGCGCTGCACAGCTCTTGACCTGCTTCATGTTCAGAAGACCAAAGTAGCAAATAGCTACAACAAAAAGATGAGGCTGAAGTCCTTTCAGATCGGCGATAAAGTTTGGAAAACTATATTACCGATCGGTCACAAAAATGAGTTCAATAAATGGTCCGTACTTGGTCTATGAGGTGTTCAGCAAAGAGGCATATCAGCTACAAGATATTGATGGTCAGATCTACAGCCGACCTATAAATGGAATTTTTTTAAAGCAATATTACCCAGAATTATAGGAATCACACAACAAATGATCAGCAAGAAATGAGATGTTTCATTAATAAGTTGAAAGATCCAAGGCCGATCACAGCAGATCGATCGGCTTAAGGAAGGTACATCATAAAACTAACAGTTAAGAAGGAGCGCGGTCAACCGGTCCAGTTCAGCAAAAGTCGCATCAAAACCAAGACCGAGTGCTTCATCAAGAGCAACGGTCGCGAGTTCCTCCTAACCGTTCTCACGACTGAGATCACCTAACCGTTCTCAACGTTCCTGAGTATCAGGGACCGTCGTGAGTTCCTCCTCCAGTCTGTTCCTTCACTCACGAGCCACAGCAACTTCCCTCCTAACCGGGATAAGCTCATAATGGTCGTCTCGCTTTTCAGCTTCAACCAGCTCTGCCTCATAGAAGGCTAGATCAGCATCCACATCTTTGATATTTTCGATTAGTTGAGAACGTCGGTGCTCTAAATCACCTACCTCGGAGGCGAGTAGGCCGAACGCCCGACAAGGAGGATTCTCTTCGTTCCGAGAAAGCGAGTCGTAGAATAGGGTCCTCCGTTGAAGAACACTCGATGCAGCAAGAGGGCAACGATGGATAAGGCCTGGTCGTTGATGGCTCCAAGCGAGTAGAAGAATCAAAGACGACGAGATGCACTTTCGTAATCGGGAAGTAACGACTCTTTAGGAAGAGTTGGCATCACGGCCAATACTGAGTGCATCATTATCCGACGAAGGGCTAAATCACCACCTCTTAAGAGTTTCTCCTTCGTAAAAGAGAGACGATGAAGAACGAAAGCATAAGTATGATGATCAAAGCGCGAGAGTTCCTCCTGGACGACCCTCAAAGGAATGTTATCAGCAATGGTGTCGAGGAGTCTACGGCTAAGGCCACCGGCGTTTGAAAAGGAACTAGCGATGGGGTCGATAGTGAAACTTTCCTAACAACAGATCCTTTTTATAGGCATTCCGGTCAAAATAAGCATTAAATGCGGCGGTCAATAGACCGTACTCAAGAATCGACAACATGCACATGCTAACCAAGGAAAATAAGTTACCATGCTCGGGAATTCGAGGAAAGCCGTAATTATTGTTATCATTAATAAAAGTCAAAAGGAAGGCCGATAAAAAAAACTGATCGGCTCGACCGGAAGAGGAGGGTCGATCACAAAGGAGATCGTCGGCTTGACCCGGTGGTAAAACGACTACAGCCCCTGGGGAGAAAGAAAACGCTCAGACAACATCCGGTATTCGACCGAGGCTTCCCCGACGTGGTGGGCTTGCAAGGCCACAGCCTGCTCATTGATCGGCAGCATTCTCTCGAAGTGGACAATACGTCGGGTGTCATCTTCTTGATAGACGAGCACATAGTCGAGACAACGTTGGACCGCATTACGTTGCGCCCGAAAGCGACTCAACGCCACTTCAGCATTGTCAAATCGACGGTTACATTCGGAGAGTTTCTCCTCGGCTGTATGACGTGAGATGGTGATGTCGCCTCTTGCTTTCTTCAGTCGCCTCAGTTCCTCTATAGGCTCCTTATGCATCCTCAGAGCCTCATCCAGTTTGAAGAGAACGTGCCGATGGGTGAGCTTCATTGCCAAAAGTCCACCTACCTACTTAGAAACCGGTTCGGATAGAAGGCCGAGTTCCTGAAGGGAGTCCAGGATACGTTGGGTCTCCCCAAGGCGGTCGAACGTCATCTCCTCTGGCGGCAGCGGGATGACGGCCATGACCGAGCAAAGGATACAGAGTCCCACCGAGCCGATAGGGAGCGGGTGGCGAACTTGCTCCTAAAGGAGGTGGAGGAACACGTCATAATGGCCCACTGAGACGTTGCCGGAGCCGCGACGCACCAGGTTCAGGAGCAGCAAATCCTGGATCCTATTAAAAACGGCGTCTCCAATAGGAATTGGGCGGAGAGGTGTCGTGAGAAGGGTGAGGTTGCACATAACCAGCTATGGTAAAGAAGATCGGTGCCGGGACGGAACCGTGGATGGTCTTCAAGACGGCGACGTTGGAGGTTCATTGCGACCGGAAGGGAGGCAAGGACGCTTCGACATGAAAGAAGAGGAGATTAAGAAGAAAAAGATATTGGTTATGGGAAATCTGGAAGTGAACCCATATTTATATGATTCACACAAACCGATTTAGATTCGTATGAAGACAGTTCGATTTCCAAAAGCCGCTAAAAGTTGTAGAAAAAAATGGTTCGTTTGAAAGAAAATCTTTTCAAATCCTAGAGTAATAATTGCACAGAATCTCTTTAAAGATTGGCGAAAGATTTCGATAAAACACTTGAGCAAATATATTATCAAAACGAGTTTTGTGTTGATTCGGCCAGTTACAAAACCTTAGAAAGAGATCAGTCCAAAACAGGAAAGCCGACTACAAGACATCTCGGTCAGCTCAACCCAATCAATAAAAAGTTCAGGCAACGCATTTACAAACCAAGCTTGGTCCTTGCTTCGGCCACCAGTGTTGGCGTTTCCGCATCCGTAATTTCAAGCTGGCGACGAAAGGAGCGAAGAGGTTGTTTCCGCCTGGAGTGACCCTGGGCCAGAACGGCATGTCGGGCTTTCATATCCTCCAGTATTTGAGGTTCGTTCTGAACCTTGTTTTCCGCCTTGGTAAGCCTATGTTTGGCCGCTGCAAGCTGGATATGGAGACATTCAACCTCAGTAGCAGCACATTCCCGATCATCTTGGAGAATGGAAGATAATTTCCCTAGGTTTGCAGACAATTGCTCGTACTCGTTGTGCAAATTCTGGTTCTGTACCATGACGCCAATATTGTGATCATAGAAAGCTCGTTTCCCCATAAGCTGCTCCACTAGGTCTTTCATTTCGCCGACCGCGCTTGAGAGGTTCCGGTGGCGTCAGGCAGAGAATCCTGTTTAATACCTCCTCTAGGAAGGAACATGGTAAATCCCGATCGGCCCCATTAGAGCGTTTATGATCTCGTGTAAACTAACATGTATTTCTTCCGGGGCCGAGACGGTACGAGCAACGTCAGAACTGGAGGCTTCACTAGTGGCCGAAGAGGAATCAGCTTCGGCCAAGGGAGTTGGAATTTTAGGCAGAGTTTAGGTTTTAAGGATGTATCATCGCAACGAGAATTTTAGGATGAGTGCTCAAAGCACGATATATAATGATATTAGGGAGTATGGCTATGACCTTGAGGATTATTATTATAAACATACAGATTTTTATAACTATTATTCTTGTGACTATTATTATAATTTTTATTCTGAATATGATTATCTCCCAAAAAATGACACACACTAAAGAAAGAATTAAACGAATAATTAAAGAGGACCCGCAACATATCTTTTATTAGTTGTTCGACATGGATAACTATTTTGATTATTATGCTTATTCAGATTTTCGAAGAATTAGATTTGCGACGTGGAAATTAAAAGTGGAAGCTAAAATATTTTGGACTAAGCCAGAGTGTCAATTTGAAAGCCGTAGACAAGATTCTATTGAGTGTTGCAATAAATGATAGATATTTTGGTAAAAAGGTATTCTCCTGTTCGAAACAAGTCTATTCCTAAAAAGTCATTTTCACTGTCTAGAAATAACGCGTCTTTTAGGAATTACATTTTTGAGCCATCTAGTATAGAAGAGTCTAGGATCACTTGCGAGACATTTGAGAAACCAAATCTTGTCAGCATTGCTATTGATACTTTTCAGGAATATGTAGAGCCAGCTGTTTATAGTGTACACGTTGAAAGTTCTAACCAGTCTCCGGATCATTCAATAGAGTTTCATGAGATTCTTATTGAGTCTAGCGATATTGCTGTTGCTTCAGCGTTAGATGTCATGACATTTACACCGAGTCTGCGCAATCCGTTATTAAGGATATCCCTATGATTCTTGTTGATCTTCCGCATGTTGTTGATAGTTCATCTATTATTAGTGTCACAATTGGAACATCCGTAGTCATCATTCATAATTGTCGGCTAAATCTAGTAGAGTATGATGAGATAAGTCGACACATTGACACACTAGTGCAGAGAGACATAGGTAAAGAAAAACTAATGTCTTTAATTGTTGCAATATGTCTTTCATCCACCTCTTGAAATTACGCTTTCACTGATATTTTGACCAATTTACAGTGTTCGTTGACTTTGCTCTATGCTATGTGTTCTTTCGTTCATGTTTGTATGACGATTGGTTATTTGAGTGGTTAGTATTAATGTTTGCCTTATCCAAATCGTCTAGTACAGACCATTCAAGTCGTATCCTTAGGGTGTGCATTCAGAATGAGTCTGCATTTCACTCACAACATCTGTATGTTTGCATTTTGAGTTTTGACTGCAGATAGTCGTGATGATTAAATTTTACAAAACTGCAGCTAAATATTTGCATGCGAACTAAAAATTTAAAGTAGGAGATGAGTGTTGATTAAAGTGCATCTAAAGAGGATATGAAACTAGCACTTGAGGACATATCTCTATTATATTTTCTTAGATTTTGGATTAAATACCTAGCTTAGATATTTTGATTGTGTTTAATATTAAGGACTTGATTCATTTCGTGAACCAATTAATTTCCTGATAATTATTCATGAGCGACAGTTCAACCTACATCCTCGGGAAATTCAATATTAAGCTTCAGCAATCCCTACTTCCTGATAGCAGAGTGTTCATTCGACCAACTGCATGTCATTAGAGTTTCGTCATCTTCTACTAATCACCAGGTGGTGAATTTTGAAGCCGAGGAGAATGATGCGGGACTATCAAGTCGTATTTTATTTATTTATTTAGGTGATATTTGTAAAGTTTTTTTAGTTAATGTCAATGTGCAAAATTGGAAGTTTTATGTGCCATTTTGTTAATTGTATTAAGGTTTCACTATAAAAGAAAGGCTTATTTCACATAAACCACCATGTTGTTTACTCGAGTTTTCCAAAACCACCCTATAGTTTAAACCCATCACTAAAACCCCCGAACTTTTATTTCGTTATACAGAGCCCCCCGCGGTTAGTTATTTCAAAAATTGACTAAATTAAACTCTTATTTTAATGAAAATACAGATCTTCTAGATGCACTGAAGGTAAACCGTACTCGTAGTGCCGTTTAGTGGGCAATTTGATCTAATTTGGAGAAGAAAACTTCAGGTTTGAGAATTTGGAGAAGAAGACTCAATTTGAGTTCAATCAAAATTTAGAGAAAAAATAATTGATATAATGAGATTAGGATGGATAATTTAGGATAAAACTACAAGAATCAGTTAAATATGGGGTCATATGAGCTGTTCATTGCTAAAAAACTTTACAAATCAAACCACATGGGGTTCTTCTACAATGAAATAAAAGTTTGCGGGGTTTTCGTGATGGGTTTAAACTATATGGTGGTTTTGAAAAACCAGAGTACACCACAGGGTGGTTTCTAAGAAATAAGCCTAAAAGAAACGCTATAACCCTTTTAAGGAGGAAATTGATGAATGTTTCTATTGATAAATTGTGAGATTTGAGATTTTGTGTGACCTTGCGGAGTTTTTGGGTTCATTAGCTGAGGTCGAATTTTATTCATTGGCTGTGGTTGATCATCATCTTCGTCTCCATCAACGTTCTCGACATCAACCATGCAACTTCATCAGTATGTCCAATCGACGACGTTGTCATATTCGTCCAATTCTCTGGACTTTGTTTTTCTCTATTCACCCGTCATGACACTTATTATTAATTGATCAAGATAAACACATATTTCTCAAAGATGATGCAACATGCAACGACCAGCCCAAGGATCAAGTGCACCCCAACCAGTCACAAGCTAAGGTATTTAAAACAAAAATCATTGGCTGATTCATTCATGTGAATTTCTAACATGAATTTAATTAAGTAATGATTTGGGCTTCAAGTTTTACTAACTGAACACTTTTCATGTATCCTTAACTTCGTTTATTTGATTCTAAATTTTGAAAATATAATATTTTGGGTCAGTACAAAAGTGTTTAGTTATTATTTCTCGAGGATTATCTGATATCATCACGAATCGATCGTTTAAATTTGAGGTTTAATTGCGGATATTTGGCTTTGCATTTTTATGTTATTTTATTTAACACGATTATCAAATGTCTGGATCTCATATGTGGTTTTTTGCATATGCTTGACTGCATATCATTTTGCATCCACACGCACAAGTCTAGTAGCCCTTTGATTCCCGTCTTGCGTCACATTTGTATTCCTTTTTTCTTAATAATGATGACTGTAAATTTCTCAGCATGCTCGCTATAGCATATTCCAGAAATAAAACATTTGGAAGGAAAATCATAAATTTATGCATTATCAGGTAAGAATGTAAGATGAAAGCAAAATAAATGCTGTATTAGGTAATAAATTTCTTATACTACAATTAGAATGTTATATGGCATGGTGGTTGTATTCATAAAGTTTCTCTATAATGAAGAACAGATGAATAGATCTGAGCGTTGCAAAGTTAGAAAACCTGTACGCATCAAAGTTTAAAAGGAAATGAAATGGCTGCATTTGCAGAATCTAAAAAATTGCAATTCATTATTCATTAATTCACAAAGATATAAATAAAAGAGAGAGAAAATTAGTTTGGCTTAGTGTGTCGTCCTTAAACAACTCTAAATTGCAGTTAATTGCAGTTTCATTTGGTGGTCCAGAGAAGCAAGTCTTCGGATGTGCTAATTCAAAATTCATTTTTGCAGTTTCCATTTAGTGAGGTGCAACAACACATTAATTCATGATGTATCAATATATGGGGACTTTAACTCGCCGAACAATGATGGCATAGATATACAGGACTCAAACAACACAGTGATCAGAAGATGCCATATTGACACAGGAGACGATGCAATCTGCCCAAAGTCTAGCACCGGGCCCGTGTACAACTTAACAGTGACTGATTGTTGGATTAGAACTAAATCATCTGCTATTAAGCTAGGAAGTGCTAGCTTCTTTGATTTCAAGAGGCTTTTGTTTGACAATATTACCATTGTTGATTCACATAGAGGGCTTGCAATGCAAATACGAGATGGAGGTACAATCTTTCATTTTCTCGTAGTTTGGAACTTATAAAACTAATCAGAGACAACTTTACACTACTTTTCATTACTAAGCTCTATGATAATAGTTCTTTTTTGCAACTCTCATGTGTCATGTACATAAGCATGAGTACCGAGATTGTATTATATGTCAATGAAAAGATCCCAAAAGACCTAATTCTTTCCCACAAAATCTACCTCTTTTCTTAAACTGTAGAATATCAAATATGCCCATCATTTTTTTGTCGGCTCGATTGCAGGAAATATATCACTTTTTATAATTAGAATTCAACAGAACTTCAATAAAATGTACTTCCAAACTTTGCGACACATTCGGAAACCAAGTTTAATTATCATTGCAGGAAACGTAAGTAGTGTTATCTTCTCCAACATAAACATAAGCACACGATACTATGACCCTTTGTGGTGGGGACGAGCAGAACCCATTTACATCACAACCTGCCCAAGGGACTCAACCTCAAAATCCGGGACAATATCCAACATAATCTTTGTCAACATAACATCCGTTTCAGAGAATGGCGTATTTCTATCGGGATCCAAGGGTGGACTTCTTCGCAACATAAAGTTCAAAAATGTGAAGTTAACGTACCGAAAATGGACTCAATATCCAGGCGGGCTTTATGATTATAGACCTGGGTGTCAAGGCCTAGTTAACCATAGCATTGGAGGGATGATGATGGAGCACATTGATGGCATTGTTGTAGAAAATGTGAAGATGAGGTGGGCGAAAAATAGCTTGAAACATTGGGACAATCCTTTGGAGTTCAGACCTTTGACTGTCGGTAGGATTTCTTTTCATGATTGGCAATCAGATGTATACTAATTTTGTTTAAAATTCTTCTGTTGAGATTCACATTGTTTGTAACATGAGAGCAATTTTCATTTTGATTCCTCGGTTATGCGAATAAAATTGCTTCTCAATTGTTGTCTGTACAAATTAGTTTTTCTCACTGTGTGTCTATTAAAACTGTTCATCTATGTGATACTCCTGCTGTTTGGTATATATCATGAACAGTGAGAGGTTATATATAATGAAATGTGGGAATTTACTAAACACTTGAATGTTGATGAGTTTTATCTTATGCTCAAATTGAGACTATTAATTTTGCTTTTGATCGTTCTTTAAATTTTATTTGGTTTTCGTTTTCTTTTAATGTAAAAATAAATAAAAGCTAGTTTATTTCTCTCTATTAAATTCATTTACACCATGCACTGATGTGATTCTATGCTTTAAATTGTAGGTTTTCTCCATTGTGGTTTTTCTTACTCCGTTGTAGCTTTTCTTTTCAAAATGAAATGTCACCGGTTGGATTCTGATTCCTTCCAAGTCTCATCCAGAATAGTCCTTCTAGAATAATAGGTAAATTGTCCTTAACTATCATATTTTCTCACTAAACTTGCACGTACATTAGTGAAAATCCATGATAGTTTAAGGGTATTTCAGATTTACCTAATCTCTATCATCTTTACTATTATAACTAGAAGTTTACTATTATAACTAGTTTTTATCATCTTTACTATTATAACTAGAAGTTTACTATTATAACTAGAAGACAAGTACGGCATACACACTTCCAAATTCAAATGGGAAGAAAAGTCTTAAAGAACATAAGCACGTCCTTTTATTATCAGGATACCCAGACCATCTCAATAGCTCCGTTTCTATCTTTTTCCTTTTGGGGAGGGGGAGGGGGGGACAACCTCTCCACTAGGGATAAGTTAATTCCATGTCTGTATTTGATTTTTATCAAATACGAATAGTCAATTTCTATTTTACCGACTATCCGAATTTGTATTTGCATTTGCTAATAACCACCGGATATGGATATGGTAGCACATATATCCATTCTGTATCTGAAATTGACAAAAAAAATTTGTCATTTCTGACTTTATCAGTTAAATTTATTTTTATATTCATTTATCCGTTTCCGAATTTATCAAATACAGATAGTATTTTTCATTTCAGATAACTAATTAACTATCCATATATGTATTTGAATCCGTGTATGATCTTTGCATACGAATACGGCAACACCTGTATGTATCTGATCCCGTTTTAAGTAATCACATGTTTCCACTAAAATTTTCTCCTTTCCTATGGGCTTTTACCCAAAAGCCGAACTGGATCCACCCATGTCCATCAAATCCCCTTTTCAATGGATTCTGCGCAGCAAAATACAAAACTGAAACTAACGGTTGAGATTTGTGTCTAGTATTTGTGCGTCGGCCTCGTTCCCTTTTGGTATTGGTGTACCCTGCTCACAAAGCATCTAGTATTCGTCACCGGGATAACAGCAGAGCACCGAACTATTTTTTCCCCAACTGATGATGCTTAGTACTAAGAACTCCCCAGATCATGACACATGACAGATGACATGTCCCAGGGGGTTACGAGAGAGGAGCAAGAATGGTACATTGAAGGCGTACCCCGGGCCTTCGCCCCGAGGATTGTCTCGACCTTCGATGGCCTCCCAGAGCGCTCCTTTGCTCGTCTTACAAATAACCATTCGCTCACCTCCGAGTCCTCCAGTGCGCTGAGCTTCCTCAGCCCTCCCAGCTCGCTCCCGAGCTATCACAAAACCAAGCTTCCTCGGCCTCCCGCTCGCCTCCGAGCCTCCCGCTGAGCTCAGCTTCCTCGGTTCTACCGATTGACCCAGGGCACAGATCACAGGCGTCTCTGCCACGGCTTCGCGAATCTCGCCAGACGCGAGATATCCGCCGCCCCACGATCCCGCGTTCCACTCCATTGCGATCCCCTGTTAACGAGCATATCTTATCATTAATGGGGGATCCCTCCATTCACGCAGGCGTAACACCAGGGACGCAACAGCCGGCGTGAATCTCACGCCCGCCAGCCCACAGCTGCCACTATATAAACCCTTCTCCCAGACGACTCAGGTAAGGAAATTCTTGTCCAATAGGCCGCTACTCTGCCCAAATACCTCAACTAACTTGATCGTTGGAGGGTCCACGGTGGTACAACCACCCCGGGACTTCTTTGCAGGTAGCTCGGCTTCACACCAATCCAAACCCATTGAGATCCACACGCCTCAGGAGACAGTCCTCAAACTCAATCTCAGCCTTCCACCTACGTCGTCGGCAGATCGTCGGAAGTCAACATCTGAAGGAGATCCAGAGCCTCATCAGTTGGCGCCGTCTGTGGGAAATACGAAAATTCCACTCAACGAAAGTTGATCTTTTGATCTCGAACTCATGGCGAGTGATCACCGCGACGATCCAAGCACTAGCCGCTGTCCTCCCCACAACGGAGGTGCGGACAGATCCTCTCCTCCCCCGAACGCCGTTCACGCCCTGTCTTCATGAATCGACAGGCTTACGTCCATCGTGGATGCCCTTGTCCGTGTCCAAACGGCTGGACAAGCCTCCCAGGTCGCCGTTCCCTCACCTCGGGACCGGGACCTCCGCAGAGGGGGATAAGACACTGCCCACGCTGGCACGACTGAACAACGCCTCGCTATTTCCGACGGCCACAGATCCCCCGTGGCGACCAATTCAATGACCCGCTGGGCACCTCACAGCTCTACACCGAGGTCTCACGCAAGAGCACCCCGCCCCGAGGCCCATCGCGCTCCTGTCCTTTCCGAGGAGATGTCGGTCAGCTCGTCTGCTCCCAGGCATGGCCGGCACCCTCTCCCTCGACAGGATCGTGCGGACGACACTCACCACGGTGGCTTGAGGACGACCTCGCAAAGGGACCTGAGGAACCTCATAGAACGGAACCGGAACCGCGGTCAGGCGCAGGCCGCCAGCGGGAGGGACCATAACTCTGAGTACGCCGAATCCTCGGGATACCACGATCGCCTCGATGCCTTCGGAAAAAAGATTGAAGGCATACATCGGGAGAATCGTCCTTCAAACGAGGGGGCCAGGTATGCCGCCGACTCGCTTACGAAACCCTTCACTGAAGAACTGCTCGCTACCCACGTCTCCTCCAGGAACAAGCCTCCAAAGGTAGCCCTCTTCGACGGAAAGTTCGACCCGAAAGACTATCTAGACGGGTTCACGGCGGGGATGAGCTTCCAGGAAAACTCTGATGCCGCTCAATGCCGAGCGTTCCCCACCACTCTCATCCGCACTGGACGAGATTGGTTCCGAGGTCTCACGCCACGCTCCATCTCTACCTTCGATGAGCTGGCCGCCTAGTTCCTCGGACATTTCTTCAAGAACAGATGGCAGAAGCGGACCGTCGATTATCTCTTCACTATAAAGAGTGGGGACAAGAAATCCTTCAAAGGATACGTCACTCGCTTCTACAATGTTCTTCTTGAGGTCCCAGAGCACCGGGACGAGACTGTCATCACAGCCCTTAGGTCAGGTCTTAGGCATAAGGAGTGGCTCCGCTCCTTTGCATTAGCGCAACCTAAGACCATGGCCGAGGTAAAGGACTGGACCGAGCGAGAAATCCAGCTCGAGTCCGAGGTAAATGTGAACCTACCCCGGAGCGACCATGCCGATCAAAAGAAGAGGGGTGGAGAAGAGAGGAAGAAGATCGACCTGCCAAAGCCGTACTCCCCGAAGTTCCAGGAGTATACCCCGCTCAACATCTCCCAGACAGAGCTGTTAGAGGAGGAAAAAGGCGAGCGATTTTTCAAACTCCCTCCGGTCACCAATAGGGCGGCCAAACGGACACGAGGCCCTTACTGCGCCTTCCACAGGTCGCAGGGCACCCCACCGAGAAATGCAAACATCTCCGCGACTACATCGAGGAGTTAATTCGCTCGGGACACCTGGCAAAGTACTTAAGGGAAAAGCGACAAGCAGACCGAGAGCAAGAAAACCATCCCCCTCCCAGTGAGTTGACGATCGGCCAAATCATGGTTGTGTCAACGTGGAGTGCGCCCGGAGCCGGCGGGCTTCGACGCCTCCTGCCGGTTGAGGGGACTAGCAGCCAGCCCTGAAAGAAGAGCAAAGCAGCCGAGCCCATCACCTTCACCGATGAGGACCTCCATGGAATATCATTACCCACAACGACCCCCTGGTGATTAGGGCATGGGTCCACTGCTACAAGGTTCAAAGGATACTGGTCGACTCGGGGAGCTCGGCAGACATCATTTTCTATGACTGCTTTTTACGTATGGGGCTCGGCCCTTCGGACCTGAGGCCGACCACCCACATTCTGTCGGGGTTTACTAACCACTCCATCCCAGCAAAAGGAGTGGTCACCCTCCTACTTAACATCGGGGAGGCAGGCCGTACGTGAACCGTACCAGTGGAGTTCATCATCGCTAGAATTCCATTGACCTACAATATCCTCCTGGGACGCCCGACGCTAAACTCCATTCGGGCCCAGATCTAGACCTACCACCTCGCGATCAAGTTTCCACTAAACCAAGGCGGAATAAGCCGGGTCTACGGGAACCAGCAAACCGCAAAGATTTGTTTCACAGCGACATCTATGCCCAAGGAACGAAACGACGACCTTGAAAGCACGGGTGATTTCCAGGGGTCCTTGGATACTCGGGACGAACAAAAAGAAATCCGAGGGGCCTCGGTGGAGCCGCTAACAGAGGTCCCCCTCGTCGAAGGAAACAATGAATGAACCGTCCAAATCGGGTCACTCTTAACAGGGGCCCGGCGCGACGACTTGGTCCACTTTCTCAGAGGGAACTCGGACGTGTTCATTTGGGCGCCCGCTGACATGCCCGGCATCGACCCCCGAGTAATAACACATAAGCTCAGGGTCGACCCGACGGTCCGACCCGTCAGGCAGAAGAAACGAAGCTTCGCTCCGACCAAACAAAAGGCGATCGAGGACGAAGTTGACAGGTTGCTCGCAGCCAACTTCATTCGAAACGTGGCCTACTCAGAATGGCTGGCGAATGTGGTAATGGTTAAAAAGGCGAGCGGGAAGTGGTGCATGTGCGTCGACTTTACAGATCTCAACAAGGCCCAAAAGACAACTATCCCCTCTCTATGATAGATCAGCTCGTCGACAGTTCGGTAGGCCACGAGTTACTCAGCTTCATGGATGCTTTCTTCGGCCACAACCAGATCCGTATGAATCCGGCAGACGAAGAGCTCACCGCATTCACAACGGACCGGGGTATACTGCTATAAAGTGATTCCCTTCGGCCTCAAAAACGCCGGGGCTACATACCAACGCTTGGTCAATAGGATGTTCAAACCACAGATCGGGAGGAACATGGAGGTTTACGTCGATGACATGCTCATTAAATTGACCTTGTCAGATGAGCACGCCAAAGATCTTGGTGATACTTTCGACATCCTCCGCAAATACAAAATGAAGCCGAATCCCGCCAAGTGCACGTTCGGGGTCACTAGTGAAAAGTTCCTCGGATTCATGGTTACCCACCGAGGAATTGAGGCTAACCCGGAGAAAATCAGCGCCATCCTCAACATGGCTGTTCCAAAGACCAACCTCGAAATCATGCGGCTCACGGGAAGGATAGCCGCTCTAAGTCACTTCATGTCAAGGTCCGGAGAAAAGTGCCTCCCATTCTTCAAAGCCCTGAGAAAGATCCCAAGGTTCAAATGGCCGGAGGAGTGTCAGATCGCTTTCAAGCAACTGAAAATGCACCTGGCGACTCCCCCACTGCTCACCCGGCCAATTAAGAGAGACGGGCTATCACTGTATCTAGCGGTGTCCGATCAGGCTGCCGGCTCGGTGCTTGTCCGAGAAGTCGAAGGAGTCTAAAAGCCGGTCTACCATGTAAGCCACGTCTTTAAGGACGCGGAAACGAGGTACCCGGCTATAAAAAAGATCGTCTTGCCGCTTATCATGACCTCAAGGAAACTCCAGCACTACTTCCAGGCACACACCATCCTCGTTCTCACCGAGCATCCATTAGGGGCTATTCTCACCTCCCCCGAGTCTTCTGGTCGTTTGAAGAAGCGGAGGTGGGAGTTATCTCAATTCGACATCAAGTACCATCCAAGGCAGCCTATCAAGGCACAAGTCCTGGCCGATTTTATTGTCGAATGCACTATCCCCAATAAAGAGGCAGTGTCCGTGCCGGCCCCCGGATCTCAATCTTTGATCAAAGAGGGGTCGACTTCGTCCCCGATTGGGTCCTTTACATCGACGGGTCATCAACCAAGGAGGGCTGTGGTGCCGGCCTCATCATTCGAGGCTCGAACGAGGCAGAGATGGAGTATTCTTTGAAGCTCGGGTTCAAAGCCTCAAACAACGCCGTGGAGTACGAGGCCTTGCTAGCTGGACTGTGAATCGCCTCCGGAGTAGGGCTGAAGACGATTCGAATCCGCATCGACTCTGCCCTGGTCATTGGCCAAGTGACCGGCCGTTTTAAGGAACGGGAGCTTCTAATGATGAAATATCTAGCCGAGGTAAGAATACTATGAAAAGACTTCGACGAAGTTCAAGTAGATTAGATCCCCCGTCACCTAAACGCCCAGGCCGACGCTCTGAGCAAACTAGCTTCCTCCTATACGGCCAACAACAAGAGAAATATCCTCTTCGAGGTTTTGCCACGGCCCAGCGTGGAAGACAGAGCGACGTCACTTCAAGTTTGCGCTGCCCGGGGAGAAGACCGGGATTGGAGGAAACCCCTAGTAGAATTCTTGAAAGAAGGTACGCTCCCAGAAGACCAAGGGGAAGCCCGCTGCCTCCGAGTCAAAGCCTGCCATTTCATTTGTAGCAGTAGAAAGCTCTACAAGAAAGCCTTCACTCAACCTCTGCTTTGGTGTGTCGACCCCCATGAGGCCGACTATGTCCTCCGCGAGGTTCACGAAAGGGTCGGCGAAGCACATCAAGAGGCCCGCACCTTAGTCCAGAAGACGCTACTCTAAGGATACTATTGGCCGACCATACATCAGGACGCTCGGAAGCTCGTCGGAAGATGCAAGAGCTGCCAACTCCATGGTAGCATACCTCATCTTCCGGCTACCGAGCTAACGGCCCTGACCTCCCCATGGCCGTCTGCCCAGTGGGGAATGGACATAATAGACTAACTCCCTACTGGTATGGGCGGGCACAAATACATCCTCATCGCGGTGGACTACTTTACGAAGTGGATCGAGGCCGTCCCTATCAGAAAACCGGACGCCACCACGACCATCAAGTTCTTGCAGAACAACATAATATTCCAGTTCGGGATCCCGAGGTGTATCGTCACCGACCATGGGACGAATTTCAAAAACGACAAGGTTAAAGGATTCTGCAGCGAATACTATATACTGATGAAGTTTGCCGCGGTCACGCATTCCCAGTGCAACGGGCAGTCCGAGGTCGCTAACCGGGACGTCATTCGAGGTCTTCGAGCTCGACTGGAAGGACGACAGGGCAGTTGGGTCGACGAGTTACCCCAGGTTTTATGGGCCTTGCGCACATCGAAGAAGACCCCCACTGGAGAGACCCCCTTCAACCTCTCCTACGGCACCAAGGCGATGGTCCCAACAGAGATCGGGCTTCCCAGTTACAGGGTCGAGCACTTCGACGATGAAGCAAACACCTCGGCCCTCCGGACTAATTTGGACATCTTGTTGGAGAAGCGAGACCGGGCACAGATCAAAGCCGCTGCTTACCAACAACAAACTGCCTGCTACTATAATGCACAAGTCAAGCATCGCGCCTTCAAGACCGGAGATTTGGTCCTAAGGTGGAACGAGTTCATTGACCAGGGCAAGTTGCACAAGTTTTCCCCAAAGTGGAACGGCCCATTCCTCGTCTCCGAAGTATTGCCCGGTGGAGCCTATCGCTTGCAAGACGCGACGGGTCACAAATTTCCCCGGCCCTATAACGCCTAGAAGCTCAAGTTGTACCTTTGAAAATTGTATCTATGAATATATGTTTCTTCTTTGCCAAAGCGAAGTAAATTTTTCTAAGTCTTTTGAATTAGAAGAAATTCCTCCTATGTATTTCCCTCTTCCTCGGTTCAAAGGTCACAGATTTTGTTTCATGAAAATACTCAAACGTACCCAGAGGACAAAAAGGAAGTAATAATACGTCGCAAAAAGAGAACTTTATTTATCAAAGGTATTGTGGGCTCCTCAGCCTTACATGAAAATTAAAATTACAATAGAGGGGGTACGGGGTCAAGGTAGCACTGCTGGTGGTACTCCATGGAGATCTCCGCCAGCCGAGCCCAGGCCTCTTTAGCCCGCTCCCGGCGATGCTGCCCACATACCCGGGACGCCACGGAAGCACCAGGCCCCTATCTGCCAAGCCTTGGCTTGCGATCTGCCTCTTTCGGAAGCCTTCCAAAATAAGGGCTAAAGATCGGTCGTGCCTGTTCTTTGAGATGAGGCCGAGGACATAGATCGTTTGCATCTTGTCGAGCGCCTCATCCAGTAGCTCCTCAGAGACGGGGTTGTACAGCCCCGGGGACCTCCTCCAAATTGCGTACATCAGCAATTGGAGGAGGGACGACTGACGAGGAAGTAGACGGCCGAAGTGATCCTCGATGCGCTAGACCACACCCCGGTATGTCTCCTCGGAAACGGACTGGTCGTACAGGTAGACGTCATCGGAAGTGACGATCTCTTCAATCGCGTAGATGCGCCCGACCATCTCAGAAAAGCTATGCTGAAAGAAACCCATCTCCTTCTCTATTTATAGTCTAACAGAATCTCCAAGGGCCCAAATTTGCGCACGCGTGGGCGCGAATCCTGGGATTTTCTCAACTCTTCCAATACCGAACCACCACGTGGCGGGCATCCCGTATTTCTCGGCCAATTGAAGTCAGAATGACGCGGATCTTGGAACGCCTCGCCTCACCTAGGCACTTCTGCCACGCGTCGCCCGCGACAACCACTCTTCCAGATTTTCACGTCAGGGAAGGTCGGGCGATGCCTCGCAACACCGAGCATCTTCTCTGCTCGGTCAATCCATGGATGGTAGTTTACTATCCACCAACGCTAAGGATCAAAGCCCTCATCAAGAGGCCACCGAGCAGCTTCCTTGCTCGGTCAATCCATGGCTGGTAGTTTACTACCCACCAACGCTAAGGATCAAATCCCTCATCAAGAGGCTACCGATCAGCTCCCCTGCTCGGTCCATCCTTAGTGGGTAACTTCTTACCCATCTACGCTAAGGATCCAAAGCCCTCCTCAAGAGGCCACCGAGCAGCTTCCCTGCTCGGTCAACCCATGGCTGGTTGTTTACTACCCACTAATGCCAAGGATTAAAACCCTCATCAAGAGGCCACCGAGCACCTCCCCTGCTCGGTCCATCCTTGTTCCCCGCCGAAAACAGAGAGGCGCGATCGCGTAGGTCCGTCTTGCCTGAATTTTGAGGGCAGATGCTATTTGGTGCTATCCGTCCACCTCTCCGAAGATTCTAAGTTGATTATGACACCATGTATCGAAGGTTTAAACGGATGCGACCGATGTAGCAGACTTCGTCAGATTCCCCCTCATTGAGGGGTTTTTGATTGTGGGGACGCTCTTCCCTACAGGCGCAAGCCCCTGCAGTTAATTACGCTACCGCTTCGTGGTAACCACTTTCTCCTTCTCCAGATGGTCACTTCGTGTCGTGGGTGTTTGTTTTGTTTTTGGTTGCCCGTGGATTGTATACGGAGACTAATTTATGTTGTCTCCCGTAGAGCGTGGATTAGTCCAAATCCGTATCTTCGTAGATTTGGGTTTGGGGGTTGGGTTTAAAGATACGTTACTCTCATTTGAGACTAAGATCAACTTAAACGTTTGTGAAGGATACGTTAGTCTAATTTTAGACTAAGATCGATTTAACGGGATCGTTTAGATCCGACAAAAGAGCATTTGGGCTCTATTGCTTAGTTTAGGGACTTTGCGGTCCATAATTAGTTTAAGAACATTACGGTCCAATGTTAGTTTAAGGACATCTCGGTCCGAGGTTAAGGACATCATAGTCCATGGGCTTAAAGACCCCACCCGAGGTTAAGGACATCATAATCCATGGGTTTAAGGACCCCACAGTCCAGTTTAAAGACGTCATAGTCTATGAAATGTATGGTTACCGGGACCCGTCACCTCTCTGAAGACGTTGAAGGATTACAACGACATATATCAGAGGGGTTCAGAGATGTACCCTTGGACCAATTTTGGTTGAAAGATCTGTAGTCCAATTTGGGGCTAAGATCTGTTGAAAGATTTATGAGCGTATGGGCTCAATTAATCTAAATTGAGGACTTATGTCCAATCTTAGGTTAAGCCCAGTCAAGTTAAAATGCTTAACATTTATTTTGGGCTGTTGAGCATTCATTTGGGCTTGGCCCTTTTAACAATGCCGAGCATTGATTTGGATTCTGATAATGTTTTTGTCTTTTACTGAATGTTGAACATTCATCAGCGCAGCACATGGTGCGCTTGGCTCTTTGCGCCAGTCAAAGAGCGCAGTGCGTTTCTGTCTAGTAGCGCACACGTAAGGTACACGTGTCGCGCTTGGCGCTAGCGCAAGTTAATGAGCGTAGAGCGCTAGTTTATAAGCGCATTGCGCTATTAGTTTAGTGGCACACATGTGAGGAGCACGTGGTGCGCTTGGCGCTGAGCGCCAGTCCATGAGCACAAAGCGCTAGTTCAAGAGCGCAAAGCGCTAACTGCTAAGTGGCGCACACGTAAGGGACACGTGGTGCGCTTGGCGCTGAGCGCCAGTCCAAGAGCGTAAAGCGCCAGTTCAAGAGCGCAAAGCGCTAGCTGTTAAGTGACGCATACGTGAGGGACACGTGGTGCGCTTAGTGCTGAGCGCCAGATCAGGTGCGCGGAGATGCTTCTTTTAATATGGAGCGCCGAGGCTCTTTTATATGCGCTAGTTTTGGTGCGCTGAAGCGCTTCTTTTTAATATGGAGCGCTAAGGCTCTTTTATGCAGCGCTATGCGCTAAGAATTAAAATTCTCCTTTAAGAGACTTTGTCTTGTGAATCTAAAAACAAAGTTCTTAGTTTTACAGGAAATATTTCAATCTCTCTTATATTGATTGAAAGGCTTTGCCTTTATGGATCTATGATCCTTAAGAGAATTGAATAATCCCCCCCTTTTTTTATAATATGATGTTCATGATCTCTTTGTATAAAAGACCTTTGTCTTGTAGATCTATGATTTGTGAGAAGAATTATGTTCTTCTTTTTATTTTATGATGAGATCCTTTGATCTCTTTGTGGAAGACCTTGGTCTTGTAGATCTATGATCTTTAAAGAAGTAAATTCTTCTTTTTAATTATGAGATGATTTCATCTCTCTGTTCATTTTTTTACCTTGAAGAAACTCTTCTTTTTCTGAGAGTTTGGCTCTTCTTTCTGAGATCTCTCAAACCTTATGGGGGGGGGGTTTCTCTCTTTGTTTCTGTATATCCTGAGATTTGGAGTCTTGAGGCCTTTATATAGGGTGAACTGATTTGTTCAATCAGTTAAGGAGATATTTTCTTCAATTGATTTGGGGATTCCCCACCATTGGATCTTTGATCTGTAGCATTCTGAAATTTTAGAAATAAATAAAATTAATTAATTAAATAATAAGGTGTTAAATTAAAAAGTTATTAAAAACCAAATTAGACAATTTCATAAGATGTATGTAAAATAAATTAAATTAAAATTTTTATATGTAACATAAATAAGTTATAAGGGTTTTAGTGATAATTTTAACTTCATTTTAATAATAAGGGTGTTATATAATAACATAAGTTGTGAGGGGTTTTTATACAAGTTTAGGGAAATTATGCAAATTTGGTTTTGTGAGGGTGTAAGTGGAAAATGGGTAGAAAGTGTTTTAGTTCAGAAGTTAATTTCAAATTAAATCAAATTGGAAGGGTTAGTGTGTTGACAACTCCTACACTCATGCACAACACACACCTCACCCCTCCTCCTTGCATGAAAACCCCACATCTTACTTGGTGACACCTCCTCCTTCACCTTGTCCTTTCTTTTGTCATATATAACTCATGTTCAGATCATTTACCTAATTTAAAATCCGAAAATTTCTGAAAGAAAAACAAAACTAAAAGAAAACAAAGAAGAACAAAAGAAAGAAGAAGGAAGGAGCTAAATCTAAGGATTTCTCATCATCAAGCTAGGCAAGGAGCTTGTACATCTTGGGAGTGTTATACCAACACGTTATTTTAGGTAAAATCATTACTCACAGTAGAGATTTAGTTCTGGAATTAATTTAAGTTTGAAATCACAAGTCTATAATATCGTATTTTAGGTACAACTAAGTTCTGTTTGAATCTGCTATTGTTTGGATAACAATTAACTCAACTAAACAGGACCTAAATGTTGTATGTCGAACTTAGAGCAAACCATAGGAGCACGAACCATAGGGACCGGATTTGGGCCGGCGACACGTAGGGAAAATCCGGCGTCGCCGGGTTTGTGAATGGGTTTGGTGTTTTGGTTTGTTGGGTAGGTAATTGTACAAAATTTTGGTTAATTTGGTATTGTTTAATCAATTCAGTTTAACTGTATATAAAATCTGAAGACTAATATCGGAAAAAGATATCAAAAAAATCCAAAATACGACACGTTACCGTATCGCGATCTGTTTTCTGTTGCGATGCAGGTTTAGGTTAAAATCCGGTAAGGTTAAGTATAGGATGGCTTAGAATAATCTTATACAATATAAATAGTACGTAAGAACGTGTGTTTGTATTTTCGCCGTCGGAATAACCGTTTCCTTATATAAGTTAATTTTCGATGTTAGATTCAAATACGAGAACTTTGGAAGCCGCAAGGAAAGGAAAAGGATTGGCGATTCCTGAGTAGATACGACATATTTCCGGTGAGTAGACTAAACATCTACCGGGGAATTTTGTAGAGATGGCATGTTACGCCCGTAGTTTTATTTAAATAAATGCTTACTTTTGTATTCTAAATGATAATATGCATTCATATCTACATGTAACTCATTTTAGTTGTTAGAACACTGTACAATTATCGACGAGTTATGCCGCACGTGCACATCTCTATATGTTACACTACACCTCGTCGATATTAAAATGTCACTTTTACACTAAATATTCATCTTGTTAAATATGATTCCTATCATACCTAAATTATTAACAATAGTGGAAATTTGCATAAATGACATCATGTTTATCATCCGAGTATTCTAAGTTGATATATGAAGCTTTATATTATTGAGGATTTTGATTTGAGTTATTCCGAACCGAGTCGGTGGGTATACGGTTATGGATTTATAGTTTTATTCTGGACCGAGTCGGTGGGTATACGGTTACGGATTTACAGTTGTATCCAGACTGAGTCGGTGGGGATACAGTTGGATACATGATGGACTTTGTTGATTACAGGATCATTCGAGGAATGGAAGTTTTGTGTCGATGATGGACACGGAAATATGAATTTGTTGATAATAAATGATGAGATTTCAGTTTTGGTTATTTGAATTGTAGTACAGATTCATACTTTTCATATACTATCGTACATCCTACTTGCTCTCATCTCAGTAGTTGTGATCATCATATTTACATTATTTACCGCTATATGTTAGTTATATTCACTGAGTTGGCAACTCACCCCCGTTGTGCCACAGTTCCTTGCAGGGGTAGAGTGGACGGTTAGCAGCGGTGTAGATCCACTTTTGCAGCTTTTATCGCATCTTTTGATAGGTGGGTTACATATGTAGTGACCTTCTATTTTGGTATTGTATCCTTGTATCTAGAAAACCTCCATCAAACCTTGTATTATGATTTAGAACGAGAGATGGTTATATGTATATTAGTTGACATGTGAGATCGTTGGTATGTTAGTGGATATTTCTTTTAATTATATCTGTGATTCTATTGGTCTCATATAAGTTGTAAAGTTTATTCCGCTGTGGTATTTTGTTGATCCCAACTAGGGATGCAACCAAACTTAAAACTTTATATTTGTTATTATATCTTAATTTCATAACAACTGTGATTTTTACTTAAAAACTAAATTTTTATAAAGAATTCCGCAAAAAGGATTTTGATCTTGGTTTCGGCTTACTCGGGTTGTGTATATATCTTTAGATGTTATACAATCTAAGTGCCGGTCATATCCAAACTTTGGGTCATGACATGATCCAAGGGCTTCTGATTTACAGATGGCAATCTTCTTGTTTTTAACAAGATTGGGAAATCTTTTCCATACAGAATTTATTATGTATTTTTGGTGATTTTTAATCACCGTTGGATCAATACAATCTTATTGTTTGGAAAGATTTTGAGGAATCTTTTCTTAACAGAATTTAATTCTGATTAATGATTTATCATTATTATTGGATCCTTGATCTGACGGTGGGGAGCTTTTAGTTCCAGTGCTAGCGCACCCGTGCTTTGCACGTGGTGCGCTGCTTAGAGCGCAGCGCACCTAGCGCTAGCGCACCCGTGCTTTGCACGTGGTGCGCTGCTTAGAGCGCACCGCATCTAGCGCTAGCGCACACGCGCTTTGCACATGGTGCGGTGCTTAGGACGCAGCGCACTTGGCGCTGCTTCTGAAGCGTTGCTTCATTTCAAAATTTGAATTTTGAACAGAGTTTTGCTCTGATTGGGGGAAACAAATGCCCCCCACCGTTGCGCTCACGTGGCCCACACGTGAGTGCAGCGGTGGCTGCATCTACGCCCTCAGATCAACTCGGAAGTTGAAACGGCATCTCAGTCCCTATAAATAGGACCCTTGGTCCTTGAAATGATTTCTGTTCATCTTCCTTCTTTCTTTTCCTGAGAATTAATTCTCTTTTTAGAGCAAAGCTCTTCATCTTAAGAATTTTCTTAAGGACAGAACTCTGTCAAAATTAAGGTAAAGATTAAATCTTTTAAAGGAACTAGGGTTTCAACCATTAACAGAGCTTTTCTCTTCATAGATTTTAGATCTAAAGAAAACCCTTTTAGGGTTTCATTTACAGAGCTTTGCTCTCATAGATCTAGAGAGATTTTTCTTGAGATTTCTTAACCCATTAACAGAGCTTTGCTCTCTTGCATAATGGAGATTTGTTAATCTCTTATGAAGAACTCTTAAGAGTTTGTTCATAGATCTTGAAGATCTCAGAATTTTAATTCATATATAAAAATTGATTTCAATTTTTCTGATGGATTATCCATCATTTTTTCAGAGCAAGGCTCTTGAGGAATTTTTATTCCTTCATCATTAGAGTTGACAGATGTCACTCTGCCACAGAGCACTGCTCTCAAGGGGAGATTTACTTCTTAGCCCGAGGGGTTCTCATTAAATGAGAATCAATTGAGGATTTCCACATTTAATTGACAGTCTCATCAAATGATGAAACTGTTTTATTAATGATGCACTGTCATCTAGATTATGTGGGTCCCCTTTGGACCCTTTCTACTGCATTGCAGTGCGGTACAAATTTTAAAGTACCAAGTGTCTTTTGATAGTTCTTTCCCATTTGTTCGTTCAGAGGGAGGATTCCTTGGAGCGCCTGTGGACAGGGAAGTCTTAGCACTGATCAGAGATCATGACCCGGAACATAAGAATCTTCATCTATGCGGAATATAGTACAATCAAATCGTTAAAGGTCGGCAGAGCTTTTCGTGCGCGGTACCCTCATAGCCCATCATGGCGATCCACTACGCCGACCCACCCCCGGTGAACTATACCATGGAAGAAGTCAACTGGACTTTGGGAGGTCTTCTTCAGCCTGCTATGGCTTCGATACCCATTCAGCCTCCAATGGCTTTGGATACCCTGGGGCACGTATTTGTCAAGGCGAGTCACGCCCATGGGGACAACCATTTATGATTGGCCTAACTCCTCGTCATCCAGCTGGGTATCTGCAATGGGCCCGCTATATTCTGTCAGCGAAGAAGTCGCAGCTGCTGAGGCTTGGGTTGTATCCAGTAATTTATGCTTCTCTTTTTCAGTATTCTACGCTTCCTGCCTGGTGGGTTAAGGCCTTTCTGGAGCAGTGGAATATTCGACTCATACCTTCCTTCTGCTGGATCGAGAAGTATCAATCTCTTTAGAGGAGTTTGCAGAAGTTTCTGGCTTATCGGTCATAGGGGAGCATTATGAGGAACTTCTTTTTACGGATGAATAGGTTTTTAGTGCCAAGTCAGTGATGACAAGCCTTACCCCGGAGAACGCCATTCAACACCAATTTCCTAGTTTGATTAAAGTGCTGAATATTTATGAGGGCCTTTTCCTCGAATCTGGGAGCCGTGGGGTTAATTTCACAGATTTCATCGCTCGTTTTGTCCACCCGGAAGTCCTTTCGAAGGAGGCCGTTAAATTCGCCAAACTTGACGATCCTTTCGGCTTAGGTTTGAGCAACCTGCCAACAGCGGAGGCAGATCAAAAGAGTTTCTTCCTCCCCAACACCCCGGTCGTCTCTTTTGCAGAGGTTGCAATTCCTGAGATCGAGGAGGAAACGTTCTTTTTGGGGTTTCTCGGGTTATGGCTGAGCTGGTTTGCGCTTCCGATGCACCCTTGCCGTATGAGGTCGTCTGTCTTCTACCCAGCTCACCGAATGGTTATTGGGGTGAAAGTGGCTGTCGGCGTCGCTGGGTTAGCTTATTTGTATTACGGCCTCAGCCAAGCGGTGGATACTACTGAACCAGGAGTACAACATGTGAACTTCTAGATGCATTATTTTATGTCATGGCTCAAGCTACATGTACTTGGTGTTTTCGGTATCCATAAAAGGCCTTCCTTCTACGACAGGTGTGGCTTTCCCCGGATCATGCGGCTAGTTGACGAATCCATTGTAAATCCGACACCGCGGGAAGCTAGAGGTTTTCTCCTTCGTCCTCGCACGGTTGGAGATGGCATGACCTTTACCGACAAGATTCTAACTATCGGAAAAGAGTCCGCAACAACGGTGCAGCCATTGCGGGACATTTTTAAAGACGGAGCCTCTGTTTTGAAAGCTCGAGAAATTCTTCATTTATATTCCATCAGGCCGGGCTTTCTCGTGTTTAGGCAAAATGATGCAACGTTGTTCATGAGGTACAGCCCGCATCATTTTGCCCAGCAGTTAAGCTACAATCAAGGCGTCCTGCTTGAGGCCTTCTTGTCAGAACCACCTGCGACTGAAGAGGGTATTCGGAACGCAATGCACCATTTTATGTGATTGAACACCGGCTCCAATTTCTTCATTAGTGAGCCGGGTTGTGTTCCAAAAGCCCTGAATGTATATGTGGCGTGGTACCAGCATTCGATGGGGTGCCGTTATCAGAGAAGAGAAGCGATTATTGCTCGATCGTAAAGGCACCACCGCGGCGGGTAATCCAGACGTTCCTCTGAAGCGACAGACCATCGTTCATCCTCCCTTGAGGGAAGCTACTGCAGCTGTGGTACCGCGTGATAGGCCTGAGCTACCGATACCCCGTGCTCATGTGAAAGAGGTGACTGTAGCGTCTCCCGAGTCTGGCGTGGGTTCAGATATCGGGACTCGTTGTCCCAAGGTGCCCACTAAGCATAAGCTTGTATTAGCGGCGACCAGTGCTCGCTCGCAGAAGAAGAAGAAGTCGATTCTTTCTACAGACGTCGTACTCGGCCAGGAGCCTCATGCTCCTTATAGCGAGGGCCTAAGCGAATATGGGACTAACGAGGATCTATTTATGGCGCCGGATGATACCGACCTCGAAGCTGCTATTGCAGCTTCTGAGCGGTTAGCAAGCCACAAAGCGGGCCTGGTCATCCTTGCACAGTTAAGTAAACCTCAACCGCATCTTTTGTCATTGCATTACATTTTTATTATTATGTTTTGACTGACGCTTTTCCTTCAACAGGCATCTCCACTGAAGAAGCTCTCGCAGCTTCTCTCAAGACTTTTGAGGAGGAGGAAAGGTTTCGAGCATCCTTAGGCATCGGTACATTTCGGTTCACCATGTCTCCACTCCCGTTTCTTATGGGTGATCTGACCCTTCCTTTTCATCTTATTACAGGGACTACCTCTGCTCATGTTATTCCGGGTGTGGTACCGACTTCGCAGGGCGGTGCGGAGACGCTTCCAAGGCCGGCTACCGAAGTCCCAGTTCCGCCGGTATTGCCGAAAGAAGCTTCACTTAAGCAATCGATGACGGACGCCATAACGGCTCCAGAGGTAACTCCTGTCGTAGACGATGACGTCTCCTTGATGGAGGTCTTAAAAAGATCGGCTCTGACGGCCCGGGCGGAAAAGAAGCGCAGGAGGCATGAAGCAAAAGAACGCAACGCCGCCTTGGCCGCGCGTGCAGGCTCGAGCGCTGCTTCCCCTGTCCCTGCTTCTTCAGAGGGTGCTCCGGGTACCCTGTCTACCGCTCACAGACAGGCGGCACGTGCGGCTCGGGAAGCAATTGAAAAGCCGACCCAAGGTAATGTAACACTGAGCCTTTTTGTCAAAGCTTTAATCTTTAGATTCTCATTTATCTTATCCTGCATGGCCAAGTCCTGGTGAGAAGGTGGCGAGTGAGATGACGGAAACTACTGAGCCCAAAGCGACTACTCTTTCCTAGGAGTCCGGGACTGCTCCAATTGCCGCTCTTTCCGCCTGCGGTTCCCTGCCATCTCCTGGCGTCACGAGTGTCACGACAGCTCTCGTAGAATTGGGGGACGAAGCTATGGGCGGCGAAACCATCCCCGCAAATGAGATTGAAGAAGTCGTGATGCTTGGCGATGCTCCCATCGCGGTTCTGGTTGATGACCTGTCTGGTAGGTCTTGAGTCGCTGCACTCTTTTCGTTTCGCAATCCTTTCTGATGATATTCCTTTCCTTTCGAATGTAAGTGTGGCAAGTGTTGAGGTTGTGATACCTGAAGAAGAACCACCGGTTGCTTTTTTGACGGTCGTTGCCCCTCCATCTTCTCTTATATCTTCTCAAATGCTGAAAGGTATGGGTTTGTGATAAATTTAAATCGAGGACTGCATCTTTCGTGTACTGACCATGCATCATCGTGATCTTGCAGGAGTTCTTTTTGATCATTTGTATCAGGTGCTGAACCCGCACTTCTCTTTCCAGTCGGAGATTAGTCCGCCCGTTGGTGTCGGTGAGTATCTTTTCTAACTGACGTCCTTTCTTTTCTTTAACGGGCAGTCACGTTATTGCTAATTCTTCTTTGCATTGCTCGTAGCCTTACAAATTGAAGGAGGTGTCAAGGGTATCACCGCGCCACCGGAACTCCCAGCTCTGCCCTCTGTTGCAGCCGGTATAATAGACTTTTTTGTTCATGTATTTTTCTTTATTTCTTAGCCGACATCTGATTTTGATTTGTTTTGCAGCGGTCACATCGACTCCAGCCCCGTTCGAGTCTCGTGTTATAATGTCGGCAGGGCCCTTTTCCAGACGTCCATCTTCAAAAGGCGCTGTGACCAGTCTGCGTATGTTGAGCGATTACATCGAGGAGTTTGATGCGGAGGCCCCTACGTTTGCTGTAGATTTTGCTGCCGAAGTTAATCCAATGCTGGCGACGCTTGTGAACTTCTATAACGAAGGCATCGTTGAGTCTTGGGTTAACCACTGCAGGAAGATTGAGGCCTGCCTGCATGAGCTTGAGCTTATGCGTCCTGCTCCTGGGATTCAGGCTTTGAACTCCCAGCGGGCTACATGGGTCAAGCAGAGTGTGTCCTTCCTCCGCCATTTCGAACAAGAAGCGACCTTGAGGCGAAAGGAACGCTAGGAGGCTTCGGGTGAATCTGCCCGGCTGCGCGCCCAAGTTAAACCGAACGCCACGCAACTGAGAGCTGCTTTTGACACCTTTCAGCAATGTATCTCGGACGGGCTTGTATTGAGGCGGAAGCTCGACTCTATTGAGTGGGTTACGCAAAGTCATGAAGCTGCCCAACGGGAAATCGATGAGAAGATTTCATCATGCTTGCAGCAAAGGGCTCGAATTGAAGCGGAGCTGGCCGCGGCGGCCGATCACGAGAAGGCACTGAAAGGAGTGCGAGAGCAGCTTGCGAACTTGTTGAAAATGCTTCCTTCTGAGTAGCTGTTTTGCTTGTAATTTTTGAATAACATGTATCCATTTTTTATTCTTTCATACGATTCAACTTGTACTCCATTGAATTCATGAATAAAAGATACATATTTTTTTGTTCTATTACTGCTTTCTTCTCTTTTCTTTGTTGCCGGTATGTTACCTTAGTAAGCGTAGCCTGTAAATGATAGAGAGCATTCCGTCTTGAACTCTTCGAGAGGCAGTGATGACTTAGGAAGCAGATTCAAATCTGCCGCCTAAGGTTTTTTCAACTTTATGAGCCGTGAGGGTCTCATAAAGACTTTTCTCCCTACGAGTTGAAAGGATCTCGTAGGTGTATTTTCTCCTTAGGAATCATGAGGATCCCTAAGTGTGTTTTCTCTTGGGAGTTGTAAGGATCTCATAAGAGAGTTTTCTTCCTTACAGGTCGAGAGGACCCATAAGTGATTGATGAAATTGACATTATCCGCATTTCACGAAGTCAGAAGTTGCTCTGGGCGTTGCCCACGGGGTCGAGATTGACTTTAGCCGTGTTCCACAGGACCAGGATTTGCTCTGGATGCTTCCCACGGGGTCAGGATTGACATTAGCCGTGTTCCGCAAGGACCAGGATCCGCTCTGGACGCTTCCCACGGGGTCAGGATTGACATTAGTCGTGTTCCGCTAGACCAGGATTTGCTTTGGATGCTTCCCACGGGGTCAGAATTGATATTAGCCGTGTTCCGCAAAGACTAGGATCCGCTCTGGACGCTTCCCACGGGGTCAGGATTTGCTCTGGATGCTTCCCACGGGGTCAGGATTGACATTAGCCATGTTCCGCAAGGACCAGAATCCTCTCTGGACGCTTCCCACGGGGTCAGGATTAACATTAGTCGTGTTCTACTAGACCAGGATTTGCTCTGGACGCTTCCCACGGGGTCAGGATTGACACTAGCCATGTTCCGCTAGACCAGAATTTGCTCTGGATGCTTCCCACAGGGCCAGGATTGACATTAGCCGTGTTTCGTAAGGACCGGGATTCGCTCTGGACGCTTCCCATGGGTCAGGATTGACATTAGTCGTGTTCCGTAAGGACCAGGATCCGCTCTGGACGCTTCCCATAGGGTCAGGATTGACATTAGACGTGTTCCACTAGACCAGGATTTGCTCTGGACACTTCCTATGGGGTCAGGATTGACATTAGCCGTGTTCCGTTAGACCAGGATTTGCTCAGGATGCTTCCCATGGGGTCAGGATTGACATTAGCCGTGTTCCGCAAAGACCAGGATCCGCTCTAGACGCTTCCCACGGGGTCAGGATTGACATCAGCCGTGTTCCGCAAGGACCACGATCCGCTCTGGATGCTTTACACGGGGTCAGAATTAACATTAGCCGTGTTCCACTAGACCAGGATTTGCTCTGGAAGCTTCCCACGGGGTCAGGATTGACATTAGCCGTGTTCCGCTAGACCAGGATTTGCTCTGGATGCTTCCCACGGGGTCTGGATTGACATTAGCCGTGTTCCGCTAGACCAGGATTTGCTCTGGATGCTTCCCACGGGGTCTGGATTGACATTAGCCGTGTTCCACAAGGACCAGGATCCGCTCTGGATGCTTCCCACGGGGTCAGGATTGACATTAGCCGTGTTCCACTAGACCAGGATTTGCTCTGGACGCTTCCCACGGGGTTAGAATTGACATTAGCCGTGTTCCACTGGGACCAGGAGAGGTTGACTTTATCCGCATTTCACGGAGTCGGGGGTTGATTCTCGGTTGTCTGCACACTGCTGAGTCATGGAACTGGGAATTGCCGCGGTTCGGCTTTGCTTGATATTGCGTCTGTTGTAATGAGACGAATGTTGAGATGATCTCCAGGCTGTCTGTAAACCGTCAAGACTTGGCACTCTTTCGGATGGAGCCTGGGGGGAAGGTGTGTTTCCCTCTTTGTTTGTGCCCCTGGATTGTATACAGGGATCGACGTGATCTCACCTGTAGGGCAAAAGTTTCATTTTATATATTTTTCTTTCCGCGATGCACTATCATTTCAGCTTTTATATCGCGAAAGTCGCGATTGCCCAATCATTTTGGCTATTTTTCGCGGTGCCCAATCATTTCGGCTATTTGTTTTGTTTACTCGCTGTTTTTTTTATTGCGAGTTGCCTAATCATTTTGGCTATTTTGTATGCATACATTTTTACTTGCTGATTTTGTTGCAAGTCGCCCCATCTTTTCGGCTATTTCGTATGCATTTGTGGCTCGCTGGCTTTTCGCTGCGAGTTTTGGGATTTGGCACCGATTTCGGCATCAGCATCGCTACAACTGGGATATTACTAGGAGCGAATCATCATTTGCCTCTGTCAATGTCAAACAAAGGTGGCTCAGCGAATAGGGTTAGGATCCTGTCGACTAAGACTTTTGACTTCATGAGCCGTAAGGGTCTTATAAAGGTATTTCTCCCTACGAGTCGTGAGGATCTCGTAGGTGTGTTTTCTCTTTAGGAATCGTGAGGATTCCCAAGTGTATGGCTTCTCGTAAATCGTAAGGATCATACAAGAGTGTTTTCTCCTTATAAGTCGAGAGGAATTACAAGTGTCTTTTGCCGTATGAGCATATCCCCAGTCTCTGGTGGTATTTTTTTAGGGAAATGTTTATTCGCGCCCGTAGATTGTATACAAGGGTCAATACTGGACCACTTGTAGGGCAATACTGGAGGTTGTGATGGCTTAAGAACAGTTTCAGATCCCTGTAGCTCAAGGCTTTTGAATCCTATGAGCCATGAGGGTCTCAAAGGGGAATTCTCCTTACGAGTCGTGAGGATCCCGCAAGTGTAATTTCTCTTTAGGAATCGTGGGGATCCCTAAGTGTGTTTCTCCCTTGTGAGTCGTAAGAATCTCACGCAAGTATTTTTTCCTCACGAGATCGAGAGGACCTTGCAAGTGTTGTAACGAGATTGCGCCCTTTCGTGTTTTCACAAAACTCGCCGGTAGCCCTGCTGTTTTTACTCACGGAGCCCTTTCGGGTTTTCATCCGTACCCATCTTGCTTATGGACATACCGTTTTCTTTCTTTTATTATTATTATTTTTATATATATATTTTTTTGTCAGCCTTGGGATGCTGCAGTCCGTAGTAGTTTATCGACGTCTCGGTCAATAGCCAGTTTTAGGACATAGTGGTCCATTGTTAGTTTAAGGACGTTTTGGTCCGTAGCCGGTTACTACTTATAGAGTTTGGGCTTAGGAAGATAGCGAGCGGACATAGGCGTCGTCATCTATCGTTGACCTAGGTCGTGACAAGTCAGGCGTAGTATTTTTTCAGGAATCGACCGTTTATTGGCCGGAAAGGTCTTTCACCATGCATGTCCATGAGTAGATAGGCTCCACCCTGGTAAACTTTGTCTATGATGTACGGGCCTTCATAGTTCGGCTCGAATTTTCCCCGCTTGGCACGATTGGGGATCATAGGTCTCTTGACCACTAGCACGAGTTCGCCTTGGCGGAATGTTCTCGGCCTAGTCAATCTTTCGTATGAGCGCGTCATCTTCGCTTTGTAAGCCTCCAGATTTTGTTGCGCCATGAGACAAGTTTCATCAAAGGCGTCGAGCTCCTCAAGGCGAAGGTGAGTATTTTCTTCGTTTGTTAGCTCGTAGTGAACAACCACTCGTAGAGAGGGTAACTCTATCTCGAGGGGGAGTACCGCTTCTGTGCCGAATACCAATGCATACGGCGTTGTGTTCGTGGCTGTCTTGAACGTAGTTTATGTAGGGTTGCTAGGCACGCGCACAAGGGTCTACGAGGCATCAACTATGCCCGATTTAAAATTTAGCCGTGCCGAACAACCCGAATACGGAACTTTAAACTAGAGATTAGGCGAAAACAAGCATGCTAAACACTTTAACACTAAGTGAGAGGGATTACAACCTTTGTAGATCCGGTCCTTCACTTCATATGCTCCGTGTTGTGGTCCCTTCGCTGCGATCATCGGGATCCGGACTCTCGAGAGGTTCCACGAAGAGAAAAACGCAACCTTTGCTTCCGATCTTCGATACTAAAATGATCTACCTTGAAGTTTCTTTAACACAAGCTAACACTCATGAAATGATGTGAACACCCTCATCTAAATGGCAAGGGAAGATGAGGATGATGAAGTAGGATTTTTGCTCTCTTTATTTATATTTTTCTCACAATTATTCATCACTTTGAAAAAATCAAGCAAGCTTTTTCATGAAGAGTGAAGGAAGAAGAAGATGAATAATGTTGATCAATCCTTTTGTGATGAATAGTAATCAAGAATATATGATTGATTATCAAACCATGGTCAAGGATGAGAGGCTAAACCAATGTAGAGAATAAACTAGAGTTAGGGTTTGGTTAGTTCAAAGCATGAGTCATAACAAAATATCTTTATCATGACAAAATAGAAAACCTTCTAGAATGAACAAGAAGGTGCTAACCCTAATCAAACCCTAATCCCATTATATCATCCTTAAACATGTTTTATAATAAATCATATCATGTCACAATAATATATATCACATATATATTATATATTTGCAACAAAAGAAAATAATACAATTAACATATATCGCATATATATCAATGTATTAATCCGGGTGAGAAAAAGAATCTTTTAGTGAGCAAATATTAGTTAATGCAATTTAATATATCATATATATTATTATACATTAAATTATCGAATCAACACTTGATCCGACAATCCGGCTATATCGCATATAACCGACTAATATTAATCCGTACCAATTCATCGAAACAACACTTGATCTGATGACCCGGCTGATATCAAATATCGCGAGAATAGAATACGGTATCTCATATCGTATTATCCTCGGTCCCGCACATATCACATATGTGCTCCTACTCCGTTTTGCCTGAGTCAAGAAACCTCTGTGTAGGACTCTAAAGAATCGTCAATACGCCGGCAGTAGGTGATGATCATATCAAACACCCACAAGCTGCAAGCGGTCAGCTAAACGTAACAGCTACCCAGGTATTGAGCGCTCAGAAGATCAACAAGCAAGCCTGTAACTTCTCCTGTGAATCCAAACAGTAACACTCCCTACAGTCTGGTCTCGTCGTCTGATATGTCGCATATCTCGCCTAGGGGTGGTAAACGTCAGACCCCAGTAGCTCGATAAGTCGTGTCGATATGAGGTCTATAACAGTTCGAGAAACTACTGATAACACTTACCAGTAAATCTCAGCAACCCTGGCCAGGGATTTCCGGTTATAGCCAATCGAACACAGCACAACATCAACTCCCTATACCGGGAGAGACGAATCCCCTCCTATCGCTCATTGCCTCCATGTGATTCGGGACTGTACCCAAAAGCCACCTTTTTGCACGCCCTCTTGGACGTGGTATGATGGAAATCAAAGCACAGTGGGAACCACACAAGACTCTATGACGATCTCGGGTCAACAGACTACTCTGTACCAGTGTCACCGGAGAACTGCCATCTGACGTATGGTATAATACCATCTGGGAGTTCTCGGCGAGTCCGTCCAGTGTACCCAGTCTCCACTGAGCACCCGTACACCATCCTTGATGTCAAAAACCGATGGATATGGGATCATCCATTGCCCATCATATGGGTCAAGATGCGTATACGCTAGTCTACTCTGGTGCATCGATGCCCTGTCTCGATACACCCTCGACTAGGAACAGTTATAGGATGTACTCGTCGACTACCGTGGCCCCACTAGTATGATCTCATCATAGTCCCAGTAGTCGAGTACATATCCTAAGGGCTTTATCAACATGAAATATAGAAACAATCAGAGTACATGTTAAGATAAAGTACAACCAGATAGCATACTATCATGTCGAGCAAGAAAGTCCTCCCTATATATGTCCTAGCATCCACTACAATATACATCATATGTACAGCAATGGCCTCTAGGGCATACATATAACTAACAGTTTAATACTCTCAGAGAGCTTCATGCTGTCTCTCGTTCCAGTCCTTTTTATTCTTGGACACCGTCTTTTTCACGATCTTCGTTAAGGTTTTTTTGAAAGCCTCAGCTAGACCGTTAGCTCGGGGATTCTAGAAGGGTATCTCCAGTCTTTATTATGTTGTTGTGCGAAGCGGCTGATCTTGTGGCTTCTATAGGCTGGCCCGTTATCGGAGATAATCCGTCGCGGAGTGCCGAACCGATAATTGACGTGTGTCTTGAAGAAATGGAGGATATTCTCCGTCTTCACTTCTCTTAGTGGTACTTCTTCTGTCCACTTAGAGAAGTAATCGGCTGTTGCCAGTATGAACCGATGTCCTCTGGACGATACTGGTTCGATGGGCCCGATTATGTCGGTTCCCCACATTTCGAATAGCCAGCTAACCACCATTGGATGTAACGGATTTGGATGCTGGTGGATAAAGTCCCCGTGAATCTGGCACGAGTGGCACTGCTTCGCGTATTCGAGGTAGTCTTGGATCATTGTGGGCCAATAATAGCCCATCCTTTTAATCTTCAGCTTTATCTTCGGCCCGGCTTGGTGAGAACCGCAGAGTCCATCGCGAGTTTCTTAGACGACTCTCTTTGCTTCTTTGGATCCCAGGCATCTTAGTTACAGAGAATCAAATGATCTCTTATACAGCGTATTATTGACGAAGGCAAAAGATAGAGCTCGTTTCATGAGCTGATGTCTTGAAGACACATCTTCAAGTGTTCGATGCGATTTGAAGTAGTCTATAAAGATTTCTCTCCAATCCATAGCCTTTTCCTGGTCTTTTATTTGCAGGGCCGTTTGCTCGGTCACTCCCTTTTCTTCGGATGACTCCGGAGATATTTCTGCCGGTGTAAGAACCCGACGACTTTGCACAACGATCCTCACGTCATCGAGGTTCTCGTCGGCCAGTTCTTTAGCGAGCTTGGCTAATGCATCCGTCTTGCTATTTTACGCACGCGGTATGCTTTCCAGGGTGTAGGAAAGGATTCGAGTCAGCAGTTGTTGCACTCTCTCACCGTACTTTACCAACTCTGGTTTGCACGTTTGATAGTCACCGTTTACTTCGCTAACGACCAGCTGGGAGTCTCCGTATATGAGGAGGTTTTTAATTCCCATGTCGGCGGTGATCTCAAGACCTACTATCAAAGCTTCATATTCGGCCTCATTGTTCGTCCTCGTCTCTGTTAAGGAGAAGGCGAAGCGCATTATCCCCCTTTGTGGAGTTATAAAGATGAGGCCTACCCCAGATTTGATTATAGGGGTGCTTTGTTTGCGCTTCTTCATGGAAGATGCTCCATCGAAGTAGAGTTCCCACCGGGTATCATTCTCTCTTCTCTCCCTGTCGATCGTGTCAAACGCGTACTCGTCGGGCAGTTCGCATTTCAAAGGAGAATCGGCAGGTATTGGATGCTCAGCGAGGAAGTCGGCGATGGCCTGGCCTTTCACTGCTTTGAGGGGTCGGTATGTCACCGAGAATTCCATTAAGAGTAGGGCCCATTTAGCGAGCCGTCCCGTTAATATGGCTTTTGACATCAAGTATTTGAGATGATCCACCTTTGATATGAGGTGGACCTCATGTACCAAAGCATAGTGTCTGAGCTTCGTTATCGCGAAGATCAACGCCAGGCAGTGTTTTTCGATGGGAGAATAATTGTTTTCTGCCCCTAGGAGAACTCGACTCAGATAGTAGAGAGCTCTTTCTTTCCCTTGGTCTTTTTCTTATGCCCATAATGCGCCTAGAGAACCCTCAAGGGCGGTTGTATACAGAATGAGAGGCTTTCCCTTGACCGGAACAGTTAGCACCGGCGGATTCTGTAGGTATTGCTTAATTTCGTCCAGTGCGCTTTGGCATTTGCGATCCCAGACGAACGGAGTTCCCTTCTTCATTAGGTGACTGTAAGGACGGCACTTGCCGGAAAGATTGGCTATGAATCGCCGGATATATGCGAGCTTTCCTTGGAGAAACCGCAGCTTTCTTGGTGTTCTTGGCGGAGGCATTTCCATAATCGCCTTGATCTTCGACGGGTCTATCTCGATGCCTCAGTGTCGGACGATGAATCCCAGGAACTTGCCTGAGGACACTCCGAATGTGCATTTGAGAGGGTTCATCTTCAAGTTGTATTTCCGCAGACGCTGGAACACGATCTTCAGATGCTCTAAATGTTCCTCGTATGATTTGCTTTTAACTACGAGGTCGTCGATATAGTATTCGACGATTTCATGTATGAGGTCATCGAAGATCTTCGTCATGGCCCTCTGATAGGTGGCACCGGCATTCTTTAGACCGAAAGGCATCACCCTGTAGCAGAATATGCTCAAAGGGGTCCGGAAAGCGGTATGCTTCTGGTCCTCGGGATGCATCTTTATCTGATTGTATCCTGAGAAGCCGTCCATGAAGGAGAAAACTTCGTGAGTGGACGCATTATCTATCATCAGCTCAGTGACTGGTACTGGAAAGTCGTCCTTTGGGCAAGCTTTGTTGAGATCCTGAAAGTCCACACATATGCGCACCGTCCCATTTTTCTTTATCACCGGGACGATGTTGGCGATCCAGTTAGGATATTGAACCTCTTGGATGAAGCCGGAGTCGATTAGCTTCTTGACCTCGGCGTTGATGCTCATCTCAAGCTCGAGTCGTATTCTTCTCGGTGCTTCTTTGATCGGCTTGACGTCTGAAGAAATCGCCAATTTGTGGACAACAATCTCTGGATCAAATCCTGGCATCTCTGAATAGTTCCATGCAAAGCAATCTTTATACTGCATGGGCACGTCTTTAAGCGTAGCCTCCTTTTCTTCAGACAATAGTTCACCGACGAACGTTGGCCGTGGGTCGTTTGCCGTTCCCAAGTCGATTTTTCTGATGTCATCTACAGTAGTATGTATCCCGTCTTCCAGCTCTTTTGGCGCCGGTGGAAATTGTGAGATCAACTCATCTTCATTGTTTTCGAAGCACCAGGGGAGGTCATCCATACCCTTAGGCACTTGAGCTTTATTGGGGCTCTTGTTGTGAAAAGCCGCTTTGGTTTTGGGAGGAACCGATGTATCAGGATCCGTCTTGGGCTAAGTCCCCTTCACCTGCTTCCACACCTTATATATATAGATGAGGAAAGTCGTCTCAGGGAGTGAACTGGTTTCTGCTCTTGTGGGATCTCCATGGGCTGCGGAGACTTCTTCAATATTGCGGTAGGAGAACTTTGTCTGACCCTTCACAACAATTTGAAGCTGTTGGAACAACAACATTCACCACTGGGGTTGAAACAGGACCATATGGAGAACTGCCCCCAGCTCATTTTCATGACGCTGATATCGACGTCGACCGTTTCTTACGGCCGGGATTAGCTTCAGAGTTTTGTCGAGCCCGCCCCCTGTTTCCTTTGAAAGCTTGAATATTCTGCCCCCTATGTCGACCTTGGTCTTTGGCAGGTGCCAGTTGTTTGAGGACTGATTTCGTCGGCAAAGTTGCAGCTTGGGGAACCAGCCTGGGGAAGACAGACTTCCCCTGGGCTTCCTCCATCGGCGTTGAGGTACCGAGGGTGGGAGGTGGGAGCACCGATCCAAAGATAAGCCTGTTGATTTCTTGAAGAGCCGGATTGCAGAGATTTGAGGCTACAAGTGACCCATACTTGACTCCACTAGATGTGACAGAGCCTGAGTTGGGGTGAGTAAAAGCAAATGCCATTCTCCGAAAAGACGAAATGCCGGCTTCAGTATCCACTCCCCTAAGGGCAACCCTAAACATACACACCGCGATTATCTGATCGCGGGAAAAATACGACACACGAAGTGTGGACTGGAAAGAGGAAAAGGTCCCACCGGGCGTGCCAGAATCTGTTCCCCGCCGAAAACAGAGAGGCGCGACCGCGTAGATCCGTCTTGCCTGAATTTCGAGGGCATATGCTATTTGGTGCTATCCGTCCACCTCTCCGAAGATGCCAAGTTGATTTATGACACCATGTATCGAAGGTTTAAACCGATGCGGCCGATGTAGCAGACTTCGTCAGATTCCCCCTCATTGAGGGGTTTTTGATTGTGGGGACGCTCTTCCCTGCAGGCGCAAGCCCCTGCAGTTACTTACGCTACCGCATCGCGGTAACCACTTTCTCCTTCTCCAGATGGTCACTTCGTGTCGTGGGTGTTTGTTTTGTTTTTGGTTGCCCGTGGATTGTATACGGAGACTAATTTATGTTGTCGCCCGTAGAGCGTAGATTAGTCCAAATCCGTATCTTCTTAGATTTGGGTTTGGGGGTTGGGTTTAAGGATACGTTAGTCTCATTTGAGACTAAGATCAACTTAAACGTTTGTTAAGGATACGTTAGTCTAATTTTAGACTAAGATCGACTTAACGGGATCGTTTAGATCTGACAAAAGAGCATTTGGGCTCTATTACTTAGTTTAGGGACTTTGCGGTCCATAATTAGTTTAAGGACATTACGGTCCAATGTTAGTTTAAGAACATCTCGGTCCGAGGTTAAGGACATCATAGTCCATGGGCTTAAGGACCCCACGGTCCGAGGTTAAGGACATCATAGTCCATGGGTTTAAGGACCCCACAGTCTAGTTTAAAGACATCATAGTCTATGAAATGTATGGTTGCCAGGACCCGTCACCTCTCTGAAGACGTTAAAGGATTACAACGACATATATCAGAGGGGTTCAGAGATGTACCGTTGGACCAATTTTGGTTGAAAGATCTGTAGTCCAATTTGGGGCTAAAATCTGTTGAAAGATTTAAGAGCGTATGGGCTCAATTAATCTAAATTGAGAATTTATGGCCAATCTTGGGCTAAGTCCACTCAAGTTAAAATGCTTAACATTTATTTTGGGCTGTTGAGTATTCATTTGGGCTTGGCCCTTTTAACAATGCTGAGCATTGATTTGGATTCTGACAATGTTTTTGTCTTTTACTGAATGCTGAGCATTCATCAGCACAGCACATGGTGCGCTTGGCGCTTTGCGCCAGTCAAAGAGCGCAGTGCGCTTCTGCCGAGTAGCTCACACGTGAGGGACACGTGCCGCGCTTGGCGCTAGCGCCAGTTAATGAGCGTGGTGCGCTAGTTTATAAGCGCATTACGCTATTAGTTTAGTGGCACACACGTGAGGAGCACGTGATGCGCTTGGCACTGAGCGCCAGTCCATGAGCGCAAAGCGCTAGTTCAAGAGCGCAAAGATAACTGCTAAGTGGCGCACACGTGGTGCGCTTGGCGCTGACAGCCAGTCCAAGAGCGCAAAACGCTAGCTATTAAGTAACGCATACATGAGGGACACGTGGTGCGCTTAGCGCTGAGCGGCAGATCAGGTGCGCTGAGATGCTTCTTTTAATATGGAGCGCTGAGGCTCTTTTCTATGCGCTAGTTCTGGTGCGTTGAAGCGCTTCTTTTTAATATGGAGCGCTAAGGCTCTTTTATGCAGCGCTATGCGCTGAGAATTAAAATTCTCCTTTAAGAGACTTTGTCTCGTGAATCTAAGAACAAAGTTCTTAGTTTTACAGGAGATGTTTCAATCTCTTATATTGATTGAAAGGCTTTGCCTTTATGGATCTATGATCCTTAAGAGAATTGAATAATTCTCCCCCCTTTTTTTATAATAGGATGTTCGTGATCTCTTTGTATAAAAGACATGTGTCTTGTAGATTTATGATCTGTGAGAAAAATTATGTTCTTCTTATTATTTTATGATGAGATCCTTTGATCTCTTTGTGAAAGATCTTGGTCTTGTGGATCTATGATCTTTAAAGAAGTAAATTCTTCTTTTTAATTATGAGATGATTTCATCTCTCTGTTCATTTTTTTACCATGAAGAAACTCTTCTTTTTCTGAGAGCTTGGCTCTTCTTTCTGAGATCTTTCAAAGCTTATGGGGGGGTTTCTCTCTTTGTTTCCGTATATCCTGAGACTTGGAGTCTTGAGGCCTTTATATAGGGTGAGCAGATTTGTTCAATCAGTTAAGCAAATCTTTTCTCCAATTGTTTTGTGGATTCCCCACCATTGGATCATTGATCCAAGGGCTTTTGATTTATAGAAGGCAATCTTCTTGTTTTTAACAAGATTGGGAAATCTTTTCCATACAGAATTTATTCTATATTTTTGGTGATTTTTAATCACCATTGGATTATTGATCCAACTGTGCTCTGATTTACAGAGCACAATCTTATTGTTTGGAAAGATTTTGAGGAATCTTTCCTTAACAGAATTTAATTCTGATTAATGATTTATCATTATTATTGGATTTTTGATCTGACGGTAGGGAGCTTTTAGTTCCAGCGCTAGCGCACTCGTGCTTTGCACGTGGTGCGCTGTTTAGAGCTCAGTGCACCTAGCGCTAGCGCACCCACGCTTTGCACGTGGTGCGCTGCTTAGAGTGCAGCACACCTAGCGCTAGCGCACCCGTGCTTTGCACGTGGTGTGCTGCTTAGGGCGCAGCACACCTAGCATGGCGCACACGTGCTTTGTACGTGGTGCGTTGCTTAGGGCGCAGCACACTTGGCGCTGCTTCTGAAGCGTTGTTTCATTTCAAAATTTGAATTTTGAACAGAGCTTTACTCTGATTGGGGGAAACAATCCTTAGTGGGTAACTTCTTACCCGTTTACGCTAAGGATCAAAGCCCTCCTTAAGAGGCTACCGAGCAGCTTCCCTGCTCGGTCAATCCATGTCTGGCAGTTTACTACCCACCGACGCTAAGGATCAAAGCCCTCATCAAGAGGCCACCGAGTAGCTTCCCTGCTCGGTCAATCCATGGCTGGTAGTTTACTACCCACCGACGCCAGGAATCAAACCCTCATCAAGAGGCCGCCGAGCAGCTTCCCTGCTCGGTCCATCCTTAGTGGGTAACTTCTTAGCCATCTACGCTAAGGATCCAAAGCCCTCCTCAAGAGGCCATCGAGCAGCTTCCCTGCTCGGTCAATCCATGGCTGGTTGTTTACTACCCACGGACGCCAAGGATCAAAACCCTCATCAAGAGGCCACCAAGCACCTCCCCTGCTCGGTCCATCCTTAATGGGTAACTTCTTACCCGTCTACGCTAAAGATCAAAGCCCTCCTCAAGAGGCTATCGAGCAGCTTCCCTGCCCGGTCAATCCATGGCTGGTAGTTTACTATCCACTGACGCTAAGGATCAAAGCCCTCATCAAGAGGCCACCGAGCAGCTTCCCTGCTCGGTCAATCCATGGCTGGTAGTTTACTACCCATCGACGCCAAGGATCAAAGCCCTCATCAAGAGGCCACTGAGCAGCTCCCCTGCTCGGTCCATCCTTAGTGGGTAACTTCTTACCCATCTACGCTAAGGATCCAAAGCCCTCCTCAAGAGGCCACAGAGCAGCTTCCCTGCTCGGTCAATCCATGGCTGGTTGTTTACTACCCACCGACGCCAAGGATCAAAACCCTTATCAAGAGGCCACCGAGCACCTCCCCTGCTCGGTCCATCCTTAGTGGGTAACTTCTTACCCGTCTACGCTAAGGATCAAAGCCCTCCTCAAGAGGCCACCGAGCAGCTTCCCTTCTCGGTCAATCCATGGCTAGTAGTTTGCTACCCATCGACGCTAAGGATCAAAGCCCTCATCAAGAGGCCACAGAGCAGCTTCCCTGCTCTGTCAATCCATGGCTGGTAGTTTACTACCCACCGATGCCAAGGATCAAAGCCCTCATCAAGAGGCCACCGAGCAGCTCCCCTGCTCGGTCTATCCTTAGTAGGTAACTTCTTACCCATTTACGCTAAGGATCCAAAACCCTCCTCAAGAGGCCACCAAGAAGCATCCCTGCTCGGTTAATCCATGGCTGGTAGTTTACTATCCACTGACGCCAAGGATCAAAGCCCTCATCAAGAGGCCACCAAGCAGCTCCCCTGCTTGGTCCAACCTTAGTGGGTAACTTCTTATCCATCTACGTTAAGGATCCAAAGCCCTCATCAAGAGGCCACCGAGCAGCTTTCCTTCTCGGTCAATCCATGGTTGGTTGTTTACTACCCACCGACACCAAGGATCAAAACCCTCATCAAGATGCCACCGAGCACCTCCCCTGCTCGGTCCATCCTTAGTGGGCAATTTCCTACCCATCTGTACTATGGATCAGAAGCCCTCAACCTTGGCAAATACCGACCAATCCTAAAAGAGGTGGTCGCCGGTCCAACTAGGGGGAACGGGAAAATCTACGTCTTTCTACTTGAAGGAGCTAACCGACATACCTTAAGTGAGCGATTGCCACCTCGACTCCGGAGCCATAAGGACACCGACCTTACACCGGCCTTTGTACACTTAAATAGATAATTGGACTTCACTCGACGCGTGATCGCCAACTGAAGGACCGGTTGCCGACCTAGCACGTGGTTCGTCAGGCAAGGAAAACGCTAACAGGCTCACACAAATGAAAATATTGCCACACAAAAATTTGCAAAACGGCCTTATTCACAACTCGGGAGTCTTTACAAAGGTATTATAGGCTCCCCAGCCTTAAAAAATTGCCCGAAGGTTTACAAAATTCCAAAACAAAAAAAAAGAAAAAGAAAGAAGAAGGCAGAAAGGCTCAGGCCTCGAGACCGAGGAGGACCTCGATATGATCCGCGCAAGGATCGGTAGCCGGGGTGGCGGCCTTAGGGTCGACGCCCCCAACAGGAGCTTCGGCACTGGGAGCCGAGGTGATCACCTTATCCCCAACGCTCCCACCAGGAGCCTTCCCCCCGGTGGCACTTCCAGCGGCGTCCTCCTGCGTCTCATCCTCGAGGGGGTACTTGAGCCGGAGCCCGCCGTCGGGAAACTCCGGCATCAACGCCTTGACGGTATCGATAGCCTGATGCCAGACGAGGGCCGAGGCGTCAGCAAGGTCGGTGTAGAATTGATCTGACGTCTTGTAGTTCTCCACCGCCTTTGCAGCCCAGAGGTCAGCGCGCTTCATCCCTTCCTTCGCCGCCTCATTCTCCCTTTTAAGGGTGTCCCGCGTCTTCTTCAGAGTGGCATTGAGCACCCTGGCCTCCTCCAACTTGGCCTCGATGACCTTGTTGGACTCCTTCAAAATTCGGATGGACTCCCTGCAGTTGGAGTTCACCGCCCCCTCGGCGGCCACCCGATCTTCGAGGACGGCGATCCTATCCCTCGCCTGACGCAGCTCCTGGCTCAGGCTCTCATCCCGCGAGGAAGACTCGCCCGCTATCTGCATCGCCGAGGCAATTTTCTCGTGCTCCATGTTGGCGATGAGGGCGCAGTGCTGGAGGACCTGAGAAAAACAAAAGGAGGGGTTAAAAAGTGTCCGGTCCGACAAACAAAAGAAGCTTAATGAAAACCTAAACGGGAGGCGGACACCGACCTGCACGGCCTCCTGAGCTATTGTCGCGATTTGGGCCTTGAGGGTCTCCCGTGGGATTTTGCCTCCGGCCGATCGTTCCATCTCCGAGAGCAAGCTATCGGCGACAGAAAGTCCCGAGAGCACCTCAAAGAAAAGGTCCCCTTCCTGCACGAAGACCGGGGAAGACGGAGATCGGGATACCGTCCTTTTGTGCCGCTTGAGGGGGGCCTCGGGGGGGTCGGCCTCATTCGCCACCTCCAAAACCCGGGGCTCCGACTCCCAAGCATGTTTACGGCTCTCCCCACGGCTGGTCTCCTGAGCCTGTGGCGTAGTGGAACGCCTAGCCGAGGCAGCCGTCGACGGGGTCGGGCTTAGAGCGGGGCATGACAAGCCGGCGCCTCCGGCCTTCCTCCCCTTCTTCTCGGCCATGGCAGCCAGAAAGTTAGATCGGTTCATCGGTTCTGCAAAAAAAGGGAAAATACACGAAAGGAGTTAGTGACGCCGGAAAGAATAGAAGAAAAAATATGCAAGTCTAAATAGGTCGTCTAGGCTCCTATCTTACCCATGAATTGAGCGGGGCTAAGCCCGGCCCAACTAAGGGCCTGCTCGGAAAGCAAAACATCGGCCCGTTGGACAGGCTCCTACCGCGACACCGCCCTCGCTTTGGGAGAGGATGACCGCCTCACCCTCGGGCAGTCGGCCCTGTGCCACTGAACAGGCACAGGCCAATCCTCACCCTCGGGTGGCCCGAAAAATAGGAACTTCTCCTTCCATTCATGGATGGAAGAAAGAACTGCTACGACCCCCGACCCGGCCGCCCCTCCCCTATGTTTTCTAAAAGAAACATATACCCGGCTCGGCTCGTCCTTACGGGTGCCGGGACGATTTTTAAAGCAAAGGGAGGAAAGGAGAAGGGTCAAGAAAAAGGGGATTTCTTGTAGTCTCAACCGGACCAGGAACCCGAGGAGAATCCTCCACGAGTTCGGCACTAGCTGCCCCGAAGCTAGTTGAAAACAACGCAGTGCCGCACTCACCTCGGGGGAGAAGGGCAAACACATTCCAGCCCAAAAGGCATCTAGGTATAAGGCAATCTCCTTGTTCCGCACCTGGTCTGCCCTCTCTCCCGCCCAAGCCAAGCGAAGCGAATAGCTAGGGGGAATGTGGAAGCGAGCCCGGATTGTGGTGAGCTCGTCCACATTCCTCAGGAGGGAAGGCGCGTCGCGAACACTCCTGATATGCGCTTTGGGGACTGTCCCCGTCGCACGACCACGGGAAGTACGGGTAACCCTAACTCCCCAGGGGGAATCCGACTCGGATGGGGCAGAGGAAGCGGCAGCGGAAGACTCCCTAGACTCTACCCGAACTATTTCAACAAACTCCCCAGAGGAAGACATCTAACCTGAGCAAAAGAAGGAGTCCTCCGAGGAAAGAGCACGAGAAATCCGACCTAAAGGGAAGAGCGCCGAGCTAACTTACGCGGCGATGAAGAAATGATAGCGAAGTGTGGACCCTGGGGGGATCCCACCTCTATTTATAGCATTTGGCAAACGCATCCAACATCGCAGATCGTTTCCTTCCAAAACAGCATTTCGCGCTCGACGGCCGACGACGTTCCACGTGTCGCACGACCATTGGACGCCTCCCTTCGAGCGCAGAGGACAGCGGCGACCCATCACGTCAACCAACCGGCATCGGACACGTGGCCTGGCGCCTTAACGAACATACAATCGAATCGACGCTCTCTCTTTAATGCACGATCTCCTCTCTGATCTGCTGACGTCATCAGAAGATACGACTAACTGCCCCGGGAATCCGTGCCAACGAGGTCTTCAACTAAGAACTTAGCCCGGGTGACCGATCAGACCACTCTCGACCCGACCCATAAATAGATCGGGATGAGAGTGGGGGGGGCTAATGATGATGCTCAGTACTAAGAACTCGCCAGATCATGACACGTGGCAGATGACGTGTCCCGGGGCTTACGGGAGAGGAGCAAGAACGGTATATTGAAGGCGTACCCCGGGCCTTCGCCCCGAGGATTGTCTCGACCTTCGATGGCCTCCCGGAATGCTCTTTTGCTCGTCTTACAAATAACCATTGGTTCACCTCCGAGTCCTCCTGCACGCTGAGCTTCCTCAGCCCTCCCAGCTCGCCCCCGAGCTATCATAAAACCAAGCTTCCTCGGCCTTCCGCTCGTCTCCGAGCCTCCCGCCGAGCTCAGCTTCCTCGGTTCTACCGATCGACCCAGGGCACAGATCACAGGCATCTCCGCGAATCTCTCCAGACGCGAGATATTCGCTGTCCCATGATCCCGCGTTCCACGCCATCGCGACCCCCTGTTAATGAGCGTATCTCATCATTAATGGGGAATCCCGCCATTCACACAGGAGTAATGCCAGGGGCGTAACGGCCAGCGTGAATCTCACGCCCGCTAGCCCACGGCTGCCACTATATAAACCCCTCTCCCAGACAATTCAGGTAAGGCAATTCTTGTCCAATAGGCTGCTACTCTGCCCAAATCTCTCTACTAACTTGATCCTCGGAGGGTCCACGGTGGTACAACCACCCCGGGACTTCTTTGTAGGTAGCTTGGCTTCATACCAAACCAAACCCATTCAGATTCACACGTCTCAGGAGACAGTCCTCAAACCCAATCTCGGCCCTCCGTCGTCGCCGTCGGCGGAACGTCGGCCATCTGAAAGAGATCTTGATGGAGGTCTTTTTCGGGTCTCCATCAGATGTTGTCTTCCGTTGATCTCCCGGTGGATTTCGGCGGTGATCTTCTGTTGCGTGTGGGTCTCAATGGGTTTTGAGGAGATTGGTGATTTGAGGAGTTTAGCGCCGAGTACCTGCAAAGAAGTCCCGGGGTGGTTTGGTACCACCGAGGACCCTCCGACGATCAAGTTAGTACTAGATCCGAGTAAAGTAACGGCTAAGTGGAATCAAGAATGGCTTATTTGACCCCTCTGTAATGGGGGTTTATATAGCGGCGGCAGCACGCAGAAGCAGGCGTGAGAATCTCACCGGTAGTTACGCTCCTGATGTCACGCCCGCGTAAAGAGCGGATCGCCTATTAATGGGGATCGTGATGGCGTGGAACGTGGGACGCTGCTGGCGGAGAATCTGCGCGTGGCGAGATTTGCGGAGCGGCGGTTACGCTTGTGAGTGGTGGAGTTGGTTGGTCGGAGGGACCGAGGAAGACGGCCTCAGCTGGGGAGCTCGGAGACGAGCAAGAGGCCGAGGAATCTTGGTCCTGTCGGAGCTCGGGGCGAGCTGAGGGGCCGAGGAGGCCAATTTGTAGGGGGGCCTGAGGAGGGCCAGCTTATGCTTGCAGGTCGGGTACAATGGTGGCCTGGTCGGCCTCTGTGGGCTCTTTCTTCTGGGTCTTGGGACATGCCATCTGCCACGTGTCCTGATCTTGAAGATCGCCAATATTGAGCATCATCATTAGCCCCCCACTCTTATTCCGACCAGCTAGTGGGTCGGGTCAGGAGTGGACTGCCGGGCCGCCCGGGGTAAGCTCCCTCCTAAGGTTTCGTCGGGACGCGTCCCCGGGCTGTCGGCTGTCTTTTCTGCTAGCGAATTAGGGCAAGATCTCTGCATTTAAGGAAGGTGCGCCGGTTCGTGCATCCTGCTACTGAAGCGACGGTCCACGTGTCAAGCGTCAGTTGGCTGACGCGACGTGTGCAGACCTGTGGCGTCTGATGGGGCGCGGTCCAGTGCGGGAACGACAAGTGGAGCAATCGGTCGTCGAGTTGACTTCGATCATTTGCCAAGTGCGCCAAGCGCTGCTGAGAAGGAGGCATCTCCATGGCCCTGAAGTCGAGGGGGATTACTCTGACTTGGATAGACCTGATGTCTTTTGTTAGGGCTTCGGGTCCACTGCATGTGATGGGCTCAGTGGCCTCGTTATGAGGGCTACAAACCTGCAGCGTCTGTTGGGCAGGAGGATGCTGTTCCCTGATAAAAATCAGGAAATACCTCAATGAGGTATCACGTGCTCACACGTGACCAAGGGTCACGTGTTGACACGTGATAGTTCCCTATGATCTCCACTTTATAGAAAATCAAACAAAAGTGTAAACAAAACAGCTAAGGAAAGACCCCAATGGAGCATCACGTGCTCACATGTGACCAAGGGTCACGTGTTGACACGTGACGGTCCTTTAGCTTTGTTAAAAGGTAGAATTAAATTCTGGACAAAAGAAGGTCACGTGCCAACACGTGACAGGTCCCCCAGCTCTTTAATTGATAGAATTGAATTCTATTTGAATGGTCAAATATTGGAATCACGTGCCAACACGTGACGGGCTTTAAAAACCTTAATGAGTTAATAGAATTAAAATTCTAATTAAGGGAAATCAAAAACCCTAACTGGGAAAGTATTTCTTTAAATCTTTCCAAACAAACAAAAAGGGATCATGCTCTGTAAAGTGGAGCACCGTTGGATTAAAAATCTAAAGGTGATTAAAAATCACCAATTTATGGAAAGATTGTATACAAGGAAATATCTCCCTAAATTTCACCAAAAATAACAAACAGAATATCTTCTGAATTAAAAATCCAATGGTGAATAAAATTCACTGAGTGATCTAAAAGATCATATTAGTTACGAAAAACAAACAAAAATTTTCAATAAAAAATTCTCTAAGCAAATTGATTCTTTTCCTTCTCCTATAAATAGGAGCTAAGAAGAGAAGAAGGATATAGAATTTTGAGATCTTGAAATTTTCTTAAGGAAAATAGCAGAGAGAAAAGAAAAGAGAATTCAATTCTCAAGAAAAGAAAACCCTAGGTGAGAAAAGGGAAAGGGATCAAAGCTTCATAAAACAGAAAGAGAATTTAATTCTCAATCTAAGAGTTTAACTCTTATGTAAAGAACTTAGTTCTTCCTCTGGTTGAAGATCTGCAGAAGCAAATCTCCCCACAGGTTGAGAATTTAATTCTCATCGAGAAGATTCTATCATGCAGATCCAAAACTTAGAGGGAGAATTGAGTTTAGAGAATTTAATTCTCCCAAACTCACAGGAATTTAATTTCTCCAAGATAAAACTAGGGTTTAACCCTATATAAGAATTTAATTCTCCCAAACTCACAAGAATTTAATTCCTCCAAGATAAAACTAGATTTTAACCCTATATGAGAATTTAATTCTCCCAAACTCACAGGAATTTAATTCCACCAAGATAAAACTAGGGTTTAACCTTATATGAGAATTTAATTCTCCCAAACTCACAGGAATTTAATTCCTCCAAGACAGAATCAGGGTGTAACCCTACATAAATTCTTCCGCATATATAGGAATTTAATTCCTCTAAAAACATAATTACGGTTTAACCCTACGGAGAATTTAATTCTTAAAATAAAGAGACTTGAAAGATCTCCATGCACGTAAAGAACGTTGGTCACGTGATGACACGTGACCCCAATCCGCAGTGATCAGAAAGAAAGAATAAAACTAGGTCACGTGCCCCTACGTGACCCTTGAACAAATCCTCTAAAATGAGAAGAAAACAGCTTGGAGGCAATGCCTCACGTGCTCCCACGTGACTTCCAAAATAAAGAAAATAAAAGCAAAGGCAATGCTGGCTTTGGGCGCTCTCACGTGTCCTCACGTGATCCCGAATAAACATTCTAATAAATCAATGCATGAGTACCCATCACGTGCCCACACGTGATGGCTATGAAAACTAAAAGTGTTTAAAACTTATTTGCAGTTCTGAGAACAAAGTAAAGGAGATCTGGCCCCACCTCTGGGTGCCCTCACGTGCCCCCACGTGACCCCTTCCTTTCTAGTGTTTAACAATATTTTGAGTATTTCGTCCCCAGTGTTTAACACTGCTGTCCTCTAGTGTTTAACACTATTTTAAAGCCAATCTTGGACAAATTGGCTAAGTTTCCAAGGCAAAAACCTCCCCTTTAACTAAATCTCAAAGTTGAGTAAAACTCAGAATTACAATGTTTAATGCTCAGTCAAAGACAAAAATGTATCAGAGCTCTCAAACTCTGGTTTAGCATTTCTAAATAATGTGGGCTTGAACCCAGACAAATGTTTAATGGTCCAATAAAGAGCCAATATCTAATTGGACTTAGCCCAGACTGGCCATAAGTCCTCAATTCAGATTTAACTGAGCCAATGTGCTCATAATCTAATTAATTGATCTTAGTTCCAAATTGGACTATAGATCACCCAATCCACTTTGGTTCGAAGGTACATCTCTTCACTCCTTTAATATTTGTCATTGTAATCCTTCAACGTCTTCAGAGAGGTGACGGGTCCCGACAACCACACATTTCATGAACTGTGGGGTCCTTAAGCCCATAGACTATGGTGTCCTTAACCTTGACTGTGAGGTCTTTAAACTCACGGACTATGACGTCCTTAACCTTGACTGTGAGGTCTTTAAACTCACGGACTATGACGTCCTTAACCTTGACTGTGAGATCTTTAAACTCACGAGCTATGATGTCCTTAACCTCGACCGCGATGTCTTTAAACTAACCATGGACCGTAATGTCCTTAAACTAATCGACCGCAATATCCCTAAACTAAACAATAGAGTCCACTTGCTCTTTTGTTGGATCTAAACGATCCTGTTAAGTTGATCTTAGTCTAAAATTAGACTAACGTATTCTTAACAAATGTTTAAGTTGATCTTAGTCTCAAATGAGGCTATCGTATCCTTAAAGCCAACCCCCAAACCCAAATCTAAGAAGATACGGATTTGGACTAGTCCACGCCCTACGGGCGACAACACAAATTAGTCTCCGTATACAATCCACGGGCAACCAAACACAAAACAAACACACACGACACGAAGTGACCATCTGGAGAAGGAGAAAGTTGTTACCGCGATGCAGTAGCGTAATTAACTGCAGGGGCTTGCGCCTGCAGGGAAGAGCATCCCCACAATAAAAAACCCCTCAAACATGGGGGAATCTGACGAAGTCTGCTACATCGGCCGCATCTGTTTAAACCTTCGATACATGGTACCATAAATCAACTTGGCATCTTCGGAGAGGTGGATGGATAGCACCAATTAGCATCTGTCCCGAAATTCAGGAAAGATGGACCTACGCGGTCGCGTCTCCGTTTTCGACGGAGAACAGATTCTGGCATGCCCGGTGGGACCTTTTCCTCTTTCCACTCCACACTTCGTGTGCCGTATTCGCGAACGAATCACGGTTTGCTAATGGTTGCCCTTAGGTTCGAGGTACTAAGATTTGGCGTCTTGCTTAGTGCAGAAAGCGAAGGATCAATGGCGTCCATTTGCACGAAGTGTTCCAGCTGCAACCGCAATGCAAGTTCCGCCTCATCTAGAGGTATAGCTTATAGGCCCCATGCGGCCTTCCTGTTCACAATGCCGATAGAGCAGGTGACGCAGGATACCACCGGTTTGTTCTTCGGGACCATGGTCCCACCAGTGAACATTAATATCCCGCTACCGCAACGAGTGCAAAAGAAGTCGGTCTTTGATCGGCTCACTACTACCACGACCCCTCTCAACGGATCATCCGATATCAAACCAACAGCGTCAATCTTCGACAGGCTGAGCCTGAACTCCAATGGGCATGTCAAGAAGCCCACGATAACTGAAGCGGCCATCCCAAAGCGGATAGCCATTCCTGCTCTCGAGGTCACTAAAGAAGCTTCTCCCATCAAGGGATCGGTCTTTACGAGGTTGGCCACCTCGACTCCCATTCCTACTCAAAGGTCTGTCTTTGACAGACTGGATACTGCTCGACGGGCGTCGGTCTTCAAGAGGCTGGTACCAGCAGCGCCTAACCAGAACATGGGGCATGACGAAGTCACCCCTAAAGCTGAAACAATCCCAACGGCTCGACACGCTCGACGTCGCCACTGGCGCCGAGTAAGGAAAGCTGGGGGCAACTCCCCCTCTGGGCTAACTCCACCAGCCCCAACGGTGGAAGTAAATGTTGCTGTTCCAACCGAGAACAGCTTTGAATTGCTGAACAAGGTGCGCGGGAACTCTCCTACCGCCGTACTGAAAAGATCTCCTCCACCCGTGGAGAATGCATCGAAGGCGAAGCCGGAGCAGCCCCCTCAGCGGCTGTCCTCCAAAATCTACAAAGTCTGGCGACATGTTCAGCACTCAGTAATTGATCAAGATTATGACAGAAAAAGGTGAATGTTCAACAAGAAGAGAACCATCTTGCCAAGCCACAAAAGGCAACAGCTGTCTGGGTGCTCGCTGCGACGGCCCCCTCGACTTCAACTGCTCAAAAGAGAAGGAGGCCCGAGAAAGCCCCTGTGACTGCGGCAAATCGTAAAGACGCTGAGCCCAAACGCCCCAGGTCTGGGGGCATAGTGGTGCATACTGTTTATATGGCTTCCGGAAAGGAGGAAAGCCGCACTTCTACGGGTCACCGACCGCTCACCCGATCCGTGACAAAAGCCCAGGAGCAGCAACAGAAGCTTCAGGAAATGCTAACGCAAATGGCCGCACTCACCGGGCCAAAAGAAAGCCCGGAGGCGTCATCAGAGCAGCTTCATGAGCAAGAAACCGATGCTGACTCCCTCCGCAGAGTCCTCGGAAAGAAGGGTAGAGAAGCAGCAGAACAAGCGGCTAATATAAAACGAATGGTGCTTCTCTTCCAAGACATGGTCGGGATGATGTTACAGCCAGAACCTCCAGCTGAAGACCCTCCAGTCATCATTGAAGACGATAGAGGGGAGACATCGAACCCTCCTCCGCTCTTTTAGCAGCCAAAGAGGAAACCATTTCCAAGGCCGCTCTGGACGACTACATTGCTCAGCAAATATGAGCTCACCAGGCGAATGAAGCGGCCGGCCAAGTTGTTAAAACTGGGCGACCATATCCAGGCTGGTATAACCAGATAAAGTACCCGCCGGGATATACCATCCCTAAATTTCATGTATATAAAGGGACGGGAAATCCGTACCAGCATGTCGCCCAGTTCAGGGCTCTATGTGGTAACACCGGTAAACTGCTCCTTCGTCAGTTCGTCGGCAGCTTGTCAGAGATGGCATTCGAATGGTATTCTGAACTTCCAAACGACTCTGTCAAGACATTTGCAGAAATGGAACTGCTGTTTACACAAAGATTCGCGAGCGCTAGAGAGCATACCCCGATTACCGCATTAATTAACGCCAGAGTAAAGCCAGGCGAAACTTGGGTACAATACGCAATACGGTGGTGAAATTTATAGTCAAAATATGAGCAGCGCATCAAGGAAGCGCCGACGGTAGGCATGTTCGTGGGCACTCTGGACCCTCACGCAACTATTTCCCAATTCATGATGTTCTTCAAGTCGACCACGTTCCAAGCCTTGATCGACAAGCTAGCCCAGATGGACTAGATGGGTCATAGACCGTCTCCTCCGAAGCCGGAGCCGCGGAACAAAAAGGGTAAAGGGAAGGCGACATTCGTTGCAAATACTCAACAGCAGCCCAGTGCCCCAAAACTAACAGATCAACTGGAAGAGAGACGACGCTACTATAATGAGAAAATGAAGCGTCCTTATTCGTTCCCTCAGGACAAAACGAAGAGACTGTTCGAACTGGCGGTGCGTAACAGGCTCATCAATCTGCCGAATCCGAAACGACCGTTGCAACTCGGTGAGGCTAATGGTCCTAATTATTGCCCTTACCACCAAACGGTAAGCCATCCGATTGAAGATTGCTTCGTCTCTAAGGGATGGATCGAGGACCAATACCAACAAGGCAAGTTTGCGCTGTCTGAGAAGTGGAAAGTAAGCCCACCACAACCGCACACTCCTAAGAAGACGGACACACCGGGGGCATCGTGCTCTTTTGTTGAAGAAGCTCCATGGGAGGTCGCTCTTTCAGCCAAAACTAAAACAATGCTGAATGATCTCCAGACATGCCCGGTGATCAGGTGGAAGAATCCGCTGGAACCCCAGATTATGAAGGGAATGCTGAAACCGCGCCCAACTCCAAAAATTGGTGGCGATATTCAAAACACTCATATCCAGCGGTCAAAGTCTTCGAAGAAGAAAAAGAAGACCAAAAAGCCCGTGAAGCCTGGTGACAAGCACACGGACCTGCAAAAGCAGATTGACGCACTGGAAGAGTATAACCAAAAGGCATGGACTCCAATCACACTCCAAGAATTTCTCAGTCACGTCCTTGAAGACGGAGATGATGGAGAAGACTCGTCAGATTAATCTGAAGATTATGTAGCAAGTTGCCATGTGATCTCTCACTCATCGATAAACGATGAAGAAGCTCTTTACATAGAGAAACTGGGGGCAGGTCCTGAGCCAGAACTTTTAGGGCCATCAGACGAAATGATTGATGCGTTTCTGAATGAAGCGCTTCTTAAAAGCAAAGCTGCTCAAGAGCGTGAGAAGGCCATATTTGAGAAAGCCAAGCGCCGGCGACTCGACGGAAGGGTTGAAACGCTCCCGCCAGATCAAAATACATCCGTCGCAAATAAAAACAGGTTCAATATGAGGAAGAGGTTCGCCAAAGCCATATCAATAGGAATGAAGCTACCACCTGTTTACCCCAATCAGAGCAAAACTCTGTTCAAATTCCAAGGCGGGAAACGAAGCAACGCTTCTGTTTCCCCCAATCAGAGCAAAGCTCTGCTTTGAAAATTAAAGTAAAAATTAAAAGTTAAAATAAGTGAAGCAACGCTTCAGATTCCTTTCGCTGTGCGCAACGCGCCACGTGTCAAAATCAGACACGCCAGCGCAAGGAGCGCAGCTGCCAAGACAACGCACTCAATCAGAGCAAGGCTCTATTTAAAACAAAATTAAAAGAAGCAACGCTTCAGATGATCTACGCTCTGCGCTGCGCGACACGTGGCAGCGCAGTTGCGCTAGCGCAGCTCTGCGCTGCGCCACGTGGCAGCGCAGTTGCGCTGCGCTCTGCGCTGCGCAACACGTGTCAAGTGCTGGTGCGTTTGCGCCAAACAGAATAAAAAATTCCAGTAAGATCTTTCTGTTCTTGTTAAAACAAGAAGATTGTCTTCTGTAAAACATAAGCCCTTGGATCAAAAATCCAACGGTGGGGAAAATTCCCCAAATCACTCAAAGAATGATCTCTTTAACTAATTTAACAAATTAATGGGCACTATATAAAGGCCCCTAGACCCCAATTCAAAAAAGATTGAGAGAAGGAGAAACTCAAGAAACAAAGAGAGAACTCCTCTAAAGAACTCTGAGAAGAATTCAGAAAAGGTAAAACCTTTATAAAAAGAAGAATTTCTTCTGAATAGATCATTGATCTAAGAACAAGATCAAGGATCTTTAATAAAAAAATATAATAAATAACAAAAGTATTGCTTTTTTATGAACCATTGGTTCTGGAATCTTAAAGATTCTTTTCTTGGATCAAGAAATTAAAACAGTGCCTTGCACTTGCAAAATCTACACTGTTGCGCTCTCGGGTTGGCGCAAGCCACCAGAGAGCGTCACGTATCAGCCCCATAATGATCTGCGCTATACGCTTCTAAAAACAGAGCACTGCTCTCATGAATTGGCGCAACTCACCAGAGCGCGCCACGTGTCAGCAGCGCAACAGCGCAGCGCACTGCGCTCTCCTGAGCGTGATACGTGTCACCTCCACATGGACTTGCGCCTTGCGCTCCTCAATTGGCGCAAAGCACCTGACAAGCCACGTGGCACTCTGTCAGACTAATTAATGCAATGCATTAACAAGGGCAGAGCCCAAAAAAAGGTCTATCAGACCAAACAAAAGTGCTATGCACTATTAAAAGGGACAGAGCCCAAATCAAAAGGCTTACCAGGCCGAAAGAAAATGCGGTGCATTATTAAACAGGGGCAAAGTCCTAGCACAGGCCTAATATGCCAAAGATAAAAATGTTGAATATTCTCAACTGGACTTAGCCCAAACATGGCCGTAAGTCCTCAAATTAAATTGACTGAGCACGACTGCTCTCTTAAATCAATTTACACCCGGTTCGAGGGTACATCTCCGAACTCCTCTGACACCTATCGTTGTAATCCTTCAACGACGTCAGAGAGGTGACGGGTCCCGACAACCACACATCAATATGGACTTAAGCGTCTTCAAACCAACTCATGGACTCAAGCGTCCTTAAACTCCCGGACTCAAGCGTCCTTAAACCAACTCATGGACTCAAGCGTCCTTAAACTCCCGAACTCAAGCGTCCTTAGACTCCCAGACTCAAGCGTCCTTAAACAAATGGACCACTATATCCCTAAACTGGAAACGGACCACTATGTCCCTAAACTGGAACAATAGAGCCCCCAAATGCTTTTTTTTCCGGATCTAAACGATCCCGTTTAAGTTGATCGTAGTCTCAAATATGGCTAACGTATCCTTAAACCCTCAAACAGACTTTAGTCCCAAATTGCACTATAGATCTCCCAACCAACTTTGGTTCAAGGGTACATCTCTGAACTCCTCTGATATCTGTCGTTGTAATCCTTCAACGTCGTCAGAGAGGTGATGGGTCCCGACGGCCATACATTCAATGGACCACTACGTACCTAAACTGGAATAATAGAGCCCCTAAATGCTCTTTCCGTTAAGTTGATCTTAGTCTCAAATCAGACTAACGTATCCTTAACGAACGTTTAAGTTGATCTTAGCCTCAATATGGCTAACGTATCCTTAAACTAAAACACCAAACCCAAATCTAAGTAAATACGGATTTGGACTAATCCACGTCCTACGGGCGACGGCATAACTTAGTCTCCGTATACAATCCACGGGCATGCACAAACAAAAAAAACACACACGACACGAAGTGAAATTCTGGAGAAGGAGAAAGTGGTTACCGCGATGCGGTAGCATAATTAACTGCAGGGGCTTGCGCCTGCAGGGAAGAGCATCCCTACAATCAAAAACCCCTCAAACGAGGGGGAATCTGACGAAGTCTGCTACATCGGTCGCATCCTTCTAAACCTTCGATACACGGTGCCATAAATCAACTTGGCATCTTCGGAGAGGTGGACGGATAAAACCAAATAGCATCTGCCCCGAATCTCAGGCGAGACGTCCTCACGTCTCGGTCGCCATTCGGAGGGGAACAATGTGTTATATTATGCAGCAACTAGTATAGATTTATCGTTTTTGATATCCGTTCGTATCCGTACTGACAATAACATATCTAATTGCATGCCGGAACATCATAATATTTGTATACTATTATATTAGTACAATGTGCTTTCTAATGTGCATCATGCGTAGTCATGGGTATATATAGGTTATTACAGATAGACACATATGCATCCTGACATCAGCACTATTTACCGTGATTCCGAAACCGATTACAGTTTCACATTGGGTATCCATTTGATACATATGCATCACATAACATGTTTACGACACACTACTTGACTTGTTACTTGAATCCTGTTACTAATGCCGACAATCCTGACAGACGTAACTTGTTTTCTGCATAGACAAAACTTGTACCTGCTTGATTCATATCTTCAATACCTGATTTGGCATTAGATTCATATCTTCAATACCTGATGTGTTGGCATTAGATTCATATCTTCAATACCTGATTTGAACACATAACCTTGGGGGTAAGGGGAAATCTATAATGAAACCTGACTTGTAACTTGATTTCAAAGACTTTAGAGTAGATAGCCTATAAGTACAGTTTTAAGTTACTCATCGCACTTCACATGCACATACATACCTCACTGTTTCATATCCGTGTTATTCACTATATTCATGTTTATCTATATCGTTACATCCTGGTTATTATTGTTGTCTTGGTATTATGACGCACTAACGTCTTGATTTTGCATGGCCAAATTCCTCTCTCTTTCTATCACAGGCTGAACATGAGTACTTCAGCAGCTAAGCCGAACAGTGAGGAATTGATTATGTGTGATTTAGAGATGTTTAGCTTTTAGACTCTTTGCTTATTTTTCCGCAGTTTATTTTCTTGATGTGAGCCCATATTGGGATGAGTTTTCAAATATTGTTTATCAGAGTTTGATTCGTTTCCGCTTATACATTTTTCTTGACTCTATTTATTGTGGCAAATGGACATGTATTAGCTAGTTTTATATATTTTACTGTTCTTGATATCCTATAGACAGCCATAATGTGACTGTGGAGGAATGATTCCTAGCCACAGATAGCATGGTTGACTCTGTCACGTGCCTTAGTTTGCACACTCTGGGAAGCGGGGCATGTCACGCAAGCCCCTGCAGTTAATTACATTACCGCGTTGCGATAACCACTTTCTCCTTCTCCAGCAGTTCACTTCATGCCGTGTTGTATTTTTGTTTGTTTTGGTTGCCAGTGGATTGTATACGGAGACTAGTTTATGTCGTCGCCTATAAGGTGCAGATCAGTCCAAATCCGTATATTTTAGATTTGGGTTTGTTTTATTTAAGGATCGTTAATCTAGTTTGAGCTTAAGATCAACTTAAATATATGAGCATTTGGGCTCAATTTATTTTTAACTAAATATACGTTAGCTGTATTTGAGACTAAGATCAACTTAGAAAAATTTTAAGGATCATTTTTATTTAAGATCCAACAACAGAGCATTTGGGCTCGACTGTAAGAAACTTTTCAGAGACACTTAGCCAGTTTGGGCTTAGTTTGCTCAGTCCTTTTTTTATTCAATAGTGCTAAGTACTTATTTGGGCTATGTTTGTTCAGCCCCTTTGTTTTTATGCAAAAGTGCTAAGCATTTGTTTGAAGCTCTGGCGCTCACATGGGTATCATGTGAAGCCTTCAGTTATGGGCGCTGTCCAATCAGTGCTAAGCACTCATCCATTTTGGCTGTATATGGAGTGCTAAGCACTTTTTATGTTGCGTCCACATGAGGCGCCGGGCGCTGCCCAATCAGTACTAAGCACTCAGTCGTTTTGGCTGTATATGAAATGCTAAGCACTTTTTATGTGGCGCACGCCCACATGAGGAGCACGTGAGGCACCGGGCGCTGCCCAATCAGTGCTAAGCACTCGGCCTTTTTGGCTGTTTATAAAATGCTGAGCACTTTACTCAGCGCTCACGTGTATTTCAGGTGAGACGCTGGCCTTCTGTTTTGGGCGTCCACGTGTTTTTCATGTGAGGCGCTGATTTCCTTTAGTTTTGGGAATCTGTTCAAGGTGCCCACGTGGGAAGCAATGAGGCGCTGGATTCCTTTCTTTTAGAGATTTCTCTTTATTGATGGCATTTTTCATTAATGATCACCAAGATCTTTAGTTTGAAGATCTGGGATTAAATTTTCTTTAAGAACTAAGTTCTTATGCTTTTTTCAGAGGAATTAAATTTCCTTAGGATAGGTTCTTTTTTTCTTTCATTTTGACCTAGTTCTTTGCTGAATATTTGAGTCTCAAGAACAAGATCTTCCCGATGAGAATTAAATTCTCAACTTATATGAGACTTGTCTTGTGGATCTCAGATCCAGAGAAAGAACTAAGTTTTTTGAGAAGGGTTAAACCCTTGGATATGATGTGTTAGGTAAAGGAGATATTTTGATCTCTTCTTTTTTCTTTACCTAAGGCTTTTAGGAGGAAAATCTTCATCTTTGAGAGAATTAAATTCTCTATCGTTTTGAGAGCCTTCTGTATTTTTTGCAGAACCTTATAGGGAGTTTTCTTTATATCCAAGCATGTATCTCTGTGTAAGACTTGAAGTCTCGGATCCTTTATATAGTAGAGGAAAATTGTTAATTAGTTTTGAGAAAATCTCTTATTAAGAGATTCCAATTGATTTAATTGGTCTCAAAATTGATTTGGGAAATTTTACCCACCGTTGAATTTTTGATCCAATTGTTTCTGTTTTACAGAATATATTTTCTTGTTTTTAGCAAGATTGGGGAAATATTTTCCCATATACATAATTTTATTCTATCAAACGGTGATTTTTAACCACCATTGGATTTTTAATCCAAGGGCTTTCTATTATATAGAGCACATCTTTCTTTGTTTAGAAAGATATAGGGAAATATTTTTCCATTTCATTGGATCTTTGATCCAATAATTTTTTGTTCATTTAGAAAGATTAGGGGAATATTTTCCCTTAATAGAATTTTATTCTATTATTTAATGATTTATCATCACTATTGGCTCTTTAATGCAACGGCTCTGTTTAACAGAGAGTATCCCAGTTTTTAGGGAAATATCCCCGTGTAGAATTTAATTCTACTTAGTTTTTACTTAGGCGCCGGCGCTCACGTGTTGTGCACGTAGGCACCACTTAAAAATTTAATTCTAGAAGCTCCTGTCCTTTGCACATTGGCGCCCACGTGAGGAACACGTGCGACGTCATATAAGAATTTAATTCTTATATAATAAGCGTTCATGTGCTTTGCACATTAGCACCCACGTGAGGCGCACGTGCGGCGCCACCATAGGATTTAATCCTATAAGATTGGTGCTAGTGCTGGCACCCTCGTAGGGATCACATGAGGCGCTACCTCATTAAAATTTAACAGAGCTTAGCTCTTTTTATTATGTTTAAATATTGGGGGAACATCACTGTCGAAAACTGGAATGAGGGTTGATGAGCTTGGTTCATTGGTCTCTCTCAGAGGCTAACCTGTGAACACTATCTCTTTTTCTTCTTCTTCTTCTTCTTCTTCTTCATCATATTCTTCAGAATCGCTTACAAAGATTGGGATGGTGGCCGACTGTACTTGTTTGTTCTTCGACTTTCTGCACCTCTTAGTATCTTCGAAGTCCAACAAGAAGTACTTGGCATCTTCATATTTCCGTACTTCATTCACGGAGAAGGGGTTAAGCTCTCTTGTGATGGTGTGCTCTTGGCCATCCTTAAACTACTTCATACACTGATGTTGTATAGAATAGATGATGCCATGCTCGACTATCCAAGATCTACCAAGTAAATCTCTATAGCACGGCTTGCCTTCAAGGACATGGAACTTTACGTCCGTGACAAGCTATCCAAAGTGTAATGTCAATACTATGGACCCCAAGCGTTTTTGAATACTGCGATTCAAATCTGGAGATGGTGATCTTTTCATGGCCGAGATATCGAACATCCAAAGACAGCTGCTTGAGCACCTTTACATTCAAATGGTTAACCGAAGAGCCGTTATCGATAAGGATCTTATTTATTCTCTTATCATCGTAGTACCCAGCTACGTAGAGCGTTCAATTATGCTCGAACGTTCCCAAGAGAAGATCTTCTTCACTAAAAGTGATATCTGCTGTTTATACTTCTGCCAGTTTATCCTTCATTGCTTCCTCGACAAAGAAAGCTTGGAATTGTTCGGGTTCTTCAAAGGCTTTGATAAAAAATTCCTGCAATTCTTTCAACGGGAGTAGAGTATCGTATATACTCAAGTGAGAAGGTAGTTTCTTCAGATGGGCTAACACTTTGTAGTCCACCTTACTCTTCTTTGGCGGGTCCTTGGCGGCGAGATCTTTGGCCACCTCTTCTTCTAAAATAATCTCTCCAGGCATCTTTCCTTTACCCTTATCTTGATTCTTTAGATCCTTACTTACAAGTCCAAGGTTTTTCTCGGGAAGGGTGCGGTTCTACAGACGGATATTGCCGCGGTCTTTTGTCCTTTCTTCTCCTGATGAGGAGCTTGCATAGGGGAGATTGACGGGGACTTCATCTTTCGAGACACTTCGAAAAGTTGGTACTGTTGAACCCCTTTCTTCTGAAGATTGAGCCTTGGTCATACAACAGTTTTCGGTCACTGACCTTACCTAGTTGTTTTCTTCGGAACTATCATGCAGGAGCAGGCAACCGTTGGCCTTCCACTTCTTCCTTTTTAAATGACTTTGGTTAGAGACATACTTTTGCCACCATTTCCCGAACGCTCTACATTCTTCGATAGGATGACAGACTCTCCGGTGGAAAAGACAATATGTTAGGTACTTTTTTCCACCTTCGAAGTTTACAACCCCTGGGGTATACATCATCACGGGTAGTAGCTTTATCCCTTTTGATATGGTCTTAGCGAAGTGCTTCTCAGCCTTGACCTTGTTTTTAGACGCTGCTGTCTGGCCTTCTCATATTTGGCCAGCTCATGCCTTTGATTTTCCTTGCTTCTTTGAAAGGCTTCTCTTAGGAGCTTCTTAATTGGGTCTTTTTGTGGCGAACATAGAACTTCTGTCATTGATTCGGCCCCATGTTCGTCTGAATCACTTTCGGACGCAATTGGCGTATCTTCGTCATATATGGAGGAGTGAGATATCATGCGAAAACTTTCCACACGTTCTTATATTTCCTTATCTTCTCCCTCTGAGTTGTCATCTTCATCCTCTTTGCTATTCTCAAGGATATGTTGAAGAAATTCCTCGAGAGTGACTGGTGAACGAGCCTTCTGTTTATATTCCTTTAGAGCAACTATATACCTTTGTATCTCCGTACGGCTGTCTATATATTCGGCAGGCTGCACGAGCTTCTTTGCTTTATTTTTCTTCTTCTTAGACTGCTTGACTTTGGGGCTTTTCCCTTTATCAGTAATCATCATAGTGGGACGTAGCTTCAACATCCCTTCTATGGTCTCATGTTCAGGCGGGTTTTTCCACCTGATTGCCGGACATGCTTGGAGATCCCTTAACATCTTCGTTGTTTTGGAGGAAAGCGCTATCTCCCACGAGGTTCTTATATGAATGAACAGGATGCCCCGTGCGTATTATCCCCTTTGGAGGTATGCTTTTGGGGCGGATTCACCTTCCAGATATTCGATAACATGAATTTACCTTGTTTATACTGGTCCTCGACCCAGTTCTTGAAGACATAACAGTCTTCGATCGGATGGCTTACTACCCGATGGTAGGGGCAGTAATTTAGATTGTTGACCTCATTAGCTTGGGCTAGTCGCCACGGCTTGGGCAACGTCAACATGCCATTCTTCATATCGAACTCGAATAACTTCTTTGTTTTATCGCGAGGGAACGAATACTCGCGCCCCATCCTTTCTTTGAAATCGTCCCCGTATGATTATTGTTTTGGCGACCAGATGCTTTAGAGCCACTCTGCTGCTGTTGTGCATTAGCGACAAACGCCGCTTTACTTTTCCCATTGTAGTTTCATGAGTCTCCGCCCGAAGAGAAAGGACCATGACCCATAGAATCCAGCCGAGCTAGTTTATCAATAAGCTCCTGGAAGGTGATAGGCTTGAAGAAGGCCATGAACAGGTATACTTTTGAGTCCCGATCGATTATTGCCACGAACATCCCAACGACTGGAGGTTCACTGATGCGATGCTTGCACTTGGACCACAGGTTTCACCATCGGATGGCATATTGAACATATGCTTCGTTCGGTTTGATTCTTTCATTGACCAATACCGTCACAGTGATGCATTCATTCGTACTAGCACATCTTTGGCAGAAAAGTATCTCCATTTCATCAAAGTTCTTAACGGAGTCGTTAGGAAGCTCTGAATACCACTCAAAAGAAGTGCCTGATAGACTGCTAACGAATTGGCAGAGAAGAAATACATCATCTCCTCCGGTGTAGCCGTACCTGGGTCTAAATTGAGTGATATGTTGACGAGGATTGCCAGTCCCCTTGTATACTTAGAATGTTGGGATCATATATCCTGGAGGGTATTGCCTCTGGTCATACCATGCTGAGTACGTCGACCAGTTTTGATCAGCTTGCCTGCCACTTCTCTAGCCTGAAGAGTTTTAAATTGCTGGGCGATATATTCATCCAGCTTTTCTATGGAGATTGTCTCCTCACTCTTCGCTCATGGGGCATGTAGAGGATTCGATGTATCTCCCTTGTCATCGATTTCATCCCGACTATGCTTTGGAATAAGAGGGCCATCTTGTTCATCCTAGCATTCATTTCCACAACTCTCTTATCCTTCTTTTCAAGGACGTGCCTCAGGTAATCGATTTCAGACTCCTATCCCATTCTTTCTTCGTCATAGTTTGCATTAGGTGGTGGAATCATGAGTTCCGCCGCTTGACTCAATATCTCCTGCAACTTTTGTTGGTATTTCGTTATAGACCAAGTGATTGGTCTATAGGAAATGGAGGCACGACTCTTGTCTTTGGAGTTCACCATATATACTGTATGAACTACAATACCCCCAGACTAGGAGTGTTTGGAATGTTGGCCTTTGGAATTTGCCTCGGGCACCAAGAATTTATCAGGCCTCTCTCTTTTATGAGAAGCTGTTTTTGAAAGAACCATCATAGCATGAACTTTCTGAGAATGTGCCTCCTTTTATTTGGGAGGGGATCTGTTATCATCTCGTCGACCTTTGAGCTTCTTTAGTCGATGAGAGTAGCTATTATCAATGACAGAGTTCTGGACTTCTTTCCAAACTCTGTGGATGGTTGAGAAAAACTGTTTGACCGAACGTACAACCTTCGGGTCGTTATGCATTTCCAAAGGAGGTGGTGACTCCTTCAGTAAAGCAGTAGGCGAATTGCGTTTGATCATCTTCAGTGGTTCAAAGCTGTTCCCGGTTGGAACAACAGCTCGGATCATCGAAGCAAGTGGAGTCAACCCATATGGGGAGCTGTCCCCAGCCTGTCTCATTCGGCGCCAGTATCGACATCGAGCATCTTTGGTAACAGGGGTCGGCGCTTCTTCAGTCATGGGAGCTTCAGGATCTGCCCATTTTGTTCTTTTAAGATTGGATTATCCTGCCTCCTGCATTTATATGAAGCTTCAACGGGTGACGGTCACATGAAAACTGTCTGTCTAGGTATGAGAGTAGCAGCAGCTTGAAGTGTCAGCCCGTGGAAGACAGACTGCTTGGGAGGAGCATCATCTTTCGGGGTCTCGATCATATCAGGAGTTGCAAATGCCAACCGCTTGAAGACTGACTTTTTTGGAATCACGGGCTTTTTAGAGGAACCCACGGAGTCAGACTCCAGTCTTTGGAAGACCGAACCTTTAAAATGAGTCGGCTTATCAGCAAGGCTGGCAGCAGTAGTTGTTAGCCTATCAAAGACTGACTTCTTCGGCGTCTCGTCCTTTGGCGCTGGGATGCCAAGGGAGGAAGGTGGAAATATCGCTCCAAAGAAGAGCCCATTAAGCTAGTGTGCCACCTGAGCAATCAGAATGCAGAGTACAGGGGCCATGGCCTGCCCTGACCAAGTTACTCCAGCTGGAGTGGTGTTGGAGCTAGCATTGCGGTTGGAGTTGCTGGGTGAGACCATTGATCTGTACGGAAGAGAAACACCGCCTTTAGTAACCCAAACATCTAAGGGCAACATAAACATAATATACCGCGATTGGTTCGCGAAACACGACACAAAAAGTGTGGAGTGGAAAGAGAAAAAGGTCCCACTGAGCGTACCAGAATCTGTTTACTGCCGGAAGCCGGACTGAGACGCGGGGGGCGCGTCCAGCCTGAATACAGGAGCAGATGCTATATGGAACATATCCGTCTACCTCTCCAAAGATATCAAGTTGATTTATGGCACCGTTTATCAGAGATTTGAATGGATGTGACCGTTGTAGCATACTTTTCAGATTCCCCTCATATGTGAGTTTTTTTTTATTGTGATGACACTTTTTCTGCATGCGCAAGCTCCTGCAGTTAATTACGTTATCGCTAAGAAATAACAACTTTCATCTTCTCCATATTTATCACTTCGTGCCGTGTTATATATTGTCTATGTTGGGGTTGCTCTTGGATTGTATATGGAGACTAATATATGTCGTTGCCTATAGGGCGTGGATTAGTTTAAATCCTTAAATCTTATATTTAGGTTATACCTAAGACATATGCTCCATCAGTTCAGGGTATATTTGGGTTTGATCTAAGGATCGTTAATCGTATATAGGACTAATATCGACTTAGAAAATATACTTAAGAACCGTTAATCTTATTTTAGATTAAGGTCAACTTAAAATATATGAGCATATGAGCTCAAGGGATATTATAAAAGCTTAAACTTTATAACATTAATTCAATTTGGACTAAGAATTGGCTCTGGAGTATATATATACTGGCGTTCAGAAGCTCTTACGCATGCCACGTCTCACGCACAGACAATGGTATATGGATCTATGACACATTAAATTATTGGCGCATCAGGGTTGTGGCGCATGCCACGTATACGATGGGGATTGGCGCATGGATCATTGGCGCATTAAAAATTGACGCCTATGGATTGTGGCGCATACCACGTAGCGGGTCTCCATTAGCGCATATGCCCATATAGGCACATATCTTTCATTGGCGCATGGCTTTTATTGGCGTATCTCTATATGGCGCATGCCTATTGGCGTATATGCCTCTGACGCATGGCATGGGATTATTCTTCAGAGATTAATCTTTATCTTTTGAAACTTAAGTTTCATGAAGTTTAAACTTTTGTTAATGGCTATTTTAGCTATTAACGATCACCAAGATCAATATTTTATGATCTGAGATCCCTATTTTTATGTATGAATCACATGCTCGATTCTTTAGAAATTTAAATTTTCTCGTTCATCATCATTCCATTTTTTATGAAGGGGTTTGGTTCTTTTCTCAAAGCCTAGATTTTAAGATTAAAGAAATCTCTCTAATAAAAACTTAAGTTTTCTCGATGCGAAATTTGATCTAAAGATCTTAAGATTCTCGAAAAGAACTTAAGTTCTGTAACAAAAGCTAACCTTCTCTTATGGACGAAGCTTAAGATTTTTTGTATGAAGATTGATCTCCTTTTCTCATCTCGGTTTATGATGATGAGGAGGAAGAAGACGGGAGCCTTGATTGCAGAGAACTTAAGTTTTTGATCAAACTTATGTGGTTGATTTTGTATAGGAAATTTTGACCTCTAGGGTCTTTTGTGTAGGGTATAAATATTATTGTGCAAATAGAGACAATCTCTCTTTGAGATTTCTCCAATTGATTTTAAGATCAAACCCGGATGCTTAAGCACCGTTGGATTATAGATCCAAAGATCCTTATTAACAAGGTTTATATTTTTTTTGTTTAGAAAAATATAAAAGATTTTATCTCTTGTTCACAAAATTATCTTTCTGTTTTTAGAAATATAATATTTTAGATAACTTAAGCTATGTGTTTTAAATCATTTATTTGGAGATCTTCTGATTAACCAAATTTATTCTTTCTATTTAAGAAAGGTAGGAAAATTATTTTTCCAAATATATCTTACGCTATCAAAAAAGTAAGGGCTTCAAACATTGGCGCAGCTCTAGAGATCATTGGCGCATGCTTTTGGCAGCGCCAATCTCTTCTGGCACATGGACTTAAGTCCCATGGGCTACTATTTATTAATTATTATTATTTTTGGAGGGAACATTCCAGTTTTTAAGAAACGCAGAACAGTTTACAATGGATCACTCCCCTATATATAATACCATAAGGCTTATTTACTGAAAACTCGCAACAGGTTTGAGCTAGAATCAAAATACTAACAGTACTTTTGGAATGATAAAGAAACTATCATGACTTTACGGTCAACGTTACTGTTCATATCAAATGACTATTTTGTTCTTTTCATTATATAATTAATTAATTATAAATCACATTTATAATAATTTTAATAATAATTAAATAATTAATGTATTTTTTGAGCAGAGCCAGAGAAGGAATCGAAGCGGAAGGAAGAGAAGGAAAGGGGCAAGAGTTGAAATGCAATTTAAATTATCTTAGTTTATTTAGTTTTGGCTTAAAATCTCTATTTGAGACCATTTTTAATTTGGCTAAAAATTTATGTTTTTTTCTTCTAGATTAAAATTGAGTTATGTTCAGAGATATTGTATTAACTTATATATATTTAATCAAAACAGGATAGAATTGGTTTAGTTTAGAACTTTGTTTTGCTAAAAATCGAACTTTAAAAAGCATCCACATAAATAAGTACATGTCTTATTTCAAAATTCTTACAAAACCTTATACAAAGAATGAATTTGAAATGCAATTTAATTCGGAAAAATGCAATATATTTTGTTCATATGTGCCGTCCTCATATGTTTTTAATAACTTTTGTTTCAATTCAAATATGTGCATCATATCTTCAGGTGAATTATCTGTATTTATTTTCGCATCAGTTATTACTATTCGATATAGATTATTGCAAAACATCTACAAAAATTATTTTTTTCCTACACAACCATCCGCGCATGGCGCGGAGCCACTTGCTAGTTATACATAGAGCATGGAAAAATTACTCCATGTGATGGCCGTATACACCCCGGCAAGAGAGAAAAGAAATAGAAGTGTGGGCCCTACATGCTGCCAAGGCTGCCCGAACCTTTCTCCTTTCTTTCACCTCCTGCCCGGGTGTATTACACCCGGCACACCGAATAATTTCTTTAGAGCACGGCCATTTTTGATGGCTGATTGTCCAGAGGCAACTCTCATTTCTATTAATGTCATGACCCGGAATTGGCACGTGACCGGCACTTGAATTACGTGAACTCTATAGGACCCCACCGTAATCCAAGTAAGCCGAAAACCCAAAAATCTAAAACTTTTTAGAAAAATAATGGAGGTGGAGTTTTGAAATAAGGGTATAATGAAATCAAGTCCTTCTTAGAAAGTATAAGTAATGTTGTATGAAAATAAAAGTGGGTTGTATACTATTTTTGAAAACATTTTCATCATTTGAAATTTGGGCAGCACCTCCTTTGTAAATTTTGATCCAAAAGCTATACATAACAATAATATAAGCATCCCCAAGCGGGAGCTTGCTCTTCGCCAATCGGCGAAAACAACCACGCAAATACAACTATACGACGCCCCAAGGCGAAAATCAATCACAGAAAAAAAAGTAAAGAAAATCAAAGTATAATCAAAACCCAAAATAAAGAATAAGCACACATCCATGACTCTAAATCCGAAAGAATATACAATTTTGTGGTTTTCTAAGCCTAACAAATATACAAAGTCTGGTTGATAGAGCTATTGAATACGTGCGGTCAATCCAGCAAGAAAACTGTGGCACAATAGGGGTGAGTTGCCAACTCGGGAGTAGAAGACATCTGCGGGTAGAAATCGAATGTATGACGATCTCCTAGGTCATAAAATAAAATAATAATATAATAATACTGTGTGGTAAACGCGGATGAATCGTATATACATAAGTAAGATAAACATATAAAGTCGAGTGGTAACGAAAAACATAAGCATAACAATAATGATATAATCGTGCTCGTGTCATAATATGGTACCATGTCATCTGTATCATATATGTGTGCAATATGTGTACCATCCAACGTGTGTTCATCAACAACACATCAAATCATCATAAAAACCCGAGTGCCAGTATCGACACTCGAAAACAACATAAAACCCGTGTCCAGTATCGACACGTAAATCCTCATATCTCGAGCGCAGTCTCATCGGATCGGCCCTCAAAACCATCTGTCTCAATCGCTCTGGTCGGTATCCTCCGGATATCTGCCGAGCCCAGTACTATCACCGGTAAGTAGTGCCCCTCTGCCGGGCTCAACATCTCTTTATACGATCTTCTTGCCCTAGGGTACCATACCAGGTCCACCATGTACCCGCAGACGGTGCCCCCTCTCTCCTCGAATCGGATATACACATAACTCAGAACCGAGAAAACTTATGGTGGACGCCACACATCATATCAAGAGAAACCAAGTTTTTAAAACAATTATAAGTTTTCAAAATGTATATGCGATTTCTCAAATCCAGAAATCACATGAAAACCGAAATCTCATAAGTATAAACCAATAATGAAACAATGAGTACATGTATAGAACAAATCCGTAATGCATAACCGGTGTGCTTATATGAGTGTTGCATCTAACTAGGTAAGAGAATGCGATAACTGAACTAGTAAGTATGGTATGGGTACTAAACAATAACTAAAAGGCTGCAGGTTACTAAGTTATATGGAGAAGTAACGATTTCTAATGTGCACGTGGCATGGCAATTACCGATGATGAGTGTGTAAGCTGGCGAGTATGTGTATGTGCAACATGCGCATCATCGGTAATGGTGCATGTATCCTAGCAGACGATGTCAAATAAGATAAGGAAAAGAACGTGGTATGTATACCAAAAAACTGAAAATAATACGAGCATAGCAGAAAAAGAAAATTGTAAGCACAACAGTATAAAATACATAATACATATGAGCCATACAGTTATAGTTTAAAATAGTACGTATCGTTGTTTTTAGAAAAATAGGAGCTACGGTGTTTTTGAGAAAAGATACCATTTGAAAATCCGTAGCGTCCCTCAAGCTTGTTATTTAAAAATTCATAACGATTCGTTAGTTTTGAAAATAGATATGGTTCTAATTATATCCTAATATCTACTTAAGTAATTAGAAAACAATAATTTTCCGAGTCGATACATCCATGAGTCGGCGATCCAACCTCATAGTTTCACATACAGTATAATCCATCGTACGGTATCATCAAGTCAAGAGTGTGGATCAATCATCTTGTACATCATATCACGTAAAGTATAATCCATCGTACGGTATCATCAAATCAAGGGTACGGATCTATGGTCATGTACATCCTATCATCTCATCTTGTCACATATCGTCACGTATTATATATCGCCTAATGTTCATATAATATATCATATCATATCATGAAATTTTATCTCATATCATATAACATAGTCTCGTGACATCATGTCAGATCATATCGACTCATATCATTATAACTGTCATATCCTCATCTCGTGATGTTATATCGAAGTTATCCTCAAACTTACATGTACACCCACACACAGATACATACACATATCTCTGTGTGTGCGCAACATATATACCAATGGCTCAAGGCTAAGAAAATAAGAACTAAGGACATACCTCTCTACGAGTACGCTTACTATCGCATATAGTCTCCTAGAACCCTATTAGTTAAGTATACATATCTAATATTTATATATATATAACTATATACCTAGTACCCTAATACTGCGGTTGCGGGGGTGCTATACGCCATCCACCTAACTTCCCTCGTAGATTTACATATACTCACCTACTATCCTCGCTCTAGCTGAAGTCGATGAACGCCTTGCTCTCCTTCGTCGCCCCGGAAGTCCACGCGAAGGGACCTACAATTTAATGCATATCGTAATGAAATCAAAATCAAATCCGAAAACCAATACGAAATGTGGAGCGCACATAGGTTAAAACCTATGGTCCACGCATGCAAAAACAACCAAACAATTCCCTACGTTGACGTACAAACATCAAACGACCGAGTCAAAACTCAAATATCAAAACCCAAGTTTTCAAAAGTCGCAAAACGAAATCTGAAACTTAGTAAAATACTCCCAGATTTTACCTAAGGTGAAATTAGGACATTCTGCACATTGGATAGGCCTAGTTATCAAAGAATTGAGCTATGGACCAAGAACCAAACCCTAATTCCACACTTGGGCCGCAATTTGCGGCCAAAAATATTATTTTGGCGGCCAGGGCTTGGATTGGGTGTCTCGGGCTTCTTTTGTGACTTCCTAATTGCCTGCACATCCCACTGTATCAGCAATATATTTTTCAGGGCCCTCGAGTGCTTCCAGATTCTAATTGATCACCACAATTCAACAAAAACCCGATAGGAAAATTCTAAGTCCGTGTTTGAGACATCAAAGCTCATTTTAAATAAGGTTACCCTCACTACTAGGCCAAGGGACACTAACTACACCTCCACTAAGCATTACTACAAGCTTTATCCACTAACCTTCATCCTAGAATTTTCCAAGATCACCAAAGCTTAAACTTTTTAACTCTAAACTAGTATAAGAGGTTAGAAAACTTAAAACTTGAACAAGGGTGGGTGTTTTACCTCATGGAGAAAGTCTAGAAAAATTCTTAGATGGTCCAAAGTGCTCAAAGTTTCAACTTGATTCCACCATGATACTTGTAGTGAGCTTAGGAACAATTTTTGTGAAGGTGGTGTGAGATTTGGAGGTGGTTTTGAGAGTGATTGTGGGATGGTAGTGGATGTAACGACTCTGAAATCACTGTACAGAAATTTTCTTGTTAACATACAGAAAAGAGTATTACAGCCTGTGTAAGAGTTAAAAGTTACTTTTGTTAAATAAAAATAAGAAATAACTTGTAACTCACTGGTAAAGCTCCTGCACTGCTGTGATGTAGCCTGTGTGTTCGATTCCCATCAGACAAAATTATTTTTTTCTGATTTTTTTTTAATTTTTGGAAGCCTAAGAGTTGCACGTGCAATACACGGGGAAATGAAAAGTTTCAGAAAAATCAAACAGGTGCAATGAGGTGTACACACCCAAAAAGCCACGTGGCACGAATCTCGAGGCATTTTCCTCCAATCCGACCAGCCAAATTGCCCATAGGGCCGGCACCGACGATTGTGATGAGCCCAAATGGCTTCGTGCTTTGCATACACACCCCTTCGACTCCCCTTAACTCCTCTGCACTGTTTGATTTCCCTGCAATCAAACAGAGACCCTTCATTTCACCATTTAACATCATTTTAATGCTTTTTAATCTAAAATTTTAATTCCCAAACCCTAATTTTTCATTATAAATACCACCCCATGGTTTAGCTCTTCATCATTCTGAAATTCGAGCAAAAATTCTCTCAAAAACTTCCTAAGTGCAAGTGGAGTTAGCGACCAAGCTTGTTTCGTCGAAGATCAAAGCCATTTCCGGAGCTTCCGCGACGCCACGAAGCCCTTTCCCTTTTTCCTAATCATTTTCTTGATATTTCCAAACGGTAAGTCCATCCCAACTCTCTTTCTTTTCATCGAAATTCATCTCCTAATCATATATCGGTAAAATGGAGTTATTCCCTATACCTTACTTTTTAAAACCTAGAACTCCCTTTTCTTTTATATCTGGGTCCATCTAATTTTACCACACTAATTATAACTTTAATTACAAATGTTTAGATTCAAGTTTAACCAAAATTTTCATGTGAAACAAACATAAACGAACTTTTTCATTAAAATACCTTGAACTTTATTATCGTCTCTTTTCGATATTGTTAAAAACAATACCTTTAGAACAACCTCACGGGATAATGACCTACCACACACGCAAACTTTGGTTTCATAGCACGATATCTACATATACATATAGTTGGTTCAAAGACTAACTTTTACAATAAAATACATCATTTAAAAACCGGGTTTCTTTTAAAATGGTATTTTGTAATCCTTGGCAAATACGCCTCTACAACCCTCGTTAGGGAACCCGCTAATGGATGGTGAGGATTATCGCACATCCTTGGGATAGTAGAGTGAGATGCAGAACCCCTCACGGAGTGTTCGATCTCGAAAAGAAATAAAATACGGTTTTTAAGAAATGAGACTTTTCTAAACAAAACTAATTTTTGAAAATTATATAAAAATTATAAATCCATGTTTTCAATATATTATGAAACTGTATTTTTCTAAAAATGAAAGATTAAAAAAATGTTAATAAAATACCATCAAGTTACCAAAAAGGGCTAATTTTTAATAAAATACCATAAACTTTTAAAAGCTAAGTATTTATCATTAAAATACCCTAATAATTAAAATGCATGCTCATGAAAACTCTAAATGTTATAAATCACCCTCGAGGTTTATTTTTAATCTATATTAAAATATTTTTCATAAAACCCCCTCAAGATATACAAAACAATATTTTAAGAACTCTAGTAAATATAGGTTTAAGCGTGATCAATTCTCTTGAGCCCCACGGAGCTGGAGAAAGTGAGTGCTTGCCTATTCAGGTTAGACAACTTAACGGAGTTATCAATGGTAATTGTCTTAAAAAAGACACAAATCCTGCCGTCCATGTGCAGCAGTTGCCGATTACTCCTGAACCTAAGAAATTCAAGAGTTAAATCCGTTCACAAGTGTCTGACTCAATATGAGTCCAAACTCAAACCTGAATCCGAAAATCAAACACGAGCTTGAATACTTGATCGTGAACATGAACACTCGAAATCAATATCAAACTCAAACTTGTATACTTGACTCAACTTGACCGAACCATGGTTATAACTTGACATGGACTCAACATGACTACTTGAACACATGATTACATCCTAAACATTTTATATCCATGGTTTCGGCCAAGACCTGTTATCTTAATTTATATAATACAATACGCGGGGATAAAGGGGTAGATTGGTACGAAACGTATAACGTGGCACGAGAGGTCACTTAAAAGATACCTACATGAATTCACGTGCCATTGTCTCATGGGTTATGATGGGGCCTTGTACTACATGTTACCATAGTCCATGGGATAAGATAGACTCTTCTCGTATATATGAATACCTTCCTTATCAAACTATAACCACGTTACAATAACTATCCTATACCTGTGAACGATCATTACAACATTACTTGTTCATTTCACATTACATACTATCATCTATTTCTTCTTTTGGGACTTACCGAGCGCTAGTTCGCTGACGACATTCCTTTCTTTTTCTTTCTTTGGAATATTCGTCAGGAGGACCAGACTCTGAGGAGATAGAGCCGAGCCAGGAAGACTTGGACCAGCTTACAGCTCAGCCCGACTACTAGTTCTTCCTGCACTTATTTTTCAGTATGCCATTGTTTAGAAATTGCTTTGTTTATTGTATCTTTTATTTCAGACAGTTGTAAGTAAAGTTGAATATAAATAAAGTTGATATTTCATTTTATTACTCTTGTCATTCTTATTCATTGTTATATTGCTTAATTACGCTTAACGTATTTATTTCTTAGTAAATACGTTGCGAACTTGCCACGTCACCATTTCCGTCTACTGAGAAGCGGGGCGTGACAGTGGAGGCGGTGGAGGAGTTGAAGAAATGAAAAAGGAGATGAAGAAGAAGGTGAAGAAAAGGTTGAGATGAGACTTCATGGTTGCTAGAACCATCCTTCCCCCCTCCTCTCTCATTCTCTCTCTCTTCATTATATCTAGCCCAACCATGTCTCCTCTCTCTCTCTCTCTCTTTTTTCCATTTTTCTTTTTCCTTTAAAAACAAAACAATTTATAAGCAAACTAAAATAAAACCATGGTAATAAATATGAACAAGGTTACAAAATAGAATGTAGCATGCCATGCTATATAAACATGGTTTAATACATAATTAGTAATCTACTAATCAAGTTTAACATAAACTTATATATAAATAATAGTATACTAATTTATAAATTGCTCAAATCCAATAAATGCCTTCATAAATAATAATTTATATTAATATCCAAATATTTTCCAAAATATAGGTATATAATTATACCATTCTACGAAAACTCAAATCCATACTCATATAATATTCATAAAATTTATTATTTTATCATTTAAATTCCAAAAATAATATTTTATAATTTTCTGAAATGTTACAATCTTCCCCCCTTAAATAATTCGGTCCCCGAATTTAAATTTAAACCCCCCAAATATTAAAACATTTAAGTAAATCCATCAATCAACAGGGTTCCGAAATCACGAATACGCAAGACATATCATAGCACAACGCATGTGCATGAAAATGAGTGCAAAACTCAAAAATCGAAACTCCATCAAGCGTCATGCAATCATGGGAGTTATGATGAAGATGCAAGTTTCAAAATCTACTGTTAAAATCAAATATAATATAATCAAGCCTAATATATATATATATATATATATATATATATATATATATATATATATATATATATATATATATTATGCATCCTTGGGAAATCGTCTAAATAACTAAATAAAAGTGCATGCAAAATCCTTTTCAAATTGCCGTGCGATGTGTATATCACGGTACAAGTAGCGGACGTTCATTTTATAAAGAAATAGATATATATCTATATATGTTTTACTTAAGATATACGTCTCGCCCCTTTTTTTAAAAATGATTTAGAAGGTTTTTTCCTCGTAAAAGTTCGTGTCACTCATGGACACGTAGGAAAATAGTGAGACCATGACTCTTTTTTTTAAATCCTCTTCGGTAAATATCGATGCATGAGAAAATACTCAGGTACTGTTCTCATACCAGTCCTGTTCGGTTACTATATAATATAGTATATATCATAAAAACATGATGCCCGAAAGAAAGAAATCTCAATAAGGGTATACAAAAATACCACGTGTGTCCGGTGTGTACGGAAATCAAAATCAAATACAAGTGCAATGAATGTGCATAGAAGAAAAACTAAGTGCTACGGGTGTGCACGGAAATATCTGTCAAGTGCAATGGGTGTGCACGACAACAATACCAGGTGCATCTAATATGCACGAAGAATCTCGATTAAGTGCATCTGGTGCGTACAAACCCACATCAAGTGCGATAGTGTGCGTAAAAATCTAAATCAGGTGTGTCAGATCTGCACAAAAAACATCTAGTGCAATAGGGTGTACGAAAACGAGTATCGAGTGCACATGGTGCACGAAAACATAATCTAGTGCACTAAGGTGCACCAAAATAAATATCAAGTATACGAATCAGGATCAACGGTATACAATATGCACAAAATCAAAAACAAGTATACCAAGGTATATGAAATCGTAAACATGTGCAACTGCGTGCCCAAAACCCACATCAATGCACTGAAAGTGCACGTGAGTTACACCGAGTGCATAAGTCAAAATCAAGTGCATACTATATGTACAAAATCAAAATCAAGTATATCGGAGTGCATAAAATCAAAATCGAGTGCAATAGGTATGCACGAAAACAAAAATCAGTACAACTGATATATATAAAAATATGAATCAAGTGCAACCGTGGTGCATATAGGAAATATCTGTCAAGTGCAGCTATAGTGCACGAAAATATCAATCATGAAACTAATCATCAAAACTCAAAAGTCTAAAACGATATGAGAGTGATACTCAGATCACTAAACATAAATCAAAATAAATGATATTGAGGTACACTTCCTTCAATGTTGAAAGGTGCCGGTGCACCCAAACCTGGCAGAGCAAGAATATCTACTTGCCTCCTGCCCATGGTCTAGCGTCCTCTGTCCCTGGGTCCTTATTTTCTCTATGATCACTTATTCAAAGGTCTCCCGGCTCGACAGCCCGGTTAGGAGTAGCGAGGGAAACAGTCCCGCTCTGACGCCTCTCTGAACATCTACTGACCAATTAGTCCGGCCACTCGCAAAGTAGCACGTCACTGACGGCGGCATCTGGCCCTCTGGATACGTGAAATACAACCGATCTTGGGTCTAAATTTTTATCACTATGGTTTCTTGAGAAGAACCTGCTACGATCTCTTCCGATCTCATTCCTGCCGAACTGCCCAAAAGTTGCCACTCTTTACTTAGTCCGTTTCCGTTTTGGGACAGCTGCGATCTCATAATCGCTTTCCTCTAGAAATGTGGCCGCATCTAACGCCTCTGCGTACATATCAATTCTCTGGCTTCAACGGAGAAGAACGGCTCATCAAGAGCTCATATGAATCTCTCATCTATTTTTCTTCAATATTGACCAATTCGGAATCATCTCTTCGTAGTTGTGTGGACTGCAATCCAATTTGGCTATAGTCATATTCATAATCTCTCGTAAAGACTCGAAGTTACGAACTCAGGCATCTTCCCCACTCTGTGGAAGGTATCTGGCCGATTACGTCTTCGAAAACACATCCAAGTCATCAAAGGAATACAAATTATTCGCCGTTTTTCGATCAACTCACAACACGTCTGGGTGAGGCCCCTTCTAACTGAAGCTAGTCAACTTAATGATCTCACATCGGAGCATCCAAACGAAGAAAATGTCCTAGTCGCTTATCCAAGGGTGACTAGCGATCTTCTGTCACATTCCTGCTTGTAAACTCGTGTGGCTTCAGCTTATAAAAATATGGAAGCAAAATCTTGTCAATCTCAGCAACAGCTGGTTCATCTGTCTGCACGGTATATAACACATCGATTTCTGGAGTAAGCTGTACCTCAACGGTCCTCTCAATATGGCCGGCCTTAAATGATGGCCTGATCATCCAGTGCAGATCCCGAACGCTCGTGTCAAATGAGAAATCCTAGCAAAATAATAAATCAATACGTTCTTATGTCACCAGAAAAATATCATGGTCAATCCTCATCCTGACGAGCTCGCTCCGACCGCATCGCTAGCCGCATCTCTCCCTGCTCTCATAGCCATGGTGAGAAGAACCGCAAGCAAATATCGATGGGGATAGGTCAAAGGAACGAATAGAATAACGGATCTCAAGAAATGTACATCCTAAGGTTAGTTAAGCGGAGCAGCGTATCGTAAATATGCCGCGGAACATACACACGGTACGTCACTCTACTTAAGTTACCTACTCTATCAATTAAGCTTAACCTACGTGATGAAAGTTCGGGTCTAATACCCCCTCGGTCAAGTCTAAGTTTCGTAAAGTCAAGCCTAGATTTCGAAATATATATACGCCCTAGATTCCGCATAGTCAAACCTAAACTCGAACCAAGATTAAAACTAACGATCTGATACCCAATTTGTCACGACCCGGAATTGGCACGTGACCGGCACTTGAATCATATGAAGTCTATAAGACCCCACCGTAATCCAAGTAAGCCGAAAGCCCAGAAATCTAAAACTTTTTAGGAAAATAATGGAGGTGGAATTTTGAAATAAGGGTATAATGAAATCAAGTCCTTTTTAGAAAGTATAAGTAATGTTGTATGAAAATACAAGTGAGTTGTATACTATTTTTGAAAACATTTTCATCATTTGAAATTTGGGCAGCACCTCCTTTGTAAATTTTAATCCAAAACTTATACATAACGATAATATAGGCATCCCTAAGCGGGAGCTAGCTCTTCGCCAATCTGCGGAAACAGCCACGCAAATATAAATATACGATACCCCAAGGTGAAGATCAATCACAGAAAAGAAAGTAAAGAAAACCAAAGTATAATCAAAAACCTAAAAATAAAGAATAAACACACATCCGTGACTCTAAATCCGAAAGAATATACAATTCTTTGGTTTTCTAAGCCTAACAAATATACAAAGTCTGGTTGATGGAGATTTTAACTAGATACAACTGAATAAACATATACAAATCGTGGTCACGATCCAATGTGTACCCCACATATCAATGAAAATCACCCAGAAGAAAATTATGTGCCATCAAGCCGCTATTGAATCCGTGCGGTCAATCCTGCAAGAAAACTGTGGTACAACGGGGATGAGTTGCCAACTCATGAGTAGAAAATATCAGCAGGTAAAAATCGAATGTATAACGATCTCCTAGCTCATACAGTAAAATAATAATATAATAATACTGTGTGGTAAACACAGATGAATCGTATATACATAAGTATGATAAACATATAAAGTCAAGTGGTAATGAAGGTGAAAGTGTAAACATAAGTATAACAATAATGATATAATCGTGCGCGTGTCATAATATGGTACCATGTCATCTATATCATATATGTGTGTAATATGTGTACCATCCAACGTGTGTCCATCAACGACACATCAAATCATCATAAAAACCTGAGTGTCCAGTATCGACACTTGAAAACATCATAAAACCCGTATCCAGTATCGACAAGTAAATCCTCATATCTCGGACGCCGTCTCAGCGATTCGTCCCTCCTATCCATCTATCTCAATCGCTCTGGTCAGTATCCTCCGGATATCCACCGAGCCCAGTACTATCACCGGTAGGTAGTGCTCCCCTGCCGGGCTCAACGTCTCTTAATACGATCTTCTTGCCTCGGGGTACCGTACCGAATTCACCATGTACCCGCAGACGGTGCCTCCGCTCTTCTCGAATCGGGTATACACATAACTCAGAACCGAGAAAACTCATAGTGGACGCCACACATCATATCAAGAGAAACCGCGTTTTTAAAACAATCATAAGTTTTCAAAATGTATCTGCGGTTTCTTAAATCCAGAAATCTCATGAAAACCGAAATCTCATAAGCATAAACCAATAATGAAACAATGAGTACAAGCATAAAACAAATCTGTAATGCATAACCAGTGTGCTTATATGAGCGTGGTATCTAACTAGGTAAGAGAATGCGATGACTGAACTAGTAAGTGTAGTATTGGTACTAAACAATAATTAAAAAACTACAGGTTATTAAGTTATATGATGAAGTAACGATTTCTAATGTGTACGTGGTATGGCAATTACCGATGATGAGTGTGTGAGCCGGCGAGTATGTGTATGTGTAACATGCGCATCATCGGTAATAGTGTGTGTCCTAGCAAACGATGTCAAATAAGATAAGGAAAAGAACGTGGTATGTATACCAAAAAAAATGAGAATAATACGAGCATAGCAGAAAAGGAAATTGTAAGCGCAACAGTATAAATTACATAACTACATATGAGCCATACAGTTATAGTTTAAAATAGTACGAATTGTTGTTTTTAGAAAAATAGGGGCTACAGTATTTTTGAGAAAAAGATACCATTTGAAAATTCGTAGCGTCCCTCGAGCTTGTTATTTAAAAATATGTAACGACTCTGAAAATTTTGTACAGAAAATTTTCCTGTGAATATAGAAGAAATGAGTATTACAGTCTGAATTTGAGTTATAAGTTACTTTTGTTAAATAAAAACAAGAAGTTAATTGTAGCTCACTGGTAAAGCCTTGCACCACTGTGATGTAGCCTGTGTGTTCGATTCCCATCAGACACAATTTTTTCTGATTTTTCTTTTTAACTTTTTGGAAGCCCAAAAGGTTGCACGTGCAATACACAGGGAAATGAAAAGTTCAGAAAATCAAACATGTGGAAAATGGTGCAAACAGAGAATTAATCTGGTGGCACAAATCTCGAGGCATTTTCCTTAAGATCGACCGGCGGAAATTGCCCTAGGGCCGGCGGGGAAGGTCAGATCGAGCCCAATGAGCTCCATGCTTAGGGAATCCGCTAATGGATGGTAAGAATTATCGCACATCCTGGGGATAGTAGAATGAGATGCAGCACTCCTCACGGAGTTTTCGATCTCGAAAGTTTATAAATACGGTTTTTAAGAAAAACGAATTTTCTAAAATAAAACTAATTTTTTTTAAATTAAAATTATATAAAATTATAAATCCATATTTTCATTACATTATGAAACTATATTTTTATAAAAATGAACGATTAAAAAATGTCAATAAAATACCATCAAGTTACTAAAAAGACTAGTTTACACTAAAATACCATAAACTTTTTAAAAGCTAGGTATTTATCATTAAAATATCTCAATAATTAAAATACATGTTCATGAAAACCCTAAGTAATACAAATCACCCTCGAGGTTTTATTTTTAATCTATATTAATATATTTTTCATAAAACCCCTTTGAGATATTCAAAACAATATTTAAGAATTTTAGTAAATATGGGTTTAAGCGGGATCAATTCTCTTGAGCCCCGGAGAGCCGGAGAAAGTGAGTTCTTGCCTATTCAGATTAGAAAAATTAACCAGAGTTATCAATGGTAATTGTCTTGGAAAAATACACAAATCCTGCAGTCCATGTGCAGCAGTTGCCGATATTTCCCGAACCTAAGAATTCAAGAATTAAATCAGTACAAGTGTCTGACTCAGTCTGAGTCCAAGCTCAAACCTGAAATCCAAAATCAAACATGAATACTTGCATGAACATGAACACTCGAATCCAAACATCAATTTCAAACATGTATACTTGACTTGACTTGACCGAACCATGGTTATATCTTGACTTGAACTTGACATGACTACTTGAATACATGATTATATCCTGAACATGAATACTTGAACATTTTGTATCCATGGTTTCGGTTAAGACTTGTAAACATAATCTATACAATACATTACGCGGGGATAAAGGAATAGATTGGTACGGAACGTATATCGTGGTAAGAGAAGTCACTTAAAAGACACCTACATGAATTCTCATGCCGTTGTCCCGTGGGTTATGACGGGACCTTGTACTACATGTTACCATAGTCCATGGGATAAAATGGACTCCTCTAGTATATATGAATACTTTCTGTATCAAACTACAAAGAACCATGTTATAATAACTATTACATACCAGTAATCGGTCATATACAACTTTACATGTTCATTTCACTTTATATACTATCTTCTCTTTCTTCTTTTGGAACTTACCGAACGTTAGTTCGCTGACGACATTTCTTTCTATTTCTTTCTTTGGAATGTTCATCAGCAGGACCGGACTCTGAAGAGATAGAGCCGAGCCAGGAGGACATGAACCAGCTTACCACTCAGCCTGACTATTAGTTCATCTGCAGTTACTTTCAGTATGCCACTGTTTAGGCATTTGCTTTTGATTATTATATCTTTTATTTCAAATAGTTGTATGTAAAGTTGAATGTAAATAAAGTTGATGTTTCATTTTATTATCTTGTCATTCTTGTTCATTTTTATATATTACTTAATTATGCTTAACATATTTATTTCATAGTAATTACGTTGCGGCCTGCCACGTCATCGTTTCCGTCTACTGGGAAGCGGGGCGTGACAAAATGCATAACGATTCGTTAGTTTTGAAAATAGATATGGCTCTAATTATATCCTAATATCTACTTAAGTGATTAGAAAAAAATAATTTTCCGAGTCGATACATCCATGAGTCGGCGATCAAGCCTCATAGTATCACGTGCGGTACAATCGATCGTACGGCATCATCAAGTCAAGAGTGCGGATCAATCATCATGTACATCATATCACGTACAGTATAATCCATCGTACGATATCATCAAGTCAAGTGTGTGGCTCAATCATCATGTACATCATATCACGTACGGTATAATCCGTCTTACGGTATCATCAAATCAAGGGTACGAATCTATGGTCACGTGCATCCTATCATCTCATCTTGTCACATAGCGTCACGTGTTATATATCGCCTAATGTTCATATAATATATCATATCATGAAATTTCATCTCATATCATATAATATAGCCTCGTGACATCATGTCCGATCATATCTACTCATATCATTATAACTTGTCATATCCTCATCTCGTGATATTATATCGAAGTTATCCTCAAACGTACACACACACACACACACACATATACATAGACTAAGAAAATAAGAACTAAGGGCATACCTCCCTACGAGTACGCTTACTATCGCCTATAGTCTCCTAGAACCCAATTAGCTAAGTATACATATCTAATGTTTATATATATAGTACCCTAATACTACGGTTGCGGGGGTGTTATACGCCATCCACCCGACTTCCTCCATGAATATACATCTACTCACCTACTATCCTCGCTCTAGCCGCAGTCGATGAACGCCTTGCTCCCCTTCGTCATCCCGGAAGTCCACGCGAAAGTACCTACAATTCAATGCATATCATAATGAAATCAAAATCAAATCCGTAAACCGATACGGCACGCGAAATGCACATAGGTTAGAACCAATGGTCCACGCATGCAAGAACAACCAAACAATTCCCGACGTTGACGTACAAACGTCAAACGACCGAGTCAAAACTCAAATATCAAAACCCAAGTTTTCAAAAGTCGCAAAACGAAATCTGAAACTTAATAAAACACTCCCAGATTTTACCTAAGGTGAAATTAGAACATTCTGCACATTGAATAGGCCTAGTTATCATAGGATTAAGCTATGGACCGAGAACCAAACCCTAATTCCACACTTGGGCTGCAATTTGCGGCCAAAAAGATTATTTTGACGGCCAGGACTTGAATTGGGTGTCTTGGGCTTCTTTGGTGGCTTTCTAATTGCATGCACATCTCACTGTATCTGCAATATATTTTTCAGGGTTCTTAAGTCATTCCAGATTCTAATTGATCACCACAATTCAACAAAAACCCGATATCGGAAAATTCTAAGTCCGTGTTTGAGACTTCAAAACTCATTTTAAATAAGGCTACCATCACTACTAGGTTAAGGGACACTCACTACACCACCACTAAGCATTACTACAAGCTTTATCCACTAACCCTCACCCTAGAATTTTCCAAGATCACCAAAGCTTAAACTTTTTAACTCTAAACTAGTATAGGAGGTTATAAAACTTAAAACTTGAACAAAGGTGAGTGTTTTACCTCATGGAGCAACTCTAGAAAAATTCCTAGATGGTCCAAAATGCTCAAAGTTCCAACTTGATCCCACCATAATGCTTGTAGTGAGCTTAGGAACAATTTTTGTGCAGGTGGTGTGAGATTTGGATGTGGTTTTGAGGGTGTTTGTGGGGGTGGTAATGGAGCTGGTGGAGGAGTGGAAGAAATGAAAGAGGAGATGAAGAAGGAGGTGAAGAAAGGATTGAGTTGAGACTTCATGGCTGCTAGAACCATCCTTCTCCTCTCTTTTTTCCATTTTTCTTTTTTCTTTAAAAACAAAACAATTTATAAGCAAATTAAAATAAAACCATGGTAATAAATATGAACAAGGTTACAAAATAGAATGTAGCACGTCATGATACATAAACATGGTTTAATACATAATTAGTAATCTACTAATCAAGTTTAACATAAATTTGTGTATAAATAATTGTATAGTAATTTATAAAATGCCCAAATCCAATAAATGTCTTCATAAATAATAATTCATATTAATATCCAAATATTTTCTAAAATGTATATAATTATACTATTCTACGAAACTCATATCTATATTCGTATATATTCATAAAAAAATTTATTTTATCATTTAAATTTCAAAAATAATATTTTATGATTTTCTGAAATGTTACAATTAATTACCAAACTGCCCCTCCACTTGATTATCCAATTGGCTTACTGTTACTGATGCTATTAATTACCAAACTGCGCCTCCACTTGATTATCCAATAGGCTTACTGCTGATACTCAGAATGTTGTTATATATTTTATTATATAGTATATATCGAATTTCAATAAATTATTTGAAATTATTTATTATTATATAAGTAACGTAAGCTTTATCCTAAGATAGTGGGTTGTAGTTCTTCACGTGTTTCATATTTTGAGGGTTTGAAAGGGGCTTAATTATTTGAATAGGATGAGAGTATAATTGGAGAAAGTTTGACCATTCTCTTGACTGTTTGCATCTTTCCATATGAATGGGAACAAAGGCCCAAGGCCCAAAAAGGCATATAAGTTCCCAAAGAGAATTGTAACGTTCATAATTAATTTTTGGAGGGAACTAACGGTTAATTATTTAAACAAATGCCACCGTTGTTCTTAATCCAACAGTTGCGACTTTTCCAAGGAGGCTCTCGGGTTACTGTTAAACAGTAACGAGATATCATCAAAACCTTTCAAAAGCCTATAAATAGACCAAAACTTTTCCAAGTTAATTATCACGGCTCTCATTTTGGTACTCATAAAGATCAAGTTCTTTTTCGGACGATTTTCTGCTGGTTCAACGTGGGAGATTGTAAACATAAGGTTGAGCTGTTGTATCTTATAAGCAAATCACACCAATCCCTTTTTGCATAGTGAAGAGTGAATATTGCTTTAACGAAAGCGTCACACGTGGCTCGACTTAATCTCTATTGTGTTGTAATTTTTCTTGTCATTGATTTCAATCCAAAGTTTGCAACTGCACAGAACTGATAGTAGAATAAGATCTTTTTTGCTTTATTTATGAATTTTATGATAGACGTGGAGTATTGTAATATTTTTCAATACGATTTCTATGTTCATGAGCTTTTCAATGATCTAGTGCTTGTTGCAGCATGCTTTTTATTTTAACTTGTTGTTTATTAAAATAGTAAACACATTGATTAATTTATAAGATTCCTATTACCGTAATGCACCCTAAATTAATTCGCAGGTTTAGTTCCTTCCAACTCATCCATCCATCCATCGGGAAGAAAGCAGTAGAGTTATATGTTTGATGAATGATATATACCATCAGATCAAGGAAAAAAATTGATAATAACAACCCTTACTTCTCTATACACAAACTTAAATGTGATTTTTTTAATCATTGAATTTTTTTAATAGATGTCTACGTTTACTTGAAATGCATTATACACGTGCAGAGCATCAGTTTCTAAAAGGACTACCGTTGTTGTGATTACATTGTAGAATTCTTCACAGAAAAAGGAAAAGGAAAAAAGAAAAGAAAAAAGGGTATGATGCTGGTATTTTGACGGGTCTCACGGCCTGAAATCATACTCTATGTCGCGGCCGTATACAATCCAAATTTTCATCTAGCAAAAAGCTAAAATACCAAATAAAACAAATATTAAAAGAGGATTTTTAAAAAGCCGATGTTGCTTTCCAATGATCACCCCCACATGCTCCACTCTTCCCATGCGAGTGGCCCCACGAAGCTCGCCGCCCCAAAAATCAAGAATAAAACAAGAATAAAAAATGCCGACAAAGCAATAACAAGCTGACGCCTAAGCAAAGGCCAGTTTCGTAAATTTCCAAGATTATTCCCACCTCCCTTAATCGCGTTCTCCTCCCCAATTCAGTTCATTCTTCTCCCACCTTTGGCCACCAAATTCTCCCCCAAATCCCCAACCCTAGCCCTAAATCCCCCCCCTCCCCATGGCTCAGCGCGACAAAGACGATGCCAACACCGAAATCCTAACGATTCCCCTCTGCATCGACTCCAACATCAGGCCGCCGCCGCCGCCGCCGCCGTCGAGTTCCGGCCCGAAGAAGCCCAGATCCGACCTGGTTCGGTCTGGTGAGGCCGCGGAGGCGGAGGAGCGTACCGCTGTGGGGGCGGCGGTGAAGAGGTGCCTGAGGTGCGGGAAGCGAGTGGGGCTGCTAGGGTTTCGGTGCAGATGCGGCGATTTGTTCTGCGGGGATCACCGCTACTCAGATCGCCATGAGTGTGGCTTCGATTACAAAAGTTTGGGGAAGGAGAGGATCGAGAGGGAGAATCCCGTGATCAGGGCTGCCAAAATCGTTAAGATTTAGGGCTAAATTGCCCGCGGGTGTTTGGGGAATTAATGGAATTGAAGCGGGGGTGATAGAAAAATTGTGATTTTTAATTGAATTTAATTTTAGTTTATTAAAAAAGAAAAGAGGGGGAAAAGCTGCAATGCTTGTTGTCAATTCAGATCAGCAAAGATATTTATCTTGGTTTTAAAAAAAAATTAAAATTAAGTAATATTTTACGCTATTTTTATTCAAATTATGGTAGTTTGATGGACAGGCTATGCATGTGTAATGGTGATTTAAATGCATATGGATAATCCGGATGCAATCCATATTCATATTCAATTTTTATCAAATACGGATATTGATTTTCATATTTGATGACCAACCATATTCGTATTTATATTCACCAACTATATCCGGATATAGATATGGTAATCCATATATTCCTTCCGTATCCGTATCTGATTTAATATTCGACTTTTTATATTCTGTATGAATATAATTTTTATGCTATTCGTTTTAGATCCGTATCCGTGTTCGAAAATTTTAAAATACGGATAGCGATTTTCAATACCGTATCTGTATTCGCATCCGCTCTATCTGATCTGTATCTGATCCCGTTTGCATTCCCTACTCTCAAGGATGGAAATAACAGTACTGGTGAAACTGGACATGCTTTATGTTGGTTTGATGAATCTGAGCAGAGTTGAGTTTGTTGCACTAAATGTTTACGATGGACATGGAGATGACCTTGATGAACATCAATAGATGGTTTTGCGGATATGACAATGCTGATCACGATGAAGTTTGCAACCTTAACTAATATCACATAGTTTTCATAAATGGCCGTAATGGGTTTCTGATGATGCTCGGTATTGAAAACTCCCCAGATCATGACACATGGCAGATGACGTGTCATGAGGCTAACGGGAAAGGAGCAAGAACGGTGCATTGAAGGCGTACCCCGGGCCTTCCTCCCGAAGATGTTCCCGACCTTCAGTGGCCTTCCAGACAACTCCTATGCTCGTCTTACAAATAACCATTAGCTCGCCTCCGAGCCCTCCTGTACGCCGAGCTCCCTCAGCCCTCCTAGCACGCCACCGGGCTAACACAAAACCAAGCTTGCTCGGCCTCCCGCTCACTTCTGTGCCTCCCGCCGAGCTAAGCTTCCTCGGTCCCATCGACCGACCCAGTGCGCAGATCATAGACGTCCCCGCCATGGCTCCGCGAATCTCGCCATACGCGAGATATCCACCGCCCCACGATCCCGCGTTGCAGGCCATTGGGTTCCCCCATTAACAAGCGTACCTCATCATTAATGGGGGATTTTCACGCAGGCGTAACGGACGGCATGAATCTCGTGCCCGCCAGCCCATGGCTGCCACTATATGAACCCCTCTTTTAGACCACTCAGGTAAGGTGATTTTTACCCCAATAGGCTGTTACTTTGCCCAAATACCTCGACTAACTTGATCGTCGGAGGGTCCACGGTGGTACAACCACCCCGAGACTTCTTTGCAGGTAGCTCGGCTTCGAATCAAACCAAGCCCACTGAGATCCACACGCTTCAGGAGGCAACTCTCAACTCCAATCTCAGCCATCCACCAGTGCTCGCTACAGATCAAAGGAAGACAACATCTGAAGGAGATCAAGACCTCCACGGAATGGTCGGGCGCTCCACCAGTCGAACCTTGGCTCACGATCTGTCTCTTTTGGAAGCACTCCAAAATGAGGGCCACAGATTGGTCGTGCCTGGTCTTCGAGATGAGGCCGATGACGTAAATCGTACGGACCTTGTCGAGGACCTTGTCCAGTAGCTCCTCAAAGGGGTTGTACAAACCCGGGGACCTCCTCCAAATTGCGTACATCAGCAATTGGAGGAGGGCAATCGACGAGGGAGTAGACGGCCGATGTGATCCTCGATGCGCTAGACCACACCGCGGTACCTATCCTCAGAAACGGATTGCTCGTACAGGTAGACGTCATCGGGAGTGACGATCTCTTCAATCGAGTAAATATGCCCGGCCATCTCGAAGAAGCAATACTGAAACAAACCCATCTCCTTCTGTATGTATAGCCTCCACAGCATCCTCAAGAGTCTAAATTTGCGCGCGCATGGACGCGAATCCAGGGATTCGCTCAATTCTTCCAATACTGTATTGCCATGCGGCGGGTATCCCGTATTTCTCGGCTAATCGAAGTCGGAACGACGCGGATCTTGGAACGCCTCGCCTCACCTATGCGTTTCTGCCATGTACCGCCCGCGACGGTCACTCTTCCCGATATTCACACATCTCGGAAGGTCGAGCAGAGCCTCGCAACACCGAGCAGCTTCATTGCTCGATCCATCCTTAGAGGGTAACTTCTTACCCAACTACGCTAAGGATCAAAGTCCTCGTCAAGAGGCCACCGAGCAGCTACCCTGCTCGGTCAATCCTTAGCGGGCAACTTCTTACCCATCTACGCTAAGGATCAAAGCCCTCGCCAAGAGGCCACCGAGCAGCTGCCCTGCTCCGTCCATCCATGGAGCAGCTTCACTGCTCGGTCCATCCTTAGCGGGTAACTTCTTACCCATCTACGCTAAGGATCAAAGCCCTCGCCAAGAGGCCACCGATCAGCTGCCCTGTTCGGTCCATCCATGGCTGGTAGTGCACTACCCACCGACGCCAAGGATCAATGCTCTCGTCAAGAGGCCACCGAGAAGCTTCACTGCTCGGTCCATCCTTAGCGGGTAACTTCTTACCCATCTACGCTAAGGATCAAAGCACTCGTCAAGAGACCACCGAACAGCTTCCCTGCTTGGTCAATCCTTAGCGGGTAACTTCTTACCCATCTACGCTAAGGATCAAAGCCCTCGCCAAGAGGCCACCGAGTAGCTGCCCTTCTCGTTCCATCCATGGCTGGTAGTTCACTACCCACCAACGCCAAGGATCGAAGCCCTCGTCAAAAGGCCACCGAGCAGCTACCCTGCTCGGTCAATCCTTAGCGGGTAACTTCTTACCCTGCTCGGTCAATCTATACTAAGGATCAAAGCCCTCACCAAAAGGCCACCGAGCGACTACACTGCTCGGTCAATCCATAGCTTGTAGTCAACTACCTACCGACGCTAAGGATCGAAGCCCTCGTCAAGAGGCCACTGAGCAGCTTCACTACTCGGTCCATCCTTAGTTGGTAACTTCTTACCCTTCTACACTAAGGATCAAAGCCCTCGCCAAGAGGCCACCGAGCAGCTGCCCTGATCGGTCCATCCATGGCTGGTAGTCTACTACCCACCGACGCCAAGGATCGAAGCCCTCGTCAAGAGGCCACCGAGCAGCTTCCCTGCTCGGTCCATCCTTAGTGGGTAACTCCCTATCCATCTGTGCTAAGGGTCAGAAGTCCTCAACCTCGGCGACGCCGACCAATCTTAAGAGCGATGGTTGCCGGTCCAAATCGACGTATCTTCAACGAGCGATCGCCACCTCGACTTCGGGGCCACAAGGACGCCGATCTTACACCGGCCTTTGTACACTTCAAATAATTGGATTTAACCCGACACGCGATCGCCAACTAAAGGACCTGCCGCCGACTTAGCGTTCATCAGGCAAGCAAAATGAAGACATTACCACAAAAAGAAAACATTGCGATACAAATTTCTGCAAAAGGGCTTTATTCACAACTCAGGAGTTTTTACAACGGTATTGTAGGCTCCTCAGCCTTACAAAAACGCTCGGAGGCTTACAAATCCTAAAACAAAAAAAATATATAGTAAGAAGGCAGGGAGATTCAGGCCTCGGGACCGGGAATGACCTCGATGTGCTCCACGGCAGCGTAGGGAGCCGGGGTAGCGGCTTGAGGGTCGGCGCCTACAGCAGGAGCTTCGGCACTGAGAGCCGGGGTGACCGACTTCTCCCCAACGCCCCCACCAGGGGCCTTCCTCCCGGCGACGCTTCCGACGGCATCCCCCTGCACCTCACCCTCGAGGGGGTACTCAAGCCAGAGCTTATCGTCGGGAAACTCCGGCATCAGCGTCTTGACGGCGTCGAGGGAATCATGCCAGACGAGGGCCGAGGCGTCAGCGAGGTCAGCGTAGAATTGGTCCGACGTCTTATAACTCTCCACCGCCTTCGCAACCCGGAGGTCGGCGTGCCTCACCCCTTCCTTCATCGCCTCGTTTTCCCTTTTGAGGGTGTCCCGCGTCTTCTTCAGAGTGGCGGTGAGCACCCTGGCATCCTCCAACTTGGCCTCAACGGTCTTGGTGGACTCCATCAAAACTCGGATGGTCTCCCGACAGCCGGCGTTCACCCGATCCTCAGCTGCCACTCGGTCTTCGAGGGCAGCGATCCTCTCCTTCGCGTCACGCAGCTCCCAGCTCAAGCCCTCCTCCCGCGAGGAAGTCTCGCTCGCGATCTCCATCGCCGAGGCAATTTTCTCGTGCTCTATGTTGGCAACGAGGGCGCAGTGCTGGAGGACCTGAGGAAAACAAAAGGAGGGGGTTAAAAAGGCATCCGATCCTGCGAACAAAAAGTACTTAATAAAAACCCGAACGGGAGGCGGACACTGACTTACACGGCCTCCTGGGCTATGGCCGCGATTTGAGCCTTGAGGGTCCCCCAGGGGATTTTTCCCCCAGCCGACCTTTCCATCTCTGAGAGCAGGCTATCGGCGACGGAAAGCCCCGAGGGCACCTCGAAGCAAAGATCCCCTTCATCCACGAAGATCGGGGAAGACGGGGAATGGGGCACCGTCCTTTGGTGCCTCTTGAGGAGGGGCATAGGAGGATCGGCCTCGTCTCCCACCTCCAAAACCTGGGGTTCCTGCTCCCGAGTGTGTTTGGGGCTCTGAGCGCGGCTGGCCTCCGAGGCCCGGGGCTTGCTGGAACGCCTGGCCGGAGCGGCCGCCGACGGGGCCGGGCTCACAGCGGGGCGTGACGAGCCGGCACCTCCGGCCTTCCTCCCTTTCTTCTCGGCCATGGCGGCCCGAAATTTAGATCGGTCCATCGGTTCTGCAAAAGGGGCGAAAATACAAAGAGGGGGTGTTCCCCGCCGAAACACGGAGACGCGACCGCGCAGGTCCGTCTTGCCTGAATTTCGAGGGCAGATGCTAATTGGTGCTATCCGTCCACCTCTCCGAAGATGCTCAGTTGATTTATGGCACCGTATATCGAAGGTTAAAACGATTGTGGCCGATGTAGCAGACTTCGTCAGATTCCCCCTCATTTGAGGGGTTTTTGATTGTGGGAACGCCCTTCCCTGCAGATGCAACCCCTGCAGTTAATTATGCTACAGTATCGCGGTAACCATTTTCTCCTTCTCCAGTTGGTCACTTCGTGTCGTGGGTGTTTGTTTTGTTTTTGGTTGCCCGTAGATTGTATACGGAGACTAATTTATGTTGTCGCCCGTAGGGCGTGGATTAGTCCAAATCCGTATCTTCTTAGATTTGGGTTTGGGTTTGGGTTTAAGGATACGTTAGTCTCATTTGAGACTAAGATCAACATAAACGTTTGTTAAGGATACGTTAGTCTAATTTTAGGCTAAGATCAATTTAACGGGATCGTTTAGATCCAACAAAAGAGCATTTGGAATCTATTGTTTAGTTTAGGGATATTGCGGTCGATTAGTTTAAGGACATTACGGTCCAAGGTTAAGGACATCACAGTCCATGGGCTTAAGGACCCCACAGTCCGAGGTTAAGGACATCATAGTCCGTGGGTTTAAGGACCCCACAGTCCCGGTTAAGGACGTCATAGTCTATGAAATGTATGGTTGTCGGGACCCGTCACCTCTCTGAAGACGTTGAAGGATTACAACGACAAATATCAGAGGAGTAAAGAGATGTACCCTTGAACCAATTTTGGTTGAGAGATCTGTAGTCCAATTTGAGACTAAGATCAAAAGATCTGTGAGCATATAGGCTCAATTAATCTGAATTGAGGACTTATGGCCAATCATGGGCTAAGTCCAGTCAAGTTAAAATATTTAACATTTATTTTGGGCTGTTGAGCATTCATTTGGGCTTGGCCCTTTTAACAATGCCGAGCATTGATTTGGATTCTGACAATGTTTTGTCTTTTATTGAACGCTGAGCATTCCTCAGAGCTCTTAGCTTATTAAAGAACAATTTATGTTCTATCAGCGCAGCACATGGTGCGCTTGACGCTTTTCGCCAATCAAAGAGCGCAGTGCGCTAGTTTATGAGCGCGTTGCGCTTCTGCTGGGTAGCGTACACGTGGGGGATACGTGTTGCGCTTGGCGCTAAGCACCAGATGATGGGCGCATTGCGCCAGTTTATGAGCGCAGAGCGCTATCTTATGAACGCAAGCGCTACTTGTATAGTGGCGCACACGTGGGGAGCACGTGGTGCGCTTAGCGCTAAGCGCCAGTCTTATGAGCGCAAAGCGCTAATTCAAGAGCGCAGAGTGCTAACTGTTGAGTGGCGCACACGTGAGGAGCACGTGGTGCGCTCGACGCTTTGCGCCAGATCAGGAGTGCTGAGATGCTTCTTTTTAATATGGAGCGCTAAGGCTCTTTTATACAGCGCTGTGCGCTAGCTCCGGTGCGCTGAAGCGCTTTTTAATACGGAGCGCTAAGGCTCTTTTATGCAGCGCTATGCACTGAGAATCAAATCCTCTTTTAAGAGACTTTGTCTCATAGATCTAAGAATAAAGTTCTTAGCTTCACAGGAGATGTTTTAATCTCTTATATTGATGAAAGCCTTTGCCTTTATGGATCTGTGATCCTTAAGAGAACTGAATTATTCTCCCCCCTTTTTTATAGTGAGATGTTCATGATCTCGTTGAGAAAGACTTTAGTCTTGTAGATCTATGATCTTAAAGAAAGAAGTGAATTCTTCTTTTTAATTATGAGATGATTTCATCTCTCTGTTCTTTTACCTTGAAGAAAAGAAGTTCTTCTATCGAGAGCTTGGCTCTTCTTTCTGAGATTTTCTCAAAGCTTCTGTAGGGGTTTCCTCTCTATGTTTCTGTCTATGTTTCTGTATCTCTGAGACTTGAAGTCTTGGGACCTTTTTATAGGGCAAGCTGATTAGTTCAATCAGTTAAGAAGATCTTTTCTTCAATTGATTTGGGGATTTCCCCACCGTTGGATCTTTGATCCAAGGGCTTCTGATTTACAGAAGGCAATCTTCTTGTTTTTAACAAGATTGGGAAATCTTTTCCATACAGAATTTATTCTGTATTTTGGTGATTTTTAATCACCATTGGATCATTGATCCAACGTTGCTCTGATTTACAGAGCACAATCTTGTTGTTTGGAAAGATTTTGAGGAAACTTTTCTTAACAGAATTTAATTCTGATTAATTAATGATTTATCTTTATTATTGGATCTTAGATCTGTCGGTGGGGAGCTTTTAGTTCCAGCGCTAGCGCACCCATGCTTTGCACGTGGTGCGCTGCTTAGAGCGCAGCGCATGCACGTGGTGCGTTGCTTAGGGCGCAGCGCACTTGGCGCTGCTTCTGAAGTATTGCTTCATTTCAAAATTTGAATTTTAAACAGAGCTTTGCTCTGATTGGGGGAAACAAATGCCCCCCACCGTTGCGCTCACGTGGCTCACACGCGAGTGCAGCGGTAGCAACATCTCCACCATTAGATCAACTTAGAAGTTGAAACGGCACTCAGTACCTATAAATAGGATCCTTGGCCCTTGAGATGATTTCTATTCATCTTCAAATTTGTTTTCTGAGAATTTTTATTCTCTTTCAGAGTATAACTCTCCATTTTAAGAACCTTCAAGAGTCAAAACTTTGCCAACTTTTTGGTAAGATTTGAACTTTATCAATAGAGCTTTGCTCTTCCTCAGATCATAGATCTCAAAATGTTTTTAGGGTTTTACCCATTAACAGAGCTTTGCTCTTCATAGACCTTAGATCTAAAGAAAACCCTTTTAGGCTTTCATTTACAGAGCTTTGCTCTCATAGATCTAAAGAGCCCTTTCTTGGGGTTTCTTAACCCATTAACAGAGCTTTGCTCTCTTGAATAATGGAGATTTGTTAATCTCTTATGAAGAACCCTTAAGAGTTTGTTCATGGATCTTGAAGATCTCAGAATTTTAATTTATTAAAAATTTTATTTTAAGTTTTCTGATGATTATTCCATCATTTTTACAGAGCAAGGCTCTTCAGAATTTCCTTCGAGGAATTTTCTTATTCCAAGAGTTGACTGATGTCACTCTGTCATAGAGCACTGCTCTCAAAGGGAGATTTACTCCATGGCCCGAGGAATCTTTTTATTAAATGCGAAATCCTTTTTAGGTTTCCTTTCTTAATTGCACAGAATTAAATTCATTAGATAATTTCATTAACACTTATTTCCTCCTTGGGGATATCAAGAGTTGTTTAAATCCCGTGTCTGTTTCAGTAAGTTTTTTCTTAATCAGTCTGTCCACTAACTCCCACTGATTTTCCTTTTCAGACGTTATGGACGCTCATATGTATGATCTCGATGAGATTATTTCTTATGGAGACATTCACGCACTCGGCCGTTCCCAAAATCAAGAATTCACAAACGCCCAGTGTGCTGAAATTATGGGTCGCTTTGATGCATACAATGGTCGACTGCTTCCTCGTCGTTCCTCTCTCTTAAAGCTTATTGTGGAAGCGATCTGGGGACCACTTCCTCTATTTTATGCTGGCATGCCGCTTAAGGCATTGGACGACGCTGAAGATAAGGTGCACTCTGTGTATCTGATGAGCTTAATCTCAAAGAAAAGGCGGGACAACCTTGTTGATATCCTGCATCAAGCTTTTCAGCAGGCGACGATACTCGCTGCCTATCGAAGGGTGGAGGACATCAGTGGGGATCCTGACGCTTGTGATCGTGAAAGGATGCACACGAAGATGGTCCGAGAGGCCCGAAAAATTTTGGACGGCCTCACTTTTGAATTTCTCAATCCATATCCTGGATTTGATGTCTTGCCATTGTAATCATTTTAATAATGTTTTTATTTACTGTTTTCATCAATGTAGGAATTTTCTGAAATATGAATGGCAAACTTTTCCATTTTCATGTGTTTGTCTTATGCATTAAACCTTTTCGCTCATGCATGAATGGGTGCGCTTTGAATGCCTAACTGAATGCGAATCCATCGTTCTTTTACTGTTTTGCACGGTATGTGGTTATCGTTAGTAGGTTAGACCCTTTTTGTTTTGATTTGGTACAAAGCAGCTTACGCAATCTTGAATAGCATCTCCATTTCTCTGGCGTGTAATTTTGGCAAGTGTGGTATATAGATGAAAGAGAACATTCCATCTTGAACTCTTCGATAGGCAGTGATGGCTTAGGAAGCAGGTTCAGATCTGCTGCCTAAGGCTTTCCAATTTTATGAGCCGTGAGGGTCTCATAAAGACTTTTCTCCCTACGAGTCGAGAGGATCTCGTAGGTGTATTTTCCCCTTAGGAATCGTGAGGATTCCTAAGTGTGCTTTCTCTTGAGAGTCGTAAAGATCTCATAAGAGAATTTTCTCTCTTACAAGTCGAGAGGACTCGTAAGTGGTTGTTTCCTTTCTTGTCGAGATTCGACTTTAGAGAGTGTGGTCCGTGAATAGTATGCAAAAGTCCATTTTGGACCGACTTGAAGTGCCCCAGTGCTTAGGAAACAAGTCCTTATCCCCATTGCCTAAGGCTTTTTCCTATGAGTCGAAACGAATCGAGAAGCTCTCGCAAGAATGTCCTAACGTCACCGTTAACCTTTGCTCTTTACGACAGAGGTCCGTTAGGGTCTGTGGTACTAAGGTTTTGCCCGTCGTATCGTCGCGTTGGCTGATGTATTCCTCGATTGGCAATCTTGCTATTCGAGTAGCCTTACGACTGTCGTGTCTCTGATCCTTTCAGGGGCTGGACAAGACGTCTTCAAGCAATCTTCCTAGGTAGTTTGACCGTCGGAAGAGCAAGCGTTAGGAATTTTACCATGCCGCTTTTTACTTGAGGTTAGACTCAGTTTGGGGAGCCCCGATGAGTCATAACCACTCCGCGCTGGTGTGGGATGATCTCCGATAGTCTTTCCGGTTTTATATGAGTTGCTGTCAAGACCCTGAAGCTAGGAATTTGGCATTTGCTTCGTTTGTTGGCATTGCGTCTGCTGTATCGAGATGAATGTCCTGGTTGTCTCTAGGTTGTTGGTGAACCGTCGAGGCTTGGAACTAGGGATTTTGCCGTGGCTCCATTGTTTGATTGTCGCGTCTGAATCCTGCTGGAGGAAGAACGCTAGGGTGATATCTCGTCTGCTGTATCGAGACAAACGTCGAGGTGGTGACCACTCCACGCTGGTGTGGGATGATCTTCGATTGTCTTTCAGGTTTTATATGAGTTGCCGTCAAGACCCCGAAGCTAGGAATTTGGCCTTCTCTTCGTTTATTGCATTACGTCTGCTGTATCGAGACGAATGTCGTGGTTGTCTCTAGGTTGTTGGAGGCTTGGAACTAGGGATTTTGCTGTGGCTCCATTGTTTGATTGTCGTGTCTGAATTCTGCTGGAGGAAGAACGCTGGGGTGACATTTCGTCTGCTGTATCGAGACGAATGTCGAGGTGGTGACCACTCCACGCTGGTGTGGGATGATCTCCGATAATCTTTCAGGTTTTATATGAGTTACCGTCAAGACCCTGAAGCTAGGAATTTGGCCTTTGCTTCGTTTGCTTTGGCGTGTCCGAATCCTTTTGGAGGAAGGACGCTGTAGTGACATCTCGTCTGCTGTATCGAGACGAATGTCGAGGTGGTGACCACTCCGCGCTGGTGTAGGATGATCTCCGATAGTCTTTCAGGTTTTATATGAGTTGCCGTCAAGACCCTGAAGCCAGGAATTTGGCCTTGGCTTCGTTTGCTTTGGCGTGTCCGAATCCTGTTGGAGGAAGGACGCTGTAGTAACATCTTGTCTGCTTTATCGAGACGAACATCGAGGTGGTGACCATTTCGCGCTGGTGTGGGATGATCTCCGATAGTCTTTTAGGTTTTATATGAGTTGCCGTCAAGACCCTGAAGCTAGGAATTTGACCTTCGCTTCGTTTGCTTTGGCTTGTCCGAATCCTTCTGGAGGAAGGACGCTGTAGTGACATCCCGTCTGCTGTATCGAGACGAACGTCGAGATGGTGACCACTCCGCACTGGTGTGGGATGATCTCCGATAGTCTTTCAGGTTTTATATGAGTTGCCGTCAAGACCCTGAAGCTAGGAATTTGGCCTTCGCTTCGTTTGCTTTGGCATGTCTGAATCCTTTTGGAGGAAGGACGCTGTAGTGACATCCCGTCTGCTGTATCGAGACGAATGTCGAGGTGGTGACCACTCCGCGCTGGTGTGGGATGATCTCCGATTGTCTTTCAGGTTTTATATGAGTTTCCGTCAAGACCCTGAAGCTAGGAATTTGGCATTTGCTTCGTTTGCTGGCATTGCGTCTGCTATATCGAGACGAATGTCGCGGTTGTCTCTAGGTTGTTGGTGAACCGTCGAGATTTGGAACTAGAGACTTTGCCATGGCTCCGTTGTTTTGACCCTGGGGTGACATTGCGTCTGCTGTAACGAGACGAATGCTGAGGTGGAGTTAGGATTTTGCCACCACTCTGCTTTATTTCAACCGTGAGGTCTTTCGTTAACGTTACATCTGCATCCTGCTGGACTGCAAAGGAACGCCGTTGTCGACATTGCATATGGTGTAACGAGACGAATGCTGAGGTGGAGTTGGGAATTTGCCGTCACTCCGCTTTGTTTTGACCGTGAGGTCTTTCGTTAGCGTTGCATCTGCATCCTGCTGGATTGCGAAGGAACGCCGTTGTTGACATTGCGTCTGGTGTAACGAGACTATTGCTGGGGTGGAGTTAGGATTTTGCCGTCACTCTGCTTTGTTTCGACCATGAGGTCTTTCATTGACGTTGCATCTGCATCCTGCTGGACTGCGAAGGAACACCGTTGTTGACATTGCGTCTGGTGTAACGAGACGAATATCGAGGTGGTCTCTAGGTTGTATTGTTAGGGTATATGCTCTAGAGGCCATTACTGTATCATACGAGTTTGTATATTACTTAATGGAAGCTTAGGATATTCACAGTTGTATAGACATTCTTGCTCAAAATGGTAGTATGCTACTTGGTTTGTTTCTATTTTAATATGTGCATGTGTTTCTTTTACCATATCGCTTATACATATTAGTGGAGCCCTTAGGATCTTAGCTTGATTACCAGCGTTGTGATGGCAGTCACACTAGTGGGGGCTGGGTAATCTACAAGCACATCCTTATACAGGTCCCTAGTTGTAGGATTATCGAGACGGGGCATCGATACTCCGGAGTAGACTAGCGTATACGCTTCTCATCCCAGCAGGGGAGATGGTCTGTCCCACAGCCGTTAGTACGTTTTACTGGAGATAGTATGCAGGTGCTCGTTAGGTTACGAGTACACTGGACAAGACTCGTTGGGAACTGTTGGTTGGTACTATACCTATCGTCAGATAGCAGTTCTCAGGTGACAGGAGTACAGCTTAGTCCGTCGACTTGACACTGCTACTTCGTCTCGAGTGTGTTCCCACTGTACTTTGGTTACTACCCTACCACGGCTCAAAGGAGTCGTGCAAACAGGTAGTAGTTGGATGCAGTCCCGAAGCACTTGGAGGCAGTAACGGTTAGACATGATTCGTCTCTCCCGGTATTGGGGGTTGATATCGCGCTGTGTCTAGGAGAGCCATTACACAAAGTCCCTGGCCAGGGCAAGCGAGATTTACTGGTAGTGTTTCCAGTAGTTTCTCAGGGTTTTCTGGGCTACACTCCAATACGACTTGTACCGCTATTAGGGGTCTGACGTTTACCGCCCCCCTAGGCCCAACATGCGATACTCTTAGATGAACAGACCAGACTGTACGGAGATTGTCACATTCAGGATCAGTAGGAGTTCGGATGGGGTTTACCTCGTCGGCCTTCTTATCGACATCTACCTGGGGACCGTTACGTACAGCTAGTGCCGCTTGCGGTCTGTGGTTAAACCCACTGCTAGCGTAGTGTCGAGTCTTTAGAGTCCCACACAGAGAGTTTCCCTGCACTGGGCAAAAGGTGTAGCGGCCGTATGGTTTTACGGCAGGGCTACGATCACTTATATGCACTTGTGTGCGTATGATGCTTGGGCAGACAATACTAGTGGGCTTTGGTTTAAGCTGGATCCTAGTATTGTATAGATGGATTAGTTTTGTCTTCTGTGCATTCGTATTCTACGGAATGCGAATGCGGGTGTGTATGCACGGTTGTGAGGAGCGAAGAAGGAGATGCCTCATTAGGGTTTTGACCATTGATTGGTCAAAACCATTATAAGGTGGAGGAAAATATTTACTAATCCTTTTAATGATAATTGTGTTATGGCTAATTGCTTTGACCATGTTGACTATTTGACCTAGTTGACCATTATTGACTTGGATATTTTTTGAGCTCTAGACTCTTCTTATGGCTTGGATTTAACTTGACATGATAATGGTCAAATCAATTGTAACCATCATAATTTATCATGACAAAAGAATGGTAATTATTTTTCTTTTGCATCATTATCTTCTTCGCATTCTCTCTCATCAAATGAGAGCTCCCATGGTTTGCTTCTTCTTCCTCTTCACTACAAATTCCTAATAGTGTCATGTGTTGAGCAAATTAGGTTCTAAACAGACAAACAAACCCATCTTCTTCCTCTACACCACCTAGGGCATCAAGAGTAGCAAACTTGTTGCCCTAGTTACCTCGGCTTGAGGTGAAGCTCGGACTATAGACTCTCGGGTGGATCGTCTTCGACTCTACGAGACCGCAGAGGTGACCAAGATCCGGATCGATCCTCGGAACTTGCATGGACGAGGAGGACAGCGGAGGGAAGAACCGAAGGACCGTTTTCGTGAGGTATAATCTCCTAAGCATAGTAGATAGAAGCTCTAGTTGTTTGTTAGAAATGGTTTGGCAAAGATCCTTAAGATAGTCTATGTTACCTTGTGATAAAAATTTATTTTTTTTCCTATTCCGCCTCCCCGTAAGTACCGGGGTGGGTAACGTAGACTTACAGTGGTGTCAGAGCCTCGCTAAACCATTACTAACTTGTTAGCAAAGTGTTAGAAATTCAATCGCCGGAAAAATCGCAAAACACGAACTAAAAATGCACTTTTCTGTCGTTTTTAAAAACTGGTCCAAAATTTTTTCCAGGGACCTTAAAAATACGTGCAGGCTTTTTTAGGGACACCCAAGAAAAACGAGATCGTGAATCGGTCAGACCGCCGCGGAAGCGCGGCGAAACCAAGCATTTCGCCGCGGATCCACGACCGAGTTGACTCCGAGTCAACTCGTTTTTCATGCAGAGTGTCCAGCATGTTGTTTTGTGATTTCTCTGATATTTTGTTTCTGCCCAGATTTTATGAGTACTGTATTGTGCTTGGGGTAGATTCAAATCTGGTTATCGATCGAAATTATAAGTATTTTAGCTAATCGGATCTTCTGTGATGTGATATATGTACTGAACGTCTACTAATCGCTATACGTCGATTAGTGGGGGTTGTACATATCTGTGTTCTATGATGTTGGATTGTGTATATGAACTTGTTGGATCGTCGTGGATGAATAGCCGGGGATGTGAGATGAGTGTTTATTTATCTTTCATTCAATATAATATTTGTAAATTGATGTAATATTTTATTTTTGGTCGCACATCCGGGTTGAGGTTGTAACCACCATTGTATATTATTTCTTTTACTGTTTTTTGCTCCTAGGACAGACCCAAGGTGGGGTGCACAAACTACCAGGTACTTTGAAGTGCCGAGTGGCCTACTCACGTTGGTGAGGGAGGTTGCTTCACTTCGGGTATTTGGCGGGTAGTTTTCCGCACCCGTAGGGGTCTAGGGTGGGGTTTGGCTATTCATCGCGACCGTGTAATACGTCTTTCGTTGCAGGCTCAAACGAAGCGCGGGTTCCTAGTATATCCAATGTGTTCATCTGTGATCTGGAATGACTATCATTGCATCTGACGAATGTATATATCTATATATGATATCTAGTAGGCGTTGCTTATGTTTTACATCCGCGCTAGTCCAGCCCCCGCTCTGTCGTTATATAAGTAACCTAACGGGTGATGATGGGGCCCAGTGGTGAATGCAAATGGCATAAGCGTACGTCATATTTTCGTTGTTTTCTGCAATGGTAGAATTAATTGATGGGATGCATTAAATTAATGCAAAGAAAACAAACCAAAGCTGAATCGTTGGAGCAATTTCAAAACCCACTCAGTTTTTTCAAAACAGCAAAACTTTTAAAAAACCACGGAGCTTAAACCACTCCTTTTAAAAGCTATCAGGTTCCTTCGATTATATCAAGTTCACTACGTTCACGGTTTCGCCAAAACCATTCGTAGCCCTCCGTCATTTCATATGAATATTCAATAGTATTCAAGCTATGCTTGTTGGCCTTAGTCAAGGCATAGTGATTAGTAGCTGCTGGATATTCATATGTTGCATAGATAGATGTGTTGGTTTGGGACAGTCGTATTACTTTGTTGGCTTTAGTCAATGGTATATACGGGTGGGTTCAAATTAACCTGGACAATGACGAGTAGAACTTGACATGTAACTTATGATTTGTTGGCCTTAGTCAAGGTCATAAGAGCATGGGGCAAAAATCCACATCGGGAGTTTCTAAGGAAATTGAAACTTGCTAGTGTTGCATACCATTTGGAGTTTGATAATGTTGGTAGGATTCCTTCAGCATTATCACACAATGATATTTGGATCCCGATCCTACTGTGAGTATCTACTACTCCTCGGAAGATTTTTTCACTTAACGATCAATGCTATAAACCAAGTAGGTGTCTAGAACAGTGTTAGCGGGGGTACGCCTCCAGGAAAAAGAGGTTATTTAATTAAGGAACTTCGTGAAAGTGTCGTAAAACCTCCCTCGAAGTACCGACACTAGCCTGGCTGAACGGTTAAGCAAGTATTGTACGGTGAGATTAATCGTGACTAATTCTTCTTTTATGGTTTGAGGAAGGATTCGAGAAACAGTGGGAGCCATCCTGTTTAGATAAATTAAAAACCAATCTAAACTTGCAAGAGCATCATGCTAAGTGTTTTCTTCTCTCTCTCTTAATTGCAGCGACCCAGTGACCAGACATAGGTTACATCTAGATAATAAAATGACTGGTAAAGGTCTGTCCAGATGTCCATTACCCATGACAAACTGGGACACCTCTTCACTAATCCAACCCCTGCCGTCTCAGGACCAGTTTCCATCGTCACGGATACTGATATTCGTAAGACATCGAAAAAAGACTGTGCGAGTGCCAAGTGCCTCGTGTTGGCCTCAGTTGATGGTACATACCAGAGAAAGTACGAGAAGATGGACTTAGTTTTTGTCTTCCTCTATAACAAAGATTTATATGGAGAGCAATCCCGTATCGCAAGATATGAGACATCGAACGAATTGCTTCAAGCGAAGTTGGCTGTCGGGTTATCTATAGGGGACAACGTCCTTACAGAGACTAGCTATATTGATGAGCTCACAGGCCTGAAGACCACGTTGAAGAACGGGTCAAATAAAGACTTGATTCTACAGTCTCTGCCCTCTACTTACACCCTGAAGGAAACCAGGGAAGTAGAAGGAAAGGGAAGGGCAAAAGTTTCGGGACTAGATGTGGTGAAGGAGGGGCGTTCCTATTGTTACGGGAAAGGACATTGGTAGAAGGATTGCAGGGCTAGCAAAGCCAGTAGCCAGGATTCAAAGCATGTTGTGGCTTCGGATTCAGGTGTGTTTGTAATAGAAAACTGTATGTCAATTAACTCTACTTCCTGGGTACTAGATACCGGATCAGGATCTTATATCTGTAATTCATTACAGGTTTTGAGAAACCGTAGAGTTATCAGGGTAGGTGATATGACTCTCAGAGTTGCGAACGGAATGAGCGTGAACGCTGAATCCGTAGGGGAATATCACCTAGGATTGACAAGTGGGCAGATATTGATTCTACGTAACTGTTTATATGTACCTATTCTAGCCTGTAATATCATATCTGTATCCTTACTTTCTAAGGAAGGATATGATTTTACTTTTGTAAGCGATGTGGTACACATCCACCTAAATCAAGTTCTGATTGGGTCAGGTACATTAGAAAACGGAATATACGTATTAAATCAAGCTCAGGTTTTCAGTGTCCAGAATACACTTAAAAGAAAGTCTCCGGAATTAAATCAGGCTTTCTTATGGCATTGTAGACTGGGTCACATCAATGAAATACGGTTGACGAAGTTACATAAAGAAGGATATTTGGATCTGTTCGAATATCAATCTTATGCTACTTGTGAATCTTGTCTCATGAGAAAGATGACAAAGACTCCGTTCACTGGACATGGAGTAAGAGCGAGCGAGCTCTTGGGACTTGTACACAGCGATGTGTGTGGTCCAATGTCTACACATGCGCGAAGTGGTTATTCATACTTCATTACTTTTACGGATGATTTCTCAAGGTATGGACATATCTTCTTGATGAAGCATAAATCTGAGGCCTTTGAGAAATTCCGGAAATACAAGAATGAAGTGGAAAAACAAACAGGAAAAAGTATCAAGACACTGAGATCTGATCGAGGTGGTGAATAGTTAAGTGCCAAGTTCCTAGGCTAATTAAAAGAGAATGGAATTCTCTCTCAGCTTACTCCTCCATACACACCACAACACAATGGTGTATCGGAAAGACGGAATCGAACCCTATTGGATATAGTTCGTTCTATGATGCGTAAGGCTGAATTACCGCGATCCTTCTGGGGTTATGCACTAGAATCAGCTGCGTATCTTTTGAACCAGGTTCCTACTAAGTCAGTGCCTACCACACCATATCAGATGTGGAGTGGGAAGAAACCCTGTCTTAAACACTTTAAAATATGGGGATGTCCAGCTTTTTGTTAAAAAGCAGCATGCGGACAAGCTCGAGACACGCTCAGTACAGTTTAAGTTTGTGGGATACCCAAAGAACTCCAAAGGGTATGTTTTCTATTACGCAGAGGAGCAAAAGGTCTTTGTTTCTCATCATGCCCGCTTCTTGGAAACTGAATTTTTAGAAAATCAGATAAGTGGGAGCGCAATAGAACTGGAAGAAATTCCAGAACCACAAGCTATTACTGAAAGCTTGGTAGAACCAGAAGTTTCAGGAGAACCGGACATCCCAGCGCCACTCCGCAGGAGTAGTAGGCAGTCTCATTCGCCCGAGAGATACTACGGTTTTCTCATAGACGGGGATCGAGAGGATTGCATCATTAAAAATGATGAGCCTACTAGCTTCCAGCAAGCCATTCAGAGCGGTGACTCGATAAAATGGCTGGATGCAATACGGACCGAAATGGAGTCCATGTACACCAACAAAGTTTGGACTTTGTACATTGCTCCAGAAAGGGTTAAACCCGTAGACTGCAAATGGATCTTCAGAAAGAAGATTGGTGTAGATGGGCAGGTTGAAACCTATAAAGCTAGACTTTTTGCAAAGGGTTTTCATCAAATACCTGGTTTGGACTATGACGAAACCTTTTCTCCAGTGGCTATGCTCAAATCCATTCAGATCCTTCTTGCCATTGCTGCCTTCCATGATTATGAGATCTGGCAGATGGACGTAAAGACGGCTTTTCTAAATGGTAATTTGGAAGAGTGCGTCTATATGGATCAGCTGGAGGGTTTCATTCAGAGTGGGAGCAGCGGTAAAGTGTGCAAGTTGCTTAAGTCCATTTATGGACTAAAGCAGACATCGCGGAGTTGGAACATCTGCTTTGATGATACTGTCAAAGAATTCGACTTTATCAAAAATCTAGATGAACCATGCATTTACAGTAAGATTGTAAGGAGAACTGTGGTATTCTTCGTCTTGTACGTGGATGACATTCTCTTAATAGGAAATAACATTCCTATGCTACAGTCAGTCAAAGGATTCTTGTCACAGAGGTTCTTCATGAAGGACCTGGGCGATGCCAACTACATTCTGGGGATCCAGATCTATCGTGATAGATCTAAGAGGATGTTGGGACTTTCACAGTCCAGGTACATCGACACCATACTGAAACGATTTAGTATGGAAGATTCAAACCGCGGTAACCTACCGGCTTGTCACGGAATCACCCTACCCAAAGAAATGTCTCCAAAGACTGATTTGGAAAGGGCCCGCATGTCATTTATATCCTACACATCTGCGGTAGGCTCTATAATGTATGTGATGTTGTGTACCGGACCAGATGTAGCATACGCACTGAGCGTTGTAAGCCGGTATCAGTCTGACCCAAGGGAGAAACACTGGATAGCAGTAAAGAACATTCTCAAGTACCTGATAAGGACTAAGGAGATGTTCTTGGTGTATGGCGGAAAAGATCTCCAGATCGAGGCCTTTGCTGACTCCAGCTTCCAGAGTGACAAGGATGACTCCAAGTCCATGTCGGGTCATGTCTTTACCCTCAATGGAGGGGCGGTCTGTTGGAAGAGCTCCAAGCAGGAAACCGTTGCTGACTCGACAATGGAAGCGGAGTACATAGCTGCTTGCGATGCCGCAAAAGAAGCTGTCTGGATGAAGAAGTTCCTCACAGAACTTCGGTGGTTCTGACCATTGTTGATCCAATACCGCTGTATTGCGACAAAAACGGCGCTATAGCTTTAGCGAAGAAACCCAGGTCCCATCAGAAGTCCAGACACATTTTGAGGCGGTATCACCTGATCAGGGAGATCGTAGATCGCCGGAAGATCGAGATGAAGAGAGTAGATTCGGAGAATAACACTGCACATCCATTCACGAAAGCCATACCCCAGACTCAGTTCGAGCGGCTGATCGAGATGATATGTCTTCGATAAGCCAGTACATGGCCCTAGTGCAAGTGGGAGATTGTTAGTGTATATGCCCTAGAGGCCATTACTGTATCATACTAGTTTGTATATTACTTAATGAAAGCTTGGGATATTCACAGTTGTATAGAGAGTCTTGCTCAAAATGGTAGTATGCTACTTGGTTTGTTTCTACTTTAATATGTGCATGTGTTTCTTTTAGCATATCGCTTATACATATTAGTGGAGCCCTTAGGATCTTTGCTTGATTACCAGCGTTGTGATGGCAATCACACTAGTGGGGGCTGGGTAATCTACAAGCACATCCTTATACAGGTCCCTAGTCGAAGGATTATCGAGATGGGGCATCGATACTCCGGAGTAGACTAGCGTATACGCTTCTCATCCCAGCAGGGGAGATGGTCTGTCCCACAGCCATTAGTACGTCGTACTGGAGATAGTATGCGGGTGCTCGTTAGGTTACGAGTACACTGGACAGTACTCGTCGGGAACTGTTGGTTGGTACTATACCTATCGTCAGATAGCAGTTCCCAGGTGACAGGAGTACAACTTAGTCCGTCGACTTGACACTGCTACTTCGTCTCGAGTGTGTTCCCACTGTACTTTAATTACTACCCTACCACGGCTCAAAGGAGTCGTGCAAACAGGTAGTAGTTGGGTGCAGTCCCGAAGCACTTGGAGGCAGTAACGGTTAGACATGATTCGTCTCTTCCGGTATTGGGGGTTGATATCGCGCTGTGTCTAGGAGAGCCATTACACAAAGTCCCTGGCCAGGGCAAGCGAGATTTACTGGTAGTGTTTCCAGTAGTTTCTCATGGTGTTCTGGGCTACACTCCGATACGACTTGTACCGCTATTAGGGGTCTAACGTTTACCTCCCCCCTAGGCCCGACATGCGATACTCTTAGACGAACAGACCGGACTGTACGGAGATTGTCACATTCAGGCTCAGTAGGAGTTCGGATGGGGTTTACCTCGTCGGCCTTCTTATCGACATCTACCTGGAGACCGTTACGTACAGCTAGTGCCGCTTGCGTTCTTTGGTTAAACCCACTGCCAGCGTAGTGTCGAGTCTTTAGAGTCCCACACAGAGAGTTTCCCTGCACTGGGCAAAAGGTGTAGAGGCCGTATGGTTTTACGGCAGGGCTACGATCACTTACGTGCACTTGTGTGCGTATGATGTTCAGGCAGACAATACTAGTGGGTTTTGGTTTAAGCCGGATCCTAGTATTGTATAGATAGATTAGTTTTGTCTTCTGTGCATTCGTATTCTACGGAATGCAGATGCGGGTGTGTATGCACGGTTGTGAGGAGCGAAGAAGGAGATGCCTCATTAGGGTTTTGACCATTGACTCGATCAAAACCATTATGAGGTGGAGGAAAATATTTACTAATCCTTTTAATGATAATTGTGTTATGGCTAATTGCTTTAACCATTTGACCTAGTTGACCATTGTTGACTTGGATATTTTTTGAGCTCTAGACTCTTCTTATGGTTTGGATTTAACTTGACATGATAATAGTCAAATCAATTGTAACCATCACAATTTATCATGACAAAAGAATAGTAATTATTTTTCTTATGCATCATTATCTTCTTCTCATTCTCTCTCATCAAATGAGAGCTCCTATGGTTTTCTTCTTCTTTCTTCTTACTACAAATTCCTAATAGGTTCATGTATTGAGCAAATTAGGTTCTAAATAGACAAACAAACCCATCTTCTTCCTCTACATCACCTAGGGTATCAAGAGTAGCAAACTTGTTTCCCTAGTTACCTCGGCTTGAGGTGGAGCTCGGACTATAGACTCTCGGGAGGATCGTCTTCAACTCTAGGAGGCCGTGGAGGTGACCAAGATCCGGATCAATCCTCGGAGCTTTCATGGACAAGGAGGACAGCGGAGGGAAGAACCGGAGGACCATTTTCGTGAGGTATAATCTCCTAAGCATAGTAGATAGAACCTCTAGTTGTTTGTTAGAAATGGTTTGGCAAAGATCCTCAAGATAGTCTATGTTACCTTGTGATAAAAATTTATTTTTTTTCCTATTCCGCCTCCCCGTAAGTACCGGGGTGGGTAACGTAGACTTACAGTCTGTGAACCGTCAATATTTGGCTTCTTTTCTGATGGAGCCTGGTAGGAAGGTATGGTTCCCTTTTTGTTTGTGCCCCTGGATTGTATACAGGGATCGATGTGATCTTACCTGTAGGGAAAGCAGTTTCATTGTATATATTTTTCTTTCCGCGATGCTCTATCATTTCAGCTTTTATATCGTGAAAGTCGCTATTGCCCAATCATTTCGGTTATTTTTCGCGGTGCCTAATCATTTCAGCTATTTGTTTTATTCACTCGCTGCTTTTTATTGCGAGTTGCCCAATCATTTCGGCTGTTTTGTATGCATACATTTTTACATGCTGATTTTATTCCAAGTTGCCCCATCATTTCGGCTATTTCATATGCATTTGTGGGTTGCTGGCTTTTTGCTGATAATTTGGGATTTGATACCGATTTAGGCATCAACATCGCTACAACTAGAATATTGCCGGGAGAGAATCATCATTTGCCTCTGTCGATGTCGAACAAAGGTGGCTTAGTGAATAGGGTTAGGATCCTGTCGACTAAGGCTTTTAACTTCATGAGCCGTAAGGATCTCATGAGGGTATTTCTCCTTACGAGTCGTGAGGATATCGTAAGTGCGTTTTCTCCTTAAGAATCGTGAGGAATCTTAAGTGTATGTTCTCTTATAAGTCATAAGAATCTTACAAGAGTATTTTCTCCTTATAAGTCGAGAGGACTTACAAGGGTTGTTCGCCATATGAGCATATCCCCGGTCTCTGATGAGACTTTGTTAGGAAAATTTTTATTCGTGCCCGTAGATTGTATACAAGGGTCAATATTGAGCCGCTTGTAGGGTAGAAATGGAGATTGTGATGGCTTAAAAACAGGTTCAGATCTCTGTAACTTAAGGCTTTTGAGCCCTATGAGCCGTGAGGGTCTCAAAAGGGAATTCTCCTTACGAGTCGTGAGGATCTCGTAAGTGTAAGTTCTCCTTAGGAATCGTAAGGATTCCTAAGTGTGTTGCTCCCTTATGAGTCGTAAGGATCTCACACGGGTGGTTTCTCCTTACAGGGTCGAGAGGACCTTGCAAGTGTCTTTTAACGAGATTGCGCCCTTTCGGGTTTTCACAAAACTCGCCGGTAGTCCTGCTGTTTTTACTCACGGAGCCTTTTCGGGTTTTCATCCGTGCCCATCTTGCTTGTGGACGTACCCTTTTTTTTATTACGTCAGCCTGGCTATGCCGCGGGTTTGTAGTAGTTTAAAGACGTTTCGGTCATCAGACAGTTTTAGGACATAGTGGCCCATTGTTAGTTTAACGACGTTCCGGTCTGTCATTGCCGTATTTGAGGCGAATTTCTAGTTTACGGACTTTTCGGTCCAAGGGGCTTTCTCTATGAATGAGCACGATGCCCCCAGCATGTCCACCTTTTTAGGGGTGTGAGGTTATGGCGGGCTGACCTTCCAGTTTTCGGATAATGCGAACTTACCTTATTGGTATTGGTCCTCAATCCATCCTTTTAAAACGAAGCAATCTTTGATTGGATATGTTAGTGCTTGGTAGTAAGGGCAGTAATTAGGATTGTTGACATCACCTGGCTGCAACAGACGTTTTGGATCCGGCAGATTGATGAGTCTGTTGTGCACTGCCAGCTCGAACAGTCTCCTCGTTTTATCTCGGGGAAACTAGTAAGGACGTCCAAGTCTCTCCTCGAGGGATGGGCATGGATGCACGTTGTTTTGTCGAACAACCGGCTTTAAGTTGCTCGGCTGTTGTTGAGTATTGGAGACGAAAGCCGCTTTCCCTTTCCCTTTTCCATTTCGAGATTCCAGCTTCAAAGGAGATGGTCTATGACCCATCTGATCCATTTGTGCTAGCTTGTCAATCAAGGCTTGGAAGGTGGTGGGCTTGAAAAACATCATGAACTAGGAGATGGTCGTCTGCGGATCAAGAGTACCCACGAACATGCCTACCGCGGGAGCCTATTCGATGCGTTGCTCGTATTTCGACCATAAATTCCGCCACCGTATCGCGTATTGTACCCACGTTTCGCCTGGCTTTACCCTGGTGTTGATCAATGCGGTGATCGGGGTGCGCTTGTTCACACCATAATATTGCATTATTATATTCCCCATTCTTATTCTTTTTATAAATAAACAGGTGTTTTTGACGCATGTCTGCTACATGTTACAGGTTACAGGTTCTTGGACAGAAAACAGTGAAAGCGATGTAAAGACGATGAAAAAAGTGGACTTTGACCAACAACTAGGAGGATCTTAATTAAGCCTAGACGAAGAACAGTTCACAATCAACAAGGCAACGCAAGATCCAGAATGTCAAGGCAAACGGTTAAAAAGCCATTGCAAAATTGTTCACTGAAGATCTGGAACCAATGTAGAAGCCCAGGTGAAGAAAGAACCAAAGAATAACAAAGCACAGAAAGCCTGAAAGAAGAACAGAAAAAATAAGGAATTGAATCCTCCATTGGGCCGCGAAACCGCGGCCCAACCCCCACCTATGCCGCTGTTCCGCGGCCATCTAGGGCTTTCAGAAGATAAAAATTTTACCAAGTTCCTTTGCGGCTTTGACTAGTCAACCTAGCGCTATTTTTGTAATTGTAGACATGCGGATCAAAATGTAACCTAGGGTTTCTATTTCCTATAAATAGAACTCTAAATCATTGTAAACCTTATGCCTCCTTTTAATAATAAATTCCAGAACTCTTTATGGAAGCATCGGTGCCTCTCTTCAATGCATCTACTCAGATCTGACAACCCCGCGTAAATATTTGGAGAGATCCATCTGTAAAGTAAGTAGATTTGTTTATTTTCTTGTCCTAGATAATTTCAATTCATGCCCTAGATTAAATTTATTTTCTTGCCCTAGTATAGATTTTATTTATCTGCCCTAGTTATAACTTTCAATTAATTGCCCTAGGTAGAATAATTAGGTTTTTAGTAATAATCAATCCGAACACCCTTCGGAATTAACTCGTTAGCGCGACTAGGAAATTCAAAAAATCCCTGTGGACCGACCGGTACTCACCGGCTAGCTTCATGCGACGCCGTTCTTGATTGCGGTAATAGATAGTTTTTGACACACGAATCAAATGGCGCCGTTGCCGGGGATGGCGTGCTATTTCCTTTTTGCGATTTTGGGTTAATCAAAATTTAAAAAAAATCATAAAAATCAGAAAATTCATAAAAATATTAATATATATATATTTTGTTATTTTTGGAAGAGATACTTTGTTTTTTGTGAATCTTTGCAGGATCAAATTCGGATTTAGAAATCTACAGAGATCAAAACAGGAAAAAACAGATCGGAACAACAGAAGATCACAACAACCGAGGAACAGAAGAAATTTGGAGGACCGAGTCTACAAGTTAACCGTGGTGATCTGTTCCAGCAAAAAAAAAAAAAACTTGCCGAACCGATCAACGCGCGGCGGAACCGCCGCGCCAGCCCCCTTTCGGCCGCGGAACCGCCGCGGCCTGGTCGATTCAGGGTTTGGAAAAAAGGCAGAAACGCGATAAAAAAAAAAATTCCTTCCAAATAACGATCTTGTGCAGGATTTTTGTGCCTTGCTTAAAATGAAATTAGATTGCAAGTAATATTTTGCTGTTGCATATCTTGTGTTAAAAATCTTTTTGCAACAAATTTTTCCTGATAAAGAGAAAAAGAATAAAAAAAAGAATAAGGAAAATTTTGATAGAAACTTGCAAAGTTTTTAGCCACAAATAAATCTTTACACCACAATAAACTTTTCTTCTTTCTCCCTTTCTACCAACATGGGTACCCCACATAATAAATCATTAGACGAACTTTGGTATCCCGAACCTAATTTTGCGTCGTACGTCAATTTGTTCGGTCAATTTAAAGACGATCCTTCCTTGCCAAAAATCTCGTTGAAAGATCACATAGAGGCGTCTAGGAGAAACAGTTTGACTTTTCAACCCACTTTGTGTCAACCAAGTCAACCTTCACCACCTTCGTCTGTTGACACCACTTTTTCAAGTTCAGCTGTAACTCCTAGGCCGATGTCCATTGCTGAGCATATTGCTCAATCTCGCAGTTAATCTTTCACCCCTCTCCACTCATCTAGTTCTAGGGATCCACACGACTATTCACCTTTTTATCCACATGTTGACCCTACCCTTGTCCAATCACCCACTTCCTACCAGTCCTACCCGACCTTCCCACCTTCACTAGATATTGTTTCTACACAGCCTGTTGGGAGTTTTTTATATCCACACCATTTTGAATCTTTTACCGAAACACCTCCACAACCTAAGTCTAGTTTAGAAGAGTCGTTGGAGGCGTACATTGCAGCAACAAATAAAATGACTAGGAATGTGGAAGCGTCCTTAGCTGCCCTTATGCAACCTACTGAAGCGGTAGTTAGTTTTCCGCTAACTCAAAATTTTTCAATGTATAAGGAGGCGGTTGGACAGAGTGAGAATGAGAGAGTATTTCCAAATCAAACCTACCCATACCCAATTGAATCCAACAACTCCAATTTTCAAACATGTGTCCAAAATAATGAGTTGAGCGAATTTGTAGTGTTTGATTTGCCAGATTATGAGGAACCCCTTTCGAGTGAAACCGCACCAAATCCGTTTGACCTTTACACCTCCACTCTAGAACCTAAATTGATAAACATCCATGCTTTTGAGGAGGTGTCTAAAGAAATCGATTTTCACTTAATTGAGGATATAGACGCCGGGAATATTTCGGATGATGAACCTGTCAATTTAATTGAAATGTTATGTTCAAATCATCATCCTGAGTTATTAAATGTTTCTCCCGAATCTCATATGCGTCTTGATTTTGATGATAATGGCATGGATGAGTTAAATATTGAGGATAGTATTGAGGAGAGTCTTGAGGATCATATTGAGGTTGAACCATTTTTTTTGATGTGTCGGATTTTCCAATTCATCCTCTTGAACGTTTAACTAAATCACCCTCCCTCCTTTCCATCGTTCCGACCATGCTCGAAGACTGTGAGCTTGAAAAATTTTCTTTTGAATCTGACACACTTCTCACAGACGATAACACTTACGAGTGTTTCACTTTTTCGGACGATATTGATGACTCACCGCCCGAGTTTGAGTCCTTTACATTTTCAGATAATTTTGTTGAACCATCAGACTCGGATGATTACAGTAGTTTCGAACCATTAATGGAATCTTTCAAGTTCGAGACAGTTTACTACGGTGAGAATGATACTATCCCTAATTCACATCCGTTCGTCCTTCCTATTGGTCCGACCGTACAAATGACTGTTACGCTTTCATCTCCTATACCAAGTTCGGCGTACCCATGTTTTCTTGCGAATCTTGAGGGATTTGACCCTATTTCCCGACGGGTTGATAGGTTAGCGCAATCGCTTATAAAATATTGGTCATCACATATTGCGCTAATTTATTCACTCGATTTACACCCTCAAGATCGCGCGATCCTTCTTTCTCCTTTCCGCCCTTCTTCTCCCCCACCGAGACCATATTCTACCATTCTTCTTTCCACACGGTCTCGCGTGTTTCTCATTTCTTTCATCTCCACCCCATTCTTGCACCGACTATACCTTTACCACGATAAGATTTTTGAATGGTTGGTGCTAACCTTTGGCTTGTGTAAGAACAAGTTTAAGTTTGGGGGGAACCTTGTGTATATATGTATATATATTTTTTGTTTTCTTTTTCTATAAAAAATATATATATATATTTCAAAACATTAAAAATATATATAAAAATTATAAATAAATAAACAGGGGAGTGCCGAAAATCTCAACCCTCTTGATTTAGCATGACAGTGAGGACACTGTCAAGTTCAAGTTTGTGGGTATGCTCGGTACGTCTTCTTCCTTCGCATTCATTTGTATATATTTTTGCATTTGCATATTTATTTGAAAACCCATAAAAATTTGAAAAATTATAAAAATTATTGTATTCAATATTGGCTAATTGACTTGAGTTTGACAGATAGGTTAACTGGCTAGGAACAACTAGATCTTAGACTTAGTGAATTAAAAACCCTAAAAATAGCATTCCTTAAAGTTTAACGGTAGAAAGTATATGCCTTGTAGTTTATTTAGAAATAGGCAAATTTTGGGTTCACTTCTTGGGCTAAGTCGAAACAAGGGAAGAGTATTGATGCTTTTATTAGAGTATAAGTTTGAAAAATAGTTCCTAGCTTAAGTCTAGATTCTGAAAACGCATACCCTACAATTTGCACAATCACGAACCTTGAAACTTGGAATAGTAGAAGAGACCTTGAAATGCTCTTGTCTAAAGTCCTTAGTACGAAGAAAATAAAAGAAAAAAAAGTGAATAAAGAAAAAAAAATGGACACTGTTTTTGTGAATACTTAAGACTGTAAAAAAATAGAAAAATATTTAGCGAGGATGCTTCATCACCTAGTGCCTTAGACCAACTGGTTTGAGAGTCACTGCTAAAGCCTTGGGTGTTGCAAAACTAGGAAGTACGCTTTAAAGTGCTAACGCATCTTGTAATCGGTTGTTGGTACCTCAAGAAGTATTAACGGTCGCATGAAGGATGTGTAAGCAAAATTCATTTAAAAATTCACTAATTAATAAGTGCTTTGGACAATGGACGAGAGTACGATTGCTTGATTTGAATTTCCAAGTGTAGGGGTGATTTATACACACACGTGGGGATATGTGATTGGAGTTTAGATGAGAGAAAGGAATGAAGAATAGAATTTGTATCTTTAATAGAGTTGATAAAAATTCCTAAGTGGAGATGAAACCCTAGAAGGAAAACTTAAGAAATGCCGAAAGCTAAGTAAGTTCACAGGATATATATAATCTTAAGTTAAATGATGAGGAAGTGTGCAGAATATGGGTGGATAATTTGCGGGTCAACGATAATAGAATTCCTTGTTAGAAAACCTAATTGGAAAACAAAAGTCGAAAAGCCGAATTGATAGGATTTTGTGGGTGTAATCCGCTGAAAACACTCAGGAGACAACACTCCTCCTACTAGGGACACCTAGAGGTTTAACGGCTTGTTGCACGTGCTCAGTGCAATCGCGTTTCCCTGCGAAAGTGCGGTTAGGTTTTTAGTGAATAAAAATAAGTTTGCTCGAGGACGAGCAAAAGATAAGTTTGGGGGTATTTGTTCACACCATAATATTGCATTATTATATTCCCCATTCTTATTCTTTTTATAAATAAATAGGTGCTTTTGACGCATGTCTGCTACATGTTACAGGTTATAGGTTCTTGGACAGAAAACAGTGAAAGCGATATAAAGACGATGAAAAAAGTGGACTTTGACCAACAACTAGGAGGATCTTAATTAAGCCTAGACGAAGAACAGTTCACAATCAACAAGGCAACGCAAGATCCAGAATATCAAGGCAAACGGTTAAAAAGCCATTGCAAAATTGTTCACTGAAGATCTGGAACCAATGTAGAAGCCCAGGTGAAGAAAGAACCAAAGAATAACAAAGCCCAGAAAGCCTGAAAGAAGAACAGAAAAAATAAGGAATTGAATCCTCCATTGGGCCGCGGAACCGCGGCCCAACCCCCACCTATGCCGCGGTTCCGCGGCCATCTAGGGCTTTCAGAAGATAAAAATTTTACCAAGTTCCGTTGCGGCTTTGACTAGTCAACCTAGGACTATTTTTGTAATTGTAGACATACGGATCAAAATGTAACCTAGGGTTTCTATTTCCTATAAATAGAACTCTAAATCATTGTAAACCTTATGCCTCCTTTTAATAATAAATTCCAGAACTCTTTATGGAGAGCATCGGTGCCTCTCTTCAATGCATCTACTCAGATCTGACAACCCTGCGTAAATGTTTGGAGAGATCCATCTGTAAAGTAAGTAGATTTGTTTATTTTCTTGCCCTAGATAATTTCAATTCATGCCCTAGATTAAATTTATTTTCTTGCCCTAGTATAGATTTTATTTATCTGCCATAGTTATAACTTTCAATTAATTGCCCTAGGTAGAATAATTAGGTTTTTAGTAATAATCAATCCGAACACCCTTCGGAATTAACTCGTTAGCGCGACTAGGAAATTCACAAAATCCCTGTGGACCGACCGGTACTCACCGGCTAGCTTCATGCGACGCCGTTCTTGATTGCGGTAATAGATAGTTTTTGACACACGAATCAGCGCTCGCTAGCGCTTGCAAATCTCTGTGTAAACAACATCTCCATCTCTGCAAATGTTTTGACAGAGTCGTTGGGCAGCTCCGAATACCATTCAAAGGCTGTTTCCGCTAAGCTGCCAACGAACTGACGAAGTAACAATTTGTCGTCACCTCCGGTATTGCCGCAAAGAGCCCTGAACTGAGCGACATGTTGATGGGGATTGCCCGTCCCCTTGTATACGTGAAACTTAGGAATCGTGTATCCCGGCGGATACTTGATCTGATCGTACCATCTTGGATATGGTCGCCCAGTTCTGACGACTTGGCCAGGTTCTTCATTTGCTTGATGAGCCCGTATTTGCTGAGCTATATAATCATCCAGGGCAGCTTTTGAGATGGTCTTCTCTTTGGCTGCTGAACAAGACGGAAGGGGATTTGACGTCTCCGCTCGGTCATCTTCGAGGATAATCGAAGGATCTTCAGCTGGAGGGTCCGGCTGGATCATCATCCCGGCCATGTCTTGGAACAAAAGAGACATTCGTTTTATATTGGTCGCATGTTCCGCGGCCTCTTTTTCTTTCCTCTCGAGCATTCTTCGGAGGAATTCAACATCAGTTTCTTGTTCCTGACGCTGCTCTGAGGTCTCTGGATTTTCTTTCGGCCCAGTAAGTGCGGCCATTGCAGTCAGCATCTCCTGAAGTTTTTGCTGCTGTTGCTCCTGTGCCTTTGTTATCTATCAGGTAAGCGGTCGATGACCCGTAGAAGCACGGCTTTCCTCTTTTCCGGATTCCATATAGACGGTATGTACCGCCATGCCCCCAGACTTAGGGCGTTTAGGTTCAATGGTCTTGCGATTCATCGCAGACTCAAGGATTTTCTCCAGCCTTCTCCTCTTGTGAGCGGTCGAAATTGAGGGGGCCGTTGCAGTGGGCACCCAAGTAGCTGTCGCCTTTTGTGGCTTGACAGGATGGTCCTCTTCTCGCTTAACTTTCACCTTTTTCTGTCGGCGAGAGTAATCTTGATCAATCACCGAGTCCTGAACCTGTCGCCAAACTTTGTAAATTTTGGAGGACAGCCGCTGAGGAGGCTGCTCCGGCTTCTTTTCTGTAGCATTCTTCATAGGTGGAGGAGACCTTTTCAGCATGGCAGTTGGAGAGTTCTTACGGACCCCCCTAAGCAGTTCGAAGCTGTTCCCAGTCGGAACAACAGTATCGATTTCTACCATGGGAGCTGGCGGAGTCAGTCCAGAAGGGGAGCTGCCTCTAGCCTTCCTTACTCGGCGCCAGTGACGACGGCGAGCATGTCGTCTGGATGGGATCGTCTCAGCTGTAGAGGTGACTTTGTCATGCCCCCTGTTTTGGCGAAGGGTTGTCGCTGGCGTCAGCCTCTTAAAGACCGATGTCCGTTGAGAAGCAACGTCCAATCTGTCAATGATAGACCTCCGGGCAGGGGAAGCAGCTTTGAGGACTTCGCCTGGAGCGGGAGCCGGAATGGCCAGCCTTGTGAAGACTGACTTCTTGGCAGAAGAAGCCTCTCTGATGATTTCGTCCGCTTGAACCGGGATAGCTATCCGCTTTGGGATGGCTGCTTCAGGTATCGCGGGCTTGTTGGCGTTCTGGCCCAGTCTGTTGAAAACTGAGACATTGGATTTGGGCGACCCGTTGAGAGGGGCCGCGGCAGTAGTAAGTCGATCAAAGACGGACTTCTTTGGGCAGCGGGGCATTGAAGCTCATCGGTGGGATCATGGTCCCAAACAACAGCCCAGTGGTGGCCTGAGTTACTTGCTCTACTGGCATCTTGAACAGGGAGGCCGCTTGGGGCCCATAGGTTACACCTCCAGATAAGGTGGAACGGGAGTTGCAGTTGAAGCTGGAGCAGTTATAGGCCATTTCTTTTTTCTTGACGAGAGCAAAACCAAATCTTAGTACCTCGAACCCAAGGGAAACCATATCAAACCGCGATTCATTCGCGAAACACAACACACGAAGTGTGGAGTGGAAAGAGGAAAAGGTCCCACAGGACGTGCCAGAATCTGTTCCCTGCTAAAACACGGAGACGCGACCGCTCCGGTCCATCTTGCCTGAATTTCGAGGGCAGATGCTAATTGGTGCTATCCGTCCACCTCTCCGAAGATGCCAAGTTAATTTATGGCACCGTATATCGATGGTTTAAACGGATGCGGCCAATGTAGCAGACTTCGTCAGATTCCCCCTCATTTGAGGGATTTTTGATTGTGGGGATGCTCTTCCTTACAGGCACAAGCCCCTGCAGTTAATTACGCTACCGCATCGCGGTAACCATTTTCTCCTACTCCAGATGGTCACTTCGTGTCGTGGGTGTTTGTATTGTTTTTGGTTGCCCGTGGATTGTATACGGAGACTAATTTATGTTGTCGCCCGTAGGGTGTGGATTAGTCCAAATCCGTATCTTCTTAGATTTGGGTTTGGGGTTGGGTTTAAGGATACGTTAGTCTCATTTGAGACTAAGATCAACTTAAACGTTTGTTAAGGATACGCTAGTCTAATTTTAGGCTAAGATCAACTTAACGGGATCGTTTAGATCCAACAAAAGAGCATTGGGACTCTATTGTTTAGTTTAGGGATATTGCGGTCGATTAGTTTAAGGACATTACGGTCCAAGGTTAAGGACATCATAGTCCATGGGCTTAAGGGCCCCACAGTCCGAGGTTAAGGACATCATAGTCCATGGGTTTAAGGACCCCACCATCCGAGATTTAGGACATCATAGTCCGTGGGTTTAAGGACCCCATAGTCCATTTTAAAGACGTCATAGTCTATGAAATGTATGGTTGTCGGGACCCGTCACCTCTCTGAAGACGTTGAAGGATTACAACGACAAATATCAGAGGAGTAAAGAGATATACCCTTGAACCAATTTTGGTTGAGAGATCTGTAGTCCAATTTGAGACTAAGATCAAAATATTTGTGAGCATATGGGCTCAATTAATCTGAATTGAGGACTTATGGCCAATCTTGGGCTAAGTCCAGTCAAGTTAAAACGTTTAACATTTATTTTGGGCTGTTGAGCATTCATTTGGGCTTGGCCCTTTTAACAATACCGAGCATTGATTTGGATTCTGACAATATTTTGTCTTTTATTGAACGCTGAGCATTCATCAGAGCTCTGGGCTTATTAAAGAACAATTTATGTTCTATCAGCGCAGCACATGGTGCGCTTGGCGCTTTGCGCCAATCAAAGAGCGCAGTGCGCTAGTTTATGAGCGCGTTGCGCTTCTACTGGGTAGCGCACATGTGGGGGACACATGTTGCGCTTAGCGCTAAGCGCCAGATAATGGGCGCATTGCGCCAGTTTATGAACGCAGAGTGCTATCTTATGAACGCAAGCGCTACTTGTATAGTGGCGCACACGTAGGGAGCACGTGGTGCGCTTAGCGCTAAGCACCAGTCTTATCGGCGCAAAGCGCTAGTTCAAAAGCGCAGAGCGCTAACTGTTGAGTGACGCACACGTGAGGAGCACGTGGTGCGCTCGGCGCTTTGCGCCAGATCAGGAGCGCTGAGATGCTTCTTTTTAATATAGAGCGCTAAGGCTCTTTTATACAGCGCTGTGTGTTAGCTCCGGTGCGCTGAAGCGCTTTTTAATACAGAGCGCTAAGGCTCTTTTATGCAGCGCTATGCACTGAGAATTAAATCCTCTTTTAAGAAACTTTGTCTTATAGATCTAAGAATAAAGTTCTTAGCTTCACAGGAGATGTTTTAATCTCTTATATTGATGAAAGGCTTTGTCTTATGGATCTGTGATCCTTAAGAGAATTGAATTATTCTCCCCCCTTTTTATAGTGAGATGTTCATGATCTTTTTGAGAAATACTTTAGTCTTATAGATCTATGATCTGTGAGAAAAAATTAAATTCTTCTTTAATTTTATGATGAGATATTTTGATCTCTTTGTAAAAGGCCTTGGTCTTGTAGATCTATGATCTTAAAGAAAGAAGTGAATTCTTTATTTTAATTATGAGATAATTTCATCTCTCTGTTGTTTTACCTTGAAAAAAAGAAGTTCTTCTATTTAGAGCTTGGCTCTTCTTTCTGAGATTTTCTCAAAGTTTCTGGAGGGTTTCCTCTCTATGTTTCTGTATCTCTGAGACTTGAAGTCTTGGGGCCTTTTTATAGGGCAAGCTGATCAGTTCAATCAGTTAAGGAGATCTTTTCTCCAATTGATTTGGGGATTTCCCCACCGTTGGATCTTTGATCCAAAGGCTTCTGATTTACAGAAGGCAATCTTCTTGTTTTTAACAAGATTGAGAAATCTTTTCCATACAAAATTTATTCTGTATTTTGGTGATTTTTAATCACCATTGGATCATTGATCCAACGGTGCTCTGATTTACAGAGCACAATCTTGTTGTTTGGAAAGATTTTGAGGAATCTTTTCTTAACATAATTTAATTCTGATTAATTAATGATTTATCATTATTATTGGATTTTAGATCTGTCGGTGGGGGGCTTTTAGTTCCAGCGCTAGCGCATCCGTACTTTGCACGCGGTGCGCGGCTTAGAGCGTAGCGCACCTAGCGCTAGCGTACCGTGCTTTGCACGTGGTGCGCTGCTTGGAGCGCAGCGCACTTGGCGCTTCTTCTGAAGCATTGCTTCATTTCAAAATTTGAATTTTAAACAGAGCTTTTCTCTGATTGGGGAAAATATAGGGTTAGTAATGCCAGAAAGAATAGAGGAATACATAAGTCTAAATAGGTCGCCTAAGCTCCTAAATTACCTGCAAACCGAGCGGGGCTGAGCCCGACCCAATTGAAGGCCTGCTCGGACAACAACACATCGGCCCGTTGGACGGGCTCCCACACCGACACTGCCATCGCATTGGGATCGGACGACCGCCTCACCCGCAGGCAGTTGGCCTTGTGCCACTCGACAGGCACAGACCATTCCTCACGCTCGGGTGGCCCGACAAACAAGAACTTCTCCTTCCATTCATGAATGGAAGAAGGTACTGCTATGACCCCCGACCCGGCCGACCTTCCCCTGTGGTTTCTAAAAGAAATGTATACCCAGTTAGGCTCGTCCTTACGAGTGTCGGGGTGATTTTTGTAGCAGAGAGAGGAAAGGAGAAGGTTCAAGCTGAAAGGGATCTCCTGCAGTCTCAACCGGACCAGAAACCCGAGGAGAATCCTTTACGAGTTCGGCACTAGCTGGCCCGGGGCTAATTGAAAGCAATGCAGCGCCGCACTCATCTCGGGAGAGAAGGGCAGACGCATTCCGGCCCAAAAGGCTTCCAAGTACACGCAATATCCTTGCCACGTATTTGGTCTGCCCTCTCTCCCTCCCCGGCCAAGCGTAGCGAGTAGCCGGGGGGAATTTGGAAGCGAGCCCGGATTATGGTGAGCTCATCCACATACCTCAGGAGGGAAGGCGCGTCACGGACACTCCTGACATGCGCTTTGGGGACCGTCCCCACCGCGCGACCCCGGGTGGCCTGACTAACCCTAACTCCCTGGGGAGAATACGAATCGGACGAGAAAGAGGAAGAAGCAGAAGAGGAAGCTGAAGAAGACTCCCTAGACTCTACCCGAACTATTTCTACGGACTCCCCAGAGGAAGACATCTAACCTGAGCAAAAGAAGGAGCCCTCCGAGGAAAGAATGCAAGAAATCCGACCTAAAGGGAAGAGCGCCGAACTAACACACGAAGGGATGAGGAAATTAAAGCGAAGTATGGACCCTGGGGGGATCCCACCTCTATTTATAGCAATCGGCAAACACATCCTATGGTGCCGATCGTCTCCCGCCAAAACGACACTTCGCATTCAACGGCCATCAATGTCCCACGTGTCTCACACGCATTGGGCGTGACCCCTCGAACGCGAAGAACACCGGCGGCCCGTCACGTCAGCCAACCGGTGCCGGACGCGTGGCCTGACACCTTAACGGACGTACGATCGAATCGGCGCTTCCTATTTAATGCACGATCTCTTCTCTGATCCGTTGACATTATAAAAAAAATACGACTAATTTCCCGGGAATCCGCACCGACGATGTCTTCAAATAAGAACTTAACCCGGATGACCGATCAGACCACTCTCGACCTGACCCATAAATAGGTCGAGACGAGAGCGGGGGGCTAATGATGATGCTTGGTACTGAAAGCTCCCCAGATCATGACACGTGGCAGATGACGTATCATGAGGCTTACGGGAAATGAGCAAGAACGGTACATTGAAGGCGTACCCCGAGCCTTCCTCCCAAGAATGTTCCCGACCTTCGGTGGCCTTCCAGACCACTCCTATGTTCGTCTTACAAATAACCATTGGCTCGCCTCCGAGCCCTCTTACAAGCTGAGCTCCCTCAGCCCTCCTAGCACGCCACCGGGCTAACATGGAACCAAGCTTGCTCGGCCTCCCGCTCACCTCTGTGCCTCCCCCCGAGCTAAGCTTCCTCGGTCTCATCAACCGATCCAGAGCGCAGATCATAGGCGTCCCCGCCATGGCTCCGCGAATCTCACATACGCAAGATATCCACCGCCCCACGATCCCGCGTTGCACGCCATTGCGTTCCCCCATTAACGAGCGTATCTCGTCATTAATGGGGGATCCCGCCTTTCACGCAGGCGTAACGGCCGGCGTGAATCTCGCGCCCGCCAGCCCATGGCTGCCATTATATGAACCCCTCTCTCAGACGACTCAGGTAAGGCAATTTTTACCCCAATAGGCCATTACTCTGCCCAAATACCTCGACTAACTTGATCGTCGGAGGGTCCATGGCGGTACAACCATCCCGGGACTTCTTTGCAGGTAGCTCGGCTTCGAATCAAACCAAGCCCACTGAGATCCACACGCTTCATGAGGCAACCCTCAACTCCAATCTCAGCCATCCACCAGTGCTCGCTACAGATCAAAGAAAGACAACATCTAAAGGAGATCAAGACCTCCATCACTTACCAATAGTTTCCTGGAATGGTTTTCATGTTTTATAATGAATATGACTCGCACGATACATTGCTTAATAATTTCTTGTGAATAGCACATTGGCTATATTATAAATGTATAGATGATATCTCTAAGCAATATAGAGATGGTTTGGTATAACACGGAAAGTATGGACAACAAGTCGGTCTCATTATCCATAATCTCTCTTTTCTTGTGTGTATCATCATTGGTATCTCGTGAATGCTAAATACTGCACTAATTATTATGGCTAAAAAGATAACATATTGCCAAGTTTAGGTTTAAGTTGAGATGTAAAAACTAACGTAACTTTACTGCTATTTCTCTTGGATTTAATAGTGGAATTTGAAATGGGCCAATCCATGACAAAATGCGAAGACTAGTTATCAGTGGCAGATCATACAGCCCAATACAAAGGCACATACACTGGTATAGCAAATTATACACGTACACCATGCATGCGAAGACTTGATAATGTCATTATAATTTACAAACAAAATTGATAATTTCATATATGAATATGGTTACATACATATTGCTTTTAAATGATTTGCTTTCTATTCTTAAAAAAACAGTTGTGTAACTTTTTTTTAAAATAAATTTTTAGGAGATAAAAATTAGTTAAAATGTGAGGGACTAAAAATTTCATCAGTTTGCCTATAAGAGTAGTATAGATAGATATAGACGGATTATAGAGAAAAAACAAAGCAAAAAATACCTCGGTCAATGTAGATATAGATTAATCTTTAAGGATAGATGCGTTCACCGTCTTGTTATATTATCATAATTAATCAAGCAAATATAATCTGAAAAGAGAATAAAATTAGAATTCAGATCAAATCTGTCATCTAAACATGAAATTTTGAAAAAATCAACTAAGGGAAAAAACCTCATCACAATGGAAAATAAATATTGGAAACATTTATTTGTCTCCATGCTTAATCTACTTCTTCTTTCTTCATTTTTATCTTCCTCATTAAAATGCATATATAAACTGTAACTATTAGAGTATCTCTGTCTCTATCTCTACTATTATAGAGCAAAAAAAAGGAAGTCGTTTGATTTTGAAATTGATTGATGATATTGCTTTTTATTATTTTAGAGAAATCAAACAAAAAAACACTATTGATTTATGTACAATGCACGTAATTAAATGCCATGTCATTATTATTTTACAAGTGTAATGCACATAATTAAATTGCTGGGTCATTGTTATTTTATAAGCGCGATCCACACAAAGAAATCTATCATCAAAATTACTGTAATTAAATGCAACGCACATGCCGAAAACGCTCGTTGGTTTAGTGGTAGTTTGGTGGAGGTAGTTTTAACTTTTAACTCATGATTTGAAGTTAGTTTTAATTCGTGATCTAAAAGTATTATTTATTAGATAAATATTTTCTTATATTAAATCAAATTTATATCCTTTTATGTAATTTTTGTTTTTATCTTTTTTTAGTTTCAATTTTCTCCATAAGAAAGACATGTGGCACTCTACAGGTATATGTTTTAATTGAAATCTAAAATCTTGGAACCTAAGTTTTGTGTGGTTATAATAGCAGAGATATATCAATTTGTATCTCTTAAAACAAATTATTCTAGGGATTTTGAGGAAAACGTTGGAATAATAGGCTAGTGGGTTTAAAATAAGAAACTATAGTTTTTCCCTAACCAAGCAAAACTAACCTGCATGTTATATCTTATCGTTTTTCTTATGTCTGATTTCGTAAATTGGAGAAATTCACATCTCTTCTAAATAAGATTAAGAAAATGAAAATATCTAATTATATCATGAGTGACTCGAGTGCAAGTTTCAGCACCCTTCCTTGTTTTTGTCTCCATACAAACATCTCATTCATTTTCCACCTTCAACCAACCAAATGTTATTGTACATGATTTGCACTTCACATTTTTAGTTTGAATTTTGATTCTTTTTCCCACTTTTATTTTTTCCTTTCCTTTCCTTTTCTTTTTCTTTTTCTTTTTCTTTTTGTCTGCATGTGACAACTTGCAAGTTTCACCGCGGTTTTCTTCCGTGCTTCCAAGTCTAGAAAAATATAGGATTTGCAGGGGTCTCTCTCTCTAGCTCCTCACTCTCTCTCTCTCTCTCTACATTCTCTATCTCTATTTTTCTCTTCCTCCACACTTTACAAATTGCAAGGTGGAAAGCACCATAGGCACAAAAGATTAAAATGCACTACCCTACCATGGATGGTAAATTCTATATGAATGCCACATATTTCTAAATTTAGATTATGCAGGAAGAATACATGGATTTTTGATATGGATTTCATTTACTAAGACGGCTACATGGGAACGCTAGCTAAGATCTCAGATTTTTACGAAGTATTCTATATGGATGTATAAGAGAAGCAATTCTGGTTCGTCGTGTAAACCATTCTTTATCTATGCAAATCAAATCTTAATCTTTGCATAAATTTTAATTTTAAGATCTTAGAACATTATAGTTTTCACATTTCAAACAATTTAAGAGAAAGCATACCTTAATCCATGATAAAACTTGAAGAGATTGATCAAATTTTTAAAGAAAACTGTATTTCTCTCTTGACCTTCCTAATCTTGACGTACATTTTTCTTGATGGAAGAAAACCGTCTATACAAGGTAGAGAGAGAACCCAGTTTAAAAAACTTAAACTTCCTTATCTCACATTCTCTCAACGTGGTAGATATTTTGAGATAATATCTCCTCAAGTGATCAATAGGATTTCAACACATAATTTATTAAACCATAATTAAGGAAAACGTGGGTAACTTAGAAAATATATCTAACAATCGGATAAACGTGGGTCATTTAAAAGATATATCTAATATTCTCCCACTTGGCCCATATGACATTATCATAGTTTGATAATAAAACAGAATATGCATAGTAAAAGCTAAATCTTTTCTTATATTGGTCATAACATTAATCATTATTAAGCAAAAACTAATAAGGATCATGGTGGTTGTATATCACTAATTTAACATACTTCCTTTTATGTATCACGATATTAGTTCAAAACTTAACATGACCAGTAATGAGATATGCCATAATGGTCCAACAATAATGTCTTCATCAAAGACAAAACCTGTTAATATTCACATAATTCATTTATGTATATATTCTAGCAATAAGTAACAGGATATTTAAATATCAGAAACAATACTTAAATGAGCTCAGAGTGCCAAATATATATAAAAAAACACGAAATAATAACATTATGTGAATAACGGTACCTAATAATGCCCATTCTTTTCGACGTGTTCATTAAATGCCTTTGGCGGCAATCCTTTTGTTAAAAGATCTGCAATCATAAGATTGGTACTAATGTGTTTGATTGACATTCTTTGTTTCTAAACCTCTTCTTTAATGGCAAGGTATTTTACTTTCATGTGTTTAGAATCCTTTGAATATTTGTCGTTTCTTGAAAAGAAGACTGTTGTGGCATTATCACAATAAATTCTCAACGGCTTGACAATACTGTCGACAATTCTAAGTCCTGAAATAAAGTCCCGCACCCATAAACCATGAACAGTGGCATCAAAGTATACCACAAACTCAGCTTCCATAGTGGATGCAGCAATGACAGACTGTTTCGCACTCTTCCATGAAATTGCTCCTCCAGCAAAAAGGAATAAATACCCAAATGTGGATTTCCTTGTATTAACACATCCGGCATAATCTTAATATCCAATCACTTCAAGATGATCGGATCTCCTATAAGTGAGCATGTGATCTTTCGTTCCTGGCAAGTATCTTAATACTTTCTTTGCAACCTTCCAATGATCCAATCCTAGATTATTTTGATATCTACTTAGCATTCCAATAGCAAAACTGATGTCTGATCTAGTACAGGTTTGAGCATAAATCAAACTCCCAATAATGGACGCATAAAGAATTCCTTCCATTTCTGTGTATTCCAATTCATTCTTTGGACATTGCATGAGGCTGAATTTATCTCGTTTCTGAATTAGAACAACACTTGCAGAGCACTTTTCTATCTCGAATCTCTCTAAAACTTTATTGATTTATGCTTTCTGAGACAATCCTAACAATTCATGTGATCTGTCACGGAATATTTCAATTCCTATCACATAGGATGCATCACCCATATCTTTCATTTCAAAGTTTTCAGAGAGAAATTTCTTAGTCTCATGTTATAGGCCAAGATCATTAGCAATAAGTAAGATATCATCAACATATCGAACCAGAAATATAAACTTATCCCCTCTGACCTTCAGATATATATACATCGATCAACAGTGTTTTCCTTAAATCCAAAGGAAGTAATAGTATTATTGAACTTAAGATACCATTGTTGGGAAGCTTGTTTAAGTCCATTTATTGACTTCTTATGCTTACACACCATGTGTTTCTTTCCTTCAACTAAAAATCCATTGGGTTGGTCCATATAGATTTCTTCCTCTAAATTCCCATTCAGAAAGATAGTTTTCACATCCATTTGATGGAGCTTTAAATCATAATGGGCTACCATTGCCATAATAATTTTAAATGAGTCCTTTTTAGAAACGGGAGAAAAGGTCTCATTATAATCAACACCATCCTTTTGAGTATAACCCTTGGCAACGAGTCTAGCCTTATATCGTTCAATATTGCCATTTGAGTCACGTTTGGTCTTAAAGACCCATTTACAACCGACTCTTTTATAACCTTCGGGCAATTCAACGAGATCCCAGACTCCATTATGATCCATCGATTTCAACTCTTCTTTCATGGCGTCTACCCATTTAATAGAATTTTCACTTTCAATGGCTTGTGATAACGAAACTGGATTATTATCCATTCCCAAGTCAATTTCTGACTCTTGTAAATAAACCAAATAATCATTTGGAATAGCAGATCTTCTTTCTCTTTAAAATCTTCTTAAAGCTATTCCTTATGGTTCAACTACTACATGTTCATTATCAATGACTTCATTATGTGAACTTTGGTCATTCATTTGTTATTCTAGCAAGTTATCAAAGTGTTCAACAACTGTAGGAATAAAAACTTGAGAAGAAGTTATAGGTAAAAGAACTTGCACCCCAACTTCTTGAATTCCCACTTTACGTGGTTCTATACTCCCACTAATTTCTCCATTTTCTATGAACTTTGCATTTCCAGTTTCAATAATTCTCGTGATATGGCTAGGACAATAAAATCTATACCCTTTAGATTTTTCTGGATAACCAATGAAGAATGCACCGGTTGTTCTTGAGTCCAATTTCCTTTCATATGGATTATAAATTCTTACTTCTGCCGGGCAACCCCAAATATGTAGATGTCTCAAACTAAGGTTTCCTTCCAGTCCACAGTTCAAAAGGAGTTTTTAGATCCGCCTTACTAGAAACCCTATTTAACAAGTATATGGTAGTCTTCAAGGCATACATCCACAATGATAAAGGTAAAGAAGAATGACTCAACATACTGCTAACCATGTTCATTAAAGTACGGTTACGCCTTTCTGCAACACCATTTTGTTGCGGTGTACCTGGCATTGTGTATTGAGCATATATGCCATATTTTTTAATGAACTTAACAAATGAACCAGGGCATTGTCCAGTTTCATCATACTTTCCATAACATTCACTACCTATATCAGACCTGACAATTTTTACTTTTCTATCTAGTTGTCTTTCAACCTTATTAATAAACACCTCTAAAGCGTTTTTCGATTGAGATTTTTCATGCAACAAATAGATATAACCATAACATGAAAAATCATCAATAAAGGTGATAAAATATTTTTCACCACCAATAGATGAAATATCAAAATATCCACATATATCAATATGTATAATTTTAAGAAGCTGTGTTTCTTGTGGCTTCTTTCTTATTTGTGTGTTTTGTATGTTTTCCTTTAATACAATCCACACAAATACCAAGATCAGTAAAATCCATGTGTGGAAGGATTTCATTCTTTACTAATCTGATAATTCTTTCTTTGGATATATGACCCAAACGTTTATGCCACAAGTAAGCTGAACTTTCATTCACTAAACCACGCTTAGTACCGATATTATGATGCAAGGCCAACATAGTCTCAGCAAAAAGGTTATCAAGTTTTAATTTGTACAAACCATCACAAAAAACATCAGAACCAATAAGATGATTATATTTAAATAAACTGAAAAATGCATTCCCAAATTTAAAAGAATATCCAGTTATATCAAGTTTGGACAAAGGAACTAAATTTCGAGAAATAGAAGGAATATAAAGAGTTTGGAAAAAATCTAAATGATGTTCAGTGTCTAAAATTAAACGATGGGTTCCAATGGTTTCGACTGGAGTTTTGACTCGGTTTCCCATGAAGACAAACTTTTCATTTGGATTTATGATTTGGATCGTAAGATATCCCTGCATCATATTAGTAAAATGAGTGGTACGATCAAAATCAATCCACCAAGTATTACAAAGAACTTCTGCTAAATTTGATTCGAAACATACAAAAGCACTAGGCTTATCTTTCTTTTCGAACCATGCCTTACATTTCAGTCAATCTTCCTGATAGTGTCCAGGCTTTTTGCAGAAATGACACTTATCATTCTCCGGTTCCTTCTTATGGATTGGAGCAGATGACACATTAACCTTATGTGCTACTTGCTTGCCATTTCCTTTATCCTTTCTAGGTTTCTTTCCAGCTCCTTGTTGATCCACTAAATTAATTGGGTGAATTACTTACTTCTTAAGCCTTGCTTTCTCCTGAATAAGCATACTTTGCAGTTCATTCACATTCCACCTATCCTTTATAGTGTTACACCTTATTTGGATTGCACCGTATTCAGAAGGCAATGCATTTATGACAAACCGCACAAGGAAACTTTCACTCACTTCCATCCCCACGGGTCTTAATCTTGCTGCTGTATTTGTCATTTCAATGACATGCTCATACATGGTACGAGAACCATCAAACTTAATGGTGGTTAACATACCAATTAGAGTCCCAGCAAGTGATTTATCAGCAGAATCAGACTGTGAGATATTTTCCACAAACCTTAGGTATTTCTTAGCACTTTCAGTTTCGGGAATTGCAGCCTTAATGTTGCTAGCTACAGTCATCTGCATAAACATTAAGCTCGGTCTGTTTGATCTTTCCCAAGCCTCATAGAAAGATCTTTCTTCAGTACTGCTAGAGTCAGTAAGAGTAGCGGGCTTATCAGTTAGGAGTGCCAAATCAAGACCTAGAACACTTAGGTTAAACTGAATTTGTTCACACCATTCGGTAAAGTTAAGCCCTTTGAACTTTATTATAGACGTAGTATGCGAATGAAGAGCAACAGAAGTAGATACTGCAAAATACCTTAAATGCTCATATATTAATACTTTGTGTTGTAAATTAAACGCATAATACAGATTCAAATAACATTCATATTAACAATACGTGCATATTGAAGTTCTCATTTGGGTGAAGCAAACAACATACAAATAAACACAATTGATGCTTAATTTTATTTTCACATAATTGGTAATTATATATACTCTAATTAGACATGCTTGCTATCTTTGGATATACAAAACATATCTAACTAAGTACATTATTTAACCACGGTCATATTCATCGATATAAAATTAACTAATCAACCTTTAGGCGGTTCTTAAATATTTTATAATTAATGAACTTCAATATACCCATTACAAACAATATCGTGTCATCTCGATCATAAGCATCACATAATCATGGGTGACTGAATTTTATTTAATTTGATATTTATGAGAACTTTCCAATTTGGCCACTTTAGTGACCAACAAATTATTCATAATATAAACATCAAATTAAAAAAATATTACACAATTCGATAAGCAATAAATTTTGATAAAATAAAACGTTTGATCGTAATGATCTCATCATTCTATATTTTTTTTATATACAACCATTACTAAATAAATTCTTAACATTAATTGATTGCTAATCCAAAATGGTTGTCAAAGGATGGGTCATAACCCACTTATACACCAACAACTTTAATGGTCAAAGAATACAAAGTTGGGCTAATGTATACTGTCATAAATTATACAATAACATGAATTTGTTTTTCAGTGGAGTTTATATTCTATGGCTATCAAATTGGGATTCCCTTTTGGTGTCATGAATGAAACAAAATAGCACATACAAAATTCCATAATACTATTTAATACGCATATAAACCATGTGTGGTGCTATTTAACATACAACCAACAGAGATTCTTTACCCAAAAAAAGTGGAACATTAAAGTAAATTTAAACGGCAAGAAATTCACAACAATACAGCGAACATAAACGGTAGCGAAAACGCAATAGTTTAAAAAAAATTCTTTCAATTAAATTCTTAAAGGAAAATTATAAGTTCTCAAAACAGAGCTCTGATACCACATGTAAACCATTCATTATCTATGCAAATCAAATCATAATCTTTTGCATAAATTTTAATACCCAAGATCTTAGAACTTTATAGTTTTCATATATTAAACAATTTAAAAGAGAACATACCTTGATCCATGATGAAACTTGAAAAGATTGATCAAATCCTTAAAGAAAGCTGTATTTCTTTCTCTTGGCCTTCCTAATCATGACGTACATTTCTCTTGATGGAAGAAAATTGTCTATATAAGGTAGAGAGAGGACCCAGTTTAAAAAACTTGCTTATCTCACATTCTACCAACGTGGTGGATATTTTGAGATAATATCTCCTCAAGTGACTAATAGAATTTTAGCACATAATTTATTAAACCATGATTAAGGAAAACGTGGGTCAATTAAAAGATATATCTAACAACCGGATAAATGTGGGCCATTTAAAAGATATTTCTCTACATAGGATTCCGGTCAGTAGATCTATGGTTTTAGATCTAGATTTGGGAAATGTCCCAATTTGGGTACTTTGACACTATTCTAAAGTGTTTTAGAATGGATGACTCCTGGCGTGGTGGTGTACCCGCAAATGATAGAGTCATCATTTCTAAAGAGATGTCTTCTAGACTGATGAGGAGAGGGATTTGCATGATTGAAATATCACTTGGTTAGGCAATTGAGTCAATCATGAAATTTCATGTACCACACCAGATATTGCTTTTGCACTGGATGCAATAAGCATATATATTAATCCGATCCTGGAGAAATATTGGGAAGCAGTTATGAACATAAGTGGGTGTTCTTGGTATATGGTAATGGCAGCCTCCTTCACGAGGCGGTTATCATTTCAGGCTTCCAAGGTGACCGGGATGACAGAGTGGCTGTCAGAATTAATAGTTTTCCCTCTTTTGAGGGGCAGTATGTTGGACAGGTGGTCCAATCGGATACCGAGGAAGGCATGGCGCAGGATACTGATTAAATTCAGTGCAAGATACGCTCTAAGAAGTTTGTTGGATTTGGAGTTCATTTATGAACTTAGTCCCATCAGATATCCAGAAAAATTCTTAGACATGTATCGCTTATTTCGGGAGATAGTCTTTCTCCGTGAAGTTGAGATATAGAGAGATAAAGATAGAAATATTGGAGCGGATCCACTCACTGAGACTATTTCTCGAATGCGATAGTTTCATAAACGTGCTTTGCGAGACTGATTAGTAGAGAAGTTGGGTGTTCGGTATCACACGGGCTGTGAGTATGCGACACCGCAATAATTAGCCTAAGTGCAAGTGGGAGATTGTTGGATATAGTGCCCTCAAGTTAATTATTGTAATCGCAGGCATGTGATTGTGATGATTGAGGGATGACCTATACGGGTAAAACAGTCTTACTCAAAATGATAGTATACTATCTGGTTTGTCTTTATCATCATGTACATGCATTATGTGGTATTACATATCACTATTACATATTGATAGAGCCCATAGAATTCTTACTTGACTACTAGCGTTATGATGGCGATCATATATGTAGGGGCTGGGTAGTCTATAAGCACATCCTTAAATGTCCCTAGTCGTGAGAGTATCGAGACTGAGCATCGATATTCCGGAGTAGACTGGTGTATACGTTTCTAGACCCCTATGAGGGGTGATGGTTGGTCCCACAACCATTGTTCTTTCGCACCTAAGATCGTATACAGGTGCTCACTGTGGGTAAGTACACTGGACGGACTCGCCGGGAACATGCTAGATAGTATTATACCTATTGTTAGATAGCAGTTCTCAGGTGACATGAGTACAGGTTAGTCCTTCGGCCTGAGATCGTCATTTGTCTCGTGTGAGTTCCTACTGTGCTTTAATTACTACCCTACCATGGATTAAAGGAGTCATGCAAACAGATTTTAGTTGGGTACAGTCCCGAGCTATATAGAGGCAGAGCGGATCGTCGGGGATTCGTCTCTCCCGGTATTGGGGGTTGATGTCGCGCTGTGTATGGGTGGCCATTACCAGAAATCCTTGGCCAAGGTGGACGAGAATTACTGATTTGGATCAGTAGTTTCTCAGTGGGTGATGGGCTTCACACCGACACGAAATATTGTGTTATTAGGGGTCTGACTTTATCCATCCCCTAGACCCGATATATGATACTCTTAGACGAAGAGACCGGACTGTACGGAGATTGTCACAGATAGGCTCAGTAAGGATCCGGATGAGTTTGCTCGTCGGCCTTCCTTTTCGACAGGTACCTGGGTAGCCGTTACGTACAGCTAGTGCTGCTGACGTGCTTGTCGGCATACTGTCGAGTCTTTAGTCTCACACAGAGGTTTCCCTGGTTCAGGCGAAATGATGTAGTAGCCGTATTTTGATACATACAGGGTTCCAATCGAATGATTGTACTACTTACCCATACTTTTGATCGGACGGTTGATAATACTGGACAGCTTAGGATTAAGCCGGATTATTAAATCAGGTATTGATTTAATAATTTACGTATATATATATATATTTCGATATGTATATTCTAGTATTATGTTCTTTGTGTTATTCTATCTCTTTGGGTATTCATATTTTGATACGAATACGAGTATGTATATACAGTTGAGTGTATTCTGTATTTATACGGAAAACATTTTAGAAGGTGGACATCTCATTTTGGTTTATCCATTTATTAATTTAAATGGAAATGAGGTGTAAAGATAGTGAAGAGAGAATGGTGAAAACCATACTTGAATAATGTTGACAAATAAATTGAAAATTCATTTATGCAAACTATTCAAGTATGGTTGCTTTATTTTAATTGGAAAATGGTTTTTACAAAACCATACTCTCATTTTGTGAGAACACTTGGATGGTTGTTTTTTATGAAAAACATTCTCACCATTTGCCTCATCTCTCCTCACTAGCCTTTCTTGAGCTCCTCTTCCTTCATCTTGATTTTCCACCCTACCATCTCATGAGTTGAGAATCAAGGGTGGAAGAGAAATAGATATACACTTAGAACAACTCACTACATCCCTAGATACTCTAGATTAGCAATCTAGATTCCCTAATTGCTCCACTAGATTTTTAGTGTGGACCTAGAGCCATGAACCACATCCTTCGGATGGATCATCTTCGACGGAGGAAGACCGGTGGTCAAGCTCGATCAAGAAGACCTCAAGGAGCTAAGGAAGATGGTAGAAGACCGAAGGACATGGATCTTTTGGTAATACAACTCTATGACAGTAGATAACATCTTTGTGCTTGCTAGTTTCATTTTTGGTTTCGATTCTAGGTAGTTGTTTATAGCGCCATGTTTTAAACACCAAAATTTTTCGTTCCGCAACGGTCCCGGTTGACGGCCACGGCGCTAGGAACCCCAACATGGTATCAGAGCCACCCAAACATTAGAAACTAGTAGTAGACGATGCATTAGTTTCAAAACCGAAAAGTTCCGATTTCAAAACCCATTCTCTGTTCTGAAATTTTTTTGATCTCTAAAATTTTTTTTAATCAAGTACAATGACTTAGTTTAGTCATGTTTGTGACACATGATGAAAATGAAGGCATTCCATCAAAACTAGGCTGGCGAAAATCCTAAATTTCCCGATTCTGCCTTTTTACTATTCACCTCTGGGCCCCGTTTTCATCCAATGTCTTGGGTTTTGTAAATTGGGGTTTTTGGACTTGTTTGATTTCACTTAGTGTTGTCTTTACTTTGGGGGAAACTTGGAAAGTTTCAGAACTTGGAATTTTTCATTGTTTATATCTGTGATATGGTGTATGTGTTTTTCAAACGTCGTCAATTTGCTATATGTCATTTATACGGGGTTGCACATACTTGCTTATACTGCTGTGATGTTGGTATCTGTGATGGTATGTTCGGATTGTCGTGATGGATAGCCCTAGTGCAATGGTAGTTGTACAGTTTAGACTTATTTGTATATTCATTATTGCGGGACGAGCGTCTAACTTGTGGACTGCCGTTTCCGCCAGTTTGTATATTCTTTTATTGGGGCACGACCGGGTTGGGGTTGAGGTCGATGTCATCATTGTATATATGTTTTTCTTTTCTGTACTAGGATTACCGGGCGATAGAGTGATTGAGTAGCCGGGTTCTAGAGGGCAACGGGCCCGCATCTCATGGCTTTGAGACGGAGGGGGTCTCACTCTAGAATTGATGGGCTATTCGCCGCACTTGTAGGGGGTATAGGATGACCCACGGAGGGGTGCTGAAGTTACCAGATTCCGTGAAGTGCTGGGTGGTCCATTCACTTCGTTGATTGAGGTTGCCTTACTTCTGAAATTGGCGGGTAACTTGCCGCTCTCATAGGGGTCTTGGTTCTTCATTGCACAGGCTATCCACACGACCGGGGAACGTAGAGTTTCATTTGCGACTCAAATGAAACCCGGGGCTTCTAGATTATCCGTTATTCTGTTTTGTTTATGGTTTTTCTGTGATGTTGCTTATATCATGCATGGAACGAATATTATATATATATATATATATATATATATAGTAGATGTTGTATATGTTTTGCACCCACGCTAGTTCAGCCCCCGCTCTGCCGTTAGTTAAGTAATATAACGATGCATGACGGGGCCATGTGGCGAATGCGGATGGCGTACATTGTATTTTCGTTCTTTTTTGGTGTGATAAGGATTAATTGATGGGACCGCATAATTTTAATTAATGCAAAGAAAATAAACCTAAAAGATGTTGTCGGAACAAATTTCGAAAAACTATAGTTGTACTCTTTTGCTTTACATAGTGGTGTTCGTTCAGGAATATCCAGCACCTCATTCTAGGAGGCAAGAGCCCAGATCCCTTCACGGGGAGTGACCTCTTGAGCAAACGTTTATGATACTGTAGATTACTCGGTTTTCTTCAAAAACACTAGTTTTTAAAAGCGGAGCATAAACCACTCCTTTTCAAAGCTATTCGGTTCCTTCAACGATATCAAGTTCATTACATTAAAGGTTTTTCGTCAAAAACCAGCTGTAGCCCTCCGTCATTTCAGATAGGTATCTACTAGTATTCATGCTGTGTGTTTTGACCTTCGCTAAGGCATAGTGTTTGGTAGCTAGTGGGTGCTTATCTGTAATATAGATAGATGCATTAATTTATGATAGGCGTACAGCTGTTTTGACCTTCGCCAAGGGCTTGTACGAATGAGTCTAGATTAATCTGGATAATGACGGGTTGAACCTAACTTGCGACTTATGATGTTTTGACCTTCGTCAAGGTTATAAGTGCTCGGGGAAAAAACCACATCGGGAGTTTCTAACCTACAGAAAACTTGCTAGTGTTGCATACCTTCTCAAGTGTGGTATTTTTGGTAGGCTTCCTTCAAAATTATCACACATTGATAGTTGGGTCCTGATCCTACTGTGAGTATCCGCTACTCTTCGGAAGAAATTTTCACTTTGCAATTAGCTAATCAAGTAGGTGTCTAGAAATGTGTAACGGGACTACGCCTCTGGGAAAACGAGGTTATTTAATTAGGTCCGTGCAAAAGCACGGGGTACCTCCCTCCGAAGTACCAACACTGGCCTGGCCAAAAGATAAGCAAACTTGTATGGTGCGATTAATCCTAACTAATTCTTCTTTTAGGGTTTGAAGGAGAATTCGAGGAAACGGTGGGAGCCATCCTGATTAGATAAAGTGATTAACCAATCTAATCTTGGTTAGAGCGCACGCTGAGTGTTTTTTTTCTCTCTCTCTCTTTTGCAGCGACCATGACCTGACCTTAAACTAAAACCCATAAACCAAGTTAACCGAACCTTCTTAAACACTTTGGATTTTGGATTGTCATGACTCACGATAAAGTCACATATATCTCTGTCGCTCCAACTTCCCCTTTGCATTTCTCCAGAACACTCCGTATCACTACGAAGATCCATATTGCTTGGGTATGCCATCGTATAGTTACATATGAACTCGAAAAAACTTGTTTCAGTTCGAGAATGGTTTCCGGTTCTGGAGAAATTGAATAAATTATTCGGTTGTCTTTTCTCTTTACCTTCTCTCAGGTTGCGAATGCTCCTAGTATTAAGAGAGTACACCTATTACGCTTATTGGATGGTCTTCTTCCAAATGATAGGAAAGTGCCGAAAGGTAGGAAAGGAAGAAAACCAATTAACCTAAGTATGGTGTACAGAAGGTAAGAAGTAGAGACATATAAAGGGATTAGAGTGAGGGCAAAGAAAATTGTGGCTACTGTCATAATTCACGACGAAGCCACATATATCCATGCCACTCCTACTTCCCCTTTGCATTTCTCTAGAACACTCCATATCACTACAAAGATCCATATTTCTTGGGTATGCCATCGTATAGTCACATACGAACTCGAAGAAACTTGATCTGTTCGAGGATGGATTCTGGTTCTGGAGAAATTGAATAAATTATCCGGTTGTCTTTTCACTTTACCTTCTCTCAGGTTGCGAGGGCTCCTAGTATTATGAGAGTACACCTATAACGCTTATTGTATAGTCTTCTTCCAAATCTTAGGCAGGTGTCAAAAGGTAGGGAAGGAAGAAAACCAATTAGCCTAAGTATGGTGTACAGAAGGTAAGAAATAAATACATATAAAGGGATTGCAGTGAGGGCAAAGAAATTTACGACTATGGTCATGAATCTGGATAGTGGAAGAGGCATTACTAGGAATAGCCGGCCACCCCTTGAAACATTTTCATGTTTCAGTCTTACTGTGCGGTGTTAATTGAAAACTGCTTTCCCAATTAGATTCTGACTCCAGAGTATGTATTTATCAGACTTTATTCTCACATCTGTGTGGCATTACAGATGCTAGATGGGAGTAGAATATTGGGAATTGGGTGATTAGATTCTCAATATATCAGAATTCTTTGTAATTGGTGATATTTGAAGAAATCATCCGGGTTTTGCCTAATGGAAAATATTTGGTTTTGAATATCCATTGTTATGCACCAATTTCAAACTGATATATTTGTATTTCTTTTTTAATTAACAGTAAAGTAAAGGTATCGACAAGGCCGTTTATTTTATAAAGCGAGATATAACTTTTTGAAATTATGTTTATGACGTTTACCTATATCAGTTGATGGTTAGGTAAAGTGCATTCAACAACGATGTAATTCTTCTTAACCATAACACAGTTTTCAACCTACGATGCACAGGGTTTGAGTTATTAAACTCAATGGACTTATACAAAATATTGTATGCTGTCCGATGTCCATTAGGACAAACGGTTGATACTCGTACTATATTCCGTTTACTTATGACTTCTCTGGTTTTAGACAAGTATTTCGTTGAAATACAAGGTCCAAATTTTGAGAAGTTATATGTATAACAAAAAAGTAGAAAACCATACGTTGCAAGTATCAGGATTCTTCGTGGTGATTGAAGGTGTAAGTACTCATGCTAGGTATTCTGTCGTAAGTAATATATTTGAGAACTTGCTTCTCTCTCAGGTTACTCATCCGTGGGTACGCTCCTTGATGAGTAATGCTGCTTAACCTTCTTTCATTTAGTCAATATGCACTGGAAACAGCTGCATGTATTTTGAATATGTTTCAAATTAAATTAGTGCATGTGTTTCTATATTGGATATAGAATGGATTCATATCTTAACAAAATTAAGGTATATGGAGTAGTCTGGCTTATGCTTAAAACCAGAATCTGGATAAACTCAAGGTACGTTACAGTAATGGCAGTTTGTGGGTTATCCCGGGCTTTGACGAGGGTGAACATTCTACCATTTGGAAGTCAATAGTTATATTGTTTTTGACTCGCCACCTCTTTAGTAAAATGAATTCTTTTCAGAAAACATAAGTGGGAATATGGTAGAACTGGAAGTGATTCCAGAATCATAAATAATTACTGAAAATTTAGTAGAACCTAAAAATTCAATTAGATTCGACAATTCATTAGCCACTCCGCAGATTTGGTGGGTAACCTCAGCCACCCGAAAGGTGCTTCGGTTTCCTCAAAGACGGTGACATGGAGGTTTTGATGACCCAAGCTTGCCACTACTGCTGTTCTAAACTATGAGATCTAGCAGGTGGATGAATATAACGTCGTTCTAAATTATCTTTAGAAGTGCACGGGTATATGACTCTGCCAGAGGATTGTTGTAGTCAGTGGGAGCAGTGGAAGCGTGGTAGGCCAGTAGTTTATGTCTATTTATAAACTAAAGCAAGTATAGCGGAGATAGATCGTCTATTTTTTATATGACAGTCATAGAGTTTGACTTCATCAGAACAATAGATGAACCTGGTAAGAAGGTAGTAGGGAGTCATGTCCTGGTATTTGGATGACGTACTCCTTATAGGAATTGAAATTCCTATACTACGATCGGTTATACTGTGGTTGTCACAAGGTATTTCTCCGCATAGGATCTGGATAAAATATCATGGATTCTGGTCACTAGATCTATGGTTTTAGATCTAAATTTGGGAAGTGTCCCAATTTGGATACTTTGACACTATTCTAAAGTGTTTTAGAATGGACGACTCCAGACATAGTGGTGTACCCGCAGATGATAGAGTCACCCTCTCTAAAGAGATGTCTTCTAGACTGATGATGAAAGGGATTTGCATGATTGACATATCACTTGCTTATGCAATTGAGTCAATCATGAAATGTCAAGTACCACACCAGATATTGCTTTTGCACTGTATGCAATAAGCATATATATTAATCCAATCCTAGAGAAACATTGAGAAGCAGTTATGAAAATAAGTGGATGTTCTTGGTATACAGTAACGGCAGCCTCCTTCAGGAGGCGGTTATCATTTCAGGCTTCCAAGATGACCGGGATGACAGAGTGACTTTCAGAGTTAATAGTTTTCCCTCTTTTGAGGAATAGTATGTTAGACAAGTGGTCCAAATGGATAACGAGGAATGCATGGCGCAGGATACTGACTAAATTCAGTGGAAAATACGGTCTAAGAAGTTTGTTGGATTTGGAGTTCATTTGTGAACTTGGTCCCATCAGATATCCAAACAAATTCTTAGACATGTATCGCTCATTTCGGGAGATAGTCTTTCTCCATTGTTAACCGCTGAAAGACGCGACCGGGATGTTAGGACGTCTGGCCTGAATTTTGGGGGCAGATGCTATTTGGATTTATCCGTCCACCTCTCCGAAGATGCCAAGTTGATTTATGGCACCGTGTATCGGAGATTTGGACGGATGTGGCCGCTGTAGCAGACTTCGTCAGATTCCCCCTCGTTTGCGAGGGGTTTTTTGATTGTGGGGACGCTCTTCCCTGCAGGCGCAAGCCCCTGCAGTTAATAACGTTATCGCATGGCGATAACCACTTTCTCCTGCTCCAGAAGTTCACTTCGTGTCGTGTGTGTTTTTGTTTGTTTTGGTTTTGATTGCCCGTGGATTGTATACGGAGACTAATTTATGTCGTCGCCCGTAGGGCACGGATTAGTCCAAATCCGTATATTTTAGATTTGGGCTTGGGTTGATTTAAGGATCGTTAATCTGGATTGAGATTAAGATCAACTTAAACATATGAGCATTTGGAGCTCGATTGGTTTTTTTTTAAGAATACGTTAGTCCAATTTGAGACTAAGATCTACTTAACAACGTCTTAGGATCATTTTTTGCTTCAGATCCAACAAAAGAGCGTTTGGGCTCTGTTGTTTTAGTTTAAGGACGTTTCGGTCCGTTATTGCCATTTTTTAGATGAAGTTCTAGTTTGAGGACATCTCGGTCTGTTGATCACTATTTTGGAGGTGCGATTTTAGTTTAAGGACGTCTCGGACCGTTGATCACCTTTTTGGAGGTGAGATTTTAGTTTAAGGACGTCACAGTCCATTATCACCATTTTGGAGGCAACGGTTAGTTTAAGGACATTTCGGTCCGTTGATCACCATGTGGGGTTTTCAGTCATAGGAATGCCCAATAAGTGTTAAACGCTTTACCCCTTTTGTCTTTTTATGGAGTGCTAAGCATTCTTTATGGCGTCCACATGAGGGGCACGTGAAGCACTGAGCGCCGGGTGCCACCTAATGAGTGCCAAACACTTTTTACTCTGTGGCGTCCACATGAGGCGCTGGGCACCGCTTACTGAGTGCTAAGCACTCCTTTCTTTTGTAGCGCCTACGTGAGGGACACGTGGGGTGCTGGGCGCCACTCCATGAGGTCTTTTTATTCTGTGGTGCCTACGTGAGGGTCACGTGAGGCGCTGGGCGCTAGGTTTTTTTTCCTTATATGCTTTGTTTTGAGGAGTTCGATTTCCTAGTTCTTTTCTGAATCTTTGATTCTCAAGAACAAGTTCTTCCCGATGAGAATTAAATTCTCAACTTGTGGGAGACTTGTCTTGTGGATCTCAGATCTAGAGAAAGAACTAAGTTCTTTTAAAAGGGTTAAACCCTTCAATAGGTAAATGAGATGCTTTGATCTCTCTTCTTTTTATTTACCTAGGGTTTTTTTTGAGAAGGGAGATCTTTTTCTTTCTTCCTTTTTGAAACTTTCTGCTTTGTTTTTCGAAGCTTATGGTTGGGGGGGGGGTTCCTTCCTTTTAGACTTGAAGTCTTGGGTCCTTTATATAGTAGGGGCAGTTTGTTGATTAGCTCTGAGGAAATGTATCATTAAGAGATGCCAAATGATTTGGGGATTTTACCCATCGTTGGATCTTTGATCCAAGAACTTCTGTTTTACAGAAAGTATTTTCTTGTTTTTAACAAGATTAGGGAAATATTTACCCATACAGAATTTATTCTGTAGATTGGTGATTATTTAATCACCATTGGATTTTTAATCCAACGGTGCTCTGTTTTCCAGAGGGCAATCTTTCTTATTTAGAAAGATTTGATAAATATTTCCTCTAAAAAGAATTTAATTCTGTATCCTTATGATTTATCATCTCCGTTGGATCTTTGATCTGACGGCTCTGTTTAACAGAGAGTAGAATTTAATTCTACTGAGCGCCGACGCTCACGTGTTAAGCACGTGGGCGCTGCGCAAGATTTTTGTGTGCTTTGCACACTGGCGCCGCTTATATAAGGGTTTTTAACTTTGACGATGGCGCCCTCGTGTAAGGCACGTAAGGCGCTTGAGTGCTGAACGTTGCCTCACAGATCTTTGCTCTTTTATTGGGAAAACAAATGCCCCCCCCACCGTTGCGCTCACGTGGCTCGCACGTGCGTGCAGCAGTGGCACCTTTTCCACCGTTTGATCTTCTTGGAAATTGAACCGTCTTCCTGTGACTATAAATAGGGCCTTTTGCCCTTGAGAGGACAGTTGTTCATCTTTCTTAGTCTTCTTCTTTCTCTGAGAATTCAATTCTCTTTCCATAGCTCAGATCTCTGTCTAAGAAAATTCTTTTAGAGTCAAAACTCTGTCAAAATTTTGGTAAGAATTATGACCAAACTCATAAAGGAATCTTTTCATGTTCTAGGGTTTTAACCCATTAACAGAGGTTTGCTCTTCTTTCACAAAATCTCTTAGTGTTCTAAGAATTTTTTCTTGCAGATCTTGAAGATTTTTGGGGTTTTATCCCGTTAGAAGGCTTTGCTTTTGAAGGTTCTGGGATGTTATCCCATTGTTCTACAGAGATTGGCTCTGAAAATTTTTGGGAATTTTATTCCCTCTCTAATTTTCTTAACAGATTTGAAATCTTTTTGCAGAACACAGTTCTCGAGAGAGTTTAACTCCCGAGTCCAATGATGTTTTCTCATTAAATGATAATCCTTTTGGATTCTATTTTTAATGAGTGACTGCCCCATCAATGATGGGGCGTCACCTTGATTTTGTGGGGCCCCTGTCCCCTTTTTTTTGAACTGTGGTGCAGTACAATTTTAAGTGACAAAGAATATTAAGGCCTTAATCATTGCGTCAATAGCTGACTCCTCCCTTTTTGTGCAGGTATTATGGCTTCCGATTCCACTTTTCCTTTCGTACGTTCGGAAAGCGCTTTTGCCGACGCTCCCATAGATCGGGAAGTCTTCACGCTTATTAAGGATCATGACCCAGAGCAAAAATCTCATCATCTGTGGGGGTCATGGTATAGTCAGATTATCCGGGGTCGGCGCAGTTTCTCTTATGCAGCACCTTCGGAGCCAAACCCAGCGATTCATTATGCTGACCCGCCTCAAGTGACTTACACCATAGAAGAGGTCAACTGGATCTCGGAAGGTCGCCTTCAGCCTTCCATGGCATCGATACCCGTACAGCCACCGATGGTCTTGGACATTTTGGGGCGACGTATATGCCAAGGAGAGTCGCGCCCTTTGGGGCAAGTTTACATGATAGGATTGACTTCCCGTCATTCTTCCGGCTATCTACAGTAGGCTCGGTATATTCTGTCGGCCAAGAAGTCGCAGCTATTAAAGACCGGGTTGTACCCCGCAATCTACGCGTCCCTCTTTCACCACCACGCTCCTCATGTGTGGTGGATCAAGTTCTTTTTGGAACAATGGAACATCCCGACCCATACCTTTCTCTTATCAGATCGGGAGATTTCGATTTCATTAGAAGAGTTCGCGGAGATCTCCGGTTTACCCGTCAGAGGGGAGCACTATGAGGAGATACATCCCTCCCGATGAGTACATCTTTGCCACTAAGTCAGTGGTAATGGGCATTACCCTGGAGAACGCCGTTCAACATCATTTTCCTAGCTTGATCAAGGTGTTGAACATGTATAAGAATTTATTCCTAGAGTCTGGTGGGCACAGGGTTAGCTTCACGGATTTTATCGCCCGCTTTCTTCGTCCAGAAGTTCTGTCTAAACAGGATGCAAAATTCGCCAAACTCGACGACCCGTTCGGATTTGGTTTGGATAATTTTCCGACAGCGGAGGCGGATCTAAAGAATTTCTTTATTCCAGATACTCCAGTCGTCCCCTTTGCAGAGATTGCTGCCCCGGGTGTTGATGAAGAGACGTTCATTTTAGGATTCATTGGCCTGTAGCTGAGCTGGTTCGCGCCATCTGTTTTTTATCCGACTCATCGCATCGTTGCAGGGACACGCGTGTCCGTTGGGATCGCGGGGTTAGCTCATCTATACCATGGCCTGAGTTTAGCGGCTGACATTACTCAGTCGGGGGTAAAGCCCGTGTATCTCCCATTACATTACTTTACATCATGGGTCGAGATGCACGTGTTGGCTGGCTTTGGTGTTCATAAACGACCCCGATTCTACGAAAGCTACAACTTCCTCCGGGTTATGCATCTAGTTGACGTTTCGGCTCCAGACCTGTCACAGTGAGAGGCTCGGTGCTTACTCCTTCGACCACGCATGGTTAAGGACAGTATGACCTTTGTCGATAGAGTCTTGACTATCGGCAAAGAATCCACCAAGGTGGTCCAACCGTTGCACGATACTTTTAAGGATGGGGCTTCTGCGTTGAGGGCCCGGGAGGTCATGCACCTGTACTCTATCAGGCCGGGTTTCCTAGTGTTTAGACAGAACGCCTCGGTGTTGTTCATGAGGTACAACCCGCACTGCTTCGCTTAACAATTGGGTTATAATCAAGGTGTTCCTCTTGAAGCGTTCTTAGTCGAGCCGGTTGCTACGGAGGAGGGTATTTGCAGCGCGATGCATCATTTTATGCGATTAAATACGTGGTCACATTTCCTTGTCAGCAAGCCGAGCTATGTGCCAAAAGCTTCGAATGCTCACATGGCGTGGTACCAGCATGCAGCGGGTGCTGTTGTCAAGGAGGAGAGGCGGCTGTTTCTCGATCATAAGGATGCCATCCCAGCCAGCAATCCAGCGGTCGCTTTGAAGCGACGAGCAGCCGTTCACCCTTCTTTAAGAGAAATCACTACGGCTATAGTCCCATGAGCTTTTCCTGATAAGCTTCGTCCGGATGTTCCTGCGACTGCGGTAGCCATGGCTTCCTCGGAATCGGGCATTGGTTCGGAGATCGGGACCCAGCGTCCGAAGAGGCATGTCAAGCGAAAGCTTTTATCGTCAGCTGTTGGTGTCAGTTCGTAGAAGAAAAAGAAATCTCTATTCTCTGCTGACGTCGTATTCGGCCAGGAGCCCCATGCTCCCTACAGTGAGGGCTTGTGCGAATATGGCATCAATGAGGGTTTGTTTGACACGCCTGCAACTGATACTGATCTTTAGGCTGCCCTTGCAGCTTCCGAACAACTGGCTCATGAGGAAGCAGCGTTGGTCTCTATTGCGGAGTCGGGTATACTTCATTTACATTCTTATGCATCTATCCCTTTTCCCCTTATTATGCTTTATTAACGCTCTCTTCATTAACAGGTATTTCTGCCGAAGAGGCTTTCGCGACTTCCCTCAAGACGTTTGAGGAGGAATAGAGGCTTCGCGCCACCTTGGGTCTTGGTATAATTCCCTTGACTACACCTTTGCTCTTTTAGTTCCTTCTATTCATGGTCTGACTCTTTTCTTTATCTTGCTGCAGGGACTTCCAAAACCCATGTTGTTCCAAGTGTGATTCCAATCCCAGGCGGTGACGCAGAAAAGCTTCCAGAGCCATCGACTATGACCGAGGCCATCCTAAAGCCACCACAGAAGGCATTGCTGAAGCAGCCGATGATGGACGCCGTAGCGGCTCCGGAGGCAGAGCTCAATTCAGATAACGACGTCCCCCTATCGGATGTTTTAAGGAGGTCGGTTCTCACGGTTCAGGCTAAGAGGAAGCGCAGAAAGCATGCGGCGAGGGAACGCGACGCTGTCTTGGCCACGGGAGCAGGCTCGAGCAATGTTCCACCTTCTCCATTCCTTCGATGGACGTTCCTTCTGCCCTGTCTACTGCCCATAGACAGGTTGCGCGTATAGCTCATGAAGAGAGTGAACAACTACTTCAAGGTAAAACAACGCACAGTCCTTAATAACAGCTCCTCCCCCTGTCTATTTATTTAACATACACATTTTTATTTATAGGACCAAATTTGGATGGCGGCATGACAGGTGAAGCGCCGGCAACTAAAGAGCATGAAGCGTCCAATCTTTCTATGGACTCTAGGACCGTTCCAACTGCTGCTCTTTCCCCCTGTGGATCTTTGATATCGGCGGGTGACGCGAGCGTTACGACATCCCTTGTCGAATCAGGGGATGAAGCAGTGGGCGTTGAATCTGCTCTCCCAATAGAAACCGAAGAAGCCGTCACAGCTGGTGACGCTTCGGGTACGGTTTCGGTTTCTGACTTGTCAAGTATTCCTTGGGTTATTATCTTTGAGTTTTTTTAATCCTGCTAAGCGTCTCTGATGATTTTTGCTTTGTCTTGAGCATAGGCGCAATAAACCCTGAAGTTGTACTGGACGAAGAATTACCGCCGGCCGCTGCCTTGACTGTCACGGTTCTTTCTGTGCCTCCCTGAGTTTTGGAAGGTAAGGGTTTCTCATTTAGTTGCTTTATTGTAGATACCAATTTTTCTTTGCCTTAACCATATATTGTCGCAACCTTGCAGGAGTGCTCCTTGACCACTTATACCAAGTGCTACACCAGCACTTCTCATTCTAATTGGAAGTCGTTCCCTCTTCCAGCAGTGGTCAGTATATTCTTTGTTTAGTGTTTCTCCTTTTCGTGAGTAAACTTTATGCTGATAAGCCTTCCTTATATTGACCCCAGCATCACAATTCAAAGGAGGGAGCGAAGGAATAGCCAAGCCTCCGGAGCTCCCTATTTTGCCACCTTCAACAGCTGGTACGATAAATTTCGTCCGTCAGGTGTCTTCTTTGTCTTTCAAATTGAAATCTGACCGTAATTTATTTTGCAATGATTACACCGGCTTCAGCTCCTTTTGAGTCCCGCATTCCCATGCCTATGAGGCCTTTCGCTAAACGTCCATCTTCCAGGGGTGCGGTGACTAGCCGGCGAATGTTAAGCGAGTTTCTCGAGGATCTTGATGCCGAAGCTCTCACTTCTGCTACGGATTTTGCCGACGAAGTCAATCCAATGCTGGCGACGCTAGTGAAATTCCACACTGAAGACCTCGTCGGCTCTTGGGTTGATTATTGCAGAAAGATCGAAGCTTGTCTGCATGAGATTGAGCTTAAGCGCTTCGCTCCTGAGGTATTAACTTTGAAATCTCAGCGAACTGCATAGATCGAGCAGAGTGTCGCTTTCATTCGATATTTTGAACAAGAGGTGACCCTGAGGCGAAAGGAGCATAAGACGGCTTCCGGCAATCTGTCCAATTGCGTGCCCAAATTGAAGCGAATGCCGCGCAGCTGAAAGCTATTTTTGAAAACCTTCAACGATGTATTTCTGATGGGTTGGCGCTAAGGCTGAAGCTTGACTTCACTGAGCGGGTCACGCAAAGTTGCGGAGCTGCCAAACGGGATATTGCTGAGAAGCTTTCATCCTGCTTGCAACAACGAGCTCAAATCGAAGCGGAGCTGACCGCCGTAGTTGAACGCGAGGAGGAATTGCGGAAAGCGCGTGAGCGGGTCGTCAGTTTGTTGAAAGCGCCTCCTTCTTAATCAATGTAATTGTATTCCCCTTTTTGCATTGGTTGCATGTCTTAAACATTTTGATTCAAGAATAAGAAAATACATTCTCTTTTATGTGTTTATCCGTGTCTTGATGCCTTAATGTGGTGGTAATTAGTTTACTTACTCATTTCGGAGTTTGTTGTTTATGCGCTCGTTTCGGAGCCTGTAGTTTATTCACTCATTTCGGAGTTTCTAGTTTATGGACTCGTGTCGGAGTTTGTAGTTTGTTCACTCATTCCGGAGTCTCTAGTTTATGGACTCATTTCGGAATTTATTTAGTTTACCTCCCTTGGGATTATAGGCAAATTTGTTCTAACGTTATAGTTAACCCATGCCCTTTACGACAGAGGTCCGTTAGGTTTTTTGGTACTAGGGTTTTAGTCCGTGGTACTGTCGCGTTGGCTAATGCATTCCCCGACATGCAGATTTTACGCTGCTGTTCGAATAGCCCCACGACTGTCGTGTCTCTGATCCCTTCGGGGGCTGGACAAGACGTCTTCAAGTAATCTTCTTAGGCAGTTTGACCGTCGGAAGAACAAGTGTTAGGAATTTTGCCATGTCATTTTTTACTAGAGGTTAGGCTCGGTTTGGGGAGCCCCGATGAGTCATAACCACTCCGCACTGGTGTGGGATGATCTCCGATAGTCTTTCAGGTTTTATTTGAGTTACCGTCAAGACCCTGAAGCTAGGAATTTGGCTATTTTGGAGCCTTTGTTGATATTGCGTCTGCTGTAACGAAAAGAATGTCGGAGTAGTCTTTAGCTTGTTTTGTGAACCGTCAAGACTTGGAACTAGGAATTTTGCCATTGCTCCATTTTATTTTGACCCTGGAGTCTTTGTTGACGTCACGTCTACATCCTACTGGAGTAAGAAGGAACGCCGCTGTTGATATTGTGTCTGCAGTAACGACACGAATGTTGAGATAGTCTTTAGGTTATTTTGTGAACCATCAAGACTTGGCTCTCCCTTTGACGACGCCTGGTGGGATAATATGGTTCCCTTTTCGTTTGTGCTCATGGATTGTATACAGGTGTTGATTTGGACTCACCTGTAGGGCTAAAATTTCATTTTATTTTATTTCTTTCCGCGATACTCTATCATTTCAACTTTTTATATCATGAAAGTCGCAATTGCCCGATCATTTTGGCTTTTTATCGCGGTGCCCAATCATTTAGGGTATGTATATTTTTTATTTTTACTCGCTGTTTTTTTATTGCAAGTTGCCCAATCATTTCGGTTATGTATATTTTTTATTTTTACTCGATATTTTTTATTGCGAGTTGCCCAATCATTTCGGCTATGTATATGCACATATTTTTTTGCTCGCTGATTTTTTATTGTGAGCTGCCCCATCATTTCGGCTATTTCATATGTATCTACTTTTGTTGAGAGTCGAGAACTTGGATCCTGACACTAATTCCGGCATCAGCATCGCTGCGACTGGGATATTGCCAGGAGCGAATCATTATTTACCTTGAGAGGACTTGAAATTCGATACCAATTTAGGCATCAGCATCGCTAAGACTGGGATATTGTCAGGAGCGAATCATCATTTGCCTTGAGAGGACTTGGAATTTGATACCGGTTTAGGGATCAGTATCGCTACAACTGGGATATTTCCAGGAATGAATCATCATTTGCCTTTACTGATTTGAACAAAGGCTTTTGACTTTATGAGCCGTAAGGGTCTAATAAAGGGTTTTCTCCTTACGAGTCGAGAGGATCCTGTAGGTGTAGGTTCTCCCTAGAAGTCGTGAGGACTCCTAAGTGATATTTTCTCTTGCAAGTCGTAAAAATCTTACAAGATTGTTTTCTCCTTACAAGTCGAGATGACTTATAAGTGTCGTTCACCATATGAGGACATTCCTCGCCATTGGTGGAACTTGGTGGGGGAAATCGTTTATTTGTTCTCGTGGATTGTATACAAGGGCCAATATTGGACCGCCTGTTGAGCAACTTGGGGAACACACCGGCTTAAGAACAGGTCCGAGTCCCTGTGGCTTAAGACTTTCAAATTCTATGAGCCGTGAGGGTCTCATAGAGGAAGTTCTCCTTACGAATCGAAAGAATCTCGTACGTGAAAATTTTACAAGATTGCACCATTTCGGGTTTTTACAAGCTCGCCGGTAGCCCTGCTGTTTTTACTCACGGCGCCCTTTCGGGTTTTCATCCGCGCCCATCTTGCTTGTGGACATACATTTTTTTCTTAACAACGAGATTGCGCCCTTTCGGGTTTTCACAAACTCGCCGGTAACCCTGCTGTTTTTACTTACGGTGCCCTTTCGGGTTTTCATCCGTACCCATCTTGCTTTTGGACATATCGTTTTTTTTAACAACGAGATTGCGCCCTTTCGGGTTTTCACAAACTCGCCGGTAGCCCTGCTGTTTTTACTCACAGTGCCTTTTCGGGTTTTCATCAGTGCCCATCTTGCTTTTGGACATACCGTTTTTTTTAACACCCATCTATTTGCCAATGGGACTTAGGGTTGACTTCACCGCTGGAGTAGCTGTATAGCCAGCGGGACTTGAGTTGCAGTCTACTCCATTGGAGCTTTGATTGAAATATAGATCTCAAGAGAGGATATCACCGTATTTGGGGCGATGCGCTATGTTTGAGGTGGAGCACTAGTTTAGGGACATTTCGGTCTATTATCGCCGTGTTTGAGGCGCCGCGCTGGTTTAAAAACATTCCGGTCCATTATCGCCATTTTGGATGCGAAGTTTTAGTTTAAGGAAATTACGGTCCGTTGTTAGTTTAGGGACATTTCGGTCCATTATCACCATTTTTGGGGTGAAGTTTTAGTTTAAGGACATTACGGTCTGTTGTCGCCATTTTAGAGGTAACGTTTAGTTTAACGATATTTCGGTTCGTTGTTGCCATGTTTGGGGCGAAAATTCTTTTGGACACTACTTTTAGAGTTTTGACTCAGGAAGATAGCGAGCAGACACGGGCGTCGTCATCTATCGTTGACCTAAGTCGTGACTCGTCAAGCGTAGTATTTCTTGAGGAATCGATCGTTTATTGGCCGGAAGGGTCTTTCGCCATGCATATCCACGAGCAAGTAGGCCTTACCTTGATAGACCTTGTCTATGATGTACGGGCTTTCATAGTTTGGCTCAAATTTCCCTCGTTTTGCACGATTGGGGATCATAGGTCTTTTGATGACTAGCAAGAGTTCGCCTTGGCGGAATGTTCTCGGCCTAGTCAGTTTTTCGTATGAGCGCGTCATCCTTGTCTTGTAAGCTTCTAGGTTTTGTTGCGCTATGAGGCGAGTTTCATCGAGGGCGTCGAGCTCCTCAAGCCGAAGATGGGCATTCTCATCATCTGTTAGCTCATATCGAACCGCTACTCGTAGAGAAGGGAATTCTATTTCCAAAGGAAGGACTGCTTCAGTGCCGAATACCAATGCGTATCGTGTTGTATTCGTAGCCATTTTGAAAGTCGTTCGATACGCCAAGAGAGCTTCGTGCAATCTCTCGTGCCAGTCCTTTTGTTTTTGACACCATTTTCTTTATAATCTTGGTCAAGGTCTTGTTGAAAGCTTCAGCTAGACCATTAGCTCGAAAATTATAGACGGAAGAGTATCTCCAGTCTATTTTGTGTTGTTCTGCGAAGCGACTGATTTTATGGCTCCTGTAGCCTGGCCCATTATCTGAGATTATCCATCACGGAGTGCCGAACCGGTAGATGACATGTGTCTTGAAGAAATGATGTTCTCCGTCTTCACTTCCCTTAGCGGTACTGCTTCTGCCCACTTAGGGAAGTAATCGATCATTGCCAGTATGAACTGATGTCCTTTGGATGACGCTGGTTCAATGGGGCCGAATATATCGGTTCCCCACAATTCGAACGGCCAGCTAGCTACTGTTTGGTGTAGCGGATTTGGATGCTGGTGAATGAAGTCCCCATGAATTTGGCACGAGTGACACTGCTTCGCATATTCGAGACAGTCATGAATCATTGTGGGCCGATAGTAACCCATTCTTTTGATCTTCAGCTTCATCTTTGGTCCGGCTTGATGAGAACCGCAGAGTCCGTTGTGGGTTTCTTGGATGACTCTCCTTGCTTCTTCTGGTCCCAGGCATCTCAGCCACAGACAGTCGAATGATCTCTTATATAGAGTATTATTGACGAAGGCGAAAGACAGAGCTCGTTTCATGAGCTGATGTCTTGATGACGCATCTTTGGGCGTTCGATGGGATTTGAAGTAGTCTATGAAGACTTCTCTCCAATCCTCATCCTTTTCTTCGTCTTTTATTTAAAGGACTACTTGTTTAGTCGCTTCCTTTCCTTCAGACGACTCCATTGAATCCTCTGAAGATATTTCTGCTGGCGCAAGAACCCGGCGGCTTTGTACAACGATCCTTACGTCATCGAGGTTTTTGTCAACCAGTTCCTTAGCAAGCTTGGCTAATACATCCTCCTTACTATTTTCCGCACACGGTATTCTTTCCAGGATGTAGGAGGGGATTTGTGTCAGCAGTTGCCGCACTTTTTCACCATACTTGATCAGTTCTGGCTTGCACGTCTAATAGTCACCATTTACTTGGCTAACGACCAGCTGGGAGTCTTCATATATGAGAAGGTTTTTGATTCCCATATCGACAGCGATCTCAAGACCCGCTATCAAAGCTTCATATTTGGCCTCGTTGTTTGTTCTTAGTTCCGTTAAGGAAAGGGCGAAACGCATTATCCCTTCTTGCGGAGACACGAAGATGAGGCCCACCCCGGCTTTGATTATAGAGGTGTTATGCTTCCGCTTCTTCATGGAATATGCTCCATCGAAGTAGAGTTCCTATTGGAAATTATTTCCTTCCTCCTCCCCTTCGATTGTGTCGAACGCGTGTTCGTCTGGCAATTCGCAATTTAAGGGAGAATCGGCTGGTATCGGATGCTCAGCAAGAAAGTCGGCGATGGCCTGACCTTTCACTGCCTTGAGGGGTCGATGCGTTATCGAGAACTCCATCAAGAGGAGAACCCATTTAGCAATCCTTCCTTTTAGTATGGCCCTTGACATCAGATATTTGAGAGGATCCACCTTTGATATGAGATGGACCTCATGTGCCAAGGCAAAGTACCTGAGCTTCGTTATCGCGAAGATCAGTACCAGACAATACTTTTCGATGGGGGAGTAGTTTTTTTCTGCCCCCAGGAGAACTCGACTCAAATAATAGAGAGCTCTCCTTCCCCTGGTCATTCTTATGTGCCCATAACGCGCCTAGAGAACCTTCCAGGGCTGTTGTGTACAGGATAAGGGGCTTTCCCTTAACCGGAGCGGTCAGTACCGGCGGGTTCTGCAGGTATTTCTTGATTTCGTCCAGTGCACTTTGGCATTTACGATCCCAAATGAACGGGATCCCCTTCTTCATTAGATGGCTGTAGAGGCGGCATTTGCCGGAGAGGTTGGCTATGAACCGCTGGACATACGCGAGCTTTTCTTGGAGAGACCGCAGTTGTTTAAGAGTTCTTGGCATGGGCATTTCCATAATCGCCTTGATCTTTGATGGGTCTATTTCGATACCTCGGTGTCGTATGATGAATCCTAGGAATTTGCCTGAGGAGACTCTAAACACGCATTCAGAGGATTCATCTTTAGATTGTATTTCCGAAAACACTGGAACACTATGTTCAGATGTTCTCAGTGCTCCTCGTACGATTTTCTTTTCACCACAAGGTCATCAATATAGCATTCGACAATCTCATGTATGAGGTCATCGAAGATCTTCGTCATGGCCCTCTGGTAGGTGGCGCCTGCGTTCTTCAAACCGAAGGGCATCACCTTATAGCAGAATATGCCTAGCGGAGTTCAGAAAGCGGTGTGCTTTTGGTCTTCGGGATGCATTTTTATTTGATTGTAGCCTGAAGATCCATCCATGAAGGAGATGACCTCATGAGTGGACGTGTTATCGATTATTAGCTCGGCAACAAGTACTGGGAAGTCATCCTTCGGACAAGCTTTGTTAAGGTCCCAAAAGTCTATGCAGATGCGCACTGTCCTATTTTTCTTCACCACTGGAACAATGTTAGCAATCCAGTCGGGATACTGAACTTCTTGGATGAAGCCGGAGTCAATTAGTTTCTTGACTTCGGCATTGATACCCATCTCGAGTTCGAGCCGCATTCTTCTTGGCGCCTGTTTGACTGGCTTAACGTCCGGTGATATAGCCAGCTTATGTACCGCTATTTCTGGATCTAGTCCCGGCATCTCGGAATAATTCCATACAAAGCAGTCTTTATATTGAATAAGCACGTCCTTTAGTGTGGCCACCTGTTTTTTATACAACAGCTCACTGAAGAACGTGGGTCTCGGCTCATTTTCCGTCCCCAAGTCGATTTCCCTCAGGTTGTTCGTCGTAGTGTGTATCCCATCATCCAGATTTTTGGTGCTGGTGGAAACTCTGAGATCACCTCCTCCTCCTCCTCATTTGCGAAGCACTTAAAGAATTCATCCATATTCTCATACCCTCCTTCCTTTGAGAGTGTTATCATGTGGCAACTACGAGTTCACTTCCAAGCTCGATGTTGATCTGGCCCTACTCTCACAATATAGGTTGCTTTTGGCTCATACTTTCGCAGTAGGGCTACCCTCCAACTGTCGGATAGAGCAAACCTGCCTTATTGATACCGGTCTTCGACCCAGTCTTTGAAGGTAAAGTAGTCTTTAAGGGGATGACCTATTGCTCGGTGATAGGAGCAATAATCCGGATGATGGACCTCGTTTATTTGTTCGGGATGCCGAGACTCCGAAAGCGTCATCATTTGATGCTTCATGACAAGATTGAATATTTTCCTTGTCTTGTCTTGAGGGAAAGAGTATTCCCGACCCATCTTCTTGATGAAAGATGGATTCCAGCTGACTTTTTCTTGATTGCGCGGCTTCTTAGATATACCTTGTTGTTTGCGAACGTTGTTTGCGCTCTTTGTCCTGTTTTTTCCTCTATTTCAGGATTTTTCCTTCTTACGAGGACATACGGTGAGCAGAGGATGGAAGGCATTGTAGTCTTCTTTCTCTGCGGACTGCTGGTTGAGACTCTACGTCCTGGACTTTTCGTAAATGGCCATTTCGTGGCTATGGTCATCTCGAACCTTTTGACCGGCTTCTCTCATTAGCTTGTCAATTTGTTTTTCAAATGACGGACTTGGCATTCTTACGGCGGGAACTCGCTCTGGTTCAATATCAGCGCTATATGGAAAAGCATTCCCTTCCCCACCGGAGTTATTTATGACATGGAAGCTATAGAATCGCTCCCGTTTCTTGGACCAAACATATCCACGCCTAGTCGTCTCCATCCTCCCGTTGGGCATCTTTCGCTGAGTCCCGGGAACGTCCCAAATCTTGTTGTAGAACTGGGCTTGTCGAGCGGTTTGTTTGAAGGGTACGCCTTAGCATCTTAATAGCCTTTTCAATCCCTCTGCGTAATATCTGGGCAGGCGGATTGGTTGAAGCCTGTCAAGCGTAAGCTCGGCACTATGCCAGACTTCTTTCTCCACTTTGGTCTCCGTAGATCGATAGAAGAGGATCGCCTTTTCACCTCTTCGCCTGGGAAGGACGTAGAAAGTCAGCAGCTCTTGTACGCTATATGTATTGAGCGCATCAAGTTTCCTGTGATGCCGTTGTGGAACCATGGTGATTTGTAAACTCTGATCAGCTTCAGTAACGGTTTGTGCTTACGGGCGAGTAGAGAACACGGCGTTGGCCTCGTCCTCAGATTCACTGTGAAGACCAAAATAGGAGCAGATGGGCTGGGCTTGTTGCCTTGGGGTTGCCCCCAGTAGACTATCTCTTCATCCTCCTCTGTATCGCTCCCAAAGACCGGGATAGTGGTGACGGCTTTTTGTTTATTCTACTGCTTATGACATCTTTCCGTGTCTTTAAAGTCTGGTAGGAAGTACTTGGCGTCTTCATATTTTCGGACTTCGTTTAGAGATAACGCATTTAGTTTCCCTGTAACGGTGTACTCGAGGCCATCTTTTAAATACTTCATACACTGGTGTTGTGTAGAAGGGATGACGTTGTACTCGTGCAACCAAGGCCTGCCGAGCAAAGCGTTGTAGCAAGTCTTGGTATCGATGACATGAAATTTGATGTCAGTGACGAGAAGCCCAAAGCGTAATGTTAATATTACAGAACTAAGCATCCGTGATGACTGTGAGTCGAACCCAGAGATGGTAATTTTGTCCCGAGCCAAGTGATGAACGTTCATGCAGATTTCCTTCAGCACCTTCACGTTGAGAAGGTTGACGGAGGACCCGTTGTCGACCAGAATCTTCCCTATCTTGATGTCGTGGCAGTACCTGGTGACATATAGGATACGATTGTGCTCGCACGTTCCAAGGAGGAGATCTTCATCGCCGAATGTAAAGTCGGCTGTATGAACCTCTGCCAATTCGTCCTTTATCTTTTCTTCAGCAAGGAAAGCTTGGAACTGATCGGGCTCCTATAATGCCCTGATTAGAGAATCTCTTGGTTCTTTGGACAGGAGGAGAGCATCCAATATGCTCAGTTGTGAGGGCATCTTCCTCGGATGTGCCAGGACATTGTAATCCACCTTATTTTTCTTAGGCGGGTCCTTGGCTGCGAGCTCTTCGACGACTCTATCATCGAGGGAAATTTCCTCCGGTACTTTTTCCTTCCCCTTGTCTTTTTTGCTCGAACCTTTATTTATAGGTCCGAGGTTCTTCTCAGGCAGCGTGCGATTACGCAGCTGAATGTTCTCACAGTTCTTCTCCTCCTCCACTTTTCCGGAGGGAGATTCTTTGAAGAGAGGGCCGAGAGTTATTTCTTCCTCAGAATCGCTCCCTAATGTAAGAACTTGGGATTTTCCTTTTGTCGAACTGGTAACAACCACATGACAGTTGCCAGCCATTCCTTCACACTCATCTGTCGCTCTTCTTTGTTGCCGACGAGCTTTGCGCTTCATCTGCTTGAAGTGTTATTGGTGGGTAACGTATCATTGCCACCACTTCTTGAAGGCATTGCACTCTTCGGTGGGGTAGGTGATCCTCCGATAATATAAGTAGTAGTTCGGATGTGAAACCTCTCCATTGAGGCATGTGGCCCCGGGAATACTTCCCTTGAGAGATGGCAGTTTTATTCACATTGACGGGGCTTTGGTGAACCGCTTCTCCGTCTTAAACTTGCTTTTGTTTGCCGTAGGTGTGCTTCGGTCTGGTTGGAGTACTTTGTGACTCTTCCTCGCCGTGTCTTCTTCATCCTAACGCCAACGCTTGGCCTTTTCGTATATGGCCGTTTCACGCTCTCGGTCAGCTCTGCTCTTTTGAAAAGCTTCATTTAACAGCCTGTCAATTGGGTCTTCTGGCAGCTCCGGGGATTTCGGCGCCGATCCTGCCCCCAGTTCCTCTGCGTTGCTTTCTGACGCCGAGGGAGTTTCTTCGTTATTTAACGACAAATGGGAAACCATGTGACAACTTGCTACATAATCTTCGGTTTATTCCGACGAGCCATTTCTCTCTGTAATACCCGGTTCTTTTTTATACACCTATATCCGTATATCTCTTTAACATATAAAATTTATTTATAATTATTTAATTATTTTCAAAATCCCATTAAACCCAAACCTTACCTTTCATTCCCTCCGGCCTAAGCCGTTTTCCTTTTATTGAGATTAAACCCAAAACAAATCTTATGTATTTTTTTCCGTCTAAAGTCAGCCCCTGAACCTGAACCCTAATTCTAATTATTTATCCTAAACCAAAAACCCCAAGCCCATTCTTTTAAATTCGTTTTCTTTTTCTTTTTTTCCAGCCCAACTATTTTCTCAGCCCCGGCCCATTCCTTTCTATTATTTATTCTTTGATTTTTTCGCAAGCCGGCCCAACAGCTTCCCCGGCCCACTCCCTTTAATTTTTCCCCATTCAATTTTCCTTTAAATCCCCGGCCCGGCCCTCATTCCTTTCCCTCATAATTTTTTATGTTATTCTGGCCCACTCACCCTCACCCGTCCGCACCTACCCGACCCGGCCCACTACCCACTCCTTCTTCCCAACGGCCATATTTTTCCCGCTCCTTCCTTTTATTCGCGATCCGCTCTCCTCGCCGCACCCCACGCCTGCGCCCACATCGCCGCTCGTCACGCGCCGTGCCCCGCTCGTCACGCGCCGTGCCCCGCTCGCGAGCGTTACCCACGACGCGTGCCCTCGACCTCTCCTCGTTGACACGCCTCTCTCTCTCTCCTCTCATAATCCTTCTCTCCCTCACGTCTCCTCTCCCTCTCTCTTCTTTCCCTTCCCGTTTCTCCCTAGAACCCACGCTCACGCCAACGCGTCGCGCTCGCGGCCGTCTCCTCTCGTCGCTCGCCCCCACCTCGCCACCTTCACCCTCGTCCCCAGCCCACGTCGCACCCATCACTTCGCCAGCACCGCCGACGAGCTCCCCACTCCCCGAGCACACTCCTATCATCACCCTCACCTCCTCCCATCGCCTACCCGAAGCTCCGACAGCACCTCCCTCTCATTCTTCCTTCAACTCAATCCATCACCATCCCCGTCTTCTTCTTCGACCTCACTCTCGTCACCTCCTAACTTCACCGTTAACGGCCCCAGCTCCCTCTTCCCACTCGCCTGCATCCCACTGAGACCACCCCCTACCACCTCCAACTCCAACAACCGCTGCCGAGCTTCCCTCCACGTTCTTCACCCGACCCCTGCACTCCCCATCACACTCAACTCGAGCCACAACCGTTGCCAACCCATCACCGGCCACCCAAACCCACTGCAGCCCCACCATCAAGAGCTTCGACCACCGTAGACATCCCGACGACGCCGACGAGCCCCACTGCCCCGAGAACAGACCCGAGCTCACCCGGAGCCGCTGCCGTCGCCGTACCAGTTCGTCGCGCGCCCGTGCTGTACTTCGCTACCGTGCGTCTCCAGGCAAGTTTCATACTTGCTACATGCTAATTTGTATTAGTTACGAATTATAATTTTATAAATTCCATACTTACTATCCTCGATAAATTATACGACGCAACTATTCGATGCATGATCTCAATGGAAATACTCACCTAATTTGACGGAACTCAATGGTATAGTTTGGCCCGTATGGATGTGAATCTAGTGTGTGAATTTCATTGGAAAATACGACTATTAACGACTAAAACGACTACCCCCAAGTATACCTGTAAAACTGAAAATTTCTTGTACCTGAAAACCGTTAAAATCACCATAAATTATATACATACTGGAATGATGCGTTCGAGGGCTCAAATCGAAGATGACTCGACGAACTATAACCTTATGCAAGTTTCTAATTGTTTCTGTACTTAAACTGTGACAATATTTGGATCGGAGTGCGACTCTGGACTGCAGTCCAGAGCGACTCTAGTTGTTGTTTACTGTCCCGTAATGGGTACCACACTGTTTCCTTAACTCGTAGGTTGCGGAACTCTACTGTTTATATAAGGTGAATCTGTTAGCTAGACAACACAAGTAGTTTCACCCTGTTTCGTCATCATTTGCTATTTAACCTGTAATTTAAAAAATCGGGACGTATGACATTCCCAACAGAATCAGAATTGACATACTAGTATTGAACAATGTATATCTCCTGACGTACAGACGCGATTGAGAATCCGTCTATTGCGTTGAAAACCTTACTGAAAACTCTAGATTTCATTCAACTGTAGCGTCACTAAAATCTGATCCCAACTGGGATTAAAATGCGTTGCGAAACGGAATTCCGATTCTGAAACCGGATTTCCAGCCGTGAACGCTTAAAAGGAAATGGCCATAACTAATGATCCTGAAACCCGATTGCCGTGAAACCAAATTCGCTGGTTAGATAACCAATCATAATTTTATTCCCCATTTATCGTTTCGCTAAACTATACACGTTTGATTTATGATAAATATTGCAAGTGGTAGATTACTGATTCATGACATCCTAATCATGCTTTACATACTGTTTACGCATCATATCATACATATGTCACTGCATTGATAACTTAGTGATAACGTGCATTACCCAGTGTTAGGTATTAGTGATGATTGTGGCAAGTACGTTAGTGTTCGTGTATAAGTGAATAAGTGATAGTGACACGTACTTGTACACAATCAGTGAACCTTATTATTCTGTTGCATTGTCGACGTTTGTAGGACACGTGTACGTGTGACTATAAGTGGTATGGGACACTTATGGAAACTCTTGCATGGGTGTCACAGATAAGGCACCAGACACTGCCATTTACCTTAGATATTAGTCGGGACGTGCTTGATGGAGGTCCTGCCTCCAGTTCTCGCGCAGACTTGTCACAGACCGATTAGTATTTGAGGTTATGGTTAGCGTTTGATGTAGACCACGGGGTGTGGGGTAGTTTGAGTGTGAGTTCAACAGAATCTCGGGAGTCCCATGCCGGCTTATATATATGGAGATATATGGAGATTTACAGGGTACATGATTATTACCGTGAGTTACATGTTGGGCCCGTGGTCCCTTGTCCTTGGGTTCTACCCTTGAGTGGAGGACACTCGCGAGTGGTTGATTCTCACACTTGGACTGGCGATAGGCTTAGTGACCTGTACAGTGAGACTTAGAGACTGATAGGGATGATAGCATCGATATACATTGCTTACTGTGTTGACATACTGGGCATATTATCTTACTGCTTTTACTGTTCCACTGCATTGATTACTGCATGTTCATACCTATACCGTCATTGATTTACTGTTATATATATCTATTATCACTGTTGGAGTTGTCCCTTGGATTTATATATTATATTGCTATTGTGTCGCTCTAACGACCTGAGTATGCATGCTCAGTGTGAGGAGAGGATTTAGCCTGGACCAGGACTAGACGTACACCACGGACATCTTGATTTGCTATCCAGAGTTATACTCTTTTGTTTCCATCAGGTCAGTTCTTTATATTGTTTCGTTTCAGTTACTGCATTTCTCATTGCCTGCACATTATTTACTGATTACCATGTAAAGCTAGAAGCCGAAGTGTGACTACGGCATGATGTTTCCTTGACCGTAGGAGCATGGCTGGCCTTGTCAACCCCTCGTATTCCGTATTTTGGGAAGCGGGGCGTGACATGGTTTAGTTGGTATCAGAGCCAGGTTTTGCTTCGATTGGGATTGCAGTTTTCCGTGTATAGCTGGGCAATCTAAGACATCCCTTGGTCTAGGTTGTAAACTTGTCATTCTTGATCCATATTCACATCGAGTATTCTGCTATTCATTCGCTAGGGTTTCAGGTGACTTGGCAAAGTTTCGTGGTTGTAATTGTGAACTACATCACGATTACACTACCATACTCTGTTTAAGTGACTTAGAGTCATACAGTTGATTTTTTCCACTTGTAATGAATTTCATCACATCTGATATTCTTGAATCTTTGTCCAGTCCATATTATATTTTGATTCTTATAGCTTGTGCCTTATATCATCCTCAAAAATTATTGTTTTAGGATCATGTCTTCCAACGACTCTTCCTCTATCTCCACTCCCCAGAATCAGACCATTGAGATTCTGAGTGTACTGCAAGGTCTGAGGGAAGCCCGGGAGCGAACGAACGACTGGTTAGCTGAAGCACTGAGAAGACAAGTGAATCAGGCACCAGCGGGGGTCTTAAATTGTAAAGGGATCCATGTTAGGCGAGGAAAAGAAAAGAAGATGAAGCGCCATTTTGTTTCCCCGCGACAGAAGCAGCAGAAGACCCATTGTTGTGGGTACTGTAAGAGGCCAGGACACCTTCAGAGGGATTGTCGCCGCGCCCAAGGGAAATGTCTGATTTGCGGATCCAGCGAACATCTTATCAACGGTTGCCCAAAAAGGAAGGAGCTGCAAGGAGGAGACTCGTCCACACTCCCCACTTCTGCCAAGTGATGATTATTGTGTAGTTTGAACTTTGAGAATAAGGCGGACTCAGCTCAGGATTCAACTCGCGTGACGAGAATGCAGCGGCCTAGTAATTGAAGAAGAGTTATCACGTTTTCTGCTTTTAATAAAATGTTGTCATCCTCTTATAAATATTTCTTTTTGTTTGAAATCTTGTATCCGTTGAACTTTTAGTTGAATGCAATAAAAACTTTGAATCGTAGCATGTGTAACATTCTATTGCTTTCCCCTTATTTATACTATTCTTTACCACAACATTTTAATTCTGATTTTCGGTTCCTGCCCACCGCATATTTTTCCCATACTCCGTACCCTTATCCATTTTCTTGATGTATTCCATTGTCTAATCATGACTCTTACCTTTCAGGCCATGACCCACCCTGGAGCAGCGCCACATTTGGATGAGGATGCACAGTCATGCGTTTCCTTAGACCGCGCACTGATGAGTTCTGACGATGAGATCAACGGTCCCCAGGTCAATTTCGGAAACAGCGATTCAGAGGACGAAGGAGCAGCCGCCCCAGAGTTTGACATGATAGGCGATTCCGACGAAAAGGAAGGAGACCCTGAAGAGGACCCGATAGAGGAAGATCCCGAGGAAGACCCGATAGAAGAAAATCCAGTGGAGGAAAATCCCATGGAAAAGAATCCAGAAGAAGAGAATCATATAGAATCAGACCTCGATGAAGAAGCTCCATCCGAGAAAGAAGGACCAGAAGATCAAGGCCCTGCTGTGGAAGAACTCCCAATGGCGATCCCTGCGAGACGATATGGGAATGGACGTCCCTACCTGAGCGCGCGAGCCTACCGCAACCTGCTGAATCTCCACAACCGCGACTGACGGGATTTCTTTTAGATGCTGTCTTCTCTGGCCAAATAAATCTATGTATAGTTAGGGCCATCTGTTACTTTTGGAGGGTGCTTTGTTTCGAATTTTCTAGAATGAAATAAATTGTTGAGTTCGCTAATCTATCGATCTTCTTAGTCCCCTTGATGTTTGGTTATTTCTTCTATACAATTATTTTTCCTACTAAGATCTGTCCACCCTACTCCTTACATTGTTTTAACCCTCACTGAGATTAACAAGTACCACACCCGATCTTTTAGAGGTCCACCCTTCATCCTTCGTCAGTGCCTCGTTTGAGATCCTTCTGGGAGGAGAAATTTTTGTTAAATCTCCGAGTTCGCTAACCCTTCAAATTTTTGATTCATATGATGTACCGACCGTCATCCCCCCCATACTTTCCCTTGTAGTCCTTTGTTGCTCACCCTTACTTCCTGTGCTGACCCGATCCCAATCTCCTTGATCTTCAGCCTAAAGCCGCCACACTCCGACCTTCTGAATGAGCCACACTTCCTTGTAATCATTACCCTAGCTAGCCCTATACCTCTTTGTGTTTTTCCTATTACCCTAAATATATATAGGGACATTACTATTCGAAAATTTGGGTGCGAAAGAACTCCCCAACCGCGTCTTTCCTCTTTTCCGGAAGCCATGTAAATCGTGTGCACTATCATGCCCCCAGACTTAAGAGGTTTGGGTCCATTGCCTTTGGAATTTGCCGCCAGCGGTGAGAGATTCTCCGGCCTTCTCTTTTTGTGGGAGGTCGAAGTTGAAGGGGCCGTTGTAACAGGCACCCATGTGGACGATGCCCTTCATGGTATGGCAGAAGGATGGTCCTCCTCTTGCCAAACCTTCATTTTCTTCAGCCAGCGAAGGTAGTCTTTGTTGATCACAGAATCCTGGACTTTCCGCCAGACTCTGTAGATTTGGAAGGACAGCCGCTGAGGGGGCTGCTCCGGTTTTTCCTGCGGCATGTTTTCAGCAGGAAGTGGAGATTTCTTCAACACAGCGGTTGGGAAGTTCTTTCGCACCCTCCTAAGCGGTTCAAAGTTGTTCCCGGTTGGAACAACAGCGTCAACTTCCACCATTGGAGCTGGTGGGGTGAGTCCAGAGGGGGAGTTGCCCCCAGCTCTTCTCACTCGGCGCCAGTGACGACGTCGAGTGTGCCTTGCAGATGGGGCCACCTCAGTTGTGGAAGCGGCTCCGTCGTGCCCCCGGCTTTGGTGAGGTGCTGCTGGTGGTGCCAGCCTGTCAAATACTGATGTCCATTAATAGGGAATGGCCAATCTTTTGAAGGACGGCTTCCTAGTAGGGGAAGCACTTTTAACGACTTTGCCTACCGGAGAAGTTGGGAGGACTATCCATTTTGAGATAGCCCCTTCAAGTATCGCGAGCCTCTTTGCGGGCACACTTGAGCTTCGGCTCAGCTTGTTGAAGACTGAGGTGGCAGACTTGGACGATCCGTTGAGAGAGGCCGTGGTGGTTGCAAGTTGATCGAAGACCGACTTCTTGGGAGCTTCTTCTTGCGGCATTGAGGCGCTGAAGCTTGTTGGCGGGAGCATGGTCCGGAAGAACAATCCAGTGGTGTCCTGAGTCACCTGCTCCACCGGTTTTGAAAAGATGGAGGTCGCATTCGGCCCGTATGTCATTCCTCCAGTTAGGGCGGAGTGGGAATTGCTGTTGCAGTTGCAGTTGGAAGCCATTGATTTCCTGCACAGGTGCAAGACACCAAATCTTAGAACCTCCAACCCAAGGGCAACCATAACAAACCGCGATTTTGTTTGTGAACACGACACACGAAGTATGGAGTGGAAAGAGGAAAAGGTCCCACCGGGCGTGCCAGAATCTGTTCACTGCCGAAAGACGCGACCGGGACGTTAGGACGTCTGGCCTGAATTTTGGGGGCAGATACTATTTGGATTTATCCGTCCACCTCTCCGAAGATGCCAAGTTGATTTATAACACCGTGTATCGGAGGTTTGGACGGATGCGGCCATTTTAGCAGACTTCGTCAGATTCCCCCTCGTTTGCGAGGGTTTTTTTTATTGTCGGGACGCTCTTTCCTGCAGGCGCAAGCCCCTGCAGTTAATTACGTTATCGCATCGCGATAACCACTTTCTCCTGCTCCGGAAGTTCACTTCGTGTCGTGTGTGTTTTTGTTTGTTTTAGTTTTGATTGCCCGTGGATTGTATACGGGGACTAATTTATGTCATCGCCCGTAGGGCGTGGATTGGTCTAAATCCGTATATTTTAGATTTTGGCTTAGGTTGATTTAAGGATCGTTAATCTGATTTGAGATTAAGATCAACTTAAACATATGAGCATTTGAAGCTCGATTGGTTTTTTGTTAAAGATGCGTTAGTCCAATTTGAGACTAAGATCTACTTAACAAGGTCTTAGGATCATTTTTAGCTTCAGATCCAACAAAAGAACGTTTGGGCTATGTTGTTTTAGTTTAAGGACGTTTCGGTCCGTTGTCGCCATTTTTTAGGCGAAGTTCTAGTTTGAGCACATCTCGGTCTGTTGATCACCATTTTGGAGGTGAGATTTTAATCTAAGGACGTCTCGGTCCGTTGATCACCATTTTGGAGGTGAGATTTTAGTTTAAGGACGTCATGGTCCATTGCCGCCATTTTGAAGGCAATGGTTAGTTTAAGGACATTTCGGTCCGTTAATCACCATTTTGGAGGTGAGATTTTAGTTTAAAGACGTCACGGTCCATTGTTGGTTTAAGAACGTTTCGGTCCATTGTTCATCTTGCGTGCACGTGTATTTGTTACGTGACGGGATGAGCAACGAGGATATGGGATGCATCCAGTTTGGGATGTGGTTTGATTTGGGATGTGCACGTCAGTTTGGGAAATGCACCAAAAAGCAGTTGGTTGTCGGGACCCGCCACCTTTCTGAAGACGTTGAGGAATTACAAAGACATGTATCAGAGGTGTAGAGAGATGTACCCTTGAACCAATTCCCGTATTTGAGGGAAAAAGAAGTTAGTGGTAAACCCGGAAATCATTAGTCGTATTTTGATACTAAGATTTCTTCAAGGGAATGTGGGACGAATATCGTTTTGGGATATCATCAGTTGGAAGATCGATAGTCGTATTTGGGACTATGATCGGTTTGGGAAGTAGTGAGCACATGGGCTCGGTTGATCTGAATTAGGGAGTTTCTACTCTCAAGGGACCTAACCAACTTGGGCTTGGTCCACTCAGTTTTCTTTTTATTTGAAAAAGAATGTTACACTTGTTTGGGCTCAGTCCCCTTTTTTGTGCAAAAAGTGATGAGCACTTATGTAAGTTCTGACGCTCATATATAATCAAGTGGGGTTTTCAGTCATGGGAATTGCCCAATAAGTGTTCAACACTTTACCCCTTTTGTCTTTATATGGAGTGCTAAGAATTCTTTATGGCGCCCACGTGAGGGGAATGTGAGGCGCTGAGCGCTGGGCACCGCCTAGTGAGTGCCAAGCGCTTTTTATTTTGTGGCGCCCACGTAAGGGTCACGTGAGGCGCCGCTTACTGAGTGCTAAACACTCCTTTTTTTTGTAGCGCCCACGTGAGGGGCATATGAGGCGCTGGGCGCCACTCCCCGAGCTCTTTTTATTCTGTGGCACCACGTGAGGGTCACATGAGGCGCTTGGTGCTAGATTTTATTCCTTATATGCTTTGTTTTGAGGAGTTCGATTTCCTTGTTCTTTTCTGAATTTTTGATTCTCAAGAAAAAGTTCTTCCCGATGAGAATTAAATTCTCAACTTGTGGGAGACTTGTCTTGTGGATCTCAGATTCAGAGAAAGAACTAAGTTCTTTTAAAAGGGTTAAACCATTCAATAGGTAAATGAGATGTTTTGATCTCTCTTCTTTTTATTTACCTAGGGTTTTTTTAGAAGGTAGATCTTCTTCTTTCTTCATTTTTGAAGCTTTCTGCTTTGTTTTTCGAAGCTTATGGGGGGTTCCTCCTTTTGGACTTGAAGTCTTGGGTCTTTTATATAGTAGGGGCAGTTTGTTGATTAGCTCCGAGGAAATATCTCATTAAGAGATTCTAAATGATTTAGGGATTTTACCCATCGTTGGATCTTTGATCCAAGGACTTCTGTTTTACAGAAAGTATTTTCTTGTTTTTAACAAGATTAGGAAAATATTTACCCAGACAGAATTTATTCTGTAGATTGATGATTCTTTAATCACCATTGGATTTTTAATCCAACGGTACTCTGTTTTCCAAAGGGCAATCTTTCTTGTTTAGAAAGATTTGAGGAATATTTCCTCTAAACAGAATTTAATTATGCATCCTGATGATTTATCATCTCCGTTGGATCTTGATCCGACGGCTCTGTTTAACAAAGAGTAGAATTTAATTCTACTGGGCGCCGGCACTCACGTGTTGTGCACGTGGGTGCTGGTTAAGATTTTTGTGTGCTTTGCACACTGGCGCCGCTTATATAAGGGTTTTAACTTTGGCCCTGGCGCCCTTGTATAAGGTACGTGAGGCGCTTGAGTGCTGGGCGCTCCCTCACAGAGTTTTGCTCTTTTATTGGGAAAACATCCGCGAACTTGAGATATAGAAAGATAAAGATAGAAACATTGGAGCGGATCCACTCACTGAGACTATTTCTCGAACGTGTTAGTTTCACAAACGTGCTTTGCGAGACTGATTAGTACAGACGTTGGGTGTTCGGTATCACACGGCTATGAGTATGCGACACCGCAATAATTAGCCTTAAGTGCAAGTGGGAGATTGTTGGATATAGTGCCCTCAAGTCAATTATTATAATCACAGGCACGCAATTGTGATGATTGAGAGAGGACCTATACGGGTATAACAGTCTTACTCAAAATGATAGTATGCTATCTGGTTTGTCTTTATCATCATGTACATGCATTATGTGGTATTACAGATCACTATTACATGTTGATAGAGCCCATAGGATTCTTGCTTGACTACCAGCGTTATGATGGCGATCATACATGTGGGGGCTGAGTAGTCCATAAGGACATCCTTAAATGTCCCTAGTCGTGGGAGTATGAGACTGGGCATCGATATTCCAGAGTAGACTGGTGTATACGTTTCTAGACCCCGACGAGGAGCGATGGTTGGTCCCACAGCCATTGGTATTTCGCACCTAAGATCGTATACAGGTGCTCACTAGGGGTGAGTACACTGGACGGATTCGCCAGGAACATGCTAGATGGTATTATACCTATTTTCATATAGCAGTTCTCAGGTAACATGAGTATAGGTTAGTCCTTCGGCCTGATACCGTCATTTGTCTCGTGTGAGTTCTCACTGTGTTTTGATTACTACCCTACCACGGCTCAAAGGAGTCGTGCAAACAGGTTTTAGTTGGGTACAGTCCCGAGCCACATGGAGGCAGTGAGCGGATCGTCGGGGATTCGTCTCTCCCGGTATTGGGGGTTGATGTCGCGATGTGCACGGGTGGCCATTACCAGAAATCCTTGGCCAAGGTGGACGAGAATTACTGATTTGGATCAGTAGTTTCTCGGTGGGTGATGGGCTTCACACCGACACGAAATATCGTGTTATTAGGGGTCTGGTTTTATCCACCCCCTAGACCCGATATGCGATACTCCTAAACGAAGAGACCGGACTGTGCGGAGATTGTCACAGATAGGCTCAGTAGGAATCCGGATGAGTTTACTCGCCGGCCTTCCTTTTCAACAGGTACCTGGGTAGCCGTTACGTACAGCTAGTGCCGTTGACGTGCTTGTGGTTATGGATTTATCCAGTAACTCACTGCCGGCATACTATCGAGTCTTTAGAGTCTCACACAGAGGGTTTCCCTGGTTCAGGCGAAATGATGTAGTAGCCGTATTTTGACACGTGCAGGGTTCCGATCGAATGATTGTACTAGTTACCCGGACTTTCGATCGGACGGTTGATAATACTACCCGGCTTAGGATTAAGCCGGATTATTAAATCAGCTATTGATTTAATAGTTTACGTATATATATTTTGATTTGTATATTCTAGTATTATGTTTTTTGTGTTATTCTATCTCTTTGGATATTCGTATTTTGATACGAATATGGGTATGTATATACAGTTGAGTGTATTCCGTATTTATACAGAAAACATTCTAGAAGGTGGACGCCTCATTTTGGTTTATCCATTTATTAAGTTAAATGGAAATGAGGTGTAAAGATAGTGAAGAGAGAATGGTGAGAACCATGCTTGAATAGTGTTGACAAATGAATTGAAAATTTATTTGTGCAAACTATTCAAGTATGATTGATTTATTTTAATTGGAAAATGGTTTTTACAAAACCATACTCTCATTTTGTGAGAACACTTGGATGGTTTTTTTTTATGAAAAACAATCTCAACATTTGCCTCATCTCTTCTCACTGGCCTTTCTTGAACTCCTCCTCCTTCATCTTGATTTTCCATCCTACCATCTCATAAGTTAAGAATCAAGGATGGAAGAGAGATAGATATACACTTAGAACAACTCACTGCATCTCTAGACACTCTAGATTAGCAACCTAGAGTTCCTAATTGCTCCACCAGATTTTTAGTGTGGAGCTAGAGCCATAAACCACATCTCTCGGGTGGATCATCTTCGACGGAGAAAGACCGGCGGTCAAGCTCGATCAAGGAGATCTTAAGGAGCTAAGGAAAAGGGTAGAAGACCGAAAGATACGTATCTTTTGATAATACAAATTTATCACAGTAGATAACATTTTTGTAATTTGCTAGTTTCATGTTTGGTTTCGATTCTAGGTAGTTATTTTTATCACTAAGTTTTAAACACCAAAAATTTTTGTTCCGCAGCGGCCGCGGTTGACGGCTAGGACGCTAAGAACCCCAACAGAACATATCTTGATCCATAATGAAACTTGAAGAGATTGATCAAATCCTTAAAGAAAACTGTATTTCTTTCTCAGGCCTTCTTAAGCTTGACGTACATTTCTCTTGATGGAAAAAAACTGTCTATAAAACGTAGTGTGAGGACCCAGTTTAAAAATCTTGCTTATCTCACATTTTACCGAGGGGGTGGATATTTTGAGATAATATCTTCTCAAGTGACTAATAGAATTTTAGCACATAATTTATTAAACAATGATTAAGGAAAACGTGGGCCAATTTAAAGATATATCTAACAACCGATAAATATGGACCATTTAAAAGATATATCTAACACGTCATTCCATCGTTGAAAGTGGCAGAATGTTGGTGTACGAACTCAACACAAAATAAATTGATCTTTTATGATGGTCTTTCTAAACAGCTACTAATCTGATATTTTATCGGTAGCAAGGAGAAAAAAACCGTGATGCTTAAAGCAAAATTTATTTTCTATACCCAATGATGAACTGTTAGTTGCTGCCACATTCTCACCCATTAGTGTATTAAGATGTTGCTATATGTATCTCTTTACTCGACTTTTATTTAATATATATTTTACTTAGTCTTGATAGGAATGATTGGGTTATTATTTTATAAGGCCTAATGTTCCTCTTTATATGATCAAGGAACAATAATGAAATCATAAGCTAAAGTGTATTACTTTCATTATAAGTAGAAATGAATATAATGACCGACAACAAAGGCATCCACGTAGACTTTGCCTTCCCTTTGCTTAAAAGCACATCATGCCATTGTATTGATATGAAGACATCATCTTTGCTTAAAAGCACATCATTCAATGTATACTAGATGGCCATTCCTAACTTTTGCTCCTATTTTCAAATTATGGAATTTTCAAATAACAGATTCCAATATCAATCTTTGTTTATTGTTTGCTTCCTTGGAATTATTCCAGTACCGTCCCGTACCAGCATCCGAGTATACGTAGTAGCTCACCTCAAGTTTTAAATAGATTGTTCTTATGTTTGTGAAATTCCATGATAACCAGCGAATAACAATGGAAATTATCATGTGCATACCCGAGACCACGGCCCCATATTCATGGTGTTGACCCAGGACGCAACGGTAGACGCTCATGAACATTATATTATTGTTCGGAAAGCTTTAAAAACATTTCCATGGAGTAGTAAAATAGTAATAATATGGTTGCAAGCTATCTGGACTGCCATGGCTGGCGCTAACATGTGCGAGCTGTAATAATAACAGAAAATTATGGTAGTTCAGCAACCATTCGGACCCCCATGGTTGGACTCTAAAATGGGGTATCATAAATAAACTTTCAAAAACTATTAACCGAGTCTACCAAATCATTTCCCCACCCCCGTGGTAACAGTTTTATTTATGAGCTTAATTAACTGGAACTTGATTTCATATCAATACCAATACTTGGAATTATATCAGTGTTAAGATAAAACTAGTCACATCATGAATAAGTAAATGTAAGAACAATTACTGAAAGTAATCATCGGTAACAGTGTCATATTTCAGATAAACATATTATTTCATGAGACAGCTAAATATGAAAATGATGTCATGAAACAAGTAATATATAACTTGTGTAATGAAACAGATGAATGGAGTATACTCCAGGTCCAACCTCACATATAACTATACTTGGTAGTCTTCGAATTTGGCAATATATATATATATATATATATATATATATATATATATATATATATATATATTCAAGACCATAACTATGTGTGTGATTTTGGGAGCTAAAACTTAGGATTTATCTTTTATTAATGGTAACTAAACACTATATGACCATAACTATGTGTGTGATTTTGGGAGCTAAAACTTAGGATTTATCTTTTATTAATGGTAACTAAACACTATATCATCTAAAACACGGATTTCGAAATCGATATCTTAGTTTAAAACTATACCAATTACATATAAAATTGAGGAAATTTTACATATAAAATTGATTTAAATATGAGAGGTTAGAGCTACTATGAAAATTTCAGACCTCGTCGCAAAAAGTGGGCCGAGGTTTAGCCGAGATCGTCTGTCAGAACTGGACATATTGGCCTTGTTTTACGTGTCCCGTCTCAAAATTATCTAATTAGTTCAATTTCATACTTCAAATATTTTTCAGAGGTCCCGACCAATTCCAGATTTGATTTAAACTCTAAAATTTTATAAAAACCCTAGCTTCTCATGCATACTAAATCACAAACTACTCAAGATTCGTATCTTTACTTTAAATTAATGTTAAAAGAGATAGTTATAGCCTATGATAGCTTGTAGGAGGCCACTGTGTTTAAGTATGTTGCTTTATATTGAAAATGATGGAGGTACTTTTCAGATCTTCTTCAGATATTGTCTTCCGTCGATCTTTCGATGGATTCTGGAAGGGATCCCCTGTTGTGTGTGGGACTCAATGGGTTTTGAGAAGATTTGATGATTGGGGGAGTTGGACGCCAAGTACCTGCAAAGAAGTCCTGGGGTGGTTTGACGCCATCGAGGACCCTTCGACGATCAAGTTAGTACTAGATCCGAGCAGCGTAATGGCTAAGTGGAATCAAAAATGGCTTACTTGACGTCTCTGTGATGGGGGTTTATATAGCGGTGATGGCACGCAGCAGCAGGCGCGAGAATCTCCCCGGCAGTTACGCTCCCGACGTCACGCCCACGTAGAGAGCGAATCGCCCATTAATGGGGATCGCGGAGGCGTGGAACGTGGGATGTTGCTGGCGGAGAATCCGCGCATGGCAAGATTCACAGAACGGCGGTTACGCTTGTGAGCGGCTGGAGCTGGTCGGAGGATCGAGGAAGACGGCTTTGGCCGGGGGGGCACGGAGACGAGCGAGAAGGCTGAGGAAACTTAGTCTTGTGGCAGCTCAGGGTGAGCAAAAGGGACGAGGAGGAAAATCTGCAGGGAGCCCCTAAGAGGGCTAGCTTGTGATTGCAGGTCGGGTAAAGGGGAGGTCTGGTCGGCCTCTGTGGGCCCTTTCTTCCGAGTTATGGGACGTGCCATCCGCCACGTGTCCTGATCCTAGGCGTCGCCAATATTGAGCATCATCATTAGCCCCCCACTCTTGTCCCGACCAGCCAGAGGGTCGGGTCAGGAGTGGACCGCCGGACCGCCCGGGGTAAGCTCCCTCCTAATGGTTTCGTCGGGACGCGTCCCCGGGCCGCAAGCTGTCTTTTCTGCCAGCGAATCAGGGCGAGATCTCCGCATTCAAGGAGGGTGCGCCGGTTCGTGTATCTTGCCTTTGAAATGACGGCCCACGTGTCGAGCGTTGGTTAGCTGACGCGACGTGTGCAGACCTGCGACGTCTGAAAGGGTGTGGTACAGTGTGGGGACGACAAATGGAGCAATCCGGGCCGCAGATGCGAGGAGGCATCTTGGCGGGAGATGAAGGGCACCGTTGGATGAGGTCGCTTGTGACGATAAAATAGGGGTGGGGCCCGTTCCGGGGCCCCTACTCCTTCATATTTTCCGTTCCAAGTCTCGGTTGCTCGGCGCTCGTCTTCTTCCTTCCACTTTCGTTCCCCGAGGATCATTCTTCCCAAGGTTAGATGTCTTCTCTTGTCGAGTCGGTAGATGTCGTTGGGGTAGGTTCTAGGAACCCCTTAGGTGATCCTGAGTCCTCCCGGGGGGCAGGGGTTGGCCCCTCTTCCCGGGATTATGTGGCGGGGGCAGCCCCGGGGAGGAGGCGGTAGATGTTGCCCCCAGTGCATTGTGTTGGATAAGGCACGAGGACGAGCTTGCCAACGTGCGGGCTCGCTTCCACATCCCCTCGCACTATACGCTCCGCCTGGCCAAGGAGGGAGAGAGGGCAGACCAAGTACGAGGCAGGGAGATCGCCCTGTATTTGGAAGCATTTTGGGGTGGAATGCGTCTTCCCTTCTCTCCTGAGGTCGTTGAAGCGTTGAACTTCTTCGGGTTATCCCCCATTCAGTTGGTGCCAAACTCGTGGAGGATTCTCCTCGGGTTCCTGGTCCGCCTGAAGTTACAGGCGATCCCCTTCAGCCTTTCCCTCCTTGATTCTTCCCTCGTCTTCAAAAATCACCCCGGTGGTCGAGCGGACGACCCGAGGTGGGTTTATCTCTCTTTCAGAAAGCGACCAGGGGGCCCCGCCGGGACGGGGGTTGTGGCCCTTCCTTCTTCCATTCACGACTGGAAGAAGAAGTTCTTCTTCGTTTCCCCTCCCGAGGGCGAGAACTGGCCCATGCCTACAGAGTGGTCGAGGGAGAAGCCCTTGCGTGGGAACCAGTCCAGTGACCCTGTTGCGGTGAGAGTGGCGTCGTGGAAGCACATCCCCCGTTTCGACGTGCTGTTGTCTGAAAGGGTTCTGAGTTGGGCCGGGCTCAGCCCTGTTGAGTTCGTTGGTAAGTTTAGGTTTTCCTTTTTGGTTCGTATATTGCTCGTATCGCTGACTCCTTCTACATTTGGTTTTGTGCAGGATCCATGGACATAAACTCGCTCCGGGCTTCAATGCGCCAGCCGAGGCCGGCTGCGAAAGTTGGGAGCGCCGGCTCTTCCCGTTCACAGCCTGCCCCGGCTCCCTCTCCCCCGGCGGTAGTGCCCCACGAGCGCTCGGAAGCGAATCTCGCCCCGGGGACCAGCAGAACGTCGGGTCGGAGGCTGGCCCAGATTCTGGAGGACCCGGCCTCGGAGGAGGAGACCGGCTCTCCCTCGAGGCCGCTCAAAAGGAGATCTGCCCGGGGACCGTCTTCGTCGATCACGGTGGAGGAAGGCGGTCTCCAGTTTGCCGTGCCTTTGGGGCTATCCGTCGCGGATAGCCTGCTGCATGAGATAAATGTATCGGCCGGGGGTAGAGTCCCCGGGGGGACCTTCAGGGCTCAGCTGGCGTCCATCGCCCAGGAGTCCATGCAGGTAAGCGCCCGTCTTTCACTACTATTTGAGGTTCGGTGCCCCTCTCATTTTCCTGATCTCTCTTCTTTCTTTCAGGTTCTTCAGCACGTCACCCTTGCCTTGCGAATGGAGGCCGAGGTGGTTGCCCCGGCGATGAAAGCTGCGGGCCAGCTCGCCTCGCTGGAAGAGAGCTCCAAGCGGGAGCTGGAGGCGATGAAGGCGAGGATCGTCGCCCTGGAGGGTGAGGTGGAGGCCGGGAAACGGGAGGTTGCCCAGCACCGCGAGGCCGCCGCGATCGCTAAGTCCAAGCGTGAGGACGCTCAGGTGCTGGCTGGCAATCTGAAGAAGACAGTAAAATCCCTCTGGAAGAAGCTGGGGGCGGCGGCCGAGTGGGCGAAGTCGGCCGACCTGAGGGCGACCAAGTTGGCCGACCTCTCAGCGGCGAAGGCGGTAGAGGTCTACAAGAAATCGAAAGACTTCTATGATTACTTAGCCGTCGCCACGACCCTCATCTGGCACGAGGCCCTCGACGCTGTTAAGGCCCGAGTGCCGGGGTTCGCCGATGAAGAGCTCCGGGCCTTGTACCCCCTCACGGACACCAGTGGGAAGGAACAGGAGATTAATGACGAGGAAGTCGCTGAGGACCCAGCTCGCCTCGTGGTGGATGTCGAGGGCCCTGAGATCGCTCCTGGACCTGAGGCCTGAAGCCCCGTCTTCCTCCTCTTTTTTATTTTGCTGCGTCTAGAATTTTGTAAGCCTCCGGGCATTTTGTTAGGCTGAGGAGCCAATAATACCCTCTGTAGGGACCGCCTTTTAGTAATAAAACTTTTTCTTTCTTTGGTTTCTTTGATTTGCGCTTTTGTCTTTTGTTCATGAAGAATGCTTATAAATTTTTCTTCTTGTGCTGTTCGGCCTCTATATCAGGTCGGCTATCTGCCTAGCGATCGTCCGTTGAGTTAATTCAAGCGCTGCTGAGGAGAAAGTGTCTCCATACGTCCCCATGGCCCCGAATTCGAGGGGAGATCGCTCGAGACTTGGATAGACCTGATGCCCCTGGTTGGCAGCTCGGGCCGTCTGCGCATGGTGGGCGGAGGGTTGTCCGCCTTATTCGAACCGAGCAGGGTAGCTGCCCGATTGCCTCTTGCGAGGGCTTTTGATCCTTCAGGACGGGGACCGGGCAGGGTTATTGCCCAGTGCCTCTTGACGAGGACTTTGATCCCTGTCGATTGTGGTAGGAAGCTACCAGCCAAGGATAGCCGAGCAAGGACTCGACTGCCACTGGGAGGACTTTGGTCCTTGGCGCGGAAGGGGTTGTAGAAGCTTACCAAGGACCCTTGGCCAGGCAGGGTTACTGCCTGGTGCCTCTTGGCGAGGGCTTTTTTCCTGAAGGATAGCCGAGCAAGGGATCCTCGGGCTCGACTGCCTCTGAGAGGGCTTTCTGATCCTTGGCGTTGAGGTAGAAGAGCTACCCGCCGGGGATGACAGAGCAGGGGAGCTGCTAGGTTACCTCTTGGTGAGGGCTTTGGTCCCCGGCGTTGCGGCAGAGAGGCTACCCGCCAGGGATAACCGAGCGATGGTTGGGCTCGACTGCCTCTGGAGGGACTTTCTGATCCCTGGCGTTGCGGTAGGGGAGCTACCCGCCAGAGATAGCCGAGCGATGGTGGTGCCCGACTGCCTCTGGGAGGACTTTCTGATCCTAGGCGTTGCGGTAGGGGAGCTACCCACCTGGGATGACCGAGCAGGGTAGGGAGCTACCAGCCGAAGATGACCGAGCAGGGTAGCTGCCGGTAGGTTTCCTCTTGGTGAGGGCTTTGGTTCCTTAGCGCTAATGGGCCTGAGGAGGCCGGCTAACGAGCAGGGCAGCCGCTCGGCCGAATCTTCATGAGGTTTCGCCCGACCATCACTTGCAGACATGGGGAACAGGAACGGTCAGCATGCTCATTGAATGTGGGGGAGGTGAAGCGCCAGGGTCGCGTCGCTTCGATTTCATCGGGGGAGGTTTAATGATCGCCGCGTAGCGGCAACTCCTTGGACAAGAGCGGGCGACCGTTGGGTTCCCTTGGGGGCGCAACGGGCTATATAAGGCTGACGGAGTACTAGTCCTTTCTTCCCTTGTAAACAGAACGTTGAGAATGGAGAACTTCCCCTTTACTATCCCCGAGATCATCAATTTCGAAGACGTGTACCTGTATGACCAGAACTGCACCGAGGACACGGTGCAGTTGGTGTACGGGAGCATCGAGGACCACTTCGGCCAGTTGCTCCCCCGCCGTTCTTCCCTGCTGCAGCTGCTGATGTACTCCATCTAGAGGGCGTCGTCGGGGCTCTATAACCCCCTGTCCGAGCAGCTCTATGATGAGGCCATGGGCAAGCTACGGTCTTTGAGACGCTTCGGCCTCATCTCCGCGAACCGGCTGGCTCGCTAGGAGGGGGTTCATCCGCGCCTCCGGTGAGGAGGAGGCGGCGGCTGGTACCCGAATCTTTTGGATGGTCGCTTGCCATGTGGACAGAGATCGAAAGGCCAACTTTGTTTTTTGTGGAGTTTGCGTTTCCCACAGACGGCGCAAACTGATAAAGATCCTTTTCATATCTCCTTCAGATGTTGTCTTTCGTCGATCTCCCGGTGGATTCTGGAAGGGATCCCCTGTTGTGTGTGGATCTCAATGGGTTTTGAGGAGATTTGGTGATTGGGGGAGTTGGGCGCCAAGTACCTGTAAAGAAGTCCTGGGGTGGTTTGACGCCGCCGAGGACCCTCCGACGATCAAGTTAGTACTAGATTCGAGCAGCGTAATGGCTAAGTGGAATAAAAAATGGCTTACTTGACCCCTCTGTGATGGGGGTTTATATAGAGGTGATGGCACGTAGCAGCAGGCGCGAGAATCTCGCCTGCGGTTACGCTCCCGACGTCATGCCCGCGTAGAGAGCGAATCGCCCATTAATGGGGATCGCGGAGGCGCGGAACGTGGCATGTTGCTGGCGGAGAATCCGCGCATGGCGAGATTCGCGGAGCGGCGGTTACGCCTGTGAGCGGCTGGAGCTGGTCGGAGGACCGAGGAAGACGGCTTTGGCCGGGGGGGCTAGGAGACGAGCGAGAAGGCCGAGGAGACTTAGTCTTGTGGCAGCTCAGGGCGAGCAGAGGGGACGAGGAGGCGAATCTGCAGGGAGCCCCGAGGAGGGCTAGCTTGTGATTGCAGGTCGGGTAAAGGGGAGGTCTGGTCGGCCTCTGTGGGCCTTTTCTTCCGAGTTATGGGACGTGTCATCCGCCATGTGTCCTGATCCTAGGCGTCGCCAATATTGAGCATCATCAGAAAATAAGGATTTAGGTTTTATGTAGGATTAGCATTTAGTGTATGTGTGTGCGCGGGAATTTAGGGTTTACCCTGATTATCCACAACTAATACTTTAATTATATGTAACTCGTTTATCCACAACTAATACTTTAATTATATGTAAGTTGTCTATGGAAAATTAATCATGCAAGCATTTATACCAAATCAAGTTAATAACTACAAGTTAGGTGACCAAGGATTCAAAAACAAATTCCAAATCAATTAATCAAAGAATTAAATTCATGAAATAGCAAATATTAATTTTTCATATCTAATATTTTCTTATGACTATGGAATAGATTTAAATGATCAAATTGTTAGCTATAACAAGCAAATCAAATAATTAAAGAATAATACCCATACTAATTAATAATGAACAAATTTTCTAGTTCAAGGATTTAGTTTCTTTAAACATGTAAAAATAGAAATTTAACAAAAGAAAAGTATCACTTGCCTTGGTCTACAATCATCTTCATCTCTCTTTGTGAATTTTTGCAAAACTTGGATTGAAGAAAGATTTAAGAGAAGGAGAAGAATATGAGAATGAAGAGGACAATAAAGGGTGAAAGGGATGAAAAAAGAAAAGAGAAAGAAACTTTAAGAAGAAGGAACTAATTAATTAATAAAGTAATTACTTTGTAAAGTAAGAGTACAAAGTAAGAGTGAAGAGGAAAATTCTAGGATGGGAAATTATGCAAATTAGCTCCTCTAAATTTTTTAATTACACATAACCCTCACTTCAATAAATAATGAAAAATAAATTCACATTTAAAATTCAATTATATGTTTATTCAAAAGAAAAATGCAATCAATTTCAATTTATAAAATTACTATAAATAGTTTTTTTAAAATATAAGTACAAGTATTTAAAATTTAAATAGTTAGAATTGCCAATACATGTATATTAGGATTTAGGGGCTACAGATAATTCTGAGATTTTTGTAAATTTTGAGATTGTCATGTCCAAATTTGAGAACTTTGAAAATTTCGTGATTTCCGTGTACGTGCACAATATTGATAAAAGAAGGGAAATAGAAAATTTGCGATTTTCATGTGTTATATCATATAAAATATTGGAAAAACAAAATTATTTTGTTTTTGAAAATTTCAAGATTTTCTTGTGCTATAGAAAAAAATATTGAAATACCAAGGAAAACGGAAATTTTAAAATTTTTAATCGTGTGCTATAGCTTGCAAAAATTTGAAAATTTGCAGAAAACCAAAAAAAATGGGATTTTTGCACATTTCGTGATTCTCATATACTGTAACAAACCGAAGAAAGAAGAAAATTTTGAGGTTTTAAAAATTTCGCGATTTTTGCATGTTATAGCAAGGAAAATATTGAAAAAACAGAAAAGAAATACTAAAGTATTACAAGTTAATCCTTTATATATTTTACTTATGAAGTTCATAAATATGTGATATTACAAATAACAAATCATATAACTGTAAACTTTTTAATTGATATGATTTTTTATTTTTATTTTGGACTTGGTACCTGCTCATCCGCAAAAGCCCTTGCTAGTAATGTTGATAATCAACTGTATTTAGTCTTAAAAGGAATATTGTATGCATCTCCAATCCCTTATAGTTAAATAAAAGAAATTTTTCTCATCGTTAATACTTACTCATGCTTGTAGTAATATTGTAGCTTTCTATAGCTTATCAACAACAATAAATACAATTTGCTTAAAAATAAATTAAAAAGTAAAAGTAACAAAACTTAATACACAAACCATATATGTGACTAAGATTTCGATGAAGTGTCTCTTGGGCACAAATTATATATATTTCACCCTATAGAGAGGAACAAAATGATAAGAACATCCAATATTCATGCATATATAAAATAATTCATAAATATAACCTAATACATTGATGCTTACCTATGTTTTGGCTCGATGTGAGGGTGAGAGAATTACACAAGAAGAAGTTTCTAAGGATCCAAAACAACATTATTGGAAACAAATTAGGAGTTGGACATGTCGAACATTTTTGGGAAAAAAGTGTAGCATCGGTGTGGCATTGGTCTCGACTCATCCCCACCCGACCCGATCGGCCGACTAACCTGATTAGTAGCCGAATCGGGCTGAGTTCCGGGTCGATTATACCCGTTTATCTTTTTTATTTTTTTACATGTTATTTATTATATTTAGCCCCCAAAAGTTTTATATTAAATTATAAATCGGAAAAAAGGGTATGAGGTGACGACCCCTTTTCCCAAAAGGGACCCCCGCCTCACAACACACCTACCTCCATTATTTCACCGATCCAAACCGGCCATCTTGATCTACGTATCATGAAATCCCTATTTATAAAAAATTTCGAGATTCAAAGAACTCTAACTCGTCCATCAAATGATCGTATTTTTCCTATATCAATAAACCGTTAATTTTTTTATCCGCTTGATAAACGCATTACAGGTCTTTAAATCACGAGATTTTTTGTGCATAGGATTTTTCCAAATAAGTAGATCAAGAAGGCCGGTTTGGATCAGTAAAAAACATGGAGATAATGTGTGTTTGAGACGGAGGGATTTTTTAAAAAGAGGGTCTCCCGGCTCTTATACCTTTTTCTCATTAGAAATTATAAATAATAATAAAATCATGGATGAAATTAATCATGCATCAAACAATGAAATGTTATGATTTGAATATATATATTAATCTCCATTTAAGCTATAATAATAATTATTTTATTATTTTAACCTGTTATTTCTAATAGGGTCCAAAATCAGAATGATGAGCCCTAACCGACCCACTAAATTACCGGGTCGGGTCAGGTTGAACCCGTAAAACAAGATCGGGCAATTGGGGCGCATGTAATTTTGACAGACATAAATTATGGCCTTTAAATATGCTGCCATAAATAGGAAAATGTATCATGCAGCTAGCAAGGGGCCCCGCAGAAAGCACAAAGCACGGTTACCAAATCCAAAATCAAGAAAATCATAGTAATTTAAAAGTTTGTTGTTATATGATTCGTAAGCGGTGATATCTCATATTTATGATATTTATATGTAAAATATATGAAAAATTAACTTGTAAATACTTTCGTATTTTTCTTCAGTTTCTCAATATTTTTTTAGGAAAATCGAGAAAATATTAAAAATCTCAAAAACAATGCTTCCGTTTTTAATAATTTGTTTGTTATATAGCAAACGAGAATCATGAAATATACAAAAATCCCAATATTTTTTGTTTACTAAAAATTGTAAACTTTGCACGAGCACATTAGTATGGCTAATTGTAAAAATCTCAAAAATTTTGTTTTCTTTCGGTTATCTAGTATTTGCTTGTTATAATATAAGAAAATCATGAATTTTCAAAAGATAAAATATTTTTTTGGTTTTCCAATATTTTCCAAGACATAACACATAAAAGTCATAGAATTTATAAAAATCTAAAAAAAAAGCTTATCATGTTCCTTTCTTTCAATATTATGCGTGCTACTGCAAACGAATGAAATTTTCAAAAATTTAAAATTTTATATTTATTTCGATTTTTAAATATTTTTCATGCTCACGTAAAAGCTGCATAATTTTCAAAAATCTTAAATTTTTCTGCAATTTTTCAATATTATATAGCACACAAAAATCGAGATTTTTTTCAAAAATCTTTTAAAAATTAATTTTTTTCCTTCAAATTTTTAATATTTTGCATGATGGCAAAATTTTTTTCAAGTTTTTCCATATTTTGCTTGTTATATATAGCACACAAAAATCATGACTTAAAAATCCCCAAAATTTTCAATATTTTGGATGAATATAGCACATGAAAATCACGAAATTTTTATAAACCTTAATATTTTCGTTTTTATTAGTTTTCTTTACTTTTACAGCATACAAAGTTTGTGAACTTTTTAAAACATCAAAGTTTTTTGTTTTTCAATATTTTGAATCTTATAGTACACGAACATTGCAAAAATTTTAAAAATCTCAAAATAAATTGTTTTCTTCGGTTTTACAATTTCTTGTATGCTATATACCACATGAAAATCGTGAAAAATTTTTAAATGTTAAAATTTTCAGTTTTTTTTATCATTTTGTTTGCTAGATAAAGCATGAAAATTACAATATTTTCAAAAATCTCAAAATTTTCTGTTTTATTTAGAGTTTTAACATTTTTTTGCTATAACTATCGAAAACGAATTTTTTTTTCGAAAATGTCAAAATTTTGTTTTCTTCACTTCAATATTTTGCATATTATAACACATGAAAATCGCAAACAAAATCTTTGGTTTGCTTCATTATTTTGCATGATGCTCATGAAATTTCATAAATCTCAAAAAAATTGTATTCTTTAATTTTCAATAAATTTCTTACTCAAACTTTAAGAGAACTTCCGGACGTCAAAAAGACAAAAATTATGTGAAATAAAAGACGAGAAGGTCAACAATTGCTACTGAGAATCTAACAGAACAAATAAATCTGGTCCGAGTCACTATAACTCTAGATGATTGGGAAACCTCTGGCAATACACGAAAATCATGATATTTAAAAAATTCCCAATTTTTTTTTTGCTTTCTTTAAATTTTAATTATTTTGCATGTTGCAGCACACACTACTACAAAATATGGGTTGCCCCTACGGATAAAACCGTAGGGGCAAAACACTGCCCCTACGGATATATCCGTAGGGGCACAAAAATACACCGTAGGTGCAAAGGCCGCAGGCGCAAGTCTTCGTCCTGAACATGATCCTACGGAGTAATAATTGTCCCTACGGTTTACTGCGTAGGGACATATGTCCCTATGGTGTAATCCGTAGGGACAAAATATTTATTTAATTTATTGGTTTATAAAATAAAATAGTTGCCCTTCCGGATAAATCCGTAGGGGTAACGACATGCTCCTACGGAGTTATTCGCAGGTCCAGATATCAGCCCCTACGGATTTTTTCGTAGGTCCATCTTTATGCCCCTACGGAGTAATCCGTAGGGACAGAAAAAAGCCCATACGGATAAATTCGTAGGGGCAAATGTAACGCCTGTTACTGAGTCTATAGAGGCAAAATGTCAGGTATCCTGATATTTTGTCTCTACGGATAAATTTGTAGGGGAAAACTATGGACCTACGTAATAATCCGTAGGTGCAACATATAGCCCTACGGATTAATCCGTAGGGGCAGAATATCAGGAAGGTTTTTAAAAAAAAGGTTTTCCCATTTTTTTTCTCGCCCTGTGCACAATAATATATACAGCATATAACCAAATACCGCAGTATTCATAATCAACATCTCACGCATAGTATATAAAAGAAATCAACAAATAGAATACGATATTAATCTAAATCATCGTGAACATGTAAACACCACCAATATCGTCCAAAATATATACAATATGTATCATATAAGTACATGCATGCTTAAAATATTAAAAAAAAACACCCTAGCTCTGTCCAGCTCCTCCACCTCTGATAATCGCCGTAATCTGGCGCATCTGCTCCTCGGTGCAGCCTTGAGTCGTCAAAAACTCAACCAATGAAGGAGCGGACTGTGCAGGATTCTGAGCGGACTGTGGAGGTGCAGGAGTGGTCTCTAGCCTAGCCTTTTGCAAAAAATACACCCTCCCCCATTTTATATATATATATATAATGGAGGAAAGAGCCATAGGAGGAAATTTCCTTTTATGGCGTCAAAAAAATACACGCTCCCTCATTTTTTCCGACGATCGGCACCCATCATTTTCATCGTTATCATCTAAAATGTGGATACACCAAATTTCATGTGATTCTACAACCATTTCACCGTTGATTTAGCAATGTAAAAAGTTCTATTTACGGTAAACGGTTAATTTTGAACCCACTAAATCAACGGTGAAAAAGTAGTAGAATCACATGAAATTTGGTGTATCCACATCTTAGATGAAAGCGATGTAGATGGTGGGTGCCGATCGTCGGAAAAATTGAGCGAGGATGTATTTTTTCATCACCGTAGGAGGAAATTCCCTCCTGTCGCCTATTTCCTCCATTAACCTTATATATATATATATATATATATATATATATATATATATATATATAAGAGATGCTCCACCCCACTCCCACCCCACACACACAAATAACTATATAAGATGGAATGACATATGATTAGGGGTGGTAATTGAACGAGCCGGCTCGGGTTCGATTAGGATTCACCCCACGCCACCCCCCACCTCCCCCACACACAAATAACTATATAAGATGGAATGACATATGATTAGGGGTGGTAATTGAACGAGCCGGCTCGGGTTCGATTAGGCTTCAGCTCGGTTTCAGCTCGTTAAAGCTCCATTCATTTATTAATGAGCTTAACATGAGTCAGAATGCCTGGTTCGTTTATTAAACGAGCCAAACTTGAGCTTAGCCAAGCTCGTTCGGCATTGACTCGGGTTCGGCTTAGTTACACAGTTTGAAAAAAAATAGTAATATGTAATATAGAGCAGATTTTATCCAACTTTCAAGACAGTTAATTCAATTAAGGGACAATCTATAAAATGCAATTGAGGTGAATATACAACCCAGCACTTAGACCCTTTTCATGCACTAGATATTAATTTTTTTTAATCTATCCATATCTCAAAGCCTTAGGTCTTAGACTTTATGATTGTTGTCTCTAGCCTAGCCTCTTGCAAAATGCTTTCATATTTCTTCTGAAACTCATGTAATGGCCATTGATTTATTCTCAGCCTCCACCAAATGATTCTGTCGTTTTTCTTTTAGAAATCGTCTAATAGAAAATGCATCCGAGCTCGATTTTGGCTTGTTGAAGGTTCAGTAAGCTAACGAGCAGAACATGAGCCAGACATGCTCAGCTCGAAACGAACTAGAGCGGAGCTTGAGCTAGCATAAACTAAACCGAACCGAGCTTGGACAAGGATCGGCTCGTTCAAGCTCGACTTAGTTACACCCCTACATATGATTAATAAGTTAATGGTACCTAAAAGCGATTTTTACTATAATCATCTCTCATACTTCGCTAATTGTTAAAAAAAACTCATACTTCATATTTTCTTTTTTAAAAAAACCATCATACGCATAGCACACGAAATCATTTTTTTAAAACAATCTTATAGTTTTCCGTTTTCATCAGATTTTCAATATTTTGCATGCTGCATATGATAATCACAAAATTTTATAAAAATCCAAAATTATTTATTTTTTCAAATTCACAATATGTACATTATCTTTCAAAAATTACGTAATTTTCAAAAACCCAAACTTTTTTATTTATTCGGTATTTCAATATTTTACTTGCTATAGCACACGAAATCACGAAATTTTCAAAAATCTAATTTTGTATGGTGTGTGTGTGTGTGTGTGTGTGTATATATATATATCACGGAAATCGCGAAATTTTAGAAAATCTCAACAAAAAAATCTTGCTATTCGATTTTTCTATATTTTGTACAGCACACAAAAATCTCGATATCTTCAAAATTCCAAATATATTTTTTTTCTTTAAACTTTTAATATTTTGCAACTATAGCACACGAAAATCATGAATTATTTATAAATTCAAAGATTTTTGTTTTCTTTAGATTCTTAGTATTTTGAAAATCACGAAATTTTTGAAAATATCAATATTTTCTATTTTTTCGGGTATTTTGCTAGTTATAACATATGAAAATCTCTAAATTTTTAAAAATCGTATTGTTTTCTTAGATCTTCTTCCTTTTTTTTAATATATATAGGACATGAAAATTTTAATATTTTGAAAAATCATGGAATTTTCTGGTTTGGTTTTGGTTTTTCAACAAATTGCTTAATGACAAAAGAAATCATAAAAAATTTCAGAATTCTAAAATAAATTTTGTTTTCTTTATTTTTTCCATTATTTCTCATGCCAACTCATGAAACTCAAAAAATTTCAGAACTTTTTTGCTTTTCGGTTTTTAATATTTTATTTGCTCATACTTTTGGAGAATTTTCGGATACAAAATAGACAAAAATTTATGTTACGTAAAGAAAAGGTCGTCGATTGTTACTAAAATCCTACCAGAATAAAAAACTTATGTTCGAGTGACCGAAATTCCAAATGACTAGAAAACTCTAGCATCACACGAAAATACGAACTTTTAAAAAATCCTAAAATTTTGTTTTCCTCAAATTTCCAATATTTTGTCCGCTGCAGCACACGACAATCTTAAATTTTCAAAAATCGTAAACTTTCTATTTTCTTGGATTTTTCAATATCTTATTTGTTATAGCATACGAAAATCGCAGAATTTTCAAAAATCTCTTGAATTCTTTGTTTTCTTTAGTTTTTCGATATTTTTTGTTTGCCACAAAGTTCGCAAAAACTTCAAAAATCTCAATTTTTTTTTGTTTTTCTATATTTTACATACTATTGCACAAAAAGATCATAAAATTATCAAAAATCTCAATTTTTTTTGTTTCTTTTTCCTTTTTTAATATTATGCATGTGCACACGAAAATCATGAAATTTTCAAAAATCTAAAAGTTTTTTCCTCAAAATATTAATATTTTAACATGCTTATAGCACATGAAAATAGGTAATTTTTCAAAATGCCAAAAATTTCTATTTTCTTTGGTTTTTCTTTATACATTTTTTTGCAACACAAAATGAAATCGTGAAATTTTTAACCTTCAAATATATATATATATATATATATATATTCAATATTTTGTATGCTACAGCACACAAAAATCTTGAATTTCTCAATATTTTACAAGTTAAACCTAAACAATTAAAGAAAAATAGAAAGAGATTTTAAAAGAAGGGGCTGGTCAGATTTTTGCACCATATAAGTCTAGCTGTATGAGAGAAAAGGATGGAGCCAATAAAAATTTTGCCAATAAAATTTTTGCATGAGTCAAATGTTAAAAGAGAATTAAATAGGGTTAGATAACAAATTTTCAAACAAAAGTCGTAGCCAAATAAAAGAATATTCTTAACAATATTCTCATTTTGATAACAATTTTAACATTCATTTAAGACAAGATGGGGAACTTAAAAGAAAAGGGATGTAATTTGAGTGAACATCTCAATACAAATAGTATACGCTCCAAAAGTCTCAACCAATTCCCCTCTCATGTCTAATGGCATCAGAATTTCATCCTCCATACCTATCAGTTGGAAACAATTCCATCATAAACTAGCTTAATATGTAAACCAATTTCTAGAAAATTATAAATTTGTAGGGACCCTTTATTGAGAAATCATTCGCTATACTAGATGCAATATATTCATACATGAAAAAAATGAAACATTTTAGATAGCCCTGCTTCAATTTTTTCACCGTATGCGAGCACCATATTTCTGTCAATTAGGTGGCCCTCTTTGACGGAAAATCCGACCCGAAAGATCACCTAGACGCGTTCACGGCGGGGATGAGTTTCCAGGACATCTCAGACGCCGTCCAATGCCGAGCGTTTCCCGCCACTCTCATCCGCGCCGGACGAGATTGGTTCCGAGGACTTTCGCCACGCTCCATCTCTATCTTCGATGAGCTGGCTACCCAGTTCCTCGGGCATTTCTTCGGGAACAGACGGCAGAAGCGGACCGTCGATTACCTCTTCACTATAAAGAGCGGGGACAAGGAATCCTACAAAGGGTACGTCACCCGCTTCTACAACGCTCTTCTTGAGGTTCCAGAGCACCGGGACGAGACTGTCATCATGGCCCTTAGGTCGGGTCTTAGGCACAAGGAGTGGCTCCGCTCCTTTGCATTAGCGCAACCTAAGAACATGGCCGAGGTAAAAACCTGGACCAAGCGAGAAATCCAGTACGAGTCCGAAGTAAATGCGAACCTATCCCGGAGCGACCAGGCCGAGCAAAAGAAGAGGGGTAGAGAAGAGAAGAAGAAGATCGACCGGCCAAAGCCATACTCCCCGAAGTTCCAGAAGTATACCCCGCTCAACGTCTCCCAGACGGAACTGTTGGAGGAGGCAAAGGGCGAGCAATTTTTCAAACTCCCTCCGGTCACCAATAGAGCTGCCAAATAGACACGAGGTCCTTGCTGCGCCTTCCACAAGTCGCAGGGACACCCCACCGAGAATTGCAAACAGCTCCGCGACTACATCGAGGAGTTGATTCGCTCGGGGCACCTGGCAAAATACTTGCGGGAAAAGCGACAAGCAGACCGGGAGCAAGCAAACCATCCCCCTCCAGGCGAATTGACGATCGGTCAAATCATGGTTGTATCAATGGGGAGTGCGGCTAGAGCCGGTGAGATTCGACGCTTCCTGCCGGTCGAGGGGACTAACAACCAGCCCCGGAAGAAGAGCAAAGCAGTCGAGCCCATCACCTCATCGACGAGGACCTTCATAGGATATCCTTGCCTTACAACGACCTCCTGGTGATTACAACACGGGTCCACCGCTACGAGATTCAAAGGATACTGGTCAACTCGGGGAGCTCGGCAGACATCGTTTTCTACGACTGCTTTTTACGTATGGGGCTCGGCCTCTCGGACTTGAGACCGACCACCCACATTCTGTCGGGGTTTACTAACCACTCCATCCCGGCAGAAGGAGTGGTCACCCTCCTACTTAACATCGGGGAGGCAGGCCGTACGCGAACCCTACCAGTGGAGTTCATCGTCACTAGAATTCCATCGACCTACAATATCCTCCTGGGACGCCCGACGCTAAACTCCCTTCGGGCCCAGATCTCGACCTACCACCTCGCGATCAAGTTTTCACTTGACCAAGGCGAAATAGGCCAGGCCTACGGGAACCAGCAAACCGCAAAGATTTGCTTCACAGCAACATCTATGCCCGAGGAACGAAGCGGCGACCTTGAAAGCACGGGTGATTTCCAGGGGTCCTTGGATACTCGGGATGAACAAAAAGAAATCCGAGGGACCCCGGTAGAGCTGCTAACAGAGGCCCTCTTCGTCGAAGGGGACAATGAACGAACCGTCCAAATTGGGTCACTCTTAACGAGAGCCCGGCGCGACGACCTGGTCCACTTCCTCAGAGGGAACTCGGACGTGTTCGCTTGGGTGCCCGCCAACATGCTCGGGATTGACCCCAAAGTAATATCATATAAGCTCGGGGTCGACCCGACGGTCCGAACCGTCAGGCAGAAGAAACGAAGCTTCGCTCCGATCAAACAAAAGGCGATCGAGGACGAAGTTGACCGGTTGCTTGCAGCCAACTTCATTCGAAACGTGGCCTACTCAGAATGGCTGGCGAATGTGGTCATGGTTAAAAAGGAAAGCGGGAAGTGGCGCATGTGCGTCGACTTCACAGACCTCAACAAGGCCTGCCCGAAAGACAACTATCCCCACCCTCGGATAGATCAGCTCGTCGACGGTTCGGCAGGCCACGAGTTACTCAGCTTCATGGATGGTTTCTCCGGCTACAACCAGATCCGTATGAACCCGGCAGACGAAGAGCTCACCGCATTCACAACGGACCGGGGGTATACTTTTATAAAGTGATGCCCTTCGGTCTCAAAAACGTCGGGGCTACATACCAACGCTTGGTTAACAGGATGTTCAAAACACAGATCGGGAGGAACATGGAGGTTTACGTCGACGACATGCTCATTAAATCGACCTTGTCATATGAGCACACCAAAGATCTTGGCGATACTTTCGACATCCTTCGCAAGTACAAAATGAAGCCGAATCCCGCCAAGTGCGCGTTCGGGGTCAATAGTGGAAAGTTCCTCGGATTCATGCTTACCCACCGAGGAATCGAAGCTAACCCAGAGAAAATCAGCACCATCCTCAACATGGTCGCGACAAAGACTAACGTCGAAATCATGCGGCTCACTGGGAGGGTAGCCGCTCTGAGTCGCTTCATGTCAAGGTCCGGAGAAAAGTGCCTCCCATTCTTCAAAGCCATGAGAAAGATCCTAAGGTTCGAATAGTCGGAGGAGTGTCACATCGCTTTCGAGCAATTGAAAATGCACCTGGAGACTCCCCCACTACTCACCCGGCCAATTAAAGGAGACGAGTTATCGCTATATCTAGCGGTGTCCGATCATGCTGCAGGCTCGGTGCTCGTCCGAGATGTCGAGGGATTCCAGAGGCCGGTCTACTATGTAAGCCGCGTCTTTAAGGATGCGGAAACGAGGTATCCGGCCATAGAAAAGATTGTCTTGGCGCTCATAGTGGCCTCAAGGAAACTACGACACTACTTCCAGGCACATACCATCCTCGTTCTCACCGAGCGTCCTTTAGGGGCTATTCTCGCCTCCCCCAAGTCTTCTGGTCGTTTGGAGAAGTGGAGGTGGGAGTTATATCAATTCGACATCAAATACCGTCCAAGGCAGGCTATCAAGGCACAAGTCCTGGCTGATTTTATTGTCGAATGTACTATCCCCAACAAGGAGGCAGTGTCAGTGCTGGCCTCCAGATCTCAACCCTCGATCGAAGAGAGGCCCGACTCCGTCCCCGATTGGGTCATTTACGTCGATGGGTCGTCAACCGAGGATGGCTGTGGTGCCGGCCTCATCATTCGAGGCCCGAACGAGGCAGAGATGGAGTATTCTTTGAAGCTCGGGTTCAAAGCCTCAAACAACACCGTGGAGTACGAAGCCTTACTAGTTGAACTACGAATCGCCTCTGGAGTGGGGCTGAAGACGATCCGAATCCGCAGTAACTCCGCCCTGGTCGTTGGCCAGGTGACTAGCCGTTTCGAGGCATGGGAGCCTCTGTTGGTGAAATATTTAGCCGAGGTAAGAAGACTGCGAAAAGTCTTCTACGAAGTTCAAGTAGAACAGATCCCCGGGCACCTAAATGCCCAGGCCGATGCTCTGAGTAAGCTAGCTTCCTCCTATACGGCCAACAATAAGAGAAATATCCTCTTCAAGGTCTTGCCACGCCCCAGCGTAGAAGACAGAGCGACAGCACTTCAAGTTTACGCTGCCCAAGAAGAAGACCGAGATTGGAGCCCTTCGTAGAATTCCTGAACGAGGGTACGCTCCCAGAAGATTGAGGGGAAACACGCCGTCTCCGAGCCAAAGCCCGCGATTTCGTTTGGAGTAGTGGAACCCTCTACAAGAAATCCTTCATTTAACCTCTGATTCGGTGCATCGACCCCCACGAGGCCGACTACGTCCTCCGTGAGGTCCACGAAGGGTCGGCGGAGTGCATCAAGGGGCCCGCATCTTAGTCCAGAAGACGCTACTCCAAGGATACTATTGGCCGACCATCCATCAGGACATTCAGAAGCTCGTCGGAAGGTGCAAGAGTTGCCAACTCCATGGCAGCATACCCCGTCTTCCGGCTACCGAGCTAACAGCCCTGACCTCCCCATGGCCATTTTCCCAGTGGGGAATAGACATGATAGGCCAACTACCTACTGGTACGGGAGGGCACAAAGACATCCTCGTCACGGTTGACTACTTTATGAAGTGGATCGAGATCATCCCCATCAGAAAACTGGACACCACCACGACCATCATGTTCCTGCAGAACAACATAATATTCCGGTTCGGGATCCCGAGGTGTATCGTTACCGACCATGGGACGAATTTCGAAAACGTCAAAGTTAAAGGATTCTGCAACGAATACCATATACTGATCAAGTTTGCCGTGGTTGCGCATCCCCAATGCAATGGGCAGGCCAAGGTCGCTAACTGAGACGTCATTCAAGGTCTTCGAACTTGCCTGGAAGGACGGAAAGGCGGATGGGTCGACGAATTACCCCGGGTTTTATGGGTCTTGCGCACATCGAAAAAGACCCCCACTGGAGAGACCCCCTTCAGCCTCTGCTACGGCACTGAGGCGATGGTCCCAGCAGAGATCGGGCTGCCCAGTTACAGGGTCAAGCACATCGACGATGAAGCAAACACCTCGGCCCTCCCGACTAATTTGGACATCTTGTTAGAGAAGCGGGACCGGGCACAGATCAAAGCTGTCGAATAGCGAGTCAAGATGAATAAAATAACATAAATCCCATGCCTTCAACCATGCTCTCAAAGTCTCCTCATTTTCCACCTCATTTCTATTTTTCACAAAAATAGAAATCATATGCCCATATGTCATGCTTCATATAATATATATATATATATATATATATATATATATATATATATATATATATATATCAAATATACATTAATATATATATATACTTTGATAAAGCAATTAGTGAGCTAATGATATTAGTTAAGATATAATTATATCACATATAATGTATATCACATTATTAAATCGACACTTGATCTAATAGTCCGGTTATATCACATATGACCGAATAATATCATTTATCTGTTTATCACATTATCGAATCAACATTTGATTCGATAATCTAGTTATATCACATATAACCTAACCGATAACAAATAACTGACAGATTACAATACGGTATCACATACTCGTATTTAACCAGGCCCACACACATATCACATATGTGTCCTACTTCGTTTCGCTTGAACCAGAAAACTTCTGTGTGGGACTCTAAACACTCGTCAATACACCAGCAGTAGGTGATGATCACATCAGTCACCTACAAGCCGTCAGCGGTACTAGCTGAACGTAACGGCTACCCGGGTATTGAGCGGTATTGTTCTCCCCCGAAAGACGCGACTGGGACGTTGGGACGTCCGGCCTGAATTTTGGGGGCAGATGCTATTTGGTTTTATCTGTCCGCCTCTCCGAAGATGCCAAGTTGATTTATGGCACCGTATATCGAAGGTGTAGACAGATGCGGCCGATATAGCAGATTTCGTCAGATTCCCCATCGTTGAGGGGTTTTTGATTGTGGGGACGTTCTTCCCTGCAGGCGTAAGCCCCCGCAGTTAATTACGCTACCGTATCGCGGTACCACTTTCTCCTTCTCCAGATGGTCACTTCGTGTCGTATATGTTTATTTTATTTTTGGTTGCCCGTGGATTGTATATGGAGACTAATTTATGTTATCGCCCGTAGGGCGTGGATTAGTCCAAATCCGTATTTTCTTCAATTTGGGTTTGGTTTGGGTTTAAAAATCGTTAATCTCATTGAGATCAAGATCAACTTAAACGTTTGTTAAGGATGCGTTAGTCTAATTTTAGACTAAGATCTATTTAACAGGATCATTTATATCCAACAAAAGAGCATTTGGGCTCTATTGTTTGGTTTATGGACATCGCGGTCCAAAGTTTAGATGCAAACATGGGTTTGGAAATGCACCAGATAGTTATTGGTCGTCGGGACCCACCACCTCTCTGAAAACGTTGAAGAATTACAACGACATGTATCAAAGGTGTGAAGAGATGTACCCTTGAACCAAATGCCAGATTGAGAAGCAATGGGATGAACATTACTTTGAATGCCATATGAAATGATCAGTTATGGAAGACAAGAGTATATTTGGGGTTCAGTTTCAGGGGATCTTGCCTCTTGAAGACTTAGCTAATTTGGGCTCAGATTGGCTCGAATATAGTATTAAACACTAGAGTACATTCGGCGCTCACGTGCTCCCACATGAGGCGCTTAAAGTAGTGTTAAACACTAAAACTGAAGGGCTCACGTGGGGTCACGTGAGGCGCCTGAAGATTGGGCCTTACTTCTTTTATTTTACTCTCAGAATATGCACATAAGTGTTAAACACTTGACCTTCATGACCATCACGTGTGGGCACGTGATGGGTATCCAAGCGTTGGATATTAAAAGCATTTGTCAGGGGTCACGTGGGAGCACGTGATACACCCTAAAGGGAAACTGTCTTGGTTTTACTCCCTTTTGTTTTGAGGGGGATTTTAAGGGTTACGTGGGAGCACGTGATACACTTTAAAAGAGAAACTGTCTTTATTGTTTTCCCTTTTCCCTTTTAAATAAGTGTTAAACACTTTGGAAAATCTCTTTTTCTGGTTCAAAAAAAAGGGGTCACGTGTTATCACGTGATCATGTTGGATACTGATCTCTTTTACGTGCATGGAGAGTTAAATCCCTTGTTTAAGAATTAAATTCTTTTGATAGGGTTAAACCCTAATTTTATTTAGAGGAATTAAATTCCTATATGTTTAAAAGAATTAAATTCTTTAAACCCAATTCTCTCTCTAAGTTGTGGATCTGCATGGCAGAATCTACCCGATGAGAATTAAATTCTCAACTTGTGGGGAGATCTGCTTCTGCAGATCTTCAAGCAGAGAAAGAACTAAGTTCTTTTTAAGAAGAGTTAAACTCTTAGTTTGAGAATTAAATTCTCTTTTGTTTTGTGAGAGCTTATAGAATGATCTCCTTCTTTCTCTTACGTAGAGTTTTCTTTCTCTGAAGAGATTTTCTTTTCTCTCTGGAGAATTAAATTCTCTTCTCTTTTTTCTCTCTCTTGTTGTCTCTCCTTTCGCTTCTCTTCTTGGCTCCTATTTATAGGAGAAAGAAAAGAATCAGTTTGTTCAGCCAATCTTTCATTGAGAGATTTTGATTGATTTTGTAACCAACATGATCTTTTAGATCACTCGGTGAATTTTATTCACCATTGGATTTTTAATCAAAAAGATATTTTATTTGTTGTTCCTGGCAAATTTTAGGAAAATATTTCCTTGTATAGAATTTTTCTATAAATTGGTGATTTTTAGTCACCATTGGATTTTTAATCCAACGATGCTCCACTTTACAGAGTGCAATTTTTTTTATTTGGAAAGATCTAGGGAAATATTTTTCCAATTAGGGCTTTTGATTCTCTTTAATTAGAATTTAATTTTATTAGTTCAGAGGGTTTAGGAGTCTATCACGTGTTGGCACGTGACCTCACTGATTAAGCAATTAATTAGAATTTAATTCTATTGGTTCAGAGAGTTTAGGAGTCTATCACTTGTTGGCACGTGACCTCACTGATTAAGCAATTAATTAGAATTTAATTCTATTGGATCAGAGGGCTCAGAGACCCGTCATGTGTTGACACGTGACCCCACTGATACAGCATTTCCAATTGTTTATTTTATTCAGCGCATTATAGGCTTTGCCTGTAAAAGGTCACGTGTTTGCACGTGAGACCTGGTCACGTGTGGGCACATGATGCCACTGATTAAGTATTTCTAATTGTTTATTTTATTCAGCGCATATAGGCTTTGCCTGTAAAAGGTCACGTGTTTGCACGTGAGACCAGGTCACGTGTGGGCACGTGATTCCACTGATTAAGTATTTCCAACTGTTTAGTTTATTCAGCGCATATAGGCTTTGCCTGTAAAAGGTCACGTGTCTGCACGTGAGACCAGGTCACGTGTGGGCACGTGATGCCACTGATTAAGTATTTCCAATTGTTTATTTTATTCAGCGCATATAGGCTTTGCCTGTAAAAGGTCACGTGTTTACACGTGAGACCTGGTCACGTGTGGGCACGTGATGCCACTGATTAAGTATTTCCAATTGTTTATTTTATTCAGCGCATATAGGCTTTGCCTGTAAAAGGTCACGTGTCTGCATGTGAGACCAGGTCACGTGTGGGCACGTGATCCCCCCCCCTTTGGGGTTTTTCCTTGCTGCTTTATTTATATATTTTATTTAGTTCCCATGAGGGAACAAATGCCCCCACAGCGTTGTTCTCACGTGCTTGCACGTGAGTGCAACGCTGTCACCTTTATGGCCGTTGGATTTACCCAGGGAACAGGGAAGATGAACCGTTTCCTATCACGTCTTATAAATGCAAGGGTCTCTTCAGCAGCGCCTCCACTCCTTCATCTTCTTCTTTCCTCGTTCTTGCCTTGAGAATTTAATTCTCTTCCTCAGAGCTCAGTTCTCTGTTTAACGAAACAAAATCCATAGTTTAACTCTGTCAACAAAAAGAATCCTTTTTCAGGTAAGGATCTTGAACGGCCGAGGAACTTTTCTTCTCCTTTTATAAAATTCTCTTTGGCTTTTAAATCCTCACCAAGGGTTTTTCCCTTTAATAAGAACTCATCTTTCCAAGCTCTAAGAATGCACGATCTTTAGGTAGTAAACCCCCAATGTTAGGCGTTTTTCTGATCTCAGGGGATTGATGATGGTACTTGTTTCCTTCTGGAATTTAATTCCATTCCAAAGAGCTTAGCTCTGAAAATTTTCTTGGAATTTAATTCCTTTGTTCAAAAGGAACTTAATTCCCTGGAGAACTTAGTTCTAACAAGAAGACTTCTTGGGATTTCTATCCTCAGTTGTTCTTGACAACAAAATTTTAGGAGAAATTTTGCTTGATTTGCACAGAGTTCATGATGGGCTTTTCCTTGGGGGAATGTGCAGAGATGTTTGAAATCTACTTATTCAGTTATTGAGAATCTTCCTTTCGTTCTCATAATGATTACCCTGCCTTATCATTAGTGAGCCGCCATATTGATTTTGTGGGACCCATGTATTTTGCAACCAATGGTCCCATGAAATAAGTTGTTTGTCGTTTTCTTCCGCTGTCTTTTTTATAGATATATATATATACATATACATGTGTGGGTTTCATTAACAGTTTTCCCTTCCTTTATTTCAGGAACAATGGCTTCTCTTTCATACTTCCCTTTTACCCGCTCAGAGGCTGCTTTTCCTCAATCACCGTCTGTTGAAGAAGCGATGGCAATGATTAGGGTTCATGACCCGGATTGCACCAACTTGCTTTTGTGTGGAACCTGGTATGGGCATATCATTCGGGGCTGCCGCAGCTTTCTTTGCGAGGTGCCAACGGAGCCTCTCTATCCATTCTTGCCGATGGAGCGTCCGCAGACTACCTTTGCCGTGGAGGTACTGGATTGGACTCCTACGGGCTGGCTTGAGCCGTCGACAACTGGGATACCAAACCACCCCTTGCCAGCCATAGATATCTTGGGGCGTCGTATTTGCCAAGGTGAAGCCCAGCCCTGGGGACAATCTCTATAAGATAGGGCTTACCCCTCGCCATCCAACGGGCTATCTTCTCTGGGCTTGTTATATCTTGTCCGCTCATCGTGCGCGACTGCAGAAGGTCGGGCTTTATCAGGCGGTGTACGCGTCTCTCTTCCATTATCAATCTCCCTATGTTTGGAGGGTTAAAGATTTCCTAAATCAATGGAATCTTCCCACCAATACTTTCTTGTTAGGGGATCGTGAAGTTTCGATCTCTTTGGAAGAGTTTCGTGAAATCTCCGGATTGCTGATCAAGGGAGCGCCCTATGAAGAATTGCTGCCTCCTGACGAGTATGCATTCGCAACTGTGCCTGCTATGCTTGACGGCTTATGACCGAAAATGCCGTCCGTCATAAGTATCCAAGTCTAATCAAGACTCTAGGTATTTTTGACAAGTTGTTTGCGGTGTCAGAGGAACAGGGCGTCACTTTTAAAAGTTTTATCGCCTGCTTCCTTCATGGAGATGTCCTATTAAAGGAGGCCCCGAAATTCGCGAGTATTAACGATCCCTTCGGGTTTGGCCTAAATAAGTTACCGGCCAAAGAAGAAGATTTGCCACAGTTTTACATCCCAATCTTGTCGGCCGTACCTTTTGAGTCAATTGCGGCCCCAGGTATGGATGAAGAAACTTTCTTCGTCGGTTTTATCAGCGTTTGGCTCAGTTGGTTTGTCATTCCAACACATCGTCGCTTTATGAGAGCCTCGGTCATTTATCCTGCTCATCGCATTGCCGAAGGGACACGACTAGCCGTGGGCATTGCAGGGTTATCGCACTTGTACCATGGGCTGAGCACTGCAGCCAATATCTCGACCCCGGATGTGGATGTGGTGAGTTTCTCTCTTCATTATTTTACGTCGTGGATTGAAATGCACGTTTTAGGGGCATTTGTTGCGCACCATAGACCGGGTTTTTATGATGCTTATACCTTCCCGCGGCTCATGAGATTAGTGGACGCTTCTGCTCCTGATCCGACTCAGTTAGGGGCTCTTCGTGTGCTGCTTAATCCTTATGCCAACGAAGACAGGATGGTATTCAATGATCGAGTCCTCGCTGCTCCTTCAGGACCCATTCAGCAGCTGTTTGATTTATCGAAAGAGGGAGCACCATCATTGAAGCCCAGGGAAGCCATGCACTTGTACTCGATCAGGCCGGGTTACTTGGTGTTCCGTCAAAATGATGCGGTTCTTTTTATGCGATATAATCCACATCGTTTTGCTCGACAATTGGGTTATAACCAGGGTGTTCCCTTCGAGGCATTCATAGTGGAGCCCAGCTCGTCTTTGGAAGTTGTTCGTGACGCCACTCATCACTTCATGCGACTGAACATCGACTCTCGCTTCATGATTCCTGAGGCCGACTACATTCCAAGGTGTGTGAGGGCTTTTACGGGTTGGTACCGCCACCGAGTTGGTCCCATTATTGCTGAGGAGAGGAGGATACATTTTGGATATAGAGCTCCCGCCCCAATCCATGCTATGGGAGTCCCGTCGCGACCGCGGACAATGGTTCGCCATCCCTTGAGGGGTACTGGTGTCTTACTTATTCCTGAGGCGGTGGATGCGGGCCTGACTCCACCCACAGTTGGTATGCCGATGCGCACCAGAGCTCAGGCAAAGGCTTCTGATGAGGCGTCGGTAGAAGTTCCATCAGTTGCGACGTCATCGATGGCAGTGTCATCATCGGTAGCACCGCCAAAAGAGGATACTGGAGGTGAGGTTGGGCAACGTCGCACCAAAGCGCCGAAGGGAAGGAAGCGATCATCTTCCAGCACCAGTTCCGGGTCGAAACGGAGGAAGAAGACAGTCACCGGTCTGCTTGAATTTTTAATGGAATCCGAGCCTATCGTTCAAGATGAACCAATATCTATGCAAGAACCGGATGATGGTCTTCTTTTTCCAGGTTCATCCGCCGAGGAAGCCGCACAATTAGCTGAGGCTATAAGGCGTTCCCAGGACGAGACCGAGAACGTGCGCGTCCCGAAGAGTCCTTATCCTACCGTCATATTTTACGAAGATCCACCATCAATACAGCGAATATTTATAGGTCCTCTGGAAGAGGGAGGCGAGATAGCCCTTAAACAGCCTATCTCAGCCGCTTCCGAAGATGAGTTGTCATTGTGGACCGGCGGCTACGAATCCACATTTGAACCCCGGCGAGCATACCTCCTCAGGAAGGAACGTCGGCTTGAAAAAGCCATATTAGAGGCATCCTGGCATATCGGTATGCATGATTTCTGTACTTTTCCTTTGACAAGTAATTTGTTTCGCTTTCTATGTCTTCTTATCTTCGTAAAACTTTGCAGGGACTTCGACCATGGCGGAGAATCTGAGTTCGGGTAGCGTCTTGACCGTGGACTCTGTAAATATCTCTGATGAGACACCAGTAGGTGTGGAGGGGTTGCTACAGTTGATATTCCTGCTGCGGAGCTTCCATTGGCGGTTTCTGTTCCCCTTGTGCCCGTTCACCCTGAAGAGGTGTCCCCTCCGGCCGTGGATTTAATGCACTTTTCTGGTGATGGTCTGGAGATGGTGGAACAGGCAACTGAGATTGTCGTCCCTGAAGTGGTGGCCACTGCCCCTCGACTGATAGCCGTCACACCAAAAAATGTTTCCGATGATGTGCCTGGGGGTATGGAGGAGGCTGCTGAAACTGCTATCCCACCTGTTCAAAGTGGGAGGAGTATCGAAGGTATTCTTTTATCTTTTGTTTTAATGATCTTTTCATTATCTGAATCCTTCCGTTTTTTTCAGAGTTACGCAGATTAGCGGCGTCTATCGCGGATCTGTCTCCTAGAAAATCTTTTCAGCGTTTGCTCGAGATGGCCGCTCCGCAAGCAATATCCCCGCAACGCATCGTTCTCTCCTCCGGGAAAGGTTAGTGTTATTTGCCCCTCCTCATGGCATTATTATTATTTCGTATAATGATGCTAATGTCTTCTATAGTTCTGGAAGCTGACGACGAAGTTGAAATCCTTGACGGGCCTGGGGATCTTTTAAACCCTTCTTGCATGACTGTGGGTAAGTAAAGTTTTGACGTTGTTCCATCTGCTCTTTGCTTGCGAATCTCGCTGACTGTTTATGAATCTTAACAGCTTTGCCCGTTCTTACCCCGCTGGAATCTCGCATCATTATGCCACCTGGTCCTTATGCCCTACGTGCATCTGAATGGATGGCGAAGCAAAGCCTTCACTCTTTGTCGTCTTTCATCGAAGATCTTCGTGCTGGTAGCTCAATCACGGCCGAAGAATTCGCTGCTAAAGCCAACATTTCTCTTCCCTTTCTTGCTGCTTAACATGATGAGACATTGGTGCATGTCTGGGTTGAGTTTTGTCGTCGGGTGGAAGGTTGCTTACATAGTCTTGAGTGCACACGGCTTCCTTCAGAGGTAGTGGATGCAAAGGCGAGCTTGCGGGGGCTGGTTGAACGGTGTGCCGCAAATATGCAGTCATGTGAGAAGTGTCTCAACCGAAAGTTTTCGGAGAGGGAGCTGGCTTCCAATGCGCTGGGGGAACTTCAAGCTGAACTCACGGCCAAGACCACTCGTGTGTATGAACTTTGGCGGGTGCTTTAAGAAACTATCATGGAGGTGTTAGCTATTGATAAAGCCGTAATTTTTACTCGCGAGATGGTTGAAACTCATAAAGTTACGAAAAGGAGCTTGAAAGTCGGCTCGCCTCGTACCAGGCCTAACAGTATCAAGCGGAGGCCCGTCTTATAGCAATAACGAATCATGAAGCTGAGACCCAGCGGAAGAAAGATGAACTGACGAATCTTCTAAATCGTCCGCCGGCTTAAAAAATTGTATATGTTTCTTTTTATTCTCCTTTTGTACTTACTCCTGAATGAGAGTATTTTTTTATTCTTTTATAGATTGTACTTTGTATTCATTTTGATTCATGAATAAAAGACATATTTTGTTTTATGGTGGTGTGTCCCTTTTAGCAAATGCATTTTGTGGATAATCTATTTTGATATCTTTGTAGGACAGCGATGGTTCAGGAGTCAGGTTCAGATCTGCCTCCTAAGTCTTTCCAACTTTATGAGCCGTGAAGGTCTCATAAAGATTTTTCTCCCTACGAGTCAAGAGGATCTCGTAGGTGTATTTTCTCTTTAGGAATCGTGAGGATTTCCAAGTGTGTTTTTCTCTTGAGAGTCGTAAGGATCTCACAAGAGGATTTTCTTCCTTACAAGTCGAGAGGACTCGTAAGTGATTGATGAGTTGACCTGCTCCCGAATCAAAGCATTTCTTTGACGGGGAGGTCGAGGGTTGACTTTGGCCGTTTTCCACGGGGTCAGAATTGACTTTAGCCGTGTTCCACGGGGTCAGGGGTTGACTTTGGCCATATGAGGTCAAGATTGACTTTAGCCATACGGGGTCAGGATTGATTTTCGGTTGTCTGGGCACCGCCGAGTCTTGGAACTGGGAACTTTGTCGCGGCTCCACTTTGCTGACGTTGCGTCTGCTGTAATGAGACGAATACCGAGGTGGTCTCTAGGTTGTCTGTGAACCGTCGAGATTTGGAACTAGGGACTTTGCCATGGCTCTGCGGTTGATTGTCGCATCTGAATCCTGCTGGAATGAGGAGGAACGCTGTTATGGGTCTCCAGGCTGTAGATGTGGCCATCGAGACTTGGAACTATGGACTCTGCCATGGCTTCAAGATTGATTGTCGCATTCGAATCCTGCTGGAATGAGGAGGAACGCTGTTGTGGGTCTCCAGTCTGTAGATGTGGCCGTCGAGACTTGGAACTAGGGACTCTGCCGTGGCTCCGAGATAGTCTCTGGGCTGTCTGTGAACCTTCAAGATTTGGAACTAGGGGACTTTGCCATAGCTCCATTTTGCTGACGTCGTATATTCCTGCAGAGACACTGATTTCTCTGCGGATTGACGCGAATCGAGATGCTCTCGTCAAGGACGTTGATTTCCCTGAATCGAGGTTTTTTCCAAGGACGCTGATTTCCTTGGAGTTGAGACGAATCGTCCTGCAAAAACACTGGTTTCTTTGCGGGTCAACTCGAATCGAGATGCTTTCGTCAAGGACGCTGATTTCCCTGAATCGAGGTTTTTGCCAAGGACGCTGACTTCCCTGGGGGTTGAAACGAATCGAGGTATTCCTGCAAAGACACTGATTTCTCTGCGAGTCGACGTAAATCGAGATGCTCTCGTCAAGGACGCTGATTTCCCTGAATCGAGGTTTTTGCCAAGGACGCTGATTTCCTCGGAGTTGAGACGAATCGAGGTATTCCTGCAAAGACATTGATTTCTCTGTGGGTCGACGCGAATCGAGATGCTCTCGTCAAGGACGCTAATTTTCCTGAGGGTTGAGACGAATCGAGATATTCCTGCAAAGACACTGATTTCTCTGCGGGTCGACGCGAATCGAGATGCTCTCGTCAAGGACGCCGATTTCCCTGAATCGAGGTTTTTTCCAAGGACGCTGATTTCCTCGGAGTTGAGACGAATCGAGGTATTCCAGCAAAGACACTGATTTCTTTGCGGGTCGACGCGAATCGAGATGCTCACGTCAAGGACGCTGATTTCCCTGAATCGAGGTTTTTGCCGAGAACGCTGATTTCCCTGGGGGTTGAGACGAATCGAGGTATTCCTGCAAAGACACTGATTTCTCTGCGGGTCGACGCGAATCGATGCTCTCGTCAAGGATGCTGATTTCCCTGAATCGAGGTTTTTGACAAGGACGCTGATTTCCTCAGAGTTGAGACGAATCGAGGTATTCCTGCAAAGACACTAATTTCTCTGCGGGTCAACGCGAATTGAGATGCTCTCATCAAGGATGCTGATTTCCCTAAGGGTTGAGACGAATCGAGGTATTCCTGCAAAGACACTGATTTCTCTGCGGGTCAACGCGAATCGAGATGCTTTCGTCAAGGACGCTGATTTCCCTGAGGGTTGAGACGAATCGAGGTATTCCTGCAAAGACACTGATTTCTCTGCGGGTCGACGTGAATCGAGATGCTCTCGTCAAGGACGCTGATTTCCCTGAATCGAGGTTTTTGCTAAGGACGCTGATTTCCTTAGAGTTGAGACGAATCGAGGTATTCCTGCAAAGACGCTGATTTCTTTGCGGGTCGACGCGAATCGAGATGCTCTCGTCAAGGACGCTGATTTCCCTGAATCGAGGTTCTTGCCAAGGACGCTGATTTCCCTGGGGGTTGAGACGAATCGAGGTATTCCAGCAAAGACACTGATTTCTCTGTGGGTCGACGCGAATCGAGATGCTCTCGTCAAGGACGCTGATTTCCCTGAATCGAGGTTTTTGCTAAGGACGCTGATTTCCTCGGAGTTGAGACGAATCAAGATATTCCTGCAAAGACACTGATTTCTCTGCGGTTCGACGCGAATCGAGATGCTCTCATCAAGGACGCTGATTTCCCTGAGGGTCGAATCGAGGTATTCCTGCAAAGACACTGATTTCTCTGCGGGTCGATGCGAATCGAGATACTCTCGTCAAGGAAACTAATTTCCCTGAGGGTTGAGACGAATCGAGGTATTACTGCAAAGACATTGATTTCTCTGCGGGTCGACGCGAATCGAGATGCTCTCGTCAAGGACGCTGATTTCCTTGAATCGAGGTTTTTGCCAAGGACGCTGATTTCCTCGGAATTGAGACGATTCGAGGTATTCCTGCAAAGACACTGATTTCTTTGCGAGTCGACGCGAATCGAGATGCTCTCGTCAAGGACGCTGATTTCCCTGAATCGAGGTTTTTGCTAAGGACACTGATTTCCCTGGTGTTGAGACGAATCGAGGTATTCCTGCAAAGACACTGATTTCTCTGCGGGTCGACGCAAATCGAGATGCTCTCATCAAGGACGCTGATTTCCTTGAATCGAGGTTTTTGCCAAGGACGCTGATTTCCTCGGGTCGGTTGACTTAGTTCCGAGACGGAGCGTTGATCCGGCGGGGAGGTCATTGGTTGACTCTAGGTTGTCTGTGGACCGTAGAGTCTTGGAACTAGGACTTTTCCGTGGCTCCGCTTTGTTGACGTCGCGTCCGAATCTTGCTGAAATGAGGAGGAACACCGTTGTTGTTCTTCTGGGATGCAGATGTTTCCGTCAAGATCTGACACTCCCTTTGACAAGGTCTGATGGGGAAATGTGGTCCCCTTTTTGTTTATGCCCATGGATTGTATACAGGGGTTGGTATGGACTCGCCTGTAGGGCAAAAGTTTCATTCTTTCATTTTTTTTATTTCTTTCCGCGATGCTCTATCATTTCAGCTTTTTATATCGCGAAAGTCGCGATTGCCTAATCATTTTGATTATTTTTCGCGGTGCCCAATCATTTCGGCTATTTTTGTTTTTACTCGCTTCTTTTTATTGCGAGTTGCCCAATCATTTCGGCTATTTTTGTTTTTACTCGCTGCTTTTTATTGCGAGTTGCCCAATCATTTCGGCTATTTTTGTTTTTACTCGCTGCTTTTTATTGCGAGTTGCCCAATCATTTCGGCTATTTTTGTATCCATATATTTTACCTGCTGATTTTGTTGCAAGTTTCCCCATCATTTCGGCTATTTCATATGCATTTTTGGCTCGTTGACTTTTCGCCACGAGTATAGAACTTGGAATCTGGTGCTAATATCAGCATCAGCATCGCTACGACTGGAATATTGCCAGGAGCGAATCATCATTTGCCTATGTCGATGTCGAACAAAGGTGGCTTAGCAAACAGGATTAGGATCCTGTTGACTAAGGCTTTTTGACTTTACGGGCCGTAAGTGTCTTATAAAGGTATTTCTCCCTACGAGTCGTGAGGATCTCGTAAGTGCATTTTCTCCTTAAAAATCATGAGGATTCTTAAGTGTGTTCTCTTATAATTCGTAAGGATCTTACAAGAGTGTTTTCTCCTTATAAGTCGAGAGGACTTACAAGGGTCGCTCACCGTGTGAGCATATCCCTAGTCGCTGATGGGACTTTGTTAAGGAAAGGTTTATTCGTGCCCGTGGATTGTATACAAGGGTCAGCATTGAACCGCTTGTAGGGCATAATCGGGGTGTATGATGGCTTAAGAACAAGTTCAGATCCCTGTAACTTAAGGCTTTTGAATCTTATGAGCCGTGAGGGTCTCATAAAAGGGTTCTCCTTACGAGTCGTGAGGATCTCGTAAGTGTATTTTCTCCTTAGGAATCGTGGAGATCTCTAAGTGTGTTGCTCCCTTGTGAGTCATAAGGATCTCACGCAGGTAGTTTCTCCTTACAAGATCGAGAGGACCTTGTAAGTGTCTTTTAACGAGATTGTGTCCTTTCGGGTTTTCACAAACTCTCCGGTAGCCCTGCTGTTTTTACTCACGGAGCCCTTTCGGGTTTTCATTCGTGTCCATTTTGCTTGTGGACGTACCATTTTTTTTGGTAGCGCGTCAGCCCTAGGATGCTGCGGTTTGTAGTAGTTTAACGACGTTTCGGTCAGTTGTTTGTCGGTCCGGGATTTTTTCCGGGCAACGTACGATTACGCAGCTAGATGTCTTCGCAAGTCCTCGTATCTTTTGTGTCGGAGGTGGATTTCTTGAAGAGAGGGCTGAGGGCGATTTTTTCGTCAGAATCGCTTTCAAAGGTGATAACTTGGGATCCCTTGGTGTCAACCATGTGACAGTTGTCGGCAGTTCTTTTGCGCTCATCTATCGTGCTTCTCTGTTCCCGACGAGCCTTGTGCTTCACTCGTTGAACGTGTTGTCGGTGGGCAACATATCCCTGCCACCAGTTTTTAAAGGCTACATTCTTCAGTAGGGTGTGTGGTCTTCCGATGGTACATGCAGTAGTTTGGATGTGCATCTAGTCCGTCGGGGAACGTATTTTCTGAAGTGCCTTCTTTGGAAGGTGGCAACTTCATTCCCATCGACAGGGCTTTAGCGAATTGCTTCCTTGTCTTAAACTTGCTTTTGCTGGCGATGGGGATGCTTCGATCCGGTTAGGGTACTCTATGGCTTCCCGTTACCGGAGCTTCTTTAACTTGACGCCGATGTCTGTCCCTTTCGTATATGGCTGTTTCCCGCTCTCTGTCAGGTTTGCTTTTCTGAAGAGCTTCGTTCAGGAATACGTCAATCATCTCGTCTGACGGTTTTAGGAGTTCCTGTTTGGGATCTGCCCACAGTTTCTCTGCATCAGGAGTTCTTCACCATCTATTGATGAATGAGAGATCACGTGGCAGCTCGCCACGTAGTTCTCAGGTTCATCTGACGAGTCTTCTCCCTCATCATTGTCATCATTTCCATCCTCAAGGATGTGGTTGAGAAACTCTTAGAGTGTGACCGGGGTTCGCGCCTTCTGGTTATATTCCTCCAGCGCGTCAATATGCTTTTGCAGGTCCGTGCGCTTGTCATCAGGCTTCATGGGCTTTTTGGTCTTCTTCTTCTTCTTCGAAGACTTTGACGGATGGGCCTAAGCGTTTTGACTATCGCTACCAATTCTTGCCGTCAGGCACGGCTTCAGCATTCCCTCAATGACCTCGGGTTCTAGCGGATTTTTCCACCTGATCGCCGGGCATGTTTAGAGATCCTTCAGCATTCTTTTCGTCTTGGCCAAAAGAGTGACCTCCCATGGAGCTTCTTCTATAAAAGAGTATGATGCCCCCGGCGTGTCCACCTTTTTAGGAGCGTGAGGTTGTGGCGGGTTCACCTTCCAGTTTTCGGACAGCGCGAACTTACCCTGTTGATACTGGTCTTCAACCCAATTTTTGAAAACGCGGCAGTCTTCGATCGGATGGCCCAATACTCGGTGGTAGGGACAGTAATTGGGATCGTTGACATTGTTCGGTTGTAGTGGGTGTCTCGGCTTCGGTAGAGTGATGAGCCCGTTGCACACCGCTAGTTCGAACAGTCTCCTTGTTTTATCCTGGGGAAACGAGTAAGGACGTCTTAACTTCTCATCGAGGGATTGCCGCTTGTTGCTTTGGCGAACAACCGGTCTCGGGCCACTCGGTTGTTGTTGGTACTTGGCGATGAAGGTTGCTTTCCCTTTCCCCTTCTCATTCCGAGGATCCGTCTTTGAGGAGGACGGTCTATGGCCCATCTGGTCCATTTGAGCCAGCTTGTCGATCAAGGCCTGGAAAGTGGTCGGCTTGAAGAATATCATGAATTGGGAGATGGTTGCCTGAGGGTCAAGGTTCCCTATGAACATGTCCATGGCAGGAGCCTCCTCTATGCGCTGTTCGCACTTCGACCATAGATTCTGCCACCGTATCGCGTACTGCACCTATGTTTTGCCCGGTTTCACCCTGGCATTAATTAATGTTGTGATGGGGGTGCGTTCGCTAGCGCTTGCAAACCTTTGTGTAAACAGTAACTCCATTTCTGCAAATATCTTAACAAAGTCATTCGGGAGCTCAGAGTACCATTCAAACGCTGTCTCCGACAAGCTGCCAACAAACTGGCGAAACAGCAGTTTGTCGTCACCCCCAGTATTACCGCACAAGGCTCTGAATTGAGCGACGTGCTGGTGTGGATTCCCCGTCCCCTTATATACATGGAATTTAGGGATCGTATATCCCGGCGGGTACTTGATTTGATCATACCAGCCTGGATAAGGTCGTCCAGTCTTAACAATTTGCCAGGCCGCTTCGCTCGCCTGATGAGCTCGTATCTGCTGAGCGATATAGTCATCCAGGGTGGCTTTGGAGATGGTCTCCTCTTTGGCTGCTGAACAAGCCGGAAGAGGGTTCGATGTCTCTCCCCTATCGTCTTCGAGGATAATTGGAGGGTCTTCAGCTGGAGGATCCGGCTGTAACATCATCCCGACCATGTCTTGGAATAAAACGCCATTCGTTTTATGTTGGCAGCTTGTTCCGCTGCCTCTTTGTCCTTCTTCTTAAGGATTCTGCGGAGGAACTCAGCATCGGTTTCTTGTTCATGATGCTGCTCTAACGACGTCTCCGGGCTTTCTTTTGGCCCAGTGAGTGCAGCCATTTGTGTTAACATTTCTTGAAGCTTCTGTTGTTGCTCCTGGGCCTTTGTTACGGATCTGGTGAGTGGTCGATGACCCGTACAGATACGGCTATCCTCTTTCCCGGATGCCATATAAACAGTGTGCACCACCATGCCCCCAGACTTGGGGCGTTTGGATTCAGTGCCTTTGAGATCCGTCGCAGACACAGAAATTTTCTTCGGCCTTTCCCTTTTGTGAGCGGTCGAAGTTGAGGGAACCGTTGCAGTGGGCACCCAAATAGATGACATCTCCTATGGCATGACAAGGTGTTCCTTCTCCTGCCGAACTTCCATCTTCTTCGGTTGGCGGGAGTATTCTTGGTTGATCACCGAGTCTTGGACCTGTCGCCAAACTTTATGAATTTTAGAGGGCAACCGCTGAGGGGGCTGCTCTGGCTTCACCTTCGTAACGTTCTCCATAGGTGGAGGAGACCTTTTCAGCACGGTCGTCGGAGAGTTCTTGCACACCCTCTTAAGTGGTTCAAAGATATTCCCAGTTGGAATAGCAGCGTCAACTTCCACCATTGGAGCTGGCGGGGTAAGTCCTGATGGGGAATTGCCCCCAGCTTTCCTCACTCGGCGCCAGTGGCGACGTCGAGCATGCCTTGCAGACGACATCACTTCTGCTGTTGGATGAGCTTCTTTGTGCCCCCCGTTCTGATGAGGGGTTACTGTTGGTGCCAGCCTATCGAAAACTGACGTCCGCTGAGAGGGGATGTCCAACCTGTCGAAGGCAGACTTTCGAACAGGGGTTGCAGCCTTGGTGATCTCGCCTGAAGCGGGAGTTGGAGCAGAAAGTCTAGCGAAGACCGTCCCCTTAGAAGGAGAAGCCGCTTTGACGACTTCAGGGGCAGGAATGGCTATCCGCTTCGGGATAACCCCTTCTGGTATTGCAGGCTTTTTCACGGGCCCACCTGAGCTTTAGCACAGTCTGTTGAAAACTGAGACACTGGACTTGGGCGGACCGTTGAGAGGGGCCGCGGTAGTTGTAAGCCTATCAAAGACCGACTTCTTCGGAGCTTCTTGTGACGGCATTGAAGCGCTGAAGCTCATTGGTGGGAGCATGGTCCCAAAGAACAGCCTAGTGGTGGCTTGCGTCACATGTTCCACTGGCATCGTAAAAAGGGTAACCGCTTGAGGCCCATAGGTCACTCCTCCGACAGGGACGGAATGGGAGTTGTTACAGTTGTTGCAGTTGGAAGCCATTGATTTTCTATTTTCTGCGCGGAGCAAGACACCAAATCTTAGTACCTCGAATCCAGGGGCAACCATAGCAAACCGCGATTCAATCGCGAACACGACACACGAAGTGTGGAGTGGAAAGAGGAAAAGGTCCCACCGTGAGTGCCAGAATCTGTTCTCCGCCGAAAGATGCGACCGGGACGTTAGGACGTCCGGCCTGAATTTTGGGGGCAGATGCTATTTGGTTTTATCTGTCCACCTCTCCGAAGATGCCAAGTTGATTTATGGCACCGTATATCGAAGGTGTAGACGGATGCGGCCGATATAGCAGACTTCGTCAGATTCCCCCTCGTTGAGAGGTTTTTGATTGTGGGGACGCTCTTCCTTGCAGGCACAAGCCCCTGACGCTATCGCATCGCGGTAACCACTTTCTCCTTCTCCAGAAGGTCACTTCGTGTCGTGTATGTTTGTTTTATTTTTGGTTGCCCGTGGATTGTATACGGAGACTAATTTATGTTGTCGCCTGTAGGGCGTGGATTAGTCCAAATCCGTATTTTCTTAGATTTGGGTTTGGTTTGGGTTTAAGGATCGTTAATCTCATTGAGATATCGTTAATCTCATTGAGATCGAGATCAACTTAAACGTTTGTTAAAGATACGTTAGTCTAATTTTAGACTAAGATCTACTTAACAGGATCATTTAGATCCAACAAAAGAGCATTTGGGCTCTATTGTTTTAGTTTAGGGACATTGCGGTCCAGAAGTTTAAGGACATCATAGTCCATGAAGTTTAAGGACATTATAGTCCATAGTTTAAAGACGTCATAGTCTGTAAAGTTTAAAGACGTCATAATCTATGAGTTTAAGGACCTCACAGTCCGTGAGTTTAAGGATGTCATAGTCCATGAGTTTAAGGACCCCACAGTCCGTGGAATGTTTGGTTGTCGGGACCCGTCACCTCTCTGAAGACGTTGAAGGATTACAACGACAAATATCAGAGGAGTGAAGATATGTACCCTTGAACCAATATTGGTTGGGGGATCTGTAGTTGGATTGATTTAAGGATCGTTAATCTCGTTTGAGATTAAGATCAACTTAAATATTTGTTAAGGATACATTAGTCTAATTTTTAGACTAAGATCTACCTAACAGGATCATTTAGATCTAACAAAAGAGCATTTGGGCTCTATTGTTTAGTTTAGGGACATTACAGTCTAAAGTTTAGATGCAAATATGGGTTTGGAAATGCACCAGATAGTTATTGGTCATCAGGACCCACCATCTCTCTGAAGACATTGAAGAATTACAACGACATGTATCAGAGGTGTGAAGAGATATACCCTTGAACCAAATGCCAGATTGAGAAGCAATGGGATGAACATTACTTTGAATGTCATATGAAATGATCAGTTTTGGAAGACAAGAGTATAATTGGGGTTCGGTTTCAAGGGATCTTGCCTCTTGAAGACTTAGCTAATTTAGGCTCAGATTGGCCCGAATATAGTATTAAACACTAGAGTACATTCGGCGTTCACGTGTTCCCACGTGAGGCGCTTAAAGTAGTGTTAAACACTAAAACTGAAGCGCTCACGTGGGGTCACGTGAGGCGCCTGAAGATTGGGCCTTACTTCTTTTATTTTACTCTCAGAATATGCACATAAGTGTTAAACACTTGACCTTCATGACCATCTCGTGTGGGCACGTGATGGGTATCCAAGCGTTGGATATTAAAAGCATTTGTCAGGGGTCACGTGGGAGCACGTGATACATCCTAAAGGGAAACTGTCTTGGCTTTACTCTCTTTTGTTTTGAGGAGCTTTTTAAGGGTCACGTGGGAGCACGTAATACACCTTGAAAGAGAGACTGTCTTTATTGTTTTCCCTTTTCCCTTTTAAATAAATGTTAAACACTTTGGGAAATCTCTTTTTCTGGTTCAAAGAAAGGGGGTCACGTGTTATCACGTGATCATGTTGGGTACTGATCTCTTTTACGTGCATAGAGAGTTAAATCCCTTGTTTAAGAATTAAATTCTTTTGATAGGGTTAAATCCTAATTTTATTTAGAGGAATTAAATTCCTATATGTTTAAAAGAATTAAATTCTTTAAACCCAATTCTCTCTCTAAGTTTTGGATCTGCATGGCAGAATCTCCCCGATGAGAATTAAATTCTCAACTTGTGGGGAGATCTGCTTCTGCAGATCTTCAACCCGAGGAAGAACTAAGTTCTTTTTTAGAGGAGTTAAACTCTTAGTTTGAGAATTAAATTCTCTTTTGTTTTGTGGGAGCTTATAGAATGATCTCCTTCTTTCTCTTACCTAGAGTTTTCTTTCTCTGAAGAGATCTTTTTTTCTCTCTGGAGAATTAAATTCTCTTCTCTTTTTTTTCTCTCTCTTGTTGTCTCTCCTTTCGCTTCTCTTCTTGGCTCTTATTTATAGGAGAAAGAAAAGAATAGTTTGTTCAGCCAATCTCTCATTGAGAGATTTTGATTGATTTTGTAACCAACAAGATCTTTTAGATCACTCGGTGAATTTTATTCACCATTAGATTTTTAATCCAAAAGATATTTTATTTGTTGTTCCAAGTAAATTTTAGGAAAATATTTCCTTGTATAGAATCTTTCTATAAATTGGTGATTTTTAGTCACCATTGGATTTTTAATCCATCGGTGCTCCACTTTACAGAGTGCAATCTTTTTTGTTTGGAAAAATCTAGGGAAATATTTTTCCAATTAGGGCTTTTGATTCCCTTTAATTAGAATTTAATTCTATTAGTTCAGAGGGTTTAGGAGTCTATCACGTGTTGGCACGTGACCTCACTGATTAAGTAATTAATTAGAATTTAATTCTATTGGTTCAGAGAGTTTAAGAGTCTATCACGTGTTGGCACGTGACCTCACTGATTAAGCAATTAATTAGAATTTAATTCTATTGGTTCAGAGGGCTCAAAGACCCGTCACGTATTGACACGTGACCCCACTGATACAGCATTTCCAATTGTTTATTTTATTCAGCGCATATAGGCTTTGCCTGTAAAAGGTCACGTGTTTGCACGTGAAACCTGGTCACGTGTGGGCACATGATGCCACCGATTAAGTATTTCCAATTGTTTGTTTTATTCAGCGCATATAGGCTTTGCCTGTAAAAGGTCACGTGTTTGCACGTGAGACCAGGTCACGTGTGGGCATGTGATGCCACTGATTAAGTATTTCCAATTGTTTATTTTATTCAGCGCATATAGGCTTTGCCTGTAAAAGGTCACGTGTCCGCACGTGAGACCAGGTCACGTGTGGGCACGTGATGCCACTGATTAACTATTTCCAACTGTTTATTTTATTCAATGCATATAGGCTTTGCTTGTAAAAGGTCACGTGTTTGCACGTGAGACCTGGTCACGTGTGGGCACGTGATGCCACTGATTAAGTATTTCCAATTGTTTATTTTATTCAGCGCATATAGGCTTTTCTTGTAAAAGGTCACGTGTCTGCACGTGAGACCAAGTCACGTGTGGGCACATGATCCCCCCTTTGGGGTTTTTCCTTGCTGCTTTATTTATATATTTTATTCGGTTCCCATGAGGGAATAGATATGAAGATCAACAAGCAAGCTCGCCCATACTCTCCATGAAGCCTATCAGTAATACTACAGTACAGTCCGGTCTCTTCGTCTTATATGTCGCATATCATATCTAGGGGTGGTAAACGTCAGACCCCGGTAACGTGATAAGTCATGCCGATGTCTGGCCTATAACGGTTCGAGAAATTACTGATAACTCTTATCAGTAAATCTCAGCAGCAACCCTGGCCAGGGACTTCCAGTTATAGCCAATCGAGCATAGCGCAACATCAACCCCCAATACCGGGAGAGACGAAACCCCTTCTATCGCTCATTGCCTCCATGTGACTCGGGACTGTACCCAAAATCCACCTGTTTGCACGACTCCTTTGAGCCGTGGTAGGGAGAAAATCAAAGCACAATGGGAGCCACACAAGACTCTATGACGATCTCGGGTTTACAGACTAACATGTACCAGTGTCACCAGAGGACTGCTATCTTACGATAGGTATACTACTAATTAGAAGTCCTTGGCGAGTCTTGTTCGGTGTACCCATTCTCCAATGAGCACATGTGTACAATTTTTGATGTCACACACCAATGGTTGTGGGATCAACCATCGCCCTCTAAGGAACAAGAAACGTACACACTAGTCTACACTGGAATATCGATGCCCTGGTCTCGATATTCCCATGACTAGGAATTTATTAAAGGATGTACTCTTAGACCACCCTGGCCCTACTAGTATGATCTCATCATAATCCTGGCAGTCAAGTACATATCCTAAGGGCTTTATCAACATATGAGAGCAAGACAGTAAAGAATACCAGTCAACATGTTAAGATAAACAGTAATCAGATAGCATACTATCATGTCGAGCAAGAAAATCCTCTATATATATGTATAAGCATCCACTATAATATACATCATATGTACAATAATGGCATCTAGGGCATACATATTCCTAACACTAAGGATCAGAAGCCCTCAACCTCGGCAAACGCCGACCTATCCAAGCTAGGCTCTTGTCTAACTCATTCTAAGAGAAGTTGTCACCGGTCCAACTCAAAGGAATGGGCAAATCTATGCATTTCTACTCGTAGGAGCCAACCGACGTGCCTTAAGTGAGCGATCGCCACCTCGACTTTGGGGCCATAAGGACACCGGCCTTACACCGGCCTTTGTACACTTGACAAATGATTGGATTTCACTCGATGCACGATCTCCAACTAAATGACCGGTCACCGACCAGCGGTCAGACTCATCAGGCAAGGAAAACGCTAACAGGCTTACACAAGAAAACGTTGCCACGCAAAAATTTGCAAAACGGCTTTATTCACGACTTGGGAGTCTTTACAAAGGTATTATAGGCTCCTCAGCCTTACAAAATTACCCGAAGGCTTACAAGATTCCAAAACAAAAAAAAGAGTAGAAGGCAGAAAGGCTCAGGCCTCGGGACCGAGGAGGACCTCGATTTGCTCCGCGCCAGCATCGGTCGCCGGGGTGGTAGCTTTAGGGTCGGCGCCCCCACCAGGAGCTTCAGCGCTGGGAGCCAGGGTGATTGCCTTATCCCCAACGCTTCCACCGGGAGCCTCTCCCCCGATGGCACTTCCGACGGCATCCCCCTGCGTCTCATCCTCGAGCGGTTACTCGAGCTGGAGCCTTCCGTCGGCAAACTCCGGCATCAACGCCTTGACGGCATCGAGAGCCTGATGCCAGACGAGGGCCGAGGCGTCAGCAAGGTCGGTGTAGAATTGATCCGACATCTTTGTAACTCTCCACCGCCTTTGCGGCCCGGAAGTCGGCGCGCTTCATCCCTTCCTTCGCCATCTCTTATTCCCTCTTAAGGGTGTCCCGCGTCTTCTTCAGAGTGGCATTGAGCAACCTGGCCTCCTCCAACTTAGCTTCGACGACCTTGTTGGACTCCTTCAAAATTCGGATGGACTCCCTGCAATTGGAGTTCACCCCCTCCTCGGTGGCCACCCGATCCTCTCCCTCGCCTGACGCAGCTCTCGACTCAGGCCTTGCTCCCGCGAGGAAGACTCACCCGCTATCTGCATCGCCGGGGCAATTTCCTCATGCTCCATGTTGGCGATGAGGGCGCAGTGCTGGAAGACCCGAGGAAAACAAAATGAGGGGTTAAAAGGTATCTGATCCGACAAACAAAAGATGCTTAATGAAAACCCAAACGGGAGGCGGATACTGAGACCTGTACAGCCTCCTGAGCTATGGCGGCGACTTGGGCCTTGAGGGTCCCCTGGGGGATTTTGCCCCCGGCCGATTGTTCCATCTCTGAGAGCAAGCTATCGGTGATAGAAATCCCCGAGGGCACCTCGAAACAGACGTCCTCCTCCTGCATGAAGATCGAGGAAAATGGAGGTCGGGATACCGTCCTTTTGTGCTGCTTGAGGGAGACCTCGGGGGGGCCGGCCTCATCCACCGCCTCCAAAACCCGGGGCTCCGGCTCCCGAGCATGTATACGGATCTCTCTGCAGCTGGTCTCCAGATCCTGGGGCGTGGTGGAACGCGTAGCCGGTGCGGCCGCCGACGGGGCCCGGCTCGGAGCGGGGCATGACGAGCCGACGCCTCCGGCCTTCCTCCCCTTCTTCTCGGCCATGGCAGCCAGGAATTTAGATCGGTCCATCGATTCTACAAAAAAAAAGAAAATACACAAAGGGGGTTAGTGATGCCAGAAAGAACAGAAGAAAAATATGCAAGTCTAGACAGGTCGCATAGGCTCCTAACTTACCCACGAATTGAGCGGGGCTGAGCCCGGCCCAACTAAGGGCCTGCTCAGAAAGCAAAACATCGTCCTATTGGATAGGCTCCCACGCCGACACCGCCCTCGCTTCGGGAGAGGACGACTGCTTCACCCGCGAGCAGTCGTCCATATGCCACTGAACAGGCACAGGCCAATCCTCACCCTCGGGTGGCCCGACAAATAGGAACTTCTCCTTCTATTCATGGATGGAAGAAGGAACTGCTACGACCCCGGACCCGTCCCTCCCTCCCCTATGTTTTCTAAAGGAAACATACACCCAGCTTGGCTCGTCTTTACGGGTGCCGGGATGATTTTTATAGCAAAGGGAGGAAAGGAGAAGGGTCAAGCTGAAGGGGATTTCTTCGAGTCTCAACCGGACCAGGAACCTGAGGAGAATCCTCCACGAGTTCGGTACCAGCTGGCCCGGAGCTAGTTGAAAACAACGCAGCGCCCCGCTCACCTCGAAGGAGAAGGGCAGACGCATTCCGGCCCAAAAGGCATCCAGGTACAAAGCAATCTTCTTACCCCGCACCTGGTCCGCCCTCTCTCCCTCTCTAGCCAAGCCAAGCGAATAGCTAGGGGGAATGTGAAAGCGAGCCCGGATTGTGGTGAGCTCGTCCACATTCCTCAGGGGGAGGGCGCGTCGCGAGCATTCCTCATACACGCTTTGGGGACCGTCCCCGTCGCACGACCACGGGAAGCACAGGTAACCCTAACTCCACGGGAGGAATCCGACTCGGATGGGACATAGGAAGAAGCAGTAGAAGACTCACTAGACTCTACCCTAATTACCTGAACAGACTCCCCAGAGGAAGACATCTAACCTGAGTCAAAGATAGATTCCTCCGAGGAAAGAACGCGAGAGATCCGACCTAAAGGAAAGAGCGCCAGGCTAACTCTCGCAGCGATAGAGAAATTATAGAGAAGTGTGGACCCTGGAGGGATCCCACCTCTATTTATAGCGTATCGACAAACACATCTGACGGCTTTGATCGTTTCCCGCCAAAACAACGCTTCGCGTTCGACGGCCATCGGCGTTCCACGTGTCGCACGACCATTGAACGCACCCCTTCAAGCGCAGAGGACAGCTGCGACCCGTCACGTCAGCTAACCGCCGCCGGACACGTGGCCTAGCGTCTCAATGAACGTACGATCGAATCGGCGCTCCCTCCTTAATGCACGATCTCCTCTCTGATCCGCTGACGTCATCCAAGGACACGCCTAATCACCTCGGGAATCCGCGCCGACGAGGTCTTCAACTAAGAAATGAGCCTGGGTGACCGACCGTACCACTCTTGTCCCGTCCCATGAATAGGTCGGCATGAGAGTGGGGGGCTAATGATGATGCTCGTAGGTAGGAACTCCCCGGATCATGACACGCGGCAAATGTCGTGTCCCGATGCACATGGAGAGAGGGCAAGGACCGCATATTGGAGGCGTCCCCCGGGCTATCGTCCCGCTGCCTGGCCCCGACCTTCAAGAATTCCCTGAAGAGTCCTGTGGTCGGTGGGTAAATGATCATTGGCTCACCTCTGAGCCCTCCTACACGCTGAGCTTCTTCAGCCCTCCCAGCTCGCCTCCGAGCTATCACAGAACCGAGCTTTCTCGGCCTCCCGCTCGCCTCCGAGCCTCCCGCCGAGCTAAGCTTCCTCGGTTCTATTGAGCAACCCAGAACGCAAATCACAGGCGTCTCCGCCACGGCTCCGCGAATCTCGCCAGACGCGAGATATCCGCCGTCCCACCATCCCGTGTTCCACGCCGTCAAATTCCCCCATTAACGAGCGTATCTCATCATTAATGGGGGATCCCGCCATTCTCGCAGGCGCAACGCTAGGGGCGTAACGGCCGGCGAGAATCTCACGCCCGCTATCCCACGGCTGCCGCTATATAAACCCCTCTTAGACGACTCAAGTAAGGGAATTCTTATCCAATAGGCCGCTACTCTGTCCAAATACCTCGACTAACTTGATCGTCGAAGGGTCCGCGGTGGTACAACCACCCCGGGACTTCTTTGCAGGTAACTCGGCTTCGCACCAAACAAAACCCATTGAGATCCACAAGCCTCAGGCGACGATTCTCAAACCCAATCTCAGCCGTTCGCCTACGCCGTCAGCAGATCATCGGAAGACAACATCTGAAGGAGAACCAGAGCTCCATCAATTTCTGTTTATTTTTTTCTTTTTTAAATAATTATCATAAAATGTGCAAGTAAATTTTCAAATAATTTAATGGGATAATAAACTAAAATAGGTGAAAATGAAAAGGAGAGATTAAAATTAGAAAAGCTCCCATGTGCAAGTGCCTGCCTTCCATATTTAACCGTACCCTATTTTGTCCTTAACCCAACCTACAAATTCCGTACCCACGTGTAGATCCAACCCCATTAATTTCTTGAAATTCCAACCTAAATAATAATTTTTATAATCCCTATCTTCATTTAATTAATTAAGCTACTGTCATCATTAACACTTAAATGAGCCCTCTCTTTGATTAGATTAACGCGCAATTATTATTTTAATCAGTGTGTGGTTCCATTAACCACCACCCCTGAGAGGACTTTAATAAGGGCGTAATTATTTAATTTTCTTGTTGATTTATCAGCGGGGTTACTTATTTCTATTTTTTCTTTATGTTTAGCTTTCGTCATGCAGAAGATGTCTCTACTTAGCTTACTGAAAATAAGCATTTAAGCACAAATTACGAGTAAAATTATCTCTCTATGGTTACTTGAAACATTCAATGCTTTTTCTTGCTTATTCAAAAGCTTCCGTTTCATAAATCGGATGTATTTGTCTAAATCAACTGATCTAATTATCTTGTCAAGACTAAACCTAATATGATTTGTCGGCTGGTTTCTTCCTCATTACAAATGCCAATTATCAATGAACATGGATACCAAGATTAAATAGAAGCAAGTAGGCACGAAGAGTTGCTTTAAAATAATAAAGAGTAATACTTAAAATAAATAAATAAAATAAGGCAGTCAGCCCTCCTTAAAAAGAACACAAAATTCTAACCACAAGATAAAACGACCCAACCCTTAAAAATTAAAAATTTTAAATAAAAAGAAAATGAAAAAAAAAAAACCAAAGAGAAAACAAACACATAACCAACCCCACACCAATCACAACCTGTCCATCTCAATCTCTCTCTTCTATATATCCCCTCCTCCTCCTTCCTCCTCCATTCCAAAAACAACAAACCCTAAAAATGGAAAGAAGAGAAAATCTCAACCTCGATGATCTAAAGGCCATCCGCGTCCTCGGCCAGGGAGCAATGGGCACGGTGTTCCTCGTCTCGGACCTTAAAAACCCCGGCTCGCCGCCTTTCGCCCTTAAAGTCATCCAAAAGAACTCCCCGGGCTCGAAGGCCGATTCGCTCCGCCGCGCTCGTTGGGAGCTCTCCGTCCTGGCGCGCCTATCGAACCCGTTCCTCCCTTCCCTCATCGTTTCCCTCGAAACCCCGAGCTTCCTGGCCTACGCATTGCCCTTCTGCCCCGGCGGCGACCTCAACGCCCTCCGCCACTCGTTGTCCGACCGGATATTCTCCGTGTCCGCCATCCGATTCTACGTCTCGGAGATTCTGATGGCGATATCTCATCTGCATTCCCTCAACATCGCCTACCGCGACTTGAAGCCCGAGAACGTCCTGCTCAAGTCGGACGGGCACGTCGTGCTCGCTGACTTCGACCTCTCGCGCCATTTCATGAATCCGAAGAAGCCCTGCCAATATTCGCCTTCCCCGCCTCAGCCGCCTCCGAGGCCGAGGCACCGCCGGAACCTGACCCGGGTCGTGTTCCTCAACGCGGCCGCCGAGAACCTGAAGATGCTGACCAAGGCCAAGTCGGCGAGGGTCTCGCCGGTGAGCCGGCGGAGGCGGCCTGGCATCGCCTGCGTCGAAAAATCAAATTCATTCGTGGGGACGGAAGAATACGTGGCGCCAGAGATTGTGAGAGGAGAGGGGCATGAATTCGGCGTCGATTTTTGGGCTCTAGGCATTTTGATCTACGAGATGGCGTACGGGAAAACGCCGTTCAAGGGGAAGAACAGGAAAGAGACATTCCGTAACGTCTTGATGAAGAATGTGGAATTCCTTAGCCGGCAGAGGTCGGATTTGACCGATTTGATCGGACGGCTGTTGGAAAAAGACCCCGTAAAGAGGTTAGGGTATTTCGAGGGCGCGGACGAGGTTAAGGAGCATCGGTTTTTTAAGGGGGTCAAATGGGACATTCTCACCGCTGTGAGCAGACCCCCGTATTTCGCGGCGGTGGAGGAGCTCGAGGAGGCGGTGAGAGTACCGGATAGTGACGGAAATGGGGTTAAAGGGTTCAGCATAACTGAATATTTTGAGAATATTCAGACTCCGGAGACGGCGACGTTCGGGACGTCGTTGTCGGAGTTTTGACGGCCGTTATTACTTTAGGCTGTTGTTTTTAGAAACGGAGGGAGTGCTTTTTTTTCCGCTGGTGTACAGGAGGGACTAGGGAGAGCGGGAGAAAACCGTAGTGGTAGTTGTCTAATTTGATGGTAGATTTTAGGGTAGGATTTTTGGCAAATTTGTGACTTGTTAAGTTGGAAAAAAAATGTGTAAATGTAAGGAAGGGCAAAAGGAAAGCTTTAGGCTAATTCCATTTCATCATTGCTTTCTCAAAGATGGCGTTGGCCGTGATTTCCGTTTTTTTTCCGCTGCATGTTTCAAACCGGGATAAGAATAAAAATGTTTGCTATAGACAGCCGAATGTACCTATCGTAATTCAACAGACGGTGAAAAAACAGATTTATATGACTGACTATAAAAGTTTAATAAAAAGCTGTTGTTGTCGCCGACTTCATTATCTTTCAATCATCTATTAATAGTTTTAGTTGAAGCTTTTATGAGGAACACACAAGGGCACAATGCAAGCATGAACTAGAAAAATTATTAAGCATAATATTGTAGTTTAATGGTTATTACTTTGATAATGGCTCATGATAATGCTTTCAAAAGTTTAAAAGCATAAGTCAACACACTGCTTTGTGATTGGGGAACATGTGGGGTAACTCTGAAGGATAAAAAGAGCTGCTAGCTGAATGGTTGAGGTAAAGGTAAGATAAAGAAAGTGTATATATATCATGGCATCATTTTCATGTAAGATTTTAAAAAACCAAAATCATGAAGAAGAAAGCAAAAGGAGCGTCTAGGGCCTGTTTGGTTTGAGAATTTGTTAGGATTTGGATCGTGGAATTCTAGAATACCATAATTTTGTATTTGGTTGGAGAATTTGGATTTCCAAGATTCCTTTGTTTTTTATGGGGGCCACCACAAAACATGGATTCCTGAATCCTAAATTATTTTAAGGATTTGACGCTATTCATTGTACTTTTAGATGAGACCGTGTACTTTATTTATTTAATAATTCTTTCTTTATCTCTCTCTAAAATCCTCTAAAATCCTCGAATCCAAATCCCACTTTATTTTCATCAACCAAACAAAGATTACAATAATCTACAAATCCAACACTAGAAATCCAAAACCAAACAAACAATAAATTACCAAATCCAGAAATTTTCAACCGTACTCTTTTGGAATCCAAATTTCATAATCTTGCAACCGGCCCTAATTGACATGTGATTAGCAATAGCTTAAGCTCAAATGGTGAGGACGGATGATGTTCATGATGCATTAAGATGTTTCACAGTTCGTAAAGATGGAATCTAATCATTTGTGCAAGTGAAGATCCAAAATATTGTCAGCTTGACATGAAGTTCATTTTCCTACCTATTAATATAGGCTGATGAACCGATACAAGAAAAGAAACACCACCGAAAGAGATATGACTACTGTAATCCAACTGGAAATTGATATAGTATCGATATTTCTTCGGATTTTCACAATGTAGATGATGACTCTTGCATTGATATATATTCATATTTTGCGAAAGAATTACAACATACATGCTTCTCACAATCCAAGATGCAATCAATAGCTATACAATGTATCTGATGATGCTCGGTACTGAAAACTCCCTAGATCATGACACGTGGCAGATGACGTGTCGCAAGGCTTACAGGAAAGGAGCAAGAACGGTACATTGAAGGCGTACCCCGGGCCTTCTTCCCAAGGATGTTCCCGACCTTCGGTGGCCTTCCAGACCACTCCTATGCCCGTATTACAAATAACCATTGGCTCGCCTCCGAGCTCTCCCGCACGCTGAGCTCTCTCAGCCCTCCTAGCACGCCACCGGGCTAACACGGAACCAAGCTTGCTCGGCCTCGCGCTCGCCTCTGAGCCTCCCGTCGAGCTAAGCTTCCTCGGTCTCATCGACCGACCCAGAGCACAGATCATAGGCGTCCCCACCATGGCTCCACGAATCTTGCCATACGCGAGATATCCGTCGCCCCACGATCCCGCGTTCCACGCCATCGCTTTCCCCTGTTAACGGGCGTATCTCGCCATTAATAGAGGATCCCGCCATTCGTGCAGGCGCGGCTCCAAGGACGTAACGGCAGGCGAAAATTTCGCGCCCGCCAGCCCATCACTGCCACTATATAAACCCCCTCTCAAACGACTCAGGTAAGGCAATTCTATCTGAATAGGACGCTACTCTGCCCAAATACCTCAACTAACTTGATCGTCGGAGGGTCCACGGTTGTACAACCATTCCGGGACTTCTTTACAGGTAGTTCGGCTTTGCATCAAACCAAGCCCACTGAGATCCACACGCTTCAGGAGGCAACCCTCACATCCAATCTCAGCCATCCATCAACGCTCACGACAGATCAACGGAAGACAACATCTGAAGGAGATCCAGACCTCCATCAGTGGACGCCGTCTGTGGAAACCATCGAAAATTCCGCTCAACGAAAGTTGATCTTCCGATTTCGAACTCATGGCGAGTGATCATCGCGACGATCCAAGCACTAGCCGCCGTCCTCCCCACAACAGAGGCGCAGATGGATCCCATCCTCCCCCGAATGTCATTCACGCACTGTTTGCGCTAATAGATCGACTCACGTCCGTCGTGGATGCGCTTGTCCGATCCAAACGGCGGGACAAGCTCTCCAAGTCGCCGCTCCCCTACCTCGGGAGTGACACATAGGGAGAGAAGACACTACACGCGCCGGCACATCCGAGCACCGTCTCGCTATCTTCGGCGGTCACAGATCCCCCGTGGCGACCAATTCGATGACCCGGTGGGCACCTCACAGCTCGACGCCGAGGTCTTATGAAAGAGCACCCCTCCCTGAGGCCCATCGCGCTCCTGTCCTTCCCGAGAAGGTGTTGGTCAGCTCGCCTGCTCTCAGGCATGGCCGGCGCCCTCTCCCTCGACAGGATCGCGCGGACGGGACTCACCACGGTAGCTCGAGGACGATCTTGCCAGGGGACCTAAGGAAGCTCATCGAACGGAACCGGAACCGTGGCCAGGCACAGGTCGCCAGCAGCAGAGGCCATAAATCCAAGTATGCCGAATCCTTGGAATACCACGACCGGCTCGATGCCCTCGAAAAGAAGATCGAGGGTATACATCGGTAGAGTCATCCTTCAAGTGACGGGGCTAGATATACTGCCGACTCGCTTACGAGGCCCTTCACTAAAGAGCTGCTCGTTGTCCACGTCTCCTCCAGGAACAAGCCCCCGAAAGGTATCCCTCTTCAACGGAAAGTCCGACCCAAAAGACCATTTGGACGCGTTCACGGCAAGGATGAGCTTACAGGACAACTCCGACGCCGCACAATGCCGTGCATTCCCCGCCACTCTCATCCGCTCTGGACGGGACTGGTTCCGAGGACTCAAGCCACGCTCCATCTCTACCTTCTATGAGCTGGCCACCCAGTTCCTCGGCCACTTTGTCGGGAACAGACGGCAGAACCGGACCGTCGATCATCTCTTCACTATAAAGAGCGGGGACAAAGAATCCTTTAAAGGATACGTTACCCGCTTCTACAATGCTCTCCTTGAGGTCCCAGAGCACCGGGACAAGACGGTCATCACTGCCCTTAGGTAGGGTCTTAGGAACAAGGAGTGGCTCTACTCCTTTGCATTAGCGCAACCTAAGACCATGACCGAGGTAAAAGCCTAGACCGAACGAGAGATCCAGCTCGAGTCCGAGGTGAACACGAGCCTACCTCGGACTGACCAAACCGATCAGAAGAAGAGGGCAAGAGAGGATAAAAAGAAGATTGAGCGGCCAAAGCCCTACTCCCCAAAGTTCCAGGAGTATACCCCGCTCAATATCTTCCAGACAGAGCTGTTGGAGGAGGAAAAGGGCGAGAGATTCTTCAAACTCCCCCGGTCACAAATAGGGCGGACAAACGTACTCGAGGCCCTTATTGTGCCTTCCACAGGTCGCAGGGACACGCCACCGAGAACTGCAAACAGCTCCGCGACTACATCGAGGAGTTGATTCGCTCGGGACACTTAGCAAGATACCTGCGGGACAAGCGACAAGCCGACCGAGAGCAAGAACACCATCCCCCTCCCGACGAGTTGACGATCGGCCAAATCATGGACGTATAAGCGGGGAGTGCGCCTGGGGCCGACGGGACATGGCACCCCTTGCTGGTCGAAGGGACTAGCAACCAACCCAGGAAGAGGGTCAAAGCAGCTGAGCCCATCATCTTTACCGACGAGGACCTCCACGGGATATCCTTACCTCACAACAACCCCCTGGTGATTACAGCACGGGTCCACCGTTACGAAGTGCAAAGGATATTAGTCGATTCGGGAAGCTCGGCAGACGTCCTCTTCTACGACTGCTTCCTGCGTATAGGGCTTACCACATCGGACCTGAGGCCGACCGCCCACATCCTGTCTGTCACGACCTAAAATTTGGCGTATGACCGGCTCTTAAACCACGTAACGTCTACAGGCGTACGTAATTTAAGTAAGCTGAAACCCAGAAATCTAAACCACCCCAAAAAGGGATAAATGGAGAAAAATATAGTTTAAAACATTCGGAAATCTCAAGTAAAAATCATTAACTTTAGTTTTCTTTCTTAAAAATTTCGGCAGCACCTCCTTTGTAAAAACTAGCCCCGAAAAATGGTACAACATAGATAAATATAAAGCATATCAAACGGGAGCAAATCACACCCAACGGCGGAGACAACCACCACAAACATATATACGACGCCGAAGCGAAGAAATATAAAAGAAAACTGCATAAAGAAGTAAACTTTTCAACAAAACCGGCTCCCACGAGCACGGCACCTAAAGTCACCAAAATAATAATACAACACCGAATCCTCACAACTCGTCTCTAAATCAAATACAAGAAGTGGTAGATGGAGAATACTAGATCCAACAAAAAACGATATACAATGTACAAACGGATAACCGCAAACCCACCGAAAAGCAAAGGCCTTACAGCCAACCGTAGCGGTATCCGCAAAAGTAGAGATGATAAGACGCCCTGCCGCGACTAAACTGAGGGTAAGTCCTGAAAAACACTGTGTCACAACGGGGGTGAGTTGCCAACTCGTGAATAGTAATTAACATCATACTGAAATCGCAAGTATGTACTAACAGCAATGATCAATAACATGTAAGCTGGTAGCATGAGTATTGAAATATGAATTTTGCAACTATCATGATCGAGGTACACCACCAGGGTACTATAACTACATGAATCAAATGCATATCAACTAAATACTGGGTACGGGATTGTCATGCCCTGCTTCCCAAAATACGGAATACGAGGGGTTGACAAGGCCAGACATGCTCCTACGGTCAAGGAAACATCCTGCCGTAGTCACACTTCGGCTTCTAGCTTTACGTGGTAATCAGTAATCAATGCACAGGTAATGAGAAATTCAGTCACTAAATCAAAACAAATACAAAAAACTAACCAGATAGAGATCAAGGAAGTATAGCTCTGGGTCGCTGATTAAGATGTCCACAATATCCTCGAGGTACGTCAAGTCCTGGTCCGAGCTAAATCCATTTCTCACTCTGAGCATGCATACTCAGGTCGTCAGAGCGACACAATAGCAATAATATATATATATATATATATATATATATATATATATATATATATATATACACACACAAATGTGAACTCGTGCAATGATAAGGAACATGAAACAGTAATCATGGAATAATGACGTGAACATGAAATAACCAATGCAGGTAGCTAATAGAGCAGGTAAACAGTAAAGCAGTAAACAGTGTAGTAGATATATTGAATCAGCAAGCAATGCATGTCAATGTCGCTAACTCTATCAGTCTCTAAGTCACACTATCCACGTCGCTAAACCTATCGTCAGTCCCAGTGTGAGAGTCAACCACTCGTGAGTATCCCCCACCCAAGGGTAGGACCCAAAGACAAGGGAACACGGGCCCGAGTCGCTCGCTAATAATCAGTAATATCCCCATATATCTCCAGAATCGCTGTATGTGCCGGCATGGGACTTCCGAGATTCTGTTGAACTCATACTCAAACTACTCCACACCCTGTGGTCTACATCAAACACCAACCATAAACTCAAAACCAGTCGGTCCATGACAAGTCTACGCGAGAACTGAAGATAGGGTCTCCATCAAGCATGTCTCGTCTGATACCCAAGATAAATGGACAGTGTTTGGTGACTTACCTATGACACCCTACAAGTGCTTCCATAATTGTCCCATACCAATTACAGTCACACTTATACACGTCCCATAGACGTCGACAATGCAATAAATCAATAGGGTCCACTGATTGTGTACAAGTACGTGTCACTTTCACTTATCCATTCATACTTACACACTAACGTACTTGCCACAATCAAACACTAATACCTAACATTGGGTAACGCACATGATCACTAGGTTACCGATGCAATGACTTCTACACGATATGATGAAAATGCGATAATTAAGCCATGATTAAGATATGATCGGTCAGTGTCCTACCACTTGCATAATTACTATAAGTCATGCATGCAGAATTAAGCAAAACAATGTAAAAAGGGTAAACAGTATATTGAATTATCTATCCATCAAAATTGGTTTCGCGCCAATCGGGTTTCAGGTTTGCTAGTTATGGCCATCTCAACTTAGTGTTCACGGCTGGAAATCCGGTTTCAGAATTGGAAGTCCGTTTCGCAACACATTTTAATTTCAGTTGGGATCGCAATTAGGCAACGTTATAGTTGAACAAAATTTATGGTTATCAGTTAGGTTTCCGCCGCAATTGGCGGATCAGTAATATCTTATCTCGACAGGAAGTTAAGGACAGGTTATGTTCGATGTGTAAAATCTGCCTCTGCAGAATTCAGCACAACGTATCAACATTATAAAATGAGTTAAAAATATCAAACGGTTGAGGAATGTCACGACCCAAAGTTTGGCCCGTGACCGGCACTCAACCACGTAACGTCTATAGGCGTAACGCGGCTAAGTAAGCCGAAAACCCAGAAATCAAACCAATGAAAGTAAAGAGTGTTTTAAGTATTTAATAGAACAAATTACTACAATAACAATATATGACGCCATAGCGAAGAAAAAGAGCAACAAGTGGGAAACATCACAGATAGAATAAACAGCATAAGTAATGTCGGCTCACAACGAGCTCGACGCCAGAATACAAAATAATATACATCGTCCTCACAACTGGTCTCTAAGTCAATACATAAGTGGTAGATGGAGAGTACTAGATACAACAATGTACATAACTGAAAGATAACCAGATACCGCACAAAACCCACCTATCAGCAAAAGAGCTAGTACACCAACTGTAGGGGTATCTGTGTCAAAAGATGTAAGAACGCAGTCTGCCACGACTACTCCGAAGGGCAACCTGCAAACACTGTGGCACAACGGGGTGAGTTGCCAACTCGTGAATAGAAGATAACATATAAAGGTAATCGCGAATATGCACGTGCTACTATACTCTAACCTATATCAACAAATAACATCTATATGATGAACTGGATGCTCAAGCATGCAACAAGTGCGACCTAATAACATCTCCATGTAATGAGCAAGAAATGTGATGATCATGTATAGCAATGCAATCTAACAACCCTATATAGAATGAACAGGGTATGCAATGATCAGGTATAACAATGCAGTCTAACAACCCTATATAGAATGAACAGGGTATGCAATGATCAGGTATAACAATGCAATCTAACAACCCTATTGTTTACCCCAATCAGAGCAAAGCTCTGTTCAAATTCCAAGGTGGGAAAAGAAGCAATGCTTCTGTTTTTCTCCAATCAGAGCAAAGCTCTGTCTTGAAAATAAAAGTTAAAATAAATGAAGTAACGCTTCATTTCTCCTGAAGAAAAAAAAAAGCTTGCGCTGCGCGACACGTGTCAGCGCGCGCAGTGCGCAACTGCGCAGTGCTCAGTGCGCAACTTTAAAAAAAAAAGAAAAGAAAGCTTGCGCAGTGCGCGATACGTGTCAGCGCAGCTGCGCAGCGCGCTGCGTGACACGTGTCAGCGCGCGCAGTGCTCAGTGCGCAACTTAAAAAAAAAAAAAAAAAAATACTTGCGCAGTGCGCGACACGTGTCAGTGCAGCTGCGCTGTGCGCTGCGCGACACGTGTCAGCGCGCGCAGTGCGCAACCGCGCAGTGCTCAGTGTACAACTGCGCAACTTAAAAAAAAAAAGCTGCGCAGTGCGCTGCGCGACACGTGTCAGCGCGTGCAGTGCGCAACTGCGCAGTGCTCAGTGCGCAACTGCGCAGCTAAAAAAAAAAACTGCGCGACACGTGTCTGCGCAGTTGCGCAGGCACAGCTGCGCGACACGTGTCACGCGCTGGAGAGTTGCGCAAAAACAGAATGAAAATTTATGGAAATCTTTTCTGTTTTTCTTAAAGCAAGAAGATTTCTTCTGTAAAACATTGGCCTTTGGATCAAAGATCCAACGGTGGGGAAAATTCCCCAAATCACTCAGAAAAAAATTTATGTAACAAATTTAACTAATTTATGAGCACTATAAAACGGACCCCAGACCTCATTTCAAAATCATCAAGATCTTGCTAAAAAAAAAGAGAAGAGAACACTTGAAGAATAAAAAAAAAGATAAAAACTTTTTAAAGAAGAGAAAATTCTCTTATGAACAAGATCACAGATCTTCAACGATAAATAAATAAATAAATAAAATAGTGCCTTGCACTTGTTTTATGAACCATCGGTTCTTGAACCTAAAAGGTTGTTAAATTAATAGTGCTTTGCACTTTCATGAACCTTTGGTTCTCTGAGATAAGAAAAACAAGAAAAAACTTGTTATTTTTTTTTAAATCTAAATTCAATAGTGCCTTGCACTTGTTTTATGAACCATCGGTTCTTGAACCTAAAAGGTTATTAAATTAATAGTGCTTTGCACTTTCATGAACCTTTGGTTCTCTGAGATAAGAAAAACAAGAAAAAACTTGTTATTTTTTTTAAAATCTAAATTCAATAGTGCCTTGCACTTGTTTTATGAACCATCGGTTCTTGAACCTAAAAGGTTATTAAATTAATAGTGCTTTGCACTTTCATGAACCTTTGGTTCTCTGAGATAAGAAAAAAACAAGAAAAAACTTTCTTTTAGAAAAAACTTTCTTTTCTTTCTTAGATCTAAATCAAATAGTGCTTTGCACTTGTTTTATGAACCATCGGTTCTTGAATCTAAAAGATTCTCAAATTAACAGTGTTTTGCACAAATGCAATGCATTAATTAAAGGGCTAGGCCCAAATCAAAATGACCTGACAGGCCAAAATAAATTGCAAGGTAATAAAAGGGCAGAGCCCAAATAAAATGATGCTCTGCATCATTTATAAAGGGCAGAGCCCAAAACAAATTGATGCCCCGCATCTTTTCTGGGCAAAGCCCAAATAAAAATAAAAACAAATGCAAATAAAATATTGGACATTTTTAACTGGACTTAGTTCAATTGTGGCCATAAGTCCTTAAATTAAATTGACTGAGCAAAATGGCTCTCCTAAATCAATTTACATCCGGTTCGAGGGTACATCTCCGAACTCCTTTGACATCCATCGTTGTAATTCCTCAACGACGTCAAAGAGGTGACGGGTCCCAACGACCACACATCAATATCGGACCGAGACGTCCCTAAACTAATATCGGACCGAGACGTCCCTAAACTAATATCGGACCACCACGTCCCTAAACTGGAATATGGACCAACACGTCCCTAAACTGGCACACTAGAGCCCAAATGCTCTTTTGTCGGATCTAAACGGTCCCGTTAAGTTGATCTTAGTCTCAAACTGGACTAACGTATCCTTAACAAACGTTTGAGTCGATCTTAGCCTCAAAAATGGCTAACGTATCCTCCAAACAGACTTTAGTCCCAAATTGGACTATGAATCTCCCAAACTGGAACAATAGGGCCCAAACGCTCTTTTGCCGGATCTAAACGGTCCCGTCTAAGTTGATCTTAGCCCCAAATACGGTTAACGTATCCTTAGATATTTTAATAAACGATAAAACTCCAAATCAACTTTGGTTCAAGGGTACATCTCTGAACTCCTCTGACGCCTGTCGTTGTAATCCCTCAACGACATCATAGAGGTGACGAGTCCCGACGGCCAAATATTAAATCGATCACTACGTCAAGTCGATCTTAGTCCAAAACAGGATTAACGTATCCTTGACGAACGTTTAAGTTGATCTTAGCCGCAACGCGACTAATGTATCCTTAAACTAAAAACACCAAACCCAAATCTAAGTAAATACGGATTTGGACTAATCCACGTCCTACGGGCGACGGCATTACTCAGTCTCCGTATACAATCCACGGGCAACCATAAACAAAACAAACACACACGACACGAAGTGAAATTCTGGAGAAGGAGAAAGTTGTTACCGCGATGCGGTAGCGTAATTAACTGCAGGGGCTTGCGCCTGCAGGGAAGAGCGTCCCCACAATCAAAAACCCCTCACCCTGAGGGGGAATCTGACGAAGTCTGCTACATCGGCCGCATCCATCTAAACCTCCGATGCAAGATACCATAAATCAACTTGGCATTTTCGGAGAGGTAGACGGATAAAACCAATTAGCATCTGCCCCGAATCCCAGCGTCAGGACATCGCGGTCCTGTGCGCCGCCTTTCGGAGGGGAACAGATTCTGGCACGCCCGGTGGGACCTCTTCCTCTTTCCACTCCACACTTCGTGTGTCGTGTTCGCGAACAAATCGCGGTTTGCTGTGATTGCCTGTGGATTCAAGGTACTAAGATTTGGTGTCTTGCTTTATGCAGAAAACAGAAAATCGATGGCTTCGAACTGCACCGCCCGCAGCGATAACTCTCGCTCCGTCATTGCTGAAGGAGTGACTTATGGGCCCCAAGCGGCCTCCCTTTTCAAAATGCCGGTGGAGCAGATGGCTCAAGCCACCACTGGACTATTTTTTAGGACCATGCTCCCACCAATGAGCTTCAACGCCCCAATGACATTGCAAGAAGCTCCAAAGAAGTCGGTCTTCGATCGACTCACCACTGCCGCGACCCCTCTCAACAGGTCGTCCAACTCCACTGCTTCAGGTTTTAATGGATTAGGCCAGAGCTCCATCGGGCCCATGAAGAAGCCTGCCATACCAGAAGGCGTTATTCCGAAGCGGATAGCCATCCCAACTCCCGTTCCTGGCAAAATCACCAAGGTTGCTTCCCATGTTCAGAAGTCCGCTTCTGACAAGTTGGCCATCCCCGTTCAACGGACGTCGATCTTTAAAAAGCTGGTACCGGTATATTCTGACCAACACAGGGGGCATGAGGAGATCACCCCTATAGCTGAAACAACTCCATCAGCACGACATGCCCGACGTCGCTACTGGCGCCGAGTAAGGAAGGCTGGGGGCAACTCCCCCTCTGGGATAACTCCGTCAGCTCCGATGGTGAGGATCGATACTGCTGTTCCAATCGGGAACAGCTTTGAACTGCTCAACAAGGTGCGCAGAAACTCTCCTACTGCGATGTTGAAACGAACTTCTTCACCTGTGGAGAATACTCCAGAAAAGAAGCTAGAGCAGCCCCCTCAACGGCTGTCCTATAAAATTTACAAAGTCTGGCAACAGGTCCAAGAGTCGGTGATCGATCAAGACTGCCTCCGACGACAGAAAAAGATGAAGGTTCGGCGGGAGAAAGATTACTCTGTCAAACCACAAAAAGCAAAAGCTGCTTGGGTGCCCACTACAATGGCTCCCTTAACTCCAATCACTCAAAAAAGGAGGCCACAAAAAGCCCCTGTGAACATGGCGAAGTATAAAAGCGCTGAACAAAAACGCCCCAAATCTGGGGGCATGGTGGTGCACACTGTTTATATGGCTTCTGGAAAGGAGGAAAGCCGCACTTCTACGGGCTACCGACCGCTCACCCGATCCGTGACGAAAGCCCAGGAGCAACAACAAAAGCTTCAGGAAATGATGACTACAATGGCTGCACTCACTGAGCCAAAAGAAAGCTCTGAAACGTCTTCGGATGAGCGTCAAGAACAAGAAACCGACGCTGACTTTTTACGCAGAGTCCTCGAAAAGAGGGACAAAGAAGCTGCAGAGCAGGTGGCAAACATAAAACAGATGGCGCTCCTCTTCAAAGATATGGTAGGGATGATGTTACAGCCGGACCCTCCTGCTGAAGATCCTCCGATCGTCCTTGAAGACGACAGGGGAGAAACGTCAAATCCTCCGCCGGCTCTGTCAACAGCTAAGGAGGAGGCAATCTCCAAAGTTGACCTAGATGAATATATAGCTCAGCAGATCCGGGTTCATCAGGCGAATGAAGCGGCTGGGCAAATTGTTAGAACCGGACGACCGTATCCGAGCTGGTATGACCAAATCAATTACCCGCCAGGATATACGATCCCTAAATTCCACGTATATAAAGGGACAGGGAATCCGCATCAGCATGTCGCTCAATTCAGGGCCTTATGCGGCAACACTGGAGGCGATGACAAATTGTTGCTACGTCAATTCGTCGGCAGCTTAGCAGAAACAGCCTTTGAATGGTATTCGGAGCTGCCTAACGACTCTATCAAAACATTTGCAGAGATGGAGCTGCTGTTTACACAAAGATTCGCGAGTGCTAGTGAACGCACTCCGATAACAGCACTGATAAATGCCAGGATAAGGCCAAGCGAAATGTGGGTCCAATACGCAACACGATGGCGGAACCTATGGTCGAAATGCGAACAACGCATAGAAGAGGCACCTGCGGTAGGCATGTTTGTGGGCACTCTCGATCCGCAGGCGACCATCTCACAATTCATGATGTTCTTCAGGCCGACCACCTTCCAGGCCTTGATTGAAAAATTAGCCCAAATGGACCAGATGGGCCATAGGCCTTCTTCTTCAAAGACAGAGCCTTGGAATGAAAAGGGCAAAGGGAAGGCAACCTTCGTTGCCAATACTCAACAACGGTCGAACAACTCAAAGCCGGTCGTTCGCCAAAACAACGTGCGCCCACGCCCATCCCTCGAAGAGAGGCTGGGACGTCCTTACTCGTTTCCGCAGAATAAAACGAGAAGACTGTTTGAGCTGGCAGTGCGCAACAGACTTACTAATCTGCCGAGTCCAAAGCGTCTGTCGCAGCCGGGCGATCTTAATAATCCCAATTATTGCCCTTACCACCAAACGGTAAGTCACCCAATTGAGGATTGTTTCGTCTTTAAGGGATGGATCGAGGATCAATACCTACAAGGCAAGTTCGCGCTATCTGAAAGCTGGAAGGTAAACCCACCACAGCCGCACTCTCCAAAGAAAACGGACACGCCGGGGGCAGCTTGTTCTTTAGTCAAGGATGAAAACAATGGAGAAAACTCATCGGATGAATCCGAAGACTACGCAGCGACTTGTCATATGATTTCTCATTCACTGACGGATGATAAAGAGGCTCCTTGCGCTGAGAAACCAATGGCGAATCCTGAGCCGGAGATTCTACAGCCATCAGACGAGTTGATCGATGTCTTCCTAAGTGAAATTCGTCTGAAAGCAAAAGCCAATCAAGAACGTGAAATGGCCATACTAGAAAGAACCAAGGTATTCCCGTCAAATCAAAAGCCATACACTGCGGGTAAAAACAAATTCAAGACGAGGAAACGGTTCGCCAAAGCTCTATCAGTAGGAATGAAGCTACCGCCCTCTGAAGAAAATTCTTTCTCTGAGGTAGAGATGCACCCTAACTTCTGTTTATATCATCAGAAGATCATACATCCTACCGAAGACTGCGAGTCCTTTAACTGTTGGTGGCAAGGGTATGTCGCTCAAAAGCAACACTTCGACGGGACAAAGTGTGAAGCTTGTGGACATCGGAAAAATACGATATATGAGCGCAAAGGAGCCGCCGCAAACTGTCATATAGCCGACTTCAAGGGATCACAAATTATCACCTTTGGAAGCGACTCTGACGAAGAAGCTATCCCCAACTCTTCCCTCGGGGAATCTATTTCAAAAATAAAGGAATTGAGAAGCTGCGAGAACGTTCAGCCGTGCAATCGCATGCTACTCGGAAAAAATCTCGGCCCCGTAAACAAAGGATCGAACAAAAAGGATAAAGGAAAAAGAAAAACGGCCCTCGTCGCCAGCACTCAACAACAATCAGGTGACCCTAGGCCGGTTGCTCTCCAAAGCAACAAGCGGCAACCCCTCCAGGAAAAGTTGAAACGTCCTTACTCGTTTCCGCAAGATAAAACAAAGGGACCGTTCGAGCTGGCAGTGTGTGACAGACTCATCAATCTGCCGAATCCAAAACGTCCGTTGCGGCCAGGCGATATTAATAATCCTAATTATTGCCCTTACCACCAAACGGTAGGTCATCTGATCGAGGATTGCTACGTCTTCAAGAACTGGGTTGAAGACCAATACCAACAGGGCAAGTTCGCGTTGTCCGAAATTTGGAAGGTGAACCCGCCACAACCGCATGCCTTGAAAAATATGGACATGCCGAGGGCATCATGCTCATTCATAGAGAAAGCCTAACGGACCCCTACGTCCTAAAACTGGATAATGGACCGAGATGTCCTTAAACTAACAACGGACCGAGATGTCCTTAAACTAATGATGGACCGCAATGTCCTAAAACTTGCAAATGACCGAAATGTTTTTAAACTACTACCGCAGCATTCTCAGGCTGACGAGAATATTAAAAAAAAACAAACAAAAAAAACGGTATGTTCATAATCAAAATGGGCACGGATGAAAACCCGAAAGGGCTCCGTGAGTAAAAACAGCAGGACTACCGGCGAGTGTTCGTGAAAACCCGAAAGGGCGCGACCTCGTTAATAAAAAAAAAAAAAAGAGGAGAAGAAAAAAAAAAATAACGGTATGTCCACAAGCAAAATGGGCACGGATGAAAACCCGAAGGGGCTCCGTGAGTAAAAACAGCAGGGCTACCGGCGAGTGTTCGTGAAAACTCGAAAGGGCGCGACCTCGTAAAAAAAAAGGAAAAGAAAAAAAAAGAAAAAAAAAAAACGGTATGTCCATAAGCAAAATGGGCACGGATGAAAACCCGAAAGGGCTCCGTGAGTAAAAACAGCAGGGCTATCGGCGAGTGTTCGTGAAAACCTGAAAGGGCGCGACCTCGTTAAAGAACACTTATAGGGTCCTCTCGACCTTGTAAGGAGAAACCACCCACGTGAGATCCTTACGACTCACAAGCGAGCAACACACTTAGGGGTCCCCACGATTCCTAGGGAGAAAATACACTCGCGAGATCCTCACGACTCGCGAAGAGAAATCTCTTATGGGACCCTCACGGCTCATAGGATTTGAAAGTCTTAAGTTACAGAAAGCTTAACCTGTTCTTAAGCAACCCCCACAACCTTCGATTTTGCCCTACAAGCGGCTCATAATGACCCATGTATACAATCCACGGGCACGAATAAATATTTCCCTAACAAAGTCCCATCCGTGACTAGGGATATGCTTGTACAGCAAACAACACTTGTAAGTCCTCTCGACTTATAAGGAGAAAACCCTTTTGTAAGATCCTTACGACTTACAAGAGAACATGCACTTAGGAATCCTCACGATTCCCAAGGAGAAAACACACCTACAAGATCCTCACGACTTGTAGGGAGAAATACCTCTGTGAGACCCTTACGGCTCATGAAGTCAAAAGCCTTAGCCGACAGGACCCTTAATCTTGTTTACTAAGCTACCTTTGTTCGGGATCGACAGAGGCAAATGATGATTCGCTCCTGGCAATATTCCAGTTGTAGCGATGCTGATGCCTAAATCGGTATCAAATTCCAAGTCCTTTCATGGCAAACGATGATTCGCTCCTGGCAATATCCCAGTTGCAGCGATGCTGATGCCTAAATCGGTATCAAATTCCAAGTCCTTTCATGGCAAATGATGATTCGCTCCTGGCAATATCCCAGTTGCAGCGATGCTGATGCCTAAACCGGTATCAAATTCCAAGTCCTTTCACGGCAAATGATGATTCGCTCCTGGCAATATTCCAGTCGCAGCGATGCTGATGCCAAGATTGGTATCAGATCCCAAATCCCCTACTCATAAAAAAAATGCATACGAAATAGCCGAAATGATGGGGTAACTTGCAAACAAAATCAGCAAGTAAAAATGTATGCACGAGTAAAAAGAAAAATAGCCGAAATGATTGGGCAACTCGCAATAAAAAAACAGCGAGTAAAAATAAAATAAACAGTCGAAATGATTGGGCAACTCGCAATAAAAAGTAGCGAGTAAAAATAAAGTAAATAGCCGAAATGATTGGGCACCGCGAAAAATAGCCGAAATGATTGGGCAATCGCGACCTTCGCGATATAAAAGCTGAAATGATAGAGCATCGCGGAAAGAATAAAAAAAATGAAAAAAAATGTAACTTTTTGCCCTACAGGTGAAACCACATCGATCCCTGTATACAATCCAGGGGCACAGATAAAAAGGGAACAATACCTTCCCAACAGGCTCCATCAGAAAGCGAAGCCAAATCTCGACGGTTCATAGACAACCTAGAGACCATCTCGACATTTGTCGCAATATTACAGACACGATGTCAACAAATGAAGCAAACGAAGATCCCGAGCTTCAGGGTCTCGACGTTAACATCGACAACTTAGAGATCACCAACAGCGTTCCTCCGCAGTCCAGCTGGAGGCAGATGCAACGTCAACAAAAGACCTCACGGTCGAAACAAAGCGGAGTAACGGCAAAATCCCAACTCCACCTTAGCATTCGTCTCCTTACAACAGACGCAATGTCAACAACGGCGTTCCTTCGCAGCCCAGCAGGGTGTACATGCAAAGTTAACAAAAGACCCGATGGTCGAAACAAAGCGGAGCGATGGCAAAATCCCAGCTTCACCTCAGCATTCGTCTCGATACAGTAGACGCAATGTCAACAACAGCGTTCCTCCGCAGTCCAGCTGGAGGCAGATGCAACATCAACAAAAGACCTCACGGTCGAAACAAAGCGGAGTAACGGCAAAATCCCAACTCTGCCTTAGCATTCGTCTCGTTACAACAGACGCAATGTCAACAACGGCGCTCCTTCACAGCCCAGCGGGGTGTACATGCAAAGTTAACAAAAGACCCTATGGTCGAAACAAAGCGGAGTGATGGCAAAATCCCAGCTCCACCTCAGCATTCGTCTCAATACACCAGACGCAGTGTAAGCAAACGAAGCGAAGGCCACATTCCTAGCTTCAACGTCTTTACGGTAACTCACATAAAACCGGAAAGACAATCGGAGACCATCTCACATGAAGTGGTCACCTCCTTGACGTTCGTCTCGATACAGTAGACGAAATGTCAACCTCAGCGTTCTTCCTCCAGCAGGGATTCAGACATGACAAAGCAAATGAAGCGAAGGCCACATTCCTAGCTTCAACGTCTTTACGGTAACTCACATAAAACCGGAAAGACAATCGGAGATCATCTCGCATCAGCACAGAGTGGTCACCACCTTGACGTTCGTCTCGATACAGCAGACGAGTTGTCGCCCCAGCGTTCTTCCCCCAACAGGATTCGGACACGCCAAAGCAAACGAAGCGAAGGCCACATTCCTAGCTTCAACGTCTTTACGGTAACTCACATAAAACCGGAAAGACAATCGGAGATCATCTCGCACCAGCACAGAATGGTCACCACCTCGACGTCCGTCTCAATACAGCAGACGAGATGTCACCCCAACGTTCGTCTCGACACAGCATACACAACGTTATTAAACGAATGGAGCCACGGCAAAATCCCTAGTTCCAAACCTCGACGGTTCACTAGCAACCTAGAGACAACCTCGACGTCCGTCTCGATACAGCAGACGAGATGTCACCCCAACGTTTGTCTCGACACAGCAGACGCAACGTCATCAAACAAACGGAGCCACGGCAAAATCCCTAGTTCCCACCGCAACATTCGTCCCGATACAGCAGACGCAATGCCAGCAAACGAAGCAAAGGCCAAATTCCTAGCTTCAGGGTCTTGACGGCAACTCATATAAAGCCCGAAAGACTATCGAAGATCATCCCCACACCAGCGCGGAGTGGTTATAACTCATCGGGGCTCCCCAAAATGAGCCTAACCTCAAGTAAAAAGCGGCATGGCAAATTCCTAGCGCTTGCTCTTCCGACGGTCAAACTGCCAAGGATGATTGCTTGAAGAAGTCGTGTCCAGCCCCCGAAGGGATCAGAGACACGGCAGTCGCAGGGCTACTCGAACAGCACGATTGCCTATCGAGGACTATATCAGCTTATGCGACGGTACGATGGCCAAAACCCTAAGTACCACCAACCTTAACGGGCAACTGTCGTAAAGAGCAGAGCTTAAATGCGACGTTAAGATGTTCTTGCGAGAAACGTTCGATTCGTCTCGACTTGTGAAAAATTGTCGAGGCGGCTCGACTCGTGAGATAAAGCCTTAGGCAGTGGGCATAAAAGAAGCCTGTTTCCTAAGCATTGGGACCCTGCGAGTTGGCCCAAAACGGTCTCTTGCATACCATCCACGGGTCTCACTCTCCAACGTCGAACTTCGACAAGGAGGGAAGCAACCGTTTACAAGTCCTCTCGACTCGTAAGAGGGAAAAATTCTCTTGTAGGATCCTTACGACTTACAAGAGAAAACCACACTTAGGAATCCTCACGATTCCTAAGGAGAAAAAAAACCCGCCTACGAGATCCTCTCGATCCGTAGGGAGAAAAGTCTCTATGAGACCCTCACGGCTCATAGAGTTGAAAAGTCTTAGGCAGCAGATCTGAACCTACGGCCTAAGCCCTCGCTATCTCGTGAAGAAATCAAGAAGCTTACTCTATTACCTGCTAATTGTGACGACATGCTGAGAAAGAGGAAAAGCAACAGAAAGAGCATCCGATTTACATTTGATCAAGCGTTCAAGACACATTCATTCATGCATGGGCAAAAAGACTCAGGACAAAAGATATATAATAAAGACAAGCTGGGATAAAAAAAAATTTCATTAATATTGCCCGAAGTTCTTACAGTCATAAAAACAATAAATGAAAGTTACAATGGAATAACCTCAAATCCAGGGCATGAATTGAGGAATTCAAAAGCGACCCTATCTATGACTTTCCAAGCCTCGCGGACCATCCTAGTGTGCTTTCTTTCGCGAGCACAAGCGTCAGGGTCCCTTCCGATGTCTTCCACCCTCCGATAAGCAGCGAGTATGGCAGACTGTTGAAAGACCTTGTGCAAGAGGTCGATAAGACTGTCTCGCCGTCTCTTCGAGATAAAATTCGATAGGTACACAGAGTGCACCTTGTCCTCAGCGGCATCCAACGCCCTAAGCGGCACGCCGGAACAGAATAGGGGAAGCGCTTCCCAGATAGCTCCCACGATAAGTTTAAGAAGAGAGGAACGGCGGGGAAGCAGTGGACCATTGCATGCGTCGAAGCGACTCATTATTTTAGCACACTCCTCGTTTGTGAACTCCTGATTTTGAGAGCGGCCAAGTCGGCGGATGTCCTCATGAGAGATGATCTCGTTAAGAGCGTACATGTGGGCGTTCATTGTTCCTGTGAAAGAGAATCAACAGAATTATCAGGAAGACTGATTAAGTAAAACGATATAATGCACTGAGGAATAAAATGTCATTTTTAAGTTCCAAGATCCATGAAGAATTCTTAAGAGTTCTTCTATATGATTTAGGAGGAGCAAAGCTCCATTAATGAATTAAGAAAATCTAAGGAAAATCTTTCAGAGAGCAGAGCTCTCTGGAACCCTAGTAGGGTCTCCTTTAGTTCTCGTTAGATCCCTTTAAGACCTGTAGAGCAAAGCTCTACTAAGTGAAACCCTAAATAGGTTTCCTTTAGATCAGGGATCTATTGAGAGCAAGGCTCTATCAATGAAAATTAATTTAATTTAATTTAATCCAAATTAAAATTTTCACCTAAAAGTTTTAAGAATTTAACTCTTAAAGTTCTTGAAAATAAAGAGCAGGGCTCTGAGTTCTGAAAGTAAAATTTTAGAAATAAGAATCATCTAAGGGACCGAAGGTCCTATTTATAGGCATCAAGTGACCTTTCAGCTTCCAAAGGATGGCGCGACGGTTCGGAGTCTGCCACCGCTGCGCTCACGTTAGGAGGTCACGTAAGCGCAACGGTGGGGGGCATCTGTTTACCCCAATCAGAGCAAAGCTCTGTTCAAATTCCAAGGTGGGAAAAAAAGCAATGCTTCTGTTTTTCTCCAATCAGAGCAAAGCTCTGTCTTGAAAATAAAAGTTAAAATAAATGAAGTAACGCTTCATTTCTCCTGCAAAAAAAAAAAGCTTGCGCAGCGCGCTGCGCGACACGTGTCAGCGCGCGCAGTGCGCAACTGCGCACTGCTCAGTGCGCAACTTAAAAAAAAAATAAAAAAAAAAATAAAAAAGCTTGCGCAGTGCGCGACACGTGTCAGCGCAGCTGCACAGCGCGCTGCGCGACACGTGTCAGCGCGCGCAGTGCGCAACTGCGCAGTGCTCAGTGCGCAACTGCGCAACTTATAAAAAAAAAAAAAAAGCTTGCGCAGTGTACAGTGTGCGACACGTGTCAGCGCAGCTGCGCAGTGCGCTGCGCGACACGTGTCAGCGCGCGCAGTGCGCAACTGCTCAGTGCGCAACTGCGCAACTTAAAAAAAAAAAAGCTGCGCAGTGCGCTGCGCGACACGTGTCAGCGCGCTCAGTGTGCAACTGCGCAGTGCTCAGTGCGCAACTGCGCAACTAAAAAAAAAAAAAACTGCGCGACACGTGTCTGCGCAGTTGCGCAAGCACAGCTGCGCGACACGTGTCACACGCTGGAGAGTTGCGCAAAAACAAAATGAAAATTTAAGAAAATCTTTTCTGTTTTTGTTAAAGCAAGAAAATTTCTTCTGTAAAACAGGAGCTTTTGGATCAAAGATCCAACGGTGGGGAAAATTCCCCAAATCACTCAGAAAAAAATTTATGTAACAAATTTAACTAATTTATGAGCATTATAAAAAGGACCCCAGACCTCATTTCAAAATCATCAAGATCTTGCTAAAAAAAAGAGAAGAGAACTTTTGAAGAATAAAAAAAAAGATAAAAACCTTTTAAAGAAGAGAAAATTCTCTTATGAACAAGATCACAGATTTTCAACGATAAATAAATAAATAAATAAAATAGTGTCTTGCACTTGTTTTATGAACCATCGGTTCTTGAACCTAAAACGTTATTAAATTAATAGTGCTTTGCACTTTCATGAACCTTTGGTTCTCTGAGATAAGAAAAACAAGAAAAAACTTGTTATTTTTTTTTTAAATCTAAATTCAATAGTGCCTTGCACTTGTTTTATGAACCATCGGTTCTTGAACCTAAAAGGTTATTAAATTAATAGTGCTTTGCACTTTCATGAACCTTTGGTTCTCTGAGATAAGAAAAAAACAAGAAAAAACTTTCTTTCAGAAAAAACTTTCTTTTTTTTCTTAGATCTAAATCAAATAGTGCTTTGCACTTGTTTTATGAACCATCGGTTCTTGAATCTAAAAGATTCTCAAATTAACAGTGTTTTGCACAAATGCAATGCATTAATTAAAGGGCTAGGCCCAAATCAAAATGACCTGACAGGCCAAAATAAATTGCAAGGCAATAAAAGGGCAGAGCCCAAATAAATTGATGCTCTGCATCATTTATAAAGGGCAGAGCCCAAAACAAATTGATGCCCCGCATCTTTTCTGGGCAAAGCCCAAATAAAAATAAAAACAAATGCAAATAAAATATTGGACATTTTTAACTGGACTTAGCTCAATTGTGACCATAAGTCCTTAAATTAAATTGACTGAGCAAAATGGCTCTCCTAAATCAATTTACATCCGGTTCGAGGGTACATCTCCGAACTCCTTTGACATCCATCGTTGTAATTCCTCAACGACGTCAAAGAGGTGACGGGTCCCAACGACCACACATCAATATTGGACCGAGACGTCCTTAAACTAATATCGGACCGAAACGTCCCTAAACTAATATCGGACCGAAACGTCCCTAAACTAATATCGGACCACCACGTCCCTAAACTGGAATCTGGACCACCACGTCCCTAAACTGGCACACTAGAGCCCAAATGCTCTTTTGTCGGATCTAAACGGTCCCGTTAATTTGATCTTAGTCTCAAACTGGACTAACGTATCCTTAACAAACGTTTGAGTCGATCTTAGCCTCAAAAATGGCTAACGTATCCTCCAAACAGACTTTAGTCCCAAATTGGACTATGAATCTCCCAAACTGGAACAATAGGGCCCAAACGCTCTTTTGCCGGATCTAAACGGTCCTGTCTAAGTTGATCTTAGCCCCAAATACGGTTAACGTATCCTTAGATATTTTAATAAACGATAAAACTCCAAATCAACTTTGGTTCAAGGGTACATCTCTGAACTCCTCTGACGCCTGTCGTTGTAATCCCTCAATGACGTCATAGAGGTGACGAGTCCCGACGGCCAAATATTAAATCGATCACAACGTCAAGTCGATCTTAGTCCAAAACAGGATTAACGTATCCTTGACGAACGTTTAAGTTGATCTTAGCCGCAACGCGACTAATGTATCCTTAAACTAAAAACACCAAACCCAAATCTAAGTAAATACGGATTTGGACTAATCCACGTCCTACGGGCGACGGCATTACTCAGTCTCCGTATACAATCCACGGGCAACCATAAACAAAACAAACACACACAACACGAAGTGAAATTCTGGAGAAGGAGAAAGTTGTTACCGCGATGCGGTAGCGTAATTAACTGCAGGGGCTTGCGCTTGCAGGGAAGAGCGTCCCCACAATCAAAAACCCCTCACCCTGAGGGAGAATCCGACGAAGTCTGCTACATCGGCCGCATCCATCTAAACCTCCGATGCAAGATGCCATAAATCAACTTGGCATTTTCGGAGAGGCAGACGGATAAAACCAATTAGCATCTGCCCCGAATCCCAGCGTCAGGACATCACGGTCCTGTGCGCCGCCTTTCGGAGGGGAACACCTATATAGAATGAACAGGGTATGCAATGATCAGGTATAGCAATGCAATCTAACAACCCTATATAGAATGAACAGGGTATGCAATGATCAGGTATAGCAATGCAATCTAACAACCCTATATAGAATGAACAGGGTATGCAATGATCAGGTATAGCAATGTGTACTATATCAGGTATAATAGATACAGGATGAGATATCAATTACTACATACTGAGCATGGGAAATATAACATCTACACGGAATGTCATCGTGGAAAGTATAATCGATACCCATCAATGTATCCAAATCCCAATACTACTCAGGCGTCGTCATCCTCCTCAGTCCTCCAATCCTGTAAATCTCATATAACCGTGAGTGCCCAACATCGGCACCCAAAATATTAAGAAATACTCGTGCCAAGTATCGACACGCAAATCCTCCTGTATAGGGCATCCGTCAGTCCGGATATGCCCACGGGCTCTGTCTGCGGTATCGGCCATCGGCCCCGGCAGTACGAGTCGTCCCGTATCCATCCATGGACTCTGGTCGGTATCCTCCGGATAACCGCCAGGTCCAACCAATCACCGGTAGGTAGTAGTCCCTCCGCCGGGCTCACCGTCTAACCAATACGAGTCTTCTCGCCCCGGGGTACCGTACCGGGTCCACCATGTACCCGCAATCGGTGCCTACCTCTCCTCGAATCGGGTATACTCACACAAGCTCTCTAGAACCGAGAAAACTCATGGTGGACGCACTAAAATATCATATCAAGGAAAACCGGGTTTTTAAATAATTAACTATACTCTTTGAAATATCCACGGTTTCCCAAATCCAGAAATTTTCATGGAAACAACATATCTCAATGTGTAATCGAAGCAAGTATGAAGATATCAATATATGTGTGCACTGGTATGAAGATATCAATATATGGTGCACTGGTATGAATATACAGTGTGCATGTGCGCAGGTATGAAGATATCAATATATGTTTGCACTGGTATGAATATACAGTGTGCATGTGCGCAGGTATGAAGATATCAATATATGTGTGCACTTAGTACCAGTAGGGGTATGTGATGCATCTATGCCCAAACATGGATATAACATATGACGTTATGCGGCAAATCATGACAACATCAATAAGGTAGAATCAGTATGATATATGATTTATAGCAATCCTATAGTGTGAGTGTCATGGCAATCACTAACGGTGTGAGTGTAGCATATCAATCGTGCTCGTGCGACTTGAACCGTTAGTGATAGTGCAGTGTCCTATGCTATCATTCCTATATGCAACAATAAGGTATGCTACTACAGACCATATGAACATCTACAATCTAATATCCTGACTCGCCCTGACGCTTAACGCCATACGGGCGATTTCCCCGTAGATGTTAAATCTACTCACCTGGTCGTGCGCTACTCGTAGCCGACCACCTGCTTCCCTTTCGTAGCTTCGTCCGACGTACCCGCCTGCGAACCTGGAATTACACAAGAATCCATATATAAGCAACTATCTCGCAAAATGCGATATCGAATTCAAACGATACGCTCGCGTCGCGAACTAAACGCGCGTGGGTACGATACGCTAAACGTGTGCACGCGTCTAAAACTAACCCCGATACGCCGCGATACGCTGAATCATGGAATCCTCTCGCGTATCGCGCGTATCGCGCGAACCAAACGTACTAGAAATACGATATAACGCTCCAGATTCTACCCAGGCTAACAAGTTACAAAACTATACATACCACTGGCCTAGAAATCATCACAGACTCCTACCCATCCAAACAGAACCCAAAACTTCTCCTGTCTGGCCGCAAATTGCGGCCAGAAAGAGCAAATTGGCGGCCTCGGATTGGGGTGGGGGTCTCGGGCTTTGTTGGTGTGGTCAGGGTATATCTAGTGTGCTCCAGTTTCCTCAATTTCAACCTGAACTAACCGGGCCTATAGCAGATCACAGAAATCTAGAAAGTTCACTTAAAAACACTAAATTGCACAATTAGAAACCCTATGGTATTTTGGTGAAATCTGGGGTCTAACTAGGTTTACATGGCCTTAATAACACCTAATTAGGCTAGGTTAACCAATATTAACAGCACTAAACCATAAGTCCACACAATTCACCATTTCAAGCACAAAACTCACTTTTTAACACTAATTTAGCTTAACAATCACTAGTTTAGCAAGCAAGGAAGTTAGGCTCAGATCATACCTCACTTAAAGATCTTAGAGTGCATGAAGGAGAGGAAGGAGAAGGTCTGGAGCTGCTACAGAGGCTGCTGAAGCTGTTACTGCTCCTGTTGCTGCTGCTGCCCTATGCTGCTGCTGATGCTGCTGCTTGCTACTGCCTCTTCTGATGCTGCTGCTGCTGCTAGTTGCTTCCTCTGCTGCTGCTGCTTGTATGAGGGTGTGTGTGTGTGTGGGAGTGAGAGGAGTGAGATAGAGAAGGAAAGAAATGAGAACACCCTAGTCAACCCCGTCTCTCTCTCTCTCATTAAATGAGCATGGTCAAGCCATGTTGCCCATACTCTCTTCTCTTTCCAAGTCAACAACAAAAAAAAAACCAAACCATTTCTCTTAATGAGAATAAAGAAAACAACCTCCATAATAAAACCCAAAACACTTAATACAAATAGGTTAACCCTTCATGCTAGCTAATCATGGTTTTAACCCTAAATATAAACCCTAGATTACATGCACAAGTGTGTGTGTGCCTAGAAAAATCCCAATAAAATATTCATTAATTAGAATAAAATATCAGAAACTTAATTTGGTAAACTTTTTACCAAAAACTATCTATCAAAATAAAATTAACCCGTAAACACAACCTAAGGTGTTACAATCTTCCCCCCTTAAAGAAAATTCGTCCCCGAATTTTGAAATACAAAGCTAAGCATACCTTCAGAGAGATGAGGGAACTTCTTCCGCATCTCACCCTCAGCCTCCCAAGTGATCTCCTTACCATTTGGGATGCACCAAAATACCTTCACTGATGGCAAGACCTTCGATTGAAGCTGCTTCACCTGCCGGTCCAACATTACGACTGGCTATTTGGTGAACGAAGGATCATGCTTGAACTAAATGGTCTGGCGCTGAATCCAATGAGGAAGGTCATGAAGGTAATTGCAAAGTATCGACATAGGAAATACGGGGCGAATACTCGATAATCTGGGTGGAAGTGCCCAACTTAAGGCAACGAACCAACTCGCCTTAGGGATCCTAAAAGACTCACTTATCCTGGAAAGCTTTGAAAACTCAACAAGTCATTTATCGGAAATTTCCGTGGGAATACATGATCTGCCATTGCGAACTTGAATCTGCGACCATCTTGGTCAGCATCTGATCTCTATCCGCAATATACCGTTTTCATCCTGACCCAAAACAACCGAGTCAATTTCCGAAATTCCTAAACTAGCTGAGGTCCAAAAATCCTATAACACGGAGTTAGGAAAAACAGACTGGTGATCGACATGACCTAACCTCTAATCCTAAAGGTTACCAATTGGAGTGTCTCCTGATAACTGCTATCAAAGGAGAACCCTATCGATGGCAAACAACGATCCCCAACTGCCGACAACAATTTCTACATACGCACAACTTAACAAGAACAACTGCGTATCACCGGATGACAAGCATCCGAATGGAGTCACATCCTGACAACTCTTGGGTGGACACCGTAATGAAAATTCGGGGAGATCTGCTCTCGTTCCCTCTTCGGAACGGTTAAAGGTTGCAACTCTCCCGTCAGTCTCAGTTGCTCAACACAAACACACAACAAGACAGACACCTTGAAACGAATCCCAAGACTTCTTTTTTTTTCCTGTCCCTGCCCACCCGTAACTACCTTACAAGTTACATTAACAGTTGGTGGGGCTTGAATGAGTACAGAAAGTTGACCGATGTGCCTGCCCTAGGATTCCTCGTCTCCTTCCAATAAAATTAGATACACATGTGTCTCTCTAGCCTAGCACACCCTTGCCACGAGTCAAGGATTCCAAAACGTTACCCAGCCGGGTAGGCTCCAGTGTCCCTGACGAACGAGCGTCGGCGGCCAGTGTCTCGCGAAAGCGATTTAAGCAAAAGTGGTCGGGCGCGGACATGAGTAAGCTGTCTCCTCAGAAGAGACAAACTTATGTCGTACTCAACGATCGCACAAGAACTGTGAATCTGCGGAGGATTACCACAACAATCAAATTCCGCCGCCGGAAGAGGTACTTTTTAACTCTGGTGGTCCGTGAAAATCTGACACGACTCTTAAACAAGTGGTGTCTCTAATCTCCAACGCAAAACCATCGCGGCCATCTCCAGACCAGGAGTGGGGTATCCTTCTCGTACTTCCTCCAAATGTAAGGAAGCAAAAGCGATAACTCTATGGTGTCACCTCAGTACACCTTCGAGTCCTACTCACAAAACATCACAGTTAAACCACAAGGTCGCCCGAACCAAAAGCAAAGAAGGAGCTGAGGCAGTTGTTAACCGAGTCTTCAACTGCGGAAACTCCGCACACAAGCCTCAGCCCAGAAAAAGAAACCTCCAATCTGGTCAATTTAGTCAACGGGCAGCATTATACTAGCAATCCAACAAGAGACGGCGGTAGCACCTGCTAAGCCAAAGTATGCGGACCTCCATCCCGCTCACTAATTTGGGCCTAAGCTGTATGGCCACGATCTTCCTCGAAACCATACCAAGTCGCCTCCGCAACTACAAGACCTAGGAGTCAACACGAACAAGCTTGAAGTGAACACTCCGAGAATCTAGCAAACCACTGGGACTCTCCCAGTATCCATAAAACAATCTTCGAGTGCTACTCCTAACCCTCAAGACACACTAAAAAGACTAGGATGTCGTAAATAACACAACAATAACTAGTCGAGGAACGGCCTGAAGAAAACCGGTTCATCACACCTACGAATGCTGCTAGAGCATTGGTGAGTCCGGTGACACACCCAAAACACACAAAGCCCGTAGCACGCACAAGGCAGTCTTCGGAATATCATCACTCAGGACCCGCAACAATGATGACCAGATCCCTAACCCACTTAGACAAGGTCTCGCACTCTGGCGCTGATCGAAGAATTCGTCAGTGCGAGGTACAAGATACTTATCCGCACCGTAAGCTGATTCAAAGACGATCAATCAACACATCCTCACGCTGTCGTTTTCCTTCTGGACGACAGAAGTAGGAGCTTCCTAAATGCGAAACACTCAGACGCACAGACTTCCTTATAACAACTCCGCAGCAGTTCCTTAGCTCCTTAAGCTTCGCCGGCTCATCCTGGAAGGACGTCAGAAAAATTCTCGCACGAAGGAAAACTGGTCCAACAAACCAACTGTGGCTACAGCATCACGAAAAATGCCAAGAATCCACGACATCTCCTCGGAGCCGTCTAGCGAACAGGGCTGAATTCAAGCTGTAAGAGGCGGCACCACTATCCACCTGCATAACAAGAGTTGACTTGCCCGGAACAACAAAACCTAACTGTTTCCTAACGGTAGCCCACAACGCCTAACACGTAGCTAACCAGTCCGTGCCCAGGAGATTGCCAAATCCAACATCTCTATCTCCTACCCGATCGGCACAAGACCGAGGTACGTGTTGCACAACAAAGGGTTGCTGACGGAAGTAACACAACAAACGGCTAATCTACCCAGCACGGCTCTCGCCCTAAACTCGGCACAAAGTGTGTAAACATACGAGTGCAACAAAAGAACATACTGAAAGAGTACCTGAAACCACAGCATTGGGTGCCGGAGCATCCGGATGAGTCGAAACGAAAACTTGGGCCTGTCCTTCATCTGTGACTGATCGAACTCCTCCTCTACTAGCCTGACCCCTCTGTGCAAACCCTCCGCGTCCACGACGTCTCATAATACGACCCTGACGTGCTGTGAAGGAACACTGCCTGATGAGGTGTTGAAGGCTTCCGCATCGTAAACACCTACGCACTGAATGCTGTCCTGCCAGGGGATGGGAGCCAAACGACTGTCCTCGTCCTAAGCCGCTGCTCTGGGCTGGTACACCAGTACGATTCCTCAACTGTTCCGGAACCCTCACGGTCTCTGGAAGACGTGTCTCGTAAACGGGGGCTGCCTCCACCGGTGCTGTGTAGGGGACGGAATACTGCATGATGATCGCAAAGAACAACTGGGTAACAGGGGTGGCAACCATCTGTCGCTGCGCTCGAACGACCTCTACCAATGAGCTCATCGTCTGGCGCAAGCTCTGCATCTCTGCCACTAGTCTAGCGATCTGATCTGTCGTAGGAGAAACAACCTGTCCTGGTACAACATGGGTACTACTCGGATCAGTCCTCGTCTCAGATAAATCAACTCGAACCTCGGCTCTCCCGGCCTCTCTCTGCACCCTCGTAGTCCTTGGCGGCATAATGGCTGGAAAGAAGGTAGGATTCGATGAGGATACGAAAATCGAATCACAAGGATGTATACTATCATGAAGGAAATTTAATCAATAAGTCCTAAGGTCGCTTAGGCGGAGTACCGTGTCGTGAGTATGCCGCGGAACATACGCACGCTACGCCACTCTGCTGCAGCTACCTACTCCATCATACCAGGGTCATCCTACACTCCGAAGGTAAAACCTACGATCTGATACCAACTTTGTCACGACCCAAAGTTTGGCCCGTGACCGGCACTCAACCACGTAACGTCTACAGACGTAACGCGGCTAAGTAAGCCGAAAACCCAGAAATCAAACCAATGAAAGTAAAGAGTGTTTTAAGTATTTAATAGAACAAATTACTACAATAACAATATATGACGCCGTAGCGAAGAAAAAGAGCAACAAGTGGGAAACATCACAGATAGAATAAACAGCATAAGTAATGTCGGCTCACAACGAGCTCGACGCCAGAATACAAAATAATATACATCGTCCTCACAACTGGTCTCTAAGTCAATACATAAGTGGTAGATGGAGAGTACTAGATACAACAATGTACATAACTGAAAGATAACCAGATACCGCACAAAACCCACCTATCAGCAAAAGAGCTAGTACACCAACTGTAGGGGTATCTGTGTCAAAAGATGTAAGAACGCAGCCTGCCGCGACTACTCCGAAGGGCAACCTGCAAACACTGTGGCACAACGGGGGTGAGTTGCCAACTCGTGAATAGAAGATAACATATAAAGGTAATCGCGAATATGCACGTGCTACTATACTCTAACCTATATCAACAAATAACATCTATATGATGAACTGGATGCTCAAGCATGCAACAAGTGCGACCTAATAACATCTCCATGTAATGAGCAATAAATGTGATGATCATGTATAGCAATGCAATCTAACAACCCTATATAGAATGAACAGGGTATGCAATGATCAGGTATAACAATGCAGTCTAACAACCCTATATAGAATGAACAGGGTATGCAATGATCAGGTATAACAATGCAATCTAACAACCCTATATAGAATGAACAGGGTATACAATGATCAGGTATAGCAATGCAATCTAACAACCCTATATAGAATGAACAGGGTATGCAATGATCAGGTATAGCAATGCAATCTAACAACCCTATATAGAATGAACAGGGTATGCAATGATCAGGTATAGCAATGTGTACTATATCAGGTATAATAGATACAGGATGAGATATCAATTACTACATACTGAGCATGGGAAATATAACATCTACACGGAATGTCATCGTGGAAAGTATAATCGATACCCATCAATGTATCCAAATCCCAATACTACTCAGGCGTCGTCATCCTCCTCAGTCCTCCAATCCTGTAAATCTCATATAACCGTGAGTGCCCAACATCGGCACCCAAAATATCAAGAAATACTCGTGCCAAGCATCGACACGCAAATCCTCCTGTATAGGGCATCCGTCAGTCCGGATATGCCCACGGGCTCTGTCTGCGGTATCGGCCCTCGGCCCCGGCAGTACGAGTCGTCCCGTATCCATCCATGGACTCTGGTCGGTATCCTCCGGATAACCGCCAGGTCCAACCAATCACCGGTAGGTAGTAGTCCCTCCGCCGGGCTCACCGTCTAACCAATACGAGTCTTCTCGCCCCGGGGTACCGTACCGGGTCCACCATGTACCCGCAATCGGTGCCTACCTCTCCTCGAATCGGGTATACTCACACAAGCTCTCTAGAACCGAGAAAACTCATGGTGGACGCACTAAAATATCATATCAAGGAAAACCGGGTTTTTAAATAATTAACTATACTCTTTGAAATATCCACGGTTTCCCAAATCCAGAAATTTTCATGGAAACAACATATCTCAATGTGTAATCGAAGCAAGTATGAAGATATCAATATATGTGTGCACTTGTATGAAGATATCAATATATGGTGCACTGGTATGAATATACAGTGTGCATGTGCGCAGGTATGAAGATATCAATATATGTTTGCACTGGTATGAATATACAGTGTGCATGTGCGCAGGTATGAAGATATCAATATATGTGTGCACTTAGTACCAGTAGGGGTATGTGATGCATCTATGCCCAAACATGGATATAACATATGACGTTATGCGGCAAATCATGACAACATCAATAAGGTAGAATCAGTATGATATATGATTTATAGCAATCCTATAGTGTGAGTGTCATGGCAATCACTAACGGTGTGAGTGTAGCATATCAATCGTGCTCGTGCGACTTGAACCGTTAGTGATAGTGCAGTGTCCTATGCTATCATTCCTATATGCAACAATAAGGTATGCTACTACAGACCATATGAACATCTACAATCTAATATCCTGACTCGCCCTGACGCTTAACGCCATACGGGCGATTTCCCCGTAGATGTTAAATCTACTCACCTGGTCGTGCGCTACTCGTAGCCGACCACCTGCTTCCCTTTCGTAGCTTCGTCCGACGTACCCGCCTGCGAACCTGGAATTACACAAGAATCCATATATAAGCAACTATCTCGCAAAATGCGATATCGAAGTCAAACGATACGCTCGCGTCGCGAACTAAACGCGCGTGGGTACGATACGCTAAACGTGTGCACGCGTCTAAAACTAACCCCGATACGCCGCGATACGCTGAATCATGGAATCCTCTCGCGTATCGCGCGTATCGCGCGAACCAAACGTACTAGAAATACGATATAACGCTCCAGATTCTACCCAGGCTAACAAGTTACAAAACTATACATACCACTGGCCTAGAAATCATCACAGACTCCTACCCATCCAAACAGAACCCAAAACTTCTCCTGTCTGGCCGCAAATTGCGGCCAGAAAGAGCAAATTGGCGGCCTCGGATTGGGGTGGGGGTCTCGGGCTTTGTTGGTGTGGTCAGGGTATATCTAGTGTGCTCCAGTTTCCTCAATTTCAACCTGAACTAACCGGGCCTATAGCAGATCACAGAAATCCAGAAAGTTCACTTAAAAACACTAAATTGCACAATTAGAAACCCTATGGTATTTTGGTGAAATCTGGGGTCTAACTAGGTTTACATGGCCTTAATAACACCTAATTAGGCTAGGTTAACCAATATTAACAGCACTAAACCATAAGTCCACACAATTCACCATTTCAAGCACAAAACTCACTTTTTAACACTAATTTAGCTTAACAATCACTAGTTTAGCAAGCAAGGAAGTTAGGCTCAGATCATACCTCACTTAAAGATCTTAGAGTGCATGAAGGAGAGGAAGGAGAAGGTCTGGAGCTGCTACAGAGGCTGCTGAAGCTGTTACTGCTCCTGTTGCTGCTGCTGCCCTATGCTGCTGCTGATGCTGCTGCTTGCTACTGCCTCTTCTGATGCTGCTGCTGCTGCTAGTTGCTTCCTCTGCTGCTGCTGCTTGTATGAGGGTGTGTGTGTGTGTGGGAGTGAGAGGAGTGAGATAGAGGAGGAAAGAAATGAGAACACCCTAGTCAACCCCCTCTCTCTCTCTCTCATTAAATGAGCATGGTCAAGCCATGTTGCCCATACTCTCTTCTCTTTCCAAGTCAACAACAAAAAAAAACCAAACCATTTCTCTTAATGAGAATAAAGAAAACAACCACCATAATAAAACCCAAAACACTTAATACAAATAGGTTAACCCTTCATGCTAGCTAATCATGGTTTTAACCCTAAATATAAACCCTAGATTACATGCACAAGTGTGTGTGTGCCTAGAAAAATCCCAATAAAATATTCATTAATTAGAATAAAATATCAGAAACTTAATTTGGTAAACTTTTTACCAAAAACTATCTATCAAAATAAAATTAACCCCTAAACACAACCTAAGGTGTTACAATCTTCCCCCCTTAAAGAAAATTCGTCCCCGAATTTTGAAATACAAAGCTAAGCATACCTTCAGAGAGATGAGGGAACTTCTTCCGCATCTCACCCTCAGCCTCCCAAGTGATCTCCTTACCATTTGGGATGCACCAAAATACCTTCACTGATGGCAAGACCTTCGATTGAAGCTGCTTCACCTGCCGGTCCAACATTACGACTGGCTATTTGGTGAACGAAGGATCATGCTTGAACTAAATGGTCTGGCGCTGAATCCAATGAGGAAGGTCATGAAGGTAATTGCAAAGTATCGACATAGGAAATACGGGGCGAATACTCGATAATCTGGATGGAAGTGCCCAACTTAAGGCAACGAACCAACTCGCCTTAGGGATCCTAAAAGACTCACTTATCCTGGAAAGCTTTGAAAACTCAACAAGTCATTTATCGGAAATTTCCGTGGGAATACATGATCTGCCATTGCGAACTTGAATCTGCGACCATCTTGGTCAGCATCTGATCTCTATCCGCAATATACCGTTTTCATCCTGACCCAAAACAACCGAGTCAATTTCCGAAATTCCTAAACTAGCTGAGGTCCAAAAATCCTATAACACGGAGTTAGGAAAAACAGACTGGTGATCGACATGACCTAACCTCTAATCCTAAAGGTTACCAATTGGAGTGTCTCCTGATAACTGCTATCAAAGGAGAACCCTATCGATGGCAAACAACGATCCCCAACTGCCGACAACAATTTCTACATACGCACAACTTAACAAGAACAACTGCGTATCACCGGATGACAAGCATCCGAATGGAGTCACATCCTGACAACTCTTGGGTGGACACCGTAATGAAAATTCGGGGAGATCTGCTCTCGTTCCCTCTTCGGAACGGTTAAAGGTTGCAACTCTCCCGTCAGTCTCAGTTGCTCAACACAAACACACAACAAGACAGACACCTTGAAACGAATCCCAAGACTTCTTTTTTTTTCCTGTCCCTGCCCACCCGTAACTACCTTACAAGTTACATTAACAGTTGGTGGGGCTTGAATGAGTACAGAAAGTTGACCGATGTGCCTGCCCTAGGATTCCTCGTCTCCTTCCAATAAAATTAGATACACATGTGTCTCTCTAGCCTAGCACACCCTTGCCACGAGTCAAGGATTCTAAAACGTTACCCAGCCGGGTAGGCTCCAGTGTCCCTGACGAACGAGCGTCGGCGGCCAGTGTCTCGCGAAAGCGATTTAAGCAAAAGTGGTCGGGCGCGGACATGAGTAAGCTGTCTCCTCAGAAGAGACAAACTTATGTCGTACTCAACGATCGCACAAGAACTGTGAATCTGCGGAGGATTACCACAACAATCAAATTCCGCCGCCGGAAGAGGTACTTTTTAACTCTGGTGGTCCGTGAAAATCTGACACGACTCTTAAACAAGTGGTGTCTCTAATCTCCAACGCAAAACCATCGCGGCTATCTCCAGACCAGGAGTGGGGTATCCTTCTCGTACTTCCTCCAAATGTAAGGAAGCAAAAGCGATAACTCTATGGTGTCACCTCAGTACACCTTCGAGTCCTACTCACAAAACATCACAGTTAAACCACAAGGTCGCCCGAACCAAAAGCAAAGAAGGAGCTGAGGCAGTTGTTAACCGAGTCTTCAACTGCGGAAACTCCGCACACAAGCCTCAGCCCAGAAAAAGAAACCTCCAATCTGGTCAATTTAGTCAACGGGCAGCATTATACTAGCAATCCAACAAGAGACGGCGGTAGCACCTGCTAAGCCAAAGTATGCGGACCTCCATCCCGCTCACTAATTTGGGCCTAAGCTGTATGGCCACGATCTTCCTCGAAACCATACCAAGTCGCCTCCGCAACTACAAGACCTAGGAGTCAACACGAACAAGCTTGAAGTGAACACTCCGAGAATCTAGCAAACCACTGGGACTCTCCCAGTATCCATAAAACAATCTTCGAGTGCTACTCCTAACCCTCAAGACGCACTAAAAAGACTAGGATGTCGTAAATAACACAACAATAACTAGTCGAGGAACGGCCTGAAGAAAACCGGTTCATCACACCTATGAATGCTGCTAGAGCATTGGTGAGTCCGGTGACACACCCAAAACACACAAAGCCCGTAGCACGCACAAGGCAGTCTTCGGAATATCATCACTCAGGACCCGCAACAATGATGACCAGATCCCTAACCCACTTAGACAAGGTCTCGCACTCTGGCGCTGATCGAAGAATTCGTCAGTGCGAGGTACAAGATACTTATCCGCACCGTAAGCTGATTCAAAGACGATCAATCAACACATCCTCACGCTGTCGTTTTCCTTCTGGACGACAGAAGTAGGAGCTTCCTAAATGCGAAACACTCAGACACACAGACTTCCTCATAACAACTCCGCAGCAGTTCCTTAGCTCCTTAAGCTTCGCCGGCTCATCCTGGAAGGACGTCAGAAAAATTCTCGCACGAAGGAAAACTGGTCCAACAAACCAACTGTGGCTACAGCATCACGAAAAATGCCAAGAATCCACGACATCTCCTCGGAGCCGTCTAGCGAACAGGGCTGAATTCAAGCTGTAAGAGGCGGCACCACTATCCATCTGCATAACAAGAGTTGACTTGCCCGGAACAACAAAACCTAACTGTTTCCTAACGGTAGCCCACAACGCCTAACACGTAGCTAACCAGTCCGTGCCCAGGAGATTGCCAAATCCAACATCTCTATCTCCTACCCGATCGGCACAAGACCGAGGTACGTGTTGCACAACAAAGGGTTGCTGACGGAAGTAACACAACAAACGGCTAATCTACCCAGCACGGCTCTCGCCCTAAACTCGGCACAAAGTGTGTAAACATACGAGTGCAACAAAAGAACATACTGAAAGAGTACCTGAAACCACAGCATTGGGTGCCGGAGCATCCGGATGAGTCGAAACGAAAACTTGGGCCTGTCCTTCATCTGTGACTGATCGAACTCCTCCTCTACTAGCCTGACCCCTCTGTGCAAACCCTCCGCGTCCACGATGTCTCATAATACGACCCTGACGTGCTGTGAAGGAACACTGCCTGATGAGGTGTTGAAGGCTTCCGCATCGTAAACACCTACGCACTGAATGCTGTCCTGCCAGGGGATGGGAGCCAAACGACTGTCCTCGTCCTAAGCCGCTGCTCTGGGCTGGTACACCAGTACGATTCCTCAACTGTTCCGGAACCCTCACGGTCTCTGGAAGACGTGTCTCGTAAACGGGGGCTGCCTCCACCGGTGCTGTGTAGGGGACGGAATACTGCATGATGATCGCAAAGAACAACTGGGTAACAGGGGTGGCAACCATCTGTCGCTGCGCTCGAACGACCTCTACCAATGAGCTCATCGTCTGGCGCAAGCTCTGCATCTCTGCCACTAGTCTAGCGATCTGATCTGTCGTAGGAGAAACAACCTGTCCTGGTACAACATGGGTACTACTCGGATCAGTCCTCGTCTCAGATAAATCAACTCGAACCTCGGCTCTCCCGGCCTCTCTCTCCACCCTCGTAGTCCTTGGCGGCATAATGGCTGGAAAGAAGGTAGGATTCGATGAGGATACGAAAATCGAATCACAAGGATGTATACTATCATGAAGGAAATTTAATCAATAAGTCCTAAGGTCGCTTAGGCGGAGTACCGTGTCGTGAGTATGCCGCGAAACATACGCACGCTACGCCACTCTGCTGCAGCTACCTACTCCATCATACCAGGGTCATCCTACACTCCGAAGGTAAAACCTACGATCTGATACCAACTTTGTCACGACCCAAAGTTTGGCCCGTGACCGGCACTCAACCACGTAACGTCTACAGACGTAACGCGGCTAAGTAAGCCGAAAACCCAGAAATCAAACCAATGAAAGTAAAGAGTGTTTTAAGTATTTAATAGAACAAATTACTACAATAACAATATATGACGCCGTAGCGAAGAAAAAGAGCAACAAGTGGGAAGCATCACAGATAGAATAAACAGCATAAGTAATGTCGGCTCACAACGAGCTCGACGCCAGAATACAAAATAATATACATCGTCCTCACAACTGGTCTCTAAGTCAATACATAAGTGGTAGATGGAGAGTACTAGATACAACAATGTACATAACTGAAAGATAACCAGATACCGCACAAAACCCACCTATCAGCAAAAGAGCTAGTACACCAACTGTAGGGGTATCTGTGTCAAAAGATGTAAGAACGCAGCCTGCCGCGACTACTCCGAAGGGCAACCTGCAAACACTGTGGCACAACGGGGGTGAGTTGCCAACTCGTGAATAGAAGATAACATATAAAGGTAATCGCGAATATGCACGTGCTACTATACTCTAACCTATATCAACAAATAACATCTATATGATGAACTGGATGCTCAAGCATGCAACAAGTGCGACCTAATAACATCTCCATGTAATGAGCAATAAATGTGATGATCATGTATAGCAATGCAATCTAACAACCCTATATAGAATGAACAGGGTATGCAATGATCAGGTATAACAATGCAGTCTAACAACCCTATATAGAATGAACAGGGTATGCAATGATCAGGTATAACAATGCAATCTAACAACCCTATATAGAATGAACAGGGTATACAATGATCAGGTATAGCAATGCAATCTAACAACCCTATATAGAATGAACAGGGTATGCAATGATCAGGTATAGCAATGCAATCTAACAACCCTATATAGAATGAACAGGGTATGCAATGATCAGGTATAGCAATGTGTACTATATCAGGTATAATAGATACAGGATGAGATATCAATTACTACATACTGAGCATGGGAAATATAACATCTACACGGAATGTCATCGTGGAAAGTATAATCGATACCCATCAATGTATCCAAATCCCAATACTACTCAGGCGTCGTCATCCTCCTCAGTCCTCCAATCCTGTAAATCTCATATAACCGTGAGTGCCCAACATCGGCACCCAAAATATCAAGAAATACTCGTGCCAAGCATCGACACGCAAATCCTCCTGTATAGGGCATCCGTCAGTCCGGATATGCCCACGGGCTCTGTCTGCGGTATCGGCCCTCGGCCCCGGCAGTACGAGTCGTCCCGTATCCATCCATGGACTCTGGTCGGTATCCTCCGGATAACCGCCAGGTCCAACCAATCACCGGTAGGTAGTAGTCCCTCCGCCGGGCTCACCGTCTAACCAATACGAGTCTTCTCGCCCCGGGGTACCGTACCGGGTCCACCATGTACCCACAATCGGTGCCTACCTCTCCTCGAATCGGGTATACTCACACAAGCTCTCTAGAACCGAGAAAACTCATGGTGGACGCACTAAAATATCATATCAAGGAAAACCGGGTTTTTAAATAATTAACTATACTCTTTGAAATATCCACGGTTTCCCAAATCCAGAAATTTTCATGGAAACAACATATCTCAATGTGTAATCGAAGCAAGTATGAAGATATCAATATATGTGTGCACTGGTATGAAGATATCAATATATGGTGCACTGGTATGAATATACAGTGTGCATGTGCGCAGGTATGAAGATATCAATATATGTTTGCACTGGTATGAATATACAGTGTGCATGTGCGCAGGTATGAAGATATCAATATATGTGTGCACTTAGTACCGGTAGGGGTATGTGATGCATCTATGCCCAAACATGGATATAACATATGACGTTATGCGGCAAATCATGACAACATCAATAAGGTAGAATCAGTATGATATATGATTTATAGCAATCCTATAGTGTGAGTGTCATGGCAATCACTAACGGTGTGAGTGTAGCATATCAATCGTGCTCGTGCGACTTGAACCGTTAGTGATAGTGCAGTGTCCTATGCTATCATTCCTATATGCAACAATAAGGTATGCTACTACAGACCATATGAACATCTACAATCTAATATCCTGACTCGCCCTGACGCTTAACGCCATACGGGCGATTTCCCCGTAGATGTTAAATCTACTCACCTGGTCGTGCGCTACTCGTAGCCGACCACCTGCTTCCCTTTCGTAGCTTCGTCCGACGTACCCGCCTGCGAACCTGGAATTACACAAGAATCCATATATAAGCAACTATCTCGCAAAATGCGATATCGAAGTCAAACGATACGCTCGCGTCGCGAACTAAACGCGCGTGGGTACGATACGCTAAACGTGTGCACGCGTCTAAAACTAACCCCGATACGCCGCGATACGCTGAATCATGGAATCCTCTCGCGTATCGCGCGTATCGCGCGAACCAAACGTACTAGAAATACGATATAACGCTCCAGATTCTACCCAGGCTAACAAGTTACAAAACTATACATACCACTGGCCTAGAAATCATCACAGACTCCTACCCATCCAAACAGAACCCAAAACTTCTCCTGTCTGGCCGCAAATTGCGGCCAGAAAGAGCAAATTGGCGGCCTCGCATTGGGGTGGGGGTCTCGGGCTTTGTTGGTGTGGTCAGGGTATATCTAGTGTGCTCCAGTTTCCTCAATTTCAACCTGAACTAACCGGGCCTATAGCAGATCACAGAAATCCAGAAAGTTCACTTAAAAACACTAAATTGCACAATTAGAAACCCTATGGTATTTTGGTGAAATCTGGGGTCTAACTAGGTTTACATGGCCTTAATAACACCTAATTAGGCTAGGTTAACCAATATTAACAGCACTAAACCATAAGTCCACACAATTCACCATTTCAAGCACAAAACTCACTTTTTAACACTAATTTAGCTTAACAATCACTAGTTTAGCAAGCAAGGAAGTTAGGCTCAGATCATACCTCACTTAAAGATCTTAGAGTGCATGAAGGAGAGGAAGGAGAAGGTCTGGAGCTGCTACAGAGGCTGCTGAAGCTGTTACTGCTCCTGTTGCTGCTGTTGCCCCATGCTGCTGCCCCATGCTGCTGCTGATGCTGCTGCTTGCTACTGCCTCTTCTGATGCTGCTGCTGCTGCTAGTTGCTTCCTCTGCTGCTGCTGTTTGTATGAGGGTGTGTGTGTGTGTGGGAGTGAGAGGAGTGAGATAGAGGAGGAAAGAAATGAGAACACCCTAGTCAACCCCCTCTCTCTCTCATTAAATGAGCATGGTCAAGCCATGTTGCCCATACTCTCTTCTCTTTCCAAGTCAACAACAAAAAAAAAACCAAACCATTTCTCTTAATGAGAATAAAGAAAACAACCACCATAATAAAACCCAAAACACTTAATACAAATAGGTTAACCCTTCATGCTAGCTAATCATGGTTTTAACCCTAAATATAAACCCTAGATTACATGCACAAGTGTGTGTGTGCCTAGAAAAATCCCAATAAAATATTCATTAATTAGAATAAAATATCAGAAACTTAATTTGGTAAACTTTTTACCAAAAACTATCTATCAAAATAAAATTAACCCCTAAACACAACCTAAGGTGTTACAAGGAATCTAGTGAGACCAGTGAAGTAAGAAAGATAATTCAATTTTCTAAGTAACGATAAAGGGCTCCGTGCATTCTCATATTTGAACAGGAAAATACAGGGTTTTACAAACAGGGGTTAACTGGGATTTCCGTTCTGGACTGCAGTCCAGAATCGTAATCCTCCGTAATTATATCTATCATAATTAGTTAGAATTCAGTGAACAACTATAGAATACAGTAGGTTAAACAGTTAGCTTCGATACGAGCCATCGAACGCTAAAATCCGGTTTGTACACAATTTATTATAAATTTCACAGTTTAGCATGTACGAAGGTTTTCAGGTGTTATGACAGAAATCGGAACATCATTTTACGCGGGAAAACGACGTCGTATTGTAACCGAAGTCTTAAGGGACATTCATTATAACTCGGTCCATCACAAGTTATTTTTTGTCGTCAATTTTAACGGGGTCTCCCATTCATGTTTCGCATCGAACACCAGAATTATAACGATTCACATGAAATTATATGCGGAAATGATAGGTAACATGATTTGTAATATATAAAAGTAGCATGAAGCAAGTATTAAACTTGCCTGAAGACGTGTCTATGACGGTACGGCAGCAGCAAAGGCACGATCGCGTCACGAACGCAGCACAGGTTCAGCCTTGTCGGATCATGCTTCTTGGACTCGACGGCTCGGTGGGTGCGACGGGCGTGCACTGGCGTTGCGATGAGTGGCGTGTTGATGACGATGACGGCTTAAGAGATCGAGGCCACGGATTTTATGGCGACGTCGGTGACCAGAGTGACGGCAACAGCGGTCGATGTAATTGTTCGACGAAATGCCGGGGGCTCGACTGCGGCGGCTAGGGATACATTGAGGGAGTGTCGGTGGTGGGTGTCGCGCAGGGGCTCGGCCGTGGCATAGGGGTTGGGTTATGTTCGGTCTTGGGGTCTCTTTTGAAGTAGAGATGAGAGAGGGATGTGAGAGAGAAAGATGTTGTGTGTGAGAGAGAGAGAGAGAGGTGCTGAGAGAAAGAAAGGTGTTGTGTGTGAGAGAGAGAGAGAGATGCTGTGAGGTTGCTGAGGCAGAGAGAGGGAAAAAGATGTTGCCTGTGAGAGAGAGGGGAAGCTTGGTGGTGACGACGTGAGGTCGACGGAGGCGCCGGTGAGGTGGCCTGCAGAGGAGGTGCGTTCGGGTCTGCAGCAGTTATGGGTTAGAGCTGCAGTGGTGGTGCTGGGACGAATGAGGAGGTTGTTGTCACAGGGGAAGCTGGCGGTGGCGGTGATCTCGTGAGGGTGACGACGACGACGGTGCTTGGTGGGGGTGTTGGGGGAGCTCGAGGTCCTCGCGGGGGAGAGGAGGGAGAAGCGGGGGGAAAGAGAGAGGGTGCGAAAGAGAGAGGGGAGCGAGATGAAGACGGGGTCGAGCTAGGCTTCCGCTACCTCCGAAACCCGGGGTTCCTGCTCCCGAGCATGTTTGCGGCTCTCCCCGTGGCTGGTCTCCAGAGCCCGGGGAGTAGTGGAACGCCTAGCCGAAGCGGCCGCCGACATGACCGGGCTCGCAGCAGGGCATGACACGCTGGCACCTCCGGCCTTCCTCCCTTTCTTCTCGGCCATAGCAGCCCGAAATTTAAATCGGTGCATCGGTTCTGCAAAAAAGAAGCGAAAATACAAAGAGGGGGTTAGCAATGCCAAAAAGAATAGAAGAATACACAAGTCTAAACATGTCGCCTGAGCTCCTAACTTACCCGCAAACTGAGCGGGGCTGAGCCCGGCCCAACCGAGGGCCTGATCGGACTGCAACACATCGGCCCGTTGGACGGGCTCCTACGTCGACACTGCCCTCGCTTCAGGATCGGATGACCGCCTCACCCATGGGCAGTTGGCCATGTGCCACTGGACAGGCACAGGCCAATCGTCACCCTCGGGTGGCCCGAAAAACAAGAACTTCTCCTTCCATTCATGAATGGAAGAAGGTACTGCTACGAACCCCGGCCTGGCCACCCCTCCTCTGTGTTTTCTAAAAGAAACGTATACCCAGCTAGGCTCGTCCTTACGGGTGCCGGGGTAATTTTTGTAACAGAAGGAGTAAAGGAAAAGGTTCAGGCTGAAAGGGATCTTCTGCGGTCTCAACCGGACCAGGAACCCGAGGAGAATCCTCTATGAGTTCGGCACTAGCTGGTCCGGGGCTAATTAAAAGCAACGCAGTGCCGCACTCACCTCGGGGGAGAAGGGCGGACGCATTCCAGCCCAAAAGGTTTCCAAGTATAAGGCAATCTCCTTACCACATACCTGGTCGGCCCTCTCTCCCTCCCCAGCCAAGCGAAGCGAGTAGCTGGGGGGAATGTGGAAGCGAGCCCGGATTGTGGTGAGCTCGTCCACATGCTTTAAGAGGGAAGGCGCGTCATGGACACTTCTGACACGCGCTTTGGGGACCGTCCCTGTCGCGCGAGCCCGGGTGGCATGACTAATCCTAAATCTCTGGGGGGATTCCGACTCAGATGAGACAGAGGAAGAAGCGGCAGAAGACTCCCTAGACTCTACCTCAACTATCTCAACTGACTCCCCAAAAGAAGACATCTAACCTGAGTAAAGGAAGGAGGCCTCCGAGGAAAAGGGAGCGAGAAGTCCGACCTAAAGGGAAGAGCACCAAGCTAACACACACAGCGATGAGGAAATTATAGCGAAGTGTGGACCGTGAGGGGATCCCACCTCTATTTATAGCTTTCGGCAAGCGCATCCAACGGCGCCGATCGATTCCCACCAAAACAGACGCTTCGCGTTCGACGGCCATCAACTTTCCACGTGTCACAAGACCATTGGACGCGTCCCTTCAAGCGCCAAGGTCACCGGCGGCCCGTCACATCAGCCAACCAGCGCCGGACGCGTGGCCTGGCGCCTCAACGAATGTACGATCGAATTGGCACTTCCCATTTAATGCACGATCTCTTCTCTGATCCGCTGACGTCATCAAAAAATACGACTAACTGTCCGATAATCCGCGCCGACGATGTCTTCAAATAAGAACTTAGCCGGGTTGACCGATCAGACCACTCTCGACCCGACCCATTAATAGGTCGAGACGAGAGTGTGAGGGGGGTGCTAATGATGATGCTCGGTACTGAAAACACCCCAGATCATGACACGTGGCAGATGACGTGTCCCAAGTCTTGCGGGAAATGAGCAAGAACGGTACATTGATGGCGTACCCCGGGCCTTCTTCCCGAGAATGTTCCCGACCTTCGGTGGCCTTCCAGACCACTCTTATGCTCGTATCACAAATAACCATTGGCATGCCTCCGAGCCCTCCTGCATGCTGAGCTCCCTCAGCCCTCTTAGCACGCCACCGGACTAACACGGAACCAAGCTTGGTCGGCCTCCCGCCCGCTTCTGTGCCTCCCGCCGAGCTAAACTTCCTTGGTCTCATCGACCGATCCAGAGCACAGATCATAGACGTCCTCGCCATGGCTCCGCGAATCTCGCCATACGCGAGATATCCGCCGCCCCACGATTCCGCGTTCCACGCCATAGTGTTCCCCCGTTAATGGGCGTATCTCGCCATTAATAGAGGATCCCGCTATTCACGCAGACGCGGCTCTAAGGGCGTAACGGCCTGCGTAAATCTCGCGCCCGCCAGCCGATGGCTGCCACTATATAAACCCCCTCTCAGACGACTCAGGTAAGGCAATTCTATCTGAATAGGCCGCTGCTCTGTCCAAATATCTCGACTAACTTGATCGTCGGAGGGTCCACGGTGGTACAACCACCCTGAGACTTCTTTGCAGGTAGTTCGGCTTCACATCAAACCAAGCCCACTGAGATCCACACGCTTCAGGAGGCAACCCTCACACCCAATCTCAGCCACATGCTCGCGACAGATCAACGGAAGACAACATCTGAAGGAGATCCAAACCTCCGTCGGTATCCAAAAATCCAAAATGAAATTGATATCTAAGGACGGAGGCCACAGTTTTTTCAGGTTGAGGGCAGAAATTATTAATGTCAGTATCCAATCCAACAAATGCAAGACCAGAGATGTAAGGGTTGCATTTGTTTGAATTAATTTTAAACATCTACAAGTATTTTTAATGAGCAATATTTTATCTACCGGGCTCGAAATCCAATCCCAATCCATCTAAGAGATAAAACGATGGGACCCACAACACTAAAATATTAGTGCCAAATAAATGGGCCTATGGATTACGGTAGATTTCAAGCCCGATAGGTTAAGTATTTTTCTTTTACATTTATAAGCACCAATCACATGACACATGCAAAGGCAATGCACCCCAGTGATGTTCCATGCACCTAAGCTCGCGTGCACATGCAACACACCGAGCACATCATGGTTTACCCTTTTCTTTATTTATGCATCATAAAGAATATTAAGGGGGAAATGGGTCTAACTCTCTACGCTTGAAAAGCAATAGGAAAACCTTTTAGGCAAAAAGATATAGTGAAAAACTCGCTACATCCAAAAAGGTATAAGTTTAAGTCTCTATAGTACAACCAACCACCTTTTACCTTTTAATATTCTCATGTTCCCCTCACTAACATCTTGCACATAACTGCTACATTTAACAGGTAAACTGCTATATTTAGCATGTATACTGTTACATCTGATAAATGTAGCAATTATCTGTTAAGTGCAGCAGTTATGTAAATTGCTACATCTGATAAATGTAGTAGTAATTTACCAAGTGTAGCAGTTAACCTGCTAAATATAACAGTTATCTGCCAGAAGTTGATAATGTTAATATAAGAATATTAAAAAGTAAAAAGCGGTTTTTGTACTATAGCAACTCAAACCTATAATTTATTGGATGCAGAAAGTTCTTCACTAGATCTTTATGTTTAGAGAGTTTTTCCTATTGCTTTTCAAGCCTAAAGAGTTATTCATTTTTTTCTAAATATTAAACAATGAATACGATAGATAAATAAACTTTATTTGATAATTGTTGGCTCAATTCAGTATATAAAAGAAAAAATAATGAATTAAATCGGCTTATTGCTTTTGTACTTCAGCTATTCAGAGAGCCGAAATGCCGCTGATCTTTCAGCCATGATTTTCTGCCTCCTGAATTTTAGTGCAAACAATACCAAAATAAATATGGGTTTATTTATATCTCATCCCAAAACTTTAATATTTCCAAATTTCACCCCCAAAATCTAGTATTTCCAAATTTCACTCCCAAAATCATTAAGTTATCCAAATTTTACCCCCAAAACTATTAAGTTACCAATAATTAAAACTTCATTTTTGGAAAAAGTTCCTTAATTTTCTCTATTTTGCTGTCGATTGATTCTTTCTCCGAGATCATTGAGCTCAGCCTATGATACCTTAGCCGCAAAGTGCTTGAATTAAACCATCACTTGCATGGAAATAACTTTAATTCATATTGTTACTTCAAGTTTTCTTAATTGTTATGACAAAGCCACAAAAGAGCTTGATTTTATCTATTAAAATAACAAATATTGGATGAAGACAAAATATCCTAAATTTCGCTCTCAAGAGAACTCCTAATTTTGAAATTGTGAGAAATCTAAAACCTAGCCCTTATTTAATATAAGAACAAAGAAAATGACATTTGGGGTGAAATTTGGACAATTTAATGGTTCTAAGGTGAAAATTGAAAATAATAGATTTTGGAGGTGAAATTGAACAGCTTAAGAGTTTTGAGGATGAAATTTTGAAATACTAGATTTTCGGGGTGAAATTTGAACAACTTAATAGTTTTGGGGGGTGAATTTTGAAAATACTAGATTTTGAGGGTGAGATAAAAAAAAACCCAATAAATATTCATGCGATTATCATCATATAAGACAAAATTGTATCCACACATTTTTTGGAGTTTTTCTTCTGTTGCTTGTTGCGCCTCGAAAAATGCGCTTGAAAGCTGACGTGAATATATACTGCCACGTGTAGGTAATTAACTTTTAAAACTTGGGTCAAGTCAAATTCTCTCTTCAACCCAAAACACCTGCACCCAAAACCATTTTTCTCATTGGATCATCTGAGGATGGAGAGGAGCTGCACGCGGCGACAGCGGTGGAGACGGAGGAGCCAGCAGCAATGTCGAGGGAGAGGGGCCGGGGGAGAAGGAGACGTTGCAGCAGCTTGGGGGTGATGGGGCCGAAGGTGGGGCCCACCTCGTCGCTTGGCGAGAAGGCGAGTCAATTGGTGACGGTTTCGTCGGCGGCATTGCGGAGGATTTTGAGGAAGCAAGCAACGAGAAGATGTAATCCTCATATATAGGGGCTTCATATAGCGAATTGGCTCTTCCTAATGGTCCGCTAAAAAACTTTCCTCGACAATCTGATTTTTCAGCACTAAAATGGAACAATCAACACATGTCCAATTACTGCACAACTGAGATTCCCTCAATCAATGTCCTTCTCTTCTTCATCACTCATGCATGAACAAAGACTAAATTGATACAGCTAGCTTCTCTTTGGGCACACATACAAACACGCACCCATCATCGAATACCCAAAATTGATGGTGAGATTAAACACTCATGTCCCTAAATTTCAACAAGGTTCCAGAATCACGATGAAAATCACAACCTTTTCACTTTCCTTCAACTTTCTCTTGGTTTGAAGCAACTGTACTACTTAAAGAACAAGAATTCCAGAATCACGATCTATATTTTTTTAAAAATTAGGAAGGCACCCAAGAATCACCCCCATTTTTTCCCCTCTACAATTTTTGAGAAATATCAAAAAGTCTTTTGATGAGTCCCTCTCATGGCCACCACGTGCCAAACAAGTTCTGCAAGTACCTATTGAATCTTTGTCTGCCATCATATATTCTCCATAACAGACCTCAGAAAAAACCAGTAGCAAAATCTTTTAATAGATTATATCATATAAGGTAAATTATTAACCATGACAGGCAAAAAGACAAAACATGAAACAAGACAAACTCTCCCAAAAAAAAATTATAAAAAAAAATCAGCTTTTCTCTTCAGATTGGCCCTTTGCAGCATCTCACCACCACATAAGCATCACAAAAGAAATTGCACCTATTCTTTTTGTTCCTTTCCATATTAATTTAATTACCAAGGGGAAAAAACATGATATTTTTTTCCTTACTCATTTATGTTATTTTTGAATCAACTGGTTAGATTTCATGATTCATGTTAATTCAAATATAGTATATATATAAAGACAGAATGTAACTGAATAAGGAAATAATAATATCATAAAAAAGATAGAATATGAGGAGAAAGTTAGGGACATTACTGTATAATACACATTAACATAAATATTAAACAACTGAACCCTAAATACTCTCTCTCGCTCACACACACACACCTTTACATGCATATGAATACCCTTTCATTAGTAGCATGATATAGCTTAACAATGAAGCCTTTAAACTTTCAGGCCGATTTGCTAATCACAACCTACTGATCCCCAATAGAATATAAACGATATACCTCTAAATCGACGATAACTTAGAATTTTGGTGTGGTGCCGGAAATTCACCAATCAGCCCATAATCAAATAGACCAATAATCCACTAACAAAACCCTTAACCCCAAAAAATAATCTACCAACTCATTGATAAATTAATACTAACAACCCAACATCAATCTCAGAATCGGAACTAAGCACGTCTTGACACTAAAGTTTTTGTCTTTAAGCAATGGTTACATCAAAACCTGCGGGAAATAAAAAAGCCAAGAATTCGGAATTGGTTGCTGTTGTTAATAGGACCAGCATGGCATATAGCAGCAGTACTAAGATACCAGCTGTAGTGATGGAAGCCTGATGCATGAACAAGTTTGATGGACAATTCTCATGGCAGCACATCTTCATCCAGTTCAATATTTGTCAGCAGACATTAACGACTGTTTTCTCAAGCTGGGTAAAAAACTTTTCGATCCATGGCATGCAGAAACTTTATTTTCTTGCATGCTGCTCATCAGTAGAAACAAAAACCATAAAGGATCAAATCCTTTGATTGGACTAACATCCAATATATCCAGTACATCCTATAAACGGTCCTCATCAATATACAGCACAAAAAAAATCCAACCTCTTATGTATTTATATGTTCTATATCAACTTAGTATCACTCATTTCTGATCGTATCTCTTAGACCGTTGCTGCTCAGATATATCACTATGAATCAACTACACTCATACAGAATTGAGGTATTAATGGAGCTGTGAATGTTCATGATCTTATTAGCTATGAGTATGCTCCCTAGGTATCCCCTATTTAAATTGCAGGGTGACCATAGGGGTTGTACATGAGTACGTTCACAACTAATGGGGTTGTGAATGTTCACAACCCCATTTCCCCCTTTAGATGTATGGTAAAGGACTATGAAAGGTATAACCCTCTAAATTCCAATTCTAGTTCCCTTGCAAATAAATTTATCACAACAAATCTCTATCCCTATAAGACAGCTAGAAGACAGGCCGACCTACTTTCAAATGTGTTACGGTTCATGTTTATTGATCTTCAGCCATAACATTGCCACTAAACCAGAAGCGGAGTAAAAATACTTATTTATCATAGTGAAAATGTTAAACAAATGCGACCCCTCCCTCTCACAAATCGTAGCGTGTGATAGGCAAATTGCATCCAACTTAGGACAAGAAAGTAGGGCAGACCTTGAAACGTAAAGCCTAATTCTCTGATGTATCTGCATCCATTATATTTATCGCTTTCAGCATACCACCACTTGCTAAGAACCAAATGACTTGCAGTGGCCCTCTAGATTCCCCTCTTCTTGTCCCTGCAGAAAAATAATTTGCTGCAGGACAAGAAGAAAGTTGGGGAAGTTAGGCCCGCAGACTCATCATTTCGGCAAGGCCCACAGACTCATCATTTCGGCAAAAACACCAAAAGCTTTATGCCCAGAATTTCCCCAAGTAATTGGAGGTTTTGTCCTTTATCTTAGCTAAATTAGTTACACCTCAATCAGAATTCGCTTGAGTAAATAGGCTTGATTGAGCATTCAAACCTATTTCCTATAGCTTAGCCGTACCCATATAAGCAGTTACAACCAGAATGCATAAAGAATCCTCACAAAATTTCATTAATCGATTTGTCAAAAGCATACCGAGTTTATTTTATAGAGCTTTGTGTTCTTCCTAAACACACCGTTGCCGGTCCCAAGTCCGGATGAGAAAGGATGAGGGTTGTGGTAGGCTTGTGACAGCCAACGTAAAACTTTGTCACATTTTATGACATGAACCATAATAAGAATATCGTTGGGGCATCCCCTACTCAGCGACGCGCTACATCGGATCCCAGATGTAGTGTCAAGTATGCAAGGGCTTCTAGGTCATTGTCCAGAAACGGCGCGCTATATTGGACCCCGGGTGTAGTTATAAATAAGCGAGGGTTTCATAGGATCCGTCTAGGTTCTTGGAACATAGGTTCCCTTACGGGTAGACTAATAGAATTAGTGGAGGTGATGATTAGGAGGAGAGTTGGTATTATGTGTATGCAAGAAACTAAATGGGTAGGTGAAAAGAGTAGAGTCATAGAGCCTTGGGTTATAAGGTTTGGTATACGGGTAGAGATAAAAATCGTAATTGGGTAGGCATAATTATAGATAGACGGTTGCTTGAGGATGTAGTTGAGATTAGGAGAAAAGGTGATAGAATTTTACTGATTAAGCTTATACTAGGTGGAGAGATCCTTAATATTATTAGTGCTTATGCACCATGGATAAATCTTGATGACACTAGTAAGCGTCTATTCTGGGAGGATTTAGACGAGATGGTGCAAAGTATACCTAGTGGAGAGAAGTTATTAATTGGTGGTAATCTCAATGGACATGTAGGTACTAGTCGTAGTGGGTTTGATACTATTCATGGAGGTTTTCGTTTTGGACAAAGGAATGAAGTAGGTGACTCGATTCTAGATTTTACCTTATCTTATGACTTGATCTTAGCAAACACCTGGTTTAGGAAAAGAGAGTCCCACCTTATCACTTTTAGGAGCGGATCAAGTGCTAGTCAAATAGACTTTTTTCTGACGAGAAGAATAGATAGAGATTGTTGTATCGACTGTAAGGTAGTGTCAGGTGAGAGTGTAACCACTCAACATAGATTTTTAGTTCTAGATTTTCGATTTAGAAGAGAACCTAGGAAGATTAGACGTAAGGTAGAGCTTAGAATTAAATGTTGGCGATTGAAAGAAGGTAACCAAAAGGATTTTATAGATCGTGTAGTCTAAGAAACGGATTGACAGTCGGAAGATGATTCAGACAGAATATGGAACAAAATAGCTAGTTGTATCAAGAGAGTAGCTAGAGATCTACTTGGTGAGTCGAGAGATGGTGCTCCACCATCTAAGGACACATCATGGTGGAATGAAGAAGTAAACGCTGCTATTAAAATTAAAAGGGATTCTTATAAAGATTTGAAGACAAGTAGAGATGTGGAGAGATTTGAGAAATATAAAATGGCTAAAAAGGAAGTTAAGAAAGCTGTTCGGGAAGCTAAATCTAAGGTCTACAAGGATGTGTATGAGAAATTAGATACTAAAGAGGCTGAAAATAATATATACTGGATTGCTCGGATACGGGAAAAGAAGACTAGAGACTTATGTGCGGTGAAGTGTGTCAAAAATGAAAATCAGAAGGTTTTGGTTCGAGATGAGGATATCAAGGAAAGATGGAGAGATTATTTTGACAAATTATTCAATGAAAGCTTTACTAAGAATTTGGATGGACTTGTCATTCAATCTCAAGATATAAACCGTGATTTCATGCGTAAAATAAGACTACCTGAGGTTAAAGAAGGTTTGAACAGAATGAATTTAAGAAAATCGGTTGGTCCTGACGGGATTTCTATCGAGATTTGGAGATGCTTAAAAGAAATAAGCGTTAAATGGCTGACAGATCTGTCTAATAAGATTTGGCGGACAAAAAAGATGCCAAATGAATGGAGGAAAAATATCCTTGTACCTATCTACAAGAACAAGGGTGACATTCAAACTTGCTCAAACTACCGTGGAATAAAACTTATGTATCACACCATGAAACTTTGGAAGAGAGTGATTGAACACAAGCTAAGAAAGGATATTACGATAACAGAGAACCAGTTTGGGTTCATGCCTGGACGATCGACGACAGAGGCTATTCATTTGTTTCGTCAACTTATCGAGCGTTTTCGAGAGAAGAGAAGAGATTTGCATATGATATTTATTGATTTAGAAAAAGCGTACGACAAGATATCTAGAGAGGTATTATGGGGGACAATAATGAAGAAGGGGGTCCCCGTCAAGTATATTGACATAATCAAGAATATGTACGATAGAGTAGTGGCAAATGTCAGAACTTGCGGTGGCCTAACGAGTGATTTTCCGATTATAATTGGTTTACATTAAGGATCTGCATTGAGTCCATTCCTGTTTACCATTGTGATGGATGAGCTTACTAGAACTATCCAAGATAAGATACCTTGGTGTATGTTATTCGCTGATGATATTGTTCTAGTAAATGAGACGAAAGCAGGGGTTAATGCCAAATTGGAATTATTGAGGCAAACATTGGAATCTCGGGGGTTCAGATTGAGCAGGTCCAAGACAGCGTATATGTATTGCAAATTTAGTAAACAGAGAAGTCAAAACCATATTGGTATAACATTGGAAGGGCAAGAGATATCACTGAGCGATCGGTTTAGATATCTAGGTTCCATAATCCAAAAGAATGGGGAGATCGATAGTGATGTTAATCAAAAGATCCAAGCTGGTTGATTGAAATGGAGGAGTACAACAGGAATTTTGTGTGATCGTAACTTTCCGTTAAAATTGAAAGGGAAGTCTTATCGGAACGCTATTCGGCCTGCCTTATTATATGGTACAGAATGTTGGACTCCTAAGAAGCATCATACACAGAAGATGCACGTAGCGGAGATGCGCATGCTTCGTTGGATGTGCGGTAACACTAGAAAAGATAAGGTGCGAAATGAGAATATTCGTGCAAAAGTTGGTGTAGCACCTGTGGAGGAGAAGATGTGGGAAAACCGACTAAGATGGTTTGGTCATGTGCGACGCAAACCTATGAAAGCACCGATTCGACGAATAGATACTCTCGATATGAGCAATGGCAAAAGGGCAAAAGGAAAACCGAAGAAAACATGGATGAAGGTGATACGAAACGATATGGTTGCCAAAGGCCTCAATGAAAGTATATTGTTCTATAGGAGTGAGTGGAGGCGGAGGATTCATGTGCTGGACCCGGCGTGATTCTCATGTTGGTTCATATAGCCTACCCCATATGCTTGGGATAAAAGGCTCAGTTGTTGTTGTTTTGTGTTCTTCCTGTTTAAAACTAATGTATATAGATATCCCAATTTAATTTTATCAAAATTTCGTGTTGGGTCTGTATTTTCAGATATTTCATTAATTTTCAGTTGCTTCAATTAAGACAATCAGACTTGAAAAGCAGCCGAATAACTGGCAGTAGCTTTAACTTGAATATAGCATGATGATACCTGTAAACATTTATTCTAACCAAAAACAATTATCTTAACCAACGGTAAACTACCATGTATGGCACCAAGTGTCCACTGGCACATAAGCCGACACACTCACCCACACATCTCCACTTCTTTAGGATTGAGAGCAGATGTGTAAGCATTATCACAAGCTAACACATTAAAGAAGACAAATCCCTCAATAAGAAAATACTTAACCTACTGACTTTTCGCCTTCAATGTCCCGCCGCCAGCAAAAAACAAAGGAGAAACAGATTCTCCAATTTATTCCCCAATTTGTTCCACTACATCTAAATTCAGCACAAGTGAAGTGGGAAAACTCAAGTCCCATTTCCCACACATCATGTCAATAAAACCACCAAGATTCAATCCACTAACCGCTAGGTTTTGGACCTCTCGCCTACTTTTGGAAGTTTTGGCTTCATTCCCATTCTTTGGGTTCCTCCATTTGTCTATCTCCTCTCATGGATCATATCTCCCTAACCTTTTCTAGCTATTACCACAAGCTCTAATACCTGGATTAATCCATCAATAATATCCTAAATTTCTCGCAAGTTGTAGGCATGGAACAAGATTAGATTCGATATCAGGCCCCGCTTGTTATACTTTCAGGTAAGATGGGTCACGTCATGTTTCACGACACTGGCCCCTCAATTCCGAGCATCAAATAATCCTTATAATGGATACCAGAGTTCGTAATTTTATAGAAATGATATATGAACAGATTGAGAGGATGTAATGAAGCATTTGTTATTGAATCGAATAATTAGGGATATTTCCAACATCCAAGTTAGAGAAAAGCACTCATGAAATTAAACTTTGCAAGGCTTAGTAGGACTTTACCACAAGTACTGTTGGAATCTAAGGACTAAATGATTCCATATTAAACAAGAATTCACACCAAATATTTCTTCCCCATAAAAGGCGGCTAAACACAGTTCAGGAATAGGGATAGACATACCATTTAAATCACTAATGATGAACACAACATGGAATGTCTGAATTGAGTTTATGCTCCATCTGGCTCGATAAAAGGGTTTGCTATCTCATCGGTCCCATCAGTAGGAGATACAAGCATTACAGCAGTTCCCCTGCAAACCTACAAAAGAAAGGAAAAGAAAATAAAGTCAATTACTACAAATTGAAGTTGTTTTAATATAAAAATAATTTTATATACGCAGCTACATGTTAAGATTAATAACTTAAATTTTGTTTCTTGATTTAGATTTCACAATTAAAAGTCAATCCACATCACAGGAAAAATAAGGAAGAGAAACAGAAAAGGAGAATGTACAATTAGGCCAAGGCGCCTGGTCTGGTCAGTAGTCTTCAAAGGATCTTCAGGATCTGCAGCATTAGGGGGGGAAATAGAAAATAGTCCATCAGCTGAATACATGAAGTAATTTTGTCTTGCAAAGAAGCAGTTGCTTAAGAAAAAAGCTAAAATAATTACATTTAAATATACTCTTTAAAACTAGATGAAAGCAACCCTATCACTTGAAAGAATTCACAAGGAGAAGAGGAACGACAAAATAATATTGGGTGGTGGAAGAGCTATTCTGGTAACGATATGACTTTGGCACTGAGGTAAGTTTGATAAGAACGTAATAATATGATATATTTGTTGCTCTTATCATCCCCGAGAAATGTTTTAATAAAAACCCTATAATAGTCACTCTGTCACATTGTTAGATGCAATATGAAATGGTATCTAACCAAGTCAGACTACAAGGGGTGCCACAATACTTCAGAGAGAGATGTTGTCGCTTGTGACAAAAATACTGTGTAGAGATGTAATTGTTAGAACAAATATATGGTCAACTGAAAGTGGCTTCTAGCTACCAGAAGTTATTAACAAAACTGCATAAACTATGTCCATTGATATATCGGGTGTTACAGTTAAAGCTGTCACGATCAATGTGGATATTATTACATACTTTGAAGTGGTTATCAGCCAAGTTAGACCGCAAGTTGCTAATGCTGCAGTACAACATATGTTTATCAAGATACCGGAAAATGGGATGTGTAGTCGAAACTAATACATGTTTAACTAAAGTGGCTTTAACAGAACCATTTCTGTTAATAGAATACCTCTTAAGAATTCTGTTGCTTCATCAAGTACCAGGTTGAGTAACTGATCGTATCCCTTTAAAGTCCCTGTAACTGCCAATAAAGACTTAAGAAGGTCAGGTAGCTGCTGCTTGCTACAATATTTCGATCCACATGACTAAGGTCTAAATGTGCATTCTCAATTTATCTTTAGAAGAAAGGTAAACATTTTTTCAAAGGATATAACAGGTTTTTGCAGTGTAAAATGATGGCTCTGCTTTTCGTTGCATAGATCCCTTGTGCATATAAAGAGAAAGACAGGTCACTAATCAATCACGGTCTAGCTTTGTGCAAATCTGTGGTTAAAAAGCGTCAAGTAGTTTCCAAAAGATTTAATGAGATTAGTTGTACCCACTAAAAGTGTTCAACAAATTACAATTCTGAAAGGGATGATCCCTAATTCCCTAGAAATTTGAGGAAATGTTTATCTTGAAGTAGACAAGGAATTCTAGTGATTGAAACTATGGGATGGATATTATACACTATTTAAGAAGAGTATCCAAATGACATAGAACTTTGTGTATCCGTGATTTATGATGTGGGGGGCATCATGATGAAAGGTGTCGATATTTAATAAAACCAGTCATTGGTGCATTTTAATTTGCCACCATAGATAAGCTTATTTATGGCATGACACGGTTAGATTTTACACATTTAATAAAGAAAACAGACTTTTAAATGATGGTTCAAGAGGAGGTTGTTACAAGATATGCATTTGGTTCCTCGCATCGCCTAGTTTCGACAAAAATAGATTGCAGAAAGAGAAGTAATACAACGGTTCCAGTTGTGGGTTGTTTACATAATAAGATACCAAATTTGGGAGTAAGAAATCATTCTGTACAAATAAATCATAAGCATGCTAACAATATATATTATTTTCTGAAATCTATGGATGTTTTCGACAAAGAACAGTTTTGCATAAATGGAGCTTGAGCACTAAATGTTTTTAACCTAAACGGAGTATATGTAATATTGTTCGTTTTCTGATCTCTTTTATTGACAGAAATATAAAAGAGTCAGAATCTTAACTCCAAAAATAGATGCATAGTTGCATGCATGGTACAGAAATCAAACCTTGTCTTCCACCAGTTAGCTTGACTTGGACGCCCTTATCAACAAACTTTGCCAAATCTAAAACTGTTTCCTTTCGTCCTGACTGTGATATACAATGCAGAAAATCGTAGTAAAATGACAAGCTTGTCCTGATATATCTCATGAATAATCACGTATCAAAATCATAAATAGCATCACGCAAGGTATTAACTGCCAGCTAAAAAAGGTGATGTAGGAAAAGACAAGCTTATAACAAAAGCCATTAGGACATTGGAAACTGCAAGCAGCGTAATTTGCTAGCATCAGCTGCAAACTCTAGTAATATGCATTGCCATGTTAAAAGGGTTAGGTCGTAGGTGACGGAATCAAAGGATTATCAGTCATCTCAAAACATCCATCGAACCCATTAACAAATTTCTGGCTTCTTAATTTTTGAATAACTCTATGACCGTCTTGTGCAATACATATATAAGGATACCTTTTAATAGTATCCAATCAAACAAGTTAAGCACAAAAGCATCCAATATATATCTGGTAAGGATAATTCTCCTCTAATGAAGTACTTGTGATTCATAAACAACCTAGAAAGGGGACATGACTACCACTTAAATAAGTGAAACCTTTTCACCTTGGAAAATGTCAATACAATTTATGAACAAAACCAATTATATCCACCAGCCACTACTTCCATTAGGTTTGAGCATTGTACTAGAGAAATATCGTTCGCATTTTTCTATACCCTTTCCGCTCAAGATTAAGTCAATATACCAATTTGTCAAGATGCATCGAAAACTTCTATTTTAGACATGGATTTCAGCACAAACGTTCCAAAATATTACATACGCGTATTGTTATATGTAAATACCGACATCATTATCTCCTAATTCATATTTCGATGTACAAAACAGACTCCTGCTCTTTCATTGTGCCTACAGATGATAACGGATTCGTCTCATCCAATCCAAATCCTCGTTCCAATTAGATTAATCTTCGAACATTTTGACCTTGTTACCTCCTTGTCAAAATTCTCTTCTTTTATCGGCGAAATATGAAGTTAAAGACAGAATCTACTTACAAATCATTTCAATAGATTCTACAGGTTGCTTAAGAGATCAAATTCTACAGTAAGCTTTCCCGTGATATGAAGAGCGTTATGGGCAAAGGCAAAACTTACCATTTTGATGAAATGGGTCTCTCCCAAATATAAAACTTGTTCGAATTAACAACACAATCACCTGCAACTAATTCAAACAGAAAGGGGTGAGCACACAAAACCCTAACCCTAACCCTAAACGCTAACGACAGATGAATTCAGCAAAAGGGGAGAAGCAAATTTTTTTCCATATCAATTGAAAGAGAAACAAACCTCTCTCGTTCGATTTCTTCTTGGATTTGGATTTTTTTGATTTCGGAGGTAGCAGAGAGAAGAAAGAGTCGCCCCCTAGGCTAGGGTTAATTCCACATATACCCCTCATGGTAACCAAGAGGGATGGACACTAATACCACTGAACTATTATAATAACCCCTTGCTCCGTGTGGCTAATAGACATTTCCTAATACACATTTCACCCTTTTATTTTTCACTTCTGCTCTAAGAAACCAATCTTTAATCCTAAAATACAAATATTTTAGACCTGATCTAAAAGCTTGATGTTGTCTGTTCTTCCATTCCATCCCAAACTTTTTTCCTTTATCTCGAATGTACTTAAGTTTTTTTATCCTACTCTAAAAGCCTTGATATTTAAGATATTCTCTCCATTAATTTCAAGAAGATGGAAAAAGAAATTCAAGATGGGTGTTTTTAAATTTTATTTTATTATTATTTTCTTTAATTGATTTTGCTAAAGATTTTATTTTCATTGGATTATTAGGATTATGAGTTCTTTATGCTCAAGAGGAAGTGCAAATGGATATAATAAGAATTAAAAAAATATTTTTTAATCAGAAAGGATGAAACCGCTTATTATGACACTTCATGGGTACAAGTGCTCAACCCCCATGGCAAGGGGAAGTATCCGCAATTAACCCTTTTTATCCTTCTTTTTTCTTTTTCTTTTTTGCATTTCACCCCCAAAACTTGATGTTTTTCATATAGCACCTCCAATACCAAGTTTCAGAAAGTTAACAAAACTCATTTTGAATTTGGGGGTGGTACGACGGAAATACCAAGTTGCAGGGATGATATTTCAAAGTGGTTTTGATGGAGGTCAGGATCTCCTTCAGATGTTGTCCTCCGTCGATCTGTCACGAGCGTTGATGAATGACCGAGATTGGGTTTGAGGGTCGCCTCCTGAAGCGTGTGGATCTCAGTCGGCTTGATTTGGAATGAAGCCGAGCTACCTGCAAAGAAGTCCCGGGATGGTTGTACCACCGTAAACCCTCCGACGATCAAGTTAGTCGAGGTATTTGAGCAGAGTAGCGGCCTATTGGGGTAAAATTACTTTATCTGAGTCGTCTGAGAGAGGGGTTTATATAGCGGCTGCCATGGGCTAGCTAGCGCGAGATCTTCGCCGGTCATTACGCCCCTGGCATTACGCCTGCGTGAATGGCGGGATCCCCCATTAATGACGAGATAAGCTCGTTAATATGGGGATCTGACGGCGTGGAATGCGGGATCATGGGGCGGAAGATATCTCGCGCCTGGCGAGATTCACAGAGCCGTGGCAGAGGCGCCTGTGACCTGCATTCTAGGTCACCCGATAGAACCGAAGAGGCCTAGCTCGGCGAGAGGCCTAAAAGAGGGCGGGAGGCCGAGCTAGTTCGATTCCGTGATAGCTCGGAGGCGAAGGGCTGAGGAGCTCGGCGTGTAGGAAGGCTCGGAAGCGAGCCAATGATCGTTTACATGGAGAGCGCAGGAAACGTTTAGGGCATCCTCGGAGGTCGGGTCCAAGTAGCGGGACGATAGCCCAGGGGACGCCTCCAATGCGCTGTTCATGCCCTGTTTCTGTATGCCTCGGGACACGTCATCTGCCACGTGTCGTGATCTGGGGAGTTCCCGATTATGAGCATCATCATTAGCCCCCCACTCTCGTCCCGATCTATTTATGGGTCGGGTCGAGAGTGGTCTGATCGGTTCCCTGGGCTCAATTCGTAGTTAAGGATCTCGTTAGTGCGGATTTCCGAGGCGGTTAGGCATATCCTCAATGACGTCAGCGGATCAGAGAGGAGATCGTGCATTAAAGAGGGAGCGCCGATTCGATCGCGCGTCCGTTGGGGCGCAGGCCACGTGTCCGACGCCGATTGGCGGACGTGACGGATCGTTACCGTCTTCTGCACTTGAAGAGACGTATCCAATGGTTGCGCGACACGTGGAGCGTCGATGGATGGCGAGCGCGAAGCGTCGTTTTGGCGGGAAACGGTCTGAGCCGTCGGATGCGTTTGCCAGAGTACTATAAATAGAGGTGGGATCCCCCCAGGGTCCACACTTTCGCCATCATTTCCTTATTGCTGCGAGAGATAGCTCGGCGCTCTTTCCTTTAGGTCGGATCTCTCGCGCTCTTTCCTCAGAGGACTCATTCTTTGAATCAGGTTAGATGTCTTACTCTGAGGATTCTGTTGAGATAGTTAGGGTAGAGTATAGGGAGTCCTCTTCTGCTTCCTCCTCTGTCCCATCCGAGTTGGATTCCCCTCGTACAGTTACGGTCACCCGCACCGCCCGTGGTTAGGCAACGGGAAGGGTCCCCAAAGCGCGCACCGGGAATGCTCACGATGCGCCCTCCCTCCTAAGGAATGTGGACGAGCTCACTACGATCCGGGCTCGCTTCCACATTCCCCCTAGCTATTCGCTTCGTTTGGCTAGGGAGGGCGAAAGGGCGGATCAGGTGCAGGGCAAGGAGATCGCCTTGTACCTGGATGCTTTCTGGGCTGAACTGCGTCTGCCCTTTCCCCCCGAGGTATGCGGGGCGCTACGTTGCTTTCAACCAGCCCCAGGCCAGCTAGTGCCGAACTCATGGAGAATTCTCCTCGGGTTCCTGGTCCGGTTGAGACTTGAAGAAATCGCCTTCAGCATGACCCTTCTCCTTTTCTCTCTTTGTTATAAAAATCATCCCGGCACCCATAAGGACAAGCCGAGCTGGGTGTACGTTTCCTTTAGAAAACACAGGGGAGGGGCGGCCGGGTCGGGGGTCGTAGTAGTTTCTTCTTCCATCCATGAATGGAAAGAGAAGTTCGTATTCGTCGGGCCACCCGAGAGTGAGGATTGGCCTATGCCTGTACAGTGGCACATGGCCGACTGCCCACGGGTGAAGTGGTCATCCTCTCCTGAGGTGAGGGCGGTGTCGATGTGAGAGCCTATCCAACGGGCCGATGTTTTGCTTTCCAAGCAGGCCCTCAGTTGGGCCAGGCTCATCCCCACTCGATTCATGGGTAAGTTAGGAGCCTAGCCGACCTGTCTAGACTTACATATTTTTCTTCTGTTCTTTCTGAAGTCACTAACTCTCTTTGTGTATTTTCCTTTTTGCAGAACCGATGGACCGATCCAAATTCCTGGCTGCCATAGCCGTGAAGAAGGGGAGGAAGACCGGGGGCGCTGGCTCGTCCCGCCCCACTCCAAGCCCAGCCCTAAAGGCGGCCACACCGGCTAGGCCTTCCACCACGCCCCGGGCTTCGGATACCAACCGCGGGGAGAGCCGTAAGCATGTTCGGGAGCCAAAGCCCCGGGCTTTAGAGGTGGAGGATGAGGCCGACCCTTCCGAGGTCCCCCTCAAGAGGTACAAGAGGACGGTATCTCAATCTCCGTCCTCCTCGATCTTCGTGAAGGAGGGGGATGTTTGTTTTGAGGTGCCCTCAGGGCTTTCTGTCACCGATAGCTTGCTCTCGGAGATGGAACAATCGGCCGGGGGCAAAATCCCCCGGGGGACCCTCAAGGCCCAAGTCGCCGCCATTGCTTAGGAGGCTGTACAGGTCAGTATCCGCTTTCCATTTAGGTTTTCACTAAGCATTTTTTCGTCGGATCAGATGCATTTTAACCCCTTCTTTTATCTTCCTCAGGTCCTCCAGCACCGCGCCCTCATCGCCAATATGAAGCACGAGGAAATTGCCCTGGCGATGCAGATGGAGGGCGAGTTTTCCTCGCAGGAGGAGGGCCTGTGCCGGGAGCTGCGTTAGGCGAAAGAGAGGATCGTTGCCCTCGAAAATCGGGTGGCCGCCGAGGAGGTGGTGAACTCCAAATGCAAGGAGTCCATCCGACTTCTGAAGGAGTCCATCCGACTTTTGAAGGAGCCCAACAAAGCCGTCGAGACTAAGTTGGAGGAGGCTAGGGTGCTCAACGCCACGATGAAGAAGATACGGGACACCCTTAAGAGGGAAACCGAGGCGGCGAAGGAAGGGATGAAGATCGCCGACCGCCGGGCCGCAAAAGCGGTGGAGAGGTACAAGACGTCGGAACAATTCTACGCCGACCTTGCCGACGCCTCGGCCATTGTCTGGCACTAGGCTCTCTATGCCGTCAAGGTGTTGATGCCGGGGTTTGCCGACGGCGAGCTTCGGCTTGAGTACCCCCTCTCCGAGGATGAGACGCAGGGGGATGCCGCCGGAAGTGCCGCCGGAGGATAGGCTCCCGGTGGGAGTGCTGGAGATAAGGCCCCGGATCTCAGCGCCGAAACTCCTGGTGGGAGCATCGACCCAAAAGCCACCGCCCCGGCTCCCGACGCCGAGCAGATCGAAGTCCTCCCCGGTCCCGAGGCCTGAGCCTTTCTGCCGCCTTCTCTTCTTTTTTGAATCTTGTAAGCCTTCGGGCAATTTTGTAAGGCTGAGGAGCCTATAATACCTTTTGTAAAGACTCTCAGATTGTGAATAAAGCCGTTTTGATTTTATGTTTTCTTGTGTGAGCATGTTAGCGTTCTCCTCGTATCACGAGTCAGACCGTAGGTCGATGACTGGTCCTTTAGATGGTGATCGCGCGTCGAGTGAAAACCAATTATTTATCAAGTATACAAAGGCCGGTGTCAGGCCGGCATCCTTATGTCCCCAAAGTCGAAGTGACGATTGCTCACTTAAGATACGTCGGTTGGCCCCTTCGAGTAAAAAGGTATAGATTTGCCCATTCCTTTGAGTTGGACCGGCGACCCCTTCTTTCAGAGCAAGTTAGGCAATGGCCAAGTTTGAATTGGTCGGCGTCGGCCGAGAAACAAAGCTGTTCGGCGATTTCATAAGGTCTTCAGACCCTTAGTGTAGATGGGTAGGGAGTTACCCGCTAAGGGTTAACCGAGCAGGGAAGCTGCTCGGTGGCCTCTTGGTGAGGGCTTTGATCCTTGGCGTCGGTGGATAGTAAGTTTCCCGCTAAGGACGGACCGAGCAGGGAAGCTGCTCGGTGGCCTCTTGATGAGGGCTTCGACCCTGGGCGTCGGTAGGTAGTAAACTACCAGCCAGGGATTGACCGAGCAGGGAAGCTGCCCGGTGGCCTCTTGATGAGGGCTTCGATCCTTAGCGTAGATGGGTAGGAGCTACCCGCTAAGGATGGACCGAGCAGGGAAGCTGCGCGGTGGCCTCTTGATGAGGGCTTTGATCCTTAACGTAGATGGGTAGGAGCTACCCGCTAAGGATGGACCGGGCAGGGAAGCTTCCCGGTGGCCTCTTGATGAGGGCTTCGATCCTTAGCGTAGATGGGTAGGAGCTACCCGCTAAGGATGGACCGAGCAGGGAAGCTGCGCGGTGGCCTCTTGATGAGGGTTTTGATCCTTAACGTAGATGGGTAGGAGCTACCCGCTAAGGATGGACCGGGCAGGGAAGCTGCTCGGTGGCCTCTTGATGAGGGCTTTTGATCCTTGGCGTCGGTAGGTAGGAGAAACCCGCTAAGGATGGACCGAGCAGGGAAGCTGCTCGGTGGCTCTTGATGAGGGCTTTGATCCTTAGCGTAGATGGGTAGGAGCTACCCGCTAAGGATGGACCGAGCAGGGAAGCTGCTCGATGGCCTCTTGATGAGGGCTTTTGATCCTTGGCGTCGGTGGGTAGTAAACCACCAGCCAGGGATTGACCGAGCAGGGAAGCTGCTCGGTGGCCTCTTGATGAGGGCTTCGATCCTTAGCGTAGATGGGTAGGAGCTACCCGCTAAGGATGGGCCGAGCAGGGAGCTGCTTGGTGGCATCTTGATGAGGGCTTTTGATGCTTGGCGTCGGTGGGTGGTAAACTACCAGCCAGGGATTGACCGAGCAGGGAAGCTTCTCGGTGACCTCTTGGTGAGGGCTTTTGATCTTTGGCGTCGGTGGGTAGTGAACTATCAGCCACGGATAGGCCGAGAATGGAAGCTGCTCGGTTTTGTGAGGCATCGTTCGATCTCCCCCGGCTTGTGAAAATCTGGAAGAGTGACCATCGTGGGCGACACGTGGCTGAAACACATAGGCGAGGAGAGGCGTTCCAAGATCTGCGTCGTTCCGACTTCGGTTGGCCGTGAGACATGGAACTCCCGCCACGTGGCAGTTCTGTATTGGAAAGGTTGAAAATATCCCAGAATTCGTGCCCATGCGCGCGCAAATTTCGGCCCTTGGGGATTCTGCTGTAGCTATAAATAGAGAAGAAGATGGGTTTCTTTCAACGTTGCTTTTCTGAGATGGCCGGGCACATCTACTCGATTGAAGAGATCGCCACTCCCTATGACGTCTATTTGTATGACCAGTCCCTCTCCGAGGAGACGTACCGGGGGGTGGTCCAGCGCATCGAGGACCATTTCGGCCATCTACTTCCTCGTCGGCCGTCCCTCCTCCAATTGATGATGTATGCAATTTGGAGGAGGTCCCCGGGGCTGTACAACCCCCTCTCTGAGGAGTTACAGGATGAGACGCTAGATAAGCTGCACACGCTTTATGTCCTCGGCCTCATCTCGAAGAACATGCATGACCAATCGGCGGCCCTTCTTTTAGAGTGTTTCCAAAAGAGGCAAATCGCGGACCCTTGCCCGGTGGATGGAAGTTCCGGTGCATCCGTGGCGTCCCGGGTATGTGGGCAGCATCAGAGGGAGCGGGCTGAAAAGGCTAGAGCTCGGATGGCGGAGATCTCCACGGAGTACCACCAGCAGTGCTTCCTCAATCTCGTACCCCCAATGCTGTAATTTTAACTTTCGTGCAAGGCTGAGGAGCCCATAATACCCATGATAAATAAAATTCTCCTTTTGCGACGTACTATTGTTTCATTTTTGTCTTCTTTGCGTGTTTGAGTATTTTCATAAAACGAAACCCGTGACCTTTGAACCGAGGAAGAGGGAAACACATAGGAGAAGTTTCTTCTAATTCAAAAGACTTGGGAAAATACCCATGACCTTTGAACCGTGGAAGAGGGAAACACATAGGCGAAGTTTTTTCTAATTCAAAAGACTTAGAAAAATTTACATCGCTTTGGGCAAAGAAGAAACATATATTCATATATACAATTTTTAAATTCACTTATACAACTTGAGCTTCTCGGCGTTGTAAGGTCGCGGAAACTTACGACTCGCCGCGTCTTGCGAGCGATAGGCCCCACGAGGCAATACCTCGGAGACGGGGAATGGACCGTCCCACTTCGGGGAAAACTTGTGCAACTTGCCTTGGTCTACGAACTCGTTTCGCCTTAGGACCAGATCTCCAGTCTTGAAGGTGTGATGCTTGAATCATGTGTTATAGTAGCGGGTAGTTTGATGTTGGTAAGCGACGGCTTTGATCTGTGCCCGGTCCCGTTTCTCTAGTAAGATGTCCAAATTAGTTCGGAGCGCCAAGGTATTAGCTTCATCATTGAAGTGCTCGACTCTGTAACTGGGCAGTCCGATCTCTATTGGGACCATTGTCTCGGTGTCGTAGCAGAGGATGAAGGGGGTCTCTCCAGTGGGGGTCTTCTTCGATGTGCGCAAAGCCCATAAAACCCGGGGTAGTTCGTCGACCCAATTGCCCTGCCTTCCTTTCAGACGAGTTCGAAGACCTCGGATTACATCTTGGTTAGCGACCTCGGCCTGCCGTTGCTTGAGGATGCGTGACCGCAGCGAACTTCATGAGTACGTGGTATTTGTTGCAGAATCCTTTGACTTTGTCATTTTCGAAGTTCGTTCCGTGGTCGGTAACAATACACCTCGGGATCCCGAATCGGGATATTATGTTGTTCTGCAGGAATTTGATGGCCACGGTGGCGTCCGGTTTTCTGATGGGGACGGCCTCGATCCACTTTGTAAAGTAGTCTACCGTGACAGGGATGTATTTGTGCCCACCCGTAACAGTTGGGAGTTGGCCTACCATGTCCATTCCCCACTAGGTAAATGGCCATGGGGATGTTAGGGCCGTTAGCTCGGTAGTCGGAGGGCGGGATATGCTGCCATGGAGTTGACAGCTCTTGCATCTTTTGGTGAGCTTCTGAGTGTCCTGATGAATGGTCGGCCAATAGTACACTTGAAGCAACGTTTTTCGGACTAAGGTGCGGGCCCCTTGATAAGCTCCACCAACCCCTTCGTGAATCTCACGCAAGACATAGTTGGCTTCTTGGGGGTCGACGTACCAAAACAGAGGTTGCGTGTACGACTTCTTGTAGAGATTTCCATTGCTCCAAACGAAGTGGCGGGCTTTGGCCCGGAGGTGGCATGCTTCCCCTCGATCTTCCGGGAGCATACCTTCCTTCAGGAATTCTACGAGGGACTTCCTCCAATCCCGGTCTTCTTCCCGGGCAGTGTAAACTTGAAGTGTTGTCCCCCTGTCTTCCACGCTGGGCTGTGGCAAGACCTCGAAAAGGATATTCTTCTTGTTGTTGGCCGTATAGGAGGAGGCTAGCTTGCTCAGAGCGTCGGCCTGGGCGTTTAGGAGCTGGGGAATCTGCTCCACTTGAACTTTGTCGAAGTCTTTTCGTAGTCTTCTTATCTCGGCTAAATATTTCACCATCAAAGGCTCTCGTGCCTCGAAATGGCCGATCACCTGGCCTACGACCAGGGCGGAGTCACTGCGGATTCGGATCGTCTTCAGCCTCACTCCAGAGGCGAGTCGTAGTCCAGCTAGCAATGCCTCAAACTCCGCAGCGTTGTTTGAGGCTTTGAACCCGAGCTTCAAAGAATACTCCATCTCTGCCTCATTCGGGCCTCGAATGATGAGACTGGCACCGCTCCCATCCTCGGTAGATGATCCATCGATGTAAAGGACCCAATCGGGGACGAAGTCAGGCTTCTCCTCGACCGAGGGTTGAGACCCGGGGGCTGGTGCTGACACTGCCTCCTGTTCCCCTCCGAAAGACGCGCAGAGATGCGGCGGGCGTTTTTGCCTGAAATTCGGGGCATATGCTAATTGGTGATATCCGTCCACCTCTCCGAAGATGCCAAGTTGATTTATGACATCGTGTATCGAAGGTTTAAACGGATGCGTCCGATGTAGTAGACTTCGTCAGATTCCCCCTCGTTTGAGGGGTTTTTGATTATGGGGACGCTCTTCCGTGCAGGCGCAAGCCCCTGCAGTTAATTACGCTACTGCATCGCGGTAACAACTTTCTCCTTCTCCCGATGGTCACTTCGTGTCGTGGGTGTTTGTTTTGTGTTCGGTTGCCCGTGGATTGTATACGTAGACTAATTTGTGTTGTCGCCCGTAGGACGTGGATTAGTCTAAATTCGTATCTTTCTTAGATTTGGGTTTGGGGTGTGTGTGTTTAAAACGTTAGCCCTATTTGAGGCTAAGATGGACTTAAACGTTCGTTAAGGACACGTTAATCTAATTTTAGACTAAGATCGACTTAACATGATCGTTTAGATTCGACAAGAGAGCAATTGGGGGCTCTATTGTTTTGTTTAGTGATATTGCGGTCGATATGTAGTTTAAGAACGTTGCGGTCCAATGTTAGTTTAAGGACGTTGCGGTCCAATGTTAAGGACATCATAGTCCATGAGTTTAAGGACCTCACAGTTCGGTGTTAGTTTTAAGACATCACGGTCAAGGTTAAGTACGCCATAGTCCGTGAGCTTAAGGACCTCACAGTCCGATGTTAGTTTTAAGACATCACGGTCGAGGTTAAGGACATCATAGTCCATGAGTTTAAGGACCCTACAGTCCGATGTTAGTTTTAAGACATCACGGTCGAGGTTAAGGACATCATAGTCCATGAGTTTAAGGACCCTACAGTCCGTAAAAATGTACGGTTGTCGGGACCCGTCACCTCTTTGAAAACGTTGAGGAATTACAACGGCAAATATCAAAGGAGTGAAGAGATGTACCCTCGAACTGGGTGTAAATTGATTGGAAGAGCAGATAAGCTCAGTTCAATTTAAATTGAGGACTTATGGCCAGCATTGGGCTAAGTCCATTTGAAAATGTTCAACATTTTATTCATGTTTTGCCTATTAGGCTTTTGCTTGGGCTCTGCCCTTTTACAATGCGTAGCATTGGGCCCTGTATTTAAATGCATAGCATTTATATTTGGTCTGTTAGACCTTTACTTGGGCTCTGCCCTTTTAAATAATGCATAGCATTTATATTTGGCCTGTTAGGCCTTTACTTGGGCTCTGCCCTTTTAAATAATGCATAGCATTTATATTTGACCTGTTAGGCCTTTACTTGGGCCATGCCCTTTTAAATAATGCATAGCATTTTAGTGGTCTGATAGTGCACCACATGGCTTGTCAGGCGCTTTGCGCCAATTAAAGAGCGCAAGGCGCTAGTGCATGTGGAGGTGACACGTGTCACGCTCTGCGCTAAGCGCAAGTCTGTTAGCGCACTGCGCTGCGCCAGTGCACTGCGCCAGTGCACTGCGCCAGTGGCGCGCTCTGGTGCAGTGCGCCATCCCAAGAGCGCAGCGCGCTTATTTAGGAGCGCAAAGCGCAGATTGTTCTATGATTAACACGTGGCGCTCTCTGGCGCTGTGCACCAATCCAAGGAGTGCAAAGGCGCATTTCAAAAGTGCAAGGCACTGTACAAAAGCGCAGAGCGTATCTTGATCCAATTCAGATCAAAGAAATAAGTTTTTCTTGTTCTCAAAAGAGGTTCTATTTCAAGATTCAAGAACCAATGGTTCATCAAAAGGCCGTACCTTTATATAGATCAAATGATCTGTGAAGTAATACTTCTTTAAAAAAAAGTATGATTAGATCTTTCTGATCTTTTTCTTTTTATTGAAGATCTTTTTATTGAAGATCTTGATCTTGTTCTTAGATCTTTGATCTTTTTAGAAGAGATTCTTCTTTTTTAATGAGGTATTTTCATCTCTGTTCTTCAAGAATCAGATTCTTTACCTTCAAAGATGAAGAAGATGATCTTCTTTCTTCAAAGGCCTGCCTTTCAAATTTTTCAGAGGGTTCTCTCTTTTCTGTATGTCTGTATGTGTGAGACTTGGAGTCTAGGGGCCTTTATATAGGGCCAATTGGTTTGTTAAGTTAGTTACAGAGATCTTTCTCTGATTGATCTGGGGATATTTCCCCACCGTTGGATCTTTGATCCTAAGGCCTTTGTTTTACAGAAGACAATCTTCTTATTTTAATAAGATTGAAAAGATCTTTCTAGAATTTTAATTCTAATTAATTAATAATTAATTATTTAAATTCCAGCGCTGGCGCAATTGGCGCTAGCGCACCTGCGCTTGACACGTGTCGCTCAGCGCAGAGCGCAACGCAACTGCGCTAGCACACGTGTCGCGCAGCGCAACTGCGCTAGCGCGCCTGTATTTGACACTGCGCTAGCACACGTGTCGCGCAGCGCAGAGCGCAGCGCAGAGCGCAAGTAATCTGAAGCGTTGCTTCAGTTATTTTAAAATTTGAATTTTAAAACAGAGCCTTGCTCTGATTGGGGGTGCGCTGCCTTGGGCGCAGCGCTCCTTGCGCTGGCGTGTCTGCTTTTGACACGTGGCGCACAGCGCGCAGCGTAAGGAATCTAAAGTGTTGCTTCAATTTTGAAATTCAAACAGAGCTTTGCTCTGATTGGGGGAAACACCTCTTTGTTGGGGATAATGCATTCGACAATAAAGTCGGCCATGACTTGTGCTTTAATAGCCTGCCTTGGGCGGTATTTGACGTCTAATTGAGATAACTCTAACTTCCATTTCTCCAAACGACCAGATGACTCGGGGGAGGTGAGAATAGCCCCTAAGGGACGCTCGGTGAGGACGATGATGGTGTATGCCTGGAAATAGTGCCGTAGTTTTCTTGAGGCCACGATAAGCACCAAGACAATCTTTTATATGGTCGGGTAACTTGTTTTCGCGTTCTTAAAGACGGTGCTTACGTAGTAGACCGGCTTCTGGACTCCTTCGACTTCTCGGACAAGCACCGAGCCTATAGCCTGATCGGACACCGCTAGATACAGTGATAGCTCGTCTCCTTCAATTGGATGGGTGAGCAGTGGGGGAGTTGCTAGGTGCATTTTCAATTGCTCAAAGGCGATCTGACACTTCTCCGACCATTCGAACCTTGGGATTTTTCTTAGGGCTTTGAAGAATGGGAGGCACTTTTCTCCGGACCTTAACATGAAGCGACTCAGAGCGGCCACTCTCCCCATGAGTCGCATGATTTCGACGTTTCTCTTCGGCACGGCCATGTTGAGGATGGCGCTGATTTTCTCTGGGTCAGCCTCGATTCCTTGGTGGGTAACCATAAACCCGAGGAATTTTCCACTAGTGACCCCGAACGCGCACTTGGCGGGATTCAGCTTCATTTTGTATTTGCGGAGGATGTCGAAAGTCTCGCCAAGATCTTTGGCGTGCTCATCCAACGAGCTCGACTTGACGAGCATGTCGTCTACTTAAACCTCCATGTTCCTCCCGATCTGTGGTTTGAACATCCTGTTGACCAAGCGCCGGTATGTAGCTCCGGCGTTTTTGAGGCCGAAGGGCATCACTTTATAACAGTATACCCCCAGCCCATTGTGAATGCGGTAAGCTCTTCGTCTGCCGGGTTCATACGGATCTGGTTGTATCCGGAGAAAGAATCTATGATGCTGAGCAATTCGTGGCCTGCCGAGCTGTCGACAAGCAGATCTATCCGAGGGAGGGGATAGTTGTCTTTCGGGTAGGCCTTGTTGAGATCTGTGAAGTCGACACACATGCGCCGCTTCTCGCTTGCCTTTTTAACCATGACCACATTCGCCAGCCATTCTGAGTAGGCCATATTTCGAATGAAGTTGGCTGCAAGCAACCTGTCAACTTCGTCCTCGATCGCCTTTTGTTTGATCGGAGCGAAGCTTCGTTTCTTCTGTCTGACGGGTCGGACCATCGGGTAGCTTATGTGAGATTACTTTGGGGTCGATCCCGGGCATGTCGGCGGGTGCCCAAGCGAACACGTCCGAGTTTCTTCGGAGGAAGTGTATCAAGTCTTCGCGCCGGGCTCCCGTTAAGAGTGACCCGATCTGGACAGTTTGTTAATTGTCCCCCTCGACAAGGGTTAAGAAAGCAAAGAACAAAATTCTCCATCTCTCTCTCTGCTTTCTCCAGCACGTCGAAGCGACGGTTCTCACGAGGAGTCGCTCCCCATCGATTGGTGCCGTGTTCGTCTGCAAAAGCAAACATAATAGCTCGCCGGGCCTTAATCTGGCTCAACAGATGAATCGAGCAATCCTTCAAAGCCTGAGTAATCAGGCACGCTTCATGAAAGCCCTCGAGCTTTTCTTCTGCTGCGTCGAGCATCGCCAAGGTCATCTCCGCCGGGTGAGGAGGAATATCGGCAAGCACGGCCGTGAGAATCATCCGGAGCCAGAGGGAACCCATCGGGAGGGGAGACCCTCTACGGATCGAGAGCTCGTGCATGGCCGAGTCACATTCGTTGTCAGAAAGGAGGGGGTCCACCAACCGAGCAGCAAAGCGGGGGATCATCTCCTCAAGGGGAACTTCCCACGGCTGCCGACGAACATGAGGGCGATTACAAGCCATGGCACTCGTTTCTCTCTTAAATATATATATATATATATATATATATATATATATATATATATATATATATATATATATATGATATGAATCTCTCTGAGAAAGAAGAAGAAGGCTATAGCCTCATATATAATGAAGCGCATTAAGTGCTATGCGCGGAAAATCTTGCATGGTGAATCTATTTTCAGGGCCTAAAAATGGAAAGGTACCGAAAGTCAAGGAGATGGAACGATTCCCAAGCCCCTTTTTCAGCACCTAATATTGTGCACTGAAAATATGGCATGAGGAAAATCTTGTGAACCGTCGCATCAAGAGATCTCACGTGTAGAACACGTGAGGCCCAAACCTGCAGTGTATTTAAAAGGAAGAATATGGAGTATTACCCTGCATATTAAAGCACAAACAACAATAGTAACAGAATAATAAGATTTCAGAGAAAAAGCATGCAAACACACAGAGACACAACAAAGCTTATCATCCAGACTTTAAGAAGGCGATACAAAATAAAAGAAAAACTTTTACAATGGCAAGGTTTCAGACGCGGGGCATGGGTTGAGAAACTCAAAATTGACTTTATTCAAGATCTTCCAAGCATTTCGAACCTCCCGGGTATGCTTTCTCTCACGGTCACAAGCATCGGGGTCCCCGCGGATGTCCTCTACCCTCCGGTAGGCACCCAGTATGGCTGACTGCTGAAAAATCTGATGAAGAAGATCGATCAGATCATCCCGCCTTCTCTTTGAGATCAAGCCCATAAGGTACACCGAATGCACCTTTTCCTCGGCAGTGTCCAAGTCCCCGAGTGGTATGCCGGCGCAAAAGAGAGGAAGGGCCTCCCGGATCGCCAGCACGATCAGCCTTAGAAGAGAAGAGCGACGGAGAAGTAGCCGATGGTTGTACTCATCAAAGCGGCTCATGATCTCGGCACACTGAGCATCGGTGAACTCCTGGTCCTGACTGCGGCCCAGCGCACGAATGTTCCCATAGGAAATGATCTCGTCAAGACGATACAGATGGGCGTCCATAATACCTGAAATAAAAATCACTAGAATCATTACAAAGTCCCCATCGCATTAATTGCAGGAGAACAGCCTCGGGCCGAGAGACCCCAAGGAGCCTCTGTGTGAAGAGATTGAGTTCTTCATAGGAATTAAATTCCTTATTAAGAAAAAGGGAATTAAATTCCCAGGAATAATTTTGATGGAATTAAAGTCCAGGGAGTTGAAACGCTGTCATCATCTCCCCGAAGATCGCCTAAACCCTAAGAGATCTACAGTTCGAAGGTTCCCTGTTCTTAAGAAAAAACTTGAAGAAAAATGGGTTCTTTGCGAAACCCTTAATATGGATTTGAAATCCAAGGAGTTCTTTCAAAGACAAAGGCGCTTTGGCCGTTCAACATTATTACCTGAGGGAAAGGGATCCGTTGACAGAGTTAAACTCTGGAAATTTTGAAGACAGGGAACTAAGCTCTGGAAACGAGAATTAAATTCTCAAAGAGGAAATTCTCAGAGGAAGAAGATGAGCAAAGTGAAGGCTCCTATGAAGAGACAGCGGTATTTATAGAAAACAGTGAAAACGCTTCATCTCCCAAATCCCTAAATGAATCCAACGGTCGCAAGAGATGACAGCGTTGCACTCACGTGCTGATACGTGAGAACAACGCTGTGGGGGCATTTGTTTCCTGATTTAAAATCAGGAAAGCTTCTGTGAAGAGCTTCGAAAAGGGGGCCACGTGCTTACACGTGACCAGCAGTCACGTGTTGACACGTGACCTATAAAGTACAGAAAAGGCGCACAATGATTCGCTGAACAAAGTCAAGAAAAAGAGCTTCAGAAGAGGTCACGTGCTCCCACGTGACCAGGGTCACGTGTCGACACGTGACGTTCAAAGTAGCGAACTCGCTCTCCAATTGAACCAAGGAAAGAAGTGCCAGACAGGGGTCACGTGCTCACACGTGACCAGGGGTCACGTGGTAGCACGTGACGTTTAAGCAACGATCAGAAGACAGCGCAAAAGAAAGGAAAATGCTCATTCCAAAGGGGGTCACGTGCTCACACGTGACCATGGGTCATGTGGTCACACGTGACCGGCTTTCAAAGCCCTTTTTGTCAACAGAATTAAATTCTGAGAGAAATGCAAATCTTTCCAAAGGACCGCAACTATATGCATCCAATCAAATTAAAAGATTCAGAGGTCATTTATTTATGGAAAATCTCGGGTTTGGAAAGATTTCCCCCTTAAATCTAACCAAAATAACAAGGGAGAATCTCTGGATTTGAAATCCAATGGTGAATAAAATTCACCTAATAATCCAAAGGTCCAGAACGAATGAAGAATGCAAATCAGATCTCTCAACGAAGATTCGTCAAAAACCAACTGATTCAGCTGCTTCTCCTATAAATAGGAGCCAAGAGACACAAAATAAAGAGATACATGCGCAGAGAAGAGAAAGAAAAAAGGAGGAGAGCTTTGATACTTTGAAAAGACTCGGATCTTCTGCAAAAAAACCCTAGGTAAGAAAGGGAAAGCCTTTTGAGAGAAAGAGAATTTAATTCTCAACAGAGTTTAACTCTGATACATAAGACAGAAGAGCAGATTTCTTCTTTCTTTGATAGAGGATCTGCAAAGTGCACATCTCCCCTTAAGGTTGAGAATTTAATTCTCAATGGGTCGAGATCCTGCCATGCAGATCCAAAACATAGAGAAAGAATGCAGGCCTGAGAATTTAATTCTCACAGAACTATAGGAATTTAATTCCTCTAAGATAAAAGTAGGGCTTGACCCTGTGTTATGGGAATTTAATTCCTTCAAAATAAAAAGAAGCAGGGTTTAACCCTAATTAAGAATTTAGTTCTGTTGAAACAATGGGAATTTAAGTCTTTTAATCATGATCTGACGGGAAACGGAAGTTTGATTCCTTAAAAAGTTTTTGTTAGGGTTTAACCCTATTCAGTTCTTCACATTAACGAGGAATCTAATTCCTACAGAAGGTTCAAGGTTCAAAAGGAAGTAGGAATTTAATTCCTTTGAAAATTAAAGCTAGAGGAATTTAATTCCTGAAAAGAAAGATCAACAGATTCTCTAAAACAACATACATGGAGGTAGGGTCACGTGCCACCACGTGACCCTCTCAAAAGAGCTACAGAAGTCCCTTTGAGGCAGCACCCCACGTGATCCACGTGACCTTGGCAGAAACTCTAATACACAGGCATTTGAATGCCCATCACGTGATGGCACGTGATGCTTTGAAGGAAATGAGAATTTCAACAGAACAAATGAAGGGAGGGCGCTCTCACGTGCTGCCACGTGACCCTTCTTGCCTTAGTGTTTAACACTAAAATTAAAACTCTCAAGCCCAGTGTTAAAACACTGTCGGGCCTTAGCATTCAATGCTGATTAAAAAGCCTTATTGCTGGTGTTTAACACCAATTATCTCTCAATGTTGAACACTAACTTGTCAACCTCATTCCCAGTGTTCAACGCTGATTGCTCTGAAGTGTTTAACACTAGGCTTTGGCCCAATTGGCTAAAGGGATAGAGGCAAAGCCTCTCCTGATTGGACTTAGCCCAAGCTGGCCATAAGTCCTCAATTCATGATTAACTGGGCTAATGGGCTCATAACATAATTAACCAGTCTTGACCCCAAATTGGGCCAGGGACTATTCAAGCCATTCCGGTTCTAGGGTACATCTCTTCACTCCTTTGATACTTGGCATTGTAATCCCTCAATGTCTTCAAAGAGGTGACGGGTCCCGAAGACCATTCATGATATGGACTGTGGGGTTCTTAAACCCATGCATAATGCAAAATTCCTGGTTACGTGGAACGCGGATAACGTCACTCTTTGACCCCGCGGAAAACGTCCAGAGCGGATCCTGGTCCTCGCAGAGCACGGCAGTGAACCCGTGTGAAGCATCCAGAGCGGAGCCTGGTCCTCGCCTAGCACGGCAGTGAACCCGTGTGAAGCATCCAGAGCACATACCGGACTGTGGAGTCCTTAAACCCATGGACTATGACGTCCTTAACCTTGACCGAGATGTCTTAAAACTACCAACGGACCGCAATGTCCTTAAACTACCCACGGACCGCAATGTCCTTAAACTACCCACGGACCGCAATGTCCTTAAACTAGAACAATAGAGCCCCATATGCTCTTTCGTCTGATCTAAACGGTCCTGTTTAAGTTGATCCTAGCCTCAAAGATGGCTAACGCGTCCTTAAACCTTCAAGCAGACTGGACTATGAATCCCCCTAATTAACTCTGGCTCGAGGGTACATCTCTGAACTCCTCTGACATCCGTCGTTGTAGTCCTTCAACGTCGTCAGAGAGGTGACGGGTCCCGACGGCCACATATACGATGGACCGCCACGTCCCTAAACTGGAACATTAGAGTCCAAACACTCTTTTGTAGGATCTAAATGATCCCGTTAAGTTGATCTTAGTCACAAAGTTAGACTAACGTATCCTTAACAAACGTTTGAGTTGATCTTAGCCTCAAGTATGGCTGACGTATCCTCAAACCAAACCCCCAAACCCAAATTTAAGATAATGCGGATTTGGACTAGTCCATGCCCTACGGGCGACGACATAACTCAGTCTCCGTAAACGATCCACGGGCAATGAAACATAAAACAAGAACACACGACACGAAGTGACCATCTGGAGAAGGAGAAAGTTGTTACCGCGGTAGCGTAATTAACTGCAGGGGCTTGCGCCTGCAGGAAAGAGCGTCCCCACAATCAAAAACCCCTCGAACGAGGGGGAATCTGACGAAGTCTGCTACATCGGACGCATCCGTCTAAACCTCCGATACATGGTGCCATGGATCAAATCGGCATCTTCGGAGAGGTGGACGGATAGCACCAATTAGCATCTGCCCCGAATCTCAGGCGAGACGCCACGTCGTCGCCGTCGTTCGGAGGGGAACAGATTCTGGCACGCCCGGTGGGACCTTTTCCTCTTTCCACTCCACACTTCGTGTGTCGTGATTCGCGAACCAATCGCGGTTCGCCAATGATTGCCCTTGGGTTTCAAGATACTAAGAATTGGCGTCTTGCCTATTGCAGAAAACAAAGGATCGATGGCTGCTGCTTCCGCAAAGTCCTTCAACTGCTCAAACTGCAATTGCGACCAACGCTCTACCTCGCCAGGAGGTATAGCCTATGGACCCCAAGCTGCTTCGTTGTTCACAATGCCGGTGGACCAGGTGACTCAAGCCACTACCGGATTGTTCTTTGGGACTATACTCCCACCATCCAGCTTCACGGCGCCAGTGCTGACAAAGGAAGCTCTCAAGAAGTCGGTCTTTGATCGTCTCACCCCGGCCCCGGCTCCTCTCACCGAGTCGTCCGATGTCAGCGCCTCAGTCTTTTCTAGATTGGGCCAGAAATCCTGCAAATTCGTCGCAGAGAAGGCTGTTCCTAAGAAAACGGCCGCTCATGCCTCCGAAATCGCCAAGGCAGCTTCCCCGGCCAAAAAGTCGGTCTTTACCAGATTAACGGCTTCAGCTCCCGCTCCCGCTGCACAAAGGACATCGGTCTTTGACAGGCTAACACCAACAACGACCCCCCACCCACACAGGGGGCAAGACGAAACCATTCTTATATCTGACTCTACGCCGTCTGCTCGGCGTGCTCGGCGTCGTCATTGGCACCGAATAAGGAAAGCTGGGGGCAACTCCCCCTCCGGATTGACTCCACCAGCCCTGGTGGCAGAAGTTAATGCTGCTGTTCCAACTGGGAACAGCTTCGAAATGCTAAATAAGGTGCGAAGGAATTCCTCTACTGCAGTGCTGAAGAGGTCCCCTCCCCCATCAGAAAAGGTTGTGGAAATAGAATCAGAACAGCCCCGATCTCCTCAACGGCTGTCTTCCAAAATCTATAAGGTTTGGCGGCGGGCCCGAGACTCAATCATCGATCCAAACTTCTCCCGCCAGCATAAGAAGCTGAAGATCCAACCGAAGGCTGGCCACCAGGCGAAACCCCAAAAGGCTGTCTGGACGCCCACCTCGACGGCCCCCTCAACCTCCATGGCTCATAAAAGGAGGGAGCCCGAGAAGATCCCTCAACGTGCAACGACGGCTAAAAGCAATGAGCCCAGACACCCTAAGTCTGGGGGCATGATGGTCCACACCGTATACATGGCCTCTGGAAAGGAGGAGAGCCGCACTTCTACGGGCCACCAACCACTAACCCGATCCGTAACGAAATCCCAGGAGCAGCAACAAAAGCTCCAAGAAATGATGAATGCTATGGCCGCGCTCACCGGGCCAAAGGAAAACCCAGAAGCGTCCTCAGACGCATGCCGGGAGGAAGAAACCGACGCTGAATTCCTTCGCCGGACACTGGAGAAAAGGGACAAAGAGGCTGCTGAACAAGCGGCCAACATACAACGGATGGGCCTTCTCTTTCAAGATGTGATAGGAATGATGATCCAGCAGGACTTACCCGCCGAAGATCCTCCGATTGTTCTTGAAGACGACCGAGGAGAGACGTCAAATCCACCACCAGCCCTCTCAACGGCCAAGGAGGAGACGATCTCTAAGGCTGACTTGGCTGACTACATAGCCCAGCAAATCCGAGTTCATCATGCGACTGAGGCAGCTGGTCAAGTCGTGAAAACGGGGCGACCGTATCCAAGCTGGTACGATCAAATCAAATATCCGCAAGGCTATACGATACCGAAATTCCATGTGTCTAAAGGGACCGGCAATCCTCATCAACACGTCGCCCAGTTCCGGGCCCTCTGCGGTAACACCGGCGGTGACGATAAACTGTTACTCCGTCAGTTCGTTGGCAGCTTATCAGAAACAGCGTTCGAATGGTATTCGGAACTCCCGAACGATTCCATCAAAACGTTCGCTGAAATGGAGTTGTTGTTCACTCAGCGATTTGCAAGTACCAGCGAACGCACTCCAATGACTACTTTGATTAACGCCAGGGTAAAGCCAGGCGAAACCTGGGTCCAGTATGCCATACGCTGGCGGAATTTGTGGTCGAGATGCGAGCAACGCATTGAGGAAGCACCCGCAGTGGGTATGTTCGTGGGAACCCTAGACCCCCACGCAACTATCTCCCAGTTTATGATGTTCTTTAAGCCAACCACATTCCAGGCTTTAATCGACAAGTTGGCTCAGATGGACCAGATGGGTCATAGACCACCTGCCTCGAAGCCAGAACCTCGGAATGACAAGGGTAAAGGAAGGGCGACTTTTGTCGCGAACGCCCAACAGCAACCTGACGCCCCGAAATCGGCAGATCAATTGGAAGAAAGACGCCGATATTATAACGAAAAGATGAAGCGTCCCTACTCGTTTCCACGAGACAAGACAAAACGGTTATTTGAGCTGGCAATACGCAACAGACTTATAAACCTACCAAATCCAAGGCGACCGCCACAACCCACCGAGGTGAATAACCCTAACTACTGTCCTTACCATCAAACGGTAAGTCATCCGATTGAAGATTGCTTCGTCTTCAAAGGATGGATTGAAGATCAATACCTCCAGGGGAAGTTTGTACTGTCCGAAAAGTGGAAGGTAAACCCACCACAACCGCATATTCCTAAGAAAGCAGATACACCGGGGGCAACCTGCTCCTTTATTGAAGAAGCTCCGTGGGAAGTTGTACTATCAACTAAAACCAAAAGGATGCTGAGAGACCTTCATGCGTGCCCTGCAATCGAATGGAAGGACCCTCTTGAACCTCAAATTATCGAAGGGATGTTGAGGCCCCGCCCAACTATGAAGACTCATGATAAAGATCCAAATACTCACGCCCAGCCGTCAAAAGCTTCGAAGAAAAAGAAGAAGAAATCCAAGAAGCCCGCGAGGCTTGGAGACGAGCGCACGAAATTGCAGAAGCAAATCGACGCGCTGGAAGAATATGATCAGAAGGCGCGAACTCCTGTCACACTGCGAGAATTCCTCGACCACACCTTTCAAGACGGAGATGATGAAGAGAGCTCATCGGATGAATCCGAAGAGTATGTGGCAAGTTGTAACGTAATCTCCCACTCGCTTACCGATGGCGAGAAAGCTCTTGACACCAAGAAGCCGGAGGCAGAGCCCGAACCCGAGCGTGCGAGGCTGACAACTGATATGATCAATGCCTTCCTAGACGAGATCCGCCTAAAAAGTAAAGCGGATCAGGAGCGTGAGATGGCAGCACCAGAAGGAACCAAACGCGGGCGACTGAACGAAAGAGTTGAGCTACCCCTGCCAGAGCGAAAGGCATCCGAAATGGACAGGAAGATATTCAAGACAAGGAAAAGGTTCGCCAAAGCCATGTCAATGGGAATGAAGCTACCACCTTCGGAAGGAAATAGGCACGATGGGGCGGAAAGGCACCCTGACTACTGCGCATATCATCGGAAAATCTCACACCCCACAGAGGAGTGCGACGCCTTTAAGATATGGTGGCAAGGATATGTTGCTCGTCGGCAACATTTCAAGCGCATGAAACGCAAGAGCCGTAGGGAGCAAAGAAGCACTGTCGATAGGCTCAACAGAACTACTGGCAACTGTTATATGGCTCAAGCCGAAGGGTCGCAAGTCCTCACCTTTGGGAGCGACTCTGACGAAGAAATAACTCTGGGCCCTCTCTTTGAAGAATCCGCGCTAAGGAAAGATGAGGAATCAGAAGCCTGCGGAAACACTCAGCTGCGCAATCGCACACTCCCAGAAAAGAATCTCGGGCCTACGAACAGAAAAGATAAGGGAAAGGAAAAGGTCACTGAAGATATCACTTTAGATGACCAAGTCGCGAAAGAACTGGCTGCCAAAGACCCTCCTAGGAGGAGTAAAGTGGACTATAACATCCTCGCGCATCTACGGAAGCTACCTTCTCAGCTTAGCATTCTCGACGCCCTCCTATTATCAAAAGAAGCACGGGACTCACTAATTAAGGCATTACAAGAACCTGAGCAATTCCAAGCCTTTCTCGCCACTGAAAAGATGAAGGACGAACTGGAGGAAGTGCATACGGCCGACGTCACTTTCGGTGATGAAGACCTCCTTCTCGGGACGTGCGACCACAACCGTCCCCTATACGTCTCCGGATACTGCCATGACATCAAGATAGGCAAGATCCTGGTGGATAATGGATCCTCCGTCAATCTCCTTAATGTTCGGGTGTTGAAGGAAATCTGCATGAGCATGCAACACCTCGCTCGTGACAAAATTACTATCTCCGGTTTCGACTCATAATCGTCACGGACTCTCGGGTCCGTAATACTAAGGTTACGCTTCGGGCTTCTCGTCACAGACATCAAATTCCATGTCATTGACGCCAAGACCTGCTACAACGCCTTGCTCGGCCGTCCTTGGCTACACGAGTACAACATCATCCCTTCTACACAACATCAGTGTATGAAGTACTTTAAAGATGGTTTCGAGTATACTGTAACAGGCGAGTTGAACCCATTTTCCGTGAACGAAGTCCGCAAATACGAGGACGCGAAATACTTTTTGCCAGACTTCGAAGATACAGAAAGGTGTCGTAACTCGGAGAACAAAGCCGCCTCCACCATCCCTGTTTACGGGAGCGATACCGAAGAAGAGGAAGAGATAGTTTATACAGGGCCATCCCAACGCAACAACCAGAGGACGCCCGCCCCCATACTGGTCTTCGGAAGTGATTCAGAAGATGAGGTCAATGCCGTATTCTCCAATCGGCTTCCAATGCAAGCATCCCTTGGCGATGGCCACAGTTTGCAAATCACCATGGTACCGCGGGAACACTACAAGGATCTCGACACGCTTCAAGCTCACAGTGTGCAGGACCTGCAAACGTTTTACGTCCCTCCCAGGCGTAGGGGTGAGAAGGTGATCCTATTCTACCGATCCTCAGAGTCGAGAATAGAGAAAGAGATCTGGCATGGCGCAGATGCTGCATGCGACAGACTCCAACCCATCCGTCTGCCCAGATACTATACAAATGGATTAAAGAAGCTATTGAAGCGCCAAGGAGTACCCTTAAAACAAACTGTTCGACAGGCTCGGTTCTACAACAGGATTTGGGATGTCCCTGGAACCCAACGCAAATTGCCCAACGGGAAAATGGAGACACTTGGGCTTGGATACGTGAGAACCGGAAAACGAGAGCGGGCCCACAGCAGCTACGCTATATATACCTTTGATGAAGAGGAGGACGCCCTATCAGGAGAGGCCGACCCCTCATCAAAACCAGACCACGCGATTGAGGCGCCGAGTCCGTCATTTCAAGAACGAATGGACAAGCCTATCAGGAAAGTGGGTCAGAAAGCTCGGGAAGACCACAACCGCGAAATGGCCATCTACGAGAAGGCCAGGACGCAACGTCTATTTCAACAGATTGCAAAAGACAAAGATGTTCATCCTTGTCAACCCGTCATACGAAAGGCCCGATGCGGAGACGGGAGTAAGTCAAGGAGCGGAGAGAGGAGCCGACAACCAGGACACCGGATTAGAGGGTTACGGGTACTGTGCGGCTCGGATTCGTCCCTCAAGGAAAAGAGGAGCCGAGCATACTCCTTCCCCCGAGACAAGACGGAAAGGTTACTCAAGCTCGCCCTAAAACATCAGATGATCACGCTTCCGGAGTCTAGACACCCTGAGCAAGCTAATAAGGCCTCTCGCTCGGGCTATTGCTCTTATCATCGAGCCGCAGGACATCCTACCGAAGACTGCTTCACCTTCAAGAACTGGGTCGAGGACCAGTACCGACGGGGCAGATTCGCTTTATCCAACAGCTGGAGGGTAACGCCGCCACGAAAGCACGAGCCCAAGGCCGCAAGAGCAGAGCCGGATCCGCCTCGGCCCCGGGAGTGGATTCGCACCTGTTATACGATTACGATAAACAACCCTCCCCGGTGCTTCGAAAACAGCGATGATGAGGTTATCTCAGAATTCCCGCCCGCTCCGAAAGAACTGGAAGACGGTATACATACTACTGCAGATAACCTCAGGAAGATTGAGTTGGGATCGGCAGAGGACCCGCGACCAACATTTGTCAGCGAGCTACTCTCTGAAGAAAGGGTGGCCGCGTTAAAGAACGTGCTTCTACGGCATAAAGAATGCTTCGCGTGGAACTACTCCGAGATGCCAGGTTTAGATCCGGAGGTCGCTGTGCATAAATTAGCAATATCCCCAGATATCAAGCCAGTCAAGCAGGCGCCAAGAAGGATGCGACTCGAGCTTGAGATGAGCATCAACGCCGAAGTCAAGAAGCTGATCGATTCTGGATTTATCCAAGAAGTCCAATATCCCGATTGGATCGCCAATATCGTCCCGGTGATGAAGAAGAATGGGACGGTACGTATATGCGTGGATTTCAGGGATCTCAACAAAGCCTGTCCAAAGGATGATTTCCCGGTGCCGGTAACCGAGCTAATGATAGATAACACGTCTACTCACGAGATCTTCTCCTTTATGGACGGTTCTTCAGGATACAATCAGATAAAAATGCATCCCGAAGACCAGAAGCACACCGCTTTCCGGACCCCTTTGGGTGTATTTTGCTACAGGGTTATGCCCTCTGGTCTAAAGAACGCCGGCGCTACCTATCAAAGGGCCATGACAAAGATCTTCGACGACCTCATACATGACATCGTCGAGTGCTATATCGACGACCTCGTAGTAAAGAGTATGTCATACGAAGATCACTTAAAGCATCTAGAGACTGTATTTCAACGCCTTCGGTAATATAATTTGAAGATGAATCCCCTCAAATGCGCGTTTGGAGTCTCCTCGGGAAAATTCCTGGGATTCGTCATCCGACACCGAGGTATTGAGATAGATCCGTCAAAGATTAAAGCGATCATGGAAATGCCTCCGCCAAGAACCCTCAAACAGTTGCGGTCTCTCCAAGGGAAGCTCGCATACATCCGGCGATTCATAGCCAACCTTTCCGGAAAGTGCCGTCCTTACAGTCACCTGATGAAGAAGGGAACCCCATTCGTCTGGGATCAAAAATGCCAAGGTGCACTAGACGAGATCAAGCAGTACCTGCAGAACCCGCCGGTATTGGCTGCGCCGGTCAAGGGAAAACCTCTCATTCTTTATACAACCGCCCTCGAAGGTTCTTTGGGCGCATTATGGGCACAAGAGAACGATCAAGGGAAAGAGAGAGCACTCTACTACTTAAGTCGAGTTCTACTGGGGGCAGAAAGCAATTACTCTCCCATTGAAAAACATTGCTTGGCGTTAATCTTCGCGATAACAAAGCTCAGGCACTATGCGTTGGCACATGAAGTCTGTCTCATCTCGAAGGTGGACCCTCTTAAATATCTGATGTCAAAAGCCATATTGACGGGACGACTCGCTAAATGGGCCCTGCTCTTGATGGAGTTCTCGATAACATATCAACCTCTCAAGGCAGTGAAAGGCCAGGCCATTGCTGACTTCCTCGCTGAGCACCCGATACCGGCCGATTCTCCTCTAAACTGTGATTTGCCGGACGAGCATGCATTTGATGCGATTAGCGGCGGAAGCACCCAATGGGAACTCTATTTCGATGGAGCGTCCTCCGTAAAGAAACAGAAACAAGGTATCCCAATGATCAAATCGGGGATAGGCCTCATCTTTGCAACTCCACAAGGAGGGATAATGCGCTTCGCCTTCTCCTTAACAGAACCGAGGACAAACAATGAGGCTGAATATGAAGCTCTGATAGCAGGCCTCGAACTTGCCGTCGACATGGGAATTGAAGACCTCCTCATATATGGGGATTCTCAGCTGGTCGTTAGCCAAGTTAATGGTGACTACCAAACGTGCAAGCCGGAGTTGGTGAGATACGGAGAAAAGGTGCAACAACTGTTGACCCAAATTCCCTCCTACACTTTGGAGAACATACCACGCGCAGAAAACAGCAAAGCAGACGCACTGGCGAAGCTTGCTAAAGAACTGGCCGACGAGAACCTCGATGATGTCAGAATCGTGGTACAAAGCCGTCGAGTGCTCACCCCCGCAGAAATACCTCCGGAACTATATAAAGAGGGAGCAACTGAGCAGACAACCCTACAAATAAAAGACCAAGAGAAGGCCGAGGACTGGAGGGAAGTCTTCATAGACTACTTTAAGTCCCGCCGCATACCCAAAGAAGCGTCCTCAAGACATCAGCTCATGAAACGAGCTCTATCTTTCGCTTTCGTCAACGATACTCTATACAAGAGATCGCTTGATTCTCTATGGCTGAGATGCTTGGGACCTGACGAAGCAGAAAAAGTCGTTCAGGAAGTTCACGACGGGCTTTGCGGTTCTCATCAAGCAGGCCCAAAGATGAAGTTAAAAATTAAACGGATGGGTTATTACTGGCCCACGATGATCCAGGACTGCCTCGAATACGCGAGGCAATGCCACTCGTGCCAGATTCATGGAGACTTCATCCACCAACACCCAAATCCACTATACCCCACGGTGGCCAGCTAGCCATTCGAAATGTGGGGAACTGACATAGTCGGACCCATCGAGCCGGCATCATCTCGGGGACATCGTTTCATCCTTGCGACAACTGATTACTTCTCCAAATGGGCAGAAGCAGTACCACTGAGGGAAGTGAAGACGGAGAATATCCTCCATTTCTTCAAAACGCACGTCATTTATCGGTTTGGAACCCCACGGCGGATTATCTCCGATAACGGGCCAGCCTACAGAAGCCATAAGATTAGCCGCTTCGCGCAGAAGCACAATATAGACTGGAGGTATTCTTCAGTTTACAACCCACGAGCCAACGGTCTGGCCGAGGCCTTCAATAAGACCTTGACAAAGATCATAAAAAAGACCGTTTCCCAGAATAAGAGAGACTGGCACGAGAGGCTGCAAGAAGCCCTTTGGGCTTATCGAACTACATTCAAGACGGCCACAAACACAACGCCATACGCGTTGGTATTTGGGACGGAAGCAGTACTCCCCCTCGAGATAGAGTTACCCTCTCTACGAGTGGCAGTCCACCACGAACTGACCGACGAAGAAAATGCTCACCTTCGACTTGAGGAGCTTGATGCCCTCGACGAAACCCGACTCATAGCGCAACAACATCCAGAAGCCTACAAAGCAAAGATAACGCGCTCGTACGAAAGATTGACCAGGCCAAGGGCATTCCGCCAAGGCGAACTCGTGCTGGTAGTCAAAAGACCTATGATCCCCAATCGTCCCAAGCGGGGAAAATTCGAGCCAAACTATGAAGGCCCGTACATCATAGACCAGGTCTACCAGGGTGGAGCCTATCTACTCGTGGACATGCACGGTGAAAGGCCTTTCAGGCCAATAAATGGCCGCTTCTTGAAGAAATACTATGCTTAGTGAGCCACAGCCTGGGTCAACGGTAGATGACGACGACTATGTCCGCTCGCTATCTTCCTAGGCTCAGACTTTACAAGCAGTAGCTGGCCTTCCCATAACGACGGACCGAAACGTCTTTAAACTATCAACGGACCGAAACGTCCTTAAACTATCAACGGACCGAAACGTCCTTAAACTATCAACAGACCGAAACGTCTTTAAACTAACGACGGACCGAAACGTCCTTAAACTATCAACAGACCGAAACATCTTTAAACTAACGACAGACCGAAACGTCTTTAAACTAACAACGGACCGAAACGTCCTTAAACTAGCGATAGACCGAAATGTCTGTAAACTAACAATGGACCGAAACGTCTTTAAACTATCAACGGACCGAAACGTCTTTAAACTATCAACGGACCGAAACGTCCTTAAACTATCAACGGACCGAAACGTCTTTAAACTATCAACGGACCGAAACGTCCTTAAACTATCAACAGACCGAAACGTCTTTAAACTAACGACGGACCGAAACGTCCTTAAACTATCAACAGACCGAAACGTCTTTAAACTAACGACAGACCGAAACGTCTTTAAACTAACAACGGACCGAAACGTCCTTAAACTAGCGATAGACCGAAACGTCTGTAAACTAACAATGGACCGAAACGTCCCTAAACTACTACCGCAGCATCCTCAGGTTGACCAAAAAAGGAAGAAAAATAAAAAAATAAAAAAAAAGAAAAAAAAACGGTATGTCCATAAGGCAAAATGGGCACGGATGAAAACCCGAAAGGGCTCCGTGAGTAAAAACAGCAGGACTACCGGCGAGTGTTTGTGAAAACCCGAAAAGGCGCAACCTCGTTAAAAGACACTTATAGGGTCCTCTCGACCTTGTAAGGAGAAATCACCTGCGTGAGATCCTTACGACTCACAAAGGAGCAACACACTTAGGGATCCTCACGATTCCTAAGGAGAAAATACACTTACGAGATCCTCACGACTCGTAAGGAGAATTTTCTTATGAGACCCTCACGGCTCATAAGACTTGAAAGTCTTAAGTTACAGAAACCTAAACCTGTTCTTAAGCGAATCCTCCACAACCTCCGATACTGCCCTACAAGCGGCTCGTACTGACCCTTGTATACAATCCACGGGCGCGAATAAACATTTCCCTAACAAAGTCCCACCCGTGACCGGGGATACATCCATATGGTGAACGACCCTTGTAAGTCCTCTCGACTTATAAGGGGAAAATCCTCTTTGTAAGATCCTTACGACTTACAAGAGAACATGCACTTAAGAATCCCCACGATCCTTAAGGAGAAAACACACCTGCAAGATCCTCACGACTTGGAGGGAGAAACACCTTTGTGAGACCCTTACGGCTCATGAAGTCAAAAGCCTTGGTCGGCAGGACCCTTAACCCTGTTTACTAAGCCACCTTTGTTCAAACGTCGACAGAGGCAAATGATGATTCGCTCCTGGCAACATTCCAGTTGTAGCAGTGCTGATGCCGAAACCGGTATCCAAAAAATCCGAGCTTGCCGCGAAAAAGCTAGCAAGCCACACATGCATGACAAAATAGCCGAAATAATGGGACAACTTGCAATAAAAAGAAGCAAGCAAAATCTCGGCGGTTCACAGATAACTTAGTGATCACCACCGCGGCATTCGTCTCGATACAGCAGACGCGATACCAGCAAATGAAGCGAAGGCCAAATTCCTAGCTTCAGTGTCTCGACGACACAACATCAAGCGAAACGGAACAGCGGCAACCCCAAGTTCCATGGCTCGGCGACACATATCGCCAAGAGTCAAACCTCCATCCCGTGAAATGCGGATACAATCAGCAAACTTCCTGGTTACGTGGAAAGCGGATAATGTCACTCTTTGACCCCGTGAAAAACGTCCAGAGCGGATCCTGGTCCTCGCAGAGCACGGCAGTGAACCCGTGTGAAGCATCCAGAGCGGAGCCTAGTCCTCGCCTAACACGGCAGTGAACCCGTGTGAAGCATCTAGTGCAAACTTCCTGGTTACGTGGAAAGCGGATAACGTCACTCTTTGACCCCGTAGAAAACGTCCAGAGCGGATCCTGGTCCTCGCAGAGCATGGCAGTGAACCCGTGTGAAGCATCCAGAGCGGAGCCTAGTCCTCGCCTAACACGGCAGTGAACCCGTGTGAAGCATCTAGTGCAAACTTCCTGGTTACGTGGAAAGCGGATAACGTCACTCTTTGACCCCGTGGAAAACGTCCAGAGCGGATCCTGGTCCTCGCAGAGCATGGCAGTGAACCCGTGCGAAGCATCCAGAGCGGAGCCTGGTCCTCGCAGAGCACGGCAGTGAACCCGTGTGAAGCATCTAGTGCAAACTTCCTGGTTACGTGGAAAGCGGATAACGTCACTCTTTGACCCCGTGGAAAACGTCCAGAGCGGATCCTGGTCCTCGCAGAGCATGGCAGTGAACCCGTGCGAAGCATCCAGAGCGGAGCCTAGTCCTCGCTTAACGCGGCAGTGAACCCGTGTGAAGCATCTAGTGCAAGATTCCTGGTTACGTGGAACGTGGATAACGTCACTCTTTGCCCCACGGAAAACGCCCAGAGCGGAGCCTGGTCCTCGCCAAGCACGGCAGTGAACCCGTGTGAAGCATCCAGAGCAAACACCGGACTGTGGAGTCCTTAAAATCCACGGACTATGACGTCCTTAACCTCGACCGCGATGTCTTAAAACTAACGATCAACCACCCCTATTCCTTACAGATTTTTGCCTCGGTTTAAGGGTACATCTCTTCACTCCTTTGATGCCTGGCGTTGTAATTCCTCAACGTCTTCAAAAAGGTGACGGGTCCCTGCAACCAAACGTCGGACTGTGGAGTCCCTAAATCCACGGACTATGAGGTCCTTAACCTTGACCGTGATGTCTTAAAACTAACATAGGACTGTGGAGTCCCTAAATCCACGGACTATGAGGTCCTTAACCTTGACCGTGATGTCTTAAAACTAACATCGGACTGTGGAGTCCTTAAATCCACGGACTATGAGGTCCTTAACCTTGACCGTGACGTCTTTAAACTACAATATCTGGAGAAACCCCTGACTCCGTAGAACACGGACAAGGGTAACCGCATCCGGCTCTTACAAGTCCTCACGGCTGGGAGAAAAACTCTTTATGAGACCCTCGTGGCTCATAAAATGTAAAAGTCTCAGGAAGCAGATCTTAACCCTGAATCCTGAGCCATCGCTGTCCTGCAAGGAAATCAAGATAGAATATCCGCAGAATGCATTCAATGAAAAGGAGACATACCATTGAGAAGAAAAATGTATCTTTTATTCATAGACCAAAATGGATACAAAATACAATTCATGAAAGAAACAAAAAGTAAGATACTCTTATCCATGAGTATGTACAAAAAAAAGGGGGAGAAAAGATACAACTCCTTAAGCCGGCGGGCGGTGCAATAGTTTCACCAGCTCATCGTTCTGTTGCTGAGCCGCGGCTTCATGACGCAAGATCTCCAGAAGGCGAGCCTCCGCCTGAGCTTGTTGGGCCTGATATGAAGCAAGCCGAGCTTCAAGCTCTTTCTCAGTGGCCTTATGAGCCTCAACCCTCTCGCGAGTGAACGTGGCAGCTTTATCGAGAGCCACCACCTCTTTTATGGACTCCTGAAGCACCCGCCAGAGTTCGTATGCTTTGTCGGCCTTGGCTGTGAGGCTGGCATGAAGCCCGCTCAGCGCCTTAGAAGCCAACTCCCTCTCCGAAAATTTACGGCCGAGCCCTTTTTCTCGCATAACGATACGTTCACTACGTGACCACGTAAGCTCGCTTTCGTGACCGCGGCCTCGCAAGCATGACATTTACAAGACAGTATAAATGGGCTTCCAACCAATGGGAGTAGTCGATCTAAAACGCGCTCATGTCACCTGACGTAAAAGGCAACAAGAAGGATTTCCGACATATTTCAAGCATGCGATCGCAATCATATGAGTATTCAAAAGAAAATAGTAATAGCATTTGCAATTGCATGAACATTCATAATGCCCAAAAAGGGGCTGATGCGCAGGAAAGTGATGATAGCATTTGCAATTAAAGAAAGTTCTCATGAGAAGAATCCAAAGTTTATTCATGCAAGCGGAAACATACATACTAGTACCAAGCCTACATCGAAATTCTGCATAAAGCATACAAAAGAGAGGACTAATTTAAAAACACTACGTTAAAGGAAAAGATCACCAAACGCCGGATCAATGGCACAAGGGTTAAGAAAGCAAAGAACAAAATTCTCCATCTCTCTCTCTGCTTTCTCCAGCACGTCGAAGCGACGGTTCTCACGAGGAGTCGCTCCCCATCGATTGGTGCCGTGTTCGTCTGCAAAAGCAAACATAATAGCTCGCCGGGCCTTAATCTGGCTCAACAGATGAATCGAGCAATCCTTCAAAGCCTGAGTAATCAGGCACGCTTCATGAAAGCCCTCGAGCTTTTCTTCTGCTGCGTCGAGCATCGCCAAGGTCATCTCCGCCAGGTGAGGAGGAATATCGGCAAGCACGGCCGTGAGAATCATCCGGAGCCAGAGGGAACCCATCGGGAGGGGAGACCCTCTACGGATCGAGAGCTCGTGCATGGCCGAGTCACATTCGTTGTCAGAAAGGAGGGGGTCCACCAACCGAGCAGCAAAGCGGGGGATCATCTCCTCAAGGGGAACTTCCCACGGCTGCCGACGAACATGAGGGCGATTACAAGCCATGGCACTCGTTTCTCTCTTAAATATATATATATATATATATATATATATGTATATATGATATGAATCTCTCTGAGAAAGAAGAAGAAGGCTATAGCCTCATATATAATGAAGCGCATTAAGTGCTATGCGCGGAAAATCTTGCATGGTGAATCTATTTTCAGGGCCTAAAAATGGAAAGGTACCGAAAGTCAAGGAGATGGAACGATTCCCAAGCCCCTTTTTCAGCACCTAATATTGTGCACTGAAAATATGGCATGAGGAAAATCTTGTGAACCGTCGCATCAAGAGATCTCACGTGTAGAACACGTGAGGCCCAAACCTGCAGTGTATTTAAAAGGAAGAATATGGAGTATTACCCTGCATATTAAAGCACAAACAACAATAGTAACAGAATAATAAGATTTCAGAGAAAAAGCATGCAAACACACAGAGACACAACAAAACTTATCATCCAGACTTTAAGAAGGCGATACAAAATAAAAGAAAAACTTTTACAATGGCAAGGTTTCAGACGCGGGGCATGGGTTGAGAAACTCAAAATTGACTTTATTCAAGATCTTCCAAGCATTTCGAACCTCCCGGGTATGCTTTCTCTCACGGTCACAAGCATCGGGGTCCCCGCGGATGTCCTCTACCCTCCGGTAGGCACCCAGTATGGCTGACTGCTGAAAAATCTGATGAAGAAGATCGATCAGATCATCCCGCCTTCTCTTTAAGATCAAGCCCATAAGGTACACCGAATGCACCTTGTCCTCGGCAGTGTCCAAGTCCCCGAGTGGTATGCCGGCGCAAAAGAGAGGAAGGGCCTCCCGGATCGCCAGCACGATCAGCCTTAGAAGAGAAGAGCGACGGGGAAGTAGCCGATGGTTGTACTCATCAAAGCGGCTCATGATCTCGGCACACTGAGCATCGGTGAACTCCTGGTCCTGACTGCGGCCCAGCGCACGAATGTTCCCATAGGAAATGATCTCGTCAAGACGATACAGATGGGCGTCCATAATACCTGAAATAAAAATCACTAGAATCATTACAAAGTCCCCATCGCATTAATTGCAGGAGAACAGCCTCGGGCCGAGAGACCCCAAGGAGCCTCTGTGTGAAGAGATTGAGTTCTTCATAGGAATTAAATTCCTTATTAAGAAAAAGGGAATTAAATTCCCAGGAATAATTTTGATGGAATTAAAGTCCAGGGAGTTGAAACGCTGTCATCATCTCCCCGAAGATCGCCTAAACCCTAAGAGATCTACAGTTCGAAGGTTCCCTGTTCTTAAGAAAAAACTTGAAGAAAAATGGGTTCTTTGCGAAACCCTTAATATGGATTTGAAATCCAAGGAGTTCTTTCAAAGACAAAGGCGCTTTGGCCGTTCAACATTATTACCTGAGGGAAAGGGATCCGTTGACAGAGTTAAACTCTGGAAATTTTGAAGACAGGGAACTAAGCTCTGGAAACGAGAATTAAATTCTCAAAGAGGAAATTCTCAGAGGAAGAAGATGAGCAAAGTGAAGGCTCCTATGAAGAGACAGCGGTATTTATAGAAAACAGTGAAAACGCTTCATCTCCCAAATCCCTAAATGAATCCAACGGTCGCAAGAGATGACAGCGTTGCACTCACGTGCTGACACGTGAGAACAACGCTGTGGGGGCATTTGTTTCCTGATTTAAAATCAGGAAAGCTTCTGTGAAGAGCTTCGAAAAGGGGGCCACGTGCTTACACGTGACCAGCAGTCACGTGTTGACACGTGACCTATAAAGTACAGAAAAGGCGCACAATGATTCGCTGAACAAAGTCAAGAAAAAGAGCTTCAGAAGAGGTCACGTGCTCCCACGTGACCAGGGTCACGTGTCGACACGTGACGTTCAAAGTAGCGAACTCGCTCTCCAATTGAACCAAGGAAAGAAGTGCCAGACAGGGGTCACGTGCTCACACGTGACCAGGGGTCACGTGGTAGCACGTGACGTTTAAGCAACGATCAGAAGACAGCGCAAAAGAAAGGAAAATGCTCATTCCAAAGGGGGTCACGTGCTCACACGTGACCATGGGTCATGTGGTCACACGTGACCGGCTTTCAAAGCCCTTTTTGTCAACAGAATTAAATTCTGAGAGAAATGCAAATCTTTCCAAAGGACCGCAACTATATGCATCCAATCAAATTAAAAGATTCAGAGGTCATTTATTTATGGAAAATCTCGGGTTTGGAAAGATTTCCCCCTTAAATCTAACCAAAATAACAAGGGAGAATCTCTGGATTTGAAATCCAATGGTGAATAAAATTCACCTAATAATCCAAAGGTCCAGAACGAATGAAGAATGCAAATCAGATCTCTCAACGAAGATTCGTCAAAAACCAACTGATTCAGCTGCTTCTCCTATAAATAGGAGCCAAGAGACACAAAATAAAGAGATACATGCGCAGAGAAGAGAAAGAAAAAAGGAGGAGAGCTTTGATACTTTGAAAAGACTCGGATCTTCTGCAAAAAAAACCCTAGGTAAGAAAGGGAAAGCCTTTTGAGAGAAAGAGAATTTAATTCTCAACAGAGTTTAACTCTGATACATAAGACAGAAGAGCAGATTTCTTCTTTCTTTGATAGAGGATCTGCAAAGTGCACATCTCCCCTTAAGGTTGAGAATTTAATTCTCAATGGGTCGAGATCCTGCCATGCAGATCCAAAACATAGAGAAAGAATGCAGGCCTGAGAATTTAATTCTCACAGAACTATAGGAATTTAATTCCTCTAAGATAAAAGTAGGGCTTGACCCTGTGTTATGGGAATTTAATTCCTTCAAAATAAAAAGAAGCAGGGTTTAACCCTAATTAAGAATTTAGTTCTGTTGAAACAATGGGAATTTAAGTCCTTTAATCATGATCTGACGGGAAACGGAAGTTTGATTCCTTAAAAAGTTTTTGTTAGGGTTTAACCCTATTCAGTTCTTCACATTAACGAGGAATCTAATTCCTACAGAAGGTTCAAGGTTCAAAAGGAAGTAGGAATTTAATTCCTTTGAAAATTAAAGCTAGAGGAATTTAATTCCTGAAAAGAAAGATCAACAGATTCTCTAAAACAACATACATGGAGGTAGGGTCACGTGCCACCACGTGACCCTCTCAAAAGAGCTACAGAAGTCCCTTTGAGGCAGCACCCCACGTGATCCACGTGACCTTGGCAGAAACTCTAATACACAGGCATTTGAATGCCCATCACGTGATGGCACGTGATGCTTTGAAGGAAATGAGAATTTCAACAGAACAAATGAAGGGAGGGCGCTCTCACGTGCTGCCACGTGACCCTTCTTGCCTTAGTGTTTAACACTAAAATTAAAACTCTCAAGCCCAGTGTTAAAACACTGTCGGGCCTTAGCATTCAATGCTGATTAAAAAGCCTTATTGCTGGTGTTTAACACCAATTATCTCTCAATGTTGAACACTAACTTGTCAACCTCATTCCCAGTGTTCAACGCTGATTGCTCTGAAGTGTTTAACACTAGGCTTTGGCCCAATTGGCTAAAGGGATAGAGGCAAAGCCTCTCCTGATTGGACTTAGCCCAAGCTGGCCATAAGTCCTCAATTCATGATTAACTGGGCTAATGGGCTCATAACATAATTAACCAGTCTTGACCCCAAATTGGGCCAGGGACTATTCAAGCCATTCCGGTTCTAGGGTACATCTCTTCACTCCTTTGATACTTGGCATTGTAATCCCTCAATGTCTTCAAAGAGGTGACGGGTCACGAAGACCATTCATGATATGGACTGTGGGGTCCTTAAACCCATGCATAATGCAAAATTCCTGGTTACGTGGAACGCGGATAACGTCACTCTTTGACCCCGCGGAAAACGTCCAGAGCGGATCCTGGTCCTCGCAGAGCACGGCAGTGAACCCGTGTGAAGCATCCAGAGCGGAGCCTGGTCCTCGCCTAGCACGGCAGTGAACCCGTGTGAAGCATCCAGAGCACATACCGGACTGTGGAGTCCTTAAACCCATGGACTATGACGTCCTTAACCTTGACCAAGATGTCCTTAAACTACCAACGGACCGCAATGTCCTTAAACTACCCACGGACCGCAATGTCCTTAAACTACCCATGGACCGCAACGTCCTTAAACTAGAACAATAGAGCCCCATATGCTCTTTCGTCGGATCTAAACGGTCCTGTTTAAGTTGATCCTAGCCTCAAAGATGGCTAACGCGTCCTTAAACCTTCAAGCAGACTGGACTATGAATCCCCCTAATTAACTCTGGCTCGAGGGTACATCTCTGAACTCCTCTGACATCCGTCGTTGTAGTCCTTCAACGTCGTCAGAGAGGTGACGGGTCCCGACGGCCACATATACGATGGACCGCCACGTCCCTAAACTGGAACATTAGAGTCCAAACACTCTTTTGTAGGATCTAAATGATCCCGTTAAGTTGATCTTAGTCACAAAGTTAGACTAACGTATCCTTAACAAACGTTTGAGTTGATCTTAGCCTCAAGTATGGCTGACGTATCCTCAAACCAAACCCCCAAACCCAAATTTAAGATAATGCGGATTTGGACTAGTCCATGCCCTACGGGCGACGACATAACTCAGTCTCCGTAAACGATCCACGGGCAATGAAACATAAAACAAGAACACACGACACGAAGTGACCATCTGGAGAAGGAGAAAGTTGTTACCGCAAAGCGGTAGCGTAATTAACTGCAGGGGCTTGCGCCTGCAGGGAAGAGCGTCCCCACAATCAAAAACCCCTCGAACGAGGGGGAATCTGACGAAGTCTGCTACATCGGACGCATCCGTCTAAACCTCCGATACATGGTGCCATGGATCAAATCGGCATCTTCGGAGAGGTGGACGGATAGCACCAATTAGCATCTGCCCCGAATCTCAGGCGAGACGCCACGTCGTCGCCGTCGTTCGGAGGGGAACAAAGGTGAAGATTCTTTAACTTGTTTACATTTCAATTCAAGCATTTTATTTCATTTCGATTCTTGAATATGTACTTTGTGATGATGCTTGAATAAAACTCCGCTCGTGGAGGAATCGAAACAATTGTAAAATGATAATGTTGATGAATTGCTAAACGTTTTCTTAAGTCTTAAAGCAATTGTAAATTCTTGAAAATCGATTGATCGATGATCTAGATCGATGCGAATGTGTTCTTGATTCCTTTCGCACAATCTAGAGATCGACAATTGATCATTCGACTTTCAAGAAGCTATCTAGTGAATGTTATTCATCGAAAGGACAAAGGATAAGATAAGGAACCATAATTCCTCACAAGATCCTTGATCCTCGATGAATTCAATATCGATTTAGCATCAATTTGTTACTAGATAAGAAATCGTAATCTTGAATCTTCATCACATCTACAATTTACTCGATTCCTACGAGCTTTACTTCAAATCTTGAAACCCTAAAGTGATTGGAATTCTATCGAAACTCGATTCTCTATTTTTATCATTTTCTTGATTCTTGATTAGAATAGTGACACTTGAAACCCATCGATAAAAATCTTGAATCATGTTTTCTTTTCTTTTCTATTAACTTTTCAATTCAAACAAATCAAAATTACAAACGAATCGCACAATCCCTGTGGACGATCCGCACTCGCTAACGATCTACATCCGACATCGTAGTTGATTGCGATCAAAATATTTTTGGTTGTGATTTCTATACATTTTCTTAAACACACAACGAGAAATTCTTATCAATCAGGGGTCGTGGTACAATCAAATCATCTGGGGTCGACGCGGCTTCTCTTGTGCGGTGCCTTCGGAGCCCATTTCGGCGATCCACTATGCCGACTCACCCCCGCTGAACTATGCCGTAGAGGAGGTCAACTGGACTTCGGAGGGTTGCCTTCAGCCCTCTATGGCCGCGATACTCGTACAGCCGCCAATGGCTTTAGATATTCTGGGGCGACGTATATATCAAGGCGAGTCGCGCCCTTGGGGATAGCCGTAGATGATAGGCTCGACTTCTCGCCAGCCAGCCGGGTACTTACAGTAGGCTCGATACATTTTGTCGGCCAAGAAATCACTGCTGCTAAAGCTTGGGTTGTATCCCGCAGTTTACGCTTCTCTTTTCGAGTATTCTACGCCCCCTGTATGGTGGGTCAAAGCTTTCTTGGAACAATGGAATGTACCGACTCACACCTTCCTTCTATCAGATCGGGAATTTTCTATCTCTTTGGAGGAGTTCGCGGAGATCTCCGGTTTACCTGTCAGGGGAGAACATTACGAGGAGCCACTTCCTCCTGACGAGTACATCTTTGCCGCCAAGTCAGTGGTGATGGGCCTTATCTCGGAGAACGCCATTCAACATCAATCTCCAAGTCTAATTAAGGTGTTGAAAATTTATGAGAGTCTGTTTCTCGAATCCGGAGGACACAGGGTCAACTTCGTGGATTTCATTGCTCTCTTTCTTAGCCCAGAAGTCATATCTAAACAAGCTGCGAAATTCTCCAAGCTTGACGACCCGTTTGGTTTTGGCTTGGACAGCCAGCCAACAGCGGAGGCCGATCAAAAGAATTTCTTTCTCCCGGATACCCCGGTCGTCCCCTTTGCAGAGCTTATTGCTTCAGACATTGACGAAGAGGCATTCCTTTTGGGGGGTTTCGGCCTATGGTTAAGTTAGTTTGTGCTCCCAATGCACCCTCGCCATATGAGGCCATCCGTCTTCTACCCGGCTTACCGACTGGTTATTGGGATGCGAGTGGCCATTGGGGTCGCTAGGCTGGCGCACCTGTATCTGGCCTTAGCTTGGCGACAGACACCACTCAACCGGGGGTGCAGTCCGTGAATTTCCCGCTGCACTGTTTCACTTCTTGGCTTGAGCTGCATGGCGCCTTTGGAGTCCATAAGCGGCCCCGTTTCTACGAAAGTTATAACTTCCTCGGGTTATGCAGCTACTTGACGCTTCCGCTTTGGAACCGACTCAGTGAGAGGCTCGGGGCTTGGTTCTTCGCCCGTGTACAGTTGGAGATGGAATGACCTTTGTCGATAAGTTTTTAACTATCGGCAAGAAATCGACGAAGATGGTGCAGCTGCTGCGCGACACTTTTAAAGACGGTGCTTCTACCTTGAAAGCTCGGGAGATTTTTCACTTATATTCAATCAGGCCGGGCTTTTTAGTGTTTAGGCAGAACGATTCGGTGTTGTTTATGAGATACAACCCACACCGTTTCGCTCAACAATCAAGCTACAATCAGGGTGTCCCGCTTGAGACCTTCTTAGCTGAGCCGGTCGCCACGGAGGAGGGTATCCGCAACGCACTACACCATTTCATGCGGCTTAACACCGGGTCCAGCTTTTTGATCTGTGAGCCGAGCTGTGTTCCAAAAGCCTTGAACGCATACGTGGCATGGTACCAGCATACGACGGGTGCTGTCATTAGGGAAGAAAAGCGGTTGTTGCTCGATCGCAAGGGTGCAGCCCCTGCTGGTAATCCAACCGTTCCCCTAAAGCGACGGACCATCGTTCGTCCCCCCTTGAGAGAAGCTACCGCGGTTGTGGTCCCGCGTGCATTTCCTGATAAGCCTCTACCTCGTGTGCTTGTAGAAGCAGTAGCTGCAGCGTCTTCCGAGTCTGGTGTGGGTACGGAGATCGGGGCTCGTCACCCAAAATTGCCTACCGGCTGCCGGTACTCGCTCGCAAAAGAAGAAGAAGTCGCTATTTTCTGCGGATGTTGTACTTGGCCAGGAGCCCCATGCTCCCTACAACGAAGGCTTGTGCGAGTACGGGACCAATGAGGGTCTATTTATAGCGCATGCGGATGATACTGATCTTCAAGCTGCCCTTTTGGCTTCCGAGCGACTGGCTCGTGATGAAGCAGCACTGATCACTATCGCACGGTCAGGTAGACTTCAGTCGCACCTTTCCATGGTTATCTTTTTTTATTATTCTTTTACCGACGCCTTCTTCTTCAGCAGGTATCTTTGTCGAAGAGGCTCTCGCGGCTTCCCTGAAGACCTTCGAAGAGGAAGAGAGGCTCTACGCTTCTTTGGGCCTTGGTATAATTCAGCTCATTGCGCCTTTGCTCCTTTTTTCTTATTCGTGCTCTGACCCTTACTTCCCTCTTATTGCAGGGACTACCTCGACTCAGGTTATCCCGAGTGCGTTGCTGATCCCGCGTGGTGATGCGGTGACGATTCCAGAGACGGCTGCTGAGGCCCCAGCCCCCCCAGTATTGCCGCAAGAGGCTTCGCTCAAGCAGCCGATGACAGACGTAGTAACGGCTCCAGAGGCAGAGCTTGGTTCGGACGATGACGTCCCTTTGACAGAGGTCTTGATGAGATCGCTTCTCACTGCTCGGACCGAAAAGAGACGCAGGAAGCGCGCGGTGAAGGAACATGACGCCGCTTTGGCTATAGGTGTAGGCTCAAGCACTACTCCATCTGTCGCTATTCCTGAGGATACTCCAGCTGCCCTGTTTACCGCCCATAGACGGGTTGTGCGCACGGCTCACGATGAAACCGAAAAGCTGCCCGAAGGTAACGTAACGCTGAGTCTTTTATTAGAACTTGATCTTCAAATTCTTATATACCATATCCTGCAGTGCCAAGTCCTGGCAATGAGATGGCAGGTGAGACGATGGCGATCACAAAGCCCGAAGTGGCTACTCTCTCTCGGGAGTCTGGGACTGCTCAAACTGCCGCTCTTTCTCCTTGTGGTTACCTGTTATCGGCGGGCATTGCGAGTGTCATGACGACCCTCGTCGAATCAGGGGACGAAGCCACAGGCACCGAAACTATTCCATTGAAGGAGAGCGAAGAAACCGTTGCGCCTGGTGATGCTTTCGTCGCGGTTTTGGCTGATGACCCATCAGGTAGGTGTTCACAGCCTAAAACAGAGACGAAACCGCGTAGGTCGTCTTGCCTGAATTTGCGGACAGATGCTATTTTGTGTTATCCGTACACCTCTCCGAAGATACCAAGTTGATTTATGGCACCATGTATCGGAGGTTTGGACAAATGCGGCCGTTGTAGCAGACTTTGTCAGATTCCCCCTCATTGTGAGGGGTTTTTGATTGTGGGGACGCTCTTCCCTGCAGGCGCAAGCCCCTGCAGTTAATTATGCTACCGCATCGCGGTAACCACTTTCTCCTTCTTTAGATGATCACTTCGTATCGTGTGTGTTTGTGTTATTTTTGGTTGCCCATGGATTGTATACGGAGACTAATTTATGTTGTCGTCTCCGTAGGGCATGGATTAGTCCAAATCTGTATTTTCTTAGATTTGGGTTTGGGTTGGGTTCAAGGATCGTTAATCTCATTTGAGATTAAAATCAACTTAAACGTTTGTTAAGGATACGTTAGTCTAATTTTAGACTAAGATCTACTTAACAGGATCGTTTAGATCCAACAAAAGAGCATTTGGGCTCTATTGTTTTATTTTAGGGATATTGCGGTCCATTAGGTTTAAGGACATCATAGTCCATGATAGTTTAAAGACATCATAGTCTATAAAGTTTAAAGACATCATAGTCTATGAGTTTAAGGACCTCACAGTCTATAAAGTTTAAGGACATCATAGTCCATGAGTTTAAGGACCCCACAGTCCGTAAAGTTTAAGGATATCATAGTCCATGGAATGTCTGGTTGTCGGGACCCGCCACCTCTCTGAAGAAGTTGAAGAATTACAATGACGCATATCAGAGGAATGAAGAGATGTGCCCTTGAACCAATGTTGGTTGGGAGATTTGTAGTCATGTTTTGGACTAAGATCAGTTAAAAAGATTTATGAGCATATGGGCTCAATTAATCTGAATAAGAGACATATGGCCAACTTGGGCTCGGCCCACTCAGTTAAAATGTTGAACATTTAATTAGGCTCAGTCCTTTTTTATTTAACAATGCTGAGCATTGATTTGGGTTCCGACACCCTTTTTGTCTTTTATTGAGTGTTGAGCCCTTATTATGGCTCTGGGGCTTTATTTAAAGAACATTTTATGTTTCCTCAGCGCCCACATGAGGAGCACGTGGCGCGCTTGGCGCTGAGAGCCGGACTTAGAGCGCTAAGGCGCTTCCTGTGAGATAGGGCACACGTGAGGAGCACGTGGTGCGCTTAGCGCTGAGCGTCAGTCAATGAGTGCAGAGCGCTTCTTGTGAAATAGCGCGCACGTGAAGAGCACATGGCGTGCTTGGTGCTGAGCGCAAGTCAATGAGTGCAGAGCGTTCTTTATTAAGTAGCGCCCACATGAGAAGCACGTGGCGCACTTGGTGCTGAACGCCGGCCCATGAATGCAGAGCGCTAGACTTGGAGCGCTGAAGCGCTCCTTTGGCCATTTTGGTCAGTTCTGTGCTCTGAGAATTAAATTCTCGTTCATAGGATACTTTGTCTCATATATCTAAGAACTAAGTTCTTGTTTTAATAGGAGATGTTACAATCTCTTCTGTTTTTGTGAAAGACTTTGTCTTTGTCTTATAGATCTGTGATCTAAAGAGAACTAAGTTCTTCTCCCTCCCTTTTTATGATGAGATGCTTCAATCTCTTCTATTTTTATGAAAGACTTCTGTCTTTGTAGATCTATGATTTAGAAAAAGAACTAGGTTCTTCTTCCTTTTATGAGATACTTTGATCTCTCTGTTTTATTTACCTTGAAGAAATTCTTCTTCCGAGAGCTTGCTCTTTTCTTTGAAATTTCTCAAAGTTTGTGTGTGTGGGGGGGGTTCCTCTGTGCAAGACTTGAAGTCTTGGGGCCTTTATATAGTGGAGGCTGATCAGTTAAGGCAATCTTTTTCTGATTGATTTGGGGATGTTTCTCCACCATTGGATCTTTTGATCATAGGGCTTCTATTTTACAGAAGTCATCTTTCTTGTTATTAACAAGATTGGGAAATTATTTTCCCATACAGGGATTACTTTGTATCTTGGTGATTTTCAATCACCATTGGATCTTTGATCCAACGGTGCTCTGATTTACAGAGCACAATCTTTCTTGTTTGGAAAGATTCTGAGGAGTATTTCCTTAACAGAATTTTATTCTGGTAATTTGATGATTTATCATCTTCGTTGGATCTTTGATCCAACGGGGGGGACATTTAGTTCTAGCACTTGGCGCTCTCGTGCCTTGCACGTGAGCGCTGCTTCAGAGTCTTTGACTCTTAGCGCTGGCGCACTTGGCACGAGCGCTCTCGTGCTTTACACGTGAGCCCTGCTTCAGAGTCTTTGACTCTCAGCCCTGGCGCACTTGGCGCTAGCGCTCTCGTTCTTTGCACGTGAGTGCTGCCTCAGATTCTTTGACTCTCAGCGCTGGCGCTCTTAGCGCCAGCGCTCTCGTGCTTTGCACGTGAGCACTGCTTCAGAGTCTTTGGCTCTTAGCGCTAGCGCTCTCGTGCTTTGCACGTGAGCGCTGCTTCAGAGTCTTTGACTATCAGTGCTAGCGCACTTGGCGCTAGCGCTCTCATGCTTTGCACGTGAGCGCTGCCTCAGAGTTTTTGACTCTCAGCGCTGGTGCTCTTGGCGCTAGTGCTCTCGTGCTTTGCACGTGAGCGCTGCCTCAGAATCTTTGACTCTTAGCGCTGGCGCTTTTATGAAGCGCTGCTTCATTTCAAATTTCAAATTTCAAAATTTGAACAGAGTTTTGCTCTGATTGGGGGGAAACAAATGCCCCCCCACCGTTGCGCTCACGTGGCTCACACGTGAGTGCAGCGGTGGCATCTTTTCCACCGTTGGATTGTCTTGGAAGTCGGATCGACTTCCAGCGCCTATAAATAGGGCCTTTGGCCCTTGAGATGACCTCTGTTCATTTTCTTGCTTTCTTATTTTCTAATAATTTTATTCTCTCTTCAAAGCATAGCTCTTTGTCTTAAGAACTCTCTTAGAGACAGAACCCTGTCGAAAATTTTAGGTAAAGATTAAATCTTTGAAGGGTTTACTTCATAATCTAGGGTTTCACCCATTAACAGAGCCTTGCTCTTTTCAGATCATAGATCTAAAGAAATTTTTAGGGTTTTCTTAACAGAGCTTTGCTCTTTTGAAATCATAGATCTAAAGAGATCTTTCTTAGGGTTTCTTAACCCATTAAAGAAGAACTCTTAGAGTTCATTTTGCAGATCTTAAAGATCTCAGAGTTTTTTAACTTGGTAAAAGCTTTGCTTTTTAGGGTTTTGATGGATGATTCCATCGTCTCCACAGAGTATAGCTCTTAAACTTTTTTAAGGAATTTTATTCCTCTCATGATTAGAGTTGACAGATATCACTCTTGCCTGCAGAGCGCTGCTCTCAAGGGAGTTTTACTTATTGGCCCGAGGGGCCCCTTATTAAATGAGAATCCCTTTAGGATTTTCTATTTAATAATCGTCTCATCAATGATGAGAGTGTCTCATTAATGATGAGTCGTCATCTAGATTGTGTGGGTCCCTTTTGGTCCCTTTCCACTGCATTGTAGTGCGGTACGAATTTAAAGTACCAAGTGACGGAACTTAAACTGTAGCATTGACGGTTAACTTCTGTTCTTTTTCATGCAGGTACTATGTCTTTCGACATTTCTTTCCCGTTTGTTCGTTCGGAAAGCGGATTCCCTGAAGCGCGTGTAGATAGGGAAGTCTTCGCGCTGATCAAAGATCATGACCCGGAGCAAAAGAACCTTCATTTATGGGGGACGTGGTACAATCAGATCATCAGGGGTCGGCGTAGCTTTTCTTGCGCAGGACCTTCGGAACCCATTTCGGCAATTCACTACGCCGACCCACCCCCAGTGAACTATACCGTGGAGGAGGTTAACTGGACTTCAGAGGGTCTCCTTCAGCCTTCTATAGCTGCAATACCCGTACAGCCTCCAATGGCTTTGGATACCTTGGGGCGACGTATATGTCAAGGCGAGTAGCGCCCTTGGGGAAAACCATACTTGATAAGCTTGACTCCCCGCCGTCCAGCTGGGTACTTGCAGTGGGCCCGGTACATTTTGTCTGTCAAGAGATCGCAGCTGCTGAAGCTTGGGTTGTATCCCTCGATTTATGTTTCTTTCTTCCAGTATTCCATGCCCCCTGTATGGTGGGTCAAAGCCTCTTTAGAACAATGGAACATTCCAACTCACGCCTTCCTTTTATTAGATCGGGAAGTCTCAATCTCTTTAGAGGAGTTCGTGGAGATCTCCGGCTTGCCTGTCAGAGGGGAGCATTATGAGGAGCTACTTCCTCCTGATGAGTACGTCTTTGCTGCCAAGTCAATGATGATGGGCCTTAACCCGGAGAACGCCATTCAACATCAATTCCCAAGTTTGATTAAGGTGTTGAATATCTATGAGAGCCTATTTCTCGAATCCGGAAGCCATGGGGTTAATTTCATAGATTTCATTGCCCGTTTTCTCCGCTCAGAAGTCCTGTCGGAGGAAGCCGTGAAATTTGCCAAACTCGATGATCCTTTTAGCTTTGGTTTGGACAACCAGCCGGCAGCGAAGGAGGATCAGAGGAGTTTCTTTCTCCCTGACACCCCGGTTGTCTCTTTCGCAGAGATTGCAACTCCTGGGATCGACGAAGAAGCGTTCTTTTTGGGGTTCCTCGGACTATGGCTAAGCTGGTTTGTGCTTCCGATACCCATCTCACCGAATGGTCATTAGGATGCAAGTGGCCGTCGGGGTCGCTGGGTTAGCCCATTTGTATCATAGCCTCAGCTTGGCGGCAGACACTACTCAACCGGGGGTGCAGCCCGTAAACTTCCCGATACATTATTTCACCTCGTGGCTCGAGCTGCATGTGCTCGGCGCCTTTGGAATTCATAAGAGACCCCGTTTCTACGAAAGTTATCTCTTTCCTCGGCTTATGCGGCTAGTTGACGCTTCCGCTTTGGAACCGACTCCGCGAGAGGCTCGGGGCTTGATTCTTCGCCCGCGTACGGTCGAGGATGACATGATCTTCGTCGATAAGGTCTTAACCATCGGCAAGGAATCCGCAAAGACGGTGCAGCCGCTGTGGGACACCTTTAAATACGGTGCCTCTACCTGAAAGCTCGGGAGATTCTTCTTATATTCAATCCGGCCGGGTTTTCTAGTGTTTAGGCAGAACGATTCGGCATTGTTCATGAGATACAACCGGCATCGTTTCGCTCAACAATCTAGCTATAATCAGGGTGTCCTGCTCGAGGCCTTCCTAGCTGAGTCGATTGCCACAGAAGAAGGTATCCGCAACGCGCTACATCATTTCATGAGGCTCAACACTAGGTCTAACTTCTTTATCAGCGAGCCGAGCTGTGTCCCGAAGGTGTTGAACATATACGTGGCGTGGTACCAGCACGCGATGGGTGCTGTCATCAAGGAAGAAAAGCGATTATTACTTGATTGCAAGGGCGCTGCCCCCGCTGGTAATCCAGCCGTTCCTTTGAAGCGACGGACCATCGTTCGTCCTCCCTTAAGAGAAGCTGTTGCGGCTGTGGTACCACGCGTTATCCCCGATATGCCCCTACCCCGTGTACCTGTAAAAGCGGTAGCTGCGGCATCTCCTGAGTCTGGTGTTAGTACGGAGATTGGGACTCGTCGCCCAAAGTTGCCCGCCAAGCGCAAGCTCGTGCTATCGGCTGCCGGCACTCGCTCGCAGAAGAAAAGGAAGTCGATACTTTCTGCAGACGTTGTATTCATCCAGGAGCCTCACGCTCCTTACAGCGAAGGCCTGAGCAAATACGGTACCAAGGAGGGTTTGTTCATTGTGCCGGATTATACCAATCTAGAGGCTGCCATCGCGGTTTCCGAGCAACTAGCTCGCAATGAAGCATCACTGATTACCATTGCACAATTAGGTAAACTTCAGTCATATCTTTCCGTGGTTATATTTTTTATCATTATGCTTTGACTGACGCTTTCTTCTTCAACAGGTATCTCCGCTGAAGAGGCTCTCGCGGCGTCCCTCAAGACTTTTGAGGAGGAAGAGAGGTTTTGCGCTTCCTTGGGCTTTGGTATACATCGGCTCGTTGTGCCTTCATTCCCCTTTTTCTTTATTCATGGTTTAACCCTTCCTTTTTATCTTATTGCAGGTACTACCTCGACTCAGGTTATTCAGAGCGCGACGTTGATTTCGAGCGGTGATGCGGCGACGCTTCCAGAGTCAGCTATTGTGGCCCCAGCTCTCTCGGTATTGCCGCAAGAGGCTTCGCTTAAGCAGCCGATGATGGATGTCGTAACGGCTCTAGAGGTAGCTCTTGGCTCGGACGAGAACGTCCCTCTGACGGAGGTCTTGAGGAGATCATTTCACACTGTTAAGGCCAACAATAAGCGTAGGAAGCGTGCGGCGAGGGAACGCGATGCCAGCTTGGCTGTGGGTGCGGGTTCAAGCACCACCTCTTCTGTCGCTATTCTTCCGGAGGATGCTACAGCTGCACTGTCTACCGCTCATAGATAGGTCGTGCGCGCGGCTCGGGAGGCAACCCAGAATCTATCGTTAGGTAATACAATGCCCGATCTTCTTATTTTCGCTCGATTCGCAAACTCTAATGTACCATATCTTGCAGGGCCACGCATTGGCGATGAGGTGGCAGGTGAGAAGACGGCGACCACAGAGCCCAAAGCGGCTACTCTCTCGAGAGAGTCTGGGACTGCTCCAACCGCCGCTCTTTATCCTCATGGCTCCCAGGTATCGGCGGGCATCACAAGCGTCACAACGGCTCTTGTCGAATCAGGGGACGAAGCCATAGGCGCAGAAACTATTCCAATGGAGGAGAGCGAAGAAGCCGCTGTGCTTAGTGATGCTCTCGTCACGGTTTCGGTTGGCGACCTATCAGGTAGCTCTTGGGCCACTGCTTTCTTTTCATTTTTTGATCCCGTTCATCCCTATCTGATGACATTTTGTTCGTTGAGTATAGGTACAATAAATGCGGAGATTGCGCCATCTGAAGCACCTCTGGTCGCCGCCGTGACGGCTGTTGTTCCGTCACCTTCTCCCATGTTGTCTGGAGTGCTGGAAGGTATATGTTTGCGGCTTATCGGTTTCATTGGGGGTAATATACTCTTTGTACAGACCTCGTATTGTTACAACCTTGCAGGAGTCCTCTTTGACCATCTGTATCAGGTGCTGAATCCACATTTCTCCTTCCGGTCAGAAGTCGTCCTGCCTGCCGGTGTCGGTGAGTATAGTTTTTAACTGACTTCCTTTCCTTTCTTCTATGGGCAACCATGTCATTGTTAATTCTTCCTTGAATTTATTGCGACGTTATAGATTGGAGGAGGGGACGAGAGAACAGTCGCGCCTCCGGTACTCCTAACTCTGCCGCCTGTGGCTGCCAGTATAGTAGACTCCGTCACTCGTGCATTTTCTTTATCTCTTGAGCCGACGTCTAACTATGATTTATTTTGCAGCAATCGCGCCGACTCCAGCTCCCTTCGAGTCTCGCATCTTAATGCCGGCAAGGCCCTTTTCCAGACGCTCATCTCATGGAGGGAAAAAGAAAATGTTGTTGTGTTTGTTGGTTCAAAAAATGCACAGTGGAAAGGGATGCTAGTCGGCTCGACGAAGTTGTAGGCCCCAATAGATCAGATCAAGAGTGATTCCTCACCTATCCTGTCAGGGGCTAAGACTACCAAGGTCTGTGGTGAATCTGCCAGATCTGCCTCACGCCCGACAAATGTTGTATAATAGAGCATCTGACTACTTCATGATCAACCAACTGCAACACTGCAGGAGTGGATTCAGGTGCCGTACCATATCTCTATCTTCCAAGGGCGCTGTGACCAGCCTACGCATGTTGAGTGAATCCATCGAGAAGCTTGATGCGGAGGCCCCTACACTCGCTGCTGATTTTGTTGCTGAGGTCAATCTGATGTTGGCGACGCTTGTGCACTTCCATGGAGAGGGCATCATCAAATCTTGGGTAAACTATTGCAGACAGATCAAGGCTTGCTTGTATGAAGTTGAGCTCAAGTGTTCTTCTTCCGAAGCTCTGGCTTTGAACTCCCAGCGGGCCGCATGGGTTGAGCAAAGTGCTTCTTTACTTCTCCACTTTGAACAAGAGGCGGCCTTGAGGCGGAAGGAACGCGAAGAGTCTTCAAGCGAGTCTGCCCGGCTGCATGCCGAGGTCAAAGTGAATGCTGCGCAACTGAGAACCATCTTTGATAATTTGCAGCGATGCATTTCGGACGGGCTGGCATTGAGGCAGAAGCTCGACTTAATCGAGCGGGTTACGCAGAGTCGCGAAGCTGCCCAGTGGGAGATCGATGAGAAAGTTTCATTCTGTTTGCAGCAACGGGCCCGAGTTGAAGCGGAGCTGGCCACGGTGGCTGCTCATGAAAAGGAGCTGAGAGTAGTGCGCGAGCGGCTTGCTGATTTGTTAAAATCGCCTCCTTCTAAATAATCATCTTTGTACCGATTGTAACTCATGAATAACATGTATTCATTTCAATCATCATTTTTTTTAATTTTATATGATGTATCTCGTATTCAATTGAATTCATGAATAAAGGACACATTTTTTTATCTCTGACTATCGCTTTCTTTTCTCTGCTGTGTTATCGGCATGTTATTTTAGCAGTTGTGGCCTGTAGATGAGAACAGTGCATCTTGAACTCTTTGTGCCTTAGGAAACAGGTTCAGGACTGTCGCCTAAGACTTTTCAACTTTATAAGCCGTGAGGGTCTTATAAAGATTTTTCTCCCTTCGAGTCGAGAGGATCTCATATGTGTATTTTCTCCTTAGGAATCGCAATGATTCCTAAGTATGCTTTCCCTTGAGAGTCGTAAGGATCTCACTAGAGAATTTTCTCCCTTACAAGTCGAGAGGACTTGTAAGTGATCGATGAGTTGGCCTTTTTCCGAGTCGAAGCGCTGCTCCGACGAGGAGGTCATTGGTTGACGTATTTCCGCGACGGGGTCATTGGATGACGTATTTCCGAGACGGGGTCATTTGATGACGTATTTCCGCGACGGGGTCATTGGATAACGTATTTCCGCAACGGGGTCATTTGCTGACGTGTTTCCGCGACGGGGTCATTGGCTGACGTATTTCCAAGACAGGGCCATTTGCTGGATGTTTCCGCGACGGGGTCATTGGCTGACGTGTTTCCGCGACGGGGTCATTTGATGACGTGTTTCCGCGACGGGGTCATTGGCTGACGTGTTTCCGCGACGGGGTCATTGGCTGATGTATTTCCGAGACGGGGTCATTTGCTGACGTGTTTCCGCGACGGGGTCATTGGCTGACGTATTTCCGCGACGGGGTCATTGGATGACGTATTTCCGAGACGGGGTCATTTGCTGACGTGTTTCTGCGATGGGGCCATTTGCTGACGCGTTTTCGAGATAGGGCCATTTGCTGACGCATTTTCGCGACGGGGTCATTTGCTGACGTGTTTCTGCGACGGGGTCATTGGATGACGTATTTCCGAGACAAGGTCATTTGCTGACGTCTTTCGGCGACGGGTTCATTGGCCGACGTATATCCTCGACGGGGTCATTGGATGATGTATTTCCGTGACGGGGTCATTTGCTGACGTATTTCCGCGACGGGGTCATTGAATGACGTATTTCCGCGACGGGGTCATTTGATGACGTATTTCCGAGAGGGGTCATTGGCTGACGTATTTCTGTGACGGGGTCATTTGCTGACGTATTTCCGTGACGGGGTCATTTGATGACGTATTTCTGCAACGAGGTCATTTGCTGACGTATTTCCGAGACGGGGTCATTAGATGATGTATTTCCGCGACGGGGTCATTTGATGACGTATTTCCGAGACGGGGTCATTTGATGATGTATTTCCGAGACGGGTCATTTGCTGACGTATTTCCGCGACGGGGTCATTGGATGACGTATTTCCGCGACGGGGTCATTGCTCACGTATTTCCGCGACGGGGTCATTGGATGACGTATTTCCGAGACGGGGTCATTTGCTGACGTGAACCGTAGAGTCTTGGCATTAGGGACTTTGTTGTGGCTCCGATTGGTGGTGTCGCGTCCGTATACTGTTGGAATGAGGAGGAACGCCGTTGTTGGTCTTCTGGGACGCAGATGTTGCTGTCGAGATCTGACTTTCCCTTTGGCAGAATTTGTTGGGACATGTGGTTCCCTTTTCGTTTATGCTCATGGATTGTATACAGGGGTCAGTATGGACTTACATGCAGGGCAAAAGTTTTATTTTATATATGTTTTTGTTTTCTTTCCACGATGTTCTATCATTTCAGCTTTTTATATCGCGAAAGTGCGATTGCCCAATCATTTCGGCTATTTTTCTTTTTACTCGCTGCTTTTTATTGCGAATTGCCTAATCATTTCGGCTGTTTTTGTATGCATATATTTTACTTGCTGATTTTGTTGCAAGTTGCCCTATCATTTCGGCTATTTCATATGCATTTGTGGCTAGCTGACTTTTCGCCGCGAGTTTGGGATTTGGTATCTGATACTAATTTAGGTATCAACATCGTTACAACTAGGATATGGCCAGGAGCGAATCATCATTTGCCTTTATCGGTTCGAACAAAGGTGGCTTAGCAAATAGGGTTAAGATCCTGTCGACTAAGGCTTTTGACTTCATGAGCCGTAAGGGTCTCATAAAGGTATTTCTCCCTACGAGTCGTGAGGATCTCGTAAGTGTGTGTTCTCTTTAGAAGTTGTAAGGACTTCTAAGTGCGTGTTCTCTTGAGAGTCGTAAGGATCTCACAAGAGCATTTTCTCCTTGCAAGTCAAGAGGACCTACAAGTGTTGTTCACCAAATAGGGGAATTTCACACCATTGGTGGAACTGGGTGGAGAAGACGTTTATTTATGCCCGTGGATTGTATACAAGGGTCCGTATTGAACCGCTTGTAGGGCAGTCTGGGAAATGTGATAGCTTAAGAACAGGTTCAGATCCCTGTAGCTTAAGGCTTTTGAATCCTATGAGCCGTGAGGGTCTCATAGGAGAATTCTCCTTATGAGTCGTGAGGATCTCATAAGTGTAACTTCTCCTTAGTAATCGTGGGGATCCCTAAGTGTGTTACTCCCTTATGATTCATAAAGATCTCACGCAGGTATTTCCTCCTTACAAGGTCGAGAGGACCTTGTAAGTGTCTTTTAACGAGATTGCGTCCTTTCGGGTTTTCAAAAACTCGCCGGTAGCCCTGCTGTTTTTACTCATGGAGCCCTTTCGGGGTTTCATCCGTGCCCATTTCGCTTATGGACGTACCGTTTTTTTCCTTCTTTTTTTTGCATCAACCCTGGGATGCTGCGGTTTGTAGTAGTTAAAGACATCTCGGTCAGGCGTAGTATTTTTTCAAGAACTGACCGTTTATTGGCCTGAAGGGTCTTTTGCCTTGCATATTCATGAGCAAGTATGCCCCACCTTGATAGACTTTGTCTATGATGTACGGGCCCTCATAGTTTGGCTCGAATTTGCCCCGTTTGGCGCGATTGGGGATCATAGGTCTCTTGACCACTAGCACAAGTTCGCCTTGGCAGAATGTTCTCGGCCTAGTCAATCTCTCGTATGAGCGTGTCATCTTTGCTTTGTAAGCCTATAAGTTTTGTTACGTCATGTGCTGAGTTTTATCGAGGGCGTCGAGCTCCTCAAGCCGAAGATGAGAATTATCCTCGTCTGTTAGCTCGTAATGAACTGCCACTTGTAGAAAGTGTAGCTCTATCTCCAAGGAAAGTACTGCTTCAGCGCTGAATACCAATGCATACGGCATTGTGTTTGTGGCCGTTTTGAACGTAGTCCGATACGCCCAGAGAGCTTCATGTAATCTCTCATGCCAATCTCTTATTTTTCTAGACACCGTCTTCTTTATGATCTTCGTCAAGGTCTTGTTGAAAGCCTCAGCCAAACCGTTAGTTCGGAGATTATAGACCGAAGAGTATCTCCAGTCTATGTTATGCTGTTGTGCAAAGCGGCCGACCTTGTGACTTCTGTAGGCTGGCCCGTTATCAGAGATAATCTGTCACGGAGTGCCAAACCGATAGATGACGTGTGTCTTGAAGAAATGGAGAATATTCTCCTTCTTCACTTCTCTTAGCGGTATGGCTTCTGCCTACTTAGAGAAGTAATCGGTTGTCGCCAATATGAACCGATGTCCTCTGGACGGTACTGGTTCGATGGGCCCGATTATGTCAATTCCCCACATTTCGAACGACCAGCTAACCACCGTTGGGTATAGCTAATTGTAATGTGTAAAACTCTTCCAGGAGTAACTCTTACTCGCAGTGGGTATCGGGATCCAACTATATCATAGAAGGTATGCAATCTCATTGCAAATTTCAACACTCGAATTCCCGATAATATTTTACCCCTAGAGTCCTATGACCTTGACGCAGGCCAACAAACCATAGTCTGGTAGTCAAGTTCTACCAGTACATTTCATGATTGAATTAAACCCACCCGCACGACCATTGACGCAGGCCAACAAAGACTCACAACTTAATCCAATCGTATCGTATGCTGTAGATAAGCACTAGTTAGCTACCGCACACTACGCTTTGACGCAGGCCAACAAACGTAGCACGAATACTAAGTATTACTTATCTGAAATGACGGAGGGCTACGACAGGTTTGTAAGAAAACCCTTTGCGTAATGAACTTGATATCGTTGTAGAATCGAGTGATTTTTTAAAAGGAGTGTTTTCGAGGCTTTAACTAGTTTTGCTAAAGAGATCACTCCCGGTGAAGGGATCTTGGCTCTTTCCTTATCGAATAAGGTGCAGGATATTTCATAAATACCACTATACAAAGCAAAAACTATAAAAGCAATCAAAAGACAAACCGAGTTTGTAGCATTTGCTAGTTTCGCTAAAGAGGTCACTCCCGGTGAAGGGATCTCGGCTCTTTCCTTATCGAATAAGGTGCTGGATATTCTATAAGGAATACCGCTATGCAAAGCAAGAACTAGAGCTACCAGTTTTTAAAACAAGTTTCTACAACATCTTTAGATTTCTTTTCTTTCATTAATCTCATTAATGAAGTCCCATTATCTATGCTTCCCAAGCATCAAATATGAAACGAAAGCAGCAATATTAATTATATCTCATATATATAATATAGGCATTCGTCTCAGAATATATAAAGCGATCACTTTCATCAGCAGTAGAAGAACACATATGAAATATTGGATATACTAGGAATTCCGTGTTTTAAATTAAGCCAGTATAAAACACGGATTCCACGGTCGTGATGAATAGCCAAACCCGCATCCCTAGACCCCTACGAGAGCGACAAGCAACCCCATCAATTCTAGAGTTAGGAGACCCAGTCTTGACTCCTCGAGATGGTCTCCCACTGGACCCTATAACCCGGTTACTTGTTCTCCCCGTCTTAGGTCTATCCTAATACGGAAAAGTAAATAATATACATCAATGGTGACATCATCCTCAACCCAGAAGTGCCCCAATAAAAGAATATTACATACAAGCTTTTACAAGAATGAAAATGAAAAACTCTCATCTCACATAAAACCCCCGGCTATTCAAAACACGACGATCCAATATATCATATCACAGCAACACATAACATCACATGTCATCAACGTAAGTAAATATGCGTATCCCAATTGTCGTTGACATATAGCACCGAAACCGGCGATGCACCACATATTACACTTACGGTCGCAGAAAAGAAAGTGAAAAACTACAACAGTTGGAATCCGCAACCACCTTAGACATTATAAACCCAATGTATCACATACTTTGGATTTCATGCTCAACAAATGAATTCCTTAGACATTACATGCCTAACAATTATAAACCCCGCATTTTAGTCTCGATATTGGAAACACTTTTCAATAACCTGTCGGGTAATTCAACAAGATTCCCGATAACCTGATCGAATGCTCGTTGGAAACTTTAGTAGATAGCCGCACCCCCGATGCCGTTGACGAATTGCACTAAGGCTGAACACTGCTGCCACGAGCACCCGAACGGATGCTTTTGGCGATGGGGTTCTCCTACAGTCACTTAGTTGGGGCTATGGGGTGTGGCTATCTAGTAAGGTTACCCGGCGGGTATCCGCGTACACTACGTAATTGCGATGGACTTTTGATCACATCAAAATCCCATGGCAACCGATCAATTGAGACTAAACTGCTAGATTTATAAAATTCAAACTAGTTATCTCATAACTATTTGTGGATTCCAAATATTGTATCAGAATCACAGATAACTAGAAGAAGTTTAACTTTTCGATCGAATAAGAAAGCACCCAAAATTTCCTCCCTATATATGTCTAAGCATCCACTATAATATACATCCCATGTACAGTAATGGCCTCTAGGGCATACATATAACTAACAATCTCCCACTTGCACTAAGGTCATCTGTTGTAGTATCCAATACCCAACAATATAGCAGTGGTTGTAGTATCCCATACTCAACCATCCCAAAATCTCTCAAATAATATTTGGGGAAGCAGGCCTTGGTGAGTGGATCCGCCGTGTTGTTCTTTAAAATCTACTCTCCTTACCTCGATCCCTTGAAGATCAACCATCTCCCTGATCAGGTGATACTTGCCTCAGAATATGTCTGGATCGCTGATGGGACCAGCGTTCTTAGGCCAAAGCCACAACTCCATTGTAGTCACAATAACAGTTATTGGACGCTCAACGGTAGGAACCTTGTTCATCTCATGAACAAGTAATGTCCAGACAACCTCTTTGGTAGCATCGTTGGTAGCGATATATTCAGCCTTAATCGTCTAGTATGCCACGGTATATAGCTTGGAAATCTTCCAACATACCGTCCCTCTACTGAGAGTAAAGACAATTCCTGTGACTAACTTTCATTTGAACTTATCATTCTGGAAGCTGGAACCAAGAACTTTCTTTTAGTGCTTCTCAAGTACTTAAGAATGTCCTCCACAGCTGTCCAATGATTCTTCCAAGATCCGATTGATTCCTTATCACTACACCTAGTGATTTATCTACATCTGGTCTGGTACATAACATTGCACACATGATAGAGCCTACTGCTGAAGCATAAGGTATCCCTTGCACGCGAGCTCTCTCCAAATCAGTCTTGGAAGACTTCTTTTTGGAGAGAGTGATTCCTGAGTAAGTGGGCGAACCACCACGCCTAGAATCCTCCATACTAAATACCTTTAGTATGATGTTAATGTACCTGGATTTGGGACACTCCCAACATCCACTTAGATCTATCACCATAGATCATAATCCACAAGATGTAGTATCATCCAGATCTTATATTGAGAATCATCGTGATAAGAGGAGCTTGACCGATTGTAACATAGGAAACCCTTTCCTATCAAGAGTATGTCATTTACGTACAATACATGTAAGACAACCTGACTCTCTACAACCTTCTTATATATACAAGGTTCATCAACCATTTTGATGAAGTCAAACTCTTTGACTGCCACATCAAAACAGATGTTCCAACTCCGCGATGCTCGCATTGATCCCGATGGACTTAAGCATAGCTTTGAAAGTCTCAACTTTTCCATCTACACCAAGAATCTTCTCAAGATCCATTTGCTCCCAATGGGTTTTACCCCTTCAGGTGCAACATACAAAGTCATACTTTGTTGGTGTACATGGATTCCATCTTTGATCGCATAGCATCCAGCCATTTCATAGAGTCCCCACTCGTGATGACCTGCCTGAATCTAGTTGGGCCATCATCTACCATGATGCATTCCTCGCTCCCACTATCACTGAGAAGACCGTAGTATCTCTCAAGTGGATGAGGAACCCTATCAGATTCGCGGAGAGGCTGACGTTCGTTGGAGACTATTGAATCCTTTGGTTCCACTAAATCATCAGGTGTTAGTTTGTCTAGCTGGAACTCCTTCCAGTTCTACAATATGACCACGAATTTCTTCACAAGAAATTCCTTTTCTAAAAAGGTAGCATGCTGAGAAACAAAACACCTTTTGCACCTCAGTGTGGTAGATGATATTCCCTCATAAATGTTTGAGATATCCAACAAACTTACAGAACTGACCTTACCTCGAGCTTGTCCGGATTTTGCCTTTCAACATAGGTCGGACAACTCCATATCTTAACTCGTTTAAGACATGGTCTCTTCCCATTCCATATCTCATATGTAGTGGTAGGCTGTGATTTGGACGGAACCCCATTCAATAGGTATGCAGCTTCTCAAGTGCATAACACCAAAAGGAAACAGGTAACTCAGCAGTACTCATCATAGAGTGCACCATATCTTATAGGATGCGATACCTCCGCCCCGATACACCGTTGTGCTGTGGTGTATATGAAGGAGTAAGCTGAGAGAGAATCACATTCTCCATTTAGAAAATCCAGGAACTCCATGACTAAGTATTCTCCTCCTCGATCACATCAAAAGACTTTAATACTTCTACCCATCTGGTTCTTTAACTTCAAGCTTATATTCCTTGAATTTCTCAAAAGTTTCAGATTTGTGTTTCAACAGGAACACATGTCCGAATTTTGAGAGATAGTCGATGAAAATAATGAAGTACAAAGAACCAACCTTGGCATTTATAGATATAAGACCGTATACATCATCATGTATTCGTCCCAAGAGTTCAGTAACTCTTTCTCTGTTTCTAGTACACGGAGTATTGGTCATTTTACCTTTGAGACAAGACTGGCAAGTATCATAAGATGAAAATTCGAACAGATTCTTTATATTCATCTTTATGTAACTTAGCTGGTCGTGTCGCATTAATATGACCTAGTCTACAATGCCACGAGAAGAATTCGTTCATTTCTGAACTATTCCTCTTATCTGTGTTCTATACTTTGAACTGTGGTTTGATTTAGAACGTATATGCTATTATATATCGTGCCTAATTGAATCAACTCTTGATTCAGGAAAATGTTCACAACATTATCCGCTAATAAAGAATTACATCCTTCTTTAACTCATTAAAGAAACCGATGTAATGTTGTATATCAGGTTCGGTATGTAATAACATTCGTTCAGAATCAATGTATTAATACAAGGTGATATATGCCAACTGACTTGGCTGCAACACTTGCATCATTCTCTACACTTAGAGACATATCACCCATTCTCAGTTCTCTACCTTTTTGTAGCCCATGTAACATATTACATATGCAGGATCCTGATCCGGTATCACATACCCATGATGTAGAGTATACTGAGAATCAGCTTTCGGTAATGAACACACCTGAAGAAGATGCATCAACATGCACTTTCTTTGATTGGGTGGCGTGGAAATCCGGATAATCCCATATTTCCTGCTCGGACTTATAACAGTTATAAGATAGAGCGGAACCAACGTTCCCCAGCACAGTATAATTAGTAGTTTCGGTCAATGCATCCATATTATTATCTTGATTAAGGCGTGACATGGTCGCTACCAGGAGAGAGAGAAGAAAACACTCTGCGTGCGCTCTTTGTAAGATTAGATTGGTTATTATTTTATCTAATCATGATGGCTCCCACTGTTTTTATCAAATCTTCCTTCAAACCCTAAAAGGTAAGACTAGCCGGGATTAATTACACCCTACAAGTTCGGCAATCTTTCGGCCAGGCCAGTGTCGGTACTTTGAGGGAGGTTCCGCGTGCTTTCACACGGACCTAATTAAAATAAACCTCATTTTTCCAGGGGAGTAACCCCGCTAACACCTTTCTAGATACCTACTTGATCATCTAATTGTAATGTGTAAAACTCTCTCAGGAGTAACTCTTACTCGCAGTGGGTATCGGGATCCAACTATTTCATAGAAGGTATGCAATCTCATTGCAAATTTTAGCACTTGAAATTCCCGATAATATTTTACCCCTAGCGTCCTATGACCTTGACGCAGGCCAACAAACCATAGTCCACTAGTCAAGTTCTACCCGTACATTTCATGATTGAATTAAACCTACCCGCACGACCCTTGACGCAGGCCAACAAAGTCGCACGACTACCCTAATCCAATCATATCGTATGCTGCAGATAAACACCAGTTAGCTATCGCACACTACGCCTTGACTCAAGCCAACAAATGTAGCACGAATACTAAGTATTACTTATCTGAAATGCCGGAGGGCTACGACAAGTTTTTAAGAAAATCCTTTGCGTAATGAACTTGATATCGTTGTAGAATCGAGTGATTTTTTAAAAGGAGTGTTTCTTAGGCTTTTACTAGTTTTGCGAAAGAGATCACTCCCGGTGAAGGGATCTCGGCTCTTTTCTTATCGAATAAGGTGCAGGATATTTCACAAATACCACTATGCAAAACAAAAACTATAAAAGCAATCAAAAGACAAACCGAGTTTGTAGCATCTGCTAGTTTCGCTAAAGTGGTCACTCCCGGTGAAGAGATCTCGGCTCTTTCCTTATCGAATAAGGTGTTGGATATTCTACAAGGAATATCGCTATGCAAAGAAAGAACTAGAGCTACCAGTTTTTAAAACAAGTTTCTACAACATCTTTAGGTTTTTTTTCTTTCATTAATCTCATTAATGAAGTCCCATTATCTATGCTTCCCAAGTATCAAATATGAAACGAAAGCAGCAATATTAATTATATCTCATATATATAATATAGGCATTCATCTCAGAATATATAAAGTGTCGCTTTCATCAGCAGCAGAAGAACACATATGAAATATTGGATATACTAGGAATTCTATGTTATAAATTAAGCCAGTATAAAACACGGATTCCACGGTCGCGATGAATAGCCAAACCCACATCCTTAGACCCCTACGAGAGCGGCAAGCAACCCTACCAATTCTAGAGTTAGGAGACCCGGTCTCGACTCCTCGAGATGGTCTCCCACTGGACCCTAGAACCCGGTTACTTGTGCTCCCCGCCTTGAGTTTATCCTAATGCGGAAAAGTAAATAATATACATCAATGGTGACATCATCCTCAACCCAGAAGTTCCCCAATAAAAGAATATTACATACAAGCTTTTACATGAATGAAAATGAAAAACTCCCATCTCACATAAAACCCCGGCTATTCAAAACATGACGATCCAATATATCATATTACAACAACACATAACATCACATGTCATCAACATAAGTAAATATGCGTATCCCAATTGTCATTGACATATAGCACCGAAACCGACGATATAGCACCGAAACCGGCGATACCCCACATATTACACTTACGGTCGCAGAAAAGAAAGTGAAAAACTACAACAGTTGGAATCCGCAACCACCTTAGACATCATAAACCCAATATATCACATACTTTGGATTTCATGCCCAACAAATGAATTCCTTAGACATCACATGCCTAACAATTATAAACCCCGCATTTTAGTCTCGATATTGAAAACACTTTTCAATAACCTGTCGGGTAATTCAACAAGATTCCCGATAACCTGATCGAATGCTTGTTGGAAACTTTAGTAGATAGCCGCACCCCCGATGCCGTCGACGAATTGCACTAAGGCTGAACACCGCTGCCGCGAGCACCCGAACGGATACTTTTGGCGATGGGGTTCTCCTACAGTCACTTAGTTGGGGCTATGGGGTGTGGCTATCTAGTAAGGTTACCCGGCGAGTATCCGCATACACTACGTAATTGCGACGGACTTTTGATCACATCAAAATCCCATGGCAACCGATCAATTAAGACTAAACTGCTAGATTTATAAAATTCAAACTAGTTATCTCATAACTATTTGTGGATTCTAAATATTGTATCAGAATCACAGATAACTAGAAGAAGTTTAACTTTTTGATCGAATAAGCAAGCACCCCAAATTTTCCAACAATCTCAACACTTGAGCGGAATTCAAAAAGTACTCAGAAACTGCCACGGCTCCTATGAACCAACCGTAGAAGGGTCAACCAATGCCTCACACGTGGCACCGCTGAACCGCCATCAAACCCTAGGGTTTGATGGCGGTTCTGTATAGGGTTAGCTTAGCACCTTGTGAAGTTTTTGGCAAGTATCAATCATGTTATTTTAAAATTTTTGGGGTGCTAAACAAACCCTAACCAAGATTTTAACTAGAGTATTAGGGTATACATAGTATGTAAACAACTTTACATCTAAGAGTTAGGGATTACAACCTTTGTAGTCCGTTCCTTCACTTCAAAAGCTCTGTGTTGAGGTCCCTTCGCTGCGATCATCGAGTACCCGGACTCAAGAGAGGCTCCATGAAGAGAAAGATGCAAACTTGCTTCCAATCTTCAACAACTAAGATGATCTACCTTGAAGAATCTCAAACCCAAGCTTATGCTTCATTAATCAAGTATTAGCAAAGCAAACAACCTAATCTAAGTGGTTAGAATATATGGGGATGATGAAGTAGGAATTTTGCTCTCTTTTGTTTTCAATTTCTCACTCATTATCATCACTTGTTAAAAAGCTAGAAAGCTTTTTCATCCAAGAAGAAAGAAGAAGAAGAAGCAAATTATTTTGTGGTGAATAATGAATTTTTTTATTGTTATGGTTACAAATCAACCATGGGTTAAGAATGAAGACTTAACCCATGTAGAGAGTTAACTTGAGTAAAGGGTTTAGGTTGGGTTAGAAAATATCTATACAAAATATCTTGGCTTAAAACAAAAATAAAGCTTTTAAAAGCTTCATGCAAAAGTTAACCCAAATCAAACCCTAACTATGTTTAATCTCCACAAATCATGTTGCATTTGTAACCCTAACTTGTTACAATATTATATATCACATATATAATATATTTTGTAACAAAATAAAATAATACAATTAACATATATCACATATATATCAATGTATTATCCAAGTGAGAAAAAGAATCTTTTAGTGAGCTTATATTAGTTAATGTAACTTAATATATCACATATATAATTATACATTAAATTATCGAATCAACACTTGATCTGATAATCCGGCTATATCGCATATAACCGACTAATATAACATGTACTGATTCATCGAATCAACACTTGATCCGATGGCCCGTCTATATCACATATACCCGGCCGATATCATATATCGCGAGAATGGAATACGATATCTCATATCGTAATATTCTCGGTCCCGCACATATCATATATGTGCTCCTACTCCGTTTTGCCTGAGCCAGGAAACCTCTGTGTAGGACTCTAAAGAATCGTCAATACGCCGGCAGTAGGCGATGATCATATCAAACACCCACAAGCTGCAAGCGGTCAGCTAAATGTAACAGCCATCCAGGTATTGAGCAATCAGAAGATCAACAAGCAAGACTGTACATTCTCCTGTGAATCCAACCAGTAACACTCCCGTACAGTCCGGTCTCTTCGTCTGATATGTCGCATATCTCGCCTAGGGGTGGTAAACATCAGACCCCAGTAGCTTGATAAGTCATGTCGATATGAGGTCCATAACAGTTCGAGAAACTACCGATAACACTTACCAGTAAATCTCAGCAGCCCTGGCCAGGAATTTTCAGTTATAGCCAATCGAACACAGCACAACATCAACTCCCTATACCGGGAGAGACGAAACCCCTCCTATCGCTCATTGCCTCCATGTGATTCAGGACTATGCCCAAAAGCCACCGTTTTGCATGCCCTCTTGGACGTGGTATGATGGAAATCAAAGCACAGTGGGAATCACACAAGACTCTATGACGATCTCGGGTCTACAGACTAACCTGTACCAGTGTCACCAGAGAACTGCCATCTGACGTGAGGTATAATACCATCTGGGAGTTCTCGGCGAGTCCGTCCAGTGTACCCAGTCTCCACTAAGCACCCGTATACCTTCTCTGATGTCAAACACCAATGGATATGGGATCATCCATCGCTCATCATATGGGTCAAGAAGCGCATACGCTAGTCTACTCTGGAGTATCGATGCCCTGTCTCGGTACTCCCACGACTATGAACATTTGAAGGATGTACTTGGCGACTACACTGTCCCCACTAGTATGATCTTCATCATAGTCCTGGTAGTCAAGTACTCATCCTAAGGGCTTTATCAATATGTGACATAGAGACAATCATAGTACATGTTAAGATAAAGGGCAACCAGATAGCATACTATCATGTTGAGCAAGAAAGTCCTCCCTATATATGTCCAAGCATCCACTACAATATACATCGTATGTACAGTAATGGCCTCTAGGGCATACATATCACTAACATTCTGACGGTCACATAATCGAGTTAAGGTTTCTTTCTTCTAGAGGATCCACAGAATCGCTCGTAAGTTTTTCTGAAAATTTTAAACTCGGAAAAATCCAACTCTTGGAAACTTTCCAGCGGGGGGAAAATTGGGTTATTGATATCCGTTCAAAATTTTTAACATTGTCTAAAACACCCGAATACATGTTAGAATTACGACTACGAAACACTCCGAGTTGTCTTTGCAGAAAATTAACATCACATGCAAAATTTAGCAAAAACAAACAACACCTGAAACACCAAAACCTAAAGACTGGAACACATGCAAAATTTGAAGGGTTTTTCTTGGATTTGGGCCGAGATGAGGGGGGTGGCCGGCCACTTTCAAGCCAAATGGCTTCAAATTTTTCTAGTATTCATGTTATATCACATACAACATTCTGTACTTGTTAAAAAAAAAAAATTGACACCTCTAAAAATTCGACAGAACCCAGATTTTGTGTTTCAAGTTTCGGAGCAGTTTCGGTTTCGTAATCTAACAAACATCATTTAAATCTCTAGCTTGGCTCTGATACCACTGTAGGGTTACCTAGGACGGCAGCAAGGTTTTGGGAGGTATCGTCCATGTCGTTTTTAAATTTTTTGCCGTTCTAAAGAACCCTAACCTAGAATCTTAACTAGATATTTAAACGAACAAGTAATGTTAACAACTTAACATCTATGTGAATGAGGAATACAACCTTTGTAGACCGGTCCTTCACTTCAAAAGCTCCGTGTAGTAGTCCCTTCGCTGCGAGTTGTAATCTCCCGAACTCTAGAAAGGGTTGCCTTAGAGAAATGAACAAGCTTGCCCGAAGTCTTCGAGGCCGAAGATGATCTACGTCAAGAAGACTCAAGCTCATGCTACATCTTCACTAAATTAGGGTTTAGTGAAGAAAACACCCTAAACTAAATGGCTAATAGTAGAGGATGATGAAGTAGGAAATGGGCTCTCTTTAGTTTTCTTTTTCTCACAATATTTTCTCACCATGGAAAAAGCTAGCAATCTTTTTCTCTCATAAAGAAGATGAAGCATGAAGAAGAAAGAATGAACTCATGAGGTGAGAATAGCAACCATATGTGAGTTAGTGTCATACACTAACTCATATAGAGAATAAACCTTGGGTTAACAATAATGGTTGGGTTAATGAATATCTTCAAGTAAAATAAATGAGTGGATTTGGTCAATGGTTCCACAAGCTTCTACAAGCTTGAACCATGTGACTAATTACCACTAATTTATGAATTACCAAGATAAATAAAAACCTAAGGATTATCATAACCATGGTGTAAGTCTCATACACCCATGTTGCTTGTGGCATCTAGCATGACACAAAATAATGCACATTAATATATATCACATATATACTAAGTGTACACATGTGAGAAAAGAAATCTTAAGTGAGATAATATTAGTTAATATAAGGTAATATATCAAATATATAATTATACATTAAATTATTAATCAACACTTGATTTAATAATCCTGCTATATCCTATAAAACTGACTAATATCTTATGCAACAATCTATCGAATCAACACTTGATCCGATAACCCGGCTATATCTCATATAACCGACCGATATCACATATCACAAGAATAAAATGCGGTGTCACATACAATCATTAATCTCGGTCCCGCACATATCACATATGTGCCCGTACTTCGTTTCACATGAACCAGGAAACCTCTGTGTAGGACTATAAAGACTCGTCAATACGCCGGCAGTAGGTGATGATCATATCAAACACCCACAAGCGGCAAGCGGTCTCCTAAACGTAACGGCCACCCGGGTATTGAGCGATCAGAAGATCAACAAGCAAGCCTGCTCATACTCCTGCGAATCCAATCAGTAACACTACCGTACAGTCCGGTCTCTTCGTCAGATATGTCGCATATTAACAGCTTGCGGGTGGTAAAACGTCAGACCCCAATAGCCTGATAAATCATGCCGATGCAAGGTCCATAACGGTTAGAGAAACTACTGATAACACTTACCAGTAAATCTCAGCAACCCTGGCCAGGGATTTCCTATTATGGCCAATCGAGCATAGCGCAACATCAACTCCCAATATCGGGAGAGACGAATCCCCTCCTATCGCTCATTGCCTCCATGTGACTCGGGACTATACCCAAAAACCACCTTTTTGCACAATCTCTTGACCGTGGTATGGTAGAAATCAAAGCACAGTTGGAATCATACGAGACTCTATGATGATCTCGGGTCGACAGACTAACCTGTACCAGTGTCACCAGAGAACTGCTATCTGACGATAGATAAAATACCATCTAGGAGTTCTCGGCGAGGCCGTTCAGTGTACCCAGTCTCCACTGAGCACCCGTATACCTTACCAATGGATGTGGGATCATCCATCGGCCATCATATGGGTCAAGAAGCGCATACGTTAGTCTACTCTGGAGTATCGATACCCTGTCTCGATACTCCCACAACTAGGAAAAATTATAGGGTATACTTGTGGACTACCCTTGGCCCCACTAGTATGATCTCCATCATAGTCCTGGTAGTCAAGTACACATCCTAAGGGCTTTGTCAACATGTGAGAGCAAGGCAGCATCATATATACAACTCAACATGTTAAGACAAAGTGCAACCGGATAGCATACTATCATATCGAGCAAGAAAGTCCTCCCTATATATGTCCAAGCATCCACTACAATATGCATCCCATGTACAGTAATGGCCTCTAGGGCATACATATAACTAACATGTCCGACAACATGCAATTTAGGGGTGAATCGGCGGGTATCGGGTGCTCAATGAGAAAGTCGGCGATGGCCTGGCCTTTCACTGCCTTGAGGGGTCGATAAGTTATCGAGAATTCCATTAAGAATAAGGCCCATTTAGCGATCTGTCCTGTTAGTATGGCTCTTGACATCAATTATTTTAGAGGATCCACTTTTGATATGAGGTAGACCTCATGTGCCAAAGCATAATGCCGGAGCTTCGTTATCGCGAAGATTAACGCCACACAATGTTTTTCAATGGGCGAGTAGTTGTTTTCTGCCCCTAAGAGAACTCGATTCAAATAATAGAGGGCTCTCTCCTTCGCTTGGTCGTTTTCCTGTGCCCATAGCGCGCCTAAGGAACCTTCAAGGGTTGTTGTATACAGTATGAGAGGCTTTCTCTTGACCGGAGCGGTCAGTACTAGCGGATTCTGCAAGTATTGCTTGATTTCGTCCAGTGCGCTTTGGCATTTGCAATCCCAGACGAAAGGGGTTCCCTTCTTTATTAAATGGTTGTAGGGCGAAATTTGCCAGAGAGATTGGCTATGAATCGCCGGATATATGCGAGCTTCCCTTAGAGAGACCGCAGTTGCTTGAGAGTTCTTGGCGGAGGCATTTCCATGATCGCCTTGATCTTTGATGGGTCTATCTCAATGCCTCGATGTCGGACGATGAATCCTAGGAATTTGCCCAATGAAACTCCGAACTCGCATTTGTGCGGGTTCATCTTCAGGTTGTATTTCCGAAGACGTTGGAACACTATCTCCAGATGCTCCCAGTGCTCCTCATATGATTTGCTTTTCACCATGAGGTCGTTGATATAGCATTCGACGATTTCATGTATGAGGTCGTCAAAAATCCTCATCATGGCCCTCTGATAGGTAGCGCCGGCGTTCTTCAGACCGAAAGGCATCACTTTGTAGCAGAATATGCCCAGAGGAGTCCGGAAAGCGGTATGCTTCTGGTCTTCGGGATGCATCTTTATCTGATTGTACCCCGATGATCCGTCCATGAAGGAGAAGACTTCGTGAGTGGACGTATTATCTATCATCAACTCAGTAACTGGTACGGGAAAATCATCCTTCGGGCAAGCTTTATTGAGGTCCCGAAAGTCCACGCAGATGCGCATCATCCCATTTTTCTTCATCACTGGGACAATATTGGCGATCCAATCGGGGTATTAAACTTCTTGGACGAAGCCGGAGTCGATTAGCTTCTTGACTTCGGCGTTGATACTCATTTCAAGTTCGAGCCGCATTCTTCTCGGTGCTTGTTTGATCGGCTTGACGTCCGGAGATATTGCCAATTTGTGCACAGCTACTTCTAGATCTAGTCCCGGCATTTCGGAGTAGTTCCATGCGAAACAGTCTTTATACTGCATAAGCACGTCTTTGAGTGCAGCCACATTTTCTTCAGACAACAGCTTACTGACGAACGTTGGCCGTGGGTCGTTTGTCGTCCCCAAGTCGATTTTTCTAAGGTTATCTGCAGTAGTATGTATTCCATCTTCTAGATCTTTTGGCGCTGGTGGAAACTCTGAGATCACCTCATCATCATCGTTTTTGAATCACCAGGGGAGGTCAGCCATATCCTCGCGTACTCCTTCTCCTGACAACGTTATTGCGTGACAGGTACGAGATCGCTTCCAAGACCGATGTTGATTCGGCTCTACTCTCGCTGCATACGTGGCTTTCGGTTCATGCTTCTGTGGTGGGGTTACCCTCCAACTGCTGGATAAAGCGAACCTGCCTTGCTGATACTGGTCTTCTACCCAGTCTTTAAATGTGAAGCAGTCTTCGAGAGGATGTCCTATCGCTCGGTGATAGGAGCAATAATCCAGGTTGTGGACATCACCGGGCTGCAATGGATGTCTCGGATCCGGCAGATTGATGGGCCTGTTGCGTATCGCCAGTTCGAACAGTCTCTTTGTTTTCTCCCGCGGAAACGGGTAACGACGTCTTAACTTTTCATTGAGGAATCGTTGTCTATCGCTTTGGCGATCAACTGGTTTTGGATCAGTCGGCTGTTACTGAGCATTGGCGACGAAGGTCGCTTTCCCTTTCCCTTTTTCATTCCGCGGCTCCGACTTTGAAGAGGAAGGCATGTGGCCCATCTGGTCCATTTAGGCCAGCTTGTCAATCAAGGCCTGGAAAATAGTCGGCTTAAATAACATCATGAATTGAGATATGGTTGTCTGCGGATCGAGGGTTCCCATAAACATGCCCACTGCAAGAGCTTCCTCTATTTGTTGTTCACATTTTGACCATAGATTTCGCCATCGAATGGCGTATTGAACCCAGGTTTCGCCTGGCTTCACCCTGGCATTGATCAATGCCATGATTGGGGTACGTTCGCTAGCGCTGGAGAAAAGCTGGGTGAATAGCAGTTCCATCTCCGTAAAAGTTTTGACGGAGTCGTTGGGAAGCTCTGAATACCATTCGAACGCTATCTCCGACAAGCTGCCGACGAATTGGCGAAGCAGTAGCTTATCGTCACCTCCAGTGTTGCCGCACAGAGCCCTGAACTGAGCGACATGTTGATGGGGATTGCCCGTCCCCTTGTACATGAGGAATTTAGGGATCGTATATCCCGGCAGGTTCTTTATCTGATCGTACCATCCTGGATATGGTCGTCCAGTTCTAACGACTTGGCCAGTTGCTTCATTTGCCTGATGAGCTCGTATCTATTGAGCTATATAATCATCGAGCGTAGCTTTCGAGATTGTTTCTTCCTTGGCCGCTGAAAAGGCTGGAGGAGGGTTCGATGACTCTCCTATGTCGTCTTCAATTATTACTGGAGGATCCTCGGGATCCTCGGCTGGAGGGTCCGGCTGGATCATCATGCCGACCATGTCTTGGAATAAAAGTGCCATTTGTTTTATGTTGGCCGCTTGTTTCGCGGCCTCTTTGTCCTTCTTCTCAAGCATTCTTCGGAGGAATTCGGCATCGGTTTCCTTCTCCTGACGATGCCTCCGGGTTTGCTTTTGGCCCAGTGAGTGCGGCCATAGTTGTCAGCATCTCCTGGAGCTTTTGCTGTTATTGCTCTTGAGCCTTAGTTGCTGACCGTGTGAGTGATCGATGACCCTTGGAGATACGACTATCCTCTTTCCCGGAAGCCATATAAACAGTATGCACTACCATTCTCCCAGACTTGGGGCGTTTGGATTCAATGCCCTTGTGGTTCGTCACAGACGCGGAGATCTTCTCCAGCCTTCTCCTTTTGTAGCGGTCGAAGTTGAGGGGGCCGTTATAGCGGACACCCAAGTAGACGACACCTTCTGTGGCATGACAGGGTGGTCCTTCTCTTGCCGAACCTTCATTTTCTTTGGTTGGCGGGAGTAGTCCTGGTTAATCACAGAGTCTTGGACCCTTCGCCAGACCCTATGGATTTTAGAGGACAACCGCTGAGCGGGTTGTTCCGGCTTCGTCTTTGTGATCTTTTCAGCAGACAGAGGGGAATTTTTCAGCACAGCAGTCGACGAATTCCTGCGCACCCTGTTAAGTGGTTCAAAGCTGTTCCCAGTTGGAACAGCAGCATTAATTTCCACCATCGGAGTTGGTGGAGTTAATCCAGAGGGGGAACTGCCCCCAGCCTTCCTCACTCGGCGCCAGTGGCGACGTCGGGCATGCCTTGTAGACGGTATTGGCTCAGCTGTGGCTTCATCATGCCCCCTGCTCTGGTGAAGGGTTGCCGCCGGTGCCAGCCTCTTGAAAACTGACGTCTGCTGAGAAGAAGCGCTCAACCTGTCGAAGATTGACCGTTAGGAAGGGGAAGCAACTTTGGTGATCTTGCCTGAAGCGGGATTTAGAGCGGACAGTCTAGCGAAGACCGATCCCTTAGCAGGAGAAGTGTTAGTTATGTATATGCCCTAGAGGCCATTGTTGTACATATGATGTATATTATAATGGATGTTTGGATATATATAGAGAGGACTTTCTTGCTCGTCATGATAGTATGCTATTTGGTTTTACTTTATCTTAACATCTTGACTTGTATTGGTTTACTGTTTTTCTCTCACATGTTGATAAAACCCTTAGGATTTGTACTCGACTACTGGGACTATGATGAGATCATACTAGTGGGGCCATGGTAGTCGATGAGTACGTCCTATAACTGTTCCTAGTCGAGGGTATATCGAGACAGGGTATCGATACTGTAATACCCAGCCCCTTTTTATACCAATATCTGTATTTTTGTTATTCTTGAATTTTATTTAATTTATTTAATTCTATTTCTTCTGAACCCCAAACCCTAATCCTAATGCTCCATTTTCTTTTCCCAGTTAGATAAACCCATTTTCCGGCCCAACTCTTTATCCCCAAATTATTTAAATTCCCCGGGCCAAACTCACCAAGCCCACTCCTCTATTTACTCAATTAGCCATTTCCAATCCCTTATAATTTCTTTTTATTATTTATTAAATTAATTAACTTCTTCCCTAAACCTCAGCCTAACACAAATTATAATCCCTAAACTATTATCCCCGGGCCACACTTATTCCCAGCCCGTTCCCATTTCAATTTGTTTTTCCCCAGCCCATTTTTCTCCATTTTTAAGCCCGGCCCCCTTTCTTTTCTTACTTATTCGTTGAATTTATTTCTCCGGCCCAAGCCCACCAAGCCCGCGCAGCTCACCCCGACCCGACCCGGCCCAACAACCCTACTCCTCCTTCTTCCCAACGGCTACCCCCATTTCCCGCCCACTGTTTCCTCGACCCGCCTCCTCTGCCCACGCCCGCGCCCTTGCCCACGACGCGCACGTTTCCCCTGCGACCGCTCCCCCAACGGTTCGCTCCTCCTTACCTCCCTCATACCCTCACTCTCCAACTCGTCTCATCTCTATCTCCACGAAAACCCACTGCCTTCGCCACTCGCCGCCGTCGACGACAACGACTTCGACCCCCTTTCATCTTCTCTCGCTCTCCCCTCCGCAACCGACCACCTTTGCACTCATCGCCGCCGGCACCTCCACAGAACCCCCTGCACACACCGAGCTCCCTGCACCCATCTCGACCCCCACCTGCCTTTCGCCGGCGAGCCTCCTCTCACCGGTACCGCCGCGACGACACCCTACGTCGTCATCGTCATCATCGTCGCCACCTCCAATCTCTCTATCCCTCTCTACACTCTCTCTTCCCCTGCTCTGTCTCTCACTCTCTGTCTCTCTCTCTCTCTGATCTCTCTCACTCTTTGTCTCTCCCTCTCTGTTCTTCACTCTCTCTCTCTAATCCTTTCTCTCTCTTTCTCAATCTCTCTCTGCCCTCTCTCTCTCTCCCTAACTCTCTCTCTCTCTCTATCAAAATCCCTCTCTCTTCCTCTACAGCCCCTCTCCGTCGCACACGCAAACAACCACTGCACCGAGCCGTCAAGCTAAGCTCGAGCCGAGGCCAATCTTTGTCGTATTTGCGTCGTGATCGCGTCATGCCATTTCAATAGACCGCGTCGCTGCCGTGCATCCCCGAGACGTTTCCAGGCAAGTTCTCTGCTTGCTACATGCTAAGTTATGCTTGTTACAAACTAAAATCGTATAGATTCCGTAGTTATTTTCTGAATAAATTATATTACGTACCTGTTCGATACATGATCCCAATGAAAATACTCATCAAATTTGAAGGAACTGGATTGTTTATATCGGCCCTTGTAGTGATGAATATCCTGTATAAATTTCACTGGATAATACGACTATTAACGACTAAAACGACTACCCCCAAGTATACCTGTAAAACTGGAATTTTCTTGTACCTGAAAATCGTTAAAATCACCATAAATTATTTACATACTAGAATGATACGTTCGAGGGCTCAAATCGAATCCGACTCGACGAACTATAACCCTATGCAAGTTTCTAATTGTTTCTGTACTTAAACTATGACAATATTTGGATCGGAGTGCGACTCTGGACTGCAGTCCAGAGCTACTCTGTTTACTGTGTGCTGTTCCATAGTGGGTACCATCTGCTTTCCTTAACTCGTAGGTTGCAGAACTCCGCTGTTTATAAAAGGTGAATCCATTATCTAGATAACACAAGTGGTTTCACCCTGCTTCGTCATCATTTGCTATTTAATCTGCAATTTAAAAGATGGGGACGTATTACAGTCCCAACAGAATCAGAATTTACATACTAGTATTGAACAGTGTATATCTCCTGATATATAGATGCAATTGAAAATCCGTCTGTTGGGTTGAAAACATTATTGGAAACCCTAGATTTCACTCAACTGTAAAATTGCTAAATTCTGATCCCAACTATGATTAAAATGCGTTGCAAAACGGACTCCTGATTCTGAAACCGGATTTCCAGCCATGAACGCTTAAAAGGAAATGGCCATAACTAATGATCCTGAAACCCGATTGCCGTGAAACCAAATTCGCTGGTTAGATAATCAATCATAATATTTATTCTCCATTTATTGTTTCGCTAAACTGTACACGTTTGATTTATGATAAATTGTGCAAGTGGTAGATTACTGATTCATGATATCCTAATCATGCTTTACATACTGTTTACGCATCATAACATACACATGTCACTGCATTGATAACCTAGTGATAACGTGCATTACCCAGTGTTAGGTATTAGTGATGATTGTGGCAAATACGTAAGTGTTCGTGCATGAGTGAATAAGTGAAAGTGACACGTACTTGTACACAATCAGTGAACCTTATTATTCTATTGCATTGTCGACGTCTGTGGAACGCGTGTACGTGTGACTATAAGTGGTATGGGACACTTATGGAAGCTCTTGCATGGGTGTCACGGATAAGGCACCAGACACTGCCATTTATCTTAGGTATTAGTCGGGACGTGCTTGATGGAGGTCCTGCCTCCAGTTCTCGCGCAGACTTGTCACAGACCGATTGGTATTTGAGGTTATGGTTAGCGTTTGATGTAGACCACGGGGTGTGGGGTAGTTTGAGCGTGAGTTCAACAGAATCTCGGGAGTCCCTTGCCGGCTTATATATATGGAGATATATGGAGATTTACAGGGTACATGATTATTACCGTGAGTTACATGTTGGGCCCATGGTCCCTTGCCCTTGGGTTCTACTCTTGGGTGGAGGACACTCGCGAGTGGTTGATTCTCACACTTGGACTGACGATAGGCTTAGTGACATGTGCAGTGAGACTTAGAGACTGATAGGGATGATAGCATCGATATACATACTTACTGTGTTGACATACTTGGCATATCATTTTACTGTTTTTACTGTTCCACTGCATCGATTACTGCATGTTCATATCTATACCGTCATTGATTTACTGTTATATATATTTATTATCACTGTTAGAGTTGTCACTTGGATTTATATATTATATTGCTATTGTGTCGCTCTGACGACCTGAGTATGCATACTCGGTGTGAGGAGAGGATTTAGCCTGGACCAGGACTAGACGTACATCACGGACATCTTGATTAGCTATCCAGGGTTATACCCTTTCGTTTCCCATCAGGTCAATTCTTTACATTGTTTTGTTAAGTTACTGCATTTCTCATTACCTGCGCATTATTTATTGTTTACCATGTAAAACTAGAAGTCGAAGTGTGACTACGGCAGGACATTTCCTTGACCGTAGGAGCATGGCTGGCCTTATCAACCCCTCGTATTCCGTATTTTGGGAAGCGGGGCGTGACAGATACACCAGAGTAGACTAGCGTATACGCATCTTGACCCATATGATGGGCGATGGATGATCCTATATCCATCGGTGTTGGACATCAAGGATGGTGTACGGGTGCTCAGTGGAGACTGGGTGCACTGGACGGACTCGCCGAGAACTCCCAGATGGTGATATACCACACGTCAGATGGTAGTTCTCCGGTGACACTGGTACGGGGTAGTCTGTAGACCCGAGATCGTCATAGAGTCTTATGTGATTCCCACTGTGCTTTGATTTCCACCTTACCACGTCCTTTTAGGGCATGTAAAACGGTGGCTTTTGGGTACAGTCCCGAATCACATGGAGGCAATGAGCGATAGGAGGGGATTCGTCTCTCCCGGTATAGGGAGTTGATGTTGTGCTGTGTTCGATTGGCTATAACTGGAAGTCCCTGGCCAGGGCTGATATAGAGATTTACTGGTAAGTGTTACTAGTAGTTTCTCCACCTGTTATGAGCCACACATCAACACGACTTATCGGTTACTGGGGTATGATGTATACCACCCCTAGACTTGATATGCGACATATCAGACGAAGAGACCGGACTGTACGGGAGTGTTACTGATTGGATTCACAGGAGAACGGACATGCTAGCTTGTTGATCTTCTGATCGCTCAATACCTGGGTGGCTGTTATGTTTAGCTGACCGCTTGCAGCTTGTGGGTGTTTGATATGATCATCACCTGCTACCGGCGTATTGACGATTCTTTAGAGTCCTACACAGAGGTTTCTTGGCTCAGGAAAAACGGAGTAGAGGCACATATGTGAGATGTGCAGGACCGAGGATAATACGATATGAGATACCGTATTATATTCTCGCGATATTTAGATATGAACCGGATCATCAGATCAAGTGTTGATTCGATGAATTCGGTACATGATATATTAGTCGGTTATATTCGATATAGCCGGATTGTCGGATCAAGTGTTGATTCGATAATTTAATGTATAATAATATATATGATATATTGTATTACATTATCTAATATTGGCGTGCTTTATTATTTCATTTTCTCACTGGATAATACATTGATATATATATGCGATATATATTAAATGTATTATTTTCTTTTGTTACAAATATAATATATATGTGATATATATTATAGTAACATGATATGATTAATAATGAAACGTGTTTAGTGATGATAAAAAGAGATTAGGATTTGATTAGGGTTAGCTTCTTCTTGCACCTTCTAGAAGCATTCCTTTCGTCATGAAGAAGATATTATGATAGATATTTTCTTATGACTCATTTCTTAACCCAACCAAACCCTAGCCTTAGTTAACTCTCTACAAGGGTTATCCTTGTCATCATTAATCATGGTTGCATTATTATTGATATACTCTTTTTCATTATTCATCATAAAAGGTTTATCTCATTATTCATCATCTTCTTCTCTCTTGATCTTTGAAAAAGCTTACTTGATTTTCCTTTTGTGATGTTTTCATGTGAGATTATGACATAAAAAGATAGCATAAATACTATTCCATCATCCTCATCTAATCTAGCTCATTAGATTAGGGTGTTCACCTCTTTAGAGTGAGAGAGCTTGAGTTATAGTAACTTCGACGTAGATCATCGGAGAAGCGGAACACTACAAGCTAGCATGGATCGTTCGAGTCGTGGAGCCTCTCTTGAGTCCGGGAGATCGTGGATCACGGCAAAGGGACTTCTACACGGAGCTTGTGAAGCGAAGGAGCGGACTACAAAGGTTATAATCCCTCACACTTAGTAGTAAAGATGTTTACTTGCATGTTAAACCCTAATAATCTAGCAAAAATCCCGGCTTTGGGTTGTTCGGCACGTCTAAATTTTTATCCGGGCATGTTTGATGCCTTATGAACCTTCACAAGAGTGCCTAGGAACCCTACAGTGGTATCAGAGCCTAGCTAGAGTATTAGGCGACGTGTATACGAAGTTAAAACTCCGAACGAACCCCGAAACTACGAAATGAACCCCTCTCTGGACTTTTTTCAAAAACTGTGATTTTTCAGAATTAAAAATATCTAAAAAATTCAGCTGGTAAATATGTATATTACTGTGAAAAACGAGGCTTCAATCCATACATACCACCGCGGAACCGCGGCCGTACCGCGCTTGGGCCGCGGATCCGCTGTGGAAATGTTGAATTGCGCATTCATTTTTCTACAGTAATATCAGTATCTGTATTTTATATTTTTTGGGTATTTGTAAACTGACTCAAGTGTTGAGTATTCTGGGGTTTATTTTGTAATCGTTGATTCGATCGGAATATTTAATTTTGTTATGTTTTTCGGATATTTAGAAACTGTTAAAATGTTCGAACGGATATCATTAACTCACTTTTTCCCGGCACGTAAAACTTTCAAGTGTTGAATTTTTATCGGGTTTAAATCTTTCGGAAAAATTATACAAGTTACACGGTGGACCCTCTAGAAGAACACAAATCTTAACTCGATTATGTGACCGTCTTGAACTGCCTCTAAACCTTAGGGTTTGGGGCAGTACGGCGTGCCACATGTGAGGCGTTGGCTTGACCCTTCTACGGCTGGATCACCGGTACTGTGACATATTCTGGGATTATTTGAACTTCGCTCAAGTGTTGAGCTATTTAGGAAATTTTGGGTATTTGATTATCTGTTCGGAAATTTTAATACTGTCTATTTATCTGGAATGTGATACAATATGTGGAATTCATATAGTTAGGCATGAAATGCGAAGTATGTGATATTTCGGATTTACGATGTCTAAAGTGATTGTGGATTCCAAATATTATAGTTTTACACTTTCTTTTCTGTGACCGTAAGTGTAATATGTGATATCGCCGGTTTCGTTGCTATATATCAACGACAATTGAGATTGACATATTTACTTACGTTGATGACATGTGATGTTATGTATTGCTGGATATGTTATATTGGATCGTCGCGTTTTGAATAGCTGGGTTTTTTTTTATGTGAGATGAGAGTTTTTTATTTTCATTCATGTAAAATTCTTTTGTATGTAATATTCTTTTATTGGGGCACTTCTGGGTTGAGGTTGATGTCACCAGTGTATATTATTTACTTTTCCGTATTAGGTAGACCCGAGGAGGGGAGCACAAGTAACCGGGTTCTAGGGTCCAGTGGGAGGCCATCTCGAGGAGTCGAGACCGGGTCTCATAACCCTAGAATTGGCAGTGTTACTTGCCGCTCTCGTAGGGGTCTTGGGATGTGGGTTTGGCTATTCATCGCGACCGTGGAATCCGTGTTTTATACCGGCTCGTATTGAAAACACGGACATCCTAGTATATCCAATATTTCATATATGTTCTTCTGCTGCAATGTTCTGTGATGAGATCATATTACTGCCTGAGACGAATGCTTATACTATATATATATATATGCTGATATATAAATATTACTGCTTTCGTTTCTTCTGTGATGCTTAGGAAGCATAAGCTGATGGGATTTTTATTAATAAGATTAATAAAAAGGAAAAAAAAGAAACCTAAAAGATGTTGTGGAATCAAAACTTTATAAAAAGGGTAGCTACAGTTTTGCTTTGCATAGCGGTATATATGATATATCCTGCACCTTATTCGATGAGGAAAGAGCCGAGATCCCTTCGCCGGGAGTGACCTCTTTAGCGAAACTGGCAGATGCTACAAACTCGCGGTTTAGTTTTCGATAACTTATATAGTCTTGCTTTGCATAGCGGTATATATGATATATCCTGCACTTTATTCGATGGGGAAAGAGCCGAGATCCCTTCACCGGGAGTGACCTCTTTAGCAAAACTAGAAGCCTCAAAAACACTCCTTTTCAAAAACACTCGATTCTACGACGATATCAAGTTCATTACGCAATAGGTTTTCATAAAAACCTGACGTTGCCCTCCGTCATTTCAGATAAAGACTATTTAGTATTCGTGCTGCGTTTGTTGGCCTTTGTCAAGGCGTAGTGTGCGGTAGCTAACTGGTACTTATCTGTTTAAACATATGATGTGATTGGATTAGGGTATTCATACGACCTTGTTGGCCTTTGTCAAGGGTTGTGCGGGTGGGTTTATTTCAATCAAGAAATGACGGGTTGAACTTGACTAGCTTCCTATGATTTGTTGGCCTTTGTCAAGGTCATAGGGGTTAGGGGCAAAATATTATCGGGAATTTCAAGTGTTGAAATTTGCAATGAGATTGCATACCTCCTATGAGATAGTTGGATCCCGATACCCACTGCGAGTAAGAGTTACTCCTGGGAGAGTTTTACACAGGACAATTAGCCGATCAAGTAGGTGTCTAGAAAAGTGTTAACGAGGTTACGCCTCTGGGAAAATGAGGTTTACTTTAATTAGGTCCGTGCGAAAGCACGAGGAACCTCCCTCAAGTACCGACACTGATCTGGCTGAAAGATTGACGAAATTGTAAGGTGTAATTAATCCCGGCTAATCTTACCTTTTAGGGTTTGAAGGAAGATTTGATAAAAACAGTGGGAGACATCCTGATTAGATAAGGTAATAACCAATCTAATCTTGCAAGAGCATACGCTAAAGTGTTTTTCTTCTCTCTCTCTCCAGGTAGCGACAATGTCAGGCCATAATCAAGATAATAATATGGATGTATTGACTGAACCCGCTTATTATACTGAGCAGGGGAATGTTGGACCCATTCTTTCTTATAAGAGTTATAAGACTGAACAGGAAACAGGAGAATATCTGGACACCATAGCAAACCTGGTCACCTGTTCTACTGGCATCGTGAAAATGGAGGCCGCTTGAGTCCCATAAGTCACTCCTCCAGCGAGGACGGAGTGGGAGTTGTTGCAGTTATTGCAGTTGGTGCAGTTGGAAGCCATTGATCTGCACGGGAGCAAGACACCAAATCTTAGTATCTCGAATCCAGGGGCAACCATAGCAAACCCGTGATTCGTTCGCGAACACGACACACGAAGTGTGGAGTGGAAAGAGGAAAAGGTCCCACTAGATGTGCCAGAATCTGTTCACCGCCGAAAACAGAGACGAAACCGCGTAGGTCGTCTTGCCTGAATTTGGGGGCAGATGCTATTTGGTGTTATCCGTCCACCTCTCCGATGATTCCAAGTTGATTTATGGCACCATGTATCGGAGGTTTGGACAGATGCGGCCGTTGTAGCAGACTTCGTCAGATTCCCCCTCATTGTGAGGGATTTTTTATTGTAGGGACGCTCTTCCCTGCAGGCGCAAGCCCCTGCAGTTAATTACGCTACCGCATCGCGGTAACCACTTTCTCCTTCTCCAGATGATCACTTTGTGTCGTGTGTGTTTGTTTTATTTTTGGTTGTCCATGGATTGTATACGGAGACTAATTTATGTTGTCGCCCGTAGGGCATGGATTAGTCTAAATCCGTATTTTCGTAGATTTGGGTTTGGGTTGGGTTCAAGGATTGTTAATCTCGTTTGAGATTAAGATCAACTTAAACGTTTGTTAAAAATACGTTAGTCTAATTTTAGACTAAGATCTACTTAACAGGATCGTTTAGATCCAACAAAAGAGCATTTGGGCTCTATTGTTTTAGTTTAGGGATATTGCGGTCCATTGGGTTTAAGGACATCATAGTCCGTGACAGTTTAAAAACATCATAGTCTGTAAAGTTTAAAGACATCATAGTCTATGAGTTTAAGGACCTCACAGTCCATAAAGTTTAAGGACATCATAGTCCATGAGTTTAAGGACCCCACAGTCCGTAAAGTTTAAGAACATCATAGTCCATGGAATGTCTGGTTATCGGGACCCGCCACCTCTCTGAAGACGTTGAAGAATTACAACGATACATATCAGAGGAATGAAGAGATGTACCCTTTAACCAATGTTGGTTGGGAGATCTATAGTCAAGTTTGGGACTAAGATCAGTTAAAAAGATTTATGAGTATATGGGCTCAATTAATCTGAATAAGGGACATATGGCCAACTTGGGCTCGGTCCACTCAGTTAAAGTGTTGAACATTTAATTAGGCTCGGTCCTTTTTTATTTAACAATACTGAGCATTGGTTTGGGTTCCGACACCCTTTTTGTCTTTTATTGAGTGTCGAGCCCTCATTATGGCTCTGGGGATTTATTTAAAGAATAGTTTATGTTCCCTCAGTATCCACATGAGAAGCACGTGGCGCGCTTGGCGCTGAGCGCCAGACTTAGAGCGCTAAGGCGCTTCCTGTGAGATAGCGCACACGTGAGGAGCACGTGGTGCGCTTAGCGCTGAGCGCCAGTCAATGAGTACAGAGCGCTTCTTGTGAAACAGCGAACACGTGAGGAGCACATGGCCCGCTTGGCGCCAGTCAATGAGTGCGGAGCGCTCTTTATTAAGTAGCGCCCATGTGAGGAGCATGTGGCGCGCTTGGCGCTGAACGCCGGCCCATGAATGCAGAGCGCTGAAGCGCTCCTTTGACCGTTTTGGTCAGTTCTGTGCTCTAAGAATTAAATTCTCATTAATAGGAGACTTTGTCTCATAGATCTAAGAACTAAGTTCTTATTTTAATAGGAGATGTTACAATCTCTTTTGTTTTTGTGAAAGACTTTGTCTTTGTCTTATAGATCTGTGATCTAAAGAGAACTAAGTTCTTCTCCCTCCCTTTTTATGATGAGATGCTTCAATCTCTTCTATTTTTATGAAAGACTTTTGTCTTTGTAGATCTATGATCTAGAAAAAGAACTAGATTCTTCTTCCTTTGATGAGATACTTTGATCTCTCTGTTTTATTTACCTTGAAGAAATTCTTCCTCCGAGAGCTTGCTCTTCTCTTTGAAATTTCTCAAAGTTTGTGTGTGTGTGGTGGGGGGGTTCCTCTGTGCAAAACTTGAAGTCTTGGGGCCTTTATATAGTGGAGGCTGATCAGTTAAGGCAATCTTTTTCTGATTTATTTGGGGATGTTTCACCACCATTGGATCTTTGATCCCAGGGCTTCTTTTTTATAGAAGACATCTTTCTTGTTATTAACAAGATTGGGAAATTATTTTCCCATACAGAGATTACTCTGTATCTTGGTGATTTTCAATCACCATTGGATCTTTGATCCAACGGTGCTCTGATTTACAGAGCACAATCTTTCTTGTTTGGAAAGATTCTGAGGAGTATTTCCTTAACAGAATTTTATTCTGGTAATTTGATGATTTATCTCTTCGTTGGATCTTTGATCCAACGGTGGGGAACATTTAGTTCTAGCGCTTGGCACTCTCGTGCCTTGCACGTGAGCGCTGCTTCAGAGTCTTTGACTCTGAGCGCTGGCGCACTTGGCACGAGCGCTCTCGTGCTTTGCACGTGAGCGCTGCTTCAGAGTCTTTGACTCTCAGCGCTGGCGCACTTGGCACGAGCGCTCTCGTGTTTTGCACATGAGTACTGCCTCGGAGTCTTTGACTCTCAACGCTAGCGCTCTTGGCGCGAGCGCTTTTATGAAGCGCTGCTCCATTTCAAATTTCAAAATTTGAACAGAGCTTTGCTATGATTGGGGAAAACAGTAGGTCTTGGATCGCTGCTTCCTTTTTATTTCGCAATCTCTTTCATTTTGTTCTGACGGTATTTTGCTTGTAGGTGTAATGAACGCTGAGATTGTGTCATCTGACACACCTCCGGTTGCCGCCATGACGGTTGTTGTTCCTTCGCCTTCTCCTATATCCTCTGGAATGTTGGAAGGTAAGGGTTTGCAACTTATCGGTTTCATCGTGGGTATCATCCTCCTTGTACTGACAGCATATTGGCACAGCTTTGCAGGAGTCCTTTTTGACCATCTGTATCAGGTGTTAAACCCACATTTCTCCTTCCAGTCAGAAATCGTCATGTCTGCTAGTGTCGGTGAGTATAGTTTTTAACAAACATATTTTCCTTTCTTCTACGGGCAGCCATGTCGTTGCTAATTCTTCTTTGCATTGATTGCAGCATTACAGATTGAAGGAGGGGACGAGAGAATAGTCGCGCCACCGGTACTCCTAACTTTGTCACCTGTCGCGGCCGGTATAGTAGACTCCATCGCTCGTGTGATTTCTTTATTTTGCGAGTCAGCTTTTAACTGTAATTCATTTTGCAGCAATCGCACTGGCTCCAGCTCCCTTCAAGTCCAGCATCATAATGCCGGTAGGGCCCTTTTCTAGACGTCCATCTTCCAAGGGCGCTGTGACCAGTCTGCGTATGTTGAGTGAATCCATCGAGGAGCTTGACGCAGATGCCTCTATATTCGCTGCAGATTTTGCTGCTGAAGTTAATCCGATGTTGGTGACACTTGTGCACTTCCATAGCGAGGATGTCGTCGAATCTTGGGTTAATTATTGCAGACAGATCAAGGCTTGCTTGCACGAAGTTAAGCTCAAGCGTCTTGCTCCCAAAGTTCTGGCTTTGAACTCCCAGTGGGCTGCCTGGGTTGAGCAGAGTATTCCTTCCCTTCGCCATATTAAACAAGAGGCGGCCTTGAGGCGGAAGGAACGCGAGGAGGCTTCAAGCGAATCTGTCCGGCTGCGTGCCGAGGTCAAAGCGAATGCTGCACAACTGAAAGCCATCTTTTATAATCTGCAGCGATGCATTTCGGACGGGCTGGCACTGTGGCAGAAGCTCGACTTCATTGAGCGGGTTACACATAGTCGCAAAGCTACCCAGCGGGAAATTGATGAGAAGGTTTCATCCTATTTGTAGCAACGGGCTCGAGTCGAAGCGGAGCTGGCCGCAGCGGCTGACCATGAAAAGGAGTTAAAAGAAGTGTGCGAGCGGCTTGCCGACTTGTTGAAAGCGCCTCCTTCCCAATAGTCGTCTTTGTATCGATTGAAAATTTATAACTTATGAATAACATGTATTCATTTCATTTCTTTATATGATGTGTCTTGTATTCAATTGAATTCATGAATAAAGGACACATTTTTTCTATCTTGTACTATCGCTTTCTTTTCTTTGCTGTGTTGTTGTCATGTTACTCTAGTAAGTGCAGCCTGTAGATAACAACTCATCTTGAACACTTTGTTGGGTGGCGATGGCTTAGGAAACAGGTTCGGGTCCGCTACCTGAGACTTTTCAACTTTATGAGATGTGAGGGTCTCATAAAGATTTTTCTCCCTACGAGTCAAGAGGGTCTCGTAGGTGTATTTTCTCCTTAGGAATCGTGAGGATTCCTAAGTGTGCTTTCTCTTGAGAGTCGTAAGGATCTCACAAGAGAATTTTCTCCCTTACAAGTCAAGAGGACTCGTAAGTGGTTGTTTCCCTCCTTGTCGATATTCGACTTGGGAGAGTGTGGCCCATGGATAATCCATCTTGACCTCCTTGCAGGGCAGTGATGGCTTAGGATACAGGGTTAGGATTTGCCACCTAAGACTTTTCAACTTTATGAGCCATGGGGGTCTCATAAAGACTTTTCTTCCTACAGGTCGAAAGGATCCCGCAGGTGTATTTTCTCCTTAGGGGTCGTAAGGACTCCTAAGTGCGTTTTCTCTTGAAAGTCGTAAGGATCTCACAAGAGAATTCTCTTTTCATGTCGGGGACACTAATTTCCCTGTCGGTCGAGACGAATCGAGAGATTCTCACAAAGACACTGATTTCCTTACGGATCAAGAGATTCTCGCCAAGGGCACTGATTTCCCTGAATCGAGAGGTTTTTTGCCAAGGACACTGATTTCCCTGGGGGTCGAGACGAATCGAGAGATTCCTGCAAAGACTCTGATTTCCTTGCCGGTTAACGCGAATCGAGAGATTCTCGTCAAGGACGCTGATTTTCCTGAATCGAGATACTTTGCCAAGGACACTGATTTCCCTGGGGCTGAAACGAATCGAGAGATTCCTGCAAAGACACTGATTTCCTTGCCGGTCGACGCGAATCGAGAGATTCTCGTCAAGGACGCTAATTTCCCTGAATCGAGATATTTTGCCAAGGACACTGATTTCTCTGGGGTTGAGCCGAATCGAGAGATTCCTGCAAAGACGCTGATTTCCTTGCGGGTCGACGCGAATCGAGAGGTTCTCGTCAAGGACGCTGATTTCCCTGAATCGAGATATTTTGCCAAGGACACTAATTTCCCTGGGGTTGAGATGAATCGAGAGATTCCTGCAAAGACACCGATTTCCTTGCGGGTCGACGTGAATCGAGAGGTTCTCGTCAAAGACGCTGATTTCCCTGAATTGAGATATTTTGCCAAGGACACTGATTTCCCTGGGGTTGAGACGAATCGAGAGATTCCTGCAAAGACACTGATTTCCTTCCGGGTCGATGCGAATCGAGAGGTTCTCGTCAAGGACGCTGATTTCCCTGAATCGAGATATTTGTGAATTGACTTGGTTCCGGGAGGGAGCATTGATCTGGCGGGGAGGTCGTTGGTTGACTTGCTCCGCTTTCTGCTGTATCGGAGTTGACTTTCTCCGATTTCTACGGTGTCAAGGTTGACTTGCTCTATTTTCTTACGATGTCAGGGTTGACTTTCTCCGTTTTCTACGGTGTCGGGGTAATTGGATGACGTATTTCTGAGATGGGGTCATTTGCTGACGTTAGGTTGTCTGTGAACCTTAGAGTCTTGGAACTAGGGACTTTGCCGTGGCTCTGATTGGTGATGTCGCATCCGTATCCTACTGGAGTGAGGAGGAACGTTGTTGTTGGTCTCTAGGCTATAGGTGTGGCCGTCGAGATTTTGGAACTAGGGACTTTGCCATGGCTCCGCTTCGTTGCGACCCTAAAGTCGGTTGTTGATGTTACGTCTGCATCCTACTGGAGTTGAGAATGAACGCCGTGTTGATCTTTCGGGATGCAGATGTTGCCGTCGAGATCTGACTCTCCCTTTGACAGAGTCTGGTGGGAAAATATGGTTCCCTTTTTTGTTTACGCCCATGGATTGTATACAGGTGTCAGTATGGACTCGCCTGTAGGACAAAAGTTTCATTTTTTTATTTCTTTCCGCGATGCTCTATCATTTCAGCTTTTTATATCGTGAAAGTCGCGATTGCCCAATCATTTTGGCTATTTTTCGTGGTGCCCAATCATTTCGGCTATTTTTCTTTTTACTCTCTGCTTTTTATTGCGAGTTGCCCGAGTTGCCCAATCATTTCGGCTGTTTCTGTATGCATATATTTTACTTGCTGATTTTGTTGCAAGTTGCCCTATCATTTCGGCTATTTCATATGCATTTATGGCTCGCTGACTTTTCACCGCGAGTGTAGAACTTGGAATCTGGTGCCAATCGTAGCATCAGCATAGCTGCGACTGGAATATTGCCAGGAGCGAATCATCACTTGCCGTGAAAAGACTTGGAATTTGTTGCCGATTTAGGCGTCAGCATCGCTACCACTGGGACATTGCCAGGAGCGAATCATCATTTGCCTCTGTCGATTCAAACAAAGGTGGCTTAGTAAACAGGGTTAGGATCCTGTCGACTAAGGCTTTTGACTTCATGAGCCGTAAGGGTCTCATAAAGGTGTTTCTCCTTACGAGTCGTGCGGATCTCGTAGGTGGGTTTTCTCCTTAGGAATCGTGAGGATTCTTAAGTACATGTTCTCTTATAAGTCATAAGGATCTTACAAGAGTGTTTTCTCCTCATAAGTCAAGAGGACTTACAAGCGCCGTTCACCACATGAGGACATTTCGCGCCATTGGTGGAACTTGGTGGGGGAGACGTTTATTTGTGCTCGTGGAATATATACAAGGGTCAACATTGAACCGTTTGTAGGGAAAACTGGGGGATGTGATGGCTTAAGAACAGGTTCAGATCCCTGTAATTTAAGGCTTCTGAATCTTATAAGCTGTGAGGGTGTCATAAGAGGGTTCTCCTTATGAATCATGAGAATCTCGTAAATGTCTTTTCTCCTCAGGAATCGTAGGGATCCCTGAGTGTGTTTCCCCTTGTGAGTCGTAAGGATCTCACGCAGGTATTTTCTCCTCACAAGTTCGAGAGGACCTTGCAAGTGTGCATGAATTTTTTACGAGTCTGCGCCCTTTCGGGTTTTCACAAACTCGCCGGTAGCCCTGCTGTTTTTACTCACGGAGCCCTTTCGGGTTTTCATCCGTGCCTATCTTGCTTATGGTCGTACCGTTTTTTTTGGCGTCGGCCCTAGGATGCTGCGGTTTGTAGTAGTTTTAAATACGTTTTGGTCCGTCATTAGTTTTAAGACAGTGCGGTCCATAGCTAGTTTTAGGACATTACGGTCCATTGTTCGTTTAGGGACGTTTCGGTCCAACGTTGCCATTTTGGAGACAACGGTTTCGCTGGATACTACTTATAGAGTTTGGGCTTGGGAAGATAGCGAGCGGACATAGGCGTCATCATCTACCGTTGACCCGGGCCGTGACTCGTCAGGCGTAGTATTTTTTTCTAGGAACCGGCCGTTTATTGGCCTGAAGGGACTTTCGCCATACATATCCATGAGCAAGTACACCCCACCTTGGTAGACTTTGTCACATAATCCAAGGATTTTGGCACTGCTCCTGCCCCCAGCTCCTCTATGTTATCTTCTAACGCCGAGTGAGCTTCTTCGTTATTTAGTGACGAATGAGAGATCATGTGACAACTTGCCACATAATCTTCAGGTTCCTCTGACGAGTCGTCTCCCTCATCATTGTCGTTATCTCCACTTTCAAAGATATGGTTGAGAAACTCTTGGAGTGTGACCGGGGTTCGCGCCCTCTGGTTGTATTCCTCCAGCGCGTTAATATGCTTTTGCAGGTCTGTGCGCTTGTCGTCAGGCTGTGCGGGCTTCTTGGTCTTCTTCTTTTTCTTTGAAGACTTTAACGGCCGGGCCTGGGTATTTTGCCCATCGTTAACAGTTCCCGGTGTTGGGCGCAGTTTCAGCATCCTCTCAATGATTTCCTGGTCTAGCGGGCTTCTCCATCTGATTGCCGGGTATGCTTGAAGATCCTTCAGCATTCTCTCAGTTTTTGCCGAGAGGACAACTTCCCCTGGTGCTTCCTCTATAAACGAGCATGATGCCTCCGGCTTATCCGTCTTTTTAGAAGCGTGCGGTTGTGGTGTGATTACCCTCCAGTTTTCAGACAATGCGAATTTGCCTTGCTGGTACTGGTCTTCAACCCAGTTTTTGAAGACATAGCAATCTTCGATTGAGTGACCCACTACTCTGTGGTAGGGACAATAGTTAAGATGGTTGACGTCACTTGGTTGCGGTGGGTGTCTCGACTCAGGCGGAGTGATGAGCCCTTTACGCACTGCCAATTCGAACAGTCTCATTGTTTTATCCCGAGGGAATGAGTAAGGACGTCTCAACTTCTCATCGAGGGATCGCTGCTTGTTACTTTGGCGAACAACCGGTCTTGGGCCACTCGGTTGTTGTTGAGCGTTGGCGACGAAGGTCTCTTTCCCTTTGCCTCTTTCATTTTGAAGCCCCGTCTTTGAGGAGGACGGTCTATGGCCCATCTGGTCCATTTGGGCCAGCTTGTCGATCAAGGCGTGGAAAGTGGTCGGCTTGAAGAACATCATGAATTGGGAAATGGTTGCCTGAGGGTCAAGGGTCCCCATAAACATGCCCACAGCAGGAGCTTCCTCTATGTGTTGTTCACACTTTGACCATAGGTTCTGGTACCGAATAGCGTATTGAACCCAGGTTTCTCCCGGCTTCACTCTGGCGTCGATGAGTGCCGTGATCGGGATGCGTTCTCTAGCGCTTGTGAAACGCTGGGTGAATAGCAACTCCATTTATGCAAACGTCTTGATATAGTCATTCAGAAGCTCGGAGTACCATTCGAATGCCTTCTCCGACAAGCTGCCAACAAACTGGCGAAGCAGCAGTTTGTCGTTACCCCCGGTATTACCACACAGAGCCCTGAACCGAGCGACGTGCTGGTGCGGATTACCCGTGCCTTTATACACATAGAATTTAGGGATTGTGTATCCCGGCGGGTACTTTATTTGATCATACCAACCCGGATAGGGTCATCCAGTCTTGACGATTTGGCTGGACGCTTCGCTCGCCTGATGAGCTCGTATCTGTTGAGCTATATAGTCGTCAAGGGCGGCTTTGGAGATGGTCTCTTCCTTGGCTGCTGATAGAGCCGGGAGAGGGTTTGATGTCTCCCCTCTGTCGTCTTCAAGGATTATTGGAGGGTCTTCAGCTGGAGGATCCGGCTGTATCATCATCCCGACCATATCTTGGAACAAGAGCGCCATTTGTTTTATATTGGCCGCTTGTTCCGCGACCTCTTTGTCTTTCTTCTCAAGCATTCTTCGGAGGAACTCGACGTCGGTTTCCTGTTCCTGGCACTTCTCCGACGACGTCTTCGGGCTTTCTTTCGGCCCAGTGAGCGCGACCATCTTCGTTAGCATCTCCTGGAGCTTTTGCTGTTGCTCCTGAGCCTTTGTCACAAACCAGGTGAGTGGTCGATGACCCGTGGAGATACAGATATCCTCTTTCCCGGAAGCCATGTAGATGGTGTGCACTACCATGCCCCCAGACTTGGGGCGTTTGGATTCAGCGCCCTTGAGATTTGTTGCAGACACATGAATCTTCTCCGGCCTTCTCTTTTTATGGGCGGTCGAAGTTGAGGGGGCCATTGCAGTGGGCACCCATACAGACGATACCTTCCGTGGCATGGCGGCGAGATGGTCCCCCTCCTGTCGACCCTTCATTTTCTTCTGTCGGGGGGGAGGGGGGGTAGTCTTAGTCGACTACAGATTCTTGGACTCTTCGCCAGACCTTATGGATTTTGGAGGACAGCCGCTAAGGAGGCTGTTCTGGCTCCGCCTTTGTAACATTTTCAGCAGGTGGAGGAGATATTTTTAATACAGCAGTTGGAGAGTTCTTGCGCACCATCCTGAGCGGCTCAAACTTGTTCCTAGTTGGAACAGCAACATCAACTTCCACCATTGGAGTTGGTGGGGTAAGTCCGGAAGGGGAAATGCCCCCAGCTTTTCTCACTCGGCGCCAGTGGAGACATCGAGCACGTCTTGCAGACGGTACTGGCTCAGTTATGGGGGTGGCCACATCATGTCCCATGTTCGGGTGAAGGGTTGTTGTTGGTGCTAGCCTATTGAAGACTGACGTCCGCTGAGAAGAAACGTCCAATCTGTCAAAGACTGACCTTTGGGCAGGGGAGGCAGCCTTGGTGACTTTGCCTGAAGCGGGAGTTGGAGCGGCCAGTTTTGCAAAGACTGGTCCTTTAGCAGGAGAAGCCGTTTTGACGATTTCCTCTACTTGAATCGGAATGGCTATCCGCTTTGGGATAACCCCTTCGGGTATTGCAGGCTTCTTCATGGACCCATTTAAGTTTTGGCCTATTCTGTTAAAGACCGAGGCGCTGGAATTGGAAGACCCGTTGAGAGGGGTCGCGGTAGTGGTGAGCCGATCAAAGACCGACTTCTTCGGAGCTTCCTGTGACGGCACTGGGATACTGAAGCTTGCCGGTGGGATCATGGTCCCAAAGAACAGTCCAGTGGTGGCCTGAGTCACCTGTTCCACTGGCATGGTGAAGATGTAGGCCGCTTGGGGCCCATAGGTCACTCCTCCGGCGAGGACAAAGTGGGAGTTGTTGCTGCAGCTGGTGCAGTTGGACGATATTTTCTCTGCATGGGAGCAAGACACCAAATCTTAGTACCTCGAATCCAGGGGCAACTATATTAAACCGTGATTCGTTTGCGAACACGACACATGAAGTGTGGAGTGGAAAGAGGACTAGAGTCCCACCGGGTGTGCCAGAATCTGTTCGCTGCCGAAAGACGCGACCAGGACGTTGGGACGTCCGGCGCTGAATTTTAGGGGCAGATGCTATTTGGTTTTATCCATCCACCTCTCCGAAGGTGCCAAGTTGATTTATGGTACCGTATATCGAAGGTTTAGACGGATACGGCCGATGTAGCAGACTTCGTCATATTCCCCTCGTTTGCGAAGGGTTTCACCAAATCTTAGTACCTCGAATCCAGGGGCAACTATATTAAACCGTGATTCGTTTGCGAACACGACACATGAAGTGTGGAGTGGAAAGAGGACTAGAGTCCCACCGGGTGTGCCAGAATCTGTTCGCTGCCGAAAGACGCGACCAGGACGTTGGGACGTCCGGCGCTGAATTTTAGGGGCAGATGCTATTTGGTTTTATCCATCCACCTCTCCGAAGGTGCCAAGTTGATTTATGGTACCGTATATCGAAGGTTTAGACGGATACGGCCGATGTAGCAGACTTCGTCATATTCCCCTCGTTTGCGAAGGGTTTTTGATTGTGGGGATGCTATTCCCTGCAGGCGCAAGCCCTTGCAGTTAATTACGTTACCACATAGCGATAACCACTTTCTCCTGCTCCAGAAGGCCACTTCGTGTCGTGTGTGTTTGTTTTATTTTTAGTTGCCCGTGGATTGTATACGGAGACTAATTTATGTTGTCGCCCGTAGGGCGTGGATTAGTCCAAATCCGTATTTTCTTAGATTTGGGTTTGGGTTGGTTTAAGGTGTTAGTTATATGTATGCCCTAGAGGCCATTGCTGTACATACGATGTATATTGTAGTGGATGCTGGGACATATATAGGGAGGACTTTCTTGCTCGACATGATAGTATGCTATCTGGTTGTACTTTATCTTAACATGTACTCTGATTGTCTCTATATTACATGTTGATAAAGCCCTTAGGATATGTACTCGACTACTAGGACTATGATGAGATCATACTAGTGGGGCCACGGTAGTCGACGAGTACATACTATAACTGTTCCTAGTCGAGGGTATATCGAGACTGGGCATCGATACACCAGAGTAGACTAGCGTATACGCATCTTGACCCATATGATGGGCGATGGATGATCCCATATCCATCGGTGTTTGACATCAAGGATGGTGTACGGGTGCTCAGTGGAGACTGGGTACATTGGACGGACTCGCCGAGAACTCCCAGATGGTATTATACCATACGTCAGATGGCAGTTCTCCGGTGACACTGGTACAGAGTAGTCTGTTGACCCGAGATCGTCATAGATTCTTGTGTGATTCCCACTGTGCTTTGATTTCCATCATACCACGTCCCAGAGGGCGTGCAAAAAGGTGGCTTTTGGGTACAGTCCCGAATCACATGGAGGCAATGAGCGATAGGAGGGGATTCGTCTCTCCCGGTATAGGGAGTTGATGTTGTGCTGTGTTCGATTGGCTATAACCGGAAATCCCTGGCCAGGGTTGCTGAGATTTACTGGTAAGTGTTATCAGTAGTTTCTCGAACTGTTATAGACCTCATATCGACACGACTTATCGAGCTACTGGGGTCTGACGTTTACCACCCTTAGGTGAGATATGCAACATATCAGACGACGAGACCGGACTGTACGGGAGTGTTACTGATTGGATTCACAGGAGAAGTTACAGGCTTGCTTGTTGATCTTCTGAGCGCTCAATACCTGGGTAGCTGTTACGTTTAGCTGACCGCTTGCAGCTTGTGGGTGTTTGATATAATCATCACCTACTGCCGGCGTATTGACGATTCTTTAGAGTCCTACACAGAGGTTTCTTGGCTCAGGCAAAACGGAGTAGGAGCACATATGTGATATGTGCGGGACCGAGGATAATATGATATGAGATACCGTATTCTATTCTCGCGATATTTGATATCAGCCGGGTCATCGGATCAAGTGTTGATTCGATGAATCGGTACGGATAAATATTAGTCGGTTATATGCGATATAGCCGGATTGTCGGATCAAGTGTTGATTCGATAATTTAATGTATAATAATATATATGATATATTAAATTACATTAACTAATATTTGCTCACTAAAAGATTCTTTTTCTCACTCGGGTAATACATTGATATATATGCGATATATGTTAATTGTATTATTTTATTTTGTTACGATAAATATTATATATGTGATATATAATATTGTAACATGATATGATAACTAATGCAACTTGTTTAGTGGAGTTTAAACATGATTAGGGTTTGTATTAGGGTTAAGCTTTCTAGATGTTTCTAGAAGGTTTTCTATTTTGTTTTGGAAAAGATATTTTCAAGTGACTCATTCTTAACTCAACCCAAACCCTAACCCTTGGTCAATTCTCTACAATGGTTAAGTCAACCATGGTTGCATAATTCATCATTATCTCTTTTGCATTATTCATCACAAAAGAGAATTCTATTATTGTTCATCTTCTTCCTTCATTCTCTTCATGAAAAAGCTTACTAGTTTTTCTAAAGTGATGAATAAATATGAGAAAAAGATAAATAAAGAGAGCAAAAATCCTACTTCATCATCCTCATCTTCCCTTGCCATTTAGATGAGGGTGTTCACATCATTTCATGAGTGTTAGCTTGTGTTAACGGAACTTCAAGGTAGATCATCTTAGTATCGAAGATCGGAAGCAAAGATTGCATCTTTCTCTTCGTGGAACCTCTCGAGAGTCCGGAACCCGGTGATTGCAGCGAAGGGACCACAACACGGAGCATATGAAGTGAAGGACCGGATCTACAAAGGTTGTAATCCCTCTCACTTAGTGTTAAAGTGTTTAGCATGTTAGTTTTCGCCTAATCTCTAGTTTAAAGATCCGTATTCGGGTTGTTCGGCACGGCTAATTTTTAAATCGGGCATGGTTGATGCCTCGTAGACCCTTGTGCGCGTGCATAGCAACCCTACAGTGGTATCAGAGCCAAGCTAGAGGTTTAGGCGAAGTCTAGACGAAGTTTAAAGTCCGATCGAACCCGAAAACCCCGACACGAACCCTTCTCTGTACATTTTCTGAAAATGTGGTTTTTTCCAGATTAAAAATTGCTAAAAAATTCAGCAGGGTCTTAGATGAATTACTGTGAAATTCGAGGGGCTAACTCATCTAAAGCGCGGCGGAACCGCGGCATAAGCATGCCTTATGCGGCGGTTCCGCGGCCATATGATGACGTCAGCCCTCCATATTTGCACAGTAATTCCTCTTTCACAGTGCTGAGTTTTATGGGAATTTTTAATATTTATTCAACAGTTGAATTTTCTGGGGTTGTTTTGGGGATTCGATGATTCGATCGGATTATCAGATTTTGTCTATGTGTTTTCCGGATAACTTTTAGAAACTGTTAAAAAGTTCCAACGGATATCAATAACTCACTTTTTCTCCTGTCGGAAATTTTTTCAAAAGTTGGATTTTTTCTCGTGTTTAAGAATGTTCTAAGTCGTGCAAGTAACTCGGTGGACCCTCTAAAAGACAACAAACCTTAACTCAATTATGTGACCGTCTTGAACTGCCTTTTGAACCTTAGGGTTTGGGGCAGTACGGCGTGCCACATGTGAGGCGTTGTCTTGACCCTTCTACGGCTGGATCATTGGTACTGTGGCATGTGATGGATGTTTTTTAAACTGATTTCAAGTGTTGAGATATATTGGGGAAATCTTGGGTGTTTGATGATTCGATCGGAATGTTTAACTTTGTCTATTTATCTGGAATGTGATACAATATTTGGAATCCATAAGTAGTTATGAGATAACTGATTTGAATATTATAAACATAGCAGTTTAGTCTCAGTTGATCGGTTGCTACGGAATTTTGATGTGATCAAAAGTCCGTCGCAATCACGTAGCGTACGCGGATACTCGCCGGGAAAACTTAATAGACAGCTACACCTCTTAGCCCCGACCAAGTGACTGTAGGAGAACCTCGTCGCCGAAAGCATCCGTTCGGGTGCTCGCGGCAGCGGTGTTCCGCCTTAGTGCACTTCGTCGACGGCATCCAGGGGTGCGGCCGTCTACTAAAGTTTGCGACGAGCATTCGATCAGGACGTCGGGAATCTTGTTGAATTGCCCGACTTGATATTGAAAAGAGTTTTCGATAAATGAGACTAAAATGCGGGGTTTATAATTGTTAGGCATGTGATGTCTAAGGAATTCATTTGGTTAGGCATGCGATGTCTAAGGAAGTTGCGGATTCCAACTGTTGTAGTTTTACACTTTCTTTTCTGTGACCGTAAGCGTAGTATGTGGTGTATCGCCGGCTTCGTTGCTATACATCAACGACAATCGGGATACGCATACTTGTTTACGTTGATGATATGAGATATTATGTGTTGCTGTGATATGTTGTATTGGATCGTCGCGTTTGAATAGCCGGGGGTTTTATGTGAGATGAGAGTTTTTTCTTTTTCATTCATGTAAAATTCATTTGTATGTAATATTCTTTTATTGGGGAACTTCCAGGTTGCGGAAGATGTCATCGTTGTGTATTATTTACTTTTCCGCATTAGGTAGACCCAAGGCGGGGAGCACAAGTAACCGGGTTCTAGGGTCCAGTGGGAGACCATCTCGAGGAGTCGAGACCGGGTCTCCTAACCCTAGAATTGGCAGTGTTACTTGCCGCTCTCGTAGGGGTCTAGGGATGTGGGTTTGGCTATTCATCGCGACCGTGGAATCCGTGTTTTATACAGGCTCGTATTGAAAACACGGACGTCCTAGTATATCCAATATTTCATATATGTTTCTTCTGCTGCAATGTTCTGTGATGAGATCATATTACTGCCTGAGACGAATGTTTATATTATATATATGAGATATATGTTATATTGCAGATTTCGTTTCAAAAGAGATGCTTGTGAAGCATAATAAAATGGGACTTCATTAATGAGATTAATGAAATAAAAAAAACCTAAGATGTTGTAGAAACTTGTTTATAAAAACTGGTAGCTCTAGTTCTTGCTTTGCATAGCGGTGTTCCTTGTAGAATATCCAGCACCTTATTCGATAAGGAAAGGACCGAGATCCCTTCACCGGGAGTGACTCCTTTAGCAATAACTGGCAGATACTACAAACTCTGTTTGTCTCTTGATTGCTTCTATAGTTCTTGCTTTGCATAGTGGTATTTGTGAAATATCCTGCACCTTATTCGATGAGGAAAGGGCCGACGATCCCTTCACCGGGAGTGACCCCTTTAGCAAAACTAGAAAAGCCTCAAAAGCATTCTATTTAAAATCACTCGATTCTACAACGATATCAAGTTCATTACGCAAAGGGTTTTCTGAAAAACCCGTCGTAGCCCTCCGTCATTTCAGATAAGTACTGGTTAGTATTCGTGCTGCGTTTGTTGACCTTAGCCAAGGCGTAGTGTGCGGTAGCTGATTAGTGCTTATCTGTATAAGCATATGATGCGATTGAGTTAGGGTAGTCGTGCGACTTTGTTGACCTTAGCCAAGGGTCGTGCGGGTAGGTTTAATTCAATCGGGAAATGACGGGTTGAACTTGGCTAGCACTTATGATTTGTTGACCTTAGCCAAGGTCATAAGCTGCTAGGGGCAAAATATTATTGGGAATTTCAAGTGTTGAAATTTGCAATGAGATTGCATACCTTCTATGAGATAGTTGGATCCCGATACCTGCTGCGAGTAAGAGTTACTCCTGGGAGAGTTTTACACATTACAATTAGCCGATCAAGTAGGTGTCTAGAAAAGTGTTAACGGGGTTATGCCTCTGGGAAAACGAGGTTTACATTAATTAGGTTCGTGCAAAAGCACGGGGGACCTCCCTCAAAGTACCGACACTGCCTTGGCTGAAAGATTGGCGAACTTGTAGCATGTAATTAATCCCGGCTAATCTTTCCTTTTAGGGTTTGAAGGAAGATTTGATGAAAACAGTGGGAGACGTCCTGATTAGATATATTAGATAACCAATCTAATCTTGCAAGAGCATACGCTGAGTGTTTTCTTCTCTCTCTCTCCAGGTAGAGACCATATCACGCCTTAATCAAAATAATAATACGGATATATTGACCGAACCCGCTTGTTATACTGAGCTGGGGAACGTTGGTCCCGCTCCAACTTATAATTGTTATAAGACAGAGCAGGAAATTGGGGAATACCAGATTTCCCGTACCGCCCAAACGAAGAAAGTGCATGTTGATGCATCATCTTCGGGTGTGTTCATTACAAAGAACCGTTTCTCAGTATCCTTTACGTCCTGGGTATGTGATACCAGATCAGGATCCCGCATATGTAATCTGTTACATGGGCTACAGAAAGGTAGAGAACTGAGAACGGGTGATTAGTTTCATGAGACAGAAAACGGTGCAAGTGTTGCAGCCAAGTCTGTCGGTCACTATCACCCTGTATTACCTGAATACATTGATTCTGAACGAATGTTATTAGATACCGAACCTGATATACAAAATCATATCAGTTTCTTTATTAGTAAAGAAAGGATATAATTTTGTATTATTGGATAATGTTTTGAACATTTCCTATATCAAGAGTTGATCGGTTCAGGCACGTTATCTAAAAGCATTGACGTTCTAAATCAAAATACAGTTCTTAGTATGCGGAACACACACAAGAGGAAGAGTTTAGAAATGAACAAATCTTTCTTGAGGCATTGTAGACTAGGTCATATCAATGCGACCCGGCTAGCTAAGTTACATTTAGATGCATATTTAAATCTGTTTGAATTTACATCTTGTGAAACTTGCCAGTCATGTCACAAAGATAAGATGACCACAGCTCTGTTTATTGGAAACAGAGAAAGAGTTAGTGAACTCTTGGGAATTGATACATGCTGATGTATGAAAGTCTCCTGTCTACACATGCCAAGACTGGTTCTTTGTACTTCATTACATTCTCTGATAATCTCTCAAGATTCAGACATGTGTTCCTGTTGAAACATAAGTCCGAAGCTTTTGAGATATTCACAGAATATAAGTTAGAAGTAGAGAACCAAAATACGGGTAAAAGTATTATGTCCTTTGATGTGATCAAGGAGGAGAATACTTGAGCACGGAATTCCTGGACTATTCTAAAGGAGAATGAGATTCTCTCTCAGCATCACTCCTCCGTATACACCATTGCAAGATGGTATATCGGGGTGGAGCAGATACACCCTATTTGATATGGTGTGCTCTATGATGAGTACTACTGAGTTGCTTATTTCCTTTTGGGAGTTATGCACTTGAGAAGCTGCATACCTATTGAATAGGGTTCAAATCAAATCAGTTGCCTACCACTTCATATGTGATGTGGAAAGGAAAGAGCCCATATCTTAAGCTTGTTAAGATTTGGGGTTGTCTGGCCTATGTCTAAAAGCAAAATCTGGAAAAGCTCGAGGCAAGTTCTGTTATGTAGAACTGGAATGGTTCCAGCCATACAAACTGCAGCTGATGATTTGGTAGAACCAAAGGATTCAATAGTTTCCAACGAACCTCAGCCTCTACGCCGATCTAGTAGGGTTCCTCACCCACCTGAGAGATACTTCGGTTTCTCTATGATAGTGGGAGCGAGGATTGCATCATGAGATGATGACCCAACTAGTTTCGAGCTGGCCATCAGGAGTGGGACTCTGTAAGAATGGCTGGGTGCTTATCGATCTGAGATGGAATCCTTATACACCAACAAAGTATGGACTTTGGTTGCTTTATCTGAAGGGTTAAATCCCCATCAGGAGCAAGTATATCTTGAGAAGATTACTTGGTGTACATGAAAAAGTTGAGACTTTCAAAGATAGACTTGTTAAAGGTTTGCATCATAGACCAGGTCTGGATTATGTTGAAACCTTTTCTAAGGATCTATGCTTAAGTCCATCCAGATCCTACTTGCCACGGCTACATACCATGACTACGATATCTGGTGGTTGGGTGTCATGACTGCTTTTCTAAGTGATGTTTTAGAAGAGAACGTCTATAAGTACACAGCCAGAGGGCTTCGTAGACAGTGGGAGCAGCGAAAACGTGTACAAGATGTTTTATATGATAAAACAAGTATCGCGGAGTTGGAACATCTGTTTTGATGTGGTAGTCAAAGAGTTTGACTTCATCAAAATGGTAGATGAACCTTGTATATACAAAAAGGTAGTAGAGAGTATGGTGGTGATCCTCGTAGAGTACGTGGATGACATACTCTTGATAGGGAAGGAGTTTCCTATGCTACGCTCGGTCATTCTCCGCTTATCATAATGATTCTCTATATAGGATCGAAATAATACCTCCTAAATCCTGGGTTTTGGATCTATGAGATAGATCTGATTGGATGTTAGGATTCTCACTAGTTGTAGTGAGATGGTATTAATCGATCCTGGGGAGAATCACTGGAAAGGTTCCAGGGTGATAAGGACGACTGAATGTCAGTCGAAGGCATTGTCTTCACCCTCAGTGGAGGGACGGTATGTTGGAAGAGTTCCAAGCTAGATACCGTGACATACTAGACGATTAAAGGCAAGATACATCGTTACCAAGGATACTACCAAAGAGACAGTCTGGATATTTATAAGTTCATAAAATGAACTCCGTTCCTACCATTGTGTAATAATGGAGTTGTGGCTTTAGCCAAGGAACTACCGTCCCATCAGAAATCCAGATATAATTCTTAGGCGGTATCACCTGATCATGGAGATGGTTTATCTCCAGGGAGATCGAGGTTAGGAGAGTAGACACAGAGGACAACAGCGCGGATCCACTCACAAAGGCCTTTTTCCCAGTAGAGACTATTATGGGATGGTTGAGTATGAGATACTTCAACCGCAGCTAATTGTTGGGTATGCGATACCACAACAGATGGCCCTAGTGCAAGTGGGAGATTGTTAGTTATATGTATGCCCTAGAGGCCATTGTTGTACATACGATGTATATTGTAGTGGATGCTGGGACATATATAGGGAGGACTTTCTTGCTCGACATGATAGTATGCTATCTGGTTGTACTTTATCTTAACATGTACTCTGATTGTCTCTATATTACATGTTGATAAAGCCCTTAGGATATGTACTCGACTACTAGGACTATGATGAGATCATACTAGTGGGGCCACGGTAGTCGACGAGTACATCCTATAACTATTCCTAGTCGAGGGTATATCGAGACTGGGCATCGATACACCAGAGTAGACTAGCGTATACGCATCTTGACCCATATGATGGGCGATGGATGATCCCATATCCATCGGTGTTTGACATCAAGGATGGTGTACGGGTGCTCAGTGGAGACTGGGTACACTGGACGGACTCGCTGAGAACTCCCAGATGGTATTATACCATACGTCAGATGGCAGTTCTCCGGTGACACTGGTACAGAGTAGTCTGTTGACCCGAGATCGTCATAGAGTCTTGTGTGATTCCCACTGTGCTTTGATTTCCATCATACCACGTCCAAGAGGGCGTGCAAAAAGGTTGCTTTTGGGTACAGTCCCGAATCACATGGAGGCAATGAGCGATAGGAAGGGATTCGTCTCTCCCGGTATAGGGAGTTGATGTTGTGCTGTGTTCGATTGGCTATAACCGGAAATCCCTGGCCAGGGTTGCTGAGATTTACTGATAAGTGTTATCAGTAGTTTCTCGAACTGTTATAGACCTCATATCGACACGACTTATCGAGCTACTGGGGTCTGACGTTTACCACCCCTAGGCGAGATATGCAACATATCAGACGACGAGACCGGACTGTACGGGAGTGTTACTGATTGGATTCACAGGAGAAGTTACAGGCTTGCTTGTTGATCTTCTGAGCGCTCAATACCTGGATAGCTGTTACGTTTAGCTGACCGCTTGCAGCTTGTGGGTGTTTGATATGATCATCATCTATTGCCGGCGTATTGACGATTCTTTAGAGTCCTACACAGAGGTTTCTTGGCTCAGGCAAAACGGAGTAGGAGCACATATGTGATATGTACGGGACCGAGGATAATACGATATGAGATACCGTATTCTATTCTCGCGATATTTGATATCAGCCGGGTCATCGGATCAAGTGTTGATTCGATGAATCGGTACGGATAAATATTAGTCGGTTATATGCGATATAGCCGGATTGTCGGATCAAGTGTTGATTCGATAATTTAATGTATAATAATATATATGATATATTAAATTACATTAACTAATATTTGCTCACTAAAAGATTCTTTTTCTCACTCGGGTAATACATTGATATATATGCGATATATGTTAATTGTATTATTTTATTTTGTTACGATAAATATTATATATGTGATATATAATATTGTAACATGATATGATAACTAATGCAACTTGTTTAGTGGAGTTTAAACATGATTAGGGTTTGGATTAGGGTTAAGCTTTCTAGATGTTTCTAGAAGGTTTTCTATTTTGTTTTGGAAAAGATATTTTCAAGTGACTCATTCTTAACTCAACCCAAACCCTAACCCTTGGTCAATTCTCTACAATGGTTAAGTCAACCATGGTTGCATAATTCATCATTATCTCTTTTGCATTATTCATCACAAAAGAGAATTCTATTATTATTCATCTTCTTCCTTCATTCTCTTCATGAAAAAGCTTACTAGTTTTTCTAAAGTGATGAATAAATATGAGAAAAAGATAAATAAAGAGAGCAAAAATTCTACTTCATCATCCTCATCTTCCCTTGCCATTTAGATGAGGGTGTTCACATCATTTCATGAGTGTTAGCTTGTGTTAACGGAACTTCAAGGTAGATCATCTTAGTATCGAAGATCGGAAGCAAAGGTTGCATCTTTCTCTTCGTGGAATCTCTCGAGAGTCCGGAACCCGGTGATCGCAATGAAGGGACCACAACACGGAGCATATGAAGTGAAGGACCGGATCTACAAAGGTTGTAATCCCTCTCACTTAGTGTTAAAGTGTTTAGCATGTTAGTTTTCGCCTAATCTCTAGTTTAAAGATCCGTATTCGGGTTGTTCGGCACGGCTAATTTTTAAATCGGGCATGGTTGATGCCTCGTAGACCCTTGTGCGCGTGCATAGCAACCCTACATAAGGATCGTTAACCTCATTTGAGATTAAGATCGACTCAAACGTTTGTTAAGGATACGTTAATCTAAGTTCTAGGCTAAGATCTACTTTACAGGGGTTTTAGGATCATTTAGATCCAACAAAAGAGCATTTGGACTCTGTTGTTTTAGTTTAGGGACGTTACGGTCCATGGTTTAAGGACGTCATAGTCCATGAGTTTTAAGGACCTCATGGTCTGTAAAGTTTAAGGACATCATAGTCCATGAGTTTAAAGACCTCATAGTCCGTAAAGTTTAAGGACATCATACTCCATGAGTTTAAAGACCTCACAGTCCGGTTTAAAGACATCATAGTCTGGTTTAAAGACGTCACAGTCTGGTATTTTGGTTTCACAATTTAAGGATGCGCCAAAAGTTTTTTGGTTATTGGGACCCTCCATCTCTCTAAACACGTTGAAGAATTACAACGACACGTATCAGAGGTATGAAGAGATCTACCCTAGAACCAATATTGGTTGAGGGATCTATAGTCGGGTTTAGGACCAAGACCAATTAAAAAGATTATGAGCACATGGGCTGAGTTAATCTGAATTAGGGATTTGTAGCCAACTTGGGCTCAGCCCACTTAGTTTTGAATAAAATGTTGAACATTTATTTGGGCTCAGTTCCTTTTTATTTAACAATACTGAGCATTGATTTGGGTTCTGACACCCATTTTTCTTTTGTCTTTTACTGAGTGTTGAACACTTTTTATGGCGCTGGGCTTTATTTAAAGAACACTTTGTTTTTCCTCAGTGCACACGTGAGGAGCACGTGGTGCGCTTGGCGTTGAGCGCCAGACCTAGAGCGCTAAGGCATTTCTTGTGAAATAGAGCACACGTGAGGAGCACGTGGTGTGCTTGGCGCTGAGCGCTAGACCTGGAGCGCTAAGGCGCTTCTTATGAAGTAGCGCACACGTGAAGAGCACGTGGTGCGCTTGGCACTGAACGCCAGACTTGGAGCGCTGAAGCGCTTCTTTTGAAATAGCGCACACGTGAGGAGCACGTGATGCGCTTGGCGCTGAGCGCTAGACTTGGAGCGTTGAAGCGCTTCTTTTGAAATAGCGTACACATGAGGAGCAAGCGGTGCGCTTGGCGCTGAGCGCTAGACTTGGAGCGCTGAAGCGCTTCTTTTGAAATAGCGCACACGTGAGGAGCACATGGTGCGCTTGGCGCTGAGCGCTAGGCTTGGAGCGCTGAAGCACTTCTTTGGCAGTTTTGGTCAGTTCTGTGCTCTGAGAATTAAATTCTCGTTTATAAGTGACTTTGTCTCATGGATCTAAGAACTAAGTTCTTCTATGATCTCTTTTGTTTTTCTTTATGAGAGACTTTGTCTTATGTATCTAAGAACTAAGTTCTTCTTTTTATGAAGAGATGCTATGATCTCTTCTGTTTTTGTGAAAGACTTTGTCTTATAGATCTGTGATCTAGAAAAAGAACTAAGTTCTTATTTTTTTTTATCAAGAGATGTTATGATCTCTCTTCTTTTTATTTACCTTGAAGAAGATTCTTCTTTTTAGAGCTTGCTCTTCTCTTTTTCTTTTCTGAAAACTTGAAACTTATAGGGAGGTTTCTCTGTGTTTTCTTCTTTTAATTTGAAACTTATGGGGAGGTTTTTCTGTGTGCAAGACTTGAAGTCTTGGGTCCTTTATATAGGGGAGGATAATTTGTTGAACCAGTTAAGGAAATCTTTCATTGAGAGATTTCTACAAGATTGGGAAAATATTTTCCCATAAAGAGATTGTTCTGTATCTTTGTGATTTTTAATCACCATTGGATCTTTGATCCAACGGTGCTCTGATTTACAGAGCACAATCTTTCTTGTTTGGAAAGATTTGAGGAGTATTTCCTCAACAGAATTTGATTCTGTAATTTTTGATGATTTATTCATCTTCCTTGGATCTTTGGTCCAATAGTGGAGAACATTTAGTTCTAGCGCTGACGCTCTCGTGCTTTGCACGTGAGGCGCTGCCTCAAAGTCTTTGACTCTTGGCACTGGCGCTCTTGGCGCTTGGCGCTCTCGTGCTTTGCACGTGAAGCGCTGCCTCAGAGTCTTTTACTCTTGGCACTGGGCGCTCTCGTGCTTTGCACATGAGGCGCTACTTCAGAGTCTTTGACTCTTAGCGCTCTCATGCTTTGCACGTAAGGCGCTGCCTCAGAGTCTTTGACTCTTGGCGCTGGGCGCTCTCGTGCTTCGCATGTGAAGCACTGCCTCAGTTCAAACAGTGCCTAAGACCCGACCTAAGAGCCATGATGACAGTCTCGTCCCGGTGCTCGGGAACCTCAAGAAGAGCGTTGTAAAAGCGAGTGGCGTACCCTTTGAAGGATTCCTTGTTCCCGCTATTTATAGTGAAGAGGTAATCGACGGTCCACTTCTGCCGTCTGTTCCCGACGAAATGCCCGAGGAACTGGGCGGCCAGCTCATCAAAGGTAGAGATGGAGCGTGGCGTGAGTCCTCGGAACCAATCTCGTCCGGCGCTGATGAGAGTGGTGGGGAACGCTCGGCATTGGGCGGCGTCAGAGTTGTCCTGGAAGCTCATGCCCGCCGTGAACACGTCCAGGTGGTCTTTCGGGTCGGACTTCCCGTCAAAGAGGACCACCTTTGGAGGCTTGTTTCTGCAGGAGACGTGGACAGCGAGCAGTTCTTCAGTGAAGGGCTTCATAAGCGAGTCGACGACATACCTATCCCCTCGCTTGAAGGATGACTCTCCCGATGTATACCCTCGATCTTCTTTTTGAGGGCATTGAGACGGTCGTGGTACCCCGAGGATTCGGCGTATTCGGAGTTATGGCCCCTCCCTCTGGCGGCCTATGCCTGGCTGCGACTCCAGTTCCGTTCTATGAGATTCCTCAGGTCCCCTGGCGAGGTTGTTCATGAGTTATCGCGATGAGCGCCGTCCGTGCGACCCCGTCGAGGGAGAGGGTGCCGGCCATGCCTGGGAGAAGGCGAGCTAACCGACACCTCCTCGGGAGGGACAAGAGTGCGATAGGCATCAGGGCTGGGCGCTCTTTCGCGAGACCCCGGTGTGGAGTTGTGAGGCACCCAGCGGGTCATTAAATTGGTCGCCGCGAAGGACCTGTGGCCGCTGGAGATAGTGAGATGCTTGATCAGTCGAAAATACTGCATTTTTAACATGACAATTTCCCTATCATTTGCACTCATCTAGAAGTGTTCGGTATTCATATTGCACATATTAGCAAAACATCTTTGAAATACCAGATTGCATGTGTTAGACTTTAAAACCGGCACTTTTAGGGAAATTGTGTGTTTATCATGGCATCGCATCATTCTTGTATAGCGCAACTCTTGTCTTGGAGTCTATGCAGGAAATTCCAGAAGCAAAGCCCAAAATTGAGAAAACAGTGCAGATAAAATACGCCAACTCAAAGGTAAAAGATCTGGAAGTGATTAAAGGCTAATTACAAGATTCAACATATCATAAAATGGCCCAAATATCAGCCCAAGAACCACCAGAAGAGCCCAAGCCCTGAAGCTTCAACAGAGCCGTGGATCCGCGGCAGGAGCCGGCTTGCGCCGCGGATCCGCGGTGGCTTGATGGCGTCAACCCTCCCGATTTGCTCCACGTGTCTCTTCTAACGGCCCAAGCTTCCAGAAGACCCCAGAAACTCCACGTGGCGCATCTAGAAGGCTCGGCTTAACAAACTATTTCTAGAAGGCTCTCTTAACAAACTTTTGGAAGGAAAATTCAAATTTGAAATCCTAGATCTAGGGTTTTTAGGTCTATAAAAAGGAGCCTAGATCTAGGGTTGAGGGGGTTCAAGGATCATCCATCATCTTCTACCCATAAGTTGAGTGGCACGGCTTGTGCCTCAAAACCCTAACCCTAATTCCAATTCAAAAATCAAGATCAAGATCCCGAGTACCATTCAAGCAAGAGAGCCTTCAACCTTTAGAAAGCGACGCCGGATTTCATCGGAGCAAGAAATCCAAGGAGATCCACGACTCAAGGAGCCGAGCGAAGCCTAAATCGACGATCTAGTTCCTTCCTTTTGTAAATTCAAAAGAGTTGTAACGAAATTTGTCGATAAATAAAGCTAAAATTTCTATATCTTGCTTATCTTTTAATTCAAGCATTATGATTCGATCTCAATTTGTGATTGTGTTTGATATTATGATGTTTGAGTAAAACTCCTCTCGTGTAGGAGTTGTGACGATCAATAGATGATGATGATTTAAACTCTTTTACAATTCTTAAATCTTATAACGTTTGTAAATTCTTATGAATCTAATGATCGATGATCTAGTTTCAAGACGATGCTTTCTTGATTGTGTTCGCTCGAAACTAGAGATCACCGATCGATCATTAGATTTACTAGAAGCTAGATCTTGAATGAGATTCATCGAAAGGACAAAGGATGAGTTGCGGAATCCCTAAATTCTCCGCAATATCCTTAACCCTCGGTAAATTTTCATCAATCTAGTATCAATTCGTTAATGGATAAGAATGAGTAATCATTAAATCTCATCACATCTATAGATCCGATCTACTCCTACGAGCTACACTTCGAATCTTGATTGTTGGTTGGAAATTATCACACATCTCAATTCTTGATTTTCATGTTTCTTTTAGATCTAGATTTTTCTAATTCTTGATATTCAATTACAAATCATGAATTTTTTTCTTTTCTTTTCTTTAAATTTTCGACTCATCTAATTCGAAAAGTGAACGAATCTCACTTTCCCTGTGGACGATCCGCACTTACTAACGCGCTACATCCGACACCGTTATTGATTGCGGTCAAAATATTTTTGGTTGTGATTTTTCTACATAATTTTTCATAACACACACAATCGGAAAATCAATCCAATCAAATGGCGCCGTTGCCGGGGATCGTGTGCTAATTTGTTCATTTTTTTTGAAATTTGAGTTGAAAAGTTTATTCCATCTTAATTTTTAAGATCAAAACTCGCGCAAAACACTAAACGAGCTTTGTGGTTAATTGCAAGGAAATCTGGAGCTTGCTGTGCAATTGGAAAAATATTTGGAGAATTTCAGAGAGCTAAGGAAGTGTTCAAGAGTGCTCTGGTAAATTTTTGTGCAAAGAGGAGCTTGAGGCGCGGCGGAACCGCAGCATTACTTGACACCCGCGGCGAAATCGCGGCGGTTCAGGAGCATCTCAGTACCAAATTTTTCTCAGGTCCTCTAAAACTTTCTTATCTCCTTACTCATCTGCTCCAATTAACAATTTGTTGCAGGCTTCTTTGCAAAAATCGCAGCGCCGCAAAAAGCAAAATAAATTGTGCGTGTTTTTGATTTTGTGGTTGTTTGCATATTAATACGGACATTAAGGGGCACGGCCAAATCCAGATTAGGTGGGGAGTTCATTACCCTTCCTAAGCCTCAAAAATCAAAAACTTGCATCCGCATTACCCTCATTAACTAAAAAATATCTAGAGATGACTCTAAGGACCGTCGCGCTCACTTAGGACAGAAGAAGGCCGTGGTTAATCCATTGTTTATCCACGTTTATTTTGTGGTGTCTAAGGCAAGTGTGTCGAAGGCTAGTGGTTACTTAATTAGGCCCACTACTTACGTAGTGGAGAACCTCCCACTTACCTGGCACTTACCTGGCCACAGGAGAGACAAAGAGGCAGTGGAGGATTGATCCTGCGACTTGTCTTTTGGCAGTTAGGAGCGGTCTAGAGCTTTGACCTAGGTGACTATAGATTTTAGGGTTGCTTGTTGCGTTTGTTGTGATCGCATTATATTTTCAAAAAAATCCGTATCATTTTTCAAAACAAACACCGCATTCATTCATTTCCCCTAATTATAAGTCATGCTGCCACTTGTACTAACCCTTTTTAGTGCAAGATAGGCTGGACACGGGATTCTAGTGCCCGACTTGTCCGCGTTCCCCCGATCGACTCCGAAGTCGGTATTTCTCCATTTACCTCTCTTTTACCCACCACCACACCCACACCGATGGATCCGTCTCCATCGAACCTCTTTACCGCTGCTCTGCCGCCGTCCGTTGGTGCGCAGAATCCCCCCCGCATCTCTCTCCAAGAGAGGTGCTATCCTTTGCGAGGTCCTCTCTCGACCTGCTTATCCATTCCACCAGCCAACGGGGATAACTTTGAGATTAAACCCCAGTACATCAACCTTCTACCCAAATTCCGCGGTCTCGAGACTGAATACGCATACGTCTTTATCACCAAATTTGAAAACGTATGCGCGATGATGGGTACGTCACAACTTTCTGTGGATGCCATGCGTCTACGACTTCTTCCATTTACCTTGTGCGATATAGCCGAGAAGTGGCTATATAACACCACCGCACATTCCATTACGAATTGGGAAGAATTCGTTGCGGCATTCCTTAAGAAATTCTACCCTATGCAAAAGACAGCTCGAATCCGTAGCGAACTATATCAATTCACCCAGCTTCCGGCTGAACCATTCTCAAAATGCTTTGAACGATTCAAGGATCTTTTGGTTCAATGCCCACATCACGGCATCCCGAGATGGGATCTTTGCCGAATCATATATGAGGGCATTAACCCTACCACTAAACAAAACCTTGAAAACATGTGTCAAGGCACCTTTATGACCAAGGATGATGGGGAAGCTTGGAAATTTTTAGAAGAGTTCGCTGAAAAGTCCTTACAGTGGGAGAGTGGAACCCAGCCATCGTCTAGGGGTGGCGCACACCAAATTGACGTGTCCATAGGTGTTCGAGCTGAGATGGCAGCAATGCAAAAGAAGCTCGAAGCTATGGAACACAAATTTTTAGCAGCCTCCCTAAACCCGATGTCGCTCCCCAAAACTGTATGTGGGTGTTGTTCTGATCCTTCTAACTTAACGGAAGAATGTCCATTAAACTCTCCGTTTCAAGGTCACAAGCATACCAATGCCGCATTTCAAAGACCTAGAAACGATCCTTATTCTTCCACGTATAATCAGGGTTGGAGGAATCACCTGAATTTTGCTTGGAACCAATCCCAAAACACGGTTCCAAACCCGAATCAATTCCAACGGGTCCCTCCACCACAACAGCAACCACTTCAACTCAGCCAGCACCCCTACCAGTCACAAAATTTCCAAAACCAGGTCAACACTCCTGCACCGTCTAATTCTATGCAGTCGACCTGTTCTGACGAGTTCTCTGAATTCACTCAAACCATGAAATCACTCCTGTCAAATTTCATGGAAGTGTCGGCTGAGGTTAGGTCTTCCGTCAGTGATATAAAGAAAAACTCAGCGTCCCAAGCTGAGAGTATCAGAACGATGGAAGCTGAAATTGCACGACTTAAAGCCGAAATGAGTGCGAGAGAAAAAGGGAAACTTCCGTCTCAACCCCTACCGAATCCTGGGCATTACAATGTAAATTCCGTCACAACGTTGAGATCAGGAAAAGTGCTGAATAACCATATTGGGGAAGAAGTTGATGATATTGAAAATCCTATCAACACCCCGGCTGAGACCTTTCCTCACACACACATTTCTACCTCTGATCCTTGTTCTTCTACCCCACCGCCTTCTCGCGAGCCTATTCTCCATTTCCCACTAGGCTCGACTCCTCAGCCCACCTCTTCTAGTTCTCCACAGACAGTTCCCACTCCTCTTTTGGGATCACGTCTACCCCCACTTCCTTCTCCTATGATGGACCCAGCGCTCATTGCTAAAGCTCCTTACCCGAATCGGTTAAGGGCTAACAAATCGAGTCCACATATGGAGAAAATTATGGAAATGTTCAAACAGGTTAACATCAACATCCCTCTCCTAGATGCGATTCAACAAGTCCCCGCTTATGCGAAAATTCTTAAGGACTTGTGCACTAGGAAGAGGAAGACTCAAGTGCCGAAGAAGGTCTTCATGTCTAATAACATTAGCACTGCTTTTATCCCGCAGCTACCAAAGAAACGTAAGGACCCAGGATGTCCTACGATATCGATTTCTATTGGGGGTAAAAATATCAACCGTGCTCTTTTAGACCTTGGCGCAAGTGTTAACCTACTTCTATACTCTGTCTATGAGCAGCTAGGGATTGGAGAGTTGAAACCTGCTCACTGCACTCTCCAAATGGCAGACCGTTCGATCACCAAACCTAGAGGTGAACTAGAGGATGTGTTGATAAAGGTCGGGGAATTTGTATTCCCTGTAGACCTCATTGTTCTCGATACACAGCCTGTAGCAAACCCCCGGAGCCAAATTCCGGTGATTTTGGGTCGACCATTCCTCGCCACTTCCAATGCTGTCATTAACTGTAGAAATGGTTCAATGAACTTATCATTTGGAAATATGACCATTGAACTAAACATCTACAAAATTGGAAGTCAGCCATCAGAACCCTCTGCTCATATTCTTGATGTGTGCTATGTCCACGAGATTACTCTCGAAAGTTGCGGAGTTGAGAAACTTTGCTTTACAGATCTCGACGACACTACCACATCACTGTTTGACCTTGCACATGATCTTAGCGAGGACACCATTTCCGCGCTTGAGTCTGCCACTCCTGACTCATCACCATCCGAGTCTGTATCTTTTACAGGCTATGAGCTTCTTTGTGACTCCGAAAATCACTCGATGATCCCACCTTCTATTATTTCTCCGCCAGCATTAGATCTCAAAATTTTACCTTCTCATCTTAAATATGCATATTTAGGTGAGAATGAGTCCTTACCGGTTATCATATCCGCTTCTCTAGCATCAGAGCAAGAGAATGCACTTTTATCGGTATTGAGATCTAATAGGGAGGCATTTGGTTAGACCATGGCGGACATCAAAGGGATTAGTCCCTTGATTGTAGAACATCATATACACTTGATGGATGATGCCAGACCAACCCGAGAACCAAAGAGACGGTTGAACCCCGTCATGAAGGAAGCGGTGATGAAAGAGATCGTCAAATGCCTTGATAGTGGTATCATATACCCAATCTCCGATAGCCAATGGGTGAGTCCAATACATGTCGTCCCTAAAAAATCTGGCATCACTGTTATTACCAATGAGGCAAATGAGTTGATTCAGACACGCGCCCAAACTAGGTGGCGTGTATGTATTGATTACAGAAAACTCAATGCCGCCACGAGGAAAGACCACTTTCCTCTACCTTTCATTGATCAGATGCTGGAACGCTTACCTGGACGTGCGTATTATTGCTTTATGGACGGATACTCTGGCTATAATCAGGTCCCCATAGCCAAAAAGGATCAAGATAAAACCACTTTTACTTGTCCTTTTGGCACATTTGCTTATAGACGCATCCTCTTTGGGTTATGCAATGCTCCCGCTACCTTTCAGCGGTGTATGATGGGGATATTCTCTGACATGGTAGAGAATTTTCTGGAGATCTCTATGGACGATTTCTCGATTTTCGGAGACTCTTTTTCTGACTGCCTAATGAATCTTGACGCGGTTCTTACTCGTTGCAGAGAGAAGAACTTAACCTTGAATTGGGAAAAATGCCATTTCATGGTCCAAGAGGGAATTGTGCTTGGACATGTTATTTCACAGAAAGGCATTGAGGTTGACAGAGCTAAGATAGATGTCATTCAAAACCTTCCTCATCCCAAAAGCGTCAAGGATATCCGATCATTTCTTGGCCATGCGAGCTTTTATAGGAGATTCATTAAGGATTTTAGCAAAATTGCTAGACCTTTAACTCTTCTCTTGACCAAGGATATGACTTTCCACTTTGACTCAGATTGTGAGGCAGCATTCGACTCACTCAAACACTCCCTCACTACAGCCCTCGTTCTATCGTCTCCAAATTAGGACTACCCCTTTGAGCTGATGTGTGATGCATCTGATTTTGCAGTTGGTGCAATCTTAGGACGGCACATTGAAAAAATGCCACACGTGATCTATTATGCAAGTAAGACCCTGAATGATGCTCAAATCAACTATACAACTACCGAAAAAGAACTTTTGGCGGTTGTATTTGCATTAGAAAAATTCAGGCCTTACTTGATTGGCTCACCTATAGTTGTGTACACTGACCATTCCGCTTTAAAACATCTTCTAGCGAAGAAAGATGCAAAGGTAGGTTTATACGTTGGATCCTTCTATTACAAGAATTTGATCTTGTTATCAAAGATAAGAAAGGATGTGAAAATGTGGTAGCCGACCATCTTTCACGCATCTCTTCTTCCCCTGTGACCCTGCCGATCAATGATTCGTTTCCTGACGAACAACTCTTGAGCGTATCCAATGAACCTTGGTTCAGTGATATTGTGAACTATCTTGTCATGGGACTTATACCCAGCGATTGGTCAAAACAGGACAAATACCGTTTTCTATCCCAAGTAAAACACTTTTACTGGGATGATCCATATCTGTTTAAGTATTGTTCTGATCAGATCATTCGCCGGTGTGTCCTGAATGAGGAGTTCAAGAGTGTTCTTTCTTTTTGTCATGATCAGGCCTGTGGGGGTCACTTCGGTCCTAAAAAGACGGCGGAGAAGGTTTTGCAATGCGGATTTTATTGGCCGACCTTGTTCAATGACGCATTTGACTATTGCAAAACCTGTACACAATGTCAGTACACGGGTAGAATTTCCCGGAGAAATGAAATGCCTCAGCAACCCATCTTAGTGGTTGAAATTTTCGATGTTTGGGGCATTGACTTTATGGGTCTCTTTCCCAACTCCTTTGGGAATTTATACATACTGCTTGCGGTTGATTATGTCTCAAAGTGGGTTGAAGCCATTCCATGTCGCACTAATGACAGGAAAGTTGTCATTAAGTTCTTAAAAGAACATATCTTTTCGCGATTTGGACACCCACGCGCTATCATTAGCGATAACGGGACACATTTCTGCAACAGGTCTTTCGAGACTATGATGCGGAAATACGCAATCAACCACAGACTTTCTACGCCCTATCATCCCCAAACGAGTGGGCAGGCTGAGATTTCAAACAGACAGATCAAACAAATCCTGGAGAAGACTGTTGTTAAGAATAGATAAGACTGTTGCTAAGAATAGAAAAGACTGGTCGACCAAACTGACGGATGCTCTTTGGGCATTCAGAACTGCATATAAAACCGACCTAGGGATGTCTCCATATAGGTTAGTGTTTGGGAAGGCATGTCACTTACCAGTCGAGATAGAGCATAAAGCATTGTGGGCTATTAAGGAAATCAACTTTGACTTAAACCAAGCCTGCAACTTTCGGAAGCTGCAATTGAATGAGCTAAGCGAACTCCGTGATGAAGCTTATGATAACGCTGTAATCGTAAAGAATAGGACCAAGATTTTTCACGATAAGAACATTTTGAAGAAAACATTTTCACCTGGTCAGCATGTCCTTCTTTATGATTCACGACTACACCTTCACGCGGGTAAGCTTCGATCTCGGTGGAAGGGACCTTTTGTTGTGCGGTCTGTATACCCGCATGGGGCAGTAGAGGTAGAAAATGTTAAAAACGGCACATTTTTCAAAGTGAATGGATATAGACTAAAACCGTATTTTTCCACTGACCCCACGGAGGAGCTCCTGTTCTTACAGGAGCCATTTTATCTTGATTAAAATTCCTCCGTCTCACCTCCATGTCCCGTATATTACTGTATCATCTTTTTGAATGGAGGTGGGTGAAAAGAATAAGTTTGGGGGAGCATCTTCACTTATATATTTTGCCCCCACTAATAAATTCCTCCCAGGCTTACAGGTTTTGTAGATATAGCGGTTGGCAACAGTGAGGACACTGTTGAAAACAAGTTTGGGGGAGGTTTGTGCTTATTTTTTGCATCATTTGCATAAGCACAAAAAAATTCTTTAAAAACCTATAAAAATTTAAAATTTTCAAAACCTATAAAAATTTTGTGTAAAAATTTTCAAAAACCATAAAAACCTATAAAAATTATAAAAAAATTTTTAAAATCTATAAAAATTTTAAAATTTTCAAAATATAAAAATATTTAACATTTTTGTACATAAATAATATAATAAAAGATTAGATAGTGAAAAATTGCATGCATGAGATTAGAAAAATTTAAGAAAACTAAGAAAATTAGAAGTTTTCTTATATGAACTAGTAATAAGTAGTTATGAGCCGTTGTCCCAAGAGTTAGTAAGATGAAGGAAGTCACTAATCTGAGGATAAAAATAAGTCTGAAAAATAGTTTCTATTCTGGAAAGCCAAACATTTTGAACATTGATACCCTGCTATTCGCACTTACACACGTCTAGAAGCCCGGCATAGTAGAGGATACCTTGAAATGCTCTTGTCTTAAAGCCAATGTATGAAGGAAATAAAAAAAATGAAGAAAATATAAAATGGTGAGAAAAATGGACACTGGTTTTGTTATCACCAAGGGCAATAAAAAATATATAGCGAGGGTGCCTCTTCACCTAGTGCCCTAAGGCCAACTGGTCTGGGAGTCACTGCTATACCTGAGGTGGTGCAAGACGAGGAAAATACACCAAATAAGCAAGCACGTGAGTAATCGGTCGGTTAGTACCTCATGAAGTATTAACGGTCGCATGAAAGTGTGTGAGCACATCTAAATATTCATTAATTAAAAAGTACTGAGGCTTATGGGCAAGAGTATGATAGCTTGAATTGAATTCTCCGGGTGTAGGGATGTCCTTTACACACACGCAGGGTGATATGATCGATGTTTGGAAGAAAGATAGGAATGAAGAATAAGACGATGTTTTATTGAGGGAGGACGTGATTTCTGACATCTTTTCATGACCATTAAGATAGGGCTCATGACAACTGAAAAGCTAGCTTAGTTGAAAACCCTAATTTTCAAGGTTTTTCTTTTACAATTCTTTCTTTAAATGTAATGTTCATGATCTTTCTTTTATTATTGGATTTTGTGGGTGCAATCCGCTGAAAACCCTCAGGAGACAACACTCCTTCTACTAGGGACACCTAGAGGTTTAAAGGCTTGTTGCACGTGCTCAGTGCAATCGTGTTGCCTACGAAAGTGTGCTAGATAGTTTTTCTCTTTCTTTATTTTCTCCTTCTCTTTTTAATAAAACAGTTCGATCGAGACGATCGAAAATAAGTTTGGGGGAATTTGATCAGTCGAAAATACTGCATTTTTAACATGGCAATTTCCCTATCATTTGCACTCATCTACAAGTGTTCGGTATTCATATTGCACATATTAGCAAAACATCTCTGAAATACCAGATTGCATGTGTTAGACTTTAAAACCGGCACTTTTAGGGAAATTGTGTGTTTATCATGGTATCGCATCATTCTTGTATAGCGCAACTCTTGTCTTGGAGTCTATGCAGGAAATTCCAGAAGCAAAGCCCAAAATTGAGAAAACAGTGCAGATAAAATACGCCAACTCAAAGGCTAAAGATCTAGAAGTGATTAAAGGCTAATTACAAGATTCAACATATCATAAAATGGACCAAATATCAGCCCAAGAACCACCAGAAGAGCCCAAGCCCTGAAGCTTCAACAGAGCCACGGATCCGCGGCAGGAGCAGGCTTGCGCCGCGGATCCGCGGCGGCTTGATGGCGTCAACCCTTCCGATTTGCTCCACGTGTCTCCTCTAACGGCCCAAGCTTCCAAAAGACCCCAGAAACTCCACGTGGCGCATCTAGAAGGCTCGTCTTAACAAACTATTTCTAGAAGGCTCTCTTAACAAACTTTTGGAGGGAAAATTCAAATTTGAAATCCTAGATCTAGGGTTTTTAGGTCTATAAAAAGGAGCCTAGATCTAGGGTTGAGGGGGTTCAAGGATCATCCATCATCTTCTACCCACAAGTTAAGTAACACGACTTGTGCCTCAAAATCCTAACCCTAATTCCAATTCAAAAATCAAGATCAAGATCCCGAGTACCATTCAAGCAAGAGAGCCTTCAATCTTTAGAAAGCGACGCCGGATTTCATCGGAGCAAGAGATCCAAGGAGATCCGCGACTCAAGGAACCGAGCGAAGCCTAAATCGACGATCTAGTTCCTTCCTTTTGTAAATTCAAAAGAGTTGTAACGAAATTTGTCGATAAATAAAGGTGAAATTTCTATATCTTGCTTATCTTTTAATTCAAGCATTATGATTCGATCTCAATTTGTGATTGTGTTTGATATTATGATGTTTGAGTAAAACTCCGCTCGTGTAGGAGTTATGACGATCAATAGATGATGATGATTTAAACTCTTTTACAATTCTTAAATCTTATAACGTTTGTAAATTCTTGTGAATCTAATGATCGATGATCTAGTTTCAAGACGATTCTTTCTTGATTGTGTTCGCTCGAAACTAGAGATCAACGATCGATCATTAGATTTACTAGAAGCTAGATCTTGAATGAGATTCATCGAAAGGACAAAGGATGAGTTGCGGAATCCCTAAATTCTCCGTAAGATCCTTAACCCTCGGTAAATTTTCATCGATCTAGTATCAATTCGTTAATGGATAAGAATGAGTAATCATTAGATCTCATCACATCTATAGATCCGATCTACTTCTACGAGCTACACTTCGAATCTTGATTGTTGGTTGGAAATTATCACACATCTCAATTCTTGATTTTCATGTTTCTTTTAGATCTAGATTTTTCTAATTCTTGATATTCAATTACAAATCATGAATTGTTTTCTTTTCTTTTCTTTAAATTTTCGACTCATCTAATTCGAAAAGTGAACGAATCTCACTTTCCCTGTGGACGATCCACACTTACTAACGCGCTACATCCGACACCGTTATTGATTGCGGTCAAAATATTTTTGGTTGTGATTTTTCTACATAATTTTTCATAACACACACAATCGGAAAATCAATCCAATCAACGCTGTTCAGTTGTGCCAGCGTGGGCAGTGTCATCTCCCCCTCCGCGGAGGTCGCGATCCCGAGGTGGGGGAACGGAAACCTAGGGGGCTTGTCCCGTTGATTAGACGCGGACAAGGGCATCCATGATGGATGCGAGCCTGTCGATCCGTGCAAACAGGGCGTGAACGGCGTTAGGGGGAGGAGAGGATTCGTCCGTGCCTCCGTTGTGGGGAGGGCTGTGACTTTTGCTGGGATCGTCGCGATGATCACTCGCCATCAGTTCGAGATCAGAAGATCAACTTTCGATGAGTGGAATTTTCGATTCCTGCAGATGGCGCCAACTGATGGAGGTCAGGATCTCCTTCAGATGTTGTCTTCCGTCGATCTGTCGCGAGCGTTGATGAATGGCTGAGATTGGGTTTGAGGGTCGCCTCCTGAAGCATGTGAATCTTAGTGGGCTAGATTTGGAATGAAGCCTGTTTACCGCCGAAAACAGAGACGAAACCGTATAGGTCGTCTTGCCTGAATTTGGGGGCAGATGCTATTTGGATTTATCCGTCCACCTCTCCGAAGATGCCAAATTGATTTATGGCACCGGGTATTGAAGGTTTGGACGGATGCGGCCGTTGTAGCAGACTTCGTCAGATTCCCCTCGTTGTGAGGGGTTTTTGATTGTGGGGACGCTCTTCCCTGCAGGCGCAAGCCCCTGCAGTTAATTACGTTACCGCGTAGCGATAACCACTTTATCCTGCTCCAGAAGGTCACTTCGTATCGTGTGTTTGTTTTATTTTTGGTTGCCCGTGGATTGTATACGGAGACTAATTTGTGTTGTCGCCCGTATGGTGTGGATTAGTCCAAATCCGTATTTTCTTAGATTTGGGTTTGGTTTGATTTAAGGATCGTTAACCTTGTTTGAGATTAAGATCTACTTAAATATTTATTAAGGATACGTTAATCCGATATTAGACTAAGATCTACTTAACGGGGGTTCAGGATCATTTTTTATCCAATGAAAGAGCATTTGGGCTCTATCGTTTTAGTTTAAGAACGTTGCGGTCCACATCTAGTTTAAGGACATTACGGTCTATTATAGTATGCTCATGAGTTTGAGAGTGCGTCCAAGAGCTGTTGGTTGTCGGAACCCTCCACCTCTCTGACATCATTGAAGAATTACAACGACATGTATCAGAGGTGTGGAGAGATATACCCTTGAACCGAACTCCAGATTGAAGGGAGAGATCATGGTGGAACGAACATCATTTTAGATGCCATGTGTTAGGAGATCATTGGCCATCTTTGACACTAAGATCGATTCGAGAAGACTTGAGTATAGGAGGGTTCGGTTGATTGATGGTCAAAAGGTTTTGGTCTCGGGAGACTTGGCTAATTTTGACTAAGATTGGCCTCTCGCGGTGTTAAACACTAATATCTACTTGACGCTCACGTGCTCCCACGTAAAACTCATAAGTAGTGTTAGACACTGAAATTTAAAGCGCTCAAGTGCGGCACGTGAGGCACCTGAAAATTGGGTGTTATGCACTTGGTTCTAAATCCCCATCCGTATATAAGTGTTAAACACTTAGTCCTTGTGGCCATCACGTATGGGCACGTGAGGTGCACCAGAGTTGGGCACTGCCTCCTTTGGATTTATCTTCCTGTTCTGTTCTAAGTGCTAAGCATTATTGGGGGTCACGTGAGGCGCCCCAAAATGAGAACTTTCTTAATTTATTCCTCCTCCCTTTTTACAAGTGCTGAACACTATTAGGGGTCACGTGGGATCATGTGACTCGAACTCGGTCATTCCTTTTTGGTCCTTAGAGATGCTTACGTGGGAACACGTGATCTGTCGTTATAGCGTTGAACGCTAATATGCATGGGGCTCTTGATCTTAGTCTTGAGAATTTCAAGTCCTTTGTTTTATAAGAATTAAATTCTTATGCATGGTTAAATCTTAGTTTTATCAGAGGAATTAAATTCCTATGTCTTTGGAAGAATTAAATTCTTCAAATCTAGTTCTTTCCTCTGAGTTTTGGGACTGCATAACAGAATCTTCCCGATGAGAATTAAATTCTCAACTTGTGGGGAGATCTGCTTCTGCAGATCTCAACCAGAGAAAGAACTAAGTTTTTTTTTGGAAGAGTTAAACTCTTGTAAAAGGAGATAAAATGATCTCTAGGTCTTTTCCCTCACCTAGGGTTTCTTTTTCTTCAAAGAGAACTTCTCTTCTTCTTTATTTTCTCAAATCTTATGGGGGGTCTCTCCGTACAAGACTTGAAGTCTTGCGTCCTTTATATAGTGGAGTCAAGTTTGTTAATTTAGTTAAAGAAATCTTTTATTGAGAGATCCTTAATTGATTTGGGGATTTTATCCACCGTTGGATTTTTGATCCAAAAACTTCTGTTTTACAGAAGATATTTTTCTTGTTTTTAACAAGATTGAGAAAATATTTTCCATACAGAGCTTATTCTGTAGCTTGGTGAATTTTAATCATCATTGGATCTTTAATCCAACGGTGCTCTGAGCGTAATCTTTCTTGTTTAGAGATTGGAGAAAATATTTTCCCCTACAGAGCTTATTCTGTAGCTTGGTGATTTTTTTAGTCACAATTGGATTTTTAATCCAACGGTGCAATGTTTTACCGAGAGTAATCTTTCTCGTTCAGGAAGATTTGAGGAATATTTCCTCAACAGATTTTAATTATGTGTTTTGATGATTTATCATCTCCGTTGGATCTTTGATCCAACGGCAGCTTTGATCCAACGGCAGAGAACTTTTAGTTCTGGCGCCGGCGTCTTCATGCGGGGCACGTGGGGTGCTGCCTCAGAGTTTTTAACTCTCGGCGCTGGCGCCCTCGTGCAAGGCACGTGAGGCGCTGCCTCAGAGTTTTTTAAACTCTCGGCGCTGGCGCTCTCGTGCAAGGCACGTGAGGCGCTGCCTTTTTTCAAATTTTGAACAAAGCCTTACTCTTCTATTATTGGGGGGAAACAAAGCCGAGCTATCTTCAAAGAAGTCCCGGAGTGGTTGTACTACCGTGGACCCTCCGACAATCAAGTTAGTCGAGATATTTGAGCAGAGTAACGGCCTATTGGGGTAAAATTACCTTATCTGAGTCGTCTGAGAGAGGGGTTTATATAGCGGCTGCCATTGGCTAGCTGGCGCGAGATCCTCGCCGGCCGTTACGCCCCTGGCGTTACGCCTGCGTGAATGGTGGGATCCCCTATTAATGACGAGATACGCTCGTTACTGGGGGGATCCGACGGCGTGGAATGCGGAATCGTGGGGCAGCGGATATCTCGCGCCTGGCGAGATTCGCGGAGCCGTGGCGGAGGCGCCTGTGACCCGCATTCTTGGTCGCCCGATAGAACCGAAAAGGCCTAGCTCAGCGAGAGGCCTAAAAGAGGACGGGAGGCCGAACTAGTTCGGTTCCGTGATAGCTTAGAGGCGAAGGGCCGAGGAGCTCGGCGTGTGGGAGGGCTCGGAGGCGAGCCAATGACCGTTTACATGGAGAGCGCAGGAACGTTCAGGGCATCCTCGGAGGTCGGGTCCAAGTAGCGGGACGATAGCCCGGGGGACGCCTCCAATGCGTGGTTCATGCCCTATTTTCGTGTGCCTCGGGACACGTCATCTACCACGTGTCATGATCTGAGGAGTTCCCGATTATGAGCATCATCAGGTTTAGTTTTGGGGGTGATACCTCTATCCCTCTTTTGTCACTTGTTGATTAGCGGTTTACTTAGAAAAGTGTTGCTTGTGAACGCTTTCCTTGAATCCGATACACAATTCTTGTTGATTGGTTAAGTGTGGTGTGTGTAAGATGAACTCTGTATTGATAAAATATCGACGAGTAAGACGAGTAACTTGTATATCGGTTGGAACTATAAAGACGAGAAATTATGTTTTAACTTTCTATTTGCATCCATTTGACCTGTAAACAAAAGAACCTTCTTCTTCTGATTAGCTCGACAACCATGACATGAAATTTTTGAGAGGCACATAAAGGTCTTGATAAGCCGACCTGACCTGCATCCAAGATAGCTAGGTCCCGGGCAAAAAGAAATGTAGACTTTTGCTATCAAGGACGGTTTGGAATCAATACTTAGGTCCGAATAAAAGTGCTGGTTGATATTTGTTAAAGAAATGCATCCCAATCCAATGAGATTGCTCAAGCCAAACAAGCTGTATAAAACTCTTAGCCAATTTAATATGAACATAAATTATCAAAACATGAAGACTTACAAATTTAACCCATAGTTTTATTTTAGATTCAATTGTTAATCATAAAATTAGAACATCGAAATTAAAATTTATCGTAGAATTTGAGATTATTATTGGCGTGGACTAAGTTTATCCACTACGCGTTTCGTAATTAAGGTAAACGCCGAGGGTAAACCCGAGACATCCCCTCACCAGCATGTAGGCTCCATCGTCATAAAAAAATAGGGTTTCTTTCATTCAGCCGCGCTGCTCAAATTAGGGTTTTCTATTTTTATTTTTTAGCGAAGGTCGCTGCAATGGTGGTGAAGCCGAGCAAAGGGGGAAGGAAGGAGGAGGTGGTGACGCGAGTGTACACCGTCAACCTCCACAAACGCCTCCATGGCTGGTACCCTTCTCCCTTCAAATTTTTATTTTCCCTTAATTATTGATCCCTTTTCTCATAAATTTGGCTTTTTTTAACAATATTTTTAAGAGATTAATGCATCCGATACCACTGAAGAAATGAGAAAGATCCTTTTTTTGAATTAAAAAAGAAATCTTGATGCCATTTAATACCCTATGAAAGAAATATTCATGTGCTCTTGAACTGACACTAGTAAAATGTCAGTGAAAACATCCTACAACAATCATATATTGTGTCCCTCATAAATAAAGGTTGTTCCTTTGTCAACCCTTGTCGTTGCGGCGACGATACTTCGACTTGGTTGCAGTGGCGGACCCAGGATTTTGGGTCAGAGGGGCGCCAAAAGATAATAGATTAATTAAACGGTCCGCCAAAATAGTATGTAAGAACCATCACAGAAATTTGAAATGGTACAATAAAGCTGTAAACTAGTTAACCATACATTATAAGAATATTGTTTACAATATCATTTTGCGATTCTTCATATCTTGAAAACGTTTAATGACAGATTCATTGTCGAAGGTATCAAATATATCTCTTCCAATGTATGTCACCAAGCAAATATTCAGCCAATCATCTTCCATTCGGTTACATAATGAATTTTTGACTATTTTCATCGCAGAAAATACTCTTTCCACTGTAGCAGTTTCCTCCGGCAATATTAATGTCAACTTTATCAACAAAAAACGCGAAGGATACACAATATGTTTCTTTTTCTGAACCATCTTTTGAGCAATTCCACAAATTCCTTTCACTTCCGAAAAATCATCATTGTTACTCGCATCCCAAAAATAGTTCACAAGTTGATTTTCAAGTACAATGAGATTTATTGGAGAGTATTCAGAAGGATAAATTCACGCAAATCGAATTAGCTTCGTTTTATCAAATGCGGAAAATGAATCGCTTGGATCAAGATATGACAAACAAAGAAGTAACTCCGTGTTAACCTCATTAAATTGGTTATTCAATTATTGAAGTTGTGTATCTATCACGGTATAAAATAATTCAACTTTAAAATGATGAAGATTTGTATTTGTTTCGGCTCGCCGGCGGGATTGACCTAGAACAACAAATACATCTTCCATTTTCGGGGCATCTATATCATGCTTATCACAAAAATTACTCGCATCTTTCAATAAATCATTCCAACCATCCTCTCATTTTTTTTGTAATTTTTGCTTGGATATTTTGACAAGAGTAATCACAAGATCTTGATATTTTCTTTGCAATGATTGCAACAAATCGTTGGTGATTCTCATGATAGTTTTCATCAAGTGCAATAAAAATGCAAACTCAAAAGATTGTCTCAAACCTAAAAGATTCGTTGATTGACTTTTTTGATCTGAACTTGCACATTTCTCACTAGCAACCTTAAGCACGTCGATTGCCAAAGAGAATAATGAGATCAAACTGATATCCGTACCATAATGAGAACCCCATCTTCTGTCGTATGCCCTCTTTAAGGTTGTTTCTTGATTTAAATCGCATCCGGTTTTTATTTCACCATTGCAAATTTCTTCAACTACCTTTTCAAATTGCTTCTCCCGAAGAATTTCTTTGCGTTTGCATGAGCCTCCAACAATATTTGTTAATATTGCAATATGATTAAAGAATGAAGCAACTTTATTATGATTTCTAGCAACCATTACATGTGCTAATTGGAGTTGATGAACAAAACAATGAACACAATATGCGGATGAATTTTGCACTAATATTGAGCTTTTGAGACCATTAAACTCTCCTCGCGTATTACTTACCTCATCATAACCTTGCCCTCGCAAACTTGACATACTCAAATCATGTGTGTTAAAAATAGAATCAATAACCGCCTTCAATGATAAAGAAGTATCACTCACATGCACAATACCGAAAAACCTCTCGATAACGCATCATTTCATGCTCACATAGCGTAAAATAATAGTCATTTGCTCGTTACCCGATATATCGTTAGCTTCATCAACTAATATAGAGAATGGTTCATCTTTAACTTCCACAATAATAGCTTCGGTTGTCAAGCAAGCCGCCGCATTAGCAATACCTTTTCGAATTTTGGGTGCTATGAATTTATGGTTGTCTGGAACATTTTTTAATACAACTTAATTAATATCATTATTAGCTTTCGCAAGAAAATTTAGCGTTGATTTCTCGGATTCATCATGACCATGGAAAACTAATCTTTATCTTAATGGAATCCGAACAACTCTAACCGATGCATCTAAACGGATGTGATAGTCGTGCTTTGTTTTATCACATATGTTTGAAAAAACAATACCTATATATTGCTTTTGTTTCATTAAGTCTTCATATGCCTTCAAACATTTACTATGGACACTATTATGATCTCCAACATGCAAACCAAATTTATGTTTTTTTCCAATTTGTGAATTCTTCGGTAACAAATACTCCACTACCCATTGGCCATCATGCTCGGGTTTAAAGAGATAACAACACAGACAATATGCTGCATTTTTCTCAATGCTATACGCTAACCAACTACTATAGTCTTTGAACCACTTCAAAATAAATATGCGTCTTTTATCTCCAAATTGCCTAAAGGGAAAATCATGATTTGTGAGTTGATAAGGACCCCTTACCAAGTATGTTCTTCAGATCTTCTCTCTTTCATTTGCATTAGAAGAAATGAGACTAATACATTTTCTTAACCACAGATCAGTAGGAAATTCATCTTGATTAGGCTCGATCCCTACGTGAGGGGATCTTTGAGAAGATATGCCAATTTTAGTTTGAGTAGACGAACCTTCATTGGGTTTTAATTTCTTGATATTTTTTTCCATAACTGTTTCAAAATAAAGCATTCATAAATATAAAATTAAGAATATTTAGAAAATTAAATATATTATATAGATAAGTTTATGCAATTTTAATGCACTTAACATGGTCATGATATTCCTCTAAAAAGAATAGTTCATGATAGTCAAGTATAATTTATCTCATAAGTTACAATTAACGAAATGATATTCCTAAATTTCTAATTCCTCCTCTATGATGTAGCTATTCAAGATGACTTAGATGAGCTTCACTCAATTAATCTATTTTATTTATTGGGTTAAATAGTTTAATAGCTTTAAAGAAAACCAATACCTAAAATTAAGGATGCCTAATTGCCTATGGCCTACCCCTAAATCTAATCAATTTAAAGTAAAGAAATCTCATAAAAAAGAACCGAGTGAGGATGGCTAACACAAGCATTACTTGAATATCCTCAATAAATCAATATTTATTAGAAATACAATTAAACACATCAATACAAAGAGACTCAAAAATGAAACTCTAAATCAATTGGATAATTTAATTACAAGAAAAATATAATGTATAAACCCTATCCTTGAAGTTGCGAGCAAGAGGAGGGCGAGAATTGAGACTTACAATCAATGAAAACTTGGAGACAGGTAAGAACAATGATGTCGAGGTCGAGGGAGGGTCACGGCCAGGGCCATGGTGGCTAAAAGAAGAAAAGGAAGTACAGAAGAGGTAGAAAGAGAGAATGAGAGATTTTTTTAAAGATTGGGTTTGAGAATTGAGAACTTTCCATTCTTTGTTTTATTAAGAGTTGAATTATGGAGAGTGGGAACCACTTGGAAAAAAAGAAGTTGAGAAGTCAAGGATGTGGTGTTGTGATGTAGTAGTGGGTTTTATTAAAAAAAATTAACAAATCCAGGGTTTCACGTGCCCCCCGGAACAAAGCATGGGTCCACCCCTGCTTGGTTGCATGTCAGTCAAACCTTAGGTCAAAATAGTTTTACCTCACATCCTTGTTTAGGTTATAACTATCATAGAAATGTACTGTTATGTTTACGATTAAAATGGAACGGTTAGTCTATTCTTTGCATTAGGAGCTTCGAGCATTGTTCGAAAAAGTGAAATGTGCATCACTTGTACGAATGTTATCATGGCCGCATAAAAACGTGTGGATTGGCCATTTTGTTATATCTATAGCCACAGTGCCACGCAATTTACAATATTTGGGAATGCCGCTTGTCTATGTAGCCATGAATGCAATTGTCTTGTTAACGTGTAGTTTTATTGACGCTTCACTAAATGTTTACAACTCCACGTGTTATTTATATGTACATTCATGGCTATGGAACTGAAATATTAAATTGTCGATTACTAGGTGTTTTGCTCCTACTTATTAATGTAGTTGTATGCTCTCGATTGCTGTTAACTTTAAAATCATCCTAGATTTTAACCCCACAACTCCCATCAATCATCGTTGTCATCATACATTATACACATCTAAATTATTAAGTAGGGTTTTCACGTTTTAAATTATTTTTTTCCGTTCTGGTGCCTTGGGCTCATATATTCCTCATGATCCACGTGTACTACTTTTCGGATTTTGGCATTAGACAACTCTATTTCCAAGGTTTCAATTGTCAGTTGTCACAGCTTACATGAACTGGTTTTAGTCATTGTTATATTAGGACATACATCATGCAAGGCCCATAAATCTCAAGGGTATTTATTAGAATGTAGATTGAAAAGAGCATGGTCATTAAATCGATAACTAGAGTCGCCCTTTATATATAGTGGTTAGATCTTCGAATCTGATTTTGAGATATGCCGAGTGCACCATATATTCACTGACCTCTATATCATAATAGGTGATCCGATCAGGTAACCTTTACTTGTTACGGTACACCTTTTCTTTGCAACTAAAGAATATTCTAGTGAACTAGCGCGTGAAAGCAGTTTGTGCTGCTTTTACTTTGAAGATGTTTGTCATTGGTTCCAGACATCATTATTTGTGCCTCTATCCAAGCAGTAGACTTAAACATATATGTTTGTGTATTTTGGAGAAACAAATTCAAACTGAATGAATATAGTAACATATAGTAAAATTATTTTCCAGATGGTGTAATCTTTCTTCTCTCTTTCCTTTTCTGATTTATAATTTTATATGCCCAATTTTCATTAACCTTAGGGTTAACGACACAAAACTCCCCTGTAGTTTACCGCATACATTACTTATACCCCCCTCAAGCGATTTAGCAAAAAACGCCCCCTTTGTTCTTTTGACCATAAACCCTTTTAAACAACGAAATTCACTTTAATCAACTCAAAACAGTTGGCTAAATTAACTGTTGAACTTGTTTGTGTTATTTAGAGTAGAACTTGAGTGTTTTTGAGGGTTTTGGTTTTATGCTAATAAAATCACTTTAGGGATTTATATGCTTGAACATACATACATGGTTTCGTATGCGAGTAACCTATAGAGCAATTGCGTACATTTCTTCCCTTTTATCTTTTATAAACGCACGATAAATCTTTTCCATGTGCAGCACCTTCTAGAAGATGGCTCCTAAAGCGATAAAGGAGATAAGAAAGTTCACGCAGAAAGCGATGGGAACAACAGACGTGTGCGTGGATGTGAAGCTCAACAAGTACATCTGGAGCAGAGGGATCTGAAGCGTACCAGGAGAGTCCGCATGAAGGATTGCTCGCAAGAGAAACGAGGAGGATGCAAAGGAAGGGCTCAACCCTCTTGTTACCGTTGCTGAAGTACCTACCGAGGGGCTCAGAGGATTAGGAACTAAGGTGGTTGATGAAGCGGAGTGAAGCTTTTTTGTTGGTTCGTGAATAGGTTTAGTGTCGAGTACAGAAGTTTGGGTGAAACTTTAATGTTTAAGAATCTCACTTTTTGTGGACAAAATCCGGTAGATCTTTCGTTTGTTTGAGAAGTGGATGTTGAAACTGGGTCTGATTTTATTTTCGTAAAGGTAGCCTTATTTAAAGTTCAGTCGATAATCAGCTGTAGAATCGTTGCTTTTCCTCTGGAACTTTGCCATGTTTGTTTTTCAACTTTTGTGTTAGTTGAGCGATTTGATTTCCTGTTTTGATTGTAGTTGTTCGCTCGTAACGGCAAGCTTTAGCCCTAAGTTCTGCTGTAATCCCCTTGCTGGAGCTCAGAGGTTTAAAAGGAAATTGAATGGAAGTGCAGACACATGGATTGTAATTATATCTATGAAAATGAAATGAAAACAATGCAAGATGTGCGGTTTATCATAGTTATATCTATGAAAATGATATCGATGCAAGGAGACGGGCATTTTTATCTGCGCAACGTAATTCTGTTATGGCTGCTGCAATCCACCGGTGAAGTTCTGAAGTCAATGAGTTTTATAGAAGACGGCTAATGTCGAATTGGAAGTGTTATCACTCAAGGAGATTGCATTTCTGAAAATGAACATAATTTGCGAGTGGGAACTCTCAATGATTTGAAAGCATTGTCACTTAACGTTGAGACACAACTCATCAGGTTAGGCAATGCATTTTAAAATGCTTGATGTGTATAATATGACAAAACCATATATTTTCCATACATATAAATGGACACCAGATTCAAGTGGGTCAACTGTCTAATCTTGACCCACCTAGGTCCGCACCTAGTCAAATCATGAAGCTTCTAGTGCTCGGAGTTTGATCCACCATTCCGTTTACACAAAGAGGATTGTATTATCATGGGATCGAGATCACCACAAAGTTCAAAGAACAACCCACAAATGAGGGGATCGCCGTAGTAGTTCAATATCCACTAAAAACCATCGATAACATTCTATTTTCTATTTCCTTTTACAAAACAATATGAATGCATATAAGGGAGGAGAGGAAGCTTACAGATTACAATTACAAATCTCACACGATCCATACTTCTTTAAGGAGTTTGTACCTCCAATTTGCATGTCTGCTTTCTTTCGTAGTTCCGTCTCCGGTGTTCAGATGAGCCTTGTTAATAATGGATGTAAGTGGGGAATCCAAATCCTCCAAATCCTCATCGCTCGTGTGCCCCTTCCTCTGTATAATGGATATGTTTCTATCGAGACTAGCTTTTCCGCTTGCATCTGCCACTTTCTCTGCGCTTGCATCTGCCACTTTCTCTGCTACATCAGCCGGCGATGGGGGAAAGTACACGACTGGAGCAGCACAACATGGGAAGCGGCAGATAGCGTCTTTATCTGATCGGCGTTCCTCCAACAAATTCTGTTGAAACAAGCATCAATGGAATTAACACCACTTGAAGCGAAAATATACAAGTGTTTCAAAACAAAGATATTGCTATTTCTTTACTAGAACATCCATACTTGTACCATGTAGTTTTATCTCTAGCCAAATCCTACGATTAAACAACACAAACAAGTTCTAGAGCAATATTAGAAAAACAGTCAAACCATCTAAGAGTTAAACGCGTGTAATTTGGTGCTTTTTTTGTTATTATTATTTTGTTGGTGGTGGTTGTGTGTGTGGGGGGGGGGGAGGGGGGGGGCACTACTAAATCGCTTTAGGGGGTATAAAATGCTTTAACTACAGGGGTCTTTTGTGCATTTAATCCTAAAAATTATTGAGGTTAGTAGATTTTAAAACGAGGAGTGGATGCTATCAACTTCTAATAGCTGAATAAGTAATCAGTTCAACCTGTTATTTAATTGGTTGGTGCTAAACCACACGAAATATCCTTCTTCATTTATTCTTGGTCAAATTTACATAGTTGCATGAGCTTACACTTTTAGACAACATGAACACATAGCTCGTGGAACTGAGTTCCGCTAACCGCTTCTTGCTAACAAAGCTGTCCAATTAAATGAATGTGTTTGCGTCCTCTCTGCTAAGTCTTCCGAAAACCCCAAAAAAGCTGAAAAACCGGTACCGGTCAAGTGCATCATACTTTTTTAGTAGATTAGTCATCGAAAGTCGATTTGATCCGAAATCGGTTTACCAAAAAAGGCGGATTGGTTTCCGAATTCAGGTTAAGTCCATCTAGGTTTTCATGGTAGGATCCTAATTCAGCACTGATGTCACAAGCTTACTCTATGTTGTGAAAACTTGGTCGGTCATTTTCTATAGAAAATTCAACTTTGACGAGAAAAGGTTGATAATGAAGTAACTCTTGTTCTTAGACATGACCAAAATGAAGTTATCAGAAGGTGATATTACATAATTAAATGATAGATCTAAATAATTTAATTGCTCAGGGAAAAGATATAGAGAAATGGAAAAGAAATAGCATCCTTTTCATACTATTCAGAAATATATGAAATGTCTAGCCCTAAATTAAAATATTTAGACAACAAACGAATTTAGGATATTAAGTGTGAGAAACATCTTCATTAACTCCAAGAGCACAAATGATATTGGCAAAAAAATAATAGCACAAATGAGTTCATAAAAAATCGTACCTCGGCATTCAATTCCTCGAGGACAGTCCCTGGTACATGATCTGGGCAAAATTCATCAGGCGTGAAGTTGCAGAGTATCCGTGTTATCAAGGATGGACCAATGGAGGGACAAACCTTGAGTTACAATAAAACATAACGATTTAAAGAGCATAGGAGAAATGACAAATTTAACTTGTAGAAGAGCTGCCTCTAGAAACCCACCTCTTTTCTGATAGCCCTATCAATAAGCAGGTCTTTAGGGAGCATCAAGAGGTCGCTGAGTTCATTAAGAAGGCAGAATGATTTTGATTCAGCACCGACTCCGGTGATTTCATCATCATCACCATTGGCAGCTCTGTCACATTTTAGATCTTCAGAATCCATATCAAACAAATCTGTCAAGCATCTGGACCAATTCCCAATCTGAAAAAATAGACAATCATTTCAATTGCAAAGTTACATCTTATGTATCAAGATATCACAATAATTTATAAGATAACTGTTAACCTCCGTGACCACTGAAATGAAGGCCTTCATTTCAAAATGTTTTAATTTATTGATCTTTTATTTTACTGTAGGATGTTATATATTGTAGTGCTAATGCGCAACAAAGAAATATAGAGGATTTTATGACTCTTTCTCCGTATCCTTTTGTTTTGAACTTGCAAGTTTAAACCATTGAAATCCGATTCAAGTGACACCTAGAGGTTATTATGAAGTAAGAGCATCAGCAATCGATATGCAGACATGCTAGTTATGGTACAGGTATTTGTTATTATTCACAACTCACAAGGGCAGAGCCAGGTTATCACTCTAGGTGGATCAAGCTAAAATTTAATATATCTTACTTCTTCTTTTTTTGGGTGGGAGAGGGGGGGGGGCATCCCTGTCAGCCCCCCGGCTCCGCCTATGGTTATGAATGATGTATTATTAAAGACAACAAAAATAAAACTGTCGTTCTTACAGAGTTTTTAAGTTGTGCACCAGATCCAAAGCTCAAGTCTCCAGCAGGTATTGGTAAAACTTTCGGGTCGACAATTGGATCTGATACAGGATCTGTTGGCATCTCATTTTCCGATTCGCGTAAAATGGCATTAAACATTGCAACATCTAGTCTGGAGACAATTTGTTCCATCACCTAACACAGAAAATTAATGAGCCTGTAAATTACTCTTCGGAAGAATGTAACCACATAAATAATGTCATTCAAACATGACCAATAAATCCCTCCAGTTCTGAGAATATACATGTCATAAGATTGATTGTTGTCCACCATCCAAAGGAAATATCAGTTACTAAAAGTCCATAACATATGAAAATAAGGAAAATATAGACGGATAAAAAGAAACTAAAATTCCAATCACGGTTGATCTATCTTGCTTGATTCAAAACAACCATAACGTTAAAGCATGGAAAAGGCCTTTCTAAGAATTACTATTGCTGATTTCTGTTTTTTGATGTCCTTACATTAATGTCTTCCACAACACCAAAACTCAAAAGTTGTGCCGAGGGTAAAGGGGAATACTTTTATCCTCCGATAGAATGCTCATGTCTATAATGTGAAAATTCATCCTTTTTACTTAAAGAAGCTTACAGGTAAAGTTATAAGAGGAATTTATTATTATTCTGTACCAGTTTTGCCAAAACAGGCAAGCAGCCACACTCATGCCCCCCTGATCTGACTGGACAGAGTCTGCTACAGGCATCAAGAAAAGCACTTTTCCACAAATTGACTGAAAAATTCCCTTGTTGTTGATCACCTAGAGCTGGCCCTAACACCTTTCCAATGCCTCTTTCTGTATACAAATCCTCCTCTGGAGATTGCATGTGCGGAGTCAAGGTCTGAAAAGGGGGGGGGGGGGAATAAATTTGAGGAGTACGCCATCCAAACGGGTCAAAGAAAAAAGGATATCAACTACCATCAGGCTGTATGAAGAATATGCAGCAATGAGTATTCCTCCATCACAGAGGAATAAATGCAAAGTGGTGGCTTTGATTCCTCCTTGGGTTGAAATATATTCAATCAGGAGTATGTAATGTAAATGACTTATCATGTAATTACAGAAAAGTGCACTTAATAAGATTAATGATGAAATTATAACAAGAGGGGTACAAGATTATACATTGAACCTAACGTCTTACTACTGAAGTACTGATAGTATGTATTTTTCGAGAACACGCTGATGCAATATATCATTACGGAAACAGATACTGCTACTTGTCAGCTAAATTCATGCATGCTCTACACCCATTTTCTATTTTTTAAAAATAGACTTAAAATATGGACGAACTAACTATCATGTTCATAAGTGATAGATCCTTTACAAGTATACAATAAATGTATTTCCATAGTTTACTTATGAAGTGCATTAGTGAATGAAGCTAAATGATCAAATGCCCACTCATATGATTGATGAGCCAAGTTTAAAGGCAAGTTGTAAGGAAGTAAATACTCATCTATGTACATGATCAAGAGAAACATATCACATCATCAAAGTGTACACAATTTTAACAACAAACCATTATAACTGAAACTTCTTAGCAATAGACCTACACATTTTAAAATCTTCAAGCTGCATGAGAAGAAAACACAATAGCTTGTGCAGGATTGTCAAGGGTCAAGTTTCTTAATCAAAATTTGCACAAAAAGGTTCCTAGAAGTATAACAAAATCAGACTTAAACTACAACAAATGCAATTCTCACCTGCCACCAGACTGATTCAACAGTGCGGGAGAAGATCCAATCTTCAATCTTTTCCAATGCAGCTGTAAATGTGCTAGTCTCCTGCCAGTCATCTATATGCCATATAAAGCTAGACTTCCTCGTCGGTTTGCCACCAGATCTATTGTTCCATTTTGCATTCGGATATTTACCTTCATTTCTCTTTCCACTGCCATTCAACTCAATGGGCCTCACCGCTGAGTTTGGTTGGGATAAATTTCCAAAGGTTTGCGTAATAATTTCTCTCAAAACAACTGTGTTCGATAACCAGAAAGTCAACCTAAATTAAAAAAAAATGTTAGCAAAAACGATGACCTTAAACATGCTTACATATAAATGTATCAGCTTCTTTACCTGGAAACATCATTGCCGCATGACTTGGCAATCAACACAAGCCCTGAAACTGTGTTTTTAGCAACAGTTGCCCTCTTATCCTGAGTCCAATTTTTACAGGCATGAATGTAAAGCCTAGAAAGACGCCGTGCGGGTGTGTGAACCTTATGTGCTGAGCTCCCGTGCTCAGGTACCACAGAGTATATAGAAATCTCAAGTGCAGCAACTTCTCTAAGCTCCTCCTCAAGTTTTTCGATTTTCTGTTCCATCTCCTCAATTTTCATATATGCATTTGTCCGATCATCTTCTACATTATTCTCTTCGGTATCAACTGTTTCATCATCGGTTCCAGCGCTCTGATCGCAGGTTGGAGCCTCATCTAAGACATCGATCTCCTTAACCTCCTCACTGGTTTTATCATCACTTTCTTCAGATAATTCTGATGAAGGTCTTGTTGGAACGCTCACATTGTCCAATTTCTTATTACTGAGGATTTTGGGTGATGAGGAATCTCTGCTCGGTTTCTGAAGTCTTTTTTGACTATTATTTGAGGCCTTGAATTGCATCTTGCTAGAATCTTGTTTAATGCTACTGCTTTTTGTTGCACGAGTAAAGTTCTCTGTGGATTCTTTTCTCGTGATCTTTTTGGGAACCCTTGAAGCCCTCTTTATCTGGTTATCTTCATTACTCTGAGATGAAAGAGAGTCTCTTGCAGGGTCATAATCAGATTCTCCATTTTCCGGTTTGACATCCACATCACTAGAATGATTATCTCTTTCATCAGGGTTCTCTTTTGCAACCATTTCGAGCGATTTTGTATCTATAACAGCCTCTTCACCTGTGCAAGTCATTGGCATGACCTTTAATCATAGCTTACAGAAGTTTGCAGATGCATGGTGTTGCGTTGAAATAACTTACAGGAGCGCTTAGAGCTTATCCTTTAACTGGATGTAAATTTGATACGGGGTTCTAAAAGTATGAACTTAACATCCCAAGGGTATGAAGTACTCAAACTCTTCATCTGGCCACCTGAGACAAAAATTACTCCTCAGTTGATGGCTATATGCATCATCACCCAGTAATATAAATCACTCATATAATTAATTTAAATGAAACATGGATCATCCTTGAGAAATGAAGTATGGATAGTTGGGAAACCATGTAAACAGCAATGTCAGTATCTTTTACTAGCATCTCACGACAAGAGGAGGTGATGAAAGGCAATGTTTATCCAGATACCAGTGAGACTTTAATCTAAACAATTTTTTTATACTGCAGGACAAGGTCAAAGCTATAAAGTAAATGCTCCAAAATCCTTCCGCTCCACCCCCCCCCCCCCCAATTGCGCTTCCTTCAACCTTCCCCCACTGTGATGGCCACATGCGTTGAACTTGTGACTTCCTTGTTACAATCCTTGTGCCCTACCAACTATTTCACCCCTATAGTGAAAGTGCATGACTAATTTTATCAGGTTAGAATAACAGAAAACTATATGATGGTGATAGGTTTCAAATTACCTGAAAAAAGAAAATACTACATTGTGGCTCAAATACAAGTACCTGTTGAGCATTATGTTCCATAGATTAAATTACAACTTCACAATGTGGAAGGATTTGTAACTTCTTAAAATAAGTGTCTATTGGGCATGTTACGCGAAACCTATACTTCAGTATATTGAAGAATAAAACAATATCAAATTGATTGCTCTATATTATCACAATAAATCTGCAGACAAATCAACGTGTCTCCTTACTGTGGAAAGGGGCTGAAGGTCAGGTCTCATGGATACTAAGGCAAACTACACTGCTTCTTGGTTTAGCAAAACCTTCATTTTAAACGTTGTGTCCAAAAGATAATGTTTGCATATATCGACCGCTACACTGCTGGCTTTAGTCTCACTCGTTGCAACTAATATTTAATGTTTGATTTACCACCAATCTCCCAATCTTTCATCTCTGCAATTATAATGCAAGCTCCAAGATGCAGCTATCTATTGATGGGCAATCTTATTAGTACAAGAATTCAAGAGATACGAAAAACAATCTACCAATCTATTCTCTCATTCGAAATATCCACTTCATCATCACAGCCGATTTTTTTTCAAATGCCTCTTCTAAATTCAAAATTCAAAATTCAAACCCCTCCCTCCCTCCCTCCCTCAATATATTTATGCAACATTGTCCAAGCCATCCCTTTTAGTTTCTGCAGGTATCTTTATTCTAAAACCAAAATATTAAAATCACATCTATGTGCTTCGTATGTGCAAAAAAACTAGTCATCTTAATGTTCATATGCTGCATTTTCTATCTTAGATACATGATGCGATGTTGGATGCATTAAAATGTGTCAATATAGAGGGCATTCTTGTAAGAAGTCGAACTCTCATTCTTAAATTTATACTTACAAGTAGAGCAGATAAACTTCGTCAAATGCAATAATCTAGAGAGAATTGAGCAAGAAAAATCTGAAGAGTGAAATAGTTCTGTAACAAAATAATCATAATTCTAAAGACGTAGCTGCGCTATGAAATGGTGAAAGATTCATAGCACGGAAACTATCCCCAATCCATTGCTGATTTCAAAAATTCTACAAAAAAAATAATTAATCCAAGCAAATGCTCCCGAGCTACACACAAACGAAACAAGAATCGAAAGGCTTTCGCAATCAGACTCCAAATCTAACCTTCAAACTGAAAACAGAACGCTAAAATGACTCCAAACTCAGATCTAAACATCTAAAACGAATTAATCAATCTCGCGCTCATATGAATCGCCGATCTCACACTCGATTCTTCACTCTACTGCAATCCAAACAGATCTCAACCAAACCAAACCAAAGAAATCAACCGAATCGAATCGCGCACAAAGAAACGCCCTACAGAAACGCCATTATCGAACATTTTCACAGATCTCAAATAATCAAACTGCCAACGAATGAAAAAAAGCGCACAATCGTCGTTTTCTACAGAGAATCTTGAGGAAAAAGCAACCGACAAAGATCGAATCCAAAAAGGCAAAAGAAAAAGGCAGTCACCTTTAGGTTCTTCTTCTTCTTCCTCTTCCAAGCTTCGCCGTTGGCAATGGCGACGGACTTGAGGTCGTTTCGTGAACGGTATCTGATCGGAATCTTGAGGTCCGAAGCCTTTGATCGCTGCATTCAGTGAGGGTGTTAATGGAGACGAAGTGCGGGAGTTGTCGTTTTAAAGAAAAGTGATTTTTGGGTGTGGTAACCGCCCAGTGAATTTAATTAAGTAATTACACACTGAAATTTCTTTTCTTTATTTTTTTGCATAAAATACCAAGAAATGCATGATAAATTACAAATGCAATTTGCACGAAACAAATTAAGAATATTGAGGGTAAATTTATAAAGTCCTTCTAAACTAACAAAGTTTTCTGAAAATGCTAGTTTTGGTAACTTGTTTTATGCACAACTGAACTGAATTACATACCTTACACCCCAAAATGCAGAAAATATGGCATTTTTACAAATATATACTTCAATTTTTGACAGAAAGACCTTTAAGGTGGCATTTTTTTAGTTCAATTGCAACCACAAAAGCCGGGAAAGTTTGATGGTGCTTTGTGCAATTTACGCTGAGACCGGTAATGAGAATTTTCTAAGTACATAAAGATTGATAATGATAAAATCTATTATAGTGCTTTCCAAGTCTTTGAGTGAGGAGATGCTTGTATTATAAAAACTAGTTTCTGTCCCGTGCACTGCATATGATTCGAGGAATTTTATTCTTTTTCCTGAATTTTTCTTTGGCATAAAATTGGTAGTGATGCACAGCTTCCTTGTGTTTGCATTAATAGCAGAGATAAAGATTGGACTGATATAATTACTAGTTTTTAATATTGATTTAAAATGGAAATTTCTTTTTTGTTGCAACAAATTTAAATTCACTTTACTGCTCCAGATATAATGTAAGCAAAAAAACATAGCTTGATAATTATTATGCCTAGCATCCAATAATTGATTGGCTAGCGTGCTTTTAGTTCTCAAAATTCTCCGAGTCAGATAAGACAACAAGTTAAGAACCAAATCTAATATTTCCTCGAAATTGCTTCAGTTTGCATAAATAAAGAGGAAAGAAAATTAATAGAAACAATGCATCACATATAAAATCTCAATGTGTTTGGCTTGAGACTGCCTAACAAACAAGCTCAAACCTAAAGCAAGCAAGTAGGTTTAGCAGAGACTTTTAAATAATCTTTTTTTTACGTCTGCAAATCTCCTTGATACGTAGGTGATTTAAATTTGCAAAGGAATAAATTTGTCTACTTTCATAGTTTCAACCGTAATTTGCAAAATTGCAAAAAAACAACAACATTATTTTGATGTATTGTAACTTTACTGGCAGGTGACCAGATCCACTCACAATAGAGCCAATGGTCGCTGCAGCCGGTTATTGGTGACCGGGAGAGCCGGTGGAAAGGTGTCGGTGAGAGAAAGTGACCGGTAGGTCCCGGTTGCTTTTGTTTTCCGGCTGCTCTTCACTAATCGCCCTTACTTGTTTAGATAATTACGAGATGTACCGCTGCGCGCTTGCTGTCGTTTCGTGCGGGACGTGGGCCGTGGTTTGGCCCCACGAGCCCATGACAACTTGCGTGGCAGCTCCTCTGCGGGGCCCACGTAATTTGTATCGGTTGTTGGCAAGCGGAGATCAATCTCGGCCGTTGGTTTTAAACAATTTTCTGATTGTACGGCCATGGCTGCGCTTTGAAGTAAAGGGGTGATGATGTGACAATTGCCCAAACCTTTTTCCATAAATAAATAATTCAAATTTATTAAATTTGAAATAGATATTTCGCATTTTACATATTTTTGAAAGTGACGTTGTTTATAAAAAAATTCGATCCTGGCGATTTGAGAAAAAAGGACGTCGATAATTCGATGGATTGTCTTGTAGTCAAAAGAATCTAGAAAATTTAGCTGTAAATGCTGAACGTTAATCTTAATAATTTGCATGAATCCATTAAGGTTGGTTGGTTTTCTATAAGCACCCCAAATAATAAAGTTAATTCATGTCCTTTTTTTTTTTTTACCATGGATTACATTTCGATTTAAATTTCATTTCATAACTTCTTAGAATAAGCTCTCGTAAGCACCGGTGCTAAGCATATGGATAATGTGCCAAAGAATTACACAAGAGCATCTTGTATGGCTAGTATAAAGCTACTTCTAACAAAGATAATTATGACCCAAGGTTAAAAAATATAAATAAAAAGACAATTTAGAATCTTGAAACCATAGTAACACACTTTAAGCATCAATAAAATGATGGTGTATTTGTAGAGTATATTTTTGAAGATTCTTATATTTCCAATTAATGTTGCTCTTTAATTTGTATTAAATCATAGGACACGGATCATAAAAAAGATATTCTTTCTCTCTTCCAAACAAATGAGGAACACACAAAACGCAAAGAAAATAAATAATGTTGTGTCTGAGCTCTTGCCAGTAAATAGAAACCATCAGACCTATGTGAAAAAGCAAAGGACTAATGTAATGAAATCTAGAACTCAAATACACACACGCGTTGCTATCAATGAAATAAAATGTGGGCTCAAAAGTTATTGTCTTTGTTTGGTAGACAAAGACTTATTTTTAGATCCAACGAACCACAAATAGAAACCGCCGCTGATAACAATTTGAACATGTTACCGACGAACAGTCAAGATACAATGATAAAAATGTTTTTTCTGCGTATTTCTGAACATGATAGGAACAATCTAAATCCATCCCGCAATTAACCAAACCCGTAAAAGAATGCTGGCTTGGAAAAAAAACTGATTCGGCTTGAATTGTATTATCGAATCTTTGAAAAACTCTCTTTATTTGTTTTTTGTTTTTGTTGGTTCCGACTTCTTGCTTGATTTTGAAAATAAGGGAACCCGGGCTTGTTATAAGAAGGTTAAGGGCTGCATGTAGCAGCACACGTTGTATGTCTCAAAGCCAACTCTTCAAAATACGGTCTCATATGCAATCCTGGCTTATCCATCAAGAGTTATTGATAAAAGTTTGAACAAAGTGTGGACACATGATCGATTTTTGTTTAAATACGAATATCTATATACGCAATCACAACAGCACGAGGATTATATCAAGCAACTTTATTTATTTATTTATTTATTTATTTTTGTTAATTTCATGACCAACTGGACCTGGCTCAGCTAGTACCAATTTCACAAAAGGAAAAAACGGTAACGTTTCATGTGCTTTGAAATAAGCTTTCTGAAACACGACCGTGTCTGCAATTTTGACATATTTGTCCGATTTTACAGACAAAAACATGAAGACATTGCACCGATACGGTTTTATGAATCAGAATATTAAAATCCATACACGGACACATCATATATATTTATATACTAAGCTTGAAAAAGTCTTTTCAAATACCCGCCATGAGCAAGTTTTGAATCCCAAATCTTCGGAATAGGATCACCCGCTTGTCTTTTTTTGGCAAGCACCCTGTTCTGGCCTCTCGCATCTGTTGGATCTCTAATTCACCCCACACAAACCATGAGCTCTCTCTGTTATACCCCTATACCCATCGGTTGAATTCGCAAAAACCCTATTTGGCCAGGAGAGGATCCGGGTCCAAATCTTCAGTGATCCTACAAGCCCTGAAAAATTGATCATTCAAATGACAATGTCTACCATGGTATGATGGGTGGGGCCCACATATCACGTGTGAGCATGATAAAAATTCGCAAACATTATTTTTCTATATATTTCAAGTAGTCGGGTGTAAGGTAACACCGCAATGATAATAATAAGATATTTATTTATTTATTCATATTTTTATAATGGAGTGGTTGTCGTGTTGCTGATCACGCCAGCAGTTTTCCACCCGTAACCACTTCATTCTGTCTGTTGCCGCCTTTGACCCAATCGAATCCAATGCCATGGGCCAGGTGGGCCTCTTTCTCTCTCTCTCTCTCTTTTGCTTAAACTGTCTTTAAATTTTGAGAAAATTGCTCCCACTTCCCAAAATGTTATTTTCCAAGAATGTCTCGATTAATCAATATCAATCATTATTGAATAATCGGTGCCGTTCATCTTCCTAATAGATATATACACCAATTTTCATGGTTGTCAATGTTATTTGCTCTTGAATCAGATGGCTGCAAAGTCAATAGTTATTCGACGGTACAACATTTTACATTTGATGAACAAGAAGAAAATATCCAAAGCATGTGAGAATTGGTGTATCCATGCATTAAGTCATGAAGTTGCGGTGTCGATTATCCGGAAAAATAGTCGATGTTGATATATTAAGTCGTTCTTCTGAAATTTTTCCTGAGAACATTCTCAAGACCGTATAACTCTTAAATTTGTGGGGTCTGTTTGATATGGTGTAAAATGAGATGAAAAATATGTTTTCGTATGTTACAAAACCTGTCGCGCCACGCTTCCCAAAAGAGCGGTAACGGCACGTGATGAGGCATGCGACATATTTATTCCGATAAGATCCTTTCTCGAAACAAATATGCTAAGCGTATATAAACAATATAAAAATGATAAGAAATGACAACTTGATATATTTACATTCCAAACTTTATAAATTTTAAAGTGATACATGATGTCTGAACATAAATATAAAGATAAAGAGCCTAACAGATGTCAGATTGAACCGTAAAGCTGAAAAGAAAACTGTAATACCCGGTATCTTGTAAATTTTCCGTATTTTAATAAAAGCTTTTCTTATATATTTTTAATTTTCCCTAATTATCAAATTCATAATTCTAAAATTTTGTAACTCTATTTATTTAAAATATCTAAACCCAAACCCTATCCCTTCTCTTCCATTTTCTTTTAATTTTCCCCAATAATCTAACCTAGGCCCGGCCCATACCCAAACCGAGTCCCATTCTTCTCTCTCTCAATCCGACCCGGCCCATCCCCTCTATCTCTTTCCGTCTCTCCTTCTTCTTCGCTTCACCCCCACGAGACCCGCCAACGGTCACAACGATGAAGCCCACTCCCTTACCTGCCCGAGATCCCCTCGCCAAACTCCTCCGAGATCTCCTCCTCATCTCACTCAGCCACTCTCTCTCTCTTTCTCAATTCCTCCCTCTCTCTCCCATAACTCTCTATCTCTCTCTCAAAAAGCTCAATCTCTCTTTCCCTCAACACCATCACAAGCCTTCTTTCCCCTTCTCGTCGGTCGCATCTACTATCGTTGTTGAAAGGTTATGCTAACGCCCTGGCCATCATCCGTGGCCGTTTGCGGAACAAAATTTTTCAAACGATTCAAAACTGGCGCTAGAACAACTCTATTCTGGATCTTACCATAAACCTAACTAGCAACAAAAAGGAGTTCTATCTACTATGATAGAAATTATACCTAAAGAACCAAGTCCTTCGGGTCTTCACGCCCTCCTCCTCCTCGTCATATGCTCCAAGGATCGTAACGGATCGATGCTTCCTCGAGTCAAGAATGATCCACCCGAGAGTCTATAGATCGAGCTCTTACCGTAAATCCGATGTAACTAGTACACCTAGTTTGCTAAACTAGATGTCCTAGATGATGTAGAGAGTATAGATGGATTGGTATGTCTCTAATACCCTTAGTTTTCTCAACACATGAGACATGAAAGGCTTGAGGTAGAAGAAGGTGTGCTTGAGGAAAAGATAGTGAAGAGTTAGTATAGAATGGAGAGTGTACTCTCTTGTGAATCATTAACCATTCAAAAATGTAATAGTATAAATCTTATCACAAATCAAGCATGGTTCATAAGTCATCTTAGTGAGTCATGGCATGAAAACCCTCCATGTGTCATCAAGAGCCATGCTCCATTTTATGCAAACCTCCACCTCATTTCCTTCACCTTATAATGTATTTAATCATCTAACCTAAATGGTTAATACGAAATATGAGGTGTCATCTTCTAGAAGCATTCTTGAATAAATTACGGAAATGCCCCTCATTCGTATATACATACCCATATCCGTATTCCGAAAAATACGAATACAAAAGAGACGAAAATAATCCATCAATAGGATCCAGCTTAAACTAAAGCCCACTAGTATTATCTGTCCGAATCATTATCCGTGCACAAGTATACGTATGCGATCGAACCCTGTCGTAAAACCATACGACCTCTACATTTTTTGCTCTATGCAGGGAAACCTTCTGTGTGGGACTCTAAAGACTCGACACTACGCTGGAAGTGGGTTTAACCATAAGCCGTCAGCGGTACTAGCTGTACGTAACGGCTACCTAGGTATCTGTCGATAAGAAGGCCGATGAGGAAACTCATACGAACTCCTACTGAGCCTATCTGTGACAATCTCCATACAGTTCGGTCTGTTCGTCTAAGAGTATCGCATACCGGGTCTAGAGGGTGGTAAACGTCAGACCCTAATAATCCGTTAATTCATGTTGATGTGGCTTAGGACCAATCCAGGAAACTACTGATCAACCTATTAGTAAATCCCAACTGCCTTGGCAAAGGTCTTATGGTCCTGACCAATCGAACATAGTGAGATATCGACTCCTAATACCGGGATAGACGAATCCCCAACAATCACTCACTGCCTCCATATGGCTTGGGACTGTACCCAACCAAAACCTGTTTGCACGACTCAGTAGAGCCGTGGTAGGGTAGTGATCAAAACACAGTGGGAACTCACACGAGACAAATGACGATCTCAGGTCCGAAGACTAACCTGTACACATGTCACCTGAGAACTTCCATCTGACGATAGGAATAGTACCATCTTGAAGTTCTCGGCAAGTCCGTCCAGTGTACTCACACACAGTGAGCACCTGTATACGATATTAGGCGCATTAGACCAATGGCTGCGGGACCAACCATCCCCTCACCGGGGTCTAGAAACGTATACACTAGTCTACTCTGGAGTATCAATGCCCAGTCTCGATAATCACGTGACTAGGGACCATTTAAGGATGTGCTTATGGACTACCCTGCTCCTATAAGTATGATCGCCATCATAACGCAGGTAGTCAAGCAAGATCCTACGTGCTTTATCATCATGTAACCACTATATGTAATACCGAGTATAACATATGTTATGTTAAGATAAAGACAAACCATAATAGTATACTACTGTAAGCGCATATGCCACATCTGGTCTGGTACATAGCATCGCATACATTATAGATCTTACCGCCGAAGCATACGGTATACTGCTCATGCGAACCCTCTTCTCATCAGTCTTGGGAGACATCTCTTTGGAGAGGGTGATTCCGTGCAGTGCGGGTATGTTACCGTGCTTGGAATCTTCTATACTAAATCTCTTTAGTACGGTCTCTATGTACCTGGAGATTTGGTCATCTTTCATTTGAGACAAGACCGAAAAGTTTCATAAGATGAAAACTCAAACGTATTCAAAATTCCATCTTTATGCAACTTACTTTGTCTTTTCTCTCCAATATGACCAAGTCTACAATGCCACAAGTAGAATTCGTTCATTTCTGGACTCTTCCTCTTGCAAGTGTTTTGTATGTTGAAAACTGTGTTTTGATTTAGAACATAGATACCATTACATAGTGTACCTTCTGCAACCAATACCTGATTAAGGTAAATGTTCATGATATTTCTATCAAGAACAAACTTATATCCATCTTTATCAAGTAAAGAAATTGATATGATATTGCAAAGCATGGAAGGTACATAGTAGCAATTGTTCAAAATCATAGTATTGCCATTTGGCAACACTAGATGATATTCTCCGACGGCTGCAGTATCAACTTGTGTTCTGTTCCCTATTCTGAGGGATATATCACCAGGTCCAACCATCCTACTTTTTCTCAGTCCCTGCAATAAATTACAGATATGAGATCCTGATCTGGTATCTAGTACCCAGGAGGTTGGACTGACTGAAAAATAGTTCTCAATAACAAGAACACATGAAGAAGACGCAATAGTGTGTTTCTTCTTCGTTGGGGTCATCAAGGAATTCATGCAATCCTTTTTCCCATGCTCATACTCATGACGGCTGTCATAAGTTAGAGCCAAACCAACGTTCTCCATCCCCGAATAAGAATTCGGATCGATCAAGCGATACATTTTATTATCTTGATTAGGGCTGTTTGGGTCAAAATTTGCACCCCAGTTGACCGGGTCAAAGTCAAGGTCAATCCTAAGTAAGCGGGCCCAAGGCCAAGCAAGTGGGCCCATGCCCAAGTCGAGCCCCGCAGCCAGCCTCCCCTATGCCAAAATGAAAATCATGTAATAAATAATTTTGATGTAATCTTTATGGGTATAAAACCAAATTTTTGTAAAGCCCATGGCTCATGTGCAAAAGAAATGAGCACATGAGACATGGGATGGGCAAAATGCCATTTTGTAAAGCTCAAGGGGCAATATGTAAACGTGTAAGCCTATAAAAGGCAACATGATAATGAAATATAGCATACAATTCATTCTCCCAAAAATTAGGGTCTGTGCCTCCTTCTCCTTGCTCAAGGTTCTAAAACCTACTTCTCCTTTTGAATTAAATCAAGAGTTTAACTTTTCCTTTTCCAAAAATAAATAGTTTTTCACCATAAAACGCTTGAAGGGGAGCTCGGATTTGCCATCAAATCCCTAAAAAGAGAGATTTTAAGTCTCACCTCCTCTTTCCCCCCCAAGATCCAGCTAACGAAGAGGAAGAAGAAGGATACCCATCTCCAAAATTCCCATTCTAGGAGGATCCGAGGCTTAAAAAAAGATCCAAAGATTTCTAGGAGTTTAACTCCATTCAAGATCTGTTGGAGTTTAACTCCATAAACCAACCCCCCTTTTAGGAGTTTAACTCCAAATCTATACATAATCCCTGTTAGGAGTTCAACTTCAAAGCCCTTTGGGAGTTCAACTCTTAACCCAGGGGCTAAGCCCCTTTTCCGCTGGTGTTTCCAGCGTCTAGCGATCGCGTGCCCCGCACGTGACTCGCGGGTACCCAACGGTCACGTGCAGGGCACGCGACCCGCGGGTGCTAAGCGCCCACGTGCGCCTCACGCGACCCGCAGGCGCTCAGCGTCCAGCGCCCGGCGGTCGTGTGCAGCTCACGTGACCCACTGGCGCCCGGCGGTCGCGTGCTGCGCACGTGACCCGCGGGCGCCCGGCGCCCACACGCCGGACACGTGACCCGCGGGCGCTAAGCACCCACACGCCGGACACATGACCCGTGAGCGCCCAGCCCCCACGTGTTATGCACGCGTCTTTAAGACGCTCCTCACCCTTCATTTTTCATGCACTCCACACCAAAACACGTCCCTTGTTGGGAATTTTTTTCTAACGGGGCACTGCCCCGCACCCCGCAAGAGGGATGCTAGCCCCCTTGACCCCCAGCCCGCTATCCGGGTAGCGGGACCCCCGTAAACTCTGCGGTCTCCCGATATATCCAAAACCTTTCTAAAACACAACACACACACACACACACTGCATATTGAGTTTGCATGAATAGTTGATCCGTCAATCGGAGGTTCTCTCGCTTCAAAGGCGAGGGGTAATTAATGACAGCTTAGTCCGCGGCTGCCGGAGATTCGGATCCCCACAATCGATAAACCCCAGCCTACCATAGGCAGGGAAAATCTGTAACGCGCTTGACAAGCGACGCGTATTCCCATCTCAATGGGGTGACGAAAAACACCCTACAAGGGCATGAAATGGTTGCTACCTTAAGAGAGAGAAAAGAAACACTTAGCGTGTGCTCTTGCAAGATTAGATTGGTTATCAGTTTATCTAATCAGGACGGCTTCCATTGTTTCCTCAAATTCTCCATCAAACCTTAAAAGGAGAATTAGTCAGGATTAATCGCACGTTATAATACTTGCTTAACCTTTCGGCCAGGCTAGTGTTGGTACTTTGAAGGAGGTATTCCAACGTTTTGCGAAGTTCCTTAATTATATAACCTCTTTTCCGTGGAGGCGTAGCCTCGCTAACACCGTTCTAGACACCTACTTTGTTTATAGCAATGATTATTAAGTGAAATAATCTCCCGAGAGTAATCCTACTCATCAGTGGGATCGGGATCCAACTATCATTGTGTGATGACCTAGATGGAATCCACTCTAGTCACTATACTCCAGAAGGTATGCTAAATCTGTAAGTTTCCTGTATTTTTGAAACTCCCGATGTGGTTTTTGCCCCTAACGGTTTATGACCTTGACTAGGTCAACAAACTATGAACCGCTAGTCAAGTTTAACTCGTCATTTTCTTGATTGCATTAAACCCACCCATACGTGCCCTTGAGTAGGTCAACAAGGCCGCATGACTGTCCTAACCAGTCGCATTTATAATGCATAGAAAAGTACCACTCAACTACCGTACACTACACCTTAACTAGGTCAACAAACGCAGCACTATTACTAAATATTACTATTTTTAAATGACGGAGGGCTATGGCTGGGTTTTTGGTAAAAACCCTTTAACATAATGAACTTGATATCGTTGAAGGAACCTAAGCAGTTTTGAAAAGGAGCGGTTTAGGCTCTGCTTTTGAAAACTTCTGGTTTTGAAAAACCGATTAATCTACAGTATAAACTTTCAAGAGGTCACTCCCCGCGAAGGGATCTCGGCTCTTGCCTCCTGGAATGAGGTGCTGGAAATTCACAACCGAATACCATTATGCAAAGCGAAAGAATATAACAGTAGTTTTCGAAATCTGTTCCAATAACATCTTTTTAGGTTTCTTTTCTTGCATTAATCAAAATTAATGCGGTCCCATCATTTAATCCTATCACACCAGAAAAGAACGAAAATACAATGTACGTATATGCCATCCACATTCGCCACGGGGCCCCATCATCACCCGTTAGGTTACTTAACTAACGGCGGAGCGGTGGCTGGACTAGCGCGGGTGTAAAACATATACAACATCTACTAGTATATATATATATATCATTCTTCCCAGGCATGATAATAAGCAACATCACAGAATATCATCAAGTAACACAGAATGGTGGAAAATCTTGGAGCCTCGGGTTTCATTTGAGCCACAAATAAAACCCGACGTTCCCGATCGTGTGGATAGCCCGTGCAATGAAAACCTGGATCCCTACGAGTGCGGCAAGTTACCTGCCAGTCCCAGAAGTGAGGCAACCCCCTTCAACAAAGTGAATGGGTCACCCAGTATTTCACGGAATCCGGTAACTTGGGCGCTCCTCCGTGGGTCATACTATACACCCTACGAGTGCGGCGAATATCCCGCCAATTCTAGAGTGAAGCCCCCTCCGTCTCAACGCCATGAGATGCGGGCTTGTTGCCCTCTAGAATCTGGCTATTCGTGCACTCCACCGCGGGGTAAACCTAGTACAGAAAAGAAAAATAATATTTACAATGGTGACATCGACCTCAACCCGGTCGAGCCCCAATCAAATAATATACAATAAGGCAGTGATGACAATCCACATGTCGGACGCTCGTCCCGCAATAATAAATGTACAAATGAATCTTAACTGTATTATAAACATTGCACCGTAAGCTATCCACCATGACAATCCAACCACAACCACAACACAACACAAAACATCAATGTGAATGTCATGTTCGCAAACCCGTCTAAAAGAGCATATAGCAGTTAGACAAGTTATACCGCTCTAATGACATTCACGGTCGCAGATAGTAATGTATGCACTGAAACCCAACGCATTTAAAATTTCGATCGACAAAAACATATCCGTATTGTCCCCAAGAGCAATCCAGTACTCAGAAAACTGGGCCAGAAACAAAACATTCCAGAAATCACAATTCCAAATGTTAGAATTCCACAGGAAATTTTGTGCACAGAGAATTCAATTCGGCCGTGCAACCGCGGCAAACAAGCATGTTTTTCCACGGTTCCGCGGCCGTATTAGGGTTTTAGGTGCCCAATTTTCTTGTAAATTCATTAAAAAAAACCCTTCTCGTATTTTTAAGCCACTGGAAATTTTTTTTGAACATTTTAAAAATTCGACAAAAACATGAAAATGGAAATTGTGATTTCAGGAAGTTATGTCGATCGATCATTTAAGTATGTTAGAACTAGCTGGTTTAGGTTTTATGGGTTGGCTCTGATACCATGAAAGGTTATGCTAACGCCCTGGCCATCATCTGTGGTCATTTGCAAAACAAAATTTTTCAAACGATTCAAAACTGGCGCTAGAATAATCGTATTCCGGATCTTACCATAAAACTAACTAGCAACAAAAAGGAGTTCTATATACTATGATAGAAATTATACCTGTAACAACCCTAAACTTTTTGTATAGAATTTTTTTCAAAAATACAGAAAGGAATACCTAAGCCCGAGCACAAGTTATAAATTTGATTTTCTTTTGAATAGCAAGAAAGCATTTGTAGCTTATTGGTAAAGCCTTGCACTGCTGTGACATAGCCCCTGTATTCGAATCCCCGTAGCCACATATATTTTTAATTGATTTTTACTTTAATCTTTTAGAAGCCCAAAGGTTTACATGTGCACTACATATAAAATGAAAAGTCACAGATAAAACAAACACGTGCAATGAGTTATACCAAACGACACCAACACATGGCGAAGATCCCACCACCCTTCACCGGTTTTTGGCCGGCGAGATGGTGCCTACGGCCTGTTGGGGTCGAAAATTGCACCCCGGTTGACCAAGTCAAGGTCAACCCCAAGCCAAGTAGGCCCAAGCCCAGATCAAGTGGGTCCATGCCCAGGTCGAGTCCGAACATGAAGCGGCTGGCCCCCCCACGCGTCCTTTGGATGCTTTTTCCCCTTTATATATATATGTATATATATATATAGATACACACAAACACTCCACGACACTGTCCATGTTAGAAAAAAATTTCTAACGGGGCGCTGCCTCGCACCCCGTAAGGGGGCTGCTAGCCCCCTTGACCCCCAGCCCGCTATCCGGGTAGCGGGACCCCCGTAAAAACTCTGCGGGGCCCCTGACATATCCAAAACCCCTTTAAAATACAACACTGCATATTGAGTTCGCATGACCAGTTTAACCCGTTAATCGGAGGTTCTCTCGCTCCAAATGCGAGAGGTAATTAACGGCAGCTTAGTCTGCGGCCGCCGGAGATTCGGATCCCCACAATCAATAAACCCCCGCCTACCCTAGGCAGGGGGAATCTGTAACGCGCCTGACAAGCGCATGCGCATTCCCATCTCAATGGGGTGACGAAAAACACCCTACAGATTCTGGCACGCTCGGTGGAACCTATCTTTCCTCCCATATTTCGGGTTAAATGTTCATGCGACTCAATCAATATACATATCGATATTCATACTAAAATAATGCTCTTTCATGTAGGACTTTAAGCGATCAAGCCTCAACTATGTCTTCAAGGATCAGCTCAGCTCTCGACACAGCTCCCATCTCCTACACGATGAAGATGGACGCCAGGACGGTCCTCACGGCCAGTCTCGGGCGACAATGGGAGGAGCCGTCACTACCATTTGGCTCTATTCTGTTCATGTCAGCTAACGCCATCCCAGCTCCTCAAGCTCCGGTAACAGATAAGACGGCCTCGAAAGGCAAGATGCCAAATGTGGTGATTTCGAGGGCACCTCTACCCAAACACAAGTCGGTGTTTGAACGACTTTCCTTAGCCCCAGCTGGGGGCAAGGCCATCAACACCAACAAAGCAACAAGGCATCTCGGGCAAGCTCCAGCGGCGTCCCTGAAAACTGCTCAATTGAGTATCTTCTCTAAGCTCCCCTCTAATCGGCTCACGATGGCTTCCTAGATGACGGATGCCCGCCAAGCCCTCAAAATCGAGAAGCTAAGGCAGAAAAGACTCAGATATAGAGCCAACAAAAGGGCTAGGGCTCCTGCTAGGCTGAACCTCATGAGGTTCGAAGAACAGGGTTGCCCCGCCAAAGATGAGGAGACAGCTGGATATGTGGTCCACACTGTCTATATGGTGGGCATGCGTAGCAAGAGCAAGGAAGGGGCCACTACATCTCAAATTCAATCTGGCATGAATATGGCTGCCACATTCCAAGACCAGCCTCCTCTGGAAGGTAATGAAGACCCTTCCAGTGAAGCTGATAAGCAGGGAGAGCCTTCAGTTCATGAGGAGTCGGGCTCGGAAAGCGAAGATGAACCAACTTTCCATCCTAAGACCGCAGAGCAGCAACTTCTCCAGGAGCTCCGAAAGCAGCTCAGAAGTAGATACAGGGAGATGGCTAAGCTCTACTAAAAAATTGACTACTTGACAAACGTCGTCTTACGGCTCACAGCTCAAGTTGCCTCTCAGCCGCCCAATCAAGCGCACGGTTCTACTCATGAACCGGGAAACAGTGTCCCGAAACAGCCGACGCCTATTCCCTCAAATCTGAAAGTGGGCGGACCGCACGAAAGTCAGTCGCATCCTATCTCGGGAAATGTCTTGGCTACCGATGACAGCAACCCGCTAACTCAAGATCAAATCATGGATTTGGTTGCCAACAAAGTCAAAGCATTGGTAACCGAAGCCGGAGAGCAAAAAGAGGTCAGTAGCAGTGGGAGACTGTAATACCCAGCTCTTTTATACCAAAATCTGCATTTTGTTACTTTATAATTTTATTTATTTTATTTATAATTTTAATTATTTTATATATATTTTTATTCCTTCTAAATCCCATTATTCTTTTTAAAAACCCAAACCCAAACTATAATTATTTTCCCAAGCCCACTACCATTTTCTTACTTAATATTATAAAGGAGCAAGGCCGGCCGTTTCTATTTTCTAATTAATTTTCTTTTTCCTATTTATTAACCACGGCCCGTTTCTTATTTTTTCCCAAATTAAATTCTTTGTCTTATTTTCTAGGCCCAACCCAGCAGCCTCAGCCCAGCTCCGGCCCGCTTCTTTTCCTTTCCCTTAATTGATTTTTCCTTTTATTTTATTTTTCTTTTAGCCCAACTCCCCGAGCCCATCAATCTTTCTTCAGCCGCATCTGCCTAACCGACCCGGCCCACTACCCTATTTCATCTCCTCCAACGTCTCTCCTTCCCTCCCGCTCGAATCTGCCGTTACACCCACGCGCGCGCGCTTCCTTCGCCGACGCCCACGCCCACGCTCGAGCGCAGTTACTCCCACGACGCGCACTCCTCACTCTTCCTCAACCCTCCTCGACTCAAACTCCCGTCTCCCCCTCTTTCGTTCCTCCTCTCCACTCACCCAAACTCACCGAGCGTCATTGTTTTCCCCAACTCCGTTCGTCGCCCCCGACGACGACAACCCCTCAGCGACCCCTCGCCAGCTCCTCCTCTACCAACAGAACTCCTCACCACCACAATACATCAACCCGAGCCCCCTGCCGAGCACCCCTGCACACCAACCCTGCACCGAGCTCGGCCACCTTGCACCCTCGTCATCGGCGGCGACCACCATCACCGACCACCTCATCCCTCTATCCACCTCCTCACTCGCCGACACACCCTCCCTCACCGGAGCTCGAACTCGAGACGACCCCCCTGCACACCACTCGCTCAAGCTCCAACTCTTCCGACACCCTGTTCCGGCCACCTGCTGCACGCCGACGAGCTCCCTTGCCGTCCCGTGTCGCCTCGTCGACACCCGAGCATCACCCATCAGCACCGCCGAGCCTTCCCTCTCAAATCCCTCACCCCTCTCTCTTACACTCTCTCTCTCTCTCACTGCTCCCTCTCTGTTTCTCTCTCTCTATCTCTGGCTTTCTCTCTCCCTCACTCTCTCTCTTTACCTACCTCTCCCTCTCTCTCTCAGTACTCTCTAACTCTCTCTTTACCTCTCTCTCCCTCTCTCTCTCAGTACTCTCTAACTCTCTCTCACTCACTCTCAGCTTTCCCTCTAACTCCCTTTCACTCTCTCTCTCTTCCACTACTCTCTCTCTCTCTTGATCCCTCTTCTCACTCAACCCACTGTAGCCCTACCATCAGGAGCTGCGACCACCGCAGACACCCCGACGACGCCCCGAGCCCCCACTGGCCGAGAACAGACCCGAGCTCACTCGGAGCCGTAGCCGTCGCGGTGCTAGCTCGTCGCGCGTTCGTGCCATTACCACTGCCGTGCATCGCCTAGACGCGTCCAGGCAAGTTCTATACTTACTTCATGCTATTCTATTTATGTTACAAATCCAAATCATATAAATTGCTATGTTACCATTTCTGAAAACGTACACTATTTACCTGTTTGATGTGTGATCCCAATGAAACTACTTGTCTAATTTGACGGAACTAGATTTTCTTTGTTGGCCCTTGGTGTGATGAATATCTTGTGCAAATTTCGTTGGATAATATGACTGCTAACGACTAAAACAACTACCCCCAAGTTTAATCGTAAAACTGTAATTTTATTGTACCTGAAAATCGTTAAATTCACCATAAATCATATACATACTGGAATGGTGCGTTCGAGGGCTCAAATTGAAGCCGACTCGACGAACTTTAACCCTATACTAGTTTCCTGGCATTCCTGTACTTAAATTGTGATGATATTTGGATCGGAGTGCGACTCTGGACTACAGTCCAGAGCGACTCCAGTTGTTGCTTGCTGTTCCGTAATGGGTATCACAAGGTCTCCTTAACTCGTAGATTGCGGAACTCTTCTGATTATTATATGTAAATTTGTTAGCTAGACAAAACAATTGGTTTCATTCTTTTTCGTTACCGTTTGATATTTAATCTGTAATTTAATAGATCGGGACGCATAACAGTCCCAGCAGAATCAGAACTGACATATTGGTATTGAATAGTGTATATCTCCTGACGTACAGACGTGATCGAAGATCTGTCTATTGCGTTGAAAACCTTACTGAAAACCCTAGATTTCATCCAACTTTAGCGTCTCTAAAATCTGATCCCAACTGGGATTAAAATGCGTTGCGAAACGGACTTCTGATTCTGAAACCGGATTTCCAGCCGCGAGCGCTTAAAATGAAATGGTTATAATTAATGATCCTGGAATCCGATTGGCTTGAAACTAAATTCGATGGATGGAAAACTGAACATACAAATTATTACCTGTTCATCGTTTCACTAAATGGTAACCGTATGATTTATGATAAATTATGTAAGTGGTAGATTATCGATTCATGACACCCTAATCATTCTTTATATACTGTTTACGCATTATATCATACACATATCATTGCAGTGATAACCCAGTGATATCGTGCATTTACCCAGTGTTAGATTTTAGTGATGATTGTGGCAAGTACGTCAGTGTTCGTGTATCCATGATTAAGTGAAAGTGATACGTACTTGTGCACAATCAATGACCCCATTATTCTATTGCATTGTCGACGTCTGTGGGAATGCGTGTACGTGTGACTATAAGGGGTATGAGACACTTATGGAAGCGCTTGCACGGGTGTCACAGATAAGGCACCAGACACTGCCATTTATCTTAAGTATTAGTCGGGACGTGCTTGATGAAGGTCCTGCCTCCAGTTCTCGCGCAGACTTGTCACGGATCGATTAGTATTTAGGGTTATGGTTAGCGTTTGATGTAGACCATGGGGTGTGGGGTAGTTTAAGTGTGAGTTCAACATAATCTCGGGAGTCCCATGCCGGCTTATATATTTAGGGAGTTATATGGAGATTTACAGGGTATGTGATATTCACCGTGATATACATGTTGGGCTTGGGTTCTACCCTTGGGTGGAGGACACTCGCGAGTGGTTGATTCTCACACTTGGACTGACGATAGGCTTAGTGACCTGTGCAGTGAGACTTAGAGACTGATAGGGATATTGGCATTTATATATCTTATATACTGTGTTGACATACGTGACATATCTTTCTACTACTTTACTGTTCCGCTGCATTGATTACTGCACATTCATATTCATGATGTCATTGATTTACTGTTTCTCATATCTATTACCACTGTTAGAATTGTCACATGATTTTATATATATTATATTGCTATTGTGTCGCTCTGACGACCTGAGTATGCATGCTCAGTGTGAGGAGAAGATTTAGCCTGGACCAGAACTAGACGTGCAACACAGACTTCTTGACTTGCTATTCAGAGTTATATCTTTTGTTTCCCATCAGGTCAGTTCATTTTACTGTTTTATTCCAGTTACTGCATTTCTCATTACCTGCGCATTATCTACTGTTTACCATGATAAACTAGAAGCCGAAGTGTGACTACGGTTGGACATTTCCTTGACCGTAGGAGCATGGCTGGCCTTGTCTACCCCTCGTATTCCGTATTTTGGGAAGCGGGGCGTGACAGAGACCATACCCTGCTAGGTACGATCTTGTGGAGTTTCCTACTGGCTATGTCGTCCCCAAATTTGAAAGGTTCGATGGGACGGGAAATGCGAACCAGCACATTGCCCAATTTAAAGCATCATGTGCGAACACTGGGGGCAATGATGCGCTCCTTCTCCGCCAGTTTGTCAATAGTTTGACCGATGTTGCTTTCGATTGTTACGCAAGCATACCAGATGAATCGATCACGACATTCGCTCAAACAGAATCCATGTTCAAGCAAAGGTTCATGAGTGTCAGCGATAAAATCACCATTGCTGACCTTGTAAGGACCGATCCAAAGAACAACGAAAGCAACATGGATTTTATAGTCCGATGGCGCAATCTCTCTATCAAATGCGAACCGCCGTTGGAGCAAGGCCAATCCGTCAGTCTTCTTATAGAAAATCTGAACGACTGGATGAAACCTTTCTTGTGCACCGCAGGCCTCAAAACATTCCAAAAGCTGACCAAGAAAGTTCAAATGTTGGAACGTTCAAAGCCCGAGTCCACTTAGAACCTCCAATTCATAAACAGACCGAGACATCGGGGGGACGACAACCGGAAAAGAGAAATTTCCAACAACACCGATTCTCTAAATAAGCAGAGAGCGGTCGGAGCAAAGACTAACAAATCTCGAGAGCCAACTTTGGAGGAAAGAAGAAATAAGGTCTACTCTTTCAGAAGGGACAAGGTCCACAAAATTTTCAAAGATGCTCTGAAGAATAGCCTGCGGCTACCAGAACCAAAAAGGCTAAGTGAAGCGAGCAGGACCGATCATCCCAATTTTTGCCCATACCACCGAGTTATAGGGAACACTATTGAAGACTGTTGCATCTTCAAGGATTGGGTCGAGAAACAATACAAGGCGGGAGAAATATCATTGTCCCCTGGCGTGTTAACAAACAATCAAGCTGCGACCGCCAATTTCATACAAACGGAGACTGAAGTCTTTCAGGGACCTGATTCTCTCAAACATCTGCCTTTCTCTGAAAAGAGCGGACCAAGGAAACAAGCTAAGAGCCAAGCGAGCAATATTGCCAATGAAGAAGCAATAGACGGGTACACAACCCATACGGTCTATATGATGGAGCTCAGAGGAACAAGTCCTCCTACGCCTTATAACCATGACAATGACGCGGTTGTTGCCATCCAACATCGACTCGATCCAAATGATGAAGAGCTCGTGCAGGCCATTAAGCCAAAAGAACCCGTGGTTCATGCTGAATCAAGCTCAGGCGGTAAGGATGACCCCGTTGTCATACCCGGAACTATAGAATAAGCATTATTCCACTGGCTTCAAAGGCAACTTCAGGACAGGGATGAGAAGATGGCCAAGGTCCATTCCAAAGTCGACGAGCTGGCAAATGTCGTGGCGGACCTCGCGACTCAAGTCGCCCGATTGCAATTAGAACAAAATCAAATTTTGGTTCATGAGCTAGGGATTGATATCCGGAAGCAGCCAACCGATACTCCTTCTGGCCCAAAAGCGGAACACCTTTGCGAAAAACGGCCGCGGTCAGCCTCCAGTCCCTCTGATACGTACACTGAACGTGGTAAGCGGACAGTAGGCGAACCAAAGACTGATCGTCCTCAGGGTCCAGCATCAATAAGGGCACCAACTCTAATGGAGAGAAAGAAGAAAGTATACTCCTTCAGGAGGGATGCAGTCCGCAAAATATTCGAAGACGCCTTGAACAACGGTCTTCAACTTCCTATTCCAAAGAGGCCACATGAGATGAACATGACCGGCAATCCCATATACTGCCCATATCATAGAATGGTGAGTCATACCATTGAAGACTGCTATGTTTTTAAAGATTGGGTGGAGAACCAATACAAACTTGGGAAACCCTCACGGTTGTCAGATGTACCGACAAGCTACAGAGCTACGGTCATCAACACAGTCCCGCCAAGATCAAAGTTCAAGGAGCCGGGATAGGCAAACAACTGACCACCACGTCATTAAACTGGGAACAATTGACCACCACGTCGTTAAACTGGGAACAATCGACCTCTAAGTCGTTAAAATGGGGATGTAAAAATGTGTAAATAAAATAAAAAAAATAAAAAGCCGAAAATGATGGGGTAACTCGCAATAAAAATCAGCGAGTAAAAATAAAGATGAAAATAAAACCGAAATGATGGGATAACCGCGGATAAATAGCCGAAATGATAGGGCAATCGCGACCTTCGCGATAAGAAAAGCTGAAATGATAGAGCAATCGCGGTAAAAAAAGGCGAATGATGAGTCGCTCCTAGTGCCATATTCCAGTGTAGCGATGCAGACGCCAGCCAAAATCCAAACTCTCAAACGACGAATGATGAGTCGCTCCTGGTATCATATTCCAGTGCAGCGATGCAGACGCCAACCAAAATCCAATTTCCCAAAATTCTTCCAGCCCTACGGCCAGTCCCCAAATTGACTACTGTATACAATTCACGGACTCAAATAATTCTCATCATACCCATATCCCACTGCAATCACCAGTCCAGCGGATGGTCTCCGCCTTTGGAATTATGCTCCATTAGGAAGACCCACTCATGTGTCCTCACGATACATGAGGAGAACAAAGCTTCTGAGATCCTTACGACTCGTAAGAAAACACCTTCGTGGGATCTTTACGACTCACAAAGGAAAAACGCGCTTGGGGGTCCTCACGACTCCTAAGGAGAAAATGCACCTACGGGATCCTTACGACTCGTAGGGAGAAAATGCTTTATGGGACCCTTATGGCCTATGAAATTAAAAAGTCTTAGGTGATAGGGATCTAAACCTTTCTCCTAAGCCATCGCTTCCCAACAGGGAAAGGCAAATGATGAGTTGCTCCTGGCATTATTCCAGTTCAGCAATGCAGATGCCGATCTAAAAACTAATCCCCGAATATCCTAATGGCGAATGATGAGTCGCTCTTGGTACCATATTCCAGTGCAGCAATGCAGACGCCAACCAAATTCCAAATCCCATATCCCAATGGCGAATGATGAGTCACTCCTGGTACCGTATTCCAGTGCAGCGATGCATACGCCAACAAAGTCCCGAAATTCTTCCGGCCCTACGGTCTGGATAATACATCCTGTAAAACCGTATACAATCCACGGGCGTAAAACAATCCCAATCTCTCCCAAGTCCTACCGGTGAGACCACATTCAAAGCCCTACCAAAAATAAAAATAATAATAACATAAATAAAATAAAAAAATGGTATGTCCACAAGCAAAATGGGCACGGATGAAAACTCGAAAGGGCTCTGTGAGTAAAAACAACAGGACTGCCGGCGAGTTTGTGAAAACCCGAAAGGGCGCAAACTCGTAAAAAAGAGATGAAATGCACTCGCAAAGTCCTCTCGACTTTGTGAGGAGAAAATCCCCGAGTGAGATCTTTACGACTCACAAAGGAGCAACACACTTAGGAGTCCCCACGACTCCTAAGGAGAAAATACACCTACGAGATCCTTTCGACTCGTAGGGAGAAAATGCTTTTATGGGACCCTTACGGCCCATAAAATTGAAAATCCTTAGGTGATAGGGATCTAAACCTGTCTCCTAATCCACCAATTCCCAAATCCTTCCGGGGCAAATGATGAGTTGCTCCTGGCATTATTCCAGTGCAGCAATGCTGATGCCAAACAAAAACCAAAATCCCCAAATCCTCTCATGGCAAATGATGATTCGCTCCTGATACTATATTCCAGTATAGTGATACTGATGTCAACCCAAATCAAATCAAACCAACCAATTCCAACAGCGACACCCTGTAATGGGGAAATGTTAAGCCGAGACTCCGTACCGGGGGAATGTCCAACAACGACATTCCATAACGAGGAAACGTCAAGCAGACACTCCGTCTCGGGGAAACGTCAAGCAGACACTCCGTCTCAGGGACACGTCAACCAGCCGACACTCCGCCTCGGGGAAACGTCAAGACACTCCGCCTCGGGGAAACGTCGACCAGCGACACTCCGTACTGGGGAAACGTCCAACAGCGACACTCCGTAACGGGGAAACGTCAAGCAGACACTCCGTCTCGGAGACACGTCAACCAGCCGACACTCCGCCTCGGGGAAACATCAAGCAGGCACTCCGTGCCGGGGGCACGTCGACTACAGACACTCCGTCTCGGGGAAACTTCGACCATCGACACTCCGTACCAGGGAAACGTCCAACAGCGACACTCCATAACGGGGAAACATCAAGCATACACTCTGTCTCGAGGAAACGTCAAGCAGACACTCCGTCTCGGGGACACGTCAACCAGCCGACACTCCGCCTCGGGGAAACGTCAAGCAGACACTCCATGCCGGGGGCATGTCGACTATAGACACTCCGTCTCGGGGAAACGTCGACCAGCGACTCTCCGTACCGGGGAAACGTCCAACAACAGACACTTCGTAACGGGCAAACGTCAAGCAGACACTCCGTGCCGGGGACACGTCAACCAGCCGACACTCCGTACCGGGTAAACGTCCAACAACAGACAATCCGTAACGGGGAAACGTCAATCAGACACTCCATGCCGGGGACACGCCAACCAGGCGACACTCCACCTCGGGGAAACGTCAAGTAGACACTCCGTGCCGGGGCCATATTGACTACAGACACTCCGCCTCGGGGAAACGTCGACCAGCGACACTCCATGCCGGGGGCACGTCTACTAAATCACTCCGGGCCAGAGAAACGTCTACCACAGACACTCCATCTCGGAGACGCGTCAAGCGTCGACCGTCCATGTCGTTAAAAGGGCAGCGCATCCCAAAAGTGGGAACCAAAGCAAGTCGCCTCCTCGCGAAAGAAGATCCATAAATTTCATGCACATGACCCACATATGTGGTGTGAATTTATTGATGGGGGGCACTTTGTTGGGGTCGAAAATTGCATCCCGGTTGACCAAGTCAAGGTCAACCCCAAGCCAAGTGGGCTCAAGCCCAGATCAAGTGGGTCCATGCCCAGGCCGAGTTCGAACATGAAGCAGCTGGCCCCCTATGCGTCCTTTGGACGCTTTTTCCCTTTTTATATATATATGTATATATATATATATATAGATACACAGAAACACTCCACGACACTGTCTCTGTTAGAAAAAAATTTCTAATGGGACGCTGCCCCGCACCCCGCAAGGGGGCTGCTAGCCCCCTTGATCCCCAGCCCGCTATCCGGGTAGCGGGACCCCCGCAAAAACTCTGTAATACCCAGCCTCTCTTATACCAAATTTGTATTTTGTACTTTAGAATTCTATTTATTTAATTATAATTTCATTTATTTTATTTAGAAATTTAATTCTTCAAAACCCTATTTTTCTTTTACCCATAAAACCCAAACTTATATTTCTTCTGCCTATTTTTCCATTAATAAGCCCCGGGCCCTCTCCATTATTATTTCTCCTATTCATTAAGATTTAAACCCAGCCCAACTCCCCTATTTCTTTTATTTGAAAGCTAAACCCTAAAACCCAACACCATTTTCCCCTTACTATTAAATCTTCCCCCAGCCCAATGTTCATTTAAATTTAAATTCAATTTCTTTTATTTTCTGGCCCGAGCCCAGCCCCATTATCCTCAGCCCATCTCTTAAAAATAAATTATTTAACCCCGGCCCGTTCTAATCTCAGCCCAGCTTGTCTCCCTGTGGTCCTCACCCGAGCCCGCTTCAACTTGAACCCGACCCGCTCCTACACCCTCATATCCTTCAACGGCTCTCTCCGTTTTTCCCGCTCGCGACCCTTCCTTCGCCGTAACCTACGCCGCCTCCTCCGCCCACGCCCACGCTCTTGTTGGCCATGCCCGTGCACCGTTACCCTCGCAATCACCTCCCCATCTCTCCAACTCTCATCACTCTTCCTGCATCCTACTCCCTCACCCAACCACAGCAGCTCTCGAAGTTCACCTACACGATTTCCGTCACCGAGCTCACAACGTCGCACGCCCCGACGGCGACGACCACGACCTCTCTTCCTCTCTCCCTCACCTCCACCGTCGACCACCATTAAACCCGAACTCCTCACTCCCTCTCTCCCTCTCGAAACTCACAAACCCACATCAACCCAACTCCGCTCGTCGCCCCTCCAACGTCGCGCACCCCTTCTCTAACCCTCGTCACCTCCCCTTCTCTCTCTCTTCGCTCCTCCCTCGACCCTCCTGAAACCCGAGCTCCACCCCTGCCACCTCTCGACGGCGGCCCACTGCTTCTCGTCGACCCCCATCGTCATCATCCTCATTACCGTCGCCACCATCCTCGACTCCCTCTCCCTCTTGATCTCTTCCTCACTCCCCTCGCTCACCCGAGCCTTCACCCTCACTCCCATCTCAGATCTCTCTCAGCTCTTTTCTCACACTCTCTCTCTCCCTCATAGCTTTCTTTCTCTCTCTCTCAGTTATCTCTCTCTCTTTCTCTCTCTTATTTCTCTCTCTCTCTCTCTAACACTCTCTCCATTGACCACCACCCTTGCCGTCAAGACCCCAGTCACCAAGCCATCGCTGCCATACTCAAGCTCCTAGCCTAGCCCAAGCTCCGAGGCCGAGCCAAGATCGAGCCGAGGCCCAATCTTGCTGTGTGTTCCTTACCACTGTTGCTGTACAAGCCCGTGACGTCTCCAGGCAAGTTTTATACTTGCTACATGCTAATTAGTATTTGTTACAAACTATAATCTTATAAATTTTATACTAAACATCCTCGATAAATTACACGATGCAACCGTTCGATGTGTGATCCCAATGAAATTACTTGTCTAATTTGACGGATCTAGATTGTTCTTGTTGGCCCTTGGTGTGATGAATATCTTGTGCAAATTTCGTTTGATAATATGACTGCTAATGACTAAAACAACTACCCCCAAGTTTAATCGTAAAACTGTACTTTTATTGTACCTGAAAACCGTTAAATTCACCATAAATTATATACCCACTAGAATGGTACGTTCGAGGGCTCAAATCGAAGCCGACTCGACGAACTTTAACCCTATACGGGTTTCCTGGTATTTCTGTACTTAAATTGTGATGATATTTGGATCGGAGTGCGACTCTGGACTGCAGTCCAGAGCGACTCCAGTTGTTGCTTGCTGTTCCGTAATGGGTACCACAAGATCTCCTTAACTTGTAGATTGCGGAACTCCACTGATTATTATAGGTAAATCTATTATCTATACAACACCATTGGTTTCATTCTGCTTCGTTATCGTTTGATATTTAATCTGTAATTTAATAGATCGGGACACATAACAGTCCCAGCAGAATCAGAATTGACATACTAATATTAAATAGCATATATCTCCTGACGTACAGATGCGATTGAAGATCCGTCTATTGCGTTGAAAACCTTACTGAAAACCCTAGAATTCATCCAACTTTAGCATCGCTAAAATATGATCCCAATTGGGATTAAAATGCGTTGCGAAACGGATTTCTGATTCTGAAACTGGATTTCCAGCCGTGAACGCTTAAAATGAAATGGTTATAATTAATGATCCTGGAACCAGATTGGCTTGAAACTAAATTCAATGGATGGACAACTGAACATACTAATTATTACCTGTTTATCGTTTCGCTAAACTATGTACGTACGTTTCATGATAAATCGTGCAAGTGATAGAACACCATTTTTTTGACACCTTAATCGTGCTTCATATACTGTTTACGTATCATATCATACTCATATCATTGCAGTAATAACCTAGTGATATCATGCATTTACCCAGTGTTAGATTTTAGTGATGATTGTGGCAAGTACGTCAGTGTTTGTGTATCCGTGATTAAGTGAAAGTGATTCGTACTTGTACACAATTAGCGCCCTATTATTCTATTGCATTGTCGACGTCTGTGGGGTGCGTGTACGTGTGACTATAAGTGGTATGGGACACTTATGGAAGCGCTTGCACGGGTGTCACAGATAAGGCACCAGACACTGCCATTTATCTTAGGTATTAGTCGGGACGTGCTTGATGGAGGTCCTGCCTCCAGTTCTCGCGCAGACTTGTCACGGATCGATTAGTATTTAGGGTTATGGTTAGCGTTTGATGTAGACCACGGGGTGTGGGGTAGTTTAAGTGTGAGTTCAACAGAATCTCGGGAGTCCCATGCCGGCTTATATATTTAGGGAGATATATGGAGATTTACAGGGTATGTGATATTCACCGTGATATACATGTTACATGTTGGGCCCGTGGTCCCTTGCCCTTGGGTTCTACCCTTGGGTGGAGGACACTCGCGAGTGGTTGACTCTCACACTTGGACCGACGATAGGCTTAGTGACTTGTACAGTGAGGCTTAGAGACTGATAGGGATACTGGCATTTATAATCCTTATATACTGTGTTGGCATACGCGACATATCGTTCTACTGCTGTACTGCTTCGCTGCATTGATTACTGCACATTCATATTCATGCTATCATTGATTTACTGTTATTCATATCTATTACCACTGTTAGAACTGTAATTTGATTTTATATATATTATATTGCTATTGTGTCGCTCTGACGACCTGAGTATGCATGCTCAGTGTGAGGAGAAGATTTAGCCTGGACCACAACTAGACGTGCATCACAGACTTCTTGACTTGCCATTCCGAGTTACATTCGTTTGTTCCACTTCAGGTCAGTCTTTACATTGTTTCTTTCAGTTACTGCATTTCTCATTGCCTGCGCATCATTTACTGTTTACCATGAAAAACTAGAAGCCGAAGTGTGACTACGGCAGGACATTTCCTTGATCGTAGGAGCATGACTGGCCTTGTCTACCTCTCGTATTCCGTATTTTGGGAAGCGGGGCGTGACAAACTCTGCGGGGCCCCTGACATATCCAAAACCCCTTTAAAACACAACACTGCACATTGAGTTCGCATGACCAGTTTAACCCGTCAATCGGAGGTTCTCTAGCTCCAAATGCGAGGGGTAATTAACGACGGCTTAGTCCGCGGCTGCCGGAGATTTGGATCCCCACAATCAATAAACCCCCGCCTACCCTAGGCAGGGGGAATCTGTAATGCGCCTGACAAGCGCGCGTGCATTCCCATCTCAATGGGGTGACGAAAAACACCCTACACGGCCGGCACCACTGGGCCCTCCGTAGGGGATGCTCCCCAAATTTAAACTCCACACCCCTTGGCCTCCCCCTTAACCCTGTACTGTTTTTTTTTATTAAAAATAAACAGATAATTAAAAATGGGCATTAAACCAAATTTTTAATGCAAATTTTAATTCTACCCTAAACCCTAATTTTCCCTATAAATACCATACCACATTTCACCCCTCCTCATTCAGAATTCCATTACAAAAACTCTCCAAAATTTCCAAGTCCCAAGTTGTACAAGTGTAGTTAGCAAGAGGCGAAGTTCCGATGACGTTCCAAGAAGAATCCGGCAACGAAACGACGCCCTGACGGTCCCGAAAGCTTCTTCTTTCTCCCTTCTTTCTTAATAGCCAGAAGTACCCACTCACCTCCTCCATCTCTATTATAAAATAATCTATTTCGAAAACCCGTCGGAAGCGGAGTTATTCCGACTTCCGAATCGTTTTTCTTTAAAAACCTATTTTTATTTAATAATAAAATACCATATTTTCTTATAATGTTTAAAAAATATAAATAAACACATTAGAACAAGTTTCATCTCAAAATAATTCATGTTGCAATTTCTATTTCACTTTTACAGTAAAATACCATCATGTTACATACAACTTATAATTATTCAATTTAACCGTATTACCTTTAGATAACTCACGAGGTAATGACCTATCTCATCACAACACACATTCTTGACATATCATGATGAATTTTGGGACTCTAGTTTATGGGAAAAATATGAGATTACGAATAAATACTTTGATCATTAAAAACCGTTTCTTCAAAAGTGTATTACTTAATTCCTTACAAATACGTCTCTATAACCCATTTTGGGGAACCCCGATCGGGATGGTGCGGGTTATCACACATCCTCGGGCCTAGTAGAGCGAGATGCAGACCTCCGCAAGGAGCATTCGATCTCGATAGAATTTTTAATGCAATTTGTAAGAAATTCTATTTAATAAATAAGTTCTATTTTTATAAATATATATATATATATATATATATATACACATACATACATACATACATACATACATATATATACATACACACACATACACACACACTATCAAAATATCTACTTTAAGTATACAATATATATATTCCATGTTTACTAAATCAAAGAAATCACCAATTTTATGAAACTACCTTTACAATTTAATACCATTCCAAGATTTCACTAAAATACCATATACAATGAAAACTAGGTTATATCCACTAGAATATTTCACTTTATAAAAATTACAATTATGAAAACCCTAAAGACGATAAATAAATACTTGAGGTGTATTTTGAAAATATATCAAAACCATTTTTCATAAAACCCTCTCAAGTTATATTAATTTACAATAAGGACCCTAGTAAACATAGGTTTAAGCGGGACCAGTTCTCTTGAGCATCAGGGAGCCAGAGAATATGGGTGCTTACCTATCTAAGGTAGACAACTTAAAAACGGTGTTATCAATACGGTAATTGTCTTGGAAAAATACACAAATCCTGCCGTCCATGTGCAGCAGTTACCGATAACTCCAAAACAATCAGGACTTCAATTCTGCTTAAAAGTCTGACTCAGTTCGAGTCATGGTCAAATCTGAAATCAATCTGACTTGAATTCTATTCAAGTATAACTGTAATACAACATGAATCCATGATTACCAGAATACATGAACATGACCGAACCGAACCATGGATATACTCTGATTACATGACTATCTATTTATATCCATTCCATTTATTGATATCATGGTTTCGGAAAGTCTTCCATTTAGTACAAGACAAAACAATACAATCAATACATCAATACATAAGACATTACCGGGTTTATAAAGGGGTAGACTGGCACACAACATGTTAAATGTGGCACGAGGTGGTCACTAAAAGACGTTATTACATCCATGCCATTGTTCCGTGGTATTATCGACGGAGCCTTGTACTACGGGTTACCAAAGTCCATGGTGTAAGTTGGACTCCTCTTATATACACTGGCATATTCTGTACCAAGCTACAACAACTACGTTGGTATAATAAATATAACATTATCTACTTCATCAGTTCTATTCTCTGTCTATTCTTCTCTTTCTTTCTTTGGGACTTACCGAGCGATTGTTCGCTGACGACATTCCTATTTATTTTCTTTCTTTAGAATGTTGTCAGGAGGACTCGACTCTGAGGAGTTCGAGACCAGCCAGGAGCACTTGGAGCAGACCACTGAGCAGCACGGCCATTAGACTTTAATTGTACATACTTTTCATTTCAGTTCATACCATTGTTTAGGCATTGCATTCCAGACTTGTATTTATATTTCTAGTTGTATTGTAAAGGAATGTTGAATAAATAAAAGTTGATGTTCTTTTACATCTCTTCTTATGTACTTCTTTATATTGCTTAGATACGCTTAGCGTGTTACTTCTAAGTAAATACGTAGCGGGCCAGTCGCGCCTCCTTACCCGTACTCTGGGAAGCGGGGCGTGACAATACCTAAAGAAACAAGTCCTTCGGGTCTTCACGCTGTCCTCCTCCTCGTCATATGCTCCAAGGATTGTAACGGATCGATGCTTCCTTGTCGGCCTCCTCGAGTCAATGATGATCCACCCGAGAGTCTATAGATCGAGCTCTTACCGTAAATCTGATGTAACTAGTGCACCTAGTTTGCTAAACTAGATGTCCTAGATAATGTAGAGAGTGTAGATGGAATGGTATGTATCTAATAGTCTTAGGTTTCTCAACACATGAGACATGAAATGCTTGAGGTAGAAGAAGGTATGCTTGAGGAAAAGATAGTGAAGAGTTAGTATAGAATGGAGAGTGTACTCTCTTGTGAATCATTAACCATTCAAAAATGTAATAGAATAAATCTTATCACAAATCAAGCATGGTTCATGAGTCATCTTAGTGAGTGATGGCATGAAAACCCTCCATGTGTCACCAAGAGCTATGCTCCATTTTATGCAAACCTCCACCTCATAATGTATTTAATAATTTAACCTAAATGGTTAATACAAAATATGAGGTGTCATCTTCTAGAAGCATTCTTGAATAAATTACGAAAATGCCCCTCATCCGTATATACATAACCGTATCCGTATTCCGAAAAATACGAATACAAAAGAGACGAAAATAATCTATCAATACAATACTAAGAACCGGTTTAAACCAAAGCTCACTAGTATTATCTGTCCGAATCATCATCCGTGCATAAGTAAACGTATGTGATCGAACCCTGTCGTAAAACCATACGACCTCTACATCTTTTGCCCGATGCAGGGAAACCCTCTATGTGGGACTCTAAAGACTTGACACTACGCTAGCAGTGGGTTTAACCACAAACCGTCAGCGGTACTAGCTGCACGTAACAGTTACCCAGGTATCTATCGATAAGAAGGCCGATGAGGAAACTCATCTGAACTCCTACCGAGCATATTTATGACAATCTCCGTACAGTCCGGTCTCTTTGTCTAAGAGTATCACATACCGGGTCTAGGGGGTGGTAAACGTCAGACCCTAATAATCCGATAATTTATGTTGATGTGGCTCAGGACCAATCCGGGAAACTACTGATCAACCTATCAGTAAATCCCAACTGCCTTGGCCAAGGTCTTATGGTCCTGACCAATCGAACACAGTGTGATATCGATTCCCAATACCCGGAGAGACGAATCCCCAACAATCTCTCACTGCCTCCATGTGGCTCGGGACTGTACCCAACCAAAACATGTTTGCACGACTCAGTAGAGCCGTGGTAGGGCAGTGATCAAAACACAGTGGGAACTCACACGAGACAAATGACGATCTCAGGTCCGAAGACTAACCTGTACACATGTCACCTGAGAACTTCCATCTGATGATAGGTATAGTACCATCTGGAAGTTCTCGGCGAGTCCGTCCAGTGTACTCACACCCAGTGAGCACCTGTATACGATATTAGGTCTATCAGACCAATGGCTGCGGGACCAACCATCCCCTCATCGGGGTCTAGAAACGTATACACTAGTCTACTCTGGAGTATCAATGCCCAGTCTCGATACTCACGTGACTAGGGACCATTTTAGGTTGTGCTTATGGACTACCCAGCTCCCACAAGTATGATCGCCATCACAACGCAGGTAGTCAAACAAGATCCTACAGGCTTTATCAACATGTAACCTCTATATGTAATACCGAGTACAACATATGCCATGTTAAGATAAAGACAAACCATAATAGTATACTACTGTATCTTGTCTTTATCAATATGTGCAAGCTGGATAAAGCAATAATAGAAATTAACACACATATCCTGATAAAGACAACAGAAATAATATACTATATAACTGAGCAAGAATATCCTGTACATACATATCCCCAACATCCACATGTATACATATACAATAATGGCCTCTAGGGCATACATATCCAACAATTGTCAACCCCTATGAACCTCACCATTGACCTCATCACCGACACCTCCCCGAGCGCCACCTCCTTTCGCCTACGCCACCACGAGCACCACCCTTGCAACCGAGCCCATCCTCCTCCTTTCCTCACTACACCCTGAGACCTCACCACTGCCGTTGCCAACACCACCACCGGCCACCGTCGTTTGCAACCACCTCCTTCACCCTAAGCCTACCTCGATAGCACCACCTTCCTCTCCTTCTTCCTCTTCGCTTCTGTAGGGTGTTTTTTGTCACCCCATTGAGATGGGAATACACGAGCTTGTCAAGCGTATTACAAATTCCCCCTGCCTAGGGTAGGCCAAGGTTTATTGATCGTGGGGGTCCGAATCTCCGGCAGCCGCGGACTAAACTGCCATTAATTACCCTTTACCTTTGGAGCGAGAGAACCTCCGATTGATGGGTCAAACTGGTCATGCGAACTCAATGTGCAGTGTGCGTATGTATGTGTCTTGAGGGGTTTTGGGTATATCGGGGGTCTTGCAGAGTTTACGGGGGTCCCGCTGTTAGTTGTATGTATGCCCTAGATGCCATTATTGTACATATGATGTATATTATAGTGGATGCTTGGACATATATAGGGAGGACTTTCTTGCTCGACATGATAGTATGCTATCTAGTTGCTCTTTGTCTTAACATGTATACTCATTGTCTCTTTGTTACATGTTGATAAAGCTCTTAGGATGAGTACTTGACTAGTAGGATTATGATGCAGATCATACTAGTAGGGACAGGGTAGTCGGTAAGCACATCCTTCATTTGTTCCTAGTCGTGGGAGTATCGAGACAGGGCATCGATATTCCAGAGTAGACTAGCGTATACGCTTCTTGACCTATTTGATGGGCGATGGATGATCCCACATCCATTGGTGTTTGACATCAGAGAAGGTATACAGGTGCTTAGTGGAGACTGGGTACACTGAATGGACTCGCCGAGAACTCCTAGATGGTATAATACCTATCGTCAAATAGCAGTTCTCTGGTGACACTGGTAGATGTTAGTCTGTCGACCCGAGATCGTCATAGAGTCTTGTGTGTCTCCCACTGTGCTTTGATTTCCATCCTACCACGGCTCTACTGAGCGTGAAAACATGTGGTTTTTGGGTACAGTCCTGAGTCACATGGAGGCAATGAGCAATAGGAGGGGATTCCGTCTCTCCCGGTATTGGGGGTTGATGTTTGCCTATGCTCGATTGGCCATAACAGGAAATCCTTGGCCAGGGTTGCTGAGATTTACTGGTAAATGTTATCAGTAGTTTCTCGAACCGTTATGGGCCTCAGATCGACATGACTTATCAGGCTATTGGGGTCTGACGATTACCACCCCTAGGCTGTGATATGCGACATATCAGACGAAGAGACCGGACAGTACGGTAGTGTTACTGATTGGATTCACAGGAGTATGAGCAGGCTTTCTTGTTGATCTTATGATCGCTCAATACCCGGGTGGCCGTTACGTTTAGCAGACCGCTTGCGGCTTGTGGGTGACTGATATGATCACTACCTACCGTCGGCGTATTGACGAGTCTTTAGAGTCCTACACAGAGGTTTCCTGGCTCAAGCGAAAAGAAGTAGGAGCACATATGTGATATGTGCGGGACCGAGATTAATGCGCGTATGTGATACCGCATTCTATTCTCGAGATATTAGATATCGTTCGGTTATATGTGATATGGCTGGGTTATCGAATCAAGTGTTGATTCGATAAGTTGATATATATGATATTAGTCGGTTATATGTGATATAGCCGGATTATTAAATCAAGTGTTAATTTGATAATTTAATGTATAATTATATATTTGATATATTAACATACATTGACTAATATTAGCTCACTTGAATATTTCTTTTTCTCACCTGTGACACATTTAATATATATGTGATATATGTTATTGTGTCATGCTTGTTTAAATATGCAACATGGGTGTATAAGACTCACACCATGCTTATCATAATTGTGGGTTATTATTTATTTTAAGCAATTCAAAATTAGTTGGAAATTGTCATGCTTGGAAGCTTGGAGAAGCTTAAAGCATCTTTGACTTAGTCCACTAATTTTGTCTCACTTGAGATATTTATTAACCCAACCATTATCTTAAACCATGGTTTAGTCTCTACAAGAGTTAGTATGAGATATTATCTCACCATGGTTTCTATTCTCACATCATTCATTCACCATTCCATTCTCCACTTCATCTTCTTCTTCATCTCCAAAAAGCTTTCTAGGTTTTGAGGAGGTGAAGAATCCTAGTGAGAAAAATAAATCTAAAGTGAGCAAAAATCCTACTTCATCATCCTCTACTAGACTAGCCATTTAGTTTAGGGTGTTTACTTCACCAATCCCTCATTAGTGAAGAGATAGCTTGGGTTAGAGTCTCCTCGACGTAGATCATCTTCGGCCTCGAAGACTTCAAGCATGCTTGTTCATTTCGCTTTGTGAAGACCATCTTAAGTCCGGGAGTTCACTACTTAGAGCGAAGGGCCTTCTACACGGAGCTATTGAAGTGAAGAACCGGTCTACAAAGGTTGTATTCATTGTTCACTTTTCTATGTAAAGTTGTTTACATTCTGGTTTAGCTCCTAAAACTCTAGTTAGATCCTAGGTTAGGTTGTTTGGCACACTAGAAATTTTAAAATACGGCATATTTGATGCCTTGTAAAACCTTTTGGTCGTGCCAAAAAACCCTACAGTGGTATTAGAGCCGAGCTAGAGCATTAGGAGTTTTAGACGATATTTGTAGGATTACGAAACCGAAACTACTCTGAAACTTGCAATACCAATCTCTAGTTTCTGTCGAATTTTTAAAGTCCTCAAAACTTTTTTTAAGCAACCGCAGAATGTTGTATGTGATATAATATGAACACCATAGAAATTTGAAGCAATATGGCCGGAATTTGGCCGGCGAGATGTGGGAAAATTCCGAGGTGGCCGGTTCATTAGTGGAATTGGGCTTCAAATTTTTGTGGTGTTCCAGTCTCTGGGTATTGGTGTTTCAGGTATTGCTTGTTTTTGCTAAGATTGCATGTGATGTGGTCTTATTGTTTAGGCAATTCGGAGTGTTTCGTATTCGTAATTTTAACATTGTTTCGGGTTTTCACATGTTGTCTAGGCGAAGTTAAAAAGTTCGAACGAATATCAAAAACCCATTTTTTCAAGTTTAAGGTATTCAGAAAATCATGCAAGTAATTCTGTGGACCCTCTAGAAGAATGAAACCCTAACTCGACACAATGACCATGGAACCGCTTTCGAATATTTGGGTTTGTGGCAGTTCTGCGGTGCCATTAATGAGGCTTGGGTCTGCCTTTCTACGGTTGGTCCATAGATGCTATGGCATGTTCTGGGTTATTTTTAAACTGTGCTCAAGTGTTGAGCTCTATGATAATTGTGGGACTTTGATGAATCGATCGAAAAGTTTAATATCGTCCGGATATCATGTGATGGGATACAATATTTGGAATCCACAATAAATAGTTATATGATAACTAATTTGAATTTTATAAATCTAGCAATTTAGTCTCATGCGATCGGTTGCCACAGGATTTTGATATGGATCAAAAGTCCGTCGCAATCACGTAGTGTATACGGATACTCGCCAGGTAACCTTACTAGATAGCCACGCCCCATAGCTCCGACCAAATGACTGTAGGAGAACCCCGTAGACTAAAGCATCCGTCCGGGTGCTCGCGGCCGTGGTGTTCCGCCTAAGTGCATTTCGTCGATGGCATCGGGGGTGCGGCCGTCTACTAAAGTTTTCGACGAACATTCGATCAGGATGTCGGGAATCTTGTTGAATTTCCCGACTTGTTATTGAAAAGTGTTTTCATTAATGAGACTAAAATGCGGGGTTTATAATTGTTAGGCATGAAATTTGGAATATGAGATATTCCAGGTTTATGATGTCTAAGGAATTCATTTGGTTAGGCATGAAATCCAAAGTATGTGATACATTAGGTTTATGATGTCTAAGGTGGTTGCGGATTCCAACTGTTATAGTTTTCACTTTCTTTTCTGCGACCGTAAGTGTAATATGTGGTGTATCGCCGGTTTCATTACTATATGTCAACGACAATTGGGATACGCATATTTACTTACGTTGATGACATGTGATGTTATGTGTTACTGTGATATGTTATATTGGATCGTCGTGTTTGAATAGCCGGGTTTTTTTATATGTGAGATGAGAGTTTTTTCATTTTCATTCATGTAAAATTCAATGTATGTAATATTCTTTTATTGGGGCACTTCCGGGATGAGGATGATGTCACCATTGATGTATATTATTTATTTTTCCGCATTAGGATAGACCCAAGGAGGGGAGCAAAAGTAATCGGGTTCTGGGGTCCAGTGGGAGACCATCTCGAGGAGTCGAGACCGGGTCTCCTAACTCTAGAATTGGTAGGGTTGCTTTCCGCTTTCGTAGGGGTCTCGGGATGTGGGTTTGGATATTCATCACGACCGTGGAATCCGCGTTTTTTACTGGCTTAATTTAAAACGCGGAATTACTAGTATATCCAATATTTTATATGTATTCTTCTGCTGCTGATATTCTGTGATGTGATCACTTGATATGTTGAGACGAATGCTTATATTATATATATATGATATATAATAAATATTGCTGCTTTCGTTTCTTCAGTGATGCTTAGGAAGCATAATTGATGAGACTTCATTAATGAGATTAATGAAACAAAAGAAACCTAAAGATGTTGTAGAATCTTGTTTTAAAAAAATTGGTAGCTCTAGTTCTTGCTTTGCATAGCGGTATTCCTTGTAGAATATCCGGCACCTTATTTGATAAGGAAAGAGCCGAGATCCCTTCACCGGGAGTGACCTCTTTAGTAAAACTAGCAGATGCTATAACCCACCCGGTTTTGTCTTTTGATTGCTTTTTTAGTTCTTGTTTTGCATAGTGGTATTTGTGAAATATCCAGCACCTCATTCGATGAGGAAAGAGCCGAGATCCCTTCACCGGGAGTGATCTCTTTAGCAAAACTAGTAAAAGCTTAAAAAACACTCCTTTTCAAAATCACTCGATTCTACAACGATATCAAGTTCAAAGCGTTAAAGGTTTTCATAAAAACCATCCGCAATCCTCCGTCATTTTAGGAAGTAGAGTACTTAGTATTCGTGTTACGTATGTTGACTATAGCCAAGGCGTAGTGTACGGTAGCTAAGTGATTTCTTCCTACAAAGCATATGATGCGATTAATTAGGACAGTTACATGATTATGTTGACGATAGCCAATGATTATGTTGACGATAGCCAAGGGTCATGTGGGTGGGTCTAATTAATCACGAAATGACGGGTAGAACTTGACTAGGACTTATGATATGTTGACCATAGCCAAGGTCATAAGTACTAGGGGTAAAAACCATTATCGGGAATTTCAAGTGTTGAAATTTGCAATGAGATTGCATACCTTCTATGAGATAGTTGGATCCCGATACCGACTGCGAGTAATTGTTACTCCTGGGAGAGTTTTACACATTACAATTAGCCGATCAAGTAGGTCTCTAGAAAGGTGTTAACGGGGTTACGCCCATGGGAAAACGAGGTTTATTTTAATTAGGTCTGTGCGAAAGCACGGGGAACCTCCCTCAAAGTACCGCACTGGCCTGGCCGAAAGATTGGCGAACTTATAGGGTGTAATTAATCCTGGCTAGTCTTACCTTTTAGGGTTTGAAGGAAGATTTGATAAAAACAGTGGGAGCCATCCTGATTAGATAAAATAATAACCAATTTGATCTTGCAAGAGCATACGCAAGAGTGTTTTCTTCTCTCTCTCCTGGTAGCGACCATGTCACGCCTTAATCAAGATAATAATATGGATGCATTGACCGAACCTGCTTATTATACTGAGCCGGAGAACGTTGGTTCCGCTCTGTCTTATAATTGTTATAAGTCCGAGCATGAAATAAGGGAATATCCAGATTCTTACGTGACCCAATCAAGGAAAAAGCATGTTGATGCATATTCTTCAGGTGTGTTCGTTACCGAGAACTGTTTCTCAGTATTCTCTACGTCCTAAGGTATCAGATAATGGATTAGGATCCCACATATGTAATTTGTTACATAGGCTGCAGACTGGTAGAGAACCGGGATTGGATGATATGTCTCTAACTGTTAGAGAATGATGCAATTGTTGCAGCCAAATCAGTTGGCAGATATCACCTTGTATTACCAAATGGTAAATACATTGATTCTGAACAAATGTTATTAGATACCGAACCTGATATACAACATTACATCAAATTCTTTATTAAGTTAAAGAAGGATATAATTTTGTATTGCATGATAGTGTTGTGAACATTTTCCTGAATCAAGAGTTGATTGGATCAGACACGTTATGTAATGGTATACACGTTCTAAATCAAACCACAGTTCAAAGTATATAGAACACACACAAGAAGAGTAGTTCATAAATGAACAAATCCTTCTTGTGGCATTGTAGACTAGGTCATATCAATGCGACACGACTAGCTAAGTTACATAAAGATGAATATTTGAATCTGTTCGAATTTTCATCTTATGATACTTTCCAGTCTTGTCTCAAAGGTAAAATGACCAATACTCCGTTTACTGGAAACAGAGATAGAGTTACTGAACTCTTGGGACTGATACATGGTGATGTATTCGGTCCTATGTCTACAAATGCCAGGCTTGGTTCTTTGTACTTCATTACATTCATCGACGATCTCTCAAGATTCGGACATGTGTTCCTGTTGAAACACGAGTCTGAAACTTTTAAGAAATTCAAGGAATATAAGCTTGAAGTTAAGAACCAGATGGGTAGAAGTATTAAGTCATTCAATGTGATCGAGGAGGCGAATACTTGGGCATGGAGTTCCTGGATTTTCTAAATGGAGAATGGGATTCTCTCTCAGCTTACTCCTTCGCATACACCATAGCACAACAGTGTATCGGGGTGGAGGTATCGCACCCTATGAGATATGGTGCGCTCTATGATGAGTACTGCTGAGTTACCTATTTCCTTTTGGAGTTATGCACTTGAGAAGCTGCATACCTATTGAATGGGGTTCCAACCAAATCAGTGCCTACCAATCCATATGAGATATGGTATGGGAAGAGACTATCTCTTAAACGAGTTAAGATATGGTGTTGTCCGGCCTATGTTGAAAAGCAAAATCCGGACAAGCTCGAGGCAAGGTCAGTTCTGTAAGTTTGTTGGATATCCCAAACATTTGCGAAGGAATATCTTCTACCACACTGAGGAGCAAAATGTGTTTTGTTTCTCGGCATGCCACCTTTTTAGAAAATGAATTTCTTATAAAGAAATTTGTGGTCATGAGGTAGAACTGGAAGAAGTTCCAGCTAGACAAACTGACAGCTGATGATTTAGTGGAACCAAAAGATTCAATAGTCTCTAACAAGCCTCAGCCTCTCCGCGAATCTGGTAGGGTTCCTCATCCACCTAAGAGATACTACGGTTTTCTCGATGACAGTTGGAGCGAGGATTTCATCATGGAAGATGATGACCCAACCAGGTTCAGGCAGGCCATCACGAGTGGGGACTCAGTGAAATGGCTGGATGCTATGTGATCAGAGATGGAATCCATGTACACCAACAAAGTATGACTTTGAATTTTGTACTTGAAGGGGTAAAACCTATTGGAAGCAAATTGGATTTTGAGAAGATTCTTGGTGTAGATGGAAAAGTTGAGACTTTCAAAGCTAGACTTGAAGTAAAAGGCTATCGTCAATAACCAGGTGTGGTTTATGATGAAACCTTTTCTCCAGTGGTTATTCTTAAGTCCATCAGGATTAGAGCACACATTGCGGAGTTGGAACATCTGTTTTGATGTGGCAGTCAAAGAGTTTGACTTCGTCAAAAAGGTAGATGAACCTTGTATATACAAAAAGCTTGTAGAGAGTAAGCTTGTCTTCCACGTCTGTTTTGCGACTTAGACGGTCGGTGCTGCTATTTTTGCGACTTGGATGGTCGATACTTGATTTGACTTGCTCCGCTTTTTGCGGTGTCAGGGTTTGGATTTGACTTGCTCTGCTTCTTGCGATGTCGGGGTTTGGATTTGACTTGCTCCGCTTTCTGCGGTGTCGGGGTTGAAATTGACTTGCTCCGCTTTTTGCGGTGTCGGGATCATTTGTTTTCGAGGTGGAGCTTGATTCCATCGAGGAGGTGATTGGTTGACTTGTTTAATTTGATTTGTTTTGGAAGTTCTCTACCGGTACAGCGGGACTTTTGAGCTTGGGAGCACTGCCGGATGGGACATTGATTTGATATGTTTGATTTCTGCCTTATTTGGCGGGACTTTTGAATTTGAGAGGAACTTGGAAATTGGATTTTGTTTAGCATCAACATTGCTGCACTTGAATAATACTGGGAGCAACTCATCATTTGTCCCGGGAGAACTTGGGATTTGGTTTTTGGGTCGGCTTTAACACCGCTAACACTGAAGTGTAGTGCCAGGAGCGGCTCATCATTTGCCTTTGGGAAAACTTGGGGTTTGAATTTTGGGTCGGTATCAGCACCGCTAACACTAAAGCAATGCCAGAAGAGACTCATCATTTGCCCTTGGAAAAACTTAGGGTTTGAGTTTTGGGTCGGCATTAGCACCACTAACACTGAAGCAATGCCAGGAGCGACTCGTCATTTGTCCTTGGAAAAACTTGGGGTTTGAGTTTTGGGTCGGCATCAGCACCACTAACATCGAAATGTAATACCAGGAGTGACACATCATTTGCCCTTGAGAAAACTTGGGATTTGAGTTTTGAGTCGGCATCAACACCGCTAACACCGAAGCGTAATGCCAGGAGCGACTCATCATTTGCCGTTACCCGTTAGGGAGCGATGGATTAGGAGACAAGTTTAGATCTCTATCACCTAAGGCTTTTCAATTTTATGAACCGTAAGGGTCTCATAAAAGCATTTTCTCCCTACGAGTCGAGAGGATCTCGTATGTGTATTTTCTCCCTAGGAATCGTGGGGATTCCTAAGTGTGTTGCTCTTTTATGAGTCGTAAGGATCTTACGTGTGAATTTTCTCCTCACAAGGTCGAGAGGACTTTGCGAGTGTATTTCATTTCTTTTCACGAGTTTGCGCCTTTTCGGATTTTCACAAACTCGCCGGCAATCCTCCTGTTTTTACTCAAGGAACCATTTCGGGTTTTCATCCGTGACCGTTTTACTTGTGGACATACCTTTTTTTTTGCTTCATTGCCGATAGGACTTCAGATATAATCTCGCCGGTAGGACTTAGGAGAGATAGGGTCACTTGCACCCGTGGATTGTATACGGTTTTACAGGATGTATGATCTAGACCGTAGGGCTGGTGTGCTCAATTCGTCTGTGACCTGGAGCATTCACGCGTAGTATTTCTTGAGGTATCGGCCATTGATAGGTGGCATGGGCCTTTCTCTTTCGGCACTTATTAGTTGGTAGGACCTCCGTCGAACACTTTCTCGATGATGTATTGCCCCTCCCAATTTGGCTTGAATTTTCCCTTGGCATGTCGATCGGGGATGATCGGTCTTTTGATGACTAACACCAATTCGCATTCCTTGAAAGCACGGAGATGGGTCATCTTGTCATAGGCCGGTGACATTTGGACTCGGTACAGCTCCAGATTTTGCTGTACTACGAGCCTTTTTTTTTCCGAGGGCGTTAAACTCTTCGAGCCGAAAGAGGACGTTTTCCTCCTCCGTCAACTCGTGCTGGACGACCATTCTTAGACTTGGAACTTCGATTTCGAGGGGGAGAATTGCCTCCACTCCGAAGAGTAATGAGTATGGAGTGGACTGAGTTGGAGTGCGGTGCATGGTACGATATGCCCACAATGTCTCATGGAGCTTGAGATTTTAGTCTCTCTTGTTGGCTGAAGCATTTTTCCTCAGGAGCTTGCATAGAGTTTTATTGAAGGCTTCAGCCAGCCCATTGTCTCTTGGATTATAGATGGAGGAATATCTGCAGTCTATCTTATGCTGAGTAGCGAACCTTGAGACTTTGAAGCTCTTGAAAGAAGGCCCGTTGTCAGAAATGATTCTTCTAGGTGTACCGAAGCGGTATAGAATATTATACCGAAAGAACGTCAGAATATCTTCCGTCTTGACTTCTTTTAGCGGAATAGTTTCAGCCTATCTGGAGAAATAGTCAGTTGCGGCCAATATGAACCGGTGACCTTTGGATAACGGAGGATCAATTAGACCAATTATGTCGGTGCCCCAAACTTCGAAGAGCCATGATGCCACCGTAGGATGCAGCGGATTGGGATGTTTGTGAATGAAGTTACCATGAATTTGGCAGATATGACACCTCTTCGCATGCTCTTCGCAATTCCTTATCATGGTAGGCCAGTAATACCCAAGCCGTTTAATTTGAAGCTGCATTTTAGGGCTATATTGGTGAGCTACGCAGACGCCCGAGTGAACTTCTTTCATGACTTTTTGGGTTTCGGCCGATGACAGACACCTGAGCCAGAGTTGGTCATATGATATGTAGTATAGCGTATTATTTACAAACATGTATCGAAGAGCTCTCTTCTTCAGCTGAACTCTCATAGATTTTTCTTCAGGCAGCATGTCGTATCGGAGGTACTCTATGAAGGGCTCTCTCCAATCGGGCTCGTCTTGAATGATCAGAACCTTTTCGGCAGGATTGCTCTTTTGTTCTGCGCTTTTCTATTCTCGTAAAGAGAATGAGGGCAGAATTTTCCGGCTGTGATCAGAATTTCATCCATGTCGGGATCAGGCAGCTCTTTGGCTAGGCGAGCGAGTACGTCGGTTTTTCCGTTCAATGCCTTAGGGACTCTTATTAGTTCAATGTGAGTGAACTGTTCGTGAGTTCCACCACCCAGTTTCTGTATTGAGCTAACTCGGGTTTATATATCTTGTAGTCACCATTCACTTGGTTGACGACAGGCTGGGAGTCACCGTAAACCCATAGCCGAAGGATTTCCATTTCTATGGCGAGCTCCAGACCAGCTATCAGAGCTTCGTGCTCAGCTTCGTTGTTTGTGTGAGGCTCGGTAAGAGTGAAGGAACGTCATAGGGTGTAGGAGTGTTGTGCTCGCGCCACAGAAGCCGCGGCCAAGGCGGAAGCGAAAACAATGATTTTTAGCAAGCACAATACACGTATCCCCTAGGAATCAAACCATACAACTAAACTAGCAAACTTAGCATACAAAGATACGGAATACTACCTTTGACGCGTGTCCACCCAATTATAGAAGACCCTCCATGCTCTATGTATGTTGTCCGGATCGAGTTTGAGTGGCGACCGCCCTTACCGAAGGTTATCCACCAGAGGCAAACCAATCCAAGCTCTAGCTTCACCTAATGAAGCGACCGATGCTCCAAGATAGCTACGAATGGAGAGTGGGGATATAGAAATATTTTCACTATCTTTTCTCTCTTTTCTAAGTTCAAGTGAGCTATCTAGAAGAAGGAGAGGAGGTGAAGAAGAAGAAGCCACAGAAAATGGCTAAGTGTTTTATGAAAAACAAGTAGCAAAGGTAGCAAAGGAAAATGGTTAAGTCTTTTTGCAACAATCCAAGAATAGTATTCACAAATGAAAATACTATATAATAACCAACCCATACCTCTTTACCATGCTGCAAAACACCTCATTCTCCACCTCATTTTTGATTTTCTATAAAAGAAAAATCAAGAAATGAAGTGTCCATCTTCTAGATCAAATTCCGCATAAATATGGAATACAACCCGGTATACGTATCGAAATACATATACATGTATTCGTACAAAAAAATACGAATAGCCAAGAGAAAGAAAATGAATAGTGAACAATAATACTAGAATATACATATTATATATATATATATATATATATATAAATTATTAAATCAAAACCTGATTTAATAATCTGGCTTAATCCTAAGCCGCTAGTATTATCAACCGTCCGATTACAGTCTGTGTAGCCTGTACACGTATTTAATCGGACACCCTGTATGTACCAACATACGTCATCTACTGTTGGATATAGTGCCCTCAAGGAAATTATTGTGATCGCAAGTAGACGATCACGATAATTGAGGGAGGACCTATACATGTATAACAGTCTTACTCGAGATGATAGTATGCTATCTGGTTTGTCTTCATCGTTGATGAAGCCCGTAGGATAGTTACTTGAAAACCAGCATTATGATGGCGATCATATGTGAGAGCTAGGTTGTCCATAAGCACATCTTTAAATGTCCCTAGTCGTAGGAGTATCGAGACTGGGTATCGATATTCTGGAGTAGACTAGTGTATATGCTTCTAGACCCCGACGAGGGGCGGTGGTCAGTCTCACAAGCCATTGGTATTGTGTCACCTAAGATAGTATACAGGTGCTCACTGGAGGTGAGTACACTGGACGGACTCGTCGAGAACTTCTAGATTGTATTATATCTATCGTCAGATAGAAGTTCTTAGGTGGCATGAGTACATGTTAGTCTTTTGACCTGAAGTCGTCATTTGTCTCGTGTGAGTTCCCACTGTACTTTGATTACTACCCTATCATGGCTCAAAGGAGTCATGCAAATAGGTTTTAGTTGGGTACAGTCCCGAGCCACATGGAGGCAGTGGTCGACTGTCAGGGATTCGTCTCTCCTGGTATTAGGAGTCGATATCGCGCTGTGTTCAGTTGGCTATCACCAGAAATCCGTAGCCACAGTGGATGAGATTTACTGATAGTTGATCAGTAGTATCTCTGTTGGTTATGAGCTTGACTTAGACATGACTTATCGGGTTAGTAGGGGTCTGACGTTATCCACCCCTAGACACGATATGCGATACTCTTTGACGAAGAGACCAGACTGTACGGATATTGTCACATTCAGGCTTAGTAGGGGAATGACATATTTGATTTTCGACCCCCCTTTCGACAAGTACCCGGGTAACCGTTACGTACAGCTAGTGCCGCTGACGTGCTTGTGGTTAAACCCACTGCCAGCGTATTGTCGAGTCTTTAGAGTCCCACACAGAGAGTTTTCCCGGTTCAGACGATAGATGTAGGAGTCGTACATTAGTACGTGCAGGGGTCCGATTAAATACGTGTACGGGATACACGGACTTTAATCGGGCGGTTGATAATACTAGCCGGCTTAGGATTAAGCTGGATTATTAAATCAAGTTTTGATTTAATAATTTATATATGATTTAGATACATATATTTTAGTATTATTGTTCACTATTCATTTTTTCTCTTTGGTGCTATCCATATTTTTATACGGATACGCGTATATGTAGCGATACATATACCAGGTGAAATATTCCGTATTTATACAGGAATACTTCTAGAAGAAGGACACCTCATATTTGTTTTTTTTTTAGAAAAATAAATGGGAAAATGAGGTGGAGGTGAGGTGGCATGAGAATGTAGAGAGGTATGTCTTAATGTGATCATTTATGTGCATTTATGGTTGCACTATTGTGAGCATGGTTGCACAATTTTTTGATCATGGTTGAAAGGAGATATAGCCATTTCTCTTTTGATTTTTGACTAGATGATTTTTCTTCTCATGCCTTATGCTCATGGGAGCAACCATCATCCTCTCCTCTTCGCTTTTTTCTTCTTGCTCTCACTTGGGCATGGATTTTAGAGAGAAATTTTGAGTGAAATATTTCTACATCACTGACCATCCACAGCTATCAAGTCTGGATCATCGGTTAGAGCCTCCATCGGTTTCCCTCGGGTGGATCGTCTTTGGCGAAAATGGTCGGCTTTCAAGCGTGATCCGGGCTGCTATGAGCTTGGAGGGGTCTTCCACAATTGGGTGGACACGCGACAAACGTTGTATTTTCTCAACCCTTGCACTCTTAGTTAGTTAGTTTAGGTTATTGGATCGTATCCTGGGTTTTACGAACGTTCGGTGCTCGCAAAAGTTTTTGTTTTCGCTTCCGCCCTGGCCGCGACCTCCGCAGCGTGGGCACTGAAACCCAACATGGTATCAGAGCCACTTCATAAACCTTAACTAGCTTGTTTGCACTTATTTAGAGTTTCGATCGATGGATTTTTCTGAATCGCATTTCCAATAACATGCCCGCTGTTCGAAATTTAAAGTTCAATTTTTTTTTCATATTGCTTTAAAATTATGTGCAGGCAAAATTAGTGACCAGGAAATTTTTTTGGCACATAAGCCCAAAATTTGGCCGCGGATCCGCCGCCAAACATGCCATTTGGCCGCGGTTCCGCGGTCAAATTTTGGCCGTTGTGCCCCAAAATTTTTCTTGTGCTCTATATCATGGAAATGTGATTTTTGGGATATTTGGTTTTGGCCTAGATTTGTTTGAGTACTTGTTTATGCTTGGGGCCAACGCAGAAAGATTTAATCGATCAAAATTTTGAATTCGTGGTTTTCAGTGCGTTTGTTAGTTTCTGCGACCGTGAATATTATAGCGCGGTATAATCTAACTGGTTGCTATATGTACAATCAGACGGGTTTACGAACATGATATTCATGTTGATTTTCTGTGTTGCACTGATTTATGGATAGATTGTCGTGATGGATAGCCTTGTGTGCGATGTTAGATGTACAGTTCAAATTCATTTGTATATTGATTATTGCGGGGAGAGCGTCTGACATGTGGACTGCCGTTCCTGCCAGTTTGTATATTCTTTTATTGGGGTACGACCGGATTGAGGTCGATGTCACCGTTGTATATATATTTTCTTTTCTGTAATAGGATTACTCCATGGAGGAGTGCTTGAATAGCCGGGTTATAGAGGGCAACGGGCCCACATCTCATGGCGTTGAGACCGAGGGGGCCTTACTCTAGAATTGGCGGGCTATTTGCTGCTCTCGTAGGGGGTATAGGCTGACCCATGGAGGGGTGCTTAAGTTACCGGATTCCGTGAAGTGTTGGGTAGCCCATTCACTTTGTTGATTAGAGTTGCCTCACTTCCGGGACTGGCGGGTAACTTTCCGCACTCGTAGGGGTGTAGGTTCTTTATTGCACTGGCTATCCACACGACCAGGGAACGTCGCGTCTCATTTACGGCTTAAATGAAACGCGGGGCTCCTAGATAATCCGCTATTCCATATTGTTGTTCACATACTTGTGATGATTTTTATCTGTGATGACTATTATTTGCCTTCGATGTTGATATATATATATTATATATATTTAGTAGATATTTCTATATGTTTTGTATCTACGCTAGTCCTGCCCCCGCTCCGTCGTTATTTAAGTAACCTAACGGTGCATGACGGAGCCCCGTGGCGAATGCGGATGGCATATAAATAGTATGTTATTTTGGTTATTTATTTTGTGGCTTGGAAACTTAAAATGATGGGAACGCATTATCTGAATAATGCAAGGAAAAATAAACCTAAATGATGTTGTCGGAGCTAGTTTTAAAACTACTCGGTTTTCTTCAAAACACATGGTCGTATTCTTTTGCTTTGCATAGAGGTATTCGGTTAGGAATATCCTGCACCTAATTCTATGAGGGAAGAGCCTTGATCCATTCACTAGGAGTTCGCTCTTAAGCAAAATTTTATGTTACTGGTTTTAAAAAGCGGAGCTTACCACTCCATTTCAAAGCCACTCGAGTTCTTTCAACGATATCAAGTTCATATGTTAAAAGTTTTTCGCTAAAAACCAGCCGTAGCCCTCTGTCATTTCAGATTAGTATTACATAGTATTCATGCTACGTATGCCGTGCTCAGCCGAGGCGCAGTGTTCGGTAGTTATGTAGTACTTTTCTGTAGCATTAGATGCGATTGGTTAGGACAGTCGTATGGTCATTTTGGCCCAGTCAAAGACTCGTACAGGTGGGTTTAATGCAATCAAGATAATGATGGGTTGAACTTGATTAGGACCCTTTGATATGTTGGCTTAGTCAAGGTCACTTGGATCCTAGGGGCAAAAACCATATCGGGAGTTTCAAACATACGGGAAACTTGTCAGGCATGTGCATACCTTCTGGAGTGTGGTAATTTTGGTCGGCTTCCGTCAAAGTTATCACACAATGATAGTTGGGCCCCGATTCTCACTGATGAGTATGTATTACTCCTCGGGAGATTTTTCACTTCACAATTAGCTAGCCTATTAGGTCTCTAGAAAGTGTTAACGATGTTACGCCTCTGCGGAAATGGGGTTATTAATTAGGTCCATGCGAAAGCACGGGGGACCTCCCTTGGAATACCAACACTGGCCTGATTGAATGGTTAGCGAACTTGTAAAGTGTAAATGATCCCGACCAGTTCTCCTTTTAGGGTTTGAAGGAGAATTCGAAGAAACAGTGGGAGCCATCCTGATTAGATAAAGTAAAAACCAATCTAATCTTGATAGAGTGCACGGTGAGTGTTTATTTTCTCTCTCTCTGGTACAACGACCCATGACTTACCTTAAACCTTAAAAACTCATGAACCAAGTTAACCGAACTTTTTTACACCCTTGGGCTTTGGTTTGTATTGATTCACGACAAACTCGCATATATCCCTGCCACTTCTACTTTACCCTTTGCGTTTCTTCAGGACACTTCGTATTACTGTGATGATCTATATCGCCTGGAACGACCATCGTATAGTTACATACGAACTCGAAGAAGTTACTTCAGTTGAGGATGGTCATAGGTTCTGCAGAAATTGAATAAGATTATTCGGTTGTCTCTTCCATTTAGCTTCTCTCAGGTTGTGAGAGCTCCTTGTATTAGGAGAGTATACCTATTACGCTTATTAGATAGTCTTCTTCCAAATCTCAGGCTGGTGCTGAAAGGTAAGGAGGGAAGAAAACCAGTTAGCGCAGGGACGGTGTGCAGAAGGTAACATATAGAGACATATAAAGGGATTGAAATAAGGGCAAAGGAAATTGCGACTACTGTAATGAATCTGGATAATGGAAAAGACATTACTAGGAATACCTGACCACCCCTTATAAAATATTTTCATGTTTCAGTATTTCTATGTATTTGTAAAAGAGAACTGTTTTCCCAATCAATTCTGATTCCAGGGTATGTATTTACCGGACTTGGATCTTACATCTGTACGGTGTTACAGATGATGAGTAGGGTAGAATATTGAGAAATAGGCGATTTGATTCTCAATATCGGAATTCGTTGCAATTGGTGATATTGGATTAAATCGCTTGGCTTTTGCCTAACGGCAAATATTTGGTTTCAAATAATTGTTGTTATGCACCAAATTTCAAAATGAAATATCTGTACCTTTATTTTATAAAATGAGATATACATTTTGAAAATTATATTGTAAACATTTACTTTTATCAGTTGAGGATAAGCTAAGGTGCATTGAATAATGGTGTAAGACATTCTTATCCAAGATACAGTTTTCAATTTACAAAACACAGAATTTGAGTTGATATACTCTTGATACTTATACATGAAAATGTATGTTGTGCAGTGTCCTTCAGGACTAGGGGTTGGTACTCTTACTTCATTCAGGTTTGCCTATAAGTTTTGTAGTTTTAGACACGCATTCGTAGTAATGTAAGGTCAGATTTTGAGAAGTTTATAGGTATAAGAATAAAGTAGAGAATCATACATTGGAAGTATCAGGATTCTTCGAGATGATCGAAGATGTAGATATTTATGCTAAGTTGTAAATCCCCGTTTCCATCTATAGAATCTTTCTATATTTTCCTAGTCCCTGAATGTTTTCTCTTTCCTCGTAAAATTTTGCGTAAAGTTAGTTGCTCAAGTTTTCGCATTTAATTTTCCTAAACGATTAAAATCAAAGCCCAAGGAAATAATATATAATTCCCCATTTAAAAGCACCAAGCCCAGCCTAAAACCAAACAAATGTAAATTTATCCAATTCATAAATCCCCTAAATCTCCCTCCCGCCCAACATAATACAAATTAAACACATGAATAAATCCCATATCCCCGAGCCCAGCAATTCCTCAGCCAACCCAAAACGAAAATAAAAACAAATGAATTAAACTAAAATTCCCCAGCCCATGCAGCCCGTGCCCTAACTCCTAACCCGTTTCCCAAACGCAAACCCGACCCGTTAAACTCTCTCTTCCCCACTTGTTTCAGAATTCCCGCTCGATTCCATGCGCGTCCCCACGTCGCGCCCACGACGCCTCATCTTCGTCGCGACCCACGAACCCACGACCCACGATCGCGCGCGCCCGCGCACCCTCCTCAAGCACCACCTCATCTCTAACTCTCTTCTCCTCACTCTCGTCCTCACTTTCTTCTCTCCTCACTCCATCGTTCACCCAAATCCCCTGTCTCACCGCCGCCGCCGACTACAACCACCTCATCCTTCCTCCCTCACATCTTTCTCCTCTTCACCCAATACCCCGAACCCTACACTGCCTCACTCCCCTCGCTTGCACACCCTCCTCGCCACCGAGCATCCCTTGCACCCTCCTCGCCGGCGAGCTCCACACTGCCCTGAACCACCTCGTCGACCCTCTGCGTCATCAGCATTTTCACCATCACCACCAAACCCGAGCACACCCACTGCCTCCTCTCTCTCCTCGGCCACCAAGCCATGAGCCTCGAACCCCCGCTGTGGCCATCACCGGAGCGACCACCCGCTGACCATCGCCGACCTCAGCACACTCCCAGGAGATCTACAGCACCCCACTCCGCTTCCAGCGATCACGAGCCATCCCCCGGGCAACTCCGACGACGAACCCAAACTCGAGCCGAGGCCGTGAATCCAAACCATGCCGTTCGTCGTGCGTTCGTGCCATTGCCGCTACCATGTGTCGTCAAAGCGTCTCCAGGAAAGTACCCTACTTGCTACATGCTAGATTATACGGTTATAATTCAAAATACTATTAATTCCATGTTTACGATTCGTGAAAACTTTTATGACATAAGTGTTTGATGCAAAACCTGAACGAAAACCTTCCAATAAACTGACGGAACTTGATTATCTATGCTGGCCCGTGTGACAATGAACATTGTGTTAAAATTTGACTGGAAATTATAATCGTTACTGGCTTGAACGATCACCCCCAATTACACCCGTTAAAACTGAAAATTTCCCGCGTCTGAAACTTGTAAAAATCATAATTAATTGTGTACACATTGAAATGATGCGTTCGAGGGCTCAAATCGAATCCGACTCGACGATATGAAACCCCATAAAAGTTTTAAATTGTTTTTATACCGAAAATACAACGGGAACTGATTTGGAGAGCGGCTCTGGACTGCTGTCCAGAGCAGCTCTGGCTGTTGATTTCTATCTCGTAATGTCTACCCTTTTGCTTTCTGAACTTGTATATTGCAGAACCCTATACTTTATTGAAGATGAAACTGTTAGCTAAATAACGCAAGTGATTTCACCCCTTTTTACCGTCGTTTACTATTTAAACTGCAATTTAAAAGAACAGGACGTATAGCAGTCCCAAACAGAAACAGAACTGATACCCTATCGTTGAACAGCGCATAACTTCTGACGCAGAGGTATGATTGAGAATCTGTCTGGTGCGTTGGAAACCCTATTGAAAAAACTATATTTCATTCAACTGTAGAATTGATAAATTATGATCCCAACTGGGTAAAAATTGTGTCGCGAAACGGATGTTCAGTTCAAAAACTGAATTTCCTGCAGCGAGCACTTAAAATGAAACGGCTGTAACTTGAAAACCCGAAATCCGATTGCACTGAAATAAATTTTTCTGAACTACTGACTGAGCCTACTTGTTACCGTATTTGTATCGTTTGATTGAATTATGAACGTATGATTTACTGCAATTTTAATAAACTCATAAGGTGCATAATAGTTCATATTACACATGACTTGTTAACTGCATAAACGCACATATATTACCCGATTGCCATATACATAGTGATAGTGCGCGTTTTTATTCAGTGTACAATGCATTATCGTACGTGAACGGTATTGGTTTAAGAGTGTCAAGTACGCAAATGGAAAAGTGAATGATTCGTGACAGTGAATAATATAGTGAACAGTGACAAAACCGTGTTATTAGTGCATACTTGTACACGACTAGACCATACTCGTAAATAGTGTAAACCTGGGAAAAAGGGGAAATCGAAGTGGAAAAAGCATCGTATTTAGCGGAGACCGTGATTTAGAGGATGATCATTCGAACAACGACTCTTATATATATTAGGTAGGATCTAGCGATCCGGCTGACAGGGTTATGTCCCGGGCGTGTGGGCCGTAGTCTCGGGTATGTACGAGACCCTCGTTAAACATGATCCTCCTTTCCACAATTCGATTTCAAACATGACTTAGAGACTGATAGGGACACAGATCATACTTTGCATCAGCTAGTGACATAGTGATTACCTGCATTTTATTTCCACTGTTATTACCTTATTTGTCTGTTTCATGACACTTTTATAATATTGCTTACGTCGCTCTGACGACCTGAGTATGCATGCTCAGACCTCGAGGAAGAACCAGCGCAGGAGTCAGACTTACCCTTCGAGCTTACGGAGATTTAGTCAGGAGTACCTCTTTCCTTTTTTTTTCTGCTTTCCCTAAATAGACCTTGTAATCGAACTTGGTTAGTAGTTCTTTTCTTGCTTATTTGTAAATTGTGAACATGAAAGTTGATGTAATAATTTAGTGATGTATTTCCTTTACTTCTGTGCTTTGTTTACTGATTACCATGTAATGCTAGAAACCGAAGTGTGACTACGGCGGGATTATTCCTTGACTGTAGGAGCATGGCTGGCCTAGTCATCCCTCGTTTTCCGTATTTTGGGAAGCGGGACGTGACATGGTTTTGTTGGTATCGGAGCCGTGTTTAGTAGTAAGGGATAACATTAACTACACTGTATTACATTATTTTCGCATCACTATTCCTGACTTTCACCCTTGTATCTAATCATATCCTATTGAATATCTTCCAGCGATATGACGTCCCCGAACAACCACTCCTCGGACTCAAGTTCTCAGGATCGCATGGAGAGGATACTTAATGCACTGACGACTCTCGCAGAAGCTTAGGAGAGAAAGACGGACCTACTCACCGAGGGACTTAGGGCTATTACCGCTGTAGGGAGACCCTCCGCACTCATTACCACCCCAGAGGGTACTGCTCCACCAGCTTTTTCTGCAAGGGCTGGCACCGTATCAGATTTCCGGAGGTTACATCCAGCTGCATTTACGGGCCTAGCCGAACCACTTGAGGCCGAGCAATGGCTGGTTAATATGGAGAACTTACTGACGGCTGCCAGGGTACCAGAGGAAGACAAAGTGAATGTGATAAAGATCCAGTTGGAGGATGAAGCCCGTACATGGTGGTCAGTGGAAGAAAGCAGACTGGAAAGGCCAATCGAATGGGGCAAATTCAAGGAGTGCTTCTTGGACCACTATTTCCCTTCCACCACCAAGGCAGAGATGGAAGAAAGATTCATTCTACTGAAGCAGAATAGCCGTCCCGTGGACGTTTACACGGCAGAATTCAACCGTCTGAGCCGATTTGCTCCGTACATGGTCGCTTCAGAGGCCATCAGGGCCAGACGCTTCTTACAGGGACTTGATTTTGAGCTACAACAGTTGATCGCGTCACTTGAGTTGCAGACTTTTGCACAGGTACTCAACGCGGCGAGAATTCAGGAGAAACTGATCAACAAATTCAGGAATCCCCCAGTTGTTCCAGCACGCACCCATGCACCGACTCGAGGAGTCATACCAGTTCACAGGCCTGGAACGACACAGATGAAGCGTCCATTCGTGCCCCAGCATCGCCCCCAGAGCAAGAATGTAGTTTGCAGCTACTGCAACAGAGATGTGCACACTCAGAAGGACCGTCGCCGCGCCAAGGGACAGTGTTTGATTTGCGGATCCAGTCAGCACAGAATTAGCGGTTGCCCCGAGCGAGCAGAGTTACAGGGATGGTCTGGACCACAGCCGCAAAGATCACAGGAGCAGAGGCAACCCTACACAGGCCGCGGTCAGGGACGGGCTTTCACCTTGACCGCCGAGCAGGCAGAGGCTTCTGGCGAAATTGTCACAGGTATTCTACTCGTACATTCCATGCCAGCTAGAGTACTATTTGATTCTGGAGTATCGCACTGTTTCATATCTGTGCATTTCGTCGATACACACTCCATACCACATGAACCATTAACCAAGGGTTGGGAAATACATACGGGTAATGGTGTTATAGTATCTAGTCAAGAATGTAGATCATGTCCGGTTGTAGTGTGTGGCAGGGAATTCTATGCGAATTTCCTTTTGATCGGGACAGGCAGTTATGACGCAATTCTCGGGATGGACTGGACGAGTACCTTCCATGCAGTTATCGATTGCCGAGCAAGGAATGTGATTTTCCGCATTCCCAATCACCCAGAGTTTATTTTCGAAGGCGGGAGCGAATCTTTGGAGCCAGCCAAGTATAGAGCCAAGCCAAAGGAGTTGTCAGCTATGGAGATTGATGAGAGCCCAGCCCCAGAGATTGTTCAGGATTTTCTGGACGTGTTTCCTGAAGATTTACCAGGTCTACCACCTCCACGCGTCTTGGAATTCTCGATCGATTTGACTCCAGGTACAGCACCAGTTTCCAAGGCCCCGTACAGAATGGCACCGGTTGAGTTGGCAGAATTGAAGAAGCAAATTGAAGAACTCCTGGAGAAGAGATTTATCTGGACGAGCGTTTCACCGTAGGGCGCACCAGTTCTGTTAGTGAAGAAGAAGGATGAATCGCTGCGGATGTGTATAGACTATCGAGAGCTGAACGAAGTCACAATAAAGAACAAGTACCCAATTCCGTGCATGGACGACTTATTCGATCAGTTAAGTGGGGCCAAGGTATTTTCGAAGCTGGATCTCCGTTCTGGCCATCATCAGATCAGAGTAGCGGCCGATGATATATGCAAGAGGGCTTTCAGGACCCGATACGGACATTATGAGTTCCTTGTGATGCCGTTCGGTGTTACCAATGCTCCAGCGATATTTATGGATTTGATGAACATGGTGTTTGCAAAGTACTTGGACACGTTTGTCGTTGTATTTATCGACGACATACTAGTCTACTCGAAGACTCGGGAGGAGCATGTTGAGCATTTGCGCACAGTTCTACAAATTCTTCCGGAAGAGAAGCTGTACGCAAAATTGAGCAAGTGCAAATTCTGGCTCGACAAGGTTCAGTTCTTAGGACACATTGTTTCGGGCGAAAGCATCTCAGTGGACCCGGCAAAGATAGAATCTGTCAGAGATTGGCCAACACCGAAGTCAGTGGCTGAGATTATAAGCTTTCTGGGACTGGCAGGATATTATCGGAGGTTCTTCCAAGACTTTTCAAGGATCACTGAACCGTTGACGAGGCTGACACGGAAGGATGTACCATTTGCATGGACAGAGGAATGTACCTGGGCATTTGAGACACTGAAGCAGAAGTTAACTACGGCGCCTATTCTTACAGTACCAGATGATTCCGGTGGGTTGGTGATACATAGTGATGCCTCAGGGAAGGGATTAGTATGTGTTCTGATGCAGCACGGTCGAGTGGTTGCTTACGCCTCTCGACAGCAGAGAAATCATGAAAAGAACTATCCTACGCATGACTTGGAGTTAGCTGCAGTGGTTTTTGTGTTGAAGATTTGGAGGCACTATCTATTGGGCGAGAAGGTGGAGGTGTACACGGATCACAAAAGTCTGAAGCACGTCTTCACTCAGAAGGAACTAAACATGAGGCAGCGCCGATGGCTAGAACTGATGGCGGATTATGACTTGGACCTTCGTATCACCCGGGAAAAGTAAATGTTGTACCAGATGCTCTCAGTCGCAAGCCAGCGGTCATGATGTTGACCAGTCAGAGAAGCATTATTGAGGACTTTCAGAGACTCGAGCTTGAGGTCGCCACACCGAGCGCAATCAATCAATTTTGGCAACTACAAGTGCAGTCTTCCCTTATGGATCGCATCAAGGTTGCACAAGCGGATGATCCTCGATTGCAAAAGTTCAGAGCGCAAGTAGAAGCCGGGTTGAGAACGGACTTAATCATACATGAAGACAGTTCTCTGAGATTCAGTAGCAGACTCTACGTACCCAAAGGGGATGTTCGAGAAGAGGTATTGGCTGAGGCGCATAGTTCAACTTATTCTGTGCATCCGGGAGGTACGAAGATGTATCGAGATCTAAAGCAGCACTTTTAGTGGAACGGGATGAAGCAGGAGATTGCGCGGTTCGTATCCAGATGCTTGGTATGCCAACAGGTGAATGCGGAACATCAGAGGACAGCAGGACTGTTACAACCGCTTCCGGTACCGGAATGGAAGTGGGAGCACATTACTATAGATTTCGTGACGGCCTTACCACGGAGCCCTAGGGGCAACAACGCCATTTGGGTTATCGTCGACCGACTCACGAAAACTGCACACTTCTTACCATTCCGAGTGGGACAGTCGACAGAGTCACTTGCGGAGAGATACATACAGGAGATAGTGCGACTTCACGGAATTCCGGTCAGCATTGTGTCAGATCGAGACACCAGATTTGTTTCGCACTTCTGGAGGAGCTTACAGAAGAGTTTGGGTACCCTCCTCAAGTTCAGCACAACCTATCACCCGCAGACGGATGGACAATCCGAGCGTGCGATTCAGATGCTCGAGGATATGTTGAGAGCCTGCATGTTGGATTTTCAGGGTTCTTGGGAAGATTATCTGCATCTAGTCGAGTTTTCTTATAACAACAGTTATCAGGCTAGCATCCAGATGGCTCCTTTCGAAGCACTTTATGGGCGGAAGTGTCGATCCCCAGTTTGTTGGGATAATGTGGGAGAACGAAGATTACTGGGTCCCGAGCTCATTGTTCAGAAAGTCGACAAGGTCCAAATGATCAGGCAGCGTATTAAGACGGCTTAGGATCGACAGAAGAGTTGGGCAGATACCAGCAGGAGAGCACTAGAATTTGAAGTCGGAGATCACGTATTCCTGAAGATTTCCCCTACCCACGGAGTTAGCAGGTTCGGAGGTCGCGGGAAACTCAGTCCCCGTTTCATCGGACCTTTTGAGGTGCTAGAGCGAGTAGGAGAGGTGGCCTACCGACTTGCCTTGCCTCCATCGCTAGCTGGTGTGCACAATACCTTCCACGTGTCTCAGTTGCGGCGTTATGTTCGGGATGAGAGCCATGTTTTGGACTATTCGGAGTTAGCATTGGGTACCGACCTATCTTATGAGGAGCAGCCCACCACCATCCTCGACCGCAGAGAGAAAGTGCTGAAGAATAAGGCCATTCCGTTAGTCCGAGTGTCTTGGGGCGGTAGTTCCCCAGGAGAATCTACCTGGGAGCGGGAGGAAGATATCCGTGCACGTTTTCCACATCTCTTTGTTTAGGACTTTTGTTTCATTGTATCCTTGTTAAATTTCGAGGACGAAATTTTTGTAAGTGGGGTATGATGTAAATCGCCGTTCCCATCTATAGAATCTTTCTATATTTTCCTAATCCCTGAATGTTTTCTCTTTCCTCGTAAAATTTTGCGTAAAGTTAGTTGCTCAAGTTTTCGCATTTAATTTTCCTAAACGATTAAAATCAAAGCCCAAGGAAATAATATATAATTCCCCATTTAAAAGCACCAAGCCCAGCCTAAAACCAAACAAATGTAAATTTATCCAATTCATAAATCCCCTAAATATCCCCCCAGCCCAACATAATACAAATTAAACACATGAATAAATCCCATATCCCCGAGCCCAGCAATTCCTCAGCCAGCCCAAAACGAAAATAAAAACAAATGAATTAAACTAAAATTCCCCAGCCCATGCAGCCCGTGCCGTAACTCCTAACCCATTTCCCAAATGAAAACCCGACCCGTTAAACTCTCTCTTCCCCGTTAAACTCTCTCTTCCCCACTCGTTTCAGAATTCCCGCTCGATTCCATGCGCGTCCCCACGTCGCTCCCACGACGCCTCGTATTCGTCGCGACCCACGAACCCACAACCCACGATCGCCCGCGCCCGCGCACCCTCCTCAAGCACCACCTCGTCTCTAACTCTCTTCTCCTCACTCTCATCCTCACTTTCTTCTCTCCTCACTCCATCGTTCATCCAAACCCCCTGTCTCACCGCCACCGCCGCCGAATACAACCACCTCATCCTTCCTCCCTCACATCTCTCTCCTTGTCACCCACTACCCCGAACCCTACACTGCCTCACTCCCCTCGCCTGCACACCCTCCTCGCCACCGAGCATCCCCTGCACCCTCCTCGCCGGCAAGCTCCCCACCGCCCTGAACCACCTCGTCGACCTTCTGCGTCATCAGCATCTTCACCATCACCACCAAACCCGAGCACACCCATTGCCTCCTCTCTCTCCTCGGCCACCAAGCCACGAGCCTCGAACCCCCGCTGTGGCCATCGCCGGAGTGACCACCCGCCGACCATCGCCGACCTCAGCACACTCCCAAGAGATCCACAACACCCCACTCCGCTTCCAGCGATCATGAGCCATCCCCGGGGCAACTCCGACGACGAACCCAAACTCGAGCCGAGGCCGTGAATCCAAACCGTGCCGTTCGTCGCGTGTTCGTGCCGTTGCCGTGCGTCGTCAAAGCGTCTCCAGACAAGTACCCTACTTGCTACATGCTAAATTATACGGTTATAATTCAAAATACTATTAATTCCATGTTTATGATTCGTGAAAACTTATATGACATAAGTGTTTGATACAAAACCCGAACGAAAACCTTCCATTAAACTGACGGAACTTGATTATCTATGCTGGCCCGTGTGGCAATGAATATTGTGTTAAAATTTGACTGGAAATTATAATCGTTACTGGCTTGAACGATCACCCCCAATTACACCCGTTAAAACTGAAAATTTCCCGCTTCTGAAACTTGTAAAAATCATAATTAATTGTGTACACATTGAAATGATGCGTTCGAGGGCTCAAATCGAAGCTGACTCGACGATATGAAATCCCATAAAATTTTTAAATTGTTTCTATACTGAAAATACGACGGGAACTGATTTGGAGAGCGGCTCTGGACTGCTTTCCAGAGCAGCTCTGGCTGTTGATTTCTATCTCATAATGCCTGCCCCATTGCTGTCTGAACTTTTATATTGTGGAACCCTATACTTTATTGAATATGAAACTGTTAGATAAATAACGCAAATGATTTCACCCCTTTTTACCGTCGTTTAGTATTTAAACTGCAATTTAAAAGAACAGGACGTATAGCAGTCCCAAACAGAAACAGAACTGATACCCTATCGTTGAACAGTGCATATCTTCTGACGTAGAGGCGCGATTGAGAATCCGTCTGGTGCGTTGGAAACCCTATTGAAAAAAATAGATTTAATTCAACATCAGCGTCGCTATATTCTGATCCCAACTGGGTGAAACTCGTGTCGCGAAACGGACGTTCAGTTCAGAAACTGAATTTCCTGCAGCGAGCACTTAAAATGAAACGGCTGTAACTTGAAAACCAGAGATTCGATTGCACTGAAATAAATTTTTCTGAACTACTGACTGAGCCTACTTGTTACCGTCTTTGTATCATTTTATTGAATTTTGAACGCATGATTTACTGCAATTTTTATAAACTCATAAGGTGCATAATAGTTCATATTACACATGACTTGTTAACTGCATAAACGCACATATATTACCCGATTTCCATATACATAGTGATAGTGCGCGTTATTATTCAGTGTACAATGCATTATCGTACGTGAACGGTATTGGTTTAAGAGTGTCAAGTACGCCAATGGAAAAATGAATGATTCGTGACAGTGAATAATACAGTGAACAGTGACAAAACCGTGTTATTGGTGCATACTTGTACACGACTAGACCATACTCGTAAATAGTGTAAACCTGGGAAAAAGGGGAAATCGAAGTGTAAAGAGCATCGTATTTAGCGGGGACCGTGATTTAGAGGATGATCATTCGAACATCGACTCTTATATATATTAGGTAGGATCTAGCGATCCGGCTGACAGGGTTATGTCCTGGGCGTGTGGGCCGTAGTCTCAGGTATGTACGAGACCCTCGTTAAACATGATCCTCCTTTCCACAATTCGATTTCAAACATGACTTAGAGACTGATAGGGACACAGATCATACTTTGCATCAGCTAGTGACATAGTGATTACCTGCATTTTACTTCCACTGTTATTACCTTATTTGTCTGTTTCATGTCACTTTTATAATATTGCTTATGTCGCTCTGACGACCTGAGTATGCATGCTCAGACCTCGAGGAAAAACCAGCGCAGGAGTCGGACTTACCCTTCGAGCTTACGGAGATTTAGTCAGGAGTACCTCTTTCCTCTTTTCTGCTTTCCCTAAAGAGACCTTGTAATCGAACTTGGTTAGTAGTTCTTTTCTTGCTTATTTGTAAATTGTGAACATGAAAGTTGATGTAATAATTTAGTGATGTATTTTCTTTACTTTTGTGCTTTGTTTACCGATTACCATGTAATGCTAGAAGCCGAAGTGTGACTACGGCGGGATTATTCCTTGACCGTAGGTGTGAGTCCGCGGCGGCGCCCCCGCCGTCGATCCGACGCCGGAAACGCGGAAACAAAAAACTTTGCAAAACTTGCAACCGGCACCACCGCGCACTTTTCACCCGGATCGGACCATTAACCTAGCAACTAGCAAAATAGAAAAGAGTAGAGATGCTATACCAAGCGATCCGTGTCCTTCGGTCTTCGTCTCCACTCCGATCTCCTGCGGAAAGTCCGTCCATCACCTCCTCGTCGGAAAGGGCACCACGTAGCCGGAATCTTTTACGGGCTCCCGCCTCTTGACCGAGGCAACTCGGGCGTGAAGTTGGCTAGCCGACGCGTCCAAGACTTGCTATAGAATGAAGTGTAGTAGCTTATCTCTTTGGGGTTTAGTTGCCTTTATATGGATGGAGGTGGAGAAAAATGACTTAGGAAAAATGGTGATCTTTCTTGCAAGCCAAAAATGAGATGAACAATATCCCCTCACACCAAAATGAAATCTCTCATTCTCACCCCTCAAAAGTGGCCGGCCTCTTTTCATGGTGGAGATTGGAGAGAGAAAAAGGCAAGAGCAAAAAACCATATGAAGAAAAAAATTGTGTGTAAAGAAAAAGGAATATCTTTCACAACCATTTTCCAAACTCATCAAATCAAAGCACCATCAAATGAAAAGCAATGGAAATGACCATAATAGAATCTCATGATGAAGAGGCTACAATAATGCAAGAAACCCCTCCATAATGTGTTATTTGCAAACTTGCAAATAACACCCTCCATAAGAAAGTCCGGCCGTGAAGGAATAAAAGAAAACCGGCCGGAACGGAATGCAAACTGGCAACTTCAGAAAACTGATCCCGTAATAAATTACAGGAAAACCCCGCTACTGCAAATACATGCCCGCATTTGTATTCCCACTGAACACAAATGCAAAGAGACAAAACTACACTATCTAATACTAGGATCCGGTTTAAGCCAAAGCCGGCTAGTAAAAACCGTCCGATTATGATCCGTGCAATACCGCACGTATCTGATCGAACCCTGCCATATCTCCATACGGCCTCTACAGCGTTTCGCCCGAAACCTGAGTAACTGAGTGTGGTGGACTCTAAAGACTCGTCAATACTATGGCTGTGGATTTAACCACTAGCACGTCAGAGGTATAAGCCATACGTGACGGGCTACCAGCTATTGACCAAAAGGGACGTCGATGAGCGAACTCATCCTGACACCCTACTGAGCCTGTCAGTGAAATATCCGTACAGTCCGGTCCGTTCGTCTATGAGCATCGCATGGCGGGCCTAGGGGGTTGGTAAAAGTCAGACCCCCAATAGCGGTACAAGTCGTGTCGGAGTGTAGCCCAGAACACCCTGAGATACTACTGTAATACCTACCAGCAAATCTCCTGCCTTGGCCAAGGACTTTTCATGTTCCGGCTCTCCTAGACACAGCGCGACCTCACCCCCAATACCAGGAGAGACGAACCCCTGCAGATCCGCTCACTGCCTCCATGTGGCTCGGGACTGTACCCAACTAAAACCTGTTTGCACGACTCCTTTGAGCCGTGGTAGGGTAGTAATCAAAGCACAGTGGGAACTCACACGAGACAAATGACTATCTCAGGTCGATGAACTAACCTGTACACATGTCACCAGGGAACTGCTATCTGAGGTCTGGTATAATCCCAACTAGCAGGTTCCTGGCGAGTCCTGTCCGGTGTACTCATAACCCAATGAGCACCTGTATACATCTTAGGTGAACCAACTGACACCAGTGGCTTGTGAGACCACCGCCCCTCGTCGGGGTCTCGACTGTATACACTAGTCTACTCTGGAGAATCGATGCCCTGTCTCGAAACTCCCACGACTAGGGACCTTTTAAGGATGTGCTTATAGACTCCAGCTCTCACTTAATAGCGACTTATAAGGTCACCTAAAGCAGTACACGATGATAAAGATAAACCAGATAGCATACTATCATCTCGAGTAAGACTATCCTACTGGGACAGGTCCTCCCCTCAATCATTGCAATCACGTGCCTGTGATCCAATAATTGACTCTGAGGGCACTATCTCCAACAGTAGGAGCATGGCTGGCCTAGTCATCCCTCGTTTTCCGTATTTTGGGAAGCGGGGCGTGACATAAGTATTCCATCATCGTATTGAGAACCTGATTTTCTCACAGGTTGCTCATCCGTGAGTTCGCTCCTTGATGAGTAATGCTGTATTGGCTTTTTTCCATTAGGTAATATACACTGGAAACAACTGCATGACATTTGAATATGGTTCCATCTAAATTAGCGCCTTGATTCTATATGGACATAGACTGGTTACATATCTTGAGGTTGTTAAGATATGGAGTTTCTGGTTTCTGTTTAAAAGCAGAATCTAGACAAACTTGAGGCACGCTTCGGTAATGGCGGTTTGTGGATTATCCCAAGCATTCGCTAGAATTTTGTTTCTACCATTTTCAAGATCAATAGTTACATTATTCTTGACTTGCCACGTTTTTTATAAAAGGAATTTTTTTGCAAAAGAAACTAGTGGGGGTATGGTAGGATTGGAAGTGATTCCAGAACCACAAACGGTTACCGAAAATTTAGTAGAACCTAAAGATTCAATTGGACTTGACAAACCATTAGCCACTTCTCAGATTTTAGAAGGTGATCTTAGACACCCGAGAGATACTTCGGTTTTCTCATAAACAGTGATAGGGAAGTCAGCATCATGGTGATGATGGCCCTACTAGTTATCAACAGGTTATAGGAAGCGGTAACTTCCAGGTGACCAGATGCTTCATACCGAAGATGGAATCCACACGCTTCAGTAAATCATGGATTATGGACTTTGCTGGGTGCTCCTGAAAGGGTGAAACCCATTAAGAGCAAGTAAATCTTTCGAGATCTGTGCAAGTGGAAAGGTATTAACCTAATAAGGCTAGACCTGTTGTAAAGAGTTTTCATCAAATACCTGTTATGGATTGTGATGTGACTTTTACTTCAGTGTTTACGCTGAAGTCCATATGGATATGATTTGGCGTTGATGCAGTTCATGGCTATGATATCTGGCAGATGGGTGAGTATAACGTCTTTCCAAAAAGGATTTTGGAAGTGCACGTGTATATGACTCTGCCAGAGGGTTAGCTTAGTCAATGGGAGCAGGGGAAGGTGTGCAAGTTGCTTATGTTTGTTCTTAGACTGAAGCATGGATAGAGGAGACAAATCATCTGTTTTGATATGACAGTCAAGATGATTGACTTCATCAAAACAAAAGATGAACCTAGTAAGAAGGACATAGGGAGTACTGTCTTGGGATTTGAATGACATACTCCTGATAGGAAGTGATGTTCCTATACTACAATCGGCCAAAGTTTGGTTGTCACACAGTATTTTCTCCATATTAGATGCAGATAGTATATTAGGAATTCTGGTGACTAGATCTAGATTTAGGAAGTTTCCCAAATCGGGTACTTAGACATCATTCTAAAAGTATTTTAGAATGGATGACTCCTGGCGTGGTAGTGTACCCTGTTCAACGCCGGAAGACGGACCGAGACGTTGGGACGTCTTGCCTGAATTCTGGGGGCAGATGCTATTTGGACTTATTCGTCCACCTCTCCGAAAATACCAAGTTGATTTATGGAACCATATATCGGAGGTTTGGACATATGTGGCCGTTCTAGCAGACTTTATCAGATTCCCCCTCATTTGTGAGGGGTTTTGATTGTGGGGACGCTCTTTCCTGCAGGAGCAAGCCCCTGCAGTTAATTACATTACCGCGTTGCGATAACCACTTTCTCCTGCTCCGGAAGTTCACTTCGTGTCTTGTGTGTTTTTGTTTTTTTGGTTGCCCGTGGATTATATACGGAGACTAGTTTATGTCGTCGCCCGTAGGGCGCGGATTAGTCCAAATCAGTATATTTGAGATTTGGGTTTAGGTCAAGAATTTTGCTTGACGAGGCCCACGTTGGTATCTTGATTTGCCAACGGGAATGAACTTAGGGCGCATATCTCACATTTGTGAGGTTCATCGGTTCATGGGATATTTGGGTTTGATCTAAGGATCATTAATCATATTTGAGACTAAGATCGACTTATCAGCAATGAGCATATGGGCTTAACTGATCATTAGATCATATATGAATAGCCCATTGATAGTATACGATAGTCATTATGGAGACAGTTCGCAGGGCTAAACATATTAGTTTAAGGATGTCGCGGTCCAACATTCCCTATTTAGGACGAATGTTAGTTTAAGGACATTTCGGTCCAATGTTCCCTGTTTGGGATGAAGATTAGTTTAAGGACATTTCGGTCCATTATCGCCGTGTTTGGGGGAAAAAATTAGTTTAAGGACATTTCGGTCCATTATTCAATTTGCACGCACGTGTATTTGTTACGTGGCAGAGTGAACGATGGTGACATGGAATGCATCCAATTTGGAGTGCGATCCGATTTGAGGTGTGCACATCAATTTGGAAGTGCATCAACGTGGGATATATCATTCCCAGTCTTGATGAAGTTTTACATCAAATTGGGACGAGAAAAGAGTTGTTGGTTGTCGGGACCCGCCACCTCTCTGAAGATTTTAAGGAATTACAACGACATATATCGGAGGTGTGGAGAGATGTACCCTTGAACCAAATCCCGTATTTGAGGGGAAAAGGGGTTGTGGTGGACCTAAGAATCGTTAGTCATATTTGAGACTAGGATTACCTTAGGAGATATGAGATGAATATCATTTTGGATATCATCAATAAGAGATCATCAGTCATGTTTGAGACTACGATCAGTTTGGAAATCATGAGCATATGGACTCGGTTGATTTAAAATCAAAGAGGTTTAACCTCAGGAAACTTAGCCAATTTAGGCTGAAATTGGGTTTCTATACTACCTAGCAGTGCTAAGCACTAAGATATACATCGCTCACGTGTGTTTCACGTGAGACGCTAGCATAGTGCTAAGCACTAATCTTTTCTGGCACTCACGTGCTTTTTACATGAGGCGCTGGGTTTTTAGCCTTGGGCGCTCATATGCTTTTCACGTGAGGCGCTACAATAGTCTAAGCACTAATTTTCCCTGGCACTCATGTGTGTTTCACGTGAGGTGCTATATTTTTGGAGATTTAATCTCTGTTGATATTTTTAGAGAACTTAAATCTCTGTTAATGGTATTTTGACCATTAACGATCACCAAGATCATTATTTTGAGGATCTGAGATCATGTTCTTTAAGAATTAAGTTCTTGATTTGAAGAAACTAAGTTTTTGGAGTATTATGAACTCCATGTTTTCCATGTTTATGTTTTCAAAGAGGTTAAACCTCTTTTAATGGTGTTTTGAACATTAAGGATCACCAAGATCACTATTTTGAGAATCTTGGATCGGGTTCTTTAAAGAACTAAGTTCTTGATTTGAAGGAACTAAGTTCCTGGAGTATTATGAACTCCATCTTCTTTCTTTTCAATTTTTTTCTTCCCTGAATCTTTGATTCTCAAGAACAAGAACTTCTCAATGAGAATTAAATTCTCAACTTGTGGGAGACTTGTGGATCTCAGATCCAGAGAAAGAACCAAGTTATTTGAGAATGGTTAAACCCTTAGATATGGTATGATAGGTAAAGGAGATATTTTGATCTCTTCGTTTTTCTTTACCTAGGGATTTTTAAGGAGGGAAATCTTCTTCGTTGAGAAAATTAAATTCTCTGTTGTTTTCAGAGCCTTCTGTATTTTTACAGAAGTTTATGGGGGGTCTCCTTTTTTTCCTCCTCTCCTTTGATTAATCTCTTTGCTCCTATTTATAGGAGAAGAGAAAAAATCAATTTGTTGAGAAAATCTCTTATTAGGAGATCATGATTGATCAATCAAAAATGATCTTTTAGATCAATTGGTGAATTTTATTCACCGTTGGATTTTTAATCCAAAGGCTATCTGTTTAACAGAGAAGATTTCTTGTTTGCTTATCAAGATTAGGAAATATTTTCCTGAGATAGAATTTTATTCTATCATATGAATATCTTGTTAGTTTAACAAGATTATAATTTTATTCTATCTAATAGAAAAGATCCTTCTTATTTTTTTTATCAAGATTAGGAAATATTTTCCTAAAATAGAATTTTATTCTATCATATGCATATCTTGTTAGTTTAACAAGATTAGGAAATATTTTCTTAACCATAGAATTTAATTCTGTTTAACAGAGAAGATCTCTCTTATAGAATTTAGTTCTATCATATGGTTTAATTGGTGATATTTTTTTTATCACAGTTGGATTTTAAATCTAAGATTCTCTATTAGAGAAGATCTTTCCATATTAGAAGGAATATATTTCCTAAATAGAATTTATCATCTGATGATTTATTATCACCATTGGATTTTTGATCCAACGGCTATGTTTAACAGAGAATATCCCAGTTTTTAGGGAAGTATCCCCATGCAGAATTTAATTCTACTTTTTTTAAATTTGGGCACTGGCGCTCACGTGTTGTGCACGTGGGCGCCACCTAAGAATTTAATTCTTATTTATGATAGGCGCTCCTGTGCTTTGCACATTGGCGCCCACATGAGAAGCACGTGCGGCGCCACCATAAGATTAATCCTATAAGATTGGCGCTGACGCTGGCACCCTCGTGAGGGGTACGCGAGACGCTGCCTCAACAAAATTTTAACAGAGCTTAGCTGTTTTATTATGTTTAAATATTAGGGGAATAGGCGCTCCTGTGCTTTGCATATTGGCGCCCACGTGAACTTCACGTGCGGCGCTACTTGAAGTGATAGTTACATGCTTTGCATGCGGGTGCATGTATTTAACACGTGGATCTTTCCCTTTATTTTTATAGGGGAACAACAAGCTCTAAGTCAAAAAAAATTGGCGGGCACAAATGCCTCCCACTATTTTGCCCACGTAAGTATGTACGTGGGTGAAGTAGTGCAAAGTTATGCATGGCCATAGAATTGATGGCTTAGGAGACAAGTTTAGGGTCCTTGTAGCCTAAAGCTTTTTTTTATCTTCATGAGCCGTAAGGGTCTCAAGAAGGCTTTTTCTCTCCATGAGTCATGAGGATCTCATAGGTGCATATTCTCCCTAGAAATCGTGAGGATTCCTAATTGTTCATCGCCTCTGTGAGTCGTAAGGATCCCATTCGGGTATTTTTCCTTACGAGTCGTGAGGACCCGTAAGTAGCTTCTTCACTTTATTGGCGAATGTGGCTCGCGGATAGTATACAAGAGTCAGTTTGGACTTTCTTGTAGGGGTAGCGATGGCTTAGGAAATAGGTTTAGATCTGTCGCCTAAGGCTTTTCAATTTTATGAGACATGAGAGTCTTATAAAGATGTTTCTCCCTACGAGTCGAGAAGATCTCGTAGGTGTATTTTCTCCTTAAAAGTCGTGAGGACTCCTAAGTGCGTTTTCTATTGAGAGTCGTAAGGATCTCATAAGAGAATTTTCCCTTTACGAGTCGAGAGGACTCGTAAGTGGTTTCACCTCCTCGTCGGTATGCGACTTTGGAGAATGTGGCCCGTGGATAGTATAAAAGAGTTAGTTTGGACCTACTTGTAGGGCCACAATACTTAGGAAATGGTTGATATCCCCGCTGCCTAAGGCTTTTCACCTTCATGAGCCGTGAGGGTTTCATAAAGATGTTTTTCCCTGCGAGTCGAGATGAGTCGAGATGATCTCGCAGGTGTATCCTAACGTGAAATATAGATAACCCCTATTCTTTACGACAGGGGTCCGTTAGGTTTGTGGTACTAGGATTTTAGTCCGTGGTATCGTCGCATTGACTGATGTATTCCTCGATATGTAGTCTTTAAGGTGCTGTTCGAGTAGCCTCGCGACTGTCGTGTGTCTGATCCCTTCGGGGGCTGGACAAGACGTCTTCAAGTAATCTCCTTAGGTCATATTACCATCGGAAGAGCAAGCGTTAGGAATTTACCATGACGCTTTTTTACTTGAGGTTAGGCTCAATTTGGAGCCCCCATGAGTCATAACCACTCCGCTCTGGTGTGGGATGATCTCCGATAGTCTTTTAGGCTTTATAAGAGTTGCCGTCGAGACCCGAAGCTGGGAATATGCCGTCACTTCATTTTTGTTTTTACGATGCCATGCCGTTTCTTTGCTGAAATATGGTAGACATCTATAGGACCTCTATGATGTATGTATTGCAATTGAAGTCAGGAGCTAGGAATATGCCATCGCCCCACGACTGTCATGTCTCTGATCCCTTCAGAGGCTGGACATGGCATCTTCAAGTAATCTCCTTAGGTTATATTATTGTTAGAAGAGAAAGCGTTAGGAATTTTCCATGACACTTTTTACTTGAGGTTAGGCTCAATTTAGAGCCCTGATGAGTTATAACTGTTGGATATATGTATGCCATAGAGGCCATTATTTGATAGTGGATGTATCGGCACGTATATATATATTCAGAGGATATTCTTGCTCGATATGATAGTATGCTATCTGGTTACTCTTTATCTTGACATGTTCACTTGATCATGCATATTAGTCATTTGATACATGTTGGTAAAGCCCTCAGGGTATTTGCTTAACTACTGTGATTATGATGCAGATCATACTAGTGGGACATGTGTAGTTTATAAGCATATCCTTAAAATGTTCCTAGTCATGGATGTATCGAGAAGGGGCATCGATATTCCAGAGTAGACTAGCGTATACGTTTCTTGACCCATATGATGGACGGTGGATGATCCCATATCCATTGTTGTTTGACATCAAAGATTGTATACGGGTGCTCAGTGGAGACTCGGTACACTGAACGGACTCGCTGAGAACTCCTATATGGTATAATATCTATCTTCGGATAGCAGTTCTCAGATGACACTGGTACAAGATAGTCTGTAGACCCGAGACCGTCATAAAGTCTTGTGTGTTCTCCCACTGTACTTTGATTTCCACCCTACGACGGCTCTACTGAGTCGTGCAAACATGTGGCTTTTGGGTACAGTCCCGAGACACATGGAGGCAATGAGCGATAGGAGGGGTTTCGTCTCTCCCGGTATTGGGGGTTGATGTTGCGCTGTGCTCGATTGGCTATAACAGAAAGTCCCTAATGAGATTTACTGATAAGTGTTATCAGTAGTTTCTCGATCTGTTATAGGCCATACATCGGCATGACTTATTGAGTTATTGAGTTCGACGATACTATCCATAGACTCGATATGCAGCATATCTGACGAAGAGACCGGACTGTACGGTAAGCGTTGCTGGTTGTCTCTACGGGAGTTTTGACAGGTTCGCTTGTTGTTCTTCTGTTTGCTCAATACCTGGGAGCCGTTACGTACAGCTAATGCCGCTGACGGTTTGTGGGTATGCGATATGATCACTGTTTACTGCTAGCGTATCGACGAGTCTTAGAGTCCCACAAAGGAGTTTCCTAGCTCAGGCGAAACGATGTGGGGTGCATATGGGGATATGCACGGGAGCTTGATTAAATGCGTGTATATATGATACCGTATTTTAATCTGGCGTTTTCTATTGGTCGGGTCGTTTGTGATATGACCGGATTATTAAATCAAGTGTTGATTTAATATTAATTGACCATTAGTTTATTTATTAACCCTTTTATTTATCTATTAACTCAATTTCAAAAATATCTAGATATTTTCCTAGCCTTAGTTAAGAGCGACTCTATCTTCTCTCATTATTATCTTGAGTTTATTTCTTTTGATCTCAAGCAAGCCATTTCCATCTCCTTCTTCCTCCAAGCTCTCCACCCTTTTCAAAGTGAGTGAAGAGAAAGAAAAAAAAGGTTTTTAAGTGAGAATATTACCTACTTCACCTATCTATATTAGTCTAGCCCACTAGTGTAGGTTGTTTGCATCACTTCCATTTAGGTCAAGTGAAGCTAGGAGCTTGAGCAAATGGACTCCGTGGTGGATCGTCGTGGACTTCGAAGGCTTCAAGCGAACCCGTTCAAACTCCAAGTAGAACCAAGGAGTCAAGGAGGAGAGGTCTACAAAGGTTGTATTTCTCCCCTCTTAGTGTTAGACACTAACTAGTATGTGATACTTGTTTAGTTTTACCCTAATCCTCTAGTTCGATTCTAGGTTAGGTTTGGTTAGCACCCTAGATTTTTAAAGTTGCATGATTGATGCTTGTTAAAACCTAGTGAGGGTGCTAAGCAAACCCAGTAGTGGTATCAGAGCCAAGGCTAAAGAATTAGACGATGTTTGTTAAATTATGTAAACGAAATAACTCCGAAACCTGGAATCCGAAACCTTAGTTTCTGTCGAATTTTTTAAGTCCTCTAATTTTTTTTTAAACAAGTGCAGAAAGCTAGTTATGATGTATCCAGAACACCAGAAAAATTTGAAGCAAAACGACAAAAATTTGGCCAGCCATATTGCCTTAAAAACCGGCCTCACCTTTTTTCTTGTTGCAAAAAATCTCGAAATTTTTGTGGTGTTCCGATCTCTTGGTTTTAGGGTTTCAGGTTATGTTTGTTTTTGCCAAGATTGCATGTGATGTTATCTTTCTGTAGTGGAAATACGGAGTGTTTCGTAGTCGTATTTTAACATCGTTTCGGGTTTGATATTGAAATATGATACAATATTTAGAATCCATGATAATTAGTTTTCTGAAAATTAGTTAATGTTCTATAAATTTAGCAATTTAGTCTCTTTTGAAAGATTGCGACGGAGTTTCGATTCGGATCAAAACTCCGTCGCAATCTCGTATAGTACGCGAATATTCGCCGGGTAACACTACTAGATAGCCATACTCCATAGCCCCGACCAAGTGACTGTAGGAGAACCCCGTTGCCAAAAGCATCCCCTTGGGTGCTCGCGGCTACGGTGTTCTGCCTAAGTGCACTTCGTCGATGGCATCGGGGGTAAGACCATTTACTAATGTTTTCGACGGGTATTCGATCAAGTAGTCGGGAATCTTGTTGAATTACCCGACTAGGTTATTGAAAAGGTGTTTTCAATATGAGACTAAAATGCAAGGTTTATATGTTTGGCATGAAATTCGAGGTATGAGATATTCCGGGTTTATGATGTCTAAGGATGCTGCGGATTCTAATTATTGCAGTTTTTGTTTTCTTTTCTGCGACCGTAAGTGTAATATGTGGTGTATCGCCGGTTTCGTTATTATACGTCAACGACAATTGGGATACGCATATTTGCTTACGTTGATGACATGTGATGTTATGTGTTGCTGTGATATGATGTATAGGATCGTCGTGAATGGATAGACGGGGTTTTTTTTTATGTGAGATGAGAGTTTTTCTTTTCATTCCTGTAATATTCATTGTATGTAATATTCTTTTATTGGGGCACTTCCGGGTTGAGGATGATGTCACCATTGATATATATTATTTACTTTTCCGCATTAGGATAGACCCAAGGTGGAGAGCACAAGTGACCGGGTTCTAGTGTTCAGTGGGAGGCCATATCGAGGAGTCGAGACCGGGTCTCCTAACTCTAGAATTGGCAGGGTCGCTTGCCTCTCTCGTAGGGGTCTAGGGGTGTGGGCTTGGCTATTCATCACGACCATGGAATCCTTATTTTCTATCGTTGGCTAGATACAAAATACGGACCTCCTAGTATATCCTATATTTTCATATATGTTCTTCTGCTGTTGTTATTCTGCGATGTGATCACTTTATATGCTGAGACGAATAGTGTATTATATATATATGATATATAATAAACGTTGCTTATATTTTGCATACGCGCTAATCCTGCCCCCGCTCTGCCGTTAGTTAAGTAACCTAACGGTGCATGACGGGACCCCGTGGCGAATGCGGATGGCATAAGCGTACGTTCTATTTTCGTTTCTTTTCTGTGATGGCTTAAGAACTTACATGATCGGACTACATTAATGAGATTAATGTAAAGAAAAAGAAACCTAAAAGATGTTGCAGAATCGAATTTGAAACTTACTCGGCCTTTTTTCTATTTATGAAAAAGCAAGTTTCAAAAATGCGGAGCTTAAGCCACTCCTTTTAAAACTATTTGATTCTACAACGAGATCAAGTTCAAAGCGTTAAAGGTTTTCTTAAAAACCATCCGCAACCTGCCGTCATTTTAGGAAGTAGAGTACTTAGTATTCGTGCTACATATGTTGATCATAGTCAAGGCATAGTGTACGGTAGGTAAGTGATGTTTTCCTACACAGTATATGATGCGATTAGTTAGGACATTCATGTGATTATGTTGATCATAGTCAAGGGTCATGTGAATGGGTCTAATTAATCACGAAATGACGGGTAGAACTTGACTAGTGCTTATGATATGTTGACCATAGCCAAGGTCATAAGTTGTAAAAACCATATCGGGAGTTTCAAGAGTTGAAATTTGCAATGAGATTGCATACCTTCTATATGATAGTTGGATCCCGATCCCACTGTGAGTAAGAGTTACTCCCAGGAGAGTTTTGCACTTTACAATTAGCTAACCCATTAGGTGTCTAAAAAGGTGTCAACGGGGTTATGCCTATGGGAAAATGAGGTTTACTTTAATTAGGTCCGTGTGAAAGTATAGGGAACCTCCCTCAAAGTACCGACACTGGTCTGGCTGACCGGTTAGCGAACTTGTAGAATGTAATTAATCCTGGCTAATTTTCTTTTTAAAGTTTGAAGGAAAATTTAATAAAAGCAGTGGGAGACATCGATTAGATAAGATAATAACCAATCTAATCTTTGCAAGAGCTTTCGTTGAGTGTATTCTTCTTTCTCCTAATGGCAGATACCCATGACTGGACTTAAGCTTCTGTTAGATAAAAATAAACTGACAGGACCCAATTATAAAGACTGGTTGAGGAACAAAAACATTGCCCTTACATATGATAAGGTATCATATGTCCTCGCTGCCCCAGACCCTCCCAGCCCAGCCCCTACATCTTCTGTTGAGGATAGGGAGATCCGCAAGACATGAAATATTGATTGTGCCACTGCCAAATGCCTCATGCTTGCTTCGATGGATAATGTACATCAAAAGTATCATGAGAAGATGGACGTTCAATCCATCTTTCTCCATACAAAGGAGTTGTTTGGAGAGCAATCTCGTACCCTGCGCTACGAGGCATCTAAAAAGCTGTTTCAGATGAGAATGACTCCTGGCACACCAGTAGGTGATCATGTCTTGAAGATGATAGCTCTTATTGAAGAGCTTGAGGGCCTCTGATGGATAATGGAGAACAAACAGTATATTGATATTGTTCTGCAGTCTCCCCCCTTGCCTTTGCTTAGTTCATAGTAAACTTCAACATGCACAACATGGAGAAGTCACTACCTGAACTTCTTAATATGTTGAGAAGTGCAGAGAGCACGCTGAAGACAACGAAAACTCCCGCTTTGCTTGCTGGGCCATCTTCCTCTTCTCTCCCAAAAGCCAAGGCCAAGGGAAAGGTGAAGAAGAAACCCACCAAACCAAGATGTGGAGTGAAAAAGGCAAAAGGGAAAGACAAATCCAGGGCCGAGGAGTCAAGAAAAGGAGAATGTTTCTACTGCAAAAATTCGGGACACTGGAAGTGAAATTGTATTGAGTACATCGCCGATCTCAAGAAAAAGAAGCATGGTGATGCTTCTGCTTCAGGTGTGTTTATGACTGAAAACTGTTTTTCTATAAACTCTGCTTTCTAGGTATTGGATAACGATTCGGGTTCTCACATCTGCAATTGTATGCACGTATTGAGAAACAACAGAGTTTTGAAGACTGGTGATCACACTCTCCGGGTTAGAAATGGTTCCAATGTACATGCAGTATCAGTAGGAGAGTATCACCTGGGGTTGCCATCGTGATGTATATTGGTTTTGAACCCGTGTTATTTGTACCAAGTATGCTATGTAATATAATATCCATTTCTTTGTTAGACAATGAAGGATATAATTTTGTGTTGCAAAATAATGTTATGAACATTAACCTGAATCAAGAGTTGATTGGGTATGGTGCACTAAATAACGGGATATACGTTCTAAATCAACACACAGTTTTCAACATACAACACACAAATAAAAGAAAATTTTCAGATATAAATGAAGCTTTTCTTTAGCATTGTAGACTTGGTCATATTAATGAAACAAGACTAAACAAGGTAAATAAAGATGGATATTTGAATCCTTTTAAATATAAATCTTATGCGACTTGTCAGTCTTGTATCAAAGGTAAAATGACCAAAACTCCGTATACTGGACACGGAGAAAGAGCTATAGAACTCTTAGGCCTCATACACAATGATGTATGCGGACCGATGTCTACACATGCTAGAGGCAGTTTTTCTTATTTCTTAACTTTTACTGATGATTTCTCAAGATTCGGACATGTGTTTTTTTATTAAAGCATAAGTCTGAAGCTTTCAAGAAATTCAAAAAGTATAAACTTGAAATAGAAAAACAAACAGGTTTGAGAATCAAGAAACTTCGATCAGATCGAGGTGGAGAGTATCTGAGTACAGAGTTTACGGACTTCCTAAAAGAGAATGAGATTCTCTCTCAGCTCACTCCCCCTTACACACCACAGCACAACGGTTTGTCAGAGCAGCGGAATCGTACCCTACTAGATATGGTGCGATCTATGATGAGTGATGCTGAGTTACCTTTCTCCTTTTGGGGGCATGCATTGGAGACTGCAGCATATCTGTTGAACAGGGTTCCAACCACGACCATGTCTACCACTCCATATGAGATATGATATGGGAAGAGACCATCTCTTAAACGAGTTAGGATTTAGGGTTGTCCGGCTTTTGTCAAAAAGCAGAATCCAGACAAACTCGAGACACGATCGGTTCAGTGTATATTTATGGGATATCCAAAACATTTGTATGGATATCTTTTCTACCACAATGAAGAACAAAGAGTGTTTGTTTCTCAACATGCCACATTTCTAGAAAATGAAATTTTTTCAAATAACACTGATGGCAATGCGGTAGAACTAGAAGAAGTTCTAGAGACACAAGTTACAAATGACGACTTGGTTGAACCTGATGTTGCAACTGAAACTTATGAACCTCAGCCAATCCATAAATCTAGTAGGACTTCTTGCCCACCGGAGAGATACTGCGGTTTTCTCATTGATGGTGATAGAGAAGATTGCATCATGGATGATGATGACCTTACTAGTTTTCAGCAAGCTATCACGAGTGGTGACTCTGTGAAGTGATTGGATGCTATGAGATCCGAAATGAAGTCTATGTACACCAACAAAGTGTGGACTTTGGAAGTTGTACCCTCTGGGGTAAAACCCGTAGGGTGCAAATGGATCTTTAAGAGAAAGATCGGTGTAGATGGGCAGGTGGAGACCTATAAAGCAAGGCTTGCGGCGAAAGGATTTCGTCAAAGACCAGGACTGGACTATGACGAAACATTCTATCCTGTAGCCATGCTTAAATCTATTCGGATCCTACTTGCTATTGCTGCTCACCACTACTTTGAAATCTGGCAGATGGATGTTAAAACTGCATTTCTAAATGGTGATTTAGAAGAGTGCGTTTATATGGATCAGCCAGAGGACTTCGTTGATAGTGGGAGCAGCGAGAAAGCATGTAGATTGCTTAAATCAATTTATGGATTAAAGCAGGCATCATGGAGTTGGAACATCTGTTTTGATGATGCGATCAAAGAGTTTGATTTTGTCAAAAATCCAGACGTGCCTTGTATTTATAAGAAAATTATAGGGAGTACTGTCACGTTCCTCGTATTGTATGTAGATGACATTCTCCTGATAGGAAACGATGTTCCTATGCTACAATCGGTCAAACTGTTCTTATCACAAAGGTTTTCCATGAAGGACCTGGGTGATGCCTTGTACATATTGGGTATTAAGATCTATAGAAATAGATCTAAAAGGTTGTTGGGATTGTCCCAATCCAGGTACATTAAAACCATCCAAAAAAGGTTTAGTATGGAATATTCCAAGTGGGGTGCCTTACCCGCTTGTCATGGAATCACTCTCTCCAAGGACTTTTGCCCAAAGTCTGATGAAGAGAGAGATCACATGAGCATTATACCCTATACTTTAGCCGTAGGATCTATAATGTATGCGATGTTATGTACTCGCCCTGATGTAGCTTATGCACTAGGTGTAGTAAGCTGGTATCAATCCAACCCAGAGGAGAAACACTGGACAGCTGTGAAGAACATTCTTAAGTACTTGCGAAGGACTAAAGAAATGTTCTTGATGTATGGTAATAGAGATCTCCAAATGGAGGCCTTTACCGATTCGAGCTTCCAGAGTGATAAGGATGACAGCAAATCTATCTCAGGGTTTGTATTTACCTTCAATGGAGGGGCGGTATGTTGGAAGAGTTCCAAGCAGGATACCGTTGCAGACTCCACGATAGAAGCTAAGTATATTACTGCAAATGATGCTTACAAGGAAGCCGTCTGGATGAGGAAGTTCATTTCGGAGCTAGGAGTAGTTCCAACCATTATTAATCCAATACCATTGTATTGTGATAATAATGGGGCTATGACGTTCGCCAAAGAACACAGGTCCCATCAGCGATCCAGACACATCCTGAGGTGATATCATTTGATCCGGGAGATAGTTGATCGCCGCGAGATCGTAATTCGGAGAGTAGATACAAAGAATAACACCACGGATCCACTCACCTAGGCCCTCCCTCAGCCGCATCATGAGCGACTTTTTGAGATGTTGGGTATGAGATACGCTAATAATTGGCCTTAGTGCAAGTGGAAGATTGTTGGATATATGTATGCCCTAGAGGCTATTATTTGATAGTGGATGTATCAGCATGTATATATATATATATATATATATATATATATATATATATATATATATTCAGAGGACATTCTTGCTCGACATGATATTATGCTATCTGGTTACTCTTTATCTTGACAGGTTCACTTGATCATGCATATTATTCATTTGATACATGTTGATAAAGCCCTTAGGGTATTTTCTTGACCACTGTAATTATGATGCAGATCATACTAATGGGACATGTGTAGTTTATAAGCATATCCTTAAAATGTTCCTAGTCATGGGTGTATCGAGACGGGGCATCGATATTCCAGAGTAGACTAGTGTATACGTTTCTTGACCCATATGATGGGCGATGGATGATCCCATATCCATTGGTGTTTGACATCAAAGATTGTATACGGGTGCTTAGTGGAAACTGGGTACACTGAACGGACTCGCCAAGAAGTCCTATATGGTATTATATCTATCGTCGGATAACAGTTCTTAGGTGACACTGGTACAGGATAGTCTGTAGACCCGAGATCATCATAGAGTCTTATGTATTCTCCCACTGTACTTTGATTTCCACTCTACCACGGCTCTACCGAGTCGTGCACACAGGTGGCTTTTGGGTATAGTTCCGAGACACATGGAGGCAATGAGCGATAGGAGGGGTTTCGTCTTTCCCGGTATTGGGGGTTGATGTTGCGCTGTGCTCGATTGGCTATAACAGGAAATCCCTGGCCAGGGCTGATGAGATTTATTGATAAGTGTTATCAGTAGTTTCTCGATCTGTTATAGGCCATACATCGGCATGACTTATTGAGTTATTGGGGTTGACGATACCATCCCTAGACTCGATATGCAGCATATCTGACGAAGAGACCAGACTGTACGGTAAGTGTTGCTGGTTGGCTCTACGGGAGTTTTGACAGGTTCGCTTGTTGTTCTTCTGTTCGCTCAATACCTGGGAGCCATTACATACAGCTAGTGCCGCTGACGGTTTTTGGGTATGTGATATGATCACTATCTACTGCTAGCGTATTGATGAGTCTTAGAGTCCCACAAAGGGGTTTCTTAGCTCAGGCGAAACGATGTGGGGGTGCATATGGGGATATGCGCGGGAGCTTGATTAAATGAGTGAATATGATACCGTATTTTAATCTGGCATTTTCTATTGGTCAGGTCGTATGTGATGTAATCGGATTATTAAATCAAGTGTTGATTTAATATTAATTGACCATTAGTTCATTTATTAATCCTTTGTTTATTTTGTATGCATGCATGTATGCATGTTTATATTGATATGTATGCACACATGCATGCATACATGTGTCATGGTTGATGATACATTGGAGATGACTATGCAAGACTCACATGGAAACTATTGTGATATTTTCAATTATTGAGTTAAAGAAAATGGGAAATAAATCATGGTTGATTTTTTCTTTCTACACACTTCTAAAAATATCTTATACTAACCATGGTTTCATTTCTAATTATCTATTAACTCAACTTCAAAATATCTAGATATTTTCCTAGCCTTAGTTAAGAGTGAGTGTGACTCTCTCTTCTCTCATTATTATCTTGAGTTTATTTCTTTTGAGCTCAAGCAAGCCATTTCCATCTCCTTCTTCCTCCAAGCTATCTACCATTTTCAAAGTGAGTGAAGAGAAAGAAAAAGAAAGGTTTTAAAGTGAGAATATTACCCACTTCACCTATCTATATTAGTCCAGCCCACCAGTGTAGGTTTTTTGCATCACTTCCATTTAGGTCAAGTGAAGCTAGGAGCTTGAGCAAAGGGACTCCGTGGTGGATCGTCGTGGACTTCGAAGGCTTCAAGCGAACCCGTTCAAACTCCAAGTAGAACTAAGGAGTCAAGGAGGAGTGGTCTACAAAGGTTATATTTCTCCCCTCTTAGTGTTAGACACTAACTAGTATGTGATACTTGTTTAGTTTTAGCCTAATCCTCTTGTTCGATTCTACGTTAGGTTTGGTTAGCACCCTAGATTTTTAAAGTTGCATGTTTGATGCTTGTTAAAACCTAGTGAGGGTGCTAAGCAAACCCAGCAATAACCACATCTTTATGGTATGGGATGATCTCCCATAGTCTTTTTGGCTTTATATGAGTTGCCGTCGAGACCCGTAGCTGGGAATATGCCGTCGCTTCATTTTGTTTTGACGATGTCGTGCTATTTCTTTGCTGAAATAGGGTAGACATCTGTTGGACCTATATACTGTATGTATTGCAATTGAAGTTCGGAGCTAGGAAAATGCCATTGCTCCAATTTAATTTGATAGTTGCGTCCGCATCCTGCTGAAATGAGGGGGGAACGTCGAGATAGACTCTGGGTTGTACATGAACCGTCAAGATTTGGAGCTAGGATTTTGCCGTGACTCCATTTTTACTTGTACCCTTGGGTCTTTTGTTGACGTTGCATCTGCATTCTACTGGCATGAGAAGCACGTTGAGCTGGAGTTAGGATTCTGCCGTCACTCTTTTTTGATTTGGCTCCTTGGTGCTTTTGTTGACGTTGTGTCTGCATACTGCTGGCATGAAAAGCACGTCGAGCTGGAGTTATGATTTTGCCATCACTCCTTTTTTTTTGTTTTGGCCCTTGGGTCTTTTGTTGACGTTGCGTTTGCACTGAGAAAGAACGTCGAACTGGAGCTAGGAATATGCCATTGCTCCACTTTTGTTTGTTGAGGTTGCGTCTGCATCGAGAAGAAACGTAGAGTTAGAGCTGAGATTTTGCCATTACTCCTTATTGATTTGGCTCCTTGGAGCTTTGCTGACGTCACGTCTACACCCTGTTGGAATGAGAAGAACGTCGAGCTGATCTCTAAGCTGTAGATGTCGCCATTGAGATCTGGAGCTAGAATTTTTCCATTGCCCCACTTTTATTTGACCCCTTGGGTCCTTGTTGACGTTTCACCTACACCGAGACGGAACGTCAAGTTGATATCTAGTCTGTAGATGTTGCCATCGAGATATGGAGCTAGGAATATGCCATTGCTCCAATTTTATTTGACAGTTACGTCCGCACCCTGCTGAAATGAGGAGAACGTCGAGGTGGAGCTAGGATTTTTGCCATCACTCCACTTTTGTTTGTTGACGTTGCATCTTCATCGAGAAGAAACGTCGAGTTGGAGCTGGGATTTTACCATTACTCCTTTTTAATTTGGCTCCTTGAAGCTTTTTTGACGTCACGTCTGCACCATGTTGGAATGAGAGGAACGTCGAGCTGATCTTTAGGCTGTAGATGTTGCCATCAAGATTTGGCTCTCCCTTTGACGGAGCCTAGTTGAAAAATATGGTTCCCTTTCTTTCATTTGTGCTCATGGATCGTATACAAAAGTCAATATGGACATACCTGCAGGGCAGAGGAAATTTTATTTTATTTTATTTTTTTATTGCCGCGATGCTCTATCTTTTCAGCTTTTCATATCGCGAAAGTTGCGATTGCCCAATCATTTCGGCTTTTTATCCGCGGTGCCCAATTATTTCGGCTATATATTTTATATTTTTACTCGCTGCTTTTTATTGCGAGTTGCCCAAACATTTCGGCTGTTTTTATATGCATATTTTTTTGCTCGCTGATTTTTATTGCGAGTTGCCCCATCATTTCGGCTATTTCATATGCATTTTTTTGGTACTCGCTACTGTTTTTATTGTGAGTTTGGAATCCGATACCAATTTTGGCATCAGCATCGCTACGACTGGAATATTGCCAGGAGCGAATCATCATTTATCTTGAGATGACTCGAAGTTTGATATTTTTTAGGCATCAGTATCTCTACGAATGGAATATTGCCAGGAGCGACTCATCATTTGCCTTGTTGATTTGAACAAAGATGGCTTAGCAAACAGAGTTAGGATTCTGTCGACTAAGGCTTTTTGACTTTATAAGACGTAAGGGTCTCATAAATGTATTTCTCCCTACGAGTCGTGAGGATCTCATAGGTGTATTTTCTCCTTAGGAATCGTGGAGATTTCTAAGTGTGTTGCTCTTTGGTGAGTCGTACGGATTTCACGCAGGTTTTTTTCTCTCCTCACAAGGTCGAGAGGACCTTGCAAGTGCACATGAATTTTTTTATTTTATGAGTTTGCGCCCTTTTCGGGTTTTCACAAACTCGCCGGCAGTTCTGCTGTTTTTACTCACGACCCCTTTTTAGATTTTCAGCTGTGCCCATTTTGCTTGTGGAAATACCATTTCTCTCTCTCTCTCTCTCTCTCTCTCTCTCTCTTTAAACGAGATTGCGTCCTTTCGGGTTTTCACAAACTCACCGGCAGTCTTGCTGTTTTTACTCACGGCGCCCTTTCGGGTTTTCATCCGTGCCCATTTGCTTATGGACATACCATTTTTTTCCATTTTTTTGCGAACGATGGAACTCTCGAAAGTAGTTTCGCCGCAGGTGACCCATCTGTTTGCCAGTGGGACTTGGGGGTGGCTTCATCGCTGGAGTAGCTGTGTAGCCGGCAGGACTTTAGTTGCAATTCTCGCCGTTGAGACTTCAATTTCAATATAGATCTCAAGGGAGGATATCGCCGTATTTGGGGCGATACGCCATGTTTGAGGCGACACACTAGTTTAGGGACTTTTCGGTCCATTATCTCCATATTTGAGGCGAATTTCTAGTTTAAGGACTTTTCGGTCCAACATTTCTATCTTGGGGACGAGCGTCAGTTTAAGGATATTTCGGTCTGTTATCGCCATGTTTGAGACGGATTGTTAGTTTAGGGACTTCTCGGTCCAATATCGCCATGTTTGAGGCGACACACTAGTTTAGGGACGTTTTGGTCCATTATCGCCGTGTTTGAGGCGACGCGCCGTGTTTGAGGCGACACACTAGTTTAGGGATGTTTCGGTCCATCATTCCCATGTTCGGGACGAAATGCTAGTTTAGGGACATCTCGGTCCAACATCGCCGTGTTTGGGGCGACACACTAGTTTAGAGACTTCTCGGTCCAACATTGCAGTTTGGCCGGGGAGTTACATAACTCATTCCTTCCAACGTTTGCTTGCCGAGGCGTTGCTGCATGTCTTTTATATGCATGGGCACTTCACGCCTTATGCTGTTTTCACCCTCTTGGACTGCTTATTTTACCATCGCAGCAATCGGGTTGTTTTGCGGGAAATACCAGGTATTTCAAAAGGCACCTGCCCCCTGCTCATCAATGTCTCTTTCCGATACTGATGGAGCATCTTCTTCATATATGAAGGAATGAGATATCACGTCATTCTTTCTGCCGAGTCTTCCTCTTCCTTGGAAGAATGGACTTGACTTGGGGGGGGGGGGTTTCCCCTCATCGTCTGATTCGGAGTGGGACATGGATTTCGCATCTCTCCCATGGTTTTTTGATTCAAGTGGGATATTCCACTTGATTACATGACCTGTTTGTAGGTCCCTTGATATCCTTTCTATTCTTTAAGAAAAAAAGGACCACCCCACGTAGAGATTCTTCCGCCAGTGAGAAATATGCCCCCTGTGTATATTTCGGGGGGAGTGAGTACCTACGCCAATACTATTTTGGCGACAGGTTGCCTTAGTGCCGCTCATTTTTTGTTGAGCGTTGGCGACAAACGCCATCTTGCCTCAACTTTTCATTCATCTTCATCGGATGATGAAGGGTCTTGACCCATCTGATCCAATCGAGTCTAATGAGTGCTCACCATTCAATAAAAGACAAAAAGATTGTCAGAACTCAAACCTATGCTCGACATTGTTAAATATTTAACATTTTAACTAAATGGGCCCAGTCCAAAGTGGCTACAGAACCCTAATTCAGATTAATTGAGCCCATATGCTTATAAATCTTTGATCTTAGTCCTAAATTGGACTACGGATCTCCCAACCAATATTGGTTCAAAGTACATCTCTTCATTTCTCTGATATTTATCGTTGTAATCCTTCAACGTCTTCAGAGAGGTGACGGGTCCCGACAACCAGACATTCCACGGACCGTGGGGTCCTTAAACTCATGGACTATGATGTCCTTAAACTTTATGGACTGTGGGGCCCTTAAACTCATGGACTATGATATCCTTAAACTTTACGGACTGTGGGGTCCTTAACTCATGGACTATGATGTCCTTAAACTTTAAAGACTATGACGTCTCTAAACTAGACTATGATGTCTTTAAACTCTCTGGATTATGATGTCCTTAAACTTCTGGACCGCAATGTCCCTAAACTAAACAATAGAGTCCAAATGCTCTTTTGTGAAAGACAATTTGTCTTATAGATCTATGATCTGAAGAAGATTAAGTTCTTCCCTTTATTTTTTTTATGATGAGATACTTTGATCTCTTTTTGTGAAAGACCTTGGTCTTAAAGATCTATGATCTTAGAAAAAGAAGTAAATTCTTATTTTTATATGAGATGATTTCATCCCTCTGTTCTTTTTTTTTACCTTGAAGAAAATCTTCTTCTTCTGAGAACTTGCTCTTTGTCTTTGAAATTTCTCAAAGTTTATGGGGAGGGGGGGTTCCTCTATATCAGACTCGAAGTCTTGGGGACTTTATATAGTGAAGGCTGATTTGTTGAATTGGTTGAAAAGATCTTTTCTGTAATTGATTTGGGGATGTTTCCCCCGTTGGATCTTTGATCCAAGGGCTTCTGTTTTACAGAAGGCAATCTTCTTGTTTTTAATAAGATTGGGAAATCTTTTCCCATATAGAATTTTATTCTGTAATTTGGTGATTTTTAATCACCATTGGATCATTGATCCAACGGTGCTCTGATTTTCACAGCACAATTTTTCCTGTTTGGAAAGATTCTGAGGAATGTTTCCTTAACAGACTTTTATTTTGGTCAATTAATGATTTTTAATCATGTTCGTTGGATCTTTGATCCAAGGGCCGAGAACATTTTGTTCTATCGCTAGCGCCCACATGCTTTGCACGTGGTGCGCTGCTTAGAGTGTAGCACTCTTAGCGCTAGCGCTCACGTGCTTTGCACGTGGTGCGCTGCTTAGAGTGCAGCGCTAGCGCTCACGTGCTTTGCACGTGGAGCGCTGCTTAGAGTGCAGCGCTAGCACTCACGTGCTTTGCACGTGGTGCGCTGCTTAGAGTGCAGCGCGCTTGGCGCTGCTTCATTTCAAATTTTGAAATTTGAACAGAGCTTTGCTCTGATTGGGGAAACAAATGTCCCCCACCATTGCGCTCGCATGGCCCACACGTGAGTGCAGCGGTGGCATCATCTATACCATTGGATCAACTCAGAAGTTGAAACGGCATCTCAGTGCCTATAAATAGGGCCTTTGTTCCTTGAGATGATCTCTATTCATCTCCTTTCTTGATTTTTGAGAATTAATTCTTTTTCAGAGTATAGCTCTTTCCCTTAAGAACTCTTAAGAGTCAAAACTCTGCCCAATTTTTTGGTATGATTTGAACTTATAAATAGAGCTTTGCTCTTCTCAGATCATAGATCTAAAAATATTTCTAGGGTTTTACCCATTAACAGAGCCACGCTCATCTTTAGATCATAGCTCTTAAAAGTATAATCTTTTTTGGGGCGATTTTAACCCATGAACTGGAATACTGTTCATCTTCCAAGAAGAACTCTTAGAGTTTGTTCACAGATTTTGAAGATCTTGGAGTTTTTTCTCTGTGAAAGATTTGCTTTTTAGGGTCTCTTGATGGATTGTTTCATCTTCCTTACAGAGCATTACTCTTTAGAAATTTTTTTGGGGGAATTTTATTCCCCTCATGATTAATTATGACAGATGACTGTCTGTTGCAGAGCACTGCTGTCGATGGGAGATTTACTCCTTGGCCCGAGGGGCCCTCATTAAATGAGAATCCTTTGAGGATTTCTTCATTTAATGACAGTCTCATCAAATGATGAGATTGTTTTATTAATAGTGAGAATCATCTAGATTGTGTGGGTTCCCTTTGGCCCCTTTTTACTGCATTGCAGTGTGATACGGATTTAAAGTACCAAGTACCGAACTTGACTTGTAGCATTGACGGCTAACTTTGTTCTCTTTCGCATAGGTACCACGTCTTTCGATACTTCGTTTCCGTTCGTCCGTTCGGAAGGTGGATTCCCCGAAGCGCCCGTGGATAGGGAAGTGTTTGCACTGATCAAAGAACATGATCCGGACCAGAAGAACCTTAACTTATGGAGAACATGGTACAACCAAATCATCAAAGGTCGTCGGAGATTTTCTTGCGCGACACCTTCGGAGCCTATTTCGGCGATCCCCTATGCAGATGCACCCCCGATAAACTATGCTGTGGAGGAGGTCAATTGGACTTCAGAGGGTCTCTTTCGTCCTTCTATGGCCGCAATACCCGTACAGCCGCCGACGGCTTTGGATACCCTAGGACGGCGTATATGCCAGGGTGAGTCGCGCCCTTGGGGACAGCCATATAACATAGGCTTAACTCCCCGTCACCCAGCCGGATATCTGCAATGGGCCCGCTATATTTTGTCGGCTAAGAAGTCGCAACTGCTGAAGCTTGGGTTGTATCCCGCGGTTTATGCGTCTCTCTTCTAGTATTCCACGCCTCCTGCCTGGTGGGTCAAGGATTTTCTGGAGCAATGGAACATTCCGACCCACACCTTCCTTCTGTTGGATCGAGAAAATTCAATTTCTTTAGAGGAGTTTGCAGAGGTTTCTGGCATACCAGTTAGGGTAGAACATTATGAGGAGCTGCTTCCCCCGGATGAGTACATCTTTGCCACCAAATCAGTGGTAATGGGTCTTACCCCGGAGAACGCTATTCAACACCAATTCCCGAGTTTGATAAAGGTGTTGAATATCTATGAAAGCCTCTTTCTTGAATCCGGAGGCCGTGGGGTTAATTTCACAGATTTCATCGCCCGTTTTCTCCGTTTAGAATTCCTGTCGAAGGAAGTCGCGAAATTTGCCAAACTCGACGATCCGTTTGGTTTCGGTTTGGACAACCAGCCGGCAGCGGAGGCGGATCATAGAAATTTCTTTCTCCCCAACACCCCGGTCGTCTCTTTCACAGAACTTGCAGCTCCTGGGATTGATGAAGAAACGTTCTTTTTGGGGTTCCTCGGGCTATGGCTAAGCTTTTTTGCGCTTCCGATGCACCCTCGCCATATGAGACCGTCCATTTTTTATCCAGCTCACTGAATGGTTGTTGGGATGCAAGTGGCCGTCGGGATCGCTGGGTTAACCCTTTTGTATCACGGCCTCAGCTTGGCAGCAGATACTACTGAACCAGGGGTGCATCACGTGAACTTCTCGATGCATTATTTTATGTCATGGATCGAGCTACATGTACTTGGCGTTTTCGGTATCCATAAAAAGCCTTGCTTCTATGACAAGTGTAAGTTCCCTCGGATCATGTGGCTAGTTGATGCATCCATCGTAAATCCGACACCGCGGGAAGCTAGGGGTTTGCTCCTTTGTCCGCACATGGTTGGAGATGGCATGACCTTCACCGATAAAATTCTGACCATCGGCCAGGAATCCGCAAAAACGGTGCAGCCATTGCAGGACATCTTTAAAGATGGGGCCTCTATCTTGAAAGCTCGGGAGATTCTTCATTTATACTCCATTAGGCCGGGCTTTCTCGTGTTTAGGCAGAATGATTCGACGTTGTTCATGAGATACAACCCGCATCATTTCGCCTAGTAGTTAAGCTATAATCAGTGCGTCCCGCTTGAGGCCTTCTTGGCAGAACCGGCTGCTACTGAAGAGGGTATCCGGAGCGCTTTGCACCACTTCATGCGCCTAAACACAGGGTCCAATTTCTTCATCAGTGAGCCGAGTTGTGTTCCGAAAGCCCTGAACGTATATGTGGCGTGGTATCAGCATTCGATGGGCGCCGTTATTAGGGAGGAAAAGCGATTGCTGCTTGATCGTAAGGGCACCGCCCCGGCTGGTAACCCCGTCGTTCCCTTAAAACGACGGACCATTGTCCGTCCTCCCTTGAGGGAAGCTGCTGCGGTTGTGATACCACGTGATATGCCTGAGCTTCCCCAACCCTGTGCTCCAGTAAAAGTGGTAGCTGCGGCGTCTCCTGAGTCGAGGTGGGTACGAAAATTGGGACTCGTCGCCCAAAGTTGCCCGCCAAGCGTAAGCTTGTGTTGTCGGCTGCTGGTACTCGTTCGCAGAAAAAGAAGAAGTCGCTCTTCTCTGCTGACGTCGTTCTTGGCCAGGAGCCCCATGCTCCATATAGCGAGAGCTTGAGTGAATATGGGACCAATGAGGGTCTATTCATGGCACCGTATGATACCGATCTTGAAGCTGCCCTGGTGGCTTCCAACTGTCTGGCTCGCGATGAAGCGACAATAATCACTATCGCGCAGTCAGGTAGACTTCGGTCATATTTTATTTCGCGACTACTTTAATTATTATGCTTTTAACTAACACTTTTCTTCTTCGACAGGTATCTCCGCTGAAGAGGCCGTCGCAGCTTCCCTCAAGACTTTTGAAGAGGAAGAAAGGCTTCGTGTTTCTTTGGGCCTCGGTATACTTCGGCTCATTGTGCCTTCATTCCCTTTTTCTTTATGAGTAGTCTGACCCTTCTTTTTCATATTATTGCAGGGACTACCTTGACTCCAGTCATCCCAAGTGCAGTGCCGATTGCGGGTGGTGACACAGCTGCGTTGTTACCGCCGGCCACTACAGCCACGGCTATCCTTAAGTCGCCACTAGGGGTCTCGCAGAAGCAGCCGATGATGGACGTAGTAACGGCATCGGAGGCAGAACTTGGTTCAGATGATGGTCTACCTTTATCTGAAGTCCTGAGAAGGTCAGCTCTCGCGGCTCAGGCTGAAAGGAAGCGCAAGAGGCGTGCAGTGAAAGAACACAATACCGCCTTAGCTGTAGGTGCAGGATCAAGCACTGCTTACCCTGTCCCTGTTTCTTCATAGGGTGCTCCGGCCGCCCTATCTACCGCTCACAGACAGGCGATACGTGCTGCTCGGGAGGCAATTGAAAGGCCGTCCCAAGGTAACGTAACACTGGGTCTTCTTATTAGAGTTTGATCTTCAGATTCTAATATATTATACCCTGCAGGGCCAAGTCCTGATGAGGAGGTGGTGGGTGAAATGACGGCAACCACCGAGCCCGAAGCGGCTACTCTTTCTCAAGAGTCCGGGACTGCCCCAATTGCTAGTCTTTACTTTTACGTTTCCCTGCCATCTCCCGGCATTGTGAGTGTCACGACGGCTCTCGTAGAATTGGGGGATGAAGCCACTGGTACGGAAACCGTCCCCCTAAATGAGACCGAAGAAGTCGCGACGCTTGGTAATGTTTCCGTCGCAGTTTTATCTGATGACCAGGCTGGTAAGTCTCAGATCGCTGCATTATTTTCATTTTGCAATCCCTTTGGGTCCCTTCTGATGACCTTTTGTTTATTTCAAATGCAGGTGTGGTGAGCGCAGGAGTTGTGTCAGCTGAAGAAGCATCATCAGTTGCTGCTCTGACGGTCGCCATCCCTTCGTCTCCTCTTACATCCTCTCAGACGCTGGAAGGTATGGGTTTATGATTTAATTTAGATCGAAGATAGCATCTTTCGTGTACTGACCATGTATCATCGGAATATTGCAGGAGTTCTATTTGATCATCTGTATCAAGTGTTGAACCCGCACTCCCCCTTCCAATCGGAATTCGCTTTGCCTGCCGGTGCCGGTGAGTATAGTTTTTTTAACTGACGCCCTTTCCTTTCTTTGACGGGCGACGCTGTCGCTGTTAATTTTTTTTAAATTGATTACAGCGCTACAAATTGAAGGAGGGGACGAGAGAATCATTATGCCGCCAATACTCCCAACTCTGCCCCCTGTCGTAGCCGGTATGGTAGACTCTATTGTTCGTGCATTTTCTTTATCTCTTAAGCCGACATTTGATCATAATTCATTTTGCAGCAATTGCACCGGTTCCTTCTCTGTTCGAGTCTCGCATCATAATGCCGGCAGGGCCCTTTTCTAGACGTCCATCTTCCAAAGGCGCTGTGACCAGCCTGCGTATGTTGAGCGAATACGTCGAGGAGGTTGACGTGGATGTCCCTACACTCGCTGCATATTTTGCTGCCGAGATTAATCCAATGCTGGTGACGCTTATGAACTTCCATAACGAAGGCGTCGTCGAGTCTTGGGTTAATCACCGCAGGAAGATTGAAAGCTTAGGCGTCCTGCTCCTGAGATTCTGGCTCTGAACTCCCAGCGGGCTGCGTGGGTTGAGCAAAGTACCTTTTTCCTTCACCATTTCGAACAAGAGGCGATCCTCAAGTGAAAGGAATGTGAGGTGACCTCCGCTGAGTTTGTCCAATTGCGTGCCCAGGTCGAAGCGAATGCTGCGCGGCTGAACTCCCTCTTTGAAAACCTTCAACAATGTATTTCTGACGGGCTGGTGCTGAGGAAAAAAAACTTGACTTCACTGAGCAGGTTCCGCAGAGTCAGGAATCTGCTCACCGGGAAATCGATGAGAAGCTTTTATCCTGCTTACAGCAACGGGCCCAAGTCGAAGCGGAGCTGGCCGCAGCGGCTGACCTTGAAAGGGAGTTGAGAGGAGCACGCGGGCAACTGGCTGACTTATTGAAAACGCCTCCTTCTCAGTAGCTGTCTTTGTATCAATTATACACTTGTAATCTTTGAATAACATGTATCCATTTTTTATTCTTTTACATGATTCGTCTTGTACTCAATTGAATTTATGAATAAAAGATACACATTTTTTTTACTGTTGCTTTCTTCTCTTTGCTGTGTTGTTGCCATGTGATTTTAGGAAGTGTGGCCTGTAGATAGTAGGTAGCTGTCCATCTTGGACTCTTTGCAGGATAGAGATGGCTTAGGAGACAGGGTTAGGATATGCCATCTATGACTTTTCAACTTTATGAACCATGAGGGTCTCATAAAGAATTTTCTCCCTACAGGCCAAGAGGATCCCGTAGGTGTATTTTCTCCTTAGGAATCGTAAGGATTCCTAAGTATGTTTTTCTTTTAAGAGTCGTAAGGATCTCCCAAGAGAATTTTCCCGCTTATAAGTCGAGAGGACTCATAAGTGGTTGTTTCCCTCCTTGTCGATGTTTAACTTCGGAGAGCGTGGCCCATGAATAGTATGCAAGAGTCCATTTTGGACCGACTTGCAGGGCCCCGGTGCTTAGGAAATAGGTCCTTATCCCTATTGCCTATGGCTTTTCCCTACGAGTCGAGACGAATCGAGAAGTTCTCGCAAAGATTTCCTAACGTCAAAGTTAACCTCTGCTCTTTACGACAGATGTCCGTTAGGGTCTGTGGTACTAGGGTTTTGCCCGTCGTACCGTCGCGTTAGCTGATGTATTCTTTGATAGGCAATCTTGCTGTTCGAGTAGCTTTGCGACTGTCGTGTCTCTGATCCTTTCGGGGACTGGACAAGACGTCTTCAAGAAATCTTCCAGGTAGCATTACCGTCAAAAGAGCAAGCGTTAGGGATATTCCATGTCGCTTTTTACTTGAGGTTAGGCTCAATTTGGGAGCCCCGATGAGTCATAACCACTCCGCGCTGGTGTGGGATGATCTCCGATAGTCTTTCAGGTTTTATATGAGTTACCGTCAAGACCCTGAAGCTAGGAATGTTGCCTTCGCTTCGTTTGCTGGCATTGCGTCTGCTGTATCAAGACGAATGTCGCGGTTTGTCTCTAGGTTGTTGGTGAACCGTCGAGGCTTGGAACTAGGGACTTTGCCATGGCTCCGTTGTTGGTGTTGCGTCTGCATCCTTTTGGAGGAAGAACGCTAGGGTGACATCGCGTCTGCTGTATCGGGACGATCATCCAGGTAGTCTCTAGGTTGTTGGAGAACCGTCGAGACCTGGAACTAGGAACTTTACCATGGCTCTGTTGTTGTAACGTTTTGAAAATCGTTTCGGTGAAATTTCGAAAAATCGGTAAAATAAGGGGGTTTTCTGTAAAAAGTCAAAATACAAATATCTTATTATAAAAATTAAATATACATATTCTAGCTATGTAATTGCTATTATTTGGTGTTTAATGAGCCGCTGGTGAAATTTCAAATTTTCTAAAAAAAATATTATTTTATTATTATTTTAAGTCGTCACTAATACATTTAATTAGGGAAAATTACAAATTGGAATGAGTTGAAATAAATTTTGTGCATCATAAAACATTAAATAAAATTTTATCATATGGTTTTTGGAACGAAATCATTTGCCAAAACGGTTTAGAAATTATTGAAAAAAAAGGCTTTTTTTTAGCGTAAATGGATGCTTGGGGTATTGTATTTATCATTTTTCATCACCCCACACCCGTACCCACACCCACACACCCCCACTTACCCCTCCCCATGGCTGAATTCAGCATCCACCATATTTTTCCCCACTTGATTTTCAAAGGAAAAGATATGAATGAAAAGAAAAGAAAATGGGTGAATTAGGTGGACTTTTGACCTTACCTTGACTTTGACTTCTTCCCCCACTTTCTGTACCTCCCTCTCTCTCCTCTCCCACTCCTATTCCAGCAGCCCCCCTCCTACAGCAGCAGCAGCCCCCCCAATTCCCTTCTCTTTTCTCTTCAAACTTCATCAAAAATTGCCTCAAATCCATAAAAAAAAATCCCAAAACCCAAATCCGACTCCTACCCATTTTAGCTTAGCCCGTATAGCATGGATCTTTGTGAAAAGAGAGCATTTTGGGAGGCCATGGATGCTTGTGGATCTTCAAATATTTTTGGGTATAATTCTAAACATTTTTGTTGCTTAATTGGTTACTAATTTCTTAAGCTAATTTAATTAAGTGTTAATTTGGATATGTGAGTTTAATTGCAAATTTTGGAATTCAAGTTATGAATTTAAATGCAAGTTAGGGTTTTGTAAAATTGGTGTATGGTTGTGTGTTATATTTAGATTTTTTGTCATGTTAATACAAGATTAGTAGCTAGTGCTAATGGTTAGTTTAAAAAAAAATTGTGTTAATGTGCTAATTTGCCTACTAGATTTTTGAATTTGGTTAAATACTTGGGATTAAAAATGTGTTTAGGTTTTTCATGACTTAATTAACTTTATTAAGTGTGGTTTAATGCTTTAGATCATGCAAATCTAAGCTAGATTGTAGTTTGTGCATTTTTGCTTTGAAATTGTTAAAAAGGGTATTTTTGTAAACTAGAATACTAGGGTTTTTGGAATTTAATGAGATTAAATTCCGGAAATTGTTTCTATGACTTATTTAAGATATTTAATAAGTATATTGGCCGCTACTTTCATTTAAACATCATGTTTTGTACAAAAACGGCGAATTATGCTTGCTAGATTTTCGGAAAAATGACTTTTTAAGTGAAATTGGGGTTTTTGTGAGTTTTAACCTAGTTTATATTAAAATTAGTGTTCGTGAATGTGCAAATGAGTGTGATTGGATTTTTCTCGATGGTTTGACGTTTGTACATCGACATCGAGGGCTGGTTTGACTATTCTTGCATGCGTAGGCGATAGGTTTGGACCTATGCGTGATACGCGTGCCGATTTGATTTTCGTATGCCGTTTCGATTTCGAATTTAGTTTTAATGCGATATGGTGCGTTATGATATGTAGGTAACCCCATGCGGACTTCCAGACGACAAGCAAGCGCGTGGCGACGTCGGCACCGGCTAGCGAGGACCAGGTGAGTAGATTTATATCTACGGGGAGAAGTCGGGTGGATGGCGTATAGCACCCCCGCAGTCCGTGGTGGTGTATACGGATGCGTATACACACCAACAATTTATTATATGTTATTTGGGATTAATAACGTTGCTTAGGATGGATATTGGTGTGTTGGATTACCTTAGTGTTGCGAACCCTAGGGTAGTGTTGCACTACACATACACACATACATACTTGCATACATTCCTATTGATATGTGCTCATGGGATTCTTTATAGTTATGGGTTCACATGGGTATGGGACTATGTGTTCACATACGGATTGAGGATGATACTTGGGATTGAGCTGAGTCGATGAGATTTGATTTGAGGCCGTGAGATCGGTGATATAGCAGGGTTCGTATCTTAGATACGACATGACGTTGTAGCGGGTCCTTGACGTAGTTTTTACACACGTGCATGCATACTTAGGCGATATCAGTATTGTATTAGACGTAGATCAGTACCAGATCATGATATTGATAAAGAGGATACCAGGTGAATAGTATGATGAATGTGATTTTGACCCGTACCCAGAATTGGGGGATGCCGTACGACGGATTTACGTACGAGCTATATCTTGATGATTGATCTGCACTCTTGACTTGGGATGTCTGATTATAGATATGGTATCGGATATGATATTATTGAGGCGGGATCACCGACTAATATATATACAGGTATGTATATGTACCGACTCAGATGTTAGGCGGTTTCCTTACCTGTAGTCTAGCTTGTAGCGTAGCCCTTTAGTTTAGTTAGTTGTTAGATTAGATTCGGTTCCTACCTATTTCAAAGCTTACGAATCGTGCGTATTTTTAAAGACAGCCTAAGGGATCCTACGGATATTTCAAAAAACGTATCTTTTCTTAAAAACACCGTAGCCCCTATTTTCAAAACCCCACGATTCGTGTTATTTCAAAAGGCACCATTGTAGGACTTATATTAGGTTAAAACAGATTAGTTATCGTTGCGTCTAGTATTCAGTTCCCGCTCATTATTGTTGTTTGCTCCGCATCACATGCTTATATTATGCTTCATATTCTACTGTTGATATCCTGTGGTTAGGACACCAGCACCATTACCGATGATGCGTATGTACCACGTACACTTACTTGCCGGCTCACACACATCTTCATCGGTAATTGCCATGTCACGTACACCTTAGAAAATATTATTGCTTGACATAGCCTGTTAGCTAATAGTTTAGACATGATATTAGTGTACTTGCCTTATATGTTAGTTTAGACATTGTAGTTATTACCTGCTACCTCATGCATACTGTTATTCATTGTTATGCCGCATTCATGGATTCTCATGCATATATTCACTTTTTACGTGCTATTGAGGTTTTGGATTTGGATTTCCTTGAGATTTTCTGGATTTGGGGAAAACCGCAAAACATATACAAACTTCTTCTTTCTCTTTTTAAATAAAAAGCGCGGTTTTTCCCATGATGTATGAGTCGTCCACCATGAGTTTGCTGATAGATTTGGAGACCCGATTCGAGGAGTTGGATGAACCGTTTCGGGTACATGGTGGACCCGGTAAGGTACCCCGGGGCAAGAAGCTCATGGTGATGACGATGAGCCTGGCAGGGGGAGACTACCTACCGGTGATTTTACCCGACGCGTCGGATATCCGGAGGATACCGTCGTGGTCTTGAGATGGATGGTAGGGGCCGGTCTGGACTGACGGCGCCCTAGATATTGAGATTGAGACATTGAGATTTCGAGATATTGAGGTACTGAGATTTGATGATACAGGCCAGTCCGGATGGCCGGAGCCTGAGGTTTTGAGACATTGAGATTTATGTTTTGTGTCGATGCTGGACACTGTTGATGCTGATTTCATTTATGATACCTCATTTTAAAAATACAAAGGAAATCTCACTAATTTATGAAAACAGTTTCTTCATTTACATGTATTATGTTTTCATGCATTCACACCTCATTCATATGATATATTGCTACCTGAGGCACTGACACGGGCACATGAGATCACACTCGGGTTAGATATTACCCTAGCCATTGTTATAGGCTGCATGTTATTCATATATTGAGGATATATTATGATCATTGACCTAGGTTGCGTTATTCATGCGATTTTCTGTTCGTAGATCTTTTTCTACTCACGAGTTGGCAACTCACCCCCGTTGTGCCCCAGTTTCTTGCAGGTGTTGCCGTACGGATTTCATTACGGCTTTGCGGGCACGGTTTCTTTTCGGGTGACTTGCTAGTAGGTGGGTTTATTGTATCTTACCCATCATTATACCTTGTATATTATATTTCAGTTGTATCTAGAAGTTCCATCAACCAAACTTGTATTTTTTTGAGATAGAGACCAGTAATGTTATTCTTTCGACCATAGAGTAGCATGTTATATTTCTTGAGTTTCTTGCTGGTTGAGTTCCATTTCTGTTGTGATCCTCGCCTTTAGGCGTTGTATATTATGTTGCATACAGGTTGATTTGATATGGTTCTTCCTATTCTCTACTACTTCTCTTGGTTTGGATTTCTGGGTTTCGGCTTACTTAGCATACGTACGCCTTGAGACGTTCGTAGTCTAAGTGCCGGTCATGTTCCGTACTTTCGGGTCGTGACAAAGTTGGTATCAGAGCGTTAGGTTTTTATCTTAGGAGTATAGGATGACCCTTGGTTGATGGAATAGGTGACTAAAGTAGAGTGACGTACCGTTGGTATGTTCCGCGGCATATTTACGACACGCCACTCCACTTAAGGAGCCTTAAGATGTACATTTTTTTTCCAGTATTATATTCCTTCCTGATCTAGCCTCATCGGTATCAGTTATGGTTTTGCTGCCACGATTACGGGCAGGGAGAACTACGGTTAGAGTTGCGGTCAGCATGAGCTCGTTACGAACAAGGACTGACCAGAGCGTTATTCCGGAGACACACGTTTGCAGAGATGTGTCTTGATTGTGTTTTGCGCCACGAGCGTTTGATGGATCGCTGTATGAGATTACTTGGACGTGCCGATCAGCACTAGAGGATTGAGCCACTGACAGAGGCCAGCCAGATACTGATGATCGTTGATGTATTGCTCATTCATGATGATTGAGGCACTGTTCAGCGTGCAGACGAGTGAGCCAGTTATTGCTGCGAACGACGGGATTTTGCCCAGATGTTGGAGCTATTGCAGTACGAGATTGTACTAAGAGATTATAGGAGATCACTAGTCACCGAGGATGAATGACTAGGATATGTGGATTGTTCGCTACCCCGTTGCGAGGTCATCAGATAGATTGATTCCAGCTAGAGACGACTTCATGCGGAGACGTTGAGAGTCGACAGAGATGATCGAATGTCAGTAACCTATTATTCCAAGTTTAAAGTATTCGGAAAGACATGCAGGCAATTCTATGGTCCCTCTAGAAGAATGAAACCCTAACTCGACTTAATGACCGTGTGAAAGCCTTTGAACCTTAGGGTTTGCGGCAGTTCTGCGGCGCCATTAGTGAGGCTTGGGTTTGCCCTTCTACAGCTGGACCACCGATGCTGTGGTATGTACTCGATACTATTATACCGTACCCAAGATGTTGAGCTCTTGGGGGATTATGAGGTTTTGACGACTCGATCGGATGGCTCGACTTAATTCGGATGCTAGATGGTGAGATGCAATTCTTGGGAGACTCCAGATACGAGGATAGCCGTTGGATGCTCAGTCCATGCAGCCACGACCAGACGAGTCCGAAGCGGTCGACATTAGAGAAAAATGGAGTAAGAGGTTCGTACACGATCTGGATATGATGACGTTCCCCTCCGCTGATATCAGAGATGCGATGCGCATACCGAGGCATTGTTATTAGATATACCTTCCAAAAAGAGTCGCGCTGAGTATGCAGCCGTTGCGAAGCAAGAAGCAGACATGGTAAGGACGATGACTCCTGGACATTTGGAAGAGATGAGACTTGGAAGAGACCTTGAGCAGGATTCCTTCCAGGACACTGCTGCAATGATACTTGCATCCAGGATCAGATGTGTCACGTACATTCAGAGAGCCAGAGACCGACGATAGTAACATGCTGCTTTACGAGTGGTCGCGATGACTGCCCGAGAGATGACCAGAGAAGTGCCAGAACGGAATCGTCCCCGTTAGCACACCCGACAGGGCCGATGAGCCGATTGATCGTGATATTGACAATTCACAGAGAAGACTTGGACCCAGGAGTGGTCATTGTTACGCACACCAGCAGGCCAGAGTTCATGATCATCAACGAGACGTCCCACTAGTGACCGCGACAGTTGGCCCGAGATTCTTAGAGGATGCGCTTGAGCGGTACTATTCCGCCATATTTGATTTCGATGTTTTGGGTGATTTATTCGCATAATTTGATTTTGATGATTGAGGATTTACGATTTTCGCACAGTTGTTGCACTTGATATCGTTTGTGTGCTTTGGTTTCATGTGTTTGTGATTTTATGGTTTTAGACATTGGAGTTGATTTCGTGCGTATATACGCACACGATTCGGTTTTTGCACTCAGTATAGTTTACATATGCTTGCAGTGCATTGACATGTATTTTGTGCACTTGGATACACTGGATTTCGATTTCGAGGGTGATCCTTGATATTTGTTTTGTGCACTTTATGCACCTGATTGGATTTTGCGCATGTTCGCCCCTTGATATTGGATTTCATGATTTCATGCATGATGGATGCACCGGATTTGGACATTTAGCGCATGCTGGGCGCCTGTCATGAGATGCGATTTGGTGCACACCAGATGTACTAAATCGGGATTTGGTGCATATCAGATGCACCTGAGTTGCAGTCAGGCACACACGTGCCTATGACCGATGTTGTGTGCACAACCGTTGCACCTTGATGTTGTTTTTGTGCACATTCATGGATTTTGATATCCGTGAGCACCAGACGCACGTAGTATTCATATGCGTATTTTGGGGTTGATTTAACCTATAGAGTAGTACGTTTTTATGATATTTGCTATGTGTTTTCATACTGGGCAGGACTAGCCAACGGACAGTACCTGAATATATTTGGCATTCATTTCCTTCAGATATTTACCTATATAGATTCGATATTTACATGTATAGTTTCGAGTTATATCATATTGGTTTTGCTTTGGATTTGGCACTGATGTCTTCCCCAGGACTCCGATGATTGCGGGATGCTTGACGGAGTTTCGATTTGAGTTTTATGCTCATTTTTCAAGCGCATGCGCTGCGCTACGATTTGTTTTATGTAGTTACAATTTCGGAGCCCCGACGACTTGATGGTTTTTCTTTGATGTTTTAGTATTTGGGGAAGTTTGAATTTAAATTCGGGGACCGAATTTCTTTAAGGGGGGAAGATTGTAACGTTTTGAAAATCGTTTCGGGGAAATTTCGAAAAATCGGTAAAATAAGGGGGTTTTCTGTAAAAAGTCAAAATACAAATATCTTATTATAAAAATTAAATATACATATTCTAGCTATGTAATTGCTATTATTTGGTGTTTAATGAGCCGCTGGTGAAATTTCAAATTTTCTAAAAAAAATATTATTTTATTATTATTTTAAGTCGTCACTAATACATTTAATTAGGGAAAATTACAAATTGGAATGAGTTGAAATAAATTTTGTGCATCATAAAACATTAAATAAAATTTTATCATATGGTTTTTGGAACGAAATCATTTGCCAAAACGGTTTAGAAATTATTGAAGAAAAAAGGCTTTTTTTTAGCGTAAATGGATGCTTGGGGTATTGTATTTATCATTTTTCATCACCCCACACCCGTACCCACACCCACACACCCCCACTTACCCCTCCCCATGGCTGAATTCAGCATCCACCATATTTTTCCCCACTTGATTTTCAAAGGAAAAGATATGAATGAAAAGAAAAGAAAATGGGTGAATTAGGTGGACTTTTGACCTTACCTTGACTTTGACTTCTTCCCCCACTTTCTGTACCTCCCTCTCTCTCCTCTCCCACTCCTATTCCAGCAGCCCCCCTCCTACAGCAGCAGCAGCCCCCCCAATTCCCTTCTCTTTTCTCTTCAAACTTCATCAAAAATTGCCTCAAATCCATCCAAAAAAATCCCAAAACCCAAATCCGACTCCTACCCATTTTAGCTTAGCCCGTATAGCATGGATCTTTGTGAAAAGAGAGCATTTTGGGAGGCCATGGATGCTTGTTGATCTTCAAATATTTTTGGGTATAATTCTAAACATTTTTGTTGCTTAATTGGTTACTAATTTCTTAAGCTAATTTAATTAAGTGTTAATTTGGATATGTGAGTTTAATTGCAAGTTTTGGAATTCAAGTTATGAATTTAAATGCAAGTTAGGGTTTTGTAAAATTGGTGTATGGTTGTGTGTTATATTTAGACTTTTTGTCATGTTAATACAAGATTAGTAGCTAGTGCTAATGGTTAGTTTAAAAAAAAATTGTGTTAATGTGCTAATTTGCCTACTAGATTTTTGAATTTGGTTAAATACTTGGGATTAAAAATGTGTTTAGGTTTTTCATGACTTAATTAACTTTATTAAGTGTGGTTTAATGCTTTAGATCATGCAAATCTAAGCTAGATTGTAGTTTGTGCATTTTTGCTTTGAAATTGTTAAAAAGGGTATTTTTGTAAACTAGAATATTAGGGTTTTTGGAATTTAATGAGATTAAATTCCGGAAATTGTTTCTATGACTTATTTAAGATATTTAATAAGTATATTGGCCGCTACTTTCATTTAAACATCATGTTTTGTACAAAAACGGCGAATTGTGCTTGCTAGATTTTCGGAAAAATGACTTTTTAAGTGAAATTGGGGTTTTTGTGAGTTTTAACCTAGTTTATATTAAAATTAGTGTTCGTGAATGTGCAAATGAGTGTGATTGGATTTTTCTCGATGGTTTGACGTTTGTACATCGACATCGAGGGCTGGTTTGACTATTCTTGCATGCGTAGGCGATAGGTTTGGACCTATGCGTGATACGCGTGCCGATTTGATTTTCGTATGCCGTTTCGATTTCGAATTTAGTTTTAATGCGATATGGTGCGTTATGATATGTAGGTAACCCCATGCGGACTTCGAGACGACAAGCAAGCGCGTGGCGACGTCGGCACCGGCTAGCGAGGACCAGGTGAGTAGATTTATATCTACGGGGAGAAGTCGGGTGGATGGCGTATAGCACCCCCGCAGTCCGTGGTGGTGTATACGGATGCGTATACACACCAACAATTTATTATATGTTATTTGGGATTAATAACGTTGCTTAGGATGGATATTGGTGTGTTGGATTACCTTAGTGTTGCGAACCCTAGGGTAGTGTTGCACTACACATACACACATACATACTTGCATACATTCCTATTGATATGTGCTCATGGGATTCTTTATAGTTATGGGTTCACATGGGTATGGGACTATGTGTTCACATACGGATTGAGGATGATACTTGGGATTGAGCTGAGTCGATGAGATTTGATTTGAGGCCGTGAGATCGGTGATATAGCAGGGTTCGTATCTTAGATACGACATGACGTTGTAGCGGGTCCTTGACGTAGTTTTTACACACGTGCATGCATACTTAGGCGATATCAGTATTTTACTAGACGTAGATCAGTACCAGATCATGATATTGATAAAGAGGATACCAGGTGAATAGTATGATGAATGTGATTTTGACCCGTACCCAGAATTGGGGGATGCCGTACGACGGATTTACGTACGAGCTATATCTTGATGATTGATCCGCACTCTTGACTTGGGATGTCTGATTATAGATATGGTATCGGATATGATATTATTGAGGCGGGATCACCGACTAATATATATACAGGTATATATATGTACCGACTCAGATGTTAGGCGGTTTCCTTACCTGTAGTCTAGCTTGTAGCGTAGCCCTTTAGTTTAGTTAGTTGTTAGATTAGATTCGGTTCCTACCTATTTCAAAGCTTACGAATCGTGCGTATTTTTAAAGACAGCCTAAGGGATCCTACGGATATTTCAAAAAACGTATCTTTTCTTAAAAACACCGTAGCCCCTATTTTCAAAACCCCACGATTCGTGTTATTTCAAAAGGCACCATTGTAGGACTTATATTAGGTTAAAACAGATTAGTTATCGTTGCGTCTAGTATTCAGTTCCCGCTCATTATTGTTGTTTGCTCCGCATCACATGCTTATATTATGCTTCATATTCTACTGTTGATATCCTGTGGTTAGGACACCAGCACCATTACCGATGATGCGTATGTACCACGTACACTTACTTGCCGGCTCACACACATCTTCATCGGTAATTGCCATGTCACGTACACCTTAGAAAATATTATTGCTTGACATAGCCTGTTAGCTAATAGTTTAGACATGATATTAGTGTACTTGCCTTATATGTTAGTTTAGACATTGTAGTTATTACCTGCTACCTCATGCATACTGTTATTCATTATTATGCCGCATTCATGGATTCTCATGCATATATTCACTTTTTACGTGCTATTGAGGTTTTGGATTTGGATTTCCTTGAGATTTTCTGGATTTGGGGAAAACCGCAAAACATATACAAACTTCTTCTTTCTCTTTTTAAATAAAAAGCGCGGTTTTTCCCATGATGTATGAGTCGTCCACCATGAGTTTGCTGATAGATTTGGAGACCCGATTCGAGGAGTTGGATGAACCGTTTCGGGTACATGGTGGACCCGGTAAGGTACCCCGGGGCAAGAAGCTCATGGTGATGACGATGAGCCTGGCAGGGGGAGACTACCTACCGGTGATTTTACCCGACGCGTCGGATATCCGGAGGATACCGTCGTGGTCTTGAGATGGATGGTAGGGGCCGGTCTGGACTGACGGCGCCCTAGATATTGAGATTGAGACATTGAGATTTCGAGATATTGAGGTACTGAGATTTGATGATACATGCCAGTCCGGATGGCCGGAGCCTGAGGTTTTGAGACATTGAGATTTATGTTTTGTGTCGATGCTGGATACTGTTGATGCTGATTTCATTTATGATATCTCATTTTAAAAATACAAAGGAAATCTCACTAATTTATGAAAACAGTTTCTTCATTTACATGTATTATGTTTTCATGCATTCACACCTCATTCATATGATATATTGCTACCTGAGGCACTGACACGGGCACATGAGATCACACTCGGGTTAGATATTACCCTAGCCATTGTTATAGGCTGCATGTTATTCATATATTGAGGATATATTATGATCATTGACCTAGGTTGCGTTATTCATGCGATTTTCTGTTCGTAGATCTTTTTCTACTCACGAGTTGGCAACTCACCCCCGTTGTGCCCCAGTTTCTTGCAGGTGTTGCCGTACGGATTTCATTACGGCTTTGCGGGCACGGTTTCTTTTCGGGTGACTTGCTAGTAGGTGGGTTTATTGTATCTTACCCATCATTATACCTTGTATATTATATTTCAGTTGTATCTAGAAGTTCCATCAACCAAACTTGTATTTTTTTGAGATAGAGACCAGTAATGTTATTCTTTCGACCATAGAGTAGCATGTTATATTTCTTGAGTTTCTTGCTGGTTGAGTTCCATTTCTGTTGTGATCCTCGCCTTTAGGCGTTGTATATTATGTTGCATACAGGTTGATTTGATATGGTTCTTCCTATTCTCTACTACTTCTCTTGGTTTGGATTTCTGGGTTTCGGCTTACTTAGCATACGTACGCCTTGAGACGTTCGTAGTCTAAGTGCCGGTCATGTTCCGTACTTTCGGGTCGTGACAATTGTTTTGTCGCATCTGCATCCTACTGGGGGAAGAATGCTGGGGTGACATCGCGTCTGCTGTATCGAGATGAACATCAAGGTGGTCTCTAGGTTGTTGGTGAACCGTCGGGACCTGGAGCTAGGGACTTTTCCATGGCTCCTCTTTGTTTTGACCCTGGGGTCACTTGTTGATGTCGCGTCTGCATCCTGTTGTAGTGAGAAGAAATGCTGTTGTTGACACAGCGTCTGCTGTAACGAGACGAGTGTCGAGGTGGTCTCTAGGTTGTTTGTGAACCGTCGAGACTTGGAACTAGGACTTTGCCATGGCTCCGAAATTGATTGTTATGTCCGAATCCTGCTGGAATGAGGAGGAACGCTGTTGTGGATCTCCAGGCTGTAGATGTGGCCGTCGAGACTTGGAACTAGGGACTTTGCCATGGCCCCGCTTGATTGTCGCGTCTGAATCCTGCTGGAATGAGGAGGAACGCTGTTGTGGATCTCTTGAGATGCAGATGTTGTCGTCGAGACTTGGCTCTCTTTCTGATGGAGCCTGGTGGGATGATATGGTTCCCTTTTGTTTGTGCCCCTGGATTGTATACAGGGATCGATGTGATCTCACCTGTAGGGCAAAAATTTTATTTCATATGTATTTTTTTATTTTCTTTCCGCGATACTCTATCATTTCAACTTTTATATCGCAAAAGTCGCGATTGCCCAATCATTTCGGCTATTTTTTTCGCGGTGTCTAATCATTTCGGCTATTTTTTTGTTTTTACTCGCTACTTTTTATTGCAAGTTGCCCAATCATTTCGGCTATTTTTTGTTTTTACTCGCTGCTTTTTATTGCGAGTTGCCCAATCATTTCGGCTATTTTTGTATGCATATCTTTTACTTGCTGATTTTGTTGCAAGTATGGAACTTGGAACCTGATGCCAATATCAGCATCAGCATCGCTACGACTGGAATATTTCCAGGAGCGAATCATCATTTTCCGTTGTCGATTTCGAACAAAGCTGGCTTAGCAAACAGGGTTAGGATCCTGTTAACTAAGATTTTTTGACTTTAAAAGGGTCTCATAAAGGTGTTTCTCCCTACGAGTCATGAGGATCTCGTAGGTGCGTTTTCTCCTTAAGAATCGTGAGGAGTCTTAAGTGTATGGTCTCTTATAAGTCGTAAGGATCTTACAAGAGTGTTTTCTCCTTATAAGTCGAGAGGACTTACAAGGGTCGTTCACTGTGTGAACATATCCCTCGTCACAGGTGGGACTTTGTTTGGGAATTGTTTATTCATGCCCATGGATTGTATACAAGGGTCAGCAATGAACCGGTTGTAGGGCAATCTGGGGATTGTGATGGCTTAAGAACAGGTTCAGATCTTTGTAGCTTAAGGCTTTTGAATCTTATGAGCCATGAGGGTCTCATAAGAGGGTTCTCCTTACGAGTCGTGAGGATCTCATAAGTGCAATTTCTCCTTAGGAATCATGGGGATCCCTAAGTGCGTTGCTCCTTTGTGAGTCGTAAGGATCTCACGCAGGTATTTTCTCCTTACAAGGTTGAGAGGACCCTGTAAGTGTCGAGATTGCACCCTTTCGGGTTTTCACAAACTCACCAGTAGTCCTGCCGTTTTTACTCACAGAGCCCTTTCGGGTTTTCATCCGTGCCCATTTTGCTTGTGGATGTACCATTTTTTTTTGTCAGCCTTGGGATGCTGTGGTCCGTAGTAGTTTATAGACGTCTCGGTCAGGCGTTAGTTTAGGGACGTTTCGGTCCATTGTTAGTTTTAGGACATCTCGTTCCGTTGTTGCAACGGTTTCGTTGGCTACCACTTCTAGAGTTTGGTCCTAGGAAAATAGCGAGCGGACATAGGCGTCTTCATCTATCATTACCCTGGGCTATAACTCGTCAGGCGTAGTATTTCTTTAGGAACCGACCGTTTATTGGCCTGAAGGGTCTTTCGCCATGCATATCTATGAGCAAGTAAGCCCCACCCTGGTAGACTTTGTCTATGATGTACGGGCTCTTGTAATTTGGCTCAAATTTCCCTCGTTTGGCACGATTGAGGACCATAGGTCTTTTGACCACTAGCAAGAGTTCGCCTTGGCGGAACGTTCTCGGCCTAGTCAATCTCTCGTATAAGCGTGCCATTTTTGCTTTGTAAGCTTCCAAGTTTTGCTGCGCCATGAGCCAGGTTTCGTCAAGGGCGTCGAGCTCCTCAAGCCGAAGATGAGCACTGTCTTCGTCTGTTAGCTCATAATGAACAACCACTCGTAAGGAGGGTAGCTCTATCTCCAACGGGAGCACCGCTTCAGTGCCGAATACCAATGCATACGGCGTTGTGTTTGTGACCGTTTTGAATGTAGTTTGATACACCCAAAGAGCTTCATGCAGTCTCTCGTGCCAGTCCTTTTTATTTTTGGACACCGTCTTTTTCATGATCTTCTTCAAGGTCTTGTTGAAAGCCTCAGCCAGACCGTTAGCTCGGGGATTATAGACCGAAGAGTATCTCCAGTCAATATTATGTTGTTGTGCGAAGCGACTGATTTTGTGACTTTTGTAGGCCGGCCCGTTATCAGAGATAATCCGTCGCAGAGTGCCGAAACGATAGATGACGTGTGTCTTGAAGAAATTGTGGATATTCTCCGTATTCACTTCTCTTAGTGGCACTGCTTCTGCCCACTTGGAGAAGTAATCGGTTGTTGCCAATATGAACCGATGTCCTCTGGACGATACTGGTTCAATGGGCCCGATTGTGTCAGTTCCCCACATTTCGAACGGCCAGCTAGCCACCGTCGGGTGTAGCGGATTTGGATGCTGGTGGATAGAGTCCTCGTAAATCTAGCACGAGTGGCACTGCTTCGCGTATTCGAGGCAGTCTTGGATCATTGTGGGCCAATAGTATCCCATCCTTTTGATCTTCAGTTTCATCTTGGGCCCGGCTTGGTGAGAACCGCAGAGTCCGTCGTGAGTTTCTTGGACGAATCTCTTTGCTTCTTCAGGTCCCAGGCATCTTAGCCACAGGAGTCGAATGATCTATTATACAGAGTATCATTGACAAAGGTGAATGATAGAGCTCGTTTCATGAGCTGATGTCTTGACGACGCATCTTCGGGTGTTCGACGGGATTTGAAGTAGTCTATAAACACTTCTCTCCAATCCTTAGCCTTTTCCTGGTCTTTTATTTGTAGGGTCGCTTGCTCGGTTGCTCCCTTTTCTTCGGATGATTCTAGAGGTATTTCTGCTGGTGCAAGAACCCAGCGTCTTCGCACGACGATCCTTACGTCATCGAGTTTCTCGTCGGCCAGTTCTTTAGCGAGTTTAGCTAACGCATCCGCTTTGCTATTTTCCGCACGCGGTATGCTTTCCAGGGTGTAAGCAGGGATTTGAGTCAGCAATTGTTGTACTCTCTCACTGTACTTCACCAACTCTGGCTTGCACGTTTGATAGTCGCCGTTTACTTGGCTAACGACCAGTTGGGAGTCTCCGTATATGAGGAGGTTTTCGATTCCCATGTCGACATCAATCTCAAGACCTCCTATCAAAGCTTCATATTCGGCTTCATTGTTCGTCCTCGGCTCTGTTAAGGAGAAGGTGAAGCGCATTATCCCTCCTTGTGGAGTCACGAAGATAAGACCCACCTCCGATTTGATTATAGGGGTGCTGCGCTCTCGCTTCTTCATGGAAGATACCCCGTCGAAGTAGAGTTCCCATCGGGTGCCGCACTCTCCTTTCTCCCATCAATTGTGTCAAACGCGTGCTCGTCTGGCAATTCGCAATTTAGGGGTGAATCGACAGGTATAGGATGCTCAGCGAGGAAGTCGGCGATGGCCTGGCCTTTCACTGCCTTGAGAGGTCGATAAGTTATCGAGAATTCCATTAAGAGCAAGGCCCATTTAGTGAGCCGCCCTGTTAGTATGGCTTTTGACATCAAATATTTGAGAGGATCCACTTTTTATATGAGATGGACCTCATGCGCCAACGCATAGTGCCTAAGCTTCGTTATCGCGAAGATTAACGCCAGGCGATGTTTTTCAATAGGGGAGTAATTGTTTTTTGCCCCCAGGAGAACGCGACTCAAATAGTAGAGAGCTCTCTCCTTCCCTTGGTCGTTTTCTTGTGCCCATAATGCGCCTAGAGAACCCTCAAGGGCGGTTGTATAAAGAATGAGAGGCTTTCCCTTGACCGGAGCGGTTAGCACCGGAGGATTCTGCAGGTATTTCTTGATTTCGTCCAGTGCGTTTTGGCATTTGCGATCCCAGACGAACTGGTTCCCCTTCTTCATTAGGTGACTGTAGGGGAGGCATTTGCCGGAGAGGTTAGCTATGAACCGTCGGATATATGCGAGCTTTCCTTGGAGAGACCGCAGTAGTTTCAGAGTCCTTGGCGGAGGCATTTCCATAATCGCCTTGATCTTTGACGGGTCTATTTTGATGCCTCGATGTCGTATGATGAATCCTAGGAATTTGCTCGAGGAAACTCCGAACGCGCATTTCAGAGGGTTCATTTTCAAGTTGTATTTCCGAAGACGTTGGAACACTATCTTTAGATGCTCCCAATGTTCCTCGTACGATTTGCTTTTAACCATGAGGTTGTCGATATAGCATTCGACGATTTCATGTATGAGGTCATCGAAAATCTTCGTCATGGCTCTCTGGTAGGTAGTGCCGGCGTTCTTCAGACCGAAAGGCGTCACTTTGTAGCAGAATATGTCCAAAGGGGTCCGGAAAGCGGTATGCTTCTGATCTTCGGGATGCATTTTTATCTGATTATACCCTGATGAGCCGTCCATGAAGGAGAAAACTTCATGAGTGGACGTGTTGTCTATCATCAGCTCGGTGACTGGTACGGGAAAGTCATCTTTTGGACATGCTTTGTTTAGGTCCCGAAAGTCTACGCAGATACGCACCGTCCCATTCTTCTTCATCACTGGGACAATGTTGGCGATCCAATCAGGATACTGAACCTCTTGGATGAAGCCGGAGTCGATTAGCTTCTTGACCTCGGCGTTGATGCTCATTTCAAGTTCAAGCCGCATTTTTCTCGGCGCTTGTTTGACTGGCTTGATGTACGGAGATATCGCCAATTTGTGCACAGCTACTTCTGGATCTAGTCCCGTCATTTCGGAATAATTCCATGAGATGCAGTCTTTATACTGCATGAGCACATCTTTTAGCGTAGCCACTTGCTTCTCAGACAGCAGCTCACTGACGAATGTAGGTCGCGGGTCATTTACCGTCCCTAAGTCGATTTTTCTGAGGTTGTCTGCAGTAGTATGTATTCCATCTTCCAGCTCTTTTGGCGTCGGTGGAAACTTTGAGATCACCTCATCATCGTCATTTTCGAAGCACCAGGGGAGGTCATCCATATCCTCGCGCACTCCTTCTCCTGACAGCGTTATCGCGTGACAGGTACGAGATCGCCTCCAAGACCCATTTTGATCCGGCTTTACTCTCGCTGCATACGTGGCTTTCGGTTCATACTTTTGTGGTGGGGTTACCTTCCAACTGCTGGATAAATTAAACCTGCCTTGCTGATACTGGTCTTCTACCCAGTCTTTGAATGTGAAGCAGTCTTCGAGAGGATGTTCTATCGCTTGGCGATAGGAGCAATAGTCTGGGTGATGAATCTCACTCGCTTGTTCGGGGTGCTTGGACTCTGGGAGGGTAATCATCTGATATTTCATGAAAAGACCGAATATCTTCCTTGTCTTGTCTTGGGGAAAAGAATATGCTCGACCCATCTTCTTTATAAGAGACAAACCCTGGCCGCTCAATTCTCGATCGCGTGGCTTCTTGGACCCGCTTTGCCGCTGTCGAACGTTTTTTCCATTTCTTAGCTTGTTTCTACCTCTGCGTCGGGTCTTTTGTATGACGGGTTGACGACGAAGGGTATCGTCATTCTCCGCAGCCTGTTGAAGGAGACGCTGCGTCCTGGCTTTCTCGTAAATGGTCATTTCGTGGCTATGGTCATCCCGGACCTTTTGACCCGCTTCCCTTATTAGCTTGTCCATCTGTTCTTCGAACAACGGACTTGGCACTTTCATGGCGGGACTTCGTTTTGGTTCAGGGTTAGCTTCTTCCCACAGAGCATCTCCCTCTTCATCAAAGTCATGTATAACATAGCAGCCATGGAATCTCTCTCGTTTCTTGGATTGAACATATCCAAGACCGGTCGTTTTCATTCTCCCGTTGGGCAATTTTTGCTGAGTTCCGGGGACGTTCCAGACCCTGTTGTAGAACTGGGCTTGTCGCGCGGTCTGCTTCAAGGGTATGGCTTGGCGCCTCAACAATCTTTTTAATCCTTCTGTGTAGTATCTGGGCAGACGGATGGGCTGGAGCCTGTCAAGAGTAGAATCGGCGCCATGCCAGATTTCTTTCTCCACTTTGGTTTCCGCGGATCGATAAAAGAGGATTGCCTTTTCATCTTTTTGCCTAGGAGGGATGTAGAACGTCTGCAGTTCTTGCATACTGTAGATATTAAGTGCGTCGAGCTTTTTGTAATGCTCTTGCGGAACCATGGCGATCTGCAAACTCTGATCATCTCTAATGAAGGCTTGCACTGATGGACGAGCCGAGAATACTGCGTTGACCTCATCTTCAGAGTCACTGCCAAAGACCAGAATAGGGGTTTACGGTCCCGGTTTGTTGTATTGGGGCGGTACTGAATAGACCATCTCTTCTTCCTCCTCGGTATCGCTCCCGAAGACCGGAATGGTGGTGATAGCTTTTTGCTTATTCTCCGGTTTATGTCATCTTTCTGTGTCTTCAAAGTCTGGTAAGAAATACTTTGCATCTTCTTACTTTCGGACTTCATTCACGGAGAATGGGTTCAGTTCCCCTGTCACGGTGTACTCAAGACCATCTTTGAAATACTTCATACACTGATGTTGTGTAGAAGAGATGATGTTGTACTTATGTAACCAAGGCCTGCCGAGCAAGGCGTTGTATCATGTCTTGGAATCAATGACGTGGAACTTGATATCAGTGATGAGCAGCCCAAAGCGTAACGTTAGTATCACAGACCCGAGCGTCCGTGACGACTGGGAGTCGAACTCGGAGATAGTGATTTTATCCCGAGCGAGGTGTTGAACGCTCATGCGGATTTCTTTTAGTACCATCACATTTAGGAGATTAACAGCATTGTCAACTAGAATCTTCCCTATCCTGATATCATGGCAATACCCGGAGACATATAGGGGACGGTTGTGCTCGCATGTTCCGAGGAGGAGATCTTCATCGCCGAATGTGATGTCAACTGCGTGAATTTCTTCCAGTTCGTCCTTCATCTTTTCTTCGGCGAGGAAAGCTTGAAACTGGTCGGGCTCTTATAATACCTTGATCATATCTCTCGCCTCTTTGGATAGCAAAAGGGCGTCGAGAATGCTTAGCTGCAAGGTTATCTTCCTCAGGTGTTCCAGAACGTTGTAATCCACCTTGTTTTTCTTGGGCGGGTCCTTGGCTGCCAGCTCTTCGACGACTCGATCATCGGGGGTGATATCCTCAGGGACTTTCTCCTTCCCTTTATCTTTCTTATTCGCTCCCTTATTTGCGGGTCAGAGATTCTTTTCAGGTAGAGTGCGATTGCGCTGCTGAATGTTCTCGCAGGTCTTCAACTCTTCTGCTTCAGAGATGGATTCTTTGAAGAGAGGGCCGAGGGCTATTTCTTCATCAGAATCACTCCCGAAGGTGAGAACTTGCGATCCCCCAGAATTAACCGTGTGACATTCACCGGCAGTTCTTTTATGCTCATATGTCGTGCTTCTTTGTTCCCAACGAGTTTTGCGCTTCATCCGTTTGTAATGCTGTCGGTGAGCAACGTATCCTTGCCACCAGGTTTTGAAGGCGTTGCACTCTTCGGTGGGGTGCGCAATCCTTTGATGGTATAAGCAGTAACTAAGATGTACATCTGCTTCGTTAAGGTGTATCCTATCAGGAGTGTTTCCTTCGGAGGGTGGCAGCTTCATTCCCATCGATATGGCTTTGGCGAACCTTTTCCATGTCTTGAACCTGCTTTTATTTACTTCGGATGTGCTTCGATCTGGTGGGAGTGTTTTAACCCTTTCATCCAGTCGCCGGCGTTTGGCTTTTTCAAATATGGCCATTTCACGCTCTCGATCAGCTTTGCTCTTCTGACAGGCCTCGTTCAGTAGCATGTCGATGATCTCATCTGACGGTCCTAGGAATTCTGGTTCGGGATCTGCCCCCAGTTTATCTGCATCAGGAGCTTTTTCACCATCTACTGACGAGTGAGAGATCACGTGGCAGTTTGCCATATAATCTTCAGGTTCATCTGACGAGTCTTCTCCCTCATCTTTGTCGCTATCTCCGTCTTCAAGGATGTGGTTGAGAAACTCTTAGAGTGTGACCGGGATTCGCGCCTTCTGGTTATATTCTTCCAGCACGTCAATATGTTTTTGCAGGTCCGTACGCTTGTCCTCATGCTTCACGGGCTTTCTGGTCTTCTTCTTCTTCTTTGAAGACTTTGACGGCTGGGTATGGGCGTTTTGACCATTCCCGCCAATTCTTGGCATCGGGCGCGGCTTCAGCATTCCCTCGATGACCTCAGGTTCCAGCGGACTTTTCCACCTGATCACCGGGCATGTTTTGAGATCCTTTAGCATTCTTTTTGTTTTGGTTGAAAGAGCGACCTCCTATGGAGCTTCTTCTACAAAAGAGCATGATGCCCCCGGCGTGTCTCCCCTTTTAAGAGCATGCGGCTGAGGAGGGCTTACTTTCCAGTTCTATGACAGTGCGAATTTGACCTGTTGGTATTGGTCCTCAATCCAGCCTTTGAAGACGAAGCAATTTTCTATTGGATGGCCTACCACTTGGTGATAGGGGCAATAATTGGGATTATTGGCCTTTCCGGATTGCAATGGGCGTTTCGGATCTGGCAAGGTGATGAGCCTGTTGTGCATCGCCAGCTCGAACAGTCTCCCCTTTTTATCCCGTGGAAAAGAATAAGGGCGCTTCAGTTTCTCATTGAAGAATCGCCGTCTTTCATCTTAGCGATCAGTTGGCTTTAGACCACTGGGCTGTGATTGATCTCAAAGAATATTTATAACCACAATCAAGAACGGTGTCGCTTGGTAGCTAGCCAGTGAGTATGGGTCGGTCCACAGGGATGTTGTGTATTCTCTAATTGTTCTAACGAGTTAATTCCAAACGGTGTGAATGGATTGATTAAATCTAAATACTAAAGTTTATCTAAATCTTTCTAGGGTTAGGTTTAGGTTAGGTTTGGAAAGTCAATATTCCTCACCGCTTTCTATGCCCATATTAAGATCTATTAGGTGTTATGGTAATCATTAATAAAGTGGATAAGTACCGTCGGGCAGAAACGGTGTTTCTTCCTCTAGGTTCTTGTCCTTCCTTTCTTAATCCTTACCCTAACCTCCATGGAAGACACGCTCAACCAGTCATTTATACTACGGTATCACCGCTACCTCGTGGGATAGGGTGCCGTAGGGAGCGGTGTGTGCATGTATGCATGGAGTCCTATAAAAATGTGTGATGGGCAAGACAGGGGTGAGGGATCTTCATCTCTCAAGCCTTCCCAAAATCTAATCCTAACAAGCGAGGAGACTACTCACTCATTAGGGAATTGAAAAACATTTCTAAATTAATTAACTAGGGCAGAGAATTAAATCTAAACTAGGGCAAGAATAGAAAATTATACTAGGGCAGATAATAAAATTAACTAGGGCAAGAATTGAAAACTTACTCTAATTTGATGCACTCTTCATTCCTTACAGAAATTTACAGATCTGAATTTGAGATTTACAATGAGGCACAAGAAGAGGCATGCTCCAAAAAGAGCATTAGGGTTTCTATTTATAGAACATAGAAAACCCTAGGGTTACAATCGACACATGTCTGCATTTACAATTTTACCCCTAAATAAGACCTAGTCAACGCGCCGCCTCACGTCCACAAAATTTCTGCGCCGACACGGGCTTTACATGGCCGTGGATCTGCGGCCAAAATCCATGTTTGGCCGCGGATCCGCGGCCAAAAAGAGGGCTTATGGGCTCAATTTTCTAGGTATTCTTTTTGTTGCTTTTGTCTCCTTGTTTCTTCACTTGGTTTCTCAGATTGTCTTCTAGTTTTCTTCCAGATTTCCATAGTGAATAATTTCGTGGACTTTACCTGCCGCTGAGCATTGCGACGAAGGTCGCTTTCCTTTTCCCTTTTTCATTTCGAGATTCTAGTTTCAAAGAAGATGGTCTATGACCCATCTGATCCATTTGGGCCAGCTTGTCAATCAAGGCCTGGAAAGTAGGTTGCTTGAAGAACATCATGAATTGTGAAATGGTCGCCTGAGGGTCAAGGGTCCCTACGAACATGCCTACCGCAGGAGCTTCTTCGATGCGCTTCTTGCACTTCGACCATAAATTCCACCACCGTATCGCGTATTGCACCCATGTTTCGCCTGGCTTTACTCTGGCGTTAATTAATGCGGTGATTGGGGTGCGTTCGCTAGTGCTTGCGAAACGCTGGGTGAACAACAATTCCATCTCTGTAAAAGTTTTGACGGAGTCGTTGGGAAGTTCTGAGTACCATTCGAACGCCGTCTCCGCCAAGCTGCCGACGAATTGACGAAGTAGTAGCTTATCATCCCCTCCTATGTTGTCGCAGAGGGCCCTGCACTGAGCGACATGTTGATGGGGATTGCCTGTCCCCTTGTACACATGGAATTTAGGAATCGTGTATCCTGGCGGGTACTTTATTTGATCGTACCAACCCGGATAGGGCCGTCCAGTTCTGACGACTTGGCCAGCCGCTTCATTCGTTTGATGAGCTCGTATTTGTTGTGCTATATAATCATCGAGCGTGGCTTTGGAGATGATCTCCTCCTTGGCTGCTGATAGAGCCGGCAGAGGATTTGATGTCTCTCCTCTATCATCTTCAATTATTACTGGAGGATCTTCGGCTGGAGGGTCCGGCTGGATCATCAGGCCCACCATATCTTGGAATAGAAGGGCCATTTGTTTTATGTTGGCCGCTTGTTCCGCAGCCTCTTTGTCCTTTTTCTCAAGCATTCTCCGAAGGAATTCGGCATCAGTTTCCTGCTCATGACGCTATTCTGAGGACGTCTCTGGGCTTGCTTTTGGTCTCGTGAGTGTGGCCATGGCTGTTAGCATCTCTTGGAGCTTTTGTTGTTGTCGCTCCTGAGCCTTAGTCACTGATCGCGTAAGCGGTCGTTGACCGATGGAGATACAGCTATCCTCTTTTTCGGATGCCATATAGATGGTATGCACCACCATGCCTCCAGACTTAGGGCGCTTAGGCTCAGTGCCCTTGACATTTGTCGCAGACACAGGGATTTTCTCCGGCCTTCTCTTTTTGTGGGTTGGGGAAGTTGAGGGGACCGTTGCAGCGGGCACCCAGGTAGATGACACCTTCCGTGGAACGACAGAGTGGTCCTTCTCTTGCCGAACCTTTATCTTCTTCGGTCGGCGGGAGTAATCTTGATCAATCACCGAGTCTTGGACTTGACGCCAGACCTTGTAAATTTTAGAGGACAGCCGCTGAGGGGGCTGCTCCAGCTTCGCTTTTGTAACGTTCTTCATAGGTGGAGGAGATCTTTTCAGTACAGTAGTTGGAGAGTTCTTGCGGACCCTCCTGAGTGGTTCAAAGCTGTTCCCAGTTGGAACAGCAGCATCAACTTCCACCGTTGGAGCTGGCGGGGTAAGTCCTGATGGGGAATTGCCCCCAGCTTTCCTCACTCGGCGCCAGTGGCGACGTCGAGCATTCCGTGCAAACTGGATCACCTCCGCTGTTGGATGAGCTTCCTCATACCCCTTTCTTTGAGGAGAGGCTATTATTGGCGCTAGCCTGTCGAAGACCGACGTCCGTTGAGAGGGGATAGTCAGTCTTGCGAAGGCCGACTTTCGAACAGGGGAAGCAGCCTTCATAACTTCACCTTGAACGGGAGCTGAAACGGTCAGTCTTGCAAAGACCGACACCTTAGTAGGAGAAGCTTCCTTGGCGATTTCAGGAGTAGGAATGGCTATCTGCTTCGGGATAACCCCTTCAGGAATGGTGGGCTTCTTGATGGGCCTATCTGAGCTTCGGCCCAGTCTGTTGAAAACTGAGGCATTGGACTTGGACGACCTGTTTAGAGGGGCCGCGGTAGTGGTAAGTCGATCAAAGATCGACCTCTTTAGAACTTCCTGTGACGGCATCTAAACGTTGAAGCTTGTTGGTGGGAACATGGTCCCGAAGAATATCCCAGGGTGGCTTGCGTGACCTGTTCCACCGGCATTGTAAAAAGGAAGGCCGCTTGAGGCCCATAAGTCACTCCTCCGACAGGGACGGAGCGGGAGTTGTTGCAATTGTTGCAGCTGGAGTAGTTAGAAGCCATTGATCTTCTATTTTCTACACGGAGCAAGACACCAAACCTTAGTACTTCACATCCGAAGGCAACCATGTCAAACCGCAATTCATTCACAAAACACGACACACGAAGTATGGAGTGGAAAGAGGAAAAGGTCCTACCGGGTGTGCCAGAATCTGTTCTCTGCCGAAAGACGCGACCGGGACGTTGGGACATCTGGCCTGAATTTCGGGGGAAGATGCTATTTGGTTTTATCCGTCTACCTCTCCGAAGATGCCAAGTTGATTTATGGCACCGTGCATCGGAGGTTTAGATGGATGCGGCCGATGTAGCAGGCTTCGTCAGATTCCCCCTCGTTTGCGAGGGGTTTTTGATTGTGGGGACGCTCTTCCCTGCAGGCGCAAGCCCCTGCAGTTAATTACTCTATCGCATCGCGGTAACCACTTTCTCTTTCTCCAGATGGCCACTTTATGTCGTGTGTGTTTGTTTTGTTTTTGGTTGCCCATGGATTGTATACGGAGACTAATTTATGTTGTCACCCGTAGGGCGTGGATTAGTCCAAATCCGTATTTTCTTAGATTTGGGTTTGAGTTGGGTTTAAGGATCGTTAATCTCATTTGAGACTAAGATCAACTTAAACATTTGTTAAGGATACGTTAGTCTAATTTTAGATTAAGATCTACTTAATAGGATCATTTAGATCCAACAAAAGAGCATTTAGACTCTATTTTTTAGTTTAGGGACATTGCGGTCCAGAAGTTTAAGGACATCATAGTCCAGGGAGTTTAAAGACATCATAGTCTAGTTTATAGACGTCATAGTCTGTAAAGTTTAAGAACATCATAGTCTATGAGTTTAAGGACCCCACGGTCCGTAAAGTTTAAGGACATCATAGTCTATGAGTTTAAGGACCCCACAGTCCATAAAGTTTAAGGACATCATAGTCCATGAGTTTAAGGACCCCAAAGTCCGTGGAATGTCTGGTTGTCGGGACCCGTCACCTCTCTGAAGACGTTGAAGGATTACAACGACAAATATCAGAGGAATGAAGAGATATACCCTTGAACCAATATTGGTTGGGAGATCTGTAGTCCAATTTGGGACTAAGATCAAAGATTTATAAGCATATGGGCTCAATTAATCTGAATTAGGGTTCTGTGGCCACTTCGGGCTGGGCCCATTTAGTTAAAATGTTAAACATTTACCAATGTCGAGCATTGGTTTGAGTTCTGACAATCTTTTTGTCTTTTATTGAATGCTGAGCATTCATCATAGCTCTGGGCTTTTATTTATAGAACAATTTATGTTCTCTCAGCGCACACGTGAGGAGTACGTGGCGCGCTTGGCGCTGTACGCCAGTCAATGAGCGCAGAGCACTTCTGTTAAGTAGCGCACACGTGAGGAGAACGTGGCGCGCTTGGCGCTGTACGCCAGACAATGAGCGCATAGCGCTTCTGTTAAGTAGCGCACATGTGAGGAGCACGTGGCACGCTTGGCGTTGTGCGCCAGACAATGAGCGCAGAGCGCTTCTGTTAAATAGCGCACACGTGAGGAGCACGCGACGCGCTTGGCGTTGTGCGCCAGACAATGAGCGCAGAACGCTTCCTGTGAAATTAGGAGCGCTAAGGCTCTGCAGCGCTATGCGTTAGTTTTGGAGCGCTGAAGCGCTTCTTTTGATTGGAGCGCTAGGGCTCTTTTTAGGCAGCTTTGCGCCCTGAGAATTAAATTCTCTCTCGTATAAAAGACTTTGTCTCATGGATCTAAGAACAAAGTTCTTATTTTTTTATAGGAGATGTTTCAATCTTTTATGTTTTTGGTGAAAGGCTCTGCCTTTATGGATCTATGATCCTAAGAGAATTGAATTATTCTCCCCCCTTTTTATAATGAGATATTATGATCTCTTTTGTGAAAGACAATTTGTCTTATAGATCTATGATCTGAAGAAGATTAAGTTCTTCCCTTTATTTTTTTATGATGAGATACTTTGATCTCTTTTTGTGAAAGACCTTGGTCTTATAGATCTATGATCTTAGAAAAAGAAGTAAATTCTTCTTTTTTTATGAGATGATTTCATCTCTCTGTTCTTTTTTTTACCTTGAAGAAAATCTACTTCTTATGAGAACTTGCTCTTTGTCTTTGAAATTTCTCAAAGTTTATGGGGGGTGGGGGGTGCGGGTGGTTCCTCTATATCAGACTTGAAGTCTTGGGGCCTTTATATAGTGAAGGCTGATTTGTTGAATCGATTGAAAAGATCTTTTCTCTAATTGATTTGGGGATGTTTCTCCCGTTGGATCTTTGATCCAAGGGCTTCTGTTTTACAGAAGGCAATCTTCTTGTTTTTAACAAGATTGGGAAATCTTTTCCCATACAGAATTTTATTCTGTAATTTGGTGATTTTTAATCACCATTGGATCATTGATCCAACGGTGCTCTAATTTTCAGAGCACAATCTTTCCTGTTTGGAAAGATTCTGAGGAATGTTTGCTTAACAGAATTTTATTCTGGTCAATTAATGATTTTTAATCTTGTTCGTTGGATCTTTGATCAAGGGCCGAGAATATTTTGTTCTATCGCTAACGCCCACGTGCTTTGCACATGGTGCGCTGCTTAGAGTGCAGCGCTCACGTGCTTTGCACGTGATGCGCTGCTTAGAATGCAGCGCTAGCGCTCGCGTGCTTTGTACGTGGAGCGCTGCTTAGAGTGCAGCGCTCTTAGCGCCAGCGCTCACGTGCTTGGCATGTGGTGCACTGCTTAGAGTGAAGCGCTCTTAGCGCTAGCGCTCACGTGCTTTGCACGTGGTGCGCTGCTTAGAGTGCAGCGCTCTTAGCGCCAGCGCTCACGTGCTTTGCACGTGGTGCGTTGCTTAGAGTGCAGCGTGCTTGGCGCTGCTATGAAGCGTTGCTTTATTTCAAATTTTGAAATTTGAACAGATCTTTGCTCTGATTAGGGAAACAGAGTCATTTTATCCATGAGCTATTGGAAGTTTGTCGGCTTGAAGAATATCATGAACTGGGACACAGTCGTTTGAAGATCAAGGGTCCCGATGAACATGCCCACAGCATGGAATTCTTCAATGCCCTGTTCGCACTTAGACCATAGGTTCTGCCACCGGATCGTATATTGGAACCGGGTTTCTCCCGGCTTTACCCTGGCATTGATTAATGCCGTGATCGGGGTACGCTTGCTTGCACTGGCGATCACGAACTGGCAACGTGCTGATGTGGGTTGTCTGTCCCCTTGTACACATGGAACTTGGGGATCGTATATCCCGGCGGGTATTTAATTTGGTCATACCAGCCTGGATACGGTCGCCCAGTTCTGACGATTTTTCCCGTGGCTTCATTAGCTTGATGTGCTCGTATTTGTTGAGCGATATAATCATCAAGAGCAGCCTTGGAGATTGTTTCCTCCTTGGCTGCTGATAAGGCCGGAAGAGAATTTGATGTTTCCCCTCTGTCATCTTCGATGATTATCGACGGATCCTCGGCCGGAGGTTCTGGCTGGATCATCATCCCAACCATGTCTTGGAACAAGAGAGCCATCTGCTTTATGTTAGAAGCATGCTCAGCAGCTTCCTTGTCCTTTCTTTCAAGCACCCTTCGCAGGAACTCTGTATCGGTCTCCTGCTCCTGGCGATGTTTGGCTATTGTGTCCGGGCTTTCTTTCTGCCCGGTAAGTGCTGCCATTTTGGTCAGCATTTTCTGGAGTTTTTGTTGTTGCTCCTGAGCTTTTGTCAGCGACTGAGTTTGCATCTGGTGACCTATGCAAGAACGGATTTCTTCTTTCTTGGAAGCCATATAGACTGTATGTACGATCATGTCCCCAGACTTGGGGCGTTTGGGTCCATCGCCTTTGGAATTTTCCGCCGGAAGTGGGATTTTCTCTGGCCTCATCCTTTTGTAGGAGGTCGGAGTTGAAGGAGCCGTTGTAACAGGCACCTGTGCAGAAGAAGTCCCTTGCTGTATGACGGAGGGACAGTCTTTCTCTTGCTGAGCCTTCGATTTCTTCGGTCGACGAGAGTAGTTTTGATCAATCACAGAGTCGTAGAATTTTTGCCAGACCCTGTGAACTTGGGAGGAAGGCCGTTCATGGGGGCGCTCTGGCTTTTCCTGCACCGTGGCTTCTGCAGGCGGGGGAGATTCCTTTAGCACCACCATTGGAGAGTTCTTGCGTACCCTCCGGAGTATATCAAAGCTATTCTCGGTTGGAACAACAACGTCAACTTCCACCATTGGAGCTGGTGGGGTAAGTCCAGAGGGGGAGTTGCCCCAAGCTTTTCTCACACGCCGCCAGTGATGATGTCGAGCGTGTCTTGCAGACGGGGCTGCCTCAGATTTGGAAGCTGCTTCTTCGTGCCACCGGCTTTGCTAAGGGGCTGCTGTTGGCGTCAACTTGTTGAAGACTGGCGTCCTTGGAAGAGTTTGAGGAGGGCCAACCAATCTTTCAAAGACCGACTTTCTAGTATGGGAAGCACCTTTGACGACTTCGCCCGTAGTAGGAGTTGGGAGGGCTATCCATTTTGGGGTATCCCCTTCAGGTGTCACGAGCCTCTTTGCGGACCCGTTTGGGTTCTTTCCCATCCTGTTGAATACCGAGACGTCAGCTTTGGACGCCCCGTTGAAAGGGGCTGTTGTGGTCACTAGTCGATCGAAGACCGACCTCTTGGGAGCTTCTTCCTGCGGCGTTGAGGCATCGACACCCACTGGTGGGATCATGGTCCCGAAGAACAACCCAGTAGTGGCTTGCATTACTTGCCTCACCGGCATTGAAAAGGTGGAGGCCACGTTAGGCCCGTAGCTCACTCCTCCAGTTGGGGTGGTGCGAGAGTTGCTTTTGCAAGAGGTGCAGTGGGAATCCATCGATTTTCTTCTTCTGCACAGGAGAAAGACACCAAATTTTAGTACCTCAAATCTAAGGGCAACCATTGAGAACCGCGATTTCACTCGCGAAACACGACACACGAAGTTTGGAGTGGAAAGAGGAAAATGTCCCACCAGGCGTACCATAATCTGTTCACCGCCGGAAGACAGACCGAGACGTTGGGACATCTTGCCTGAATTCTGGGGGAAGATGCTATTTGGACTTATCCGTCCACCTCTTCGAAGATACTAAGTTGATTTATGGCACCATATATCGGAGGTTTGGACAGATGCGGCCGTTGTAGCGGACTTTATCAGATTCTCCCTCATTTGTGAGGGGTTTTGATTGTTGGGACGCTCTTCCCTGGAGGCGTAAGCCCCTGCATTTAATTACGTTACCACGTTGCGATAACCACTTTCTCCTGCTCTGGAAGTTCACTTCGTGTCGTGTGTGATTTTGTTTGTTTTGGTTGCCCATGGATTGTATACGGAGACTAGTTTATATTATCGTCCGTAGGGCGCGGATTAGTCCAAATCCGTATATTTGAGATTTTGGTTTAGGTCAAGAATTTTGCTTGACGGGGCCCACGTTGGTAGCTTGGTTTTCCAACGGGAATGAACTTAGGACGCAGATCTCACATTTGTGAGTTCCATCGGTTCATCGGATATTTGGGTATGATCTAAGGATCATTCGCCATATTTGAGACTAAGATCGACTTATGAGCAGTGAGGATATGGGCTCAACTAATCATTAGATCATATATGAATAGCCCATGGATAGTATACGGTAGTCATTATGGAGACAGTTTACAGGACAAAGCATATTAGTTTAAGGACGTCGGTCCAACATTCCCTGTTTAGGACGAATGTTAGTTTAAGGAAATTTTGGTCCGATATTTCCTGTTTAGGATGAAAATTAGTTTACGGACATTTCGGTCCATTATCGCCGTGTTTGGGGGCGAAGATTAGTTTAAGGACATTTCGGTCCATTATTCAACTTGCGTGCACGTGTATTTTTTACGTGGCAGAGTGAACGATGGTGACATAGAATGCACCCAATTTGGAGTGCGATTCGATTTGAGGCGTGCACATCAATTTGGAAGTGCATCAACATGGGATATATATTCCCAGTCTTGATGAAGTTTTACATCAAGTTGGGACGAGAAAAGAGTTGTTGGTTATCGAGACCCGCCACCTCTCTGAAGACATTGAGGAATTACAAGGACATGTATCAGAGGTGTGGAGAGATTTACCATTGAACCAAATCCCATATTTGAGGGGAAAAGGGGTTGTGGTGGACCTAAGAATTGTTAGTCATATTTGAGACTAGGATTACCTTAGGAGATATGGGATGGATATCATTTTGGATATCATCAATGAGAGATCATCAGTCATGTTTGAGACTAAGATCGGTTTGGAAATCACGAGCATTTGGGCTCGGTTGTTTTAAAATCAAAGAGGTTTAATCTCAGGAAACTTAGCCAATTTGGGCTGAGATTGGGTTTCTATACTACCCAGTAGTGCTAAGCACTAAGATATACAACGCTCACGTGTGTTTCACGTGAGACGCTGGCATAGTGCTAAGCACTAATCTTTTCTGGCGCTCACATTCTTTTCACGTGAGGCGCTGGGTTTTAGCCTTGGGCGCTCACGTGCTTTTCACGTGAGGCACTACAATAGTGCTAAGCACTAATTTTCCTTGGCGCTCACGTGTGTTTTACGTGAGGCGCTATATTTTTGGAGATTTAATCTCTGTTGATAATTTTAGAGGACTTAAATCTCCGTTAATGGTATTTTGACCATTAACGATCACCAATATCATTATTTTGAGAATCTGGGATCATGTTGTTTAAGAACTAAGTTCTTAATTTGAAGAAACTAAGTTCCTGGAGTATTATGAACTCTATGTTTTCCATGTTCATGTTTTCAGAGTGGTTAAACCTTTTTTAATGGTGTTTTGACCATTAAGGATCACCAAGATCACTATTTTGAGGATCTTGGATCGGGTTTTTTAAAAAACTAAGTTCTTGATTTGAAGGAACTAAGTTCCTGGAGTATTATGAACTCCATCTTCTTTCTTTTCAATTTTGTTTTTCCCTGAATGTTTGATTCTCAAGAACAAAATCTTCTCGATGAGAATTAAATTCTCAACTTGTAGGAGACTTGTCTTGTGGATCTCAGATCCATAGAAAGAACTAAGTTCTGTGAGAAGGGTTAAACCCTTAGATATAGTATGTTAGGTAAAAGAGATATTTTGATTTCTTCTTTTTTCTTTACCTAGGGTTTTTTAGGAGGGAAATTTTCTTCTTTGAGAGAATTAAATACTCTGTTGTTTTTAGAGCCTTCCGTATTTTACAGAAGCTTATGAGGGGTCTCCTTTTTTTCCTCTCCTTTGATTAATCTCTTTACCCCTATTTATAGAAGAAGAGATAAAATCAATTTGTTGAGAAAATCTCTTATTGAGAGATCATGATTGATCAATTGAAAATGGTCTTTTAGATCAATTGGTGAATTTTATTCACCGTTGGATTTTTAAACCAAAGGCTCTCTGTTTAACAGAGAAGATTTCTTGTTTTTTTTTCAAGATTAGGAAATATTTTCCTGAGATAGAATTTTATTCTATCATATGAATATCTTCTTAGTTTAACAAGATTAGAATTTTATTCTATCTAATAGAGAAGATCCTTCTTATTTGTTTATCAAGATTAGGAAATATTTTCCTAAGATAGAATTTTATTCTATCATATGAATATCTTGTTAGTTTAACAAGATTAGAAAATATTTTCCTAACCATAGAAATTAATTCTGTTTAAAAGATAAGATCTCTCTTATAGAATTTAATTCTATCATATGGTTTAATTGGTGATATTTTTATCACAGTTGGATTTTAAATCTAAGATTCTCTATTAGAGAAGATCTTTCCACATTAGAAGGAAAATATTTCCTAAATAGAATTTATCATATGATGATTTATTATCAACATTAGATCTTTGATCCAGCGGCTCTGTTTAACAGAGAATATCCCAGTTTTTAGGGAAGTATCCCCATGTAGAATTTAATTCTACTTGCTTTTAATTTAGACGCCGGTGCTCACGTGTTGTGCATGTGGGCGCCACTTAAGAATTTAATTCTTATTTATGATAGGCGCTCCTATGTTTTGCACATTGGCGCCCACGTGAGGAGCACGTGCGGCGCCACTATAGGATTAATCCTACAAGATTGGTGAAGTACCACATTAGTGGATATATAGGAATCCAAATCTGTCGAATCACTCATGTATGATCTTCTACATCCTAGGTCTTTCCGTTCCGTCATCTGGTCAGTTATAGAACCAATTCCTTTAATTGTGAAGCCCATGTGAGATACAGAAGAATAGGCTATTCTATTTTTTAAATTGCGTTGACCTAGAGAGGTTGAAGCTGCATAAATTATTTGCATTGTCCTTACTATCACCAACCAAGGAGAAAATATAGAATGGGCGTGTCGAAAGATATGAAAGATCTCCCTCCAAGCCATACATACGATTTTCATCGAATACGGCTTTCACGTCAATCCCACAAGCCTTTTATCCATTCTCATTCGATCGCTGCGGGGGAGCAAGTCAAAATAGAAAAACTCACATTGGGTTTAGAGATAATCAGGCTCGAACTGATGACTTCCACCACGTCAATTTAACACTCTACCGCTGAGTTATATCCTTTCCCGGCCCCATCGAGAAATAGAATTAACTAATCCTCGATCGGAAAAGAATCAAAAGAAAGAATCGGAATAGATGACTACGGCGGTTTCCCTAAAGACCCGAAAGGAAACGAATAGGTTCGCCGGGCAAGTACAGGCGTAGATCCGGGGTAATCCCTTGTAAATAGCCCCAGGGCTATTTACAACTAGTCAATTAAGAATTCTCAGATGCTGTACTAGCAGTGCATCAAAGATGCAGTCATCGATTCTTCTGATTGGCCACAATTAACGCGAGCAAACATATTAATGATGAAGAACGCATTTTTGCTATGCTACTAATACTTGTAATTGCTCTGCTATTCTGCCCAAGTCTGGCTAAGGAAGAGTTACGGGGAGTAAAACACAAATATGCTGATTCTGGTCGGCTTACTATATATAATATAAAATCCTTCACGATAAAATAAATAAAAAGAAAAGGCCATTCCATTTCGACAAAAGACCATACCCAAGTTCAATAGCTTTGCGTCCGCTATCCCGATCATGATTTTCTTACCCCAGAGGGAAAGGTCCTTCCTTTTTGGGCCGGTTATGGATGAGGAAGGATTCAAACCCCCGACACTGTGGTTCGTAGCCATATGCTCTAATCCTCTGAGCTACAGGCCCCATCCCATCTCCACTGGATCTGTTCCCGGGAGTACCCTAAAAAGGAACCTCTCCTCAGCCATTTCGTTTCGGGTTAAGAAGATGTGAAAGCGCGTTTCTCTCTATAAGAACAGTGCGCTCAGAGGTGTGAAGGGGGAGAGAAGAGATATCATAATTGGGGTTTTGAATAAGACGACCTTTGTATTTTTTAGTTTTCTCTTTTTTCTCTTTTAAAAGTAAAATAATAGGTGTTAAGCTTTTTATCATTCTGGCGTCAAGCTATTTTTCCGCAGGAACAAGAGGGATCCACCGAATAAGACAAGGATAGCCCAGTTTACGAAGATTCTTATCTTGATACCCATTAAGATAATTGGGAAAACTTAAAGAAGAAAAAAATGAAAAACAGAACTTGTTTCAAAAACCTATTGTCACTTTTCCTTTCGATTATAAATGATGGAATCGCCCATTAAGATATATAAAAAATGATCAATTTGAAAATGTTGTACGAAATGAAATGTCACAATATTTTTTTTATATATGCCCAAGTGATGGAAAACAAATAATATCTTTTACATATCCACCCAGTTTATCGACTTTTTCAGAAATGATAGAACGGAAAATTTCTTTGTACACGGGAGCCTCCATCCAAGCACGAATACCTTCGTTTAATAGAATATTTTTGGTGCAGAAAGTCTCAAATTCAGGATCTTCCGCTGCGCAGATTTCTTGGGAAACAAAGTCATAGGCACGTAGGTTCAAAGCCAGACCGACTACCCCAAGAGCACTCATCCATAAACCGGTTACTGGTACAAATAACATAAAGAAATGTAACGAAACCCCAATTATGACATCGCTTCTCTCCCCCTTAACAGGCTTAGGAAGCTTTCTCATTGTCCCTATTTAGCCTGAGGTATCAGGTTACCTATTTCTATATCTATTTTACAAGAGGTTTCTATCAATCTACCCTTGTGTGATTCATGTTTTAAATCTATTAGAGTTTTTTTTATCTTCGACAAGCGATCCATATTTTCGCGAAGTAGATCATAATAAAATTCGTGTATCTAGGGGGGATTCACTTTAGAAGCAAATAAACGAATTTTTGTTCGACGTCTCCGAGCTATATATCCTCGTCTAACTCTGGTCATTGAATCAAATTAAACTTTAATGAATAACTAACTGATTTCTTTTCTTTAAGTCATCCTTTTACCCCCCAGTTGATTAATAACATAACGGATTATTCCGATATATAAAATAGAAATTCCAATGGCTTTTGCTACTATGACCTTCCCAACTACGATTTTTCATTCCTTTCGGGTAAAATACCTGGAAATAAGAAATTCTAGTGGTATTAAATAAATAAAAGAAAAAAATTTCTTTGATAAATAGGTATTTCCATGGTTTTGCCTTGGTATCGTGTTCATATTGTCGTATTGAATGATCTCGACCGATTGCTTTCTATCCATATATAATACATACGGTTCTAGTTTCTGGTTGGGCCATTCAATGTACTCTATGAATAGAGAAATACATAGAGTTGAGCATAGTAAAATAATAAATTGAAAGATTTCATTGAAATTGTTTGTTTGAAAATTTCCCGAAAAGCTAATTATAGGTTCTTCTTTCCATCGGAACAATAGGGCCTTTATGCTCATTACTAAACTTGTTGCATTTCACCGCTCCACTGGAAATTCCCTCTGCCCCTACCATACTCCAGCTTGGTAGTTTCTACCGCCTGTCCAGTGTTGAGCCCTGGGATTTGATGGCGGACTTGAAAAGCCACCCCAGATTTCTTCTTTGCACCAGTGAGGGCTCTAGTTCCTCCAGCTTCTTGATTCGGCAGAGACGCAATTGCTGATATAATAACTTCTATAAGAAATGCTGACATGAGTAAAAAAGGAACGGTTCGAATAGCATCCACTAATATCACCGAAAACTTTGTTAAAATACTCCTACGAGAAGGTTTTATTGAAAACGTTCGGAAACATCAGGAAAGTAACAAATATTTCTTGGTTTCAACTTTGCTCCATAGAAGGACTAGGAAAGGAATATATAGAACTATTTTAAAACGTATCAGTCGACCTGGTTTACGAATCTATTTCAACTATCAAAAAATTCCTAAGATTTTAGGTGGAATGGGAATTGTAATTCTTTCTACTTCTCAAGGCATAATGACATACCGAGAAGCTAGACTAGAAAAAATTGGAGGAGAAATTTTGTGTAAATAAACGATCTTATCGTAGATCTATTGTGACCTTGCAATTATCTAAAAATTGAAACAGCAACCCTAGTCGCCATCTTCATATCTGGTTTACTTGTAAGCTTTACGGGGTCGGTACTGGATGCTGCTCACAAAGCAGAATGCACGGGTCGATACGCACAGTGCCTAATATCCATCGTTTACGGCTAGGACTACTGGGGTATCTAATCTTGCGCTGGCATCCTCGTGAGGGGAACGTGAGGCGCTGCCTCAAAATTTTTTTTTAACAGAGCTTAGCTGTTTTATTATGTTTAAATATTAGGGGAACAGACGCTCCTGTGCTTTGCACATTGGCGCTCACGCGAACTTCACGTGCGGCGCTACCTGAGGTGATAGTTACATGCTTTGCATGTGGGTGCATGTATTTAACACATGGATCTTTCTCTTTATTTTTATAAGAGAACAGCAAGCTCTGAGCCAAAATTTTTTGGCGGGAACATACTCGCAGGTGATAGAGCCACCCTCTATAAAGAGATGTCTTCTAGACCGATGAGGAGAGAGACTGGCATGAATGACATATCATTTGCTTAGGCAATTGAGTCAATCATGCAATGTCTTGTACAAAACCAGATGGATAATGTATCAGGGATTCTAGTTTTAGATATAGATTTGGGAAGTTTCTCAATCGGGTACTTGGAAAGTATTCTAAAAGTGTTTTAGAATGGACGACTCCTGGCGTGGTGGTGTACCCGCAGGTGATGGAGTCACCCTCTCTAAAAGGGATGTATTCTAGACTGATGAGGAGAGGGACTGGCATGAATGACATATCATTTGCTTAGGCAGTTGAGTCAATTATGTAATGTCTTGTACAACACTAGATATTATTTTTGCACTAGCTGCAGTAAGCATGTATTAATCTAATCCTCGAGAAACAAAAGGAAGCTATCATGAACATAAGAGAATGTTCTTGGTATAAGATAACGGCAACCTCCTCTGGAAGGCGGTTATCAGTTCAGGCTTCAAAGGTGACCTAGATAACAGAGATGCTGTCAGGGTTTTGAGTTTAGCCTCTTATGAGGACCAGTATATTGGATAGTGTTCAATAGGGATACTGAGGTAATCTTGGTGCAGGAAGCTGGTTATAACTCAACAGAGGATACGGCCCAAGAAGTTTGTTAGATGGAGTTGTTCATTTATGAACTTGGTCCCATCAAGATTCCAGACAAATTCTTGAGGCGGGGTATCGCTCAGTTTGGGAGATTCTTGATCTCCGCAAAGTTGATATATAGAGATATGAAGTTGGAATATTATAGCGGATCTACTCACTGAGGCTATTTCTCGAACAAATTAAGTTTTACAAATATGCTTTGCGAAACTGATTAGTAAAGAAGTTGGGTATTCAGTAACACACGAGTTGTGGGTACGCGATATAGCAATAATTGGCCTTGAGTGCAAGTGGAGATTATTGGATATAGTGCCCTCAAGGCAATTATTGTGATCGCAAATAGACGATCATGATAATTGAGGGAGGACTTATACAGGTAATAGTCTTACTCGAGATGATAGTATGTTATCTGGTTTGTCTTCATCGCTGATGAAGCCCGTAAGACAGTTTCTTGATAACCAGCATTATGATGACGATCATATATGTGGGAGCTGGGTTGTCCATAAGCACATCCTTAAATGTCCCCAGTCGTGGGAGTATCGAGACTGGGCATCAATATTCCGGAGTAAACTAGTGTATACGCTTCTAGACCCCGACGAGGGACGGTGACTGGTCTCACAAGCCATTGGTGTTGTGTTTCCTAAGATAGTATATAGGTGCTCACTGGAGGTGAGTACACTGGACGGACTCGCCGAGAACTTCTAGATGGTGTTATATCTATCGTCAGATGGAAGTTCTCAGGTGGCATGAGTATAGGTTAGTCCTTTGACCTGAAGTCGTCATTTGTCTCGTGTGAATTCCCACTGTACTTTGATTACTACCCTACCATGGCTCAAAGGAGTCGTGCAAATAGGTTTTAGTTGGGTACAGTCCCGAGCCACATGGTGACAGTGGTCGACTGTCAGGGATTCGTCTCTCTTGGTATTAGGAGTCGATATCGCGCTGTGTTCAGTTGGCTATCACCAGAATCCATGACCACGGTGGATGAGATTTACTGATAGTTGATCAGCAGTATCTCTGTCGGTGATGTTCTTGACTCAGACACGACTTATCGAGTTGGTAGGGGTCTGATGTTATCCATCCTCTAGACCCGATATGCGATACTGTTTGACGAAGAGACCAGACTCTACGGAGATTGTCACATTCAAGCTCAGTAGGGTAAGGACGTACTTGATTGTCGACCCTCCTTTTCGACAAGTACCTGGATAGTCGTTACGTACAGCTAGTGCCGCTGACGTGCTTGTGGTTAAACCTACTGCCAGCGTATTGTCGAGTCTTTAGAATCCCGCACAGAGGGTTTTCCCGGTTCAGGCGATAGATGTAGGAGCCGTACATTGGTACGTGCAGAGGTCCGATTAAATACGTGTACGGAATACACGGACATTAATCGGGTGGTTGATAATACTAGCCGATTTAGGATTAAGCCGGATTATTAAATCAGGTTTTGATTTAATAATTTATATATGTATTTAGATACATATATTTTGAAATATATATACGCGTATTCGTACAAAAAAATACGAATAGCCAAGAGAGAGAAAATGAATAGTGAACAATAATACTAGAATATACATATTAAATATACATAATATATATATATATATATATATATATATATAAATTATTAAATCATAATATGAATTAATAATCTAGCTTAATCCTAAACCGCTAGTATTATCAACCGTCCGATTAAAATTTGTGTAGCCTGTATACGTATTTAATCGGACACTCTGTATGAACTAACACACGTCATCTTCATCTTATCGTCTGAACCGGGAAAACCCTCTGTGTGAGACTCTAAAGACTCGACAATACGTTGGTAGTGATTTACCGGATAAATCCAAAACCACAAGTACGTCAGCGGCACTAGCTGTACGTAACAGCTGCTCTGGTATCTGTCGAAAGGGAGGTCGACAATCAAGTCTGTACATACCCTACTGAGTCTGAATGTGACAATCTCCGTACAGTCCGGTCTCTTCTCCTGAGAGTATCGCATACCGGGTCTAGGGGTGGAAACGTCAGACCCCTACTAACCTGATAAGTCGTGTCTGAGTCAAGCTTATCACCAACTGAGAAACTACTGAACTCATATCAGTAAATCTCATCTACCGTGGCCACGGATTTAGGGTGATAGCCTACCGAACACAGCACGACATCGACTCCTAATATCAGGAGAGACGAATCCTTGACAATCGCTCACTGCCTCCATGTGACTTGGGACTGTACCCAACTAAAACCTGTTTGTACGACTCTTTTGAGTAGTGGTAGGGTAGTAATCAAAGTACAATGGGAACTCACACGAGACAAATGATGACGTCAGGTCAAAAGACCAGCCTATACTAATGCCACTCTAGAACTTCCATCATACGATAGATATAAAACCATCTAGAAGTTCTCTGCGAGTTCGTCCAGTGTACTCACCTCCAGTGAGCACCTGTATACCATCTTAGGTGACATAACACCGATGGCTTGTGAGACCGACCACAACCCCTCGTCGGGGTCTCGAAACGTATACACTAGTCTACTCCAGAATATCGATGCCCAGACTTGATACTCCCATGACTAGGGAAATTTAAGGATGTGTTTATGGACTATGCTCCGCCAAAAGACCGGACCGAGAGTTGGGACGTCTAGCCTGAATTTATGGGCAGATGTTATTTGGACTTATCCATCCACCTCTCCGAAGATGCCAAGTTGATTTATGGCACCATATATTGGAGGTTTGGACAGACGCGACCATTGTAGCGTGACTTTATCAGATTCCCCCTCATTTGTGAGGGGTTTTTGATTGTGGGGATGCTCTTCCCTACAGGCGCAAGCCCCTGCAGTTAATTACGTTACCGCATTGCGATAACCACTTTCTCCTGCTCCAGCAGTTCATTTCGTGTCGTGTGTTGTTTGTTTTATTTTGGGTTGCATGTGTATACGGAGAATAATTTATGTCGTCGCCCGTAGGGCACGGATCGGTCCAAACCCGTATATTTTAGATTTGGGTTTGTTTTATTTAAGGACCGTTAATCTAGTTTGAGATTAAGATCACCTTAAATATATAAGCATTTGGGCTCAATTTATTTTAATTAAGGATACGTTAGTCTTATTTGAGACTAAGATCTACTTAGAAAAATTTTAAGGATCATTTTTATTTAAGATCCAACAACAGAGCATTTGGCTCAGCTGTAAGAAAAAAACTTTTCAGAGACTTAGCCAATTTGGGCTTGGTCTGCTCAGTCTTTTTTTTGTTCAAAAGCGCTACGCACTTATTTGGGCTCTGTTTGTTCAGCTCCCCTTTGTTTTGTATGTGAAAAAGTGATAAGCACTTGTTTGAACCTCTGGCGCTCACATGGGTATCATGTGAAGCTTTCAGTTATGGACGCTGCCGAATCAGTGCTAAGCACTCAGTCATTTTGACTATATATAGTGCTAAGCACATTTTATATGGCGTCTACGTGAGGAGTACGCACGGCGCCATCCCCTTTATTTTGTTGGGCGCCCACGTGTGTTTCACAGATATATAGTAAAGACAAATTGTTAATTAGTTTTGAGAAAATCTTTCATTGGGAGATTCCAATTTATTCAGGGGATTTTATCCACCGTTGGATCTTTGATCTAATGATTTATGTTATACAGAATATATTTTCTTATTTTTAACAAGATTAAAGAAATATTTTCCCATATACAACATTTTATTCTGTAAAATGGTGATTTTTAATCACTATTGGATTTTTAATCCAAGAGCTCTCTATTTCACAGAGAGCAATCTTTTTTGTTTGTAAATATTGAGAAAATATATCCCCAAAATAGAATTTTATTCTATCATTGGATTTTTGATCCAACCTAGAGTATCTTTCTCACATAGAAAGATTTGAGAGATATTTTCTCCTAATAGAATTTAATTCTATATTCTGATGATTTATCATCTCCATTGGATTTTTGATCCAACAGTTCTGTTTAACATAGAGTATCCCATTTTTTAGGGAAATACCTCCCTGTAGAATTTAATTCTACCGATTTTAACTTGGATGCCGGCACTTGCATGTCATGCACATCGGCGCCATTTAAGAGTTTAATTCTTGGCGCTCCTGTGCTTTGCACATTGGCGTGAGCTTCACGTGCAGCGCCACCATAGGATTTAATCCTAAGGCGCTGGCGCTGGTGCCCTCGTGGGGGGTACATGAGGCGCTGCCTTATTAAATTTTAACAGAGCTTAGCTCTTTTATTATGTTTAAATATTAGGGGAACAAATGCCCCCACCGTTGTTCTCACGTGGCTTACACGTGAGTGCAACGGTGTCACTTTTACCACCGTTTGATCTTCTAGGGAGTTGAACCGTCCCCTGATGTCCTATAAATAGGGCTTTTGGCCCTTGAGATGACTACCGTCTCATCATCTTTCTTAAGTTTTCTTCTTCCTTGAGAATTTAATTCTCATATCAGAACTTAGATCTCTGCCCACAGAACTCCTTCTGATCAGAGTTAAACCCTGCTAAAAAAATTGGTAAGGATTATGAATAGAGTTTAACTCTTAAAAGAACCTCCCCTTTTTTTTGGAGTTTTAACCGATTAATAGAGCTCGGTTCTTTTCTTGAAATGATCTCTCGGAGATCTTAAAAAGAACTTTTTCCCCTTTTGAGTAGACCGTGGGTCTTGAGTCGATGGGCATTCCTGAGAATCGTTAGTTCTCTTCTTAGGGTTTTACACTATCATTGATTATGATCTTTGAGGGTTTCTGGAATTCAATTCCATTATATTTCCCATCTGTCTCCCAACAAGGGGATTTCTGGGATTTAATCCCATTATCGGAGGAATTTAATTCCATCTTTTCTTACAGAGCTTAGCTCTGAGAAATTTTGGAACTTTTGGGAATTTTATTCCCCTTCCTATTCCCTTTTAGGGTTCTAATATCCTTTTTACAGATTTAAATCTGTTGCTATCTCTTAACAGAACTCGTTTTTCGAGAACAGTGGTAGTTTTTTAACTTCACTATTTAATGGGACTATTCATTTAATGAGAATCCTTTTGGATTCTCACAATGAGTGCATGTCTCATCATTGATGGGCCATCACCTTGATTTTGTGGGGCCCACTGTTTTTTCCTTTAGACTGTAGTGATTTTAATATGCCAAGCACTAACTCTCCACTGTTTTTTCTTTTCGGCACTATGGCTTCCGGTTCCTTTTTCCCTTATGTTCGTTCGGAGAGTGCCTTTGCTAACGCCCCTACTGATCGGGAAGTTTTTGCTTTAATCCGGTACTACGATCCAGAACGGAAATCTCTTCATCTATGGGGAGCGTGGTATAACTATATTATCCGGGGTCGACACAGCTTTACTTGGGCGACGCCATCGGAACCAATCCCGTCAATTCATTATGCGGACCACCCTCCGCATGTCGCGTATGCTTTGGAAGAGGTCAATTGGACCGCGGAAGGCCGTCTCCAACCTTCTATGGAATCGATAGCAGTCCAGCCGCTGATGGCCCTAGATATTTTGGGGCGTCTCATGTGTCAAGAAGAAGCGCGTCCTTGGGGTCAGATTTACACAATAGGAGTGACCCCTCGACATCCGGCTGGTTACCTCCAGTGGGCCCGTTACATTTTATTGGCCAAGAAATCGCTACTGCTGAAAATCGGGTTATACCCAGCGGTCTACGCATCTCTCTTTTATTACTACACTCATCATATGTAGTAGGTTAAATCCTTCCTGGAGCAGTGGAATATTCCGACCCACACGTTTCTTTTTTCGAATCGTAAGGTATCGATTTTTCTGGAAGAATTTGCAGAATTTTCTGGGTTACCCGTCAGAGGGGAGCATTATGAGGAGATACTTCCTCCTGACGAGTATATCTTCGCCACCGAATCGGTAGTCATGGGCCTTACCCCGGAAAATGCTATTCGCCACAAGTTCTTGAGTTTGATCAAAGTATTAAATATCTATGAGAGCTTGTTTTTGGAGTCCGGGGGGGCATGAAGTCAGCTTTACGGACTTTGTTGCCTATTTCCTTCATCCGGAGGTTTTATCGAAGAAGATTGCGAAGTTCGCTAAGCTTGATGATCCTTTCGGGTTTGGCTTGGACAAATTGCCGACTGTAGATGAGGACTTAAAGCAGTTTTTTAATCCAGACACCCCTATCGTCCCTTTTACAGAGATTGCCGCTCCGGATATTGACGAGGAAACGTTTTTCATGGGCTTCATTGGTTTTCACTCCTAATGCACCCTTGCTACATGAGACCGTCTATTTTCTATCCAGCTCATCGCGTTGCGGCGGGGATGCTGCTGGATGCTAGGGTTGCAGGACTCGCCCACTTGTATCATGGTCTAAGTATAGCGGCCAACACCACCTAACCGGGTTTGAATCCCGTAAATCTCCATTTGCATTATTTCACCTCATGGATCGAGATGCACGTGTTGGGTGTCTTTGGTGTGCACAAAAGACCTAGATTTTATGAAGGGTACAATTTCCCTCGGGTCATGCAATTGGTTGACGCTTCTTCTCCGGACCCAACAAAGCGGGAGGCTCGACGATTGCTCCTACGTATGCGCATGGTTGGGGACAGCATGACCTTTGTTGATAGGGTTCTGACTATTGGTAAAGAACCTTCCAAAGTGGTCCATCCGCTTCATGATGTCTTTAAGGATGGAGCTTCTGCTTTGAGGGCTCGGGAGATCGCGCATTTGTATTCCATCAAGCCGGGTTTCATAGTATCAGGCAAAATGCCTCGGTATTAATCATGAGGTATAACCCGCATCGTTTTTCTCAGCAATCTGGCTATAACCTAGGCATTCCTCTTGAAGCATTTCTCGTCGATCCAGTTGCTACAGAGGAGAGCGTTCGCAATGCGGCAGACCATTTTATGTGGCTGAATACATGGTCTCATTTTCTGATTGCTGAGACGAGCCATATCCCGAAGGCCTCCAATGCTAACATTGCCTGGTATCAGCATGCAACGGGTGCCGTTATCAAGAAAGAAAGGCGGATGCTTCTTGATAATAAGGATTCTGTCCCGGCCAGCAATCCTGCGGTTCCGCTAAAGCGACGGGAAGTTGTCTGTCCTTCTTTGAAAGAGAGCAACGCGGTTGTTGTTCCGCGAGCTTTTTCGGCTAAGCCATGACCGGACGCAAGTGCGCCTGGCAATATGATGGCTGCGGCGTCTCCTGAGTCGGATATTGGCTCGGAAATCGGGACTCGCCGTTCCAAGAAGCCCGTAAAGTGAAAGCTTTATCGTCGGGTGTTGTTGCCGGCTCATAGAAGAAAAAGAAATTCTTGTTTTCGGCTGATGTTGTATTTGGTCAGGGGCATCATGCTCCCTATAGCGAAGTCTTGTCCGAATACGGCACCAATGACAATCTGTTCGAAGCTTCTACTGATGAGAATATCGATATTGATCTTCAAGCTGCTATTGAGGCTTCTGATAGATTGGCCCGCGAGCAAGCAGTGCTAGCTTCTCTTGCGGCGTTAGGTGTATCTTATTTATACACTTTTGTATATTTTAGCGTTTATTATGTTTTATTAACGCTCTTTTCTTAACAGGCATCTCCACCGAAGAGGCTCTTTTGGTGTCTCTCAAAGTATTCGAGGAAGAAGAGAGGCTTCGTGCTTTTATGGGCCTCGGTATGATTCGATTTATGACGCCTTTGAATACATACATTTAGCTCATTTTGTTCACATAAGGAAATGAGAAATCTTTATCTTCCGTCATTAAACCCGAGAGAACTCAGGTGGGAGGGGTACAAAAGAGATAGGAGGAGCAGTGACCGTCATAGCAACGGATGACTGTGATTCTTCAATCAGCACAGCACCGGGGTTTACCGCACCTATATTCAGAATAAAGGAGATATCGACGAGTATGTCTAGCAGGATTGTAACGATCCTGAATTTCCTATACAAAATTTTTCTTCTTAATATACAGAATAGAGTATTTGCAAGCTTGAGTATACTTTAAATGTTGTTTTTATTTAAGAACAGTAAGAAAGCACTTGTAGCTCATTGGTAAAGCCTTACATTGCTGTGACATAGCCCCTGTGTTCGAATCCCCTCGGCCACATATTATTTTTACTGATTTTTCTTTTAAACTTTTTGGAAGCCCAAAAGTTTATACGTGCAATACACGCAAAAATGAAAAGTCAGATAAAACAAACATGTGCACAATATTATATGTATAGACTAGGACACGTGGCTCAAATCCCAGCACCCAACGCCTCCATCGAACCGGCGAGAACGGCCCAAGGCCCGGCGACGCCGGCCATCCGTAAGTAATACTCTCCCGTGCTTTGCACACAACACCCCTTGGCCTACCCCACTACCCCTGTTCTGTTTATTTTTCCTGCATTTATCCAAAGAGTTTAAACTTTCCCTTTAATCCTATTTTTAATGCATTTTTAATTCTTTCTTCAATTCCAAAACCCTAATTTTACCCTATAAATACAACCACATACCCTAGCACTCTTCATTCTGAAATCGCTTGTCATAAATTCTCAAAATTTTATAAGTCAAAGAAGAGTACAAGTGGAGTTAGCCCTAGTTCCATTTCCGTCGAGAATTTGAGACGTTTCTGTTAGGAACGTGTATGCCCCAGAGACCATTATTGTACATGTGATGTATATTATAGTGGATGCTTGGACACACACACACACACACACACACATATATGACTTTCTTGCTCGACATGATAGTATGCTATCTGGTTACTCTTTATCTTAATATGCTGACTGGTAATTTTTACTGTTTTTCTCTCACATGTTGATAAAGCCCTTACGATATGTGCTTGACTTCTAGGATTATGATGAGATCATACTAGTGGGGCCAGGGTGGTCCAAAAGTACATCCTTTAAACAGTTCCTAATCGAGGGGATATCGAGACAGGGGTATCGATATTCCAGAGTAGACTAGTATGTACGTTTATTTTCCCTCAGAGGGCGATGGTTGATCCCACAACCATTGGTGTATGACATCAAAGATTATACACAGGTGCTCATTGGAGAATGGGTACACAGAACAGGACTCGCCGAGGACTCCTAGTTGGTAGTATACCTATCGTCAGATAGCAGTGCTCTGGTGACACTGGTACAGGTTAGTCTGTAGACCTGAGATCGTCATAGAGTCTTGTGTGGCTCCCACTGTGCTTTGATTTTCTCTTTACCACGCTCAAAGGAGACGTGCAAACATGTGGATTTTGGGTACAATTGTCATGCCCCACCTCCAATACAGAGAGTATTGTCCGCTCTGGCCGAAGCCACACGGTTTTGTCCTTCGGGGCGAACAGGACCCGACCAGGGGCCACTTCCCAGGAGGTCACCCATCCTAAGACTTCCCTGGCCCGAGCACACTTAACTACGGAGTTCTCAAACTCCTGTAGTTCCGGTTCACTTAAAAGGCGCCTCTATATTGAAGAGTGGTATCATTCCATTTATAGTACAGATCTGCCCTCTTTCGGAATGTATTCCGAAGTGTCCCCATTGTTCTACAGTGGGTCTCATGGACTCAAGAGGTGGCCCCCACGGATTCAAGAGGTGGCCCCCGCCCACTTAACACGACACTTGGCGTGGCACTTTGTTCCGTGTGGCACTTTGCTCCGTGAGCAAGAACCGGGTCCCGACATTCTCCCCACCTTTGAACAACGGTTCGTCCTCGAACCACAGACCTACTATTGAGGGACCAGCTCTGATACCATTCTGTCATGCCCCACCTCCAATACAGAGAGTATTGTCCGCTCTGGCCGAAGCCACACGGTTTTGTCCTTCGGGGCGAACAGGACCCGACCAGGGGCCACTTCCCAGGAGGTCACCCATCCTAAGACTTCCCTGGCCCGAGCACACTTAACTACGGAGTTCTCAAACTCCTGTAGTTCCGGTTCACTTAAAAGGCGCCTCTATATTGAAGAGCGGTATCATTCCATTTATAGTACAGATCTGCCCCCTTTCGGAATGTATTCCGAAGAGTCCCCATTGTTCTACAGTGGGTCTCATGGACTCAAGAGGTGGCCCCCACGGATTCAAGAGGTGGCCCCCGCCCACTTAACACGACACTTGGCGTGGCACTTTGTTCCGTGTGGCACTTTGCTCCGTGAGCAAGAACCGGGTCCCGACATTCTCCCCACCTTTGAACAACGGTTCGTCCTCGAACCACAGACCTACTATTGAGGGACCAGCTCTGATACCATTCTGTCATGCCCCACCTCCAATACAGAGAGTATTGTCCGCTCTGGCCGAAGCCACACGGTTTTGTCCTTCGGGGCGAACAGGACCCGACCAGGGGCCACTTCCCAGGAGGTCACCCATCCTAAGACTTCCCTGGCCCGAGCACACTTAACTACGGAGTTCTCAAACTCCTGTAGTTCCGGTTCACTTAAAAGGCGCCTCTATATTGAAGAGCGGTATCATTCCATTTATAGTACAGATCTGCCCCCTTTCGGAATGTATTCCGAAGAGTCCCCATTGTTCTACAGTGGGTCTCATGGACTCAAGAGGTGGCCCCCACGGATTCAAGAGGTGGCCCCCGCCCACTTAACACGACACTTGGCGTGGCACTTTGTTCCGTGTGGCACTTTGCTCCGTGAGCAAGAACCGGGTCCCGACAACAGTCCTGAGTCACATGGAGGCAATGGGCGATATGAGGGGTTTCGTCTCTCCCGGTATTGGGGTTGATGTTGCGCTATGCTCGATTGGCTATAACTGGAAGTCCGTGGCCAGGGCTGCTGCTGAGATTTACTGATAAGAGTTATCGGTAGTTTCTCGAACCGTTAAAGGCCATACATCGGCATGACTTATCACGTTATTGGGTTTTGACATTTACCACTCTTATACATGATATGCGACATATCAGATGAAGAGACCGGACTGCACGACACTGTTACTGATAGGCTTCATGGAGAGTATGGACGAGCTTGCTTGTTGATCTTCATATCGCTCAATACCCGGGTAGTCGTTACGTCCAGGTAGTACCGCTGACGGCTTGTAGGTGACTGATGTGATCATCACCTATTGCTGGCGTATTGACGAGTCTTTAGAGTCCCACACAGAAGTTTCCTGGTTCAAGCGAAACGGAGTAGGGAACATATGCTGATATGTGCGAGGGCCAGATTAAATACGAGTATGTGATACCGTATTGTAATATGGCAATTATCTGTTATCAAGTTAGGTTATATGTGATATAACCAGATTATCGAATCAAGCGTTGATTTAATAATGTGATACACAGATAAATGATATTAGTTGGTCATATGTGATATAACCGGATTATTAAATCAAGTGTTGAATTGATAATTTGATATAAATTATATTTGATATAATTATATATTAACTAATATTATTAGCCCACTGATTGCTTTATTAATATATATATTAATATATATTTGATATATAAATATATATATATTATTAAATGAAGCATGGTTGTTTTTCTATTTTTGGAAAATGGAAAAATGAGGTGGAAAAAGAGAAGACATGGAGAGTATGGATGGGTATGGCTTTTTACTATATTTTATTTTTTCTTGACTCACTATTCAAGCATGGCTCTATTTTTCAATTGGAAAATAATGGATGCTTGAATAAGTGAGGGGTTTTCATGTTGAGCCATTCATTCATCCATTCTTTTGAGACTTAGCCATTTTCTTGAGCTCACTGTTGGGGTAAAAATTTACACCCGGGTTGACCAAGTCAAAATCAAAGTCAACCCCAAGCCAAGTGGGCCCAAGCCCAGATCCAGTGGGCCCATACCCGGGTCGAGCCCGAACATGAAGCGGCCGGCCTCTCCCCATGCCAAGATAAAAATTTTGTAATAAATAATTTTGTTGTATTTCTTTTATTTTATTTTTGGATAAATGTAAGAAAAAATAGGCATGAAGCCAAATTTTTATAAAGCCCATGGCTTATGTGCAAAAAGAAATGGCACATGAGCCATGGGATAGGCAAAATGCCATTTTGTGAAGCCCAAGGGGCTATGTGTATAATGTATGGCCTATAAAGGCAAAGATAATGAAATATCTCAACAACTTTTTCTCTCTCCAAAAAAAAAATTTGAGATCTGAGATATTTTCTTCCTCCTTCAAGGTTCCAAAACCTTCTTCTTTCTTTTGAATTAAATCAAGAGTTTTACTCTTCCTTTTTCAAAACTAAATAGTTTTCCACCACAAAACCCATTAAGGGGAACTCAGATCTTCCATTAGATCTCAAAAAGAAGAGATTTTTAAAAAATCCCACAGCTCTTGATCTTCAAGATCCATCTAACAGAGGAGGAAGAAGAAGAACATCTTTCACTAAATCCCCCCCAAAAAAGAAGAAAAACACACTCAGGAGTCCAACTCCTCTCTGATTTCTCTTCTGAGAAATTTTTTCAGGCTAAAAGCCTCTTTTTCTCGCCGGCGCTAAGCGCAGAGCGCCGACGTGCTGACACGTGGCGCACTTGCACTCAAGCGCTCGCGCTCGAGCGCAAAATGCCCACGTGCCGACACGTGGCGCGCTTGCGCTCCAGCGCAGGCGCACGAGCGCAAGTCGCCCTCATGCCGACACGTGGCACTCTTGCGCTCAAGCGCAAGCGCCCGAGCGCAAGTCACCCTGGTGCCGACACATGGTGCGGTTGCGCTCCAGCGCAAGCGCTCGAGCGCAAGTTGCCCTCGTGCCGACACGTGGCGCTCTTGCGCTCAAGCGCAAGCGCTCGAGCGCAAGTCACCCCGATGCCGACACGTGGCGCGCTGGTGCTCGAGCGCAAGTCGCCCCCTTGTCGACACGTGGTGCTCTTGCGCAAGTCACCCACATGCCGACACGTGGCGCGCTTGCGCTCAAGCGCCCAACGTCCGAGCGCAAGTCGCCCACATGCCGACACGTGGCGCGTTGTGCTCAAGCGCCCAGCGTCCGAGCGCAAAGCGCCTACGTGCCGACACGTGGCGCGCTTGCGCTCAAACGCCTAGGCGCTGGCCCCACGCATCCTTTGGATGTATTTTTCCCCTTTATTTATATATGCATGTATATATATACATATGTATATAAATGTACACATACAGATACTCTACGACACTGTCCCTGTTAGAAAAAATTTCTAACGGGGCGCTGCCCCGCACCCCGCAAGAGGGCTGCTAGCCCCCTTGACCCCCAGCCCGCTATCCGGGTAGCGGGACCCCCGTAAAAACTCTGCGTGGCTCCCGATATATTTAACCCCCTTCCAAAACACAACACACGTACACTTTACATTGAGTTCGCATGACCGGTTTAACCCGTCAATCGGAGGTTCCCTCGCTCCAAAGGCGAGGGGTAATTAACGGCAGCTTAGTCCGCGGCTGCCGGAGATTCGGATCCCCACAATCATTAAACCCCGGCCTACCCTAGGCAGGGGGAATCTGTAGTACGCCTGACAAGCGCGCGCGTATTCCCATCTCAATGGGGTGACGAAAAACACCCTACAGACTCTGGCACGCCCGGTGGGACCAATCTCTCCTCCTATATTTTGGGTTAAACGTTCATGCGAACTCAATCAATATACATATCGATTGCCTATACTGAAATGATGTTCTTTTTTTTTGTGCAGCAATCAACCTTCGACGACAATGTCTCCCTAGACGAATTCAGCTTCCAACGTGACCCCGATTCCGTACGTGGTCAAGATCAACGCTCGTGTGGTTCTCCCTGCAAGCCTCAGTCGTCAATGGGAGGAGCCGCCCCGCCAGTTTGGCTCTGTCATCATCTACCCTGTCGGAAGCGCTCATCTGGCAGAGATCCCGGCGGAACTGGTGGCCAAGCCGGTCTCAAGGGGTAAGAGGCCGAATGTCGTGATCGCCAAGGCACCACAACCGAAACTTAAGATGGTGTCTGAACGAGTCCCTGGCGCTCTAGCTGGGGGCAAGACTTCCGATGCGAAGGGCAACATTAAATGTTGCGTACGAGCTCAGGCGATGACTCCAACAAATGCACAATCGGGCGTATTTCCAAGGCCCTCCATCAATCGGTTTGCGGCGTCTTCCCAAAGAGCCGAAGTCTGCCAGGTGCTTAGAACAGAAAAGTTAAGGCAGAAGCGGCTCAGGTATCGAGCCAACAAAAGGGCCAAGACTTCGGCCAAATGGAATCGTGTGAAGTTCCAAGTGCAGGGTTGCCCCGCGACGACGGCTGAGTCGAACGTAAGAATCAGCAATTCCTTCGAGCCTCTAAAGTGGGTTCAGAAAAATGCCATGACCGCCAGAATCAAGAAGACAGCGGTCCGAACAGTGCCACAAAGAGACGTGTCCCGGCCCCAATAGAAAAAGTACGACACTATCTCTTCAAGGGTCTATCAGGCGCTCTGTGCCGCACGAAAGCAGCGGGGCAAACCCAGGAAAGAAGCGCCAGCACCATTTAAGAACCTGGTTAGGCCAGCCGCCTTCAATCGACTATCAGCTATCGAAACAAGGGGTCAAGACAATGATCCGTGAAATCAGCTTCCAATGATAGAAAGACGTCCGGATATACCATCCATACGGTCTATATGGCGGGCGGGCGCCCCAGCGACAACCTTCGCAGCAAAAGCAAGGACGGGGCCACCACATCCCAAGCCCAATCTAGCCTGAATGTGGTTGCCGCCGCCCAAGAACAGCCGCCCCCGCTGGATGAAGAAAACCCTCTCGATGAGGATGATAGGCAGATAGACCCCTCGGTCCATGTAGAGTCAAGCTCGGACAGCGAGGAAGAGCCGACTTTCCGACCCAGGACAGCGGAGCAGGAGCTGCTTCAAGAGCTTCGAAAACAGCTCAGGAGCAAAGATAAAGAGATGGCCAAGCTCTATTCGAAGATTGACGACTTAACGAATGTGGTGATGCAGCTTACGGCTCAAATTGCTCGAGCGCCTCCCAATCAGACACAAGCCGCTACTAATCAGCCGGGTGATGACAATCCGAGGCAGCCAATGCCTGTTCCTTTGGGACCAAGACTGGTTGAGCCGAATGAAAGCCGGCCACATTCCGCTTCTGGGGACGCCTTGGCCCCAGATAGCACCATCCCGCTAACACAGGATCGGATAATGGATTTGGTCACCAGCAAGGTTAAAACATTGGTGGCCGAAGCTGAAGCTCAGAAAGAAATCGGCAGTAGTCGCCGGCCATATCCCGCGCAGTACGATCTGATTGAGTTCCCAAGCGGCTACGTCATTCCTAAGTTCGGAAGATTTGATGGAACGGGGAATGCAAATCAGCACGTCGCCCACTTCAAAGCATCGTGCGGAAATACAGGGGGCAATGACGCGCTCCTTCTTCGTCAGTTTGTCAACAGCCTGATCGGCGTCGCCTTCGACTGGTATGCAAGTATACCGGACGGGTCCGTCATTACCTTTGCCCAAATGGAGAACCTGTTTCGGCAAAGGTTCATGAGTGTCAGTGATAAAATCTCCATTGCCGACCTTGTGAGGACCAAGCCGGGGAAGAATGAAAGCAATACCGACTTTATCGCCCGATGGCGTAATCTTACAGTCAAGTGAGAACCGCCGCTGGAGCAGGACCAGTCCGTCAGCCTTCTCATTGGGAACCTCAGCAATTGGATGGTCCCATTCTTGTGTACAGCGGGCCTCAAGACATTTCAGAAGCTAACCAAGAAAGTCCAAATGCTGGAACGCTCGAAGCAAGAGTCCCCGCCGGATTCTCAGAGAGACAAAACCTGGAAAAGCAAGTGGGACGACAACCGTAGAAGCGGGAGTTCCAGCAGTACCAATGTCTTCAATGCCTCCGACAATGAAGAAAAGCGAAGGGCGGGCGAATCCAAAACCAACCGGTCTTGAAAGCCATTGCTGGGAGGAGATGGGCCTTCCCTAGAGGAGAAAAAGAACAAGGTTTACTCTTTCAGAAGGGACAAGGTCCGCAAGATATTTAAAGATGCCTTGAACAATGGCCTACAATTGCCGGAGTCGAAAAGACCCCAAGAAGCAAAAATGACCGACAATCCTCTGTATTGCCCGTACCACCGAGTAGTGAGCCATGCGATCGAGGATTGCTATATCTTCAAAGACTGGGTCGAGAAGCAGTACAAAGCTAGAGAGATCGAGCTGTCCAAAAGCGTGTTGGTGAACAATCAAGTTGCAACCGCCAACTTTATACAGACAGAAGTTGAAGCCTTCTGGGAGCAGACAGCTGAACCTGCTTCCCTGAAAAAAGAAACTGACTCATCGCGGCCTCCGTGGAGTACGCACATATCTAATAAGACGAAGAAGATGCTAAAGCTACTTCAGAAAGAGCCAAGGATGGAATGGGAAGGACAGAAGAAGCCTACCAGTCCAGCTGCCAATGCGGCTCCATCAGGCTCAAAATCCAAGAAGCTCAAGAAGAAGAAAAGTACAGCTCGGCGCGAAAAAGAGTCTGCAGGGAGATCGACCATTCAAAAATATATCGATTCCCTCGAAGAATATGAACAAAAGGAAAGAACATTGATTCAATTGAAGGAGTTCTTCCCTGTACAAGTGGCTGAAATTTTGGAGGAGTTAGAAGAAGACTCCAATGAAGAGATCCCAGTAGTGACCTGCTACGCCATCCATCTTGGCAGCGACTCCGAGGATGATCTCTTTTTTCCGGAAGAGGACGAGGAGCTCACCACAAAGGCCAATCAAATCCAGCTCAGAAGCGGCAGGGCTCTACCGCAAAATCAGGGCAATGCCCCAAAAGGGAAGGAAAAACAAGTCGCTAATGAAGAAGATGGCAGAGAACTGGCTGATGAAAACATAAGTCCTTTCTCGGTGGACTATAATGTCTTGGCGCATCTCCGGAAGCTTCCGTCTCTCCTGAGCATCTACGACGCCTTGGTCTTATCTAAGGAGCTTAGAGATGTTCTCATTCACGCTCTACAAAACCCCGAGCGGTATCAGGCTCACTTTGCGGAAATTAATATGAAAGAAGCCCAACACGCTTTGCATGCCGCCGCAGTCATATTTAAGGATGAAGACTTGCTACTGGGAACGGCTGAGCATAATCAGCCACTTTACGTGACCGGGTACAGCGACGGAGATCGAATTAATCGTATATTGATTGATCCGGGGTCCTCAGTGAACATCATGAACTTGCGAACTCTGAAGAGTTTGTCAATGGACGTCCAACACCTGTCAAGGGAAAGGATTGTCATTCAAGGCTTCAACCAAAATTGCCAGCAAGTTCTGGGGTCTATAGCTTTGCCAATCAAATTTGGGGATCTGCAAACTGAAGCTAAGATATACGTGATCGACGCTTACACATCTTATAAGATTCTCTTAGGGCGGCCGTGGCTCCACGATTACGACATCATTCCGTCAACTCTCCATCAATGCATGAAGTATACTAAAAATGGCGAAGAAAGACGCATTGACGGAGACATCCAACCGTTCGGTGTGCATGAAGTCCGATATGAAGATTCTCGGTACTTTACGAACCACCAAAATGTTAAGCCACAACTGACTGAGTATAGAACGGCCCCAAGACTCAAAAGCAAATCTGCGCCGGCTAACGCTTTCAAAAGCAAAAATACCTAAGTGCGCCCGCATTTCGGCAGCGACACTGATGAGTCCGACGCTGGAAGCCCGTCCTTTCGCAAAACTCGCCCTCATTTCGGCAGCGATACGGACGAATCTGTTACTGAAGGCCCATCTAGCAGCAAAGTCCGCCCTCATCTTGGCAGTGACGCTGAAGAGTCAGAAGAAGAGGACCTGCCGTGCAACAGCTGTGCAGATCGGCCCCCCATGCAGCAAACGAAACTACGAGAGACCTTCGATGTCGCAGAAGGATCCCTGGCCATCACAAGGGTGCCGGAACGGATGTGCAAAGAGCTCGACGCATTGTCAGTCTCTACCGTGGACCAGCTGAAAACTTTCTACGTGCCCGGGAGGAAAAATGGACAGAAGGGCATCCTGTTTTACAGGTCAAACCCCGTTGTGCACCCGGACGACCTTTCTGTCGTGTGCCTTCCCTATGAGAGAGGCATAAGAGCCGTCCTCAATCCCAGATACTATGCGCCCGAGATGCGGGAATACTTTAAGAAGTGCGGATGCCGGTTATATCAAACGGAGTCCGAAGCAAAGTTTTACGAAGGGCTATGGTATCCCCCCCAGGTCCGAGCACTCATCGATGGACGAATTCCAGATAGACGGGGCATAGGCTACATTCAACCTGATTCCAAAGCGTGCTACATGATCCATGTTAGTGAGGCCAGCGAAAGATCGAATAATGATGACGAGATAGCCGAGCCAGAAGAAGCTCCTCAAGAGCTCGAAGATGGCGGACAAGCAACCTTTGATGAGCTAACCGAGATTGACTTAGGAACGCCCGATAATCCAAGGCCGACCTACATCAGCTCACTCTTGTCGGAGGAAATGAAAGAGCAGATAATTACCCTGCTGCGTGAGTTCGTCGACTGCTTCGCGTGGACGTACAAAGAAATGCCTGGCCTTTCCCCTGAGGTAGCCATACATAAGCTGGCCATATCTCCTGATGCTAAGCCAGTCAAACAAGCTCCTCGAAGAATGAGAAGGGAACTAGAAGAAAAGGTCATCGAGGAAACTAAGAATCTCATCGATGCCGGCTTCATCAGAGAAGAGAAATATGCGGACTGGATCGCATGCGTAGTCCCAGTGAAGAAGAAAAATGGGCAGATCCGAGTTTGTGTCGATTTCAGGGACCTCAACAAGGCATGTCCTAAAGATGACTTCCTGCTACCGGTCATGGAAATGATGGTCGATGACACCTCAAATTATGAACTGTTCACCTTTATGGATGGCTCGTCCGGATACAATCAGATCAAGATGTCGCCTGAGGATGAGAAGCACACAGCATTTCAAACCCCGATCGGAATATATTGCTACAAGGTGATGCCATTTGGACTGAAGAACGCAGGTGCTACATATCAAAGGGCAATGACCAATATTTTTGATGACCTAATCCATAAAGTCGTCGAATGCTATGTTGATGATCTGGTCGTTAAGACTAAAGCCAAGGCCGATCATATCTAAGATCTCAGGACCGTTCTCACCAGACTGAGGGAATACGATCTGAAGATGAATCCTCTGAAGTGCGCTTTTGGCGTATCATCGGGAAAATTCCTGGGCTTCATAGTCCGACATCGAGGGATCGAAGTTGACCCATCAAAGATAAAGGCCATCATAGAGATGCCCACTCCGAAGAGTCTGACGCAGCTAAGATCTTTTCAAGGCAAGCTTGCTTATATACGGAGGTTTATCTCAAATTTATCAGGGAGATGTAGGCCCTTCTCAAAACTCATGAAGAAAGGAGCTCCTTTTATCTGGGATGCCGAATGTCAAACAGCGTTCGAAAGCATCAAACAATACTTGTTGCACCCTCCAGTGCTGGCCGCTCCTATTCCAAATAAACCGTTGATTCTCTACACTGCCGCGCTAGATGAGTCACTCGGTGCGCTCCTCGCTCAGAATAACGAGGAGGGAAAGGAAAATGCCCTCTACTACCTCAGTCGAACTCTAGTCGGGGCGGAACACAACTATTCCCCAATCGAAAAGCAATGCCTGGCTCTGATATTTGCTGTGAAGAAGCTGAGGCACTATCTACTGGCTCATCGGGTTATGCTGATCTCCAAGGTCGACCCGCTTAAACACTTGATAACCAAAGCAAGCCTAGCCGGCAGAATGGCGAGATGGGCTGTCATGTTACTTGAGTTTGATATAGTTTATACCCCTCAGAAAGCAGTAAAAGGGCAAGCTCTTGCAGACTTTCTCGCTGCTCATCCCATACTAGAAGGGTCGCCGCTAAATTGTGAGTTACCCGACGAACAAGTGCTGCACCTTGAGGAAGATGAGCCATGTTGGGAGCTCTACTTCGATGGGGCCTCATCAATATGGAGCTCCGGCAGATTAAGCGTCCCGGAGGTAAAAGCGGGGATAGGATTGGTGTTCATCACGCCATCAATGGGAACCCTACGGCGTTCTTTTGCTCTCACCGAGCCTCGGACAAACAACGAAGCTGAGTATGAAGCTCTGATAGCTGGCTTGGAGCTCGCCATAGACATGGAAATTCTTCGGCTGCGGGTTTACGGTGACTCCCAACTTGTCGTCAACCAAGTAAGCGGCGACTATAAGATATACAAACCCGAGTTGGCTCGGTACAGAAGCCGGGTGGTGGAACTCATGAAACGGTTCACTCACATTGAACTAATGAGAGTCCCTAGAGCATTGAATGGAAAGGCTGACGTACTTGCTCGCTTAGCCAAGGAGCTGGCTGATCCTGACATGGACGAAATTCTGATCACAGTCAGGAGACGACAAATTCTACCCCCAGTCTCTCTACAAGAAGAGGAAAGCGCGGAACAGAAGAGCAGTCCTGCGGAAGAAGCTTCGATTATCCAAGACGAGCCCGATTGGAGAGAACCCTTCATAGAGTACCTCCGATACGACAAGCTGCCCGAAGAAAAATCTGCGAGGATTCAGCTGAAGAAAAGAGCTCTCCGATACGTGTTTGTAAATGACACGTTATACCGCAGGTCATATGACCAACTTTGGCTCAGGTGTCTGTCATTGGCCGAAGCCCAAAAGGTCATGAAAGATGTCCACTCGGGCGTTTGCGGTGCTCACCAATCTGGCCCCAAGATGCGACTTCAAATCAAACGGCTTGGGTATTACTGGCCCACCATGATACGGGATTGCGGAGAGCATGCAAAGAAATGTTATATCTGCCAAATTCACGGTGATTTTATTCATAAGCATCCCAACCCATTACATCCTACAGTGGCGTCGTGGCCCTTCGAAGTCTTGGGCACCGACATTATTGGCCCAATTGATCCTCCGTCATTTAAAGGCCACCGGTTCATACTGGCCGCGACAGACTACTTCTCCAGATGGGCTGAAGCTGTCCCGCTAAAAGAAGTCAAGACAAAAGATATTCTGACATTCTTCCAGCATAATATTCTATACCGCTTCGGTACACCGAGAAGAATCATTTCTGACAACGGGCCTTCTTTCAAGAGCTTCAATGTCTCAAGGTTCGCTACTCAGCACAAGATAGACTGGAGATATTCCTCCATCTATAATCCAAGAGCCAATGGGCTAGCCGAAGCCTTCAATAAGACTCTATGCAAGCTCCTGAGGAAAAATGCTTCAGCCAACAAGAGAGACTGGAATCTCAAGCTTCATGAGGCATTGTGGGCATATCGTACCACGCACCGTACTCCAACTCAGTCCACTCCATACTCATTGCTTTTCGGAGTGGAGGTGGTCCTCCCCCTCGAAGTCGAAGTTGCAAGCTTAAGAATGGCCGTTCAGCATGAGTTGACGAAGGAGGAAAACGTGCTCCTTCGACTTGAAGAACTCGATGCCCTCGAAGAAAAGAGGCTCGCGGTGCAGCAAAGTCTGGAGCTATACCGAGCCCAAATGTCACGGGCCTATGATAAGATAACCCGTCTCCGCGCTTTCAAGAAAGGTGAATTGGTGTTGGTCCTCAAAAGACCGATCATCCCCAATCGACATGCCAAGGGAAAATTCGAACCAAACTGGGAAGGACCATACGTCATCGAGAAAGTGTTCGACGGAGGATCCTGCCAACTAATAAGTGCCGAGGGAGAAAGGCCCATGCCACCCATCAATGGCCGATATCACAAGAAATACTACACGTGAATGCTCCAAGTCGCAGGCGAATTGAGCACATCAGCCCTACGGTCTGGATCAGACATCCTGCAAAACCGTATACAATCCACGGGCGTAAATGACCCCTATTTCTCCCAAATCCTGCCGGTGAGACTACTTTAAAGTCCCACCAGCGGCAAAAAAAAAAAGAAAAAATAAATAAATAAAAGAAATAAAAAATAAACGGTATGTCCACAAGCAAAACGGGCACGGATGAAAACCCGAAAGGGCTCCGTGAGTAAAAACAGCAGGACTACCGGCGAGTCTGTGAAAACCCGAAAGGGGCGCAAACTCGTGAAAAGAGATGAAATACACTCGCAAAGTCCTCTCGACCTTGTGAGGAGAAAACCCCTGCATGAGATCCTTACGACTCACAAAGGAGCAACACACTTAGGAATCCTCACGATTCCTAAGGAGAAAATACACCTGCGGGATCCTTACGACTCGTAGGGAGAAAATGCTTCTATGGAACCCTCACGGATAAAATTGAAAAGCCTTAGGTGGTAGGGACCCAAACCTATCTCCTAAGCCATCGTTCCCCAACGGGCAACGGAAAATGATGAGTTGCTCCTGGCATTTCGCTTCAGTGTTAGCGGTGCTGATGCCGACCAAAAACCCAAATCCCAAGTCCTCCCAAGGCAAATGATGAGTTGCTCCTGGCATTATTTCAGTGCAGCAATGCTGATGCCAAACAAGATCCAAATTCCAAGTCCCCAAACGGCGAATGATGAGTCGCTCCTAGTATCATATTCCAGTGTAGCGATGCAGACGCCAACCAAATTCCAAATCCCATACCCCAACGGCGAATGATGAGTCGCTCCTGGTACCACATTCCAGTGCAGCGATGCAGATGCCAACAAATCTCTAAAATCTTTCCGGCCCTACGGTCTGGATCATACATCCTGCAAAACCGTATACAACCACGGGCGTAAAACAATCCCAATCTCTCCTAAGTCCTACCGGTGAGACCACATTCAAAGTCCCACTAAAAAATATATATATAATAAAAAAAAGGGTATGTCCACAAGCAAAATGGGCACGGAGGAAAACCCGAAAGGGCTCCGTGAGTAAAAACAGCAGGACTGCCGACGAGTTTGTGAAAACCTGAAAGGGCGCAAACTCGTGAAAAGGAGATGAAATGCACTCTCAAAGTCCTCTCGACTTTGAGAGGAGAAAATTCCCGCGTGAGATCCTTACGACTCACAAAGGAGCAACACACTTAAGAGTCCCCACGACTCCTATGGAGAAAATACACCTACGAGATCCTTTCGACTCGTAGGGAGAAAATGATTTTATGGGACCCTCACGGCCCATAAAATTGAAAAGTCTTAGGTGATAGGGATCTAAACCTGCATCCTAAGCCATCAATTCTCAAATTCTCTCGGGGCAAATGATGAGTTGCTCCTGGCATTATTCCAGTGCAGCAATGCAGATGCCAAACAAAAACCAAAATCCCAAAATCCTCTCAATGACAGATGATGATTCGCTCCTGGTACCATATTCCAGTATAGCGATGCTGATGTCAACCCAAATCAAAATCAACAAGTCAACTTCCAATCTCGACACCGCAAGAAGCGGAGCAAGTCAAGTCTACCCCTGACACTGCAAGAAGCAGAGCAAGTCAAATCAAGCACCGACCGTCCAAGTCGCAAAAAGGGCAGCATCGACCGTCCAAGTCGCAAAAATGGCAGCACCGACCGTCCAAGTCGCAAAAAGGGCAGAATCGACCGTCCAAGTCGCAAAAAGGGCAGCATCGACCGTCCAAGTCGCTAAAATGGAAGCACCGACCGTCCAAGTCGCAAAATAGGCAGCACCGACCGTCCAAGTCGCAAAAAGGGCAGCATCGACCGTCCAAGTCGCTAAAATGGCAGCACCGACCGTCCAAGTCGCAAAAAGGGCAGCATCGACCGTCCAAGTCGCTAAAATGGCAGCACCAACCGTCCAAGTCGCAAAAAGGGCAGAATCGACCGTCCAAGTCGCAAAAGGGCAGCGCAGGATTCCTACAAAGCGGGAACCAGATAACTCCGGGCCAGGGAAAACGTCTATCACGGACACTCCGTCTCGGAGACATGTCAAGCAACGACCGTCCATGTCGTAAAAAGGGAAGTGCCAGCTTCCCAAAAAGCGGGAACCAAATCAAGTCGCCTCCACGTGAAAGAAGATCCATCAATTTCATGCACACGACCCACATATGTGGTGTGCATTTATTGATGGGGGGCAATTTGTTGGGGTAAAAATTTACATCCCGGTTGACCAAGTCAAAATCAAAGTCAACCCCAAGCCAAGTGGGCCCAAGCCCAGATCCAGTGGGCCCATGCCCGGGTCGAGCCCGAACATGAAGCGGCCGGCCTCCCCCCATGCCAAGATAAAATTTTTGTTGTATTTCTTTTATTTTATTTTTGGATAAATGTAAGAAAAAATAGGCATGAAGCCAAATTTTTGTAAAGCCCATGGCTTATGTGCAAAAAGAAATGGCACATGAGCCATGGGATAGGCAAAATGCCATTTTGTGAAGCCCAAGGGGCTATGTGTAAAAAGTATGGCCTATAAAGGCAAAGATAATGAAATATCTCAGCAAATTTTTCTCTCTCCAAAAAAAAATTTGAGATCTGAGATCTTTTCTTCCTCCTTCAAGGTTCCAAAACCTTTTTCTTTCTTTTGAATTAAATCAAGAGTTTTACTCTCCCTTTTTCAAAACTAAATAGTTTTCCACCACAAAACCCATTAAGGGGAACTCAGATCTTCCATTAGATCTCAAAAAAAAGAGATTTTTAAAAAATCCCACAGCTCTTGATCTTCAAGATCCAGCTAACAGAGGAGGAAGAAGAAGAACATCTTTCACTAAATCCCCCCCCCAAAAGAAGAAAAACACACTCAGGAGTCCAACTCCTCTATGATTTCTCTTCTGAGAAATTTTTTCAGGCTAAAAGCCTCTTTTTCTCGCCGGCGCTAAGCGCAGAGCGCCCATGTGCTGACACGTGGCGCACTTGCGCTCAAGCGCTCGCGCTCGAGCGCAAAGCGCCCACGTACCGACACGTGGCGCGCTTGCGCTCAAGCGCAGGCGCTCGAGCGCAAGTCGCCTGCATGCCGACACGTGGCGCTCTTGCGCTCAAGCGCAAGCGCCCGAGCGCAAGTCACCCTCGTGCCGACACGTGGTGCCGCTCGAGCGCTCCAGCGCAAGCGCTCGAGCGCTCCAGCGCAAGCGCTCGAGCGCTCCAGCGCAAGCGCTCGAGCGCTCCAGCGCAAGTTGCCCTCGTGCCGACACGTGGCGCTCTTACGCTCGAGCGCAAGCGCTCGAGCGCAAGAGCTCGAGCGCAAGCGCTCGAGTGCAAGAGCTCGAGCGCAAGTCGCCCCGGTGCCGACACATGGCGCGCTTGCGCTCAAGCGCAAGTCGCCCACATGCCGACACGTGGCGCGCTTGCGCTCAAGCGCCCAGCGTCCGAGCGCAAAGCGCCCATGTGCCGACATGTGGCGCGTTGCGCTCCAGCACTCTGCGCTCGAGCGCAAAGCGCCCACGTGCCGACACGTGGCGCGCTTGCGCTCAAGCGCCTAGGCGCTGGCCCCACACATCCTTTGGATGTCTTTTTCCCCTTTATTTATATATGCATGTATATATATACATATGTATACAAATGCACACATACACATACTCCACAACACTGTCCCTGTTAGAAAAAATTTCTAACGGGGCGCTGTCCCGTACCCCGCAAGGGGGCTGCTAGCCCCTTGACCCCCAGCCCGCTATCCGGGTAGCGGGACCCCCGTAAAAACTCTGCGTGGCTCCCGATATATTTAAACCCCCCTCCAAAACACAACACACGTACACTGCACATTGAGTTCGCATGACCAGTTTAACCCGTCAATCGGAGGTTCCCTCGCTCCAAAGGCGAGGGGTAATTAACGGCAGCTTAGTCCGCGGCTGCCGGAGATTCGGATCCCCACAATCATTAAACCCCGGCCTACCCTAGGCAGGGGGAATCTGTAGCACGCCTGACAAGCGCGCGCGTATTCCCATCTCAATGGGGTGACGAAAAACACCCTACACTCACACTCTCTTGCTCTCTTCTTCTTCCTCCTCTAGTTGCTTCAAAACTCCAACCCCTCACATGTGATGTGGATCATGGAGTTTTGAACATACCAGTGAGCAAACCAACACCCTTACTTCATCATCCTAGTGTAGATTAGCACCATACACTAGTGTATTTACTACACTAAAAGAGTTTAGTGTAGAGGTAGCTTGAGCTAGAGGGATTTCGGGTGGATCGTCTTTGGCGTGAAGATCACGGAGGAGGCTTGTTCAACTCGAAGAGGAGCCTAGTGGAGTCATGTGGACTACAACCCGGAACTAAAGAAGAGAAGGACTCGATCTACGAGGGTATAACCATCTTCCATTCTCTTTAGTTTTCATATCATCATAGGTTTAAACCCTAATCTTCTAGTAAAGACTTGTTAGTCTAACTTAGCACTTAGTAAAATTTAAAATTTGGCATGCTTGATGCTACTAAAACCTCATGGTGGTGCTAGGGTAGACTTTCAGTTTCCGATGACTCTGCGACACCATAACGATCTCAATTCCTTCCTCCCTCTATTCTTAACCCACACAACTTGTAAGTCTCATCTCTTTTCCTCTCTTCCTGTCTTAAAATGATCTCTTTTCAATACATGTCGGTAAGTAGAGTTATACCGGATTTTGTTTCTAAAACTTTGAAAACTATAATTTCTTCTTAATAACCACTCATCCATATCACTATACCTTTCTTGTTAATCATTAACTAAGGTTTTGAAACAAGTTTCACTTTAAAACTCCATGTAAAACAACTTTATTTAAGCTTTTACAGTTAAATACCATGAAGTTTACATACGACATCTTTTAATAGTTTTGTTTAGTATACCTTTAGAAAACCTCACGAGGTAATGACCTACCTCTCACATACACACATCTTGACATAGCACGATTCTCTTGAAACCAATATCTTGTGGCAAAATATGACTTTTCAATAAAATACCTCGAACTATAAAAAACCCATTTTCTTGTAAATAGTATTATTTAAATTCCTTGCAATTATGGCTCTACAACCCATTTCGGGGAACCCGCTATTGGATGGTGCGGATTATCGCACATCCACGAGCTAGCAAGGAGAGATGCAGATCTACTCACAGAGCATACGATCTCGATGGAATTTTAATACAATTTTTAAGAAAAACGAAGATTTCTATTTAATAATAAAAAATAATTTTTAATAATTATATAAATACTATCAATTCATCTATTTTTAATATATAATAAAAATTCCATATTTTCTACAAGTTTCATGAAAATACCGTCAAGAATCAATACAAGTCAAACTTTATATTAAAATACCTTGAACTATTCAAGTTATATATATATATATATATATATATATATATATATATATATATATATATATATATTCTGTAACATACCTCGTTCTATAAAATTTACATCCATGAAAACCTTAAATAACATAAATAAATACTTGAAGTTTATTTTGAAAGTATATTTAAAATATTTTTCATAAAACATCCTCAAGTTATATTAAATTACAATAAGGACCATAGTAAATATAGGTTTAAGCGGGACCAATTCTCTTGAGCCCCAGGGAGACGGAGAAAGTGGGTGCTTGCCTATTTAAGGTAGAAAGCTAAAATGGGGTTATCAATGGTAATTGTCTTGGAAAAAAACATAAATCCTGCCGTCCATGTGCAGCAGTTACCGATAACACCAGAATCTAATTCAGGATCCAAATCTGTTTAAGTGTCTGACTCAAACCGAGTCTCAGTATAATATGAAAACAATCCAAATATGAATCCAATCATAACTCCAATGCAACATGAATCCAATATACCAAACATGAACACTTAAACATGAATACCAGAACAATATCAACATGACTTAACTTGACCGAACCATGGCTATATCTTGACTTGCGTATATGACTTCCGTTTACCTCCCGAATCCATTTACATGAAAAACTTATACCATGGTCTTGGCAAGTCTGATAACTAAAAATCAATGTAATCAATACAATATACATTACGGGGTTTAACGGGGTAGACTGGTACGAAATGTATTAGAAGTGGAACGAGATGGTCACTAAAAGACACTGCATGAACATCCATGCCATTTTCCCGTGGTTTTGTCGACGGGGCCTTGTACTACGGGTTACCATAGTCCACGGGATAAGTTGGACTCCTCTCGTATACACTGATACCTACTGTACTAAGCTACAAACAACTACGTTAATATAACAAACAGATAATTTACCAGTTCTATTCTCTTTACTTGTCTATTCCATTTTATCTTTTGGGACTTACCGAGCGCTAGTTCGTTGACGACATTCCTTTCTCTTCTATCTTTGGAATGTTGTCAGGAGGACCTGACTCTCAGGAGATCGAGCCCAGCCAAGACGATTTAAAGCAGTTTACAGAGGAGCCAGAGTTCTAGTTCCAACTTGTACTTACTTTTCTTTCAGTTCATATGCCATTGTTTAGGCATCGCTTTCTTTCATTGTACTTTACTTTTCAGTTGTATGTAAAGAATGGTTATCAATAAAAGGTGTTGTTTTATTTCATCTCTTGTCATTCTTGTGTTATTTATTTATATTGCTTATTTACGCTTAGCATGTTTACTTCTGAGTAAATACGTCGCATGTCCGCCACTTCTCCTTCTCCGTACACTGGGTAGCGGGGCGCGACAAGGATTGAGAACCCAAAAGAAATAACACAAGGAATACCTTATGGGGCAAGACCATAGCGGTGTCTGGAGCGCCACTAACCATGACGACTTCCTGGGTTTCCACCATCACCGGGGAGATGGATTCAACGTCGACACCTTCGTCCCCCGAATCAATAAGGGCCGTCGTCATGCTCGCATCACCCGCCGATGCCGGGGATCCACAGGGGGAGGAAGCTGTAGTTGGAACAGTCCCTGATTCGACATGAAGGCCTGATGCCCTAGACTCTTAAAACGCTGGCACTTCACTCGCCACGTTAATTCCTAAACTCATCCCTGCCGCGTCATTCAAGGACAAATGTTTTATAATTCAAGAAAAATTGTCGTGTGAAGAAACCTGGAAAAATAAATAAGTCCTACTTGTTTTTAATAAGGAATCGTTCGATGTTTTACCTTGAAGTAACCGTTTAGTCTTTTCGCGAGCCGCACACGCAATCTGCCTATGAGCGATGGACAAGGCAGTAGGAGTGTCCTCCATGGGAACATCAGGGGGTCATGTATCACTCGAACCCATGCCTGTGGCCAAGTTGGTCTGACGCTCCCTTACTGCGTACTTTCTGCGCTTCCTCTCAGCTTTAGCTGGACGAAAAGATCTCCTCAGAGCCTTCGACACAGGAACGTCTTTGTCCAAATCAGACTCGGCCTCCAGATCTGCTGCAACGTCCGTCATCGGCTTCTTTAGCAACGCCTCCCATGGCGGCCCTGGGGTGACCTCAACTGTAGTCGGTAGCTCCGAAGGCTCCTCCGCACCACCACCTGAGGATGGCATTGCACTTGGAACAAAATAAGTTGCGGTGGTTCCTGTAATAAAAAGAAGAAGGGAATTAGGGTGTGAACGAAATGAGCTAGATATATATATTCAAAGGCGTTGCAAAACGAATCATATCGAGACCCATAGAAGTACGAAGCCTCTCCTCTTCCTCAAATGTCTTGAGGGACGCCAAGAGAGCCTCTTCAGTGAAGATTCCTGTTAAGAAAAGAGCGTTAATAAAGCATAATAAATTCAAATATATATATATATATATATATATATATATATATGTATACAGAAGAATGTAAATGAAATATACCGGACGCCGCAAGAGAAGCAAGCACTGCTTGCTCGCGGGCTAATCTCTTAGAAGCCTTAATAGCGGCTTGAAGATCAGTAGCAGCATTCTCATCGATAGAGGCTTCGAACAGACCGTCGTTGGTGCCGTATTTGGATAAGTCCTCACTGTAAAGAGCATGAGGCTCCTGACCGAATACAATGTCTGCCGAGAATAAAGATTTCTTCTTCTTCTACGAACTGGCAACAACACCCGACGACAAAAGTTTTCGCTTGACGGGCTTCTTAGGACGGCGAGTCCCGGTCTCCGAGCCAATTCCCGACTCAGGGGACACCGCAGCCACCACAGTCACAGAAGCACTTACATCTGGTCGTGGCTTAGCCGGAAAGGCTCGCGGAACTCCAACTGTGGTGCTCTCTTTCAAAGAAGGACGGACAACCACCCGACTTTCAGCGGAACCGCAGGATTCCCAGCCGGGACAGAATCCTTATGGTCATGAAGCATCCGCCTTTCCTCCTTGGCAACGGCACCCATGACGTGCTGATACCAGGCGATATAAGCATTCGAGGCCTTCGGGATATGACTCGGCTCACTGATCAGGAAATGAGACCATGTATTTAGCCGTATAAAATGATGTGCCGCGTTGTGAACGCTCTCTTCTGTACCAACTGGATCAATGAGAAATGCTTCAAGGGGAACGCCTTGGTTGTAACCAGATTGCTGGGCAAAACGATACGGATTATATCTCATAAACAATACCGAGGCATTCTGTCTGAATATAAGGAAACCCAGTTTGATAGAATACAAATGAACAATCTCCCGGGACCTCAAAGCAGAAGCTCCATCCTTGAAGACATCGTGGAGCAACTGGATTACTTTGGAGGGTTCCTTACCAATGGTCAGAACCCTGTTGATGAAGGTCATGCTGTCCTAACCATGCGCGGGCGAAGAAGAAATCACCGAGCCTCTCGCTGTGTTGGGTCTGGAGAAGAAGCATTGACCAGTTGCATGACTCGAGGGAAGTTGTATCCTTCATAAAATCTAGGCCGTTTATGCACGCCAAAGACACCCAACACGTGCATCTCGATCCATAAGGTGAAGTAGTGCAATGGGAGATTTACGGGCTTCAATCCCGGCTGAGCGGTGTCGGCCGCTATACTCAAACCATGATACATATGCGCTAATCCTGCAACCCCAATAGCCATATGTGTCCCCGCCGCAATGCGATGAGCCGGATAAAAGACAAACGGTCTCATATAGCGAGGGTGCATTGGAAGCGCAAACAGCTCAGCCACAAGCCAATGAACCCCATAAAGAACGTCTCCTCTTCAATATCCGGAGTGGCAATCTCTGCAAAAGGGACGATTGGGGTATCCGGAATAAAGAATTGCTTTAAACCTGCCTCCGCAATCGGCAGTCTGTCCAAGCAAAATCCAAACGGATCATTGAGCTTGGCAAACTTCGCAGCTTTCTTCGATAAAGCCTCTGGACAAAGGAAGCGGGAAACAAAGTCCGTAAAGCTAACTCAATGCCCCCCGGACTCCAAGAACAAGCTCTCATATATGTTCAACACTTTGATCAAGCTCGGAAACTTATGTTGTACAACATTTTCCGGGGTAAGATCCATAACCACCAATTCAGTAGTGAGGACATACTCATCAGGAGGAAGTATGTCCTCATAATGCTCTCCTATGACGGGTAACCCGGATATTTCCGCGAATTCCTCCAGCGAAATTGATATCTCCCGATCCGATAAAAGAAATGTTTGGGTCGGAATATTCCAATACTCCAGGAAGGATTTGACCCATCACACATGAGGAGTGTGGTAATAAAAGAGAGATACGCAGATCGCTGGGTATAACCCGGTCTTCAGCAGCAGCAACTTCTTGGTCGACAAAATGTAACGGGCCCACTATAGATAACCTGCCGGATGTCGGGGGGTCACTCCTATCGTATAATTTCTACCCCAAGGACGCGCTTCTCCTTGACATATGCGACGCCCCAGAATGTCTAGGGCCATCGGCGGCTGGACTGGTATCGACGCTATGGAAGGTTAGAGACGACCTTCCGAGGTCTAGTTAATCTCTTCCACTGCATAAACGACCTGTGGAGGATCAGCGTAATGAATCAACGGGATCGGTTCTGACGGCACCGTACAAGTAAAGCTGCGCCGACCCCGGATAATATAACTGTACCACGATCCCCACAAATGAAGAGACTTCTGCTCTGGATCGTAGCCCCGGATTAGCGCAAAGACTTCCCGATCTGTAGGCGCATCGACAAAAGTACTCTCCGAACAAACGTAAGGGAAAAAGGAATCGGAAGCCATAATTCTTGAAAAGAAAAACCCATAGAGAGTTACTTATCGGCAAAATATAATTAACTACAACTAAGGGCCTTAGCATCTATACTCCACTATGGCATACTAAAATCACTACAGTCCAAAAAAGGGGGGATAATAGACCCCACAAAATCAAAGTGATGCCTCATCAATGGTGAGACATGTACCCATTGTGAGAATCCAAAAGGATTCTCATTAAATGAATGATCTCGCTAAGCAGTGGAGTTCAAAACTCCCAATGTTCTCAAAAAACGTGTTCTGCAACAGATCCAAATCTGTAAGAAGAGTGGTAGAACCCTAAAAAATAAGAAGAAGAAGAAAGAGAAATAAAATTCCCAAAAATTTTCAAAATTTCTCAGAGCTGAGCTCTGTAATACAAATTGGAATTAAATTCCATCGATGATGGGAATAAATCCCAGAAATCCCCATGGGAAATAAAATGGAATTAAATTCCAGAGAACCCTCAAAGATCAGAACTAATAACAGGGTAAAACCCTAAGATCTCTAAGACCCACGGTCTCCCCAAATAAAAAGTTTTTTCAAGATCTCTAAGAGATCATTTCAAGAAAAGAGCTAAGCTCTGTTAATGGGTTAAAAATCCAAAACGAAAAATGAGATCCTTTTAAGAGTTAAATTTTGGTCATAATCCTTACCATTTTTTTTAACAGAGTTCAAATCTAAGAGGTTAATGGCAGAGATCTAAGCTCTGAGAATAGAATTGAATTCTCAAGGAAGAAGAAAGAAGATGATGAGACGACAGTCATTTCAAGGGCCAAAGGCCTTATTTATAGGATGTGAAAGGACGGTTCAACTCCCTAGGAGATCAAATGGTGGAAAAACTGACGCCGTTGCACCCACGTGTGAGCCACGTGAGAACAACGGTGGGGGGCATTTGTTCCCCCAAAATTTAAATAATATAAAAAGAACTAAGCTCTGTTGAATTTTAATGAGGCAGCGCCTCACATGCTCTTCACGAGGGCACCAACGCCAATCTTGTAGGATTAAATCTTATGATGGCGCCGCACGTGCTCCTTACGTGGATGCCAATGTGCAAAACACAGGAACACTTATTATATAAGAATTATATTATTATATGGCGCCGCATGTGTTCCTCGCGTGGGCGCCCATGTGCAAAGCACATGAGCGACTCTTATATAAGAATTAGATTCTTATATGGCGCCGCACGTGCTCTTCACGCGGACGCCAATGTGCTAAACACAGGAGCGCTTATTGTATAAGAATTAGATTCTTATATGGCGCCGCACGTGCTCCTCACGTGGGCGCCAATGTGCAAAGCACATAAACGCCTATCATAAATAATAATTTAATTCTTAAGTGGCACCGACGTGCACAACACATGAGCGCCGACGCCCAAGTTTACACCAGTAGAATTAAATTCTACATTTCCCTAACAAAAAGTTGGGATATTCTCTGTTAAACAAAGCCGTTGGATCAAAAATCCAATGGTGATGACAAATCATCAAACAATAGAATTAAATTCTATTCTGAGAAATATTTGTCCTCAATTTTTACAAACAAAGAAGATTAAATCAATTGGAATAGTGATTAAAAAATCACCTCTTAACAGAATAAAATTCTGTATATGGGAAAATATTTCTCCAATCTTGTTAAAAACAAGAAAACATATTCTGTAAAACAGAAATACTTGGATCAAAGATCCAACGGTGGGTAAAATGCCCTACACCAATTTTGAGACCAATTAAATCAATTGGAATCTCTCAATAAGAGATTTTCTCAAAATTAATTAACAAACTTGCCTCCACTATATAAAGGACCCGAGACTTAAAGTCTCATATAGAGGGAACCCTTATATGTTTCTGCAAAAATACAGTGAGCTCTAAAAAACAACAGAGAATTCAATTCTCAAGAAAGAAGAAGACTTTTCTCCTTACAACTCTAGGTAAAGAAAACACAGAGATCAAAATATCTCTTTTTACCTATCTAAGGGTTTAACCCTTCTCAAAGAACTTAGTTCTTCCTCTGGATCAGAGATCCACAAGACAAGTCTTCCATAAGTTGAGAATTTAATTCTCATCAGGAACATCTTGTTCTTGAGAATCAAAGATTCAGAAAAGTACCAGTTTAAAAAAGAAAGAAAAAATAAAAGAACACATGTTCTGGGAATTTAATTCCTCCGAAATTAGGGTTTAACCCTACATAAGGAACATAATTCTTATAAAAAGAAAAGAAGAGCTTAGTTCTCCAATGAAGAAAAAAACGATCCAAGGTCCTCAAAATAGAGATCTTGATGATCATTAATGGCCAAAATGGCATTAACAGAGATTTAATCTCTAAAAAAGAAAAGAGATTAGCGTCTCACGTGTTCCCCACGTGGGTGCCCTCCCAATAGCGCCCAGCGCCTCACGTGAAAAACACGTGGGAGCCTAAAGCAGAAGGCCATCGCCTCACGTGAAATACACGTGAGCGCTGAATAAAAGTGCTCAGCACTTCATATACAGCCAAAACGGCTGAGTGCTTAGCACTAATTGGGCAGCGCCCAGTGCCTCACGTGGACGCCATACAAAAAGTGCTTAGCGCTTTATATACAGCCAAAACGGCTGAGTGCTTAACAATAATTGGGCAGTGCCCATCGCCTCACGTGCTCCTTACGTGGACGCTATACAAAAAATGCTTAGCACTTAATATACAACCAAAACGGTTGAGTGCTTAGCACTGATTGGGCAGCGCTTATAACTGAAGGCTTCACATGATACCCATTTGAGCGCCAGAGCGTCAAACAAGTGCTTAGCACTTTTGCATAAAAATGGGGTTAAACAAACAGAGCCCAAATAAGTACTTAACACTTTTGAACAAAAAGAAAGACTGAGCAGACTAAGCCCAAATTGGCTAAGTCTCTTGCAACTGAGCCCAAATGCTCTGTTGATTGGACCTTAATAAAATTTACGGACCTTGGACCTTAATAAAATTTCCCCTCTGTCATCCTCGATGGTTATCGACGGATCTACGGCCGGGGGTTTTGGTTGGATCATCATTCCAACCATGTCTTGGAACAGGAGAGCTATTTGCTTCATGTTAGCAGCTTTCTCAGTAGCCTCTTTGTCCTTCCTCTCGAGCACCCTTCGCAGAAACTCTGTATCGGTCTCTTGCTCTTGGCGTTGTTCGGCCTCTTTGTCTGGACTTGTTTTCAGTCCAGTGAGCGCCGTCATTTTTTTCAGCATTCCGTGGAGCTTTTTTTGTTACTCCTGAGCCTTTGTCAGTGACCGAGTTTGCGGTCAGTGACTCACTGAAGCACGTCTCCCTTCTTGCCCATTGGTCATATTGACCGTATGGACAATAATGCCCCCAGACTTGGGGCGTTTGGATCATCGCCTTTGGAATTTTCTGCGGGCAATAGAGTTTTCTCCAGCCTCGTTCTTTTTTGGGAGATTGGAGTTGAAGGAGCCGTTATGACAGGCACCTGCTTAGGAGAAGTCCCCCGTTGTATGGAGGAGGATTGGTCTTTTTCTTGTCGAACTTTCGATTTCTTCGATCGACGAGAGTGATTTTCATCGATCACAGAGTCTTGGACTTTCCTTCAGATCCTACGAATTTGCGAGGAGAGCCGCTGATGAGGCCGCTCTGGCTTTGCCTACACTGTAACTTCTGCAGGTGGGGGTGATTTCCTTAGCATCACCGTTGGGGAGTTTTTCCGCACCCTCCGAAGCGGATCAAAGCTGTTCCCGATTGGAACAACAGCGTCGACTTCCACCATTGGAGCTGGTGGGATGAGTTTAGAGGGGGAGTTTCCCCCAGCTTCTCTCACTCGACGCCAGTGGTGACGTCGAGCGTGCCTTATTTAAGGGACCGCCTTAGTTTTGAAAGTGGCTTCATCATGCCCCTGGTTTTGCTGAGGAGCTGCAATTGGTGTCAGCCTGTTGAAGACCGACGTCCTTGTTAAGGTTTGAGGAGGGAGACTTTTTGATGAGGGAAGCACTTTTGACGGCTTCGCCTATAGCAGGAGTTGGGAGGGCTAGCCATTTTTGGGTACCCCTTTGTAGGGTTCTTAAGCACGACAGCAAGGTTTCAGGTGTCATCATCCATGCCAAATAAATTTTTTTCCATGCTTAAACAACCCTAAACAAGATCTTTAACTAGAGATTCATGCGGAAACATAAAGCAAACAACTTTACTACTAAGTGATAAGAGATTACAACCTTTGTAGTCCACTCCTTCACTTCATAAGCTCCAAGTAGTGGTCCCTTCGCTGCGATCCTAGAACTTCCGGACTCTTGAGAAGCTCCACAAGGCGTATGGTGCATGCTTGCTTGTAGTCTTCGAAATCCAAGACGATCTATTTCGAGGAAACACGAACTCAAGCTATTTCTTCACTGATATGAAATTAGTGAAGCCAACACACTAAACTATATGGCTAGTGTAGAAGAGGATGATGAAGTAGGAAGTGGGCTCTCTTTAGTTTTCTTTTTCTCATTTTATTTCATCACATGAAAAAAATCTAGCAAGCTTTTGTGAGGAAGAAGAATATGAACAAGTGATGAATGAATTATGAGCTTAGGTTAGAAATGCAACCATGGTGAGTTTGTATATGTCATGGCTAACTCATGTAGAGAATAAATCATGAGTAAGGGTTAAAGGTTTGGTTAAGAAATATCTTAAGTAAAAACAAAAGAGGTGGACTTTAGTCAATGTTCTACTAGCTTCCATGAAGCTCAACCATGACTAATTCCATATCATTTGTGAATTACTTAAAAAGATAAATAAAACCATAATATAAACCCTTGTAGAGAATAGACCATGGTCAAAGTGATTAGAGTTAGGTTAATAAATCTCTTAGCCAAAACAAAATTGGTTGACTTAGTCAATATTCTACAAGCTTCATCCAAGCTCTTGACTAATTCTCCATAATTTTGAATTTGCTAAAATAAATATAAACTCAACATTTATCACAATAGCATGGTGTAATTCTCATACACACAAGTTGCAAGTATAACCTAGCATGTCACAATTATACATATCACACACACACACACATACACACACACACACAATTTTGTAATAAAAGAAAATAATACATTAAACATATATCACATATATGTTAAATGTATCCATATGTGAGAAAATGAAATACTTAAGTGAGCATATATTAGTTAATGTAATTTAATATATCAAATATATAATTATACATTAAATTATTAAATCAATACTTGATTAATAATCCGGCTATATCTCATATAACCGACTAATACAAAATGTAACATTTTATCGAATCAACACTTGATCCGATGACCCGGTTATATCACATATAACCGACCGATATCTCATATCGCGAGAATAGAATACGGTTTCACATACTCGTATCAATCTCGGTCCCACACATATCACATATTTGCTCCTACTCCGTTTCTCCTGAGCCAGGAAACCTCTGTGTCGGACTCTAAAGACTCGTCAATACGCCGGCAGTAGGTGATGATCATATCAAACACCCACAATCCGCAAGCGGTCAGCCAAACCTAATGGCCACCCGGGTATTGAGCGATCAGAAGATCAACAAGCAAGCCTGTACATACTCCTGCGAATCCAATCAGTAACACTACCGTACAGTCCGGTCTCTTCGTCTGATATGTCGCATATCCAGTCTAGGGGTGGTAAACGTCAGACCCCAGTAACCGATAAGTCGTTTCGATGTGAGGCTCATAAAGGGTCGAGAAACTACCGATAACACTTACCAGTACGTCTCCATTTCAGCCCTGGCCAGGGACTTCCAGTTATAGCCAATCGAGCACAGCGCAACATCAACCCTAATACCGGGAGAGACGAAACCCCTCCTATCACTCATTGCCTCCATGTGATTCGGGACTGTACCCAAAAGCCACCGTTTTGCACATTCTTATGAACGTGGTAAGGTGGAAATCAAAGCACAGTGGGAGTCACATAAGACTCTATGACGATCTCGGGTCTATAGACTAACTTGTACTAGTGTCACCAGAGAACTGCTATCTGACGATAGGTATAATACCATCTAGGAGTTCTCGGCGAGTCCGTTCAGTGTACCCAGTCTCCACTGAGCACCCGTATACCATCTTTGATGTCAAGCCCCAATGAATGTGGGATCATCCATCGCCCATCATATGGGTCAAGAGGCATAAACGCTTGTCTACTCTGGAGTATCGATGCCCTGTCTCGATACACCCTCGACTAGAAACAATTATAGGATGTACTCGTAGACTACCCTGGCCCTACTAGTATAATCTGCATCATAGTTCTAGTAATAACTTTGTCACGACCCAAAGTTTGTATGTGACCGGCACTTAGATTGTAAAATATCTAAAGATATTTACGCAACCCGAGTAAGCCGAAAACCAAGATCAAAATCCTTTTTGCGGAATTTTTATAAAAATTTAGTTTTTAAGTAAAAATCACAGTTTTTATGTAATTAAGATATAAAAACAAGTATAAAGTGTTAAGTTTAGTTGCATCCCTAGTTGGGATCAACAATAACAACAGCGGAATAAAATTACAACTTATATGAGACCAATAGAATCACAGATATGAATAAAAAAAATATCCTCTAACATAACAACGATCTCACCTGTCAAATAATATACATATAATCATCTCTCATTCTAAGTCATAGTACAAGGTCTGATGGAGATTTTCTAGATACAAAGATACAATACCAAAAGAGAAGGTTACTACATATATAACCCACCTATCAGAAGATGCGATAAAAGCTGAAAAAGTGGATCTGCACTTCTGCTAACCGTCCACTCTACCCGTGCAAGGAACTGTGGCACAACAGGGATGAGTTTCTAACTCAGTGAATATAACTAACATACAACGGTTAATAATGTAAATATGACGATCATAACTAACTGAAATGAGAGCAAGTATGATGTATGATAGCATATGGAAAGCATGAATCTGTACTACAAATCACATAATCAAAACTGAAATCTCATCATTTATTCCAAATAAATTTCATCTTTCCATGTTCATCATCGATACAAAACTTCCATTTCTCTCAGGCATCATTCCTCGAACAATCCTGTAATCAATAATACCGGTCGGTATCATCTAGATATCCGCCGTATTTCACCACTACCTCCGGTATCGAATAATCTCGCTAGGCTCCCCCGCCTCAAATGCGGCTATCCTGCCCCTCGGTCTCGACCGGGTCCACCATGTATCCAACTGTATATCTCCCCCACTCAGTCTGGATAACGTAAAATCCGCGACCGTATAGCTCCCCCGCTCGGTTCGGAATAAAACCAAATCATAAAAAATTTCATGGTGGACATGTCACATCAATCATGAAATCACTGGATTTATGTAATAATACAGGAAAAACCCAAACCATAAATTCTTGAAGGGTCCCGGCAGCGCCCCGGCCGTCAAAACGCGGCCAAAATGCGGAACGAAAATTTTCTAAACCGGCGCTACCGGTACCCAATTGCCGGATCGACCTTAAACCCTAAACTAGCAAACTAAGAGGAGGTTAGAATTGTTATACCGAGATGATCCAAGTCCTTCGGTCTTCATTCCAAGCTCCTAGCGATCCTTGATGTGGTTTGGTTGCCGGTCTTCCTTCGTCTCCGATGATCCACCCGAAGGAAACGGCGCAAGCTCCAACCTCGTCGAACGAGGTAACCGACGCTCCAACGTCGCTAGTGATGGAGAGTGGGGGTGTACTAGTGTGTCACTATGATTTTTTCTCATCCCTTGAGCTCAAGAGAGCATCTATGGAAGATGAATGAAGGTGGTGAAGCTTTTGGCATGAACTAAAAATGGTTAAGCTTTCTTGTGTGAATGAGAGAGTGAGAGCGACAGAGCTAGCATGTTAATCATCTATCTCCAAATGAAAAACCCCATTCCCAAATTATGGCCTCCCCCCCTCTCTCTCCAATCAACAAAAATCAATTTCTTTTTTCCAACACTTTGCATTAAACAAATGAGACCATACTTTGCACCATGCCTCAAACCATACCTCCATTCCACCTCATTTCCAAATGATTTTTAATAAAGAAAATTATTAATGAGGTGGCACCTTCTAGAAGCTATTCCGTATAAAATACGGAATACTTCCCGGTACATGTACTGAAATACATATACGCGTATTCGTACCAAAATACGAATAGCCGAGAGAGAAAACGAATAGTGAACAATAATACTAGAATACGTATAAACAAATACATATATAAATTATTAAATCAAAACCTGATTTAATAAACTGGCTTAATCCTAAGCCGCTAGTATTATCAACCGTCCGATTAAAGTCTGCGCAGCACTTGCACATATTTAATCGGACACCTGTATGTATCAACATACCTCATGTACACCATATCGCCTGAACCGTGAAAATCCTCTGTGCGGGACTCTAAAGACTCGTCAATACACTGGCAGTGGGTTTAACCACAAGCACGTCAGCGGCACTAGCTGTACGTAACGGCTACCCAGGTGTTGAGAGAAATGGAGGCCGACGAGCAAACTCATCCTGAACCCCTACTAAGCCTGACAGTGACAATATCCGTACAGTCCGGTCTGTTCGTCTAAGAATATCGCATATCGAGTTTAGGGGGTGGATAAAGTCAGACCCCCAATAACACGACATTTAGTGCCGGTATGAAACCCATCACCACCTGAGAAACTATCGATCCTGGATCGGTAGTTCTCGTCCACCGTGGCCACGGATTTATGGTGATGGCCATCCGTACACAACGCGACATCAACCCCCAATACCGGGAGAGACGAATCCCCGACGATCCGATCACTGCCTCCATGTGGCTCGGGACTGTACCCAACTAAAACCTGTTTGCACGACTCCTTTGAGCCGTGGTAGGGTAGTAATCAAAGCACAGTGGGAACTCACACGAGACAAATGACGATCTCAGGTCGACAGACTAACCTGTACACATGTCACCTGGGAACTGCTATCTGACAATAGGTATAATACCAACTAGCAGGTTCCCGGCGAGTCCGTCCAGTGTACTCATAACCCAATGAGCACCTGTATACTATCTTAGGTGAACAAACTAACACCAATGGCTTGTGAGACCTGGCCACCGCCCCTCGTTGGGGTCTCGATCAGTATACACTAGTCTACACTGGAGTATCGATGCCCGGTCTCGATACTCCTACGACTAGGGACATTTAAGGATGTGCTTATAGACCCCCAGCTCCCACGTATGTGATCGCCATCACAATGCTGGCAGTCAAGCAAGAATCCTATGGGCTCTATCAACATGTATATGATGATAAAGACAAACCAGATAGCATACTATCATCTTGAGCAAGACAGTTTTATCGGTATAGGTCCTCACTCAATCATCATAATCACAAGTCCGCGACTATGATAATTACCTTGAGGGCACTATAGCCAACAATCTCCCACTTGCACTTAAGGCCAATTATTGCGATGTCGCATACTCACAGCCCGTGTGATACTGAACACCCAACTTCTCTACTAATCAGTTTCGCAAAGCATGTTTGCGAAAATGATTGCTTTCGAGAAATAGCCTCAGTGAGTGGATCCGCTCCAATGTTTCTTTCTGTATCTCTCTTAATCTCAACTTCGTGGAGAAAACTATCTCCCGAAATGAGCAATACTTGTCTTTGAATTTATCTGGATATCTGATGGGACCCAGTTCACGAATGAACTCCAAATCCAGCAAACTACTTAGACTGTATCGTCCACTGAATTTAATCAGTATCATGCGCCTTGCCTTTCCTCAGTATCCGCTTGGACCACCTGTCCAACATACTGTCCCTCAAAAGAGGGAAAAACTATAACTCTGACAGTCACTCTGTCATCCAAGTCACCTTGGAAGCCTGAAATGATAACTGTCTCCCGAAGGAGGCTGCCGTTATCATATCCCTAGAACATCCATTTATGTTCATAAACTGCTTCCCAATATTTCTCCACAATTGTATTGATATATCTGCTTATTGCATCTAGTACAAAAACAATATCTGGTGTGGTACTTGACATTTCATGATTAACTCAATTGCCTAAGCAAGCGATATGCTAATCATGCAGATCCCTCTCCCCTTTAGTCTGTAAGACACCTTTAGAGGAGGTTACTCCATCACCTGCAGGTACACCACCATGCTAGAAGTCGTACATTTAATGTCAAAGTATCCAAATTGGGATACTTCCCAAATCTAGATCTAAGACATAGATCTAGTTGCCAGAAAACTTGATATTATTTCTATATCCTATGTGGAGAAACAAATTTGTGACAACCATAGTACAACCGATCGTAGTATAGGAATATCTCTTCCTATCAAGTGCATGTCATCCCGAATCCTCGGACATCACACCCTACTATCTTCTTATCAGATTCATCTCCTATTCTGATGAAGTCAAAGCCTATGACCGTCACATCAAATATAGATGATCTATTTCCGCTATACCTGCTTTAGTCTATAAATGGACACAAGCTACTTGCCTACTATGCTTCCGCTGCTCCCACTGACTACAACAACCCTCCGGCAGAGTCATATATACGTGCACTTCTAAAACTAGTTTAGAATGACGCTATACTCATCCTCCTGCCGGGTCTTATAGTCTAGAACAACAGCAATGGCAAGTCTAGGTAAACAAGAACCTCCCTGTCACCGTCTCTGAGAAGACCGAAGTACCTCTCGGGTGCCTGAGGTTACCCACCAAAATCTGCGGAGTGGCTAATGGAACATCACATCCAATTGAATCCTTATGTTCTATTAAATTTCCAGTAATCGTTTGTAGTTCTGGAATAACTTCCAGTTCTACCATACTCCCACTTCTGTATTCTGAAAAAATCCATTTTATTAAAACTGTGGCGAGTCAAGAATAATATAAATATTGATCTTCCTGATGGTAGAAAGTTAACCCTCGTCGAAGCCCGGGATAACCCATAAACAGCCATTACTGAAACGTGCCTTGAGTTTATCCGGATTCTGGTTTTAAGCATCAACCGGAAAACTCCCTATACCTCAGCATCGTTAAGATATAAATTGATTCTATATATACCTAATATAGAAATAAAAGCACTAATCTAATTTGAACCAGATTCAAAAACATGCAGCTGTTTCCAGTGCATATCAGCCAAATGGAAAGAGGACAATCAGCATTACTCATCTAGGAGTGCATCCACATATGAGTAACCCGAAAGAGAAGCAAGTTCTCAAAACCGTTACTATTAACTGAATACCAAACACAAGTATCTACATCTTCGACTTCCTCGAAGAATCCTGATACTTACAACAAATGGTTCTTTACTTTATTCTTATACCTATAACTTCTCAAAATCTGGACCATGCATTTCAACGAAATACTTGTCCAGAACTGGAGAAGTCACAAGTAAACAGAATATAGTATGAGTACCAACCTCATTGTCGTAATCGACACTGGACAACATACAATACTTTGTACAAGTCCACTGAGTTCAATAACTCAAACTCTATGCGTTGTAGGTTGAAAAACTGTACTATGGTTAAGAAGAATTACACCGCTGTTGAATGCACCTCACCTAATCACCAACTGATATAGGTAAATGCCATAGACACAATATCAAAAAGTTATATCTCACTTTATAAAATAAATGTACAGATATATCAGTTTGAAATTGGTGCATAACAACGGATATTCATAACCAAATATTTGCCATCCGGCAAAATCCAGATGATTTCCTCAAATATCACTAATTACAACGAATTCCGATATAATGAGGATCTAATTACCCAATTCCTAATATCTTACTCCCACTCACCATCCGTAATAGCATACAGATGTGAGAAACTGATCTGGTAAATACATACCCTGGAGTTAGATTCCAACTGGGAAAACAGTTATTAATTAACATCGCACAGTGAAACTGAAACATGAAAATGTTTCAAAAGGGTTAACCCGGTATTCCTAGTAACGCCTCTTTCATTATCCTGATTCATGACAGTAACCATATACTTACCTGCCCTCACTCCAATCCCTTTATTATGTCTTTACTTATTACCTTTTATATACCTTCTTTACGCTAATTGGTTTTCTTCATTCCCTACCCTTCGGCACCAGCCAAAGGTTTGGAAGAAGACTATCCAATAAGCATAATAGGTGTACTCTCCTAATCCTAGGAGCCCTCGCAACCTGAGAGAAGGTAATGGGAAAAGACATCTGAATAATCCTATTCAATCTCTCTCCAGAACCAGAATCCATCCTCGAAAAAGTTCCTTCGAGTTCGTATATAACCATACGATGGATTTATCCAATGGAAGTGGATGATCATAATAATACAGGGTGTTCTGGAGAAAAGCAAAGTGGATGTAGGAGTGGCAGGGGTATACCCGGTCTTTGTCGTGAATGATGGTGATCGTATTTCTTTTGCCATTGTTCTAATCCCTTTACATGTCTTTACTTATTACCTTCTGTACACCACACTTAAGCTTAATTGGTTTACTTCCTTCCCTACCGTTCGGCACCTGCCTATGGTTTGGAAGAAGACTATCCAATAAGCTCAATAGGTGTACCCTCTCCTAATCTTAGGAGCCCTCACAAACTGAGAGAAGGTGAAGAGAAAAGACAACCGAATAAACCTATTCAATCTCTCCAGAACCAGAATCCATCCTCGAAAAAGTTCCTTCGTGTTCGTATATAACCATACGATGGATTTATCCAATGGAAGTGGACGTTCGTAGTGATACGGGGTGTTCTGGAGAAATGCAAAGGTGATATAGAAGTGGCAATGATGTATGCGACACCGTGACATTCCAAAATCTAAAGTGTTTTAAGAAGGTTTGGTTAACTTGGTTTCATGAGTTTTAGTAAAAGGTCGGGTCATAGTCGCAGCCAGAGAGAGAGAAAAGAAACACTCAGCGTGCACTCTAACCTAGATCAGAATGGTTGATCATTTTATCTAATCTGGATGGCTCCCACTGTTTTCTCAAATTCTCCTCCAAACCTAAAAGGAGAATTAGTCGGAATCACCCGAGGAGTAAACCTACTCATCAGTGGGAATCGGGATCCAACTATCATCGCATGATAACCTGATGGAAGCCACTCAAGTCACCACACTCCAGAAGGTACGCGCAGGCCTGGCAAATTTCCTGTATGTTTGAAACTCCCGATATGATTTTTACCCCTAACGATTTATGACCTTGACTAGGTCAACAAACCATAAACCGCTAGTCAAGTTCAACCCGTCATTATCCTGGATTGCATTAAACTCACCCGTACGTGCCCTTGACTAGGTCAACAAGGCCGTACGACTGTCCTAACCAATCGCATTTAAAATGCCATAAACAAGCACTACTTAGCTACCGAACACTACGTCTTGACTAGGTCAACAAACGCAGCACGAATACTAAATAATACTCATAAGAAATGACGGAGGGCTACGGCTGTTTTTTGGCAAAAAAACTTTAACGTAATGAACTTGATCTCGTTGAAGGAATCCAAGTGGTTTTTTTTATAAATATATAGTGGCGAAAACTTTTGCTAAAGAGGTCACTCCCGGTGAAGGGATCTCGGCTCTTTCCCCGTAGAATGAGGTGCAGGGTATTCCAAATGAATACCACGACGCAAAGCAAAAGGAAACGTCTATAGTAAAGTTATTACGTTGACGCAAACTTTTACCCAAGGGGTCACTCCCGATGAAGGGATCTCGGCCCTTGCCTCGTCGAATGAGGTGCAGGATATTCCAAATGAATACCACGATGCAAAGCAAAAGTGTACGTCTGCAATGTCAGTTTTTAAAAAACTTGGTTCCAACAACATCATATAAATAGGTTTGTTTTATCCTTGCATTGATAAGAATCAATGCAGTCCCATCAATTAATCACACCAGAAAAGAACGAAAATAAAATGTACATATATGCCATCCGCATTCGCCACTGGGTCCCGTCATCACCCGTTAGGTTACTTAACTAACGACAGAGCGGGGACTGGGCTAGCGCGGGTGCAAAACATATACAACATCTACTAGTATATATAAATATATATAACATTCTTCCCAGGCATGATATAAAGCAACATCACAGAAACATCACAGAAGCAATACAGAATGGTGGATAATCTGGAGCCCCGGGTTTCACTTGAGCCGCAAGTGAGACCCGACGTTCCCTGTCGTGTGGATAGCCTGTGCAATGAAACCTAGACCCCTACGAGCGCGGCAAGTTACCCGCCAAAACCAGAAGTGAGGCAGCCCCCTTCAGCAACGTGAATGGACCACCCAGCACTTCACGGAATCCGGTAACTTGAGCACCCCTCCTGGGTCACCCATACCCCCTATGAGTGCGGCAAATAGCCCGCCAATTCTAGAGTAAGGTCCCCTCCGTCTGAATGCCTTGAGATGCGGACCAGTTGCCCTCTAGAACCCGGCTATTCGTGCACTCCACCTCGGGGTAATCCTAGTACAGAAAATAAAATAATATACAAGGGTGATATCGACCTCAGCCCGGTCGTGCCCCAAAAGAATAATATACAAACGGGAAGTGACGTCAGTCCACATGTCGGACGCTCGCCCCGCAATATCAAATGTACAAATAAAATGAAACTGTACTATCATTGCACCATTGCTATCCACCACGACGATCCAACCAACATCACAGCACATCACAGAACATCAACGTGAATGTCACGTTCGCAAACCCGTCTAAAAGACATATAGCAATTAGACAAGTTTACCGATCAAATGACATTCACGGTCGCAGAATATAATGTATGTACTGTTAAACGCACGCTTAAATTATTGATCGACAAAGTTCCAAATTGGGCCCAATAGCAAAACAACACTTCACTGAAACCTGGGCCAAAACAGAATATGAAAAAAAATCACAATTCCAAGTCTCTGTGCTACAGAAAAAATTTGATGGCCCGTAGCCAAAAAGTGGCCGCGGATCCGCCGCACAAAGGGGGTTAGTGCGGCGGTCAAGAGCTCAAATTTTTTCTGTAGCCTTGTATTTGCCTGCACGGATTTTTAAGATGTGTGAAATAATTTTTTGAACACTTTTGAAAATCGACAGCAACCAAAGAAATGAAAACGTGATTTCGGTAAAATTCGTCGATCGATCTTTTAAGCACGTCTAGACAAGCTAGTAAGGGGTTTAAAGGGTGGCTCTGATACCATGATAGGTCAGGCAGCCACCCCATCCAATGGGGTCGCCGTGGCACCAACGGGTCCCTCAGCCGCTACTTTTTACGCATGCCCCCTCGCGAGGAATACAACCCACCGGAACACCTTCCGGTCTCGGGACACCCTGGGGGTAAGAGCCTATGCTTCGCCACACTGTCACACAGTGAGAACCCCCCATAGGTCGACATCCAATGCCTAGTAGCTCTGATACCATGAAGGGTCCCAGCTGCGCCCCGGCCGTCAAAACGCGGCCAAAATGCGGAACGAAAATTTTCTAATCCGGCGCTACCGGTACCCGATTGCCGGATCGACCTTAAACCCTAAACTAGCAAACTAAGAGGAGGTTATAATTGTTATACCGAGATGATCCAAGTCCTTCGGTCTTCATTCCAAGCTCCTAGCGATCCTTGATGTGGTTTTGTTGCCGGTCTTCCTTCGTCTCCGATGATCCACCCGAGGGAAACGGCGCAAGCTCCAACCTCGTCGAACGAGGTAACCGACGCTCCAACGTCGCTAGTGATGGAGAGTGGGGGTGTACTAGTGTGTCACTATGATTTTCTCTCATCCCTTGAGCTCAAGAGAGCATCTATGGAAGATGAATGAAGGTGGTGAAGCTTTTGGCATGAACTAAAAATGGTTAAGCTTTCTTGTGTGAATGAGAGTGAGAGAGAGAGAGAGAGAGCTAGCATGTTAATCATCTATCTCCAAATGAAAAACCCCATTCCCAAATTATGGCCAGCCCCTCTCTCTCTCTCCAATCAACAAAAATCAATTTCTTTTTTCCAACACTTTGCATTAAACAAATGAGACCATACTTTGCACCATGCCTCAAACCATACCTCCTTTCCACCTCATTTCCAAATGATTTTTAATAAAGAAAATCATTAATGAGGTGGCACCTTCTAGAAGCTATTCCGTATAAAATACGGAATACTTCCCGGTACATGTACCGAAATACATATACGCGTATTCGTACCAAAATACGAATAGCCGAGAGAGAAAACGAATAGTGAACAATAATACTAGAATACGTATATACAAATACATATATAAATTATTAAATCAAAACCTGATTTAATAAACTGGCTTAATCCTAAGCCGCTAGTATTATCAACCGTCCGATTAAAGTCTGCGCAGCACTTGCACATATTTAATCGGACACCTGTATGTATCAACATACCTCATGTACACCATATCGCCTGAACCGTGAAAACCCTCTGTGTGGGACTCTAAAGACTCGTCAATACGCTGGCTGTGGGTTTAACCACAAGCACGTCAGCGGCACTAGCTGTACGTAACGGCTACCCAGGTATTGAGCGAAAGGGAGGCCGATGAGCAAACTCATCCTGAACCCCTACGGAGCCTGATAGTGACAATATCCGTACAGTCCGGTCTGTTCGTCTAAGAGTATCGCATATCGAGTCTAGGGGGGTGGATAAAGTCAGACCCCCAACAACACGACATTTAGTGCCGATATGAAACCCATCACCACCTGAGAAACTATCGATCCTGGATTGGTAGTTCTCGTCCACCGTGGCCACGGATTTATGGTGATGGCCATCCGTACACAACGCGACATCAACCCCCAATACCGGGAGAGACGAATCCCCGACGATCCGATCACTACCTCCATGTGGCTCGGGACTGTACCCAACTAAAACCTGTTTGCACGACTCCTTTGAGCCGTGGTAGGGTAGCAATCAAAGCACAGTGGGAACTCACACGAGACAAATGACGATCTCAGGTCGACAGACTAACCTGTACACATGTCACCTGGGAACTGCTATCTGACAATAGGTATAATACCAACTAGCAGGTTCCCGGCGAGTCCGTCCAGTGTACTCATAACCCAATGAGCACCTGTATACTATCTTAGGTGAACAAACTAACACCAATGGCTTGTGAGACCTGGCCACCGCCCCTCATCGGGGTTTCGATCAGTATACACTAGTCTACACTGGAGTATCGATGCCCGGTCTCGATACTCCTACGACTAGGGACATTTAAGGATGTGCTTATAGACCCCCAGCTCCCACGTATGTGATTGCCATCACAATGCTGGCAGTCAAGCAAGAATCTTATGGGCTCTATCAACATGTATATGATGATAAAGACAAACCAGATAGCATACTATCTTGAGTAAGACAGTTTTATCGGTATAGGTCCTCACTCAATCATCATAATCACAAGTCCGCGACTATGATAATTGCCTTGAGGGCACTATAGCCAACAATTCTCAATAACACAAAAGCTTCTTATATCAACTTAGAATACTCGGATGATAACCATGATGTCATTTATGCAAATTACCACTACTGTTAATAATTGAGGTATGATAGGAATCATATTTAACAAGATGAATATTTAGTGTAAAAGTGACATGCTAATATCAATGAGGTATAGTGTAACATGTAAAGGTGTGTATGTGCGGCATAACTCGTCGATAATTGTGCAGTGTTCTACATCTATTACCGTAGTGATGCATAGGTATGTATATGAATGCATATTGTTAACTTAGCATACAAAAGTAAAACTTTTGTTTAAATAAAACTACGGGCGTAACGCGCTATCTTTACAAAATTCCCCGGTAGATGTTTAGTCTACTCACCGGAAATACGTTGTATCTACTTAGGAATCGCCAATCATTTTCCTTTCCTTGCGGCCTCCGAAGTTCCCGCACTCAAATCTAACATTGAATTAACTTGTATAAGAAAACGGCTACATTTCGATACGGAAAAATCAAAAAACACAAGTTGTACGTGCTAATTACACTACGTACGACCGTTGCAAACAATTTAACACTTAATCTCACTGAAATTTAACCCAACGCTGCATCGCGACAAAAAACAGAACGCGTTGCGTTTTATCCGTGTCGTATTTTAGAATTTTTGATCTCTTTTCTGATATTAGATCCCAGATTTTATATACAGTTAAACTAACTTATTTAAACAATACCAAATGATCCAAAAAATGATACAGAGACCTACCCCACAACCAAAAACACCCTAGCACCCTACAAATCCGGAGACGCCGGAATTCTTCTTAAGGTCGCCGGCCAAAATCCGAGCCCCTGGGTTCGTTCTCCTATGGTTTGTTCTAGGTTCAACATACATCATTTAGACCCTGTTTAGTTCAGTTAACTTTTCTCTAAACTAAAGCAGATTCAAACAGACTCGATTTTGCCTAAAAATACGATATCCTAGACACTTTGATTTCGAATTTTGAACTAGTTACAGAATTAAATCTCTACTGTGATTAAGGATTTTACCTACAAATAACTTACTGGAAGAACACCCTCCAAGATGCACAAGCTCCTTGTCCTAGCTTGATGGTGAGGAAAATCCTAAACTTATTTCCTTTCTTCTCCTTTCTCTTGTTTTTCTTTGTTTTTATTTTTTTCTTTCTTTAAATTTTCAGGTTTTAAAAATTGCTACAGATCTGAACACAAGCTATATATATGAGAAAAGAGAAGGATAAGGTGAAGGGGGAGGTGTCAAAGGCTAAAGGGTGCCATCCTCATGCAAGGAGAAGGTGTTGTGTGTGTGCGCGCATGCAAGTAGGAGGTATCCTTGCATTATCTCATTAGTTTGTTTTAATTTGTAATAAAATTCTGAGCTAAAATGTTTTCTACCCCTTTTTCATTTACACCCTTAATCAAAACCCAATTTGCACAATATCCTAAACTTATATAAAAACCCTTCACAACTTATGTTATTATAAAACGCCCTTTTTATTAAAATGATGCTAAAATTCACATTAAAACCCTTATAATTTATTTATGTTGCATACTAAAATTTTAATTTAATTTGTTTTACATACATCTTATGAAATTATCTTATTTGGTTTTAATAACTTTTTAATTTAACATTTTATTGTTTAATTAATTAATTTTACTTATTTCTAAATTTCCAAAATGTTACAATATTCCCCCCTTAAGAAAATTTCATCCCCGAATTTAAAATTTAACTAGACATACCTTCAAAAAGATGTGGAAATTTCTTTCGCATCGCATCCTCGGTCTCCCAAGTAATCTCCTCGTGATTCTTTCCTTGCCAAAGAACCTTTACAGATGGAAGTACCCTCAATCTTAGTTTCTTTACCTGCGGGTCTAGAATAGTGACTGGCTGTACTGTGTAGGATAAATCCGGCTCAAGCTGTAAGGTCTGATGCTGGATCGCGTGAGAAGGATCGTGAAGATAAGTGCGAAGCATCGAAACGTGAAACACCGGATGCACATCGGGAAAACTCGGTGGAAGTGCTAAACGATAAACTACAGTACCCATTCTCTCCAGAATCTCGTAAGGTCCGATATATCTGGGGCTGAGCTTCCCCTTTTTCCCAAAACGCATCACACCTTTCATCGGAGATACACGAAGGAACACACGATCTCCCACTTCAAACTCGAGTCTACGCCGTCGTCGATCTGCATATGATTTCTGTCTGCACTGGGCCGCTCTCATTCTGTCTCGTATCAGTTGAATCTTTTTTGTAGTCTCTTGTACTATCTGTGGTCCCAAAATGCTATTCTCGCTCAGTTCCGTCCAGCAAATGGGTGATCGAAATTTCCTCCCATATAAAGCTGCAAAGGGTGCCATCTGGATCGTCTCCTGAAAACTGTTGTTGTACGAAAATTCTATCAAGGGTAGGTGACGATCCCAACTACCACCAAAATCAAGGCTGCAAGCTCGAAGAATATCCTCTAAAGTCTGAATGTTCTGCTCTGACTGACCATCTGTCAGTGGGTGGAAAGCTGTACTAAAACTCAATCGTGTACCGAGAGTTTCTTGAAGTTTCTGCCATAGCCTGCTAGTAAACTAGGTACCCCTATCTGAAACTATGCACGTCGGAACTCCATGTAATCGTACAATCTCATCGATATAAATTTGAACATACTGAGCAAATCCATACGTCGTCTTCACCGGAAGAAAGTGAGCTGCCTTTGTCAATCTATCTACAATCACCCAAATGGAATCATACTCTCTGCTAGTCCTGGGTAGAGCCACAACGAAATCCATGGAAATCTGCTCCCTTTTCCACTCTGGAATGGGCAAGGGCTGCAACTCTCCGGCCGGGCTCTGGTGTTCTGCCTTGACTTGTTGACAAGTCAAGCATCTCGAAACAAACTCCGCAACATCCCTCTTCATTCCTTCCCACCAATAAATATCCTTCAGATCATGATACATCTTGGTGGAACCAGGATGAATGCTGTATGTTGATCTATGGGCCTCCTCTAAGATCTCACGTCTCAGGCCATCCGAATCTGGCACACAAAGACGAGTCCCAAAACGTAATACTCCATGATCATCAATCACGAACCCCGACTCTCTGCTCTGCCGAACCTGATCCATAATCTCCGTCATACGAGCATCTGCGGGCTGTATCTCTCGAATATGATCCGATAACTGAGGTCGAGTGCGAACATGTGCTAACTGTCCTCCTGTCGAAGTGAACTCAAACTCTATACGACTATCACATAAAATCTGCCAGTCTGTAGAATACTGTCTCTGCAAGGTGTGCAAATGAGATAAGCTACCTCTAGGTCCCCGACTCAAAGCATCTGCTACAATATTTGCTTTTCCTGGATGATACAAGATCTCACAATCGTAATCTTTCACCAGTTCCATCCATCTATGCTGCCTTAGGTTCAGATGGATGGAACACAACTTATGTTATTATAAAACACCCTTTTTATTAAAATGAAGCTAAAATTCACATCGGGGAATTTATCAACATGTGAGAGAAAGATAGTAACACAATACAAGTCAACATATTTAGATAAAGTGAAACCAGATAGCATACTATCATATCAAGCAAGAAAGTCCTCTCTGTATATATCCAAGTATCCACTATAACATACAACATATGTACAATAATGGCCTCTAGGGCATATACATAACTAACAATCTCCCACTTGCACTAAGGCCAGCCGTTGTAGTAACTCATACCCAACACCCCGAAGAGTCTCTCAAATTGTATCTGGGGTATGGCCTTCGTGAGTGGATCCGCAGAGTTGTCCTTCGTGTCAACTCTCCTGACCTCGATCTCTCGGCAATTAACTATCTCCCGGATCAGGTGATACCGCCTCAGAATATGCCTGGATCTCTGATGGGACCTGGGTTCCTTGGCCAAAGCCATAGCTCCATTGTTATCACAATACAAAGGTATTGGATGCTCCATGGACGGAACCACTCAAAGTTCAGTTATGAACTTCTTCATCCAGACAGCCTGTTTGGAAGCATCGTTGGCAGCGATGTATTCAGCCTCCATCGTCGAGTCTGCCACGGTTTCCTGTTTGGAACTCTTCCAACAAATCGCCCCTCCATTGAGGGTAAAGACAAATCCCGAGTGCGTCTTAGAGTCGCCCTTATCACTTTGGAAGCTCGAATCAGTAAAGGACTCCACCTGGAGTTCTCCGTTGCCATACACCAAGAACATATCTTTAGTCCTTCTCAAGTACTTGAGAATGTTCTTCACATCTATCCAGTGACTCTTTCTTGGATCTGCTTGATACCTACTCACTACACTTAGTGAGTATGCTACATCGGGTCTGGTACATAGTATCGCGTGCATGATAGAGCCTACTGCCGAAGCATAGGGTATCCCTTGCATGCGAGCTCTCTCCAAATCAGTTTTGGGAGACATCTTTTTGAAGAGGGTGAGTCCAGAGATCGTGGGTAATTCCCACGCTTAGATTATTCCATACTAAACCTTTTTAGTATGGTGTCAATATACCTGGATTGGGACAATCCCAGTATCCGTTTAGATCTATCTCTATAGATCTTAATCCCCAAAATGCAGGAGGCATCACCTAGATCTTTCATTGAGAATCTATGTGATAAGAAGAGCTTGACCGAGTGCAGCATAGGAACATCATTTCCTATTAAGAGTATGTCATCCACGTACAATACGAGGAAGACAACCTTATTTTCTGCCACCTTCTTGTATATACAAAGTTCATCTACGTTTTTGATGAAGTCAAACTCTTTGACTACCACATCAAAACAGATGTTCCAACTCCGCGATACCTGCTTTAACCCGTAGATGGATTTAAGCAGCTTGCACACCTTTCCGCTGCTCCCACTGTCTACGAAGCCCTCTGGCTGAGTCATGTATACGCATTCTTCTAAATCACCATTTAGAAAGGCGGTCTTAACATCCATTTGCCAGATTTCGTAGTCATGGTATGCAACAATGGCAAGTAGGATCCGGATGGACTTAAGCATAGCCACTGGAGAAAAGGTTTTATCATAATCCACACCCAGTCTTTGACGAAAACCTTTTGCAACAACTCTAGCTTTGAAAGTCTCAACTTTTCCATCTACACCAAGTTTTTTCTTAAAGATCCATTTGCTCCCAATGGGTTTTACCCCTTTAGGAGAAACTTCCAAAGTCCATACTTTGTTGGTGTACATGGATTCCATCTTTGATCGCATTGCATCCAGCCATTTCACAGAGTCCCCACTCATGATGGCCTGTTCGAAGCTAGTTGGGTCATCATCTTCCATGATGCAGTCATCGCTTCCACCATCAATAAGAAAACCGTAGTATCTCTCAGGTGGATGAGGAGCCCTACTAGATCGGCGGAGAGGCTGAGGTTCGTTGGGAACTATCGAATACTCTGGTTCTACCAAATCTTTTGTTGCAGTTTGTGTAGCTGGAACTTCTTCCAGTTCTACCTCCTCGCCACTAATTTCCTTTGCAAGAAATTCTTTTTATAAAAAGGTGGCATGTCGAGAAACAAACACCTTTTGTTCCTCCATGTGGTAGAAGATATACCCTCGTGAATGTTTGAGATATCCAATAAACTTACACAGAAAAGACCTTGCCTCGAGCTTGTCCGGATTCTGTGTTTTCACATATGCCGGACAACCCTATATCTTAACATAATTAAGATATGGTCTCTTGCCTTTCCATATCTCATATGGAGTGGTTGGCACAGATTTGGTGAGAACCATATTCAATAGGTCTGCAGCTGTCTCCAGTGCATATCCCCAAAAGGAAATAGGCAACTCAGCAGTGCTCATCATAGAGCGCACCATATCTAATAGGGTGCAATTCCTCCGTTTTGATACACCGTTGTGCTGTGGTGTATATGGAGGAGTAAGCTGAGAGAGAATCCCATTCTCTTTTAGATAGTCCGGGAACTCATTGCTCAAGTATTCTCCTCCTCGATCAGATCGAAGGATCTTAATACTTTTACCCGTTTGTTCTCGACTTCGTTCTTATATTCTTTAAATTTCTCAAAAGCTTCAGACTTGTGTTTCAACAGGAACACATGTCCGTATCTTGAGAGATCATCAGTGAATGTAATGAAGTACGAGGAACCATTCCTGGCATGTGTAGACATGAGACCGCACACATCACTATGTATCAGTCCCAAAAATTCCGTAACTCTTTCTCCGTGTCCACTAAACGGAGTTTTGATCATCTTGCCTTTGAGACATGAATGGCAAGTGTCATAAGATGAAAATTCAAACGGATTCAAATATCCATCCTTATATAACTTAGCTAGTCGTGTTGCATTGATATGACCCAGTCTACAATACCACAAGAAGGATTCGTTCATTTCTGAACCCTTCCTCTTGTGTGTGTTTTGTACATTAAGAACTGTGATTTGATTTAGAACGTATATGACATTATTTAACGAGCCTGATCCAATCAGCTTTTGATTCAGGAAGATGTTCATAACATTCTCATGTACTACAAAATTATATCCTTCTTTACTCAATAAAGAAACTGATATAAGATTGCATATCAGGGTCAGAATGTAATAGCATTCGTTCATAATCATTGTATTACCATTTGGCAATACAAGGTGATATTCGCCAACTGCTTTGGCTGCAATATTTGCACCATTCCCTACTCTTATGGAATGATCACCCATTCCCAGTTCTCTACCATTCCTCAGCCCATGTAACATATTACATATGTGGGATCCCGATCCGGTATCTAATACCCAGGACGAAGAGTGAACTGAGAAACAGTTCTCGATAACAAACACACCCGAAGAAGATGCATTAACATGCTTATTCTTCGTTTGGGCGGCATGAGAATCCGGATATGTCCCTATTCCCTGCTCGGTCTTATAACAATTATAAGAAAGAACAGAACCAACGTTCCCCTGCTCAGTATAACAAGCGGGTTCGGTCAATACATCCATATTATTATCTTATCTAATCAGGATGGCTCCCACTGTTTTCATCAAATCTTCCTTCAAATCCTAATAAAAAGGTAAGACTAGCCGGGATTAATTACACCTTACAAGTTCGCCAATCTTTCGGCCAGGCCAGTGTCTGTACTTTGAGGTAGGTTCCCCGTGCTTTCACACGGACCTAATTAAAATAAACCTCGTTTTCCCAGAGGCATAACCCCGTTAACACCTTTCTAGACACCTACTTGATCGGCTAATTGTCATGTGTAGAACTCTCGTAGGAGTAACTCTTACTCACAGCGGGTATCAGGATCCAACTATCTCATAGAAGGTATGCAATCTCATTGCAAATTTCAACACTTGAAATTCCCGAAAATATTCTGCACCTAGCGTTCTATGACCTTGACGCAGGCCAACAAACCATAGTCCGCTAGCAAAGTTCAACTCGTCATTTCCTGATTGAATTAAACCCACCCGCGCGACCCTTGACGCAGGCCAACAAAGTCGCATGACTACCCTAATCCAATCTCATCTTATGATATAGATAAGCACTAGTTAGCTACCGCACACTACGCCTTGACGCAGACCAACAAACGTAGCACAAATACTAAGTAGTACTTATCTGAAATGACGGAGGGCTATGTTAGGTTTTTATGAAAACCTTTTGCGTAATGAACTTGATATCGTTGTAGAAACAAGTGATTTTGAAAAGGAGTTTTTTGAGGCTTTTACTAGTTTTGCTAAAGAGGTCACTCCCGGTGAAGGGATCTCGGCTCTTTCCTTATCGAATAAGGTGCAGGATATTTCACAAATACCGCTATGCAAAGCAAGAACTATAGAAGCAATCAAAAATAAAACCGAGTGAGTTGTAGCATCTGCTAGTTTCGCTAAAGAGGTCACTCCTCATGATGGGATCTCGGCTCTTTCCTTATCGAATAAGGTGCTGGATATTCTACAAGGAATACTGCTATGCAAAGCAAAGACTAGAGCTACCCTTTTTGAAAATTTGATTCTACAACATCATTTAGGTTTCTTTTCTTTCATTAATCTCATTAATGTCGTCCCATCATTTATGCTTCCTAAGCATCACTGAAGAAACGAAATACAACGTACACTTGTGCCATCCGCATTCGCCACAGTGTCCCGTTATGCACTGTTAGGTTACTTAACTAGCGGCATAGCGGGGCGGGACTAGCGCAGGTGCAAAACATAAGCAACGTTTATTATATATCATATATATAATAATAAGACATTCGTCTCAAATATATAAAGCGATCACATCACAGTATATCAGCAGCAGAATATAACATATGAAATATTGGATATATTAGGATGTCCGGGTTTTATTTTGAGCCTGTATAAAACACGGATTCCACGGTCGCGATGAATAGTCAGACCCACATCCCTAGACCCTTACGAGAGCGGCAAGCAACCCTACCAATTCTAAAGTTAGAAGACCCAGACTCGGATCCTCGAGTTGGTCTCCCATTGGACTCTAGAACCCGGTTACTTGTGCTCCCCACCTTGGGTCTATCCTAATGCGGAAAAGTAAATAATATACAATGGTGACATCATCCTCAACCCGGAAGTGCCCCAATAAAAGAATATTACATACAAATGAATTTTACATGAATGAAAAATAAAAACTCTCATCTCACATAAAACCCCGGTCTATTCAAAACAAGACGATCCAATATAACGTATCACAGCAACACATAACATCACATGTCATCAACGTAAGTAAATATGCGTATCCCAATTGTCGTTGACATATAGCAACGAAATCGGCGATACACCACATATTACACTTACGGTCGCAGAAAAGAAAATGTCAAACTACAACATTTGGAATCCACAATCACATTAGACATCATAAACTCGAAATATCACATATTACGGATTTCATGCCTAAGTATATGAATTCCACATATTGTATCACATTCCAGAGAAAGCTAGACGATGTTAAACATTCCGATCGAATTAACAAACACCCAAAATTTCCCAGAGAGCTCAACACTTGAGCAGTGTTAGAAATACCCAGAACCATACTGATTGATGTGAAAAAGTGTGTTCGTAGTTTAACCGCAATCAATAACGGTTTCGCACGTAGCTAGACCGAGATGAGTACGGGTCGTCCTCAGGGAAACATGGAACCTTTTACTTTTACTTTAGATGTGTTGAGAAAGAGAGGAGGGATAAAGAATTTTATAGAATGGTTTCTAGATCTACGTTAAATAAGAATGTAAAATATAGATCTAGATTATTTGAAAAATGTAATTAATATAATAAGAAGGCTTGTAGGGTTCGTTAGGATTTAGTAGTCATGGACGATTAATTAAAAGTTACCTTTTTTTATCCATTAATAGATTTATAACTAGAACGACGGTGATGCGTGTAGATTAGGGTTTCTGGAGGGAAAAGGAATCCCAATCTTAACCCTTATCTTGATACGGAACTCCGTTCATATCCAGCCTTTACCAAAACAATTATTAATCTAATCTCTAATCGTGGTCGGAACTAGCAAAGAATTGCTAGCGCGCCCGATTAGGATGTTAATGATTCTTTTGATAAAGTTCATAAACTTTATAGGACTTAAAAAGGGTTTAGAGATGTTCATCATCCATTAGCCTACCTTAATCCTACGAACCCTAACAAGCGGAGAATTACTCGCGCATGTTGGGAGAAGAAGATGAAAAGACAGAGAGGGAAAACATAATGTAAAATGCAAAAGAATTAAATAAAATAACTACCTTTATTATTCAACTTGAACAATCTACACTTTATTCCTTAGAAAATGATTACAAAGACTAGTTTGCTTCTCGATCTCTTCCAAGGAGGTAGATGAACCGTTGATGATCAGCCTGGATGCGTGAGCCGTCTTGGACTTCGTGATCTCTTCGGCTTGATAACTTTTCCAAGAGGCTCTCGGTGCCCTTTTATAGTCCAAAACCACAATCTTTTGCTTCAAAAGTTGGTAAAATATAGCAGAGAATCATGACCCAAAATTTTAGCAAGTGATCCTTCTAGAATGCCGCGGATCCGCGGCCAACAGGGGGGTTTGGCCGCGGTTCCGCGGCCAAAGGTGGAGATCTCTTGATGAATTTTCTTGGGCTTTGTGGTTGTGACATGTGACAATCCTAGGCACCTTCAGAATTCAGAAATCTTCTCTCGGTTGCTTCCAGACTTGGTCTCCAAGTTTTGATTCTTAATTAGGCAAGTCTTTTTCAACAACTTGATTTCCTTGATAAATTCTGCATAACAACTTGGAAAATTCTGCACAATAATCTCAAATAATATTTAGTAGACCTAGTTCTACTAGGATTAGGTCATACATTTTCCTACCAAATGCTAATTAAAATATATTAACACATGGAAAATGGTGTTTTTACACATAAACCCCCATATGTATGATATATTATAATAAAGTCCTTTTTTAATATGAAAATGGTAGGAAAAATGTAATACAAATGTGCAGTTTTATCAACTGAACAAATACCCCCAAACTTATCTTTGATCGTCCCGAGCAAACTAGTTTATTTAAGAGGAGAAAAAGAAAGGAGAAAACTAAGCACACTTTCGTAGGCAGACACGATTGCACTGAGCACGTGCAACAAGCCGTTAAACCTCTAGGTGTCCCTAGTAGAAGGAGTGTTGTCTCCTGAGGGTTTTCAGCGGATTACACCCACAAAATCCTATAATAAAAGAGAGATGGTGAAATTTACATATAAAGATAAGAACCATAAAAGAAAGACTTTGAAAATAAGAGTTTCCAACTACACTAGCTTTTCAGTTGTCATGAGCCCTATCTTAATAGTCATGAAAAGATGTTAGAAATCATATTATCCCTCAATAAAACATCGTCTTTATTCTTCATTCCTACCTTTCGTCCAAACATTGATCATATACCCCTACGTGTGTGTAAAGGACAATCCTACACTCGGAGAATTCAATTTAAGCTATCATACTCTTGTCCATCTACCTTAGTACTTTTTAACTTGATGAATATTTTATGGATTTGCTCACACATTTTCATGCGATCATTAATACTTCTTGAGGTACTAACCGACCAATTACTTATGTGCTTGCAGATTCGGTGATAATATTTTCCTCGTCTTGCACCACCTAAGGCTTAGCAGTGACTCCCAGACCAGTTGGCCTTAGGGCACTTGGTGAAGAGGTACCCTCGCTATATTTTTTTATTGCTGCCTTGGCGATACAAAACCAGTGTTCATTTTTTTCTTTTCACCATTTTTATATTTTCTTCATTCATTTTTTTTCATTTCCTTCATACTTTGGCTTTTAGACAAGAGCATTTCAAGGTATCCTCTACTATCCCGAGTTTCAAGACGTGTGTAAGTGCATGTAGTAGGGTATCAACATTCAAATATTTGGCTTCCAGAATAGAAACTATTTTTCAGAATTATTTTTATCCTCAGATTAGTGACTTCCTCCATCTAACTAACCCTTGGGACAACAGCTCATAACTACTTATTACTAGTTCGTTTAAGAAAACTTCTAATTTTCTTGGTTTTCTTAAACTATTCCTATCTTTTGGATGTAATTTTTCACTTTCTACTCTTTTCTTATAATTTTTTTTTAAATTTTTGAAAATGTTGTGCTTATGCAAAGTATGATGCAAATTGATGTGTAAATAAGCACAAACCTCCCCCAAACCTGTTTACAGCAGTGTCCTCACTGATGTCATCCGTTAAACTCAAAAACCTGTAGACTTGGGAGGAAATTATTAATGGGGGCAAGAATATATGAAAGTGAAAATCCTCCCCCAAACTTATTTTTGGCTCACAAATTTGAGGACAAAAGTTATGTTCAAGAGCCAAAAATATACCCCCCCTAAAACATGAGTTAGACAATACGAAGCATTTTAAGAGGGGGTAAGTCATTTGGTCAAAGTAAGACTTTACAAAGACCAAAAGTTAACACCAACCATTCAAAGATTTTATTAGTATAGCGTATAGGTTGGTGGAAGAATGTGTTGTATCGAGTCAAGAAATAATGGGGAAGGGATAAGTGGTGGTCTGGAAAGGGTTTGAAATTAGAGAAAAGAAAGAATGAGGATGAATGTGAATGATTAGGAAGAAGGAATGGTGACGGTTCAACCTCTATAGGTGAAGATTGATCAATCACAAAATCCGTATTGTTTAAAAATTCAAGTTCGTCAGCAAAAAGTTCTTCAAAACTTTTATCAATGGTGTGATTGAACATTTTGCTGTCAAAGAGTTTTGTGCCAGAATTTATCCTACTTGATTCAAAAATTATTGAGGTAGAGAACTCGAAAAACTCATCTGCCTCATTTTCAAAAATATCAAGTTGAATTTCTGGTATTAGTGAACTTGAGTTAACGGATTGTGATTCATCAAAACTCACTGAAACTATAGGAACAGAAGAAGAACCGGAGAAAGTAGAAGGTAAAATGGGTAAACAAATTGGTGTGTCGAGTGTTGCTGAACCAGATGTAGAAGATGGAGGCTGTATTCGGTCTGATCTTCGGGTATACCTTTATCATCAACTTCAAGACATATTTGGGGTTCGGGAAGAATTAAAGGCTCAAGATGATGACCACAAGGAAGTGAAAGGATTTGATGAATTGGTGGGAAAAAATCATCCAAAATTTCGGGTTCATCAATCATTATATCCCCAATGTCAATCACTTCATTCAAGTGAAGGTTAAAATTCTCAAACACCTCATCAAAAGTATGGTTTTCAATCAGTTTTGGTTCAAGAGTGGAGGTGTAGAGATCACAAGGGTTGGGTATGGTTTCACTTGAAATGGACCCTTCACAGTCGGATAAATCAAACACTACAAAGTCACACAACTTATCAGTCATTCTATTTGGTGTACTTGATGAATCTATGAAACTGGAGTTGTGGATTTCAGTTTGGAAATGGGAGGTTTGATTAGGAAGGGTATATAATTCTGTCTCTCTACCCAAATTCTCATTTTGTCCGATGCCCGTATTATATACTGAAAAATTTTGGGCCGGTTCGAAACTCGTTGCCCTTTCATATTTAGCCATGCTTTCCTTCCATTCCTCTCTAATGCGGTTCAACATCACTATACCTTCTTCTAATTTCCGCTCAAGACTAGACTTTGGTTGATAAGGGGTTTCGGTATAAGATTGAAATTCCTGTGGATAATTAAAACTCCCAAATGACTGATTAGAAGAACTGTCTAGAGAAGGTGGAAAAGTCGGATTGGATTGATAGGAATAGAATGGTTGCGAAAATTTGGTAGGAGTAGGATTAAAATTATGATAAGAAGAATATTGATATGGGTTGATCGGTTGGCTATCAAACTCTTCTTTGGAAAGTGGGGGTGATGGTTGATATCGGTTCGGGTTGAAACTTTGGCCTCTAGCCCTAGCTATGTGCTCAGCAATGGACATTCGTCTAGGGGCTTCCTCACTCTGGGTATCAACTGAAACAGGTGTAGAATTAGGATACGGTTGATAAGACCTGGACTGAGGTGGCCAACCGTTTCTTCCTGCTTGTTCTATATGATCTCTTAAGGACATGGAAGAGCCGGACGGTATACCGAAAGGATTACGAAAACAAGAGATATCTGGTTGTGGACAGCAAAGCTCGGCAAGTGTTCTTCTGTTTAGGTCACCCATTATAAGAAGAGAAGAAGGGGGAAGGGGTAAAAAATAATTGGTTTGTTTTGAAAAATGAAGGATTTAGACAAATCACACAAAAATGCACAAATAACCCTAGAACTAAGGTTACCTAGGTCCAGTCTCTAGACCGCTCCTAGACTTTCAAAGGACAAGCCGCAGGATCAATCCTCTACCGCCTCGGTACTACCCTTGTAGCCAGGTAAGTGCCAGGTAAGTGGGAAGGAACCACAGTAGTGGGCCTAATTAAAAACCACTAGCCTTTGACACACTTGCCTAGGCACTACAAAAGTAATGCGGATGAACAATAGATTACCCACGACCTTCCTCTGTCCTTATTGAGCGCGACAGTCCTTAGAGTCTGGTCTAGATATTTTTTAAATTAATGAAGGGTTGATCTATATGCTCAGCTTGTGATTTGTGGGGCTTAGGAAGGGTGATGAAATCCCCACCTAACCTTGATTTGGTCTTTGACCCTTAAAAATCCGTATTAAAATATGCAAAAACAAACCGTAAAACAAAACTTTGCAAAAAGATTTTTGAGTGGCGATACTTTGCAAAGAATCCTGCAGAAAATAGATTTTATTGGATTTGAGAGGAGAGAGAAGGAGTAAAGAAAGATACCAGAGAAGTGTGAAACCCTAGATCTCATGTTTCCTCAAGTCCGTGACTCCAGATTCCCTCGCAAAATTCATACACAAATCGTTAAATATGCAATTTGCAGTTTTGTTTTAATAATGATATGAATCGTCTAAGAATTCAACACAAATAGCAAGAATAAAAAATTACGCACGTTTCCCCGGCAACGGTGCCATTTGATTCATGTGAAAAAGTGTGTTTGTAGTTTAACCGCAATCAATAACGGTGTCGCGCGTAGCTAGACCGAGATGAGTATGGGTCGTCCTCAGAAAAACGTGGAAGCTTTTACTTTTACTTTAGATGTGTTGAGAAAGAGAGGAGGGATAAAGAATTTTATAGAATGGTTTCTAGATCTACGTTAAACAAGAATGTAAAATATAGATCTAGATTATTTGAAAGATGTAATTAATATAATAAGAGGGCTTGTAGGGTTCGTTAGGATTTAGTAGTCATGGACGAATAATTAAAAGTTACCCTTTTTATCCATTAATAGATTTATAACTAGAACGACGGTGATGCGTGTAGATTAGGGTTTCTGGAGGGAAAAGGAATCCCACTCTTAACCCTTATCTCGATACGGAACTCCGTTCATATCTAGCCTTTACCAAAACAATTATTAATCTAATCTCTAATCGCGGTCGGAACTAGCAAAGAATTGCTAGCGCGCCCGATTAGGATGTTAATGATTCTTTTGATAAAGTTCATAAACTTTATAGGACTTAAAAAGGGTTTAGAGATGTTCATCGTTCATTAGCCTACCCTAATCCTACGAACCCTAACAAGCAGAGAATTACTCGCGCATGTTGGGAGAAGAAGATGAAAAGACAGAGAGGGAAAACATAATGTAAAATGCAAAAGAATTAAATAAAATAACTACCTTTATTATTCAACTTGAACAATCTACACTTTATTCCTTAGAAAATGATTACAAAGACTAGTTTGCTTCTCGATCTCTTCCAAGGAGGTAGATGAACCGTTGATGATCAGGCTGGATGCGTGAGCCGTCTTGGACTTCGTGATCTCTTCGGCTTGATAACTTTTTCAAGAGGCTCTCGGTGCCTTTTTATAGTCCAAAACCACAATCTTTTGCTTCAAAAGTTGGTAAAATATAGCAGAGAATCATGACCCAAAATTTTAGCCAGTGATCCTTCTAGAATGCCGTGGATCCGCAGCCAACAGGGGGGTTTGGCCGCGGTTCCGCGGCCAAAGGTGGAGATCTCTTGATGAATTTTCTTGGGCTTTATGATTGTGACATGTTGCAATCCTAGGCACCTTCAGAATTCAGAAATCTTCTCTCGGTTGCTTCCAGACCTGGTCTCCAAGTTTTGATTCTTAATTAGGCAAGTCTTTTTCAACAACTTGATTTCCTTGATAAATTCTGCATAAAAACTTGGAAAATTCTGCACAATAATCTCAAATAATATTTAGTAGACCTAGTTCTACTAGGATTAGGTCATACATTTTCCTACCAAATACTAATTAAAATATATTAACACATGGAAAATGGTGTTTTTACACATAAACCCCCATATGTATGATATATTATAATAAAATCCTTTTTTAATATGAAAATGGTAGGAAAAATGTAATACAAATGTGCAGTTTTATCAACTGAACACATACCACAGTGCCCATGGACCAGCAGCTGAAGGCCCGTCCTAAGCCTCTCAAGTGGCGCCGCGGAACCGCCACCAAAACCATGTTTTGACCGCGGTTCTGAGGTCACTTAGATGAGTTAGAGACTCGTTCTTCAGGTGGGTCCATGGAATTACCTGCTCGATTTTTAGAGTATTTTTAACTTGAAAAATTCCAACTTTTGGAAAAATTTCCAGCGAGGGGTCCAAAATTGGGCTTTCGGGGTTCGATCGGATTTCTAACTTCGTCTAGACAATGCCTAAAGCTCTAGCTTGGCTCTGAAACCACTGTAGGGTTCCTAAGCACGACAGCAAGGTTTCGGGTGGCATCATCCATGCCAAATAAAATTTTTGCTATGCTTAAACAGCCCTAAACAAGATCTTTAACTAGAGATTCATGCGGAAACACAAAGAAAACAACTTTACTACTAAGTGATAAGAGACTACAACCTTTGTAGTCCACTTCTTCACTTCATAAGCTCCAAGTAGTAGTCCCTTCGCTGCGATCCTAGAACTCTCGGACTCTTGAGAAGCTCCACAAAGCGTATGGTGCATGCTTTCTTGTAGTCTTCGAAATCCAAGATGATCTACTTCGAGGAAACACGAACTCAAGCTATCTCTTCACTAATATGAAATTAGTGAAGCCAACACACTAAACTATATGGCTAGTATAGAAGAGGATGATGAAGTACGAAGTGGGCTCTCTTTAGTTTTCTTTTTCTCACTTTATTTCATCACATGAAAAAAATCTAGCAAGCTTTTGTGAGGAAGAAGAAGATGAACAAGTGATGAATAAATTATGAGCTTAGGTTAGAAATGCAACCATGGTGAGTTAGTATATGTCATGGCTAGCTCATGTAGAGAATAAACCATGAGTAAGGGTTAAAGTTTAGGTTAAGAAATATCTTAAGTAAAAACAAAAGAGGTGGACTTTAGTCAATGTTCTACTAGCTTCCATGAAGCTCAACCATGACTAATTCCATATCATTTGTGAATTACTTAAAAAGATAAATAAAACCATAACATAAACCCTTGTAGAGAATAGACCATGGTCAAAGTGATTAGGGTTAGGTTAATAAATATCTTAGCCAAAACAAAATTGGTTGACTTAGTCAATGTTCTACAAGCTTCATCCAAGCTCATGACTAATTCTCCACAATTTTGAATTTGATAAAATAAATATAAACTCAACATTTATCACAATAGCATGGTGTAATTCTCATACACACAAGTTGCATGTATAACCTAGCATGTCACAATTATACATATCACACACACACACACACACAAAAATTGCAACAAAAGAAAATAATACATTAAACATATATCACATATATGTTAAATGTATCCATATGTGAGAAAATGAAATACTTAAGTGAGCATATATTAGTTAATGTAATTTAATATATCAAATATATAATTATACATTAAATTATTAAATCAATACTTGATTTAATAATCCGGCTATATCTCATATAACCGACTAATACAAAATGTATCATTTCATCGAATCAACACTTGATCCGATGACCCGATTATATCACATAAAACTGGCCGATATCTCATATCGTGAGAATAGAATACGGTATCACATACTCGTATCAATCTCGGTCCCGCACATATCACATATGTGCTCCTACTCCGTTTCGCCTGAGCCAGGAAATCTCTGTGTAGGACTCTAAAGACTCGTCAATACGCCGGCAGTAGGTGATGACCATATCAAATACCCACAAGCCGCAAGTGGTCATCCATACGTAACAACCACCGGGTATTGAGCGATCAGAAGATCAACAAGCAAGCATGTACATACTCCTGCGAATCCAATCAGTAACACTACCGTACAGTCCGGTCTCTTCGTTTGATATGTCGCATATCCAGTCTAGGGGTGGTAAACGTCACACCCCAGTAACCGATAATTCGTGTCGATGTGAGGCTCATAACGGGTCGAGAAACTACTGATAACACTTACCAGTAGGTCTCCATTTCATCCCTCTCCAGGGACTTCCAGTTATAGCCAATCGAGCACAGCGCAACATCAACCCCCAATACCGGGTGAGAAAAAAACCCTCCTATCGCTCATTGCCTCCATGTGATTCGGGACTGTACCCAAAAGCCACCGTTTTGCACGTTCTCATGAACGTGGTAAGGTGGAAATCAAAGCACAGTGGGAATCACACAAGACTCTATGACGATCTCGGGTCTACAGACTAACCTGTACCAGTATCATCAGAGAACTGCTATCTGACGATAGGTATAAAATAATCTAGGATTTCTCGGCGAGTCCATTCAGTGTACCCAGTCTCCACTGAGCACCCGTATACCATCTTTGATGTCAAACACCAATGGATGTGGAATCATCCATCGCCCATCATATGGGTCAAGAGGCGTATACTCTAGTCTACTCTGGAGTATCGATGCCCTGTCTCGATACACCCTCGACTAGGAACAATTATAGGATGTGCTCGTAGACTACCTGGCCCCACTAGTATGATCTGCATCATAGTCCTAGTAGTCAAGTACATATCCTAAGGGCTTTATCAACATGTGAGAGCAAGACAGTAACACAATACAAGTCAACATGTTTAGACAAATTGAAACCAGATAGCATACTATCATGTCGAGCAAGAAAGTCCTCTCTGTATATATCCAAGCATCCACTATAATATACAACATATGTACAATAATGGCCTTCAGGTATTAGACCGCGATTAGAGATTAGATTTTTGAGCGGCGATATTTTGCAAAGAATCCTGCAGAAAATAGATTTTATTGGATTTTAGAGGAGAGAGAAGGGAGTTAGAATCTTACCAAAGAAGTGTGAACCCTAGATCTCCTGTTTCCTCAAGTCCGTGACTCCAGATTTCCTCGCAAAAATTCACACAATAATCGTTAAATATACAATTTGCAGTTTTGTTTTAATAATGATATGACTCGTCTAAGAATTCAACACAAATAGTAAAAATAAAAAATTACGCACGTTTTCCCGGCAACGGCGCCATTTGATTGGTTCGAAAGAGTGTTTGTAGTTAACCGCAATCAATAACGGTGTCGCGTGTAGCTAGACCGAGATGAGTACGGGTCGTCCTCAGGGAAACGTTGAATCTTTTACTCTTACTTTAGATGTGTTGAAAAAGAGGAGGAAATAAGAATTTTGTAAAATGGTTTCTAGATCTACGTTAAACAAGAATGTAAAATATAGATCTAGATTATTTTAAAGATGTAGTAAATATAATAAGAAGGCTTGTAGGGTTCGTTAGGATTTAGTAGTTATGGACGATTAATTAAAAGTTACCCTTTTTATCCATTAATAGATTTAGAACTAGAACGACGGTGATGCGTGTAGATTAGGGTTTCTGGAGGGAAAAGTAATCCCACTCTTAACCCTTATCTCGACACGGGACTCCGTTCATATCTAGCCTTTACCAAAACAATCATTAATCCAATCTCTAATCGCGGTCGGAACTAGCAAAGAATTGCTAGCGCGCCCGATTAGGATGTTAATGATTCTTGATAAAGTTCCTAAACTTTATAGGACTTAAAAAGGGTTTAGTTATTTTCATCGTCCATTAGCCTACCATAATCCTACGAACCCTAACAAGCGGAGAATTACTCGCGCATGTTGGGAGAAGAAGATGAAAAGAAAGAGAGGGAAAACATAATGTAAAATGCAAAAGAATAAAATAAAACGACTATCTTTATTAATCAACTTGAACAATCTACACTTTATTCCTTAGAAAATGATTACAAAGACTAGTTTGCTTCTCGATCTCTTCCAAGGAGATAGATGAACAGTTGATGATCAGCCTGGATGCGTGAGCCGTCTTGGGCTTCGTGATCGCGTCGGCTTGATAGCTTTTCCAAGAGGCTCTCGGTGCCTTTTTATAGTGCAAAGCCAGAATCTTTTAGTTGGAAACTTGGTAAAATTTAGCAGAGAATCATGCCCTAAAATCTTGCCTCTTAATTACCTATAAGTGCGGCGGATCCGCGGTCAAAGGGGGGGTATGGCCGCGGATCCGCGGCCAATGGTGAGGATCTCTTCATCAATTTTCTTGGGCTCTCTGATTGTGACATTTGGCAATCCTAGGCACCTTCAGAATTCAAAAATCTTTTCTCGGTTGCTTCCAGACTTGGTCTCCAAGTTTTGCTTCTTAATTTGGCAAGTTTTCTTCAACAAATTGATTTGTTTGATAAATTCTTCATAACAACTTGGAAATATTCTGCACAACAACTCAAATAATATTTAGTAGACTTAGTTCTACTAGGATTTGGTCAATAGATTTATTTGCATACATTTTCCTACCAAATGATAATAAAAATATATTAACACATGGAAACTAATGTTTTTACATATAAACCCTTATATGTATAATATATCATATTAAAGTCCTTTTTTAATATAAAAATGGTAGGAAAAATGTACTACAAATGTGCAGTTTTATCAACTGAACAGCGGTGCTACCATAGGATTTAATCCTAAGGAGCTAGCGCCGGCGCTCTCGGGGGGGGGGGGCACGTGAGGCGCTGCCTTATTAAAATTTAACAGAGCTTAGCTCTTTTATTATGTTTAAATATTAGGGGAACATGGACTACCTAGCTCTCACGTATTTGATCGCCATCATAATACTGGTAGTCAAGAAAGAATCCTACAGGCTTCATCATTATGTATTAGCAACACATAATAACAAGTAAAACAAGTACACATCAATGATAAAGACAATCCAGGTAGCATACTATCATCTCGAGTAAGATTGTTTTACCTGTATAGGTCCTCCCTCAGTTATCATAATCGCGTGCTTTTAATTATAATAATTGCCTTGAGAGCACTATATCCAACATAGGGTTCCTCCTGATGGCGTGACAAACACCAATTCTATCCCTGCTTTTATCTCCGCGATGCTTTATTTTCTAGAGGTTCTTATGGATGAGACTCCATCAAAGTAGAGCTCCCAACATTGCTCGCCATCCTCGAGGGACAGCACTTGTTCGTCGGGTAACTCGCAATTGAGCGGCGACCCTTCTGGTATGGGATGAGCAGCAAGGAAGTCACGGAGAGCTTGCCCTTTTATTGCTTTCTGAGAAGTATAGATTATGTCAAATTCAAGCAGCATGACAGTCCATCTTGTTATTCTACCGGCTAGGCTTGCTTTGGTCATTAAGTGTTTGAGCAGGTCGACCTTGGAGATCAGCATAACCCGCTGAGCGAGCAGATTGTGCCTCGGCTTCTTCACAACGAATATTAGAGCCAGGCATTGCTTTTCGATCGGGGAATAGTTGTGTTCTGCCCCGACTAAAATTCGACTGAGGTAGTAGAGGGCATTTTCTTTTCCCTCTTCGTTGTTCTAGGCAAGGAGCGCACCAAGTGACTCATTTAGTGCGGCGGTATAGAGAATCAACGGTTTATTGGGATGGGAGCAGAAAGTACTGGAGGGTGAAACAGGTACTGTTTGATATTTTCAAATGTTTCTTGACATTCGGCATCCTAGACTAAAGGAGCTCCTTTCTTCATGAGCTTCGAGAATGGCCTGCATCTTCTCGATAGGTTTGAGATGAACCTTCGTATGTAAACGACCTTTCCTTGAAAGGATCTTAGCCACATCAGATTCTTTGGAGGAGGCATCTCCATGATGGCCTTTATTTTTGATGGGTCAACTTCGATCCCCCGATGTCGGACTATGAAACCCAAGAAGTTTTTCGATGACATGCCAAAAGTAAACTTTAGAGGATTCATCTTCAGATCGTGTTCCCTCAGTCGGATGAAAACGGTCCTGAGATCTCGGATGTGATCGGCTTTGGTTATAGTCTTGACGACTAAATTATCAACATAACATTTGAAGATTTTATGGATTAAGTCATCAAAGATTTTGGTCATTGCCCTTTGATATGTAGTGCCCGCATTCTTTAGTCGGAACGACATCACCTTGTAGAAGTATATCCCGATCGAGGTTCGAAATGCTATGTGTTTCTAATCCTCGGGCAACATCTTTATCTGATTATATACATACGAGCCATTCATGAAGGTGAACAGCTCGTAATTTAAGATATCTTCGACCATCATTTCCATGATCGGTAGCAGAAAGTCGTCTTTAGGTCATAGTTTGTTCAGGTCCCTGAAATCGACACAGACTCGGATCTGCCCATTCTTATTTTTCATTAAGATGATGCATGCGATCCAGTCCGCATATTTCTCTTCTCTGATGAATCTAGCATCGATGAGTTTCTTGGTTTCCTCGATGACCTTTTCTTCCAGCTCCCTTCTCATTCTTCGAGGAGCTTGTTTGACTGGCTTAACATCAGGAAAAATAGCCAGCTTATGCACGACCACTTCAGGGGAGAGACGAGGCATTTCTTTGTACGTCCACGCGAAGCAGTCAGCGAACTCATGCAGCAGGGAGATTATCTGCTCTTTCATTTCCTCTGACAAGAGTGAACTGATGTAGGTCGGCCTTGGATTATCGGGCTGTAACACCTTAGAATGCGATTAGTGGTTAATTAAGCGATAATGCGGATTTTTAGTAAAAAGTTTACCAAAATAGTTTTCAAATATTTTATCAAAATTAATTAATATTTTATTAATATTTATTTTGAGCTTGCACACACATGTGCATGTTAACCTAGGGTTAATCGGGGGGTTAACCATGCTTAAGTAGCCATGTCACCTTAACCCCACTCTAATTAAGTCTTATGTATTATTAAGTTAATTAGCTTTCAAAATTTTAAATAAAATGGTTCATTATTTGGTTGACTTGAGAGAGAGGGAGAGAGAGTGAGGGCATGATGAGCATGGGCAAGCATGCCATGCATTAATGAAGAGAGAGGGGGAGGCATAGCTCCTCTGAGCTCACCCCTCATTCCCAAACCCTCACTCACTCACATACACCCTCACACTCTCATTTCATTCTCTCATTCTCATATCTTTTCTTCATATCATTCTCCCACTCCTTCACACTCCCTCAACTGAAACCCTAACCCCACCCTCACAAACCCACACAAATCTCCACTAAACTCCATCAAAACCCTTCTCAAGCCAAGATCAAGCCACTAGAATCACTTGGGGCATGGAAAGCTAGGGTTTTGGAGCAAGTTTGATTAGGTAATGACTCTATACTGTTAATTAGGTAGTTAATATGTTGTGTTGCTAATTAGTTTCTGTTTAGAACCATAAAGTTTCAGTTTTGTGCAAAATATCGTATTTTGCTTAGGTTTTAGTGTCATGTTGAATCTGCTATCAACTCAGGTTGTTGTTTTGAAAGTTGCCATTACTGAGAGGTGTATGTGAGACCTAGAACCCACCACGAGAACCTGAGACCATTCCCTCTTTTAGTGGCCGCAAATTTAATCCTTCTGGCCGCAATTTGCGGCCAGACTTGGGAACTAGGGGTTGTGTCTTTGTCGAGGGGTCTCTGAGGTTATTTTTAGGCTCGTGGAACTTGCAACTTTCACCAATTCTTTGTGTAGCAAAATCTGGGACCTTTTAGCTAAAATTCGAGCGTTTCGGCAACATACATTGCGGATTATCCGTTAATTGTTTAGGTGTTTTGTTCGATGTGTAGCCGTAGGGCTGGTCTAGGAGGTTGCTGCACGCGTTTAGCCCGCTGAGGGAACACTCGGGAGCGCTTAAGAGTCGGTTTGTTGTTGCCGTTTTTTGCGTGCGTTATCGAAAGGTTTCTAATGTGCACTTGTTATATTGCTGTTGTATGATTTTTGGATCGCAGGCGGGGACTTCGGACGCTGCGAAGAAAGGGAAGCAGGTGGTCGGATACACTTAGCTCGAGATCACCGGTGAGTAGATTTAACATCTACGGGGAAATCGCCCGTATGACGTTATGCGTCAGGGCTTGATAATGATACTATAGCCGCATGTTTATATTCATATATATATATATATATATATATATATATATATATATATTGATTGTGCATGAGCATCATACATACCATTTCTTGTTGTGCCTAGACTTAATATCTAGTGGACACTGCACTATTACATACTTGCGTACATACATATTTGTACATCCATAGATGATGCGGGCTTTAATTTTGGAGAATTGGGAACCGCATGATATATTTTAAAACTGGATTCATTTAGAAGAGCGGTTTTCCCTTTTTATGCTCATATTACGGTTTTATGTTGCATATATCATAATGCATGGATTTACGCATTGAGTTATGTATTTCATGTGATTTCTGGATTTGAGAACCGTGGTATTATTTCAAGAAAGTATGCATTGTTTTGAGAACCCGGTTTCTCTTGATATGATATTTTAGTGCATCCACCATGAGTTTTCTCGGTTCTGAGAGCTTGTGTGAGTATACCCGATTCGAGGAGTGGTAGGCACCGTCTGCGGGTACATGGTGGACCTGGTATGGTACCCCAGGGCAAGAAGACTCGCATAGATAGGCGGTGAGCCCAGTGGAGGGACTACTACCTACCGGTGATAGTATGGAGCCCGACGGACATCTGGAGGATACCGTCTGGGAGTTATGACATGAGATATATTGAGGGCCGATCTGGTATGCGGCGCCTGAGAGATAAGTATTTACGTGTCGATGATGGACACGAGTATTTCATGATGTTTTCGAGTGGCGATGTTGGTCACTCAGGTTCCATGAGATTTACAGGATATGAGGGTCGATTAGAGTACGGCGCCTGAGTTATTGGGATCGGGGTGTCGTTGATGGACACCAGGTTTTTCCACGATGATGATTCATTAGTGAGAACATGTTTTATCCCATACTCAGCATTCATTGATATGCATTGCTTCATGCATTTGTAGTACCTGATAGAGTACCTTTCATGATTGTTGCATATCCATTTGACTTATTATGCTATCGGACTGCACGTGATAGTGTATCGCAGTACGTGCATACCTGCGATTACCTGTATATGTTACTTACTATTCACGAGTTGGAAACTCACCCCTGTTGTGCCACAGTGTTTTGCAGGTTGACCCTCAGTGTAGTCGCGACAGGGCTATCTCATTGTATCTTTTTGCTGCGGATACCGCTACAGTTGGCTGTGAGCCATTTTGCTTATAGGTGGGTTTTGCGGTGATCCGTTTATATTTCATTGTACATCTTATTGTATCTAGTACTCTCCATCTACCACTTCATGTATTGACTTAGAGACAAGTTGTGAGGATGATTATTGTATATTTTTGTGACTCTGGATGTCGTGCTCGTGTGAGCCGGCTTTTATTATGCAGTTTTATCTCTTTATGTTGTTTTTCACTTATACTGTCTGGTTCTTCGCTACGGCGTCGTATATTATGTTGTGGTGGTTGTTTCCGCCTTTGGGGCGTGATTTGCTCCCGTTTGGGGATGCTTTATTTATGTCATATGTTGTTTTACCTTTATCTTATGTTTGTACCCGTTTCGGGGCTAGTTTTTACAAAGGAGGTGCTGCCGAAATTTTTGAGGAAATAATTTAAACATTAAAGATTTTTACTGAGATTTCCAAATGTTTTTAACAATGTTTTTTATCACTTACTACTTTTGATTGTTTAGATTTCTGGGTTTTCGGCTTACTTAATTTGCGTTACGCATATAGACGTTACGTGGTTTAAGTGCCGGTCACGTGCCAAATTTTAGGTTGTGACACAGGTGTTCCCAAATCAACCTCGGTTAGCTCGTCGAAGGTTGCTTGTCCGCTATCTTCGAGCTCTTGAGGGGCTTCTTCTGGCTCAGCTAGCTCGTCTTCATCATTTGACTCTTCGCTGGCTTCACCAATATGGATCATGTAGCATGCATTGACATCATGTTGAATGAAACCTATGTCCCTTCTATCTGGGATTCGTCCAACGATGAGTGCTCGGACCTGAGGCGGGTGCTACAGCCCCTCATAAAACATCTCTTCCCAGTCCGTTTGATATAATAGACATCCGGAATTTTTAAAATATTCCGGCATCTCGGACGCATAATATCTGGGGTTTAGAACGACTCTTATGCCTCTTTCATAGGGAAAGCATGTGATAGACAAATCGTCCGGGTACATGACAAGATTTGACCCATAAAACATGATGCATTTCTATCCACTCTTTCTTCCGGGAACGTAGAAGGTTTTCAGCTGGTCCATGGTGGAGACTGACAATGCATTGAACTATTTGCACATCTGCTCTGGCACTCTTATGATGGCTAGGGACCCTTCTGTAACTTTGAAGGTCTCTCTTAGCTTTGATTTTTGTATGAGAGCTCAATCTGCACAGCTGTTGCAAGACGGATCCTCTTCCTCTGATTCTTCAGTGTCGCTGCCTAAACATGGGCGAATTTTGCTGCCGGATGGGCCTTCAATATCAAACTCGTCCGTATCACTACCGAAATGAGGGAGAGTTTTAAGGAAGTATAGACTTCCAGCGTCGGACTCATCGGTGTCACTGCCGAAACGCTGACACACTTAGAGGTTTTTGCTTTTGAAAGTGACAGTCGGCTCAGATTTTCTTTTGAGTTTCGGGGTCGTTCTGTCTTTGGTCAGCTGTGGCTCAGCACTTTGGAGGTTCACAAAGTATCGAGAATCTTCATATCGTACTTCATGTACACTGAACAGCTGGATGTCTCCGTCAATGCGTCTTTCTTCTCCATTTTTGGTATACTTCATGCACTGATGGAGAGTTGACGAAATGATGCCATAATCATGAAGCCACGGCCTTCCCAGGAGAATCTTATAGGACGTGTCGGCGTCGATCACGTATATTTTAGCTTCAGTTTGCAAATCCCCAAATTTAATTGGCAGAGCTATGGTCCACAGAACTTGCTGGCAGTTTTGATTGAAGCATTGAATGACAATTTTTCCCTTGACAGGTGTCGGACGTTTATTGACAAACTATTTAGAGTCCGCAAGTTTATGATGTTCACTGAAGACCCCTGATCAATCAATATGCAATTAATTCGGTCTCTATCGCTGTACCCTGTCATGTAAAGCGGTCAGTTATGTTCAACTGTTCCCAGTAACAGGTCTTCATTTTTAAATGTGGCCGCGGCTGTATTCAGAGTGTACTGGGCCTCTTTCATATTAATTTCCATGAAATGAGCCTGATACCGCTTGGGGTTTTGCAGGGCATGAATGAGAACCTCTCTGAGCTCCTTGGATATGACCAGAGAATCATAGATGCTTAAGAGAGACGGAACCTTTCGGAGATGAGCTAAGATATTATAGTCTACTGAGGAAGGACTCAAGTCTTCATGAGCAAGCTCTTTGCCATCATCTTCATTAGTGACTTATTTTTCTTTCCCTTTTGGGGTGTTGCCTTGATTTGGCGGTAGAGCTTTACCGCTTCTTAGTTGGATTTGGTTGGCATTCGTGGCGAGCTACTCATCCTCCTCGGGAAAACAGAGTTCTTCCTTAGAGCCGCTGCCAAGGTGGAAGGCGTAGCAGATCACTATAGGGATCTCGTTATCGGAGTCATCTTCTAGCTACTCCAGAATCTCAACCGTTTTTACGGGGAAGAACTCCTTCAATTGAATTAGAGTTCTTTCCTTTTGCTCATAGTCTTCGAGAGAATCGATATATTTTTGAATGATCGATCTCCCTGCAGACTCTTTTTAGCGTCGAGTTGTACTTTCCTTCTTCTTGAGCTTGTCACGCCCCGCTTCCCAGTAGACAGAAACAGGGACGTGGCAAGCCCGCAACGTATTTACTATGAAAATACATTGAGCGTAATTAAGTAATATAACAATGAGTAAGAATGACAAGAGTAATAAAATGAAACAACTTTATTTATATTCAACTTTATATACAACTGTCTGGAAATAAAAGGTACAATAATAATGCAAATGCTAAAACAATGGCATAATAAAAGTACAGGTCGTAAGAAGCTAGTAGTTTGGCTGAGTAGCAAACTGGTCCAAGTCCTCCTGGCTCGGCTCGATATTTTCATATTCCGGTCCTCCTGACGAACATTCCAAAAAAAGAAAATAGAGAGGAATGTCATCAGCGAACTAGTGTTCGGTAAGTCCTAAAATAAGTAAGAGAAAATAGTATATAAAGTGAATAGAAACCAAATGATGGTGAACGGTAAAATTGTATATGATCATTCACAGGTATAAGATAGTTATTCTAACATGGTTTTTTGTAGTTTGACAAAGAAGGTATTCATGTATACGAGAGGAGTCCATCTTACCCCGTGGAATATGGTAACATGTAGTATAAGACCCCGTCATAACCCATGGGACAACGACACGTGAATTTATGTAGGTGTCTTTTAAAGTGACCTCTCGTACCATGATATACGTTCCGTACCAATCTACCCCTTTATTCCTGCGTATTGTATTGTATAGATTAATATTACAGGTCTTGGCCGAATCCATGGATATAAAATGTACAGGTTCATGTTCAAGATGTAATCATGTGTTCAGGTATTCATGTCAAGTTATAACCATGGTTCGGTCAAGTCGAGGCAAGTATACAAATTTGAGTTTGATATTTGAATTCGAGTATTCAGGTTCAGGATCAAGTATTCAAGTTTGGGTTTGATTTTGGATTCTGGTTTTGTAGGGTTCCTAGGCACGCTAATGAAGTCTCACAAGGCATCAACCATGTCAATTTCAAATTTTAAGAGTGCCGAGAAACCCTAATACGGATTCGTCGACTAGAGTTTAGGCGCAAAAGAAACTAGTTAACATCTTAACTATAAGAAAGAGGCTACAACCTTTGTAGATCCAGTTCTCCACTTCCTTAGCTCCACGTAGACGTCCTCTCACTGTCCGTTTCAAATCCCGGACTCAAGCATCGGCTTCATCGGAGAAATGGGCGGGCAAGGTCGTCGGCTTCGTGCCGAAGATGATCTACGTCGAGGCAACACAAGTTCAAGCTCCAACTTCACCAAGTTGTGAAACTTGTGAAGAAAACACCCTATACTACTTGGCAAGAGGTAGAGGGTGAAGAAATAGGAGGTGGGTTCACTTTAGAATTGGATTTCTCACTCTTATGCTCAAGATGCCATTGATGGAATCAAGCTTTCTTTCTTGATGAAGATGAAGAAGAAGAAGAAAGAATATGATAAGTGTTTTTGAATAATTGAAAAAGAATTCATTCTTATCATATTCTCAACCATAGTTAAGTGTAGAGAATGTACTAGGGTTAGTTCAAATGGTTAGGGTTAAGGATGAGACAAGAATGGCGACTAAGTCAAAGCTTCATGAATCTTCAACTAAAAACAAACAAAGCCACCATTCATGTTTATCTATCAAAAATGAATAAACAAATAAATAAATGAATAAGCAAAACCCTAATCATCAACTTAACCATGGTTTAATTCTTTACACTTAACCAAATAAGCATGTATCATCAAACATGATACAATCATGTGCACAAAAGTATATCACATATACAACTTGCACATCCAAGTGAGAAAATCCATTTAAAGTGAACCAATACTAGTTAATGCAAAGTAATATATCAAATATATAATTATACATTAAATCATTAAATCAACACTTGATTTAACGATCCGGTCATATCGCATATAACCGACTGGTATCCTATGTATCGGCTTATCGAATCAATCCTTGATTCGATATCTAGGTTATATCGCATATAACCAATCGATACATTCATCGCGAGAATGGAATACGGTATCACATACACGCATTATTCTCGGTCCTGCACATATCTCATATGCGCTCCTATTTCGTTTCGCTTGAGCCAGGAAACCTCTGTGTAGGACTCTAAAGACTCGTCAATACGCCGGTAGCAGATGATGATCATATCAAGCACCCACAAGCCGCAAGCGGTCTGCTAAACGTAACGGCCATCCGGGTATTGAGCGATCAGAAGATCGATGAGCAAGCCCGCTCACACTCTTGTGAATCCAACCAGTAACACTTAACGTACAGTCCGGTCTGTTCATCTGATATGTCGCATATCAAGTCTAGGGGTGGTAAACGTCAGACCCCAATAACCGATAAGTCGTGCCGATGTGAGGCTCATAACGGATCGAGAAACTACTGGTAACACTTACCAGCAAATCTCTGATCAGCCCTGGCCAGGGACTTCCCTGTTACGGCCAATCGAGCACAGCGCAACATCAACCCCCAATACCGGGAGAGACGAAACCCCTCCTATCGCTCATTGCCTCCATATGACTCGGGACTGTGCCCAAATACCACCGTTTTGCACGCCCTCATGGACGTGGTAAGGCGGAGATCAAAGCACAGTGGGAATCATACAAGACTCTATGACGATCTCGGGTCTACAGACTAACCTGCACAAGTGTCACCTGAGAACTGCCATCTGACATGAGGTATAATACCATCTGGGAGTTCTCGGCGAGTCCGTCCAGTGTACCCAGTCTCCACTGAGCACCCGTATACCATCTCTGATGTCAAACACCAATGGATATGGGATCATCCATCGCCCATCTCATGGGTCGAGAAGCGTATATGCTAGTCTACACTGGTATATCGATGCCCCGTCTCGATACACCCATGACTAGGGACCTTGAAGGATGTACCTATAGACTACCATGTCCCCACTAGTATGATCCGCATCATAGTCCAGGTAGTCAAGTACTCATCCTAAGGGCTTTACCAACATGTAACTATAAGACAGTTTAAAGAGACTAGTATACATGTTAAGATAAAGAGTAACCAGATAGCATACTATCATATCGAGCAAGAAAGTCATCTCTATATATGTCCAAGCATCCAATATAATATACATCAACTGTACAATACTGGACTCTAGGGCATACATACAACTAACAATCTCCCACTTGCACTAGGGCCAGCTGATGTAGTATCGCATACCGAGCATCCCGAAGAGTCTCTCAAACTGTATCTGGGGAATGGCCTTCGTGAGTGGATCCGCCGTGTTGTTCTTCATGTCAACCCTCCTGACCTCGATCTCCCGGCGATCAACTATCTTCCGGATCAGGTGATACCGCCTCAGAATATGCCTGGATCGCTGATGGGACCTAGGTTCCTTGGCCAAAGCCACCGCTCCATTGTTATCGCAATACAAAGGTATTGGATGCTCAATGGATGGAACCACTCCAAGTTCAGTAATGAACTTCTTGATCCAGACAGCCTCTTTGGCAGCATCGTTGGCAGCGATGTATTCAGCCTCCATCGTCGAGTCTGCCACGGTTTCCTACTTGGAACTCTTCCAGCTAACCGCCCCTCCGTAAAGGGTAAAGACAAAGCCCGACTGCGACTTAGAGTCGTCCTTATCACTCTGGAAGCTTGAATCGGTAAAGGACTCCACTTGGAGTTCTCCGTTACCATACACCAAGAGCATCTCTTTAGTCCTTCGCAAGTACTTGAGAATGCTCTTCACAGCTGTCCAGTGATTCTCTCCAGGATCAGCTTGATACCTGCTCACTACACTTAGTGAGTATGCAACATCGGGTCTGGTACATAGCATCGCGTACATGATAGAGCCTACAGCCGAAGCATAGGGTATCCCTTGCATGCGAGCTCTCTCTAAATCAGTCTTGGGAGACATCTCTATAGAGAGAGTGACTCCAGAGATCGTGGGCAAGTTCCCACGCTTGGATTCTTCCATACTAAACCTCTTTAGTATGGTGTCAATATACCTGGATTGGGACAATCCCAATATCCGTTTGGATCTATCTCTATAGATCCTAATTCCCAATATGCAGGAGGCATCACCAAGATCTTTCATTGAGAATCTTTGTGATAAGAAGAGCTTGACTGATTGCAGCATAGGAATATCATTTCCTATCAAGAGTATGTCGTCCACGTACAATACGAGGAAGACAACCTTACTCTCTGCTACCTTCTTGTAAATACAAGGTTCATCTGGGTTTTTGACGAAATCAAACTCTTTGATAATGACGTCAAAGCAGATGTTCCAACTCCGCGATGCTTGCTTTAATCCATAAATGGATTTAAGCAGCTTGCACACCTTCCCGCTGCTCCCACTGTCTACGAAGCCCTCTGGCTGAGTCATGTACACGCACTCTTCTAAATCACCATTTAGAAAGGCGGTCTTAACATCCATTTGCCAGATTTCGTAATCATGATATGCAGCGATGGCAAGCATGATCCGGATGGATTTAAGCATAGCCACTGGAGAAAAGGTTTCGTCATAGTCCACACCTGGTCTTTGACGAAAACCCTTTGCAACAAGTCTAGCTTTGAAAGTCTCCACTTTCCCATCTACACCAAGTTTTTTCTTGAAGATACACTTGCTCCCAATGGGTTTTACCCCTTCAGGAGCAACTTCCAAAGTCCATACTTTGTTGGTGTACATGGATTCCATCTCGGACCGCATAGCATCCAGCCATTTTACCGAGTCTCTACTCGTGATGGCCTGCTCGAAGCTAGTTGGGTCATCATCCTCCATGATGCAATCCTCGCTCCCACCATCCATGAGAAAACCGTAGTATCTCTCAGGTGGGTGAGGAACCCTACTAGATCGGCAGAGTGGCTGGGGTTCATTGGGAACTACGGAATCCTCTGGTTCCACCAGATCTTCTGTTGTAGCTTTTGTAGCTGGAATCTCTTCCAGTTCTACCTCATGACCACTAATCTCTTTTTCAAGAAATTCCTTTTCTAAAAAGGTGGCATGCCGAGAAACAAACACTCTTTGTTCCTTAGGGTGGTAGAAGATATACCCTTGTGAATTCTTGGGATATCCTACAAATTTGCATAGAACAGATCGTGCCTCGAGTTTGTCCGGATTTTGTCGTTTGACATAGGCTGGACAACCGCATATCTTAACATAGTTAAGACATGGTCTCTTTCCTTTCCATATCTCATATGGAGTGGTAGGCACAGATTTGGTGGGGACCATATTCAATAGATGTATGGCTGTTTCAAGCGCATACCCCCAGAAGGAAATAGGCAACTTAGCTGTGCTCATCATGGAGCGCACCATATCTAATAGGGTGCGGTTCCTCCGTTCTGATACACCGTTGTGCTGTGGTGTATATAGAGGAGTCAGCTGAGAGAGAATCCCATTCTCTTTTAGGAAGTCCAGGAATTCATTGCTTAAGTATTCACCTCCTCGATCAGATCGAAGGATTTTAATACTTTTTCCGGTTTGGTTTTCGACTTCTTGTTTATATTCTCTAAATTTCTCAAAAGCTTCAGACTTGTGTCTTATCAAGTACACATGCCCGTATCTTGAGAGATCGTCAGTGAATGTAATGAAATACGAAGAACCATCCCTGGCATGTGTAGACATGGGACCGCATACATCATTATGTATCAGTCCCAAGAGTTCGGTAACTCTTTCTCCGTGTCCCATAAACGGAGTTTTGGTCATCTTGCCTTTGAGACATGACTGGCAAGTGTCATAAGATGAAAATTTGAATGGTTTCAAATATCCATCTTTATGCAACTTAGCCAGTCGTGTCGTATTGATGTGACCCAGTCTACAATGCCACAAGAAGGATTCGTTCAGTTCTGAACTCTTCCTCTTGTGTGTGTTTGTTATGCTCAGAACTGTTGATTGATTTAGAACATAAATGCCATTGCACAACGTGCCTGATCCAACCAACTTTTGGTTACGGAAAATGTTCATAACATTGTCCTGTAATACAAAATTATATCCCTCTTTACTTAATAAAGAAACCGATATAATATTGCATATCAGGTTCGGCATGTAATAGCATTCGTTCAGAACCAATGTATTACCAGTTGGTAATGCAAGGTGATATTCCCCGACAGTCTTAGCTGCAACAATTGCACCATTTCCAACTCTAATGTCTTTATCACCTTCTCCAAGTTCTCTACCTTTCCTGAGCCCATGTAACTGATTACATATATGGGATCCTGACCCGGTATCTAATACCCAGGACGTAGGGCAAATGGAGAAACATTTCTCTGTAACGAACACACCCGAAGAAAATGCATCAACATGTACTTTCTTCAATCGGGTGGCATGGGAATCCTGGTATTCCCCTATATCATGTTCAGTCCTATAACTCTTATAAGAAAGAACGGAACCAACATTCCCCAGCACAGTATAACATGCGGGTTCGGTCAATACATACATATTATTATCTTTATTAGGGCATGATATGGTCGCTACCTGAAGAGAGAGAAGAAAACACTTTAGCGTATGCTCGTGCAAGATCAGATTGGTTATTATCTTATCTAATCAGGATGGCTCCCACTGGTTTTTATCAAATCTTCCTTCAAACCCTAAAAGGAAAGACTAGCCGGGATTAATTACACCCTACAACTTCGCCAATCTTTCAGCCAGGCCAGTGTCGGTACTTTGAGGGAGGTTCCCCGTGCTTTCGCACGGACCTAATTAAAGTAAACCTCGTTTTCCCAGAGGCGTAACCCCGTTGACACCTTTCTAGACACCTACTTGATCGGCTAATTGTAATGTGTAAAACTCTCCCAGGAGTAACTCTTACTCGCAGTGGGTATCGGGATCCAACTATCTCATAGAAGGTATGCAATCTTATTGCAAATTTCAACACTTGAAATTCCCGATAATGCTTTTGCCCCTAGCATGCTATGACCTTGACGAAAGCCAACAAACCACAGCCCGCTAGTCAAGTTCAACCCGTACATTACTTGACTGAATTAAACCCACCCGCACGACCCTTGACGAAAGCCAACAAAGCCGTACGACTACCCTAATCCAGTCACATCATATGCAGCAGATAAGCAGCATATAGCTACCGCACACTACACCTTGACGAAAGCCAACAAATGTAGCACGAATACTATATGCAACTTATCTGAAATGTCGGAGGGCTACGACAGGTTTTTCTGAAAACCTATTGCGTAATGAACTTGATATCGTTGTAGAATCGAATGATTTTGAAATGGAGTGTTTTTGAGGCTTTTTCTAGTTTTGCTAAAGGGGTCACTCCTGGTGAAGGGATCGTCGGCCCTTTCCTCGTCGAATGAGGTGCGGGATATATCATATATATCACTGTGCAAAGCAGAAACTATAGAAGCAATCAAAAGTCAAACCGAGTGTGTAGCATCTGCCAGTTATTGCTAAAGGAGTCACTCCCGGTGAAGGGATCTCGGTCCTTTCCTCGTCGAATGAGGTGCGGGATATATCATATATATCTCTGTGCAAAGTAAGAACTGTAGCTACCTGTTTTATTTTGAAATTCGATTCCACGACATCTTAGGTTTCTTTTCTTTCATTAATCACATTAATGAAGTCCCATCATTTAAGTACCTAAACATCACAGATAAATACGACGTACACTTATGCCATCCGCATTCGCCTCGATGTCCCCTCGTGCACCGTTAGGTTAGGTAACTAACGACAGAGCAGGTCAGGGCTAGTGCGGATGCAAAACATAAGTAACGTCTATATAATATATCATATATATTATATTCTGTATCTATCACAGAACATCACATGATCACATCACAGATATCGCAGCATAAGAAACATATGAAACATTGGATATACTAGGACGTCCGTGTTTTCAATACGAGCCAGTATAAAACACGGATTCCACGGTCGTGATGAATAGCCAATCCCACACCCCTAGACCCCTACGAGAGCGGCAAGCAACCCTGCCAATTCTAGGGTTAGGAGACTCGGACTCGACTCCTCGAGATGGTCTCCCACTGGACCCTAGAACCCGGTTACTTGTGCTCCCCTCCTTGGGTCTATCCTAATGCGGAAAAGTAAATAATATACAAAAGGTGACAACTTCCGCAACCTGGAAGTGCCCCAATTAAAAGAATATTACATACAAGTTTTTACATAAATGAAAAAGAAAAGCACTCATCTCACATAAAAACCCCCGGCTATTCAAACACGACGATCCAATATAACATATCCAGCAATACATAACATCACATGTCATCAACGTAAGTAAGTATGCATACCCCAATTGTCGTTGACATATAGCAACGAAACCGGCGCTATTAACATACTACACTTACGGTCACATAAAAAAAAGTGTAAAACTACAACAGTTGGAATCCGCAACCTCTTTAGACAACGCATGCCTAATCAAATGAAATACTTCGACATCACATGCCTAACAATTATAAACCCCGCATTTTAGTCTCATCATCGAAAACTCTTTTCAATATCAAGTGAAACTAAACCGCTAGATTTATAACATTCATTCAGTTATCTCATAACTGTTTGTGAATTCCAATTATTGTATCCCATTCCGGATAAATAGAAAATATTAAACTTTCCGATCAAACATTCGAACACACAAGTTTTCCCGAAACCATTCAACACATGAAATAGGTTCAAAGACATTCACTTCATGCCTCAGTACCAACGGTCCATCTGTAGAAGGGTCAAGCCAACGCCTCACATGTGGCACGCCGTACTGCCCCAAACCCGAAGGTTCAAAGGGTAGTTCAAGACGGTCACATAATCGAGTTAAGGTTTGTTGTCTTCTAGAGGGACCATCGCGTTACTTGCACTACTCAGAACGTCCTTAAACCACAGAAAAATCCAACACTTGGAAATTTTCCGGAAGGGGAAAGATTGGGTATTTACATCCGGTCGAACTTTTTAACATATTCCAAAATTATCCGGAAAAACACATAAACAAAGCTTGATAATGCGATCGAATCTACGATTCCCAATGCAACCCCAGAACATTCAACTATTGAGTCAAATTAAAAATTCCCATAAAACTCAGCATTATTAAGTAGGAATTACTGTGCAAAGTTTGGAGGCAAATCCTATCAAGTGGCCGCGGAACCGCCGCATAAGCCAGGCTTATGCCGCAGTTCCGCCGCGCTATAGAGGCTTCATGAGGTAAATTTTGCACCGTAATTCTTAGAATTCCCTGCTGAATTTTTTAAGCATTTTTAATCTGGAAAAAACCCAGTTCTTAGAAAAAGTCCAGAGAGCGTGAAAAAAAATAGGGTTTCGGGTTCGATCGGGTTTCAAACATCGTCTAAGCATCGCCTAAGGCTCTAGCTTGGCTCTGATACCACTGTTGGTCAGGCAGCCACCCCATCCAATGGGGTCACCGTGGCACCAACGGGTCCCTCAGCAGCTACTTTTTACGCATGCTCCTTCGCGAGGACTACAACCCGCCGGAACACCTTCCGGTCTCGGGACACCCTGGGGGTAAGAGCCTATGCTTCGCCACACTGTCACACAGTGAGAACCCCCCATAGGTCGACATCTAATGCCTAGTAGCTCTGATACCACTGTAGGTCAGGCAGCCACCCCATCCAATGGGGTCGCCGTAGCACCAACGGGTCCCTCAGCCGCTACTTTTTACGCATGCCCCCTCGCGAGGACTATAACCCGCCGGAACACCTTCCGGTCTCGGGACACCCTGGGGGTAAGAGCCTATGCTTCGCCACACTGTCACACAGTGAGAACCCCCCATAGGTCGACATCCAATGCCTAGTAGCTTTGATACCACTGTAGGGTTCCTAGGCATGCTAATGAAGTCTCACAAGGCATCAACCATGCCAATTTCAAATTTTATGAGTGCCGAGAAACCCTAATACGGATTCGTCGACTAGAGTTTAGGCGAAAAAGAAACTAGTTAACATCTTAACTATAAGAAAGAGGCTACAACCATTGTAGATCCGGTTCTCCACTTCCTTATCTCTACGTAGACGTCCTCTCGATGTCCGTCTCGAATCCCGGACTCAAGCATCGGCTTCATCAGAGAAATGGGCGGGCAAGGTCGTCGGCTTCGTGCCGAAGATGATCTACGTCGAGGCAACACAAGTTCAAGCTCCAACTTCACCAAGTTGTGAAACTTGTGAAGAAAACACCCTATACTACTTGGCAAGAGGTATAGGGTGAAGAAATAGGAGGTGGGTTCACTTTAGAATTGGATTTCTCACTCTTATGCTCAAGATGCCATTGATGGAATCAAGCTTTCTTTCTTGATGAAGATGATGAAGAAGAAGAAAGAATATGATAAGTGTTTTTGAATAATTGAAAAAGAATTCATTCTTATCATATTCTCAACCATAGTTAAGTGTAGAGAATGTACTAGGGTTAGTTCAAATGGTTAGGGTTAAGGATGAGACAAGAATGGCGACTAAGTCAAAGCTTCATGAATCTTCAACTAAAAACAAACAAAGCCACTATTCATGTTTATCTATCAAAAATGAATAAACAAACAAATAAATGAATAAGCAAAACCCTAATCATCAACTTAACCATGGTTTAATTCTTTACACTTAACCAAATAAGCATGTATCATCAAACATGATACAATCATGTGCACAAAAGTATATCACATATACAACTTGCACATCCAAGTGAGAAAATCCATTTAAAGTGAACCAATACTAGTTAATGCAAAGTAATATATCAAATATATAATTATACATTAAATCATTAAATCAACACTTGATTTAACGATCCGGTCATATCGCATATAACCGACTGGTATCCTATGTATCGGCTTATCGAATCAATCCTTGATTCGATATCTAGGTTATATCGCATATAACCAATCGATACATTCATCGCAAGAATGGAATACGGTATCACATACACGCATTATTCTCGGTCCTGCACATATCTCATATGCGCTCCTATTTCGTTTCGCTTGAGCCAGGAAACCTCTGTGTAGGACTCTAAAGACTCGTCAATACGCCGGTAGCAGATGATGATCATATCAAGCACACACAAGCCGCAAGCGGTCTGCTAAACGTAACGGCCATCCGGGTATTGAGCGATCAGAAGATCGATGAGCAAGCCCGCTCACACTCTTGTGAATCCAACCAGTAACACTTAACGTACAGTCCGGTCTGTTCGTCTGATATGTCGCATATCAAGTCTAGGGGTGGTAAACGTCAGACCCCAATAACCGATAAGCCGTGCCGATGTGAGGCTCATAACGGGTCGAGAAACTACTGGTAACACTTACCAGCAAATCTCTGATCAGCCCTGGCCAGGGACTTCCCTGTTACGGCCAATCGAGCACAGCGCAACATCAACCCCCAATACCGGGAGAGACGAAACCCCTCCTATCGCTCATTGCCTCCATATGACTCTGGACTGTGCCCAAATACCACCATTTTTCACACCCTCATGGACGTGGTAAGGCGGAGATCAAAGCACAGTGGGAATCATACAAGACTCTATGGCGATCTCGGGTCTACAGACTAACCTGCACAAGTGTCACCTGAAAACTGCCATCTGACGTGAGGTATAATACCATCTGGGAGTTCTCGGCGAGTCCGTCCAGTGTACCCAGTCTCCACTGAGCACCCGTATACCATCTCTGATGTCAAACACCAATGGATATGGGATCATCCATCGCCCATCTCATGGGTCGAGAAGCGTATATGCTAGTCTACACTGGTATATCGATGCCCCGTCTCGATACACCCACGACTAGGGACCTTGAAGGATGTACCTATAGACTACCATGTCCCCACTAGTATGATCCGCATCATAGTCCAGGTAGTCAAGTACTCATCCTAAGGGCTTTACCAACATGTAACTATAAGACAGTTTAAAGAGACTAGTATACATGTTAAGATAAAGAGTAACCAGATAGCATACTATCATATCGAGCAAGAAAGTCATCTCTATATATGTCCAAGCATCCAATATAATATACATCAACTGTACAATACTGGCCTCTAGGGCATACATACAACTAACAGGTTTGAATTTGGATTCAGGTTGAAGTCAGAATCTTAAGAAAGGATTTAGTTCTTGAAATTCTTAGGTTCGGGATTAATCGGCAACTACTGCACATGGACGACAGGATTTGTGTATTTTTTCAAGACAATTGCTATTGATAACTCCGTTAACTGGTCTAACCTGAATAGGCAAGCACTCACTTTCTCCGGCTCCCCGAGGCTCAAGAGAAATGATACCACTTAAGCCTATATTAGTCTATAGTTCTTAATCTCAAAGGAGTTTTATGAAAAAATACTTTAATATAGTTTTAAAAATAAACCTTAAGGGTGATTTATAATATTTAGGGTTTTCATGAACATGTATTTTAATTGTTGGGGTGTTTTAGTGATAAAAACCCAGCTTTTAAAAGTTTGTGGTATTTTTTATGAAAACTAGCTCTTTTGGAACTTGATGGTATTTTATTAAAATTTTAATCTTTCATTTTAAAAAATATAGTTTCATAATATGCCTTTGTTGAAAATACGAAATCATAGGTTTATATAATTTCCAAAGTTTAGTTTTTATTTAGAAAAGTCGTATTTCTTAAAAACCGTATTTTTATTTCCTTTCGAGACCGAATACTCCATGAGGAATTCTGCATCTCGCTCTACTATCCCCAAGTATGTGCGATAATCCACACCATTCATTAGCTGGTCCCTTGACGAGGGTTGTAGAGGCGTATTTGCCAAGGATTTAAAATATCAATTTAACGTTTTTAAAAAAAATGGTATTTTAATGAAAAACTTCTTCTTTGAATGAACCATATACTTAGAATACCGTGCTATGAAACCATAGTGCGTGTGTGGGGTAGATCGTTACCCCGTGAATGATCTAAAGGTTTATACTCTAGTTATTGAAATTACGGTTATATTAAGGTTCATGGTATTTTAATGAAAAAGTTTGATATATGAGTATTTCATATGGAAATTTTAATCATGCTAAAAAGCTAAATGATGTGAATAAGATTAAGAGTGGTTTTATAGTATTGTTGTGATTTATTTTGCTTACCAAGTGGGTGAAAAGATTTGAAAAGAAAGCAATATCGGTTCTAACTCCACTTTACCGATATGTTTTAAGAATGCGATTTTTGTTGAAAAGAAGGAGAGGGGGAAGGGACTTACGGCTTTATAACGTCAAGAAAAGAGTAAGGAAGAGAGAGGGGGCTCCATAGCGTCATGGTAGCTCCGGGATTAACTCCGATCTTTAACGAAAGAGAACTTGGTTGCTAACTCCACTTGACTCCACTTGCACTTAGAAAATTTTGGGAGAAATTTGATAGAAATTTCAGAATGGGGGAGAGATAGGGTATGGGGTTGTATTTATAGTGAAGAATTAGGGTTTGAGAATTAAAAAAATTGGATTAAAAGAATTAAAATTTGTGTTAAATGGTGAATTGAATGGTCACTGTTTAATTGCAGGGAAATCAAACAGTGCAGGGGAGTTGAAGGGAGCTGAAGGGGTGTGTGTGCAAAGCACGGAGAGAAATGAGGCTATATTGACCGTTGGCGACAGCAAAATGGGAGAAATGGGCGGTCAGATCTTGAGGTCTCGCCTCGAGATTCGTGCCACATGTCAAGTTTGGTGTTTACTCCTCTTTGCGCCTGTTTGATTTTTCTGAAACTTTTCATTTCTTCGTGAATTACACGTGCAATTCTTGAGCTTCCGAAAAAAATTAAAAGGAAAAATCTTTAAAAAATAATTGGGACTAAGGGGAATTGAACACACAGGCTAGTCACAGCAGCGTAGAGACTTAACCAGTGAGAAACATATTGCTTCTTGCTTTTATTGAACAAAAATAACTTATAACTTTACAACAAGCTGAAATTGTAGGGTTCCTAGGCACTCTTGTGAAGGTTCAAAAGGCATCAAACATGCCCGGATAAAAATTTAGACGTGCCGAACAACCCAAAGCCGGGATCTTTGCTAGATTATTAGGTTTAAACATGCAAGATGATAACTTTTATCTAAGTGTGAGGGATTACAACCTTTGTAGTCCGCTCCTTCACTTCACAAGCTCCGAGTAGAAGTCCCTTTGCCGCGATCCACGATCTCCCGGACTCATGAGAGGCTCCACGACTCGAACGATCTATGCTAGCTTGAAGTGTTCCAAATCTCCGATGATCTACGTCGAAGTTGCAAAGACTCAAGCTTTCTCACTCTAAAGAGATGAACACACTAATCTCATGGGCTAGATGAGATGAGGATGAGAGAGTAGTAATTTTGCTTTCTTTTTAAATCATTTTCTCATATTTATTCATCACATAAAGAAAATCAAGTAAGCTTTCTTCAAGAGAGAAGAAGATGATAATGAAAAGATAATGAATTATTTTCTTTTGTGATGAATAGAAAGAAAGAGTATATGATTGATTATATACCATGGTCAAGGATGAGTGGATAAGAATGTGTAGAGAATAAACTAGAGTTAGGGTTTGGTTGGGTTAAGAATGTGTCATCACAAAATATCTTAACCATGACAAAAGAAATAGCTTCTAGAAGGTGCATGAAGCAACTAACCCTAATCAAACCCTAACCTCAATTAATCATCCTTAAACATGTTTAACAATTAATCATATCATGTCACAATAATATATATCACATATATATTATATATTTGCAACAAAAGAAAATAATACAATTAACATATATCGCATATATATCAATGTATCATCCAATGAGAAAATGAAATAATAAAGCGAGCCAATATTAGATAATGTAATAATATATCATATATATTATTATACATTAAATCATCGAATCAACACTTGATCCGACGATCCGGCTATATCGAATATTACCGACTAATATATCATTTAACGATTCATCGAATCAACACTTGATCCGATGACCCGGTTCATATCAAAATATCGCGAGAATATAATACGGTATCCCATATCGCATTATTCTCGGTCCTGCACATATCACATATGTGCCTCTACTCCGTTTCGCCTGAGCCAAGAAACCTCTGTGTAGGACTCTAAAGAATCGTCAATACGCCGGTAGCAGGTGATGATCATATCAAACACCCACAAGCTGCAAGCGGTCAGCTAAACGTAACAGCCACCCAGGTATTGAGCGATCAGAAGATCAACAAGCTAGCCTGTGCGTTCTCCTGTGAATCCGATCAGTAACACTCCCGTACAGTCCGGTCTGTTCGTCTGATATGTCGCATATCAAGTCTAGGGGTGGTATACGTCAGACCCCAGTAACCGATAAGTCGTGTCGATGTGTGGCTCATAACGGGTCGAGAAACTACTAGTAACACTTACCAGTAAATCTCTATATCAGCCCTGGCCAGGGACTTCCAGTTATAGCCAATCGAACACAGCACAACATCAACTCCCTATACCGGGAGAGACGAATCCCCTCCTATCGCTCATTGCCTCAATGTGATTCGGGACTGTACCCAAAAGCCACCGTTTTGCACGCCCTCTTGGACGTGGTAAGGTGGAAATCAAAGCACAGTGGGAATCACACAAGACTCTATGACGATCTCGGGTCTACAGACTACCCTGTACCAGTGTCACCGGAGAACTGCCATCTGACGTGTGGTATATCACCATCTGGGAGTTCTCGGCGAGTCCGTCCAGTGTACCCAGTCTCCACTGAGCACCCGTACACCATCTCTGATGTCAAACACCGATGGATATGGGATCATCCATCGCCCATCATATGGGTCAAGATGCGTATACGCTAGTCTATTCTGTTGTATCGATGCCCTGTCTCGATATACCCTCAACTAGGAACAGTTATAGGATGTACTCATCGACTACTGTGGCCCCACTAGTATGATCTCATCATAGTCCCAATAGTCGAGTACAGATCCTAAGGGCTTTATCAACATGTGAGAGAAAAACAGTAAACCAATACAAGTCAACATGTTAAGATAAAGTGAAACCAAATAGCATACTATCATGACGAGCAAGAAAGTCCTCTCTGTATATATCTAAGCATCCATCATAATATACATCATATGTACAACAATGGCCTCTAGGGCATATACATAACTAACAATCTCCCACTTGCACTAAGGCCAGCTGCTGTAGTATCTCATACCTAGCATCCCGAATAATCTCTCAAACTGTATTTGGGGAATAGCCTTCATGAATGGATCCGCAGTGTTGTCCTTCGTATCTACTCTCCTGACCTCGATCTCCGGGCGATCAACTATCTCCCTGATCAGGTGATACCGCCTCAGAATATGTCTGGACTTCTGATGGGACCTGGGTTCCTTGGCCAAAGCCACAGCTCCATTGTTATCGCAATACAGAGGTATTGGATGCTCAATGGATGGAACCACACCAAGTTCACTAATGAACTTCTTGATCCAGACAGCCTCTTTGGCAGCATCGTTGGCAGCGATGTATTCAGCCTCCATCGTCGAGTCTGCAACGGTATCCTGTTTGGAACTCTTCCAACATACCGCCCCTCCATTGAGGGTAAATACAAAACCCGAGTGCGACTTAGAGTCATCCTTATCACTTTGGAAGCTGGAATCGGTAAAGGACTCCACCTGGAGTTCTCCGTTACCATACACCAAGAACATCTCCTTAGTCCTTCGTAAGTTCTTGAGAATGTTCTTCACAGCTGTCCAGTGACTCTCTCCAGGATCTGCTTGATACCGACTCACTACACTTAGTGAGTATGCTACATCGGGTCTGGTACATAGCATCGCATACATGATAGAGCCTACTGCCGAAGCATAGGGTATCCCTTGCATGCGAGCTCTCTCCAAATCAGTCTTGGGAGACATCTCTTTGGAGAGAGTGAGTCCAGAGATCGTGGGTTGGTTCCCACGCTTGGATTCTTCCATACTAAACCTCTTTAGTATGGTGTCAATGTACCTGGATTGGGACAATCCCAATATCCGTTTAGATCTATCTCTATAGATCATGATTCCCAATATGCAGGAGGCATCACCTAGATCTTTCATTGAGAATCTCTGTGATAAGAAGAGCTTGACCGATTGCAGCATAGGAATATCATTTCCTATCAAGAGTATGTCATCCACGTACAATACGAGGAAGACAACCTTACCCTCTGCTACCTTTTTATAGATACAAGGTTCATCTATATTTTTTATGAAGTCAAACTCTTTGACTACAACATCAAAACAGATGTTCCAACTCCGCGATGCTTGCTTTAACCCATAAATGGATTTAAGCAGCTTGCACACCTTTCCGCTGCTCCCATTATCTACGAAGCCCTCTGGCTGAGTCATGTACACGCACTCTTCTAAATCACCGTTTAGAAAGGCGGTCTTAACATCCATTTTCCAGATTTCGTAGTCATGGTATGCAGCAATGGCAAGTAAGATCCGGATGGACTTAAGCATAGCCACTGTAGAAAAGGTTTCGTCATAATCCACACCCGGTCGTTGACGAAAACCCTTTGCTACAAGTCTAGCTTTGAAAGTCTCAACTTTTCCATCTACACCAAATTTCTTTTTAAAGATCCACTTGCTCCCAATGGGTTTTACCCCTTCAGGAGCATTTTCCAAAATCCATACTTTATTGGTGTACATGGATTCCATCTCAGATCGCATTGCATCCAGCCATTTCACAGAGTCACCACTCGTGATGGCCTGCTCGAAACTAGTCGGTTCATCATCATCCATGATGCAGTCCTCGCTTCCACCATCAATGAGAAAACCGTAGTATCTCTCAGGTGGACGAGAAACCCTACTAGATCGGCGGAAAGGCTAGGGTTCGTCGGGTACTACTGAATCCTCTGGTTCCACTAAATCTTCAGTTACAGTTTGCGTTTCTGGAACCTCTTCCAGTTCTACCTCAGAGCCACTAATCTCTTTTGCAAGAAATTCCTTTTTCTAAAAAGGTGGCATGTTGAGCAATAAACACTTTTTGTTGTTCACTGTGGTAGAAAAAATATCCATTTGAATGTTTAGGATATCCTCCAAACTTACATAGAACTGACCGTGCCTCGAGTTTGTCTGGATTTTGCCTTTTGACATAGGCCAGACAACCCCATATCTTAACTCGTTTAAGACATGGTCTCTTCCCACTCCATATCTCATATGGTGTGGTAGGTACAGATTTAGTCGGAACTTGATTCAATAGGTATGCTGCTGTCTCAAGCGCATACCCCCAGAAGGAAATAGGTAACTCAGCTGTACTCATCATAGAGCGCACCATATCTAATAGGGTGCGATTCCTCCGCTCCGATACACCGTTGTGCTGTGGTGTATAAGGAGGAGTAAGCTGAGAGAGAATCCCATTCTCTTTTAGATAATCTAGGAACTCATTGCTTAAGTATTCTCCTCCTCGATCAGATCGAAGGATCTTAATACTTTTGCCCGTTTGTTTTTCTACTTCGTGTTTATATTCTCTGAATTTCTCAAAAGCTTCAGACTTGTGTTTCATCAGAAATACATGTCCGAATCTAGAGAGATCATCAGTGAATGTAATGAAGTAGGAAGAACCGTTCCTGGCATGCGTAGACATGGGACCGCATACATCACTATGTATCAGTCCTAAGAGTTCATTAACTCTTTCTCCGTGTCCACTAAATGGAGCTTTGGTCATTTTTCCTTTGAGACATGAATGGCAAGTATCATAAGATGATAATTCGAACGGATTCAAATAACCATCCTTATGTAACTTAGCCAGTCGTGTCGCATTGATATGACCAAGTCTATAATGCCACAAGAAGGATTCGTTCATTTCTGAACTTTTCCTCTTGTGTGTGTTTTGTATATTGAGGACTGTATTCTGATTTAGAATGAATATGCCATTATGTAACAAGCCTGATGCAATCAACTTTTGATCTAGGAATATGTTCATAACATTATCCTTTACTACAAAATTATATTCTTCTTTACTTAATAAAGAGACTGATATAATGTTGCACATCATGTTCGGTATATAATAGCACTCATTTAGAATCAGTGTATTACGACTTGGCAATACTAGGTGATATTCGTCAACTGCTTTGGCTGCAATACTTGCACCGTTCTCTACTTGAACGGAATGATCACCTTTTCCCAGTTCTCTACCTTTACGTAGCCCATGTAACATTTTACATATGTGGGATCCTGATCCGGTATCCAATACCCAGGACGTAGGGTGAACTGAGAAATAGTTCTCAATAACTAACACACCTGAAGAAGATGCATCAATATGCATGTTCTTTTGGGCGGCGTGAGAATCCAGACATTCTCCTGTTTCCTGTTCAGTCTTATAACTCTTATAAGAAAAAACGGGTCCAACGTTCCCCTGCTCAGTATAATAAGCGGGTTCAGTCAATACATCAATATTATTATCTTGATTATGGCCTGACATGGTCACTACCTGGAGAGAGAGAGAAGAAAACACTTTAGCGTATGCTCTTGCAAGATTAGATTGGTTATTATCTTATCTAATCAGGATGTCTCCCACTGTTTTTATCAAATCTACCTTCAAACCCTAAAAAGGTAAGATTAGCCGGGATTAATTACATCCTACAATTTCGCCAATCTTTCAGCCAGATCAGTGTCGGTACTTTGAGGGAGGTTCCCCATGCTTTCGCACGGACCTTATTAAAGTAAACCTCGTTTTCCCAGAGGCGTAACCCCGTTAACACTTTTCTAGACACCTACTTGAATGACTAATTGTCCTGTGTAAAACTCTCCCAGGAGTAACTCTTACTCGCAGTGGGTATCGGGATCCAACTATCTCATAGAAGGTATGCAATCTCATTGCAAATTTCAACACTTGAAATTCCTGATAATATTTTGCCCCTAGTGTGCCATGACCTTGACAGAGGTCAACAAACCATAGTGCACTAGTCAAGTTCAACCCGTCATTTCTTGATTGAATCAAACCCACTCGCACGACCCTTGACAGAGGTCAACAAGGTCGTACGACTACCCTAATCCAATCACATCACATGCTTTATAGATGATTACTAGTTAGCTACCGCACACTACGCCTTGACAGAGGTCAACAAACGCAGCACGAATACTAAATAGTCTTTATCCGAAATGACGGAGGGCTACGACAGGTTTTTCAGAAAACCATGAGCGTAATGAACTTGATATCGTCGTAGAATCAAGTGAAGTTTTGAAAAGGAGTGTTTTTTAGGCTTTTCTTAGTTTCGCTAAAGGGGTCACTCCCGGTGAAGGGATCGTCGGCCCTTTCCTCATCGAATAAGGTGCAGGATATATCATATATACCGCTGTGCAAAGCAAAACATTAAAAGCATTCAAAAGACAAACCGCGTTTTGTAGCATCTGCCAGTTTTTCTAAAGGAGTCACTCCCGGTGAAGGGATCTCGGTCCTTTCCTCATCGAATAAGGTGCAGGACATATCATATATATCACTGTGCAAAGCAAAATGTAGCTACCCTTTTTATAAAGTTTTGATTCTACAACATCTTTAGGTTTCTTTTCTTTTTATTAATCTTATTAATAAAAATCCCATCAGCTTATGCTTCCTAAGCATCACAGAAGAAACGAAAGCAGTAATATTTATATATCAGCATATATATATAGTATAAGCATTCGTCTCAGGCAGTAATATGATCTCATCACAGAACATTGCAGCAGAAGAACATATATGAAATATTGGATATACTAGGACGTCCGTGTTTTCAATACGAGCCTGTATAAAACACGGATTCCACGGTCGCGACGAATAGCCAAACCCACATCCCAAGACCCCTACGAGAGCGGCAAGTAACACTGCCAATTCTAGGGTTAGGAGACCCGGTCTCGACTCCTCGAGATGGCCTCCCACTGGACCCTAGAACCCGGTTACTTGTGCTCCCCTCCTTGGGTCTACCTAATGCGGAAAAGTAAATAATATACACTGGTGACATCAACCTCAACCTGGAAGTGCCCCAAATAAAAGAATATTACATTACAAATGAATTTTACATGAATGAAAATAAAAAAAACCTCATCTCACATAAAACCCCCGGCTATTCTGAACGCGACGATCCAATATAACATATCACAGCAACACATAATACATATATCATCAACGTAAGTAAATATGCGCATCCCAATTGTCGTTGACATATAGCAACGAAACCGGCGATATCACATATTACACATACGGTCACAGAAAAGAAAGTGTAAAACTACAACATTTGGAATTCACAATCACTTTAGACATCGTAAATCCGAAATATCACATACTTCGCATTTCATGCCTAACTCTATGAATTCCACATATTGTATCACATTCCAGATAAATAGACAGTATTAAACTTTTCGAACAGATAATCAAACACCCAAAATTTCCCAAAGTGCTCAACTCTTGAGCGGAGTTCAAATGATCCCAGAACATGTCACAGTACCGGTGATCCAGCCGTAGAAGGGTCAAGCCAACGCCTCACATGTGGCACGCCGTACTGCCCCAAACCCGAAGGTTCAAAAGGCAGTTCAAGACGGTCACATAATCGAGTTAAGGTTTGTTGTCTTCTAGAGGGTCCACCGCTTAACTTGTACAATTTTCCGAAAGATTTAAACCCAGTAAAAATTCAACGCTTGAATGTTTGCCGTGCCGGGATAAAGTGGGTTAATGATATCCGTTCAACTAGTTTAACAGTTTCTAAATATCCGGAAAGAAATACGAATTTAAAATTTCCGATCGAATCTACTATTACAAAATAAACCCCAGATTTAAATAACACTGGAATCACCTTTAAAAATATCCAGAAGCATCAACAAGTACCTACGGTTATTACCATAAAATCCACGTGTCACCAATCCATCATTCCGCCGCGGAACCGCCGCGCAAGGCATGCTTGTGCCGCGGTTCCGCCGCCGTTTGGACGAATTGGGGGCCCGGGTTTTATGGTAATTCTTAGAATTCCCTGCTGATTTTTTTACATAATTTTAATTCAGAAAAATCCCAAAATTTAAAAAATTTCCAGAGAGGGGTCTAATTTTGTCGTTTCGGGTTCGATCGGAGTTTTAACTTCGTAAACACATCGCCTAATGCTCTAGCTAGTCTCTGATACCACTGTAGGGTTCCTAGGCACTCTTGTGAAGGTTCAAAAGGCATCAAACATGTCCGGATAAAAATTTAGACGTGCCGAACAACCCAAAGCCGGGATCTTTGCTAGATTATTAGGTTTAAACATGCAAGATGATAACTTTTATCTAAGTGTGAGGGATTACAACCTTTGTAGTCCGCTCTTTCACTTCACAAGCTCCGAGTAGAACTCCCTTTGCCGCGATCCACGATCTCCCGGACTCATGAGAGGCTCCACGACTCGAACGATCCATGCTAGCTTGAAGTGTTCCAAATCTCCGATGATCTACGTCGAAGTTGCAAAGACTCAAGCTTTCTCACTCTAAAGAGATGAACACACTAATCTCATGGGCTAGATGAGATGAGGATGAGAGAGTAGTAATTTTGCTTTCTTTTTAAATCATTTTCTCATATTTATTCATCACATAAAGAAAATCAAGTAAGCTTTCTTCAAGAGAGAAGAAGATGATAATGAAAAGATAATGAATTATTTTCTTTTGTGATGAATAGAAAGAAAGAGTATATGATTGATTATATACCATGGTCAAGGATGAGTGGATAAGAATGTGTAGAGAATAAACTAGAGTTAGGGTTTGGTTGGGTTAAGAATGTGTCATCACAAAATATCTTAACCATGACAAAAGAAATAGCTTCTAGAAGGTGCATGAAGCAACTAACCCTAATCAAACCCTAACCTCAATTAATCATCCTTAAACATGTTTAACAATTAAACATATCATGTCACAATAATATATATCACATATATATTATATATTTACAACAAAAGAAAATAATACAATTAACATATATCGTATATATATCAATGTATCATCCAATGAGAAAATGAAATAATAAAGCGAGCCAATATTAGATAATGTAATAATATATCATATATATTATTATACATTAAATCATCGAATCAACACTTGATCCGACGATCCGGCTATATCGAATATTACCGACTAATATATCATTTACCGATTCATCGAATCAACACTTGATCCGATGACCCGGTTCATATCAAAATATCGCGAGAATATAATACGGTATCCCATATCGCATTATTCTCGGTCCTGCACATATCATATATGTGCCTCTACTCCGTTTCGCCTGAGCCAAGAAACCTCTGTGTAGGACTCTAAAGAATCGTCAATACGCCGGTAGCAGGTGATGATCATATCAAACACCCACAAGCTGCAAGCGGTCAGCTAAACGTAACAGCCACCCAGGTATTGAGCGATCAGAAGATCAACAAGCTAGCCTGTGCGTTCTCCTGTGAATCCGATCAGTAACACTCCCGTACAGTCCGGTCTGTTCGTCTGATATGTCGCATATCAAGTCTAGGGGTGGTATACGTCAGACCCCAGTAACCGATAAGTCGTGTCGATGTGTGGATCATAACGGGTCGAGAAACTACTAGTAACACTTACCAGTAAATCTCTATATCAGCCCTGGCCAGGGACTTCCAGTTATAGCCAATCGAACACAGCACAACATCAACTCCCTATACCGGGAGAGACGAATCCCCTCCTATCGCTCATTGCCTCCATGTGATTCGGGACTGTACCCAAAAGCCACCGTTTTGCACGCCCTCTTGGACGTGGTAAGGTGGAAATCAAAGCACATTGGGAATCAAACAAGACTCTATGACGATCTCGGGTCTACAGACTACCCTGTACCAGTGTCACCGGAGAACTGCCATCTGACGTGTGGTATATCACCATCTGGGAGTTCTCGGCGAGTCCGTCCAGTGTACCCAGTCTCCACTGAGCACCCGTACACCATCTCTGATGTCAAACACCGATGGATATGGGATCATCCATCGTCCATCATATGGGTCAAGATGCGTATACGCTAGTCTACTCTGGTGTATCGATGCCCTGTCTCGATATACCCTCGACTAGGAACAGTTATAGGATGTACTCATCGACTACTGTGGCCCCACTAGTATGATCTCATCATAGTCCCAATAGTCGAGTACAGATCCTAAGGGCTTTATCAACATGTGAGAGAAAAACAGTAAACCAATACAAGTCAACATGTTAAGATAAAGTGAAACCAAATAGCATACTATCATGACGAGCAAGAAAGTCCTCTCTGTATATATCTAAGCATCCATCATAATATACATCATATGTACAACAATGGCCTCTAGGGCATATACATAACTAACAGAAATACTGTTTCTATACAATAAACAAGTAATTTTTGTACAAGGATTTCAGAGTCGTTATAGAGCTTTTTGGATTTTGAGCCTTTAGGAAAACTTAGGGTTTGAGTTTTAGGTCGGTATCAGTACCGCTAACACTGAAGCATAATACCAGGAGCGACTCATTATTTGCCTTTTAGAAAACTTAGGGTTTGAGTTTTAGGTCGGCATCAGCACCGCTAACACTGAAGCAATGCCAGGAGCGACTCATCATTTGCCTTGGGAATACTTAGGATTTGGATTTTAGGTTGGCATCAGCACCACTAACACTGAAGCGTAATGCCAGAAATGACTCATTATTTGCTGTTGTCCGTTAGGGGGCGATGGCTTAGGAGACAGGTTTAGATCTCTATCACCTATGGCTTTTCGATTTTATGAGCCATAAGGGTATCATAAAAGAATTTTCTTCCTACGAGTCGAAATGATCTCGCAGGTGTATGTTCTCCTTAGGAATCGTGAGAATTCCTAAGTGTGTTGCTCCTTTGTGAGTTGTAAAGATCTCACGCGGGGATTTTCTCCTTACAAGGTCGAGAGATATTTATGAGTGTATTTCACTTCTTTTCATGAGTTTGCGCATTTTCGGGTTTTCATAAACTCGCCAGCAGACCTGTTGTTTTTACTCAGGGAGCCCTTTCGGGTTTTTTCCATGCCCATTTTGCTTGTGGACATACTTTTTTTTAATGCTTTATCGCTGATAGGACCTCAGATGTAGTCTCGCCAGTAGGACTTGGGAGAGATAGAGATCATTTGTGCCCGTGGATTGTTTACGTTTTTATAGGATGTATGATCCAGACCGTAGGGCCGGTTTACTCAATTCGTCCGCGACTTGGAGCATTCATGCGTTGTAGTTCTTGAGATATCGGGCATTGATGGGTGGTGTGGGCCTTTCTTCCTCGGCACTTATCAGTTCGTAGGATCCTCCGTCGAAAACTTTCTCGATGACGTATGGCCCTTCCCAATTTGGCTCAAATTTTCCCTTGGCATGTTGATTGGGGATGATCGGTCTTTTGAGGACCAACACCAATTCGCCTTTCTTGAAAGCACGAAGATGGGTCATCTTGTCATAGGCCCGTGACATTTGGGCTCGGTACAACTCCAGATTTTGCTGTATTGCGAGCCTCTTTTCTTTGAGAGCGTCGAGCTCTTCGAGCCGAAGGAGGACATTTTCCTCCTCCGTCAACTCATGTTGCACATCCACTCTTAGGCTTGGAACTTCGATTTCGAGAGGGAGGATTGCCTCCACTCCAAAGAGTAATGAGTATGGAGTGGACTAAGTTGGAGTGCGGTATATGGTACGATATGCGCCCAATGCCTCTGGAGCTTGAGATTCCAGTCTTTCTTGTTAGATGAAGCATTTTTCCTCAGGAGCTTGTATAAAGTTTTATTGAAGGTTTCAGCTTGCCCATTGGCTCTTGGATTATAGATGGAGGACTATCTTCAGTCTATCTTGTACTGAGTAGCGAACCTTGAAACTTTGAAGCTCTTGAAAGAAGGCCCATTGTCAGATATGATTCTTCTCGGTGTACCGAAGCGGTATAGAATATTATGCCAGAAAAATATCAGAATATCTTCTGTCTTGACTTCTTTTAATGGGACAGTTTCAGCCCATCTGGAGAAGAAGTCAGTTACGGCCAATATGAACTGGTAGCCTTTGGACGATGGAGGATCAATTGGGCCTACTATATCGGTGCCCCAAACTTCGAAGGGACATGACGCTACAGTAGGATGCAGAGGATTGGGATGCTTGTGAATGAAGTCACCGTGAATTTGGCAAAGATGACACCTCTTCGCATGCTCTTCGAAATCTCTTATCATGGTAATCCAGTAATACCCAAGACATTTGATTTGAAGCCGCATTTTGGGGCCGGATTAGTGAGCTCCGCAGACGCCTGAGTGAAATTCTTTCATGACTTTTTGAGCTTCGGCCGATGACAGACACCTAAGCCAGAGTTGGTCATATGATCTATGATATAGCGTATTATTTACAAACACGCATCGAAGAGCTCTCTTCTTTAGTTGAACCCTCACAGATTTTTCTTCGGGCAGCTTGTCGTATCGGAGGTACACTATGAAAGGTTCTCTCCAATCGGGCTCGTCTTGAATGTGTAAGTCTATTTCACATGCTCTACAAGGTTTGTAGAGAAACGGAATTTCAAAAACTGAATTTTGTGAGCATGCAAGAAAGACTTTTAACCAAGATCTACCACAAAACCCTAACTAGCAAAACTACAAAAGGTAATTATTCTACTGTGTTAGAATTTTATACCTGTCGGATTCGTGTCCTTCGGGTCTTGAATCCTCTTCTTAAGTTCCTTTTGGGACATCGGTGTAGTTTGATCGCCGGTCTCTTGGATTCTAGATGATCCACCCAAAGGTCCTAAGTTCAAGCTACAACTTTCAAATGAAAGATACTCAACTAGTTAGTTTGCTAATCTAGCTAGTCAAGAATGAGTGGAGATGATTAGTGGTGAGTTTTCTTTCTCAAAACCCTTATTTCTCAATTCATGAGAAGGGGGGGTTTATGAAAAGGAGGAAGAAAAGAAGCAAGCGAGAGGATGGCAACTCAAGAATGAGCTCAAGAAAAACTATCAACCATGAAAAATGGCTACTTAATCATAATATCAAGCCTTTTCTTTTCATTTAAAAAATCTAGCCATACTTCAATAGTGATGGCAACAAATGCCCAAAGCATCACTCATGCCATGCTTCCTTTACATCTCATTTTCTATTTATTAATAAATAGAAAAATTCATATTATGAGGTGTCCCCTTCTAGAATGTATTTTGTATAAATACAAAATACTGTCTACCGTATATATATACCTGTATTCATATCAAAATATGAATACCCAAGAGATAGAATAACACCACTAAAATAATACCAGCATTAAATCAATATCTGATTTAATGAACCGCTTAGTCCTAAGTCCGCCAGTATTAAAAAACCATCCGATTAAATTCTGCGCAACTAGTACACGCAATCGATCAGAACCCTACACGTATAAACATACGGCCTCCACATCATTTTGTCTGAACCAGAGAAATCTTTTATGTGGGACTCTAAACACTCGACAGTATGCTAGCAGTGGGTTTAACCACAAGTGCATCAGCGGTACTAGTTTTATGTAACGGCTACCCAGGTACTTATCGAAAAGGAAGGCCGAAGAGCAAACTCATCTGAACCCATACTGAGCCTAATCGTGACAATATTCGTACAGTCCGGTCTGTTCGTCTGAGTGTACCACATACCGGGTCTGGGGGGCGGTCAACATCAGACCCCTGCTAACCCTGATAAGTTGTGCTGGTGTGGCCCAATACCATCCGAGAAATTACTGATCTAACCATCGGTTATTCTCAACTGCCATGGCCAGGGGCTTATGGCGTTGACCAACCAAACACAGTGCGATATCAACTCGCTATACCGGGAAAGACAAATCCCTAACAATCACTCACTGCCTCCATGTGGCTTAGGACTGTCCTCAACTAAAACCTGTTTGCACGACTCTTTTGAGCCGTGGTAGGGTGGTAGTCAAAGCACAGTGGAAACCCACACGAGACAAATGATGATATTAGGTATACATACTACTTGTACACATGCCATGCGAGAACTGCCATCTGACGTTAGGTATAATACCATCCGGCAGTTCTCAGCGAGTCCGTCTAGTGTACCCACCCATAGTGATCACATGTATACAATCTTAGGTGAAACACACCAATGGCTATGAGACTAACCATCGCCCCTCATCGCGGTCTAGAAATATATACACCAGTCTACTCTGGAATATCGATGCCCTGTCTCGATATTCCTATGACTGGGGACACTTTTAAGGATATACTTATAGACTACCCAGCCCTCACAAGTATGACCGCCATCACAACACTGGTAGTCAAGCACATCCTACGGGCTTTATTGTTAAGATAAAGTCAAACTAGATATCATGCTATCATTTCAAGCAAGATTTTCTTATACACACACGTATATACATATCCATAGTACCCATTACAAATAATGTCCTCTAGGGCATATATATCCTATAGAATGATCAGAGCTTCTTCGGCAGGACTGTTCTCTTTTTCTACGCTTCCTTCTTCATGCAAAGAGACTAGAGGCAGAATTTGCAGGTTTCTGACTATTATCAGAATTTCATCCACATCGGGATCAACCAGCTCATTGGTTAAGCGAGCAAGTACGTCGTCTTTTCCGTTCAATACCCTAGAAACTCTCATCAGTTCAATGTGGGTGAGCTGTTTCATGAGCTCCACCACCTGGCTTCTGTACCGAGCTAACTCAGGTTTGTATATCTTATAGTTGCCTCTTACATGGTTGACGACGAGCTGGGAATCATCGTAGACCCATAGCGGAAGGATTTCCATTTCTATGGCGAGCTCCAGACTAGCTATCAGAGCTTCTTACTCAGCCCCGTTGTTTGTGCGAGGTTCGGTGAGAGCGAAAGAACGTCATAGGGTTCCTCCCGATGGCATGATGAACACCAATCCTATCCCCGCCTTTGTCTCCAGGACGCTTGATTTGCTGGAGGTCCTTATTGATGAGGCTCCATCAAAGTAGAGCTCCCAACATGGCTCGTTATTCTCAAGGTGCAGCACTTGTTCGTCGGGTAACTCGCAATTTAGTGGTGACCCTTCTGGTATGGGATATGCAGCGAGGAAGTCAGCAAGGGCTTGCCATTTTATTGCTTTATGAGGAGTATAGACTATGTCGAACTCAAGCAGTATGATAGCCCATCTTGCCATTTTCTCGGCGAGGCTTGTCTTGGTCACTAAGTGTTTAAGCTGGTCGACCTTGGAGATCAGCATAACCCGATTAGCGAGAAGATAATGTCTTAGCTTCTTCACAGCAAATATCAGGGCCAGGAATTGCTTTTCGATCGGGGAATAGTTATGTTCCGTCCTGACTAACGTTCGACTGAGATGGTAGAGGGCGTTCTCTTTTCCCTCCTCATTGTTATGGGCGAGGAGTGTACCGAATGACTCATCTAACGCGGCAATATAAAGAATCAATGGTTTATTTGGAATGGGAGCAGCAAGCACTGGAGGGTGCAACAGGTACTGTTTGATATTTTCGACCGCTTATTGACATTCAGCATCCCAGACGAAAGGAGCTCCTTTCTTCATGAGCTTCCAGAAGGGCATGCATCTTCCTGATAGGTTCGAGATGAACCTTCGTATGTAAGCAAGCTTTCCTTGGAAGGATCTTAGTTGCGTCAGATTCTTTGGAGGAGGCATCTCCATGATGGCCTTTATCTTTGATGGGTCAACTTCGATCCCCCGATATCGGACTATGAAGCCTAAGAAGTTTCCCGATGACTCGCCAAAAGAGTATTTTAGAGGATTTATCTTCAGATAGTGTTCCCTCAGTCTGGTGAAAATGGTCCTGAGATCTTGGATGTGATCGGCCTTGGCTTTAGTCTTGACGACCAAGTCATCGACATAACATTCGACAACTTTATGGATTAAGTCGTCAAAGATCTTGATCATTACCCCCTGATATGTGGCACCTACGTTCTTCAGTCCAACCAACATCATTTTGTAACAGTATATGCCGATCGGGGTTTGAAATTTTGTATGCTTCTCATCCTCAGGCGATATTTTTATCTGATTGTACCCAGACGAACCATCCATGAAAATGAACAGCTTGTAATTTGAGGTATCGTCGACATCATTTCCATTACCAGAAGTGGGAAATCATCTTTAGGGCATGCCTTGTTGAGGTCCCTGAAATCGACGCAAACTCATATCTGTCCATTCTTCTTTTTCACTGGGACAATGCACGTGATCCAGTCCGCGTATTTCTCTTCTCTGTTGAAGTCAGTATCGATAAGTTTCTTAGTTTCCTCGATGACCTTTTCTTCTAGCTCCCTTCTCATTCTTAGAGGGGCTTGTTTGACTGGCCTGGCATAGGGAGATATAGCCAGCTTATGCAAGGCCACTTCAGGGAAGAGACCAGGAATTTCTTTGCATGTCCACGCGAAAAAGTCGGCGAACTCATGCAGCAGGGCGATTATCTGCTCTTTTATTTCCTCTGATAAGAGTGAGCTGATGTAGGTCAGCCTTGGATTACCGAGCGTTCCCAAATCAATCTTGGTTAGCTCGTCGAAGGTCGCTTTTCCGCCATCTTCGAGCTCTCGAGGGGCTTCTTCTGGCTCGGTTAGCTCGTCTTCATCATTTAACTCTTCGCTGGCTTCACCAACATAGATCATTTAGCATGCTTTGATATCAAATTGAATGAAACCTATGTCCCGTCTATCCGGGATTCGTCCATCGATGAGTGCTTGGACCTGAGGCGGGTGCCACAGACCCTTATAAAACTTCACTTCGGAGTCCGTTTGATATAACCAAGATCCGCACTTTTTAAAATATTCCCGCATCTCGGGCGCATATATCTGGGATTGAGGATAGCTCTTATGCCTCTCTCATAGGGAAGGTACGTGACAGAAAAATCTTCCGTGTGCACGACAGGATTTGACCCATAAAACAGGATGCCCTTCTGTCCACTTTTCTTTCCGGGAACTTAGAAAGTTTGCAGTTGGTTCATGGTAGAGACTGACAAAGCATCTAGCTCCTTGCACATCTGTTCCGGCACCCTTATGATAGCTAGGGACCTTTCTGTAGTCTCGAAAGTTTCTCTTAGCTTCGCTTTTTCCATGAGGGCCCAATCTACATAGCTGTTGTAAGGCGGGTCCTCTTCCTCCGACTCTTCCGTGTCAGTGCCGAAATGAGGGCGAATTTTGCCGTCGGATGGGCCTTCAGTATCAGACTAGTTCGTATCGCCACCAAAACGAGGGCAGGTTTTACGGAAGTATTAACTTCCAGCGTCGGATTCATCAGTATCACTGCCGAAACGCGGACGAACTTAGGGGATTTTTCTTTTGAAAATGACAACCGGCTCAGATTTGCTTTTGAGTTTCGAAGTCATTCTATCTTTGGTCAGTCGTGGCTTGGTATTTTGGGGGTTCATGAAGTACCGAGAATTTTCATATCAGACTTCATGCACACCGAACGGCTGGATGTCTCTATCAATACAACTTTCTTCACCATTTTTGGTATACTTCATGTATTGATGGAGAGTTGACGGAACGATACCGTAATAGTGGAGCCACGGCCGTCCCAGGAGAAGTTTTTAAGACGTGTTGGCATTGATCATGTATATCTTGGCTTCAGTTTGTAGATCCCCGAACCTGAGCGGCAGAGCTATGGATCCCAGAACTTGCTGGCAATTTTGATTGAAGCCTTAAATGAAAATCATTTCCTTTGACAGGTATCGAACGTCCATTGATAAACTCTTCAGAGTCTGTAAGTTCATGATGTTCACTGAGGATCCTGGATCAATCAATATGCGATTAATCCGATCTCCGTCACTGTACCCGGTCACGTAAAGCGGCCAGTTATGCTCGGCTGTTCCCAGTTGCAGGTCTTCGACCTTAAACGTGACCGCGGCGGCATGTAGATTGTACTGGGTTTCTTTCATATTAATTTCCGCAAAGCGAGCATGGTACCGCTCGGGGTTTTGTAAAGAGTGAATGAGAACATCTCTAAACCCCTTAAATATGACCAAGGCATCGAAGATGCTCAGGAGAGACGAAAGCTTACGGAGATAGGCCAAGACATTATAGTCCACTGAGGAAGGACTCGAGTTTTCATGAGTCGGCTCTCCGCCATCTTTTTCATTAGCTACTTGTTTTTCCTTTCCTTTTGGAGCGTTGCCCTGATTTAGCGGTAGAGCCCTGTCGCTTCTTAGCTGGATTTGGTTGGCATTTGTGGCGAGCTCCTCATCCTCTTTGGGAAAACATAGTGTTGGGGTCAAAAGTTACACCCCGATCGACTAAGTCAAATTCAATCAACCTCCAAACCAAGTGGGCCTAAGCCCAAGTCAGGACCAAGCATGGAAGGGGGCGGTTCCATACCAAGAATGAAACAATAAATTAGTTTAATGCAATTTTTTAGAAATAAATGAATGAAAAATGGGCAGAAAGACAAAATTTTGTAAACTCCATGGCTTATGTGCAAAAATAAATAAGCACATAAGGCATGGGGTGGCAAAAGTGTCATTTGGTAAAGTCTAAGGGGCTATATGTAAAATGTGTAGCCTATAAAGGCAAACATGATGAAAAAATCAACAACTTTTCATTCTCTCAAAAATTAAGGTTATGTGCCTCCTTATCTTTCCTCAAGGCTCTAAACCTTCTTTCTTTTTTTTGAATTAAATCAAGAGTTTAACTCTTCTTCTTCTAAAAAGAAACAGTTTTTCACCATAAAACCCTTGAAGGGGAGCTCGGGTCCTCCATCAAATCTCCAAAAGGGGAGATTTTTAAGTCGCGCCTCCTTTTCTCCAAAATCCAGCCAACAGAGAGGAGGAAGAAGGAGACCCATCTCCAAAAATCCCACTTTGGGAAGATCCAAGGTTCAAGAGAAGATCCAGGGCTCAAGGGAGAAGAAAGAGGTCCCCTTTGATCATCTCCGAAGATTTTTGGGAGTTCAACTCCCTTTATCAAAATCGTTTGGAGTTTAACTCCATAAATAAAATCCTTTTAAGAGTTTAACTTCGTTTAAAATCTTTTGGAGTTTAACTCCATAATAAAAATCCTTTTGGAGTTGAACTCCATAATAAAAATCCCTTTAGGAGTTTAACTCTATTTAAAATCATTTGGAGTTTAACTCTATAAAAAAATTCTTTTGGAGTTGAACTCCACAATAAAAATCCTCCATTTTCTGGAAGTTTCCAAAATCCCTCGGGAGTTTAACTACAGATCCCGGGGATAAGACCCTTTTTCTGCAGGCACCCAGCGCCCACGTGCCGGGCGTGTGAGGCGCAGGCGCCCAGCGCCCATGCGCCCTGCACGTGGCCTACGGGCGCCCAGCTCCTGTATGCCGGACGCATGAGTTGCCGGCGCCCATGCGTCCTTAAGACGCTACACACCCCTATTTTTCCCATACATTTTCCACTAAAAATTCCTCCCTCGTTAGAAAAAAATTTCTAATGGGGCGCAGCCCCGCGTCCGACAGGGTGGCTGCTAGCCCCCCGACCTGCTATCCGGGTAGAGCGACCCCCGTAAACTCTGTGAGGCCCCCGATATATCCAAAAACCTTCAAAACAAAACACACGTACATAGCACATTGTGTCACGCCCCGCTTTCCAGTAGACGAAAACGATGACGTGGCAGGCCGCAACGTATTTACTAAGAAATAAATACGTTAAGCGTAATTAAGAAATATATAACGTGTACAAGAATGACAAGAGTATTAAAATAAACAACAACTTTATTTACATTCATCTTTACATACAACTGTTTGAAAAGAAAAGATACAATGAGTAAAGCAGTGCCTAAACAGTGACATTCAAAATGAAAGTAAGTACAAAGAACTAGAAGTCGGCTGTGCCACAAGCTAATCCAAGTCCTCCTGGCTAGGCTCGATCTCCTGAGAGTCCAGTTCTCCTGACAAACATTCCAAAGAAAGAAAATAGAAAGGAATGTCGTCAGCGAACTAGCGCTCAGTAAGTCCCAAAAGAAGAAAAAGAGTATAAGGAGTAAAGTGAAATGAACAGGTGAGCTGCACAGTATATGATTATTATTCTAACGTGATTGTTTGTAGCTTGATACAGAAGCTATTCATGTATACGAGAGGAGACCATCTTACCCTGTGGACTATGGTAACATGTAGTACAAGGCCCCGTCATAACCCACGGGACAACGGCACGAGAATTCATGTAGGCATCTTTTAAGTGACCTCTCGTGCCACGATATACTTTCCGCACCAATCTACCCCTTTATCTCCGCGTAATGTATTATATAGATTATAATTACAAGTTTTGCCGAAACCATGGATACAAATTGTTTAAGTAGTCATGTTCAGGATGTAATCAAGTAGTCAAGTTGTAACAACCCTAAACTTTCTGTACAATTTTTTCAAAAAATACAGAAAGAGGTATTTTTTCCTGAGCACAAGTTATATATTTTTTTTGCTTTTTAATAGCAAGAAGGAGCTTGTATCTCATCGGTAAGACCTTGCACTGCTGAACCAAAGCACCAGAGTTCAAGTCCCATCACCCACATTATTTTTAATATTGATTTCTTTTTAAATTTTTAGAATTCCAAGAGTCTACACGTGCTAAACCCGTAAAACCAAAAGTCAAAAACAAAACAAACTGGCCCAGGGGGTAGACGAATCGATGAGGAACACGTGGCAATGAGCCCGGCCCTGACTCAGCCGAATCGGCCGCTGCCGCCGGCCGATTCCGCGCCAAATCGATTTTGGCCTTCATGAAATCCATGGCTTTTGACCTTCTTAAAACCCCTGTATGGTTTAAATATTCTGCATATTAACAGAGCTCTTTAAAACTCCATTAAACCATTTTTTTAATACAATTTTTAATACATTTTCTTCTCACCCTTTCACCTACCCTAACTCTAGTTTTACCCTATAAATACCACCCCTAAACATACACCCCTCACTCACAATTCTGTTCAAACTCTCAAGAAAACTCTCTAGAATTTATGTGTACAAGTGGAGTTAGCGAAGGGCGAAACTCCGGCGAATTTCTGACGGCGATACGAGGAGTTTCCGGCGATGAAACGACGCACCGGAGATTCCCCTCTCTACCTCTATCTTCCCTCTTTCTTGTTAGCCTGTAATTCCCACCTCCCTCTTCTCTAATCTATTCTTAAAACTTCTTTTACTAAAACCTGACGGAAGCGGAGTTAAATCCGACTTCTGATTCGGTTTTCTTTGTAAAGTTCAATTTTCCTTAATACAACCATATTAAACTCTTACATATTGACTATTAATTATTAACAAAACATGTTGAACAAGTTTCATAGCAAAATATTTCATATTGTAACTTTTACCGCTCTTTTTCAGTAAAATACTATATAGTTGAGTTTTGACATTAACCATCATTAATCTTGCTATACCTTTAGATAGATCATGAGGTAATGACCTACCTCTTCACAACACTCATATGCAATATAGCACAATATCTTTTGGGAAATATAGATTCGGGAAAATACCGTTTTACACAAAACTACCTTTAACTTATAAAAACCATTTTCATAAGATTACGTATTTTTACAAATCTTTGCAAAGCGCCGCTACAACCCATTTGGGAAAACCGTTCGGGATGGTGCGGATTATCGCACATTCTCGGGCTTAGTAGTGCGAGATGCAAACCTCCACAAGGAGCATTTGGTCTCAAAAGATTTAAAAATACAAATATCTTTAGAAAATGAGATTTCTAGAAAAATAATAAATTAAAATTATTTTTTATAAATAATTATATATTTATGTATCATCAAAATATCTATTTTTGATATAATATAAATATTCCAACTTTTCTAAATCAAAAAGAATCATTTTACATGAAAATACCATGCAATTCCATACAAGTTCAATATTGCAATTAAATACCATTTATTATGAAAATTAGGTCTTGTTCACTAGAAATGTCACAATGATAAAATCTACATCTATGACAACTTTAAAGACGATAATTAAATACTTGGGGTGTATTTTGAAAATTATACAAAAGTATTTTTACATATAACCCCCTCAAGTTCTATAAATTACCCTAAGGACCCTAGTAAATATAAGTTTAAGCGGGACCAGTTTCTTGAGCCTCAGGGAGACGGAGATATGGGTGCTTGCCTATTTAAGGTAGACAACTTAACAAACGGTGTTATCAACACGGTAATCGTCTTTGAAAAAGACACAAATCCTGCCGCCCATGTGCAGCGGTTACCGATAACACCAAAACTTAATTCAGGACTTCAATTTCTTTTCTAATTGTTCTGACTCAGACTGAGTCTCATTATAATAATCTGACTCGAATATGATTCAAGCATCCAAACTAAAATTCAACATGAATCATGAATCCATATATTCAATCTATCAATCTATACAACCTGACCGAACCGAACCATGGATATACTTCCATTTACATGATTCTCCAATTACATCCATTTACATGATTCTCCAGTTATATCCATTTACTAATATCATGGTTTCGGCAAGTCAACCAATTATACAATCTATATTACAAGACAATACAAGTTGCAATACAATACAAACAATACAATAAAGACATCACGGGGTTTAAGGGGTAGATTGGTACGGAACGTGTTAGAAGTGGCACGAGACTACAAGATTTAAGACACCTAACCTGAATTCAATTGTCGTTGTTCCGGGTTGTATAACGGAGCCTTGTACTTCCATTTGCCTTTATTCTCTTGCATATAGAGACTTCTCTTGTATACACTGGCATTCTTCTGTACCAAGCTACAAATAACAGCGTTAACTGTCACGACCCGAAATTGGCACGTGACGGCCCTAATACTAGGCAACGTCTACAGGCGTAACGCAGTAAAAGAAAGCCAAAACCCAGAAATCTAAACCATTAAAAGACAAGAAAAGATAAGAAACATTTTTAAAACCTTTGAAATCGCAACCCAAATTCTTTAAAAAGCCCAACTTTATTTCCTTTAAAATTTTGGCAGCACCTCCTTTGCAAAAACTAGCCCCAAAAATAGGTACAACATAAATATAAGTAAAGCATCCCCAAACGGGAACAAATACACGCCCAAAGGCGGAAAACAAACACCACCACAGATATACGACGTCGTAGCGAAGAAATAAAAGACGATAAAAAGGAAAATGTATAAAAGATAACCAAGTCACCAAAATATACAATATCGTTCTCACCAAGTCTCTAAGTCAACATGAAAATAGTAGATGGAGAGTACAAGGATACAACGAATATACAGTACATCAACGAATAGCCACAAAACCCACCTAAGCAAAACTGCACACTGTGAGTCGATGCGGTATCCGTAGAAAAAGATGATAAGATAGATGAATAGCCTGCCTCGACTACTCTGGGAACAATCCTACAGAACATCTGTGGCACAACGGGGGTGAGTTGCCAACTCGTAAATAGTAAATAACATATGCAGGTAATAGCAAGTATGCACGTACAGCGTGAATCTAACATATGCAATTAAAAGCAATAAAAGGTCATATGAATGCTATAATCATGAAAGGTACACTAGCAGGTACAACTAATACATGAAGCAATAATATATGACAATCGGTATGCGATAATCATGCAATAATGATATGAAAATGTATATATGCAACAGTCATGAAAGGTACACTAACAGGTACAACTAACACATGAAGTAATGCATATAAAATAAGTATGTAAATGCAACAGTCATGAAAAGTACACTAACAGGTACTACTAATACATGAAGCAGTGCATAACAATAAATGTGAAGTATGGAATGAAATATGTCATTTCCACGGAATCCTGACATCGTGGTAGGATCAAAATCCATCAAGACAATCCAAATCCCAATTTCCTCAAATCAGCCCCCAAATTGGCTCTCATATCATATAAGTCTCACAAATCCTTAATGTACAACATCAAGTAAATCTCATATATCCTAAATGTACAAAATCAAGTAAGTCTCATATATCCTGAATGTACAAAATCAAGTAAATCTCATATATCTTTTATGTACAATATCAAGTAATCTCAAATGTTCTAAATCCAATATCAAGTGAATCTCTTATATTCTAGGTATATTTGCTTGAATAAATATTATGATGTATATAAATTGATATGTATACATATATATTAGCGTCTCACTCCACTAATATATATATAGGAGTAAAAAGAAATATCATGAAAACCTGTGCCAAGCATCGACACATAAATGCTGATCTATCAGGTGCTGTCACCAAGACTGGCATTCTGATAGGTACGTATCATACGCTATACCGAAAGCTCGAGTGCCTAGCTCTGACCCACGCCTCTCGACGCATCTATACGCACATGACTCCCGTCGGTATCCCCATGATAACCGCCGAGTCATGGTAATGTCATCGGATGGTATGGTTCCCCCACTAACTCATCGTCTACTCCACGACTCTTGCCCCGGGGTACCTCCGGGCCCCACTATGTACCCGCACACGGACCCCTCCTTTTCTCGCGTGGGGTATATATAATAGAACCGATAAAACTAATGGTGGCTGCAGAAATATCATATCAAGAGAAACCGGGTTTTTCAAATAATGCATAATTTCATGAAACTACCACGGTCCCCAAATCCATAAAACATCATGAAAAATCCATATCTAAATGCGAAAATCCATGAATATAATATACGCAACATGAAACTGAAATGCAAGCGTATAAAGGAAAAGCCGCTATTTAACTGCACCCAGTTAAAATATAAATCATGCGGTTCCTAATTCTCCAAGTCCAATAAACATCAAATAAAAGTAAACATGTAGCTATAACCAGATATATACGTAAACATAGAGGTATAGCCAGGTATAAGTATCTACCTATCAGTAATGATGTAATATACCTTCCAGGTATAAGCAAAGTATGCATGCCAGGTATACACGTAGGTATGTCATGGTGTGTATGTACCTATCGCTAATAGTACAATATCCTATAGGTAAATACAGGTAACTAGCATGTAAGCAAATCATGGCATATGTGTAAGCATGTAGGTATACAGGTATGCTATAAGTCATATGCACAAAGAAATATGAATCAATGTCTCAATGTCCCTAACCAACAATATCATATCTATAAGGGTGTTGTGCATGACATGTCAATTATTGACGGTGTGTGTGGCATACAATGAGTGCTCGTGCAACATAAGCCGTCAATAATAGTGCAGTGTCCTAAGGATACTAGTCCAGGCACAACAAGTACTAAGCAATAGGGTGAAAGCGCAACTTTATATAAGCAATAGAATATGCGACGAAACAACATCTCTAGGCCAGACGCATAACGCCATGCGGACGATTCCCCTGTAGATGTTAAATCTACTCACAACGCTCCTGGCTAAGTGAAGCCCACCACCTATTTCCCCTTTGTCGCAGCGTCCGAAGTCCCCGTCTGCGAACCTACAACATTAAAAAAATAAAGCAAGTATATATTAATAATAGACCCAAAACGCGTACAAACTACATTTGACCGACGCAACAACACAAAATATACTCTCAAGTGTTCGTATTGTGGCTAACATGCGTAGCGACACGACGAAAACAACCTAAGAGCAAAACCACACAAAGTGCACGATCCGTGCCGTATAACGTATCGCGCTTAAACGAAACACAAGATATTACCTAGGTGATCCCAGATTTTGCATACTGAGAAAACTCAACAACCAAACAGAACCAAAAACACCAAAACCACTGCAAGAACCTACCCTCAAAACCCAAACCCCAACTCCAACCCAGAACCGACGTCGCCGGAATTCCCCTTAAAGTCGTCGGCCGGGTCCGAGCTCCAAGGGTCCGTGCTCTAGGTGAAGTCCTATGGTCTCAGGTACAAAACAACTACATTGTTTGGTTTTCTAGTACACACCCCGGGTCACAGCAGAACACAGATATCATACACGACACTAAAAATACGATATTATGCACAAAACTTAACTTTAACCACTCTAAATTGAAGCTAAAAAGTTAAGCTACACAAAAATAACATAAACAACAGAAAGAGATCATTACCTAACCAAAAGAACTCAAAGATCCAAGCTTTGCATGCTCCAAGGCATCCAAGAGGCAAAAGGTAATCAAAGATGTGATTTTTTTGTGATATTTGTGAAGGATTTGAGATGAATTGGTGAGGGAATGAGAGTGTTCAGTTTGAGTGTGAGAGATATGAAAGAATAAAAGAGATAGAGAAATGAGACAGTGTGTGAGGATAAGAGAGAGGGAGGTGAGTGTAGGGTGAGGTTAAAGGTTAGTGTAACCAATGTATTAACTCCTCATTAATGTCTTCACAAACACCTCACCTTGCCACCTCTCACACAACAAAAGAAATATCTCTCTCTTCTCACAAAAAATCAAGGAATGGTTAAGGATTGGATTAAACAAGGATTAGGTTAAGTGTCAAGATTGCTAAGATCAAGATTACACAAACAAATCCTCACATTAACGTGCACACGTGCGTACATGTCCATAACAAATAATAATAAATTATTAATTAAAAGTTATATAATGTGGGGAACCCGAATTGGTAAACTTTTTACAGTAAACCCGCATTACCGTCTAAACTAACACTAACCGAAATCTAAGGTGTTACATTAACACTAAATACAACAATATAAAAATATAATACAACTTTAAAAGTTACTCTCTCTCTCTCTCTGTCTATTCTATTTCTCCCTTATCTTTGGGACTTACCGAGCGATTTATTCGCCGACGACAATCTCTTTTTTCTTCTTTGAATGTCGTCAGGTGATTCGGACCTTCCAGAGATCGAGCCTAGCACTGAAGACTTGGACCAGTTTATTGAAGATCCTGAGCTGTAGTTACACTTGTACACATTTCATTTCAGTACTTTCCATTTCTGTTATGTCTTGTTTAGGCATTGCTTTCATTCAGATGTATTTACTTTTCCATGTACTGTAAAAGAATGTTAATAAATAAAGTTGTTGTTCAATTATATCTTTTGTCTCTTGTGCATTTTCATTTATATTGCTTAGATACGCTTAGCGTATTTACTTCAGAGTAAATACGTAGCGGCCTCGTCGCGTCCCCTTCGTCGTACACCAGGAAGCGGGACGTGACAGGTTTTGTTGGTGGCCCATGCAGGTCAGAGCTGTATGGAACCCTACCATGAAGTTCTGTTCTGCGTGAACAACCTAAGCAATATAAAACAAGAACCAGCAACTAAAACATTCTTTACAATCCATACTCCTTGAATCTTATCATTTCATATTCTTTGAATCATATACTTTGAATCTGTCATAACCTAAATTTTTCTTTCAAGGTTATGGATTCCCCAAACAACACTAGCACCAACTTCAACAACTCTCCACCACCACTACAAATTACACCTGTTGTCCCTGCTCCGATCAATGAGCAGACGGTTCTGCTTGAGGCGATCCACAGCCTCCTGGAAGGACAGCAGCAGCAGACTGCTATTCTCTTGAACCGTCCAGAAGCGGAAGCACCCAGAGTGAAGCAATTTTGAGCAATGGACCCTAAGAACTTTTCGGGAAAAGAGAGCCCACTGGAAGCTGAGGAATGGGCTCAGAGCATTGAAGATGATCTGGCAGCAGCACAAGTGCCAGAGATAGCTTGGGTTCATGTTGCAAAGCTGCAACTCACGGAAAATGCACGGGATTGGTGGAAGGAGAAAGAAAGTCGTCTTGATCAACCCATCGAATGGAAGACTTTTCACGACATGTTCGACGTAAAGTACTTCCTTGAGACTGCTAGGTTCAACATGGAACAACAGTTCATCCATCTGCAACAATGTTCAATGTGGACCAAATCAGTAGATGAGTATGACGCTAAGTTCACCATGCTCAGTCGGTAAGAAATGTCTCAATAAATTCGACTTTCAAAACATCACATACTACAAAGCTAACACAAGACCGTAACAGGTTTGCGGCCCATCTTATACCGACTGATAAGATCAGAGCTAGAAGATTTCAGTAAGGGTTGGACCCGGAAATCCAAGTTGCATTAGCTACAGGGGATTTCCCAACCCATGATTTGGCTTTGAAAGCTGCACGAAGATATGAGGCAGTAGTAAAGAAGAAGGGCAGAGCTCAATCTGCTGGAGTGAAGCGCCCTGCCAACCAGATAGCAGGAGGAGCCTCTTCAAGGCCAGCGGTTGAACCGAAGAGATCGGAAGAAATTAATAACCAGCCGAGTCCAGACTTTTGCTACTACTGCCATAGAAAGGGACACTTGTGGAAGAACTGTAGGCGCGCAAAAGGCCTGTGTCTAATTTGTGGCGCGTCCAATCACGTAATTGGAAACTGTCCCTATAGATATAACTCAGCTCACACACCCACCAACTACCCGCAGCGGCCAGCTATCCAGGCTCATGCAACTTATCCTGCACTCCTAGCACCACCTCCACGTGGATCTCCTGCACAGCCAGATCGCCAATTCCATCATGCACTGAGGAACATGCCTCGAGGACAGAGGAATGTGCCTCCAACTAGGAGGAACGTGCCACTGCGACAGGCTTACACCTTAGCAGCCATAGAAGCCGAGACAGCCGATCAAGGTAACACTAGTAAGTCTCTTTCACATTTTTTTAAAACCCTTGTATCACTTTGTTATTATAATAATCTGACTTGAATATGATTCATGTATCCAAACTACAATTCAACATGAATCCATGAATCTATATATTCAATCTATCAATCTATACAACTTGACCGAACCGAACCATGGATATACTTCCATTTACATGATTCTCCAGTTACATCCATTTACATGATTCTCCAGTTATATCCATTTACTGATATCATGGTTTCGTCAAGTCATCCAATTATACAATCTATATTACAAGACAATACAAGTTGCAATACAATACAAATAATACAATAAAGACATCATGGGGTTTAAGGGGTAGATTGGTACGGAAGGTGTTAGAAGTGGCACGGGACTGCAAGATTTAAGACACCTAACCTGATTTCAATTGCCGTTATTCCGGGTTGTATAATGGGGCCTTGTACTTCTATTTGCCTTTAGTTTCTGGCATATAGGGACTCCTCTCATATACACTGGCATTCTTCTGTACCAAGCTACAAACAGCAGCGTTAACACTAAATACAATAATATAACAATATAATACAACTTTAAAAGTTACTCTCTCTCTCTCTTTGTCTATTCTATTTCTCCTTTATCTTTGGAACTTACCGAGCGATTTGTTCGCTGACGACATTCTCTTTCTTCTTCTTTGAATGTCGTCGGGTGATTCGGACCTTCCAGAGATCAAACCTAGCACTGAAGACTTGGACCAGTTTATTGAAGATCCCGAGCTGTAGTTATACTTGTACACATTTTATTTCAGTACTTTCCATTTCTGTTATGCCATTGTTTAGACATTGCTTTCATTCAGATGTATTTGCTTTTCCATGTACTGTAAAAGAATGTTAATAAATAAAGTTGTTGTTCAATTATATCTTTTGTCTCTTGTGCATTTTCATTTATATTGCTTAGATACGCTTAGTGTATTTACTTCAGAGTAAATACGTAGCGGCCTCGTCGCGTCCTCTTTGTCGTACATCGGGAAACGGAGCGTGACACTGTTCCCCGCCGAAAGACGCGGACGAAGACGCGGCGAACGTCTTGCCTGAATTTCGGGGCAGATGCTAATTGGTGCTAACCTTCCACCTCTCCGAAGATGCCAAGTTGATTTATGGCACCATGTATCGAAGGTTTAAACAGATGCGGCCGTTGTAGCAGACTTCGTCAGATTCCCACTTGTTTGAAAGGTTTTTGATTGTGGGGACGCTCTTCCCTGCAGGCGCATGTTCATATCATAATATTGCATTATTATATTCCCCATTCTTATTCATTTAATAAATAAACAGGTGCTTTTGATGCATGTTTGCTACATATTACAGGTTACAGGTTCTTGGACAGAAAACAGTGAAAATGATGTAAAGACGATGAAAAAGTGGACTTTGACCAACAAATAGAAGACTCTTGATCAAGCCTACATCAAAGATAAAATTCACAAAGTACAAGGCAATGCAAGGTCCAAGATTACAAAGCGAACGGTTAAAAGCCCACTGCAATTATTCACTGGAGATCTGGAAGAAACATAGAAGCTATTTTAATAAAGAACCAAATAATAAGGAAGCCCAAAGATCCAAGGCCCAATACTTTCTTTTAAAGAGACATAAAATTTTACCAAAGCTTGAAGTCTACTTTGACTAGGTCTTCCTAAGGATATTTTGGTAAATGTAGACATGCAAATCAATTGTAACCTAGGGTTTCTATCTCCTATAAATAGAAGCCCAAATCATTGTATTCTTTTCATGCCTCCCTTCATTAATAAATTTTAGAATTCTTTTGGAGAGCATCGGTGTTTCTTTTCAATTCATGAATTCAGATCTGACAAACCTGCGTTGATGATTGGAGAGATGCATCAGTAAGTAGGTTATTTTCCTTGCAGTAGTTGTAGTTTTTCATATCTGCTCTAGGTAAATTATTTTCTCGCCTTAGTTTAATTTAGTTTAGCTTTTATTAACATGCAATCGATGTTTTCTCTCTTTAATAAAATCATGTCTTTTTTCATCCCCTCAATGAGCGAGTAGTTTCCTCGCTTGTTAGGGTTAGGAATAAGGAAGGATTTGAGAGATGAAGATCTCTCATCTCTTTTCGTTGCCAAACTTTTATGAAAATTAGAACTCCATGCATACCTTCTTATTCCGCTCCCTACGGCACTCTACCCTCGAGGTAGCGGTGATACCGTAGTATAAAGGCCCGGATTTTAAGGTTTTCCATGGAGGTTAGGGTAAAGATTAAGAAAGGAAGGACAAGGATCTAGAGGGAGAATCAATCTTCCCAATCATCCTAATCCCCTTTGTTAAGATTTACCATAACACTAATATGATATATTTAATTTAAGGCAATGGAAAGAGATGTAGATCTTTGTTTACCAAATTTTCCCTAAACCTAATCCTAGCAAGTTTCTAATCCTAGTAACATACAACTTCAATTTTTAGATTTAATAATTAATCCGAACACCCTTCGGAATTAACTCGTTAGCGCGAATAGGAAATTCACAACATCCCTGTGGACCGACCCGTACTCACCGGCTAGCTGCAAAGCGACGCCGTTCTTGATTGCGGTTACAAATATTTTTGATCTATCTTTTAGAAAGCGCAAGCACGCTAAATCATCCAACCAAATGGCGCCGTTGCCGGGGATGGCGTAGAATTTTCTTTTCGCAATTTCGGGTTAATCATAAAATTTAAAAATTCATAAAAATCTGAAGAAAAAAAATATATATATAAAAATATATATCATTTGTTATTTTTGGAAGGGATACTTTGTTTGAAATTTTGCAGGTACAAAATCGGATCTGGAAATTTCCAGCAAGCAAAACAGAATTCAGAAGATCAGAATACAGGGGGATTTTCAAAACGAAACAACAGAAAAATTTTCAAGACATGAACCGCCCACTGGACCGCTAATCCGCGGCAAAAACCCGCTTCTGCCGCCCTTCCGCGCTCATCTGGTGAAGTCTCGGGATCTGCACCCGCGCCGAAGCCGCGTTTCCGCTGCGCCAAGCCGTTAGTACCGCGGATCCGCGGTCCCCCTATGTTATCAGCTGAAGAAAATTGCACTGCATTTGATCAACAACAACAGGATTTGGTTGATGCTGCATCAAAAGCTCTTTCTTACAGACAAGATATAATTGAGGAAAACATTCATCTGACCTACGCATTGCAAGTAATGTTTCTCCCTAATAACGTCATATACTGCTATCGTGCCTCTTTATGCAGAATTGGTCATAATAATGAATTTGAGTTCAACTACCTGCGTTTTTGGCATCACCATAAGTCACTGCCAAATCGCTGAATAGTTTTGTAGTAAAGTGTTTCTTCAGTTTAGTTATTAGGAAACATGCACATTGCAAAAATACACTAATTTAAGAAAGTTAAAAGAACCAACCTTTTGGAACTATTTATTATATGATGTACTGCACTGAAAAATATTCTTATTTATGCTTGATTCTCATTTACTAATTTGAACTTTTGTGCTTATTCCATTTCGGTGATTACAGGGTTGATTCTCTCTTACGGTATCTTTTCTCGAATATCTTTTTGCAATAATTTTTTCCAAATAAAGATTCTTGTGATATGCTTAAGAGAATAACTGATTGCAGGTAATATATTTTCGGTTGCATATCTTTAATTAAAAATCTTTTTGCAACAATTTTCAAATAAAAAAAGAGAAAAAGGAAAATTTTTGTTACAAGAACTTGCAAACTTTTAGCCCCAAATAAATCCGTGCACCATCACCCAATTTTCTTTCTTTCATCCTTTCTTCTTTTAACATGGGTACCCCACATAAAAAATCATTAGCCGAACTTTGGTATCCTGAACCTAATTTTGCGTCGTTCGGCAATTTGTTCGGTCAATTTAAAGACGATCCTTTCATGCCTAAAAAATCTTTGAAAGATCACATAGAGGAGTCTAGGAGAAACAGTTTGACTTTTCAACCCACTTTGTGTCAACCTAGTCAACCTTTACCACCTACATATGTTGACACCACTTTTCCCAGTCCTGCTGTAACTCCTAAGCCGATGTCCATTGCTGAGCATATTGCTCAATCTCGCCGCCGATCTTTCACCCCTCTCCACTCATCTAGTTCTAGGGATCCGCATGATTATTCACCTTTTTATCCACATGTTGACCCTACCCCAGTCCAAGCACCTCGGTATCCCGAACCTAATTTTGCGTCATATGTCAATGTCTTCGGTCAAGTTAAAGACGATCCTTCCATGCCTAAAAAAACTCTGAAAGATCACATAGAGGAGTCTAGGAGAAACAGTTTGACTTTTCAACCCACTTTGTGTCAACCAAGTCAACCTTTACCACCTCCATATGTTGATACCACTTTTCCAAGTCCTTCTGACACTCCTAGGCCGATGTCCATTGCTGAGCATATTGCTCAATCTCGTAGCCGATCTTTCACCCCTCGCCACTCATCCAGTTCTAGGGATCAACACGACTATTCATCTTTTTATCCATATGTTGACCCTACCCCTGCCCAATCACCCACTTCCTACCAGTCCTACCCGACTTTTCCACCGTCACTAGACAATGTTTCTACACAGCCTATTAGGAGTTTTGCATATCCACACCATTTTGAATCTTTTACCGAAACCCCCTTACCACCCAAGTCTAGTTTGGAAGAGGCGTTGGAGGCGTATATCGCAGCAACAAATAAAATGGTTAGGAATGTGGAAGCGTCCGTGACCGCCCTTATGCAACCTGCTGAACCGGTAGCTAGTGTCCCGCTAGCTCCAAATTTTTCAATGTATGAGGCGGCAGTTGGACAGAGTAAGAATGAGAGAGGATTTTCAAATCAAACCTACCCTTACCCAATTGAAGCCCACAACTCCTGTTTGCCATCGATTGCCCTAAATAGTTCACCTGTTGAAAATAAAGATGAGTTGAGCGAATTTGTAGTGTTTGATTTGCCAGATTGTGAGGAACCCCTTTCGAGTGAAACAGCACCTAATCCTTTCGATCTTTACACCTCCACTCTAGAACCTAAATCGATAAATATCTATGCTTTTGATGAGGTGTCTACAGAAATTGATTTTCACTTGATTGAGGATATAGACGCCGGGAATATTTCGGATGATGAATCTGTCGATTTAATTGAAATTTTATGTTTAAATCATCATCCCGAGTTATTAAATGTTTCTCCCGAATCTCATATGCGTCTTGATTTTGATGATAATGGCATGGATAAGTTGAATATTGTGGAGAATTATGAGGATAATATTGAGGAGAGTAGTGAGGATCATATTGAGGTTGAACCATTTTTCTTTGATATGTCGGATTTTCCAGTTCATCCTCTTGAACCTTTACCTAAATCACCCTCCCTCTTTTCCATCGTTCCGACCACGCCTCATTTCACGCCTGACGACTGTGAGCTTGAAAACTTTTCCTTTGGATCTGACACAGTTCCCACAGCCGATGACACTTACGAGTGTTTCACTTTTTCGGACGATGTTGAAGTCTCACCGCCCGAGTTTGAGTCCTTTGCATTTTCAGATGAGTTAGTTAATCCTTCAGACTCGGTTGCTTACATTCGTTTCGAACCATTGATGGAATCTTTCCAGTTCGACACAGTTTACTACGGTGAGCATGATAATATCCCTAATTCACTCCCTTTCGTCTTTCCCATTGTTCCGACCGAACATATGACCGTTACGCTTTCTTCTCCTATACCAAGTTCGGCGTACCCATGTTTTCTTGCGAATCTTGAGGGATTTGACCCCATTGCACGACGAGTTGATAGGTTAACGCAATCTCTTTTAACACATCGGTCATCACACATTGCGCTAATTTATTCACTCAATTTACACCCTCAAGATCGCAATCCGTTTCTTTCTTCTTTTCGCCATTCTTCTCCCCCACCGAGACCATATTCTATCATACTTCTTTCCACACGGTCTCGCGTGCTTCTCATTTTCTTGCACCAGCTATACCATTTCCACGATAAGATTTTTGAATGGTTGGTGTTAACCTTTGGCTTGTGTAAGGCCAAGCTTAAGTTTGGGGGAACCTTTGTATATATGTATATATTTATTTTTGTTTTCTTTTTCTATAAAAAAAAATAAAATTTCAAAACATTAAAAATATAAAAAAAAAATTATAAATAAATAAACAGGGGAGTGCCGGTATTTTGACCCTCTTGGTTTAGCATGACAGTGAGGACACTGTCAAGTTCAAGTTTGGGGGTATGCTCGGTACGTCTTCTTCCTTCGCATTCATTTGTACATATTTTTTGCATTTGCATACTTATTTGAAAAATCCATAAAAATTGAAAATTTTCAAAAATTATAAAAATTATTGTATTCAATTTTGGCTAATTGACTAGAGTTTGACAAATAGGTTAACTGGCTAGGAACAACTAGATCTTAGACTTAGTGAAGTAAAAACCCTAAAAATAACCTTCCTTAAAGTTTAACGGTAGAAAGTATATGCCTTGTAGATTATTTAGAAATAGGCAAATTTTGGGTTCACTTCTTGGGCTAAGTCTAAACAAGGAAAGAGTATTGATGTTCTTATTAGAGTATAAGTTTGAAAAATAGTTCCTAGCTTAAGTCTAGATTCTGAAAACATGTACCCTACAAAATGCACAAACACACACCTTGAAACTTGGATTAGTAGAAGAGACCTTGAAATACTCTTGTCTAAAGTCCTTAGCACAATGAAAAAGAAAAAAAAAAGGTGGATAGAGAAAAAAAAATGGACACTGGTTTTTGTGATTATTTAAGGCTGTAAAAATAGAAAAATACTTAGCGAGGGTGCTTCATCACCTAGTGCCTTAGACCAACTGGTTTGGGAGTCACTGCTAAAGCCTTGGGTGTTGCAAAGACTAGGAAGTATGCTTTAAAGTGCAAAAGCATTTTGTAATCGGTCGTTGGTACCTCAAGAAGTATTAACGGTCGCATGAAGGATGTGTAAGCAAATTTCATTTAAATTCACCTACTAAGAAGTACTTTGGACAATGGACGAGAGTACGATTGCTTGATTTGAATTTCCAAGTGTAGGGGTGACTTATACACACACGTAGGGGTATGTGATTGGAGTTTAGATGAGAAAAAGGAATGAAGAATAGAACTTGTATCTTTAATAGAGTTGATAAAAATTCCTAAGTGGAGATGGAAACCCTAGAAGGAAAACTTAAGAGATGCCGAAAGCTAAGTAAGTCTATAGGATATATATAATCTTAAGTTAAATAATGAGGAAGTGTGAAGAATGTGGGTGGATAATTTGCGAGTCGAAAGATAATAGAATTCCTTGTTAGAAAACCTAATTGGAAAACAAAAGTCGAAAAAGCCAAATTGATAGGATTTTGTGGGTGTAATCCGCTGAAAACCCTCAGGAGACAACACTCCTCCTACTAGGGACACCTAGAGGTTTAACGGCTTGTTGCACGAGCTCAGTGCAATCGCGTTTCCCTGCGAAAGTGCGGTTAGGTTTTTTGTAGAGAATAAAACAATAAGTTTGCTCGAGGACGAGCAAAAGATAAGTTTGGGGGTATTTGTTCATATCATAATATTGCATTATTATATTCCCCATTCTTATTCATTTAATAAATAAACAGGTGCTTTTGATGCATGTTTGCTACATATTACAGGTTACAGGTTCTTGGACAGAAAACAGTGAAAATGATGTAAAGACGATGAAAAAGTGGACTTTGACCAACAAATAGAAGACTCTTGATCAAGCCTACATCAAAGATAAAATTCACAAAGTACAAGGCAATGCAAGGTCCAAGATTACAAAGCGAACGGTTAAAAGCCCACTGCAATTATTCACTGGAGATCTGGAAGAAACATAGAAGCTATTTTAATAAAGAACCAAATAATAAGGAAGCCCAAAGATCCAAGGCCCAATACTTTCTTTTAAAGAGACATAAAATTTTACCAAAGCTTGAAGTCTACTTTGACTAGGTCTTCCTAAGGATATTTTGGTAAATGTAGACATGCAAATCAATTGTAACCTAGGGTTTCTATCTCCTATAAATAGAAGCCCAAATCATTGTATTCTTTTCATGCCTCCCTTCATTAATAAATTTTAGAATTCTTTTGGAGAGCATCGGTGTTTCTTTTCAATTCATGAATTCAGATCTGACAAACCTGCGTTGATGATTGGAGAGATGCATCAGTAAGTAGGTTATTTTCCTTGCAGTAGTTGTAGTTTTTCATATCTGCTCTAGGTAAATTATTTTCTCGCCTTAGTTTAATTTAGTTTAGCTTTTATTAACATGCAATCGATGTTTTCTCTCTTTAATAAAATCATGTCTTTTTTCATCCCCTCAATGAGCGAGTAGTTTCCTCGCTTGTTAGGGTTAGGAATAAGGAAGGATTTGAGAGATGAAGATCTCTCATCTCTTTTCGTTGCCAAACTTTTATGAAAATTAGAACTCCATGCATACCTTCTTATTCCGCTCCCTACGGCACTCTACCCTCGAGGTAGCGGTGATACCGTAGTATAAAGGCCCGGATTTTAAGGTTTTCCATGGAGGTTAGGGTAAAGATTAAGAAAGGAAGGACAAGGATCTAGAGGGAGAATCAATCTTCCCAATCATCCTAATCCCCTTTGTTAAGATTTACCATAACACTAATATGATATATTTAATTTAAGGCAATGGAAAGAGATGTAGATCTTTGTTTACCAAATTTTCCCTAAACCTAATCCTAGCAAGTTTCTAATCCTAGTAACATACAACTTCAATTTTTAGATTTAATAATTAATCCGAACACCCTTCGGAATTAACTCGTTAGCGCGAATAGGAAATTCACAACATCCCTGTGGACCGACCCGTACTCACCGGCTAGCTGCAAAGCGACGCCGTTCTTGATTGCGGTTACAAATATTTTTGATCTATCTTTTAGAAAGCGCAAGCACGCTAAATCCACTCCAATCAGCGCAAGCCCCTGCGGTTAATTACGCTACCGCATCGCGGTAACAACTTTCTCCTTCTACAGATGGTCACTTCGCGTCGTGGGTGTTTGTTTTGTGTTTGGTTGCCCGTGGATTGTATACGGAGACTAAGTAATGTTGTCGCCCGTAGGGCGTGGACTAGCTCAAATCCGTATCTTTATTAGATTTGGGTTTGGGGGTTTGAGTTTAAGGATACGTTAGTCTCATTTGAGATTAAGATCGACTTAAACGTTCGTTAAGGATACATTAGTCTTATTTTAGACTAAGATCAACTTAACGGGATCATTTAGATCCGACAAGAGAGTAATTGGGTTCAAATGTTTAGTTTAGTGATATTGCGGTCGATAATTAGTTTAAGGACATTACGGTCCATTGTTAGTTTAAGGACATCTCGGTCCATTGTTAGTTTAAGGACATCACGGTCGAGGTTAAGGACATCATAGTCCATGGGCTTAAGGACCCCACAGTCCGATATTTGTTTTAAGACATCACGGTCGAGGTTAAGGACATCATAGTCCATGGGCTTAAGGACCCCACAGTCCAATGTTAGTTTTAAGACATCACGGTCGAGATTAAGGACATCATAGTCCATAGGCTTAAGGACCCCACAGTCCAATATTAGTTTAAAGACATCACGGTCGAGGTTAAGGACATCATAGTCCATGGGTTTAAGGACCCCACAGTCCAATGTTAGTTTTAAGACATCACGGTCGAGGTTAAGGACATCATAGTCCATAGGCTTAAAGGACCCCACGGTCCAATATTAGTTTAAAGACATCACGGTCGAGGTTAACGACATCATAGTCCATGAGTTTAAGGACCCCACGGTCCAATATTAGTTTTAAGACATCACGGTCGAGGTTAAGGACATCATAGTCGGTTGTTAGTTTTAAGACATCACGGTCGAGGTTAAGGACATCATAGTCCGTGAGTTTAAGGACCTCACAGTCCGATTTTAGTTTAAAGACATCACGGTCGAGGTTAAGGACATCATAGTCCGTTGTTAGTTTTAAGACATCACGGTCGAGGTTAAGGACATCATAGTCCATGAGTTTAAGGACCTCACAGTCCGTGATGTGTGGTTGTCAGGACCCGTCACCTCTTTGAAGACGTTGAGGAATTACAACGACAAATATCAAAGGAGTAAAGAGATGTACCCTTGAACCAGGGTGGATTAAGTGATCGGTAATCCAATTTGGAATTAAGATCAATTAATTATATTATGAGCACATTGGCTCAGTTGAGTCTGAATTGAGGACTTATGGCCTACTTGGGCTAAGTCCAATTAAGTTTGAAGTGTTGGCCCTTTTGTTGGACCATTAGACATTTGTCTGGATTCGGCCCCTCATCATTTAACAATACTAAACAAGAGTTTGAGGGCTTTGGCAACATTTTTATCTTTGATTTCCTCAATTTTTAGATTCATTTGGAGGAGGGACTTTTGCCTCTGAAAATTAGCCAATTTGGCTAAAAGTAGTGTTAAACACTAAAGAGCAACAGTGTTGAACACTGGAGACAGAACTCTCAAATTAGTGTTAAACACTAAAAGTCAATCAGTGTTAAACACCCAAATTAGTGTTAAACACTAGAACATAACAGTGTTAAACACTGGAAATAAGGTTTTCGAATTAGTGTTAAACACTAAAAGAAAAAGGGGTCGCGTGTGGACACGTGAGGGCGCCCAAAGGTGGGACCATATCCCTTTTTACTTCGCTCTGCAATTAAGTGTTAAACACTTTTTTATATTTTATTTTGAGCATCACGTGCTGGCACGTGATGAACATCTATGCACTGATTGTTAAAGCATTTGCTAAGGGGTCACGGGGGGACACGTGAGAACGCCCAGAGCTTATATTTCCTTTGCTTTGATCTTCTGTGTTTTGGAGGTCACGTGGGAGCATGTTAGGCATTGCCTCAGAGCCTTTCCCTTCTCATTTTTGGAGATCTTTTCAGGGGTCACGTGGGGCCACGTGACCTTAGTTCTTTGTTTGTATGAAGATCTTTTAAGTCTCTTTATTTTTAAGAATTAAATTCTCTATATGGTTAAACCCTAATTATAATTTTGGAGGAATTAAATTCCTGTTGTGAAAGAATTAAATTCTTATGTAGGGTTAAACCCTAATTTCTTTTTAAGAGGAATTAAATTCCTGTGAATTTGAGAGGATTAAATTCTCAATTAGGGTTAAACCCTGGTTTTGTTCATCTTGAAGGAATTAAATTCCTATAATTTTTGGAGAATTAAATTCTCAGATAGGGTTCAAACCCTAATTTCGGATCTTGGAGGAATTGAATTCCTGTGAGTTTGGGAGAATTAAATTCTCATATAGGGTTAAACCATAATCTTGTTTTGGGAGAATTAAATTCTCTAAACTCAATTCCCCCTCTAAGTTTTGGATCTGCATGGCAGGATCTCAACCCGATGAGAATTAAATTCTCAACTTATGGGGAGATGTGTTTCTGCAAATCTTCAACGAGAGGAAGAACTAAGTTTCTTTTATGCAGAAGAGTTAAACTCTTAGATTTGAGAATTAAATTCCTTGTTTGAAGTTTTGATCCCCTTTCTTTTCTCACCTAAGGTTTTTCTTCGTTGAGAATTAAATTCTCCTTTTTTTTCTCTGGTTTCAAGATGCCAAAACTCTATATCTCCTTCCTCTAAAAAAAACTCTCTTTTCTTTTCCTCCTCTTGGTTCCTATTTATAGGAGAAGGAAAAGAAACAATTTGTTTAATAAATCTTTCATTGAAAGATTTTGTTTGTTTTTCGTGTTAAATATGATCCTTTAGATTATTCAGTGAATTTTATTCACCGTTGGATTTTCAATCCAGAGATATTCTGTTTGTTATTTCGGTGAGATTTGAGGAGATCTTTCCTTGTTTAGGATTTTTCCATAAATTGGTGATTTTTAATCACCCTTAGATTTTTAATCCAACGGTTCCCTCTAACCCTTTCCGTTTGGAAAGATTTAGAAACTTTTAGAATTTAATTCTATTAAACTGTAAGGCTTTTGATGTCAGTCACGTGCTGACACGTGACCCTTGGTCACGTGTGAGCACGTGACCCCCAATTGAGTTCTTTTTTTCAGCGCTTATTTATGCTTCTGTTTTAACCATCACATGTTGACACGTGACCATTGGTCACGTGTGAGCATGTGATACCTCATTAAGGTATTTCCTTCAGTCGTTTGTGTTTTTATTTCTGTTTGATGAGATTTTAGCCATCACGTGTCAACACGTGACCATTGGTCATGTGTGAGCACGTGATACCCCATTGAGGTAATTCCTGATTTTTAGAATTAAATTTTATCAAGCTATAAGGCTTTCAAAGCTTGTCACGTGCTGGCACGTGACCCTTGGTCACGTGTGAGCACGTGACCCCCAATTGGGTCCTTCTTCAGTCGTTTGTTTTCATTTCTGTTTGATGAGAATTTAACCATCACGTGTCAACACGTGACCATTGGTCACGTGTCCACACGTGATACCTTATTGAGGTAATTCCTGATTTGTAATCAGGAAACAACTGCCCCCACAGCGTTTCTCTCACGTGTCCGCACGTGAGTGCAACGCTGTCACTTTTCTGACTGTTGGATCTGTCTAGGGAATATGGGAGATGAAGCGTTTCCTATCACATCTTATAAATGCAGGGGTCTCTTCAGAAGCGCCTCCACTCTTTCATCTTCTTTTTTGCCAACTTTTCCCTTTGAGAATTTAATTCTCTTTTCTAGAGCTTAGTTCTCTGTCTCGAATATTTTCAGAGTTTTACTCTGTTGACAGATTCCTTTTTCTCAGGTAATAATCTTGAACGAACGAAGAATTTTCACAGAAATCTCCACTGGATTTTAAATCCACACCAAGGGTTTTCCCTTTTAACAAGAACTCGTTTTTAAGTTCTTTAAAATAAAGAGAAAAACCATTCAATCTTCAATCAATAGACCCTTTAGGGTTTCTCTGATCTTCAGGGGGTTAATGACGGCGGTTGTCTTTCTCTAGGCATTTAATTCCATCTCCAAAAGCTTTGGCTCTGAAAAATGTCTCTGGGAATTTAATTCCCCCCTTTTTAACAAGGAATTTAATTCCTATGAAGAACTTAGTTCTTTCCATAGAACTCCTTGGGTTTTCTTGCCCTGAGTCGTCTTCTTCACAACTGAGAAGGAGAAGGTTGCAATGTTGCTTTCTAGGAATTTAATTCTCTTGATTCTGTTTGATTTGTCACAGAGTCCCAGATGGATTTCTTTTTAGGGGAATGCGTAGGGTCATTTGAAATCCACTGTCTATTTAATGAGAATCTTCTTTTTGTCTCATTATAATTGCTTTGCCTCATCATTAGTCAGCCGCCATCTTGATTTTGTGGGACCCATGTGTTTTGTAACCAATGGTCCCATAAAATGAATCCTCTGTCGCCGTCTTATATATATATATATATATATATATATATATATATATATATATATAATCACTGTTGGCTTTGCTTTAACAGTTTCCCCTTATTTTGTTTCAGGTACAATGACGTATGTTCCTTATTTCCCTTTCACCCGATCGGAAGCCGCTTTTCCCCAATCGCCATCTGACGAGGATGTGATGGCAATGATCAGGGCTCACGACCCGAATCGCACCAATATACTTCTGTGGGGGGCCTGGTACAGTCACATCATCCGGGGTCGCCGGAGTTTTCTTTGTGAAGCACCGACGGAGCCTACCTTTCCGTTCCTGCCGATGGATCCTCCAGCGACAGTCTTTGCTGTAGAGATGCCTAATTGGACTCCGATGGGACGACTTGAGCCTTCGACGACGGGCATCCCGAATCATCCTATCCCGGCCATAGATATTCCGGGACGCCGTATTTGCCAGGGCGAGGCTCAACCGTGGGGGCAGATCTACAAAATAGGGCTCACTCCTCGACACCCCACGGGCTACCTTCTTTAGGCTCACTACATTCTGTCTTCCCATCACGCACGACTGCAGAAGGATGGGCTTTATCAGGCGATCTATGCGTCCCTTTTCCACTACCTGTCTCCTCACGTCTGGTGGATTAAGACCTTCCTGAACCAGTGGAATCTCCCTACCAACACTTTCCTCCTAGGGGATCGTGAAGTTTCGATTTCCTTGGAAGAATTCCGCGAGATCTCGGGGCTGCCGATCAGGGGGACACTTTATGAAGAATTTCTGCCTTCTGACGAGTATGTCTTTGAGACTGAGCCCGCAATGCTCGACGGCTTGTCCACTGAGAATGTCGTCCGCCACAAGCACCCGAGTTTGATCAAGGCCTTGGGCATCTTTGACAAACTGTTCACAGAGTCGGAGGAACAGGGCGTCACCTTTAAGAGCTTCATTGCTTTCTTCCTCCGCGAGGATGTTCTGTCGAAGACGGCTCCAAAGTTTGCGAACATCAATGACCCCTTTGGGTTTGGTTTGGATAGACGGCCGACTAAGGAAGAGGATTTGCCGCAGTATTACATTCCTATCATGTCGGCGATATCTTTCGAATCGATTGCGGCTCCCGGCATGGACGAAGAGACATTCTTCGTGGGTTTTATCAGTGTCTGGCTCAGCTGGTTCGTCATCCCCATGCATCGCCGCTTTATGAGAGTCTCGGTGATCTATCCGGCTCATCGTATTGCTGAGGGGACACAGCTAGCCGTAGGCATCCCGGCGCTAGCGCATCTCTATCATGGGTTGGGTGCCGTGGCTAATACTTCGACCCCCGGCGTAGACGTAGTAAACTTTTCTCTCCATTACTTCACGTCTTGGATCGAGATGCACGTGTTGGGGGATTTTGCTGCGCACCAGAGAACTGCATTTTACGACGCCTACACTTTTCCGAGATTGATGCGGTTGGTGGGTGCTTCTGCTCCTGACCTAACTCAGTCCGGGCTATTCGTGTATTGATCGCTCCTTACGCTAGCGTAGACGGGCTGGTGTTCATTGACCAGCCCTTATCTTCTCCTTCAGGTTCAGTTCAACAGCTTTGCGATCAGTCGAAATATGATGTGCCTTCTTTGAAGCCTCGGGACGCTACGCACTTGTACACGATTAGACCAGGTTATCTGGTGTTCCGTCAGAACAGTGCGGCTCTCTTTATGCGGTACAATCCGCATCGCTTCGCCCGACAGCTTGGATATGATCAGGGCGTTCCCTTCGAAGCTTTTACAGTCATGCCGGTCCCTTCACCCGAAGCTGTTCATGATGCTGCTCATCACTTCGTGAGGCTGAATACTGGTTCCCGCTTCATGATTCCCGAAGCCGACCATATTCCCCGATGTGTGGGATCCTTCACGGGCCGGTACCTTCATCGGGTCAGCCCGATTATTGCTGAGGAAAAGAGGGTGCTTCTTGGACATGGCGCTCCTGCTCCGGTTCAGGCCACGCGAGTTCCGCCGCGGCCGCGCGCACCGGTCCGCTTTCCCCTAAGGGACACCAGTGTTGCGCTCATTCCGGGAGAGTCGGAGGTGGACCTTACTCCCACAGTTGGTATGCCATTGGATACCCGGTCTCAGTCAAGGGGTAAAAGGGCTCTAGTAGCATTACCACCGCCGGCGGCATCGACAATAGCCGTGTCGTCCTCGGTAGCACCGCCAAGCGAGGGTGCCGGTAACGAGGGTGTCGAAGGTGGGGTGGGTCGGCGTCGTGCCAAGGCACCACAAGGGAGGAAACGGCATCCTCGGCGGTCGGTTCTGGATCCAAATGGAGGAGGAAGGTGGCTACCAGCCTGCTTGACTCTTTAGCAGAGTCTGAGCCCATTCTTCAGGACAAACCCTTGGCTCTGCAAGAATCGGACGTTGGCTTACTTTTTCCGAGCTCGGCTGCTGAGGAAGCCACACAATTGGCTGAGGCTATAAGACATTCTCAAGACGAGTCAGAGAACATAAGAATTCCAAAGAAACCTTACCCAGACGTCATTTTTTATGAAGACCCTTTATGGATCCGACGACGATTCATCAGCCCTTTGGAGGAATGGAGCGAAAGGGCCCTTAAACAGGCTGCTTCGGAGGACGCTGCGGATGCGCTTTCATTGTGGACTGGCGGCCACGAGTCTACTCTTGAAACTCGGCGAGCACACCTCCTCGAGAAGGAACGTCGGCTTGAACAAGCCATATTGAAAGCCTCCTTACGCATCGGTATGTTCCTGTTATTTCTTTGTAATACTTTATATTGTCTGTACGCGTATATATATATTCTTATCCTTGTGTAAACTGTGCAGAGACTTCGGCGATGGTAAAGGCTTCATGCCGTATTCTGTCCGTAGAGCCTGCTGATACCCCCAGTGAAACACGGCTCGGTGTGGAGGGGGTTGATGAAACTGTCCCTCTCGCGATAGAGCCTCATGCGGTAGTTCCTGCTCCCGAAGCACTTGGTCCCTCGGGAGAGGCATCCTTGGTGGTCTCCGCCGCAACGGATCTCCTTGGGGGCGGTCCAGAGGCTAGGATGGAGGTAGTCGAGGCTACCCCCTTTTGTTGGAGCCCGAGGTCGCGGCGGAAACCATTGAAGCTGCTATCCCTCCTGCTCAGAATGGGAGGAGCGTCGAAGGTAACCTTCTACATCTTAAATTAGCATCTTTTCCATTTTCTGAACTCTTTTGTCTTTTCAGAATTGCGCGGATTGGCGGCTTCTATTGCGGAGTTGTCTCCCAGGCAGTTTTTCAGCGCCAGTTAGAGATAGCTGCTCCGCAAGCGGTATCTCCTCAGCGCATCGTCCTCTCTTCCGGGTAAGGTTAGTGTTGCTTATATCCTTTTCACAATATTGTTACTATTCCATAAAATGATATTGATGTCTTTTACAGTTCTTGAAGCCGACGACGAGGTTGAGATACTTGAGGCGCCAGGGGAGCCTTCAGCTCCTTCTTGTATGACTGTGGGTAAGTAAAGTCCCAACATTGTTCCATTTGTTCTTTTGCTTACACATTCAGCTGACTGTTTATAAATCTGAACGGCTTTGCCAGTTCTTACTGCGCTGGAGTCTCGCATCGCCATGCCACCCGGCCCCTATGCCCTGCGAGCCTCGGAACGGATGGCCAAGTTAAGCCTCGACTCCCTGTCATCCTTGATAGAGGAAATTCGTGTTGGCAGCGTAATTACGGCCGAAGATTTTACTGCCGAAGCCAACGGCTCCCTTCCCTTTCTGGCCACCTATCATAGTGAAGCAGTGGTGCAAGTCTGGGTTAAGTTTTGTCGGCAGATGGAGGCTTGCTTGCATGTGCTCGAGTGTACCCATCTTTCTTCGGAGGTTCTGGCTACGAAGGCAAGCTTATGGGGTCTGATTGAGCGGCGTGCGGCGAATATGATATCTTGTGAGAAGAGGTTCGCTCGCAAGTTTTCGGAGAGGGAGCTGGCTTCGAAAACGCTGATAGAGCTTCAGGCCAACCTTACAGCCAAGGCTAATAAAGCGTATGAACTTTGGCGAGTACTTCAAGAGGCCATCAAAGAGGTGGTGGCCATCGATAAAGCCACGGTGTTCACTCGCGAAAGGGTTGAGGCTCACAAGGCTACCGAGAAAGAGCTTGAAGGTCGGCTTGCCTCATATCAGGCCCAGCAGGCTCAGGCGGAGGCCTGTCTTTTAGCGATATTGAATCATGAAGGCGAGGAGCAGCGAAAGAGGGATGAACTGGCAAATCTGCTAAACCGCCCGCCTACTTGAAGAATTGTAGATATATATTTTTGTTTCCTTTGTACATACTCCTGAATAAGAGTATATTTTTTTATTTTTTCCATGAATTGTACTTTGTATTCATTTTGGTTCATGAATAAAAGACATATTTCTTTTTCACGATGGTGTATCTCTTTGACTGAATGTATTCTGTGGATAGTCTATCTCAATTTCTCTGCAGGACGACGATGGCTTAGGATTCTGGGTTAAGGTTTGCCTCCTAAGACTTTTCAACTTTATGAGCCATGAGGGTCCCATAAAGAATTTTCTCCCTACAGTTCGAGAGGATCCCGTAGGTGTGGTTTCTCCTTAAGAATCGTGAGAATTCCTAAGTGCATGTTTTCTCTAGAAATTCGTAAGGATCTCACAAGAGAATTTACTCCCTTACGAGTCGTGAGGACACGCAAGTGATGGGTGAAGTTGCCCTTATCCGCATTTCACGGAGTTAGGAGGTTGCTCTGAATGCCTCCCACGGGTTCATTGTCGTGTTCTACGAGGACCAGGCTCTGCTCTGGACGTTTTCCAGGATACCGTAGTTTAAATACGTCGCGGTCGAGGTTAAGGACATCATAGTCCGTGGATTTAAGGACTCCACAGTCCAATGTTACTTTTAAGACATCACGGTCGAGGTTAAGGACATCATAGTCCGTAGGTTTAAGGACCCCACAGTCCAATGTTAGTTTTAAGACATCACGGTCGAGGTTAAGGACATCATAGTCCATTAGTTTAAGGACCTCACAGTCCAATGTTAGTTTTAAGACATCACGGTCGAGGTTAAGGACATCATAGTCCATGAGTTTAAGGACCTCACAGTCCAATGTTAGTTTTAAGACATCACGATCGAGGTTAAGGACATCATAGTCCATGGGTTTAAGGACTCCGCAGTCCAATGTTTGCTCTGGATGCTTCCCACAGGTTCACTGCCGTGTTCTGAGAAGACCAGGCTCCGCTCTGGATGCTTCACACGGGTTCACTGTCGTGCTCTGTGAGGACCAGGATCCGCTCTGGATGCTTCACACGGGTTCACTGCCGTGCTCTGCGAGGACCAGGATCCACTCTGGACATTTTCTACAGGGTCAGGAGTGACATAATCCGCATTCCACATAGCCAGAAATTTTTCTCTGGATGCTTCACACGGGTTCACTGCCGTGTTCGGCGAGGACCAGGATCCACTCTACATGCTTCACACGGGTTCACTGCCGTGCTCTGCGAGGACCAGGATCCGCTCTGGACGTTTTCCACGGGGTCAGGAGTGACATAATCCGCGTTCCACGTAGCCAGGAATTTTGCTCTGGATGCTTCACACGGGTTCACTGCCGTGTTCGGCGAGGACCAGGCTCCGCTTTGGATACTTCACACGGGTTCGCTGCCGTGCTCTGCGAGGACCAGGATCCGCTCTGGACGTTTTTCACGGGGTCAGGAGTGACATAATCCGCATTCCACGTAACCAGGAAGGGTTGACTTTATCCGCATTTTACGGAGTCGGGGTTTGACTCTCGGTCATCTGTGCACCGCTGAGTCATGGAACTGGGAGTTGCCGCGGTTCCGCTTTGCTTGATGTTGTTCCTGTTGTAATGAGACGACTGTTGAGATGATCTCCAGGCTATCTGTGAACCGTTGTGATTTGGCTACTTCTTCTGATGAGGCCTGGGGAGGAAAGGTATGATTCCTTCTTTGTTTGCGCCCCTGGATTGTATACAGGGATTGATGTGATATCACCTGTAGGGCATAAATTTCTCATTTTATTTTATTTTATTTCTTTCCGCGATGCTCTATCATTTCAGCTTTTATATCGCGAAGGTCGCGATTGCCCAATCATTTCGGCTATTTTTCGTGGTGCCCAATCATTTCGGCTTTTTGTTTTATTTTTTTTTACTCGCTGCTTTTTATTGCGAGTAGCCCAATCATTTCGGCTATTTTGCATGCATACATTTGTACTTGCTGATTTTGTCTGCAAGTTGCCCCATCATTTCGGCAATTTCATATGCATGTGTGGCTCGCTAGCTTCTTTACTGCAAGCTTGGAATTAGACGCCGATTTCGGCAACAGCACCGCTACAACTAGAATATTGCTAGGAGCGAATCATCATTTGCCTCTGTTGACGTTGAACAAAGGTGGCTTAGCGAACAGGGTTAGGATCCTGTTGACTAAATCTTTCGACTTCATGAGCCGTAAGGGTCTCATAAAGGTTTTTCTCCCTGCGTGTCGTGAGGATCTCGTGGGTGCGTTTTCTCCTTAGGAATCGTGAGGATTCCTAAGTGCATGGTCTCTTATAAGTCGTAAGGATCTTACAAGAGTGTTTTCTCCTTATAAGTCGAGAGGGCTTACAAGGGTTGTTCACCATGTAGACATATCCCTAGTCACGGATGGGACTTTGTTAGGGAAATGTTTATTCGCGCCCGTGGATTGTATACAAGGGTCAGCATCGAGCCGCTTGTAGGGCAGTATTGAAGGTTGTGGGGGCTGCTTAAGAACAGGTTCAGATCCCTGTAGCTTAAGGCTTTCAAATCTTATGAGCCGTGAGGGTCCCATAAGAGGGTTCTTCTTACGAGTCGTGATGATCTCGCAAGTGTAATTTCTCCCTATGGATCGTGGGGATCCCTAAGTGTATTGCTCCCTTGTGAGTCATAAGGATCTCACGCAGGTGGTTTCTCTTTACAAAGTCGAGAGGACCTTGTAAGTGTCTCTTAACGAGATTGCGCCCTTTCTGGTTTTCACAAAACTCGCCGGTAGCCCTGCTATTTTTACTCACGGAGCCCTTTCGGGTTTTCAACCGTTCCCATTTTTCTTATGGACATACCGTTTTCTTTCTTTTCTCTTCTTTTTTTATTCTTTTTTTATCATCTTTGGGAGGCTGCAATCCATCGTAGTTTATCAACATCTCGATCAACGGCTAGTTTTAGGACATAGCGGTCCATTGTTAGTTTAAGGACGTTTCGGTCCGTCGTTAGTTTAAGGACGTTTCGGTCCGTGATTAGTTTAAGGACGTTTCGGTCCGTCGTTAATTTAAGGACGTTTCGGTCTATTTTTAGTTTAAGGACATTTCGGTCCGTTGTTAGTTTAAGGACATTTCGGTCCGTTAAGCCGGCTACTACTTATAGAGTTTGGGCTTAGGAAGATAGCGAGCGGACATAGTCATCGTCATCTATCATTGACCTGGGCCGTAACTCATTAGGCGTAGTATTTCTTCAGGAAGCGACCATTTATTGGCCTGAAGGGCCTTTCTCCATGCATGTCCATGAGTAGATAAGCGCCACCCTGGTAAACTTTGTCTATGATATACGGGCCTTCATAATTTGGCTCGAATTTCCCTCGTTTATTGCAATTGGGGATCATAGATCTTTTGACTATTAGCACGAGTTTGCCTTAGCGGAATGTTCTCGGCCTAGTCAATCTTTCATATGAGCGTGTCATCTTTGCTTTATAAGCCTCCAAATTTTGTTGCGCTATGAGCCGAGTTTCATCAAGGGCATCAAGCTCATCAAGCCGAAGGTGAGCATTCTCTTCGTCCGTTAGCTCGTAGTTAACTGCCACTCGTAGAGAGGGTAGCTCTATCTCGAGGGGAAGTACCGCCTCTGTACCAAATACCAATGCGTACGGCGTTGTGTTCGTGGCCGTTTTGAACGTAGTTCGATACGCCCAGAGAGCTTCATGGAGTCTCTCATGCCAGTCTTTCTTATTTCGTGACACATTCTTTTTCACGATCTTCGTCAAGGTCTTGTTAAAGGCCTAAGCTAGACCGTTAGCTCGGGGATTATAGACCGATAAATATCTCCAGTCTATGTTATGTTGTTGTGCGAAGCGGCTGATCTTGTGGCTTCTGTAGGATGGCCCGTTATCAGAGATAATTCGTCGCGGAGTGCCGAACCGATAAATGACGTGTGTCTTGAAGAAATGGAGGATATTCTCCGTCTTCACTTATCTCAGCGGTATTGCTTCCGCCTATTTGGAGAAGTAGTCGGTTGTCGCCAAAATGAATCGATGTCTTCTGGACGATGCTGGTTCGATGGGGCCGATTATGTCAGTCCCCCACATTTCGAACGGCCAGCTAGCCACTGTCGAATGTAGCGGATTTGGATGCTGGTGGATGAAGTCCCCGTGAATTTGGCACGAGTGGCATTGCTTTACATACTCTAGGCAGTCCTGAATCATCGGGGGCCAATAATAGCCCATCCGTTTGATCTCCAGCTTCATCTTCCGCCCGGCTTGGTGAGAACCGCAGAGTCCATCATGAGTTTCTTGGACGACTCTCTTTGCCTCTTCAGGTCCCAGGCATCTTAGCCATAGAGAATCAAATGACCTCTTGTACAGAGTATCATTGACGAAAGTGAAAAATAGAGCCCACTTCATGAGCTGATGTTTTAAGGACGTGTCTTCAGGCGTTCGACGGGATTTGAAGTAGTCTATAAAGACTTCCCTCCAATCCTCAGCCTTTTCCTGGTTTTTTGTTTGCAGGGCCGTTTTCTCGATCGCTCCCTTTTCTTCGGACGACTCTGGAGATATTTCTGCCGGCGCAAGGACCCGACGGCTTTACACAACGATCCTCACATCATCGAGGTTCTCATCGGCCAGTTCTTTAGCGAGCTTGGCTAATGCATCCGCTTTGCTATTTTCCGCACGCGGTATGCTTTCCAAGGCATAGGAAGATATTTGGGTCAGTAGCTGTTGTACCCTCTCGCCGTACTTCACCAACTCTGGTTTGCACGTTTGGTAGTCGCCATTTACTTAACTAACGACCAACTGGGAATCTCCGTATATGAGAAGGTCATCAATCCCCATGTCGATGGCGATCTCGAGACCTGCTATCAAAGCTTCATACTCGGCTTCATTGTTCGTCCTCGGCTCTGTTAAGGAGAAGGCAAAGCGCATTATCCTTCCTTGGGGAGTTACGAAGATGAGGCCTGCCCCTGATTTGATTATGGGAGGGTTTTGTTTGCGCTTCTTCATGGAGGATGCTCCATCGAAGTAAAGTTCCCATCGGGAGTCACTCCTATTAATCGTGTCAAACGCATGCTCATCTGGCAGTTCGCAATTCAGGGGAGAATTGGCAGGTATCGGATGCTCAGCGAGGAAGTCGGCGATGGCCTGGACTTTCACTGCCTTAAGAGGCTGATAAGTTATCGAGAACTCCATCAAGAGCAAGGCCCATTTAGTGAGTCGCCCCGTCAATATGGCCTTTGACATCAAGTATTTGAGAGGATCCACCTTCGATATGAGACGGAATTCATGCGTCAACGCATAGTGCCTGAGCTTCGTTATCGCGAAGATCAATGCCAGGCAGTGTTTTTCGATGGGAGAGTAATTACTTTCTGCCCCCAGTAGAACTCGACTCAAATAGTAAAGGGCTCTATCCTTCCCTTGGTCGTTCTCTTGTGCCCATAGCGCACCTAAAGAACCGTCGAGGGCTGTTGTATAAAGAATGAGAGGCTTTCCTTAGACCGGAGCAGCCAGCACTGGCGGGTTCTGCGGGTACTGTTTGATTTCGTCCAGTACACTTTGGCATTTGCGATCCCAGACGAAAGGGGTTCCCTTCTTCATCAAGTGGCTGTAAGGATGGCACTTGCCTAAGAGATTGGCTATAAATCGCCGGATATATGCGAGCTTCCCTTGGAGAGACCGCAATTGCTTGAGAGTCCTTGGCGGAGGCATTTCCATGATCGCCTTAATCTTCAACGGATCTATCTCGATGCCTCGGTGTCGGACGATGAACCCCAGGAATTTGCCCGAGGAGACTCCGAACGCGCATTTGAGAGGGTTCATCTTCAATTTGTATTGACGGAAGCGTTGAAACACGATCTTCAGATACTCTAAATGCTCCTCGTATGATTTGTTTTTCACCACAAGGTCGTCGATATAGAATTCGACGATTTCATGTATGAGGTCATCGAATATCTTCTTCATGGCCCTCTGATGGGTGGCACCAGCATTCTTAAGACCGAAAGGCATCACCTTGTAGCAGAATACGCCCAAGGGGGTCCGGAAAGCGGTGTGCTTCTGGTCCTCGGGATGCATTTTTATCTGATTGTATCCCGACGAGCCGTCCATGAAGGAGAAGACTTCGTGAGTGGATGTATTATCTATCATCAGCTCAGTGACCGGTACTGCGAAGTCGTCTTTCGGGCAGGCTTTATTGAGATCCCGAAAGTCCACACATATGCGCACCGTCCCATTCTTCTTCATCACCGGGACGATGTTGGCGATCCAGTCAGGATACTGAACCTCTTGGATGAAGCCAGAGTCAATCAGCTTCTTGACCTCGGCGTTGATGCTCATCTCAAGCTCGAGCCACATTCTCCTCGGTGCTTGTTTGATCGGCTTGACATCCGGAGATATTGCTAATTTGTGTACAGCAATCTCTGGATCTAGTCCTGGCATCTCGGAATAATTCCATGCGAAGCAATCCTTATGCTGCATAAGCATGTCTTTTAGTATAGCTACCCTTTTTTCAGACAGCAATTCACTGACGAATGTCGGCCGCGGGTCACTTGTCGTTCCTAAATCAATTTTCTTGAGGTTATCCGCAGTGGTATGTATTCCATCGTCCAGTTCTTTTGGCGCCGGTGGAAACTCTGAGATCACTTCGTCATCGTCGTTTTCGAAGCACCGGGGGAGGTCGTCCATATTCTCGGGCTCTTCTTCTGATAGCATTATCATATGACAAGTACGAGCTCGCTTCCAAGACCGATGTTGATATGGTTCTACTCTCGTTGTATGCGTAGCTTTTAGTTCATGCTTCTGTGGCGGAGTTACCCTCCAGCTGTTGGATAAAGCAAACTTGCCTTGCTGATATTGTTCTTCGACCCAGTTCTTGAAGGTGAAGCAGTCTTCGAGAGGATGTCCTATCGCTCGGTGATAAGAGCAATAGTCCGGATGAGAGACTTCGCCTGCTTGCTCGGGATGCTTGGACTCCGGGAGTGTAATCAGTTGATGTTTTATGGCGAGATCAAGTATCTTTCGTGTTTTGTTCTGAGGAAAAGAGCATGTTCGACCCATCTTCTTAATAAGAGACGAATTCAGATTGCTCAATTCCCGATCGCACAGCTTTTTGGTCCCGCTTTGTCGCTCTCGAACGCCTTTCCCGCTCTTTGATTTATTTTTGCCTCTGCGTCGGGCCTTTTGTATGACAGGTTGACAAGGAATAACATTTTCATTTTTCGCAACTTGCTGAAGGAGGCGCTGCGTTCTGGCTTTCTCATAGATGGTCATCTCGCGGTTATGGTCGTCCTGGATCTTTTGACCCGCTTCCCTTACTAGCCTGTCCATTAGTTCTTCAAATGACGGACTAGGCGCTTTGATGACCGGACCTTGTTTTGGTTCAGGATCAGCATCTTTTAATAGGGCGCCCTCTTCTTCATCGAAGTCATGTACGACGTAGCAGTCGCTGAGTAGCTCCCGTTTCTTGGACCGAACATATCCAAGACCGATCGCTTCCATTCTCCCGTTGGGCAACTTTCATTGAGTCCCGGGGACGTCCCAAATCCTGTTGTAGAATCGAGCTTGTCGAGTGGTCTATTTAAAGGGTACCCCTTGGCGCTTCAATAGCCTTTTCAAGCCTTTGGTGTAATATCTAGGCAGACGGATGGGTTGGAACCTATCGAGCGTAGAATCCGCGCCATGCCAGATTTCTTTTTCCACTTTGGTTTCCCCGGATCAGTAGAATAGGATCGCCTTTTCATCTTTTCGCCTGGGAGGGACGTAGAATGTTTGCAGCTCTTGCACACTATAATCTTTAAGTGCATTGACCTCTTTATAATGCTTCCGCAGGACCATGGTAATTTGCAAACTCTGATTATTGTCAGCGAAGGCCTGTATTGACGGTCGAGCGAAAAATATAGCGTTAACTTCATCTTCTGAGTCACTGCCGAAGATCAACATTGGGGGCGGATGGTCCCGGGTTGTTGCATTGAGGCGGCCCTGAATAAACTATCTCTTCTTCCTCCTCGGTGTCACTCCCGAAGACTGGAATAGTGGTGATAGCTTTGTCCTTCGGTTTGTGACACCTCTCCGTATCCTCGAAATCTGGTAAGAAGTATTTTGTATCTTCGTTCTTCCGGACCTCGTTCACGGAGAATGGGTTTAACTCTCCCGTCACGGTATACTCGAGACCATCCTTAAAATACTTCATATACTGATGTTGTGTAGAAAGTATGATGTTGTACTCGTGCAACCAGGGCCGACCGAGCAAAGCGTTGTAGCATGTCTTGGAGTCAATGACGTGAAACTTAATATCCGTGACAAGTAGCCCAAAGAGCAACGTCAGTATCATGGACCCGAGAGTCCATGATGACTGGGAGTCAAAACCGGAGATGGTGATTTTATCACGAGCGAGGTGCCGAACGCTCATACAGATTTCCTTCAACACTCGCACGTTGAGGAGATTGAAGGAAGACCCATTGTCTACCAGGATTTTTCCTATCTTTACATCATGACAGTATCCGGAGACATATAGGGGACGGTTGTGTTCGCACGTCCCAAGGAGTAGATCTTCATCGCCGAAGGTGATATCAGCTGTGTGTACTTCTTCCAGCTCGTCCTTCATCTTTTCTTCGGCGAGAAAAGCTTGGAATTACTCTGGCTCTTGTAGCGCCTTAATCAATGAGTCCCTTGCTTCTTTTGATAGTAAAAGAGTATCGAGAATGCTGAGCTACGAGGGTAACTTCCTCAAGTGTGCCAGAATGTTGTAGTCCACCTTACTTTACCTTGGCGGGTCCTTGGCGGTCAGCTCTTTCATGACTTGGTCATCTAGGGAGATATCTTCAGAGACCTTCTCTTTTCCCTTATCTTTTCTGTTTGCGGGTCCGAGATTCTTTTCTGGAAGTGTACGATTGCGGAGCTGGATATTTTCGCAATCCTTCGGTTCTTCCTCTTTTCCCAAAGTGGACTCTTTAAAGAGAGGGCCAAGAGCCATTTCCTCGTCCGAGTCGCTCCCGAATGTGAGAACTTGCGATCCCCAGCGTTAACCATGCGACAGTTGCCAATAATTCCTCTAAACCCCTCGGTCATACTTCTTCGCTCCCGACGAGTTTTGCGTTTCATCCGTTTAAAATGTTGCCGGTGAGCAACGTATCCCTGCCACCATCTTTTAAAAGCGTTCACTCTTCAGTGGGGTGCGCAATCTTTTGATAATATAAGCAGTAGCTAGGGTGCATTTCTGTTTTGCCAAGAGTGTTTCCTTCAGGGGAGGCAGCTTCATTCCCATTGATAAGGCTTTAGCAAACATTTTCCTCGTCTTGAACTTGTTTTTATTCGCGACGGATGTCCCTTGATTCGGCGGAAGTGTCTCGACTCTTTCGTCCAGTCGCCGGCGTTTGGCCTTTTCAAATATAGCCATCTCACTCTCTTGATCGGCTTTACTTTTCAGTAGAGCTTCGTTTAGGAATGCGTCGATCATTTCGACTGATAGCCTTGGAAGTTCCGGTTCAGGCTCTGCCCCCAGTTTCTCTGTGTGAGGAGCTTCTTCATCGTTCATCGATGAGTGAGAGATCACATGGCAACTTGCTACGTAATCCTCAGATTCATCTGACGAGTCTTCTTCCTCATCTCTGTCTTCCAGGACGTGGCCGAGAAATTCCTGGAGCGTGATTGGAACCCGTGCCTTCTGGTTATACTCTTCCAGCGCGTCGATCTGTTTCTGCAGGTCCGTGCGCTTGTCACCAGGCTTCACGGACTTCTTGGATTTCTTTTTCTTCTTCAAGGATTTCGACGGCTGGGTGTGCGAGCTTTGACAATCGCCACTGATCTTTGGAGTTGGGCGCGGCTTTATCATCCCTTCGACGATCTGGGGTTCCAGCGAATTCTTCCACCTGATCGCCGGACATGTCTGGATATCATTCAGCATCTTTTTAGTTTTGGCCGAAAGGGCCACCTCCCATGGAGCTTCTTCTATAAAAAAAAAGCATGATGCCCCCGGTGTATCCGTCTTCTTAGGAGTGTGCGGTTGTGGTGGGTTTACTTTCCACTTCTCAGACAGCGCGAACTTGCCTTGTAGGTACTGATCCTCGATCCACCCCTTAAAGACGAAGAAATCTTCGATTGGATGGCTCACCGTTTGGTGGTAAGGGAAATAATTGGGATTATTCGCTTCGCCGGGTTGCAATGGTCGCCTTGGATTCGGCAGATTGATAAGCTTGTTGCGCATTGCCAACTCGAATAGTCTCTTCGTTTAATCCCGTGGGAACGAGTAAGGACACTTCATTTTCTCATTATAATAGCGCCGTCTCTCTTCCAGTTGATCCTCTAGCTTCGGGGCACTGGGCTGTTGTTGGGTATTTGCAACGAAGGTCGCCTTCACTTTACCTTTTTCATTCCACGGCTCCGGCTTCGGGGGAGACGGTTTTGTGACCCATTTGATCCATTTGGGCTAGCTTGTCAATCAAGGCCTAGAAGGTGGTCGGCTTGAAGAACATCATGAACTGGGAGATAGTCGCTTGAGGATCAAGAGTGCCCACGAACATTCCTACCGCAGGCGCTTCTTCAATGCGCTGCTCGCATTTCGACCACAGATTCCGCCATCGTATTGCGTATTGAACCCATGTCTCGCTTGGCTTCACCTTGGCATTGATCAATGCCGTTATTGGGGTGCATTCACTAGCACTCGTGAAACGCTGGGTGAATAGTAGCTCCATCTCTGCAAACGTTTTGACGGAGTCGTTTGGAATCTCATAATACCACTCGAATGTTGTCTCCGACAAGCTGCCAACAAACTGGCAGAGCAGAAGTTAATCATCACCTCCAGTGTTGCCGCACAGAGCCTTGAATTGAGCGACGTGCTGATGTGGATTTCCCGTCCCCTTATATACGTGGAATTTGGGAATCGTATATCCCGGCGGGTACCTTATTTGGTCATACCAGTCCGGATATGGTCGCCCAGTTTTAACAACTTGGCTGGCCGCTTCATTCGCCTGGTGAGCTCGTATTTGCTGAGCAATGTAGTCATCCAGAGCGGCCTTGGAAATGGTTTCCTCTTTGGCTACTGAACAAGCTGGAAGAGAGTTTGACGTCTTCACTCGGTCTTCTTCGAGGGTAATCGGAGGATCTTCAGCTGGAGGATCTGGCTGTAACATCATTCCGACCATGTCTTGGAATAAGAATGCCATTCGTTTTATGTTGGCAGCTTGTTCCGCTGCCTCTTTGTCCTTCTTTTCGAGGATTCTCCGAAAAAACTCGGCATCAGTTTCCTGCTCACGGCGCTGCTCCGAGGATGTCTCCAGGCTTGTTTTCAGTTCCGTAAGTGCGGCCATGGCTGTTAGCATTTCTTGGAGCTTTTGTTGTTGCTCCTGTGCCTTTGTTACAGATCTGGTGAGTGGTCGATGGCCCGTAGAGATATGGCTATCCTCTTTTCCGGATGCCATATAGACGGTATGCACCACCATGCCCCCAGACTTAGGGCGTTTAGGCTCAGTGCCCTTGACATTTGTCGCAGACATGGGAATTTTCTCCGGCCTTCTCTTCTTATGGGTTGTCGAAGTTGAGGGGGACGTTGCAGTGGGCACCCAGGCGGTTGTCGCCTTTTGTGGCTTGGCAGGATGGTTTTCTCCTTGTTGAGCTTTAAGCTTCTTTGATCGGAGAGAGTAGTCCTGGTCGATCACTGATTCCTGGACCTGTCGCCAGACTTTATAGATTTTGGAGGACAACCGCTGAGGAGGCTGCTCCATCTTCTTCTCTACAGTAATCTCCATATGTGGAGGAGATCTCTTCAGCACAGCAGTCGGAGAGTTTTTTCGCACCCTCCTTAGCAGTTCAAAGCTGTTCCCAGTTAGAACAGCAGCATCGATCTCCACCGTTGGAGCTGGTGTAGTAAATCCAGACGGAAAGCTGCCCCCAGCCTTCCGTACTCGGTGCCAGTGACGACGGCGAGCATGCCGCGCAGATGGTGTTGGTTCAGCTATAGGGATGGCTTTGTCATGCCCCCTGTTCCGGTGAGGCGCTGCCGGTACCAGCCTGTTGAAGACCGACGTCCGTTGAGCAGCAGTATCCAATCTGTCAAAGATAGACTTTTGATCAAGAACGGGGGCCGGAGTGGCCAGCCTCGTAAAAATTGATCCTTCGATGGGAGAAGCTTCTTTAGTGACCTCGAGAGCAGGAATGGCTATCCGTTTTGGGATGGCCGCTTCAGGTATCATGGGCTTCTTGACGAGCCCATTGGAGTTCAGGCTTAGCCTATCGAAGACTGATGTTGTTGGCTTGGCATTGGATAACCCGTTGAGAGGGGCCGTGGTGGTAGTGAGTCGATCAAAGACCAACTTCTTCTGCGCTTCTTGCGGCAATGGGACGTTAACGCTCAATGGTGGGAGCATGGTCCTGAAGAACAATCCGGTGGTAGCCAGCGTCACCTGCTCTTCCGGCATTGTGAAAAGGGAGGCCGCATGGGGCCCGTAAGTTACACCTCTAGATGAGGCGAAACGAGAGTTACAGTAGCAGTTGGAACATTTTGTGCAGGTAGACGCCATTGATCTTCTGTTTTCTGCACGGAGTAACCATGTCAAACCGCGACTTGTTCGTGAAACACGACACACGAAGTGTGGAGTGGAAAGAGGAAAAGGTCCCACTGGGCGTGCCAGAATCTGTTCCCCGCCGAAAGACGCGGACGAAGACACGGCGAACGTCTTGCCTGAATTTCGGGGTAGATGCTAATTAGTGCTATCCGTCCACCTCTCCGAAGATGCCAAGTTGATTTATGGCACCATGTATCGAAGGTTTAAACGGATGCGGCCGATGTAGCAGACTTCGTCAGATTCCCCCTCGTTTGAAGGGTTTTTTATTGTGGGGACGCTCTTCCCTGCAGGCGCAAGCCCCTGCGGTTAATTACGCTACCGCATCGCGGTAACAACTTTCTCCTTCTCCAGATGGTCACTTCGCGTCGTGGGTGTTTGTTTTGTGTTTGGTTGCTCGTGGATTGAATACGAAGACTAAGTAATGTTGTCGCCCGTAGGGCGTGGACTAGTCTATATCCGTATCTTTCTTAGATTTGGGTTTGGGGGTTTGGGTTTAAGGATACGTTAGTCTCATTTGAGACTAAGATCGACTTAAACGTTCGTTAAGGATACGTTAGTCTTATTTTAGACTAAGATCAACTTAACGGGATCGTTTAGATCCGACAAGAGAGAAATTGGGCTCAATTGTTTTGTTTAGTGACATTGCGGTCGATAATTAGTTTAAGGACATTACGGTCCATTGTTAGTTTAAGGACATCTCAGTCCAATGTTAGTTTAAAGACATCGCGGTCAAGGTTAAGGACATCATAGTCCATAGGCTTAAGGACCCCACAGTCCGATGTTAGTTTTAAGACATCACGGTCGAGGTTAAGGACATCATAGTCCATGGGCTTAAGGACCCCACAGTCCAATGTTAGTTTTAAGACATCACGGTCGAGATTAAGGACATCATAGTCCATAGGCTTAAGGACCCCACGGTCCAATATTAGTTTAAAGACATCACGGTCGAGATTAAGGACATCATAGTCCATGAGTTTAAGGACCCCACAGTCCAATGTTAGTTTTAAGACATCACGGTCGAGGTTAAGGACATCATAGTCCGTTGTTAGTTTTAAGACATCACGGTCGAGGTTAAGGACATCATAGTCCGTGAGTTTAAGGACCTCACAGTCCAATTTTAGTTTAAAAACATCACGGTCGAGGTTAAGGACATCATAGTCCGTTGTTAGTTTTAAGACATCACGGTCGAGGTTAAGGACATCATAGTCCGTGAGTTTAAGGACCTCACAGTCCGATTTTAGTTTAAAGACATCACGGTCGAGGTTAAGGACATTATAGTCCGTTGTTAGTTTTAAGAAATCACGGTCGAGGTTAAAGACATCATAGTCCATGAGTTTAAGGACCTCACAGTCCGTGAAATGTGTGGTTGTCGGGACCCGTCACCTCTTTGAAGACGTTGAGGAATTACAACGACAAATATCAAAGGAGTGAAGAGATGTACCCTTGAACCAGGGTGGATTAAGTGATCTGTAGTCCAATTTGGAACTAAGATCAATTAATTATATTATGAGCACATTGGCTCAGTTGAGTCTGAATTGAGGACTTATGGCCTACTTGGGCTAAGTCCAATTAAGTTTGAAGTGTTGGCCCTTTTGTTAGACCATTAGACATTTGTCTGGATTCAGCCCCTCATCATTTAGCAATGCTAAACAAGAGTTTGAGGGCTTTGGCAACATTTTTATCTTTGATTTCCTCAATTTTTATATTCATTTGGAGGAGGGACTTTTGCCTCTGAAAATTAGCCAATTTGGCTAAAAGTAGTGTTAAACACTAAAAAGCAACAGTGGTGAATACTGGAGACAGAACTCTCAAATTAGTGTTAAACACTAAAAGTCAATCGGTGTTAAACACCCAAATTAGTGTTAAACACTAGAACATAACAGTGATAAACAATGGAAATAAGGTTTTCGAATTAGTGTTAAACACTAAAATAAAAAGAGGTCACGTGTAGACACGTGAGGGCGCCCAAAGGTAGGACCAGATCCCTTTTTACTTCGCTCTGCAATTAAGTGTTAAACACTTTTTTATATTTTATATTGAGCATCACGTGCTGGCACATGATGAACATCTATGCACTGATTGTTAAAGCATTTGCTAAGGGGTCACGTGGGGACATGTGAGAACATATTTCCTTTGCTTTGATCTTCTGTGTTTTGGAAATCACGTGAGAGCACGCGAGGCATTGCCTCAGAGCCTTCCCCTTCTCATTTTTGGAGATCTTTTCAGGGGTCACGTGGGGCCACGTGACCTTAGTTCTTTGTTTGTATGAAGATCTTTTAAGTCTCCTTATTTTTAGGAATTAAATTCTCTATATGGTTAAACCCTAATTATAATTTTGGAGGAATTAAATTCCTGTTGTGAAAGAATTAAATTCTTATGTAGGGTTAAACCCTAATTTCTTTTTAAGAGGAATTAAATTCCTGTGAATTTGAGAGAATTAAATTCTCAATTAGGGTTAAACCCTGGTTTTGTTCATCTTGAAGGAATTAAATTCCTATAATTTTTGGAGAATTAAATTCTCAGATAGGGTTCAAACCATAATTTCGTATCTTGGAGGAATTGAATTCCTGTGAGTTTGGGAGAATTAAATTCTCATATAGGGTTAAACCATAATCTTGTTTTGGGAGAATTAAATTCTCTAAACTCAATTCCCCCTCTAAGTTTTGGATCTGCATGGCAGGATCTCAACCCGATGAGAATTAAATTCTCAACTTATGGGGAGATGTGCTTCTGCAAATCTTCAACGAGAGGAAGAACTAATTTTCTTTTATGCAGAAGAGTTAAACTCTTAGATTTGAGAATTAAATTCTCTGTTTGAAGTTTTGATCCCCTTTCTTTTCTCACCTAGGGTTTTTCTTCGTTGAGAATTAAATTCTCCTTTTTTTTCTCTGCAGTTTCAAGATGCCAAAACTCTATATCTCCCTCCTCTAAAAAAACTCTCTTTTCTTTTCCTCCTCTTGGTTCCTATTTATAGGAGAAGGAAAAATATCAATTTGTTTAATAAATCTTTCATTGAAAGATTTTGTTTGTTTTTCGTGATTAATATGATCCTTTAGATTATTTAGTGAATTTTATTCACCGTTGGATTTTCAATCCAGAGTATTCTGTTTGTTATTTCGGTGAGATTTGAGGAGATCTTTCCTTGTTTAGGATTTTTCCATAAATTGGTGATTTTTGATCACTCTTAGATTTTTAATCCAACGGTTCCTTCTAACCCTTTCCATTTGGAAAGATTTAGAAACTTTTAGAATTTAATTCTATTAAACTGTAAGGCTTTTGAGGTCAGTCACGTGCTGACACGTGACCCTTGGTCACGTGTGAGCACATGGCCCCCAATTGAGTTCTTTTTTTCAGCGCTTATTTATGCTTCTGTTTTAACCATCACATGTTGACACGTGACCATTGGTCACGTGTGAACACGTGATACCTCATTGAGGTATTTCCTTCAGCCGTTTGTGTTTTTATTTCTATTTGATGAGATTTTAGCCATCACGTGTCAACACGTGACCATTGGTCATGTGTGAGCACGTGATACCCCATTGAGGTAATTCCTGATTTTTAGAATTAAATTCTATCAAGCTATAAGGCTTTCAAAGCCTGTCACGTGCTGGCACGTGACCCGTGGTCACGTGTGAGCGCGTGACCGCCAATTGGGTCCTTCTTCAGTCGTTTGTTTTCATTTCTGTTTGATGAGAATTTAACCATCACGTGTCAACATGTGACCACTGGTCATGTGTCAACACGTGATACCTCATTGAAGTAATTCCTGATTTTTAATCAGGAACCAAACACAAGTAGTCAAGTCAAGTTATAACCATGGTTCGGTCAAGTCAGGTCAAATATACATGTTTGATATTGATGTTTGATTTCAAGTATTCATGTTCATCATCAAGTATTCAGGTTTGTTATTGGATTCATATTTGTATTGGACTCAGACTGGGTCAGACACTTGTAAACTGATTTAGCTCTTGAATTAGGTTCAGGAGTCATCGGTAACTGCTACACATGGACGGCAGGATTCGTGTCTTTTTCCAAGACAATTACCATTGCTGACTCCATTAAGTTTTCTACCTTAAATAGGCAAGCACTCATTTTCTCCGTCTCTCTGGGGATCAAGAGAATTGATCCCGCTTAAACCTATATTTACTAAAGTCCTTAAATATTGTTTTATATATCTCGTGGGGGGTTTATGAAAAATATTTTTAGTATAGTTTAAAAGTAAACCTCAAGGGTGATTATTATTATTTAGGGTTTTCATGAGCATGGCTTTTAAGTATTTGGGGTATTTTAGTGGTAAGTACTTAGCTTGGAAAGTTCATGGTATTTTACTGTAAAACTTGCCTTTTTGGTATCTTGATGGTATTTTATTGTCATTTGATAAACTTTTTATTTTTGAAAACCATAGGTTTATTATATTTTGAAAATATGGATTTATAATTTTATATAATTTTAATTTAAAAAAATAATTTTATTTTTATTTAGAAAAATCGTATTTCTTAAAAAACCGTATTTAAATCCTTTCGAGATCGAATGCTCCGTGAGGAGGTATGCATCTCGTTCTACTAGTCCAAGGATGTGCGATAATCCATAACATCCATTAGCGGGTCTCCTAAAGCGGGTTGTAGATGCGTATTCGCAAAGGATATGAAATATCAATTTAAAAGAAATCTGGTTTTTAAAGTTATGTGATATTTTATCGTAATATCATACTTTGTAACAAAAATACATTCAATGTGTATCGTGCTATGAAACCAAGTGTGCGTGAGGGGTAAGTCGTTACCCCATGAAGCTTTCCTAAGGCATCGTTTTAACAAATACTAAAAGAGGTGTTTATAAAGTTCATGGTATTTTAATGAAAAAGTGCTACTATTGTTATTTCACATGAGAATTTTGGTTAAAATTAATTCTAAACATTAGTATTTAGGGTTACAGGTATTGTGTAAAAGTAGTTTGACCCAAATGATAAAAGAAAATGGATTTATAGGTTTTATAAAAGAAGATATCGGTATAACTCCACTTTTACCGATATTGGATTTAAAGTGAAAAGCAATGAAAAAGGAGGATTGGGAGGGACTTACGGTTTAGAGAGTTAAAAGAAGGGTTGAAGAAAAGGGGGTGGGCTTCGTAGCGTCGCGGGAGCGCCGGAATTGACTTCGATCTTCGCCAGAATTTACTTGCTCGCTAACTCCTCTTTACTCTACTTGTACTTTGGAACTTTTTGAGAGAATTTTGCTATAATTTTCAGAATGGTGCTGAGCCAAGCTAGCGGATGGTATTTATAGTAGAGAATTAGGGTTTTGGAATTAAAAATTTGGATTAAAAAGCATTAAAATATGGTTTAATGGTGAAATGAAGGGTCTCTGTTTGATTACAAGAAAATCAAATAGTGCAGGGAAGTTAGGGGTAACTGAAGGGGTTTGTGCGCAAAACAAAGAGCCAAAAGGGCTCATCCTAGCCGTCGGTGCTGGCCATAATGGGTATTCCACCGGTCGATCTAGGGTATTGAGTCTCTTGATTCGTGCCACGTGTATTTGTCTGTGTTTAAACTATTTTGCACATGTTTGATTTTTCTGAACTTTTCATTTCCCTGTGTATTGCACATGCAATCTTGTGAGCTTCCAAAATGTTAAAAGGAAAATTCATAAAAAAAATAATGTCTGATGGGATTCGAACACACAGGCTACGTCACAGCAGTGCAAGGTTTTAGCAGTGAGCTACAAGTTGTTTATTGCTGTTATTTAACAAAATTAACTTTTAACGCAATCTCAGGCTGTAAAACTCATTTCTTGTATATTAACAGTAAAATTTTCGTACAAGATTTTAGAGTCATTACACATTAAGTTCACATGACATGTTTGACCCGTCAATCGGAGATTCTCTCGCTCCAAAAGCGAGGGGTAATTAACGGCAGCTTAGCTACAGCTGCCGGAGATTCGGATCCTCACAATCAATAAACCCCGGCCTACTCTAGACAGGGGGAATCTGTATACGCCTGACAAGCGCGCATTCCCATCTCAATGGGGTGACGAAAAACACCCTACAGATTCTGGCACGCCCGGTAGGACCTTTCTCTCCTCCCATATCTCGGGTCAAGGGTTCATGCGAACTCATTTAACATATATACCGATATTTGTACTAAAATAATACTTTTCAATGAAGCAATCAACTTTCAACAACGATTTTTTCTAAGATTAATTCATCTTCCGACACGACCCTGATCCCATACGTGATCAAGATAAATGCTTGTGTGGTTCTCCCCGCAAGCCTCAGTCGGCAGTGGGAGGAACCGTCCCGCCAATTTGGTTCCGTCATCATCTACCCTGCCGGAAGCGCTCAACTGGCAGAAATCCCGGCAAACCAGGTGGCCAAGTCGGTCTTAAAAGGCAAGAGGCCGAATGTTATGATCGCTAAGGCACCACAACCCAAACTTAAGACGATGTTCGAACGACTCTCTGGTGCTCCATCCGGGGGTAAGACTGCCGGTACAAAGGGCATCATCAAACGTCGTGGATGAACTCAGGCGACGACTCCAACAAGTGCACAATAAGGCATATCTCCAAAGCTCTCCATCACTCGGTCTACGGCGGCTTTCCGAAGAGCCATAGCCTACCAAGTGCTCAGAACAGAAAGGTTGAGACAGAAGCGGCTCAGGTATCGAGCCAACAAGAGTGTCAGAACTCCGGCCAAGTGGAATCTTGTGAGGTTCCAAGAGCAGGGTCACCCTACGACGACGGCTGAGTCGGCCATAAAAGTCAACAATTCTTTCGAACCTCTGAAGCGGGTTCAGAAAAACTCCATAATATCCAGAATCAAGAAGACAACAGTCCGAACGGCGCTACAAAAAGACATGTCCCAGCCCCAACAGAGAAAGAATGACACTGTCTCTTCAAGAGACTAAGGCGCTTTGTGGCACGTGAAACAGCGGGGCAAAGCCAAAAAGGAAGCGCCAACACCATTCAAGAATCCGGTCAGACTAGCCGCCTTCAGTCGATTACCCGTTACCGAAAAAGAAGGGCCACGACATCAGTCCGTGAAATCAGCTGCCAAGGATGAAAAGATAGTCGGATATGTTATCCATACGGTTTATATGGCAGGCGCGTGTCTCAGCGACAACTTGGGCAGCAAAAGCAAGGATGGGGCCACCACATCCCATGCCCAATCTGGCTTGAATGTGGTTACCGTTTCCCAAGATCGGCCGCCTCTGTTGGACGATGAAAACCCTCTGGATGAGGCCGATAGGTAGAATGACCCCTTAGTCTATGTGGAATCAAGTTCGGACAACGAAGAAGAGCTGACTTTCCGCCCCAGGACCGCAGAGCAAGAGCTGATTCAAGAGCTTCGAAAACAACTCAGGAGCAAAGATAAAAAGATGGCCAAGTTTTACTCCAAAATCGACGACTTGACGAATGTCGTGATGCAGCTCATGGCTCAAATTGCCTGGACGCCATCCAATCAAGCATAAGTTTGAAATGGATGATAATGACTCGAAGCAACCAATGCATGTCCCTTTAGGTCCGAGTATAGGCGAGCCACGCGAAAGCCGGCCACATTCCATTTCAAGGGATGCCTTGGCCCAAGATGGAACCATCCCGCTAACACAAGATCAGATAATGGATTTGGTCACCAGCAAGAATAAAACATTGGTGGCCGAAGCCGAAGCTCAGAAAGAAATAGGCAGTAGTGGGCGGCCCTATCCTGCACAGTACGATCTGATCGAGTTCCCCAGCGGCTATGTCATTCCTAAGTTCGGATGATTTGACGGGACGTGAAACGCAAATCAACACGTTGCCTACTTTAAAGTGTCATGCGGAAATACAGGGGGCAATGATGCACTCCTTCTTCGTCAGTTTGTCAACAGCCTGACCGGTGTCTCTTTCGACTGGTATGCGAGCATACTAGATAGGTCCGTCACCACTTTTGCCCAAATAGAGTCTCTATTTCGACAAAGGTTCATAAGCATCAGTGATAAGATCTCCATTGCTGACCTTGTAAGGACCAAGCTGGGGAAGAACGAAAGCAACAAGAACATTATTGCCCGATGGCGTTATCTCACGGTCAAGTGTGAACCGTCGCTGGAGCAGGATCTGTCATCCTTCTTATTTGGAACATCAGCAATTAGATGGTCTCGTTCTTATGTACAGCATACCTCAAGACATTTCAAGAGTTTACCAAGAGAGTTCAAATGTTGGAACGCTCGAAGCAAGAGTCTACCCTAGACTCTTAGGGTGACAAGTCTTAGAAGAGCAGAAAAGACGACAACCGTAAAAGTGGGAGCTCCAACAAGACTAACACCTTCAATGCGTCTAACAGTGAAGATAAGAAAAAGGAAGGCGGATCAAAAACAGACCGGGCTTGAAAGCCAGTGTTAGGAGGAGAAAGGCCTTCCCTAGAGGAGAAGAAGAACAAGGTTTACTCTTTCAGAAAGACAAGGTCCGCAAGATATTCAAAGATGTCTTGAATGGTCTACAATTGCTAGAGTCGAAGAGACCTCACAAAGCAAAGATGACCGATAATTCCATGTATTGCCCATACCACAGAGTAGTGAACCATGTGATCGAGAATCGCTACATTTTTAAAGACTGGGTCGAAAAGAAATACAAGACCGGAGATATCGAGTTGTCCAAGAGTGTGTTGGTGAACAATCAAGTTGCAACCACCAACTTTATACAGACAGAAGCTGAAGCCTTCTGGGAGCAGAAGGTTGAATCCGCGGCCCCGAGAAATGAATCCAACTAGCCGCAACCTCCGTGGAGTATGCGCATCTCTAATAAGACGAAGAAGATGCTAAAGCTACTTCAGAAATAGCCCAGAATAGAATGGGAGGGACAGAAGGAACCCACCGTTCCAGCTACCACTTCGGCTCAATCGGGATCAAAATCCAAAAAGCTAAAGAAGAAGAAAAGGAAATGTGTGGCTCGAAGCGAAAAAGAGTCTGCAGGGAGATCGACCATTCAAAAATATATCTAATCCCTTGAAGACTATGAACAAAAGGAAAGAACTCTAACTCAATTAAAGGTGTTCTTCCCCATAGAAGCGGCTGAGATTCTGGATGAGCTAGAAGAAGACTCCGACGAGATCTTTATAGTGACCTGCTACGTCGTCAACCTTGGTAGCGACTCTGACGAAGAGCTATGTTTTCCCAAAGAGGACGAGGTGCCCGCCACAAGTCCAACCAAATCTAGCTCAGAAGCGGCATGGGTCTACCGCCAAATCAGGGCAACGCCCTAAAAGGAAAGGAAAAACAAGTCGCTGATGAAGAAGATGGCGGAGAGCCGGCTTATGAAAACTCGAGTCCTTCCTTAGTGGACTATAATGTCTTGGCCCATCTTCGGAAGCTTCCGTCTCTCCTGAGCATCTATGATGCCTTAGTCCTATCTAAGGAGCTTAGAGATGTTCTCATTTACGCTCTACAAAACCCCGAGCGGTACCAGGCTCGCTTTGCAGAAATTAATATGAAAGAAGCCCAGTACACTCTGCTTTCCGCCATGGTCACGTTTAAGGGCGAATACCTGCTACTGGGAATAACTAAGCATAACTGACTGCTTTACGTGACCGGGTACAGCGATGAAGATCGGATTAATCGCATATTAATTGATTCGGGATCCTCGGTGAACATCATGAACTTGCGGACTCTGAAGAGTTTGTCAATGGACGTCCGATACCTGTCGAGGGAACGAATTGTCATTCAAGGCTTCAATCAAAATAGCCAGCAAGTTCTGGGATCCATAGCTCTGTCGATCAGGTTCGGGGACCTACAAATCGAAGCCAAGATATAAGTGATCGGCGCCGACACGTCTTATAAAATTCTCCTGGGACGGTCGTGGCTCCATGATTACGGTATCGTTCCATTAACTCTCCATCAATGCATGAAGTATACCTAAAATGGTGAAGAAAGACGTATTGATGAAGACATCCAGTCGTTCGGTATGCATGAGGTCCAATATGAAGATTCTCGGTACTTCGTGAACCCCTAAAATATTGAGCCATGACTGACCAAAGACTGAACAGCTCCGAAACTCAAAAGCAAATCTGAGCCGGCTGTCTCTTTCAAAAGCAAAAACCCCCAGTGCGTCCGCGTTTCGGCAGTGACACTGATGAATCAGACGCTGGAAGTCCATCCTTCCATAAAACCCGCCCTCTTTTTGGTAGCGATATGGACGAGTCTGATACTGAAGGCTCATCCGGCGGCAAAATTCGCTCTCATTTCGACACTGACACAGAAGAGTCGGAGGAAGAGGACCCGCCTTGCAACAGTTATGCAGATTGGGCCCTCATGCAAAAATCGAAGCTAAGAGAAACCTTCAAGACTACAGAAGGGTCTGTAGCTATCACAAGGGTGTCGGAATAGATGTGCAAGGAGCTAGATGCTTTGTCGGTCTTTACCGTGAACCAACTGCAAACTTTCTACGTTCCCGGAAGGAAAAGTGGACAGAAGGGAATCCTGTTTTATGGGTCAAATTCTGGCGTGCATCCAGACGATTTGTCTGTGATATGCCTTCCCTATAAAAGAGAAATAAGAGCCGTCCTAAACCCCAGATATTATGCACCCGAGATGCGGGAATATTTTAAAAAGTGTGGATGCCGGTTATGTCAAACGGACTCCGAAATGAAGTTTTATGAGGGGCTGTGGCACCCGCCTCAGGTCTGAGCACTCATCGATGGACGAATCCCAGATAAACGGGGCATAGATTTCATTCAACCTGATGTCAAAGTATGCTACATGATCCATATTGGTGAAGCCGGCGAAGAGTCAAATGATGAAGACAAGCTAGCCGAACCAGAAGAAGCCCCTCAAGAGCTCGAAGATAGCGGACAAGAAACCTTCGACGAGCTAACTGAGTTTGATTTGGGAACGCCCGATAATCCAAGTCCGACATACATCAGCTCACTCTTGTCAAAGGAAATGAAAGAACAAATAATCGCCATGCTATATGAGTTTGTCGACTGCTTCTCATGGACTTACAAAGAAATGCCCGGTCTCTCTCCTGAAGTGGCCATGCATAAGCTGGCTATATCTCTCAAAGCCAAGCTAGTCAAACAAGCCCCTCGAAGAATGAGAAGGGAACTAGAAGAAAAGGTCATCGAGAAAACTAAGAAACTTATCGATGCTGGCTTCATCAAAGAAGACAAATATGCGGACTGGATCGCATCCATCATCCCAGTGAAGAAGAAAAATGGGCAGAACCGAGTTTACGTCGATTTCAGGGACCTCAACAAGGCATTCTCTAAAGACGACTTCCCGTTACCGGTCATGGAAATGATGTTCGACGATACCTCAAATTATGAGCTGTTCACCTTCATGAATGGCTTGTCTGGGTACAATCGGATAAAAATATCACCTAAGGATGAAAAACATACAGAATTTTGAACCCCGATCGATATATACTATTACAAAGTGATGTCGTTTGGACTGAAGAATGCAGGCGCCACATATCAAAGGGCAATGACCAAGATCTTTGACGACTTAATCCATAAATTTATCGAATGTTATGTCGATGACTTGGTCATCAAGACTAAATCCAGGGCCGATCACATCCAAGATCTCAGGACCGTTTTCACCAGACTGAAGGAACACGATCTGAAGATGAATCTTCTAAAATGCACTTTTGGCGTGTTATCGGGAAAATTCTTGGGCTTCATAGTTCGACATCGGGGGATCGAAGTTGACCCATCAAAGATTAAGGCCATTATGGGGATACCTCCTCCAAAGAATCTGACGCAATTAAGATCCTTTCAAGGAAAGCTCGCTTACATACGAAGGTTCATCTCGAACCTATCGGGAAGATGCAGGCCCTTCTCGAAGCTCATGAAGAAAGGAGCTCCTTTCGTCTGGGATGCCAAATGCCAAGAAGCGTTCGAAAATATCAAACAGTACTTGTTGCACCCTCCAGTGCTTGTTGCTCCCATGCTAAATAAACCATTGATTCTCTATACTGCCGCGCTAGATGATTTACTCGGTGCACTCCTTGCCCAGAACAAAGAGGAGGGAAAAGAAAATGCCCTCTACTACCTCAGTCGAACTTTAGTCGGGGCGGAACACAACTATTCCCCAATCGAAAAGCAATGACTGACTCTGATATTCGCTGTGTAGAAGTTGAGGCACTATCTGCTCGCTCATCGGGTTATGCTGATCTCCAGGATCGACCCGCTCAAACACTTAATGACCAAAACAAGCCTAGCCGGTCGAATGGAAAGATGGGTTGTCATGGTGCTTGAATTTGACATAATTTATACTCCTCAGAAAGCAGTAAAAAAGCAAGCCCTTGCCGACTTCCTTGCTGCTCATCCCATACCAGAAGGATCACCACTCAATTGAGAGTTACCCGACGAACAGGTGCTGCATCTCGAAGATAACAAACCATGTTGGGAGCTCTACTTCGATGGAGCCTCATCAATAAGGAGCTCCAGCAAATTAAGCATCCCGCAGATAAAGGCAGAGATTGGATTGGTGTTCATCACGCCATCGATGGGGACCCTACGGTGTTCTTTTTCTCTCACCAAGCCTCGCACAAACAACGGGGATGATTACGAAGCTCTGATAGCTGGTCTGGAGCTCACCATAGAAATGGAAATCCTTCGGCTACGGGTCTACGGTGATTCCCAGCTTGTCGTCAATCAAGTAAGAGGCGAATATAAGATATAAAAACCCGAGTTAGCTCGGTACAAAATCCGAGTGGTGGAGCTCATGAAACAGTTCACCCACATTGAACTGATGAGAGTTCCTAGGGCGTTGAATGGAAAAGCTGATGTACTCGCTCACTTAGCCAAGGAGCTGGTTGATCCCGATATGGATGAGATTCTGATAACAGTCAAAAGCCGGAAAATTCCACCTCCAGTCTCTTTGCATGAAGAAGGAAGCGTAGAAAAAGAGAACAATCCTGCCGAAAAAGCTCTGATCATTCAAGACGAGCCCGGTTGAAGAGAATCTTTCATAGAGTACCTCCGATACGACAAGCTGCCCGAAGAAAAATCTGCGAGGATTCAGCTGAAGAAGAGAGCTCTCCGATACGTGTTTGTAAATAATACGTTATACCGTAGATCATATGACCAACTCTGGCTCAGGTGTCTGTCATCGGCCGAAACCCAAAAAGTCATGAAAGAAGTTCACTCAGATGTCTGCGGAGCTCACCAATCCGGCCCAAAAATGCGGCTTCAAATCAAATGGCTTGGATATTACTGGCCTACCATGATAAGGGATTACGAAGAGCATGTAAAGAAATGTCACCTCTGCCAAATTCACGGTGACTTCATTCATAAGCATCCCAACCCGTTGCTTTCTACAGTGGCGTCATGGCCCTTTGAAGCTTGGGGCACCAATATAGTTGGTCCCATTGATCCTCCGTCATCTAAAGGCCACCGGTTCATATTGGCCACAACTGACTACTTCTCCAGGTGGGCTAAAGCTGTCCCGCTAAAAGAAGTCAAGACAGAAGATATTCTGACGTTCTTCCGGCATAATATTCTATACCGCTTCGGTACACCGAGAAAAATCATATATGACAATGGGCCTTCTTTCAAGAGCTTCAAAGTCTCAAGGTTCGCTACTCAGCATAAGATAGACTGGAGATATTCCTCCATCTATAATTCAAGAGCCAATGGGCTAGCCGAAGCCTTTAATAAAACTCTATGCAAGCTCTTGAGGAAAAATGCTTCAGCCAGCAAGAGAGATTGGAATCTCAAGCTCCACGAGGCATTGTGGACATATCGTACTACGCACCGCGCTCCAACTCAGTCCACTCCATACTCACCACTCTTCGGAATGGAGGCAATCCTCCTCCTCGAAATCGAAGTTACAAGCCTAAGAATGGCCATCCAGCATGAGTTGATGGAGCAGGAAAACGTCCTCCTTTGACTCGAAGAGCTCGATGCCCTCGAAGAAAAGAGGCTCGCAATACAGAAAAATATGGAGCTGTACCGAGCCCAAATGTCACGGGCCTATGACAAAATGACCCATCTTCGTTCTTTTAAGAAAGGCGAATTGGTGATGGTCCTCAAAATACCGATCATCCCCAATCAACATGCCAAGGGGAAATTCAAGCCAAACTGGGAATGACCATACGTCATCGAGAAAGTATTTGATGAAGGATCCTACCAGCTGATGAATGCCGAGGGAGAAAGGCCCATGCCACCCATCAATTGCCGATATCTCAAGAAATATTACGCGTGAATGCTCCAAGTCACATGCGAATTGAGCACACCGGCCCTACGGTCTGGATTATACATCCTGTGAAACCGTATACAATCCACAGGAGCAAATGACCCTTGTCTCCCCCAAGTCTTACTGGCGAGACTATATCTGAGGCCCTACCGGCGCAAAAAAAAAGGTATTTCCACAAGCAAAACGGGTACGGATGAAAACCCGAAAGGGCTCCGTGAGTAAAAACAGCAGGACTGCCGACGAGTTTGTGAAAACCCGAAAGGGCACAAAATCGTGAAAAGAGATGAAACACACTCGCAAAGTCCTCTCGACCTTGTGAGGAGAAAATCCCCATATGAGATCCTTACGACTCATAAAGGAGAAACACATTTAGGAATTCTCACGATTCCAAAGGAGAACATACACCTACGAGATCTTTTCGACTCATAGGGAGAAAATACTTTTATGAGACCCTTACGACTTATAAAATTGAAAAGCCTTAGGTGATAGGGATCTAAACCTGTCTCCTAATCCATCGTTCCCCAACGAGCAAAGGAAAATGATAAGTCGCTCATGGAACTATGCTTCAGTGTTAGCGGTGCTGATGCCGACCCAAAACTCAAACCCCAAGTTTTCCCAAAGGCAAATAATGAGTCGCTCCTGGTACTACGCTTCATGTTAGTAGTGCTGATGCCGACCCAAAACTCAAACCCCAAGTTTTCTCAAAGGTAAATGATGAGTTGCTCCTGGCACTACGCTTCAGTGTTAGCGGTGCTGATGCCGACCCAAAACTCAAACCCCAAGTTTTCCCAAAGGAAAATGATGAGTCGCTCCTAGCACTACGGTTCAGTGTTAGCGGTGTTGATGCTGACCCAAAAACCAAATCCCAAGTCCTTCCGGGGCAAATGATGAGTTGCTCCTGGCATTATTCGAGTGCAGCAATGCTGATGCCAAACAAAATCTAAATTCCGAGTTCCTCTCAAATTCAAAAGTCCCACCAAATAAGGCAGAAATCAAACATATCAAATCAACTTCCCACTCGGCAACACTTCTAAGCTTAAAAGCCCCGCTGGACGGGTAGGGAACTCCCAAAACAAATCGAATCAAACAAGTCAACCAATCACTTCATCGGTGGGACCAAGCTCCACCTCGAAAAAAAAATCGAACCTGACACCGCACAAAGTGGAACAAGTCAACTTCAATCCCGACACCACAGAAAGCAGAGCAAGTCAAATCAAATCCCGACACCGCAAGAAGCGGAGAAAGTCAACTTCAACCTCGACACCGTAAGAAGCGGAGCAAGTCAAATCAAGCACCGACCGTCCACGTCGCAAAAAAGGCAGCACCGACCGTCCACGCCACAAAAAGGGCAGCACCAACCGTACACGTCATAAAAAGGGCAGCATCGACCGTACACGTCACTTAAAGGGCAGCACTGACCGTCCACGTCGCAAAAAAGGCACCACCGACCGTCCACGTCTTTAAAAGGGCAGTATCGACCGTCCACGTCGCGAAAAGGGTAGCATCGACCTGCACGTCGTCAAAACAGGAACCAAATCAAGTCAACCTCCACGCGAAAGAAAATCCATCAATTTCATGCACACGACCCATATATGTGGTGTGCATTTATTGATAGGGGGCACTTTGTTGGGGTTAAAAGTTACACCCCGATCGACCAAGTCAAAGTCAATCAACCCCCAAGCCAAGTAGGCCCAAGCCTAAGTCAGGACCAAGCATGGAAGGGGGCAGCTACATGCCAAGAATGAAGCAATAAATTAGTTTAATGTGATTTTTTAGCAATAAATGTATGAAAAGTGTGCAGAAAACCAAAATTTTGTAAACCCCGTGGCTTATGTGCAAAAAGAAATAAGCACATAAGGCATGGGGTGGCACAAGTGCCATTTGGCAAAGTCCAAGGGGCTATATGTAAAGTGTGTAGCCTATAAAGATAAACATGATGAAAAAATCAACAACTTTTCATTCTCTCAAAAATTAGGGTTTTGTGCCTCCTTCTCTTTCCTCAAGGTTCTAAACCTTCTTCTTTTTTATGAATTAAATCAAGAGTTTAACTCTTTTTTTCCAAAAAGAAACAATTTTTCACTATAAAACCCTTGACGGGGAGCTCGGGTCTTCCATCAAACCTCTAAAATGAGAGATTTTTAAGTCTCACCCCTTCTCCAAGATCCAGCCAACATAGAGGAGGAAGAAGGAGACTCATCTCCAAAAATCCCACTTTGGGATGATCCAAGGCTTAAGAGAAGATTCAGGGCTCAAGGGAGAAGAAAGGGGTCTCCTTTGATCATCTCCGAAGATTTTTGGGAGTTCAACTCCATTTATCAAAAAAAAATTGGAGTTGAACTCCATAAATAAAATCCTTTTAGGAGTTTTACTCCGTTTAAAATCTTTTGGAGTTTAACTCCATAATAAAAATTCTTTTGGAGTTGAACTCCACAATAAAAATCCTTTTAAGAATTTAACTCCATTTAAAATCTTTTGGAGATTAACTCCATAATAAAAATTCTTCTGGAGTTGAACTCCACAATAAAAATCCTCTATTTTTCTCGAAGTTTCCAAAGTCTCTCAGGAGTTTAACTCCAGATCCCAGGGCTAAGCCCCCTTTTTCGGCAGACGCCCAACGCCCATATGCCGGGTGTGTGAGGCGCTGGCGCCCAGCACCCTGCACGTGGCTCGCGGGCGCCTAGCGCCCACGTGCCGTGCGCATAAGCTGTTAGCACCCAGCGCCCACGTGTTCTTAAGACGCTACTCACCTTTCTTTTTCCCATACACTTCCCACTAAAAATACATCTCTCGTTAGAAAAAAAATTCTAATGGGGCGCTGCCCCGCACCCCGCAGGGGGGTTGCTAGTCCCCTTGAACCCCAACCTGCTATCCGGATAGCGAGACCCCCGTAAACTCTGTGAGGCCCTCGATATATCCAAAAACCCTTCAAAACACAACATACATACACAGCACATTGAGTTCGCATAACCAGTTTGATCCGTCAATCTGAGCTTCCCTCGCTCCAAAAACGAGGGGTAATTGACAGCGGCTTAGTCCACGGCTGCCGGAGATTCGTATTCCCACAATCAATAAACCCCGGCCTGCCCTAGGCAGGGGGAATCTGTTTACGCCTGACAAGCGCGTGCATTCTCATCTCAATGGGGTGACGAAAAACACCCTACACATAGCCTTTCCTCAGAGTCGCTACCAAGGTAGACGACGTAGCAGGTGACTATAGGAATCTCTTTATTGGAGTCTTCTTCTAGCTCCTCCAAAATCTCAGCCGCTTCTACGGGAAAAAACTTCTTCAATTGAATCAGAGTTCTTTCCTTTTGTTCATAGTTTTTATGAGAATCGATATACTTTTGAATGGTCGATCTCCCCACAGACTCTTTTTCACGTCGAGCCGCACTTTTGTTCTTCTTGATCTTTTTGGACTTTAGGCCTGATTGAGCCGAATTGGCAGCTGGAATGGTGGGCTTCTTCTGCCCTTCCCATTCAGTTCTGGACTCTTTTTGAAGCAATTTTAACGTCTTCTTCTTCTTTTTATACATGTGCATGCTCCATGGAGGCCGCGGCGAGTCATTTTCATTCCTCAGGGCAGCGAGTTCAGCTGTCTGCTCCCAGAAGGCTTCAGTTTGTGTCTGTATAAAGTTGGTGCTTGCAGCTTGATTGTTCACCAACACACTCTTAGACAACTTGATCTTCCCAGTCTTGTACTCCTTCTTGACCCAGTCTTTGAAAATATAACAATCCTCGATTGCATTGCTCACTACTCGATGGTACGGGAAATATAGAGGATTATCTGTAATTTTTGCTTCGTGGGGTCTTTTTGACTCTAGCAATTGTAGATCGTTGTTTAAGGTATCTTTGAATATCTTGCGGACTTTATCCATTCTGAAAGAGTAAATCATGTTCTTTTTCTCCTCTAGGGAAGGCCCTTCTCCGCCCAGCACTGGCTTTCAAGACCGGTTAGTATTGGATTCGCCTGCCTTTCGCTTGTCTTCATTGTCGGACGCATTGAAGACATTGGTATTGTTGGAATTCCTTCTTCTACGGTTGTCTTCCCTCTTACTCTTCCAAGTCTTGTCTCTCTGAGAGTCCGGGGTAGACTCTTGCTTCGAGCATTCCAGCATTTGGACTTTCTTGGTCAGCTCCTGAAATGTCTTGAGGCCTGCTGTACACAAGAATGGGACCATCCAATTGCTGAGGTTCCCAATGAGGAGGCTGACGGACTGGTCCTGCTCTAGCAGCGGTTCGCACTTGACAGTGAGGTTGCGCCATCGGGCAATAAAGTCCGTATTGCTTTCGTTGTTTCCCAGCTTGGTTCTCACGAGGTCAGCAATAGAGATTTTATCACTGACACTCATGAATCTTTACCGAAACAGAGACTCTATTTGGGCGAAAGTAGTGACGGACCCGTTTGGTATGCTTGCGTACCAGTCGAAAGTAACACCAGTCAAGTTGTTGACAAACTGATGAAAAAGGAGCGCATCATTGCCCCCTGTATTTCCGCACGACGCTTTAAAACGGGCGACGTGTTGATTCATGTTTCCCGTCCCGTCAAATCTTCCGAACTTAGGAATGATGTAGCCGCTGGGGAACTCAATCGGATCGTACTGTGCGGGATATGGCCGTCCACTACTGCCAATGTCCTTCTGAGCCTCGGCTTCGACCACCAATGTTTTAATCTTGCTTGTGACCAAGTCCATTATCCGATCTTGTGTTAGCAGGATAGTGCCATCTCGGGCCAAGGCGTCCCTGTTTACCCCAATCAGAGCAAAGCTCCGTTCAAATTCCAAGGCGGGAGATGAAGCAACGCCTCATCTTCCCCCAATCAGAGCAAAGCTCTACTTTGAAAATCTAAATGCTAATAAATGAAGCAACGTTTCAGATTCTTTGCGTCGACTCACAACGCGCCACGTGTTAGGTGTTGATACATCAGCGCAGCGCCCAAAGCAGCGCACCCAATTAGAGCAAGGCTCTTTTAAAACAAAAAAGTAAAAGGAAGCAACGCTTCAGTTGCGCAAGAGCTGCGCTGCGCGACACGTGTCTGCGCAGTTGCGCAAGCACTGCGCTGCGCGACACGTGTCTGCGCAGTTGCGCAAGCACAGCCGTGCAAGCGCTGCGCTGCACGACACGTGTCTGCGCAGCAGCGCAAGCGCTGCGCTGCGCGACACGTGTCACGCGCTGAGGTGTTTGCGCAAAACAGAATTGAGATTTTAAAGAAATCTTTTCTGTTCTTGTTAAAACAAGAAGATTTTCTTCTGTAAAACAGAGGCCTTTGGATCAAACATCCAACGGTGGGGAAAATTCCCCAAATCACTCAGAGAAAGATCTCCTTAACAAATTTAACTAATTTATGGGCACTATAAAAAGGACCCTAGACCTTAATTCAAAAGGAGGAACATTTTGTGAAAAATTAAACAGAGAAGACTCTGAAGAATTGGAGAGAAATCCTCAAGAACAAAGAAAAAGGTAAAAACCTTTAGAAAAAGAGAAAATTCTCTTATGAACAGATCATTGATCTAAGAACAAGATCAAGGATCTCTAATGAAAAGAAAAAAAATAAATAATAAACAGTGCCTTGCACTTCTTTTTATAAACCATTGGTTCTGAATCTAAAAGATTCTCAAGATAACAGTGCCTTGCACCTTATATGAACCACTGGTTCCTTAAAAAACAAGAAAAAAACTTGTTTTCTCCGATCTGAAATTGATCCAAAAGAATAAGAACAGTGCCCAGCACTTGCCAAAACTGCGCTATTGCGCAAGCCGCCAGGAAGCGCCACGTGTCAGCAGTGCAGCAGCGCAGCGCACTAACGCAGCGCACTGTGCTGTTGCGCTTGCGCTCACCAAAACGTAACACGTGTCACCTCCACGAGCGCTTGCGCTCATTAATTGCGCAAAGTACCGAACAAGCCATATAGGACACTGTCAGGGTATCTAATGCAATGCATTATTAAAGGGCAGAGCCCAATCAAAGGTCCAAGGGACCAAATAAAAGTGCTGCACATTATTTTAAAAAAGGCAGAGCCCAATTAAAAAGTCTAAATAGACCAAAAATAATGCTATGCATTATTTAAAGGGGCAGAGCCCAATTGAGAGGTCCAATTGACCAAAACAAATGCTCTGCATTATAATAAAAAGGGCAGAGCCCAGTCAAAATAGGCATAAATAGCCTGAAGTAATGCTATGCATCATTCTAAAAAGGGGAAAGCCCAAACAGAGGCCTAACAGGCCAAATGCAAACAAAATGTGAACATTTTCAACTGGACTTAGCCCAATTTTGGCCGTAAGTCCTTAAATTAAATTGACTGAGCACAACTCTCTCTTAAATCAATTTATATCCGGTTCGAGGGTACATCTCCGAGCTCCTCTGACACTTATCGTTGTAATCCTTCAACGACGTCAGAGAGGTGACGGGTCCTGACGACCACATACATCAATATGGACTGCGGGGTCCTTAAACTCGTGGACCGAAATGTCCTTAAACTAATGTTGGACCGAAACGTCCTTAAACTAATATTAGACCACCACGTCCCTAAACTGGAACACGGACCACCACGTCTCTAAACTGGAATATAGACCACCACGTCCCTAAACTGGAACACGAACCACCACGTCTCTAAACTGGAACATAGACCACCACGTCCCTAAACTGGAAAATGGACCACCACGTCCGTAAACTGGACCATCACGTCCATAAATTGGAACATGGACCACCACGTCCCTAAACTAGAATATGGACCATTACGTCCCTAAACTGGAACAATAGAGCCCCCAAATGCTCTTTTGCCAGATTTAAACGATCCCGTTTAAGTTGATCTTAGCCCCAAACACGGCTAACGTATCCTTAAACATCCAAATGGACTATAAAAATCCCAATCAACTTTGGTTCAAGGGTACATATCTGAACTCCTCTGACATCTGTCGTTGTAATCCTTCAACGTCGTCAGAGAGGTGACGAGTCCCGACGGCCATATATTAAATGGATCACTACGTTAAGTCGATCTTAGTCTCAAACAGGACTAACGTATCCTTAACGAACGTTTAAGTTGATCTTAGCCTCAACACGGCTAATGTATCCTTAAACTAAAAACACCAAACCCAAATCTAAGTAAATACGGATTTGGACTAATCCACGTCCTACGGGCGACGGCATTACTCAGTCTCCGTATACAATCCACGGGCAACCACAAACAAAACAAACACACACGACATGAAGTGAAATTCTGGAGAAGGAGAAAGTTGTTACCGCGATGCGGTAGCGTAATTAACTGCAGGGGCTTGCGCCTGCAGGGAAGAGCGTCCCCACAATCAAAAACCCTTTGAACGAGGGGGAATCTGACGAAGTCTGCTACATCGGTCGCATCCGTCTAAACCTCCGATATACAATGCCATAAAACAACTTGGCATCTTCGGAGAGGTGGACGGATAAAACCAAATAGCATCTGCCCCGAATCTCAGCGTCAAGACCTTGCGATCTCGTGCGCCGTCTTTCGGAGGGGAACAGATTCTGGCACGCCCGGTGGGACCTCTTCCTCTTTCCACTCCACACTTCGTGTGTCGTCCTCGCGAACCAATCGCGGTTTGTTAAATGGTTGCCTTTGGGTTTCAAGATACTAAGATTTGGTCTTTTCCTAGCGCAGAAATCAAGCATCGATGACCTCTAACTGCACCGACTGCTCGAAGTGCCATTGCAACGGACGCTCCACCTCCCCTGGAGGTGTAGCATATAGGCCCCAAGCGGCCTCCTTCCTCGCTCTGCCGGTAGAACAGGTGACCCAGGCCACTACCGACCTGTTTTTTCGAAACCATGATCCCACCTACAAGCTTCTCTATACCAATACCTGCACCGGAAGTGAACAAGAAGTTGGTCTTCGACCGGCTCACTGCTACGACGGCCCCTGTTAAAGGGTCGCCCACTACCAAACCAACAGCCTCTGTTTTCGCCAGGCTGGATCAGAACTCTAAATTGGCTGTCCCAAGAAAGGCAATAACTGCTGCTCCAGAAGTCGTCAAGGCGGCTTCCCCTGTCAAAGAGTCGGTCTTTTCAAGACTGACGATTCCAGCTCCTGCCCCTTCTCGAGGATCTGTCTTCGACAGGTTGAATATCATCCCTCAAAAGACAACCTCAGTCTTCAAGAGGTTAACACCAGCGGCGCCTCATTCAGACAGGGGGCAAAAAGAAGCTGTCTCAATCTCCGAGCCAGTCCCAACGGCTCGTCATGCTCGACGTCGCCATTGGCGACGAGTGAGAAAGGCAGGGGGCAACTCCCCCTCAGGGCTAACTCCACCGGCTCCAGTGGTGGAAGTCAACGCTGTTGTTCCAACTGGGAACAGTTTTGAACTGCTGAGGAGGGTACGTAAGAATTCTCTAACCGCTACACTGAAAAGATCTCCTCCACCAGTGGAGAGAGTTCCGGAAACAAAGTAAGAACAGCCCCCTCAACGGCTGTCCTCAAAAATATACAAGGTTTGGCGAAGGGTTCGAGACTCCGTGATCGACCCAGATCACTCTCGTCAACAAAAGAAGACGAAGGTGCAAAAAGAAAAAGACCGTCCTATTAAACAGCAGGGGACAACGATCGCTAGGGTACCCACTGCAACGGCCCCTTCAACTTCAATGGCCCACAAAAGAAGGACGCAGGAGAAAACCCCCGCGCCGGCGACAAATATCAGAGGTGGTGAACCCAAACGCCCTAAGTCAGGGGGCATTGTAGTTCATACCGTCTATGTGGCGTCTGGTAAAGAAGACAGTCGCATATCTACGGGTCATCGACCGCTTACGCGATCAGTGACCAAAGCGCAGGAGCAGCAGCAGAAGCTCCAAGAGATGATGAACGCTATGGCTGCACTTACTGGGCTAAAAGAAAACCTTGAAACGTCCTCGGATGAACGCCACGAGGAAGAAACTGACACCGAATTCCTTCGTCGAATATTGGAGAAGAAGGACAAAGATGCTGCTGAACAAGCAGCCAACATACAGCGTATGGGCATCTTCTTCCAAGACATGGTAGGGATGATGATACAACAAGATCCTCCGGCCGAAGAGCCCCCGATCATCCTTGGAGACGATAGGGGAGAGACATCAAATCCTCCGCCAGCCCTATCAATAGCTAAGGAGGATACAATCTCCAAAGCTGACTTGGACGAGTACATAGCCCAGCAAATACGGGTTCATCATGCGAATGAAGCAGCTGGCCAGGTCGTAAAAATGGGGCGGCCATATCCAAGTTGGTACGACCAAATCAAGTACCCGCCCGGTTACACGTTCCCCAAGTTCTATGTCTACAAGGGGACGGGCAATCCTTACCAGCATGTTGCCCAATTCAGGGCACTCTGCAGCAACACCGGCGGTGATGACAAGCTTTTGCTTCGCCAGTTTGTTGGAAGTTTATTAGATACGGCATTCGAGTGGTACTCTGAACTCCCGAACGACTCTATCAAGACCTTCGCGGAGATGGAGCTGCTGTTTACTCAGCGTTTTGCAAGCGCCAGTGAACGCACCCCGATGACGGCACTGATTAATGCCAGAGTAAAGCCAGGCGAGACATGGGTTCAATATGCTATACGGTGGCGGAACTTATGATCGAAGTGCGAGCAGCGCATTGAAGAAGCTCCCATGGTGGGTATGTTTGTGGGAACCCTTGATCCGCAAGCAACCATCTCGCAATTTATGATGTTTTTTAAGCCGACTACCTTCCAGGCCTTGATTGACAAGCTAGCGCAAATGGATCAGATGGGCCATAAACCCCCTCTTCCAAAGCCGGACCCCCGACATGACAAAAGGAAGGGAAAAGCGATCGTTGTCGCTAATGCTCAACAACAACCAAGCGACTCGAAGCCGGTTGTTCGTCAAAATAATATGCGCCCGTACGTAGCCCTTGAGGAGAGGTTGGGACGTTCTTACTCTTTTCCCCGCGATAAAACGAAAAGGTTATTCGAGATGGCGTTGCGCAACCGACTCATAAATCTGCCGGATCCAAAACGTCCGTTGTAACCAAGTGATGTCAATGAGCCCAACTACTGCCCTTATCATCGAGTACTGGGCCATCCGATCGAAGATTGCTATATTTTCAAAAATTGGCTTGAAAACCAGTACCGACAGGGCAAATTCGCGTTATCTGACAAATGGAAGGTGAATCCCCCGCAACCCCACACCTCTAAAGGGACGAATACGCCGGGGGCAACATGCTCCGTCGTTGAAGAAGCTCCGTGGGAGGTTGTATTATCAGCCAAGACAAAGAGGATGCTAAACGATCTTCAGACATGTCCAGCGATTAGGTGGAAGAACCCGTTGGAACCGCAGGTCATTGAGGGGACGTTGAAGCCACGTACAACTCCAAAGACCGATGGTGGTGGCTCATGCACTCGCAACCAACCGTCAAAATCTTCAAAGAAGAAGAAAAAGAAATCAAAGAAGCCCGTGAAGCCTGGCGACAAGCGCACGGACTTGCAAAAACAAATTGACGCGCTGGAGGAATACAACCAGAAGGCGCGGACTCCCATTACACTCCAAGATCTCCTCAATCATGTCCTTCAAGAGGAAGATGAGGGAGAAAGTTCATCTGATGAATCTGAAGAATATGTGGCGAGCTGTCATGTGATTTCCCATTCGTTCATGGATGATGAGGAGACTTCTTGTACTGAAACGCTGGGGGCAGATCCTGAATCAGAAATTCTGGGGCCATCAGATGAAATGATTGACGCATTCCTTAATGAAACTCGGTTGAAGAGTAAAGCTGATCGGGAACGCGAGACGGCTATATTTGAAAGGGCCAAGCGCCGGCGACTTGATGAAAGAGCTGAGACGATCCCGCTGGAGCGAAACACCTCCACTACCGACAAAAGCTAATTCAAGATGAGGAAAAGGTTTGCTAAAGCCATATCAATGGGCATGAAGCTACCATCCTCTGAAGAAAGCATCACCGGTGAAATAGAAATGCATCCCTCCTATTGCTTATATCATCAGAAGATTTCGCACCCCACTCAAGAGTGCAAAGCTTTCGATAGATGGTGGCAAGGATACGTTGCTCATCGGCAACGCTTTAAGCGGGAAAAGCGTAAAACTCGTCGGGAGCAAAGAAATACGACCGAAGGGCTTAAAAGAACTAGCGGCGATTGTCGCATGGTTAGCACCGGCGGGTCACAAGTGCCTACATTCGGGAGCGATTCTGATGAGGAGCTGGAGCTTGGCCCTCTCTTTAAAGAGTCCACCTCGGGAAAAGAAGAAGAGCCGAAGGTCTGCGAAAATATTCGGCTGCGGAATCGGACGCTGCCCGAAAAGAATCTCGGACCCTCGAACAGAAAAGATAAAGGGAAAGAAAAGGTCTCTGAAGATATCGTTTTAGATGACCAAGTTGTGGAGGAGCTAAGTGCCAAAGACCCGCCGAAGAAAAATAACGTGGATTACAACGTCTTAGCGCATCTGAGGAAGCTACCGTCACAGCTCAGCATTCTTGACGCCCTTTTGCTATCAAAGGAAGCGAGAGATTCATTAATCAAGGCACTACAGGATCCGGAACAATTCCAAGCATTCCTGGCTGAGGAAAAGATGAAGGATGAATTAGAGGAAGTGCACACGGCCGATATCGCCTTTGGTGATGAAGACCTTCTCCTTGGGACGTGCGAACACAATCTCCCCCTTTATGTCTCAGGATACTGCCACGACATAAAGATAGGCAAAATCCTGATCGACAATGGATCCTCCGTTAACCTCCTCAATGTGCGGGTGTTAAAAGAAATCTGCATGAGCGTCCAGCATCTTACTCGGGACAAGATTACCATTTCCGGTTTCGACTCCCAGTCATCAAGAACTCTTGGGTCTGTAATACTGACGCTATGCTTCGGGCTACTCGTCACGGACATTAAGTTCCATATCATAGACGCCAAGACATGCTACAACGCTTTGCTCGGCCGACCATGGTTACACGAGTACAACATCATCCCTTCTACGCAACATCAGTGTATGAAGTATTTTAAGAATGGTTTCGAGTATACCGTGACGGGAGAACTGAACCCGTTCTCTGTGAACGAGGTCCGCAAATATGAAGATGCCAAATACTTCTTACCGGATTTCGAAGACACGGAGAAGTGTCACAAGCCGGAGAACAAAGCTAACGCCACCATCCCTGTCTTCGGCAGTGATACCGAGGAGGAAGAGGAGATAGTTTATTCGGGTCCATCCCAACACAACAAGCCAGGGCCGTCCGCTCCTACGTTGATCTTTGGTAGCGACTCGGAAGATGAGATCCATGCTGTATTCTTTGCTCGACCTTCAATACGAATGTCCGCTGATGAAGAGCAAAGCCTATAAGTTGCCATGGTGCCGCTTAAACACCGTAAAGAACTGGATGCACTTAATATTTACAATGTAGAAGAGCTACAAACGTTCTATATCCCTCCCAGGCGAGAAAGCGAAAAAGCAATTCTATTCTACCGCTCTGAAGAAACCAAGGTGGAAAAAGAAATCTGGCATGGCGCGGATCCTACGCTCAACAGGATTCAGCCTATCCGTCTTCCCATATACTATACGGAAGGTTTGAAAAAGCTACTGAAACGCCAGGGGATATCCTTCAAGAAGAACCTTCGAAAAGCCAAGTTCTATGACAAAGTCTGGAACGTTCCCGGGACTCAACGCAAACTGCCTAATGGGAGAATGGAGACAAAAGGACTTGGATACATCCGGTCAAAGAAACGAGAGCTACTAAACAGCTGCTACGTCGCATATGACTTCGATGAAGAAACGGATGCTCAATGGGAGGACGCTAATCCTGAGCCAGTTAAAGTTCCAGATGCAAAAGAGTCCAGTCCGTCGTTCGAAGAACAAATGGACAAGCTTATAAGGGAAGCGGGTCAAAAAGTCCGGGACGATCATAACCGCGAAATGGTCATCTACGAGAAAGCCAAAACGCAACGCCTTCTCCAACATGCCGTGAAAGATGAAAATGCCGCTCCTCGTCAACCTGTTATAAAGAAGGCTCGACACAAAAGCAGAAATAAGTCGAAAGGCCAAAAAGGCGCTCAACAACAACAAAGCAGGGCTAAGAAGCCACGCAAACGGGAGTCGAGCGTTATTGATCTATCCCTTATGAAGAAAATGGGTCGAGCATACTCGTTTCCGCGGGACAAGACGAAGAAGATACTTGACCTCGCTCTAAAACATCAGATGCTTACACTGCCGGAGTCTAAACACCCCGAACAAGCGGGCGAGGTCTCACACCCGGACTATTGCTTTTATCACCGAATGGTAGGGCATCCTCTTAAAGACTGCTTCACCTTCAAGAATTGGGTTGAAGATCAGTACCAGCTTGGCAAGTTCGCTCTGTCCGACAACTGGAGGGTAGCGCCGCCACAGAAGCACGAACCCAAGGCCACGAAAGAAGAACCAGTTCTACATTGGGATTGGAAGCGAATTCGTACTTGTCACATGATAATGGTGTCAAAAGAAGAGCCCGAGAACATGGATGACCTTCCCTGGTGCTTCGAAAACAGCAACGATGAGGTGATCTCAGAATTCCCACCAGCGCCAAAAGAGCTGGAAGATGGAATCCATACCACTGCAGATAACCTTAAGAAAATTGAGTTGGGAACGGCGAATGACCCGCGACCGACATTCATCAGCGAGCTGCTATCCGAAGAAAGGGTGGCTGCGTTAAAGGACGTGCTTCTACAGCATAGAGATTGCTTCGCGTGGAACTATTCCGAAATGCCGGGATTAGATCCAGAAATTGCCGTGCACAACTTGGCGATATCCCCGGACGTCAAGCCGGTCAAACAGGCGCCAAGAAGAATACGGCTCGAGCTTGAGATGAGTATTAATGCCGAGGTCAAGAAGCTGATCGACTCTGGCTTCATTTAGGAAGTTCAATACCCTGAATGGATTGCCAACATCGTCCCGGTGATGAAGAAAAATGGGACAGTGCGTATATGCGTGGATTTCCGGGATCTCAATAAAGCCTGCCCGAAGGACGATTTCCCAGTACCAGTCACTGAACTGATGATAAACAATACGTCCACTCATGAGGTTTTCTCCTTCATGGATGGCTCGTCAGGGTATAATCAGATAAAGATGGATCCCGAAGATCAGAAGCACACCGCCTTCAGGACTCCTTTGGGTATATTCTGCTACAAGGTGATGCCCTTCAGTTTAAAGAATTCCAGTGCCACCTACCAAAGGGTCATGACGAAGATCTTCGATGACCTTATACACGAAATCGTCGAATGCTATATTGACGGCCTCGTGGTTAAAAGCAAATCATACGAGGAACATCTCGAGCATCTGAAGACCGTATTTCAACGCCTTCGGCAATACAACTTGAAGATGAACCCTCTCAAGTGTGCATTCGGAGTTTCCTCGGGCAAATTCCTGGGGTTCATCGTCCGACACCGAGGTATTGAAATAGATCCGTCAAAGATCAAGGCGATCATGGAAATGCCTCCACCAAGGACTCTCAAACAGCTTCGGTCTCCCCAAGGGAAGCTCGCGTATATACGGCGATTTATAGCCAACCTTTCAGGAAAGTGCCGTCCTTACAGCCACCTGATGAAGAAGGGAACCCCGTTCGTCTGGGACCAAAAATGCCAAAGCGCGCTGGACGAGATCAAACAATACCTGCAGAACCCGCCAGTGCTGGCCGCTCCGGTCAATGGAAAGCCCCTCATTCTTTATACAACCGCCCTCGAAGGTTCCTTAGGCGCACTATGGGCACAAGAGAACGATCAAGGGAAGGAAAGGGCACTCTACTACTTAAGTCGAGTTCTTCTGGGGGCAGAAAGCAACTACTCCCCCATTGAAAAACACTGCCTGGAGTTGATCTTCGCGATAACAAAGCTCAGGCACTATGCGTTGGCACATGAAGTCTGTCTCATTTCAAAGGTGGACTCCCTTAAATATTTGATGTCAAAGGCCATATTGACGGGACGACTCGCTAAATGGGCCCTGCTCTTGATGGAGTTCTCGATAACCTATCAGCCTCTCAAGGCAGTGAAAGGCCAGGTCATCGCCGACTTCCTCACTGAACACCCGATACCTGCCGATTCTCCTCTGAATTGTGATCTTCCAGACGAACATGCGTTTGATGCGATCGATGATAATGATACCTGATGGGAGATTTATTTCGATGGAGCATCTTCCATGAAGAAGCGCAAACAAAGTACGCCAATAATCAAATCGGAGGTAGGACTCATCTTTGTAACTCCACAAGGTGGGATAATGCGCTTCGCTTTCTCCTTAACAGAGCCGAGGACGAACAACGAAGCCGAATATGAAGCTTTGATAGCAGGCCTCGAGATCGACATCGACATGGGAATTGAAAACCTCCTCATATATGGAGATTCCCAACTGGTCGTTAGTCAAGTAAACGGCGACTACCAAACATGCAAACCAGAATTGGTAAAATACGGCGAAAGAGTGCAACAATTGTTGACTCAAATTCCTTCCTATACTTTAGAAAACATACCGCGCGCGGAAAACAGCAAAGCGGACGCATTGGCCAAACTTGCTAAAGAACTGGCTGACAAGAACCTCGGTGACGTTAGAATCGTGGTACAAAGCCGTCGGGTGCTTTCCCCAACAAAAATATCTTCGGAATCATCCGAAGAAAAAGGAGCGAGTGAACAGACGACCCTGCAAGTAAAAAATTGGGAAAATACCGAGGATTGGAGAGAAGTCTTCATAGACTACTTTAAATCCCACCGAACGCCCGAAGAAGCGTCCATAAGACATCAGCTCATGAAACGAGCTCTGTCTTTTGCCTTCGTCAACGATACTCTATACAAGAGGTCATTTGATTCTCTGTGGTTGAGATGCTTAGGACCTGACGAAGCGAAAAGGGTCGTCCAGGAAGTTCATGACGGACTCTGCGGTTCTCACCAAGCAGGCCCAAAGATGAAGTTGAAAATCAAACGGATGGGCTACTACTGGCCCACGATGATTCAGGACTGCCTTGAATATGCGAAGCAATGCCACTCATGCCAAATTCATGGGGACTTCATCCACCAGCATCCAAATCCACTACATCCAACGGTGGCTAGCTGGCCGTTCGAAATGTGGGGGACTGACATAGTCGGCCCCATCGAACCAGTATCGTCCAGGGGACATCGTTTCATCCTGGCAACGACTGACTATTTCTCCAAATGGGCAGAAGCAGTACCGTTGAGGGAAGTGAAGACGGAGAATATCCTCCATTTCTTCAAGACGCACGTCATATATCGGTTTGGAACTTCGCGACGGATCATCTCCGACAACGGGCCAGCCTACAGAAGCCACAAGATCAGTCGCTTCGCACAGCAGCATAATATAGACTGGAGATATTCCTCGGTTTATAATCCGCGAGCCAACGGACTAGCTGAGGCCTTCAATAAGACCTTAACAAAGATTATGAAGAAAACGGTATCACGAAATAAGAAAGACTGGCACGAAAGACTGCATGAAGCTCTCTGGGCGTATCGAACTACGTTCAAGACAGCCACAAACACAACGCCGTACGCGTTGGTATTCGGTACAGAAGTAGTACTCCCTCTTGAGATAGAGTTACCCTCTCTACGAGTGGCAGTCCACTACAAGCTAACAGATGAAGAAAATGCTCACCTTCGGCTTGAGGAGCTCGATGCCCTCGATGAGACCCGGCTCATAGCACAACAAAATCTGGAAGCTTATAAAGCAAAGATGACGCGTTCATATGAAAGATTAACCCGACCGAGGACATTCCGCCAAGGCGAACTTGTGCTAGTGGTCAAAAGGCCTATGATTCCCAATCGCGCCAAGCGGGGAAAGTTTGAGCCAAACTATGAAGGCCCGTACATCATAGATAAGGTCTACCAGGGTGGGGCCTATCTACTCATGGATATGCACGGTGAAAGGCCTTTCAGGCCGATAAACGGTCGCTTCCTAAAGAAATACTATACTTTATGAGCCATAGCCTAGGTCAATGGTAGATGACGACGACTATGTCCGCTCGCTATCTTCCTAAGCTCAAGCTTTATAAGCAGTAGCCGGCCTTCTCAATAGCGGACCGAAACGTCCTTAAACTAATAGCGGACCGAAACGCTTTTAAACTACTGTCGCAGCATCCTTAGGCTGACGAGATGAATAAAAAAGAAGAAGAAGAAAAATATATATAAAAACGGTATGTCCATAAGCAAAAAGGGCACGGATGAAAACCCGAAAGGGCTCCGTGAGTAAAAACAGCAGGGCTACCGGCGAGTGTTCGTGAAAACCCGAAAAGGCACGACCTTGTAAAAAAAGAGGGAAAGAAAATAAATAAAAAAAATGAATAAATAAAAACGGTATGTCCATAAGCAAAATGGGCACGGATGAAAACCCGAAAGGGCTCCGTGAGTAAAAACAGCAGGACTACCGGTGAGTGTTTGTGAAAACCTGAAAGGGTGCAACCTCGTTAAAAGACACTTATAAGGTCCTCTCGACCTTGTAAGGAGAAACCACCCGCGTGAGATCCTTATGACTCACAAGGGAGCAACACACTTAGGGATCCCCACGATTCCTAAGGAGGAAATACACTTGCGAGATCCTCACGACTCGTAAGGAGAACTCTCTTATGGGACCCTCACGGCTCATAGGATTTGAAAGTCTTAAGTTACAGAGACCTAAACCTGTGCTTAAGCAATCCCCACAATTTCCGATATTGCCCTACAAGTGGTCCAATGCTGGCCCTTGTATACAATTCACGGGCGCGAATAAATATTTCCCTAACCAAGTCCCATCTGTGACTGGAGATATGCGCGCATGATGAACAACCCTTATAAGTCCTCTCGACTTACAAGGAGAAAACCCTCTTGTAGGATCCTTACGACTTACAGAGGAACATACACTTAGGAATCCTCATGATTCCTAAGGAGAAAATACACCTACACGATCCTCACGACTTGTAGGGAGAAATGCCTTTGTGAGACCCTTACGGCTCATGAAGTTAAAAGCCTTAGTTGGCAGGACCTTAACCTTGTTTGCTAAGCCACATTTGTTCGACATCGACAGAGGCAAATGATGATTCGCTCCTGGCAATATCCCAGTTGTAGAGGTGCTGATGTCGAAATCGGTATCTAATTTCAGGTTTACGGTGAGAAACCGGTAGGCCGCACATGCATACGAAATAGCCGAAATGATTGGGCAACTCGCAATAAAAAGCAGCGAGTGAAAACAAAATAAACAGCCGAAATGATCGGGCACCGTGAAAAATAACCGAAATGATTGGGCAATCGCGACCTTCGCGATATAAAAGCTGAAATGATAGAGCATCGCGGAAATAAAACAAAAAAAGAGATGATAAAACTTTGGCCCTAAAGTTAAGATCACATCGATCCCTGTATACAATCCAAGGATGCAAACAAAGAGGGAACCATACTTTCCCAACAGGCTCTGCCAGAAAACGAAGCCAAATCTCGACGGTTCATCCCAACCCCGAAGAAACCAGTGTCTTCAGCAAATACCTCAACTCAGGGAAACAAACAATCCTTGACGAGAGCCTCCTGATCCGCGTCGACTCGCAGAGCAACCATTGCCTCCGTGGGAAATTCTCGACTCGTTTCAACCCCAAGGAAATAAATAATCCTTGGCGCTAGGGAAACAAATAATCCTTAGCAAATACCTCAACTCAAGGAAACAAACAATCCTTGACGAGAGCCTCCTGATTCGCGTCGACTCGCAGAGCAACCAGTGCCTCCGTGGGAAATTCTCGATCCGTTTCAACACCAGAGAAACAAATAATCCTTGGCGCTAGGGAAACAAATAATCCTTAGCAAATACCTCAACTCAGGGAAACAAACAATCCTTGATGAGAGCCTTCTGAGCCGTGTCGACTCGCAGAGCAACCAATGCCTCCGTGGGAAATTCTTGACTCGTTTCAACACCAGGGAAACAAATAATCCTTGGCGCTAGGGAAACAAATAATCCTTAGCAAATACCTCAACTCAGGGAAACAAACAATCCTTGACGAGAGCCTTCTGAGCCGCGTCGGCTCGCAGAGCAACCAGTGCCTCCGTGGGAAATTCTCGACTCGTTTCAACACCAGGGAAACAAATAATCCTTGGCGCTAAGGAAACAAATAATCCTTAGCAAATACCTCAACTCAGAGAAACAAACAATTCTTGATGAGAGCCTCCTGATTCGCATCGACTCGCAGGGCAACCAGTGCCTCCGTGGGAAATTCTCGATTCGTTTCAACACCAAGGAAACAAATAATCCTTGGCACTAAGGAAACAAATAATCCTTAGCAAATACCTCAACTCAGGGAAACAAACAATCCTTGACGAGAGCCTCCTGATTCGCGTCGGCTCGCAGAGAAACCAGTGTCTCCGCGGGAAAATTCCCGATTCGTCTCAACTTGCAAGATGAAGCCTCAGGCAGCAGGGAGTAAAAAACTTGCTTCCTGAATAATGGGACCCTGCAAGTCGATCTAAAAGGTCTCTTGCATACTATTCATAGGTCTCACTCTCCAAGGTCGAATCTCGACAAGGAGAGAAACAACTGCTTACGGGTCCTCTCGACTCGTAAGAGGGGAAAAAATCTCTTATAGGATCCTTACGACTTACAAGAGAAAACACACTTAGGAATCCTCACGGTTCCTAAGGAGAAAACCCGCCTACGAGATCCTCCCGATCCGTAGGGAGAAAAATCTCTACGAGACCCTCACGGCTCATAGAGTTGAAAAGTCTTAGGCAGCAGATCTGAACCTGCGGCCTAAGACATCGCTATTCTTAAGAAAGTCAAGATGCTTACTCTGTTATCTTCTAATTACGACAACATGCTGATAATAAGAGAAAGAAGAAAGCGACAAAAAGAACATCCGATTTACATTTGATCAGGCGTTCGAGACACACTCATTCATGCATAAGCAAAAGATTCAGAACGAAAAATAGAGACAAGCTGGGATAAAAATTTTCCATTAATATTGCCAAAAGTTCTTACAATCATAAAAGCAATAAACGAAAAATATTATTACAATGGAATAACCTCAGATCCAGGGCACAGATTGAGGAATTCAAAAGTAAGGCCATCCAGAGTTCTTCTGGCCTTTCTGATTATTCTTGTGCGTAGCCTCTCGCGCTCCTGTGTGTCAAGATCCTCGGCTAGCCCTCCCGGCCTTCGATAAGCAGCAACTATCTTCATCGGCTGGAAAATTTGATGTAGGATATCGATGAGGCTATCCCGCCGTTTCTTCAAGATCAGCCCCGTCAGGTACACTGAATGCACCTTGTCTTCGGCATCATCCAGTGCATTGAGTGGTAGGGCCTCGTGAAACCCCGGAAGTGCTCTCCATATTGCTCCCAGCACGACCTTCAAGAGAGCTGAATGATGAGGAAGCAACCAACCACAGCTTGCGTTGAGGCGACCCATGACCTCCGCACACTGGGCATCCGTAAACTCCTGGTTTTGATGATGGCCCTGTGCGCGGATATCGTCATAGGTGATGAAATCGCGCAAACTGTATAGACGCACCGCCATTTTATGCCTGGAGGAAATACCACAGGAAGATTAGCGATAAAAAGAAAAATAATATACACAGAGAGTTAAACTCCTCAAGAGCAGTGCTCTGCAAACAGGACTGACTACCAAAATCCTAATAAGGGGAATGTAAAAAAAAAATCCCCGAGAGCTCTAAGATCCTTATTATTAAAAAGATGATATAATCCATTAAATACGAAACTCCATTTTTAATTTTCATTATTCATATTCAAACTCTTAAAATTTCATCATTTTTAGATCAAAGAGATCTATGTTTTGACAAAGATGCAAGGTTCTGTTCATGAGTCAAGAAACCCTGAAACAGATTCTTGAGAGCAAGGCTCTATTGGTGAAACCCCAGAAGGGTTTTCTTTAGATCAAAGATCTATGAGAGCAAAACTCTATTAATTAAAATTAATTTAATTCAAGGTTAATTTTACCTAAAAAGTTTCCTTTGAGGAAAATTTAACTCTGAGAGTTCCTAAAGGCAAGAGCAGAGCTCTGAGTTCTGAAAGTAAAATTCTTAAAAGATGCTAATCATCTGTTGAGGACCAAAGGTCCTATTTATAGGCATCAAATGCCCTTTCAACTTCCAAAAGCTGCCGCGACGGTTAGGATTCTGCCACCGTTGCGCTTGCGTTTGGAGGCCACGTAAGCGCAACGGTGGGGGGCATTTGTTTACCCCAATCAGAGCAAAGATCCATTCAAATTCCAAGGCGGGAGATGAAGCAACGCTTCATCTTCCCCCAATCAGAGCAAAGCTCTACTTTGAAAATCTAAATGCTAATAAATGAAGCAATGTTTCAGATTCTTTGCGTCGACTCACAACGCGCCACGTGTCAGGTGCTGATACATCAGCACAGCGCCCAAAGCAGCGCACCCAATCAGAGCAAGGCTCTTTTAAAACAAAAAAGTAAAAGGAAGCAACGCTTCAGTTGCGCAAGAGCTGCGCTGCGCGACACGTGTCTGCGCAGTTGCGCAAGCACAGCTGCGCAAGCACAGCCGCGCAAGCGCTGCGCTGCACGACGCGTGTCTGCGTAGTTGCGCAAGCACAGCTGCGCAAGCACAGCCGCGCTAGCGCTGCGCTGCACGATACGTGTCTGCGCAGTTGCGCAAGCACAGCTGCGCTGCGCGACACTGTTCCCCTCCGAATGACGCGGCGGAGACGCGGTGAACGTCTTGCCTAAGATTCGGGGCAGATGCTATTTGGTTTTATCCGTCCACCTCTCCGAAGATGCCAAGTTGATTTATGGCGCCGTGTATCGGAGGTTCAGATGGATGCGGCCGATGTAGCAGACTTCGTCAGATTCCCCCTCGCTTGAGGGGTTTTTGATTGTGGGGACGCTCTTCCCTGCAGGCGCAAGCCCCTGCAGTTAATTACGTTACCGCATCGCGGTAACAACTTTCTCCTTCTCCAGAGTTTCACTTCGTGTCGTGGGTGTTTGTTTTGTTTGTGGTTGCCCGTGGATTGTATACGGAGACTAATTTATGTCGTCGCCCATAGGACGTGAATTAGTCCAAATCCGTATTTTCTTAGATTTGGGTTTGGGGTTTTAGTTTAAGGATACGTTAGCCGTATTTGAAGCTAAGATCAACTTAAACGTTCATTAAGGATGTGTTAGTCTGATTTGAGACTAAGATCAACTTAACGGAAAGAGTATTTAGGGGCTCTATTGTTCCAGTTTAGGGACGTGGTGGTCCATTTTCCAGTTTAGGGACGTGGTGGTCTATTATTAGTTTAAGGGCGTTTCGGTCCAACATTAGTTTAAGGATGTTTCGGTCCAACATTAGTTTAAGGACGTTTCGGTCCACGAGTTTAAGGACCCCGCAGTCCGTGTTGATGTGTGGTTATCGGGACCCGTCACCTCTCTGACGTCATTAAAGGATTACAACGACAGTTGTCAGAGGAGTTCGGAGATGTAACCTCGAACCAGATATAAATTGATTTAAGAGAGCAATCTTGCTCAGTCAATTTAATTTAAGGACTTACGGCCAAAATTGGGCTAAGTCCAGTTGAAAATGTTCAACATTTTATTTGCATTTGCATTGCATTTCTTTTTATTTTTATTTGGGCTTTGCCCAGAAAGGATGCAGAGCATCAATTTGTTTTGGGCTCTGCCCTTTATAAATGATGCAGAGCATCAATTTTATTTGGGCTCGGCCCTTTTATTGCTTTGCAATTTATTTTGGTCTGCTTGGTCTTTTTGATTTGGGCCTGACCCTTTTAGGAAATGCATTGCATTTATCAGGCGCTTTGCGCCAATCAGAGAGCGCAAGCGCTCGTGGTGATGACACGTGTCATGCAGGTGCAGTGCGCTGCGCTAGTGCGCTACGCTTGCGCTGCTGACACGTGGCGCGCTCTGGTGAGTTGCGCCAATTTCAAAGAGCAAAACTCTATTTCAAAAGCGCATAGCGCAAATGGTTCAGACGCTGACACGTGGCGCTCTCTGGTGGCTTGCGCCAGCCTAAGAGCGCAACAGTGCAGATTTATAAGTGCAAAGCACTATTAATTTGAGAATCTTTTAGATTCAAGAACCAATGGTTCATAAAAGAAGTGCAAAGCACTATTTGATTTCTTGATCTAATTTAGATCAAAGAAAAACAAGTTTTTCTTTTTATTTCAAGAACCAAAGGTTCATAAAAGTGCAAAGCACTATATATATATATATATATATTTTTTGTTTTTCCTTGTTTTAAAGAAAAAGTGGTTCATAAGAAGTGCAAAGCACTATTTTTTTATGTAAAGATCATTGATCTGGTTTTTAGATCAATGATCTATTAGAAGAAATTTCTTCTCTCTCGTGAAGGTTTTTACCTTTTTCTTGGAATTTTCTCAGAGTTCTCTCTGTTTGAAGCTCTTGACTTTTTTCAAGAAATGTTGATGCCTTTGAATTGAGGTCTAGGGTCCTTTTTATAGTGCCCATAAATTAGTTAAAGAGATCTTTCTCTGAGTGATTTGGGAAATTTTCCCCACCGTTGGATTTTTGATCCAAAAGCTTCTGTTTTACAGAAGAAATCTTCTTGTTTTAACAAGAACAGAAAGATTTCTTTGAAATCTTAATTCTGTTTGGCGCAGACGCCCCCAGCGGGTGACACGTGTCGCGTAGCGCAAAGAGCAGCGTAACTGCGCTAGCGCATCTGCGCTGACACGTGTCGCGCAGCGCAACTGCGCTAGCACGTCTGCGCTAGCAGCGCAAAGTGCAGTGCAACTACGCTAGCGCAACTGCGCTAGCGCATTTGCGCTGACACGTGTCGCGCAGCGCAAAGCGCAGCGCAACTGCGCTGACACGTGTCGCGCAGCGCAGTGCTTGCGCAACTGAAGCGTTGCTTCCTTTAATTTTACTTAAAATAGAGCTTTGCTCTGATTAGGTGCGCTGCCTTGGGCGCTGCGCTGATGTGTCTGCGCTTGACACGTAGCGCGTTGCGCCCGGGATTTGATGCGTTGCTTCAAAATTTGAATTTTGAATTTCCAGCAGAGCTTTGCTCTGATTAGGGGAAACAAATGCCCCCCACCGTTGCGCTCACGTGGCGCGCACGTGAGTGCAGCGGTGGCAAGATCTTGACCGTTGGATCAAGGGGCGAGCTGAAGGGGCGCAAGCGCCTTATAAATAGGACCTATGGCCTTTTAGAAAACTTCACCATTTTCTAGATTTTGATTCCAGAGCTTTGCTCTTGCTTAGAAATTCAGAGCTTTGCTCTCGTTTTCCAAGTTAGAAAACTTTAGGTAAAATTAATCTTGAGTTAAATTAATTTTAATTAACCAATAGAGCTTTGCTCTCATAGATCTTTTGATCTAAAGGGATCCCCATTGGGGTTTCACCAACAGAGCTTTGCTCTCATGAATCCATAAATCTGAAGAGATCTTGTTCATGGGTTTTAACCCATGAACAGAGCTTTACTCTTGGATCAAGTGTGGATCTTTTAGATCTGCAAAATGAAGAACTCATTATAAGTTTTCATGGATTTTTCAAAGTCCCAAAAATTTTAAAAATTTTAAGTGTTAAAATTTTCTGATGGATCTTTTCCATTATTATCACAGAGCTATGCTCTTTTAAGGAATTTTATTCCTTTGAGACCAGAATTTGACAAGTGTCATTCTGTGACAGAGCTTTGCTCTGAAAGAGGAGATTTTCTCCTTGTCTCTAGGGAATTTTTTTTATTATTATTATTAGTGGGAATGTTTTCCTGGGGACCAACTGACAATCTCATTCAATGATGAGGTTGTCTTATTAACTGACATATTGTCATCCAGATTTTGTAGGTCCCCCTTCGGTCTTCTACCCGCCGCACTGCTGTGTGGTGTAATTAATTAATTTTAATTTAGTTTTTAATTTAATTAATTGATTAACGCATTTTCTTTTTTAAACGCCAAGCGTTGGAATTACAACACTAACGGCTAGATTGTTCTTTTGCAGCGATCATGTCTCTCGACACCTCGTTTCCGTTCGTCCGCTCAGAGGAAGGGTTTCCCGAAGCACCCTTGGACCGTGAAGTCTTGGCCATGATCAAGGAATATGACCCGGAATACAAGAGTCTGCACCTTTGGGGGTCATGCTATAATCAGATCATCATGGGCCATCGGAGCTTCACATGCGCGGTGCCGTCAGAACCCATCACAGCGATTCACTATGCTACCCCACCCTCGGTGCAGTATGCCGTGGAGATGGTGGATTGGACATCGAAGGGTTTTCTTCATCCGGCTATAGATGCCATCTCGGTCCAGCGTCCTATGGTTTTGGATATCCTAGGACGCCGTATCTGTCAGGGTGAGGCGCGACCTTGGGGGCAATCATATAACATTGGTCTGATCCCCCGCCACCCGATCGGTTATCTGCCGTGGGCTCGGTACATCCTGTCGACGAAGAAGTCGCAGTTGATAAAGTTAGGATTGTACACCGCAGTGTACGTCTCTCTGTTCCAATATCCCACGCTCCCGACCTGGTGGTTCAAGGCCTTCCTGGAGCAGTGGAACATTCCTACCCACACTTTCCTCGCCATGGATCGGGAAGTGTCAATCTCTTTGGAAGAGTTTACGGAGGTATCCGGTCTACCGGTCATGGGGGAACATTATGAGGAGTTGCTCCCAACGGACGAGTACGTCTTCGGTGCTAAGCCGGTGATAAGGGGGCTCACGTCGGAGAACGCTGTTCAACACCAATTTCCAAGTCTGATCAAGGTGTTGAACATCTACGAGGCCCTTTTCATTGAGCGTGGGAGCCGCGGAGTTAGTTTTAAGGATTTCATTGCTCGGTTCCTTCACCCAAACGTCCTCTCGGCAGAAGTTTCCAAGTTTGCCACCCTTGAGGACCCTTTCGGTTTAGGTTTGGATAACCTGCCGGCGAAGGAAATAGACCAAAAGGACTTTTTTCTTCCTAACTCCCCAACCATGTCTTTTGCAGAAGTCGCAGCCCCCGAGATGGACGAGGAGGCCTTCTTTTTAGGATTTCTTGGGCTTTGGCTGAGTTGGTTTGCGCTCCCAATGCACTCTCACCGCATGCGGCATTCCGTCTTTTACCCAGCCCACCGGATGACCATCGGGGTAAAGGTGGCCGTTGGGATCGCTGGCTTGGCGCACCTATATCATGGCCTCAGCCGAGCAGCGGATGCTAACGAGCCTGGGGTATTGCACATGGTCTTTCCGTTGCACTACTTTATGTCGTGGCTCGAGTTACATACGGCAGATGTCTTCGGCATGCATAAAAGGCCCTCGTTCTATGAAAGGTGCAGTTTTCCTCGCATTCTACAGCTGATCGGCGCATCAATTGTAAATCCATCGCCACGAAATGCCCGGGGTTTACTCCTTCGCTCCCACACCGTTGGAGCCGGTGTGTCTTTCATTGACAAGGTGTTGACTATTGGAAAAACGTCCACCACTGCAATGCAGCCATTGCAAGACACTTTCAAGGATGGAGCTTCAATTTTAACGGCCCGGGAGACCCTCCACTTATATTCCATCAGACCGGGCTTCTTGGTGTTTAGGCAGGACGGGGCAGCGATCTTCGTGAGATATAACCCGCATCGTTTCGCCCAACAGCTGAGCTATAATCAAGGGGTACCGCTGGAGGCCTATTTATCGGAACCTACCGCGACCGAAGAAGGGATGGAGAGAGCGCTGCATCATTTCATGCGTCTAAACACGGGCTCTCACTTCTTTATCAGTGAGCCGGCTTGCGCCCCATGACTTCTTAGGGTATATAAAGAATGGTACAGTCATTCGACGGGAGCGGTCATAAAGGAGGAAAGGCGGTTGTTGATCGACCGTAAAGGTGCACCTCTAGGTAGCGATCGCAATGCTCCTTTGGTGCCAAGGACCCCGGTAATCCCCTCTTTAAAAGATGCCAAAGCCGGACCATCGCGTGCGCAAAGTCCTCCACGCGGATTGCCGCTCCCTGATATTGCGGATGCACCACCAGCGCCCTGTGCTCCAGTGGAGACAGTGGTTATAGCCTCACCGAAGTCTGGCGTGGGTGCAGACATCGGGACCCGCCGTCCCAAGGTGGCTGCTAAACGTAAGTCGATCCCGCGTGCACCTAGGGTTGGCGAGCAGAAGAAAAAGAAGTCGCTCTTCGCCGCCGATGTCGTGTTTGGTCAGGAACCCCATGCTCCCTATGCCGAGGGCCTGATCGAATATGGGACTAACGAGGGATTAGTCATGCCACCGCCGGACGATACAGACTTGGAGGCCGCTCTCGAAACTTCAGCGTGGTTGGCAAGGCGTGACGCATGGCTGGCTAGGCTTGCCGCTTTAAGTAATCACTAGTCGCATTTTTTTATTGCATCATATCTTTATAATTGCCTTTGACTAATACTTTTCCTTCTTTTCTTCCAACAGGCATTACCACTGAAGAAGCCATTGTCGCTTCACTTAAGACCTTCCAAGAGGAGGAACGCGCTAGAGCGTCTTTAGGCCTCAGTAAGTTGCGATTCATAAAGTTTTTATTCTTCTTGTGTTATGGTCGATCTAATATTTCCCTTTTTTATCACAGGAACCTCAATGCCGCTCCCGCCAAGTGACGCAGATGTTCTACCAGTTGCCGATGTTCCTGCTTCCTCAGGGTTACTGCAGGAGGTTCGTCTTGAAGAGCCGATGAGAGACGCCTTAAAGGCTCTGGAGGCATCTTTAAATGAGGACGACGACGCTTCGATGAAGGAAGCATCAAGGAGGTCCATCGTGACAGCCCGGGAGGAACGGAAGCGGTCGAGGCACGAAGCAAAGGCACGCAGGGCTGCCTTGGCTATGGGAGCGGGCCCAAGCACCATCCCTCGTGCCGACACTCCGTCAGAAGAGCCTCCGGTCGCCCTGTCTACAGCTCATAGACAGGCGATCCGCGCCAATCGAGAGGCCAATGACAAGTCTACCTCAGGTAATACTTCTTTCAGAATCTTGTTATAAGACTTATAAAACTGTCGGTTCTTATATGTTCCACCCTGCAGGGCCAAGCCCAACCGAGGGGGAGGCGGAGACTGTCGATCCCGAGGGGCCGAGAGGAGAGATATTGGTCGAGCCCGAGTTGGTGGCGGATGACACAGCTGGGATTGCTGGGCCCGAGGTAGTGGCTGACGAACTAGTCATGTCCACTATACCTAAGCAAGCGGTTGTTGCTGAGCCCGGGGTATCAGTGGGCGGAGTGCCTGAGGCCGATGACCTTATGGTGATGGTGGACGAGACAACCACGACTACTGAACCCGAGGGAGTAGCGGGTGAGGTGGCCATGATTCCCGAGGACGAGCCAACCGCTCCTTCTCAGGAATCTGGCAATGCTCCAGTCATAGCCATCCCCGTCTATGGTCCTCCGCCGTCTCCAAGTCTCGCGAGCACAACAACGGTTTCCATTGAGTCGGGTAATGAGGCCACGGGCGATGGCCTTATGTCAATAGAGGAGGGAATCGCCTCCGTTTCAGCCGGCAGCTCACCAGGTAAATCCCAAGTTACTATCCTTTTTATCTTACAATCCTTTCTGACAAGTTCACGTTTGTTCGTAACACAGGTGCAGCCAGTGCCGATGCCCCATTGCTCGAGGGAGCGCCTTCAACTACTGCCCTGGCGGTGGTCACCTCTCAGCCCTCTCTCATACCGTCAAAGATGTTGGAAGGTATGAGTTTGCAACTTATTAATCTCATTTTTCAGACGTATAATTTGTGTACTAAAGTCATACTGTTATGTCTTTCAGGAGTGCTTTTTGACCATCTTTATCAGATGTTGCTCCCACACTTCTCCTTCCCATCCGAACTCGCTTCTTCCTCTGGTGGCGTTGGTGAGTATGGTTTCCATTGATATCCTTCTTTTTTCATTGATGGAATTACTTCTAACCCCCTTTTTCTCATCTCGACTGCAGTGCTACAGATTAAAGGAGGGGATAAAAGATCGGGTGCGCCACCGGTCCTTCCGGCTTTGCCACCTGTCTCAGCTGGTACGGCGACTATCACATCGATAACTCCCCCCTTTTTATTATTATTTTTTTTTTACTGTTATCTGATCACATCCTGTTTCTTTTCAGCTGTTGTTCCGGTCTCGGCGCCCTTCGAACCTCGCACTACAATGCCGGCGGGTCCTTATCTGAGACGTTCGTCTTCGAAAGGCGCCGCGAATAGTCTGTGCATGTTGAGTGACTACGTCGAGGAACTCGATGTTGAAACTCCTACATCTGCTGCAGACTTCGCGACGGCGGTTAACCCGATGCTGGTGATACTCGTGAACTTTCATGACGAGGGTATCATCGCATCTTGGGTTAACCATTGCAGGGAGATTGAGGCCCATCTGCATCAGTTGGAGTCGCTGCGTCCCGCTCCCGAGACCTTGGCCGCCAGCAACCAAAGAGTAGCGTGGATTGAGCAGAGCGCTTCTTACTTCTGCCATCTCGAACAAGAAGTCATTTCAAGGCGTAAGGAGCGCGGTGAAACTTTGAGCAAGTCTGCCCAACTGCATGCTCGGGTGGAGGACAATGCTGCACGGCTGAAGGTTGTCTTTGAGGACCTTCTGCAATGTCTTTCCGAAGGGTTATCATTGAGGCAACAGCTTGACGTTGTCGAGTGAGATGCACCTAGTCAGGAAGCAGCCCAGAAGGCGGTGGAGGAGCAACTTTCATCCTTCTTGCAGCAGCGAGCCCAGGTGGAAGCGGAGGTGGCCGCGGCAGCCACTCAGGAGGAGGCGCTGAAGGAAGTGCGAGAGCGACTTGCAGATTTGTTAAAGACACTTCCTCCTCAGTAGTTATCCCTCTTTGTATCGTTTGTACTTGTAAATAAAAAAAGTATATATATATATATATATATATATATATATATATATATAATCTTTAGCACAATGTATCCTGTACTCAATCAAGTTTATGAATAAAAGATACACATTTTTTGTAATGTCTTGTGCTATTTCTCCGCCTTTTCTTTCTTTTATTCTCAACATGCCACCTTAGTAAACATGGTTGACGGATGATTAGAGCAAGCATCTTGATTTCCTCAAGAAATAGCGATGGCTTAGGCCGCAGGTTCAGATCTGCTGCCTAAGACTTTTCAACTCTATGAGCCGTGAGGGTCTCGTAGAGACTTTTCTCCCTACGGATCGAGAGGATCTCGTAGGTGGGTTTTTCTCCTTAGGAGTCGTAAGGATTCCTAAGTGTGTTTTCTCTCATAGGTCGTAAGGATCCTATAAGAGAATTTTTCCCTCTTACGAGTCGAGAGGACTCATAAGCGGTTGTTTCCCTCCTTGTCGAGATTCGACTTTGGAGAGTGAGACCCGTGAATAGTATGCAAGAGATCTTTTTGGATCGACTTGCAGGGTCCCATTGTTCAGGAAGCGAGTTTTTTAGTCTCTGCTGCCTGAGGCTTCATCTTGTAAGTTGAGACGAATCGGGAATCTTCTCGCGGAGACACTGGTTTCTCTGCGAGCCGATACGAATCAGGAGGCTCTCGTCAAGGAGTGTTTGTATCCGTGAGTCGAGGAAATTGCTAAGGATTATTTGTTTCCCTAGCGCCAAGGATTATTTGTTTCCTTGGGGTTTGAAACGAGCCGAGAATTTCCCACTGAGGCACCGGTGGCTCTGCGAGTCGACGCGGATCAGGAGGCTCTCGTCAAGGAGTGTTTGTATCCTTGAGTTGAGGTGTTTGCTAGGGATTATTTGTTTCCCTAGTGCCAAGGATTATTTGTTTCCTTGGGGTTTAAAACGAGTCGAGAATTTCCCACGGAGGCACTGGTGGCTCTGCGAGTCGACGCGGATCAGGAGGCTTTCGTCAAGGAGTGATTGTATCCGTGAGTCAAGGAATTTGCTAAGGATTATCTGTTTCCCTAGCGCCAAGGATTATTTGTTTCCTCGGGGTTTGAAACGAGTCAAGAATTTCCTACGGAGGCACTGGTGGCTCTGCGAGTCGACGCGGATCAGGAGGCTCTCGTCAAGGAGTGTTTGTATCCGTGAGTTGAGGTGTTTGCCAGGGATTATTTGTTTCCCTAGCGCCAAGGATTATTTGCTTCCTTGGGGTTTGAAACGAGTCGAGAATTTCCCACGGGGGCACTGGTGGCTCTGCGAGTCGACGCAGATCAGGAGGCTCTCGTCAAGGAGTGTTTGTATCCGTGAGTCGAGGAATTTGTTGAGGACGCTGGTTTCTTCGGAGTTGGACTGAACCGTCAAGATTTGGATTCGTCTTCTGGCGGAACCTGTTGGGAAAGTATGGTTCCCTCTTTGTTTACACCCTTGGACTGTATACAGGGATCGATGTGATCTTAACTGTAGGGCCAAAGTTTCATCATCATTTTTTTGTTTTATCTCCGCGATGCTCTATCATTTCAGCTTTTATATCGCGAAGGTCGCGATTGCCCAATCATTTCGGCTATTTTTCGCGGTGCCCAATCATTTCGGCTATTTATTTTATTTTTACTCATTGCTTTTTATTGCGAGTTGCCCAATCATTTCGGCTATTTTGCATGCATACATTTTTACTTGCTGCTTTTTATTGCAAGTTGCCCTATCATTTCGGCTATTTTGCATGTGCGGCCTATTGGCTTTTCGCCGTAAACCTGAAATTAGACGTCGATTTCGGCATCAGCACCGCTACAACTGGGGTATTGCCAGGAGCGAATCATCATTTGCCTCCGTCGGTGTCGAACAAAGGTGGCTTAGCGAATAGGGTTAGGGTCCCGCCGACTAAGGCTTTTGACTTCATAAGCCGTAAGGGTCTCACAAAGGTATTTCTTCCTACAAGTCGTGAGGATCTTGTAGGTGTATTTTCTCCTTAGGAATCGTGAGGATTCCTAAGTGTTCATTTCTTCTGTAAGTCGTAAGGATCCTACAGGAGGGTTTTCTCCTCATAAATCGAGAGGATTTACAAGGGTTGTTCACCATGTGAACATATCCCCAGTCACGGATGAGACTTGGTTAAGGAAATGTTTATTCGCGCCCGTGGATTGTATACAAGAGTCAGTATTGAGCCACTTGTAGGGCAATATCGGAAGTTGTGGGGGTTGCTTAAGCACAGGTTTAGGTCTCTGTAACTTAAGACTTTCAACTCTTATAAGCCGTGAGGGTCCCATAAGAGATTTCTCCTTACGAGTCGTGAGGATCTCGCAAGTGTATTTTCTCCTAAGGAATCGTGGGGATCCCTAAGTGTGTTGTTCCCTTGTGAGTCGTAAGGATCTCACGTGGGTGGTTTCTCCTTACAAGGTCAAGAGGACCCTATAAGTGTCCTTTAACGAGGTTGCGCCCTTTCAGGTTTTCACAAACACTCGCCGGTAGCCTTGCTGTTTTTACTCATGGAGCCCTTTCAGGTTTTCATCCGTGCCCATTTTGCTTATGGACATACCGTTTTTTTTATTCTTTTTATATATTTTTTTTACGAGGTCGCGCCCTTTCAGGTTTTCACGAACACTCGCCGATAGCCCTGCTGTTTTTACTCACGGAGCCCTTTCGGGTTTTCATCCGTGCCCTTTTTGCTTATGGACATACCGTTTTATTTTATTTTATTTTTATATGTTTTTTTATATCTCGTCAGCCTAAAGATGCTGCGGTAGTAGTTTAAAGACGTTTCGGTCTGCTATTAGTTTAAGGACATTTCGGTCCGACATGGAGAAGGCCGGCTACTGCTTATAAAGCTTGAGCTTGGGAAAATAGCGAGCGGACATAGTCGTCGTCGTCTATCATTGACCTAGGCTGTGGCTCATTAAGCGTAGTATCTCTTTAGGAAGCGACCGTTTATTGGCCTGAAAGGCCTTTCACCGTGCATGTCCATGAGTAGATAGGCCCCACCCTGGTAGACCTTATCTATGATGTACGGGCCTTCATAGTTTGGCTCGAATTTTCCCCGCTTGGCGCCATTGGGGATCATAGGCCTTTTGACCACTAACACGAGTTTGCCTTGGCGGAATGTCCTCGGTCGGGTCAATCTTTCATATGAGCGCGTCATCTTTGCTTTGTAAGCTTCCAGATTTTGTTGCGCTATGAGTCGGGTTTCATCAAGGGCATCAAGCTCCTCAAGCCGAAGGTGAGCATTTTCTACGTCCGTCAGCTCGTAGTGGACTTGTTCCCCTCCGAATGGCGGCCAAGACATGAGGACGTCTCGCCTGAAATTCGGGGCAGATACTAATTGGTGCTATCCGTCTACCTCTCCGAAGATGCCAAGTTGATTTATAGCACCGTGTATCGAAGGTTTAAACGGATGCGTCCGATGTAGCAGACTTCGTCAGATTCCCCCCTCGTTTGAGGGGTTTTTGATTGTGGGGATGCTCTTCCCTGCAGGCGCAAGCCCCTGCAGTTAATTACGCTACCTCATCGCGGTAACAACTTTCTCCTTCTCCAGCTGGTCACTTCGTGTCGTGGGTGTATGTTTTGTGTTTTGTTGCCCGTGGATTGTATACGGAGACTGATTTATGTCGTCGCCCGTAGGGCGTGGATTAGTCCAAATCCGTGTTTACTTAGATTTGGGTTTGGGGGTTTTGGTTTGAGGATACGGTAGCCATATTTGAGGCTAAGATCAACTCAAACGTTTGTTAAGGATACGTTAGTCTAGTTTGAGACTAATATCAACTTAACGGGATCGTTTAGATCCGAAAAAAGAGCGTTTGGGCTCTATTGTTCTAGTTTAGGGACATAGTGGTCCATTGCATGTAAGGCCGCCGGGACCCATCACCTCTCTGACGACGTTGAAGGATTACAACGACAGATGTCAAAGGAGTTCAGAGATGTACCCTTGAACCAAAGTTGATTGGGGGATTTATAGTCCAATTTAGGACTAAAGTCTGTTTGAAGGTTTAAGGATACGTTAGCCATATTTAAGGCTAAGATCAACTTAAACGGTTGTTAAGGATACGTTAGTCCAGTTTGGGACTAAGATCGACTTAACAGGATCGTTTAGATCCGACAAAAGAGCATTTGGGGGCTCTATTGTTCCAGTTTAGAGAAATGGTGGTCCATTGCCAGTTTAGGGACATGGTGGTCCAATACCAGTTTAAGGATATAGTGGTCCATCGCCAGTTTAGGGACGTGGTGGTCCAATACCAGTTTAAGGACATAGTGGTCCATTGCCAGTTTAGGGACGTGGTGGTCCATTGGCAGTTTAAGGACGCATAAGTCCATGGGTTTAAGGACCCCACAGTCCATATGGGTGTGTTTAAGGACGCATTAGTCCGTTAGTTTAAGGACGCATAAGTCTGCGGGTTTAAGGACCCCACAGTCCGTATCTTGGTTTAAGGACGCATAAGTCCATGAGTTTAAGGACCCCACAGTCCGTATCTTGGTTTAAGGACGCATAAGTCCATGAGTTTAAGGACCCCACAGTCCGTGTTGATGTGTGGTTGTCGAGACCCGTCACCTCTCTGAAGACGTTGAAGGATTACAACGACAAATATCAGAGGAGTTCAGAGATGTACCCTTGAACCAATGAGTTGGTTGAAAGAGCAGATGTGCTCAGTTCAAGATGATTTGAGGACTTATGGCCAGTTTGGGCTAAATCCAATTATGTTTGAAATATTGGCCCTTCGTTGGCTCATTGAAAGAGAGGCTTTGCCTCTAGAAATTTAGCCAATTGGGCTAAAGATAGTGTTGAACACTAAAGACCAACAGTGTTGAACACTGGAATTAAGATTAGCAAGTTAGTGTTTAACACTAAAAGATAATCAGTGGTAAACACTAGCAAAGGGGCTTTCAAATTAGTGTTAAACACTAAAGCAAATCAGTGTTAAACACTGGTAATCAGAGATTTCAAATTAGTGTTAAACACTAAAGCAAATCAGTGTTAAACACTGGGAACAAAGTCTTCAGATTAGTGTTAAACACTAAGGAGAGAGGGGTCACGTGTGGACACGTGAGAGCGCCCTAATTTCCCTTATTTTATTCTGCAGATCAGTGTTTAACTCCTTTAATTCTGACGGCCATCACGTGTGAGCACGTGATGGAGGCCCCCGCTCTGGTCTGTTAGAATGCTCATTAGGGGTCACATGGTGACACGTGAGGGCGCCCTAAATATGGAGCCAGATCTCCTTTTGGTTTATCCTCAAATCTGCGAATAAGTGTTAAACACTTTTGTTTTTATTTTAGAGTGTCACGTGATGGAGGCCCCCGCTCTGGTCTATTAGAATGCTCATTAGGGGTCACGTGGTGACACGTGAGGGCGCCCTAAATGCGGAGCCAGATCTCCTTTTGGTTTATCCTTAAATCTGCGAATATGTGTTAAACACTTTTGTTTTTATTTTAGAGCATCACGTGTTGGCACGTGATGGGGATCTGTGCGCCAATTGTTAAAGCATTTGCTGAGGGGTCACGTGATAACACGTGAGAGCGCCCAAAGCTTTCACTTCCTTTGCTTTTTCTTTCTGCGTTTTGGGAATCACGTGGGAACACGTGAGGTGATGCTTCAAAGTTCTTTTGCAGGGGATCTTTTCAAGGGTCACGTGGGAGCACGTGACCCTAGTTCTTTTCATGAACAGAGATCTTTTAAGAATTGAATTCTTTGTAAGGTTAAACCCTAATTATGATTTTGGAGGAATTAAATTCCTATCGTGAAAGAATTAAATTCTTATTTAGGATAAAACCCTGATTTCTTTTCAAAGGAATTAAATTCCCAGATATGTAAAAGAATTAAATTCTTGATTAGGGTTAAACCCTAGTTTTGTTTTAGGAGAATTAAATTCTCAAAACTCAATTCCCCTTCTAAGTTTAGGATCTGCATGGCAGGATCTCGACCCGATGAGAATTAAATTCTCAAAATATGGGGAGATGTGCTCTGTGCAGATCTTCAACCAGAAGAAGAACTAAGTTCTCCTTTTTTTTTATAAGAGTTAAACTCTTGGATTTTGAGAATTAAATTCTCTGTTTGAAGTTTTGATTCCCTTTCTTTTCTCACCTAAGGTTTTCTTTGTTGAGAATTAAATTCTCCTTTCTTTTCTTTCCACTTAAGAATTAAATTCTCCTCTCTCTCTTTTTCTCTCCAAGGTAGATCCCTTCTCTTCTCTTCTTGGCTCATATTTATAGGAGAAGGAAAAGAATCAATTTGTTTAGCAAATCTCTCATTGAAAGATTTGATTTGATTGTTGAGAGATTTGATTTATATTTATCATTAATCTGGGCCTTTAGATCATTCAGTGAATTTTATTCACCGTGGATTTTAAATCCAAAAGATATTCTATTTGTTATTCTGGTGAGATTTTCAGGGAAATCTTTCCTTTTCCAAGATTTTTCCATAAATTGGTGATTTTTAATCACCCTTGGATCTTTAATCCAATGGTCCCCATAATCCTTTTCCATTTGGAAAGATTTAGAAGATTTTAGAATTTTAATTCTATTTCGAAAGATTTAAATGATATTTTTTTTAGAATTTAATTATGTTGAACAGGAAGGCTTTTACAGCCAGTCGCGTGTTGCCACGTGACCCCCAATTGAGTCCTTTTCTCAATGTTTACTTACGCTTCAGTTGTAACCATCACGTGTCAACACGTGACCATTGGTCACGTGTGAGCACGTGACACCTCATTGAGGTATTTCCTTCAGCTGTTTGTTTACGCTTCAGTTTTAACCATCACGTGTCAACACGTGACCATTGGTCACGTGTGAGCACGTGATTCCTGATTTTTAATCAGGGAACAGATTTTAGAATTTAATTCTATTCATTATTTTAGAGGCCTTAAAAGCCCATCACGTGTCTGCACGTGACCCATGGTCACGTGTGAGCACGTGATGCCCCATTGGGGTCTTTTTTGAGTTTATATTATATTTTTTAACTTCTCCAGCGGGTTCTTAAAAGTCCATCACGTGTGGACACGTAATTCCTCATAACTTTTGATCCCGGATGAATTACGAGGCCCATAATATATCAAATCGAAGGGTTTTTCGAACCGCTTTCGATACCATCAGAATTTATCTATTTCTCATTCAGGAATTTGTCAAAAAACAGCCCGGAAGATACTGGTTCGCATTTCCTTAAGCATATCGCTGCCATTTGATACCTTGGACTCTTTTGCGCAGAAATTTTTGGCGGGAACAAATGCTCCCCACTACTTTGCCCACGTAAGTATATACGTGGGTGAAGTAGTGCAGAGTAATGCATGGCGTATGACCAGTTTCGGATTGGTATATAACTTTCAGGATCTTGATCTGAGAAGATAACGAGCGGACACAAGCGTCGTCATTTATCGTTGTCTCAAATATTTACTCTTAAGAGATATAGTTCCAAACCCTTAACTCCATGAGCCGCACCCTTTTATCTCTTTATGTCTTACTCTGGCGTGGAGTAGTTTATACGCTTATGAGTAGCTTTTCCATTTCAGTGGCATGTAGCTTTGGCAAGTGTGGCTCATAGATGGTTCATCTTGACTTCTTTGCAGGGCGGTGATGGCTTAGGAGACAGGGTTAGGATCTGCACCTAAGACTTTTCAACTTTATGAGCCGTGAGGGTCTCATAAAGACTTTTCTCCCTACGAGTCGAGAGGATCCCGCAGGTGTATTTTCTCCTTAGGGATCGTGAGGACTCCTAAGTGTGTTTTCTCTTGAAAGTCGTAAGGATCTCACAAGAGAATTTTCCCTCTTACGAGTCGAGAGGACCCGTAAGCGGTTGTTTCCCTCCTTGTCGAGATTCGACTTTGGAGAGTGTGACCCGTGGATAGTATGCAAGAGACCGTTTTGGGCCAACTTGCAGGGTCTCAGTGCTTAGGAAACAGGTTTTTTAATCCCTACTGCCTAAGGCTTTATCTCACGAGTCGAGACGAATCGAGAAGTTCTCGCAAAGACATCAATTTCCTCACGAGTCGAAACGGATCGAGCAGATCTCGTAAGAATATCCTAACATCACAGTTAACCTCTGCTCTTTACGACAAAAGTCCGTTAGGGTCTGTGGTACTTAGGGTTTTGGCCGTCGTACGGTCGCATGAGCTGATATATTCCTCGATAGGCAATCGTGCTGTTCGAGTAGCCCTGCGACTGCCGTATCTCTGATCCCTTCGGGGGCTGGACAAGACGTCTTCAAGCAATCCTCCTTGGCAGTTTGACCGTCGGAAGAGCAAGCGTTAGGAATTTGCCATGCCGCTTTTTACTTGAGGTTAGGCTCATTTTGGAGAGCCCCGATGAGTCATAAGCACTCCGCGCTGGTGTGGGATGATCTCCGATAATCTTTCAGGCTTTATATGACTTGCCGTTAAGACCCTGAAGCTAGGAATTTGGCCTTTGCTTCGTTTGCTGGCATTGCGTCCTCTGTATCGAGACGAATGTCATGGTTGTCCCTAGGTTGTTAATGAACCGTCGAGGTTTGGAATTAGGGATTTTGCCGTGGCGCCTTTTGGTGATGTTGCGTCTGCCGTATCGAGACGAACGTCGAGGTGGTGACCACTCCATGTGGGATGATCTCCGGTGGTCTTTCAGGCTTTATATGACTTGTCGTTAAGACCCTAAAGCTAGGAACTTGGCCTTCGCTTCGTTTGCTGGCATCGCGTCCTCTGTATCGAGACGAATGTCATGGTTGTCTCTAGGTTGCTGGTGAACCGTCAAGGTTTGGAACTAGGGATTTTGCCGTGGCTCCTTTTGGTGATGTTGCGTCTGCTGTATCGAGACGAACGTCGAGATGGTGACCACTCCATGTGGGATGATCTCCGGTGGTCTTTCAGGCTTTATATGACTTTCCGTTAAGACCCTGAAGCTAGGAATTTGGCCTTCGCTTGTTTGCTAGCATCGCGTCCTCTGTACCGGGACGAATGTCATGGTTGTCTCTAGGTTGCTGGTGAACCGTCGAGGTTTGGAACCAGAGATTTTGCCGTGACTCCTTTTGGTGATGTTGCGTCTGCTGTGTCGAGACGAACGTCGAGGTGGTGACCATTCCGTGCTGGTGCGAGATGATCTCCAATTGTCTTTGAGGCTTTATATGACTTGCCGTCAAGACCCTGAAGCTAGGAATTTGTCCTTCGCTTCATTTGCTTTGGTGTGTCCGAATCCTGTTGGAGGAAGGACACTGTAGTTGACATCTCGTCTGCTGTATCGAGACGAACGTCGAGGTGGTGCTCACTCTATGCTGGTGTGAGATGATCTTCGATTGTCTTTCAGGCTTTATATGACTTGCCGTCAAGACGTATGAAGCTAGGAATTTGGCCTTCGCTTCGTTTGCTTTGGCGCGTCCGAATCCTGCCGGGGGAAGAACGCTGGGGTGCCATTTCATTTGCTGTATCGAGACGATCGTCAAGGTGGTGACCACTCCGCACTGGTGTGAGATGATCTCCGATTATCTTTCAGGCTTTATATGAGTTGCCGTCAAGACCCTGAAGCTAGGAATTTGGCCTTTTGCTTCATTTGCTTTGGCGCATCCGAATCCTGCTGGGGGAAGAACGCTGAGGTGACATTTCATCTGCTGTATCGAGACGATCGTCAAGGTGGTGACCATTCCGCGATGGTGTGAGATGATCTCCGATTGTCTTTCAGGTTTTATATGAGTTGCCGTCAAGACCCTGAAGCTAGGAATTTGGCCTTTGCTTCATTTGCTTTGGCGTGTCCGAATTCTGTTGGAGGAAGGACGCCGTAGTGACATTTCATCTGCTGTATCGAGACGATAGTTGAGGTGGTGACCACTCCGCGCTGGTGCGAGATGATCTCCGATTGTCTTTCAGGCTTTATATGAGTTGCCGTCAAGACCCTGAAGCTAGGAATTTGACCTTTGCTTCGTTTGTTTTTGTCGCGTCCGAACCCTGCTGGAGGAAGGAAGATGCAGTGACATCGCGTCTGCTGTATCGAAATGAATGTCAAGGTGGAGCTGGGATTTCGCCGTCACTCCGCTTTGTTTCGACCATGAGGTCTTCTGTTGACGCTGCATTTGCATCCTGCTGGACTGCGGAGGAACACCGTCGTTGACATCTCGTCTGCTGTAACGAGATGAATGCTGAGATAGAGCTGGGATTTTGCCATCGCTCCGCTTGATGGTGTAATATCTGTGTCCTATTGGAATGAGGAGGCACGCTGTTGTTGGTCTCCAGGCTGTAGATGTGGCCATTGAGATTTGGAACTAGGGACTTTGCCATGGCTCTGTTTCATTGCGACTCTGAGGTCGGTTGTTGACGTCATGCCTGTATCTGGTTGGAGTGAGGAGAAACGTCATTGGTGATCTCTAGGTTGTCGATATTGACGTCGAGACCCTGAAGCTCGGGATCTTCCTTTGCTTCATTTGTTGACATCGTGTCTATAATATTGCGACAAATGTCGAGATTGTCTCTAGGTTGTCTATGAACCGTCGAGATTTGGCTTCGCTTTCTGATGGAGCCTGTTGGGAAGGTATGGTTCCCTCTTTATCTGTGCCCCTGGATTGTATACAGGGATCGATGTGATTTCACCTGTAGGGCAAAAAGTTTCATTCTTTCATTTTTTTTATTCTTTCCGCGATGCTCTATCATTTCAGCTTTTTATGTCGCGAAAATCGCGATTACCCAATCATTTCGGCTATTTTTCGCGGTGCCCAATCATTTCGGCTATTTTTCTTTTTACTCGCTGCTTTTTATTGCGAGTTGCCCAACCATTTCGGCTATTTTGCATGCATACATTTTTACTTGCTGATTTTGTTTGCAAGTTGCCCCATCATTTCGGCTATTTCGTATGCATTTTTTTTTGGGGGGCTCGCTGATTTTTTTTTTGCCGCGAGTAGGGGATTTGGGATATGATACCAATCTTGGCATCAGCATCGCTGCGACTGGAATATTGCCAGGAGCGAATCATCATTTGCCGTGAAAGGACTTGAAATTTGATACCGGTTTAGGCATCAGCATCGCTGCAACTGGGATATTGCCAGGAGCGAATCATCATTTGCCTCTGTCGATGTCGAACAAAGGTGGCTTAGTAAACAGGGTTAAGGGTCCTGTCGGCTAAGGCTTTTGACTTCATGGGCCGTAAGGGTCTCACAAAGGTATTTCTCCCTACAAGTCGTGAGGATCTTGTAGGTGTGTTTTCTCCTTGGGAATCGTGAGGATTCCTAAGTGCATGTTCTCTTGTAAGTCGTAAGGATCTTACAAAAGGGCTTTCTCCTTATAAGTCGAGAGGACTAACAAGTGTTGTTTGCTGTACAAGCATATCCCTAATCATGGATGGGACTTGTTAGGGGAAATATTTATTCGTGCCCGTGGATTGTATACAAGAGTCAGTATTGAGCCACTTGTAGGGCAATATCGAAGGTTGTGGGGGATTTGCTTAAGAACAGATTTAGGTTTCTATAACTTAAGACTTTCAAATCTCATGAGCCGTGAGGGTCCCATAAGAGAATTCTCCTTACGAGTCGTGAGGATATCGCAAGTGTATTTTCTCCTTAGGAATCGTGGGGATCCCTAAGTGTGTTGCTCCTTTGTGAGTCGTTAGGATCTCACGCGGGTGGTTTCTCCTTACAAGGTCGAGAGGACCCTATAAGTGTCTTTTAACGAGGTTGCGCCCTTTCGGGTTTTCACAAACACTCGCCGGTAGCCCTGCTGTTTTTACTCACGGAGCCCTTTCGGGTTTTCATCCGTGCCCATTTTGCTTATGGACATACCGTTTTCTTTTTTTTTTTCTTTTTTTTGTTTATTCTTTCTTTTTTTTTTATTCTAACGAGGTTGCGCCCTTTCGGGTTTTCACAAGACTCGCCGGTAGCCCTGCTGTTTTTACTCACGGAGCCCTTTCGGGTTTTCATCCGTGCCCATTTTGCTTATGGACATACCTTTTTTTTTATTACACCACGCCGGCCTGAGGATGCCGCGAGTTGATAGTAGTTTAACGACGTTTCGGTCATTTGCAAGTTTTAGGACATTGCGGTCCGTCGTTAGTTTAACGACGTTTCGGTCTATCGTTGCCATATTTGAGGCGAGTTTCTAGTTTATGGACTTTTCGGTCCATGGGGCTTTCTCTATGAAAAAGCACGATGTCCCCGGCATGTCCATCTTTTTCGGAGCATGTGGTTGTGGCGGGCTCACCTTCTAGTTGTCAAACAACGCGAATTTGCCCTGTTGGTATTCATCCTCAATCCAACCTTTGAAGACATAGCAATTTTCGAGTGGGTGACCCATTACTCTTGTTAGTGTTTATGCCCTAGAAGGCCATTACTGTATCATACTAGCTTGTATATTACTTAATGGAAGCTTGGGATATTCACATGTATATAACAGTCTTGCTAAACATGGTAGTATGCTACTTGGTTTTTCTATCTTAATATGTGAGTGTACGTATTGATAGAGCTCTTAGGATCTTGCTTGTCTACCAGCGTTGTGATGGCAGTCACACTAGTGGGGGCTGGGTAGTCTACAAGCACATCCTTATTCAGGTCCCTGGTCGTTGGATTATCGAGACAGAGCATCGATACTCCGGAGTAGACTGGTGTGTACGCTTCTCATCCCAGTTGGGGAGATGGTCTGTCCCACAGCCGTCAGTACGTCGTACTGGAGATAGTATACAGGTGCTCGTTAGGTTACGGGTACACCGGACAGGACTCACATGGAACTGTTGGTTGGTTTGATACCAGTTGTCAGTGAACAGTTCCCAGGTGACATGAGTACAGCGTAGTCCGCAGACTTGACACTGCTACTTCGCCTCGAGTGTGTCCCACTGTTCTTAGATTGCTACCCTACCACGGCTCAAAGGAGTCGTGCAAACAGGTAGCAGTTGGGTGCAGTCCCGAGCACTTGGAGGCAGTGGCGGTTAGACAGGATTCGTCCCTCCCGGTATTGGGAGTAGATATCGTGTTGTGTCAGAGAGCCATTACGCAAAGTCCCTGGCCAGGGCAAGCGAGATTTGCTGGTAGGTTCCAGTAGTTTCTCAGGGTGTAATGGGCTTCCCTCCGACACGACTTATACCGCTATTAGGGGACTGACGCTTGCCGCCCCCCTAGGCCCGATATGCGATAGTCTTGGACGAACGGACCGGACTGTATGGAGATTGTCACATCAGACTCAGTAGGAGTTCGGATGGGTTTTCTCATCGGCCTTCTTATCGACAACTACCTGGGGACCGTTACGTACAGCTAGTACCGCTTGCGGTCTGTGGTTAAACCCACTGCCAGCGTAGTAGTCGAGTCTCTAGAGTCCCACACAGAGAGTTTCCTACTCCAGGCGAAACGATATAGAGGTTGCATGGTTTTGCGACAAAGGGTTCGGACGCATACGTGCGTTTACGCGCGTACGACTTTCGGACAGTTTTTACCAGTCGGCTTTGGTTTAAGCCAGTTACTGGTATCCGGTTATTGGATTTTTACAGTCTAAAGTTTTTCCGTATTTTTGCGGATTGGAGGGGCGTTCTCGTAATTATACGAGAAGCTTCTAGAAGATGTGACTAAGGAGGTTACTTTGGATGAGGTTGTGAGTCATGGTGGTGATTCATTCATTTCATTAATGCATATTTATTGCTTAATGACTCATGCTAATGAATCACCACTAGATATTTTATGAAGCATGCTTATTCATTTCTTTTATTCATTATTCTTAAATAAGAATGCTTCATAATATATTATGATACACTCTCTCTCTTCTCTCATTATCTTATCTCATATTCTCTCTCCTCAAGCTCTCATCTTCAAGATACTAATCCTTAATCCTCATGTGTTGAGATCAAAGGTTTAGTTAGACTTAAGCATCCATTACCTTCACTCTATATCATCCTTTCATCTTTGATTAGCAATCAAAGTTGATTAGTTACCTCAAGTTAGAGGTATAGCTTGGTGTCTTGCTCTCGGGTGGATCGTCTACTACCTAGAGAAGGTCGAGAAGAACGAAGGAGGACACAAAGACGAAGGACCGTTTTCATTAGGTATAATCCCTTAACACTATAGTTTAGTATAGCTATGTGTTCGGTTATTATTTGTTTAGCTTCGATTCAAGCGGTTAGTCGATGTTCGTTCTTTAAACTTGATCGTTTTTGAAAATTCCGCCTCCCCATAAGTACTGGGGTGTACTACATCGACTTACAGTGGTATCAGAGCCTCGCTAAACAATAAATAACTTAATTGCAAATTTGTACGAATTTCGAACGAAAAATCAAAGCCGGAAAACCCTAAATATTATAAGTTTCTGTCGAATTTAAAACGATGTCAGAAAATTTTTCAGGTGTGTTCAGAAAGCATGAAATGAGTCCAGGAGAACACCCACGAAATTTGAGCCAATGATTCGACTAAAGCGCCGCGGAAAGGCGGCGGATCGCACCGATCCGCCGCGCTTCCGCGGCCGAGTTGCCGAGTCATGGGCTCATCTTTCATGGGTGGGTCCTCTCTGGTGTTTGGGGTTTTCTGGGATGTTTAATTATTGCTCAGGTTACTGTTTAACAGAGCAGATTTTGGAGCAATATTGATGTTGTTTAGTCGATCGAAATTGTACAGTATTTGCATATTGGATTATATCTGTGATTGTTTAATGTGTTCGTAAACCTCCCCCAACTGCTAGTATGTCGGTTGGCAGGGGGTTGCACATTTCTGGAATGGTTATATCTGTTTGTGCATATAAACTGTATTGGACTGTTGTGGTGTATAGCCGGGGTTAGCAATGGGTTATTGTTTAATTCATTTGTTGTAAATGTAATTTGTTGTAATATTATTTTTACGGGGCACTTCCAGGTTGCGGTCGTAGCCACCGTTGTATTATTTCATTTTACTGTTTTTGCTCCTAGGACTGACCCAAGGTGGGGTACACAGACTGCCGGGTGGGTAGTTTGCCGTACCCGTAGGGGTCGAGGGTGGGGTAACGGCTATTCATCACAACTGTGTAATCTGTCTTTTCTTGCAGGCTCAAAAGAAATACAGATTGCTTGCAAATCCAATATTGTTTATCTGTGTTCTGGAATGAATATCATTGCGTCAGACGAATGTAAAATATCTATATTTATGATAGCTATTTAGACGCCACTTATGTTTTACACCCGCGCTAGCCCAGCCCCCGCTCTGTCGTTAGTTAAGTAACCTAACGGGTGATGACGGGACCCCGTGGCGAATGCGGATGGTATAAGAGGACGTTGTATTTTCGTTGTTTTCTGCAATGATAGGTTAATGATGGGACGCATTATCTATAATGCAAAGTAAAACAAACCAAAGTTTAAATCGTTGGAACAATTTAAAAGAAACCACTCGGTTATTTTTAAAACAGATATTTTTAAATGCGGAGCCTTAACCACTCCTTTTAAAAGCTATCAGGTTCCTTCGGTTATATCAAGTTCACTACGTTCACGGTTTCGCCAAAACCAGTCGTAGCCCTCCGTCATTTCTTATGGATGGTCAGTAGTATTCAAGCTATGCTTGTTGGCATACGTCAAGGCATAGTGTTTGGTAGCTGCTGAGGTATTCATTTGTTGCATAGATAGATGTGTTGGTTTGGGACAGTCGCATTACCTTGTTGGCATACGTCAAGGGTATATACGGGTGGGTTCAAATTAACAAGATAATGATGGGCAGAACTTGACATGTGACTTATGATTTGTTGGCATACGTCAAGGTCATAAGAGCATGGGGCAAAAACTTATATCGGGAATTTCTAAAGAAACTGAAATTTGCAAAGAGATGCATACCATTTGGAGTTTGATGAATGTTGGTAGGATTCCTTCAACATTATCATACGATGATATTTGGATCCCGATCCTACTGTGAGTATATGCTACTTATCAGGATATTCGTCACTTAACGATCAATGCTATAAACCTAATAGGTGTCCAGAAAAGTGTCAGCGGGGTTACGCCCCCAGAGAAAAGAGGTTATTTAATTAAGGAACTTCGCGAAAGCGTTGGAAAACCTCCCTCGAAGTATCGACACCGGCCTGGCTGAACGGTTAAGCAAGTATTGTACGGTGAGAATAGTCTTGGCTAATTCTTCTTTTATGGTTTGAGGAAGGATTCGAAAAACAGTGGGAGCCATCCAGTTTAGATAAACTAAAAACCACTCTAAACTTGCAAGAGCATCATGCTAAAGAGTTTTCTTCTCTCTCTCCTAATTGCAGCGACCCTGAAAATGACTGGACTTAAGTTACTTTTAGAGAAAAATATACTGACGGGGCCAAACTATAAAGATTGGCTGCGGAATGTCAAGATGGCTTTGACCTATGACAAACTGGGGTACGTCCTCACCGCTACGGCACCTGCTGTCCCTGGTCCCAAATCCAGTAATGCGGATAAGGAAATCCGCAAAACCTGGGATTTAGATTGCGCGAGAGCCAAGTGCATCGTGCTTGCCTCGATGAACAATGAACATCAGAGGAGGCACGAGGATATGTCCCTTGATGGCATATTTCTCCATACAAAGGAACTTTATGGAGAGCAATCTCGTATAGCAAGATACGAGACCTCTAAGAAATTGTTTCGAGCGAGGTTGGCTGTCGGATCATCGGTAGGTGAACATGTCCTACAGATGATTGGCTATATAGAAGAGCTCGCAGACCTTGGGACGACTTTGGATAATGAGCTCTATACAGACCTTGTTCTCCAGTCCCTTCCTCCCACCTACGCCCAGTTTATCCTCAACTTCAATCTTCAAGGAAAAGAAGTTGAACTTGCGGAACTCCTGAACATGTTAAGGAGTGCGGAGGGCACCTTGCAGAAGGCAAGGGAAACACCCGCTATGTTTGTTGGCGGTTCATCTTCTTCCGGGTCCAAGGCTAGGGCCAAAGGAAGGAAGAAGAAGGCCGCACCCAGACCTAGAGGAGGTGTTAGTAAGGTGGGAGGGAAGGGAAAGAAAAAGAAAGCAGTACTGATAGTTGGTCAGGATGAGTGCTTCCATTGTCACAGGAAAGGGCACTGGAAGAAGGATTGCAAGGCGTGGAACGCCAAGAACCAGGAACCGAAGCAAGCTGTGGCTTCGACTTCAGGTGTGTTTGTAATTGAGAATTGTCTGTCGATCAACTCTACTTCCTGGGTATTGGATACCGGATCAGGATCTCATATTTGCAATTCATTGCAGGCACTGAGAAACCGTAGAGTGCTGAAGGAAGGTGATATGATCCTCAGGGTTGCTAACGGAGCTAGCGTGGGAGCTGCGTCCGTCGGGGATTATCACCTAGGATTGACGAGTGGACACATTTTGGTTTTACATAACTGTTATTTTGTACCCAGCTTAACGTGTAATATCATATCAGTTTCCTTGTTATCAAATAAAGGTTATGATTTCACGTTTGTAAGAGATGTTGTCAACATCCACCTTAATCATGGTTTGATTGGGTCCGGTACTCTAAATAACGGCATATATGTTTTAAACCAACTCCAAATTTTCAATGTCCAGAACACACTAAAAAGAAAGTCTCCAGATTTGAATAAAGCTTTCTTATGGCATTGTAGACTGGGTCACATCAATGAGAGAAGGTTGACTAAGTTGCATAGAGAAGGATATTTGGACTCGTTCGAATATCAATCTTATGACACTTGTCAATCCTGTCTCAAAGGAAAGATGACAAAGACTCCATTTACTGGACAAGGAGTAAGAGCGAGCGAGCTCTTAGGACTCATACACAGCGATGTATGCGGTCCAATGTCTACACATGCGAGAGGTGGTTATTCCTACTTCATTACTTTTACAGATGATTTCTCTAGGTTTGGACATGTCTTCTTGATGAAGCATAAATCCGAAACCTTTGAGAAATTCCTGGAATACAAGAGTGAAGCGGAAAACCAAACAGGCAAAAGTATTAAGACACTGAGATCTGATCGAGGTGGAGAATACTTAAGTGCCGAGTTCCTAGGTTACCTAAAAGAGAAAGGAATTCTCTCTCGGCTTACTCCTCCATACACTCCACAGCACAACGGTGTATCGGAGAGACGGAATCGAACCCTATTGGATATGGTACGATCCATGATGAGTAATGCTGAGTTACCGCGATCTTTCTGGGGGTATGCGCTAGAATCAGCGATACATCTTTTGAACAGAGTTCCAACCAAAACTGTGCCTACCACACCATATCAGATGTGGAGTGGGAAGAAACCCTATCTTCAGTACCTGAAGACGTGGGGATGTCCAGCTTTTGTAAAAAAGCAGCGTCCGGACAAGCTCGAGGCACGCTCAGTAGAGTGTAAGTTTGTGGGATATCCAAAGAACTCTACAGGATATTGCTTCTATTACGCAGAGGAACAAAAGGTTTTTGTTTCTCGTCATGCCCGCTTCTTAGAAACTGAATTTTTGGAAAATCAGAAGAGTGGGAGCGAAATAGAACTGGAAGAAATTCCAGAACCACAAACTGCTACTGAAAGTTTGGTAGAACCAGAGGTTCAAGAAGAACAGAACATTCCCGCACCCCTCCGCAGGAGTAGTAGGCCGTCTCATCCGCCTGAGAGATACTACGGTTTTCTCATAGACGGGGATAGAAAGGATTGCATCATAGATGATGATGAACCTACTGACTTCCAGCAGGCCATCCAGAGCGGCGACTCGGTACGATGGCTAGATGCAATGCGGACCGAGATGGAGTCCATGTACACCAACAAAGTATGGACTTTGGACTTTGCTCCAGATGGGGTAAAACCCATAGGATGCAAATGGATCTTCAAGAAAAAGATTGGTGTAGATGGACAGGTGGAAACCTATAAGGCTAGACTTGTTGCAAAGGGTTTTCGTCAAAGACCTGGTTTGGACTATGACGAAACTTTTTCTCCAGTGGCTATGCTCAAATCCATTCGGGTCCTTCTTGCTATTGCTGCCTTCCATGATTATGAAATCTGGCAGATGGACGTAAAGACGGCTTTTCTGAATGGAAATTTAGAAGAGAGCGTCTATATGGATCAGCCAGAGGGTTTCAATCAGAGTGGGAGCAGCGGGAAAGTATGCAAGCTGCTTAAGTCTATTTATGGACTAAAGCAGGCATCGCGGAGTTGGAACATCTGTTTTGATGAGACAGTCAAAGAATATGACTTTATCAAAAATCCAGATGAGCCGTGCATATATAGTAAAGTTGTAGCCAGAAGTGTCGTATTCCTCGTCTTGTACGTGGATGACATTCTATTGATAGGAAATGACATTCCTATGCTACAATCTGTCAAAGGATTCTTGTCACACAGGTTCTCCATGAAAGACCTGGGTGATGCCTCTTATATTCTGGGGATCCGGATCTATCGTGATAGATCCAAGAGGATGTTGGGACTTTCGCAGTCCAGGTATATCGACACTGTACTGAAAAGATTCAGTATGGAAGATTCTAAGCGCGGTAATCTACCGGCTTGTCACGGAATCACCCTCTCCAAAGAGATGTCTCCCAAGACTGATTTAGAAAGGGAACGCATGTCTATTATACCCTACGCTTCTGCGGTAGGCTCTATAATGTATGCGATGTTGTGTACCAGACCAGATGTAGCTTACGCACTGAGCGTGGTAAGCCGGTATCAGTCAGACCCAGGGGAGAAACACTGGATAGCAGTAAAGAACATTCTCAAGTACCTGAGGAGGACTAAGGAGATGTTCTTGGTTTACGGCGGAAAAGACCTCAGGTTGGAGGCCTTTGCTGATTCCGGCTTCCAGAGTGATAAGGACGATTCCAAGTCCATGTCGGGTTATGTCTTTATCCTCAATGGAGGGGCGGTGTGCTGGAAGAGCTCCAAGCAGGACACCGTTGCTGACTCGACGATGGAAGCGGAGTATATAGCTGCTTGCGATGCCGCAAAAGAAGCAGTCTGGATGAAGAAGTTCCTAACAGAACTTCAGGTTGTTCCTACCATAGTTGATCCAATACCTCTGTATTGTGACAACAACGGAGCTATAGCTTTAGCAAAGGAACCAAGGTCCCATCAGAAGTCCAGACACATCTTGAGGCGGTATCACCTGATCAGGGAGATCATTGATCGTCAGGAGATTGAGGTTCGGAGAGTTGCTTCAGAAGAGAACATTGCTGATCCATTCACGAAGGCCCTTCCTCAGATTCAGTTCGAGAGGCTACTCGAGATCATTGGTCTACGATATGCCAGTACATGGCCCTAGTGCAAGTGGGAGATTGTTAGTGTTTATGCCCTAGAAGGCCATTACTGTATCATACTAGCTTGTATATTACTTAATGGAAGCTTGGGATATTCACATGTATATAACAGTCTTGCTAAACATGGTAGTATGCTACTTGGTTTTTCTATCTTAATATGTGAGTGTACGTATTGATAGAGCTCTTAGGATCTTGCTTGTCTACCAGCGTTGTGATGGCAGTCACACTAGTGGGGGCTGGGTAGTCTACAAGCACATCCTTATTCAGGTCCCTGGTCGTTGGATTATCGAGACAGAGCATCGATACTCCGGAGTAGACTGGTGTGTACACTTCTCATCCCAGTTGGGGAGATGGTCTGTCCCACAGCCGTCAGTACGTCGTACTGGAGATAGTATACAGGTGCTCGTTAGGTTACAGGTACACCGGACAGGACTCACATGGAACTGTTGGTTGGTTTGATACCAGTCGTCAGTGAACAGTTCCCAGGTGACATGAGTACAGCGTAGTCCGCAGACTTGACACTGCTACTTCGCCTCGAGTGTGTCCCACTGTTCTTAGATTGCTACCCTACCACGGCTCAAAGGAGTCGTGCAAACAGGTAGCAGTTGGGTGCAGTCCCGAGCACTTGGAGGCAGTGGCGGTTAGACAGGATTCGTCCCTCCCGGTATTGGGAGTAGATATCGTGCTGTGTCAGAGAGCCATTACGCAAAGTCCCTGGCCAGGGCAAGCGAGATTTGCTGGTAGGTTCCAGTAGTTTCTCAGGGTGTAATGGGCTTCCCTCCGACACGACTTATACCGCTATTAGGGGACTGACGCTTGCCGCCCCCCTAGGCCCGATATGCGATAGTCTTGGACGAACGGACCGGACTGTATGGAGATTGTCACATCAGACTCAGTAGGAGTTCGGATGGGTTTTCTCATCGGCCTTCTTATCGACAACTACCTGGGGACCGTTACGTACAGCTAGTACCGCTTGCGGTCTGTGGTTAAACCCACTGCCAGCGTAGTAGTCGAGTCTCTAGAGTCCCACACAGAGAGTTTCCTACTCCAGGCGAAACGATATAGAGGTTGCATGATTTTGCGACAAAGGGTTCGGACGCATACGTGCGTTTACGCGCGTACGACTTTCGGACAGTTTTTACCAGTCGGCTTTGGTTTAAGCCAGTTACTGGTATCCGGTTATTGGATTTTTACAGTCTAAAGTTTTTCCGTATTTTTGCGGATTGGAGGGGCGTTCTCGTAATTATACGAGAAGCTTCTAGAAGATGTGACTAAGGAGGTTACTTTGAATGAGGTTGTGAGTCATGGTGGTGATTCATTCATTTCATTAATGCACATTTATTGCTTAATGACTCATGCTAATGAATCGCCACTAGATATTTTATGAAGCATGCTTATTCATTTCTTTTATTCATTATTCTTAAATAAGAATGCTTCATAATATATTATGATACACTCTCTCTCTTCTCTCATTATCTTATCTCATATTCTCTCTCCTCAAGCTCTCATCTTCAAGATACTAATCCTTAATCCTCATGTGTTGAGATCAAAGGTTTAGTTAGACTTAAGCATCCATTACCTTCACTCTATATCATCCTTTCATCTTTGATTAGCAATCAAAGTTGATTAGTTACCTCAAGTTAGAGGTATAGCTTGGTGTCTTGCTCTCGGGTGGATCGTCTACTACCTAGAGAAGGTCGAGGAGAACGAAGGAGGACACAAAGACGAAGGACCGTTTTCATTAGGTATAATCCCTTAACACTATAGTTTAGTATAGCTATGTGTTCGGTTATTATTTGTTTAGCTTCGATTCAAGCGGTTAGTCGATGTTCGTTCTTTAAACTTGATCGTTTTTGAAAATTCCGCCTCCCCATAAGTACTGGGGTGTACTACATCGACTTACAACTCTGTGGTAGGGACAATAGTTAGGATTGTCAATGTCACATGGCTGCAACGGACGTTTTGGATCCGGCAGAGTGATGAGCCCGCTGCGCACCGCTAGCTCGAACAGTCTCTTTGTTTTATCTCTGGGAAACGAGTAAGGACGTTTCAACTTCTTATTGAGGTATCGCGGCTTGTTGTTTTGACGACCAAACGGTTTCGGGTCACTCGGCTGTTGTTGAGCATTGGCGATGGAGGTCGCTTTTCCATTCCCCTTATCCCTTTTGTTCGATCCCTTGTTCGCGGGTCCGAGATTCTTTCCGGGTAGCGTGCAATTACACGGGTGAATGTTCTCGCAGCTCCTCAATTCTTTCGTTTCAGAGATGGATTCCTTGAAGAGAGGACTGAGGGCTACCTTTTCGTCGGAGTCGCTCCCGAAGGTGAGAGCTTGCGATCTTCTGCCGTCAACCATATAACCGTTGCCGGCAGTTTTCATATGCTCATTTGTCGTGTTCTGTTTCCGACGAGCTTCGCGCTTCAATCGGTGAACGTGCTGTCGGTGAGCAACGTAACCCTGCCACCAATTTTTAAAGGCATTGCATTCTTCAGTAGGGTGTGCAATCTTCTGATGATATAAGCATAAGTTAAGATGCATGTCCGCTTCATCAAGATATATATCGGTGGGAGAATTTCCTCTGAAAGAGGGGAGCTTCATTCCCATCGATATGGCTTTGGCGAATCTTTTCCTCATCTTGAACCTACTTTTATTTGCGGCGGATGTACTTTGATCCGGTAGGAGTGTTTCGACCCTTTCATCTAATCGCCGGTGTTTGGCTTTCTCGAATATGGTCATCTCGCGCTCTCGATCAGCTTTGCTTTTAAGACGGGCTTCGTTCAGGAAGGCATCGATCATCTCGTCTGACGGCCACAGAAGTTCTGGTTCAGGATCTGCCCCCAGCTTCTCTGTGTAAGGAGTTTCTTCGTCATTTATTGACGAGTGAGAGATCATATGGCAGCTTGCCACATAATCTTCAGATTCATCCGACGACTCTTCTCCATTATCATCATCTCCGTCCTCAAGGATGTGGCTGATAAATTCTTGGAGTGTGACTGGGGTCCGCGCCTTCTGATTATATTCAACCAACGCGTTAATCTGTTTTTGCAGGTCCGTGCGCTTGTCACCAGGCTGCACGGGCTTTTCGGTCTTCTTCTTCTTCTTCGAAGAATTTGACGGCTGGGTGTGAGCGCTCTGACCATCACCACCCATTTTTGGAGTTGGGCGTGGTTTCAGCATTCCCTCAATGATCTCGGATTCCAGTGGATTTTTCCACCTGATTGCCAGGCACATTTGGAGATCCTTCAGCATTCTTTTAGTTTTGGTTGAAAGAGCAACCTCCCACGGGGCTTCTTCAACAAAAGAACAAGTTGCCCCGGGCGTGTCCGTTTTCTTTGGAGTGTGCGGCTGTGGTGGGTTTACTTTCCACTTTTCAGACAGTGCAAACTTGCCTTGTAAGTACTGATCCTCGATCCATCCTTTAAAGACGAAGCAATCCTCGATCGGGTGACTTACCGTTTGGTGCTAAGGGCAATAATTGGGATCGTTGACATCGCCTGGCTGCAACGGACGTTTTGGACTCGGCAGATTGATGAGTCTGTTGCGTACTGCCAGCTCGAATAGTCTCCTTGTTTTATTTTGAGGAAACGAGTAAGGACGTCCTAGTCTTTCCCTAAGGGATGGGCGCGAACGCATATTTTTTCGACGGACAACCGGCTTTGAGTTGCTTGGCTGTTGTTGAGTGTTGGCAACGACAATCGCTTTCCCTTTTCCTTTCTCATTTTGAGAGTCTGGCTTTGGAGGAGACGGTTTATGTCCCATCTGATCCATTTGGGCCAACTTGTCGATCAAGGCCTGGAAAGTAGTTGGCTTGAAGAACATCATGAATTGGGAGATGGTTGCTTGCGGATCCAGAGTTCCCACAAACATACCCACTGTCGGCGCTTCTTCGATGCGCTGCTCGCATTTTGACCATAAATTCCGCCATCGTATCGCATACTGGACCCAAGTTTCTCCAGGCTTCACCCTGGCATTAATCAGTGCTGTTATCGGGGTGCGTCCACTAGCACTCGCGAATCTCTGTGTAAACAGCAGCTCCATCTCCGTAAATGTCTTGATAGAGTCATTTGGGAGTTCAGAGTACTACTCAAATGCCGTTTCCGACAGGCTGCCAACAAACTGGCGGAGCAGCAATTTATCATCACCTCTAGTGTTTCCGCACATGGCTCTAAATTGAGCGACGTGCTGATGCGGATTTCCCGTCCCCTTATATACGTGAAACTTAGGGATCGTATATCCCGACGGGTAACTAATTTGGTCGTACCAGCCCGGGTAGGGTCGTCCGGTTCTAGCAATTTCCCCAGCCGCTTCATTTGCCTGGTGAGCTCGTATATGCTGAGCTATATGGTCATCCAGTGCGGCCTTGTAAATGTTTTCTTCCTTGGCTGCTGAAAGAGCCGGAGGAGGATTCGATGTCTCTCCTTTGTCATCTTCAAGGACAATCGGAGGATCTTCAGCAGGAGGATCTTGCTGGATCATCATCCCTACCATATCTTGGAAGAGAAGCGCCATTTGTTTTATGTTAGCCGCTTGCTCTACGGCTTCTTTTTCCTTCTTTTCGAGGACTCTGCGTAGGTAGTCAGCATCAGTTTCTCGTTCATGACGCTGCTCTGATGATGCCTCCGAGCTTTCTTTTGGCCCGGTAAGTGCGGCCACTGCAGTCATCATCTCCTGAAGCTTTTGTTGCTGGTCCTGGACTTTCGTTACGGATCGGGTGAGCGGTCGGTGACCCGTCGAAGCACGGCTTTCCTCCTTTCCAGAAGCCATATAAACAGTGTGCACCACCATGCCCCTAGACCTGGGGTGTTTGTGCTCAGCGCGTTTACGGTTCGCCATGTTCACAGGGGCTTTTTGCGGCCTCCTTTTCTTTTGAGTGGTCAAAGTTAAAGGGGCCGTTGTAGTGGGCACCCAAGTAGTTGTTGCTTTTTGTGGCTTGACAGAGTGATCCTTCTCCTGCCGCATCTTCATCTTTTTCTGTCGGTGGAGATAGTTTTTATCAATCACTGACTCTTGGACCTGTCGCCAGACTTTGTAAATTTTAAAGGACAGCCGTTGAGGGGGCTGCTCTAGCTTCTTCTCTGGAGTGTTCTCCACAGGTGAAGGAGTTCGTTTCAACATCGCGGTAGGAGAATTTCTGCGCACCTTATTCAGCAATTCAAAACTGTTCCCGGTTGGAACAGCAGCATCGATCCTCACCATCGGAGCTGGTGGCGTAAATCCAGAGGGGGAGTTGCCCCCAGCCTCTCTTACTCGATACCAGTGGCGACGTCGGGCGTTTCTTGCGGATGGAGTCACCTCCGTTGTTGGATAAGCTTCTTCCTGCCCCTGCCCTGGGTAGGGGAAGCAGCTTTGAGGAACTCGCCTGTAGCAGCAACCGGAATAGCCAGCCTTGTAAAAACTGAGTTCTCGGAAGGAGAAACCCTTCCAATGATTTCGTCTGCTTGAGCCGGGATAGCTATCCGCCTTGGGATGGTAGCTTCGGGTATCGCAGGTTTGCAGACGTTCTGGCCCAGTCCGTTGAAAACTGAGGTATTGAAACTGGGCGACCCGTTGAGAGGGGTCGCGGCAGTGGTAAGCCGATCAAAGACCGACTTCTTTGGGGCTTCTTGCAACGTCATTGTGGCATTGAAGCTCAACGGTGGGAGCATGGTCCCGAAGAATAATCCAGTGGTGGCCTGAGTTACCTGCTCCACTGGCATTTTGAAAAGGGAGGCCGCTTGGGGCCCATAAGGCACTCCTCCAGCAAGGACCGAGCGAGAGTTGCAGTTGCAGGCAGTGCGGTTTGAAGCCATTGATCTTCTGTTTTCTGCACGGAGCAAGACACCAAATATTAGTACCTCGAATCCACAGGCAACCACAATAAGCCGTGATTCGTTCGTGAACACGACACACGAAGTGTGGAGTAGAAAGAGGAAAAGGTCCCACCGGGCGTGCCAGAATCTGTTCCCCTCCGAATGGCGGCCAAGACATGAGGACGTCTCGCCTGAAATTCGGGGCAGATGCTAATTGGTGCTATCTGTCTACCTCTCCGAAGATGCCAAGTTGATTTATGGCACCGTGTATCGAAGCTTTAAACGGATGCGTCCGATGTAGCAGACTTCGTCAGATTCCCCTTCGTTTGAGGGGTTTTTGATTGTGGGGACGCTCTTCCCTGCAGGCGCAAGCCCCTGCAGTTAATTACGCTACCGCATCGCGGTAACAACTTTCTCCTTCTCCAGCTGGTCACTTCGTGTCGTGGGTGTATGTTTTGTGTTTTGTTGCCCGTGGATTGTATACGGAGACTGATTTATGTCGTCGCCCGTAGGGCGTGGATTAGTCCAAATCCGTGTTTACTTAGATTTGGGTTTGGGGGTTTTAGTTTGAGGATACGTTAGCCATATTTGAGGCTAAGATCAACTCAAACGTTTGTTAAGCATACGTTAGTCTAGTTTGAGACTAAGATCAACTTAACAGGATCGTTTAGATCCGACAAAAGAGCGTTTGGGCTCTATTGTTCTAGTTTAGGGACATAGTGGTCCATTGCATGTATGGCCGCCGGGACCCATCACCTCTCTGACGACGTTGAAGGATTACAACGACAGATGTCAAAGGAGTTCAGAGATGTACCTTTGAACCAAAGTTGATTGGGGGATTTATAGTCCAATTTGGGACTAAAGTCTGTTTGGAGGTTTAAGGATACGTTAGCCATATTTAAGGCTAAGATCAACTTAAACGGTTGTTAAGGATACGTTAGTCTAGTTTGGGACTAAGATCGACTTAACAGGATCGTTTAGATCCGATAAAAGAGCATTTGGGGGCTCTATTGTTCCAGTTTAGAGACATGGTGGTCCATTGCCAGTTTAGGGACATGGTGGTCCAATACCAGTTTAAGGATATAGTGGTCCATCGCCAGTTTAGGGACGTGGTGGTCCAATACCATTTTAAGGACATAGTGGTCCATCGCCAGTTTAGGGACGTGGTGGTCCATTGGTAGTTTAAGGACGCATAAGTCCATGGGTTTAAGGACCCCACAGTCCATATGGGTGTGTTTAAGGACGCATTAGTCCGTTAGTTTAAGGACGCATAAGTCCGCGGGTTTAAGGACCCCACAGTCCGTATCTTGGTTTAAGGACGCATAAGTCCATGAGTTTAAGGACCCCACAGTCCGTGTTGATGTGTGGTTGTCGGGACCCGTCACCTCTCTGAAGACGTTGAAGGATTACAACGACAAATATCAGAGGATTTCAGAGATGTACCCTTGAACCAATGAGTTGGTTGAAAGAGCAGATGTGTTCAGTTCAAGATGATTTGAGGACTTATGGCCAGTTTGGGCTAAGTCCAATTATGTTTGAAATATTGGCCCTTCGTTGGCTTATTGAAGGAGAGGCTTTGCCTCTAGAAATTTAGCCAATTGGGCTAAAGATAGTGTTGAACACTAAAGACCAACAGTGTTGAACACTGGAATTAAGATTAGCAAGTTAGTGTTTAACACTAAAAGATAATCAGTGGTAAACACTAGCAACGGGGCTTTCAAATTAGTGTTAAACACTAAAGCAAATCAGTGTTAAACACTGGTAATCAGAGATTTCAAATTAGTGTTAAACACTAAAGCAAATCAGTGTTAAACACTGGGAACAAAGTCTTCAGATTAGTGTTAAACACTAAGGAGAGAGGGGTCACGTGTGGACACGTGAGAGCGCCCTGATTTCCCTTATTTTATTCTGCAGATCAGTGTTTAACTCCTTTAATTCTGACGTCCATCACGTGTGAGCACGTGATGGAGGCCCCCGCTCTGGTCTGTTAGAATGCTCATTAGGGGTCACGTGATGACACGTGAGGGCGCCCTAAATATGGAGCCAGATCTCCTTTTGGTTTATCCTCAAATCTGCGAATAAGTGTTAAACACTTTTGTTTTTATTTTAGAGCGTCACGTGTTGGCACGTGATGGAGGCCCCCGCTCTGGTCTGTTAGAATGCTCATTAGGGGTCACGTGGTGACACGTGAGGGCGCCCTAAATGCGGAGCCAGATCTCCTTTTGGTTTATCCTCAAATCTGCGAATAAGTGTTAAAACACTTTTGTTTTTATTTTAGAGCATCACGTGTTAACACGTGATGGGGATCTGTGCGCCAATTGTTAAAGCATTTGCTGAGGGGTCACGTGATAACACGTGAGAGCGCCCTTTGCTTTCACTTCCTTTGCTTTTTCTTTCTACGTTTTGGGAATCACGTGGGAACACGTGAGGTGATGCTTCAAAGTTATTTTGCAGGGGATATTTTCAAGGGTGACGTGGGAGCACGTGACCCAAGTTCTTTTCATGAACAGAGATCTTTTAAGAATTGAATTCTTTGTAGGGTTAAACCCTAATTATGATTTTGGAGGAATTAAATTCCTATCGTGAAAGAATTAAATTCTTATTTAGGATAAAACCCTGATTTCTTTTCAAAGGAATTAAATTCCCATATATGTAAAAGAATTAAATTCTTGATTAGGGTTAAACCCTAGTTTTGTTTTAGGAGAATTAAATTCTCAAAACTCAATTCCCCTTCTAAGTTTAGGATCTGCATGGCAGGATCTCGACCCGATGAGAATTAAATTCTCAAAATATAGGGAGATGTGCTCTGTGCAGATCTTCAACCAGAAGAAGAACTAAGTTCTCCTTTTTTTTTATAAGAGTTAAACTCTTGAATTTTGAGAATTAAATTCTCTGTTTGAAGTTTTGATTCCCTTTCTTTTCTCACCTAAGGTTTTCTTTGTTGAGAATTAAATTCTCCTTTTTTTTCTTTCCTCTTGAGAATTAAATTCTCCTCTCTCTGTTTTTCTCTCCAAGGTAGATCCCTTCTCTTCTCTTCTTGGCTCATATTTATAGGAGAAGGAAAAAAATCAATTTGTTTAGCAAATCTCTCATTGAAAGATTTGATTTGATTGTTGAGAGATTTGATTTATATTTATCATTAATCTGGGCCTTTAGATCATTCAGTGAATTTTATTCACCGTGGATTTTAAATCCAAAAGATATTCTATTTGTTATTCTGATGAGATTTTCAGGGAAATCTTTCCTTGTCCAAGATTTTTCCATAAATTGGTAATTTTTAATCGCCCTCGGATCTTTAATCCAACGGTCCCCATAATCCTTTTCCATTTGGAAAGATTTAGAAGATTTTAGAATTTTAATTCTATTTCGAAAGATTTAAATGATATTTTTTTTAGAATTTAATTATGTTGAACAGCAAGGCTTTTACAGCCAGTCGCGTGTTGCCACGTGACCCCCAATTGAGTCTTTTTCTCAATGTTTACTTACGCTTCAGTTGTAACCATCACGTGTCAACACGTGACCATTGGTCATGTTTGAGCACGTGACACCTCATTGAGGTATTTCCTTCAGCTGTTTGTTTACGCTTCAGTTTTAACCATCACGTGTCAACACGTGACCATTGGTCACGTGTGAGCACGTGATTCCTGATTTTTAATCAGGGAACAGATTTTAGAATTTAATTCTATTCATTATTTTAGAGGCCTTAAAAGCCCATCACGTGTCTGCACGTGACCCATGGTCACGTGTGAGCACGTGATGCCCCATTGTGGTCTTTTCTGAGTTTATATTATATTTTTTAACTCCTCCAGCGGGTTCTTAAAAGTCCATCACGTGTGGACCCGTAATTCCTCATAACTTTTGATCCCGGATGAATTAGGAGGCCCATAATATATCAAATCGAAGGGTTTTTCGAACCTCTTTCGATACCATCAGAATTTATCTATTTCTCATTTGGGAGTTTGTCAAAAAACAGCCCGGAAGATACTGGTTCGTATTTCCTTAAGCATATCGCTGCCATTTGATACCTTGGACTCTTTTGCGCAGAAATTTTTGGCGGGAACAGGACTGCCCCTCATAGAGAGGGTAACTCTATCTTGAGGGGGAGTACCGCTTCTGTCCCAAATACCAACGCGTACGGCGTTTTGCTCGTGGCCGTCTTGAACGTAGTTCGATACGCCCAAAGAGCCTCTTGTAGTCTCTCTTGCCAGTCTCTCTTATTTCGGGACACCGTCTTTTTCATGATTTTCGTCAGGGTCTTGTTGAAGGCTTCAGCTAGACCATTAGCTCGCGGATTGTAAACTGAAGAATATCTCCAGTCTATATTATGCTGCTGTGCGAAGCGACTGATCTTGTGGCTTCTGTAGGCTGGCCCGTTATCGGAGATTATCCGTCTTGGCGTTCCAAACCGATATATGACGTGCGTCTTGAAGAAGTGGAGGATATTCTCCGTTTTCACTTCCCTCAGCGGTACTGCCTCTGCCCATTTGGAAAAGTAATCAGTCGTCGCCAGGATAAAACGATGTCCTCTGGATGATGCTGGTTCGATGGGGCCGACTATGTCAGTTCCCCACATCTCGAACAGCCAGCTAGCCGCCGTCGGGTGCAGCGGATTTGGATGCTGGTGGATGAAGTCCCCATGAATTTGGCACGAATAGCATTGCTTCGCATATTCGAGGCAGTCCTGGATCATCGTGGGCCAGTAGTAGCCCATCTGTTTGATCTTCAATTTCATCTTTGGGCCCGCTTGGTGAGACCCACAGAGTTCGTCATGAACTTCTTGGACGACTCTTTTCGCTTCGTCAGGTCCCAGGCATCTCAACCACAAAGAATCAAACGACCTCTTATATAGAGTATCATTGACGAAGGCGAAAGACAGAGCTCATTTCATGAGCTGATGTCTTGTGGACGCTTCTTCAGGCATTCGGTGGGATTTAAAGTAGTCTATGAAGACTTCTCTCCAATCCTCGGCATTTTTCCAATCTTTTACTTGCAGGGTCGTCTGCTCGCTCGCTCCCTTTTCTTCGGATGATTCCGGAGATATTTCTGCTGGGGTAAGCACTCGACGGCTTTGTACCACGATTCTAACGTCATCAAGGTTCTCGTCAGCCAATTCTTTAGCAAGTTTGGCCAACGCGTCTGCTTTGATGTTTTCCGCGCGCAGTATGTTTTCCAAAGTGTAGGAAGGAATTTGGGTCAACAATTGTTGCACTTTTTCGCCGTACTTCTGGTTTGCATGTTTGGTAGTCGCCGTTTACTTGACTAACGACCAGTTGGGAATCTCCATATATGAAGAGGTTTTCAATCCCCATGTCGATGGCGATCTCGAGGCCTGCTATCAGAGCTTCGTATTCGGCTTCATTGTTTGTCCTTGGCTCTGTTAGGGAGAAGGCAAAACGCATTATCCTACCTTGTGGAGTTACAAAGATGAGTCCTACCCCCGATTTGATTATAGGAGTACTTTGTTTAAGCTTCTTCACGGAAGATGCTCCGTCGAAATAAAGCTCCCATCGGGTATTATCACCGTCGATCGCATCAAACGCATGTTCGTCTGGAAGATCGCAGTTTAAAGGAGAGTCGGCCGGTATCGGATGCTCTGCGAGGAAGTCGGCGATGGCCGGCCTTTCACTGCCTTGAGAGGTTGATATGTTATCGAGAACTCCATCAAGAGCAGGGCCCATTTAGCGAGTCGTCCCGTCAATATGGCCTTTGACATCAAGTATTTAAGGGGGTCCACCTTTGAAATGAGACGGACCTCGTGCGCCAACGCATAGTGCCTGAGCTTTGTTATCGTGAAGATCAACGCCAGGCTGTGTTTTTCAATGGGAGAGTAGTTGCTTTCTGCCCCCAGTAGAACTCGACTTAAGTAGTAGAGTGCTCTTTCTTTCCCTTGATCGTTCTCTTGTGCCCATAATGTGCCTAAGGAACCTTCGAGGGCGGTTGTATAAAGAATGAGGGGTTTTCCCTTGACCAGAGCTGCCAACACCGGCGGGTTCTGCAGGTATTTCTTGATCTCGTATAGTGCGCTTTGGCATTTTTGGTCCCAGACGAACGGGGTTCCCTTCTTCATCAGGTGGCTGTAAGGACGGCACTTTCCTGAAAGGTTGGCTATAAATCGCCGTATATACGCGAGCTTCCCTTGGAGAGACCGCAGCTGTTTGAGATTCCTTGGCGGAGGCATTTCCATGATCGCCTTGATCTTAGACGGATCTATTTTAATACCTCGGTGCCGAACAATGAATCCCAGGAATTTGCCTGAGGAAACTCCGAATGCACACTTGAGCGGGTTCATTTTCAAGTTGTATTGTCGAAGGTGTTGAAATACAGTCTTCAAATGCTCGAGATGTTCCTCGTATGATTTGCTTTTAACCACGAGATCGTCGATATAGCATTCGACGATTTCGTGTATATGGTCATTGAAGATCTTCGTCATGGCCCTTTGGTAGATGGCACCGGCGTTCTTTAGACCAAAGGGCATCACCTTGTAACAGAATATTCCCAGAGGAGTCCTGAAGGCGGTGTGCTTCTGGTCTTCGGGATCCATCTTTATCTGATTATACCCTGACGAGCCGTCCATAAAGGAGAAAACCTCATGAGTGGACGTGTTGTCTATCATCAGTTCGGTGACTGGCACTGGGAAATCGTCCTTCAGGCAGGCTTTATTGAGATCCCGGAAGTCCACGCATATGCGCACTGTCCTATTTTTCTTCATCACCGGGACGATGTTGGCGATCCATTCAGGGTATTGAACTTCCTGGATGAAGCCAGAGTCGATCAGCTTTTTGACTTCAGCATTGATACTCATTTCAAGCTCGAGCCGCATTTTTCTCAGCACCTATTTGACTAGCTTGACGTCCGGAGATATCGCCAATCTGTGCACAGCAATTTCTGGATCTAATCCCGGCATTTCGGAGTAGTTCCATGCGAAACAATCTTTATGCTGTAGGAGCACGTCCTTTAACGCAGATACCTTTTCTTCAGATAATAGCTCGCTGATGAATGTCGGTCGTGGATCGTTTTCCGTCCCCAACTCAATTTTCTTGAGGTTATCTGCGATGATATGGATTCCATCTTCCAGCTCTTTTGGCGCTGGTGGGAATTCTGAGATTATCTCGTCGTTGCCGTTTTCGAAGCACCAGGGAAGGTCATCCATGTTCTCGGGATCTTCCCTTGATATCATTATCACGTGACAAGTACGAATTCGCTTCCAATCCCAATGCGGAACTGGTTCTTCTTTCGTGGCCTTGGGCTCGTGCTTTTGTGGCGGTGCTACCCTCCAGTTGTCGGACAGAGCGATCTTGCCAAGCTGATACTGAACTTCGACCCAATTCTTGAAGGTGAATCAGTCCTCGAGAGGGTGCCCTACCACTCGGTGATAAGAGCAATAGTCTGGGTGTGAGACTTCGCCTGCTTGTTCAGGGTGTTTGGACTCCGGCAGTGTAAGCATCTGATGTTTTAGAGCGAGGTCAAGTATCTTCTTCGTCTTGTCCCGAGGAAACGAGTATGCTCGACCCATTTTCTTCATAAGGGATAGATCAATAACACTTGACTCCCGTTTGCGTGGCTTCTTAGCCCTGCTTTGTTGCTGTTGAGCGCCTTTTTGGCCTTTCGACTTGTTTCTGCTTTTGCGTCGAGCCTTCTTTATAACAGGTTGACAAGGAGCGGCATTTTCATCTTTCACGGCCTGTTGGAGAAGGCGTTGCGTTTTGGCTTTCTCGTAGATGACCATTTCGCGGTTATGATCGTCCCGGACTTTTCGACCCGCTTCCTTTATAAGCTTGTCCATTTGTTCTTCGAACGGCGGACTGGGCACTTTTGCATCTGGAACTTTCACTATCTCAGGATTAGCATCCTCCCATTGAGCATCCGCCTCTTCATCAAAGTCATACATGACATAGCAGCTGTTTAGTAGCTCTCGTTTCTTTGACCGGATGTATCAAAGTCCAATTGTTTCCATTCTCCCATTAGGCAGTTTGCGTTGAGTCCCGGGAACGTTCCAGATTTTGTCATAGAACTTGGCTTTTCGAACGGTCTGCTTGAAGGATATCCCCTGGCGTTTCAGCAGCTTTTTCAAACCCTCTGTATAATATCTGGGAAGACGGATAGGCTGAAGCCTGTCGAGCGTAGGATCCGCGCCATGCCAGATTTCTTTTTCCACCTTGGTTTCTTCAGAGCGGTAGAACAAAATTGCTTTCTCGCTTTTTCGCCTGGGAGGGATGTAGAACGTTTGTAGCTCTTCTACATTGTAAATATTAAGTGCATCCAGTTCTTTATGGTGTTTAAGCGGCACTATGGCGACTTGTAGACTTTGCTCTTCGTCAGCGGACGTTCGTATGGAAGGTCGAGCAGAGAATACAACACGGATTTCATCTTCCGAGTCGCTACCAAAGATCAACGTATGAGTGGACGGTCCTGGCTTGTTGTGTTGGGGCGAACCTGAATACACTATCTCCTCTTCCTCCTCGGTATCACTGCCGAAGACAGGGATGGTGGCATTGGCTTTAATCTCCGGCTTATGACACCTTTTTGTGTCTTCGAAATCCGGTAAGAAGTATTTGGCATCTTCGTATTTGCGGACCTCGTTGACAGAGAACGGGTTCAGTTCTCCCGTCACGGTATACTCGAAACCATCCTTAAAATACTTCATACACTGATGTTGTGTAGAAGGGATGATGTTGTACTCGTGTAACCATGGTCGGCCGAGCAAAGCGTTGTAGCATGTCTTGGCATCTATGACGTGGAACTTAACGTCCACGACGAGTAGCCCGAAGCGTAGCGTCAGTATCACAGACCCAAGAGTTCTTGATGACTGGGAGTCGAACCCGGAGATGGTGATCTTGTCACGAGCAAGGTGCTGGACGCTCATGCAGATTTCTTTTAACACCCGCACGTTGAGGAGATTAACGGAGGATCCATTGTCGATCAGGATTTTGCCTATCTTAATATCGTGGCAGTATCCTAAGACATAAAGGGGGCGGTTGTGTTCGCACGTCCCAAGGAGAAGGTCCTCGTCGCCGAAAGTGATATCGGCCGTGTGCACTTCCTCCAACTCATCCTTCATCTTTTCCTCGGCCAGGCATGCTTGGAATTGTTCCGGATCTTGTAGTGCCTTGATTAACGAATCTCTCGCCTCCTTTGATAGCAAAAGGGCGTCGAGAATGCTGAGCTGTAAGGGTAGTTTCCTCAGGTGCGCTAGGACGTTGTAATCCACCTTATTCTTCTTCGGCGGGTTGTTGGCGCTTAGCTCCTCCAGAACTTGGTCATCTAAGACGATATCTTCAGAGACCTTTTCTTTCCCTTTATCTTTTCTGTTTGAGGGTCCGAGATTCTTTTCAGGCAGCGTCCGATTCCGCAGCCGGATATTTTCGCAGACCTTCGGCTCTTCTTCTTTTCCCGAAGTGGATTCTTTAAAGAGAGGGGCAAGTTCCAGCTCTTCATCAGAATCGCTCCCGAATGTAGGCACTTGTGACCTGCCAGTGTTAACCATGCGACAATTGCCGGTAGTTCTTTTAATCCCTTCGGTCGTATTTCTTTGCTCTCGACGAGTTTTAGGCTTTTCCCGCTTAAAGCGTTGTCGATGAGCAACATATCCTTGCCACCATCTATCGAAAGCTTTGCACTCTTGAGTGGGGTGTGAAATCTTTTGATGATATAAGCAATAGGAGGGGTGCGTTTCCACTTCACCGGTGATGTTTCCTTCAGAGGATGGTAGCTTCATGCCCATTGATATGGCCTTAGCAAACTTTTTCCTCATCTTGAATTGGCTTTTGTCGGTAGCGGAGGTGTTTTGCTCCAGCGGGATCATCTCAGCTCTTTCATCAAGTCGCTGGAGCTTGGCCCTTTCAAATATAGCCGTCTCGCATTCTCGATCAGCTTTACTTTTCAATCGAGCTTCGTTAAGGAACGCGTCAATCATTTCATCTGATAGCTCCGGAAATTTTGGTTCAAGATCTGCCCCCAGCGCTTCGGTACAAGGAGTTTCCTCATCGTCCATGAATGAATGGGAAATCACATGACAGCTCGCCACGCATTCTTCAGATTCATCAGATGAACTTTCTCCCTCATCTTCCTTTTGAAAGACGTGATTGAGGAACTCTTGGAATGTAATGGGAGTCCGTGCCTTCTGGTTGTATTCCTCCAGCGCGTCGATTTGTTTTCGCAAGTCTGTGCGCTTGTCACCAGGCCTCACGGGCTTCTTAGATTTCTTCTTCTTCTTTTTCGAAGATTTTGATGGCTGGTTGCGAGTGCTCGGGCCACCACCATCTGTCTTTGGAGTTGTACGCGGCTTCAGCATCCCTTCAATGACCTGCGGTTCCAACAGGTTCTCCCACTTGATTGTTGGGCACGCCTGAAGGTCGTTCAGCATTTTCTTTGTCTTAGCTGATAATACAATCTCCCAAGGAGCTTCTTCAACGACAGAGCATGTTGCCCCCGGCATATTCGTCCCCTTAGAGGTATGGGCTGCGGGGATTCACCTTCCATTTGTCAGATAACGCGAACTTGCCCTATCGGTACTGGTTTTCAAGCCAATTTTTGAAAACGTAGCAGTCTTCGATCGGATGGCCTAGTACTCGATGATAAGGACAGTAGTTGGGCTCGTTGACGTCACTTGGTTGCAACGGGCGTTTTGGATCCGAAAAATTTATGAGTCTATTGCGCAATGCCAGCTCGAATAACCTTCTCGTTTTATCGCAGGGAAACGAGTAAGGACGCCCTAGTCTCTCCTCGAGGTCTACGTATGGGCGCATATTATTTTGACGCACAACCGGCTTCAAGTTGCTCGGTTGTTGTTGAGTATTAGCGACGACGATCGTTTTTCCCTTCCCTTTGTCATTTCGGGAGTCCGGCTTTGGAAGAGGAGGTTTATGGTCCATCTGATCCATCTGTGCTAGCTTGTCAATCAAGGTCTGGAAGGTAGTCGGCTTGAAAAACATCATAAATTGCGAGATGGTTGCTTGTGGATCAAGGGTTCCCACAAACATACCCACCACGGGAGCTTCTTCAATGCGCTGCTCGCACTTTGACCATAAGTTCCGCCATCGTATAGCATATTAGACCCATGTCTCGCCTGGTTTTACCCTGGCGTTAATCAGTGCCGTTATCAGGGTGCGTTCACTGGCGCTTGCAAAACGCTGAGTAAACAGCAGCTCCATCTCTGCGAAAGTTTTGATAGAGTCGTTCGGGAGCTCAGAGTACCACTCAAACGCTGTATCTGATAAGCTTCTAACAAACTGGCGAAGCAAAAGCTTATCATCACCACCGGTGTTGCCACAGAGTGCCCTGAACTGGGCAACATGCTGGTGAGGATTACCCGTCCCCTTGTAGACATGGAACTTGGGAATTGTGTAACCGGGCGGGTACTTGATTTGGTCGTACCAACTAGGATACGGCCGTCCCGTTTTCACGACCTGGCCGGCTGCTTCAGTCGCATGATGAACCCGTATTTGTTGGGCTATATACTCGTCCAAATCAGCTTTAGAGATTGAATCCTCCTTAGCTGTTGACAGGGCTGGCAGAGGATTCGACGTTTCTCCCCTATCGTCACCAAGGACGATCGGGGGATCTTCAGCCGGAGGATCTTGTTGTATCATCATCCCTATCATGTCTTGGAAGAGGAGGCCCATACGCTCTATGTTGGCTGCTTGTTCAGCAGCCTCTTTGTCCTTCTTTTCCAATATTCGACGAAGGAATTCGGCGTCGGTTTCTTCCTCTTGGCGTTCATCCGAGGACGTTTCAGGGTTTTCTTTTGGCCCTGTAAGTGCGGCCATAGCGTTCATCATCTCTTGGAGCTTTTGCTGTTGCTCCTGTGCCTTGGTCACTGATCGGGTAAGCGGTCGATGACCCGTAGATTGAGGCTATCTTCTTTACCAGATGCCACGTAGACGGTGTGAACTATAATGCCCCCTAACTTAGGGCGTTTGGGTCCACCACCTTGGATATTTGTCGCCGGCGCAGGGGTTTTCTCTGGCCTTCTTCTTTTGTGGGCTGTTGAAGTTGAAGGGGCCGTTGCAGTAGGTACCCTAGCGATCGTTGTCCCTTGCTGTTCAATAGGACGGTCTTTTCCTTTGTGCACCTTCGTCTTCCTTCATTGACGAGAATGATCTGGGTCGATCACGGAGTCTTGAACCCTCCGCCAAACTTTATAAATTCTTGAGGACAGCCGTTGAGGGGGCTGTTCTTGCTTCGTTTCTGGAACTCTCTCCGCAGGCGGAGGAGATCTTTTCAGTGTAGCGGTTGAAGAATTCTTACGTACCCTCCTCAGCAGTTCAAAGCCGTTCCCAGTTGGAACAGCAGCGTTGACTTCCACCACTGGAGCTGGTGGAGTTAGCCCTGAGGGGGAGTTACCCCCTGCCTTCCTCACTCGTTGCCAATGGCGACGTCGAGCGTGACGAGCTGTTGGGACTGGCTCGGAGATTGAGACATCTTCTTTTTTCCCCCTGTCTGAATGAGGCGCCGCTGGTGTTAACCTCTTAAAGACTGAGGTAGTCCTTTGAGGGGTGATATTCAACCTGTCGAAGATGGATCCTCGAGCAGGGGCAGGAGCAGGAATCGTCAGTCTTGAAAAGACTGACTCTTTGGCAGGGGAATCCGCCTTGACGACTTCTGGAGCAGCAGTTATTGCCTTCCTTGGGACAGGCAGTTTAGAGTTCTGATCCAGCCTGGCGAAAACCGAGGCTGTTGGTTTGGTAGTGGGCGACCCGTTGACAGGGGCCATCGTGGCAGTGAGCCGGTCGAAGACCGACTTCTTGTTCACTTCCGGTGCTGGTATTGGCATAGAGAAGCTTGTAGGCGGGATCATAGTCCCGAAAAACAGGCCGGTGGTGGCTTGGGTCACCTGGTCTACCGGCAGAGCGAGGAAGGAAGCCGCTTGGGGCCCATATGCTGCACCTCCGGGGGAGGTGGAGCGTCCGTTGCAGTGGCACTTCGAGCAGTTGGTGCAGTTAGAGGCCATTGATGTTTGAGTTCTGCGCCAGGAAAAAGACCAAATCTTAGTAACTTGAAATCCGAAGGCAACCATTTAACAAACCGCGATTGGTTCGCGAATCACGACACACGAAGTGTGGAGTGGAAAGAGGAAAAGGTCCCACCGGGCGTGCCAGAATCTGTTCCCCTCCGAATGACGCGGCGGAGACGCGGTGAACGTCTTTCCTGAGATTCGGGGCAGATAGTATTTGGTTTTATCCGTCCACCTCTCCGAAGATGCCAAGTTGATTTATAGCGCCGTGTATCGGAGGTTTAGACGGATGCGGCCGATGTAGCAGACTTCGTCAGATTCCCCCTCGCTTGAGGGGTTTTTGATTGTAGGGACGCTCTTCCCTGCAGGCGCAAGCCCCTGCAGTTAATTACGTTACCGCATCGCGGTAACAACTTTGTCCTTCTCCAGAGTTTCACTTCGTGTCGTGGGTGTTTATGTTGTTTGTGGTTTCCCATGGATTGTATACGGAGACTAATTTATGTCGTCGCCCGTATGACGTGGATTAGTCCAAATCCGTATTTTCTTAGATTTGGGTTTGGGGTTTTAGTTTAAGGATACGTTAGCCGTATTTGAAGCTAAGATCAACTTAAACGTTCGTTAAGGATGCGTTAGTCTGATTTGAGACTAAGATCAACTTAACGGAAAGAGCATTTAGGGGCTCTATTGTTTCAGTTTAGGGGCATAGTGGTCCATGTTCCATTTTAGGGACGTGGTGGTCCATTTTCCAGTTTAGGGACGTGGTGGTCTATTATTAGTTTAAGGACGTTTCGGTCCAACATTAGTTTAAGGATGTTTCGGTCCACGAGTTTAAGGACCCCGCAGTCCGTGTTGATGTGTGGTTGTCGGGACCCGTCACCTCTCTGACGTCGTTGAAGGATTACAACGACAGTTGTCAGAGGAGTTCGGAGATATACCCTCGAATCGGATATAAATTGATTTAAGAGAGCAATCTTGCTCAGTCAATTTAATTTAAGGACTTACGGCCAAAATTGGGCTAAGTCCGGTTGAAAATGTTCAACATTTTATTTGTTTTTGCATTGCATTTCTTTTTATTTTTATTTGGGTTTTTCCCAGAAAGGATGCAGAGCATCAATTTGTTTTGGGCTCTGCCCTTTATAAATGATGCAGAGCATCAATTTTATTTGGGCTCTGCCCTTTTATTGCTTTGAAATTTATTTTGGCCTGCTTGGTCTTTTTGATTTGGGCCTGGCCCTTTTAGGAAATGCATTGCATTTATCAGGCGCTTTGCGCCAATCAGAGAGCGCAAGCGCTCGTGGTGATGACACGTGTCATGCAGGCGCAGTGCGCTGCGCTAGTGCGCTACGCTTGCGCTGCTGACACGTGACGCGCTCTGGTGAGTTGCGCCAATTCAGAGAGCAAAGCTCTATTTCAAAAGCGCATAGCGCAAATGGTTTAGACGCTGACACGTGGCGCTCTCTGGTGGCTTGCGCCAGCCCAAGAGCGCAACAGTGCAGATTTATAAGTGCAAAGCACTATTAATTTGAGAATCTTTTAGATTCAAGAACCAATGGTTCATAAAAGAAGTGCAAAGCACTATTTGATTTCTTGATCTAATTTAGATCAAAGAAAAACAAGTTTTTCTTTTTATTTCAAGAACCAAAGGTTCATAAAAGTGCAAAGCACTATATATTTTTTTTATTTTTGTTTTTCCTTGTTTTAAAGAAAAAGTGGTTCATAAGAAGTGCAAAGCACTGTTTTTTTATGTAAAGATCATTGATCTGGTTTTTAGATCAATGATCTATTAGAAGAAATTTCTTCCCTCTCATGAAAGTTTTTACCTTTTTCTTAGAATTTTCTCAGAGTTCTCTCTGTTTGAAGCTCTTGACTTTTTTCAAGAAATGTTGATGCCTTTGAATTGAGGTCTAGGGTCCTTTTTATAGTGCCCATAAATTAGTTAAAGAGATCTTTCTCTGAGTAATTTGGGGAATTTTCCCCACCGTTGGATCTTTGATCCAAAAGCTTCTGTTTTACAGAAGAAAATCTTCTTATTTTAACAAGAACAGAAAGATTTCTTTGAAATCTTAATTCTTTTTGGCGCAGACTCCCCCAGCGCGTGACACGTGTCGCGTAGCGCAAAGCGCAGCGTAACTGCGCGACCGCATCTGCGCTGACACGTGTCGCGCTAGCGCGTCTGCACTGACACGTGTCACGCAGCGCAAAGCGCAGCGCAACTGCGCTAGCGCATCTGCGCTGACACGTGTCATGCAGCGCAGTGCTTGCGCAACTGAAGCGTTGCTTCCTTTAATTTTACTTAAAATAGAGCTTTGCTCTGATTGGGTGCGCTGCCTAGGGCGCTGCGCTGATGTGTCTGCGCTTGACACGTAGCGCGTTGCACCCGGAATTTGAAGCGTTGCTTCAAAATTTGAATTTTGAATTTCCAGCAGAGCTTTGCTCTGATTGGGGGAAACAGACACGTGCCACGCGCTGAGGCGTTTGCGCAAAACAGAATTGAGATTTTAAAGATATCTTTTCTGTTCTTGTTAAAACAAGAAGATTTTCTTCTGTAAAACAGAGGCCTTTGGATCAAAAGATCCAACGGTGGGGAAAATTCCCCAAATCACTCAGAGAAAGATCTTCTTAACAAATTTAACTAATTTATGGGCACTATAAAAAGGACCCTAGACCTCAATTCAAAAGGAGGAACATTTTGTGAAAAATTAAACAGAGAAGACTCTGAAGAATTGGAGAGAAATCCTCAAGAACAAAGAAAAAGGTAAAAACCTTTAGAAAAAAAGAAAAAATTCTCTTATGAACAGATCATTGATCTAAGAACAAGATCAAGGATCTCTAATGAAAAGAAAAAAATAAATAATAAACAGTGTCTTGCACTTCTTTTTATGAACCATTGGTTCTGAATCTAAAACATTCTCAAGATAACAGTGCCTTGCACCTTATATGAATCACTGGTTCTTTAAAAAACAAGAAAAAACTTGTTTTCTCCGATCTGAAATTGATCCAAAAGAATAAGAACAGTGCCCAGCACTTGCCAAAACTGCGCTATTGCGCAAGCCGCCAGGAAGCGCCACGTGTCAGCAGTGCAGCAGCGCAGCGCACTAACGCAGCGCACTGCGCTGTTGCGCTTGCGCTCACCAGAACGTGACACATGTCACCTCCACGAGCGCTTGCGCTCATTAATTGCGCAAAGTACCTGACAAGCCATGTGGGACACTGTCAGGGTATCTAATGCAATGCATTATTAAAGGGCAGAGCCCAATCAAAGGTCCAAGGGACCAAATAAAAGTGATGCACATTATTTTAAAAAAGGCAGAGCCCAATTAAAAAGTCTAAACAGACCAAAAATAATGCTATGCATTATTTAAAGGGGCAGAGCCCAATTGAGAGGTCCAATGGACCAAAACAAATGCTCTGCATTATAATAAAAAGGGCAGAGCCCAGTCAAAATAGGCATAAATAGCCTGAAGTAATGCTATGCATCATTCTAAAAAGGGGAAAGCCCAAACAGAGGCCTAACAGGCCAAATGCAAACAAAATGTGAACATTTTCAACTGGACTTAGCCCAATTTTGGCCGTAAGTCTTTAAATTAAATTGACTGAGAACAACTCTCTCTTAAATCAATTTATATCCGGTTCGAGGGTACATCTCCGAGCTCCTCTGACACTTATCGTTGTAATCCTTCAACGACGTCAGAGAGGTGACGGGTCCCGACGACCACATACGTTAATATGGACTGCGGGGTCCTTAAACTCGTGGACCGAAACGTCCTTAAACTAATGTTGGACCGAAACGTCCTTAAACTAATATTAGACCACCACGTCCCTAAACTGGAACACGGACCACCATGTCTCTAAACTGGAATATAGACCACCACGTCCCTAAACTGGAACACGGACCACCACGTCTCTAAACTGGAACATAGACCACCACGTCCCTAAACTGGAAAACGGACCACCACGTCCGTAAACTGGAACATGGACCATCACGTCCGTAAACTGGAACATGGACCACCACGTCCCTAAACTGGAATATGGACCATTACGTCCCTAAACTGGAACAATAGAGCCCCCAAATGCTCTTTTGCCATATTTAAACGATCGTTGATCTTAGCCCCAAACACGGCTAACGTATCCTTAAACATCCAAATGGACTATAAAACTCCCAATCAACTTTGGTTCAAGGGTACATCTCTGAACTCCTCTGACACCTGTCGTTGTAATCCTTCAACGTCGTCAGAGAGGTGACGAGTCCCGACGGCCATATATTAAATGGATCACTACATTAAGTCGATCTTAGTCTCAAACAGGAATAACGTATCCTTAACGAACGTTTAAGTTGATCTTAGCCTCAACACGGCTAATGTATCCTTAAACTAAAAACACCAAACCCAAATCTAAATAAATACGGATTTGGACTAATCCACGTCCTACGGGCGACGGCATTACTCAGTCTCCGTATACAATCCACGGGCAACCACAAACAAAACAAACACACACGACACGAAGTGAAATTCTGGAAAAGGAGAAAGTTGTTACCGCGATGCGGTAGCGTAATTAATTGCAGGGGCTTGTGCCTGCAGGGAAGAGCGTCCCCACAATCAAAAACCCCTCGAACGAGGGGAAATCTGACGAAGTCTGCTACATCGGTCGCATCCGTCTAAACCTCCGATATACGATGCCATAAATCAACTTGGCATCTTCGGAGAGGTGGACGGATAAAACCAAATAGCATCTGCCCCGAATCTCAGCGTCAGGACCTCGCGGTCTCGTGCGCCGTCTTTCGGAGGGGAACAGTCCCCAGAAGTGGAATGTGGTCGGCTTTCGTGCGGCTCGCGCATACTTGGACCTAAAGGTGCAGGAATCGGTTGTTTTGGGTCGTTATCGCCTGGCTCATGAGTAAAGACATGAGTTTGATTGGAAGGTGCCCGAGCAATTTGAGCCATGAGTTGCATCACAATATTCGTCGGGTCATCAATTTTTGAGTAGAGCTTGGCCATCTCTTTATCTTTGCTCCTGAGCTGTTTTCGAAGCTCTTGAAGCAGCTCTTGCTCTGCGGACCTGGGGCGAATAGTCTTGCAGGGTTCCCTAGGTCGCTGCTGGGTTTCGGGAAGCATCGACCATGCTATTTTATAAAAAAGTTGGCGCACTAAAGAATCCTAACCTAGAATCTTAACTAGAGAATTAGAGAATACAACATGTAAACATCTTTACATCTAAGTGAAAAAGGAATACAACCTTTGTAGACCGGTCCTTCACTTCAATAGCTCCATGTAGTAGTCCCTTCGCTCCAAGTAGTGAACTCCCGGACTCTAGAAAGACTCCATAAGATGAACGGAACAAGCTTGCTTGAAGTCTTCGAGGCCGAAGATGATCTACGTCGAGGAGACACCATGTCACGACCCGCAGGATACGGAACGTGACTGGAACTTAAGTTACGAAACGTCTCAAGGCGTCCGTAAAATAAGTAAGCCAAAGCCCAGAAATCAAAACCCGATTAAGAAAAATAGAGTGAAGGAAAAACCAATTTATTGAAAGCGATTTAATCCATTAAGTCACATCAAGCTTTTTAAAAGCAACATCCCTTTTTCCAAAAATTCCGGCAGAGTCTCCTTTGTAAAAACAGGCCCCCAAACAGGTACAAAACTGGAGTATAATGAATAACATGAAATATGGTATCCCCGAGCGGGAGCTAGCTCTTCGCCCCAAGGCGGTCATAAATCCCATGCAATATAAATCAGCAGTGTGCAAAAATAAGCATGAGAAGCACAAGTAAAATATCATGTCGACTCAAGTGAGCTCGATCCCAAATACAGCATAAAAGTCCCCAAATCTCACAGCCTCGTCTCTAGGTCAATATACAACAATATAAATAACAGGTACAGTAGATACAGTAGATGGAGTACTCTAGATACAATGAATATACAAGGTGGTACAAAATGATAACACAACCCACCTACGGGCAAAAGCCTCGAGTCCAGGAAAAAGAGGCAAAAGAAGCTAGTGCGCCTGCCGCTACTGTGCTGACGGAACAGACCTGCAAAAAGGCTGTGGCACAACGGGGGTGAGTTGCCAACTCGTGAGTAATAAATAATATCTATAGAGGCTATCGCAAGCATGCACGCAAGTATCATGGCATCTACAATACTGATATGGCAGGATATGCTAGCAGGTATGTATGCAACATGAATCAACTCGTGATCTGAATATGTAAGTATAAGAAATCATTATTTTCTTTTAGGAATCTCTTTTGAAATATCAGCAAAACATCACTAGAATCATCAAGAATCCGTATCCAGCATCGACACCTTAATAACTATCTCAAATCTCATGTATCCATGTCATAGTATCTCTGGCCTCAGCCGTCCGGCTGACCCATCTCAAATATCAATATCTCAACATCTCGCGGCCACGGTCGGTATCCTATGGATATCCGCCGTGCCAGAAAGTCACCGGTAGGTAGTCCATCCCCTGCCAGGCTCATCGTCTACTACTCGATCTTCTTGCCCCGGGGTACCTTATCGGGCCCACCATGTACCCGAGACAGTTCATCCAGCTCCTCGAAACGGGTCTCGAAAACCAAAGAAAAACTCATGGTGGACGACACTTACATCACTAGAAAACCGCAACCTTGCATATTTTAAAAAGGGTAATAAGTTTATAAATTCTTGCGGCTTTCCCCCGAAATCCAGAAATATCATAAATCTCAAGAAATCATCATAAGTGCATATGTCAATAATAATGAATGCATATGGTATCAACAATCAAGTTGCAATGTATGATTAATAGACTAGGCATGAACAAATGATGTAATGAGGTACATGCACATGAATAGCAATCCTACATGTTCATCTTAAGGATTTAAATGCAATAGCACAGGTTTAAGCATCAAATATGGTGAAAATGTTCTAGATTATAAGTTATCTAGTGTTGTGGCATAGCAATTACCAAGGCGTGTGTGTACGCATGAATAGTGCCCGTGCTGCATATAAAAACCCTGGCAATGGTGCAGGTGGCCTATGGAATGCATATGTAGGTAAAAATATGGATCATGAATGTAGCAAGAAGTCACGCAAGCATTATACTCATATTTACTAATATCACTAGGAATCTTTTAAATTACTTAAACTATCGGGCGACTTGCGCCATCCAAACGATTGTCCCCCGTAGATGTTACATCTACTCACCTGTGATCTCGCACTAAGTATGTCCGACCACCTGCTTTCCTTTCTCCGCGGCGCTCGAAGTTCCCACCTGCGAACCTAGAATTTACATAACGTAACACACATAAGGCAAATCCTGCAAAAACGTGATATATCGATCAAAGGAATAACTCGCATGTGAAACTAAACACGCGTGCACTCGATACGTCGCGACGTGCGTAACCTCACCAGAAACCACCCAGACACGCTGTGTCGCACAGTGCACCACAGAACTAACACAGATCATACACGTGTCGCACGAGTTAAAAAGCATCGAAAAAGGGTTTAATGCTCCAGATTTTGACTTGAGTTAAAATAGAAAAAGTTGCACATACCAAAAACCCTAATTATACAGCAGAACCCTACAGGAAAAACCCTAACACCCACACCCACCTTCTGGCCGCAATTTGTGGCCAGACAGATTAAATCTGCGGCCCAAAGGGGGAGAGGGGTCCCCGTTCTTTGTGTGTGCATCTCTGGCTTGGTTATTAGGCTACAGTATCCACAACTTTTTCCTGAAGTACCCGGGTCAAGAGCAGATCCCAAAAAGGCTAAAAAGTCTATATAAAACGCTAAGTTACACCAATTTGAAACAATCTGGTAATTTAATGAAATCTGGGGTAAATCTTAGGTTAACTGGCCTTAAACACACTTAGTCAAGCTATATTATCAATAAAAACCATCACTTGGCCAAAACTTCACCCCAAATCACCAAAACTAGCACTAAACCACATAATAAACAGTAAACGAAACTAAATAATACCTAAGTTAAGAAAGAAAGGAATCAAGTTTAAAGATTATACCTCTAAAGATCCTAGGATGTAGGAGAAAGAGAAGAAGGAGAAGGAGAAGAGGGTGTGTGCTGCTGCTGGAGTGCTGCTGCTGCTTCAGATGTTGCTGCTGCTGTGTTGTTGTTGCTGCTGCTGCTGTGTTGCTGCTACTGCTGATGCTGCTTGTTGCCTCTGTTGCTGCTGCTACTACCTTGCTGCTGCTGCTTGTGCTGCTATTGCTGAAGCTGGTGTTGCTGCTGTTATGTTGTTGTTGGATGCTGCTGCTATTTCTGCTGCTGCAGTGTTGCTTCTGTTGCAGCTGCTGCTGATGCTGATGCTGATGCTGATGCTGCTGTTGTAGTTGGTGTTAAGTGTGTGTGTGAGTGAGAGGGAGAGATATGTGTGAGAATGAGTGTGAGGGAAAAAGTATAATTGATTTGAAAACAAAAGATGAGAGTCAACCCCTCACCCTCTCTCCTCATTAAATGCCAAGCATGGCACCATCCATCATGCCCTCTCTCTCACCTATACTAGTCAACCCCTAGCACTAATTCATTTTAAAAACTAATACCCTTAATTAAAAACAAATTAACTTAACAAATGGGTTAGTCCACCATGATCATCTAAACATGGTTTAACCCAAAACTTAACCCTAGTTAACATGCACAAGTGTGTGTAGTCCAGATAAAATTCTAATAAAATATTCATAAAACCAGATAAATTATTTGAAAACCGTTTTGGTAAACTTTTTACCAAAAACCCCACATTAAAACACAATTACCACTAATCACATTCTAAGGTGTTACACACCAACTCAAGCTATCTCTTCACTAATATGGAATTAGTGAAGCAAACACCCTAAACTAAATGGCTAATCTAGTAGAGGATGATGAAATAGGAATTTTATTCACTTTAGAAATATTTTTCTCACTCATTTTCTTCACCTCCCGAAAAGCTAGTAAGCTTGAGGAAGGAGATGAAGAAGAAGAAACCATAGAAAAATCTCAAGTGTTATGGCAACCATGGGTGAGTTAATATCATATATTAACCGTTGTAGGGACTAAACCATGGCTAATCATAATGGTTGGGTTAATAAATATCTTAAGTAAAACAAAATTGGTGGACTTAGTCAATGATTCTACAAGCTTCCACTAAGCAACAACCATGACTAATTTCCTCCCAATTTTGAATTACTTTAAATAAATAAAACCCTAAATTATATTAAGCATGGTGTGAGTCTCATACACCCATGTCACATGTATCATCTAGCATGACACATAAAAATGTACATTAATATATATCACATGTATACTAAATGTACACAAGTGAGAAAAAGAAATCTTAAGTGAGCTAATATTAGTTAATGTAAATTAATATATCAAATATATAATTATACATTAAATTATTAAATCAACACTTGATTTAATAACTCGGCTATATCACATACAACTGACTAATATCAATCGTATCAACTTATCGAATCAACACTTGATCCGATAACCGGGCTATATCACATATAACCGACCGATATCACATATCGCGATAATAGAATACGATATCACATACTCGTATTAATCTCAGTCCGGCACATATCACATAGTGCTCCTACTTCGTTTCACTTGAGCCAGGAAACCTTTGTGTAGGACTCTAAAGACTCGTCAATACGCCGGCAGTAGGTGGTGATCATATCAATCACCCACAAACCGCAAGCGGCCTGCTAAACATAACGGCCACCCAGGTATTGAGCGATCAGAAGATCAACAAGCAAGCCTGCTCATACTCCTGCAAATCCAATCAGTAACACTACCGTACAGTCCGGTCTCTTCGTCTGATATGTCGCATATCATAGCCTGGGGTGGTAAACGTCAGACCCCAATAACCTGATAAGTCATGCCGATGTGAGACCCATAACGGTTCGAGAAACTACTGATAACACTTACCAGTAGATCTCAGCAACCCTAGCCAGGGATTTCCTGTTATGGCCAATCAAGCATAGCGCAACATCAACCCCCAATACCGGGAGAGACGAAATCCCCTCCTATCGCTCATTGCCTCCATGTGACTCGGGAATGTACCCAAAAACCACCGTTTTGCATGATCTCTTGAACGTGGTAAGGTGGAAATCAAAGCACAGTGAGAATCATACAAGACTCTATGACGATCTCGGGTCGACAGAATAACCTGTACCAGTGTCACCAGAGAACTGCTATCTGACGATAGGTATAATACCATCTAGGAGTTCTCGGCGAGTCCATTCAGTGTGCCCAGTCTCCACGGAGCACCCGTATACCATCTCTGATGTCAAACACCAATGGATATGGGATCATCCATCGCCCATCATATGGGTCGAGAAGCGTATACACTAGTCTACTATGGAATATCGATGCCCCGTCTCGATACTCCCTCGACTAGGAACAATTGAAGGATGTACTTACCGACTACCTCTTCCTCACTAGTATGATCTGCATCATAATCCTGGTAGTCAAGTACTCATTCTAAGGGCTTTATCAACATGTAATAAAGAGACAATTAGTGTACATGTTAAGATAAAGAGCAACCAGATAGCATACTATCATGTCGAGCAAGAAAGTCCTCCCTATATATGTCCAAGCATCCACTATAATATACATCACATGTATAATAATGGCCTCTAGGGCATACATATAACTAACAATCTCCCACTTGCACTAAGGCCATTTGTTGTAGTATCTCATACTCAACGCCCCATAAAAATCTCTCTAGGGAAAAGCCTCTGTGAGTGGATCCGCGGTGTTATCCTTCGCGTCAACTCTCCTTACCTTGATCTATTGGAGATCAACCATCTTCCTGATCAGGTGATACTGTCCTCAGAATATGTCTGGATCGCTGATGGGACCGGCGTTCCTAGGCCAAAGCCACAACTCCATTGTTTTCATAATAACAGTTATTAGACGCTCAATGGTAGGAACTATGTTCATCTCATGAACAAGAAATATCCAGACATCCACTTTGGTAGCATCGTTGGTAGCGATGTATTCAGCCTTTATCGTCTAGATTGCCACGGTATCTAGCTTGGAACTCTTCCAACATACCGTCCCTTCACTGAGGGTAAAGACAAAGCCCGTGACTGACTTTCAGTCGACCTCATCACTCTGGGAGCTGGAATTGGTAAAGGAATCCCACTAGAGTTCACCATTACCAAACACCAAAAACATTTCTTTAGTGCTTCTCAAGTACTTAAGAATGTCCTACACAGCTATACAGTGATTCTCCCAAGATCCGATTGATTTCTAATCACTACACCTAGTGAGTTAGCTACATCTGGTTTGGTACATAACATCGCATACATGATAGAGCCTACTGCCGAAGCACAGGGTATCCCTTGCACGCGGGCTCTCTCCAAATCAGTCTTGAAAGACATCTTTTTGGAGAGAGTGATTCCTGAGTAAGTGGGCGAACCACCACGCTTAGAATCTTCCATACTAAACCCCTTTAGTATAGTGTTAATGTACCTGGATTTGGAACACTCCCAACATCCACTTAGATCTATCACCATAGATCATAATCCACAAGATGTAGTAGGTATCATCCAGATCTTCCATGGAGAATCCTCGTGATAAGAAAAGCTTGACCGAGTGTAGCATAGGAAACCATTTCCTATCAAGAGTATGTCATCTACGTACAATACGTGGAAGAAAACCTTACTCTCTACAACCTTCTTGTATATACAAGGTTCATCTACCTTTTTGATGAAGTCAAACTCTTTAACTGCCACATCAAAACAGATGTTCCAACTCCGCGATGCGTGCTTTAATCCTGATGGACTTAAGCATAGCCACTGGAGAAAAGGTTTCATCATAAACCACACTTAGTTGCATTACGAGAACCTTTTACTACAAGTCTAGCATTGAAAGTCTTAACTTTTCCATTTACACCAAGAATCTTCTCAAGATCCATTTGCTCCCGATGGGTTTTACCCTTTCAGATGCAACATACAAAGTCATACTTTGTTGGTGTACATGGATTCCATCTATGATTGCATAGTATCCAGCCATTTCACAGAGTCCCCACTCGTGATGGCCTGCCTGAACCTGGTTGGGTCATCATCTTCTATGATGCAATTCTCGCTCCCACCGTCACCGAGGAAACCGTAGTATCTCTCAGGTGGATGAAGAACCCTACCAGATTCGTGGAGAGGCTGAAGCTCGTTGGAGACTATTGAATCCGTTGGTTTCACCAACTCATCAGCTGTTGGTTTGTTCAGCTGGAACTCCTTCCAATTCTACCTCATGACCACAAATTTCTTCATAAGAAATTCCTTTTCTAAAAAGGTGGCATGCTGAGAAACAAAACACCTTTTGCTCCTCAGTGTGGTAGAAGATATTCCCTCGTAAATGTTTGGGATATCCTAACAAACCTATACAGAACTGACCTTGCCTCGAGCTTGTCCAGATTTTGCTTTTCAATATAGGCCGGACAACCCTTTATCTTAACTCGTTTAAGACATGGTCTCTTCCCATTCCATATCTCATATGGAGTGGTAGGCACTGATTTGAATGGAACCACATTCAATATGTATGCAACTTCACAAGTGCATAACTCCAAAAGGAAACAGGTAACTCAGCAGTACTCATCATAGAGTGCACCATATCTCATAGGGTACGATACCTCCGCCCTGATACACCGATGTGATGTGGTGTATACGAAGGAGTAAGCTGAGAGAGAATCCTATTCTCTGTTTAGAAAATCCAGGAACTCCATGCGCAAGTATTCTCCTCCTTGATCACATCGTAGGACTTAATACTTTTACCCGTCTGGTTCTTAACTTCAAGCTTATATTCCTTGAATTTCTCAAAAGTTTCAGACTTCTGTTTCAACAGGAACACATGTTCAAATCTTGAGAGATAGTCAATGAATGTAATGAAGTACCAAGAACCAACCCTAGCATTTGTAGACATAGGACCGTATACATCATCATGGATCCGGCCTAAGAGTTCAGTAACTCTTTCTCTGTTTCTAGTAAACGGGGTATAGGTCATTTTATCTTTGAGACAAAACCGACAAGTGTCATAAGATGAAAATTCAAACAGATTCTCATATTCATCCTTATATAACTTAGCTAGTCGTGTCGCATAGATATGACCCAGTCTATAATGCCACAAGAAGGATTCGTTCATTTCTGAACCACTCCTCTTGTGTGTGTTCTACATATTTTAAACTGTGGTTTGATTTAGAACGTGTATGCCATTACATAACGTGCCTGATCCAATCAACTCTTGATTAAGGAAAATGTTCACAACATTATCCGCCAATACAGAATTATATCCTTCTTTATCTTAATAAAGAAACTGATGTAATGTTGTATATCAGGTTCGGTATCTAATAACATTTGTTCAGAATCAATGTATTTACCATTTGGTAATATAAGGTGATATTTTCCAACTGATTTGACTGCAACAATTGCACCATTCTCTAACACTTAGAGACATATCACCCAATCCCAGTTCTCTACCTTTCTATAGCCCATGTAACAAATTACATTTGTGAGATCATTATCCGGTATCTCATACCTAGGACGTAGAGGATACTGAGAAACAGTTATTGGTAATAAACACACCCGAAGAATATGCATCAACATGCTTATTCCTCGATTGGGTTGCGTAGGAATCCGGATATTCCCCTATTTCCTGCTCGGACTTATAACAATTATAAGATAGGGCGGAACCAACGTTCCCCGGCTCAGTATAATAAGCAGGTTCAGTCAATGCATCCATATTATTATCTTGATTAAGGCGTGACATAGTCGCTACCAGGAGAGAGAAAGAAGAAAACACTCTGCGTGCACTCTTGCAAGATCAGATTGGTTATTATTTTATCTAATCAGGATGGCTCCCACTGTTTTTATCAAATCTTCTTTCAAACCCTAAAAGGTAAGACTAGCCAGGATTAATTACACCCTATAAGTTCGCCAATCTTTCGGCCAGGCTAGTGTCGGTACTTTGAGGGAGGTTCCCCGTGCTTTCACACGGACCTAATTAAAATAAACCTCGTTTTTCCATGGGCTTAACCCTTTAACACCTTTCTAGACACCTACTTGATCGGCTAATTGTAATGTGTAAAACTCTCCCAGGAGTAACTCTTACTCGCAGTGGGTATCGGGATCCAACTATCTCATAGAAGGTATGCAATCTCATTGCAAATTTCAACACTTGAAATTCTCGATAATATTTTATCCCTAGCGTCCTATGACCTTGACAGAGGTCAACAAACCATAGTACGCTAGTCAAGTTCAACCCTCCATTTCATGATTGAATTAAACCCACCCGCATGACCCTTGACAGAGGTCAACAACGTCGTACGACTACCCTAATCCAATCGCATCATATGCTTTGCAGATAAGCACTAATCAGCTACCGTACACTACACCTTGACAGAGGTCAACAAACGCAGCACGAATACTAAATGGTCCTTATCTGAAATGACGGAGGGCTACGACAGGTTTTTAAGAAAACCCTTTGCGTAATGAACTTGATATCGTTGTAGAATCGAGTGATTTTGAAAAGGAGTGTTTTTTTAGGCTTTTACTAGCTTTGCTAAAGAGGTCACTCCCGGTGAAGGGATCTCGACTCTTTCCTCATCGAATGAGGTGTTGGATATTTCACAAATACTACTATGAAAAAAAAGAACTAGAGAAGCAATCAAAAACAAAACCAAGTGGGTTGTAGCATCTACCAGTTTCGCTAAAAAAGTCACTCTCGGTGAAGGGATCTCGGTTCTTTCCTTATCGAATAAGGTGCTGGATATTCTACAAGGAATACTGGTATGCAAAGCAAGAACTAGAGCTACCATTTTTTAAAACAAGATTCTGCAATATCTTTAGGTTTATTTTATTTCATTAATCTCATTAATGAAGTCCCATCATTTATGCTTCCTAAGTATCACAGAAAAAACGAAAGCAGCAATGTTTATTATATATCATATATAATGTAAGCATTCGTCTCAGAATATCAAGTGATCACATCACAGAATATCAGCAGCAGAAGAACACATATGAAATATTGGATATACTAGGAATTCCGTGTTTTAAATTAAGCCAATAAAAAAGGCGGATTCCACGGTCGCGGTGAATAGCCAAACCCACATCCCTAGACCCCTACGAGAGCGGAAAGCAACCCTATCAATTCTAGAATTAGGAGACCCAGTCTCAACTCCTTGAGATGGTCTCCCACTGGACCCTAGAACCCGGTTACTTGTGCTCCCCACCTTGGGTCTATCCTAATGCGGAAAAGTTAATAATATACATCAATGGTGGGATCATCCTCAACCCGGAAGTGCCCCAATAAAAGAATATTACATACAAGCTTTTACATGAATGAAAATGAAAAACTCTCATCTCACATAAAAAAAAACCGGTTATTCAAAACACGACGATCCAATATAACATATCACAGCAAAACATAGCATCACATGTCATCAACGTAAGTAAATATGCGTATCCCAATTGTAGTTGACATATAGCACCGAAACTGGCGATACACCACATATTACACTTACGGTCGCAGAAAAGAAAGTGAAAAACTACAACAATTGGAATCCGCAACCACCTTAGGCATCATAAACCCAACGTATCACATACTTTGGATTTCATGCCTCACCAAATGAATTCCTTAGATATCACATGCCTAACAATTATAAACCCCGCATTTTAGTCTCGATATTAAAAACACATTTTAATAAGCAGTCGGGTAATTCAACAAGATTCCTGACAACCTGATCGAATGCTCGTCGGAAACTTTAGTAGACGGCCGCACCCCCGATGCCGTCGAAAAAGTGCACATAGGCGGAACATCGCTGCCGCGAGCACCCGAACGGATGCTTTTGGCGACGGGGTTCTCCTACAGTCACTTGGTCGGGGTTATGGGGTGTGGCTATCTATTAAGGTTACCCGGCGAGTATACGTGTACGCTAAGTGTGGCAACCGATCAAATGAGACTGAATTGCTAGATTTATAATATTCAAATTAGTTTTTACAAAACTAAATATTGTGGATTCCAAGTATTGTATCACAATCACAGATAGCTAGACGATGTTAAACTTTTCGATCGAATCAACAAACACCCAAAATTTCCCAAAGAGCTCAACACTTGAGCGTGGTTTAAAAAATACCCAGAACATGCTACAGCACCTATGGACCAACCGTAGAAGGGTCAACCCTTGCCTCACCTATGGCGCCGCGGAACTACCACAAGCCCTAGGGTTTGATGGCAGTTCCGACGGTCACAGAATCGAGTTAGGGTTTCGTTCTTCTAGTGGGTCCACAGAATCACCTGCATGATTTTCTGAAGATTTCAAACTTGGAAAAATCCAACTCTTGGAAAATTTCCAGCGAGGGAAAAAATGGGTTATTGATATCCGTTCGAACTTTTTAACGTCGTCTAAATAACCCGAAACAATGTTAAAATTACGAATACGAAACACTCCGAATTGCCAATACAGTAAGACCACATCACATGCAATCTTAGAAAAAACAAGCAACACCTGAAACACCAAAACCCAGAGACTGGAACAGTGTAAAAATTTGAAGCCAAAATTTCCTAACAAATCCGGCGAGCTCGGATTTTATGCACATGTCGCCGGCCAAATTTAGGCAAGGAAGGTTCAAATTTCTACTGTGTTCATGTTACATCTCATATAACATTCTGCAATTGCTTAAAAAAAATTTAGAGGCCATTTAAAAAACGACAGAAACTATGTTTTAGTGTTGCATGTTTCAGAGTTGTTTCAGTTTCATAATCTAACAAACACCGTCTAATTCTCTAGCTTGGCTCTGATACCGCTGCAGGGTGCCATAGGTCGCCACTGGATTTCGGGAAGCATCGACCATGCCATTTTATAAAAAAATTGGCGCACTAAAGAACCCTAATCTAGAATCTTAACTAGAGAATTAGATAATACAACATGTAAACATCTTTACAACTAAGTGAACAAGGAATACGACCTTTGTAGACCGGTCCTTCACTTCAATAGCTCCGTGTAGTAGTCCCTTCGCTCCAAGTAGTGAACTCCCGGACTCTAGAAAGGCTCCACAAGATGAACAGAACAAGCTTGCTTGAAGTCTTCGAGGCCGAAGATGATCTAAGTTGAGGAGACACCAACTCAAGCCACCTTTTCACTAATATGGAATTAGTGAAGCAAACACCCTAAACTAAATGGCTAATCTAGCAGAGAACGATGAAGTAAGAATTTTGCTCACTTTAGAAATATTTTTCTCACTCATTTTCTTCACCTCCCAAAAAGCTAATGAGCTTGAAGAAGGAGATGAAGAAGAAACAACCATGGAAAAATCTCAAATGTTATGGTAACCATGGGTGAGTTAATATCATATACTAACCCTTGTAGAGACTAAACCATGGCTAATCATAATGGTTGGATTAATAAATATCTTAAGTAAAACAAAATTGGTGGACTTAGTCAATGATTCTATAAGCTTCCACTAAGCAACAACCATGACTAATTTCCTCCCAATTTTGAATTACTTTAAATAAATAAAACCCTAGATTATGTTAAGTATGGTGTGAGTCTCATACACCCATGTCACATGTATCATCTAGCATGACACACAAAAATGTACATTAATATATATCACATATATACTAAATGCACACAAGTGAGAAAAAGAAATCTTAAGTGGGCTAATATTAGTTAATGTAAATTAATATATCAAATATATAATTATACATTAAATTATTAAATCAACACTTGATTTAATAACCTGGCTATATCACATACAACCGACTAATATCAATCGTATCAACTTATCGAATCAACACTTGATCCGATAACCCGGCTATATCACATATAACCGACCGATATCACATATCGCGAGAATAAAATACGGTATCACATACTCGTATTAATCTCGGTCCCGCAAATATCACATATGTGGTCCTACTTCGTTTCGCTTGAGCCAGGAAATCTCTGTGCAGGACTCTAAAGACTCGTCAATACGCCTGCAGTAGGTGGTGATCATATCAGTCACCCACAAGCCGCAAACGGCCTGCTAAACGTAACGGCCACCCAGGTATTGAGCGATCAGAAGATCAACAAGCAAGCCTACTCATACTCCTGTGAATCCAATCGGTAACACTACCGTACAGTCCGGTCTCTTCATCTGATATGTCGCATATCACAGCCTGGGGGTGGTAAACGTCAGACCCCAATAGCCTGACAGGCCATGCCGATGTGAGGCCCATAACGGTTCGAGAAACTGCTGATAACACTTACCAGTAGATCTCAGCAACCCTGGCCAGGGATTTCCTGTTATGGCCAATCAAGCATAGCGCAACATCAACCCCCAATACCGGGAGAGACGAAATCCCCTCCTATCGCTCATTGCCTCCATGTGACTCGGGAATGTACCCAAAAACCACCGTTTTGCATGATCTCTTGAACGTGGTAAGGTAAAAATCAAAGCATAGTGGGAATCACACAATACTCTATGACGATCTCGGATCGACAGACTAACATGTACCAGTGTCATCAGAGAACTGCTATCTGACGATAGGTATAATACCATCTAGGAGTTCTCGGAGAGTCCGTTCAGTGTACCCAGTCTCCACTAAGCACCCATATACCATCTCTGATGTCAAACACCAATGGATATGGGATCATCCATCGCCCATCATATGGGTCGAGAAGCGTATACGCTAGTCTACTCTGGAACATCGATGCCCCATTTCGATACTCCCATGACTAGGAACAATTGAAGGATGTACTTACCGACTACCTATGCCCCACCAGTATGATCTGCATCATAATCCTGGTAGTCAAGCACTCATATAAGGGCTTTATCAACATGTAATAGAGAGACAATAAGTGTACATGTTAAGATAAAGAGCAACCAGATAACATACTATCATGTCGAGCAAGAAAGTTCTCCCTATATATGTCCAAGCATTCACTATAATATACATCACATGTATAATAATGGCCTCTAGGGCATACATATAACTAACAAGTCAGCTCCTTTTCGCTGTCCGAGCTTGATTCCATATGGATTGAGGGGTCCTTCTGCATATTGTAACAACTCCAATTTTTGTATACCAAAATTTGATTTAAAATTGAAGTATACTTGGAGTATTAATGTTGCTGATAACACTTTAAGTATCTATCTCTTTACAATAATTACAAGAAGGAGCTTGTGGCTCATTGGTAATACCTTGCATTGCTGAACCAAGCCACCAGAGTTCGAATTCCATACCCCACATTAATTTTATTATTGATTTTTTAAAAAACCTTTAGAATACCAAGAGTTTACACGTGCATATCTCACAAAAACCCCACTACACCCAAAGATGTAACACTTGCAGAGGGTAGATGGACCGTCGGGGGAGATCCAGGTCACCGGACTCGGTCGGGAATCGGCCAACTCGGCCTTGACTCGGCCGACTCAGTGATCCGACCGAGTCACGGCCGAGTCACCCCCTTTTAGGCCGATTCCGGCAAGGGTCACAACATGAAAGTTGTGTCTTTTGGTATTCCCTACTCACCTGCAAAGTTTCAGCCCAATCCCACTTCCAGAGATCTTTAAAACCCCCAATTACTCCACTTTTAATACATTTTTATTACATTTTATCACATTTTTATTTTTTAACTTTTCATCTACCCTAACCCTAACCCTAGCCTAGCCCTATATAAAGGCCCCTACCCTCTACCTTTTCCCCTCACAACTCTAAGCATACTCTCTAAAACTCTTGAGAACTTGGTGCAAAGAGCGAGAAGCGAAGCGCTGCCGAAACCGACGACGGATTCCGGCGACCGGATCAAGACCGACGTGACGTTTCCAACGAATCGGCAACCACCACACCTTTTAGAACGCTTAGCTTGTCCAAACCCGTAAGTCCCAACCTTCTACCTCTCTTTTCTATATTTGCAAAATACGACTTGTTGAAACCCGACGGAAATCGGACAAACCGATTTCCGATTCGGTTTTTTTTCTTAAAATTCCACTTGTCACCTAATACATATTATCAACCCTCTTGCATGTTGACTATTAATCACCCTTAAATCAAATTTAATTGTACTTTTCCACATGAAATGATAAGTTCTTTAGAAAACCGTATTTCTTGCATAAAAATACCATCAAGTTAAATTTTAATGTTCTATTTAGATACCCCACTCCTAATCATGTTTATTTTGATAACAAAACTTGTTTCATTCAATTTGGATGAAATTTCACACATGAAATGATAACGTTTATGGAAACCGTATTCTTGCACTTTAATACCCTTAACTTTAACATAACTCATTTCACCTTGAAACTTCACCAAAACTTAATATAAGTCACAGGGTAATGACCTACCCTTACACACACTCATTATAACCCTAATTGATAAATAACAAAAATACAGAATACGATATTATAGGACTTTTTCACTAAAATACCATAATCTTTATAACTTTTAGTTTAATCTTTAAATTGTAAATTCTTTTTAAATAAAACTTATACAAAATGAAAGCACGATTGGTCATGGACATCGATCGTTTATCTAAACTGTCTTGTGGGTCTAGGCAAGTGTGTCTAAGGCTAGTGGTTTTTAATTAGGCCCACGACCGTGGTTCCTTCCCACTTACCTGGCACTTACCTGGCTGCATGATGGTGAAGAGGCGATTTGAGGCTCTAATGATTCATCGTTTAGACCATAGAAGATAGGTTAGATGGTCTAGGAAACCCTAACAACTAAAATATGGAGAACTATATACTTTTACAAATAAATACCCTATATTTAGAAAATCTTTTCCCTAAATTAAAAGTATTTATAAAACCTGAGCAAAGTGCCATTACAACCCATTCGTGGGGAACCTGTTAGGGATAGCACGGTTCATCGTGCACCCGCAGGCTAGTAGTGCGAGATTCAGACCTCCGCAAGGAGCATTCGGTCTCGAAAGGTTTAAATACAATATTTAAGGAAAGTAATATTTTTTGTAAATAAAATATTCATTTAAAAATCATTTAAGTGTTTTATTATATATAATTATCATTTAAACACTTATTTTGTTATAATATCAAGTTTCCACTTTTTCCTAAAAATCATAGATTAAAAGTTACATTAAAATACCACGAATTTCAAATAAACAATTAATACTTTTATTAGGATATATTCACTAGAATAACACAAATAAAATTCACATCCATTACAATAATAAAGACGATTATTAAATACTTGAGGTATATTTTGAAAACTATACAAAAGTACTTTTTACATAAAACCCCCTCAAGTTTCACAAATTACAATAAGGCCCCTAGCTAATATTGAACTTCAAATTATCTTTCTTTTAGTCTGACTCGGGTTAGAGTCTGACTAATTCTGACTTGAATATAATTCAAGTCAATCTATATTTCAATCATATTCCAACACAACTTGAAATCATGAATCCCTGAATACAGTTAACAATATATTCATTTTTGACTGAATCAAACCATGGATATTCATTCCATTATCCTGATATTCCATTTACCTGATTATACAGTTGCAACATGTTTACTGATATCATGGTTTTGGTCAGTCACTCAATTTACATATTCCATTACTACAACACTGTTAAAACATTACGGGGTTTAAAGGGGTAGATTGGTACGGAAGATGTTAAAAGTGGAATGAGGTGGTCAGATTAAGACACCTAACATGAATACTGTTGCTGTTGTACCGTGGCATAACGGTTCCTTGTACTCTCCGTTTGCACTGATCTCTAGCATATAGAGATCCCCCTCGTATACACTGGCATTCTTCTGTACCAAGCTACAAACAACTGCGTTAAACAATATTCCATAATATTCTACAACATAATACTCTAGAAAATACTGTTACTCTGCCATTCTCACTCCACTTTTCTTTGGGACTTACCGAGCGACCTGTTCGCTGACGACATTCTATTTCTTTCTTCCTTGAATGTCGTCAGGTGCGTTGGACCAAGTTGAGACCGAGCCAACAACTGAAGATTTGGAGCAGTTCCAAGAAGATCCAGAGCTCTAAACTTTGTACTTGTTCTTTCCAGTATTTCCTTTTATTATTATGCCACTGTTTAGGCATTGCTTTCTTTTTTTCATTCCAGTTGTATTTTCATTTCATGCATTGTATAAAGAATGTTATTAATGAAAGTTGCTGTTATCTCAATCTCATTTGTCTCTTGTGATTATTTTATATTGCTTAGTTACGCTTAGCGTATGTACTTCTGAGTACATACGTAGCGGGCCTCGTCACGACCACTTCGCCGTACATTGGGAAGCGGGGCGTGACAGGTTTTGTTGGTGGCCCATGCAGGTCAGAGCTGTATGAATCCCTATCATGCAGTTCTGGTCTGCGTGAACAACCTAAGCAATGTAACACAAGAAACAGCAACTAAAACATTCTTTACAATTCATGTTATTTGAATCTTACAAGTCTTTATTCCTTGAATCTTATCATTTCATGTATTTGAATCTGTCCTAATCCAAATTTTTCTTCAGGATTATGGATTCCCCAAACAATTCCCCGAACAACACCAGCACCAATGCCAACAACACCCCTTCAGCACTACCTCTCACTCCAGTTGTTCCCGCACCATCCACTGAGCAAACCATGCTTTTCGATGCGATCCGCAGTCTGCTAGAGGGACAGCAACAACTTCTGAGTCGTCCTGAGACAGATGCACCGGGAATCAAACAGTTCAGAGCGTTGCACCCGAAGCAATTCTCGGGAAAAGGGAGCCCTCTCGAAGCAGAAGAATGGGCGCAAAGTATTGAAGATGATCTGGCAGCAGCTCAAGTGCCAGATAATGCCTGGGTCCGTGTAGCGAAGCTACAGCTCACGGATAACGCTCGAAATTGGTGGAAGGCGGAAGAGACCCGTCTAGCCCAGCCGATTGAATGGAAAACATTTCGCGAGAAGTTCGACGCGAAATATTTCCCTGTGACCGCCAGGTTCGCTATGGAACAACAATTTATTCACCTACAACAAGGATCTATGTGGGAGAAATCTGTAGATGAGTATGATGCTGAGTTTACTATGTTGAGCCGGTAAGATCTGTCACAGTAGTTCAATTTTTTAATATCACCTACTACACAGCTAACACAACCTTTAAACAGATTCGCGGCACACCTGATACCGACGGACGAGATCAGAGCCCGTCGTTTTCAGCAAGGTTTGGACACCGAAATCAAGGCTGCTCTAGCCACCGGGAAGTTTTTGACTCACGAGGAAGCCCTGGAAGCTGCCCGCAGTTACGAGGCAGTGATAAAAGAGAGGGGAAGACCTCACTCTGTAGGAGTCAAGCGTCCTGCCAACCAGATGGCAGGTGGAGCCACGTCCAGACCATCCTTCGTGCCGAGGCGTCCCGGAGTACCAACTCATCACCCTAGCCCAGCCTTTTGCACCTACTGTAAGAGAAAGGGACATATGATGAAGGATTGCCGTCGAGCCAACCGCCTTTGCTTGATCTGCGGTTCAGCCACTCATGACATTGGATCCTGTCCTCAAAGGCAGAACTCAGTTGCTGCAAACCGGCCAGCTAACAACTATCAGCAGCGACCAGCTCTTCCAGCACCTGCTACCAGACTTGCACTACCTGCACCACCTAGAGGACCACAAGCTGCACCACCTCCTCGACAGTTCCATCAAGCCCAAAGGAACGTTCAGAGGAATGCTCCTCAGGCCAGGAGGAATGTGCCGAAGCGCCAGGCTTTCATGATGTCTGTTGAAGAAGCTGAGGCCACTGGCCAAGTCATTACTGGTAAATTTTCTTCCCAAATTTATCTTTTAGTTTTGGTTACCTACACACTTTCCCTATACCTAAAACCTATCCCATATACCTTAGGTACAATTCTAGTAGCTTCACTACCTGCACTTGCACTGTTTGATACTGGAGCATCCCACTGCTTTATGTCACAACGGTTTGTCCGAACCCATGCGATTCCAGTCTCACCGCTCGTATCCTGCTGGAACGTCAGTTCCGGAAATGGTGTTCTAAAGGCAACTATGGGATACAGCATGTGTCCGATCATCGTCTGCAGTCGAGAATTTTACGCTGACTTCAAAGTACTGGACATACCGAACTTTGATGTGGTTCTAGGAATGGACTGGCTTGGAACCTTTTATGCTACCATCGACTGTCGCCAAAGGAGGGTAGTATTTGAGATTCCAGATCATCCGATCTTTTACTTTAAGAGTGGAGACCGTACATTAGAGCCAAGCACTTACAAAGCAAAGCCAAGGGAAGCAATAGTTGCGGCAGCTCATGCAGAAGAAGAAGCAAGACCGGAGGTAGTTCGAGAGTTCGATGACGTATTCCCTGACGATATATCAGGTTTGCCTCCTGATCGAGCTCTTGAATTCAGTATTGACTTAGTACCAGGAGCACAACCAGTAATCAAAGCACCATATAGACTAAGTCCAGAAGGTTTGAAGGAAGTACGAACACAGTTGGACGAATTACTGGCGAAAGGATGGATTCGTCCCAGCACTTCGAGTTGGGGAGCACCTGTACTACTGGTGAAGAAGAAGGAAGGTTCATATAGAATGTGCATCGACTATAGAGCCTTGAACGAAGTTACTATTAAGAACAAGTATCCACTTCCGCGCATCGACGACTTATTCGATCAGCTAAGTGGATCTTGTGTCTTCTCTAAACTAGATCTTCGTTCAGGTTATCATCAAGTGAAGGTCAAGGAAGCTGATATTCACAAAACAGCTTTCAGAACTCGCTATGGACATTACGAATTTCTAGTAATGCCATTTGGAGTGACCAATGCACCAGCAATTTTCATGAATCTTATGAACCAAGTCTTCCGGGAGTATTTAGACAGGTTCGTTGTCATCTTCATCGACGACATCCTGGTATATTCTAAGAACCGGAAAGAGCATGCGGAGCACTTACGAATTGTCCTGGAAACTCTTCGACAACATAAGCTTTATGCCAAATACAGCAAGTGCGAGTTTTGGTTAAAACAAGTTGGTTTCCTTGGACACATCGTATCAGGAGAAGGAATTTCTGTGGATCCAACAAAAGTCTCAGCAGTCAGCGAATGGCCTACACCAAAGTCTGTGAAGGATATTCGGAGTTTCTTGGGTTTAGCTGGATATTACAGAAGATTCATTGAAGGCTTTTCGAAGATAGCAACACCACTGACCAAGCTCACACGAAAAGATGAAGAATTTGTGTGGTCAGAAGCATGCGAGCAAGCTTTCGTAGAACTTAAGTCGAGGCTGACTTCTGTACCTATTCTCGTAATACCGGATCAATCTGGAGGATTCGAAGTGCATTGCGATGCATCCGGTAAGGGATTAGGATGTGTTCTACATCAACACGGTAAGGTTGTGGCTTATGCTTCAAGACAATTGAAGACTCATGAGCGCAATTATCCGACGCATGATCTAGAGTTGGCAGCCGTTATTTTTGCTCTCAAGATTTGGCGCCACTACTTACTTGGTGAACGAGTGAACATCTACACAGATCATAAAAGTCTGAAGTATGTGTTTACTCAGAAGGAATTGAATATGCGGCAGAGAAGATGGTTAGAACTTATGGCGGACTTCGACATCAATTTGCAATATCATCCAGGAAAGGTGAACGTAGTACCTGATGCTCTTAGTCGCCAACCATTAGCAATGAATCTCACCGCCCAGTGGAAGCTTCAGCAAGACCTACATCAGATGGAGATCGAACTAGTCATGCCAGGTGATGTTTCAAATTTGATGAATCTACAAGTTCAATCAATCATTGTCAATCAGATCAAAGCAGCTCAAGCCAGCGATGCTAAGTTGCAAAAGATCAGAGAACAAGTGGAGAATGGACTCAGAACAGATTTCATCATCCATGAAGACGGATCTTTGAGATACGGCAGCAGATTGTGTGTACCAAAGGGTCCTGTTCGGGAAGAGTTAATGAAAGAAGCTCACAGCTCTCCCTATTCAGTACATCCTGGAGGTACCAAAATGTACAAAGATCTACGTCAGAATTATTGGTGGCATGGAATGAAGCGTGAAGTAGCCAGGAGTGTCGCAAAATGTTTGGTGTGTCAGCAGGTAAAGGCTGAACATCATAGGACAGCTGGACTACTTCAACCGTTACCAATCCCAGAATGGAAGTGGCAGCACATCACGATGGACTTTGTAACTGCTCTTCCTCGCAGCACAAAAGGTAACGATGCGATTTGGGTCATTGTGGATCGACTCACAAAGTCGGCTCACTTCATCCCATTTCGAGTTGGCCAATCAACTGAGACATTAGCAAAGAAGTACATGGAGGAAATTGTGAGACTTCATGGAGTACCAGTCTGCATTGTCTCCGATCGTGACACTAGGTTCCGATCGCAATTTTGGCAAAGTCTGCAAGCTAGCTTGGGAACAAGTCTGAACTTCAGCACGGCTTATCATCCACAAACAGATGGTCAGTCGGAACGAACTATTCAGATCTTGGAGGATATGCTCAGAGCATGTATGCTCGACTTCAAAGGATCGTGGGAAGATCACTTGCATCTTGTGGAGTTCGCGTACAACAACAGCTACCAAGCAAGCATAGGAATGGCACCTTTTGCAGCATTGTATGGAAGGAAGTGTCGATCGCCATTAAGTTGGGACGACATCGGAGATAGGGAACTCCTTGGACCAGAGATGATAGTAGCGACCGTGGATGTGGTTCGTACTATCAGAGAAAGAATGCGCATAGCCCAAGATAGACAGAAACATTGGGCTGATGCAAAGAGACGACACTTGGAGTTCCAGCCAGGAGACCATGTATTCTTGAAGATATCTCCGAACCGCGGAGTGATCAGATTTGGAAGACGGGGAAAGTTGAGTCCGAGATACATTGGACCGTTCGATATACTCGAACGAGTCGGTGAAGTGGCATACCGATTAGCGCTTCCACCCTCATTGGAAGGAGTGCATAACGTGTTCCACATATCCCAACTCAGAAGGTATGTGAGTGACCCCAGCCATGTACTTGATCATTCAGAGCTCACGATACAGCCCGATTTGTCTTGTGAGCAGCAACCTGTGGAGATCCTGGACAGCAAAGTGAAGACACTTCGGAACAAAGAAGTTAATTTAGTCCGGGTAATGTGGAGAAAAGACACTCCAGGAGAATCCACGTGGGAAAGGGAAGATGAGATGCGTGCAAAATATCCGCACCTTTTTGTAAATTAGTCCTTAAATAAAAGTTGTAAATTTCGAGGACGAAATTTTTGTAAGGAGGGTAGATTGTAACAACTCCAATTTTTGTATACCAAAATTTGATTTAAAATTGAAGTATACTTGGAGTATTAATGTTGCTGATAACACTTTAAGTATCTATCTCTTTACAATAATTACAAGAAGGAGCTTGTGGCTCATTGGTAATACCTTGCATTGCTGAACCAAGCCACCAGAGTTCGAATTCCATACCCCACATTAATTTTATTATTGATTTTTTAAAAAACCTTTAGAATACCAAGAGTTTACACGTGCATATCTCACAAAAACCCCACTACACCCAAAGATGTAACACTTGCAGAGGGTAGATGGACCGTCGGGGGAGATCCAGGTCACCGGACTCGGTCGGGAATCGGCCAACTCGGCCTTGACTCGGCCGACTCAGTGATCCGACCGAGTCACGGCCGAGTCACCCCCTTTTAGGCCGATTCCGGCAAGGGTCACAACATGAAAGTTGTGTCTTTTGGTATTCCCTACTCACCTGCAAAGTTTCAGCCCAATCCCACTTCCAGAGATCTTTAAAACCCCCAATTACTCCACTTTTAATACATTTTTATTACATTTTATCACATTTTTATTTTTTAACTTTTCATCTACCCTAACCCTAACCCTAGCCTAGCCCTATATAAAGGCCCCTACCCTCTACCTTTTCCCCTCACAACTCTAAGCATACTCTCTAAAACTCTTGAGAACTTGGTGCAAAGAGCGAGAAGCGAAGCGCTGCCGAAACCGACGACGGATTCCGGCGACCGGATCAAGACCGACGTGACGTTTCCAACGAATCGGCAACCACCACACCTTTTAGAACGCTTAGCTTGTCCAAACCCGTAAGTCCCAACCTTCTACCTCTCTTTTCTATATTTGCAAAATACGACTTGTTGAAACCCGACGGAAATCGGACAAACCGATTTCCGATTCGGTTTTTTTTCTTAAAATTCCACTTGTCACCTAATACATATTATCAACCCTCTTGCATGTTGACTATTAATCACCCTTAAATCAAATTTAATTGTACTTTTCCACATGAAATGATAAGTTCTTTAGAAAACCGTATTTCTTGCATAAAAATACCATCAAGTTAAATTTTAATGTTCTATTTAGATACCCCACTCCTAATCATGTTTATTTTGATAACAAAACTTGTTTCATTCAATTTGGATGAAATTTCACACATGAAATGATAACGTTTATGGAAACCGTATTCTTGCACTTTAATACCCTTAACTTTAACATAACTCATTTCACCTTGAAACTTCACCAAAACTTAATATAAGTCACAGGGTAATGACCTACCCTTACACACACTCATTATAACCCTAATTGATAAATAACAAAAATACAGAATACGATATTATAGGACTTTTTCACTAAAATACCATAATCTTTATAACTTTTAGTTTAATCTTTAAATTGTAAATTCTTTTTAAATAAAACTTATACAAAATGAAAGCACGATTGGTCATGGACATCGATCGTTTATCTAAACTGTCTTGTGGGTCTAGGCAAGTGTGTCTAAGGCTAGTGGTTTTTAATTAGGCCCACGACCGTGGTTCCTTCCCACTTACCTGGCACTTACCTGGCTGCATGATGGTGAAGAGGCGATTTGAGGCTCTAATGATTCATCGTTTAGACCATAGAAGATAGGTTAGATGGTCTAGGAAACCCTAACAACTAAAATATGGAGAACTATATACTTTTACAAATAAATACCCTATATTTAGAAAATCTTTTCCCTAAATTAAAAGTATTTATAAAACCTGAGCAAAGTGCCATTACAACCCATTCGTGGGGAACCTGTTAGGGATAGCACGGTTCATCGTGCACCCGCAGGCTAGTAGTGCGAGATTCAGACCTCCGCAAGGAGCATTCGGTCTCGAAAGGTTTAAATACAATATTTAAGGAAAGTAATATTTTTTGTAAATAAAATATTCATTTAAAAATCATTTAAGTGTTTTATTATATATAATTATCATTTAAACACTTATTTTGTTATAATATCAAGTTTCCACTTTTTCCTAAAAATCATAGATTAAAAGTTACATTAAAATACCACGAATTTCAAATAAACAATTAATACTTTTATTAGGATATATTCACTAGAATAACACAAATAAAATTCACATCCATTACAATAATAAAGACGATTATTAAATACTTGAGGTATATTTTGAAAACTATACAAAAGTACTTTTTACATAAAACCCCCTCAAGTTTCACAAATTACAATAAGGCCCCTAGCTAATATTGAACTTCAAATTATCTTTCTTTTAGTCTGACTCGGGTTAGAGTCTGACTAATTCTGACTTGAATATAATTCAAGTCAATCTATATTTCAATCATATTCCAACACAACTTGAAATCATGAATCCCTGAATACAGTTAACAATATATTCATTTTTGACTGAATCAAACCATGGATATTCATTCCATTATCCTGATATTCCATTTACCTGATTATACAGTTGCAACATGTTTACTGATATCATGGTTTTGGTCAGTCACTCAATTTACATATTCCATTACTACAACACTGTTAAAACATTACGGGGTTTAAAGGGGTAGATTGGTACGGAAGATGTTAAAAGTGGAATGAGGTGGTCAGATTAAGACACCTAACATGAATACTGTTGCTGTTGTACCGTGGCATAACGGTTCCTTGTACTCTCCGTTTGCACTGATCTCTAGCATATAGAGATCCCCCTCGTATACACTGGCATTCTTCTGTACCAAGCTACAAACAACTGCGTTAAACAATATTCCATAATATTCTACAACATAATACTCTAGAAAATACTGTTACTCTGCCATTCTCACTCCACTTTTCTTTGGGACTTACCGAGCGACCTGTTCGCTGACGACATTCTATTTCTTTCTTCCTTGAATGTCGTCAGGTGCGTTGGACCAAGTTGAGACCGAGCCAACAACTGAAGATTTGGAGCAGTTCCAAGAAGATCCAGAGCTCTAAACTTTGTACTTGTTCTTTCCAGTATTTCCTTTTATTATTATGCCACTGTTTAGGCATTGCTTTCTTTTTTTCATTCCAGTTGTATTTTCATTTCATGCATTGTATAAAGAATGTTATTAATGAAAGTTGCTGTTATCTCAATCTCATTTGTCTCTTGTGATTATTTTATATTGCTTAGTTACGCTTAGCGTATGTACTTCTGAGTACATACGTAGCGGGCCTCGTCACGACCACTTCGCCGTACATTGGGAAGCGGGGCGTGACACATATCGGCCTCATCGATAGGGTTTTCATCATCCAGCGGAGGTGGCTGATTTTGGGAAACGGCAACCACATTCAAACCAGATTGGGCTTGGGATGTGGTGGCTCCATTCTTGCTTTTGCTGCGCAAGTTGTCGCTAGGACGCGCGCCCGCCATATAGACCATATGGATAACATGTTCGGCCGTCTTTTCATCCTTGGAAACTGATTTTGCGGACTGGTGTCGTGGCCCTTCTTTTTCGGTGACGGGCAATCGATTGAAGGCGGCTGGGCCAACCAGGTTCTTGAATGGTGCCGGCGCTTCCTTTTTGGCTTTGCCCCATTGCTTTCGCACGGCACAAAATGTCCGATAGACTCTTGAAGAGATGGTGTCATGCTTTAGATGTTGGGGCTAAGACACGCCGCTTTGGAGTATCATCCAGTTTGATGTCTTCTTGATTTTAGCGGTCATGTCATTTTTCTGAACCCACTTCAGGGGTTCGAAGGAGCTGCTGACTTTTACGGCTAACTCGGTTGTCGTCGCAGGGTAACCCTGTCCTTGGAATCTCACAAAATTCCACTTGGCCGGAGTCATGGCCCTCTTATTGGCTTTATATCTGAGCCGCTTTTGCCTTAACTTTTCTGTTTTGAGCACTTGGCAGGCTTCGGCCCTTCGGGAAGACGCCGTAGACCGATTGACAGAGAGTCCAGAGAAAACGCCCGCTCGTGCGATTGTCATAGGCACTGTCTGAGCTTGCTGGAGATGCTTCGTAGCTTCATTGGTGTTGACGGCCTTGCCCCCAGCCGGAATAGTGGAGAGCCGTTCAAATATGGATTTGCATTTGCGGTCGGATGCTTTGGTGATCACAACGTTCGGCCTCTTGCCCCTCGAGGTCGGTTTGGACGCTTGGTTTGCCGGGGCCTCCGCCAGATGAGCGCTTCTAGCCGGGTAGATGATGATGGGACCAAATTGACAAGGCTGTTCCTCCCATTGCTAGCTGAGGCTCGCGGAGAAAACCACTCGGGCATTAATCTTGAAAACATACGAGATCGGAGTTTCCTCAAAGATCGACCTGGTCCTTGGAGACATTCTTGTTGAATTTGAAGATTGTGATTGGAAAGCTGTTATCTTGCACAAAGAAGCATGATTTCAGTACAAGCAATCGACATATATTTCGATTGAGTCCGCATGAACGTTTAACCCAAAATATGGGAGGAGAGAAATGGTCCCACCGGGCGTGCCAGAATCTGTAGGGTGTTTTTCGTCACCCCATTGACATGGGAATACGCGTTGCTTACCAGGCGTATACAGATTCCCCCTATCTAGGGTAGGCTGGGGTTTATTGATTATGGGAATCTAAATTTCCGACAGCCGCGAACTAAACTGCTGTTAATTACCCTTTGCTTTTGGAGTGAGAGAACCTCCGATTGACGGGTAAAACTGGTCATGCAAACTCAATGTGCAGTATGCGTGCGTTGTGTTTTAAAGGGGACTTAGACGTAACGGGGGCCTCGCAATTTTTTTAAACGGGGGACATGTTTTGAGTGTGGAGCGTGAGGGAAAAAGAGGGGTGAGGAGCGTCCTAAGGACGCGTGAGTGGCGCGTCGGCGCTGGGCGTCCATGGGTCACGTGCCCGGCGCGTGGGCGCTGGAACCCGCGGCCCGGCGTGCGATCGCTGGGCCCCGCGGGTCACGTGCCCGGCGTGCGATCATTGGGCGCCAGCGGGTTACGTACGCGCGATACACGACCGCTGGAAACACCAGCGGAGAAAAGGGCTTAGCCCCTGAGCTGGGAGTTGAACTCCCGAGGGGCTTTGGAGTTGAACTCCTAAACAGGAATTAGGTACAGATTTGGAGTTAAACTCCCAAAATATTTGGATTTGGAGTTAAACTCCTATGTAAAAAATTGAATGTGGATTTGGAGTTAAACTGCTAAAAGGCTTGGATTTGGAGTTAAATTCCTAAATGGTCTGGATGTGGAGTTAAACTCCTTTGAGGATTTGGATCTTAGAGTTGAACTCTTCGAAAATTTTCGGAGATGATCAAAGGCGACCCATTTCTTCTCCCTGGATCCTCGGATCCTCCCAAAGTGGGATTTTTGGAGGTGGGTTTTCTTCCTACTCTTCTCCTTTTGCTGGATCTTGGAGAAAAAGGGAGGTAGGAATAAAAATCTCTCTTTTAGGGATTTGATGGGAGATCTGAACTCCCTTTCGAGAGTTTTATTGTAAAAAACCATTTCTTCTTGGAAAAAGAAGAGTTAAACTATTTATTTAATTGGAAATGAAAGAAAAGGGTGAGCTTGAGAGAAATGAGATGGAGGCACATAACCTAGAATTTTTTTTGAGAGAATGAAAAGTTGTCATTGATTTTCTCATCATGTTTGCCTTTATGGGCTACACACTTTACATATAGCCCTTTGGGCTTTTCTAAATGGCACTTGTGCCTCCATGCCTCATGTGCTTATTATTTTTTGGCATATAAACCATGGGGTTTACAAAATTTTGGATTTTTGCCCATTTTTCATACATTTATTTCTAAAAACCGCATTTAAACTAATTTATTGCCCCCCTTTTGGCATGAAGCCGGCCCCTTCCATGTTTGGTTTTGACTTGGGCTAACTTGTCTTGAGGTTGGGTTCGGACTTGGGTCCACTTGTCTTGAGGTTGGGTTCGGACTTGGGTCCACTTGGGTGTAAGTTTTGACCCCAACACTACAGTTTAAGTTGCAGTTGCAATTTTGATTTTTTTAATTTGGATTCTGCATTGGCCACGGGTTAGCGGTAAGGGCACTAGGAACTTTATCAAAATTTTAAAATGTTTTAGAAAGATTCGTTTTGAAAATTAATTAGGAGAATTTGTTGGAGATTTATTTGAAGAGCTGTTGGAAGATTTATAAAAGATCTATTATGAATTTAATTACGAAAGTTTGTTTGTAGAATTATTTGAAAATTTGTTAGAGTTTGTTTTAGAAATTTGATGAGATACTAATTAGAGTAGGAGTCATATTATTTTGTGTTATAAATAAAGAAGGGTCTTATCAAAGAAAAATGGCTAAACATGAGAAAGAGAAAGAGAAAGAGAAGAGAAAGAAAAGATGAAGGGTGGAGGATTCACCAGAAAAGTAATTTTTGTGTTTGTATGAAGAGACGATGGCAAATAGGAAGGATAGTCATCCATAGATGAAGGTGGAGAGATTTACAAAGAGTAGAGATGAGAGATAATATAAAATGTATCGGTATCCTTCATCATTAATAAAGAGATTCTCATGTTTGCCCTGTGAATATAGGCCGTTGGTCGAACTACGTTAAATATTGGTGTTACGTGTTCTTATTTTCGCTCGTCTTTCTTGCATGGCTAGCGAAAACCTAACAGAAGAAATGAGAAAAATCTCTTCATCAGATCTCTCATCTCAAACTATTCTCGTCATCATCTTTTTATAAAAATTTAATTGGGTGCATTGAATTCAAAAGCAAAGCTCTTCCCTCTAAATAGCCAGCAATATCTAGGCATGCCTCTTTCTTTTTTTATATAGGCATCTTCATAACAATCTTATACATTATTTGGCTATTGTTTTGGAGTTTAGATAATTATAGCTCGGCTCAAAAGTTTAGATAACTACAATTATCTCAACTCCAATTTGATCAAGGTTTTATAAACTTAGAGTTTGGGGCTTGCAAACCACGGTTTGCATCTCCTTCCGCCACATAAAAGTAAACTACAGTTATACTACCCCCCATATATCCAAACATTACCTCGTTTTCTAAGTATTTAATGCAAAAAAGTGCTTATCCAATAAACAATCCACTTTGAGCCTAAACGAGGCTGCAGATTCAGCCCAAGACCATTTCAAGCCCGTTGGGAAATGCTTTGAATTCGAATCTAGTACAAGGCCCAAGACCGAACAAAAAGCTGTTTTTTTTTGTAAATCTGTATGAAAATGTAAAAATTTCTTTGGTTATCATCGTTTTGCCCTTTTTATGCCAACTTTAATGATTTTGGATTTACAAAAATATAACATAAACATAAATCAACTAATAATTTAAGGTCATGTGTCCCCTTATCATAAAAAAAATTCTTATTGCGGTGTGCACACACGGCATGTAAATAAACCAAATACGGAGCATGTATAAGTGTTACCATATCCGCATTCAATAGCCATAGTCAGAGTCAAATACAAACAAGGATAGTGATCGGGAATGAGGATTACTATTTGTATTAGATAAAATCCAGATACGGATACGAAATCAGTATCGGAAAAAAATATGCTCGATAAAGTAAAAAATTATTGTTTTCACATTGGATACGAATACGGAACCGATATAGACGTTATCATGTCCGTATCCCGTGACTATTGCCGAGGAATGCATGTAGTCATCAAAAACAAAGTTACTACCTGCAGCTGATAAGAATCGGATAACCCATTTATCCGTTTCTGTTTACATAACCCTTCGAGAACAAGCTAGGAATTTGCAAGTCGGTCCGAACAAAAAGATTCTCTCTGAAAAAAGTGTTTCGTGGGCCGCAAACAAACACGTTTCTTCCCTTAAACGCCCCCACAAATACCCAATTTCCCAAGGTCCTTTCCGTATAAAAACCCCTTCAGCTAAAATAAAACACCCCCTTTATAAAAATTTCCCCTTTCCTCTTCCGTTCAAAATCCTAACCCTAATTTTTTTCTCTCCCCCCAAATAAAACCCCTCACTTTATCCCTAAAAAAAATCCTCGACGATCCGTCGCTATGGCGGATCCCAACGATCAATCGCAGCGCCGCCGCCTCTACAACCCCTACCAAGACCTGCAAATCCCCTACAAGCACATCTACGACCTCCCGACCTCGCCTGAGTTCCTCTTCCAAGAGGAAGCCATCGCCCAGCGCCGATCGTGGGGCGAGAATCTCACGTACTACACCGGCATCGGGTACCTCGCCGGCGCCACCTCCGGCGCCTCCGTCGGCCTCTACCGCGGCCTGAAAGCCGCCGAGCCCGGCGACACCCCCAAGCTCCGGCTCAACCGCGTGCTCAACTCGTCGGGCCACGATGGGCGAAGGATCGGGAATCGATTGGGCGTGATCGGGCTTCTTTACGCTGGATTGGAGAGCGGGATGGTTGCGGTTAGGGATTCCGACGATTGGGTGAATAGCGTCGCGGCGGGGCTCGGGACCGGGGTTTTGTATAGGGCTGCCAATGGGGTGAGGTCGGCGGCCGTCGCCGGGGCGATCGGGGGATTGATGGTGGGAGCTGTGGTTGGAGGCAAGCAGATGTTGAAGAGATACGTGCCGATTTGATAAAGTTTGGTAATTTCTTACTGTGGCGCTATACATTTTTATGGGTTATTTATAACTCTGCTAGTTTTATGAAATTTTGATTGATACGGTTATGGGATGACCGGATGGTCAGAAGAGAAATATTTTGAATAATTCAAATGTAACAATTCGATTGATTTTGACGAGTTTTGCTTGCCGGCGATGGCTTTAAGGTTTACCGTGGCGTTCTTGGTTCAAAATTTAGATTTTACTGCTAAGTTTGCAACACACTGCGAATAGTCTGTTAGTGCAATACTTGATTAAATCTTGAGAATTCTATAATGTTTTGCTTTGGATGTTTGGGAAAAGAATTAGCTTTAGTTAAAACTTATATGGCCTTATGATTACTTTCGGCTTTGAAATGATGTTATATCTTTTGGGTTTGGTTTCGTGGTTGACTTCAGAATAGATGTGAATCTTGTTTCTTAAAAGATCATGAAACATTTCTATAATCGATTGATTTGCAACAATGTTAATATAGTTATGTGTATATGCACCATATGCACTGTATTGCATGGTGTCATCATGATTGCTTTTTTGCTTGTTGCTGTTGAAGTCCAAGCTGGTTGGTTAAACTGGAGGAGTGCAACAGGGATTTTGTGTGATCGTAACTTTTCGTTAAAATTGAAAGGGAAGTTTTATCGGAACGCTATTCGGCCTACCTTATTATATGGTACAGAATGCTGGGCTCCTAAAAAGCATCATACACAGAAGATGCACGTAGCGGAGATGCGCATGCTTCGTTGGATGTGTAGTAACACTAGAAAAGATAAGGTGCGAAATGAGGATATTCGTGCAAAAGTTGGTGTAGCACCTGTGGAGGAGAAGATACGGGAAAATCGGCTAAGATGGTTTGGTCATGTGCGACGCAGACCTATGGAAGCACCGGTTCGACGAATAGATACTCTCGATATGGGCAATGACAAAAGGGCAAAAGGAAGACCGAAGAAAACATGGATGGAGGTGATACGAAACGATATGGTTGTCAAATGACTCAATGAAAGTATATTGTTCAATAGAAGTGAGTGGAGACAGAGGATTCATGTGTTGGACCCGGCGTGATTCTCATGTTGGTTCATGTAGCCTACCCCATATGCTTGGGATAAAAGGCTCAGTTGTTTTTGCTGTTGAAGTTCAAGCTTCTATTAGTTTGAAAATTTGATTTTGTTTTAATTTCTTTGGAGGTAGATTGGTATGGGCCTTTGCTAGTTATCATGAGCAATATTGGGATATGTAGTGCAGCACTGAAAGTTATTAGATCATATTTTGGAACGATCTTCTTAAATAGGATATCTAATATGTGGAGGTGATGTACATGTGAGGGATTAACATTTATCCTTGTATCTTTTTCTTCAAAGTTGCAAAGCCCTATCGTCCTCTCTAATTTTGAAAGAGGGAGGTGAATTTGGAATTGTTATTCAAAGTCGTATATGAATATTGGATTTCAGTTCAATACTCGGTGATTTTCTTGTTTTTGTCATTTATGTTTTGTTTCTTATATTTTCTTCTTTCTTTCTATTATGAAATTGAGAATTTGATACCAAGGGTTAGTTATCACAATTGAGACCAAGGGTTAATGAGATTGTTCTCTCTCTAAAAGATGCACCAAGTATTTTATGAATCGAGTACTCACAATTAAGTTGTAGAGCAATCAATTATTTTGAAATGATGTAGAACCAAGAGAATGTTAACTAGGGAGGTATCATACTCTCTCTCTACATGCGTGCTCACGCTCGCACACCTACACATGCATGCATATTTACTGACTGACTGAAGGCCTATATTACATGGAACGATCAATCCATTTAGGGGCTATAGAACTTCTTGACCATGCCAAGGAGGTTTTCTTGCAAGTTCATTAGAGTTAAGTTAATAGTACATACCAGTTTTATTGTAATGATTGTATTAAATGGAAGAAGAAAAAAGACAGATGTTCCATTATTAGGCTCTTTAATGGCATTTCATTGGTGCCTCCTTAGATATCTGCCTACCTTTGGGTGTCATCAATGATTCATGGAAATTGGAAATCCTGGCAACTTCGTGTTACATTTAAATACAAATCTGGAGTGGTTAGTGAATTGCTTTATGCGTCACCAAAGTTGCACGTGAATGTAATATTGAATGAAGTGGCTAACACAAGTTGTCTTTAGATAGCCTCATAGTTGAAGTATCCTGCAGTTGTACACCTCTTCTCTTACCGTTTCACCGGAGCTTTGAATTAGTTAACTTCTTTGACAAGATTTTACGACTCTTTTGACTTTTACCAGAAAATTGAATTTGATTCTTTGATAGAAATCTTGGGCTTATCTTTTCTCATGTTTCCCTATTTCTGCTGCCCAAATAAAGATGTTTAGCGTTGTTTGAAATGGGTTCCGAGCATAGGTTCTTTCAGTAGGAAGATGATTCCACTCTACATTATAACTACTATTACACAACTTATACAGTTTGTCCTAGTTTATGTACGGAGTTAGGAAAACAGGGTTTCTTTTCCAGTGGAGGTAGAGGCTTATGCAAACTCTAGTTTACAAGGCCCTACCTCCACTTAAAAATATAACCTCGATGGGGTTTAATGGCTTTGAAGTTAACTAAACTTAAAAATGTGACTCCAAAAGGGGCGTTTTCTTCACTCATGTTTGGAGTGTAGATTGGAGTTTTGTAAAACTTTGGTTATCTAAACTCTAAAATGAAAGCCAAAGGGGGCATATAGTTAGGATTTTGGCGTTAACTCTAGATAGCTTTATGAAACTCCGGCTATTTTAACTTCATACCCAAACAGTAGCATTTTATACAGATTTTGGACTGAGTGGTTTTGTGTGTCTTGATATCATATAAAGACCATAGGAAGTAGTATAACTGTCATTTGTAGTTTAGCAAACAGGTCAAGTTTTCTACCAAGGTCAAAAAAGTACACCACCATTTTTTTTCCGACCACCGGCATTCGTCGTCATCTTTATCATCTAAGATGTGGATACACCAAGTTTCATGTGATTCTAACATCCTTGCACCATTGATTTAGTGGGTGCAAATTTTACGGTTTACCTATAATAAAACTTTTTACATTGCTAAATCAACGGTGAAAGGGTGTTAGAATCACATGAAATTTGGTGTCTCCACATCTTAGATGATAAAGATGATGATAATGGGTGCCGATCATCGAATAAGATGGCAGAGGGTGTAGTTCTTTGACGCCACCTAAAGAAAAAGCCTTGTAGGGCCTCTTTTCTACATTATTCTCATATATATATATATATATATATGAGGTTAATGGAGGAAAGGTGCCATAGGAGGGGATTTCCTTCTATGGCGTCGAAAAAATGCACCCTCCGTGATTTTTTTCAACGATCGGCATACATCACATCCATCTTTATCATCTAAGATGTGGATACACCAAATTTCATGTGATTATACCATTTTTTCACCGTTGATTTAGTTGGTGCAAAATTAATGGTTCACCGACAATAGAACTTTTTACATTGCTAATTCAACGGTGAAAAAGTAGTAGAATCACATGAAATTTGGTGTATACACATCTTAGATGATAACGATGATGATGATGGATGCCGATCATCGGAAAAAATTATGGGGATTGTATTTTTTCGACGCCATAGGAGGAAATCCTTTCCTATGGCCTCTTTTCTCCATTATATATATATATATATATATATATATATATATATATATATAAGATCGCTCTATTGCAAACGGGTGGGTCCGTGTTTTTTAAAAATGGGAACTCTCTATCCACGACATATTTGAACGATCCGACCCGTTCAAGTTGATCACATTACCTTCAAGTCTGTGTGTATGAAAAATTAAAGGATTTGAAGATCTCTAACCAATGTATTAGATAGAGTTTATGTTGCTATATTGAAAGACGTGCAAAAGTTGCTCACCTTACTTTCAAGTCTATGTGTATGAAAAATTAAAGGATTTAAAGATCTCTAACCAATGTATTAGATTGAGTTTATGTTGCTATATTGAAAGACGTTCATTGTGCACTCTTTCGATACATGAGTTAGAGGTATTTAAATCCTTTGATTTTTCATACACATACATTTGAGGGTAGGGTGATCAACTTGAACGATTCAGATCATTTAAATATGTCGTGGATCAAGAGATCAAGAGTTTCCGTTTTTACATGGACCGGTCCCCCCCCCCCCAAAATATATGTATGTATGTATGTGGTATATATGTGTGTGTGTGTGTATTCAAGGCTAATTTACTCTCAGGGCATAACTAACTTAGTTATGCCCCGTTGGATAATTACTTCATTTGCCCTTCATTTATGATAAAGTAGGGGTAGTTATTGTCATTTTCAAGAAGGGTAGAAAATCTTGTGATTAATGAGGCAATTGATTAACACAAGGAGAGAGAATCTTACAGAATTTTTATGAGATTTTCCACTTATTGAAAATGATGAATACTATTCCTATTTTATCCACTCATGGAGGGCAAATGAAGTAGTTATCCACATGACATAACTAAGCCGATTATGTCGTGGGAGTAAATTAGTCTTACCATATACACACACATATACACATATACATATATAAGGATCAAGGGTAGGGTCCGAGCTCTGGAACTTTTCCTAAGCCCGTTGCGCAAGACCGCCGGCTCTCTCTTCAACTTAGGGTTTCAAATTCTATGGTTTGCTGCAAATTCATATGAGGTTTTATATTTTTTCCTTGTGAATCCAGGCAAAATTTGGAGCTTCAACTGCAAGCTCTAATTGAATTGGGAACTTTGTTGGTAACAACTAGGTTTTGTAGTGGATTTGTATAATAATTCCTTTGTTTCTATAATTGGGGCAAAATTTATTGATCTGCCTTGGCAATTTTATTGCATCCATGAATCAAATACATAGTCTGTACCGAGATCTTGATCGTTTCATCAAATTGGTTTGTGAAATTTTAGGAACGAAGAAGATGGGAGCTGAGACACGAAGGAGATGGGGGAAAAAATAAGGAAGCTTTTTTTCCTAGGAGGGAACCAGGGGACGGGGTTGGGCAGCGAGCTCAGGACTCTTAATCCCATATGTTGGGTTGGGATAGAGAGAGAGAGAGAGAGAGGGGAAACGGAGTATACCGTGACATGATAGGAAATTTCCTATCATGGCGTCTCTAAAAGTCAACTATTTGTTGATATTTTCGACGATTGGCTCCGGCCATGTTGATTTTTATGTTCTTAAATACATGTCTATTAATTTTCACGCCATTTGGATTACTTTTGACAATTCATATTGCTTTTTGATATGTTCTATTGTCGACAAACCATTAATGTTGCAACCATCCGATGCAACGACGAACGATGTCCAAAAGATATGAAAATTTGTAGACATATATTTAAGGACATGAAGATCAACATGGTTGGAGCCGATCGCCGAAAATATCAACGGATAGAGAAGCGCCACGGTAGAAAATCTCATACGGTGTCATGGTATACTTAGTTTGTTATATATATATATATATATATATATATATATATATATATAGGAAGTTGATCCTATGAGGTCCAATCTCATTTTGAGGCCGGCTTTTTATAAACACAACTTCGTGTTTTTCATCGATCCGTACCGGTCATCGTATTCGACCTATGCTGGATAAGGTTATGTATCAAAATTCACAAGATTTAGATATCTTTAACACATCCTTCAAGCCGGCTAGAATTTAACGGTTTTTCGATTAATGAAAAAATACGTTCGCTTGATGGTAACGTTAGAGGTTTTCAAATCTTGTGATTTTTCATGCATAAGATTTCTAAATCATGTAGATCACGGCGGACGGTACTGATTGGTGAAAAACATGGGGGTTGTGTGTTACAATGCCGGCCTCAAAATAGAATATGAGGCTGAACCTGATAGGATCAGCTTCCTATATATATGTGAGAATAATGGAGAAAAGGTGTCATGGGAGGGAATTTCCTCTTATGTCGTCGAAAAAATACACTCTCCATATTTTTTTCGACGATCGACATTTGTCATCTTTATCATTTAAGATGTGGATATACCAAATTTTATATGATTCTATCACCTTTTTACCGTTGATTAGAGGATGCAAAATTAATGGTTTACCGGCAATAGAACTTTTTACATTACCGATTCAACAGTGAAAAAGTGGTAGAATCACATGAAATCTGGTTTATCCACATCTTAGATGATAAAAATGATGATGGGTGCCGATCGTTGAACAAAATGCTGGAGGGTGTATTTTTTCGACGCCACCTAATTAAAAAACCCTTCTAGGGCCTTTTTCCTTCGTTATATATATGTGTGTGTGTGTGTGTGTGTGTCGGGTGTAGATCCGTTAGGACGGGTTCACGTTTTTTCGAATTCACGAACTTTTTCGTGTGACGTCCTTTTGATGATCCACTCCGTCAAAACCAAGTTTTAAAATTGTAAAAAATTGCACGGATGAAATAAAGTCACATTTTGCAAAACACTTCCAATCGACACGACTTTTCATCCATACACTATCTAAGACATGTAAAACAATTTGAACAGAGCGGATCGTCGAAAGGACGTCACACGAAAAAGTTCGTGAATTTGAAAAAACACGAACCCGTCTTAAGGGTTCCTTTCTCTAGCGCTATATATATATGAATAATGGAGGAATATCTATGAGAATAATGAAGAAAAGTGGCCCGAGTAAGCTTTTTGCGTTAGGTGACGGTAAAATGTACGCCCTCCACCATTTTATTCGACGATTGACACCTTCCAACTTGATCTCCATCCTCGAATTTGTCGATACACCAAATTTCATATGATTACAACACCATTTCACCATTGATTTAGCAATGTAAAAAATTCTATTGTCGGTAAACCTGTCACGTCCCGCTTCCCAAAATACGGAATACGAGGGGTAATAAGGCCAGTCATGCTTCTACAGTCAAGGAAATATCCTGTCGTAGTCACACTTCGGTTTCTAGTTTTACATGGTAATCAGTAATCAATGCACAGGTAATGAGAAATACAGTCACTAATCTATCAAAAGGATATAAAACATACCAGATAGAGATCAAGAGAAAGATAGCGCTAGCGTCGCTGATATAAATGTCTGCAATATTCTCGAGATACAACAGGTCCTTATCCGGGCTCGGTCCACTTCTCACTTTGAGCATGCATACTCAGGTCGTCAGAGCGACACAATAGCAATATATATAAATGCAAAAGTAAATACGTGCAATGATGATGAACATGAAGCAGTAAATATAGAATGATGACGCATATGAAATAATCGGTACAGGTAAACAGTAAAGTAGGTATATCAAATCAGTAAGCAATGCATGTCAATGTTACTAACCCTATCAGTCTCTAAGTCTCACTGTCCAGGTCGTTAAACTTATCGTCAGTCCAAGTATGGGAGTCAATCACGCAGGAGTATCCCCAACCGAAGGGTAGGGCCCTAGGGGCAAGGGAACACGGGCCCGAATCACGCACGATAATAATCAGTAACTCCATCCATACAACTCCCAAATTCACGGTATATGCCGGCAATGGGACTTCCGAGATTCTGTTGAACTCACACTCAAACTACCCCACACCCCGTGGTCTATATCAAACCCCGACCATAAACCCAAATACTAGTCGGTCCATGACAAGTCTATGCGAGAACTGGAGACAGGATTTCCATCAAGCATGTCTCGACTAGTACCCAAGACAAATGGACAGTGTTTGGCGCCTTACCTATGACACTAATATAAATGCTCCATAACTGTCTCATTTCAGTTATAGTTACACTTGTATATGTCTCATAGACGTCGACAATGCAATAAATTAACTGGGTACGCTGATTGTGTACAAGTAAGTGTCACTTTACTTATTCATTCACGTTTTAACACTAACGTACTTGCCACAATCAAAACACTAATATCTATCACTGGGTAATGTACACGATCAATAGGTTACCAATGTATATGACATCTACATGATATGATGAGAATGCAATAATTACGATATGAATAAAAGTATCAGCAGCCAGTGTTGTACAACTTGCAAAATTTACTACAAATAGTAGAATTAAACAAAACAATATAAAAGGGGTAAGCAGTATGTTTGACTATCTGTATATCAAAATTGGTTTCGGGTCAATCGGGTTTCAGGTTTGCTAGGTATGGCCATTTCATTTTAAGTGTTTACTGCTGGAAATCCAATTTCTGAACCGGAAGTCCGTTTCATAACAAATTTTATTCCCAGTTGGGAGCATAATTAGGCAACACTACAGTTCAACTAATTGTAGATTTTTCTGTTATCTTTCCAACGCATTAAACGGATTATCAATAGGATTCCTGTATTAGAAGTTAGGTTATGTACAAGGTGCTGGTGTAAGAGAGGTCACTGCAGAAACTGCAGAACACCACGGTATTCTAAAATACAAATTAAATATCAAATGACGGTGAAACGACACGGGACCAGATTCAGGGGTTAGCTAATTAAATTCTCTATGCGCCCATATGGGGCTCCGCGCAGTTTCAGTTTAAGGAAGGGTGTACAGGTGTTCCCAAGGCCAGGTATTCAAAACGAACGTTGCCCCGGACTGCAGTCCAGAATTGCGCTCCCCCTCACTTTTTAGGGTCATGAAATTGCATTATTCCAAAATTAATTACATAGGGTTATAGGTTATATAGTTAGGTTTGATACGAGCCGTAGAACACCATGATTAGATTTATATTCAAATAACTACAAATTTTACAACGCGACACGTATGGTGATTTTCAGAATTGACGTAACCAGTTGGATGCCCTTTTTCATTTGATGTCTCAATTATTTAATCCCAACTTCCTACACGCCATTAGTTAACATCAATCGAATCTTCCAATAGGAAATTTGGGGATTTTATATAGGGTGATCGCATCGAGCACTCGGTGCATGTATGTGAATGTTATCTATTTTATTTACACACACCCCTCATACCTTTTCAGATCAATTAAGTTACCCAACTGGGTTTCTTAAATTAGATATACACATAGCATGATTTGAACAAGTGAAGGAGGTTCACTTGCCTGAAGAAGATTTGTCGCGATGACAGCGATGGATGACACGGGCACGACAACGACGACAACACAACGGTGACAATGACTAACAGTAGCAGCAACAGTATGGCAGCAGTGATGTCTTGGCTAGAGCTTGGGGATCTCGGGGCTGCAGGGGATCTGTGCAGTGGCTCTGGCGAGGTCGGCTGAGGCGCGGAGGCGACGGGGTCGGAGCTCAGGTGAGGGCGCAGGGAACGAAGGTGTTTGTTGCTCGGAGCTTGCAGCTCGGAGGTGGGTAGCAGAGGAGGTGAGGAGGTGGTGACGAGGGGTGAGGCGACGACGAGGGATCACCGGCGTCGAGGTGGTTGTTCGGGCGAAGGTGGTGGCCTGGTGATGGGTTCGTCGGGAGTTGTAGTCGTGGTGGTAGCGTAGAGTGACGGCGACGTGCAGGTGAGGTCGGGGCTGTGGGTTGGAGGTGCTCCGGGTCAGAGAAGGTGGCAGGGTCGACGAAGGCAATGGGTCGTGCGGTGATAGGTGTCGTCGCGGTGGGCTTTCCGGCGTCGGGTGTGGGCTGCGGGTGAGTGCAGGGTTCGGTTTGGGAACGAGAGAAAGTGTAGAAGGGAGAAGCGAAGGAGGGAAAGACGAGGGGCTCGGGCGAAGGTGATGTGAGATTGAATTGCGAGGAGAGAGGGAGCGAGGCAGGCGAGGGTGTTGCAGGTTGTTGAGGGGAACGAGTCGTAGGGGTCGGTGCGAGGGAGGCGGGAAGGAGGAGCGGGGTCGTGGGTTGTTAGGGGAGTGGTTCTCGTGGGAGTGGGGGAAGCAGCGCTGCCGTAAGGTCATGGGCGCGATGGAGATGGAGAAGTTGGGGAGAGAGGGGAGGCGCTGCGGAGGTCGTTGGGGTGGAGCGGGTCTCGGGGGTATGGGTGCTAAGCGTGGGCGCGCGCGAGAAGCGGTCACGAGGGGGGAAAGCGGGAAAAAGAGAAGACGGGGGAGGAAGAAAGGGGGAAGCGGGTCAGGCAGGGTGTGTTGGGCCGGGTTTAGGGTGAAGAGTGAGGGGAAGGGGAATGGGCTGGGCTGGGCCGGCTTAGAAAGAAGTAGAATAAAAAAATAAAGGGTTCAAGATTCTTTAGGGTTTAGATTAGGTTTTTAAAGGAGAAGAGTTTAGAAAAATTAGAATAAATAGATTAACGGTTAGGGTTTAGACTTAGATAATTAGGGAAAAAATAAAATAGAATAGATATAAGGAAAATAATATGATAAAGAAAATAGTTTTAATTGGATTCTCATTAGAACTAATTGGAAAATTAGAGTCGCAGGAGAAGTATAGGAAAAATCGTTTGGGAAAAATATTTTAAAAGACTTTATTACTAATAATACACAAGATAGAGTACAAAATAAACCGGGTATTACATCATATCCCCCTTAAAGAAAATTTCATCCTCGAAATTAAAATAAACAATAAGCTATAAAGTGTAATGCGAAATGCAACAAAATCAAATATTATTATATAGAGATTTACGCAAAAACAACTAGACGAAAATCAAAGGTCTACATATATATAAGAAATAGCGCAACTAAAAGAATAGGCATAAGTAAGCACAAGGCATAACCATTTATAATGACAAACTATAAGCACAATACCAGGGAAAATAAAATAACTATAATAAACAATAGTGAAGGATTTGCTGATAAGCTAAAATATTTTAGAAAGAATATCGATCAAACAATTTAAAATAACTTTAAGGAAGCCAATATTGTGAAATAAGAAGAATAAAACAAAACAGTATGTGTGATGTATGTTTGCGCCATTGAAAATGTGAAGAATAGTAAATCATTTAAAATGAGTAAAACGGAAGTAGTTAATAACACGCAATTTTTCGATAAACACAAAATAACGAAAACTAAATTTCGAATAACGACGTCACTGAATGTAATTATAGTAATACGAAATAGCACCAATATTGTATAAGGAGCTAGTCAGGGTATGGATTACAATGGAGTATGGCCCATTCAAAAGAAGTCGGAATGCGGCACTTTGATTAGAATGTTGAAGAGACCGAGATCAGGTTACTACAAGGTGCAAGGATGAAGAGGAATGAATCTCAGGAGGGAAGAAATTTAATGAGGAGGGAAAACAGTCAATGCATCATGCGAATCAATACTCAAAAGATTTGCGCACTCAGAAACTTCATTATTATTTATTTTTCCAGAAAATTTTTCAAACAAGGCAAACTCGAAAGATAAAAGTAGCCTTAAGCTATACATAGATTTATTTGGCCAGAAGAAACAAAGATAAGTCGTGTCAGTCGCGGTCATGGAAGTTCAGCAGGTTACGGTAAGTTCTCGCGCTAAGATAAGGGCGTCCATTTCCATAGCGCGTCACAGGGATTGCCACTAGAGGTTCTTCTGCCTCGAATTCCTCCTCACTCGAGGTTTCATTTTTCGACTCTTCCTCGGCTGGGGCCTCGTTTTCGGGTTCTTCTCCCACGGGGTCTTCTTCTCCTGGTCCTTCTTCCTCGGCTGAAACTTCTTCATCGTGGTTTGCTTCCACGGGATTCTCTTCTACTTGGTTCTCTTCCACTGGATTTTCCTCAGGATCTTCCTCTTCTGGATTTTCTTCTACCGGGTTTTCCTCGGGATCTTCCTCTATCGAGTCCTCTTCGGGGTCCTCTTTCTCCCTGTCGGAGTCACTGATCATGTCGACTTCTGTGGCTGCGACTCTCTCGTCCTTAGAATCGCTGTTGCCAAAAATAACCTGTGGGCCATCGATCTCGTCATCTGAACTCACCAGCATGCAGTCCAATGAAACGCAGGACCGAGTGTCCTCGTCGATAGGCGGCACTACTCCGGGATTTGCCATGGCCTGAAAAGAGGGAGTCATGATCAGATAGGGGAACACACAAGGAAAATAACCAAAGATGTGAAGCATATAGAAAATATACGGCAGGTAAGGACTGAAAATCAAAATACTGAATGATGATGTAGTAAGCAGTATAAGGAAAATGAGTGGCAAGGGGACGATACATAAATCACAACTCACAATTTTATTGCATTCAAACTAAGAAGTTCAACGGATACAAGATTTTAAACGAAAGGAAATATTTACTAAAGAGTGACAATATTTTTATTGAAAACAGAAAAGGTGATAATTCTTCGTTGATATCTATCTCTGCAATCTCGTAAGACAAGTCTGAATCTTGTGCTGGGTCCATATCATCCTCGAACTTGAACTACGAAACAACCAAGTCGCTCAAGTAGATGTGGAAGGTGTTGACGAATCTCTTCCTTGTAGCTCTTTCCTTCGGGGGCAACCATTGATAAGATGCTCGTTGGATCCACAAATCAGGCACCGCCCTTTGCGCTGCGACAGTCACTCTGAAGGTGTCCTGATCTCTTGCAGTATCCATAATGTTGAGTTCTCCGCTGCTTCCGTTGCTGAGGAACAAATGGGCGCTTCATCTTCACATCTCTTCTTTGCTTATCAGGGATTCTCTTATGATTGGAGGCTTCCGCTGGTGCCTGAGCCATTTGCCTTCTTAATCCTTCAGCTAAGAGGTCGTTTGTTCGCTCTTGGGCTTCCTTCAAGCCTTGCAGTACACTCAAAACCTCGACGGTCTGTCTCTAGGAAGTGGAAATAGAAGAGTCGTTGGAATTCATGATCCTGAAACAACAAATTTGAGGACAATATAAGGTACAAGGAATAAGAATCAGGATAAGATATAGAATAGACAACGAAACAAATTTATAGGATGAGATGAAACTCAAACGAGTGGAAATCAAATGTATAACTCCAAGTCACTCAAGCAGAGTACTGCCTTATAACTATTCTGCAGTTCATAGTTACAATCGCATAACTCTACTAGGTCACCCAAAACTCTAGCGGATGGAGTCAAAATATAGCTTAACGAACAACAGGGATTTTAGTCAAGGATAACAAGTTCCCAATCTGGACCGAAAGAGCGACTTAAACTGTCAAGCCCTACTCGAAAACTGCAATCCCAATCGTAGCTAAACCTAGCTCTGATACCAACAAAACTATGTCACGCCCCGCTTCCCAAAATACGGAATACGAGGGGTAACAAGGCCAGCCATACTCCTACGGTCAAGGAAATATCCTGTCGTAGTCATACTTCGGCTTCTAGCTTTACATAGCAATCAATAATCAATGCACAGGTAATGAAAAATACAGTCACTAATCTATCAAAAGGATATAAGATATACCAGATAGAGATCAAGAGAAAGATAGCGCTGGCGTCGCTGATCTAGATGTCCGCAATATCCTCGAGGTACAACAGGTCCTTATCCGGGCTCGGTCCACTTCTCACTCTGAGCATGCATACTCAGGTCGTCAGAGCGACACAATAGCAATATATATAAATGCAAAAGTAAACACGTGCAATGATGATGAACATGAAGCAGTAAATATAGAATGATGACGCACATGAAATAATCGGTACAGGTAAACCGTAAAGTAGGTATATCAAATCAGTAAGCAATGCATGTCAATGTCACTAACCTTATCAGTCTCTAAGTCTCACTGTCCAGATCGCTAAACCTATCGTCAGTCTAAGTATGAGAGTCAACCACGCAGGAGTATCCCCAACCGAAGGGTAGGGCCCCAGGGGCAAGGGAACACGGGCCCGAATCACGCACGATAATAATCAGTAACTTCATCCATACAACTCCTAAAATCACGGTATATGCCGGCAATGGGACTCCCGAGATTCTGTTGAACTCACACTCAAACTACCCCACACCTCGTGGTCTACATCAAATCCCGACCATAAACCCAAATACTAGTCGATCCATGACAAGTCTACGCGAGAACTGGAGACAGGATCTCCCTCGACTGGTACCCAAGACAAATGGACAGTGTTTGACGCCTTACCTATGACACTAATATAAATGCTCCATAACCGTCCCATCTCAGTTATAATTACACTTATATATGTCTCATAGACGTCGACAATGCAATAAATTAACTGGGTTCGCTGATTGTGTACAAGTAAGTGTCACTTCACTTATTCATTCACGCTTTAATATTAACGTACTTGCCACAATCAAAACACTAATATCTATCACTGGGTAATGTACACGATCAATAGGTTACCAATGTATATGACATCTACAAGATATGATGAGAATGCAATAATTACGATATGAATAAAAGTATCAGCAGCCAGTGTTGTACAACTTGTAAAATTTACTACAAATCGTACGTGCAGAATTAAACAAAACAATATAAAAGGGGTAAGCAGTATGTTTTACTATCTGTATACCAAAATTGGTTTCGCGTCAATCGGGTTTCAGGTTTGCTAGGTATGGCCATTTCATTTTAAGTGTTTACTGCTGGAAATCCAATTTCTGAACCGGAAGTCTGTTTCGTAACACGTTTTACTCCCAGTTGGGAGCATAATTAGGCGACGCTACGGTTTAACTAATTGTATATTTTCCTGTTATCTTTCCAACGCATTAAACGGATTATTAATAGGATTCCTGTATAAGAAGTTAGGTTATGTACAAGGTGGTGGTATAAGAGGGGTCACTGCAGAAACTGCAGAACACCACGGTATTCTAAAATACAAATTAAATATCAAATGATGGTGAAACAACACGGGACCAGATTCAGGGGTTAGCTAACTAAATTCTCTACGCGACCATATAGGGCTCCGCGCAGTTTCAGTTTAAGGAAGCGGTATACAGGTGTTCCCAAGGCCAGGTATTCAAAACGAACGTTGCCCCGGACTGCAGTCCAGAATTGCGTTCCCCCTCACTTTTCAGGGTCATGAAATTGCATTATTCCAAAATTAATTACATAGGGTTATAGGTTATATAGTTAGGTTCGATACGAGCCCTGGAACACCATGATTAGATTTATATTCAAATAACTTCAAATTTTACAACGCGACACGTATGGTGATTTTCAGAATTGACGTAACCAGTTGGATGCCCTTTTTCATTTGATGTCTCAATTATTTAATCCCAACTTCCTACACGCCACTAGTTAACATCAATCGAAACTTCCAATAGGAAATTTGGGGATTTTATATAGGGTGATCGCATCGAGCACTCGGTGCATGTATGTGAATGTTATCTATTTTGTTTACACACACACACCTCATAGATCAATTAAGTTACCAAACTGGGTTTCTTAAATTAGATATACACATAGCATGATTTGAACAAGTGAAGGAGGTTCACTTGCCTGAAGAAGATTTGCCGCGATGACAGCGATGGATGACACGGGCACGACAACGACGACAACACAACGGTGATAATGACTAACAGTAGCAGCAACAGTATGGCAGCAGTGATGTCTTGGCTAGAGCTTGGGGATCTCAAGGCTGCAGGGGATCTGTGCAGTGGCTTTGGCGAGGTCGGCTAAGGCGCGGAGGCGACGGGGTCGGAGCTCAGGTGAGGGCGCTGGGAACGAAGGTGTTTGTTGCTCGAAGCTTGCAGCTCGGAGGTGGGTAGCAGAGGAGGTGAGGAGGTGGTGATGAGGGGTGAGGCGACGACGAGGGATCACCGGCGTCGAGGTGGTTGTTCGGGCGAAGGTGGTGACCTGGTGATGGGTTCGTCGGGAGTTGTAGTCGTGGTGGTGGCGTGGAGTGACGGCGACGTGCAGGCGAGGTCGGGGCTGTGGGTTGGAGGTGCTTCGGGTCAGAGAAGGTGGCAGGGTCGACGAAGGCGATGGGTCGTGTAGTGATGGGTGTCGTCGCGGTGGGCTTTCCGGCGTCGGGTGTGGGCTGCGGGTGAGTGCAGGGTTCGGTTTGGGAACAAGAGAGAGTGTGTAGAAGGGAGAGGCGAAGGAGGGAAAGACGAGGGGCTCGGGCGAAGGTGATGTGATATTGAATTGCGAGGAGAGAGGGAGCGAGGCAGGCGAGGGTGTTGCAGGTTGTTGAGGGGAACGAGTCGTGGGGGGTCGGTGCGAGGGAGGCGGGAAGGAGGAGTGGGGTCGTGGGTTGTTAGGGGAGTGGTTCTCTTGGGAGTGGGGGAAGCGGCGCGGCCGTAGGGGCATTGGCACGATGGAGATGGAGAAGTTGGGGAGAGAGGGGAGGCGCTGCGAAGGTTATTAGGGTGGAGTGGGTCTCGGGGGTGTGGGTGCTAAGCGTGGGCGCGCGCGAGAAGCGGTCGCGAGGGGGGAAAGCGGGAAAAAGGGAAGATGGGGGAGGAAGAAAGGGGGAAGCGGGTCGGGCAGTGTGTGTTGGGCCGGGTTTGGGGTGAAGAGTGAGGGGAAGGGGAATGGGCTGGGCTAGGCCGGCTTAGAAAGAAGTAGAATAAAAAAATAAAAGGGTTTAAGATTGTTTAGGGTTTAGATTAGGTTTTTAAAGGAGAAGAGTTTGGAAAAATTAGAATAAATAGATTAACGGTTAGGGTTTAGACTTAAATAATTAGGAAAAAAATAAAATAGAATAGATATAAGGAAAATAATATGATAAAGAAAATAGTTTTAATTGGATTCTCATTAGAACTAATTGGAAAATTAGAGTAGCAGGAGAAGTATAAGAAAAATCGTTTGGGGAAAATATTTTAAAAGACTTTATTACTAATAATACACAAGATAGAGTACAAACTAAACCGGGTATTACAAAACCGTTAATTTTGCACCCACTAAATCAACGATGAAAATGTATTGGGATCATATGAAATATGGTGTATCGACATGTTAGACGATGAAGATCAAGATGGCCGGTGCCGGTCATTGAATAAAATGGTGAAGGACGTGATTTGTACCGCCATCTAACGCAAAATTTTGCATACCAGACGGCTTCAAACACGGTTCAAGATCGTATGCAGAACTACATATAGTTGCAGGGGTGAGATTTATATACGAGTAAGCCTTGGTATTATCAATTTATTTGTTTGATTATTTATCATGACTTTTTTTGAAAAGAATATTTATAGAATTAGGGACATGTTAGCGAACACGACACACACACGTGCATGCATGCAGATACGTACGTACACATATATACATATATCTATACACATATTTGCATACATATCCGTACATGCATGCAGATATATATATGCACACATGCACACATATTGCAAACCGGGTTCCCTTTTTTAATAAACTGAAACTCTCTCGATCTATGACATATTTGAACAATCGAATCCATTCAAGTTGATCACCCTACTCCCAAATGTATGTGTATGAAAAATTAACGAATTTGAAAACCCCTAACCAATGCATCAAATGGATGCAAAAATGAACGTCTTTCGATAATGTTACATAACTTCATCCGATGCATTGGTTAGAGATCATTAAATTCTTTGATTTTTCATACACATACATTTAAGGACAGAGTGATCAACTTAAACGGATCAGATCGTTTAAATATGATGTAGATCGATAGTTCTCATTTTTAAAAAACTGGAACCGGTTTGCAATAGATGACTCCCCTATACACATTTAGACACACGTGTGCATGCATATACATGTGTGCACACGCGTCTGTGTGGGTCCGTGGGAAAGGCTAATTTACTCGTAGGACATAATTATATGCCCTATGGATAATTACTTTATTTGCCTCTCATGTTTGAATAAAAGGGGTATTTTTGTCGAGAAAATAGAGAATCTTTGTAATTAAATAGGGAATTGATTAATACAAGAAGAGAATCTTATAGTATTTTCACAAGATTTTCTACTCTCTCTCTCCTTGTAAATGACATAATATACCCCTTCTTGATCCATACATGAGAGAGACAAATGGTGTTAAAGAGTAAATTAGCCTTTCCCTATATATGCACGCGCGCACATATAATTGTAATTTGATTTATATTATAGTTTATATTTATATTTTTTAGTCTATTTATATTTTTATTATTTTTTTTTAAAAACATGGAAAATTAGGCGAGTAACTCGCCTCAATTTGTGAATCGGCTCGCCTCATTTGCCAGGTCTACCGTGAAGGCAGACAATTGCCTTGTTTGACGTAAAAACTTGCGGTCAAAAGGGTTTATTGTCTTGTTTATGACATGATTACTTTCGGTTCAAAGGATCTGGCCAGTCATTTGGTTTAAGAGATTGACCGTCATATATCATTATCGTGTACAACTTAATGTATGCTGTAGATTATGGATTGGGTGGTGACCTGAAAAATATTAAGCCTCGGTCCAATCTTTGAATCTGTTACTAATTTTTGTACAGATGAGATTATCAACAGCCGATTTAGTGTCCCTTAGACTGCTTTTTCAAGAAAAAACACCCCCCCCCCTCTTCCCCCACCCCCACCCCCATCCCCAACCCACACACACATCTTTCTGAGAGTGTCCCTTAGAATGTTTCCTTATCCAGTTTGGAGTTTAGTGAAAAATTATTATTTAGCCTCAATATAATATTTTTATTATATTATATTTGGCTCCTGAAATTTTTATTATTGGCTCCTAACTTAAATTTGTCACTCTTTTATCTTATACAGTTAAGTTTATATGGTACAAAATTTCTGATCAGTCCGAACCTTTAAATCTCTTTCTATTTTTTTACACTATTTTGGTTTTACCAACAAGATATTGAAAATTTCAAGACTTTTGTGTGCTATACAGTATGTAAAATATCAAAATAAGAAATAAGAAAATTTAGACATTATCGAAAATTTCGCGATTTTCATATATAGCATGTAAAATATTAAAATTTTGAAAGAATTAGGAAATTTTGCGATTTTCGTGTTAGCATTAGCATGAATAATATTGAAAACGAAAATAAACATAAAATATTGAGATATTTAAAATTTCATATAGCATGTAAAATACAGAAAAACAGAAAGTATAGTGACTTTTCAGAATTTAAGGGGTGTTACTTCTAAATCATTTAAGAACTCTCATTTTCAAAATCAAATGTCTAGTCCATTTGGAGTAATTTGCTCTCATTTTAAATTACTTGGTCATTTAATTCCCAGATCCATGTAGAATTTAAAATAAATAATATTATATTTAATGAAAAACTCAATGATCATACGAAGAAAATTGATGACAGTAAAAGAGAGTCATCATCGAGGCCGATCGGCAGTTGATCGGTCGAGATTCATTTTCGGCCGATGTGTGCTGCTTGGCGATGTTTGGTCGCTGGTCGTGGCGGTCGTTGGTTTGTCATTAGAGGTTCATTATCGCCGGTAGTTGGTGACGGTTACCCGAAGGTCGGCGATGGTCTTGGGTATGTCGATCGGCGTAAGTCAATAGTTGGTTGATCATCGGTCGTGACAGTGGTCATGGCTACTGCCGACCGGTCACCTGTTTTTGGTCAGTCATCGGTTACAACGATGGCCACAACGATCAATCACATGTTTTCAGTCTATCGCCAGTTTATCGATGGCGAACTGTCGTCGAAGGCCGATCGTTGACGGGCGGTCGTGCCACCAGTCGCCGGCGGTCAGTCGTGGGTTTTTGGTCAGCCGCCGGCTGTCCATTGGTTGTGAACGGCCGCCAATGGCAAGTCGGCGACGTCCTATCGCCGGCAGTAGGCGGCGGCGGTCTATCACCGACGGACGGCGGTGGCGGCAGTTTATCGCCAGCGGACGGCGGTCACCGGCTGTTGGTCGTCAGTTTTGCGTTGGTCATCGACGTTCCGTTGTTGGTTTATCGGTGTCGGCTGTGTTCCTTGGTGAGCTGAGGGTCTTGAGAATTTTAGAATTCGAGAAGGTATCGATGCATTTGAGGATCAAAGTTTTGTTCATATTTGTATTATAATTTTAAGTGAAGAATTTTAAATGTCAAATTTTAGATTTTGATAATAACCTACTTCCATTGTGAAATGATAGTTTAAAATGACATTTTTCAAATTCCAACAATTTCTTATTATTTCATTTGGAAATTACTTGGGAATAACACCCAGTGATTTTCGAGTGCTACAACAAAGAAAAAGTTGAAAAACCGAAGAAAATAAAAAATTCTTGAGTTGTAGTTTTGATGATGTTTGTATGCTAACAAGCAATGTACCGAAAGAAACCAAAGAATGTAGAAATTATAAGATTTTTAAAAATTTTGTAATTTTCGTATGCTCTGCGTTTGTGTAAAACTTAGCAAATTTGAGAAAGCAAAAAAGAATTAGGATTTTTTAAGAATTCATGATTTCCATGTGTTGCTAGGGATTTTAAAAATTTTTTATAAAAGTTTCGTGATTTCCATGTGTGTGAAAAATATAGAACAAAATTTAGAAAATTTTAAGATTTTTAAAAGATAGAAATAATGAAAAAAAATGGAAGAAAAGATAAAATTTAGATATTCTAGAAAAGTTCATAGTCTTTGTATCCTAAACAAATTTGGAAAAACCGAATCAAAAAAATATTGAAGTTTTTTTTGCAAATTTTGCGATTTTCTTGTGCTTTATGCAAAATATTAAAAATTTAAAGAAAAGAAATATCTTGAATATTTAAAAAAATTCGCTATTTCATGTGCCATGTAAATATTAAAATTTAGAGAAAATAGAAAATTTGAGATTTTTGAAAATTCCGTGATTTTCGTGTGTAGCATGCATAATATTGAAAAACGAAAACTGATAGAAAATTTTGAGATTTTGAAAATTTCATGATTTTCCTGTACTATATAGCATGTAAAATATAGAAAAACGGAAAATATTAAGGCTTAAAAAAAATTCACGATTTTTGAGTGCGACAGCAAAAAATAAAATGTTGAAAATTTAATAAAACAGAAAATTCTTGAAGATTTGACGATGTTTGTAGGTTATAATAAGAAAAATATTGGAAAAAACTGTAGTAAAAAGAAAACTTTTAGATTTTTGAAAATTTTATAATTTTCGTGTGCTTGTGTCTAAAATATTGAAAATTTGAAGAATCTAAATATTTTGGTGTTTTTTTTTTGTAAATTTTGCTATTTTCATGTAAAGTTTAGAAAAATAGAACAAAACAGAAAAAATTATGTTTTTTAAAATTTTCACGTGACATGTGTGCTACAAGAAGAATGTTAAAAAACCGAATAAAATAGAAACTTTTGCGATTTTCATGGATAAGATCATGGAAAATATTGAAAAACTGAAGCAAAAATATTCTATATTTGAAAATTTCATGATTTTCTTAAGCCGTGCAAGCAAAATATTGGTAAATTGGTGAGAAAATCAAATTTTTTTAGATGTTTAAAATCGCATCATATCATGTGCTATATAACATGGAAAAATGCACAAAAATTTTAAAGAAACATAAATTTTTGTACATTTCATTGTTCTCGTGTATTATAGCATGCATAATATTGAAAAAACGAAAATTTCAAGATTTTCATTTGTTATAACACGCAAAATATAGAAAACAGGAAATTTTGAGGCTTTTCAAAATTTTGTGATTTCCACATGCTATATCAAGCAAAACATTGAAAAAAACGAACAGAATAAAAAATTTTGAGATTTTAAAAAATTTCGCAATTTCAGTTTGCAAGAAAAATATTCAAAAACTAAAAAAACCCCGAAAATTTAAAGATTTTTGAATTTCACAATTGTCATGTGTTATAGCAGTAAAACAATGCAAAGTTGGAAAAAAAATTGGGATTTTTTACAAAATGGACCCTCAAAACTTGGCTAATTACTAAAACACTCACAATATTTGATAATTATTATTTACTCCCCAAAACTATAAATAATTTCTAACAGGTCTCCCGACTTGTAAAAATGAATCTCTTTCTTTCACTCCATTAGGCATCTAACGGAAGAATGTCGGGACAAGGGTTTTAAACCCCCAAGCCTCTCTCCTATATTTAAAATCCACAAGTTCGATCTCAAATCGAAATTAAGGCTGGAGATTTACTCTATCAAAACTCAATTTGCCATAAAAGAAGGATATTCTTTCTCAACCTTCTCTATTCAAGCACTAGTGGATGTTAGTAGACCTTTGTGCTCGCGCCGCTACATTCGCGGCCATGACGGAAGCGGAAACAAAAACTTTCAAGCAAGCACTAGAAACTACAACCTAGAAATCGATCCAAACACTAAACTAGCAAGAAAACAAGAGATCTATCTACTAAGTTACGAACATACAACTTTTATAGCGTGTCCACTTAATCGTAGAAGACTCAGTACTCCCTACATCCTTCTTACTAGGTTCATCTGTTGTTTTGATGAAATCAATCACGTTGACTGTTACATCAAAACATATAATCTGTCTCCTCTATCCATGCTTCAGTCTACGAATAGACATAAGCATCTTGCACACCTTCCGCTGCTCCCACTGACTACGATAACCCTCTGGCAGAGTCATATATATGTGCACTTTCAAAATCCCATTTGGAAAGACGTTATAGTCATCTGCCTGTCGCAAGTTTGAAAATCTTAAAGCATCATCAAAACCCAACTAAAGTACTCCCAGATTTTCCTTGAGGTATCTGAGGATAAACAAAGTATCACATGGGCTCAATATAAGTGTGTACAAGTTTCTGTAAAAACCCCAGACCAAAACTCCATGGTTTGGCCAACCAAAAGTGCTACAGTAACCGACCTGATCGGCCTAAATTTGGAATTAGGCTCTCATACTTCTTGTGTGGTCTTCTGGTGGTCTAACTAGGTCAATGTAATAGGTTTTTTTTATTTCGCAAAGACCCCAATACATCCCAGAAACGATTTAAACACTAAAACACAACAGAAATCCTAGTTTTTGAAATCTCAAAACCATATAGAAACTTTAAATACTAGATAAACTTGATAAAAGAGAGATTTTTACCACTATATAAAGATGAAGGAGGAGATCAAAACTTGTAAGGAGGACTTGAAGAGTTGATGAGGGCTTCCACTTGATCTAGCTTGAGTTTAGAGTAGCTTGAGGTGAGTTTAGAGTTTGAATTATTGAAAGAGTGTGCTTGTGAGAGTGAGAGTGTGAGAGGGGGGAGGGGGCAACCATGAGAGTGAGAAAGAAAGGAGTTGTACAGAATGAGAAGGGGAATGCGAGAGGAAAAGAAGAGGGAGCGAGAACGAAGAGGGGAATGGGAGAGGAAAAGAATGAATGGGGGGCATGGGTGTGTCATGCTTTCATGTTCTCTCTCTCTCTCTCACATAATATGATACAAAAAAAGATGTAGCCATTCCACATGAAAAAACAAAAACCCTAATCCCCTTTACAAATCTAAATGAAAACATTAGCATAACGAAATGTTAAGTTTAATTATACTGGCCATGGTCAAAATCATTGGTTTTATCATTAAAAAATTCATAATTATCTTTATATAACCATATTATGATAACCCAATTTAATAATTGGTATTATTTTAATAAAATATATTATACTATTTTTTATAAATTCTAAAATACTTTTTACCATTTTCTAAAATGTTACCGACTCGGAAGAAGAAACTGATACGGTTTTCTCCATCCATCCAAGGGTGAAGGTCCCCGATGAATCCAATTGAGCCCTACATATTACAATGGCTCCACTGCATCACTACAAAGAACTCGATACACTCAGAACCTACAGCATGTAAGAACTAGTTATCTTTCACATGCCTCCCAGATATAGAGGCGAGAAGGGGATTCTCTTCTATAAATCGGAAGAGACAAATATGGAGAAAGAGATTTGGCATGGACTCGAGCCGAATATCAATAGGTTATAACCAATCCCCATGCCAAGATACTATATAAAGAGCTTAAAAGAACTCCTTCATCAACAGGGAATACCGTTCGAACAGACTGCCCGTCAGGCCCAGTATTACAAGAAGATCTGGGAAGTGCCAGGGACCCGCCAAGCAGCGTCCCATGGAAAGTTGATATCACTGGTTTGGGCTATGTCCAACCCTAGAAGAGGGAGCGAGCTTATAGCTGCTATGTCTCGAGCGAAAGTGAAGATACTTGGATGACAGATGACTCAACCGAGCAAGGTGGAGAAACCTCGCAAAGTGATTTAACTGAATCATCCGAAGTGCTGATTGAGTCGCTAATGAAAGAAGTGATTCAAGAATTTGATGAGCTCAGAGAAGCTCTGCAACATACTGCGACACTACCATCAGAGGACCCGACCGAGAAGTTAATAAGAGAAGCCTATCGAATGGGTGAGACAACACTGTATGAAGTAGCCAAAAGATCACATCTAAACAGGCAATTTATGGGAGGGAGAGACGAGCCATGATCCTCATCCTCGATAGCTGCCTATACCTTCCTTTATAAATGAAGAAATTCGAGGTGGCACCATCGAAGATAAGACGACAACCACGTCCAAGCCACGAGGCCACTCGGGATTAACCCTTATGAAAAGGATGGGTCAGAAATATTCTTTTCCTCGCGATAAGACAGGAAAGATATTCACCCTTGCTATGAAGCACCAGATGTTAATATTGCCCGAGTCTAAGCAGCCTCATCAAGCAAATGATTTTGACCACCCATATTACTGTCCCTACCGTCGGGTCATTATTCATCCAATCGAAAATTGCTTTCCCTTCAAGGATTGGGCGGAAGAGCAATACAGGCGAGGCAAGTTCACCCTAAGTGACAACTGAAAAGTGGAACCTCCACAAAAACATGTTCCAACGCGAGACTAATCCGCCAAATCAAAACGCAGTTAGTCCAAGAAGCAAAACCTGGCCCATACTTGCTACATGATAAGACTCCTCAATGAAAAAGAGGACGATGATATGATTGAACTCGTCGAATGCTTCGCAAATGAAGAGGAAGATATTTCAGAACTGCTGCCAGTACCTAAAGAGCTAGAAGAAGATGGAATTCATACCACCACTGATGAACTAAAGAAGATAGACTTGAGAACGGAGAATGATCTGAGGCCGACGTTCGTCAGTGAGCTATTGTTCGATGAATAAGTAGCCGACCTACAAGACGTACTCATGGAATATAGAGACTGCTTCGCATGGAATTACTTCGAAATACCGGGTCTTGATCCATATGTAGCGGTTCAAAAGTTGGGCATAACCCCAGGGTTGAAACCAGTTAAACAAGCACCAAGAGAGATGCGGCGTGAACTCGATATGAGCGTCAATGCCGAAGTCAAGAAACTTATAAATTCCGGCTTCATCCAAGAGGTCTAATATCCTGACTGGATTGCCAATATCGTCCTCGTGATGAAGAAAAATGGGACCGTCCGGGTCAGCGTGGACTTTTGTGATCTTAATAGGGCATGTCTGAATGATGATTTTCCTCTTCCAGTCACCGAACTAATGATCGACAACAGCTCTACTCATGAAGTCTTCTCTTTTATAGACGGGTCGTCAGGATACAATCAGATAAAGATGGATCATGAATATCAGAAGCATATGGCCTTCCGCACACCAGTAGGCATATACTGTTATAAAGTTATGCCCTTCAGACTAAAGAACGCTGGGGCGACATATCAAAGAGCAATAACCAAGATATTCTACGACATGATACATGACATCGTTGAATGCTACATCGATGATTTAGTGGTCAAGAGCATGTCATATGAAGAGCACTTAGAGCATCTAAGGACAGTTTTCAAGCACCTCCAAAAATTCAACCTGAAGATGAATCCGCTGCAATGCGCCTTCAAACTCTCATCTGGAAAGTTTCTGGGCTTTGCAATCCGCCACCGAGAGATCGAAATCGACCTCTCTAAGATTAGGGCAATTATGGAAATGCCCTCATCAAGGAATCTCAAAAAACCGCGGTCTCTCTAAGAAAAGCTTGCCTATATCCGATGGTCCATTGCCAACCTCTTCGGGAAATGACGTCTATACATCCATCTGATGAAAAAAAGGGACCCCTTCATATGGGACCAGAAATGTCAGAAAACACAGTACTTGCAGAATCCGCCAGTTTTGGCAGCCCCGGTTAAGGAAAACCCCCTTATCTTATATATGTAACACCCTAGTGCATGTATACTATATTTTATTTGGGGTATTTCAAATCTTGCGGAAAAATTCCTTTATTATTGTTGTTTGGGTTGGGATAGTGCATTAGCAGTTGCGGTTAGTATCCGACCCGACCCGCATATTTGAAACCCATCATGGTTCAAGATTAAATCAAATATTTGCTATTACAGAGGTTCCATGTACATCTAGATTCTATACATATATATAATATTTTTGTGTCCGCATATCTTTTAAATAGTACAAATAAAAACCAAATAATATATTTTGATATCTAGCATGGCATGTTATCGTACCCCATATCATGTGGTTGCATACATACATCATGTTCATGTCTTAAGTGTTTGGATCGCTATGGATATTTACGTAGATCGGTACTTGGGGGTATGCATTTTTATTGACCGGACATCGCAATATAGTTTAAACTTTTACGTATATTCTCCATATTTAAAAACTAGATTTTTAGAAGAGGCCTGGGTAATATTCGGAGTAATTTGATATTAGCTGTAAAATCACAAAATATATATATTATAATATTTTCTAAATTATACTAACTGTTGCATATATATAATATTTATATAACTAACTATTTTCTCTTTCTCTCTCTCTCTTCTCATCCCTCTGTCTCTCTCACTATATATATATATATATATAATCATACAAACCAACTCCCCCTCTCTCTTTTCCTCTCTTTTTTTCCTATTCCCGCTTCGAGAACCCCAGGAACCATACCCATGTCCTCGCAACCCTTCACCGCCGTTCACTACCATCGACCTCGTCGTCGTCACCACCACCTCCTCGCCCTCATCACCTCCGTCTCCACCTCCTCTCCCTCTCTCCACTCTCGAGCACCCTTACAGCAACCCCGCAACGCCAACCCAAGAAACCTTACCCCTCGTCGGAGACCTCGTTGTCACCAACCATCACCACCTCCATCCCTTCCTCCTCACATCCCTCTCCTCTCCCGACACCCCAGACCGCCACCACCAACCCCACAACTTCCTGACCCCGAATCACCAACCCAAGAAACCCCAGCCATCCTTTCGACGCAGCACGTCACCGTCGGCCATCATCACCATCACATCGCCACCTTCCCTCTGTCCTCGCCACCCCAGAACCCAACACCAGCATCCACCCACTTTTATTATTCATTTCTTGCTTTTCTCGATCATTTCTTGATTTTCCGGCTGTCTCGCCGGAGTTGCGCACGTCGCCGACGATCCGGACGACCCAGTCACCGTCATCATCCAACTCAGTCACCACTTCACATCACTGATCAGCCAGGTCCAGTCCTACGCGCGTGAGTTTGCATCGCGACATTATTCCGACGTCGGACGTAGCATCCGTACCTCGACGTGAAATATGATCAGGCAAGTTATAAACTTGCAACATGCTATGTTATTATATCGATATCTATATGAATAAGAATAGTGCATGTATTTTATTATTTAGCAGATATTACATATTTACAGTTTTATGGTATCCGTATGTATCCATACTGATAATAGCATATGTAGTTGCATGCCGGAACATCATGATATTATTATACTACTAAACCGGTACAATATGTTATCTAGTTTGCGTCATACATGGTGATGGACGTATAATGGTTATTCAGATAGATACATATGCATCATGGCATCAGTTGTGGTTACCGTATTCCGATATTGATTACTGTTTCACATTGGGTACATGTTTGGTTAATATGTATTACATGACATGTTCATGACAATACCAGACTTGTTATTTGGATCTTATTGCTAATACCAACAATCCTGAATGTTGTCCTGACAGACGTGACTTTGTTGTCTGCATAGACAAGACCGGTATCTTCTTGATCCTGTGTTGGCATTAGATTATATTAGAAATACCTGACTTGAACACAAACCTGGGGGAAAAGGGGAAATCAAGAATTACCGAAACGTAACTCAAGAGGATATTATTATTGTTTGCCGTGGTTTCGGGCGTTACGGAATAAATCATTGTTTGTCGTGTTTATGGGCGTTACAGAATAATCATTATTGTTTGCCATGTTTCCGGGCGTTACGGAATAAATCATTGTTTGCTGTGTTTCCGGACATTACGGAATAAATCATTATTACCGTGGTCCCATGGGGAATGAACGGGATATATACTGTTGAGTTACGATGAGAATTACATTAATTGATTTTAAAGACTTGTAGAATATATAAGCTAGAAGCACATATTTAGGTTACATATTACACACCCATACATACACATAGCTCACTATTTATATCGTTCTTTATTATTTACATTCTTGTTTAATCGTAGCATCATATCCTGGTTATTATTGTTTTGATATTATGATGCACTGACGTCTGGGTTTTGCATGGCCCAGTTCCTCTACCTTTATCGCAGGCAGATCAAGAGTACTTTAGCAATCAAGCCGAGCAATGAGGAATTGAACGTGTATTATTAGAGATGTTTAGTTTATTTATTTTCGTAGTTTTGTTTATTGATGTGAGCCCATATTGAGACATGATTCAGATATTGTTTATTGGATCTGGATTCGTTTTTGCTTTATGCATTTTCTTGATTTTATTTACTGTGGCAATGGATATGTACTAGCTAGATTGTATTCTTTTTTATTCTCGATATCCAATAGACAGCTATAATGTGATTGTAGAGAGATGATTCCTAACCACAGGTAGCATGGTTGGCTCTGTCACGTGCCGTAATTTACATATCTTAGGAAGCAGGGTATGACGATATACAACCGTCCTTGATGGTTCTTTAGGCGCGCTATGGACACAAGAGAACAACCAAGGAAAAAAGGGCTCTATACTACTTAAGTCGAGTCTTGCAGGGAGCAGAATGTAATTACTCTCATATAGAAAAGTATTGCCTGGCGCTAATCTTCGCAGTCATAAAGCTCAGACATTACGCCTTGGCGCATGAAGTCCATCTCATATCGAAAGTGGACCCCCTCAAGTACCTCATGTCTAAAGCTATGCTGACAGGAAGGCTCGCTAAATGGGCCCTTCTGTTGATGGAGTTCACGATTATTTATCTCCCCCTCAAGACGGTAAAAGGACATGCCATCGCCGACTTCTTCACGGAACATCCGATTCCGGACAACTCTCCATTAAATAGCAATCTGTCGGATGAATATGCATTCAACACAAGTGAAGAGATAGAAGAAGCCGGAAAGACCCATTGGGAACTATGCTTCGATGGAGCATTCTCAATAAAAGTGCAAAATAAGAGTGTCCCGGTAATCAGGGCCGGGATAGGACTTATATTCGTCACTCCTTAAGACGGAATAACCTACTATGCCATCTCGTTGACAGAATCTAAGACCAACAATTAAGCCGAATATGAAGCGCTCATAGCCAGTATGGAGATTGCGATCAATATGAGAATTGAGGATCTTCACATATATAGAGATTCTCAGTTTATCGCCATGCAAGTCAACAGGGATTATAAGACATGTAAACCAGAACTGATAAATTATAGCGAGAAGGTACAACATTACTAATGCAACTTCCTTCATATACACTGGAAAATCTGCCGCGAGCGGAAAACAGCAAAGCGGACGCGCTAGCCAAATTAGCAAAGGAATTGGCCGATGAAAACCCTGACGATGTGATGATCATTGTTCAAAGTTGCAAGGTATTAGCCTCGGCAGATATATTTTTGGAAGCTCTAGCTGAAGTCATAGATGAAAATGTCCTTCAAGCGGAAGAAGCTGAAAAAGAAGAAGATGATTGGAGAAAAGTCTTCATAGACCACTTCAAGTTCCAACGGATGCCTGAAGACGCGTCGCAGAAGCATCAGCTCATCAAACGAGCTCTGTCTTTTGCCCTAATCGATGGAACTTTATATAAAAGGTCCTTCGACATATATGGCTGAGATGTCTAGGCCTCGAGGAAGCCAAAAAGGCCGTACAAGAAATTCACGACGGACTTTGTGGATCCGATCAGGCTGGTCCGAAAATGAAGCTGAAGATCAAAATGATGGGTTACTACTGGCCCACGACGATTCAAGATTGCATCGAATAAGGGAAGTGATGCCATTCATGCCAGATACACGGAGACTTCATACATCAGCACCACAATCCGCTGCATCCCACCATAGTCAGCTGGTCGTTCGAGATGTGGGGGACATATATCATAGGCCCCATTGAACCGGCTTCATCTAAAGGACACCGCTTCATCCTGGCAAAAAACGACTACTTCTCTAAATGGGCAGAAGCAGTTCAGCTGAGAGAAGTAAAGACGGGGAATATTCTTCATTTCTTCAAGCCTCATGTGATATACCGATTTGGAGTTCCAAGGCGTATAATCTCGTACAACGGACCAGCATATAGGAGACACAAGATAAGCTGCTTCGCCAAGCAATATAAGATAGACTGGAGATATTCCTTCGTCTATAACTCTCGAGCTAATGGTCTGGTGGAAGCCTGCAATAAGACGCTAACCAAGCTAATAAAGAAGATAGTGTCTAAAAATAAAAAGGACTGGCACGAGAAACTGCAGGAAGATCTTTGGGCATATCGAACAACGTTCAAGACAACCATGAAGATAACACCTTATGCCTTAGTGTTTGGAGTCGAACCGGTACTCCCGTTGGAAATTGAACTTCCCTCGTTAAGGATGGCAATTTACCATGAGCTTACATATGAAGATAACGCTCACCTCCGAATCGAAGAACTTGATGCACTCGACGAGACCCGTCTCGCGGCTCAACAAAGCCTGGAAGCCCATCGAGTGAGGATGGCCCAAGCGTATGAAAGATTGAACAGACCGAGGACATTCCGCCAAGGCAGACTCATGTTGATTGTCAAAAGACCCATGATCCCTAACCGTGCAAAATGTGAGAAGTTCGAGCCAAATTATGAAAGCCCCTACGTCATAGAGAAGGTCTTCCAAGATGGAGCCTATCAACTCATGGATATGCACGGAGAAAAAATATATCGATCGACAAATGGTCGATTTCTCAAGAAGTGTTATACTTGAAGGGTTATGACTTGGATCAATGACAGATGACGACACCTATATCCGCTCTCTATCTTTCTGAGACGAAACTCTAAGAGTCATACACCCATATTATATTGAAGATGGACCGAAATGTCCCTAAACTAGTACATCACCCCATGTATGGTGATGTTGGACCGCAATGTCCCTAAACTAATATGTTTCCCTATGGTATGGATCATATAACCAACCGTATACAATTCACGAGAACAAATGATCCTTAACTATATCAAGTTCCACTAGTGAGGTTATACACCGAGTCCCCACCGGCTACACAGCTACTCCAGCGGTGAAGTCAACCCCAAGTCCCACTGACAAGCGATATTGAACCACCATCTAAGAAGCTTCGTCAAAAAAAGAAAAAAAAACGGTATGTCCATAAGCAAAATGGGCATTGATGAAAACCTGAAAGGGCTCCATGAGTAAAAATAGCAGGACTGCCGGCAAGCTTGTGAAAACCCGAAAGGACGCAAACTCGTTAAAAAAAGGAATATACACTTGCAAAGTCCTCTTGACTTGCAAGAAGAACACCTAAATGAGATCCCTACGACTCATAAAGGTGAAAGACACTTAGAAATCCCCACGATTTCCAAAGAGAAAACGAGATCCCCTCAACACATAAGGAGAAAACACCCCTCTATAAGACCATCAGGGTTTATAGAATTCAAAAGCCTTAGCTTACAAATCTGAACATGTTCCTAAGCCATCATATACCCCTCTAAAATAGCCCTACAGGTTGTTCAATATCGACTCTTATATACAATCCACGGGTACAAACAAATATAAACAAACCCAAGTTTCATATGGTTGACGACACTTGTAAGTCCTCTCGACTTGTAAGGAGAAAAGTACTCTTGTAGGATCCTTCCGACTTTCAAGATTCGCTTAAGAGTCCTCACGCCAGGCATTTACACTCTCAAAAGGTGTAGACCAGTCCATGGTCACAATATCAGCACCCTCAATGACATAGAGCATCAGTGTGGTATGAAAAGAGTAATGCAGTCGAGATCGATCGTTACTCTTTCCAAAAATCATGGACCACCGTAGAAAATGCACATATGAGATCCGCTCGACTCATAGGGAGAAGATAACTTTACGAGACCCTCACGGCTTGTAAATATTGAAAAGCCTTAATTAACGAGATCCTAACCCCGTCTTCTAAGCCACCTTTGTCCAAAAAAAGCAATGGTAAATATGAGTCGCTCTTGGCATTATGCTTTAGTGTTAGCCATATTGATGCCAGATGACACCCAAAATCCCATGTTCCATATCCTCGACCCCTATGTCGCTAAACTGGGAAATAAAAAAATATCGATATATAAATAGCCGAAATGATTGGACAACTCGCAATAAAAATCAGCGAGTAAAAATAAAGAAGCCGAAATGATTGGGCACAGCGAATAAATAGCCAAAATAATTGAGCAATCGCGACTTTCGCGATATAAAAAACTGAAATGATAGTGCATCACGGAAAATTAAAAAATGATATAAGAAAACATGATATACATGATATATAATTTATGCCCTACAGGTAGTTCGAACCCCGACTCTTGTAGACCATCCACGAGCATAAATTGATGAAGAAAAGCAGCATGTTATATTATGATCTCCTTCACTAAGATTTGGATCTTGATGGCGATATATATATGATACCTACAGACCAACAGATGCCATCTCACCTCAGAAGGGTTCGATTTTGACTTCTTGGAGACTCCCAAATAGAGTTTGACCTCAAGATAAAGCGCCATGGTGACGCTTAACACTGAATCGTCTGATGGCACTACGGATCTCCCAGCCTAAGAAGATTACTTAAGATGCCATATCTTCGTGTTCGAGTGAATGGAAGATACGGCAAGTGCGCAACTACTCGAGCTAGCAACCCGATTGGGACGTGGATCGAGAAAATATTAGCTAACGCAAGGTGAAATAGACTAAACCCAGTACCACAATGGACTTCTACGCTATTATGGATTATGTATGTCACATTAGGCCGAGTTTACCAATATGTAAATTGAACGCTTCAGGACAAATAATTAAAGTCGTTTCAGCACAATCGGAAAACAAAAGGCGTGATAGGCAAAATAGTACTTCCTATTTATACATCAACATGTGGGGTATAAATTACCAACCAGAGACAAGTAAAAGACAAATAAAAGAAAAAATTGTTATATCGTCCAAAAATTCAGAGCGGCAGTAGATTGACTGAGTTATAAGGATGGGTGAAATCATAAATGGACTCAGGAAAAAACTCAAAAGTCTTATCCTCCATCGCTATATGCGTCTGTTCACGAAGGGAAGCGTAAGGGTCTCGCTAAAATATTCTCATCTATCATATGCGGACATGATTGCTCTCTGTTGGTAGATTACATATAAAAGGGCGGTCGTACGGTCTCTCAACCATTTGGAGATAAGCTTCATCAGGAAAACCGAATGCATTTTATTCTCAGCTTGGTCAAGAGCATGGAAGGGCATTGGATCCGCATCCCCAGATATGGCATTGTGAATGGCTGGAAATATCAACTGGAGCAGAGTGGAGCGTCGATAAAGTTTTCGCCCACAATGAGCCTCATAACGACGAAGCACGACTTCGCATTGAGCGTCAATAAAAACCAGTTCATAAAAGCGAATGTCAGCATGGGAAACAATATCCCTAATAGAGGGAAGATGGCCGTCCATGGTACTTAAAAAGAAGCCAGACAGAAATTCAACAAAAAGGTGCCGCAAGTCCATATTAAAATTAGTGGAACCCACAAAATTAAGATGACAGCTCATTAATAATTGAAACATGTGTCTATTGGAGAAATCTAAAAAGGTTCTCCTAACAAATGGAGTTAAGCTCCAAAAGTCCAAGAATGGATACTTTATAAAAAAAAAATCAAAGCTCGGCTATGTTAAAGAGAATATATATTTAAAATTCCCAAATTTCCCTAAAAGGGAAACTGTATCAAAATCTAAATCAGAATCAAGCTTTGTAAATAAAAGAAAATTGATGGAGTTAAAACTCCAAAATTCCCACTTGGAATTCTTATGTTCTAAACATCAGATAATGAAATTAAATTCCAAATCCCCTAAAGAAAAAAATGTCAAAATTAACAGTGGAGTAAAACCCCAAAAAAATTTGGGTTCAACTCCAAAATTCTCATCGAAATGATCTTAGGATAAAAATCAAGATCTGTGATCCATATGACAAAATGAATTTAAAATTCCAAGATCCCGAAAATGGGGGAAATTCCAAAATATGCTTTAGAGCTAAGCTCTGTCAATTATACTCACAAAAAAGTTTTTTGTAGAGTTGATCCTGTTTGAAAGAATTTGGAGATGAAGCTAAATTTCAATGGCAGAGAACTAAACACCGACGAAGAATTAAATTCTCAAACGAAAAAAATAAAGAAGATGAAGAAGGCATCGATCGCTTCAGACAGGAAGGCCGCTTCGACTTTCTTATATCCATAGGCGATCTGATGGCTATAAAGCTGACACCGTGGCACTCACGTGCAAGGCACGTGAGAGCAACGATGGGGGCATTTTCTCCCTTATAAAAAATAGAAGGGTATCCTCCACGTATTAAACAAATGAGCACTCACGTGCAGAGCATGTGAGCGCTGGAGCCCAAAATCGTTCCCTTATAAAAATAGACAAGCATCCCCCACATGTTAAACACGTGAACACTCACACGCAAAATACGTGAGCACCGGTTTCAGATAGGATTAAATCCTATAAAAACACCCACGTGTTAAACACGTGAGCGCTCATGTGCAGAGCACGTGAGCGTTGGAGCTCAATATCAGAGCGGTTCACTTCAGATAGAATCAAATTCTACATGGGAAAATATTTCTCTGATCTTTCTAAAATAAGAAAGATATTTTCTGTTAAACAGAGAACTCTCGAATCAAAGATCCAATGGTGATTAAAAAAAATCACCGCTAGAATTAAATTCTGTTTAGGAAAACTATTTCTTCAACCTTTCTGTAATACCCAGCACCTTTTTGTACGTCTATACCCGTATTTTTCTTTTTACCTATAAAATTTATTTATAATTATTTATTTATTTTCAAAATCCTATAAAACCCAGATCTTACCTTTCTTTCCTCTGGCTCAGCCGTTTTCCCGTTATTGAATTTAAACCCAAAACAAATGTTATGTATATTTCTCCGTCTAAAGTCAGCCCTGGACCCAAATCCTAGTTCTAGTTATTTATCCTAAACCATAAACCCAAACCCAAACTATAATTATTTTTCCCAAGCCCACTACCATTTTCTTACTTAATATTATAAAGGATCAAGCCCGGTCCGTTTCTATTTTTCTAATTAATTTTCTTTTCCTTTTTCCCCAGCCCTAAGCCCGGTCCACACTTTTCCTTTTTCTATTTATTTTTCTGCGGCCCGTTTCTTTTTTCCCCAATTTCTTTTTCTTTAAACCTCTGGCCCACTCTCCAAGCCCGCCTCACTCAGCCCGCGACCCCCAACTCGACCCGACCCGCTACTGTTCCTCCTCTTCCCTCCAACGGTAACTTTCCCCATTTCTCCTGCGCGCGTTTCCTCCGCCGCATCCCACGCCTGTGCCCACGTTGCCGCTCCACGCGCCCCGCTCGCGAACGTTTCCACAACGCATGCCCTCCACCTCTCTCCTCTACCCACTACTCCCTCTTCTTCGCTCGCTCTCTCCCTCGTTCTCATTTTCCTCCTCAAACTTTTCTGCAACTAGTTTCCCGACGACGACGGCAGCCATCTCACCACTACGCCGTCTCCGCCTCCGGCCACCTCCCTACGTCACCATCGCCTCGCCTCCACGCAGAATCACCCACCTCACCGACGCAAAACCCTCACGACCCATCGCCCGCACCTCATCCCCTCACCACCCTTCTCGCTCCGAGCCCCCTCATTTCCGATCTCCCTCTCTCGAGCCACGCCTCACTCCACTGGCCATCTCGTCGGACCTTCATCACCGCTCTCATCTCCTAACCAACCTCCCTCGTCTTCCTCCTCCTGCTCACCAAGCACCGCTCCCGAACCCCGCCTCCTGCACCTCTCGCCGGCGGGCCCACTGCGCCGTCGTCGACCCCACTGGGATCACCCTTCTCCATCAACGACGACCCCTCTTCCCTCGTTTCCTCTAACCGAACTTCACCCCATACCCACACCCACGTTTTCCTCGCCGGAACTCCACGCACCCGAGCCGCCTCACCGCCGTCACATCATCATCATCATCGTCTCCATCGTCTTTGTGCTCTGCCTCTCTCAGCCTCTCAATTTCCTCAGTTGTTCTCTCTCTCCCTCACTCCTTCACTCCCCCTCTCTCCATTTCTCTGTCTCTCTCTCTCTAAACCTCTTTCTCTCTCCCCCTCTCTATTTCTCTGTCTCTCTCTCTAAAGCTCTTTCTCTCTCTCCCTCTCTATTTCTCTGTCTCTCTATCTCTCTAAACCTCTTTCTCTCTCTCACTCTCTAAACCTCTCTCTCTAAACCTCTCTCTCTCTCTGTCACACACTCTCTCTCTCTCTCTAAATCTTTCTCCCTCTGTTCCTCTAAAGATCTCTTGCTCTGTTTCAGCACCACTATCCCCCTCACACCAAAACAAGGAATAACCCGGAGCAGTGCGGAGAATGAATGTGCGGAGATTGACTGGATTGAGTGCAACTACCTGATTCCGAGGACGAACCTGTACTGTGTTCGTGACGCGATCGTGCCATTGCCGCCGCCGTGCATCACCAGAACGAGTCCAGGCAAGTATTTTACTTGCTTACATGCTATTTACTTAAGTTGCAATCGTTAAATACATAGATTATAAAGTTACAAGTTTAAACCAAGTATGTGCCATACCTGTTCGACGCGTGTTCCCAAAGAAAATACTTTTCTAAATTGACGGAACTGGATTAATTACTTTGGCCCTTGTAGGGATGGATAACGTGTGCAAATTTCGCTGAAAAATATGACCGTTAACGACTAAAACAGCTACCCCCAAGTTTAATCGTAAAACTGTAATTTTATTGTACCTGAAAACCGTTAAATTCACCATAAATCATATACATACTGGAATGGTGCGTTCCAGGGCTCAAATCGAAGCCGGCTCGACGATCTTTAACCTATACTGGTTTTCTGGTATTCCTGTACTTAAATTGTAATGATATTTGGATCGGAGTGCGACTCTGGACTGCAGTCCAGAGCGACTCCAGTTGTTGCTTGCTGTTCCGTAATGGGTACCACAGAATTTTCTTAACTCGTAGGTTGCGGAACTCCACTGATTAATATAGGGGAATCTGTTATCTAGACAACACAAGTGGTCCCATCTCATTTCGTTATCATTTGCTATTTAATCTGCAATTTTAAAGATCAGGACGCACAACAGTCCCAACAGAATTAGAACTGACATATTAGTGTTAAATAGTGTATAACTCCTGACGTAAAGATGCGATTGACGATCCGTATGTTGCGTTGAAAACCTTACTGAAAACCATAGAATTCATCCAACTGTAGCGTCGCTAAAATCTGATCCCAACTGGGATAAAAATGCGTTGCGAAACGGACTTCTGATTCTGAAACTAGATTTCCAGCCGTGAACGCTTAAAATGTAATGGCTATAACTAGTGATCCTGGAACCCGATTGGCTTGAAACTAAATTAGATGGATAGATAACTGAACATACTAATTATTACCTGTTCATCATTTCGCTAAATTGTAACCGTATGATTTATGATAAATTATGTAAGTGGTAGAATATTGGTTCAGGACATCTTAAACATGCTTATATACTGTTCACGCATCATATCATACACATGTCATTGCGTTGATAACCTAGTGATAACGTGCATTTACCCAGTGTTAGATTTTAGTGATGATTGTGGCAAGTACGTCAGTGTTCGTGTATCCGTGAATAAGTGAAAGTGATACGTACTTGTACACGATCAGTGACCCTATTATTCTATTGCATTGTCGACGTCTGTGGGATGCGTGTACGTGTGACTATAAGTGGTATGGGACACTTATGGAAGCGCTTGCACGGGTGTCACAGATAAGGCATCAGACACTGCCATTTATCTTAGGTATTAGTCGGGATGTGCTTCATGGAGGTCCTGCCTCCAGCTCTTGCGCAGACTTGTCACAGACCGATTGGTATTTAGGGTTATGGTTGGCGTTTGATGTAGACCACGGGGTGTGGGGTAGTTTAAGTGTGAGTTCAACAGAATCTCGGGAGTCCCATGCCGGCTTATATATTTAGGGAGATATATGGAGATTTACAGGGTATGTGATATTCACCGTGATATACATGTTACATGTTGGGCCCGTGGTCCCTTACCCTTGGGTTCTACCCTTGGGTGGAGGACACTCGCGAGTGGTTGACTCTCACACTTGGACTGAAGATAGGCTTAGTGACCTGTACAGTGAGACTTAGAGACTGATAGGGATACGGGCATTTATATACCTTATATACTGTGTTGGCATACGTGACATATCGTTCTACTGCTTTACTGCTCCGCTGCATTGATTACTGCACATTCATATTCATGCTGTCATTAATTTACTGTTTCACATATCTAATACCACTGTTAGAATTGTCACATGATTTTATATATATTATATTGCTATTGTGTCGCTCTGACGACCTGAGTATGCATGCTCAGTGTGAGGAGAAGATTTAGCCTGGACCAGAATTAGGCGTGTATCACAGACACCCTGACTTGCTATTCAGAGTTACATTCGTTTGTTCCACTTCAGGTCAGTTCTTTACATTATTTCTTTCAGTTACTGCATTTCTCATTACCTGCGCATCATTTGCTGTTTACCATGAAAAACTAGAAGCCGAAGTGTGACTACGGCAGGACATTTTCTTGACCGTAGGAGCATGGCTGGCCTTGTCTACCCCTCGGATTCCGTATTTTGGGAAGTGGGGCATGACATGGTTTAGTTGGTATCAGAGCCAAGTTTTGCTTCGGTTGGGATTGCAGTTTTCCGTGTATAGCTTGGCAATCTAAGACATTCCTTGGTCTAGGTTGAAAACTTGTCATTCTTGATCCATATTCACATCGTGTGTTCAGATATCCATTCGCTAGGGTTTCAGGTGACTTGGCAAGGTTACGTGGTTGCAATTGCACTACCGTACTCTGTTTAAGTGACTTAAAGTCATAACCGCTGACTCCCCAATTTTAATAAAATTCATCGCCTCTATTATTCTTGAATCTTTATCATATCCATATTATATTTTGATTCGTTTAGCGATTGGCTTATCACTCTCAAAATTGTCGTCTCAGGATCATGTCTTCCAACGACTCTTAATCTATATCCGCTCCCCAGGATCAGACCGTTGAGATTCTGAGTGTACTGCATGGTTTGAAGGAAGCCCAGGAGCGAACAAACGACTTGTTGGCTGAAGGACTGAGAATACAGGTGAATCAGGCACCAGCGGGAGTCTCAAATCATAAAGGGATCCCCGTTAGACGAGGAAAAGAGAAGAAGATGAAGCGTCAATTTGTTTCCCCACGACAGAAGCATCAGAAGACCCCTTGCTGTGGGTATTGTAAGAGGCCAGGACATCTTCAGAGGGATTGTCGCCGCGCCCAAGGAAAATGTCTGATATGCGGGTCCAACACACATCTCATCAACGGCTGCCCAGAAAGGAAAGAACTATAAGGAGGAAACTCGTCCACACTCCCCACTTCTGCCAAGTGAGGATTACTGCGTAGTTCGAACTTCGAGGATAAGACGGACCCAGCCCAGGAATCAATTCGCGTGACGAAAACGCAGCGGTCTAGCAATCCAAGAGGAATTTTCATATTTTCTAATTTCAGTAATAATGTGGTCATCCTTTTATAAATATTTCTTTCCGTTTGAAATCTTGTAACTGTCGAACTTTTAGTTTAATGCAATAAAGCTTGAATCGTAAAATACGTATCATTCTCTTGTCTTTCCCTTATCCATACTATTCATTATCACAGCATTTTAATCTTGATTTTTCAGTTCCTGCCACCGCATATCTTTCTATGCTTCGTACACTTAGCTATTCTTCTTGATGTATTCCACTGTCTAATCATGATTCTTTCTTTTTAGGCTATGGCCCACCCTGGAGCAACGCCGCATCTAGATGTGGATACGCAGTCATGCGTTTCCTTAGATCGCACACTGATGAGTTCTGACGAAGAGATCAACGGTCCCCAAGTCAATTTCAGAAACCACGATCCAGAGGGCGAAGGAGCAGCCGCCCCAGAGTTCGACATGATAGCTGATTCCGACGAAGAAGAAGGAGATCCTGAAGAGAACCCTATAGAGGAAGACCCGATAGAGGAAGATCCCGATGAGGACCCGATAGAAGAAAATCCAGTTGAGGAAAATCCCGTGGAAGAAAATCCAGAAGAAGAGAATCACATGGAATCGGACCTCGATGAAGAAGCCCCATCCTAGGAAGAAGGACCAGAAGATCCAGACCCTGCTGTGGAAGACCTTCCAATAGCGATGCCCGCGAGGCGATATGGAAATGGACGCCCCTACCTGAGTGCGTGAGCCTATCGCAACCTACTGAATCTCCACAACCGCGACTGACGGAATTTCTTTTGATGTTGTCTTTCTGGCCAAATAAAATGTGTATAGTTTAGGGCCACTTTTCGTCTTTGAGAATGCCTTGTTTCAAATTTTCTTGAATGAGATAAATCTTCTGAGTTCGTAAACCTTTTTATTGGTTCGCTTGATGCTTGTTTATTGCCCATATCCACTTATTTTCTGCTGAGATCCCTGACTGTCCACCCCTACTCATTGTATAGTTTTCACCTTCGTTTCGATTAGAAAGTACCGCACCCTGATCCTTGGAATAAGCCACCATTCATCCTTCGTCTGTGCCTCGTTTGAGATCCTTCTGGGAGGAGAAGTTCATAGTGAAATCCTCGAGTTAGCTAACCCTTCAAATTCTTGATTTAAATGATGTACCGAACGTTATCCTCCCCATACTTTTCCCTTGTAGTCCTTTGTTGCTCAGCCTTACTTCATGTGCTGACCCAATCCCAATCTCCTTAACATTCAGCCTAAATCCGCCACACACCGACCTTCTGAATGAGCCACACTTCTTTATAATCATTACCCTAGCTAGCCCTATACCTCTCTGTTTTTTTTTCTTGTTACCCTAACTATATCTAGGAACACTGTTATTCGAAAATTTAGTTTTCAGTATTTTGTATTTATCAAAGAGTACGTGTTATTGATTACTCCGTTTTATGTATTTTAAGTACATTATTATTATTTTCATTTTAGTAGCACAACCTTACACCGCACATATTTTGTTCCATGCTCTTTATTTTCACTATATGAGTTTTCTACGTTATTTGATCGATACTTCGTCCTAAAAGTATTTTAACCTACCGAATAAGCTTTCACTACCTCATTATGGTTACTTTATCTTCGGGTGTTGTGTCTGAGGTTACTATTATAAGTGGTTGTACTTTATACTTATTATTTCTGCTCTGCTACTTTAATATACTTATACGTGCACATAGTTAAATTTCGATTTTATCGAGTACGCCTCGAATAATATTGTTCGTTATTGTTGTTATTTATATTTCCGTATATGAAGTTACCCTTATAGTCGTTCCTGCTTTATACCTATTTAGATCTATATTTATGTATGTATTTTCTTACATATTTATACCTTCAAATATCTTCGTCCATGTATTTCTGGTAAATCTTCATGTGTTAGTGTGCACTATAATAGCTTTCGCCTATGTTTGTATAACTTGTCGTTTATTTTAAATTTCGAGGACGAAATTTTTGTAAGGGTGGTATGATGTAATACCCAGCACCTTTTTGTACGTCTATACCCGTATTTTTCTTTTTACCTATAAAATTTATTTATAATTATTTATTTATTTTCAAAATCCTATAAAACCCAGATCTTACCTTTCTTTCCTCTGGCTCAGCCGTTTTCCCGTTATTGAATTTAAACCCAAAACAAATGTTATGTATATTTCTCCGTCTAAAGTCAGCCCTGGACCCAAATCCTAGTTCTAGTTATTTATCCTAAACCATAAACCCAAACCTAAACTATAATTATTTTTCCCAAGCCCACTACCATTTTCTTACTTAATATTATAAAGGATCAAGCCCGGCCCGTTTCTATTTTTCTAATTAATTTTCTTTTCCTTTTTCCCCAGCCCTAAGCCCGGTCCACACCTTTCCTTTTTCTATTTATTTTTTCAGCGGCCCGTTTCTTTTTTCCCCAATTTCTTTTTCTTTAAACCTCTGGCCCACTCTCCAAGCCCGCCTCACTCAGCCCGCGACCCCCAACTCGACCCGACCCGCTACTGTTCCTCCTCTTCCCTCCAACGGTAACTTTCCCCATTTCTCCTGCGCGCGTTTCCTCCGCCGCATCCCACGCCTGCGCCCACGTTGCCGCTCCACGCGCCCCGCTCGTGAACGTTTCCACGACGCACGCCCTCCACCTCTCTCCTCTACCCACTACTCCCTCTTCCTCGCTCGCTCTCTCCCTCGTTCTCATTTTCCTCCTCAAACTTTTCTGCAACTAGTTTCCCGACGACGACGGCAGCCATCTCACTACTACGCCGTCTCCGCCTCCGGCCACCTCCCTACTCACCATCGCCTCGCCTCCACGCAGAATCACCCACCTCGCCGACGCAAAACCCTCACGACCCATCGCCCGCACCTCATCCCGTCACCACCCTTCTCGCTCCGAGCCCCCTCATTTCCGATCTCCCTCTCTCGAGCCACGCCTCACTCCACTGGCCATCTCGTCAGACCTTCATCACCGCTCTCATCTCCTCACCAACCTCCCTCGTCTTCCTCCTCCTGCTCACCAAGCACCGCTCCCGAACCCCGCCTCTTGCACCTCTCGCCGGCGGGCCCACTGCGCCGTCGTCGACCCCACTGGGATCACCCTTCTCCATCAACAACGACCCCTCTTCCCTCGTTTCCTCTAACCGAACTTCACCCCATACCCACAGCCACGTTTGCCTTGCCAGAACTCCACGCACCCGAGCCGCCTCACCGCCGTCACATCATCATCATCATCGTCGCCATCGTCTTTGTGCTCTGCCTCTCTCAGCCTCTCAGTTTCCTCAGTTGCTCTCTCTCTCCCTCACTCCCGATCTCCCCCTCTCTCTATTTCTCTGTCTCTCTCTCTCTTTAAACCTCTTTCTCTCTCTCCCTCTCTATTTCTCTGTCTCTCTCTCGCTAAACCTCTTTCTCTCTCTCACTCTCTATTTCTCTCTCTCTAAACCCCTCTCTCTCTCTCTCTAAATCTTTCTCCCTTTGTTCCTCTAAAGATCTCTTGCTCTGTTTCAGCACCACTATCCCCCTCACACCAAAACAAGGAAAAAACCGGAGCAGTGCGGAGAATGAATGTGCGGAGATTGACTGGATTGAGTGCAACTACCTGATTCCGAGGACGAACCTGTACTGCATTCGTGACGCGATCGTGCCATTGCCGCCGCCGTGCATCACCAGAACGAGTCCAGGCAAGTATTTTACTTGCTTACATGCTATTTACTTAAGTTCCAATCGTTAAATACATAGATTATAAAGTTACAAGTTTAAACCAAGTATGTGCCATACCTGTTCCCAAAGAAAATACTTTTCTAAATTTACGGAACTGGATTAATTACTTTGGCCCTTGTAGGGATGGATAACGTGTGCAAATTTCGCTGGAAAATATGACCGTTAACGACTAAAACAGCTACCCCCAAGTTTAATCGTAAAACTGTAATTTTATTGTACCTGAAAACCGTTAAATTCACCATAAATCATATACATACTGGAATGGTGCGTTCCAGGGCTCAAATCGAAGCCGACTCGACGAACTTTAACCTATACTGGTTTCCTGGTATTCCTGTACTTAAATTGTAATGATATTTGGATCGGAGTGCGACTCTGGACTGCAGTCCAGAGCTACTCCAGTTGTTGCTTGCTGTTCCGTAATGGGTACCACAGAATTTCCTTAACTTGTAGGTTGTAGAACTCCACTGATTAATATAGGGGAATCTGTTATCTAGACAACACAATTGGTCCCATCTCATTTCGTTATCATTTGCTATTTAATCTGCAATTTTAAAGATCGGGACGCACAACAGTCCCAACAGAATCAGAACTGACATATTAGTGTTAAATAGTGTATAACTCCTGATGTGGAGATGTGATTGATGATCCGTCTATTGCGTTGAAAACCTTACTGAAAACCCTAGAATTCATCCAACTGTATCATCGCTAAAATCTGATCCCAACTGGGATAAAAATGCGTTGCGAAACGGACTTCTGATTCTGAAACTAGATTTCCAGCCGTGAACGCTTAAAATGTAATGGCTATAACTAGTGATCCTGGAACCCGATTGGCTTGAAACTAAATTCGATGGATAGATAACTGAACATACTAATTATTACCTGTTCATCGTTTCGCTAAATTGTAACCGTATGATTTATGATAAATTATGTAAGTGGTAGAATATTGGTTCAGGACATCTTAAACATGCTTATATACTGTTCACGCATCATATCATACACATGTCATTGCGTTGATAACCTAGTGATAACGTGCATTTACCCAGTGTTAGATTTTAGTGATGATTGTGGCAAGTACGTCAGTGTTCGTGTATCCGTGAATAAGTGAAAGTGATACGTACTTGTACACAATCAGTGACCCTATTATTCTATTGCATTGTCGACGCATGTGAGATGCGTGTACGTGTGACTATAAGTGGTATGGGACACTTATGGAAGCGCTTGCACGGGTGTCACAGATAAGGCATCAGACACTGCCATTTATCTTAGGTATTAGTCGGGATGTGCTTGATGGAGGTCCTGCCTCCAGCTCTTGCGCAGACTTGTCACAGACCGATTGGTATTTAGGGTTATGGTTGGCGTTTGATGTAGACCACGGGGTGTGGGGTAGTTTAAGTGTGATTTCAACAGAATCTCGGGAGTCCCATGCCGGCTTATATATTTAGGAAGATATATGGAGATTTACAGGGTATGTGATATTCACCGTGATATACATGTTATATGTTGGGCCCGTGGTCCCTTACCCTTGGGTTCTACCCTTGGGTGGAGGACACTCGCGAGTGGTTGACTCTCACACTTGGACTGACGATAGGCTTAGTGACATGTACAGTGAGACTTAGAGACTGATAGGGATACGGGCATTTATATACCTTATATACTGTGTTGACATACGTGACATATCGTTCTACTGCTTTACTGCTCCGCTGCATTGATTACTGCACATTCATATTCATGCTGTCATTAATTTACTGTTTCACATATATAATACCACTGTTAGAATTGTCACATGATTTTATATATATTATATTGCTATTGTGTCGCTCTGACGACCTGAGTATGCATGCTCAGTGTGAGGAGAAGATTAGCCTGGACCAGAATTAGGCGTGTATCATAGACACCCTGACTTGCTATTCAGAGTTACATTCGTTTGTTCCACTTCAGGTCAATTCTTTACATTGTTTCTTTCAGTTACTGCATTTCCCATTACCTGCGCATCATTTGCTGTTTACCATGAAAAATTAGAAGCCGAAGTGTGACTACTGCAGGACATTTCCTTGACCGTAGGAGCATGGCTGGCCTTGTCTACCCCTCGTATTCCGTATTTTGGAAAACGGGGCGTGACACTTTCTTAAACAAGAAAGATTGATTCTCTGTTAAATAGAGAGCCGTTGGATCAAAGATCCAATGGTGATAAAAAAAATCACTTATAGAATTAAATTCTATGTTAGGAAAATATTTTCCTAATCTTATTAGAATAAATAAGAAATATTTTTTGTTAAACAGAAAGTCACTGGATCAAAAATCCAATGGTGAATAAAATTCTCCAAGCGATCTGCAAGATCAATTATATCAATTCATAACTCTCAATGAGAGATTTACTCAAACTAATTGATAGTTTTCTTCTCCTATATAATGAACCTGAGACTCTACGTCTCATATAGACAATACCCCCTATAAGCTTCTGCTATATAGAAAATACTCCTCATAAGCTTCCACAAAAAAAAAACCGAGAATTTAATTCTCTTTTGAAGCAAGTTCATCTTCCTCCTTCCAAAAAAACCCTAAATAAAAACAGAGATAAAATATTTTCCTTTTGCCTATTTTATATATGAGACAAGGGTTTAACCTTTTTTAAAAAACTTAGTTCTTCCACTGGATCTGCGATCCATAAGACAAATCTTCCATTAAGAGAATTTAATTCTCATAGGGAAGATCTTGTTCTTTAAACTCAATGATTCAGGGGAGAACAATGTTGTTTTACCACCCCCATATGAATAGAAGGAAAGAACAAAAAAGAAAGAAAAGAGGGAGTTTATACTCCAGGAACTTAGTTCCTTCAAAATATGTTTCATAAAAAAAAAGATGGTTCTTTTATAAAGAAATTAAAAGAACTTAGTTCTTATGAAAATGAAAAGGACAGGAGGAAAAAACCTATCTTAGAGATTTGTTCTCTACAAGTGTTTAACTCTTAATAAAAGTAAAGTTTAAACACTGAGGCAGGGCTCACATGATAACATATGAGTGCCCAAGAAAATAATGGCCCACATGATAGCACGTGAGAATCAAAGGAAATAGTTGCCCACGTGATAGCACATGAGCACAAGAGAAGAAAACGGTTTAGTGCTTAGCACTACTCACGTGATAGCACGTGAGCGCCAAGAAACATAGCGGCTCACGTGATAGCATGTGAGCACCAAAAAAACCAACGGCTCACATGATATCACGTGAGCACTCAAGCAGGAAAGATATTATATCCTATATTGAAGATTAAGCTTCTCGGCCCAGTGCTTAGTACTGTTGGGTAATATAAAATCCAAAATAGAATATATGGCCTGGTGCTTAGCACCGTTGGGTAAATATAAAGATCAATGTTTAGTCTAAAACAGACTAAGTCCCTGAAATTTTTAATTTATTTTAAATCAATCGAGACCATATGCTTACACTTCTAAGTCGACCTTAATCTAAAATAAAATTAACGGTCCCTAACCATATTTTAAATTGATCTTAATCTATAAAAAAAAATATTAATGATCCTTAATACCTTGAACTGATGGCAGATAACACCTAAGTTCATCCCAAATCTGAGATTTGCGGATTTGGACTAATCCGTGCCCTACGGAAGACGAGGATATTTATCTCTATATGAAATCCAAGGGTAACCCAAAAATAAACAAAATATAACACGACACAAAGTGATATTCATGGAGAAGGAGAAAGTTGTTATTATGTAGTGATAACAAAATTAACTGCAAGGGCTTACGCCTGCAGGAAAAAGCGTTCTCACAATCAAAAACTCCTCACATATGAGGGGGACTCTGAAAATTCAGTTACAACAGTCGCATCCATTCAAATCTCCGATATACGGTGTCATAAATTAACTTGGTATCTTCATTGTAATACCCAGCCCATTTTTATACCACTATCTGTATTTCTCATTAACTTATAAAATTTTATTTTATTTATAATTATTAATTTATTTTAAAACCCCTTTTAAGCCCCAAACCCAAACAATATTTTTCCCTTCAGCCCACTAACCCTATTTCCCCTTTTAAATTCTTTTTCCTAAATTAACCCAAGCCCAGCCCCGGCCCATCTCCCTCTCTAACTCTCTCTTTCTTTTTGGCCAAGAACCCAGACCTTTTCCCCATCTCCTCAGCCCAGCATTTAAATAAAAAGGAATTTATTTTAAATTAAACCCCGGCCCAGTCCATGACACCCAAGCCAAAGCCCGCCTTCACCCAGCCCGACCCGGCCCAAACCCTACCCTTCATCTTCCCTCCCGTTGCGCGTTTCCCGCTCTTTACTGCGCCTTCACCCACGTCGCCAACGCTCGCGGCCACGACGCCCACGCTCGTGCGCTGTTACCCCACGACGCGCACCCCTCGTCCCCTCTCCTTTCACCCCCTCACACCACGAGCCCGAGACCTTTCTCCACCCACACACCCACCTCCTCTATCACAGCCGCGCCCTCGCCTGCCCTAGTCGCCGACGTTCACCCCTTCGTCGTCGACCAGCGCCTCCTCGCCTTCATTCTCTCCACCTCCTCTCTCCCTCCACCTACTTCCCTGACTTACTACCCTGCACCCACCAACCGAGTCTCCTGCACTCTCAAACCACTGCACCAGAGCTCAACCACCACCGGCGCCCCTCTTCTTCCCGACGACCACCATCGTCGACCGACAACTCCATCAACACCAATCCCTCCCTCGAGCCCACGACCGCGCTCGCCCCATCACCTCCGCCGCCATCGCCGGTGTCGCCCCTCTCCCCTCTCTCCTCTCTCCATCGCTCCCAACTCCCAGCCGCACCATCTCACTTCCCTTGCCGGCCCTCCTCCTCCGAGCTTCGAACTCCTTCCCGACGACTCAACTCCGAGCCACTTCCAGCAACCTCCACCTCACTACAACCACTATCCATTACCCCAAACCCACCGAGCACCCCTCGCTCGAACTCCAACTCTCCCGACACCCTGCTCCGGCCACCTGCTGCATGTCGTCGCCGACAAGCCACCGCCTCTAGCACCGAGATACCAACCCAGAAACACCATCGCCTCACCATCATTGTCTTCCTTGGCCAGACCACATCACACCTGAACTCCATGCCCGAACCCTAGCACTTCTTGTCGCGACCTCATCACTGACTGCCACCTTCGTCGGAGCTCCATGGATCCTCGCCATCGCCACTCCCTGCATCGCCACATCGCTGCAGATCGTCGCCAGCAACACTGAGTCTCCAACTCTGACACTCTCGAACCAAAATCGAGACTTTCATCACAATTGTGCCGTGACGTGCCAGAATCGTCGTTGCCGTGCCGCGCGTATGTCGTTGCCGTTGCCGTGTGCCCCAAAACGTCTCCAGGAAAGTATTCTTACTTGCTACATGCTAACCTATTCATGTTATAAACTCAAATCGTATAAATCGCAATTTTACAATTCATGATAACTATATGATATACCTGTTCGATGCATGATCACAATGAAAATACTCACCCAATTTGACAGAATTGGATTGTTTATGTTGGCCCATGTAGTGACGAACATCTTGTATAAATCTCACTGGAAAATACGACTGTTAATGACTAAAATGTATACCCCCAAATATACCCGTAAAACTAGAAATTTCCCGTATCTGAAAATTATTAAAATTACCATAAATTATGTATATGCTGGAATTATGCTTTCGATGGATTAAATCGAAGCCGACTCGACAAACTATAACCCTATGCAAGTGTATAATGGTTTCTGTACTTAAATTGTGATAATATTTGGATCGGAGTGCGACTCTGGACTGCAGTCCAGAGCGACTCTGGTTACTGTTTACTGTCCCGTAATGCGTGCCACCTTGTTTCTTGAACTCATATGTTATGGAAGTCTGCAGTTTATTAAATTTGAATCTGTTAGCTAGATAACACAAGTAGTTTCATTCCGTTTCATCGTCGTTTGCTATTTAAATTGTAAATTAAAAGAGCTGGACGTATAACAGTCCAGAACAGATTCAGAAGTGGCAAATTAGTGATAAACAGTGTGTAACTTTCGACGTACTGACGCGATTGAGAATCCGTCTATTGTGTTGAATACCCTACTGAAAACCCTAGATATCATTCAACTGTAGCGTCGCTAAATTCTGATCCTTACTGGGGTTAAAATGCGTTGCGAAACGGACTTCCGATTCTGAAACCGGATTTCCAGCAGCGAACGCTTAAAATGAAATGTCCGTATCTAGTAATCCTGAAACCCGATTGACGTGAAACTAAATTCTCTAAATAGATAATCAAGCATACTATTTATTCCCCATTATCATTTCGCTAAACTGTACACGTATGATTTATGATAAATTATGCAAGTGGTAGAATACCGATTTATAATATCTTAATCATGCTTTACATACTGTTTCCTCATCATATCATACATATGTCACTGCATTGATAACCTAGTGATCATGTGCATTACCCAGTGTTAGGTATTAGTGGTGATTGTGGCAAGTACGTTAGTGTTCGTGTATGAGTGGATAAGTGAAAGTGACACGTACTTGTACACGATCAGTGAACCCTATTATTCTATTGCATTGTCGACGTCTGTGGGACGCGTGTAAGTGTGACTATAAGTGGTATGGGACACTTATGGAAGCTCTTGCATGGGTGTCACAGATAAGGCACCAAACACTGCCCATTTATCTTGGGTATTAGTCGGGACGTGCTTGATGGAGATCCTATCTCCAGTTCTCGCGCAGACTTGTCATGGACCGACCGGTATTTGAGGTTATGGTTGGCGTTTGATGTAGACCACGGGGTGTGGGGTAGTTTGAGTGTGAGTTCAACAGAATCTCGGGAGTCCCATGCTGGCTTATATATATGGAGATATATGGAGATTTACAGGGTACATGATTATTACCGAGAGTTATATTTTGGGCCCGTGGTCACTTGCCCTTGGGTCCTACCCTTGGGCGGAGGACACTCGCGAGTGGTTGAATCTCACACTTGGACTGACGATAGGCTTAGTGACCTGTACAGTGAGACTTAGAGACTGATAGGGATAATGACATTGATATACATTACTTACTGTGTTGACATTCCTGGTATACTAGTTTACTGCTTTTACTGTTCACCCGATCTATTATACACTACATTGGTTACTCCATGTTCACATCTTTGCTGTCTTGATTTACTGTTAAATATTTATTATCACTGTTCGAGTTACAACTGCATATATACATATATATTGCTATCGTGTCGCTCTGACGACCTAAGTATGCATGCTCAGAGTGAGGAGTGGATCTAGCCTGGACCAGGACTAGACGCACATCACGGACATCTTGATCAGCTATCCAGAGTTATACTCTTTTTACCTCCATCAGGTCAGTTCTTTGTATTTGTTTTGTTTCAGTTACTGTATTTCTCATTACCTGCGCATTGTTTACTGATTACCACGTAAAGCTAGAAGCCGAAGTGTATTTCGTGGATCGAGCTTCGAGGATAGTGCGGACCCAGTTTAGGATTCAATCCGTGCGATGAGATTGCAGCGGTCCAGAAATCAAAGAAGAGTTATTATGTTTTCTGCTTTCAATAATAATGCTGTTACCCCTTTTGTAAAAATTTCCTTTCGTTTGAAATCTTGTATCCGTCGAACTTTTAGTTGAATGCAATAAAACTTTGAATCGTAATGTATGTATCATTCCCTTGCTTTCCCCCTTATTTATACTATTCATTACCACAGCATTTTTAATTTTGATTTTTCAATTCCTGCCCACAGCATATTTTTCCTGTACTCCGTACCCTTAGCTATTTTCTGATATGTTCCACTATCTGATCATGACTCTTTCTTTTCAGGCCATGGCCCACCCTGGAGCAGCGCCGCATCTAGATGAGGATGCACAGTCATGCGTTTCCTTAGACCGCATACTGGTGAGTTCTGACGATGAAGTCAACGGTCCCCAGGTCATTTTCGGAAACAGCGATTCCGAGAACGAAGGAGACGCCGCCCCAGAGGTTGACATGATAGGCGATTCCAACAAAGAGGAAGGAAACCCTGAAGAGAACCCGATAGAGGAAGATTTCGAGGAAGGCCAGATAGAAGAAAATCCAGTGGAGGAAAATCCCATGGAAGAGGATCCAGAAGAAAAGAATCACATGGAAGCAGACCTCGATGAAGAAGCTCCAGCCGATGAAGGAGGATCAGAAGGACAAGACCCTGCGGTGGAAGAACTCCCAATGGCGGTCCCTACGATGCGCTATAGGAATGGACGCCCCTACCTGAGCGCGCAAGCCTACCGCAACCTGCTGAACCTCCACAACCTCGACTGACGGAATTTTTAGATGTTGTCTTCTCTGGCCAAATAAATTTGTGTATAGTTTAGGGCCATTTGTACTATTCGAGAGTGCTTTGTTTCGAATTTTCTAGAATGAAATAAATTGCTAAGTTCGCTAATCTTTCGACCTTCTTGGTTCACTTGATGCTTGATTATTTCTCATATACATTTATTTTCCTGCTGAGATCCCTGACTGTCCACCCCAACTCCTTGTATTGTTTTAACCCTCGCTTCGATTAAAAAGTACCACACCCTGATCTTTGGAATGGGCCACCCTTCATCCTTCGTCTATGCTTCGTTTGAGATCCTTCTGGGAGGGAAAATTGATAGTAAAATTTCCGAGTTAACTGACCTTTCGGATTTTCGATTCACATGATGTATCGACCGTTATCCTCCCTATACATTTTCCCCTTGTAGTCCTTTGCTGTTCACCCTTACTTCCTGTGCTGACCCGACCCCAATCTCTTTGACCTTCAGTCTAAAGCCGTCATACTCCGACCTTTTGAATGAGCCACACTCCATGGTAATCCCTACCCTAGCTACCCCTTTGCATATTTGTGCTTTTCCCTGCTATCCTAACTATATTTAGGGACATTATTATTCGAAAATTTAGTTTTCATTTTGGTATTTATCAAAGAGTGCGTGTTATTGACTACTCCGTCTATGTATTTTAAGTACACTACTATTCTTCTCATTTTTGGTAGCACGACCTTATGTTTTACACATACTATTTTGGTGCCATGCTTCTTATTTTCACCATGTGGTTTTCTAAGCTATGTTAAAATGGTTTGATTGATACGTTATTCTTAAAAATGTTTTAAACCACCGACAAGTTCTTCACTGTTTCATTCTGACTATGCCTTATACTCATTATTATTTCTGCTGTGCTACTTTTGATATACTTATATGTGCACATATTTGGGTTTCGATTTTATCGAGCACGCCTCGAATATTATTGTTCGTTATTGTTATTTATATTCTCGTATACATGTAGTTTGCCCTTATAGTTGTTCCTGCCTTATACTTATTTAGACTTATTCTTTTGTATGTTGTTCTTACATTTATATACCTTCAAAATTTTATCCACCAGTTTTAAGCAAATCACTATGTACTAGTGTTCAATGTGGTAACCTTTCGCTTGTTATTTTGTAGTTTATCGTTATTTTAAATTTCGAGGACGGAATTTTTTTTGTAAGGGTGGTATGATGTAATACCCAGCCCCATTTTATACCAATATCCGTATTTCTCTTTAACTTATAAAATTTTATTTTATTTATAATTATTAATTTATTTTAAAACCCCTTTTAAGCCCCAGACCCAAACTATATTTTTCCCTTCAGCCCACTATCCCTATTTCCCCTTTTAAATTCATTTTCCTAAATTAACCCAAGCCCAGCCCCGACCCATCTCCCTCTCTAACTCTCTCTTTCTTTTTGGCCAAGAACCCCGGCCTTTTCCCTATCTCCTCAGCCCAGCATTTAAATAAAAAGGAATTTATTTTAAATTAAACCCCGGCCCAGCCCGTGACACCTAACCCCAAGCCCGCCTTTACCCAACCCGACCCGGCCCAGACCCTACCCTTCATCTTCCCTCCCGTTGCGCGTTTCCCGCTCTTTACTGCGCCCTCACCCACGTCGCCAACGCTCGCGGCCACGATGCCCATATCCACGCTCGTGCGCCGTTACCCCACGACGCGCACCCCTCATCCCCTCTCCCTTCACCCCCTCACACCACGAGCCCGAGACCTTTCTCCACCCACACACCCACCTCCTCTATCAAAACCGCGCCCTCGCCTGCCCTAGTCGCCGACGTTCACCCCTTCGTCGTCGACCAGCGCCTCCTCGCCTTCATTCTCTCCACCTCCTCTCTCCCTCCACCGACTTCCCCAACTCACTCCCCTGCACCCACCAACCGAGTCCCCTGCACTCCCAAACCACTGCACCCGACTTAACAACCACCGGCGCCCCTCTTCTTCCGACGACCACCATCGTCGACCGACAACTCCATCAACACCGATCCCTCCCTCGAGCCCCCGACCGCGCTCGCCCCATCACCTCCACCACCATCGCCGGTGTCGCCCCTCTCTCCATCGCTCCCAACTCCCAGTCGCACCATCTCACTTCCCTTGCCGGCCCTCCTCCTCCGAGCTTCGAACTCCTTCCCGACGACTCAACTCCGAGCCACCTCCAGCAACCTCCACCTCACTACAACCAATATCCATTACCCCAAACCCACCGAGCACCCCTCGCTCGAACTCCAACTCTCCCGACACCCTGCTCCGGCCACCTGCTGCACGTCGTCGCCGACAAGCCGCCGCCTCTAGCACCGAGATACCAACCCAGAAACACCATTGCCTCGCCATCATTGTCTTCCTTGGCCAGACCACATCACACCTGAACTCCATGCCCGAACCCTAGCACTTCTTGTCGCGACCTCATCGCCGACTGCCACCTTCGCCGGAGCTCCTTGGACCCTCGCCATCACCACTCCCTGCATCGCCACAGCGCTGCAGATCGTCGCCAGCAACACTGAGTCTCCAACTCCGACACTCTCGAACCAAAATCGAGACTTTCATCACAATTGTGCCGTGACGTGCCGAAATCGTCGTTGTCGTGCCGCGCGTGTGTCGTTGCCGCTGCCGTGTGCCCCAAAACGTCTCCAGGCAAGTATTCTTACTTGCTACATGCTAACCTATTCATGTTATAAACTCAAATCGTATAAATCGCAATTTTACAATTCATGATAACTATATGATATACCTGTTCGATGCATGATCCCAATGAAAATACTCATCCAATTTGACGGAATTGGATTGTTTATGTTGTCCCATGTAGTGACGAACATCTTGTATAAATCTCACTGGAAAATACGACTGTTAATGACTAAAATGTATACCCCCAAATATACCCGTAAAACTAGAAATTTCCCGTATCTGAAAATTATTAAAATTACCATAAATTATGTATATGCTGTAATGATGAGTTCGAGGGCTTAAATCGAAGCCGGCTCGACAAACTATAACCCTATGCAAGTGTCTAATGGTTTCTGTACTTAAATTGTGATAATATTTGGATCGGAGTGCGACTCTGGACTGCAGTCCAGAGCGACTCTGGTTACTGTTTACTATCCCGTAATGCGTGCCACCTTGTTTCTTTAACTTGTATGTTGCGGAACTCAGAAGTTTATTAAATTTGAATCTGTTATCTAGATAACACAAGTGGTTTCATTCCGTTTCATCGTCTTTTGCTATTTAGATTGTAAATTAAAAGAGCTGGACGTATAACAGTCCAGAATAGATTCAGAAGTGGCAAACTAGTGATAAACAGTGTGTAACTTTCGATGTACTGACGCGATTGAGAATCTGTCTATTGTGTTGAATACCCTACTGAAAACCCTAGATATCATTCAACTGTAGCGTCGCTAAATTCTGATCCCTACTGGGGTTAAATTGCGTTGCGAAACGGACTTCCGATTCTGAAACTGGATTTCCAGCAGCGAACGCTTAAAATGAAATGTCCGTATCTCGTGATCCCGAAACCCGATTGACGTGAAACTAAATTCGCTGGATAGATAATCAAGCATACTATTTATTTCATGTTCATCGTTTCGCTAAACTGTACACGTATGATTTATGATAAATTATGCAAGTGGTAGAATACCGATTTATAATATCTTAATCATGCTTTACATACTGTTTCCTCATCATATCATACATATGTCACTGCATTGATAACCTAGTGATCATGTGCATTACCCAGTGTTAGGTATTAGTGGTGATTTTGGCAAGTACGTTAGTGTTCGTGCATGAGTGGATAAGTGAAAGTGACACGTACTTGTACACGATCAGTGAACCCTATTATTCTATTGCATTGTCGACGTCTGTGGGACGCGTGTAAGTGTGACTATAAGTGGTATGGGACACTTATGGAAGCTCTTGCATGGGTGTCACAGATAAGGCACCAAACACTGCCCATTTATCTTGGGTATTAGTCGGGACGTGCTTGATGGAGATCCTGTCTCCAGTTCTCGCGCAGACTTGTCATGGACCGACCGGTATTTGAGGTTATGGTTGGCGTTTGATATAGACCATGGGGTGTGGGGTAGTTTGAGTGTGAGTTCAACAGAATCTCGGGAATCCCATGCCGTCTTATATATATGGAGATATATGGAGATTTACAGGGTACAAGATTATTACCGTGAGTTATATTTTGGGCCCTTGGTCCCTTGCCCTTGGGTCCTACCCTTGGGTGGAGGACACTCGCGAGTGGTTGACTCTCACACTTGGACTGATGATAGGCTTAGTGACATGTACAGTGAGACTTAGAGACTGATAGGGATAATGGCATTGATATACATTACTTACTGTGTTGACATACCTGTCATACTAGTTTACTGCTTTTACTGTTCACCCGATCTATTATACACTGCATTGGTTACTCCATGTTCACATCTTTGCTGTCTTGATTTACTGTTAAATATTTATTATCATTGTTCGAGTTACAACTGCATATATACATATATATTGCTATCGTGTCGCTCTGACGACCTGAGTATGCATGCTCAGAGTGAGGAGTGGATCTATCCTGGACCAGGACTAGACGCACATCGCGGACATCTTGATCAGCTATCCAGAGTTATACTCTTTTTACCTCCATCGGGTCAGTTCTTTGTATTTGTTTTGTTTCAGTTACTGCATTTCTCATTACCTGCGCATTGTTTACTGATTACCACGTAAAGCTAGAAGCCGAAGTGTGACTACGGCGGGACATTTTCCTTGACCGTATGAGCATGGCTGGCCTTGTCTACCCCTCGTATTCCGTATTTTGGGAAGCAGGGCGTGACATTCATAGAGGTGGTCGGATATGTTCCATATAGTATTCGCCCCCATATTCAGGCTGGACACGCTCTCCGCGCCTCGGTCCGATTTCTTGCGATAAACACTCTCATTTTTTCCCTCCTCCTCCTCATCAACCGAAATGAGAAAAGAAGATCAATCTCCATACAAAAAAGCTTAAGCTTCGTCCATAAGAGAAGGTTAACCTTTGTTACAAAACTTAAGTTTTTCGCTGATCTTAAGATCTTTAGATCAAATTTCGTCTCAAGAAATCTTAGATAGATTCCTTTGATCTTATGATCTAGAGTTTAAGAAAAAAAACCGAACCACTTCATAAAAAATACAATGGTGATGAACGAGGAAATTTAAATTTCCAAAGAATCGATCATGTGATCCATACTTACAAATAGAGATCTCAGATGATAAAATATTGATCTTGGTGATCGTTAATGGCTAAAATAGCCATTAACAGAAGCTTAAACTTCATAAAACATAAGTTTCAAAAGATAAAAATTAATCTCTGAAGAATAATCCCACACCGTGTGCCAGAGGCATATACGCCAATAGGCCTGCGCCACATAGAGATGCGCCAATAAAATCCATGCGCTAATGAAAGATATACGCCAATATGGGCATATACGCCAATGGAGACCCGCTACGTGGCATGCGCCGCAACCCATAGGCATCAATTTTTAATGTACCAATGATCCATGTGCCAATCCACATCGTATACGTGGCATGCTCCACAAGCCTGATGCGCCAATGATTTAATGTGCCATAGACCCATATACCATTGTCTGTTCGTGACACATAGTATGCGCCAGAGCTTCTGGAAGCCAGTATATATATACTTCAGAGCCAATTCTTAGTCCAAATTGACTAAGTGTTCTAACACTTAAACTTTTATAATATCCCTTGAGCCCATATGCTTATATATTTTAAGTTGACCTTAATATAAAACAAGATTAACGGTACTTAAGTATATTTACTAAGTCGGTCTTAGTCCCATATATGATTAACGATCCTGAGATCAAACACAAATATACCCTGATCTGATAGAATATATGACCTAGATTCAACCCAAATTTGAGATTTACGAATTTGGACTAATTCACGCTCTACGGGCAACGATATATATTAGTCTCAGTATACAATCCAAGGGCAACCCCAATATAAACAATATATAACATGGAGAAGGTGAAAGTTGTTATCGCTTGGCGATAACGTAATTAACTGTAGGGGCTTACGCCTGCAGGATAAAACGTCCTCATAATAAATAAAAAAACTCACATATGAGGGGAAATCTGAAAAGTCTGCTACAGCGGTCGCATCCATCCAAACCTCCGATATACGGTGCCATAAATCAACTTGGTGTCTTCGGAGAAGTGACCGGATATTTTCCATATAATATATGTCCCCGTATTCAGGCTGGACACGCTCCCCGCGCCTCAATCCGGTTTCCGGCGGTAAACAGGGAACTCTGAATCTCCGGAATATTTGAACGATTCGATCCGTTCAAATTGATCACCCTACCCTCAAATATGCGTGTATGAAAAATCAAGCGATTTAAAAACCTCTACCCTACGCATCAATGGGTCCAAAAATGAATGTCTTTCGAAAATGCAACATAAACGTCATCCGATGCATAGGTTAGAGATCTTCAAATCCTTTCATTTTTCATACGCATACACATGAGGGTAGGGTGATCAATTTAAACGATTCGGATCATTTAAATATGTCATGGATCGGGAGTTCCTATTTTTTAAAAATACGGACAGGTTCGAGAGAGAGAGGGGAGGAAAGGGTATGAGCCGGCGGCCTTTTTTTAAAAAATGAGCTCTCGCCCCAAAACATATATACATCCCGTGTATTTCACCGATCTAAACCGGCCATCTTGATCTACGTATCATGAAACCCTTATCTACAAAAAATCTCAAGATTTAAAGACCTCTAACACGTTCATCAAGCAGATAAAAAAATCAATGGCTTATCGGTGTAGGAAATTGTTGTCGCTTGATGAATGCGTTAGAGCTCTTTAAATCCCGAGATTTTTAATACATAAGGGTTTCATCATACTTAGATCAAGATGGCCGGTTTGGATCGGTGAAATACACGAGGTATTGTGTCTTGGGACGAGAGCTCAATTTTAAAAAAAGACCGCCGGCTCATACCCCCACCTCTCTCTCTCTCTCTCTCTCTCTCTCTCTATATATATATATATATATATATATATATATATATATATATGAAGAAAAGAGGCCCTATAAAGCTTTTTTGTTAGGCGGCGTCACAAATCCATATCCTTCATAATTTTTTTCGACGATTGGTGCCTACATCATCATCTTTATCATGTAAGATGTGGAAACACCAAATTTCATATGATTTCACCACTTTTTCACTGTTGAATTAGCAATTTTAAAAGTTCTATTGTTAGTGTCACGACCCAAAATTTAGTTCGTGACCGGCACTTAAATCACGCCACGTCTAAAGGCGTAACGTAATTCAAGTAAGTCGAAACCCAGAAATCTAAACCTTTTTAAGAAAATAAAAGATGTGGAGTTTTGAAATAAAGGTATGATGAAATCAAATGTTTTCTTAAATGCAAAGATAACGGAACATGAAAAATGCAAGTGGATTTACTAGTTGAAAAACATGTTTCGTCTTTTTAAAATTTGGGCAGCACCTCCTTTGTATATTGTCACGCCCCGCTTCCCGGTATACGGCGAAGGGGACGCGACTGGTCCGCTACGTATCTACTGTGAAGTAAATACGCTAAACGTATCTAAGCAATATAAAATAAAATACACAAAAGACAAGATATATAAACTGAACAGCACTTTATTTATTAACATTCTTTTGTACAATGCATGAAAAGGAAATACAACTGAAATAAAGGCAATGCCTAAACAATGGCATGACAGGAAATTAAAGGTACTGAAAAGAAAATGTACAATATCTAAAGCTCAGGGTCTTCGCTGTACTGATCCAAGTCTTCTGCAGTTGGCTCAATCTCTGACGGTTCCAAATCTCCTGACGACATTCAAAGAAGAAAGAAATAGAATGTCGTCAGTGAACAGATCGCTCGGTAACTCCCAAAGATAAGAGGAGAGTAAGAGAGAGAGTCGCTTTTACAGTTGTATTATATTGTTATATTATTGTATTTAGTGTTAACGCTGTTGTTTGTGGCTTGGTACAGAAGGATGCCAGTGTATACGAGAGGAGTCTCACTTGCCCCGGAGACTAAGGTAAATGTAAGTACAAGGCTCCGTTGGAAGGCCCGGAACAACGGCAATTGGATTCATGTTAGGTGTCTTAAATCTGACCATCTCGTGCCACTTTTAACACCTTCCGTACCAGTCTACCCCTTAAACCCTGTAGTGTTATCTTGATTGTATTGTATTGTCTTGTATTGTAAACTGTATAGATTGTATAATTGGTTGACTGACTGAAACCATGATATCAGTAAACGGATGTAACCGTAGAATCATGTAATTGGAATAACTGGAGAATTATGTAAATGGATGTATATCCATGGTTCGGTTCGGTCAAGTTGTATAGATTGATAATTGGATTTATGGATTCATGTTGAATTGTAATATTGAAGATTTAGATTATAGATTGTACTTGAATCATATTCAAGTCAGATATAATCAGACTCAAACCCGAGTCAGACAATTAGAAATGTAAATCGAAGTCTTGATTATTTCTTAAACCTATATTTACTAGGGTCCTTAGGGTAATTTATAGAACTTGAGGGGTTATATGTAAAAATACTTTTATATACTTTTCAAAATACACCTTAAGTATTTATTATTCGTCTTTAGAGTTATAATGAATGTGGATTTTATATTATGATATTTCTAGTGAAAATATCCTAGTTTCATAAATAAAGGTATTTATATGTAATATTTATTTATTTGGAATTCATGGTATTTTAGTGTAAAATTTATTCTTGTGATTTTTTTTAGAAAAAGTGGAATATTTATATCATAACAAAATAATTATTTTAATGATAAATATACATATATTTATACAAAAATAATTTAAATATATTTATTATATTCTATAAATCTCATTTTCTTAAAATGTTGTACTTTAAATCTTTCGAGACTGAATGCTCCTTGCGGAGGTCTGAATCTCGCACTACTAAGCCCGAGGATGTGCGATAATCTGCACCATCCCGAACGATTCCCTAAAATGGGTTGTAGCGGCATTTTGCAAAGATTGTAAAATACTAATCCTTTAGAAAACGATTTTATGAAGTAAATGGTATTTATTTGTAAAGATGTAAATTTTCCGTATTGTATGTTCTAAATTCTCCTAAGTCAACTAGTCTATTCCTAACTGGTCCAAACGATAAGTTGTGAGATGCCTCAAATCGCCTCTTCACCGCCAATTGCGGCCAGGTAAGTACAAGTGAAGAAATGAGTGATCCGTTCTCGAATCACCGTGAGACGGGCCTTTTAAAATTACCTTTCTCACTTGCCTAGCCTAGACACCACAAAGTCAGGTTTAGATAAACGACTGATGTCCACAACTTATCCTATTTCATATTATGTGGTATTTATTTAAAAAGTGTATTAATACTAAATCTTTTAGAAATGATTTTATTAAGTAAAGGGTATTTAAATGAAAATATTTGTTTTCTCGTATTCTAAGTTTTCGATGGTATCGTGTTAGGTTGTATGTAAGTGTGTGAGGAGGTAGGTCGTTACCTCGTGATCTACTTTAAATGTATAGCAAGTTTGATGGAGTTAAACGAAGGATTGAAACAATATGGTATTTAAGTGAAAAATACGATAAATTGAAATAGTTATCATTTCATGTGATGAAACTTGATCAAATTGTTTGATTAGTACTTAATAGTCAACATGAGGAAGTTTAAGTATGATTGTATTGGTGAGAAGTGGAATTTTATAGGAAACCGAATTGGAAATCGGATTTGTTCCGATTCCGTCGGGTGTTGTAATTTCGTATTTTTTAGAATAGGAAAGGAGATAGAAAAGGGACTTACGGATTTTAGATTACACAATAGAGTGAGAGGGAATAAGAGAGATCACCGATGTGTTGCGTCGTCGCCGGTAGTTCCTAAAACGATCGCCGGAAGTTTCACCGGGAATTCGTCGGAGTTTCGCCTCGAGCTCGTTTCAATTGCACACTAGGGTTCTAAGGATTTTTCTTGAGAGTTGGCTAAGAAATGTGAGTGAGAGGGTAGAGGGTAGGGTGGTATTTATAGGGTAGGCTAGGGTTAGGGTAGATAAAGGGTTTTAATTGGAAAAAATGTAAAAGTATATAAAATGTATTAAAAATTGGAGTAAATGGGGATTTCTGAATTCTCTGGAACCGATCTCAATATTTAAAGTATACAGGGGGGTTGAGAAACTCAAAAGGCACAACTCCCATGTTGGGGACTCGGCCGTCCGGCCTAGTCCGGCCGGCGGCGCCGGCCGACTCAGCCGAGTCGGGGCATGGGAAGGTGGGGGGTCTCCTGACGTACACTCTGGTATATTTACTTTTTCAGGTGCAGTTCAAGTTTTGGTAGTATCTCAGGTGGACTGTTGGGCTTCTATAAAAATTTAAACAAAATAAATATTAAAAATAATTTGGGGCAGGGGATTTGAACTCTGGTAGCTTGGTTCAGCAATGCAAGGTATTACCAATAAACTACAAGCTCCTTCTTATAATTAAATTGCTAATTAATTACTTAAGTCTTGTGCTCAGGCAATAAATACCCTTTTATGGATTTTTGAATTTTTTTTTTTGTAAAAACTTGTATAGGAAATTTAGAGTTGTTATATATATTTTGATCCAAAACCACAAATACATGATAATATAAAAGGCATCCCCAAGCGGGAGCAGCTCTTCGCCAAACTGCGAAATCACAACCACGCAAGTCATAAAACAGGTATACGACGCCCAACGGCGAAGATCAACACAAAAGATAATGAAATAAGCAAGACATCAACCCACCAAGCGAACATAAACGCTCGCTCTAAGTCTCGCAACCATAAGTCCTTCTAAATCTTACTACTTATATAAATACTAGTTTCTGATTGATAGAGTTAACTAGATACAACAAGAATAAAGATACAATAGTAGGTATGACCAATCTATCCCACCTACCAAAGAAAATCACCAGAATACAAGCTGTGTGCCAGCGATACCGCTACTGATCCATGTGGTCAACCTGCAAGAACTGTGGCACAACGGGGATGAGTTGCCAACTCGTGAGTAGAAAACATCATCAGTTAGAAATCGAATAAAACAACGATTTCCTAGGTCAACTATATCATAAAAGTAATACTATGATATCTAGGGTGACCGTATCTGCATATATACCAACAATAATCAATGTCTGTATGTATGTGGATATCATCCAACAATATAATCAATTCCTGTATGCACGTGGATCTCGACCACTCGAAACATCATGAAAACATATGCATGTAAATATATGAGGATATCAAAGAATGTGTGTCAATCAATGACACATCAAATCATGGAACCTGAGTGTCCAACACCGACACTCGAAACATCATGAAACTCATGTCCAGTAACGACACGTAAATCCTCATATCTCAGGCGCCGCATCCTCAGATCGGCCCTCAAGCGCTGCATACTCTGGTCGGCCCTCATATCCATCTCATGACTCCGATCGGTATCCTCCGAATAACTGCCTAGTCCAAATACTATAACAGGTAGATAGTGCTCCCCTACCAGGCTTACCGCCTCACAATACGAGTCTTCTTACCCCGGGGTATGATCGAGTGATTTAGCATGCTTGCGCTTTCTAAAAGATAGATCAAAAATATTTGTAACCGCAATCAAGAACGGCGTCGCTTGGTAGCTAGCCGGTGAGTACGGGTCGGTCTACATGGATGTTGTGAATCTCCTAGTTGCGCTAACGAGTTAATTCCGAAGGGTGTTCGGATTGATTATTAAATCTAAAAACTAAATCTATCTATACTAAAATTATCTAGATCTAAATCTTGCTAGGGTTAGGTTTAGGAATGGTTTGGAAATGCAAGTAAATCTCAACGCTTTCTATACCCAGATTAGGATCTAAGAGGAGTTATGGTAATTATCAATAAAGGGGATTAGATCCATTTGGGAAAATGTTCATTCCTCTAGGTTCTTGTCCTTCCTTTAGAAATCCTTACCCTAACCTCCATGGAAAACGCGCGCAACCGGGCTTTTACACTACGGTGTCATCGTTACCTCGAGGGGTAGGATGCCGTAGGGCGCGGTATGTGCGTGTATGCATGGAGTCCTATAGATTCTATGTGATGGGTAAGAAAGGGATGAGAAATCTCATCTCTCAAAAGCCTTTCCCAAAGCTAACATCTAAGGCAAGGAATTAAAATCTAACTAGAGCAATTAAATAAAACTACTTACAGATGGCTCTCTCCAAACATCAACACAGGGTTGTCAGATCTGGATTCATGAATTGAAAAGAGGCACTGATACTCTCCAAAAGAATTCAAAAATTTATTAATGAAGGGAGGCATAAAGAATTACAATGATTAGAGTTCCTATTTACAGGAAATAGAAACCCTAGGTTACATTTTGATCCGCACATCTACATTTACAAAAATAGCCCTATAAAGACCGGTCAACGTCGCATCAAGTTTAGGTAAAATTTTCAGCTCCTGATTGCGCCATACGGCCGCGGAACCGCGGCCGCAGCCAGGGTTTGGCCGCGGTTCCGCGGCCAACTTGAAGACTTGGGATCTGTAATTTCTGGTACTGGCTTCTGGTGACTTTATCTTCCTGTTTCTATATGTTCTTTTCCATTTGGGCTTCTAGGTTGGTTCCAGATTTCCAGTGAACAATTTGCCATGGATTCTTGACCGTTCGCTTTGTAATTTTGGACCTTGCGTTGCCTTGTACATTGTGAATTTTATCTTTGATGTAGGCTTGATCAAGAGTCTTCTATTTGTTGGTCAAAGTCCACTTTTTCATCGTCTTTACATCATTTTCACTGTTTTCTGTCTAAGAACCTGTAACCTGTAACATGTAGCAGACATGCGTCAAAAGCACCTGTTTATTTATAAAAAGAATAAGAATGGGGAATATAATAATGCAATATTCTGGTGTGAACAAATATCCCCAAACTTATCTTTTGCTCGTCCTCGAGCAAACTTATTTTTATTCACTGAAATCTAACCTAACCGCACTTTCGCAGGGAGACGCGATTGCACTGAGCTCATGCAACAAGCCGTTAAACCTCTAGGTGTCCCTAGTAAGAGGAGTGTTGTCTCCTGAGGGTTTTCAGCGGATACTACCCACAAAATCCTATCAATTCAGCTTTTCGACTTTAATTCTCCAATTAGGTTTTCTAACAAGGAATTCTATTATCTTCTACTTGTAAATTATCCACCCTTATTCTTCATACTTCCTCATCATTTAACTTAAGATTATATATATCTTGCAGACCTACTTAGCTTTTGGCATTTCCTAAGTTTTCCTTCTAGGGTTCCATCTCCACTTAGGAATTTCTATCAACTCTACTAAATATACAAGTTCTATTCTTCATCCCTTTCTTTCATCTAAACTCTAATCACATATCCCCACGTGTGTGTAAATATCACCCCTCCACTTGGAAATTCAAATCAAGCAATCGTACTCTCGTCCATTGTCCAAAGCACTTATTAATTAGTGAATTTTTAAATGAAATTTGCTTATACATCCTTCATGCGACCGTTAATACTTCTTGAGGTACCAACAACCGATTACAAGATGCGTTAGCACTTTAAAGCGTACTTCCTAGTTTTGCAACACCCAAGGCTTTAGCAGTGACTCTCAAATCAGTTGGTCTAAGGCACTAGGTGATGAAGCACCCTCGCTAAATATTTTTCTATTTTTTGCAGTCTTAAGTAATCACAAAAACCAGTGCCCATTTTTTTTATTCTTCATTCACATTTTTTTCTTTTATTTTCATCGTACTAAGAACTTTAGACAAGAGCATTTCAAGGTCTCTTCTACTATTCCAAGTTTCAAGGTGCGTGATTGTGCAAATTGTAGGGTATACATTTTCAGATCTAGACTTAAGCTAGGAATTATCTTTCAAACTTGTACTCTAATAAGAACATCAATACTTTTCCTTCGTTTCGACTTAGCCCAAAAAGTGAACCCAAAATTTGCCTATTTCTAAATAATCTACAAAGACATATACTTTCTACCGTTAAACTTTAAGGAAGGTTATTTTTAGGATTTTTAATTTACTAAGTCTAAGATCTAGTTGTTCCTAGCCAGTTAACCTATCTGTCAAACTCTAGTCAAATAAGCCAAAATTGAATACAATAATTTTTATAATTTTTGAAATTTTTCAATTTTTATGGGTTTTCAAATAAGTTTGCAAATGCAAAAATATGTACAAATGAATGCGAAGGAAGAAGACATACCGAGCATACCCCCAAACTTGAACTTGACAGTGTCCTCACTGTCATGCTGAACCAAGAGGGTCAAAATATCGGCACTCCCCTGTTTATTTATTTATAATTTTTTATATATTTTTTAATGTTTTGAAATTTTTTTATTTTTTATAGAAAAAGAAAACAAAAAATATATACATATATACAACAAGGTTCCCCCCAAACTTAAGCTTGGCCTTATACAAGCCAAAGGTTAGCACCAACCATTCAAAAATCTTATCATGGTAAAGGTATAGTCGGTGCAAGAATGGGATGGAAATGAAAGAAATGAAAAACAATCGAGACCGTGTGGAAAGAAGAATGGTAGAATATGGTCTCGGTGGGGGGAAAGAAGGACGGAAAGAAGAAAGAAGTGGAGTACGATCTTGAGGGTGTAAATTGAGTGAATAAATTAGCGCAATATGTGATGACCGATGTGTTAAAAGCGATTGCGCTAACCTATCAACCCATCGAGAAATAGGGTCAAATCCCTCAAAATTCGCAAGAAAACATGGGTACGCCGAACTTGGTATAGGAGATGAAAGCGTAACGGTCATTTGTACGGTCGGGACAATAGGGGAGACGAAAGGGAGTGAATTAGGGATAGTATCTTTCTCACCGTAGTAAACTGTTTCGAACTTGAAAGATTCCATTAATGGTTCGAAACTACTATAATCAACCGAGTCTGATGGCTCATCTGAAAATGTAAAGGACTCAAACTCGGGCGGTGAGTCATCAGCATCGTCCGAAAAAATGAAACACTCGTACGTGTTATTGGCTGTGAGAACTGTGTCAGATTCAAAGTAAAAGTTTTCAAGCTCACATTCTTCAAGCGGGGTCGGAACGATGGGAAGGAGGGAGAGTGATATAACAGTCAAAGGTTCAGGAGGATGAATTGGAAAATCAGACACATCAAACAAAAATGATTCAACCTCAATATTATCCTCAAGACTCTCCTCAATACTATCCTCAATATTTAACTCATCCATGCCATTATCATCAAAATCTAGACGAATATGAGATTCGGGAGAAACATTTAATAACTCAGGATGATGATTTGAACATAAAATTTCAATTAAATCGACAGGTTCATCATCCGAAATATTCCCGGCGTCTATATCCTCAATCAAGTGAAAATCAATTTCTTTAGACACCTCATCAAAAGCATGGATATTTATCGATTTAGGTTCTAGAGTGGAGGTGTAAAGATCGAAAGGATTAGGTGCGGTTTCACTCGAAAGGGGTTCCTCACAATTTGGCAAATCAAGCACTGCAAAGTCGCACAACTCATCATTTTGGACACATGTTTGAAAATTGGAGCTGTTGGATTCAATTGGGTATGGGTAGGTTTGATTTGGAAATCCTCTCACATTCTCTCTCTGTCCAACCGCCTCCTCATACATTGGAAAATTTGGAGCTAGTTGGAAACTAGCTACCGGTTCACTCGGTTGCATAAGGGCGGCCATGGACGCTTCCACATTCCTCACAATTTTGTTTGTTGTAGCAATATAAGCCTCCAACGACTCTTCCAAACTAGACTTGGGGGGTGAGGGGGTTTCGGTAAAAGATTCAAAATTGTTTGGATATGTGAAACTCCCAAAAGGCTGTGTAGAAACAGGGTCTAGTGACGGTGGGAAAGTCGGGTAGGACTGGTAAGAAGTGGGTGGTTGGACAGGGGTAGGGTCAACATGTGGATAAAAAGATGAATAGTCGTGTGGATCCCTAGAACTAGATGAGTGGAGAGGGGTGAAAGATCGACTGCAAGATTGAGCAATATGCTCAGCAATGGACATCGGCTTAGGAGTGACAGAAAGACTTGAAGAAGCGGTATCAACATATGTAGGTGGTAAAGGTTGACTCGGTTGACACAAAGTGGGTTGAAAAGTCGAATTGTTTCTCCTATACGCCTCTATTTGATCTTTCAAAGATATTTTAGGCATGGAAGGATCGTCTTTAAATTGACTGAACAAATTGACGAACGACGCAAAATTAGGTTCGGGATACCAAAGTTCGGCAAGTGATTTATGATGTGGGGTACCCATGATAGAAGAAAGAGAAGATGAAGAAGGTAGGTGGTGCAAGGATTCCTTAGCGGCAAAAATTTGCAAGTTTTCTAATAAAGATTTTCCTTTTTTTTTCTTTTTTCTTTTGCAAGAATTTTCGATAAAGGGCTTAGACACAAATACAATCAACCAGAAATGCACAATCAGGCCTAGATCTAGGGTCACCTAAGTCAGCTAAACAGCTCCTAACTGTTCTAAAAGGCTAGAAATAGGACCTCAAACCGCCTCTTCACCGCTAATTGCGGCCAGGTAAGTGACAGGTAAGTGGGAAAGAACCACAGTAGTGGGCCTAATTAAAAACCACTAGCCTTTGACACACTTGCCTAGACACCGCAAAGTCAGGTTAGGATAAACGGCCGATGCCTATAACTAGTCGTCTGTCCTATTGAGCTCGAAATCTTTAGGGCCGAGTCTAGTATTTTTTAATTAATAGATGGTCAATGCATATGCCTTATGTGATTTCTGGGGTCCTGGAAAGGGTGATGAAATCCCCACCCAATCTGAATTGGTCAAAAGCCCCTTAAAATCCGATTAAAATATGCAAAGCAGTAAATCACTTGCAATCAATTAGTTTTATTTGCGGCAAAAATTTGCAAGTTGTTTTAAAATAATTCCCCATTTTTTTTCTTTTGCTCTTTATTTGGAAATTTCTCTTTTGCAAAAAGATTTTCGAGAAAAGATATGCAAACAGAAAAATATTACTTGCAATCAATTTCTATGTTAAGCGAGGCGCAAAAATCCTGCACAAGAGTTGTTAGTTGGAAGGGAAAAGATTTTTAGCGTGAAAAATCCTGCAGAAGATTTGACAAAAAGATATATGGGGATTTACAGAGGGGAGAAAGAGGAAACAAACCGACAAAATTTCGCGCGCTGATGTCATAAGAGAGCCGCTGAAGGACGGCGGGATCGCGCTTATGCCGTGGTTTAGCGGTGGGATGGAGAGATCAAGCCTATGAAAAAATTCTGTAGCTCTCTACTTGCAATCCCTCTCTGTTTTGATATATCTTTTTCTGTTTCGCACTCTGGACTTTTTCAGATCCGTTAATCCTGCAAAGATTCACACGAGAAACGGCGCCATTTGATTTGTATGTCAAAAATATTTGTAACCGCAATCAAGAACGGCGTCGCTTGGTAGCTAACCGGTGAGTACGGGTCGGTCCACAGGGATGTTGTGAATCTCCTAGTCGCGCTAACGAGTTAATTCCGGAGGGTGTTCGGATTGATTATTAAATCTAAAAACTAAATCTATCTATACTAAAATTATCTAGATCTGAATCTTGCTAGGGTTAGGTTTAGGAATGGTTTGGAAATGAAAGTAAATCTCAACGCTTTCTATACCCATATTAGGATCTAAGAGGAGTTATGGTAATTATCAATAAAGGGGATTAGATCCATTCGGGAAGATGTTCCTTCCTCTAGCTTCTTGTCCTTCCTTTAGAGATCCTTACCCTAACCTCCATGGAAAACACGCGCAACCGGGCTTTTACACTACGGTGTCATCGTTACCTTGAGGGGTAGGATGCCGTAGGGCGCGGTATGTGCGTGTATGCATGGAGTCCTATAGATTCTATGTGATGGGTAAGAAAGGGATGAGAGATCCCATCTCTCAAAAGCCTTTCCCAAAGCTAACATCTAAGGCAATGAATTAAAATCTAACTAGAGCAATTAAATAAAACTACTTACAGATGGCTCTCTCCAAACATCAACACAGGGTTGTCAGATCTGGATTTATGAATTGAAAAGAAGCACCGATGCTCTCCAAAAGAATTCTAAAATTTATTAATGAAGGGAGGCATAAAGAATTACAATGATTAGAGTTCCTATTTATAGGAAATAGAAACCCTAGGTTACATTTTGATCCGCACATCTACATTTACAAAAATAGCCCTATAAAGACCAGTCAACGTCGCATCAAGTTTAGGTAAAATTTTCAGCTCCTGATTGCGCCATACGGCCGCGGAACCGCGGCCGCATCCAGGGTTTGGCCGCGGTTCCGCGGCCAACTTGAAGACTTGGGATCTGTAATTTCTGGTACTGGCTTCTGGTGACTTTGTCTTCCTGTTTCTATATGTTCTTTTCCATTTGGGCTTCTAGGTTGGTTCCAGATTTCCAGTGAACAATTTGCCATGGATTCTTAACCGTTCGCTTTGTAATTTTGGACCTTGCGTTGCCTTGTACATTGTGAATTTTATCTTTGATTTAGGCTTGATCAAGAGTCTTCTATTTGTTGGTCAAAGTCCACTTTTTCATCGTCTTTACATCATTTTCAATGTTTTCTGTCTAAGAACCTATAACCTGTAACATGTAGCAGACATGCGTCAAAAGCACCTGTTTATTTATAAAAAGAATAATAATGGGGAATATAATAATGCAATATTCTGGTGTGAACATGGTACCTCACCGGGTCCACCATGTACCCGCAGACGGTGTCTACCGCTCCTCGAATTGGGTTTCACATGCCAATCTCAGAACCGAGAAAACATACGGTGGACGTCTCGAAATATCATATCAAGAGAAACCGGGTCTTTAAAACAATACATACTTTCTTTTGAAACAACCATGGTTCTCAAATCCAAAAATCTCATGAAAACGGCATCTCAGTGCATATAATCGTAAAGCATGATATATGCAAACATAGAACAGAAATATGAGCGTCTCAGTATATCATGCAACATGGAACAGTGATGTGACAATATCAGTATATTATGCGACATATCATAATGATGTGACGATTCTACTGTGTAAGTGATATAGCAATTATCGATGATGAAGTGTATAAGCCGGCCAATCTGTATAAGTGTAACATACGCATCATCGATAATGGTGTAGGTGTACTAGCACGAGTATATGTAATGCAATGAGAGTGACATGAACGTCGCATAAAGTAAATCGTGGGCGCAATGCTATAAGGTATACGTCTCTATCACATATCCGAGTCGGTGAATCTATCAATCGGCATCCGGCCTCATAACATCACGTACGGTACAATCCATCGTACGGCATCCTCTAGTCAAGGGTATGGATCAATCATCAAGTAAAACTCATCACGTACGGTATCCATCGTACGGCGGCATTTAACCATTAGGGATCCTGTCAACCTATATGACAATGAGGGTAGGGACCTAACGTCTCGTACGACATATCACTCATGATTCACAACATTATATATATCTATATATCTATATTCCAGGTCACATCCGTATCAATCTCATATCATGGGACCGACAAAGGTATCAATTATCTCATATTGACTCGCATCCATATAACGACATATCAAACCAAGTCATCTTATCATATCGTATACTCTTTTCATCACATTTATATCCCACATCAAGTCATTTTACATATATATATCCTATCTTATAAATCTCATGCCATGCTACTCTAAATCTCATACTTATTCTCGTGCAACTACATATCTATATATCGTGATTCACATTCACTTTTCATATCCTTATACATCAATTCGAGACATCATTTCTATCATATCATGTCAAAGAGTCATATCCCTATAAATTTCATCTCATATCTCGATATATATATTCAATCATTCATATCATCTCTAACTATCTTATTAAACATATCCATAGTTTTCTAATATAGGTTTCCTTAACCATATTCTATATATCGGTTTCCATCAAAACTTGCGGGGGTGCTATACGCCATCCACCCGATTTCCTCCGTAGATATAAATCTACTCACCTGCGGAACTCCTTGTTCAGCCGTGGTCGATGCGCTTCGTCGTCTCGGAATCCACGCGAAGGTACCTACAATAAATACACAATCGCAAATGCTATTAACATCGAGTCCGGAAAACCAATACGGCACACGGTGCGCTCATAGGTTAGAACGTATAGCCTACACATGCAAAACAATCAAATAACCCTTGTTGTTGACGTACAAACGCCCAACAAACAAATAAAAATCCAAACATCAAAACCAAGCATTCAAAACTCGGAAAACATAGCCAAAAACACCCCAATATGCTCCCAGATTTATCTTAGGTTAAATTGGGACTAAACCAGCAAGTATAGGGAGTTGTATATGGAGTATGTGAGCTACTGAACCAACCTAAACACCAAACACCAAAATATGGCCGGCCACACTCACCCAAAATCCGGCCAACTCGGCCAAGACTGCTTCGTTGGGGTTCGTCTTCTTAGGGTGGTCTCCTATTGGTCTAACTAGGTCTCTACAGTTGCTAGTTTTTCTCAGAAACTTCCCGGGTTGCTTCAGATTCCCTATAGGCCAATACATCTTCACAAAACCGACACGGGGTGATTTCTAAGTTTGTATTTTAGGTTCTAATCTCTTTTCTATGGCCATAAAAATCCACACTAAGGTCTTACAAAAGCCACTACACATCATGATTCCACACAAACACCCAAACCTTCTCTTGAATTTTCCAAACTTCACATACCCTAACCAAATCACATTCTAAATTAAACTAGAATGCAAGAAACTAAAAACTAAGCTAAATGAAAAGAATTATATTTCATTTGGGCAACTCAAGAAAAACCCTAGCTTCCCAAAGTCTTCAAAATCCAACTTTGATTGGTCCATAGTATTGAGGGTGAGGTGGGGATTATTTTTAATGAAGAGGGTGTAGCGTTTTGGTGAAGAAATGAAGATGATTCTTGGAGGTGGAGGTGGAGGGAAATGAGGAGGAAGAAGAAGTCGAAGAAAATATAATGGGGGAAATGAATGGCAGCCCCCCCTCTCTCTCTCCTACCCCCACTCTCTCTTATTCTCACCCCTCACAAGTCCATGCCTCACTCTCTCTCTCTCCAATCATTCTCTTTTTAACCCTTTTCTCTTTTTATCACAATAATACACATAATACCAATAAAACAACATAAATGCAACAACATGCACCAAAATGCAACATGATCGGCACTTAAACCACGCCACATCTAAAGGCGTAACGTAATTCAAGTAAGCCGAAGCCCAGAAATCTAAACCTTTTTAAGAAAATAAAAGAGGTGAAGTTTTGAAATAAAGATATGATGAAATCAAATGTTTTCTTAAATGCATAGATAACTGAACATGAAAAATGCAAGTGGATTTACTAGTTGAAAAACATGTTTCGTCTTTTTAAAATTTGGGCAGCACCTCCTTTGTATATTTTGATCCAAAACCACAAATACATGATAATATAAAAGGAATTCCCAAGCGGGAGCTAGCTCTTCGCCAAACGGCAGAATCACAACCACGCAAGTCATAAAATAGGTATACGACGCCCAACGGCGAAGATCAACACAAAAGATAATGAAATAAGCAAGACATCAATCCACCAAGCGAACATAAACCCTCGGTCTAAGTCTCGCAACCACAAGTCCTTCTAAGTCTTACTACTTATACAAATACTAGTTTCTGATTGATGGAGTTAACTAGATACAACAAGAATAAAGATACAACAGTGGGTAGGATCCAATCTGTCCCACCTACCAAAGCAAATCACCCGAATACAAGATGTGTGCCAGCGATGTCGCTGCTAATCCATGCGGTCAACCTGCAAGAACTGTGGCACAACAGGGGTGAGTTGCCAACTCGTGGGTAGAAAACATCATCAGGTAGAAATCGAAGAAAACAACGATTTCCTAGGTCAACTATATCATAACGGTAATACTATGATATCTAGGGTGACCGTATCTGCATATATGCTAACAATAATCAATGCATGTATGCATGTGGATATCATCCAACAATATAATCAATGCCTGTATGCATGTGGATCTCGTCCACTCGAAACATTATGAAAACATATGCATGTAAATATATGAGGATATCAAAGAACCTGTGTCCATCAATGACACATCAAATCATGGAACCTGAGTGTCCAACACCGACACTCGAAATATCATGAAACCCGTGTCCAACATCGACACGTAAATCCTCATATCTCAGGCGCCGCATCCTCAGATCGGCCCTCAGACGCCGCATACTCTGGTCGGCCCTCATATCCATCTCATGACTCCGGTCGGTATCCTCCGGATAACCACCGAGTCCAAATACTATCACCGGTAGGTAGTGCTCCCGTGCCAGGCTCACCGCCTAACAATACGAGTTTTTTTGCCCCGGGGTACCTCACCGGGTCCACCATGTACCCGCAGACGGTGCCTACCGCTCCTCGAATCGGGTTTCACATGCCAATCTCAGAACCGAGAAAACACATGTTGGACGTCTCGAAATATCATATCAAGATAAACCGGGTCTTTAAAACAATACATATTTTCTTTTGAAACAACCACGGTTCTCAAATCCAGAAATCTCATGAAAACGGCATCTCAGTGCATATAATCGTAAAGCATGATACATGCAAACATAGAACAGAAATATGAGCGTCTCAGTATATCATGCAACATGGAACAGTGATGTGACAATATCAGTATATCATGCGACATATCATAATGATGTGACGATTCTACTGTGTAAGTGACATAGAAATTATCGATGATGAAGTGTGTGAGCCGGCCAATCTGTGTAAGTGTAACATACGCATCATCGATAATGGTATAAGTGTACTAGCACAGGTATATGTAATGCAATGAGAGTGACATGAACGTTGCATAAAGTAAATCGTGGGCGCAATGCTATAAGGTATACGTCTCTATCACATATCTGAGTTGGTGAATTTATCAATCGGCATCCGGCATCATAACATCACGTACGGGACAATCCATCGTACGGCATCCTCTAGTCAAGGGTATGGATCAATCGTCAAGTAAAACTCATCACGTACGGTATCTATCGTACGGCGGCATTTAACCATTAGGGATCCTGTCAACCTATATGACAATGAGGGTACGGACCTAACGTCTCGTACGATATATCACTCACGATTCACAACATTATATATATCTATATACCTATATCCCAGGTCACATCCGTATCAATCTCATATCATGGGACCGACAAATGTATCAATTATCTCATATCGACTCGCATCAATATAACGACATATCAAACCAAGTCATCATATCACATCGTATACTCTTTTCATCACATTTATATCCCATATCAAGTCATTTTACATATATATATCATATCTTATAAATCTCATGTCATGCTACTCTAAATCTCATACTTATTCTCGTGCAACTACATATCTATATATCGTGATTCACATTCATTTTTCATATCCTTATACATCAATTCGAGACATCATTTCTATCATATCATGTCAAAGAGTCATATTCTTATAGATTTCATCTCATATCTCGATCTATATATTCAATCATTCATATCATCTCTATCTATCTTATTAACCATATCCATAGTTTTCTAATATAGGTTTCCTTAACCATATTTTATATATCGGTTTCCATCAAAACTTGCGGGGGTGCTATACGCCATCCACCCGACTTCCCCCGTAAATATAAATCTACTCACCTGCGGAACTCCTTATTCATCCGTGGTCGATGCGCTTCGTCGTCTCGGAATCCGCACGAAGGTACCCACAATAAATACACAATCGCAAATGCTATTAACACCAAGTCCGGAAAACCAATACGGCACACGGTGTGCTCATAGGTTAGAATCTATAGCCTACGCATGCAAAACAATCAAACAACCCTTGTTGTTGACGTACAAACGCCCAACAAACAAATACAAATCCAAACATCAAAACCAAGCATTCAAAATTCGGAAAACATAGACAAAAACACCCCAATATGCTCCCAGATTTATCTCAGGTTTAATTGGGACTAAACTAGCAAGTATAGAGAGTTGTATATGGAGTATGTGAGCTACTGAACCAACCTAGACACCAAACACCAAAATTTGGCCGGCCACACTCACCCAAAATCCGGCTAGCTCGGCCAAGACTGCTCCGTTGGGGTTCGTCTTCTCAGGATGGTCTTCTATTGGTCTAACTAGGTCTTTAGAGTTGCTAATTTTTCTCAGAAACTTCCCGGGTTGCTTCAGATTCCCTGTAGGCCAACACATCTTCACAAAACCGACACGGGGTGATTTCTAAGTTCGTATTTTGGATTCTAATCTCTGTTCTTTGGCCATAAAAATCCACACTAAGGTCTTACAACAGCCACTACACATCATGATTCCACACAAACACCCAAACCCTCTCTTAAATTTTCCAAACTTCGCATACCCTAACCAAATCACATTCTAAATTAAACTAGGGTGCAAGAAACTAAAAACTAAGCTAAATGAAAGGAATTATACCTCATTTGGGCAACTCAAGAAAAACCCTAGCTTCCCAAAGTCTTCAAAATCCAACTTTGATTGGTCCATAGTGTTGAGGGTGAGGTGGGGATTATTTTTAATGAAGAGGGTGTAGCGTTTTGGTGAAGAAATGAAGATGATTCTTAGAGGTGGAGGTGGAGGGAAATGAGGAGGAAGAAGAAATTGAAGAAAATCTAATGGGGGAAATGAATGGCAGCCCTCTCTCTCTCTCCTACCATCACTCTCTCTTATTCTCACCCCTCACAAGTCCATGCCTCACCCTCTCTCTCTCCAATCATTCTCTTTTTAATCCTTTTCTCTTTTTCTCACAATAATACACATAATACCAATAAAATAACACAAATGCAACAACATGCAACAAAATGCAACATGATATGGTGCACTAGCCATGAAAAAATGTAGAAATACGGATTTGGCTTAATCGCGATTAGTAGTGCACTAATCAATTTTTATTTAAACTGCATATAATTAATTATAAAAATGTCAAATCCGTTAAATATATTTTTAAATAAATAAATCATTTTAATCTCCAATTATTTCACAAATATTGGTATATATTTATACCGTTTTACGAAAACCCCAATTTCTCAAATCGGGTAGTTTTCTCGTAATATATTATTTTAATATTAAATTCCAAAAATAATATTTTATATTTTCTGAAATGTTAAAGTCGGTAAACCGTTAATTTTGCATCCACCAAATCAACGGTGAAAAGGTGATGGAATCACATGAAATTTGGTGTATTGATTAGTCTAAAATATTGCACATTTGGATGAACATTTTCCCTACCATTGTTAAGTGCTAAATGGTATTTATTGTAAATATAGAACATATGTGGGTTTATTTGTAAAAAAGATTATTATCATATTTTTCTACATTTATCATTAATATAATTAGGGAAAATATGTGCATATAATATTTAAATGAAATATTAATAATTAAAATATGCAAATCATGCAAAATATTCCTAATCAATATTCTTAAGATTTAAAATCATATAAATGGTTGGAATAATATCTCACAAATATAAAATGCTACTAATACTTTGATTTGAGATATTGTGCAAGTATTAGCTCAGATCTGAAATCCAAATAAGAGATCTAATTCAAATCGGGATATCGAAACCGAATCTGCCAAATTTTAGAAGCAAATCGAGGAATCAAGCAACGGCAGATCCACATGTCAACACAAAAATCCAGAAAAAATCTCAAAACCTAGTTCCACTATGATGTGGCTAAATCGCGGCCAAACATGGCTATATGCGGCGGTTCCATGGCTCTTTGATAGCCATTGGATGAGAGATTTTGTGGATATGATCTTAACTGCATCGACTCGCACAGGGAATCTAGGGTTTCTGGTTTCAAGGACTATATAAAGGACCGAGAGCTGTACATTCAAAAATCATCATCGAAGAGATCAAAAGATCTAAGTATCCGAGTGATCATCATCTATTCATCTACCTCCAACAAGAGTGAGATCCAGAGCAAACTAGGGTTCTTATAATCTACTTTCTAAGAAGAAAAGTTGTATGAAATAGTTGATTAATAAAGATAGTTTTTAGTTTTAATTCTTTTTGCATTTATTTTTACGCATTTAATTTCTGCACTTACTTTTACGCATTACTTTTCTGCATTTTCATTATGCTTTCATTCATCTTCAACCTCTCCTCTAAGTTAACCATGAGCGAGTAATTTCTTGCTTGGTGGGACTTGTAGGATAGGGTAGAACAATGGATGAAAAATCTTTTAACTTTTTTTTATACATTTTAAAGTTTATAAATTTTAATAAAATAAATGTTAACTTCCTTATCGGTCGCGTTACCAATTTATTGATAGTCATGACACAATTTGAGATTGGTTGAACACTTGTTTTTTTAATGTCTGGACATGAATAGAGATCAATGAAAAGACAAGGGTTAGTACTGGGGAAACCCTAGTTTCCTCCGAGAACCCTAATCCACATTCATCACTATCGCTCTAGTTTTAAACTATTAAAAGATAAAATGAGTCATTTTTAATATTCATCCATTAACTACCAAGTCCTATGAACCCTAGAAGCCTTTTTATTATAGATTTTATATCTGTTTTAAAATATAATGACAAACAATCATCCATTTTTCATCAACTCGTCTGAAGTAAGAAAAGAGTTCACGTTTCCCTGCGGACGACCCGTACTCATCGCGGCTAGCTACTAGGGACACCGTCTTGATTGCGGTTATTTACAGAACACTTCTTTCGCACACAATCAATCATGTATCCACATGTTGCATGATAAAGATGAAGATGATGGATGTCGATCGTCGAAAAAATCGATGAGGATATAAATTTTTTATGCCACCTAATGAAAAAGTCTCATAGGGCCTCTTTTCTTCATTATTTTATGCTAGTATGTTGCGCGTGCGATATTCGTTTGCATATTTTGACATTACAAAATTTTGAACATATTTTTAAAGATTTAGTTAGAGAGATGGGAACATAAGAATGAGCAGAGTTACAGAAATGATGGGAACCTAAAATCTTTCAGCTGTGCAGAGTTTATTATGGATAAATAGTAACAATAACCCCAAAACCTTTATATTTTATTCGTTGTTTCAAGTATAATCTATATCAAAATTACCAATTTTTGACACATTAGTATTGATGATATAGCAGAAAATTAGAGGGGTTTCTTTTGCACGTGCTCTGTACACCCCTCCTTTGGCATATATATTTGTGTGTGTGAGAGAGAATAATAAAGAAAAGAGACCCTATGTGGGTTTTTTGTTAAGTGGCATCAAATATCTAAATTCTTCATAATTTTTTCCGACGATCGGCACACATCGTCATCTTTATCATATAAAATGTGGATACACCAAATTTCATGTGATTCCATCACTTTTTCACCGTTGAATTAGGAATGTAAAATGCTCTATTGTCAGTAAACCGTTAATTTTGCACCCACTAAATCCACGGTGAAAAAGTGATGGAATCATATGAAATCTGCTGTTATCCACATCTTACATGATAAAGATGATGATGAGTGCCGATCATAAAAAAAAAATCATGGAGGATGTATTTTTTCGGTCGCCGTAGGAGGAAATTCCCTCCTACGGGACCTACGGGACCTTTCTTCAATTATCCTCTCTCTCTCTCTCTCTCTCTCTCTCTCTATATATATATATATATATATATATATATATATATATATAAGTGATCTGTTGCAAACCGGTCCGCGTTTTTTAAAATACGGAAACTCTCGATTTACGATATATTTGAACGATTGGACTATTTAAGTTCATCACCCTACCCGCAAATGTATATGTATAAAAAATCAAAGGATTAAAGACCTTCAACCCATGCATCGAATGAGTGCAAAATAAATTTCTTTCAATATAGCAACATAAACTCTATCTAATACATTGGTTAGAGATTTTCAAATCTTTTGATTTTTCATACACAGACTTGAAAGTAGGGTGATCAAGTTGAACGGTTCGAACCATTCAAATATGTCGTGGATCGAGAGTTTCCGTTTTTTAAAAAACGCGGATTAGTTTCCAATAGAACACTCTCATATATATATATATATATATATATATATATATATATAGAGAGAGAGAGAGAGAGAGACTGCAAACCGTTCCACGTTTTTTAAAAACGGGAACTCTCGATCTACTACGACGATCCGATCTATTCTAATTGATCACTCTATCCTCAAATGTATGTGTATGAAAATTCAAGAGATTTGAAGATCTCTAACCAATATATCGATGGGTGCAAAAATGAACGTCTTCCGATAATGCAATATAAACTTCCGCCCGATGCATAAATTAGAGGTCTTAAAATCTCTTGAATTTTCATACACATACATTTTCATAAATTTTCATTTATCACCAAACATAATATAATTGAATGCATAAATCCAAAAATTAATTTAATAGTGAAAATGTGGGAAGGATTTGTGTCTAAATCCTTCCGATAAGATTCTCTCTCTCTCTCTACACACACCATATGGCTTATTTACTGAAAACTCCTAATAGGTTTTAGCTAGAATCAGAATGCTATCGGTACCTTTGGAATGATAAAAAAACTATCTTGGTTTGACGGTCAACGTTGATCATCGTTACTGCTCATGTCAAATGATTATTTTATCATTTTCATAATATAATTAATTAATTATAAATCACATTTTAAATAATTTTAATAATAATTAAATATTTATTAAATAATTAATGTATTTTTAGGGGGAGTCGGAGAAGGAATCGGAATAGGAGAGGGGGGCAGGAGTTGATGATGATGATGATGATGAATAAGGATGACGAAGATGATGATGGGGGGCAGCTAAGGGGGAGGGTGCTGGAGCAGGAGGGGGACGGGGAGGTGAGGAGCGAGGGTGCTGGAGCAGGAGGGGGAGGGCTGGGGAGCCGTCAGCAAGGGCAGCTCCATCGGGAGGAGGTGAGGGCAGTGTCGGCGGAAGGAGGGGGTCGAAGTAAGGGGTGGCGTCGGAGGGAAGAAGTTGAAGATGATGTTGATGATGTCGACGAGGGTTAAGGTTAGGATTAGGGTTAGATTAATTAAGAAAAGAGTAATTTTGGGAATTTTATATTTTTTTGGCTGACATGGCAACTACGTTGACGTGGCATTGAGATGTCAATGCCACAAACGGTGCTGGCGTATCACTGTTAACTTTGTTAGTTTTGTTATCATTTCAAAATTTTGACTCAAACATGTTAGGAGTTTACAGTAAATAAGCTCAAGCATATTTCACGAGATGGCCTTTTCAAAGTGCCAAAGTATATTTCATGAGATGGCCTTTTCAAAGTGCCATGGGTCGAACATCATGGCCTATGAATCAAAGTTCTGAACATATTGGATGGCAGATACCATGTTAGTATCATATACTTGTTACTTAAATCGTATACTTGTTACTCAAATCGTATAACAGCCAATATATCAATTAATTTCAACATATCGATCATCTACTACTCATGCTTCACTAACAAGAGTGAGAGAAGCCAAATTCCAAAATTTCACATTAGATGTATAAAATATGCATCTTAACAGAAAAAAATTGATGGGAAATCAAAATTACCAGGGGAGACATATCGCGGAATCGATTTCTTATTTACAACAAAAGAATCACAACAAAAACCAATGATGTACCATCCAAACGAGCTTATGCTAGAACAAATACAAATTACAAAAGAAAATAAGCTTATGCTAGAACAAATACAAATTTCAAAGCTTGAGTTAAATCTGCAATAGTCATGATTTCTTGACATCGTCAACCTAATCTGCTTTTCTAATTGCCTTGATGTCCACTAAAGAAAAATAAAATGCAGCAAAAACGTTAATATAATAAAGAGTTAATTCACTCGCAGTACAACAAGCTCAATCGCATATGAAATGAAATAAAAATGCGAAAAGAAAATGTTTCCAGATTAATTAAGAAAGAACAGTCCAGGCATACTCTTATCTCTACAGCCCTTTCTATTCACAAAACCCATAAAAAGCCGAACCTCACATTTTTTCTTTCTTATTTTTCCCCTTCTCTCTATTCCACAAAATAAAATTTCTTCTTCTTGCAAATTTTCTTATTGGAAGGGGGGGAAATCCTTGAACTTATTTCGTTTTACGCTGAAAGAGAAGCTCCAAATCTCCATTTTTCTTTCTTAGCTTTCAACCATTTAGGGAGCACGTCTTGAAATATGAACTCAACCAGTATTCACATTCCAGCATAAGAGCTAAGACGGACAGGAACTACCATCCACTTTCAACTCGGGTCTAACATAAGTTAGATTCCGGCCTGTTGGAGACGACACATTCAATGCATTCTTGGAATCCTTAGTGGTCTGAGCAGTTGTGGGTCCCTCTCGCTTCCATTGTAAGCTTCGAGCTCCAGGTTTAACGGGTAGGTGAGCTCGAAAGGCACCGGGAATAACTCCCCTTGAAAACGCTGCTCTGCTGAAACTCGAGGAAAATGGGGAAGCTCGAGCGGTGCGAGGCCATCCCATCATTGCCGTAGATTCTTGGTGCATAGAGCTTTTCTGGACAACCTGCAAAAGAGCTTAGTTGGTTAAACTACTTAATTGGAATGACACTTAAGGGTTGATTGGTCTGCTGAATGACCCAAAATCAATTGACTGGTTATTTGCAACTTTTGTTGCAGGACCTTTGCAAATCCAAAGCAGAGTGTGCTATCGATAACAATTTTTCAAGAAAAACGAACTGGCCGGCCCCCTTTAAAGTGATTGTGAAGAGGCTGACAAAATCAACACAGTGATGAGATCCAACAACACCATACACATGGGTACACTCCCATTTGGCTCTATTTCCTCTCTCTGCTTAAAAGAGTTGGTAATTTTGTCAAAACTATCTGCAAAGGGAATTTATAAGGACTGCGGCATCTTTGACGGATGTGCTTGAACGACAAAGTGAATTTAAAAGGACTGCGGCATCTTTGACGGATGTGCTTGTGCGACATGGGAAATCTTGTTTTCTCTATTTTCTTGTAGCACTCTCAACTACATAGGTTAACAACCGACAAATAAAAAATTATTTGAGTTCTTTATTGAGCTTTACTTAGCTTAAAGTCTTGCCCCACACCCACCCATATTTTAAAAGGATAAGGGTTGGATGATAATGAAGATGCTGATTAAAAATATGAAATCATACAGCACTGGAAACACATATATGCATCATTTGCTTGTTCAAAAGGGGTTATTCATGAGCTCTAAATAGGCAAAAAATGCTATTAACATGCAAGCTTTAAGGCAAAACAAGGGTATACAAGGAAAAAGACATCAACTTACCTTAACTCTACGAGACATAAAATATGTGCCATTCAGGGATAATGCAGACTCCGCGGATTCTTTGCGTAAAAACTCCACATAAGCTGATCTGTTTCAATTGGAAGAAAAAAATGAGTTAAGCATTATACATTTTAGGTGGGCCTGTACAGCTAATAAACCTTTGTAACACTTTACCCCTTTGGTTGGCCAGTTGCAGCGTCATTCACAATAATCACCTTTAGCACTTCCCCAAACTTGTTGAAGTGTCGAGATAAAGTATCTTTGGTGGCAGCAAAATGGACCTTCAAATTGAAAAGGTAAGCCATGAGAAATTACAAAACTTCTGACCCCACATGTGAAAACATATGATAACAAATACTTACATTGCTAACAAAAACAGTTCGAGAATCAACATCATCAGAAGGACGGTTAGAAGTATAAGAAGCTGCAAACGAAAGAGAAGCTTATAATTAGTACAAATTATGTATTTATTAAATGAAAAATATGTCTAATATATAAATCTACATTTCATAGGTTTTAATCAACTATGTACCAGGTGTTGATGCCACAGTCTTCAGGGGCTCCTTTTGAACATCAGCACGAACAATTCCCTGTACATAATATGCATGCATAAATTATCAGTCAGATTTGGCAAAAGGATAGGACAAAATAATGCTGATAAGGTCCACCAAAATACTCAAACCTCAGGACCATGAATGAAACTGCAAATTTTGCAGAATAAATTCTTTATATGAAAACCACGGATAGGTATTAAAAATTAATTACTCCTAATGGCGTCTTATTTGAAGATTCTCCACAATGCCATTAGCAATAAAAGTTCAAGTCCTAAACTGCAAAACCATGCATGCCACAACAATCTTCAGGCGCATGCATCTTAGTCTTGATAGATTCTAGACAAAATTCATTTATGATGAAACACTGGAACAAATGACCATAGGTTGCATGTATACTTGGCCTATATCTCTTTTAGCTAAAACATTTATGCAATACTCCATATGTGGATGAGACTCATGAGAAGTAATTATATGCACGAAACAGAAATTACATGGGACAAGACATGCACAAAGACAAAAAAACCTTCTAAATGGATTTCCTGCTGATCAGAGGACAATTTTTACAACTTACTAACTAAAGGTTTTTTTTTCTATTTTGGGACCCCCAAACTTTCATATTTTCAAAAAAGACATCCCAAACCCGGTTTTTCTAAATAAAACACATAATTCTACTCCGTTAACTAAAATAAAACACATAATTCTTCTCCGTTAACTAAAAAGGACCCTTCCGTTAGTGTGGTGTTAGTTTAGAGGCTTAGTTAAGTTAACTTGGATTAAATTAAATATTTAATTACATTCAACTCATTTTCTTTCTCCCATCATTTCCCTCTCCTCTTTCTCCCCATTAAAACCTTCATGGCCTACTCTCCTCTCTTCACATTAAAACTATCTCTCCTCTCCATCTCCCTTTTCTTCCCATTAAAACTCTCCTTTCTTTCTCTCCTCTCTATCATCCATCTTCTTCCTCCTCTTCTCCTCTCACCCTAACCCCCAATCCCATGCTCGATGCCTCCTCCAATCACCATGCAACATGCTCCACCTCCTCCCCTCTGCCGTCGCCGGAATCACTTCTTTCACCAAAACACCGTCCTCTCCCTCACCCTCCTCCACTTCTCCTCCACCATGCCTTAACCCTCCTCCACTTTTCTCCTCCACCGCCGCCCGCCACTTCTCCCCCGCCGTCTCCTTCCTCTCCCCCGTCCTCCGCCTCTTTCTGTCCATGTTTAATGTTAATTGGATGTTAATCCATAAGTAAAACAACCATAATGACTATGATTATATATAATTAATGGAGTTTGGATGTTAATTGGATGTCAGTTAACTAGGAGGCTTTTTTAGTTAACTTTAGATATTTAGGGTGTCCTTTTTGAAAAAACCGAGTTTGGAGTGTCTTTTTTGAAAATATAGAAGTTTGGGGGTCCAAAATAAAAAAAAACTTAACTAAATTATAGCAATCCAACATGTTTGTTTACCCTCTTTAGAACCTCTAACGATCAAACGTTAAGATAAAAGTGAGCTTAAACAAAACAAAGTTTAAGGTTTGAAAGTTGCCCGGAAGGTCCTATGGTTCTAGAGTTCCGATAAGCGCAAGCACTTGCCGTTAATTATACCCTATTGTCTCAGGTCTTAACCTAAACGGGATACCTTGTTAGGTTGTTTTAAAACACAACGTTTAAAGAATGATCACATTACAGATATATATACTCGCAATAACAAAGAACATACAAGAATCATCAAAAGGGATTTCATTTATATTGATTTTGTACATAAGTTTGATACATGTATACTTCTTTATAATTCTGAATTTATATAAGAAAACTGAAAGAAATACAGATTGTGCTTCGAAAATAGAAAGGATTTAGTTGATATCAACATATAGCCTAAGTGGGCACTTCCATTTGTGAAACCCAACTTAGTCAAATCAAGCAAATGTGGGATCGTTCGTGTAGGATCCACAATACATGTTATTTGAAAATGGGTGGGTATCTCCAAGTGGTACCCAAACCCTAGTTTATAAAGGATGTGGATTTCTTTAGAGAAGATATTCAACCCAATTCAATATTTGCGGATATCTTTGAGATACCCGACATGCAGCTATCTTTTCAAAGGATACCCGAGGAGATATATGGTTGCAGATTATCTTTGAAGATATCCGACCAAAGAGAAAATATGCAGGAATCTTTTGAAATGCCCGATATGCGGGTATCTTTGAAGAGATACACGAGCTGCAGATATCTAATTAAAAGATACTTGAAATCGAATTAAGTCGGGTTCCTATAGTGAAGGTACCCGACATACGAGTATCTGGTTGGGAGATACTCGACTTATGCATATCTATTTGAGAGATACCCGAAATTTCTCATGTAGGTATGATTTGGTCATGCCTAAGTTGTGTGAACATAATTATATGCTTTATGTTCAAGTTTGTTTTGAAAAAAACATAGAATTTTACTCTATGTTCAAAGTTCATTCAAGGACAAGTTTTAAAGTTTTCATGTCCATGCATGGTATTTTTTCGAAGTTTAATGGGTTAGCTTTCATATGCTTCGAACGGTTCGCGATTTGGTACTATCTAATAAGAGTTATGACCGTTTTGCTCAGATGTGTCTGAATAGGCTGACTCAAACTGAGAATGCGGGAACCTACTTATGATATTCGAAAATCTATTATTTTAATAGCATTTATCTTCATGTATGAGAAATCCGAAAATCTATAATTTCAAGACCATTTATCTTCATGTACTTGTTTCGAAACTTAATGAGTTGGCTTTCATATGCTTCAAACGGTTCGCAATTTTGTGCTATCTAGTGAGAGTTATGACCGTTTTGCTCATATGTGTCTGAGCGGGCAGACTCAAGCCGAAAATCTGTTTTGAAAAATTGACCAAAGTTTCTCCTCTTATTTTAAGTATTTTTATGAAGAAAATAGACATTTTAGGGACTGTGATCTTATATATGCAGAAGATAGGGTTTCCCCTATAATCTAAAAATAGAGTATTTTCATAAACTCTATGATTGTCAAAGAAATAAGTCCATCGGGGAATTTCTTGATGCCGGGAATCGATGAGAATTCCTTTAAGTCCTCGACCCTAAACATCCCCTAGCAAAATTAAGAAGGGAAGAATGAGTCTCAAGAGATAAGGGTTTCATCAAGTCTCCACCTTCTTTCTTTTTCTTCTTCAGGCCGAGAGCAAGAGGGTCATCAAGTCTCCAAACCTGTATAATGAGAGTTCTCTTTCTTTCTCTTCTTCTTGTTCTTTTTTATTTTTCAAGAGAGAAAATGCGAGAGGATTATAGAAATCGATTTCTCTTTTTATTAGAGATAATAAGGTCTCCCTTTTCTCTCCCCTTTAGGTGTATATATGAGTGGAGCAGCTATAAAACTACTCTCTCATTTTGAGGGGAGTGGGGAAAGAGAATAACTTCCTCACTCATATTGAAAATGGTCAATAACCACAAATGCAGGTATCTTTTTAGAGATACCCGCGCAACCGCTTCATCAAAACTGATAACTACTTTGACTTTGGTCAATTAGAGATACCCGCATTTTAAAAGGTATCCACAAATTGGAGATTCCCGCAATTTTAAGGGATACTCGCATTATGGGGTATCCGACTCGAAAGATATCAGCAAATGGAAATTTTGGGATTCTTTCATTTTTGTTAACATTTTTGGTGTCTACAATGCTGCTTTAAGTTTTATTCAAACAATGAGCAAATACATCTAGATGGAATACTTCATAACATTTACACTAACTGTCACTGCCTTGCCGCTGCCTTGCCACGGGGTGATCAGTGAACAACTGTAAACATTATTTCCTCCACCTTCGGCACTACTATCGGCATGAAGATATGATCAAACTCCGAGAGACGGCGTTTGACATTCTATATTTATGCTAATATTATAGAGCAGGTAGTTTCTAACGTATGCTGTCTTTTCAAAGTAAAAGGGCCAAACTTACATTTTCCGTCATGGCAGTAGTATTGTCCTTAGGGAGACAAGCATTCGTCTTCTCTGGAGTCACCACATTCTTATCCACAGCCACTCGATTCTCCGCCTCGCTAACATCTCTAGGCACTTCGTAGTGGGAAGGTTTCCATGTATTTACATTAACCGAGATATTGACAATTTTGCTAGATGACTTTGCAGATAAACTAGAATTTAGGCCCTGATCAATCAACCTTGTATCCCTTACCACTTCATTCGCATCCTGAGCAACACTGTACTGCAAAGTCAGAGATTCCTTGTCTTCGTTCACAGAAGCAGCACTTTGACAAGCACTCAATCCCCGGTGTCTAACAACACCAACATTATCATATCCATCATTGTCTGAAGCGGAATCATTAGGCATAGCCGCATCTCTCTCTAACATGGTCATGTCCCCGGTTAAATCCCCATCACACTCACTTCTTTGGTACCGATCCTCATATTCTCCATCTTCTAGCATATGCTCCACTGATAAGTGTTTAATAGGCTCAGAAATACAAGCATCCTGACTCAATCTATCAAAAACGCTTCCGGAATATCTATCCTTTGTCACATCTTCAGCAGCTTCTGCTGCAGCTTTGAGTGCTGCAGAAAGAGCACCAGGTACTCTTGCAACCGATCTTAGTCTCTGTGGTCTCTCTTCCAATAAAGAATCTGCTGTGGATGTTGAAACCACAGAGCGTAGCCGCTTTAAAGCTGGCTCGGGTCTAGAGTTTGCCAGTTGAACAGTCCTCACAGCATCACGAACAGCAAACTGAAGAAGCCGACGGGGTGCACCAATGACTGAATGGGAAGCTGCATCTCTCTGGCAGTTAATTAGAGATGTGTTAGGAGATATATTAAATAATGCATGCAAGCTAGAGGTACATATACAAAGCCAGAAAAACAATATTGAAACGAAACAGATGTTTGTTGAGCAAGTAATGAGGTAAACCACATGAGACGTAAAATACAAAAAGAATTTGCTTCTTCAAAATGCTTGCTAAACGAAGAGGTAAGTAAAAATAAACAATTACAGATAGTCATGTTCCTCATAGATTATGTATAACATGTTTGAGAAGATGCATGGAAAAAGTCTCGGAGATTCATATAAATGAATAAAACGCTGCTAGATTATGATATGGTCAGACGGGGGAAAACTGATTACAATAATAAATGTAATCACAATCTTCTACAACTTCCCATATACAATTGGCAAAGGTCATGCTCTACTTTAACAGATGGCATGAATGAGAATAGAGTGTACTACCAAGGTCAACACTCCGGTCTACATACCTAGCTCGTACACACATTGATCTCCATAGTACATGTCCAAAGCATCTCAAACGATTCTCCTTTGTCTTATCCTCAACTGACCGCATCTATAACTTGATCAGATTATATGCATATTGGACCTCAAATGTTAGGACTTGAGGCAGGAAAAATATACTAAAAACCTACGCTCACTACTTTCAGGCCATCCATAATTTGGGAACCAAGGGATCAAACTTATAATTCTAATTTGAAAGTTATGATTTGCATTTCGAACAATGCATCATACAAGACACGCCATCCATATATGATTAAAACATCTATGAATATAACGAACTGGATAATCCCATTTCCTATATGAATGACGTAGCTGGTCCTTTTTTAGTTCTCTCTGTTTTAATTCCTTATAAATATGAAGCCACACTACAAGCAAAATACCAGGTTTCATAACCAAAGGGCTCCTTGGGTAAGGCTTTGCTCTGCAGAAATTCGCTTGTTTAATTCTCACAAGTGTCACATGAGAGTCCAAAGTCCCGAGTCTTCAGAAGTTTAACTGAGAAAAGTTTGCAGGTTAACGGAAAAACCATGATGGGAGCATGGTACTGTAGCGATTTATTACCACTCCACTAGTTGTTTGGAACTCAAGGTTTGAAGAGAAAATTCAAAAAGTTTGTGTTCACAACACCAAACTTCAACAATTCACGAGGTTTATTAATATTTAACGCATCTGATTCCAGACTCCAATTTCTTGCATCCCTAATCATGAGCTTTGCTATGTGAAGTAATGGCAACAAGCGTTAGGGTTAATTGTGAAGGGAATCCGGTGCTAGGGTCGCAACACTTGCGGTCCCGGCGGAAGCATAAAACAATAATTTTACAAAACATTGCAGCAATTCCAAACTCAAGATGCATCATTTTACTAATTATTGCAACACAGAGAGATGTCCAGTAAGCAAAGAGCGGGGTTTAGGGTGCTACAATCTTTGTAGCGTGTCCACCTAATCGTGGAAGACCCGAGTTAAACTCTGCCGCCTCCAGATCGAACTTCCAAACCAATCTCCTCGCCGAAGACGATCCACGTCGAGGAAACCCCAACTCAAGCTTCATCTTCACCAATGAACTAGTCTTTGTGAAGAAACTTAATCTAATGGATTGTCAATCCAATAGATTAAGTGATGTAGTTAGCCCACATAATTTTTCCTTATTTTTATCATTTCCTCATCTCTAGGGAGAGGAAGGAGAGGACAAAGAATGTATATGTCAGGAATGAGGATAAGAGAGTGAATCATTTGTTTTGTAAAACATTTTCCATAAATAAAATCAAACATACTCTCTTACCCATACCTCTTTCCACCTCACCCCAGTGGCTCATTTCCATTCCTTTTAAGCAAAAGCTAAAAGGAAATGGGGTGTTCTCCTTCTAGATAAATTTCCTTGTGTATTCAATACACAATACATTCAAGTATATGTATCGTATACATATACATGTATTCGTATAAAAATACGAATAGCAAATGAGAGAATAATACAAAGTGAACAAAATACTAGAATATATATATATATATATATATATATATATATATATTAAATCAAAACTTGATTTAATAATCTAGCTTAAACCTAACACTCTAGTATTAAAAACGTCCGATTAACATACATGTATGAAATACACGTATTTAATCAAACTCATGCATGTATCGACATACGCACACGAGCGGAAAAAACCTCTGCGTGGAACTCTAAAGACTCAATTAATACGCTGGCAGTAGGTTATAATCATATCAGATTAATCTAAAACACTTTCAGATCAATCCCCTACGGAGAGGTTAACCCACAAGCACATCAGTGGCACTGACTGTACGTAAGGTTACTCGGGTATTAATCAAAAGAAAGGTTGACAAGCAAGCTCATCTGAACGCAATTATAGCCTTTCACTGACAGTCGACGTACAGTCTGGTCTCTTCGTTAAAGAGTGTCGCATACCGGGTCCAAGAGTGGAATCTGTCAACCCCCAATAACCCAACAAATCATGCAGACATGTGACTCATAACCATCAGAGAAACAACTGATAACATTTATCAGTTTATCTCAACTGCCGCGGCCGCGGGTTTCTGGTTATAGTCATGTCTCGCATTGCGCGATATCGGCTCCATGTGCCGCGAGAGACAAATCCGCTCGATCGCTCATTGCTTCTATGTGCTTCGGGACTGTACCAAACTAAAACATGTTTGCACGACTCTTTAAAGCCGTGGTTGAGTAGTAATTAAAGTACGATGGAAACACATAAAACACTATAGCGATCTCAGGTCAAAGGACTATCATGTACTCATGTCACCAAAGAACTATTATCTGACAATAGGTATAATATCATTCAGGAGTTCACGGTGAGTTCGTCCAGTGTAACTCATTCTTCAATGAGCACATGTATACAATCTTTGGCGTCAAACACCAATGGCTATGGGATAAACCATCGCCCCGGTCGGGATCAAGAAACGTATACATTAGTCTAAACCGGAATACTTATACCCAGTCTCGATACTACTACGATTAGGGACATTTAAGAATGTGCTTATGGACTACTCAGGCCCCACTAGTATGTTCCTTATCATAATCCTAGTAATCAAGCAAAGATCATATGGGCTTAATCATTATATATTCTCGATACATAATAACAAGTAAAACGTATACACATGAATAATAAATACAAACCAGATGGCATACTATCATCTCAAGTAAAATCGTTATATCCGTATAGGTCCTGCAATTACAATAATTGCCTTGAGGGGAGCTATATCCAACAAATTGTCCAATGACAAGCAAGTTGCTATAGATACCAAGCAAAGCTTTTGGATCAACTTTATGAAGACTGCTTGAAGCTTCCACACTTCACAATTGACGACGCTCACTTTGCAATAGATATTGTTTTCCATTTATTGTTTTCCATTTAAAGATCAAAGAATATAATGGAAAACGATCCTGACAAAACATAAATAACAATTCATGGGATAATCCTGATCAGCCGTATCATAAATATATAACTAGAAAATATGATGCAGATCAGAATCTACAAAATTGTACATTTTCCTGCTCCTTAGCAATGTCGTTTTATGCATGGTCTTCCTAAGTGGTAAACCATGTAAGCAAGTACAAAAGCCAAAATTCAGTTATTTTACAAGACTACAAGTGCATAGTCTTCTCTCACTAATCATTTTTTCACTCTTAAAATATATAAATTGTTTAAACACTCAATTTTTTCATTAAAAAGGCTTTAAAATGGTACGTAAAAAATTGTGCAACAAAGAAATAAAAATGAGCAGTAGTTTCGGCAACATACTAAAGGAAGAAAATATGCCATTAACATAGTAGTAAAGAGTGACTTCACTGTATTCAAAAAAACCTCAATACTAAGTAATATCAACCAATTACTCCATGGCCCCTATTTGACTATAAAATGCAATATAACTGATATGTAATTTGATTATTTCAAGATAATTTCCATAAGTGGTGTTTTACTAACAGACCTTCACTGGTTGCTGATCATCTTCTCGGATTCGCTTCTTGTTGATGTGTGGTTTTGGAGAAAGGGGCCGATTGATGTTAGTTCTGCTGCTGTTTCTCTCTTCTGAATGCAAAATCTTGGTAACAGTGCTTCGAAGAGGAAACGGGTTACTGTCTTCTTGAATCAGTCCCTTCCGCTCGGTACTGCGCCTACTTCTAGGAGTTTTAGATAATCTTTCCTTCTCCTTTTCTGAGTCAGTCTTGGCATTCCCTTGCACATGCTCCTGCAGTGAGTTCTGCATTCCATACGGGTCATTGGATTGTTCATAAAGGTGCATATTTGAAGATAGATGATCCCACAACCTGCAAAAAATAAACATATGACAGCTAAAACCACCTTTTGGGGAAAAAATTATATCATGCCCTGTGCCTCAATTTCTGTAACTGAAGCGTTTGTTTTAAGAAAATAAGATTACCATGTCACAAAGGGCACACTATCATCCCCCAAAAACACATCCACTTCCCTCGTTGCCTCACCTTTGCTCCTTCCATTCTTCAATAAAACAAGAACATAATCCTGCAGTTGGTAAAAGGTAAAAAAGATGAATATCGGTTTAATTACCTACATGGAGAATTATGAGAAACATGAAGGTCCTAGAAGGATCAGCGCTGCTATACCAATAGGCCCGACCCCACTAAATGACTAAATATCCATGATTGCACTCACAACCACGTGCATAGCTCGGTTGGTCATAGCACAAATTTAACGTGTTCAGCACAAATCCGTGGGGCAACTGGGTGCGAGGGTTACACTTACGGGACAATCCCCACCCCCCACAAACAAACAAAAAAAACTCTATACAAGTATAAACACTGCAACATCTCCGCTTTCAGTCCTTCCCACATTATAATTCTCGCATCACTATATAGATTTACTAACTCAACAAGTACACATTGTCCTTATACGCTACATTATCGTCTGCTTCATCAATTTCGCCAGGAACCCGGGTAAATTCATAATCCAACTTCATGGTAGTGGTTTCCGTTGAACATGATAAGAATGCAAATTACAACTACGCACCCAAACACCTATATTCACTGCCCCTATCAATTGAGACACTCCGATTCAATTGGCAATAACAACAAGTAGAACAAAACTACCAGATATCAGATCATAGCGAGATTTCAATCTCAGTCAATAACAAAACATCTCTACAAATCAATAGCTAAATCACGCAAACAGCAGGCCCTGATGCATCAAAACCGATCAAAAATCGAAACTTCAAGAGAATCGTACCACGAAAGCGTCGTCGATGCGATCGCCCATGACCTCCCTCAACTTCGCCTTCACCCTCTCCTTGAGCCTCGCCGTTCCGTCGCCATCGAGGTTGATCTTGAACCTCCAATCCTCCCCCGCTCGATCCGCATCGCCCATGGCCGCAATCGAGAGATCGAAACCTAATTAGGGCAAGATTTATAGAAGGAATTCGGATTCTATCACGAAGAGGAACAAGAACCCTAATTTGGAAATATATATATATATATTCTATCAGGAAGAGGAACAAGAACCCTAATTTGGAAATATATATATATATATATATATATATATATATATATCGCTTTGAATTTTCATTTAGAAAAAAAAGACCAAATATCCGCTGCTGCTATTTACAACAGCTGTGATATAGGGTAGTCTATGAACAGAATTAGCCCTGATGTTTCGTAGATATCACGTGTGTATTGGATGACATGCCATTTATTTTTATTTTCCTGATGATGCTCTATATTGGCGATCTCCCAGATTAGGACACGTGGCAGATGACGTGTACCAGAACTCAGAAGAAAGGGCCGACCAGGCTACCTCTGTACCCGACCTGCAAGCACAAGCTAGCTCTCCTTAGAGCCCCTGCAAATTGGCCTCCTCGGACTCTCAGCTCGCCCCGAGCTGCCACAGGACCAAGACTCCTCGGCCCTCCCGCTCGTTCCCGAGCTTCCCTGTCGAGGCTATCTTCCTCAGACCCTCCGACCGACCAACTCCACTACTCGCAGGCGTAACTGCCGCTCCGCAAATCTCGTCATGCGCAGATTCAGGTTTGCTAGTTATGACCATTTCAATTTAAGTGTTCACGGCTGGAAATCCGGTTTCAGAATCGGAAATCCATTTTGTAACACACTTTAATCCGGTTTCAGAAGGGAGTGGGCTGGGTTAGTTTAGGGAAAATAATGAAAGGAAAAATGGAAGTATGGTCAGGGTTTTGGGGAAAAAAGAATTGGGCCGGGCAAAAATAGGATTTAGTGAAAAGAAATAGTTTTTAGGATTTTAGTTTTAGATTAGTAGGTTAAGAAATTATTTTAAGTAAAAATTACATATATATATATATATATATATATATATATATATATATATATATATATATATATAAATTGAAACAAATCTGGATTAAATTTTGGAAAATACGGAAAATCTGTAGAAAATTTGGGAAAATATCTGGAGACATCATTTATTAAAATACGCTAATTATTTATAGGGACTGGGTAATACATCATACCACCCTTACAAAAATTTCATCCTCGAAATTTAAAACAAACGATAAGCTATATAAAATAATATGCGAAAAGCTACAACCTCGAACACTAACATATAGTGGTTTACTTAAAAACAGTTAAAAAAAGAAAGGAAAAAAATCGAAGGTCTAAATAAGTACAAGGCAGAATCAACTATAAGGGCAAACTATATGTACAAGAGAATAAAAATACCAATAACAACCAATAGTGAAGGGTTTGCCGATAGGCCAAAGTATTTTAGAATAAATGTATCGATCAAACAATTTTAAAACAACGTGAGAAAGCCCATATAGCGAAACAATAGATAATAAAACAAAACAGTATGTGTGATTTGTGTTTGCGCCATTGGAAATGTGAAGAATAGTAAAGCATTTAAAATGAAATAAACGGAGTAGTTAATAACACGCAATTTTTCGATAAATACAAAATAATGAAAACTAAATTTTCGAATAACAATGTCACTGAATGTAATTATGATAATAGGAGATAGCACAAAACGTAAAGGAGTTAGCCAGGGTAGGGATTACAATGGAGTATGTCCCACTCAAAAGGTTGGACTGTAGTACTTCAAACTGAATGTCGAAGAGACTGGGGTCGGGTGATCACAGGGTGCAAGGGTGAACAGTCATGAATCTCAGGAAGGAAGAAATTTATTGGGGAGGAAAATGGTAAATGCATCATGCCAATCAAAAATCGAAAGATTAGTGAACTCAGCAATTTTATTATCATTCCAGAAAATTCCAAACAAGGCATTCTCGAAAGATAAAAGATGGCCCTAAACTGTACATGGATTTATTTGGCCTGAGGAGACAAAAGCTAAATCACGTCAGTCGCGGTTGTGGAAGTTCAGTATGTTACGGTCGGCTCGCGCGCTCAGATAGGGGCGTCCATTTCCATATCGCCTCGCAGGGATTGCCACTGAAGGTTCTTCTGCCATGGGGTCTTGTTCCTTTGGTCCTCCTTCCTCGGCTGGAGCTTCTTCATCGAGGTCTGCTTCCACGTGATTCTCTTCTTCTGGATCTTCTTCCATAGGATTTTCTTCCACTGGATCCTCCTCAAGGTCTCCCTCTCCTGGATTTTCTTCTATCCGGTCCTCCTCGGGACCTTCCTCTATCGGGTCCTCTTCGGGGTCCTCCTCTTCATCGTCTGAGCCGCTGATCATGTCGACTTCTGGGGCTGCGAATCCCTCACCCTCGGAATCGCTGTTTCCGAAAATAACCTGTGGGCCTTTGATTTCGTCATCTGAACTTACCAGCATGCAGTCCAAGGAAACGCACGACCGTGTGTCCTCATCTAGAGGCGGTGCTGCTCCAGGATGGGCTATGGGCTGAAAAGGAAGAGTCATGATTAGGCAGTGGATCACAATAAGAAAATAACTAAGGATACGGAGAACAAGGAAAATATGCGGTAGGTAAGGACTGAAAAATCAAGATTTAGAATACTGATGCAATAAGTAGTATAAGTAAAGTGAGTGGCAAGGGGACGATACATACATCACAGCTCATAAATTTTATTGCATTCAACTAAAAGGTCAACGGATACAAGATCTTAAACAAAAGGAAATATTTACAAAAGAGCGACAACATCTTTATTGAAAGCATAAAGGTGATAATTCATCTTTGATATTTAGACCGCTGCATTCTCGTCACGCGAGTTGAATCCTACGCTGGGTCCGGACTATCCTCAAAACTCGAGTCACGAAATAACCATCACTTAGCAAGAGTGGAGAGTGTGGACAAATCTCCTCCTTGTAGTTCCTTCCTTTTAGGGCAACCGTTGACCAGATGTTCATTGGATCCGCAAATCAGGCATTGCCCTTTGGCGCTGCGACAGTCTCTTTGAACGTGTCCTGGCTTCTTGCAGTATCTACAACGTTGAGTCTTCCGCTGCTGGGGAACAAGTGGGCGCTTCATCTTCATATCTTTTCCTTGTTTAACAGGGATTCCCTTACGATTGGAGGCTTCCGCTGGTGCCTGAGTCATCTGCCTTCTTAATCCTTCAACTAACAGGCCGTTCGTTTGCTCCTGGGCTTCCTTCAAACCTTGCAGTACATTCAAAATCACGACGGTCTAATTCTGGGGACTGGAGATAGAGGAAGAGTCGTTGGAAGACATGGTCCTGAAACAACAATTTTAGGACGGCACAAGGTACAAAAAGTAAAAATCAGAACAAGCTATAGAATAGACAATGAAACAAGAATATCGGGTGAGGTGAAACTCAATCAAGCGGAAATCAAATGTAGAACTCCAAGTCATTCAATAGAGTACAATATTGTAACTATACTGCAGTTCATAATTACAACCACATAACTCTACTAAGTCACCGAAAACTCTAGCGAATGGATCAATATGTATAGCAGAACACACTATGTGAATCAAGATCAAGAATAACAAGTTTACAATCTAGATTGAAGGATGTCTTAGATTGTCAAACCCTACACGGAAACTGCAGTCCCAATATAAGTAAAACCTGGCTTTGATACCAACAAAACCATGTCACGCCCCGCTTCCCAAAATACGGAATACGAGGGGTTGACTGGGCCAGCCATGCTCCTACGGTCAAGGAAATATCCTGCCGTAGTCACACTTCGGCTTCTAGCTTTACGTGGTAATCAGTAATCAATGCACAGGTAATGAGAATGCAGTCACTAAATCAAAACAAATACAAAAGAACTAACCAGACGGAGATCAAGAGAGTATAGCTCTGGGTCGCTGATCAAGATGTCCGCGATGTCCTCAAGGTGCGTCAGGTCCTGGTCCCGCTAGATCCACTTCTCACTCTGAGCATGCATACTCAGATCGTCAGAGCGACACGATAGCAATATATATATATATAGATACAAATGGGAACTCGTGCAATAATAATGAATATGAAACAGTAATCATGGAATAATGACGTGAACATGAAGTAGCCAATGCAGGTAGCTAGTAGAGAAGATAAGCAGTAAACAGTATGGCAGGTATGTTGAATCGGTAAGCAATGCATGTCAATGTCACTAACCCTATCGGTCTCTAAGTCTCACTGTATAGGTCGCTAAGCCTATCGTCAGTCCAAGTGTGAGAGTCAACCACTCGTGGGTATCCCCCACCCAAGGGTAGGACCCAAGGACAAGGGAACACGGGCCCGAGTCGCTCGCTAATAATCAGTAATATCCCCATATATCTCCAGAGTCGCTGTATGTGCCGGCAATGGGACTCCCGAGATTCTGTTGAACTCACACTGAAACTACCCCACACCCCGTGGTCTACATCAAACACCAACCATAAGCTCAAATACCAATCGGTCCATGATAAGTCTACGCGAGAACTGGAGACAGGATCTCCATCAAATATGTCTCGACTGATACCCAAGATAAATGGACAGTGTTTGGTGCCTTACCTATGACACCCATACAAGTGCTTCCATAATCGTCCCATACCAATTATAGTCACACTTATACACGTCCCATAGACGTCGACAATGCAATAAATCAATAGGGTCCACTGATTGTGTACAAGTACGTGTCACTTTCACTTATCCATTCATGCTTACACACTAACGTACTAGCCACAATCAGACACTAATACCTAACATTGGGTAATACACATGATCATTGTGTTACTGATGCAATGACTTCTACACGATATGATGAGAATACAACAATTACCATATGAATGGAATACCATCAGTCAGTGTTCTACCACTTGCATAATTTACTATAAGTCATACGTGCATAATCAAATGAAACATTGTAAAAGTGGTAAATAGTATATTGAATTATCTATCCATCAAAATTGGTTTCGTGCCAATCGGGTTTTAGGTTTGCTAGTTATGACCATTTCAATTTAAGTGTTCACGGCTGGAATTCCGGTTTCAGAATCGGAAGTCCATTTCGTAACACATTTTAATCCCAGTTGGGATCGTAATTAGGTGATGCTATAGTTGAACAATGTTTAGGTTTATCAGTTAGGTTTCAACTGCAATTGGCGGATCAGTAATATCCTATATCGACAGGGAGTTATGGACAAGTTATGTTCAATGTGTAAAATCTGCCTCTGCAGAATTCAGCAAAACGTATCGACATTATAAAATGAGTTAAAAATATAAAACAGTTGAGGAATCTAGTGAGACCAGTGGATTAAGAAAGCTAACTCAATTTTCTACGTAACAATATAGGGTTACGCACATTCTTATATTTGAACAGGAATATACAGGGGTTTATAAACAGAGGTTAACTGGGATTTCCGTTCTGGACTGCAGTCCAGAATCGTAATCCTCCGCAATTATCTCTATCATAGTTTGTTAAAATTCAGTCATCAACTATAGAATACGGTAGGTTAAACAATTATCTTAGATACGAGCCATAGAACGCTAAAATACGGCTTATACACAATTTATTATAAATTTTACGGTTCAGCATGTACGAAAGTTTTCAGGTCTTACGACAGAAATCGGGACATCATTTTACGTGAGTAAGCGACATCGTATTGTAACCAAAGTCTTAAGGGACATTCATTATAACTCGGGCCATCACATGTTATTTGTTGTCGTCAATTTAACGGGGTCTTCCATTCGGGTTTTGCATCGAACACTTGAATTATAATGATTCACATAAAAGTATATGCGGAAATTATTGGTAACTTGAATTATAATATATAAAATTAGCATGAAGCAAGTATTAAACTTGCCCGAAGACGTGTCAACGATGCTACAGCAGCGGCAACGGCACGATCGCGTCACGAACGCAGCACAGGTTTAGCCTTGTCGGATCTTGCTTCTTGGACTCGATGGCTCGGTGGGTGCGACGGGCGTGCACTGGCGTTGCGATGAATGGCGTGTTGATGACGATGACGGCTTAAGGGATCGAGGCCGCAGATTTAATGGCGACGACGGTGACCAGAATAGCGGCAATAGCGATCGATGTAAGTGTTCGACGAAATGCCCGGAGCTCGACTGTGAACTAGGGCTCGAGAGCGGGATGTGAAGCCTCGAGAGTCGTGCAGGGGCTCGGCCACGGCGTAGGGGTCGCCGTGATGCTTGCAAAAGGGGAGGCCGGCGGTTGTGGTCAAAGTGGCCGGCAGTGAGCTCAGGGGGTGAGCCCGGTGGTGTTGGAAATGATGGTGGTTGGTTCTGGGGAAGTCCGAGGTGCAGAAAGTGGGGCGAGTGAGAGGAGGACGAGGTGGCGACGACGTGAGGTAGACGGAGGCGCCGGCGAGGTGGCCTGCAGGTAGGGTTCCCTGCGTGCAGGTGAGGGGGTGCGCTCGAGGTCTGCAGTGGGAGGCGACGAAGACGCGGTGGATGCAGATCGGTGGAGGGCTCAGGCGTTGTGGTGGTGGAGGCGAACTCGTCGGCGATGGGTGCAGCGGCGGTGAGGTTGCAGCGAGGGGTGTGCGGGGGGGAGGCTTGGCGGGTTGATGGGTTAAAGGAGAGAGGTGTAGAGGAGGCAGCCGACGGTGGTGGCGCGGCGAGCGCGGCGTGGGCATGGATTCAAGAGAGGGAGTGGGAGAAAACGGGGAAAGAGCGAGAGGGAACGAGAGTGAGGGGGAGGAGAGAGTTAGATAGACGAGGTAGAGAAGTGTGTGCGGGCGCGCGCGGTCGTGGGTCGGGGCGTGGGATCGTGGTCGCGAGCGGGGGTGTTGGCGTGGAGCGTGGCGACGTGGGGAGCGCAGAAAAGGAGCGGGAAACGAAAACGAAGTAGGGAAGAGGGATGGAGGCGGGTCGGGTTGTTTGGGCGCGGGTATGGGCCTGGGCCGGAGGAGTTAAAGGAAATGGGAAAAGAAGAGGGAGATGGGCCGGGCTCGGGGGAATCGGGAAAAGATTTAAAAGAAATTTAAAAGAAATAGAAGGGAGTGGGCTGGGTTAGTTTAGGGAAAATAATGAAAGGAAAAATGGAAGCATGGTTAGGGTTTTGGGGAAAAAAGAATTGGGCCGGGCAAAAATAGGATTTAGTGAAAAGAAATAGTTTTTAGGATTTTAGTTTTAGATTAGTAGGTTAAGAAATTATTTTAAATAAAAATTACATATATATATATAAATTGAAATAAATCTGGATTAAATTCTGGAAAATACGGAAAATCTGTAGAAAATTTGGGAAAATATCTGGAGACATTATTTATTAAAATACGCTAATTATTTATAGGGACTGGGTATTACACATCGACACCCCCTCCCTCGACGGGGTCGCACAGAAGGGGCTCGCCACGACGGCTCGAGGGCCACTTCGCCCGGGGATCTGAGGAACCTCATCGAGAGGAACCGGGGCTGCGCCCAGACGAAGGTCTCCCACAGAAGAGGCCAGGGATCACAAGGCGCCGAATCCTCGGGGTACCACGGCCGACTCGACGCCCTCGTAAAGAAGATCGAGGGCATGCGCCGGGAAGGTCACCTCTCGGGCGACCGGGCTAAGTACGCCGTCGACTCGCTCACCGAGCCATTTACCGAGGGACTGCTCGCTGTTCATGTCTCCTCGCACAACAAGCCCCCGAAGGTCTCTCTGTTCGACGGGAAAACCGACCCGAAAGACCATTTGGATGCTTTCACCGTGAGGATGAGCTTCCAGGACCATTTCGACGCCGCTCAGTGCAGAGCCTTCCCAGCCACCCTCATCCGCTCTGGTCGGGACTGGTTCTGAGGACTCGAGCCTCGCTCAATCTCGACTTTTGATGAGCTGGCTACTCAGTTCCTCGGCCACTTCGTCGGGAACTGTCGGCAGAAGCGCACGGTCGACTACCTCTTCACAATTAAGAGCGGGGACAAGGAGACGTTCAAAGCTTATGTCACCCGCTTCTACAACACCCTCCTCGAGGTCCCCGAGCACCGGACGAGACTGTCATCACGACGCTCAGATCCGGTCTTAGGCACAAGGAGTGGTTGCGCTCCTTTAAGTTGGCACAGCCTAAGACCATGGCTGAGGTCAAGGCGTGGACCGAGCGCGAGGTTCAGCTAGAGTCCGAGGTGAACGCGAACCTCCCTCGAGCAGAACGGTCCGACCAGAAGAAGAGGGCTCGGGAAGAGAGGCCGGAGCGTCAGCAACCCTATCACCCGAAGTTCCAGGAGTACACCCCGCTCAACGACTCCCTCGCAGTGTTACTAGAGGAGGCCCAGGGCGAGGGGTTCTTCAAGTTCCCTACAATCCCGTGTCCGGCCTCGAAGCAAACCCGGGGCCCCTACCGCGCCTTCCACCGGACGCTGGGCCACGCCACGGAGGATTGTAAGCAACTCCGAGACTACATCGAGGAGCTCATCCGATCGGGGCACTTCGCCACCTCTTGAGGAACAAACGGCAGGCCGACCGCGAGCAGGAGCAGCGTTCCCTTCCCGCCGAGCTGACCATCGGCCAGATTATGTTCGTTTCGGCACATGACCGGTCCGGCGCCCCAACGAAACCCAACAATCGCCCGTTTTTGCCCACAAAGTCGCTACCACGTGGCGATCATTGAGCCTTCTCTGGCCGAATCGAAACGACGCGACTCTGGTGCTTCGCCTCCCCGCACATTCAATGTGCATGCTACGCGTACGTTCGTCGCGACCATTCCTGTTCCCCATACCCATCACGGGATGGTCGAGCGAAACCTCATGAAGAATCGGCCAAGCATCTACCATGCTCGGTCATCCCTGGACGGTAGCTTCCCTACTCGCAACGCCAGGGATCAAAGCCCTCGCCGAGAGACAACCGCGCAGCTTCACTGCCCGGTTATCCTTAGCAGGTCTCCTACGGCCCCTCCAATGCTAAGGATCAAAGTCCTCCGTAGAGGCAGCCGAGCGGCTTCCATGCTCGGCTATCCCTGGCCGGTAGCTTCCCTACTCGCAACGCCAGGGATCAAAACCCTCGCCAAGAGGCAACCGCGCAGCTTCACTGCTCGGTTATCCTTAGCAGGCCTCCTACGGCCCCTCCAACGCTAAGGATCAAAGTCCTCCTTAGAGGCAGCTCAGCAGCTACCCTGCTCGGCCATCCTTGGCCGGTAGATTCCCTACTCACAACGCCAGGGATCAAAGCCATCGCCAAGAGGCAACCGCGCAGATTCACTGCCCGGTTATCCTTAGCAGGCCTCCTATGGCCCCTCCAACGCTAAGGATCAAAGTCCTCCTTATAGGCAGCCCAACAGCTACCCTGCTCGGCTATCCCCGGCTGGTAGCTTCCTACCACAACCGATAGGGATCAAAAGCCCTCCCAGAGGCAGTCGAGCCCGACCCTCGCTCGGCTATCCTTCAGGACAAAAGCCCTCGCCAAGAGGCACCGGGCAGTAACCCTGCTCGGCCAAGGGTCCTTGGTAGGCTTCTTACAGCCCCTCCCGCGCTAAGGACCAAAGTCCTCCTTTGAGGAAGTCGAGCCCGACCTTTGCTCGGCTATCCCCGGCTGGTAGCTTCCTACCACAACCGACAGGGATCAAAGTCCTCGCCAAGAGGCACTGGGCGGTAACCCTTGTAACACCCGAGTTCATTTATACCAATTCCAGTTTTAGTATTTTACTTATCCATGGTCTATTCCTGATTTAGCGTGTTTGGGTGCGAATAGTATTTTTACTTGTTACTGGGCATTCGACCCGACCCGCTTGCTTGAACCTGTTTGGCTCTTATTATAGATTGCCTTGACTTGTTGCGTGGACCGGTGCACCTCATAATTTAGTATACTGGTATTTTATCCTATATCCATCTTGTGCATACAATAGTTTAAATCATGTAAAATAAATTAGAATCGCTTTTCATGGCCTGCTTGATACCCCTAACCTTGTGCTAGTGTCCTTGCATCGTGCTCTCGTCCCGTTCAGTGAAACGGACGTGTTTGGACGGCTACGCGTACGTACGTGTGTCCGTTCTTGGGGGGTATGCTTTTCAGTACAAAATCCTTCATTTCAAATTTTGGAACTTGCTAATATTTTTCATATTTCAAATTCAAATTTTGGACCCGACCCGGGCGCATTTCTGAATTATTTGTTTTCCGCCTAAATTTTAATTATTTCTAATATTCTAAACTATACCTAACATATTTTACCAGCTTGAGAATATATACCGTTAACCTCAAAATATTTACCCTCAGCCAGGGAAATCTTCTTCTAAAAATTTAATCTCTTTTCACATTTATTTTTTTAACTAAACAAATCTCCCTGGCCAATCCCCTCTCTCCCTCATTTGATACCGGCCCCACCACTACCTTCTCTCTCTCTCTATTCCTTTTCTTCTGCTCTCTCTCTCTTCCTCTCTCACCCCCGCTAACGTCCAACTTTCTCTCTCCCCTCTCCCTATCTCTCTCCTCTCGCGGCCACTTTCTTTCTCCTCTCGCGGTGAGCGGAGTCTCGTCACCTCCCCCTTTTCTACGGTCACCTCCCTCTATCTTTTCTTCTCCTTCTTCTTCTCCTCCTCTTCGTCAAACCCCGAGAACCCTACGAGAAAAGCCCTAGTCGTCGCCCACTCGTGCTCGCCTTCACCCTCGATCTTCTCCTTCCGACCTCGTCTTCCTTCTCCACTCCTCGATCACTGCAAACTCCTTATCAACTCAACCAAGCCGCATCCGCGTCGCCTCATCTACAGCTTCACGTTATCCCACTGCCGGTGCTTCACCTAACCGAGCCCGACATCCCCACGACCATCCCAACCTCGTCTCCACTTGCCCGACACTCCCTCTCCTCCTTCCTGAGAACCCACAACCCATCTAACTTCCTCCATCACCTCGCCTCGTCGAGATCCCTTCACCACGTCCATACCCACCTCCCCAAGCACCACTTCCGGCACCCCCATCTTACTACAGACGCCGACCTACTCCCTCTTCCCCTCCATTCTCCTTTCCCGACTCCCTTGCAAACCCGACCCCAAGAACCCATGAAACCCTGCACACCCGATCTCAACCAAGCCCGCTGTCCTTGCCAGTGCCGTCTCTACCCTTGTCGTCGGCCATCACCGTCGACCTCGTCGACCTCACCTCCACCTCTCTTCTCTTCCCCTCCCCGTTTTCAACTCTCCTTCCCGTTACACCCCTGCACCCCAAGAATCAGAAACCCTCACTGCCTTGTCGCCGGCAAACCCATCGCCGGAAAACCCTCGACTCGTTATCATATCCCATCGCCTCCTCTGACTCCAGAAACTTTAAACCCTAAATCGTCAAAACCCCATCCTTATTCTTCTTCACCTTTCTTCTTCTCGCTTTCTTTTCTTCTCTTTACTTCGTGGATTAGTGTTTTCCGATTACCTCGTCGGATCCGTGACCGTGGCTGCCATTCTCGACGACCCTGAGGACGTTCCCAGATAGCGCGGTCGAGTTCTTGCCTTACCTGGTTCCATTCTGTGCTCGCGTGGACACGTCGCGACATTTCGCCGACGTAGGACGTACCGTGCAGATCCGTTTCACTTTCTGATCAAGGCAAGTTAATCTTGCTGCATGCTATTTGAATTACTATATATACTATTTACAGTTCTACATATCTCTTGATTGCACGTTAAACCTGCAGCTTACATTTAATGCTATAATTTTCCCTGTAACAGTTTGACGTTCCATTATATCATTTAGTTTCATCGCATGAAACGTGCCATGTTGCATTTAGTTCTACTATACACTGTAACAACAATCATAATTAAATCACATAATAATTTTTGTATAGTCCACAGTACCCTTTTATGTTTTATACCCTGTTGGACGCCCGTGTGTTTCTTTAACCGGTTTTAGTTTTAATGGCATCTTTTGAACCTATTATACAGGTTAGTGCATCTCTAGATTACGTAGTGCATGTTAACATGATTCTAACATCCATATTTGTATACTGTAGATAAGTAATGATGACCGTGCATCGATATAATGTGATATGTACCTATTTGCTTACCATATTACCTGATCTAGTTTATTGTTCTGATAGTATTCATGCTGGTTCATTTATAATCTTGTTTATGTTAGTTGATTATGAGCACCCACATGACATCTTGTGCTCCCTGACATGACCTGATGCACTGCCTACTTGATATGACATGGTACCGTGCACTCCTGACATGACATGACACCTTTATACATTACCTGGCTTGACCTGATGTACCATGGCTTGACCCGTTACCTGATCTTGTGTCTAATGCCAACAAACCTGACATGTAGTCCTCACGGACCGTTCCTGTTGTCTATCCAGACAAACCTGCTCTTACCTGATCCTGTGTTGGCATTAGTTCTTGATTACTGAATACATGACTTGACATACATAACTTGGGGGTATGGGGAAATCAATGATGAAATCCTGACTTGTAACTCGACAGTTGCTTGCTTTTACTGATCAGTTTTAGAGGCTAGGCCCGCCTCGTGACGATGCTGCTGATATCGTTGGTCTGTACCCTTTTCCTGTTAGTGCCTAGCGGCACGTCTCGGTTTCAGCCCGAGAGTCTGTAGACCGTGGTCCCGGGCATGCACGGGATACTATTGAGTTACATCGATGATTCATCAAATTGATTTCAAAGACTTGAGAGTAGATAACCCAGTAGAATAGTTTAGTTTACTCACTGTACACTACCCTTCACTGCCCTGACTTGCATTACTGTTACACCTGCTTTTCATTCATGACTATATTTGCATTGTCTGTTACCCTGTTTGTATTTTATTACTTGATGACATGACGCGCTGACGTCTGGGTTTTGCATGGCCCAGATTCTTCTACCTGGTTGCAGACTGATCAGGAGTATTGCCACTGTTAGACCGAGCGGTGACGTTCCTGTCGGTATGTAGTTTCACTTCCAGGTGTTTCATTTATTGTACCTTTGGGCTTCCGCACATTGTTATTTCTTGACTCTTTTACTTTGGCTTATGGACATGTACTAGATAGTTGGTTTACTTTCCTGTTCTTGATATCTCTACAGCCGTAATGTGACTGTGGAAGGATTTTTCCTATCCACGGGTAGCATGGTTGGCTATGTCACGTGCCCATCTTAGCGTACTCTGGGAAGCGGGGCGTGACAACCCTGCTCAGTCCCCTTCCTGAAGGATGAAAAGCCCTCGCAAGAAGCAACCGAGCCCGACCCTTGCTCGGTCATCTCCGGCTGGTAGCTCCCTACCCATGACGCCAGGGATCAAAGCCCTCACAAGAGGCCTCCGAACGGCTACCCCGCTCGGTCATCCCAGGCTGGTAGTTGCCTACCCACGACGCCAGAGATCAAAGCCCTCGCCAAGAGGCAACCGCGTAGCTTCACTGCCCGGTTATCCTTAGTAGGCTTCTTACAGCCCCTCCAACGCTAAGGATCAAAGTCCTCCTTAGAGGCAGCCGAGCAGCTACCCTGCTCGGCTATCCCCGGCGGTAGCTTCCCTACTCGTAACGCCAGGGATCAAAGCCCTCGCCAAGAGGCAACCGCGCAGCTTCACTGCCCGGTTATCCTTAGCAGGCCTCCTACGGTCCCTCCAACGCTAAGGATCAAAGTCCTCCTTAGAGGCAGCTCAGCAGCTACCCTGCTCGGTTATCCCTGACCGGTAGCTTCCCTACTCGCAATGCCAGGGATCAAAAAGTCCTCCCAGAGGCAGTCGAGCCCAACCCTCACTCGGCCCTCCCAGGCTGGTGGTTGTATGCTCGCCACGTCAGAAATCAAAGCCCTCACCAAGAGGCAACCGAGCAGCTTCCCTGCTCAGTCATACCCAGCAGGCGTCTTCCTGCCCAACAGACGCTGCGGGCTTGTAGCCCTCATAACGAGGCCTCTGAGCCCATTCATGCTCGGCACACCTACGGCGGTCATCCCTCTGCCCATCACATGCAGCGGATCCGAGGCCCCAACAAGGGACATCAGGTCTATCCACGTCTGAGCGATCCCCCCTCGACTTTGGGGCTATGGAGATGCCTCCTTCTCGGCAGCGCTTGGCACACTTGGCAAATGATCGATCAACTCGACGAACGATCGCTAGACAGACAGCCGACCTGACATGGAAGCCCAACAGTGCAAGCAAAGATATTTTACGAGCATTCTTCACAAACAAAAGATAAAGCGCAAACTGATGAAACAAAAATGTTTTACTACCAAGAGCAAAGTCTTTACAAGGTATTTTGGGCTCCCCAGCCATACAAACTGCCCGGAGTCTTACAAAATAAAAGGAGGAGGAAGACGTGGGCTTTAGGCCTCGGGGCCAGGCACGACCTCGGGGTCCTCGATATCTACCATGAGCCGAGCAGGGTCCTCGGCCAACTCCTCGTCAGGAATCTCTTCCTCCTGGTCATCGGCGTACGCAAGGGGGTATTCGGCCTGGAGCTCTTCATCGGCGAACTTAGGGATTCCGGGCCTTAACGGCGTCGAGGGCCTCGTGCCAGATGCGGGTGGTGGCCACGGTTAAGTCATTGTAGAAGTCCTTCGACTTCTTGTAACCCTCCACCGCCTTCGCCGCCGAGAGGTCGGCCCGCTCCGCCGCCTTGACCGCCACCCCCAGCTCCTTCCGGAGGGTCCTCACCGTCTTCTTCATATTGCCGGCGAGCGTCTGAGCGTCCTCAAGCTTCACCTCGGCAGCCATGGCGGCCTCGCGGTACCGGGCAACCTCCCGTTTCCCGACCTCCACCTCACCCTCCAGGGCGGCAACCCTCGCCATCACCGCCTCCAGCTCTCTCTTGGAGCTCTCTTCCAGCGAGGCAAGCTGGTCCGCAGCCTTCATCGCCGGGGCTATCACCTCGGCCTCTATGCGTAAGGCAAGAGCGACATGCTGAAGAACCTGAAAAATAGGAAAGAGGTCAGGAAGACGAAGGAGACTCCGAATCTCACAAACAACCGAGCACTTACCTGCACGGACTCCTGGGCGATAGACGCCATCTGGGCCCTGAAGGTCCCCCCGGGAACCCTACCCCCTACCGACGTCTCTATTTCGTGTAGCAGGCTATCCACGACGGATAGACCCGAGGGGACCGCGAACTGGAGGCCCCCCTCCACCATGATCGGCGAGGACGGGCCCCGGGAAGACCTCCGGGAACCCCTCTTAAGTGGCTCCAATGGGGAGCCGATCTTCTCCTTCGAGACCGGGTCCTCCAGGATTCGAGCCCGCTTCCGGCCCGACGCTCTGCTAGGCCCCGGGGCGGGATCCGCCCCCGCACGCTCATGGGACGCGGCCACCGGGCAAGAAGGAGCCGGGGCAGGCTTCGAACGAGAAGAGCTGGCGCCTCCAGCCTTCGTGACCTTTCTCGGCTGGCGCATGGAGGCTCGGAGCTCGTCCATATCCATGGGTCCTGCACAAAACCACATGCAAAGAAGTCAGCGACACATGCAATATACAAGACAAAAATCAAGCCTAACCTACCGACGAACTCGACGGGGCTGAGCCCGGCCCAACTCAGAACCCTCTCAGACAGCAGCACGTCAAATCGGGGGACGGGCTCCTACGACGCCACCCTCACCGCGGCGGGGTCATTGGACTGGTTCCCCGGCAAGCATTTTTCCTTCGACCACTTGGTGGGCACGGGCCAGTCCTCTCCCTCGAGCGGCGCGACGAAGAAAAACTTCTTCTTCCAGTCGTGAATGGAAGAAGGCAGGGCTACAACCCCTGTCCCGGCGGTGCCCCCCTGTCGCTTTCTAAAAGAGAGGTAGACCCACCTCGGGTCGCCCGCTCAGCCCCCATGATGATTTTTGAAAACAAGGGAGGAATCAAGGATGGAGAGGCTGAAGGGAACCGCCTGTAGCTTCAGGCGGATCAGGAACCCGAGGAGAATCCTCCATGAGTTTGGCACTAGCTGGCCAGGGGCTAACCCGAAGAAGTTCAGCGCTTCGATGACCTCGGAAGAGAAGGGCAGGCGCATTCCACCCCAAAAAGCTTCCAAATACAGGACAATCTCCCTACCCCGTACTTGGTATGCCCTCTCTCCCTCCTTAGCTAAACGAAGCGTATAACTTGAGGGGATGTGGAAGCGAGCCCGAGCATTGGCAAGCTCGTCCTCGTGCCTCACCCAACACGATGCGCTGGGGGTAGCGTCTGCCGCCTACTCCCTGGGGGCTGCCCTCGCCGCGCGATCCCGGGAAGAGGATCTGACCCGTGCTCCCCGGGAAGACTCAGGCTCAACTAGAGGGTCCCTAGAACCTACTCATACGGCATCTACAGATTCTACGAAAGAAGACATCTAACCTGAAGGAGAGAGATCCTCGGGAAATGAAACTAGAAGAAAGAAGACGAGCGCCGAGCAACTAGGACTTAGAGCGAGGAAATATGAAGGAGTAGGGGCCCCGGAGTAGGCCCCACCCCTATTTATCACTGCAATCGCCCTCATCCAACGGCGCCCTTCATCTCCCGCCAAAACGCCTCTTCGCGTCCAACGGCCCCGATCGCTCCACTTGTCGTTCCCACACTAGGCCGCATCCCATTAGACGCCGCAGGTCTGCACACGTCGCGTTGGCCAACCGACGCTTGACGCGTGGACCATCGCTTCAGTGACAGGATGCACGAACCGGCGCACCTTCCTTAAATGCAGAGATCTCGCCCTGATTCGCTGACAGAAAAGACAGCTGACAACCCGGGGACGCGTCCCGACGAAACCTTAGGAGGGAGCTCACCCCGGACGGCCCGGCAGTCCACTCCTGACCCGACCCGCCAGCTGGTCGGGACAAGAGTGGGGGGCTAATGATGATGCTCTATATTGGCGATCTCCCAAATCAGGACACGTGGCAGATGACGTGTCCCAGAACTCAGAAGAAAGGGCCCACAGTGGCCGACCAGGCTACCTTTGTACCCGACCTGCAAGCACAAGCTAGCTCTTCTCAGAGCCCTGTTCATATCAGAATATTGCATTATTATATCGCCCATTCTTAATCATATTTCAAATAAATAGGTGCTTTTGATCCATTTCTACTAAATAGTTGCAGGTTACAGGTTCTCAGAACAATACAGTGAAATTCATGAAAAGACACTACAAATGTGAGACTACGACCAACAATAGATGAATCCGTATGATGCCGCCTACCAGTTTAAGGAACAAACAAAAATTAGTAGACAGATTAATGCACAAAGTACAAGGGCAGCAAATGACTAAAGACTTCAACGCGAAGCTCACGGCAAAAAGTCCACAACATTCTGCACTGTGGAAATCTGGAAGAAAGTAGAAAAGATTCTGAGGAACCAAGTGAAAAAAACAGAAGGAAAAAGCAACATGAAGCATCACTGAAGAATTGAGCCTAAGATCCCACCAAACGGCCGCGGAACCGCGGCCAAACAGGGCTTTCTGCCGCGGTTCCACGGCCGTGCAGTGTACGTGTCGGTGCACGTGTCGGTAGGTGTCGGTGCTTTGACCCGGCTTTCTTAGGGCAGTCTTGTAAATTCAAATGTGGATCAGATGTAAAACCTAGGGTTTCTCCTATCTATAAATAGGAAAGCCGAAAGCCTAATTAGGCATGCCACTTTTTATTTTTCTAGATTAAAATTTTATTTCCTTGTAATCGTTGGAGAGGTCATTAATAAAGGTATTTTTATTTTCTATCTTGCATTCTTTTGTTTATCTGAATTTAATTCGTGCAATATTTTTTATCTGTCTTTTATTATCTGCAACTTAGATAGCTTTTTAAAATAAAAATTATAAAAATGAATTCTTTTGTCACTTTCCTAATGAGTGAGTAATTCCTCACTTGTTAGGATTAGGATAGGGAAGGTTTGAGAGAAGGACATCTCTCTCACTCCTTTCCTTGCCCCTATAATTTTAATTACTACGGACTCTATTTAAATTAACTACACACCGCTCACTACGGCACCCTATCCTACAAGATAGCGGTGATTCCCTAGTTAGACCGGTTGTGGTTGATTTAAATAGAGGATAGGGCGAGTTAAGAAAGGACGGACAAGGACCAAAAGGAAGAAACTAAGTTTCTTCCTATTCGTGTTAATCCCCTTTGTTGACTATTATCCTAACACCTATAATCTTAACTAGGGCAAGGAAAGCAGTGAATAGAATCCTTATTCCAAACTAACCTAATCCTAACCCTAACAAGACTTTAAATCAATTGAATCTCTTTCTTAGATTTTAAAATAAAACCTACCAAAAATAGGACTTAACTCGTTAGAACTTAAAGAAAGAACAACATTTCCCTGTGGATCGACCCGTACTCAACCGGCTAGCTATCAAGCGACACCGTCTTGATTGCGGTAAATTTAAACTTTAAAACGCATACGCAAAAAACTCTCTTCAATCAAGCCCCCTGCAAATTGGCCTCCTTGGACTCTCAGCTTGTCCCGAGCTGCCACAGGACCAAGACTCCTCGGCCCTCCCGCTCGTTCCCGAGCTCCCCTGCCGAGGCCATCTTCCTCGGCCCCTCCGACCGACCAACTCCACCACTCACAGGCGTAACTGCCGCTCTGCAAATCTCGCCATGCGCAGATTCTCCGCCGGCAACATCCCACGTTCCACGCCATCACGATCCCCATTAACGGGCAATCCGCTCGTTACGCGGGCGTGACGTCAGGAGCGTAACTGCCGGCGAGATTCCTGCGCCTGCTGCTGCGTGCTGCCGCCACTATATAAACACCCATCACAGAGGGGTCAAGTAAGCTTTTTTCACCCCACTTAACCGTTACTCTGCTCAGATCTCGTTCTAACTTGATCGTCGGAGGGTCCTCGGTGGTACCAAACCATCCCGAGACTTCCTTGCAGGTGCTCGGCGCAAACTCCTCAAAACCACCAATCTCCTCAAAACCCATTGAGTCCCACACGCAACAGAAGATCACCTCCAAGATACACCGGGAGATCGACGGAAGACAACATCTGACGGAGACCCGGAAAGGACCTCCATCACTTCCCATAAAAAACAACATGTTTCTCTCTTCTTCACTGTTGTCTTTCTCATCTCTCCCTCATTTATTCCCTCTCTCCTGCCATGAAACTCACACACACTTCGATTAAATCCAATCTAAATAGAGAGGGATAAAAAAATGAGTGCTAAATGTAATTAAAGGGATATTAATCGAAGAAATATTTGAAGAATGAGCAACCTTTATAATTAAAGAGATATTGATTGAAGAAACATAGTAAAGATGAAACTATTATTGTTGGATATGCTTCACATTCGATCCTGAAAATTACCAGTTGGATTTCATACGATTCGACGTCATCACGGAGATTTGAGTTTATCTCTAAGGCAGACGTCTAGGACTGGGAGCTCCAAACATCTGCTGAGACTCTGAATGCGTGAGTGCACTTATGACATACGTCTTCCCCGATGAGGGTTAAGACGTCTGCGGAGCTCTCTCTTATTTTGGAGAAGATATCAGACGTCTGCGATATCATTGTTCAGACGTCTGGATTGCTCTCTAGATTCTCGTGATGACAAATGCAGACGTCTACCGATTCCTTTTGCAAACGTCTGCCTTTCTGGGCCAGGCGAAGATTCGCTTAGTTAAGAAATTAGTTTCTTTGGTAAATCTCTTGTATGTTATATATATGATAGCTTATTTTAAACCTAGATATGACGTCTTTTGTTAATTAGAGAGAACCCATTGATAATTGTGAGAGATCTAGTGTTTGAGAAGTATTTGTATTCTCGATTGATTTGTACTCCTCTGATATTTGATTATTAATAAAGCTTTGCCTTCGTCTAATTAGTAAGTTCTCGTATTTCTATCTTGTGATTTAATTTTCTTCTCGCTGTCGATTGTGTATTTGCTTTGTGAGTGTCTCGTATACGCAACAAACTGGTATCAGAACTTTTGTTGCGTTGTTGTAGAATTTTTGGTTGAACCATTAGGTTTTTAATTTTGCGATCTAGGCTAACGGTGGATAACAACAACCCCATCCTCTTCCCCACTTTCTTAGATCGTGATTTTGAAGTTTTAGGCTTCGTTAGTACTCAAGGTATTTTAATTTGATCCCGCATTATGTCTCCGACAATCATGAAATTCGATATCGAGAAGTTTGATGGAAATATGAATTTTAGTTAATGGCAAGTCCATATGGTTGCCGTTTTGACTCAAAATAATTTGAAGAAGGTGATTCTAGGGAAGGATAAAAATGCCTTCCACTATGAAGAGGAAGCTTGGGAGTATATGGATGAGAAGGGCCTCACGGCTATCCACTTGTGTCTGACTAACGAAATTCTACAAGAATTTTTGGTCGAGAAGACGGCGGCTGATTTGTGAAATAAACTGAAGGAGCTATATTTAAGAAAATCTCTCACGAATCGACTCCTGTTGAAGCAGTGTCTCTACACACTTCGCATGTCAGAAGGCTCTCCAATAAAATCTCATGTTAGTAAGTTTAATGCGGTCATTACGGATCTGGATAAGATCGATATTAAGATTGATGATAGAGATCAAGCTCTTCTCTTGTTGTATTCGTTGCCACTCTCTTATAAGCATTTTTATGACGCCATGATTTATGGACGAGACATGATCTCAATCAAGAGTGTCAAGGAGAATTTGATGAACAAAGAGAAGATCGACAAAGAGTTGATTTCCATCGAAGCAGACGGTTCATCGTCTGGCTTATTTGTTCGAGAGCGAGCGGAGAAGAGAGATCCGGAAGCAAATAAGAAGAAGTGGCGGTCAAAATCCAAGGTTAAAAATGTTACTTGCAATTATTGTAAGAGGAAGGGGCACTTCAAAGTGGATTGCTTTAAGTTGCAGAACAAACTAAAACAGGAAGATAAATCGAAGGAGGAGTTTTCGGCTGAGGCGAGTATAGCGGAAGGAGAAGGAGATCTTCTTGTGGTTCTTGACAGAACACATCGATACAAGGACGAGTGGATTATGGATCTGGGTTGTTCCCACCACATGTGTCCTAATAGAGATTTGTTTACCACCTATGAGTCCGTTGATGGTAAAGTGGTTTTGATGTGAAACAATAGTTCATGTCGAGCTATTGGCAAAGGGAAAATCAAAGTCAAGATGTTCGACGGTGTTGTGAGGGCATTGGCGGAAGTCAAGCACGTACCTGACTTGAAGAAGAACCTCGTCTCTTTAGGTGCTCTCGACGACAAGGGTTACAAATTTTCCACTGAAGGTGGAGTTTTAAAAGTAATCAAAGGTGCTCTCGTTGTAATGAAGGGCTTGAAGAAAGTTTCTTTATATACATTGCAGGGTTCGACGGCTTCCTGATTGGTGGCTATTTCATCATCCAAATATATGACGGATTCGGAAACTACCAAATTGTGGCACATGACTTCGGGCATATGAGTGAGAGAGGTATGACCGAGTTGTCGAAGCAGGGTCTACTTGGTAGTAAGAGTACGACGAAGCTGGAGCTTTGTGAACATTGCATTTTTTGGAAGCAGAAACGTGTTGGTTTCAGTTCGGCAGTGCACAACGCAAAAAGTACTCTTGATTATATTCATTCGGATATGTAGGGACTCTCTTCAGTTGCTTCTAAAAGAAGCGGTGCCAAGTATCCGTTTACCTTTATTGATGATTTTTAGAGGAAGGTTTGGATCTACTTCTTGAAACAGAAAAGCGATGTGTTTACTATATTCAAGTAATGGAAGACGTTACTTGAAAAGCAGATAGAGAAGAAGATCAAGAGATTGAGGACAGACAACGGGTTAGAGTTTTGCGGTGGAGATTTCAATAATTTCTGCAAAAACAAAGGGATGGTTTGGCATCATACCGTTGTCTACACACCATAGTAGAACGGAGTCGTGGAGCGGATGAACCGGACTCTTTTGGAGAAAGCGCGGTGCATATTATCCAACGCAGAACACGGTAAGGAGTTTTGAGCAAAAACGGTAAATACGGCATGTTATATTGTGAATCGGCCATCTCATACATCGCTAGGGAGTAAAACACCGGAGCGAGTATGATCGGGAAAACATGTTGATTATTCAACACTTAAGGTGTTTGGTTGTCCCACTTATGTACATTGCAGTGAAGGCAAATTAGAGCCTCGAGCGAAGAAATGTATATTTCTCGGTTATGCTATCGGCGTTAAACGTTATAGATTGTGGTGTTCGGATCCAAAATCGCTTAAATTTATGATTAGCAGAATTGTGACTTTTGATGAATCTATTATATTGAAGCCGAACAACAAGGACTCTCCAGTTGAAGACGATTCGAATAAGGATAAGCCTAGAGTTGATATTGAGGTTGGTGATAGCTCAGGTTTGCAGGAGTTCTCTCATTCACCATCGTCTGAAGAAGCTCAAGAGGAGCAGTCCCATGATGATGAGTATTTGCTCGCTCGTGACCGACAAAGAAGAAACATTAGCCTTCCACAGAATTATAACTACGATGACCTAATGGCGTATGTGATGTCTGTTACAGAGAAATTTGATAGCAGCGAGCCGACAAGCTATAAAGAAACCATCTCATCCGATGAAGCAGTTCGTTGACCAGTCGTTATGATTGAAGAGATTGAGTCTCTTCACAAGAACCAAACTTGGAAGCTCATGAAGCCCAAAGGAGGAAAGAAGAGGGTTGGTTGCAAGTGGGTTTTCAAGAAGAAAAAAGATGACCAAGGGCGGTTGAAACGGAATACAAGACGCGGTTGGTAGCTAAAAGCTATTCGCGGGTGTGGAGAGTTGACTTCACTAAGTGTTTTTTTCTGTTGTTAAACATACCTCTATACGTATTTTGCTCGGTTTGGTAGCTATGCAAGATTTGGAGCTTGAGTAATTCGATGTGAAGACCGCATTCTTGCACGGTGATTTGGTAGAGAAATTTACATGGAACAACTGGAAGGTTTAGAAGTCGAAGGTAAAGAAGACCATATTTGCTTATTAGAGAAGTCTCTCTACAGTTTGAAGCGGTTACTAAGATGTTGATATTAGAAGTTCGACTCTGTAGAGTGTTTTTCATTACCCTATTGAGATAGGAATGTACGTCGCTTGTCAGGCGTATTACAGATTCTGTCACGCCTCGCTTCCCAGTAGACGGAAACGGTGACGTGGCAAGCCCGCAACGTATTACAATGAAAATAAGTTAAGCGTAATTAAGCAATATAATAATGAGCAAGAATGACAAAAGTAATAAAATGAAACAACAATATTATTTACATTCAACTTTACATACAACTGTCTGGAAATAAAAGATACAATAATAATGCAAATGCCTAAATAATGGCATAATGAAAGTGAGTACAGGTAGTAAAAAGCAAGTAGTCTGGCTGAGTAGCAATGTAATAACCAGTTCCTTTATAAATATTTTTCCTTATTTATAAATAAATGTTTCCCAAATTTTTCTCTATTTAAATATTTTCTATAAATACTTCTTATACTTTTCTAATAATAATTTCTAATTCTTAAAATCTAAACCCAAACCCTCACAATCAAACCTTAACCCTTTTCTTAGCCCGGACCGGCCCATAACCCACGCCTAAACTACCCTACCCTACCCGACCCGAACCCCCAATTCTCCTTCTTCCTCTTCTCCTTCTTCTTTTCACTTCTTTTCCCACCTTTTCGCAACGAGCCCCCCACGACCCACGCTCCTTCATGACCTCGCCCTTACCCTAACATCCCCGCGACCTCCGCAGCCACCTCCCTCTCTTCTCTCAACCAACCTCTCTCTTCCTTCTCTCTTTCTTTTCCTTACCTTGCTGAACCACACCCTAAGACTGCGTCTCCCTTGCAACTACCCCCTCTTCATCGCTAACGTTTCCTTTTCCTTCGCCCCCATTCTTGCGAGACCCACTCCACCCTACGACCGCATCGCCCACGATCACCGCACCTGCTCCCCCCCACTCTCTCTATTACTCACAATCTCTCTTCCTCCTCTCTCTCCCGAACTCCACATCACCGCTGACCTCTCCACCGGCCACCGACGACGGGCCACCACTGACGAGCTCTTCCTCCATGACACCCCCTCCACTCCCAGCCGAGCTAACTCCTCCCCTCACCCATTAAGTGCCCGAGCCCCACTGCCCACCTTCTCTTAAGCCGTCGGCTCCTTGTCGAAACCCAACTTCGGCCATTGCGGGAGCCTCGAAGCCAACTTCTTACCCCTGCAGCCCTCGCCAATGAGCTCCCTGACCTCCACCGACTCAGCAAGCTCCAGCTCATCCACACCTTCACCGTACAGCCTTGTTGCTACCCATCTCCAGCCACTAGCCGCTCCACCCTGAGCGTCGCTGTCAAGTCCTCTTCCATCGCCTCCACACTCACTCACCTCCACCACTACAAACTGAGCCCCACACCTCTCTTTCCTTCATCACTGCATTCCATAGTTGCCAACACTCACTGTCGCTGCCGTCGAGGCCGCCGCCGCCGCCATCTTACTGCCGCTAGCTTACCTCCTCACCGCTTTCGCCGCTGCCCGTGCCAAGCTGTGCCCAAATCACACCCTAGCACTGTGGCCTCGCTGTGCCTAGCTCCATGTCTCATTGACACCAAAATCAAGCACCGGCATTTCATCAAGCACGTGTATCCGTCACCTTAGCCGCTGCCCTTGTCGCCTTTGTCGCTGATCAAGTTGTGGCTTAGGTCGTGGTAACTATCATGGTTATCAACACAGTGCCGTCGCAACATTGCACATGTCCATCGCAACCTCTATCGTGCTCGAGCCTCGCATCATACCGTACCGGTTCTGCGAAATTCATAGTTGTCTCGTGTGTCGAGACGAATAATCTGCACATTCGTCGCTTCCATGTCAGCGACCGAGGCAAGTAAACCCCACTTGTTTTACATACTACAATACTAATCGATCTATATAATTATATACCTATATAACTACCTAAGTCGTAAAGTCGTATTTTATGACAAACCGTGTTAAGCTAGTGATATTGTTTTGAGTTATAATCTGGCCCAAGATATTAGTGATGACACCATATGGAAATTATAATATTAAATAGTATAGGTTTAGATAAAAGACACGGACATTTCGGTTGCGAACCGTATGTTTAGCTTATGTGCGCGACGCGTAATTTCAAATGAAAACCTAATCAAATATGGCGGAACTTGTTATAGATAGATCCGTTTACTGATAAAGACATCATGTAGGAATTTGGGTTGAAAGTAGTGATGTTTATATCATGTAACGATGCCCCCAAAAGGTGACGTTGAATCTGGAATTCCCCGCACATGCGACGTTCTAAAATCTATACTAAACTGAATGCAACTTGTAACCTAATATTCTAGGGCTCGTATCGAAGCCAACAGATAAACCTATAACATCCCATAGTTCATCTCTGTATTTTAATAAGTTATAACGACGAAAACTGAGGCGATCCATGACTCTAGACTGCAGTCCAGAGCAAGAGTCTCTGCCTTTACCCGTTTTAGAACGCATACTTTTCACTTTTTAAGAGCAAAAGTGTGCATAACCATATATGGAAACGTGTATAATTGAATTATCTTTCTAACGGTACTGGTCCCATTGAATTTTGATGTCTTTTGATATTTATAACACTTTTTAAACCGTCGATGTGTACTGCAATTTCATGCAGAACCAGAATGTATACCTTAACCTTAGACAGTGCATATCTCCCTGCTTACAGTGGATATTATTGATCAGTATGATGCGTTGGAAACATAACAGATAAATATAAATATTATCTAACTGTATTGTCGCCTAATTATGCTCCCAACAGGGTGTAAAACGTGTTATGAAATGGACTTCCAGTTCTGAAATTGGATTTCCAGCAGAGAACACTTAAATAGAATGACCGTAACTCGCAAACCTGAAACCCGATTGACTCGAAACTAATTTTTCTGTAGAGATAATTAAATATACTACTTACTCTTTTTATATTGTTTTGCTCAATTCTGCACGTGTGATTTATAGTGATTTTTTCAAGTTGTATGACACTGGCTGCTATATTTTTATTCGTATCATAATTGATTGCATTCTTATCATATCAGGTAACGGTTATACCCTCATTGAATAGTGGTTATATATATTGATATCCTAGTGACCATGTTAAATTACCAAGTGACAGGTGTTAGTGATTGGATTGTGGCAAGTATGTTAGTGTAAAAGCGTGATTGAATAGTGAAAGTGATGCATACTTGTACACAATCAGCGCAACCATTTAATTATTGCATTGTCGACGCCTATGTGACATATATAAGTGTAACTATAACAGGTATAGGACGGGTATAGAAGCACTTATATTAGTATCATAGGTAATATATCGAGTACTATCCATTTATCTTGGATACCAGTCGAGACATGCTTCATGGAGACCCTGTCTCCAATTCTCGCGTAGACTTGTCATGAAGCGACTAGTATTTAGATTCATGGTCGGTGGTTGATGTAGACCGCGGGGTGTGGGGTAGTTTGAGTTTGAGTTTGATCAATGAAATCTCAGGAGTCCCACTCCCAGGATATTTCGTGATTTCGGGATTTGTACTGATCGTGTTTCTTATTCTTACTTATCGTGATTCGGGCCCGTGTTTTCTTGCCCCTGGGGCTTACCCTTAGGTTGGGGATACTTCTGCGGTGGCTGACGCTCACACTTGGACTGACGATAAGTTTAGTGACTGGACATTGAGACTTAGAGCTGATAGTTTTAGTGACATGGACATTGCATTGATTACCGATTCGATACACATGCTTTACTGTTGACCTGTACCGGTTATTTCATGCTCACGTCATTACTCTATATTTGCTGCTTCATGTTTATCATCATTGCACGTATTACATATATATATACATTGCTATTGTGTCGCTCTGACGACCTGAGTATGCATGCTCAGAGTGAGAAGTGGACTTAGCTCGGATCAGGACCTCCCTTACCTCGAGAATATTGCGGACATCTAGATCAGCGACATCAGCGCTATCATTCCCTTTGACTCTATCTGGTTAGTTTTATATCTGTTTTGAAAGAATTAGTGACTGCATTTCTCATTACTTGTGCTATGATTACTGATTACCACGAAATGTTAAAAGCCGAAGTATGACTACGGCAAGATATTTCCTTGACTGTAGGAGCATGGCTGGCCTTGTCACCCCTCGTGTTCCGTATTTTGGGAAGCGGGACGTGACATGGTTTTGTTGGTATCAAAGCCAGGTCGGTTTAGAATGAGATTACTGTAAGTCGATGTCGCGCACCCCACGTGTTCGCGGGGAGGCGGAACTTGCAAAAAAAGATTTTTACAGGCTTCGCAACACCGACTTGAACTAAGGATCGATCATAAACCCTAGCTAGCAAACTACATGAGGTTTAAATACTCGGAAAGAATGTTATACCTCATGTAACTGGTCCTTCTTTGCACTCGATGTCCTCTTCTCCTGTGCGAGCTCCTTGGAGTAGTACGGATAGCGCTTCCTCGTCGGCTTTCTTGAATCGAAGACGATCCACCCGAGAGTCTGTGTATCGAGCTCCTACTTCAATACCGAAGTAACTAGGGCACCTAGTTCGCTACACTAGATGACTTTGGTGATGTAGAGTATTTAGATGGATTAGAATGTCTCTTTATGCCCTAGGTTACTCAACACATGAGTTGTTTAGAGTTTGAGGAAGATGAAGATGGCTTGAGGAAAAGCGAGTGAAGAAGTAGAATAGAAATGAAGAATAGCTCTCTTGTGTTCTAAACTGAACCCTACTCATTTTCCATAGAGTAAAACTCTTGAATAATTAAAATGAACGTTCAATTTACAACCAAATGAGTCATGGCTTGAAAACCCACCATGTGTCATAAGAAGCCATGCTCACTATCATGCACAATCCACCTCATTTCCTCAATACATAATGTGTTATTCATTTATCCAAAGATGAATAATACAATTATGATATGTCATCTTCAAAAAGCATCTTTGAACAAATTACAAATATGCCTCTCGTCCGTATATACATACCCGTATTGGTATTCCGAAAAATAAGAATACAAAAGAGACGAAAACAATCCATCAGTATAATACTAGGATCCGGCTTAAACCAAAACCCACTAGTATTGTCCTTCCGAATTATCATGCGTGCACAAGTACACGCACGTGATCAAACCCATCCCACAAACTTACACAGTACTGAGCGTGCCTCAAGCTTGTCCGCATGCTGCTTTTTTACAAAAACTAGGCATCCCCATGTCTTATGGTACTTAAGACAGGGTTTCTTCCCACTCCATATTTGATATGGTGTGGTAGACACCGACTTAGTAGAAACCTGGTTCAAAAAATATGCAGCTGATTCTAGTGCATAGCCCCAAAAGGATCGCGGTTACTCAGCCTTACTCATCATGGAACGAATCATATCCAATAGGGTTCTGTTCCGCCTTTCCGATACACCATTGTGTTGAGGTGTGTATGGAGGAGTAAGCTAAGAGAGAATACCATTCTCTTTTAGGCGATCCAGGAACTTGGCACTTAAGTATTCACCACCTCGATCAGATCTCGGTGTCTTGATACTTTTGCCTGTTTGTTTTTCCACTTCATTCTTATATTTTCGGAATTTCTCAAAGGACTCAGATTTATGTTTCAATAAGAAGACATATCTATACCTAGAGAAATCATCCGTAAAAGTAATAAAATAGGATTAACCACTTCATGCATGTGTAGACATATGACCACACACGTCGCTGTGTATGAGTCCCAAGAGCTAGCTCGCTCTTACTCCGTTCACTCTCCGTATCCAGTGAACAGAGTCTTTGTCATCTTTTCCATGAGACATGATTGACAAGTTGCATAAGATTGATATTCAAACGGATCCAAATATCCCTCTCTATGTAACTTCATTAACCTTGTTTCATTGATGTGACCCGGTCTACAATGCCATAAAAAAGCTTTATTTAATTCTGGAGACTTTCTTTTAAGTGTGTTCTGGACGTTGAAAACCTGAGCTTGATTTAATGCATATATACCGTTATCTAGTGTATCTGACCCAATCAAATTTTGATTTAGGTGGATGTGGACCACATCGCTTACAAATGTAAAATCATATCCTTCCTTAGAAAGTAAGGATACATATATGATATTACAAGCTAGACTAGGTACACACAAACAGTTACGTAGAATCAATATCTGGCCACTTGTCAATCCTAGGTGATACTTCCCTACGGATACAGCGTCCACGCTCATTCCGTTAGCAACCCTGAGAGTCATATCACCTGCCCTGATAACTCTACGGTTTTTGAAAGCCTGTAATGAATTACAGATATGAGATCCTGATCCGGTATCGAGTACCCAGGAAGTAGAGTTAATTGACATATAGTTTTCAATCATAAACACACCCGAAATCGAAGGTACAACATGCTTCGGATCCTGGATTCTGGCTTTCCAAGCCCTGCATCCCCTCTGCCAATGCCCTTTCCCGTGACAATAGGAACAACCCTCCTTCCCTACTATTTGCCCCGAAACTTTTGCCCTGCCCTTTTCTTTTACCTTACTAACACCGCCTATCGGCTTTGTGGAGGTCTTCTTCATCTTACCCTTGGCTTTTGCCTTGGATCTAGAAGAGGAAGATTCCCTAATAAGCGGAGTGGGTGTCTCCCTGGTTTCCTTCAGGATACCTTCAACTAGAAGTATAACTTTCTATCCCTGGGTGTAAGTAGAAGGCAGGGACTGTAGAATCAAGTCAGTACTCAACTCATTCTCCAACGTGGTCTCCAGGTCCGTGAGATATTTAATACAGCCGATCATTGTAGGGACGCGGTCCCCTACAGATGATCCGACAGCCAATCTCGCTTGAAGCAATTCTTTCGAGGTCTCATATCTTGTGATACGAGATTGCTCTCCATATAAAACTTTGTTATGGAGAAAGATGGAAGCTAAGTCCATTTTCTCGTGCTGCCTCTGGTTTTCACCATCTACTGAGGCCAACACGAGGCATTTGTCATTCGCACAGTCTTTTTCCGTTGTCTTACGGATATTCATATCCGCGACAGTGGAAACTGGACCAGGGATGGTGGGGGCGTAAGTAGTAAGGAGGTGGTCCAGCTTGTCATGGGCAATGGACATCTGGACAAATCTTTGCCAATCAATATAATCAGGTTCAGTCAATTTATTATCTAGTTGTAACCTATGTCCGGTCACCTGGTCGCTGCAATTAGGAGAGAGAGGAGAAACACTCAGCATGATGCTCTTGCAAGTTTAGATTGGTTTTTAGTTTATCTAAACAGGATGGCTCCCACTGTTTCTTGAATCCCCCTTCAAACCATAAAAGAAGAATTAGTCAGGAATAATCTCACCGTACAATTCTTGCTTAACCTTTCAGCCAGGCCGGTGATGGTACTTCGAGGGAGATTTTCCAACGCCTTCGCGAAATTCCTTAATTATATAATATCTTTTCCCTGGAGGCGTAGCCCCGCTAACACAGTTCTAGACACCTACTTGGTTTATAGCATTAATCGTTTAGTGAAAAATCTTCCGCGGAGTAGCATATACTCACAGTAGGATCGGGATCCAAACATCATTGTGTGATAAAGCTGAAGGAATCCTACCAAAATAATCACACTCCAAATGGTATGCAGCACTATCAAGTTTCAGTTTTTTTAGAAACTCCCGATGTGGATTGTTTCCCCATGCTCTTATGACCTTGACGAAGGCCAACAAATCATAAGTCACATGTCAAGTTCTACCCGTCATTGTCCAGGTTAATTTAAACCCACCCGTACATACCCTTGACTAAGGCCAATAAAGTAGTACGACTGTCCCAAACCAACGCATCTATCTATACTACATATGAATATTCATCAGCTACCAATCACTGTGCCTTGACGAAGGCCAACAAACATAGCTTGAATACTATTGAATATTCATATGAAATGACGGAGGGCTACGAATGGTTTTGGAGAAACCGTGAACGTAGTGAACTTGATATAATCGAAGGAACTATGATAGCCTTTAAAGGAGTGGTTTAAGCTCCGCATTTTAAAAGTTTCTATTTTGAAAAAATCGAGTGGTTTTAAAAGTGTTCCAATGATTCAACTTTGGTTTATCTGCTTTGCATTAATAATGCAGTCCCATTAATTACACCTATCATTTCAGAGAGAAACAAAAATATGGCGTACGCTTATGCCATCCGCATTCGCCATGGGGCCCCGTCTTCACCCGTTAGGTTACTTAACTAATGACAGAGCGGGGGCAGGACTAGCGCGGATGCAAAACATAAGTAACGTCTACTATATATAATATATATATATATATAATAATGATTCCTCTCACGCAATAATAGGCATTCCAGATCACAGAAGAACATATTAGATATACTAGGAATTCCGCGTTTCGTTTAAGCCTGTAACGAAAGACGGATTCCACGGTCGTGATGAATAGCCAAAACCCCACCCCAGACCCCTAAAGGTGCAGCAAATGTTAGTGAATGTTGCACACCCTCACAACACTTGTGAGGAGGCGGAAGCGATAAACAATAATTTTCTTGTATGCAACACCCACATAACCCTAGATTAGTGCTTAAACCTTAACTAGCAAACTTATCAAGAGATCTAATCTACTATGTAAGTGTGCTATACCTAATGAACCGGTCCTTCGGGTCTTCTCTTTCTTGCAACATCTTGGCTCCTTCATGGTTGCCAAGAGCTCGATCTCCGGCCATCTCAAGATCCAAGACGATCCACCCGAGAGCTATCGAACAAGGTACAAACTCTTCACAAGAGTTCAATTTAGAGATCAAGTTTGCTAGAAGTGATCACTAAGATGATGTAGAGATTAAGTATTGGATTATGATTTTTGCTCTAAGCTTTTGATTCACAACTCATGTGAGGTTAAAACAAAGAGGAGGAAGAAGGAGAGAATGAAGAGAGAGAATATCAAAGTGATAATGAAAAGTTCAAGCATGGAAAAATATCATATGGCTCAAAATGAAATAATTGATGTAATAAAAAATTGCACCATGCTTCAATAGTAACTCCAAATGAATAAAATATGAAAGAAGCTATTCCATCATCCATGCTTAGACTTTCCATTTTCCACCTCATTTATTTATTTTCACAAAATAAATATCTAATAATGAGGTGTCCCCTTCTAGAAGGTATTCATGCAACAATTATAAGAATACCCCTCCACCGTATACCGTATAAGTATACCCGTATTCGAATTCCGAAAAATACGAATACAATCAATCCAATAATATAATACCAGTATCCGGCTTAAACCAAAGCCTACCAATATTATCCTTCCGATCATTATTCATGTAACAATTACACGAACATGATCGAAACCCTGCCGTAACAACTTACGGCCTCTATATCTTTCGCCTGAACCAGGGAACTCTCTGTGTGGGACTCTAAAGACTCGACAATACGCTGGCAGTGGGTTTAACCACAAGCACGTCAGCGGCACTAGCTGTGCGTAACGGCTACCCAGGTACATGACGAAAAAGAGGTGGCCGATGAGCGAACTCATCCCAACCCTAACGAGCCTATAAGCAACACTTACCGTACAGTCCGGTCTCTTCGTCTGATACGTCGCATATGAAGTTTAGGGGTGGTAAATATCAGACCCCAGTAACTTTATAAGTCATGCTAATTTACGGTCCATAACGGTTCGAGAAACTACTGATAACTCTTATCAGTAAATCTCGAGAACCCTGGCCAGGGATTTGCTGTTATGGCCGATCAAGCATAGCGTGACATCAACTCCCTATACCGGAGAGAAGAAACCCCTCCTATCGCTCACTGCCTCCATGTGATTCGGGATTGTACCCAAAATCCTCCTGTTTGCAAGACTCAGTAGAGCCGTGGTAGGGAGGAAATCAAAGCACAGTGGGAATCACACAAGACACTATGACGATCTCGGGTCTACAGACTAACATGTACAAGTGTCATCAGAGAACTGCTATCTGACAATAGGTATATATACCATTTAGGAGTTCTCGGCGAGTCATGTTCGGTGTACCAATTCTCCAATGAGCACCTGTGTACAATCTTTGATGTCAAACACCAATGGTTGTGGAATCAATCATCGCCCCCAGGGTCAAGAAACATACACATTAGTCTACTCTGGTCGATATACCCTCGACTAGGAACTATTAAAGGATATGCTTATAGACTGCCCAGACCCCACTAGTATGATCTACATCATAATCCCGGTAGTCAAGCATAATCCCAAGGGCTTCATCAACATGTATATAAAGATATGAAATACAACACATCACACGTCAAGATGAAGATAAACCAAATAGTATACTATCATTTCGAGCAAAGATTGTTTCTGTACATATACATGCGTAGCATCCTATACAATATAGGCCTCTAGGGCATACATATCTAACAATCTCCCACTTGCACTAAGGCCTGTAGTTGGTGCAATAAGTACCCACTGTCTACACTAGAACGAGTTGCCGGCGTACCGCATGCCCAACAGCTCGAACGGTTTCTCAAACTGGACTTGAGGGATGGCCTTGGTGAATAGATCTGCTGTGTTGTCTTTCTTGTCTACTCTCCGTACCTCAATGTCCTGGTGATCCACTATCTCCCTGATGAGGTGATACCGTCTCAAGATATGTCTGGATTTTTGATGGGACCTTGGTTCCTTTGCCAAAGTTATGAATCTATTGTTATCGCAATACAGAGGTATTGGATTAGCAATGGATGGAACCACCTAAAGTTCAGAAATGAACTTCCTCATCTAGACTGCCTCTTTTGCGGCATCATTAGCAGCAATATACTCAGCTTCCATCATGGAGTCAGCGACGGTATCTTGCTTGGAACTCTTCCAACATACCGTCCCTCCATTTAGGGTAAATACAAACCCTGAGATGGACTTACTATCATCATTGTCGCTCTGGAAGCTGGAGTCGGTAAAGCCGTCTATTTGGAGATCTCCGTTACCATACACCAAGAACATTTCTTTAGTTCTTCTCAAGTACTTTAGAATGTTCTTCACAGCAGTCCAGTGTTTCTCCCCTGGGTTGGATTGATACCTGCTTACTGCACTCAGTGCATAAGTTATATCTGGGCGAGTACACAACATCGCATACATTATAGATTCTACTGCCGAAGCGTAGGGTATAATGCTCATGCGAGCTCTCTCCTCATCAGTCTTTGGAGAAATCATTTTGGAGAGGGTGATCCCGTGACAAGCGGGTAAATTACCTCGCCTGGAATCTTCCATACTAAACCTCTTTAGTATGGTGTCTATGTATCTCAAGTGGGACAATCCCAATAATTTCTTAGATCTATCTCTATAGAACTTAATCCCCAGAATGTACGAGGCATCACCCAGGTCTTTCATGGAGAACCTCTGCGATAAGAATAGTTTGACCGATTGTAGCATAGGAACATCATTTCCTATCAAGAGAATGTCGTCCACCTACAATACGAGGAATATAACGGTACTCTCTACAATCCTTTTATAAATACATGGTTCATCTATATTTTTTATAAAACCAAACTCTTTGATTGTATCATCAAAGAAGATGTTCTAACTCCATGATGCCTGCTTTAATCCATAGATGGATTTAAGCAGCCTGCATGCTTTTCCGCTACTCCCACTATCAATGAAGCCTTCTGGCTGATCCATAAAAACGCATTCTTCTAAATCACCATTTAGAAATGTCATTTTAACATCCATCTGCCAGATCTCATAGTCATAGTGAGCAGCTATAGCAAGCAGAATCCGAATGGATTTGAGCGTCGTGACTGGTGAAAAGGTTTCATCATAGTCCAAGCCTGGTCTTTGACGAAAACTTTTTATGACCGGCCTAGCTTTATAGGTCTCCACCTGACCATCCACACTGATCTTTCTCTTAAAGATCCATTTGCACCTTATGGGTTTTACTCCAGAAGGTGCAACCTCCAAAGTCCATACTTTGTTGGTGTGCATAGATTCCATTTCGGATCTCATGGCATCCAGCCACTTCACCGAGTCACCACTCGTGATAGCTTGCTGAAAACAAGTAGGATCATCATCATCCATGATGCAATCTTCTTTATCACCATCAATTAGAAACCGTAATATCTATCAGGTGGGCGAGAAGTCCTACTAGATCTATGGAGTGGCTGAGGTTCGTCGGGTTCTATTGAAACCCCAAGTTCAACCAAATCATCGGTAATTGTTTGTGTATCTGGAATTTCTTCCAGTTCTACCGCATTGCCATTAATATCATTTGTAAAAAATTCATTTTCTAAAAATGAGGCATACTGAGAAACAAACACCCTTTGTTCCTCTTTGTGGTAGAAAAGATATCCATACGAGTGTTTTGGATATCCCACAAATTTACACAAAACCGATCGTGTCTCGAGTTTGTCCGGATTCTGCTTTTTCACAAAAACCGGACAACCCCATATCCTAACTCTTTTAAGAGATGATCTCTTCCCATACCATATCTCATATGGAGTGATAGACACGGTTTTGGTCGGAACCCTATTCAATAGATAAATCACAGTCTCCAATGCATGCCCCCAGAATGATATTGGTAACTCAGCATCACTCATCATAGATCGTACCATATCTAATAGGGTAAAATTCCTCCTTTCCGACACACCGTTGTGTTGCGGTGTGTACGGAGGAGTGAGCTGAGAGAGAATCTCATTCTCTTTTAGGAAATCTAGAAACTCTGAGCTTAGATACTCACCTCCTCGATCTGATCGAAGTTTCTTGATACTCAAGCCTGTTTGTTTTTCTACTTCAGATTTATACTCCTTGAATTTTTCGAAGGCTTCAGACTTATATTTCAACAAGAACACGTGCCCGAATCTCGAGAAATCATCAGTGAAAGTTATGAAGTGTGAAAAACCACCTCTCGCATGTGTAGACATTGGTCGACATACATCACTATGTACGAGGCCTAAGAGTTCAGTAGCTCTCTCTCCGTGTCCAGTAAACGGAGTTTTGGTCATTTTACCTTTGATACACGACTGGCAAGCCGCATAAGATTTATATTCAAACGAGTTTAAATATCCATCTTTATGTACCTTGGTTAGTCTTGTTTCGTTAATATGACCAAGTCTACAATGCCAAATGAAAGCTTCATTTATATCTAAAACCTTTCTTTTGTTTGTGTGTTGTATATTGAAAACTGTGTGCTGGTTTAGGACATATATCCCGTTATTTAATGTATCAGACCCAACCAACTCTTGATTAAGATTAATGTTCATAACATTAGATTGTAATAAAAAATTATATCCAGCATTTTCTAACAACGATACAGATATAATATTACATAACATCGAAGGTACAAAAAAACATGAGTTCAAAACCAATATACAACCCGACGACAAACCAAGGTGATACTCTCCCACTGCTGTAGCATGTACAGAGGAACCATTCCCAACCCGGAGAGTGTGATCACCTTTCGTCAAAAACCTACTATTTTTCAGCCCCTGCACACAATTGCAGATGTGAGATCCTAACCCGGTATACCCAGGAAGCAGAGTTAATTGAAAAACAGTTTTCTGTTACAAACACACCTGAAGTGGAAGCATCACCATGCTTCTTTTTCTTAAGGCCGGCCAGGTATCCAACGCAGTTTCTCTTCCAGTGCCCAGTCTGGTGGCAGTGGAAGCATTCCCCTCGTCCTGTCACAGCAGCCCATATCTTGTCCTTTCCCGGTGCCTTTTTCACTCCTCCTCTCGGTTTGATGGGTTTCTTCTTCTTCTTTCCCTTGGCCTTGACTTTCTGGATGGAAGAGGAAGATGGCCCAACAATTAGAGGGGGAGTTTTCGCTACCTTTTGCGTGCTCTCTGCACTCCTTAACATATTGAGGAGTTTAGATAATGACTTCTCCATATTGTGCATGTTGAAGTTTACAATGAACTAAGTAAAGGCAGGGGGAAGGAACTGTAGAACAATATCAACATACTGTTCGTTCTCCATGGTCCAACCCAGGTCCTCTAGATCTTTGATAAGTCCAATCATCTTTAATACATGGTCACCTACAGACGTGCCAGCAGCCATACGCGTCTGAAACAACTTTCGAGATGCCTCGTATCGGAGAGTACGAGACTGCTCTCCATACAACTCCTTTGTATGGAGAAAGATAGATTGTACATCCATCTTCTCATGCTACTTCTGATGTTCATTGTTCATAGAAGTAAGCGTGAGGCACTTGGCTGTTGCGCAGTCTATATCCCATGTCTTGCGGATTTCTTTATCCGCAACTGACGAATCAGGGCATGGGCTAGGAGGGGCTGGAGTAGTCAGGACGTATTCGACCTTATCATAGGTCAGGGCAATATTTACGTTCTTTTGCCAATCTTTGTAATTCGGTCCCATGAGTTTATTCTTTTCTAATAAAAGCTTAAGTCCCGTCATAGGTATCTGCCATTAGGAGAAAGAAAAGAAGACACTCAACGATTGCTCTTGCATAATTAGATTGGTTATTAATAATATCTAATCGATGTCTCCCACTGCTTTTTATCAAATTTTTCTTCAAATATTAAAAGGAAATTTAGCCAGGATTAATTTCAATCTACAAGTTCGCTTACCGGTCGGCCAGGCCAGTGTCGGTGCTCCGAGGGAGGTTCCCCGTACTTTCGCACGGACCTAATTAAAATAAACCTCGTTTTCTTAGAGGCTAACCCCGCTGACACCTTTCTAGACACCTACTGGATTAGCTAATTGTAAAGTGCAAAACTCTCTCGGGAGTAATTTTTACTCACAATAGGATCGGGATCCAACTATCATATAGAAGGTATGCAATCTCATTGCAAATTTCAACTCTTGAAATTCCCGATATGATTTTTATCCCTAGTTTCTTATGACCTTAACTATGGTCAACAAATCATAAGCACTAGTCATGTTCTACCCGCCATTTCGTGATTGATTTAGACCCACCCGTATAATCCTTAACTATGGTCAACAAGGTTATGCGAATATCCTAATCGATCGCATCATATGCTTTGTAGGAAGATATCACTTAGCTACCGTACACCACGCCTTAACTATAGTCAACAAACGTGGCATGAATACCAAGTACTCTGCTTCCTAAAATGGCGGAGGGCTATGGATGGTTTTTATGAAAACCTTTAACGTTTCGAACTTGATATCGTTGTAGAATCGAATGAGAAGGAGTGGTTTAAGCTCCAGTTTTAAAAGTCGAATGGCTTTATAGCATCTTTCTAATCTTGCTAAAGAGGTCACTCCCGGTGAAGGGATCTCGGCTCTTTCCTTATCGAATAAGGTGCTGGATATATAAATACCATGATGCAAAGCAAAAATTAGATCAACTATAAAATAAAATTGAGTGCTTTGTAACATTTGCTAGTTTCGCTAAATGGGTCACTCCCGGTGAAGGGATCTCGGCCCTTTCCTCATCGAATGAGGTGCAGGATATTCAAGAATACCACGATGCAAAGCAAAAGCTAGAGTTACCCATTTTAAAAAGTTTGATTCTACAACATTTTTAGGTTTCTTTTGCTTAACATTAATTACATTAATGTTGTCCCATCATTTATGTTTCCTAAACATCACAGAAAAGAAACGAAAATAGAACGTACGCTTATGCCATCCGCATTCGCCACTGGACCCCGTCATGCACCGTTAGGTTACTTAACTAACGGCAGAGCGGGGGCTGGACTAGCGCGGGTGCAAAACATAAGCAATGTTTATTATATATCTTATATATAAATATAGCCATTTCAAATCACAGATGGATACATTGGATATACTAGGAATTCCGTATTTCATTCAAGCCCTTAATGAAAGACGGGTTCCACGGTCGTGATGAATAGCCAAAACCCCCACCCTAGACCCCTACGGGTGCGGCAAACTACCAGCCAAATTCCCGAAGTGAAGCAACCTCCCTCAACAAAGTGAGTAGGCCACTCGACACTTTGAGAACTCGGTAGTTTGTGCACCCCACCTTGGGTCTATCCTAGGAGCAAAAACAGTAAAAAGAAATTATACAACAGTGGCTACAACCTCAACCCGGATGTGCCTCGCAAAATAATATTGCATTGCTTTTTAAAAATTACATGAATGAAAGAAAAACACTATTCTCACATCCCGGGTCATTCATCACGACGATCCAACATATTCATATACAAATACCATCACATGATACCAATACCGATGTGTGCAACCCCGAATAATCGATATATAGCAATTAGTCGACGTTTCCATAACACACATACACATCACTAAGCTTGTAAAGTAACCGCGACATTAGAATTCCGCACGACATTAGCAAACCAAACCATTTTCCAACACTTGAAAAAATCCAGCGAGCAACCTTTTAAAAATCGATCTTTTGAGCCAATCCGGGAGTCGAAACGAACTCGAAACCCACCCGAACATCACGGAGGCGAAGAACAACATATTAACGATCGAAAGGGGGGCCTAGAGGGGGTACCCCACCCCCGAGGCTACCACTAGGTGGCCAGGAGGCGAGGCAGACTCGAAACTGCCTATGGTGGGGCAGTTTCAGGTCCCCACCGCCAAGACCACCTTGTGGCGGTCTTAGAGAGTGGGCCCAGCCGTTCGGTCCCCTCATGTGTCCCCGGGGTGCGCACACCCCACCCCGCGGCTTCACAGTCAAATCGTGAGCCCGCGGGGTGTGCAAACATCTCAAAACATCGATTTTCAAAACTGTTTTTCGGCAGTTTTTGCACGACGAAAAACGGCGGAATTCTAACGTTGCAACAAGCTATTTAAGGTTTAAGATAGGCTCTGATACCATGTTAGTGGATGTTGCACACCCTCACAACACTTGTGAGGAGGCAGAAGCGATAAAAAATAATTTTCTTACATGCAACACCCACAGAACCCAAGATTAGTGCTTAAACCTTAACTGGCAAACTTATCAAGAGATCTAATCTACTATGTAAGTGTGCTATACCTAATGAACCGGTCCTTCGGGTCTTCTCTTTCTTGTAACTCCTTGGCTCCTTCGTGGTTGCAAAGAGCTCGATCTCCGGCCACCTGAAGATCCAAGACGATCCATCCGAGAGCTATCGAACAAGCTACAAACTCTTCACAAGAGTTCAACTTAGAGATCAAGTTTGCTAGAAGTGATCACTAAGATGATGTAGAGATTAAGTATTGGATTATGATTTTTGCTCTAAGCTTTTGATTCACGACTCATGTGAGGTTAAAGCAAAGAGGAGGAAGAAGGAGAGAATGAAGAGAGAGAATATCAAAGTGATAATGAAAGGTTCAAGCATGAAAAAAATATCATATGGCTCAAAATGAAATAATTGAAGTATGTAATAAAAAATTGCACCATGCTTCAATAGTAACTCCAAATGAATAAAATATGAAAGAAGCTATTCATTCATCCATGCTTAGACTTTCCATTTTCCACCTCATTTATTTATTTTCAGAAAATAAATATCTAATAATGAGGTGTCTCCTTCTGGAAGGTATTCATGTAACAATTACAAGAATACCCCTCCACCGTATACTGTATAAGTATACCCGTATTCGAATTCCAAAAAATACGAATACAATCAATCCAATAATATAATACCGGTATCCGGTGTAAACCAAAGCCTACCAGTATTATCCTTCCGATCATTATTCCTGTAACAATTACACGAACATGATCGAAACCCTGCCGTAACAACTTACGGCCTCTACATCTTTTGCCTGAACCAGGGAACTCTCTGTGTGGAACTCTAAAGACTCAACAATACGCTGGCAGTGGGTTTAACCACAAGCACGTCAGCAGCACTAGCTGTGCGTAACGGCTACCCAGGTACATGACGAAAAAGAGGTGGCCGACGAGCGAACTCATCCCAACCTTAACGAGCTTATAAGCAACACTTACCATACAGTCTGGTCTCTTCGTTTGATACGTCGCATATGAAGTCTAGGGGTGGTAAATGTTAGACCCCGGTAACTTTATAAGTCATGCTGATTTACGGTCTATAACGGTTCGAGAAACTACTGATAACTCTTATCAGTAAATCTCGAGAACCCTGGCCAGGGATTTGCTGTTATGGCCGATCAAGCATAGCACGACATCAACTCCCTATACCGGGAGAGACAAAACCCCTCCTATCGCTCACTGCCTCCATGTGATTCGGGATTGTACCCAAAATCCTCCTGTTTGCAAGACTCAGTAGAGCCATGGTAGGGAGGAAATCAAAGCACAGTGGGAATCACACAAGACACTATGACGATCTCGGGTCTACAGACTAACCTGTACAAGTGTCACCAGAGAACTGCTATCTGACAATAGGTATATATACCATCTAGGAGTTCTCGGCGAGTCCTGTTCGGTGTACCCATTCTCGAATGAGCACCTGTATACAATCTTTGATGTCGAACACCAATGGTTGTGGGATCAACCATCGCCCCCAGGGTCAAGAAACATACACACTAGTCTACTCTGGTAATATCGATGCCCTGTCTCGATATACCCTCGACCAGAAACTATTAAAGGATATGCTTATAGACTGCCCAGGCCCTACTAGTATGATCTACATCATAATCCCGGTAGTCAAGCATAATCCCAAGGGCTTCATCAACATGTACATAAAGATATGAAATACAACACATCACACGTTAAGATGAATATAAACCAGATAGCATACTATTATTTCGAGCAAAGATTGTTTCTGTACATATACATGCCTAGCATCCGATACAATACAGGCCTCTAGGGCATACATATCTAACAGCAAACTACCCGCCAAATACCCGAAGTGAAGCAACCTCCCTAGGTAATATGAGTAGGCCACTCAGCACTTCAAAATACCTGGTAGTTTGTGCACCCTACCTTGGGTCTATCATAGGAGTAGAAAACAGTAAAAAGAAATAATACAACGGTGGCTACAACCTCAACCCGGATGTGTCCCGCAAAATAATATTATATCAAATTACAATTTACATTGAGTGAAAGAAAAAACAACTCTCTTCTCACATCCCTGGCTATTCATCATCGACAATCCAATAATGTTCATATACACAAACCAACATGACATCATCATAGATATGTGCAACCCCGACTAATCGACGCATAGCAATTAGTCGACATTTCCAAACACATATACACATCACAAATCTTATAAAGTAACCATGACATTAGAATTCCGCACGCAATTAGCAAACTAAACCAATTATTCCAAAACCTGAAAATTCCAGTGAGCTAAAGTTCCAAAAACGGTCGTTTTAAGCCAATTCGGGAGTCGAAATGAACTCGAAACCCGCCCAAATCTTCGCGGGGGAGAAGATAACAAAATTAACTGTCAAATGGAGGGCCTCGGGGGGTACTCATCCCCGGGGGCCACCACGAAGTGGCCCCTAGGGGAAGGCAGACCCGAGAGCACCATTCATGGGTGCTCTCGGGTCACCACCCCCCAAGGCCACCTTGTGGTGGTCTTGGGGGTGGGCCCGGCCTTTGGTCTCCCCCAAGGTGTCTCCAGGAGGCGTACGCTCCACCCCGCAGCTTCTTGGTTCAAACCGTGAGCCCGCGGGGTGTGCAAACAACTCAAAACATCATTTTTGGAAACTGTTTTTGTCGGCAGTTTTTGTGCGACAAAAACGACGGATTTCTAACATCACTACAAGCTATCTAAGATTTATGAAAGGCTCTGATACCACTATAAGTTGATTTTGCGCACCCCACGTGTTTTCGGGGAGGCGGAAATTGCAAAAAAAGATTTTTACGGGCTTCGCAACACCGACTTGAACTAAGAATTGATCATAAACCCTAGCTAGCAAACTACATGAGGTTTAACTACTCAGAAAGAATGTTATACCTCACGTAACTGGTCCTTCTTTGCGCTCGCTGTCCTCTTCTCCTGCGTGAGCTCCTTGGAGTAGTACGGATAGCGCTTTCTCGTCGGCTTTCTTGAATCGAAGACGATCCACCCGAGAGTCTGTGTATCGAGCTCCTACTTCAATACCGAAGTAACTAGGGCATCTAGTTCGCTACACTAGATGACCTAGGTGATGTAGAGTATTTAGATGGATTAGAATGTCTCTTTGTGCCCTTGGTTACTCAACACATGAGTTGTTTAGGGTTTGAGGAAGATGAAGATGGCTTGAGGAAAAGCTAGTGAAGAAGTATAATAGAAATGAAGAATAGCTCTCTTGTGTTCTAAACAGAACCCCACTCATTTTCCATAGAGTAAAACTCTTGAATAATTAAAATTAAGGTTCAATTTACAACCAAATGAGTCATGGCTTGAAAACCCACCATGTGTCATAAAAATCCATGCTCACTATCATGCATAATCCACCTCATTTCCTCAATACATAATGCATTATTCATTTATCCAAAAATGAATAATAAAATTATGACATGTCATCTTCAAAAAGAATCTTTGAACAAATTACAAATATGCCCCTCGTCCGTCTATACATACCCGTATTCGTATTCCGAAAAACATGAATACAAAAGAGACGAAAAAAATCCATCAGTACAATACTAGGATCTGGCTTAAACCAAAGCCCACTAGTATTGTCCGTCCAAATCATCATGCGTGCACAAGTACACGCACTTGATCGAACCCTGTCGTAAAACCATATGACCTCTACATCTTTTGCCCGATGCAGGGAAACCCTCTGTGTGGGACTCTAAAGACTCGACACTACGCTGGCAGTGGGTTTAACTACAGGTCGCAAGAGGTATTAGCTGCACGTAACGGCCCCCAGGTATATGTCGATAAGAAAGCCGATGAGAATAACTCATTTGAACTCCTACTGAGCCTATCTGTGACAATCTCCATACAGTCCGGTCTGTTCGTCTAAGAGTATCGCATATCGGGCTTAGGGGGACGGTAATCGTCAGACCCCTAATAGCGCAATAAGTCGTGTCGGAGTGTAGCCCAAAACACCTTAAGAAACTACTGAAATACCTACCAGTAAATCTCACTTGCCCTGGCCAGGGACTTTGTGTAATGGATCTCCAAACACAGTGCGATATCAACCCCCAATACTGGGAGAGACGAATCCTATCTAACAGCCACTGCCTCCAAGTGCTTCGGGACTGCATCCAACTACTACTTGTTTGCACGACTCCTTTGAGCCGTGGTAGGGTAGTAATCAAAGTACAGTGGGAACACACTCGAGGCGAAGTAGCAGTGTCAAGTCGACGGACTAAGCTGTACTCATGTCACCTGGGAACTGCTACCCGACGATAGGTATAATACCCACCAACAGTTCCCGACAAGTCCTGTCCAGTATACTCATAATCTAATGAGCACCTGCATACTATCTCTAGTACGACATACTAATGGCTGTAGGACAGACCATCTCCCCTGTTGGGATTAGAAGCGTATACACTAGTCTACTCCGGAATATCGATGCCCCGTCTCGATAATCCTACGACTAGAGACCTGTATAAGGATGTGCTTGTACACTACGCAGCGCCCACTAGTGTGACTGCCATCACAACACTGGTAATCAAGCAAAGATCCTAAAGGCTCTACCAATATGTATAAGCGATATGCTAAAAGAAACACATGCACATATTGAGGTAGAAACAAACCAGGTAGTATACTACCATTTTGAGTAAGACTGTCAATACAACTGTGAATATCCCAAACTTCCATTAAGTAATATACAAACTAGTATGATACAATAATGGCCTCTAGGGAATATATCACTAACAATTACAGTTTCTGAGTAAGGTTTGACAATTTAAGTCGCCCATTCGGTCTCGATTGTAAACTTGTTATCCTTGACTAGAATCCCTATAGTTTGTCAAGCTAAATTTTTGACTCCATCCGCTAGTGTTTTGGGTGACTTAGTAGAGTTATGTGATTATAACTATGAACTGCGGTATAGTTATAAGACAGCACTCCGCTTGAGTGACTTGGAGTTCTACATTTGATTTCCACTCGGTTGAGTTTCGCTTAACCCCATATTCTTGCTACGTTGTCAGTTCTATATCTTATTCTGATTCTTATATCTTAAACCGTCATCTGAAAATTGTTGTTTCGGAATCATGGCTTCGCACGACTTTCCTTCCACCTCTGCTTTCTAGGATCACCCCGCCGAGATTTTGGGCATACTGCAAGGATTGAGAGAAGCCCAGGAGAGGACGAACGATCTTTTAGCTAATGGGTTAAGGAGGTACTAGTTCGAGCACCAGGAGGAGCCCCGGTCATGAGGGAATCTCTGTTAGTAAAAGAAGAGGTGTACAGATGAGGCTCCCATTTTTCCCTAAGCTTGAGGAGCAGCATAGAACCCAAATATGCGGTTATTGCAAGAGACTGGGGCACCTTCGGAGAGACCGTCGCTGGGCCAAGGGGCAGTACTTGATTTGTGGATCCGGCAAGCATCTTGTCAATGGTTGCCCTAGAAGGAAAGAGCTGCAAGGAGGAGATTCGTCAACGCCTTCCACATCCGCTTGAGTAACTTGGTTGTTTTCGTGCCTTGAATTTCGAGGACGGCACGGACCCAGCACAGGATTCAAATATTCCTTATGAGATCATAGAGATTTAGATATCGACGCGGAGTTATCACTTTTCCTGCTTTCCATAAAGACATTGTTATTTTATTGGATTAGTTGTTTCTTTTCGTTCAAATCTTGTATCTGTTGAACTCCTTGGTTTAAATGCAAGTTGTGATTTTTGATTAAGTACTTTTGTTTTCCTCACTTTCTCTAAGTACTTTACCATTTTCAAAAATTTCATAGTTCTAACTTACATTGCATATTTTATTTTCTAGTCAGTTTTCCTACTAATGCTTTCCATACTATCGTCCTTTTATTATGAAGTTCCATTCTTCATGCCTTTTGTCTTGATTTTTATCTGCTTTAATTACAGGATGTCATTTTAAGTTATTTGCTACTCTATATTTCTTTTAATATTTTATTGTTTATTATACTGTTATCATTCATATTCATTTCTTTTGTTGGTGTTCTTTTGATTAACTTTCAAAATTTATATTATTAACGGTTTGAGTTTTCTTTAAAATGAGTTTCATATTGATTTTCTATATAGTATTCCCTTTTCTTTGTGCATATTTATGCCAACTACCTTTTGTTTTCGTATTTACGTTTACTTACGTATTCTTGTGCTCCAATCAATTTAAAATTTTCTATTTACTGTAATATAAATTATGGTTATCTTGTATGCTAATACATTTTTATTTACTTGTACACATATCATTATCTCGGTATTATCATAGTTTCTTTTGTATTGTATTATCTCCACACTTTTGCAAATATAGTTTAGTCTTGGACTTTCCGTTAATTGTTGATATCTAGCTTGTTTACTAGCCATCTATATTTTCATTTTATTTTTCTCCTGTATTTTACCATATGAGTATTCTCAACTAACAACATAATTGCTTGATTTGTAGTTTTATTATGGTAGTTTTGGTTCTTAAGGCCTATCAGTCAATCCTTCATTATTGTTTATTGTTGTCATTCTATTTTAATTTTATTTGTGTGTGTGTGTAGTTTATCACTATTAATAGTTATGTCCTTATGTATGACTGTTCCTTTTAACCACTCCATTTCTTATATATATAAATATTTGATTTTCATCTAGTTGTTTTGCGTAAATCACTATATAGTAGTATTTGATTTTGTTGCTGTCGCGTGGCATTTTATAGCTTATCGTTTATTTTAATTTCGAAGAATTTTTTTTTATATAAGTGGGTATGATGAAAGAACCAGTTCTTTTGTAAATATTTTTCTGTATTTATAAATAAACGTTTCCCAAATTTTTCTCTATTTAAATATTTTCTATAAATACTTCCTATACTTTTCTAATAATAATTTCTAATTCTTAAAATCTAAACCCAAACCCTCACAATTAAACCTTAACCCTTTTCCTAGCCCGACCCAGCCCATAACCCATGCCTAAACTACCCTACCCGACCCGACACGATCCTACCCGACCCGACCTAAACCCCCCATTCTCCTTCCTCTTCTCCTTCTTATTTTCGCTTCTTTTCCCGTCTTTTCGCAACGAACCCCCCCATGACCCACGCTCCTCTACGACCTCGCCCTCACCCCAACATCCCCGCGACCTCCGTGGCCACCACCCTCTCTTCTCTCAACCGACCTCTCTCTTCCTTCTCTCTTTCTTTTCCTCACCTCACTGAACCGCACCCTATGATCGCGTTTCCCTCGCAACTGCCCCCTCTTCATTGCTAACGTTTTCTTCTCCTTCGCCCCCACTCTTGCGAGACCCACTCCACCCTACGACTGTGTCGCCCACGATCACCGTACCTGCTCCCCTCGATCTCGCCCTCAAATCCTCCCCCCCACACTCTCTCTATCACTCACAATCTCTCTTCTTCCTCTCCCCCCGAACTCCACATCACCGCCGACCTCTTCACCGGCCACCTCCGACGACGGGCCACTACCGACGAGCTCTTCCTCCATGACACCCCCTCCACTCCCAGCCGAGCTAACTCCTCCCCTCACCCATTGAGTGCCCGAGACCCACTGCCCACCTTCTCTTAAGCCGTCGGCTCCTTGTCGAAACCCAACTCCGGCCACCACGGGAGCCTCAAATCCAACTTCTCACCCCTGCAACCCTCACCGACGAGCTCCCCGAACTCCACCGACTCAGCAATCTCCAGCTCATCCACACCTTCACCGCACCACCTTGCTGCCACCCATCTTCGGCCACTAGCCGCTACACCCTGAGGGCCGCCGTCAAGACCTCCTCCATCGCCTCCACACTCACTCACCTCCACACTCACTCACCTCCACCACCACAAACTAAGCCACACACCTCTCTTTCCTTCTTCACTGCATTCCACAGTCGCTAACACTCACTGTCGCCGCCGTCGAGGTCGCCATTTCACTGCCGCCAGCTTACCTCCTCACTGCTTTCGCCGCTGCCCGTGCCAAGCTGTGCCCAAATCGCACCCTAGCACTGTGGCCTCGCCGTGCCTAGCTCTGTGTCTCATCGACACCAAAATCAAGCCCTGGCATTTCATCGAGCACGTGTATCCGTCGTCTTAGCCGCTGCCCTTGTCACCTTTATCGCTGATCAAGCTTTAGCTTAGGTCATGGTAACTATCACGGTTATCAACGCAGTCGCCGTCGCAACATCGCACATGTCCGTCGCAACCTCTATCATGCTCGAGCCTCGCGTCGCGCCGTGCCGGTCCTACGACATTCATCGTTGTCTCGTGTGTCAAGATGAATAATCTGCACATTCGTCGCTTCCATGTCAGCGACCGAGGAAAGTGAACCCCACTTGTTTTACATGCTACGATACTAGTCGATCTATATAATTATATACCTATATAACTACATAAGTCGTAAAGTCGTATTTTATGACAAACTGAGTTAAGCTAGTAGTGTTGTTTTGAGTTATAACCTGGCCTAAGATATTAGTGATGACACCGTATGGAAATTATAAGATTAAATAGTATAGGTTTAGATAAAAGACACGGACATTTCGATTGCGAACCGTATGTTTAGCTTATGTGTGCGACGCGTAATTTCAAATGAAAACCTAATCAAATATGACGGAACTTGTTATAGATAAATCTGTTTGTTGATAAATACATCATATAGGAATTTGGGTTGAAAGTAATGAAGTTTATATCAAGTAACGACGTCCCCAAAAGGCGACTTTGAATCTGGAATTTCTCACACATGTCACGTTCTAAAATTTATATTAAACTGAATACAAATTGTAACCTAATGTTATAAGGCTCGTATCGAAGCCAACAGATAAACCTACAACACCCCATAGTTCATCTCTGTATTTTAGTAAGTTATAACGATAAAAACTGAGGCGATTCGTGGCTCCAGACTGTAGTCCAGAGCAAGAGTCTCTGCTTTTACCCATTTTAAAATGCATACTTTTCACTGTTTAAGCGTGCAAGTGTGTGGAACCATTATGGAAGAATGTATAATTGAATTATCTTTCTAACGGTACCGGTCTCATTGCATTTCGGTGTCGTTTGATATTTATAACACTTTTTAAACCGTCGATATGTACCGCAGTTTCGTGCAGAACCAGAATGTATACCTTAACCTTAGACAGTGCATATATCCCTGCTTACAGTGGATATTATCGATCAGTCTGATGCGTTGGAAACATAACAGATAAATATAAATATTATCTAACTGTAGTGTCGCCTAATTATGCTCCCAACAGGGTGTTAAACGTGTTATGAAATGGACTTCCAGTTCTGAAATTGGATTTCCAGCAGAGAACACTTAAAATAGAATGACCGTAATTCGCAAACCTGAAACCCGATTGACTCGAAACCAATTTTTCTGTAGAGATAATTAAATATACTGCTTACTCTTTTTATATTATTTTGCTCAATTTTGCACGTGTGATTTATAGTTCTTTTTTCAAGTTGTATGACACTGGTTGCTATATTTTTATTCGTATCATAATTGATTGCATTCTTATCATATCAGGTAACGGTTATACCCTCATTGAATAGTGGTTATATATATTGATATACTAGTCACCGTGTTAAATTACCAAGTGACAGGTGTTAGTGATTGGATTGTGGCAAGTACGTTAGTGTAAAAGCATGATTGAATAGTGAAAGTGACACATACTTGTACACAATCAGTGCAACCATTTAATTATTGCATTGTCGACGCTTATGAGACATATATAAATGTAACTATAACTGGTATAGGACGAGTATAGAAGCACTTATATTAGTGTCATAGGTAATATATCGAGCACTATCCATTTATCTTGGATACTAGTCGAGACATGCTTGATGGAGACCCTGTCTCCAATTCTCGCGTAGACTTGTCATGGAGCGACTAGTATTTAGATTCATGGTTGGTGGTTGATGTAGACCGCGGGGTGTGGGGTAGTTTGAGTTCGATCAATGAAATCTCAGGAGTCCCACTCCCGGCATATTTCGTGATTTCGGGATTTGTACTGATCGTGTTTCTGATTCTTACTGATCGTGATTGGGGCCCGTGTTTTCTTACCCCTGGGGCTTACCCTTGGGTTAGGGATACTTCTGCGGTGGATGACGCTCATAGTTGGACTGACGATAAGTTTAGTGACTTAGACATTGAGACTTAGAGCTGATAGTTTTAGTGACATGGACATTGCATTGATTACCGATTCGATACACATGCTTTACTGTTGACCTGTACCGGTAATTTCATGCTCACGTCATTACTCTATACTTGCTGCTTCATGCTTATCATCATTGCACGTATTATACACACACACACACATTGCTATTGTGTCGCTCTGACGACCTGAGTATGGTTCACAAATAACCTAGAGACCACCTTGACACTTGTCTCGTTACAGCAGACATAGTGTCAACAACGACGTTCATTCTCACTCCAGCAGGATGCAGACGCGACGTCAACAAATGACCCCAGGGTCGAAACAAAGTGGAGCCATAGCAAAGTCCCTAGTTCCAAGTCTCGACGGTTCACAAACAACCTAGAGACCATCTCGACATTTGACTCGTTACAGCAGACGCAGTGTCAACAACGGTGTTTCTTTTCACTCCAGCAGGATGCAGACGTAGGGTTAGCTTAACACCTTAGCAAGGTTTTGGCAAGTATCGATCATGCTACTTTAAAATTTTGGGGTGCTAAACATACCTGTTTACCGCCGAACACAGGGACGCGACTGCGCAGGTCCGTCTTGCCTGAATTTGGGAGCAGATGCTATTTGTTTTTATCCGTCCACCTCTCCGAAGATACCAAGTTGATTTATGGCACCATGTATCGAAGGTTTAGACGGATGCGGCCGTTGTAGCAGACTTCGTCAAATTCACCCTCGTTTGAGAGGTTTTTGATTGTGGGGACGGTCTTCCCTGCAGGCGCAAGCCCCTGCAGTTAATTACGCTACCGCATCGCGGTAACCACTTTCTCTTTCTCCAGATGGTCACTTGTGTCGTGTATGTTTATTTTATTTTTTTGGTTGCTCGTGGATTGTATACGGAGACTAATTTATGTTGTCGCCTGTAGGGCGTGGATTAGTCCAAATCCGTATTTTCTTAGATTTGGGTTTTAGGTTGGGTTTAAGGATACGTTAGTCTCATTTGAGACTAAAATCAACTTAAACGTTTGTTAAGGATACGTTAATCTAATTTTAGACTAAGATCAACTTAATGGGATCATTTAGATCCAACAAAAGAGCATTTGGACTCTATTGTTTTAGTTTAGGGACATTGCGGTCCAGTTTAAAGACATCTTAGTCTGTAAAGTTTAAGGACATCATAGTCCATGAGTTTAAGGACCCCACAGTCCGTAGTAGTTTAAAGACATCATAGTCTATAAAGTTTAAGGACATCATAGTCCATGAGTTTAAGGACCCCACAGTCCGTAGAATGTCTGGTTGTCGGGACCCGTCACCTCTCTGAAGACGTTGAAGGATTACAACGACAAATATCAGAGGAGTGAAGAGATGTACCCTTGAACCAATATTGGTTGGGAAATCTGTAGTCCAATTTGGGACCAAGATCAAAGATTTATGAGCATATGGGCTCAATTAAACTGAATGAGGGTTCTGTGGCCACTTTGGGCTCGGCCCACTCAGTTAAAATGTTGAACATTTAGCAATACTGAGCATTGGTTTGGATTCTGACAGACTTTTTGTCTTTTATTGGGTGCTGAGCACTTATTATAGCTCTGGGGCTTTATTTAAAGAACGATTTATGTTCTATCAGCGCACACGTGAGGAACATGTGGCGCGCTTGGCGCTTTGCACCAGTCAAAGAGCGCAGTGCACTATATTTGGAGCGCTGAGGCGCTGCAGCGCTTTGCGCTAGATGTGGAGCGCTGAGGCGCTTCTGTTAAGTAGCACACACGTGAGGAGCACGTGGCGTGCTTGGCGCCAGCGCCAGTCAATGAGCGTAGTGCGCTATATTTAGAGCGCCGAGGCGCTGCAGCGCTTTGCGCTAGATGTGGAGCGCTGAAGCTCTTTTAAATTAAGAGCGCTAAGGATCTTTTAAATTAAGAGCGCTAAGGCTCTGCAGCGTTTTGCGCTAGATGTGGAGCGCTGAAGCTCTTTTAAATTAAGAGCGTCAGGGCTCTGTAGCGCTTTGCGCTAGATGTGGAGCGCTGAAGCTCTTTTAAATTAGGAGCACAAGGCTCTTCTTTTATGCAACTTAGATCAGATTGCGCCCTGAGAATTAAATTCTCTTTTTATAAGAGATTTTGTCTCAAGGTTCTAAGAACAAAGTTCTTATTTTATAGGAGATGTTTCAATCTCTTATTTTGGTGAAAGGCTTTGCCTTTATGGATCTGTGATCCTAAGAGAATTGAATTATTCTCCTCCCTTTTATAATGATCTCTGAAAGACAATTTGTCTTATAGATCTATGATCTGTAAGAAGAATTATGTTCTTCTTCTTATTTTTTTATGATGAGATCCTTTGATCTCTTTGTGAAAGACCTTGGTCTTATAGATCTATGATCCTAAAGAAAGAAGTGAATTCTTCTTTTTATATGAGACGATTTCGTCTTTCTGTTCTTTTACCTTGAAGAAAAGTTGTTCTTCTACCGAGAGCCTGGCTCTTCTTTATGAGATTTCCCAAAGTTTATGGGGGGTTCCTCTATATGTTTTTCTTTTTCTATATCTGAGACTTGAAGTCTTGGGGCCTTTATATAGGGCGAGTTGATTTGTTCAATCGGTTAAGGACTCCAATTGATTTGGGGATTTTCCCATCGTTGGATCTTTGATCCAAGGGCTTCTGATTTATAGAAGGCAATCTTCTTGTATTTAACAAGATTAGGAAATATTTCCCCATACAGAATTTATTCTGTATTTTTGGTGATTTTTAATCACCATTGGATCATTGATCCAACGATGCTCTGATTTACAGAGTACAATCTTTTTGTTTGGAAAGATTTTGAGGAATCTGTCCTTAACAGAATTTTATTCTGATTAATTGATGATTTATCATCTTTATTGGATGTTTGATCTGATGGCGGTGAGCTTTTATTTCTAGCGCTAGCGCACCCGCACTTTGCACGTGGTGCGCTGCTTAGAATGCAGCGCACATAGCGCTAGCGCTTACGTGCTTTGCACGTAGTGCGTTGCAGCGCACTTAGCGCTAGCGCTTACGTGCTTTGCACGTAGTGCGCTGCTTAGAGTGCAGCGCTCTTAGCGCTAGCGCCCATGTGCTTTGCACGTGGGCGCTCTTTTAAATTAGGAGCACAAGGCTCTTCTTTTATGCAACTTAGATCAGATTGCGCCCTGAGAATTAAATTCTCTTTTTATAAGAGATTTTGTCTCAAGGTTCTAAGAACAAAGTTCTTATTTTATAGGAGATGTTTCAATCTCTTATTTTGGTGAAAGGCTTTGCCTTTATGGATCTGTGATCCTAAGAGAATTGAATTATTCTCCCCCCTTTTATAATGATCTCTGAAAGACAATTTGTCTTATAGATCTATGATCTGTAAGAAGAATTATGTTCTTCTTCTTATTTTTTTATGATGAGATCCTTTGATCTCTTTGTGAAAGACCTTGGTCTTATAGATCTATGATCCTAAAGAAAGAAGTGAATTCTTCTTTTTATATGAGACGATTTCGTCTTTCTGTTCTTTTACCTTGAAGAAAAGTTGTTCTTCTACCGAGAGCTTGGCTCTTCTTTATGAGATTTCCCAAAGTTTATGGGGGGTTCCTCTATATGTTTTTCTTTTTCTATATCTGAGACTTGAAGTCTTGGGGCCTTTATATAGGGCGAGTTGATTTGTTCAATCGGTTAAGGACTCCAATTGATTTGGGGATTTTCCCATCGTTGGATCTTTGATCCAAGGGCTTCTGATTTATAGAAGGCAATCTTCTTGTGTTTAACAAGATTAGGAAATATTTCCCCATACAGAATTTATTCTGTATTTTTGGTGATTTTTAATCACCATTGGATCATTGATCCAACGATGCTCTGATTTACAGAGTACAATCTTTTTGTTTGGAAAGATTTTGAGGAATCTGTCCTTAACAGAATTTTATTCTGATTAATTGATGATTTATCATCTTTATTGGATGTTTGATCTGATGGCGGTGAGCTTTTATTTCTAGCGCTAGCGCACCCGCACTTTGCACGTGGTGCGCTGCTTAGAATGCAGCGCACATAGCGCTAGCGCTTACGTGCTTTGCACGTAGTGCGTTGCAGCGCACTTAGCGCTAGCGCTTACGTGCTTTGCACGTAGTGCGCTGCTTAGAGTGCAGCGCTCTTAGCGCTAGCGCCCATGTGCTTTGCACGTGGGCGCTCTTTTAAATTAGGAGCACAAGGCTCTTCTTTTATGCAACTTAGATCAGATTGCGCCCTGAGAATTAAATTCTCTTTTTATAAGAGATTTTGTCTCAAGGTTCTAAGAACAAAGTTCTTATTTTATAGGAGATGTTTCAATCTCTTATTTTGGTGAAAGGCTTTGCCTTTATGGATCTGTGATCCTAAGAGAATTGAATTATTCTCCCCCCTTTTATAATGATCTCTGAAAGACAATTTGTCTTATAGATCTATGATCTGTAAGAAGAATTATGTTCTTCTTCTTATTTTTTTATGATGAGATCCTTTGATCTCTTTGTGAAAGACCTTGGTTTTATAGATCTATGATCCTAAAGAAAGAAGTGAATTCTTCTTTTTATATGAGACGATTTCGTCTTTCTGTTCTTTTACCTTGAAGAAAAGTTGTTCTTCTACCGAGAGCCTGGCTCTTCTTTATGAGATTTCCCAAAGTTTATAGGGGGTTCCTCTATATGTTTTTCTTTTTCTATATCTGAGACTTGAAGTCTTGGGGCCTTTATATAGGGCGAGTTGATTTGTTCAATCGGTTAAGGACTCCAATTGATTTGGGGATTTTCCCATCGTTGGATCTTTGATCCAAGGGCTTCTGATTTATAGAAGGCAATCTTCTTGTATTTAACAAGATTAGGAAATATTTCCCCATACAGAATTTATTCTGTATTTTTGGTGATTTTTAATCACCATTGGATCATTGATCCAACGATGCTCTGATTTACAGAGTACAATCTTTTTGTTTGGAAAGATTTTGAGGAATCTGTCCTTAACAGAATTTTATTCTGATTAATTGATGATTTATCATCTTTATTGGATGTTTGATCTGATGGCGGTGAGCTTTTATTTCTAGCGCTAGCGCACCCGCACTTTGCACGTGGTGCGCTGCTTAGAATGCAGCGCACATAGCGCTAGCGCTTACGTGCTTTGCACGTAGTGCGTTGCAGCGCACTTAGCGCTAGCGCTTACGTGCTTTGCACGTAGTGCGCTGCTTAGAGTGCAGCGCTCTTAGCGCTAGCGCCCATGTGCTTTGCACGTGGGCGCTCTTTTAAATTAGGAGCACAAGGCTCTTCTTTTATGCAACTTAGATCAGATTGCGCCCTGAGAATTAAATTCTCTTTTTATAAGAGATTTTGTCTCAAGGTTCTAAGAACAAAGTTCTTATTTTATAGGAGATGTTTCAATCTCTTATTTTGGTGAAAGGCTTTGCCTTTATGGATCTGTGATCCTAAGAGAATTGAATTATTCTCCCCCCTTTTATAATGATCTCTGAAAGACAATTTGTCTTATAGATCTATGATCTGTAAGAAGAATTATGTTCTTCTTCTTATTTTTTTATGATGAGATCCTTTGATCTCTTTGTGAAAGACCTTGGTCTTATAGATCTATGATCCTAAAGAAAGAAGTGAATTCTTCTTTTTATATGAGACGATTTCGTCTTTCTGTTCTTTTACCTTGAAGAAAAGTTGTTCTTCTACCGAGAGCTTGGCTCTTCTTTATGAGATTTCCCAAAGTTTATGGGGGGTTCCTCTATATGTTTTTCTTTTTCTATATCTGAGACTTGAAGTCTTGGGGCCTTTATATAGGGCGAGTTGATTTGTTCAATCGGTTAAGGACTCCAATTGATTTGGGGATTTTCCCATCGTTGGATCTTTGATCCAAGGGCTTCTGATTTATAGAAGGCAATCTTCTTGTGTTTAACAAGATTAGGAAATATTTCCCCATACAGAATTTATTCTGTATTTTTGGTGATTTTTAATCACCATTGGATCATTGATCCAACGATGCTCTGATTTACAGAGTACAATCTTTTTGTTTGGAAAGATTTTGAGGAATCTGTCCTTAACAGAATTTTATTCTGATTAATTGATGATTTATCATCTTTATTGGATGTTTGATCTGATGGCGGTGAGCTTTTATTTCTAGCGCTAGCGCACCCGCACTTTGCACGTGGTGCGCTGCTTAGAATGCAGCGCACATAGCGCTAGCGCTTACGTGCTTTGCACGTAGTGCGCTGCAGCGCACTTAGCGCTAGCGCTTACGTGCTTTGCACGTAGTGCGCTGCTTAGAGTGCAGCGCTCTTAGCGCTAGCGCCCATGTGCTTTGCACGTGGGCGCTGCCTCAGAGTCTTTGACTCTCTCAGCGCTGGCGCTGCTATGAAGCGCTACTTCATTTCAAAATTTGAATTTTTGAACAGAGCTTTGCTCTGATTAGGGGAAACAAATGCCCCTAACCGTTGCGCTTACGTGGCCCACATGTGAGTGCAGCGGTGGCAGCATCTGCTCCCTTGGATTAACTCAGAAGTTGAAACGGCTCTCAGCGCCTATAAATAGGACCCTTGGCCCTTGAGATGATTTCTGTTCATCTTCTTACTTTCTGAGAATTTTTATTCTCTTTCAGAGCATAGCTCTTCATCTTAAGAATTTTCTTAAGGACAGAACCTTGTCAAAATTTAGGTCAAGATTAAATCTTGTAATAATCTAGGGTTTCACCCATTAACAGAGCTTTGCTCTTCATAGATTTTTGATCTAAAGAAAACCGTTTTAGGGTTTCATTAACAGAGCTTTGCTCTCTTGGAATCATAGATCTAAAGAGGTCTTTCTTGGGGTTTCTTAACCCATTAATGGAGCTTTGCTCTTTTTAGATCACAGATCTTCAAGAAAACCTTTGTAGGGTTTCTCAACAGAGTTTTGCTCTTGTTAGATCTTAGATCTTAAGAGATCCTTTTCAGAGTTTCTCAACCCATTAACAGATCTTTGCTCTTTTCAAATCATATAGATTTATTAATCTTTCACAAAGAACTCTTAAGAGTTTGTTCATGGATCTTGAAGATCATGGAATTTTATTCCATTAAAACTTTACTTCAAGTTCTTTGATGGGTTATTCCATCATTCTTACAGAGCAAGGCTATTAAAATTTTCTTGAGGAATTTTATTCCTTCATCATTAGAATCTGACAGGTGTTATTCTATCACACAGCACTGCTCTCAAGTGGAGATTTACTCCTCTGCCCGAGGGGTTCTCATTGAATGAGAATCTATTAAGGATTTCCTCATTTAATGACAGTCTCATCAAATGATGAGACCGTTTTATTAATGATGAACTGTCATCTAGATTATATGGGTCCCCTTTGGGCCCTTTTCACTGCATTGCAGTGTGGTACAGATTTAAAGTACCTAGTGACAGAGCTTAAACTGTAGCATTGGCGGTTGAAAATTTGTTCTTTTCCGCGCAGGTACTATATCTTTTGACACTTCCTTCCCATTCGTCCGATCGGAAGGCGGATTCCCCGAAGCGCTCGTAGACCGGGAGGTTTTCGCGCTGATCAAAGACCATGACCCGGAGCACAAGAATCTTCATCTATGGGGGACATGGTACAACCAAATCATTAGGGGTCGACAGAGCTTTTCTTGCGCGACACCTTTGGATCCTATTTCTGCGATCTCTTATGCAGATGCACCCTCGATAAACTATACCGTCGAGGAGGTGAATTGGACTTCAGAGGGTCTCCTTCGGCCTTCTATGGGCGCAATACCCGTGCAGCCGCCGGTGGCTTTGGACACTCTAGGGCGACGCATATGTCAGGGCAAATCGCACCCTTGGGGACAACCATACAACATAGGACTAACTCCCCGTCACCCAGCCGGATATCTGTAATGGGCCCGATACATCTTATCGGCGAAGAAGTCACAACTGCTAAGGCTCGGATTGTACCCTGCGATCTATGCTTCTTTGTTCCAGTATTCCTCACCTCCTACATGGTGGGTCAAGGCATTTCTAGAGCAATGGAACATTCCGACCCACACTTTCCTCTTATTGGATCGAGAAGTCTCCATTTCTTTGGAGGAATTTGCCGAGGTCTCTGGTTTACCCGTTAGGGGAGAACATTACGAGGAGTTGCTTCCCCCGGATGAGTATATTTTTGCCACCAAATCAGTGGTAATGGGTCTCATCCCAGAGAACGCCATTCAACACCAATTCCCAAGTTTGATAAAAGTGTTAAATATCTATGAGAGCCTCTTTCTCGAATCCGGAGGCCGCGGGGTTAATTTCACCGATTTTATCACCCGTTTTCTCCGTACGGAAGTACTGTCGAAGGAAGCCGCGAAGTTCGCCAAACTTGACGATCCTTTTGGCTTAGGTTTGGGCAACCTGCCGACGGCGGAGGCGGATCAGAAGAACTTCTTTCTCCCTGACACCCCGGTCGTCCCTTTTGCAGAGCTGGCAGCTCCTGGGGTCGACAGAGAAACATTCTTTTTGGGGTTTCTCGGGTTATGGCTGAGCTGGTTCACGCTTCCGATGCACCCTCGCCATATGAGGTCATCCGTCTTCTACCCAGCGCATCGAATAGTTGCTGGGATACAAGTGGCCGTCGGGATCGCTGGGTTAGCCCATTTGTATCACGGCCTCCGAAATACGGCGCGACGCAGGGGCGTCTTGCCTGAAATTCGGGACAGATGCTAATTGGTGCTATCCGTCTACCTCTCCGAAGATGCTAAGTTGATTTATGGCACCGTGTATCGAAGGTCTAAACGGATGTGGCCGATGTAGCAGACTTCGTCAGATTCCCCCTCGTTTGAGGGGTTTTTGATTGTGGGGACGCTCTTCCCTGCAGGCGCAAGCCCCTGCAGTTAATTACGCTACCGCGTCGCGGTAACAACTTTCTCTTTCTCCATGTGGTCACTTCGTGTCGTGTGTGTTCGTTTTGTGTTTGGTTGCCCGTGGATTGTATACGGAGACTGAATTATGTTGTCGCTCGTAGGGCGTGGACTAGTCCAAATCCATATTATCTTAGATTTGGGTTTGGGGGGTTGTGTTTAAGGATACGTTAGCCTCATTTGAGACTAAGATCGACTTAAACGTTTGTTAAGGATACGTTAGTCTAGTTTTTAGACTAAGATCAACTTAACGGGATCGTTTAGATCCAACAAGAGAGCAATTAAGGGAGCCCTGTTGTTTAGTTTAGTGACATTACGGTCAATAGGTAGTTTAAGGACATTGCGGTCCAGTGTTAGTTTTAAGACGTTGCGGTCAAGGTTAAGGACGTCGTAGTCCGTGGATTTAAGGACTCCACAGTCCGATATTAGTTTTAAGATACCACGGTCAAGGTTAAGGACGTCATAGTCCGTTGTTAGTTTTAAGACATTCCGGTCAAGGTTAAGGACGTCATAGTCCATGGGTTAAGGACCCTACAGTCCGGCGTTTAGTTTTAAGACATTACGGTCAAGGTTAAGGACATCATAATCCATGAGTTTAAGGACCCCACAGTCCGTATCAATGGATGGTCATCGGGACCCGCCACCTCTTTGAAGACGTTGAGGAATTACAACGCCAAGTATCAAAGGAGTGAAGAGATGTACCCTTAAACCAAGGTAGATTAAGTGAACTGCAGTCCAATTTGGAAACTAAGATCAATTATTATATTATGAGCCTATTGGCCTAGTTGAGTTTGAATTGAGGACTTATGGCCAGCTTGGGCTAAGTCCAATCATATTTGGGATATTGGCCCTCTGTTGGTTCATTAAAAGAGAGGCTTTGCCTCTGGAAACCTAGCCAATTGGGCTAAAACCAGTGTTAAACACTAGAGACCAACAGTGTTGAACACTGGGAATAGGATTGCCAAGTTAGTGTTAAACACTAAAAGGTAATCAGTGTTGAACACTGGGAATAGAGTTTTCAAATTAGTGTTAAACACTAAGCAAATCAGTGTTAAACACTGGAAATAGAGGTTCCAAATTAGTGTTTAACACTAAGGCATATCAGTGTTAAACACTGGATACAGAAGTTTCAATTTAGTGTTAATCACTAAGACAAGAGGGGTCACGTGGTAGCACGTGAGAGCGCCCTGCTTCTCTTTATTTTGTTCTGCAGATAAGTGTTTAACACTTTTAACTCTGAAAGCCATCACGTGTGGACACGTGATGGGGGCTTGCACTTTGATGTGTTAGAATGTTCATCAGGGGTCACGTGTCGACACGTGAGGGTGCCCTAGAGCTCTTTTCTGTTTCTTTTTTCTTTTGTGTGCTTTAGAGATCACGTGGGGCACGTGAGGCATTGCCTCACAGTTCTCTTTCATAGATCTTCGCAGGAGTCACGTGGTAACACGTGAGGCGTTTACTTCAGAGTTCTTTTATGTGGATTTTTGCAGGGGTCACGTGGTAGCACGTGATTCTGCATGTTTTAAAGATCTGTTCAACTTTTAAGAATTAATTTCTTCGTAGGGTTAAACCCTAGCGATAAACTTTAGAGGAATTAAATTCCTGTTTTCTTCTGAAGAATTATATTCTTAATAGGGTTAAACCCTAATTTCATTTCTTAAAGGAATTAAATTCCTGAGAGTTTGAGAGAATTATGTTCTCAATTAGGGTTAAACCCTAGTTCTGTTTATTTTGAAGGAATTAAATTCCCATAGCATAGGGTTAAACCCTAATTTTATCTCAAAGGAATTGAATTCCTATCATTTTATGAGAATTAAATTCTCAAAACTCAGCTCCTCCTCTGTGTTTTAGATCTGCATGGCATGATCTCAACCCAATGAGAATTAAATTCTCAATTCATGGGGAGATGTGCACTTTGCAGATCCTTCACCAGAGAAAGAACTAAGTTCTTTTCTTTATATGAGAGTTAAACTCTTTTGAGAATTAAATTCTTTTTTTAAGCCTCCATTTCCTTTTCTTACCTAAGGTTTTCCTTTTGCAGAGAATCAAAGGCTCTATATCTCTCTCTGTGTGTATCAAAAGAAAAGGTCCAAAGGTCCCCCTTCTCCTCCTCTTGGCTCCTATTTATAGGAGAAGGAAAAAAATCAATCTGCTTAGTAAATCTCTCATTGAGAGATTTGATTTGTATATTGAGAGATTTGATTTATCTTCATCATTGATCTGGGTCTTTAGATTGTTAAGTGAATTTTATTCACCATTGGATTTTAAATCCAAAGATATCTCTTTATTATCTCGGTTAGATTTAGGGGGGAAATCTTTCCAAGTTCAAGATTTTTCCATAAATTGGTGATATTTAATCACCTTTAGATTTTTAATCCAACGGTTTCAAATAATCCTTCTCCATTTTGGAAAGATTGGAATGATTTATCCTCAGGATTTAACTCTGTTAAAGAATAAGGCTCTTGAAGCCGGTCACGTATGGCCACGTGACCCCTGGTCACGTGTAGGCACGTGACCCCTGGTCACGTGTAGGCACGTGACCCCTGGAATGGGTTTCCCTTCTGCGCTCTGTTCTCTGGCCGCTGCTTAACCATCACGTGCCAACACGTGACCACTGGTCACGTGTGAGCATGTGATTCCTCTTCTGAAGCTTTTTCTTGACTTTTAATCAGGGGATGAATGTGCTTTTTGCCGCTGCTTTAAACGTCACGTGCCAACACGTGACAACTGGTCACGTGTGAGCACGTAATGCTTTTTCTGAAGCTTCTCCTGATTTTTAATCAGGGAACAGGCCTCAGCTTGGCAGCGGATACTACTGAGCCAGGAGTGCAGCCTACCAACTTCTCAATGCATTATTTCACTTCGTGGCTCGAGTTGCACATGCTTGGCGTCTTCGGTATCCACAGAAGGCCTTCCTTTTATGACAGATGTAAATTCCCTCGGATAATGCGGCTAGTCGATGCATCCATTGTAAATCCGACACCATGGGAAGCTAGGGGTTTGCTTTTCGTCTACGCACGGTTGGAGATGGTATGTCCTTCACCGATAAAATTTTGACCGTTGGCCAGGAATCTACAAAAACGGTGCTGCCATTGCAGGAAATTTTTAAAGACGGGGCCTCTGTGTTGAAAGCTCGGGAGATTCTTCATCTGTACTCCATCAGGCCGGGCTTTCTCGTATTTAGGCAGAATGATGCAGCATTGTTCATGAGATACAACCCGTATCATTTCGCCCAGCAGCTAAGCTATAATCAGGGCATCCCGCTTGAGGCTTTCTTAGCAGAACCCGCTGCTACCGAAGAAGGTATTCGGAGCGCGCTGCACCATTTTATGCGCATAAACACAGGGTCCAACTTCTTCATCAGTGAACCGAGCTGTGTTTTGAAGGCCCTAAATATGTATGTGGCGTGGTATCAACATTCGATGGGCGCCGTTAGGGAAGAAAAGCAATTGTGTCTTCATTCCCCTTTCTTATGGGTAGTCAGACCCTTCCTTTTCATCTTATTGCTGGGACTATCTCTACTCAGGCTATCCCAGGTGCAGTACCGACTTCGCAGGGCGGTGCGGAGACACTTCCAAGGACGGCTACCGAAGTCCCAGTTCTGCCAGTATTGCCGAAAGAAGCTTCACTTAAGCAACCGATGACGGATGCCACAACGGCTCCAGAGGTAGCTCCTGGCTCGGACGATGTCGTCTCCTTGTCGGAGGTCTTAAGAAGCTCAGCTCTCACGGCCCAGGCGAAAAGGAAGCGCAGGAGGCGTGCAGCAAGAGAACGTAACGCCGCCTTGGCCGCGGGTGCAGGCTCGAGCGCTGCTTCCCCCATCCCTGCTTCTTCAGAGGGTGCTCCGGTCACCCTGTCAACCGCTCACAGATAGGTGGCACGTGCAGCTCGGGAAGCAATTGAAAGGCCCACCCAAGGTAACGTAATACTGAGTCCTTTTGTCAAAGTTTTAATCTTCAGATTTTCATATATCCTATCCTGCAGGGCCGAGTCTTGATGAGGAAGTGGTAAGTGAGACGCCGGCAACCACTGAACCTGAAGTGGCCACTCTTTCTCAAGAGTCTGGAACTGCCCCAATTGCCACTCTTTCCCCTTGCGGTTCCTTGCCGTTGCCCGGCGCTACGAGTATCACGACGGTTCTCGTGGAGTCGGGGGACGAAGCTACGGGCGGCAAAACCATCCCGATGGAGGAGGGTGAAGCAGTCGCTGCACCCAGTGACGCCCTTGTCGCGGTTTCGACTGGCGACTCACCAGGTAGATTTTGGGTCATTGCTTTCCTTTTCATTCTGCAATCCCTTTCAATCTCTTCTGACAGTATTTCTCTCATTTCTAATGCAGGTGTGGTGAGCGTTGAGTTCGTGCCACCCGAGGAAGCATCACCAGTTGCTGCTTTGACGGTGGCCGTCCCTTTGCCTTCTCTCGTGTCCTCCCAAATGCTGGAACGTACGGGTTTGTGACTTATCGGTTTCATTGTAGGCAATATACTTTATGTACTGACATTGCATTATTACACCCTTGCAGGAGTCCTTTTTTATTATCTGTATCAGGTGCTGAACCCGCACTTCTCCTTCCAGTCGGAGATTAGCCTACCCGGTGGTGCCGGTAAGTATCTTTTCTAACCGACCTCTTTTCTTTTCTTTGACGGGCAGCCATGTCATTGCTAATTGCTCTCTGCATTACTTGTAGCCTTACGAATTGAAGGAGGGGATGAGGGTATCATCGCGCCACCGGTACTCCCAGTTCTGCCCCCTATTGCAGCCGGTATAGTAGACTCTATTATTCATATATTTCCTCTATTTCTTGAGCCGTCATTTGACTATGATTTGTTTTGCAGCGGTCGCACCGACTCCAGCTCCGTTCGAATCTCGAATCATAATGCCAGCGGGGCCCTTTTCCAGACGTCCATCTTCAAAAGGCGCTGTGACCAGTCTGCGTATTTGAGCGATTATATCGAGGAGCTTGACGTGGAGGCCCCTACATTCGCTGCAGATTTTGCTGCCGAAATTAATCCAATACTGGCGACGCTTGTGAACTTCCATAACGAAGGCGTCGTTGAGTCTTGGGTTAACCACTGCAGGAAGATTGAGGCCTGCCTGCTGTTCATATCAGAATATTGCATTTTATACCGCCCATTCTTACGCTCGTGTGTTTATAGGTAGGTACTTTTAATCCGTGTTTGTTACATGTTTGCAGAATACAGGTTTCCAGTACAAATATTGCTAATCAGGATTAATTCTCCACAGTTACGCCAAATGCAGAACATCTGTCCACAGCAGATAAAAGCCGGGTTCCGGTCATCCATATCCGTCCGGTGCTGCGTACCGGTTCCTGGGACAAGACATATGACAGCGGTCATTCATGTCTCGGACAAGCACGGAGCACGAGAGGGGCTGCACAAGAATCAATGGGTGCGCGGAGCTCGAGGGAGATAAAGTCAAAAGTGAAAAAGATAATGCAATCTTGGACTTGGAAAACTGCAGAGATTCTGAAGGACTTTTGTGAATTTTGAAGTTTTCAAACACGAGGAAACGCAGACACCAGACCAGACAAAAAAGCCCACACTCCAATTCCACTGTTCAGTCGCGCATGCGCGGCCAATAGGGGGTATTGGCCGCGCATGCGCGGCTAGGTGGGGCCCACTCCCTGCCGAATTTCAGGGGCACTTTTGGTACTTCAAATATGGTCTGCTGGTTGCCCTAAAACCCCATTTCCCTGCCTATAAATACAGCAGTTTTGAGCACAACCAAGGGAGCAATTTTTGAGTTTTGTTTTAGCCTCATTTTTGTTAGTTTCTTTCTTCTTCTTCTTCATTCCTCCATGACATTGTAGTGAGAGCTTTTGAGTGGATGTTAATGAAGATGAGGGTTCTTTATCTTTCTTGTTAGTTTGCTCCCCCTTGAGATTTCTGCTTTCTCTTGCTCATTCAATCTCTTCATTGAGGTTGAATGGTTAAGAGTTAGCTATTGATCTCAAGGATCGTATTTTCTTCCGGGACTAGCACTTCATTTCACATGCGTTTTCTACCCTTCCCTTGATCTTGCAAGTTCTTCATTGAGCTTGCAAGTTTAAGGGTTGGCTATTGAGCACATGCTTGGCTTGGGTCCTAGTTCCGTATTCTTTTTAATACCCGCTTTTTATTACTCGTCTTTTTATTACTTGCATTTTATTCATGCTCTTTATTACTTGTATCTTTTCTTTTCTTTGTTCTTTTCTTTTTGTTCTCTTTTGTTTATATTGTGAATGTTGTAATTATTGTTATTGTTAAGAATCAATACGGTTTTATAAGTTAACATTTCTTTGCCAATTCCTTTTCCCGTTATTTTCCATTTGAACTTCGCCCAAACCATACGCAAGCGCTCCGTTAGGCACCGTACCCTGACAAGGTAACGGTGATTCCTAACCAAGACCGGTTGCGTTCGGTTTGGCCGGAGGCGAAAGCAAGAGACAAGAACGGAAGGACAAGGGTAAATAAGCCGGATTCCACGAATACCGCGCTTAAATCCCCTAATCCCCGTTGTTGCCGATTGTCTAGCTTCAATTGGTCAAGACTCGGCTCAAAGGTTTTTGAGTACGGATTTCTTAGCTTACAGTCTCGTATTTTTCTTAACAACTTTATACTTGCAGATAAACACATAGGTTAGATCAAACAAACACATACAAGATTCTTTATTGACTCGTCTAAGACAAGAAGGTAAGATAACACCATCTCCCTGTGGACCGACCCGTGCTCACCGGCTAGCTGCAAAGCGACACCGTCCTGATCGCGGTTACACTTAAATTCTTTCATCCGACACGCCAAAAGCGTGCGATCAAATGGCGCCGTTGCCGGGGAGACGGTAGCGTATTTTCTTTCTTGTTATTCGGGTTAATATTCTTTTTGTATATATAAAAAAAATAATAATAATAAATAAATAAATAAATATTCTTTTTGTTTTTCTTTTTTGGACAATATTTTTGTGGGCAAGTGTGCAGATTTTTGCGTATTTGCAAACTGCAATTGTGGGGAGCAAAGTGTACATTCAAGGCTAAGGTATTTACGGAGTACAGTGCCAAAGATCCGGGTAGTTTGATCCGCGCAAGCGAACCTTTCAAGCTTACCGGACTCGATTCAACGGGGGTTTCTTAACCCAAAACTTAAACGGTACGTACTTTACTAACACCTTCTTCTCAAATCCGACGCTTCCAATATACTATTCTTTTGCAGGATTCTTTGCAAGTTCGCTAGCAAACGCCAAAATTGACTAACCCGTATTTGTTGCAGCGCCGCGCTTAAACTAAAAAACGATTGTTTTATTCTTTATAGAATTTTTGAATTGCGAATTGCATACATTAATACGGACTTAAGGGCAAGCGAACCCCACAACATACGGTAAAGGATTTCATCACCTTTTCCGTGGCCCACAAATCACGAACTTGAGCATAACGATAACCCGCACAAATTTTAAAAGAAACTAGACTTTAAGCCTTAAGGACTTCGCGCTCACTAGGAGAAGTTAACTGTATTTAGAAGCTTGCTTAACGGTATATTGTTTACGGGGTGTCTAGGAAAGTGTTAACGGCGAAACCGCCAAAAGAGAAAGGGTTATTTAATTAAGGAACTTCGCGAAAGCGTTGGAAAACCTCCCCTTATCTCTGCACTTACCTGGCCTCGTGATCAGTGTATCGTGAGTCTGTTTCTCGACACAGTTTAATTTCGACAATCAAGTTCTTGAGCAGGTCTAGTTGACCTAGGTGAACCCTAGAACGATTAGGTGTGTGGTATTTTTGTGTCGTGATGATCTTTGTCCATACTCTTTTTGTGTATACTTCATTCTTTTGTAATATATATAACTAAAAAAAAAAAAAAAAATTCCCCTCCCTTTTCTCTTCCTTTCTTTCATTCTCTCTTCATATCATGGGTACTCCACCTCGCAAAACTCTTGCCGAACTATGGTACCCACAACCAGACATTACTTCATACGGTTCTTGTTTTGGTCGAACTTCAAACGACCCCTCCATGCCGAAAATTTCTTTGAAAGATTGGATAGACGCGTCGAGGACAAACAATTTGACTCCGCAATTCACTTCGTATCAACCATTTCAAACAGTCACCCCTTCTTACGTTGATACCCCTTCTTCGAGTCATGTTGCCACTCCAAGACCTATGTCTATAGCTGAACGTATTGAACAATCTCGTAGCCGATCTGTCACTCCTTTCACCACTACAAATTCTTGGGACCAACAAATCCATTCACCTTCTTATCCCAATGTTGATCCCCCTCCTGTCCAGCCATTCAATTCCTACCAATCCTACCCTACTTTTTCACCTTCCCTAGACATTGCATCAGAACCGCCTTTTGGGAGTTTTCAGTATCCATACAACTGTGAATCTTTCACTGAAACCCCTTCACAACCAATGTCTAGTCTAGAACAGTCGTTGGAAGACTTTAGGGTAGCGTCAAGCCAACAAATGATGGATTTGAATGCGTCCATGGCCGTCCTCATACAACCTAGTGATCCGGTAGCTAGTTTTCAACTAGCTCCAAATTTTTCAATGTATGAAGAGGCGGTAGGACAGGCTGTGAATTTGAGTGGAGAGAGTGAGATGTACCCCCTTCCAAATCAAACCTACCTGTCCCAAATTGAATCCCACAACTCCTGCTTTGAACGTCTATCAAGTGTCACAAATGAACTATCAGTTGAAGATAGAATGTTTAATGAGTTGTGCGACTTCGTAGTGTTTGATTTGCCCGATTGTGAAGGGTCCCTTTTGAGTGAAACCATACCCAAACCTTTTGACCTCTATACCTCCATCTTAGAACCTGAATTGATTAATATCCATGCTTTGGTTGAGGTGTCAGAGAATATTGATTTTCACTTGATTGAGGATATCGACGCTGGGAATATTTTGGATGATGAACCCGTAGATTTGGCTGAGTTTATCTCTTCAAATCATCATCCCGAGTCTTTAACTGTTTTTCCCGAACTTCATATGCGTCTTGATATTGATGATAAAGGCATGGATGAGATAAATTTTGAGGAGAATATTGAGGATAGTACTGAGGATGAAACAGTTTTAATTGATGAGTCGGATTTTCCAATTCATCCTATTTCTTCCACTGACTGTGTACACCCTCCTGAACCTTTCACCGATAACCCTCCTCGATCACTTCCCTCCATTCTTTCCATCGTTCCGACCTTGCAAGAACCCGTATCACTTACATTTCATATGTCTGGTTTACCGAGTTCGGCGTACCCATGGTTTCTCACGAACCTTGAGGGATTTGACCCCATTTCTCGACGGGTAACTATATTAGCACAATCGCTTTTTACACATCGCTCATCACAAATTGTGCTAATCTATTCACTCCATTTGCACCCTCAAGTTCGTACTCCACTTCTTTTTCCCTTACGCCATTCTTCTTCTTCTGATCTACCGAGACCGCATTCCACTTCTCTCCACAAGCGGTCTCGCGTAGTCTCCATTTCTTACCTCTCCGTCTTCTTTGACCAACCACTGCTTTTTCACGATAAAATCTTTGATTGGTTGGTACTAACTTTTGGCCTGTGTAAGGCCTTGTATAGCTTTATTCAGATCTTTCCCCCCTAATCCTGAACTTCAACGCTTAACAGTGGAAACACTGTTTCACTTAAGTTTGGGGGGGCTCTTTTTTTTGTATATATTTTTTGTTTTTCTTTTTGTTTTGTATATCATTTGGTTTTAGGGAGCGCCGGCAATTTTGACCCTCTTGGTATAGCCTGACAGTGAGGGCACTGTCAAGTTTAAGTTTGGGGGTGTGCTCGGTAAGCTTGCTTCCTTCGCATTCATTTGTATATTTTGCATTTGCATACCTTATTAAAAATCCATAAAAATCTGAAAATTTTCTAAAAATATAAAAACTTTTTGTCAAGTTAGCTTGTGGAAGAACTCCGATTCAACATTCGACGGTTTTTGTTTGAAAAGATAAGAATAACTAAATCCTATGTTTGGATTTTGAAAACCTGAAAGATAACTCTCCTTTGAAGTTAACTATAGTTGATATACGTCTTTACATTACACTACACGTGTTGTGAGTCTTGGAAATTAGATGACAAGTCTTTTATGTTTAAAAAAAACTTTTAATAGATAAATGATTTTCTGAGGATCAAATAGGTTTGTTCTGAAATAAGTAATATATCAAGAATAGTTTATGAAGTAAAGCGAATATGAAGGAATGTTATTGATGCCTTAATTGGAACTAAGTTTGAAAAATAACCCATCTGAAACTTGATTGGAATGATTACACACCAAACCCACTAAACACGTCTTTTATCCAAAAAAATAATTGAACTACCGGTTATATCTCCGTTCGTATTGAATCATCATGTTTTTCACGCCAAACTGTCTTTTGTTTTTGGACCTAGGTAACTTGAGTAATTAAGTCCGCTGGGGTGTTTCTACACCTAACGCCCTAAAACCAACTGGTTTGGGTGCATTGGCCCAAAGCTCGCTAAGAAGCCTAGAAAGTCCAGATAAAAACAAAGTCAAGCAAGTATTCTCTCCGAGTTAAAATTCCTAACGGTTCTTTGTGTGAGAATAATCTTGATAAAAGACAGGCTTTTATAAAAAATTTTAACGGAGATATGAAGGTTTTACTCTTTGATAAAGACTATTGCACGTTCACAGAGGTGTGTATGAAATGAAAACAAGAAAAAGGTGGAGTGAAAAATACGACTTAGTTTCCTGTTAAAGAAGATAGAAATTCTGAAGTTGAAACTTTACTGGAAAACGAAACTTGAAAAATGCTTAACTCGTTATAAAACTTATGTGATCCTTTTAAAATCGTTATCTGGGCTTTATGGTGTGACATAATGACTTTATTCGACCTTTCGGGAACTTAACGACACTATTTTGCACTGCACGTAAAGACATATAAAATCTGTGGTTAAATAAGAAGCGAGGTGTGAAAAATAAAGGTTCGATAGTCTAGACTTAGGATAATAGAATTGTTATTTTCTGAAACAAAACTTTAGGGGCTTGAATCTTAGTTATTTTACAAAGCTAGCTTGACCGGATTTTGTGGGTAGTATCCGCTGAAAACCCTCAGGAGACAACACTCCTCCTACTAGGGACACCTAGAGGTTTAACGGCTTGTTGCACATGCTCAGTGCAATCGCGTTCCCTGCGAAAGTGCGGTTATCATTTTATTTTTTTTTTGTGAATAATTGGTTTTGCTCGGGACGAGCAAAAGTTAAGTTTGGGGGTATTTGTTCATATCAGAATATTGCATTTTATACCGCCCATTCTTACGCTCGTGTGTTTATAGGTAGGTACTTTTAATCCGTGTTTGTTACATGTTTGCAGAATACAGGTTTCCAGTACAAATATTGCTAATCAGGATTAATTCTCCACAGTTACGCCAAATGCAGAACATCTGTCCACAGCAGATAAAAGCCGGGTTCCGGTCATCCATATCCGTCCGGTGCTGCGTACCGGTTCCTGGGACAAGACATATGACAGCGGTCATTCATGTCTCGGACAAGCACGGAGCACGAGAGGGGCTGCACAAGAATCAATGGGTGCGCGGAGCTCGAGGGAGATAAAGTCAAAAGTGAAAAAGATAATGCAATCTTGGACTTGGAAAACTGCAGAGATTCTGAAGGACTTTTGTGAATTTTGAAGTTTTCAAACACGAGGAAACGCAGGCACCAGACCAGACAAAAAAGCCCACACTCCAATTCCACTGTTCAGCCGCGCATGCGCGGCCAATAGGGGGTATTGGCCGCGCATGCGCGGCTAGGTGGGTCCCACTCCCTGCCGAATTTCAGGGGCACTTTTGGTACTTCAAATATGGTCTGCTGGTTGCCCTAAAACCCCATTTCCCTGCCTATAAATACAGCAGTTTTGAGCACAACCAAGGGAGCAATTTTTGAGTTTTGTTTTAGCCTCATTTTTGTTAGTTTCTTTCTTCTTCTTCTTCATTCCTCCATGACATTGTAGTGAGAGCTTTTGAGTGGATGTTAATGAAGATGAGGGTTCTTTATCTTTCTTGTTAGTTTGCTCCCCCTTGAGATTTCTGCTTTCTCTTGCTCATTCAATCTCTTCATTGAGGTTGAATGGTTAAGAGTTAGCTATTGATCTCAAGGGTCGTATTTTCTTCCGGGACTAGCACTTCATTTCACATGTGTTTTCTACCCTTCCCTTGATCTTGCAAGTTCTTCATTGAGCTTGCAAGTTTAAGGGTTGGCTATTGAGCACATGCTTGGCTTGGGTCCTAGTTCCGTATTCTTTTTAATACCCGCTTTTTATTACTCGTCTTTTTATTACTTGCATTTTATTCATGCTCTTTATTACTTGTATCTTTTCTTTTCTTTGTTCTTTTCTTTTTGTTCTCTTTTGTTTATATTGTGAATGTTGTAATTATTGTTATTGTTAAGAATCAATACGGTTTTATAAGTTAACATTTCTTTGCCAATTCCTTTTCCCGTTATTTTCCATTTGAACTTCGCCCAAACCATACGCAAGCGCTCCGTTAGGCACCGTACCCTGACAAGGTAACGGTGATTCCTAACCAAGACCGGTTGCGTTCGGTTTGGCCGGAGGCGAAAGCAAGAGACAAGAACGGAAGGACAAGGGTAAATAAGCCGGATTCCACGAATACCGCGCTTAAATCCCCTAATCCCCGTTGTTGCCGATTGTCTAGCTTCAATTGGTTAAGACTCGGCTCAAAGGTTTTTGAGTACGGATTTCTTAGCTTACAATCTCGTATTTTTCTTAACAACTTTATACTTGCAGATAAACACATAGGTTAGATCAAACAAACACATACAAGATTCTTTATTGACTCGTCTAAGACAAGAAGGTAAGATAACACCATCTCCCTGTGGACCGACCCGTGCTCACCGGCTAGCTGCAAAGCGACACCGTCCTGATCGCGGTTACACTTAAATTCTTTCATCCGACACGCCAAAAGCGTGCGATCACCTGCATGAGCTTGAGCTTAGGCGTCCCGCTCCTGAGATTCAGGCTTTGAACTCCCAGCGGGCTGCGTGGGTTGAGCAGAGCGTGTCCTTCCTCTGCCATTTCGAACAAGAAGCGATCTTGAGGCGGAAGGAACACGAGGAGGCTTCGGATGAATCTGCCCGGCTGCACGCCCAAGTTAAAGTGAACGCCACACAACTGAGAGCCGTCTTTGACAACTTGCAACGATGTATTTCGGATGGGCTGGTATTAAGGCGGAAGCTCGACTATATTGAGCGGGTTACGCAGAGTCGCGAAGCTTCCCAACGGGAAATCGATGAGAAGGTTTCATCGTGCTTGCAGCAACGGACTCGAATTGAAGCAGAGCTGGCCGAGGCGGCCGATCATGAGAAGGCACTGAAAGGAGTGCGTGAGCAACTTGCTGACTTATTGAAAACGCTTCCTTCTCAGTTGTTGTTTTATATAGATTGAACACTTGTAATCTTTGAATAACATGTATCCATTTTTTTTTATTCTTTCATATGATTCAACTTGCACTCCATTGAATTCATGAATAAAAGACACACATTTTTTTGTTCTATTGTTGCTTTCTTTTCTTTGTTGTGTCGTTGCCATGCAATTTTAGCAAGTGTGTCTTGTAGATAGTAAGTGGCGGTCCATCTTGGACTCTTTGCAGGGAAGCGATGGCTTAGGAAACAGGTTCAGGTCTGTTGCCTAAGACTTTTCAATTTTATGAACCGTGAGGGTCTCATAAAGATTTTTCTCCTTACAGATCGAGAGGATCCCGTAGGTGTATTTTCTTCCTAGGAATCTTGAGGATTCCTAAGTGTGCTTTCTCCTGAGAGTCATAAGGATCTCACAAGAGAATTTTCCCGCCCACTAGTCGAGAGGACTCGTAAGTGGTTGTTTCCCTCTTCGTCGATGTTTGATTTCGGAGAGTGTGACCCATGAATAGTATGCAAGAGTCCATCTTGGACCGATTTGCAGGGCCCCAGTGCTTAGGAAACAGGTTTTTTAATCCCCATTGTCTAAGTCTTTGCCTTACGAGTCGAAGCGAATCGAGAAGTTCTCGCAAGGATGTCCTAATGTCATAGTTAACCTCTGTTCTATACGACAGAGGTCCGTTAGGGTCTGTGGTACTAGGGTTGTGTCCGTCGTACCGTCGCGTTGGCTGATGTGTTTCTCGATAGGCAATTTTTCTGTTCGAGTAGCCTTGCGATTATCGTGTCTCTGATCCCTTCAGGGGTTGGACAAAACGTCTTCAACCAATCTTCCTAGGCGATTTGACTGTCGGAAGAGCAAGAGTTAGGAATTTTGCCATGCTGCTTTTTACTTGAGATTAGGCTCAATTTGGGGAGCCCCGATGAGTCATAACCACTCCGCGCTGGTGTGGGATGATCTCTGATAGTCTTTCAGGTTTTATATGAGTTTCCATCAAGACCGTGAAGCTAGGAATATTGCCTTTGCTTCATTTGCTGGCGTTGCGTCTACTGTATCAAGACGAACGTCGAGGTGGTGACCACTCCGCGCTGATGTGGGATGATCTCCGATAGTCTTTCAGGTTTTATATGAGTTGCCGTCAAGACCTTGAAGCTAGGAATATTGCCTTCGCTTCATTTGCTTTGGTGTTGTGTCTGTTGTATCGAAACGAACGTCGAGGTGGTGACCACTCCGCGCTGATGTGGGATGATCTCCGGTAGTCTTTCAAGTTTTATATGAGTTGTCGTCAAGACCTTAAAGCTAGGAATATTGCCTTCGCTTCATTTGCTTTAGCGTTGCGTCTGCTGTATCGAGACGAACGTCGAGGTGGTGACCACTCCGCGCTGATGTGGGATGATCTCCGATAGTCTTTCAGGTTTTATATGAGTTACCGTCAAGACCCTGAAGCTAAGAATATTGCCATTGCTTCATTTGCTTTGGCGTTGCGTCTGCTGTATCGAGACGAACGTCGAGGTGGTGACCACTCCGCGCTAATGCGGGATGATCTCCGATAGTCTTTCAGGTTTTATATAAGTTGCCGTCAAGACCTTGAAGCTAGGAATATTGCCTTTGCTTCATTTGCTGGCATTGCGGCTGCTGTATCGAGACGAATGTCACAGTTGTCTCTAGGTTGTTGATGAACCGTCGAGGCTTGGAACTAGGGACTTTGCCATGGCTCCGTCGTTGGTGTCGTGTCTGCATCTTGTTGGAGGAAAAACGCTGGGGTGACATCGCGTCTGCTGTATCGAGTCAAACGTCGAGGTGGTCTCTAGGTTGTTGGTGAACCGTCGGGACCTGGAACTAAGGACTTTGCCGTGGATCCATTGTTTTGACCCTGGTGTGACATTGCGTCTGCTGTAACGAGACGAATGCTGAGGTGGAGATAGGATTTTTCCATAACTCCGCTTTGTTTCGACCGTGAGGTCTTTCGTTGACGTTGCATCTGCATCCTGCTGGACTGTGAAGGAACACCGTTGTTGGCATTGCGTCTGGTGTAACGGGACGAATGTTGAGGTGGTCTCTAGGTTGTATGTGAGCCGTCGAGATTTGGAACTAGGGACTATGCCGTGTCTCCGCTTTGCTGACGTTGCGTCTACTGTAATAAGACGAATGTCGAGGTGGTCTCTAGGTTGTCTGTGAACCGTCGAGATTTGGAACTAGGGACTATGTCGCGGCTTCGCTTTGCTGACGTTGCGTCTGCTGTAACGAGAAGAATGTCGAGGTGGTCTCTAAGTTGTCTGTGAACCGTCGAGATTTGGAACTAGGGACTATGTCGTGGCTCCGTTTCGGTGACGTTGCGTCTGCTGTAACGAGACGAATATCGAGGTGGTCTCTAGGTTGTCTGTGAACTGTCGAGATTTGGAACTGGGGACTATACCGTGGCTCCGTTTTGGTGACGTTGCATCTGCTGTAACGAGATGAATGTCGAGGTGGTCTCTAGGTTGTCTGTGAACCATCGAGATTTGGAACTAAGGACTATGCCGTGGCTCCATTTTGGTGACGTTGCATTTGCTGTAACGAGACGAATGTCGAGGTGGTCTCTAGGTTGTCTGTGAACCGTCGAGATTTCGAACTAGGGAATATGCCGTGGCTCCGTTTTGGTGACGTTGCGTCTGCTGTAACGAGACGAATGTTGAGATGGTCTCTAGGTTGTCTGTGAACCATCGAGATTTGGAACTAGGGACTATGCCGTGGCTCCATTTTGGTGACGTTGCGTTTGCTGTAACGAGACGAATGTCGAGGTGGTCTCTAGGTTGTCTGTGAACCGTCGAGATTTGGAACTAGGGACTATGCCGTGGCTCCGTTTTGGTGACGTTGCGTCTGCTGTAACGAGACAAATGTTGAGGTGGTCTCTAAGTTGTCTGTTAACCATCGAGATTTGGAACTAGGGACTATGCCATGGCTCCGTTTTGGTGACGTTGCGTCTGCTGTAACGAGACGAATATCGAGGTGGTCTCTAGGTTGTCTGTGAACCGTCGAGATTTGGAACTAGGGACTATGCCGCGGCTTCGCTTTGCTGACGTTGCGTCTGCTGTAACGAGACGAATGTCGAGGTGGTCTCTAGGTTGTCTGTGAACCGTCGAGATTTGGAACTAGGGACTATGTCGTGGCTCCGTTTCGGTGACGTTGCGTCTGCTATAACGAGACGAATATCGAGGTGGTCTCTAGGTTGTCTGTGAACCGTCGAGATTTGGAACTGGGGACTATACCGTGGCTCCGTTTTGGTGACGTTGCATCTGCTGTAACGAGATGAATGTCGAGGTGGTCTCTAGGTTGTCTGTGAACCGTCGAGATTTGGAACTAGGGACTATGCCGTGGCTCCATTTTGGTGACCTTGCGTTTGCTGTAACGAGATGAATGTCGAGGTGGTCTCTAGGTTGTTTGTGAACCGTCGAGATTTCGAACTAGGGAATATGCCGTGGCTCCGTTTTGGTGACGTTGCGTTTGCTGTAACAAGACGAATGTTGAGGTGGTCTCTAGGTTGTCTGTGAACCGTCGAGATTTGGAACTAGGGACTATTCCGTGGCTCCGTTTTGGTGACATTGCGTTTGCTGTAACGAGACGAATGTTGAGGTGGTCTCTAGGTTGTCTGTGAACCGTCGAGATTTGGAACTAGGGACTATGCCGTAGCTCCGTTTTGGTGACGTTGCGTCTGCTGTAACGAGACGAATGTTGAGATGGTCTCTAGGTTGTCTGTTAACTGTCGAGATTTGGAACTAGGGACTATGCCATGGCTCCGTTTTGGTGACGTTGCGTCTGCTGTAACGAGACGAATGTCGAGGTAGTCTCTAGGTTGTCTGTGAACCGTCGAGATTTGGAACTAGGGACTATGCCGTGGCTCCGTTTGGTGATGTTGCGTCCGAGTCCTGTTGGAATGAGGAGGATCACCGTTGCTGATTTTTAGTCTGTAGATATTTCCGTTAAGATTTGGAACTCTTTCTGATGGAGCCTGGTGGGATGATATGGTTCCCTCTTTGTTTGCGTCCCTGGATTGTATACAGGGATCGATGTGATCTCACCTATAGGGAAAAATTTTCATTTCATATGTATATTTTTTTTGTTTTCTTTCCGCGACGCTCTATCATTTCAGCTTTTATATCGCGAAGGTCGCGATTGCCCAATCATTTCGGCTATGTTTCGCGGTGCCCAATCATTTCGGCTATTTTTTCTTTTTACTCGCTGTTTTTTATTGCGAGTTTCCCAACCATTTCGGCTGTTCTGTATACATGCATTTTACTTGCTGATTTCGTTGCAAGTTGCCCCATCATTTCGGCTATTTCATATGCATTTTTGGCTCGCTGAATTTTCGCTGCGAGTTTGGGATTTGATACCGATTTAGGCATCAGCATAGCTATAACTGGGATATTGCCAGGAGCGAATCATCATTTGCCTCTGTCGATGTCGAACAAAGGTGGCTTATCGAACAGGGTTAGGATCCCGTCGGCTAAGGCTTTTAACTTCATGAGCCGTAAGGGTCTCATGAAGATATTTCTCCCTACGAGTCGTGAGGATCTCGTAAGTGCGTTTTCTCCTTAAGAATCGTGAGGATTCCTAAGTGTGTGTTCTCTTATAAGTCATAAGGATCTTACAAGAGTGTTTTCTCCTTACAAGTCAAGAGGACTTACAAGGGCTGTCCACTGTGTGAACATATCCCTAGTCGCGGGTGGGACTTTGTTAGGGAAATGTTTATTCGCGCCCGTGGATTGTATACAAGGGTCAAGACACTTGTAGGGCAGTCTGTGGGTTGTGATGGCTTAAGAACAGGTTCAGATCCCTGTAGCTTAAGGCTTTTGAACCCTATGAGCCGTGAGGGTCTCAAAGGGGAATTCTCCTTACGAGTCGTGAGGATCTCGTAAGTGTAATTTATTCTTAGGAATCGTGAGGATCCCTAAGTGTGTTGCTCCCTTGTGAGTTGTAAGGATCTCATGCAGGTATTTTCTCCTTGCAAGGTCGTGAGGATCTTATAAGTGTCTTTTAACGAGATTGCGCCCTTTCGGGTTTTCACAAACTCGCCGGTAGCCCTACTGTTTTTACTCACGGAGCCCTTTCAAGTTTTCATCCGTGCACATTCTGCTTATGGACGTACCTTTTTTTTTGCCACGTCAGACTGAGGATGGCGCGGATCGGTAGTAATTTAACGACGTTTCGGTCAGGCGTTAGTTTAGGGACGTTTCGGTCCGTCGATAGTTTAAGGACATCTCGGTCCGTCGTTGCCGTATTTGAGGCGAATTTCTAGTTTACGAACTTTTCGGTCCAAGGGGCTTTCTCTATGAATGAGCACGATGCCCCCGGCATGTCCATCTTATTCGGATCATGTGGTTGTGGCGGGTTTATCTTTCAATTTTCAGACAGCGCGAATTTGCCCAGTTGGTATTGATCCTCAATCCAGCCTTTGAAGACGAAGCAATTTTCGATTGGATGGCTTACTGCTTGGTGGTAAGGGCAGTAATTAGGATTGTTGACATCGCCTGGCTGCAATGGACGTTTTGGATCCGGCAGATTGATGAGTCTGTTGCCAACTGCCGGCTCGAACAGTCTCCACGTTTTATCCTGGGGAAATGAGTAAGGACATCCCAGTCTCTCCTCGAGGGATGGGCGTGGATGCACGTTGTTTTGGCGAACAACCGGCTTTAAGTTGCTCGGCTGTTGTTGAGTATTGGCGACGAAAGTTGCTTTCCCTTTCTCTTTTTCATTTCGAGATTCCAGCTTCGAAGGAGATGGTTTATGACCCATCTGATACATTTGGGCTAGTTTGTCAATCAAGGCCTGGAAAGTTGAAGAACATCATGAATTGAGATATGGTCGCCTGAGGGTCGAGAGTACCCATGAACATGCCTACCGCAGGCGCTTCTTCAATGCGCTGCTCGCACTTCGACCAAAGATTCCGCCACCGTATCGCGTACTGGACCCAAGTTTCGCCTGGCTTTACTCTGGCGTTAATTAATGCGGTGATTGGGGTGCATTCGCTAGCGCTTGCGAAACGCTGGGTGAATAGCAACTCCATCTCTGCAAATGTCTTAACAGAGTCATTTGGGAGTTCGGAATACCACTCGAATGCTGTCTCCGACAAGCTGCCAACGAATTGGCGAAGTAGTAGCTTATCGTCACCTCCGGTGTTGCCGCACAAGGCTCTGAATTGAGTGACATGCTGATGCGGATTTCCCGTCGCCTTATATACGTGGAATTTGGGGATCGTGTATCCCGGCGGGTACTTTATTTGGTCGTACCAACCCGGATAGGGTCGTCCAGTTTTAACAATTTTCCCAGCCGCTTCATTCGCTTGATGAACTCGTATCTTCTGAGCGATGTAATCATCCAGGGCGGCTTTTGAGATGGTCTCCTCCTTGGCTACTGACAAAGCCGGCAAAGGGTTTGATGTCTCTCCTCTATCATCTTCAATTATTACTGGAGGGTCTTCGGCTGGAGGATCCACTGTAACATCATCCCGACCATGTCTTGGAATAAGAACGCCATTCGTTTTATGTTGGCAGCTTGTTTCGCTGCCTCTTTGTCCTTCTCCTCAAGCATTCTCTGAAGGAATTCAGCATCTGTTTCCTGCTCACGACGCTGCTCCGATGATATCTCCGGGCTTTCTTTTGGTCCCGTAAGTGCAGCCATGGCTGTCAGCATTTCTTAGAGCTTTTATTGTTGTTGCTCCTGAACCTTAGTCACTAATCGCGTAAGCGGTCGATGACCTGTGGAGATATGGTTATCCTCTTTTCTGGATGCCATATAGACGGTATGCACCACCATGCCCTCAGACTTAGGGCGTTTAGGCTCAGTGCCCTTGACATTTGTGGCAGACACATGGATCTTCTCCGGCCTTCTCTTTTTGTGGACTGGTGAAGTTGAGGGGGCCGTTGCAGCGGGCACCCAGGTAGACGACACCTTCGGTGGTATGACAGAGTGGTCCTTCTCTTTCCAAACCTTTATCTTTTTCGGTCGGCGGGAGTAATCTTGATCAATCACTGAGTCTTGGACTTGAAGCCAGACCTTGTAAATTTTAGAGGACAGCCGCTGAGGGGGATGCTCCAGCTTCACCTTTGTGATCTTTTCAACAGGCGGAGGAGACTTTTTTAGCACGGCAGTTGGCGAATTTCTGCGCACCCTGTTAAGTAGTTCAAAGCTGTTCCCAGTTGGAACAGCAGCATCAACTTCCACCGTTGGAGCTGGCGGAGTCAGTTCAGAGGGTGAACTGCCCCCAGCTTTCCTCACTCGGCACCAGTGGCGACGTCGAGCATGTCGTGCGGCCAGGATCACCTCCGCTGTTGGATGAGCTTCCTCTTGCCCCTTACTTTGAGGGAAGACTGTTATTGGCGCTGGCCTGTCGAAGACTGACGTCCGTTGAGAAGGGATAGTCAGTCTTGCAAAGGCCGACTTTCGAACAAGGGAAACATCCTTCATGACTTCGCCTAGAACAGGAGCTGAAACGACCAGTCTTGTGAAGACCGACCCCTTAGCAGGAAAAATCGCCTTGGTGACTTCAGGAGTAGAAATGGCTAACCGCTTAGGGATAACACCTTCAGGAATTGCGGGCTTCTTCATGGGCCCATATGAGCTTTGGCCCGATCTTTTGAAAACTGAGGCAGTGGACTTAGGCGCCCCGTTGAGAGGGGCCGCAGTAGTTGCAAGTCGATCAAAGACCGACTTCTTCGGAGCTTCTTGCGATGGTACAGGAGCGCTGAAGCTCGATGGCGGGAGCATGGTCCCGAAGAACAGTCCAGTGGTGGCCTGAGTCACCTGTTCCATCGGCATGGCGAAGATGGAGGCCGCTTGGGGCCCGTAAGTCACTCCTCCGGACGGGACGGAGCGAGAGTTGTAGTTGCAGTTAGTGCAGTTCAAAGACAATGATCTTCTGTTTTCTGCACGGAGCAAGACACCAAATCTTAGTACCTCGAATCCAGGGGCAACCATGTCAAACCGCGATTCGTTCGCGAAACACGACACACGAAGTGTGGAGTGGAAAGAGGAAAAGGTCCCACCGGGCGTGCCAGAATCTGTTTACTACCGAACACAGGGACGCGACTGCGCAGGTCCGTCTTGCCTGAATTTAGGGGTAGATGCTATTTGGTTTTATCCGTCCACCTCTTCGAAGATGCCAAGTTGATTTATGGCACCATGTATCGAAGGTTTAGACGGATGCGGCCGTTATAGCAGACTTCGTCAGATTCCCTCTCGTTTGAGGGGTTTTTGATTATGGGGACGCTCTTCCCTGCAGGCGCAAGCCCCGGCAGTTAATTATGCTACCGCATCGCGGTAACCACTTTCTCGTTCTCCAGATTGTCACTTCGTGTCGTGTATATTTGTTTTATTTTTTTGGTTGCCCGTGGATTGTATACGGAGATTAATTTATGTTGTCGCCCGTAGGGCGTGAATTAGTCCAAATCCGTATTTTCTTAGCAATGCTGAGCATTGGTTTGGATTCTGACAGCCTTTTTGTCTTTTATTGGGTGCTGAGCACTTATTATAGCTCTAGGGCTTTATTTAAAGAATAATTTATTTTCTATCAGCGCACACGTGAGGAACACGTGGCGCGCTTGGCGCTTTGCGCCAGTCAAAGAGCGCAGTATGCTATATTTGGAGCGCTGAGGGGCTGCAGTGTTTTGCGCTAGATGTGGAGCGCTGAGGCACTTCTGTTAAGTAACGCACACGTGAGGAGCACGTGGCGCGCTTGGCGCCAGCGCCAGTCAATGAGCGCAGTGCGCTATATTTGGAGCGCTGAGACGATGCAGAGCTTTGCGCTAGATGTGGAGCGCTGAAGCTCTTTAAAATTAAGAACGTCAAGGCTCTTTTAAATTAAGAGCGCCAGGGATCTGCAGTGCTTTGCGCTAGATGTGGAGCGCTGAAGCTCTTTTAAATTAGGAGCACTAAGGCTCTTCTTTTATGCAACTTAGATCAGTTTGCGCCCTGCTATAACTCCTGCGAATCCAATCAGTAACACTACCGTACAGTCCGGTCTCTTCGTCTGATATGTCGCATATCACAGCCTGGGGGTGGTACAACGTCAGACCCCAATATCCTGATAAGTCATGCCGATGCAAGGTCCATAACGGTTCGAGAAACTACTGATAACACTTACCAGTAAATCTCAGCAACCATGTCCAGGGATTTCCTGTTATGGCCAATCGAGCATAGCGCAACATCAACTCCCAATACCGGGAGAGACGAAACCCCTCCTATCGCTCATTGCCTCTATATGACTCAGGACTGTACCCAAAATCCACCTTTTTGCACAATCTCTTGACCGTGGTATGGTGGAAATTAAAGCACAGTGGGAATCACACAAGACTCTATGACGATCTCGGGTCTACAGACTAATCTGTACCAGTGTCACCAGAAAACTGCTATCCGACGATAGGTATAATACCATCTAGGAGTTCTCGGCGAGTCCGTTCAGTGTACCCAGTCTCCACTGAGCACCCGTATGCCTTCTCTGATGTCAAACACCAATGGATATGGGATCATCCATCGCCCATTATATGGGTCAAGAAGCGCATACGCTAGTCTACTCTGGAGTTCCGATGCCCTGTCTCGATACTCCCACTACTAGGAACATTTGAAGGATGTACTTATCGACTACCATGTCCCCACTAGTATGATCTTCATCATAATCCTGATAGTCAAGTAATCATCCTAAGGGCTTTATCAACATGTGATCACAAAACAGTATTTGTTAACATGATAAGATAAAGTGCAACCAGATAGCATACTATCATGCCGAGCAAGAAAGTCCTCCCTATATATGTCCAAGCTGTTGGAGATAGTGCCCTCAAAGTCAATTATTGGATCACAGGCACGTGATTGCAATGATTGAGGGAGGACCTATACCGGTAGGACAGTCTTACTCAAGATGATAGTATGCTATCTGGTTTATCTTTATCATCGTGTACTATTTTAGGTGACCTTACAGGTCGCTATTAGAGCCCCTAGGATTCTTGCTTGACTACCAGCAGTATGAGGGCGATCATATACATGGGAGCTGGGGTCTATAAGCACATCCTTAAAAGGTCCCTAGTCGTGGGAGTTTCGAGACAGGGCATCGATACTCCAGAGTAGACTAGTGTGTACAGTCGAGACCCCGACGAGGGGCGGTGGCCGGTCTCACAAGCCACTGGTGTCAGTTGGTTCACCTAAGATGTATACAGGTGCTCATTGGGTTATGAGTACACCGGACAGGACTCGTCGGGAACATGTTAGTTGGTCTTATACCTGACGTCAGATAGCAGTTCCCTGGTGACATGTGTACAGGTTAGTTCATCGACCTGAGATCGTCATTTGTCTCGTGTGAGTTCCCACTGTACTTTGATTACTACTGTCACGCCCCGCTTCCCAGAGTACGCAAGATTGGGCACGTGACATAGCCAACCATGCTACCTGTGGGTAGGAAATATCCATCCACAGTCACATTACGGTTGTAGAGATATCAAGAACAAATAGTAAGCTAATCTAATACATGTCCAAATCCATAATAACAAGAATCAATAAACAATAAGTGCGGAAGCGAATGATCCAATACAATGAATAAACAGTACGTCCCATAATGCGGGCTCACATCTGGAAATGAAATGAAATAAATAAACTAAACCCTAAGGAACTCACAGTTCAGCCTGCTGGCTGAAGTACTCCTACTCGGTCGTCGACAGTGGTACGGAATCTGGGCCATGCAAAACCCAGACGTCAGCGCGTCATGACATCAAGTATATAGTATAAACATGGCAATAAGCAGTGCAGGTATGAACATGAATAAAGCAGTACTAAGAAATAACAGAGCAGGGTAATGTGCCATGGTGATTGAACTGTCCTATCAGGTTTCTACTCTATAGTCTTTGAAATCAATTGATGAATCGTCGATGTAACTCAACAGTATCCCGTGCGTGCCCGGGACCACGGTCAAGGCCCTCGGGGCTGAATCCGAGACGTGCCGCTAAGCAGTAATAGGTAGTAGGATGGGCGAGTGATGTCAGCATCAACACTCCGGGGCTGGCCAAGCCCGTAAGACTGATCAGAACAAGTGACGAACTATTGAGTTACAAGTCGGTTTCACCTTTGATTTCCCCATACCCCCAAGCTATGTATGTCAGGTCAGGTATTCAGTAGTCAAGGACTAATGCCAACAGAAAATCAGGTAAGAGTAGGTCTGTCTGGATAGACAGCAGGGATGGTCAGGTTTGTCGGCATAAGCATGAAATCATGAAACAAGTCATGTCAGGGTACGACAGGATGAGTCGGTATGTATGTATATATCATGTGTAGCAGGGTCAGGCCAATATGTAGTGCAATCGAGTATGTGCTCACAACAGGTATACAATCAAATAATGAACAGCAGCAGGAAACGGTAAATAACCATATTATTCCATGTAAACACAGTGGTGTTTGTATTCTCTTATTAACAGGTTCAAGCACCCTTGGGTGCAACAATCACAGGGTAAAACAATATTAATAACACGAAGCAGTGAAGCCATTAAAACTACAGCATAATAATAGTTACAAGGATGATCTAGCAATTTAAGCAAGGGCGTGCTAATTGGTTTAATTAGTTAAAGTGTGGATTGATAGTATACCGATTAATTACACGAAACTACCATACTGATTTAATGTTAAGGCTTATTGTGACCGTCGGTTTTAAGTTATAAACTAATATGATAATCAAGAGTAAAGCAAGACTTGATATTGTGTACTAGCATGTTAAAGCAAGTATTCGGATACTTGCCTCGACGGTTTCGCAAACCGGAAAGCACGGATGTAATGTCGGCAGAAAACACGAGACGGGTGCACGAGCCACGGATCGAGTCCCAACAGAGAACAACGGGATCACACGGACCAGGGTACTTCGAGAGAGATACCAGGGTAACCCCGGCGGGCTCGACGGCGCTGGAACGCCGGCGAGGCAGCGACGGCGGCTGCGAAGACTTGAACGGCCTCGGGTTCGCTGGAGAGGGTAGTGCGACGAGTAGAGGAGGGTGGTGGTCGGCTCTGGTGATCGAGGGGGAAAGGAGGTGGTCGGAGGTGGCGCGGGTGACGTCGACGAGGGTCAACGGCGCGTTCTCCGGCGACCCGGGGATGGTGCAGGGTCAGGCTCGGGTCTGATGGTGGTCCGGCGAGGGGAGGAGGAAGGCGACGACGAGGTCGCGACGAGGAGGAGGAGAGGGAGTCTCCGGCGTCGTCGGCGAGAGGAGGCGGCGTCGACGGCGAGAGTTGCTGCCGGGTGAAGTCGTCGGGGGTTGGGTGCAGGCGCGGAAGATGAACGGAGGAAGGAGGAAGAGGGTGCGGCTGGGCTCGTGGTGGCGAGGGCGGCGACGGCGAGGCCGCGGGGAGGTCGACGGCGAGGTCCGGAGGTGGCTAGGGTTAGGGTTCGGGGTTCACGTGATCGAGAGGGAGAGGGGAGGCGGCTGCATGGAGGAGTTATATAGGAGGAGAGAGAGAGAGAGATTGGAGAGAGAGAGGGAGAAAGATTTGATAGAGAGAGAGAGAGAAAGAGAATAGAGAGAGATAGAGTGAAACGGGGAGAGAGAGATTGGATGCGGGGCCCACGAGAAAGGTTTGATTGGCCAGGAAGGATTAAGAGGAAACATTTGAAATGATTTTACTGTTAAACGAAGATATAATCGTATATATATAGTTTAATGATATTAAATTAAATGGGCCTTTTTGGCGCTAAATGAAACATTTCCAAATCGCGCACGGGTTGCGCCCAAATGTTCCAAATTTAAATTATAGGATTTTAAGCGGGTTCCAAATTTTGAAAAGAGGTGTTTAATGATTAAAATGTATGCCCCCAAGTCGGACACTTGCACGCGCGCGTAGTCGTCCAAACTTGCCCGTTTAGCCGAACGGGACGAAATCTCGACACGCGGACGCTACCACGCGACTAGTGACGACGAGTAGGCCAACATGGATATTTTAAATTTCATTTTAGGAGTTAAAATTTGTTATGTGCCAAAATGACTTAACCGGTTAAAATTTAGCAATAAACACCAGAAAATCAGAATAATTGGAAATGAGCAATATATGACATTCAACTAGAAATATGAATAGTATTATTGGGCTCGGGTGTTACATCATACCCAACTACAAAAAGAATTTCGTCCTCGAAATTCCAAGAATACAAGATAGCTAACTACTGGAAAAGGTGAGGAAACTTCTGCCGGATCTCGTCTTCTCGCTCCTAAGTGGATTCTCCATGCAATCGATTACCCCAAGAAACTAGCACAAGAGGGATAACCTTGTTCTTAAGAGCCTTTTCTCTTCGATCCTTGATTTCCACTGGTCGCTCTTCAAAAGTCAGGTCCTCCCGCACAGTCAACTCCGAATGATCCAATACATGAGTCTCATCACGAACATACCTCCGTAGTTGAGACACATGGAACACATCGTGCACTCCTGCCAATGACTGTGGTAACGCCAGATGGTACGCTACCTCTCCAACACGCTCCAATATCTCGAAGGGTCCAACGAATCGAGGACTAAGTTTTCCCCGACTTCCAAAGCGAATCACCCCTCTAGTCGGTGATATCTTCAGGAATACCAAATCACCCACGGCGAACTCTAGAGGTCTTCTTGACGTGTCGGCCCAACTTTTCTGTCTGTCTTGAGCTGCCTTCATATGCTTCCTGATTGTATTCACCTTCTCGACTGTCTGTACCACCAAATCTGGTCCTAGTAACCTTCGTTCACCAACATCATCCCAACAAACAGGTGAACGGCACTTACGACCATACAGTGCTTCAAACGGAGCCAACTGAATTGTCGCTTGGAAGCTATTGTTGTACTGAAACTCCACCAGGTGTAGATGATCCTCCCATGAACCTTTGAAGTCTAACACGCAAGCCCTCAACATATCTTCAAGGGTCTGGATCGTTCTCTCCGATTGTCCATCAGTCTGAGGATGATAGGCTGTGCTGAACTTCAATCGAGTCCCCAAACTTTCTTGTAAACTCCTCCAGAAGTGCGACAAGAACCGAGTGTCCCGATCGGACACGATACTTACCGGCACTCCATGCAATCTCACTATCTCTTGCATGTACCGCTCTGCCAAAGTCTCTGTCGATTGACCAACCCGAAAAGGGATAAAGTGAGCTGCCTTGGTCAAGCGATCGACGATCACCCATACGGCATTGTTGCCCTTTAGACTCCGCGGTAAAGCCGTCACGAAAACCATGGTTATAAGTTCCCACTTCCACTGAGGAATCGGAAGTGGTTGCAACAAACCAGCAACCCTTTGGTGTTCAGCCTTGACTTGCTGACACACTAAGCACTTAGCCACGAAGCGAGCAATTTCCCGTTTCATACCTTCCCACCAGAAGTGCTGTCGAATATCTCGGTACATCTTTGTCCCTCCTGGATGTACAGAGTAAGCTGAACTGTGTGCCTCCTTCATAAGCTCTTCACGCACATCTCCTTTTGGCACACACACACGGCTACCATATCTCAACGAACCGTCTTCATGGATCAGTAAATCGGTTCGTAGTCCGGCTCCAACCTGCTCTCGAAACTTTTGCAGTCTAGGATCCTGCGATTGTGTCGCTTTAATCTTCTCAACTAAGGACGACTGTACTTGCAACTGCATCAACTGTCCTGTAGCTTGTGGTAGCACAACCTCCAAGTCGAAACTCCGAAAATCCGCAATGATCTCCCTCTGTGCAGTCAATATCTGAATTGCTGGTAACCGACTTAGCGCATCTGGCATGACGTTAACTTTTCCCGGATGGTACTTAAGATCAAGGTCATAGTCGGCCATCAGCTCCAACCATCTGCGTTGCCTCATGTTCAACTCCTTCTGAGTGAACACATACTTTAAACTCTTGTGATCTGTAAAGACTTCAACTCTCTCGCCCAAAAGGTAGTGTCTCCAAAACTTCAGGGCGAAGATCACGGCTGCAAGCTCTAAGTCATGAGTCGGATAGTTCTTCTCATGAGTCTTCAGTTGTCTCGATGCGTAAGCGACGACTTTCCCATCCTGCATCAAACACATCCCAATCCCTTTCCGGATGCGTCGCTATGAATAACCAGTCCTCTTGAATCATCCGGTACGGTTAGGATAGGGGCGGTTATCAACTTCTGCTTCAACGTCTCGAAGGCCAATGCACATCCATCCGTCCAAACAAACGGTACCTCCTTGCGCGTAAGCTTGGTTAACGGCTCAGCTGAACAAGCGAAGTTTTCCACAAATCTTCTGTAGTATCCGACGAGTCCAAGAAAACTTCTTATCTCCGCAACATTCTTTGGAATGGGCCAATCTCGAACTGCTGTAATCTTCTCGGGATCAACGGCGATTCCATTGCCCGACACAACATGCCCCAGAAACTCCACTTCTTCCAGCCAGAATTCGCACTTACTCATCTTCGCGAATAACTTCTCCTGTCTCAGCGTCTGCAATGCGATCCTTAAATGCTCAGCATGCTCCTCCGAACTCTTCGAGTACACCAGAATATCGTCAATGAATACCACAATAAACTGGTCCAAGAATGGTGAAAAGATCCTGTTCATCAAATCCATGAATATTGCTGGCGCATTAGTCACTCCGAAGGGCATCACTAGATACTCGAAATGTCCATATCGAGTTCGAAACGCCGTCTTGCAAATGTCTTCTGCCTTCACTCGGACCTGATGATATCCCGATCGCAAGTCCAGTTTCGAGAATACCCTCGCGCCACTAAGCTGCTCAAAAGTTCTCCAATGCGAGGGATCGGGTGCTTGTTCTTAATAGTCACCCGGTTCAATTCTCGATAATCAATGCACATCCTTCTCGCGCCATCCTTCTTCTTTACTAAAAGAACTGGAGCTCCCCAAGGTGAGTTGCTGCTTCGAATCCATCCCTTCTCGAGTAATTCACCAACTTGTTTCTTAACTTCTTCCAATTCCACCGGTGCCATCGGATAATAAGATTTTGATACCGGCGCTGCACCAGGAATAAGGTCAATAGCAAACTCCACATCTCGCTTCGGCGGTAAGCCCGAAATATCTTCAAACACATCCATAAAGTCGCGGATAACTGCCGGCTCTTCGTTACTATCCACTACCATTGCTGCAAGAACACTGTTTGTCGGCCTAGCCCTAAACTCGACTGGCCCGACAGAACTGCTTCCTCCAGTGAAAGTAAACTTAGGATGTCCGGGAATCTGGAAAATTACCTTCCTTGCCCTACAGTCAATGTGGGCGTGGAAAGTGCCAAGAAAATCCATTCCCAAGACTACTTCATAACTGCCCGTATCTATCACCAAAAATTTGCAAAAGCTCCCGTCCGCAAACAACAACTGTACAATCTTTACATTCCTTACTAGCTATGATTTTCCCATTCCCAGTGTGTATGTCCCAAAACTAGACAGGGTCGTGCAGGTAATCGAGTGTGTAGTTATAAATTCGGATGACATAAAACAGTGGGATGCTCCGGAATTAAATAATGCCAATGCGGGAAAACCACGAACGAGTAAATTACCTGAAACCACTTCTCCTGATGCCCTAGCTTCCTCAGCTGTCAGCGTGAAAGCTCGAGCCTGGTTTGGTCCTTGAGTCAACTGTCTCTGCCCTTGGAACGGTCCCTGCGAAGGCTTCTGAATATCATCCCTTGTACAAAGCTTCGACGGACAAGCACTAACGGTGTGATCTGCCGCTCCACATCTAAAACAGAGTCCCAACCTCCTACGACACTCCTTTCGCACGTGCCCGGGTATATGGCAGTAGTTACAAATCACGATCCCATTCCGATCACCCACAATTGTTTTCTTCATTGGTGCTATGCTGCGCCTGTTCACCGGAATACTTCTACGTACAGACGTTTGGTTCAGTGCAAACACCGGTTCCAGCTCGGTTTGTTCCTTTAGTTTCTCCAGCAATCCCCTTATCACTCTACGCCTGGCGGCTAAGACCGCACGTCTTTGGTCCATCATCAAATTCTGACCGGCCATATTCCTGGAAATCAAAGTACCCAACATTAGCATGATGATAGATTCTGAGTATAGATCAAGGCTAGAACTCCAAGATACTTAAATAGAGTACTGCATTGTAGCTATGCCGCGGTATCATAGCCGCAATTACTTAACTCCACCCAAGTCGCCTAAGTCCTAGAGATAACAAGAAATTAGGTTTTCGAGTTGACAATGCAAAGTAAGTTTGCATGTCGACATGATCCGGAAGAATGATTCAAGGATGGTAAAATGGTCAAAGTGGCAGGACATGTTTCCTAATCACGGGTATTGTGATTCGTGTGTCGGGTGCAATACCCAACTACAAGAATCAACCCAATTAATCTATAGCTCTGATACCAAAAGAACCATGTCACGCCCCGCTTCCCAGAGTACGCAAGATTGGGCACGTGACATAGCCAACCATGCTACCTGTGGGTAGGAAATATCCATCCACAGTCACATTACGGTTGTAGAGATATCAAGAACAAATAGTAAGCTAATCTAATACATGTCCAAATCCATAATAACAAGAATCAATAAACAATAAGTGCGGAAGCGAATGATCCAATACAATGAATAAACAGTACGTCCCATAATGCGGGCTCACATCTGGAAATGAAATGAAATAAATAAACTAAACCCTAAGGAACTCACAGTTCAGCCTGCTGGCTGAAGTACTCCTGCTCGGTCGTCGACAGTGGTACGGAATCTGGGCCATGCAAAACCCAGACGTCAGCGTGTCATGACATCAAGTATATAGTATAAACATGGCAATAAGCAGTGCAGGTATGAACATGAATAAAGCAGTACTAAGAAATAACAGAGCAGGGTAATGTGCAATGGTGATTGAACTGTCCTATCAGGTTTTTACTCTATAGTCTTTGAAATCAATTGATGAATCGTCGATGTAACTCAACAGTATCCCGTGCGTGCCCGGGACCACGGTCAAGGCCCTCGGGGCTGAATCCGAAACGTGCCGCTAAGCAGTAATAGGTAGTAGGATGGGCGAGTGATGTCAGCATCAACACTCCGGGGCTGGCCAAGCCCGTAAGACTGATCAGAACAAGTGACGAACTATTGAGTTACAAGTCGGTTTCACCTTTGATTTCCCCATACCCCCAAGCTATGTATGTCAGGTCAGGTATTCAGTAGTCAAGGACTAATGCCAACAGAAAATCAGGTAAGAGTAGGTCTGTCTGGATAGACAGCAGGGATGGTCAGGTTTGTCGGCATAAGCATGAAATCATGAAACAAGTCATGTCAGGGTACGACAGGATGAGTCGGTATGTATGTATATATCATGTGTAGCAGGGTCAGGCCAATATGTAGTGCAATCGAGTATGTGCTCACAACAGGTATACAATCAAATAATGAACAGCAGCAGGAAACGGTAAATAACCATATTATTCCATGTAAACACAGTGGTGTTTGTATTCTCTTATTAACAGGTTCAAGCACCCTTGGGTGCAACAATCACAGGGTAAAACAATATTAATAACACGAAGCAGTGAAGCCATTAAAACTACAGCATAATAATAGTTACAAGGATGATCTAGCAATTTAAGCAAGGGCGTGCTAATTGGTTTAATTAGTTAAAGTGTGGATTGATAGTATACCGATTAATTACACGAAACTACCATACTGATTTAATGTTAAGGCTTATTGTGACCGTCGGTTTTAAGTTATAAACTAATATGATAATCAAGAGTAAAGCAAGACTTGATATTGTGTACTAGCATGTTAAAGCAAGTATTCGGATACTTGCCTCGACGGTTTCGCAAACCGGAAAGCACGGATGTAATGTCGGCAGAAAACACGAGACGGGTGCACGGGCCACGGATCGAGTCCCAACAGAGAACAACGGGATCACACGGACCAGGGTACTTCGAGAGAGATACCAGGGTAACCCCGGCGGGCTCGACGGCGCTGGAACGCCGGCGAGGCAGCGACGGCGGCTGCGAAGACTTGAACGGCCTCGGGTTCGCTGGAGAGGGTAGTGCGACGAGTAGAGGAGGGTGGTGGTCGGCTCTGGTGATCGAGGGGGAAAGGAGGTGGTCGGAGGTGGCGCGGGTGACGTCGACGAGGGTCGACGGCGCGTTCTCCGGCGACCCGGGGATGGTGCAGGGTCGGGCTCGGGTCTGATGGTGGTCCGGCGAGGGGAGGAGGAAGGCGACGACGAGGTCGCGACGAGGAGGAGGAGAGGGAGTCTCCGGCGTCGTCGGCGAGAGGAGGCGGCGTCGACGGCGAGAGTTGCTGCCGGGTGAAGTCGTCGGGGGTTGGGTGCAGGCGCGGAAGATGAACGGAGGAAGGAGGAAGAGGGTGCGGCTGGGCTCGTGGTGGCGAGGGCGGCGACGGCGAGGTCGCGTGGAGGTCGACGGCGAGGTCCGGAGGTGGCTAGGGTTAGGGTTCGGGGTTCGCGTGATCGAGAGGGAGAGGGGAGGCGGCTGCATGGAGGAGTTATATAGGAGGAGAGAGAGAGAGATTGGAGAGAGAGAGGGAGAAAGATTTGATAGAGAGAGAGAGAGAAAGAGAATAGAGAGAGATAGAGTGAAACGGGGAGAGAGAGATTGGATGCGGGGCCCACGAGAAAGGTTTGATTGGCCAAGAAGGATTAAGAGGAAACATTTGAAATGATTTTACTGTTAAACGAAGATATAATCGTATATATATAGTTTAATGATATTAAATTAAATGGGCCTTTTTGGCGCTAAATGAAACATTTCCAAATCGCGCCCGGGTTGCGCCCAAATGTTCCAAATTCAAATTATAGGATTTTAAGCGGGTTCCAAATTTTGAAAAGAGGTGTTTAATGATTAAAATGCATGCCCCCAAGTCGGACACTTGCACGCGCGCGTAGTCGTCCAAACTTGCCCGTTTAGCCGAACGGGACGAAATCTCGACACGCGGACGCTACCACGCGACTAGTGACGACGAGTAGGCCAACATGGATATTTTAAATTTCATTTTAGGAGTTAAAATTTGTTATGTGCCAAAATGACTTAACCGGTTAAAATTTAGCAATAAACACCAGAAAATCAGAATAATTGGAAATGAGCAATATATGACACTCAACTAGAAATATGAATAGTATTATTGGGCTCGTGTGTTACAACTACCCTACCACGCTCAAAGGAGTTGTGCAAACAGGTTTTAGTTGGGTACAGTCCCGAGCCACATGGAGGCAGTGAGCGGATCTGCAGGGGTTCGTCTCTCCCGGTATTGGGGGTGAGGTCATGCTGTGTCTAGAAGAGCCATTACACGAAGTCCTTGGCCAAGGCAGGAGATTTAATGGTAGGTATTCCAGTAATATCTCAGGGTGTTATGGGCTACACTCCGACATGACTTGTACCGCTTTTGGGGGTCTGACTTTTACCAACCCCCTAAGCCCGCCATGCGATGCTCATTGACGAATGGACCGGACAGTACGGATATTGTCACTGACAGGCTCAGTAGGGTGTCAGGTTGAGTTCGCTTATCGACGTCCCTTTTGGTCGATACCTGATAGCCCGTTACGTATGGCTAATACCTCTGACGTGCTAGTGGTTAAATCCACAGCCAAAGTATTGACGAGTCTTTAGAGTCCCCCACAGACCGTTTTCTCAAGTTTCGGGCGAAACGCTGTAGAGGCCGTATGGAGATATGGCAGGGTTCGATCAGATACGTGCGGTATTGCATGGATCATGATCGGACGGATAATACTAGCGGGCTTTGGTTTAAGCCGGATCCTAGTATTGTATAGTGTAGATTTTGTCTCATTGCATTTGTATTCAGTGGGAATACAAATGCGGGTATGTATATACAGTCGCGGGGTTTTCCTGTAATTTATTACGGGATCAGTTTTCTGAAGTTGCCAGTTTGCATTCCGTTTCAGCCAGTTTTCCTTTGTTCCTTCACAGCCAGACTTTTTCTGACGGAGGGGCTAATTTGCATATTTGAAAATTAGCAATTGTGGAGGGTGTTATTTGTAAATGAGGCTTCATGATGGTTCTAGCATCATGAGATTCTTTTTCCATCTTTTCCTTTGCATTTATGGTGATGGGTTTTGGATTGGATGTGAGGTTGATGTTGTTGTGATCTTTTTCTTTGCTATCACTCTCATTTCTCTCTTGATTATTATTTCTTTTTCTCTCCACCATGAGAAGAGGCCGGCCACTACAAGGAGAGGAGAGAGGCAATTTCATTTTGTGTGTGGTTCTCATTTTTTGCTTGCTAAAAATTACATTGCTCATCTCCAAAAGTTCATTCTCTACTCCACATCCATACAAGGCAACTTCATACCCCATTGAGACAATGGTTTCTACACTTCATCTACAGCATCCTTGGGCACGTCGACTCGCCAACTTCGTGCCCGAGTTGCCTCGGTCCAGAGGTGGGAGTCCGTAAAAGAACCCGGCGATGTGGTGCCCGTTCCGACGAGGAGATGAAGACCGGAGGTTCCGTGAGGAGATCGAAGTGGAGGCCGAAGACCGAAGGACAAGGATCGCTCGGTATAGCTTCCTTCCCATTTTCTAGTTTGCTAGAGTTAAGTTAATGGCCCGATCCGGGTTTATAGAGCGCGGTAGTGCCGATTTACAAGTTTTGTAAAAGTTTCGTTTCCGTATTCCGGCATCGGATTGACGGCCGGGGCGCTGCCGGGCACTTACACTGGTATCAGAGCCACGCCATTAACATAGTCTAGCTTGCTCTAACATGTTTACAAGTTCGATCGAACGGATTTTCCAAAAACCATATTTTCAAGTCCAGTTTTTGTCGAATTTTTTCAGTAGTCAAAAAATTATTTGGTACATTGTAAAAATACGAGCAGGGTTTTTTAAGCATTCTGTGAAAATTTGGTCGAGTGAAGTTACTGTTCCACCGCGGAACCGCGGCCAAACCCATCCATTGGCCGCGATTCCGCCGCCATTTTAACTCTTCACAGTACCAAATTTCTACAGTGCTCTTTGGACATGGAAATAGGGTTTCTGGTATATTCTTTTTGGGCCCAGATTTTCTTTGAGTGCTACAGTAGTGCTTGGAGCCCACTTCGGTAAATTTGATCGATCAAAAATTTTAAACATGTTAGTTCACAGTATTTACATTATATCTGTGACCGTGAATGTCATTTGATCGGTAAATCCTGTCTAACTGCTATAGCCCTTTTAGACGGATTTGCGAACGTGACATTCACGTTGATGTTTTGTGTTGTGCTGATTGGTCGTGGGGGATAGCCTGGGAGCAATGTTAGTACAGTTTGGTTGTTTATGTACATTTGATATTGTGGGGCGAGCGTCCGACATGTGGACTGCCATCACTGCATGTTTGTGTATTATTCTTTTGGGGCACGACCGAGCTGAGGTCGATGTATCCGTTGTATGTATATTTTACTTTCTGTACTAGGATTACCCCAAGGTGGGGTGCACGGATAGCCGGGTTCTAGAGGGCAACGAGCCCGCATCTCATGGCGTTGAGACGGAGGGGGCTTTACTCTAGAATCGGCAGGCTATTCGCCGCACTCGTAGGGGGTACAGGTTGACCCAGGAGGGGTGCCCAAGTTACCGGATTCCGTGAAGTGCTGGGTGGTCCATTCACGTTGCTGAAGGGGGCTGCCTCGCTTCAGGTTTTGGCGGGTAACTTGCCGCTCCCGTAGGGGTCTAGGATTTCATTACATAGGCTATCCACACGACCTGGGGAACGTCGGGTTTCAGTAGCGGCTCTATGAAACCCGGGGATCCCAGATATTTGTATTGTTTTGTGATACTTATTACATTTCTGTGATGTTGCATTTTATCACACCTTGAGCGAATATTATATATTAATATATATACTAGTAGATGTTGTATATGTTTTGCATCCGCGCTAGTCCAGTCCCCGCTCTGTCGTTAGTTAAGTAACCTAACGGGTGATGACGGGACCCAGTGGCGAATGCGGATGGCTTATACGTACATCATTATTTTCGTTCTTTGTGGTGTGATCAATTGATGGGACTGCATTGATTCGGATCAATGCAAGCTAAACAAACCTATTCTGATGTTGTTGGAACAATTTTAAAAAAGCTGTTATTGCAAGGGCGTTCTCTTTTCTTTTGCACAGTGATATTCAGTTGGAATATCCTGCACCTCAGTCGACGAGGCAAGGGCCGAGATCCCTTCACCGGGAGTGACCCCTTGGACAGAAGTTTGCGTCAGGGCAATAACTTCACTATAGTCGTTTACTTTTGCTTTGCATCGTGGTGTTCAGTTGGAATATCCTGCACCTCATTCTACGGGGAAAGAGCCGAGATCCCTTCACCGGGAGTGACCTCTTTAGCAAAGGTTCTCGTCACTATATTTTTATAAAGCTATCCGGTTCCTTCAACGATATCAAGTTCATTACGTTAAGGGTTTTTCGCCAAAAACCATTCGTAGCCCTCCGTTGTTTCATATGGATTGTCAATAGTATTCAAGCTGTGTTTGTTGGCCAAAGTCAAGGCACAGTGTTTGGTAGCTGTTGGGTATTCATATGCAGCATAGATAGATGCGTTGGTTTGGGACGGTCGTACTGCCTTGTTGGCCAAAGTCAAGGGTAGGTACGGGTGGGTTCAAATCAACCTGGAGAATGACAGGTAGAACTTGACATGTGACTTATGATGTGTTGGCCTTCGTCAAGGTCATAAGAGCATGGGGCAAAAATCACATCGGGAGTTTCTAAAGAAACTGAAACTTGCCAGATATGCGCATACCTTCTGGAGTGTGATAACGTGAGCGGATTCCGTCACGTTATCATGCGATGATAGTTGGATCCCGATTCCCACTGATGAGTTGGTTTACTCCTCGGGTGATCCCGACAAATTCTTCTTTCAGATTTGGGGAAGAATTTGACGTTACAGTGGGAAGTTTCCTGATTAGATAAAGTGATAACCATTCTGATCTAGGTTAGAGTGCACGCTGAATGTTTCTTTTCTCTCTCTCTTTGGCAGCGACCATGACCCGACCCTTGACTATGACTCAGTGACCAAAATTAACCGAACCTTCTTAAACACTGGCTTTTGGATTGTCAGAGTTGCAAACCTCATTGCCACTCCTACTTTTACCCTTTTCTCCAGGACACCCCGTATTACTATGAACGTCCACTTCCATTGGATAAAACCATCGTATGGTTATATACGAACTCGAAGGAATTTATTTGAGAATGGTTTCCGGTTCTGGAGAAAACGAATAGGACTATTCAGTTGTCTTTTTCTTTTACCTTCTCTCAGGTTGCGAGTACTCCTTGGTTGAGGAGATAGTACACCTATTACGCAAATTGGATAGTCTTCTTCCAAACCTTAAGCTGGTGTCGAACGGTGGGGAATGAAAAAAACCAATTAGCATAACGATGGTGTACAGAAGGTATTAAGTAAAGACATATCAAGAGATTAGTAAGAGGGCAAAGTAAATTGCGACTGCTATTCACGACCAAACCAAGTATTTCTTCGCCTATCCTAAATCACCTTTGTATTTCTCCAGGACACTCCGTATCACTACGAAGATCCACAGTTTATTGGATACTCCATCGTATGGTTATATATGAACTCGAAAGGAACTTGTTCCAGTTCGGGGATGGATTCTGGTTCAGGAGAAATAGGAATAAGGTTTATTCGGTTATCTTTTATCTTCACCTTCTCTCGTATTGCGAGTGCTCCTAGGATTAGGACAGTACACCCATTATGCTTATTGGATAGTCTTCTTCCAAACCATAGGCTGGTGCCGAACGGTAGGGAAGGAAGAAAACCATTTAGCCTAAGAGGGTGTACAGAAGGTAATGACTAAAGACATATAAAGGGATTTGGAGAGATGACAAAGAATTATACGGTTACAGTTGTGAATCTGGATAATGGAAGAGGCATTACTAGGAATACCGGGATACCCCATCGAAATATTTCAATGTTTCAGTTTCACTGTATACTGTTAAAAGAAAACCGATATCCCAATTAGACACTTGCTCCAGGATATGTATTTACCAGGTTTGATTCTCACATCTGTATGGTTTTACAGATGATGAGTGGGAGTAAGTTATTGGGAAATAGGTGATCATCTTCATTATATCGGGATTCGTTGTAATTGGTGATATTTGAGGAAGTCACCTGGGTTGTTTGCCGGGCGGCAAATATTTGGTTTTGAATATCCGTTGTTATGCACCAATTTCAAATTGATATATCTCTATGTCTATTTTTATAGAGTGAGATATATCTTTTTAAAATTATGTCTATGACATTTACCTATATCAGTGGATGGTTAGGTAAGGAGTATTGAACAGCGGTGTAATTCTTCTTAACCATAAGTACTGTTTTCAACCTACAACACAGTGAATGAGTCACTAGACTCAGGGGACTTATACAGAGTATTGTATATTGTCCAGTGTCCATTAGGACAGAGGGGTTGGTCCTCGTACTATATTCGGTTTACTTATGACTTCTCTGGTTCTTATACAAGTGTTTCGTAGAAACGCAATGTCCAAGTTTTGAGAAGTTACAGGTATATGAATAAAGTAGAGAACCAGGTATTGCAAGTATTGGGATTCTTCAAGATGATCGAAGATGTAGATACTTGTGTTGGGTATTCAGTTGATAGTAATGATTAAGAGAACTTGCTTCTCTTTCAGGTTACTCATAATTGGAAGTACTCCTAAGTTGAGTAATGCTGATCGGCCTCTCTCTATTTAGTTGACTTGCACTGGAGACAGCTGCATGATTTGAATCTGGTTCAATTAAATCAGTGCCTCTGGTTCTATATTGGATATAGAACAGTTCATATCTTAAGGATGTTAAGGTACGGGGAGTTGTCCGGCTTATGCTTAAAACCAGACTCTGGATAACTCAAGGCACGTTTCTGTAATGGCTGTTTGTGGGTTGACCCAGGCTATGACGAGGGTTGACTTTCGACCATCAGGAAGATCAATAGTGATATTGTTCTTGACTCGCCACAGTTTTAATAAAATTGGATTTTTTCAGAAAACAGAAGTGGGGGTATGGTAGAACTGGAAGTGATTCCAGAACCGCAAACGATTACTGAAGATTTGATAAGAACCTAAAGATTCAATCTGGTTTGACATTCCATTGGCCACTCCGCAGATATGGTGGGTAACCTCAGGCACCCGAGAGGTGCTCCGGTAGCCTCAAGGACGGTGACAGGGAGGTTCTTGTTTACCCAGACTTGCCATTGCTGTTGTTCCAGACTGTGAGACCCGGCAGGAGAATGAGTATAGCGTCGTTCTAAACTAGCTTTAGAAGTGCACGTGTTAATGACTCTACCAGAGGGTTGTCGTAGTCAGTGGGAGCAGCGGAAGCATTGGTGGACAAGTGGCTTATGTCTATTTATAGACTAAAGCAGATACAGCGGAGATAGATCATCTATTTCTGATGTGACAGTCATAGGTTTGACTTCATCAGAATAGGAGATGGATCTGTTAAGAAGGTAGTAGGGTGTGATGTCCTGGTATTTGGATGACATACACAGAGTAGGAAATGATATTCCTATACTACGATCGGTTATACTTTGGTTGTCACACAGTGGTTTCTCCACATGGGACTTGGATATAATATCAAGACATTCTGGTTACTAGATCTATAGATCTAGATTTGGGTGGTTTCCCAATCAGGGTACTTAGACAGCATTCTAAGAGTTTTTAGAATGGACGACTCCTGGCACGGTAGTATACCTGCAGGTGATAGAGTCACCCTCTATAAAGGAGTCTTACAGACTAAATGGGAGAGGGATGTGCATGATTGGCAGATTACTTGCTTAAGCAATTGAGTCAATCATGAGTTGTCAAGTACCACACCAGATGTTGTTTTTGCAGTAGGTGCAATAAGTTGATATTGATCCAATCCTGGAGAAACATTCGGAAGTAGTTTTAGAACATAAGTGAATGTTCTAGGGATATGATAACGGCTGCCTTCTTTAGGAGACAGTTATCACTCCAGGCTTCCAAGGTGACATGAATGACAGAGAGGTTGTCAGAGTTATATTTTTCCCTCTGACGAGGGGCAGTACCATGGACAGGTGGTCCAGGCAGATACTGAGGGAGGCATGACGCAGGATACTGATTAAGTTCAGTTGACGATACAGTCTACGAAGTTTGGATTTGGAGTTCATTTATGAGCTAGGTCCCATCAGATATCCAGACATATTCTAAGACATGTACTGTTCATTTCGGGAGATGGCTTTCTCCTCGAACTTGAGATAAAGAGAGATATAGAAAGAAACATCAAGGAGGATCCACTCACTGAGGTTATTCCTCGAACGCAAAAGTTTCGCAAACGAGCTTAATGAGACTGACTAGTAGAGGAGTTGGGTGTTCGGTATCACACAGGCTGTGAGTATGCGACATCGCAATAATTAGCCTTGAGTGCAAGTGGGAGATTGTTGGAGATAGTGCCTTCAGAGTCAATTATTGGATCACAGGCACGTGATTGCAATGATTGAGGGAGGACCTATACCGGTAGGACAGTCTTACTCAAGATGATAGTATGCTATCTGGTTTATCTTTATCATCATGTACTGTTTTAGGTGACCTTACAGGTCGCTATTACACGTTGATAGAGCCTCTAGGATTCTTTCTTGACTGCCAGCAGTATGAGGGCGATCATATACGTGGGAGCTGGGGTCTATAAGCACATTTTTAAAAGGTCCCTAGTCGTGGGAGTTTCGAGACAGGGCATCGATACTCCAGAGTAGACTAGTGTGTACAGTCGAGACCCCACGAGGGGCGGTGGCCGATCTCACAAGCCACTGGTATCAGTTGGTTCACCTAAGATGTATACAGGTGCTCATTGGGTTATGAGTACACCGGACAGGACTCGCCGGGAACATACTAGTTGGTCTTATACCTGACGTCAGATAGCAGTTCCCTGGTGACATGTGTACAGGTTAGTTCATCGACCTGAGATCGTTATTTGTCTCGTGTGAGTTCCCACTGTACTTTGATTACTACCCTACCACGCTCAAAGGAGTTGTGCAAACAGGTTTTAGTTGGGTACAGTCCCGAGCCACATGGAGGCAGTGAGCGGATCTGCAGGGATTCGTCTCTCCCGGTATTGAAGGTGAGGTCGTGCTGTGTCTAGGAGAGCCATTATACGAAGTCCTTGGCCAAGGAAGGAGATTTACTGGTAGGTATTCCAGTAATATCTCAGGGTGTTATGGGCTACACTCTGACACGACTTGTACCGCTTTTGGGGGTCTGACTTTTACCAACCCCTTAGACCCGCCATGCGATGCTCATAGACGAACGGGCCGGACTATACGGATATTGTCACTGACAGGCTCAGTAGGGTGTCAGGATGAGTTCGCTCATCGACGTCCCTTTTGGTCGATACCTGGTAGCCCGTTACGTATGGCTAATACCTCTGACGTGCTAGTGGTTAAATCCACAGCCAAAATATTGACGAGTCTTTAGAGTCCCCCACAGACCGTTTTCTCAAGTTTCGGGTGAAACGCTGTAGAGGCCGTATGGAGATATGGCAGGGTTCGATCAGATATGTGCGGTATTGCACGGATCATGATCGGACGGATAATACTAGCGGGCTTTGGTTTAAGCCGGATCCTAGTATTGTATAGTGTAGATTTTGTCTCATTGCATTTGTATTCAGTGGGAATACAAATACGGGTATCTATATACAGTCGCGTGGTTTTCCTGTAATTTATTACGGGATCAGTTTTCTGAAGTTGCCAGTTTGCATTCTGTTTCGGCCGGTTTTCCTTTGTTCCTTCACAGCCGGACTTTTTCTGATGGAGGGGCTAATTTGCATATTTGCAAATTAGCAATTGTGGAGGGTGTTATTTGTAAATGAGGCTTCATGATGGTTCTAGCATCATGAGATTCTTTTTCCATCTTTTCCTTTGCATTTATGGTGATGGGTTTTGGATTGGATGTGAGGTTGATGTTATTGTGATTTTTCTCTTTGCTATCACTCTCATTTCTCTCTTGATTATTATTTCTTTTTCCCTCCAACATGAGAAGAGGTCGGCCACTACAAGGAGAGGAGAGAGGCAATTTCATTTTGTGTGTAGTTCTCATTTTTGGCTTGCTAAAAATTACATTGCTCATCTCCAAAAGTTCATTCTCTACTCCACATCCATACAAGGCAACTTCATACCCCATTGAGACAATGGTTTCTACACTTCATCTACAGCATCCTTGGGCACGTCGACTCGCCAACTTCGTGCCCGAGTTGCCTCGGTCCAGAGGTGGGAGTCCGTAAAAGAACCCGGCGATGTGGTGCCCGTTCCGACGAGGGGATGAAGACCGGAGGTTCCGCGAGGAGATCGGAGTGGAGGCCGAAGACCGAAGGACACGGATCGCTCGGTATAGCTTCCTTCCCATTTTCTAGTTTGCTAGAGTTAGGTTAATGGCCCGATCCGGGTTTATAGTGCGTGGTAGTGCCGGTTTACAAGTTTTGTAAAAGTTTCGTTTCCGCATTCCGGCGTCGGATTGACGGCCGGGGCGCTGCCGTGCACTTACACAAGCATCCACTACAATATACATCGCATGTACAGTAATGGACTCTAGGGCATACATATAACTAACAACCTCCCACTTGCACTAAGGTCATCTGTTGTAGTATCCAATACCCAACAATATAGTAGTGGTTGTAGTATCCCATACTCAACCATTGTAGATAAGTCTCTCTAGGGGTAAGGCCTCTGTGAGTAGATCCGTCGTGTCAACCTTCTGGTCTACTCTCCTAACCTCGATCCCTTGGAGATCGGTTATCTTCCTGATCATGTGATACTGTCCTCAGTATATGTCTGGAACGCTAATGGGACCGGTGTTCCTAGGCCAAAGCCACAACTCCATTGTTGTCACAATAACAATTATTGGACGCTCAATGGTAGGAACCTTGTTCATCTCATGAACAAGAAATGTCCAGACGGCTACTTTGGTAGTATCGTTGGTAGCAATGTATTCAGCCTTTATCGTCTAGTATGTTACGGTATCTAGCTTGGAACTCTTCCAACATACCGTCCCTGCACTGAGGGTAAAGACAATGCATGTGACTGACTCTCAGTCGAACTTATCACTCTGGAAGCTGGAACCAAGAACTTTCTTTTAGTGCTTCTCAAGTACTTAAGAATGTCCTCCACAGCTGTCCAGTGATTCTCCCAAGATCCAATTGATTCCTGATCACTACACTTAGTAAGTCATCTACATCTAGTATGGTACATAACATCACATACTTTGATAGAGCCTACTACCGAAGCATAGGGTATCCCTTGCACACGAGCTCTCTTCAAATCAGTCTTTGGAGACATCTTTTTGGAGAGAGTGATCCTTGAGTAAGCGGGCGAATCACCATGCTTAGAATCTTCTATACTAAACCCCTTTAGTATGGTGTTTATGCACCTGGATTTGGGATACTCCCAACATCCACTTAGATCTATCATGATAGATCATATTCCATAAGATGTAGTAGGTATCATCCAGATCTTCTATTGAGAATCCTTGTGATAAGAGGAGCTTGACCGAGTGTAGCATAGGAAACCATTTCCTATTAAGAGTAATTCATCTACGTACAATACGTGGAAGACAACCTTACTCTCTACAACCTTCTTATATATACAAGGTTCATCTACCATTTTGATGAAGTCAAACTCTTTGACTATCACATCAAAACAGACGTTCCAGCTGCCTGAACCCGGTTGGGCCATCATCTCATGATGCAATCCTCGCTCCCACTATCGCCAAGAAGACTGTAGTATCTCTCAAGTGGATGAGGAACCCTACCAAATTCGCGGAGAGGCTGAGGTTCGTTGGAGACTATTGAATCCTTTGGTTTCGTCAAATCATCAGCTGTTTGATTGTCTAGCTGGAACTGCTTCCAGTTCTACCTCATGACCACTAATTTCTTCAGAAGAATTTCCTTTTCTAAAAATGGCATGCTGAGAAACAAAACACCTTTTACTCCTCAGTTAGGTAGAAGATATTCCCTCACTGATGTTTGGGATATCCTGACAAACTTACACAACTGACCTTGTCTCGAGCTTGTCTGGATTTTGCTTTTCAAAATAGCCCGGACAACCCCATATCTTAACTCGTTTAAGACATGGTCTCTTCCCATTCTATATCTCATATGGAGTGGTAGGCTCTGATTTGGATGGAACCCCATTCAATAGGTATGCAGCTTCTCAAGTGCATAACACCCAAAAGGAAAAAGGTAACTCAGCAATACTCATCCTAAAGCGCGCCATATCTCATAGGGTGCGATACCTCAGCCCCGATACACCGTTGTGTTGTGGAGTATACGAAGGAGTAAGCTGAGAGAGAATCTCATTCTCCTTTTAGAAACTCCAGGAACTCCATACGCAAGTATCTGCCTCCCTGATCACATCGTAGGACTTTAATACTTCTACCCGTTTGGTTCTCAAAAGAACCAACCTTGGCATTTGTAGACATGGGACTATATATATCATCATGTATCTTTCCCAAGAGTTCACTAACTCTTTCTCTGTGTCTAGTAAACGGAGTATTGGTCATTTACCTTTGAGACAAGACTGACAAGTATCATAAGATGAAAATTCGAACAGATTCTCATATTCATCCTTATGTAACTTAGCTGGTCGTGTCGCATTGATATAACCTAGTCTACAATGCCTCAAGAAGGATTCGTTCATTTCTGAACTACTCCTCTTGTCTGTGTTCTAGATACTTTGAACTTTGGTTTGATTTTAGAACGTTTATGCTATTATATCACGTGCCTGATTGAATCAACTCTTGATTCAGGAAAATGTTCACAACATTATTCTCCAATACAGAATTATATCCTTCTTTAACTCAGTAAAGAACGTGATGTAATGCTGTATATCAAGTTCGGTAAGTAATAACAATCGTTCAGAATCAATGTACTTACCATTTGGTAATACAAGGTGATATCTGCAACCTGACTTGGCTACAAAAATTGCACCATTCTCTAACACTTAGAGATTTATCACCTATTCTCAGTTCTCTATCTTTCTGCAGCCCATGTAACATATTACATATGCGGGATCCTGATCCGGTATCACATACCCAGGACGTAGAGGATACTGAAAAACAGTTCTCGGTAATAAGGACACCCGAAGAATATGCATCAATATGCACTTTGTTCGATTGGGTGGCATGGGAATCCGGATATTCCCCTATTTCCTACTCGGACTTATAACAATTATAAGATTGAGCGGAACCAATGTTCCCTAGCTCAGTATAATAAGTAGGTTCGGTCAATGCATCCATATTATTATCTTGATTAAGGCGTGACATAGTCGCTACCAGGAGAGAGAGAGAGAAGAAAATACTCTGCGTGCGCTCTTGCAAGATTTAGATTGGTTATTATTTTATCTAATCAGGATGGCTCCCACTGTTTTAGTCAAATCTACCTTCAAACCCTAAAAGGTAAGACTAGCCGGGATTAATTACACCCTAAAAGTTTGCCAATTTTCGGCCAGGCGAGTGTCGGTATTTTGAGGGAGGTTCCCCGTGCTTTCGCACGGACCTAATTAAAATAAATCTCGTTTTCCCAGAGGCATAACCCCGTTAACACCTTTCTAGACACCTACTTGATCAGCTAATTGTCATGTGTAAAACTCTCCCAGGAGTAACTCTTACTCGCAGTGGGTATCGGGATCCAACTATCTCATAGAAGGCATGCAATCTCATTACAAATTTCAACTCTTGAAATTCCCGATAATATTTTGCCCCAAGCGATCTATAACCTTGACAAGGTCAATAAACCATAGACCGCATGTCAAGTTCAACCCGTCATTTCCCGATTGAATTAAACCCACCTGCACGACCCTTGACAAGGTCAACAAGGCCGCACGACTACCCTAATCCAATCGCATCATATGCTTTGCAGATAAGCACTAATCAGCTACCGCACACTACGCCTTGACAAGGTCAACAAACGCAGCACGAATACTAAATACTACTTATCTGAAATGACGGAGGGCTACGACAGGTTTTTAAGAAAACCTTTTGCGTAATGAACTTGATATCGTTGTAGAATCGAGTGATTTTGAAAAGGAGTGTTTTTGAGGCTTTTACTGGTTTTGCTAAAGAGATCACTCCCGGTGAAGGGATCTCGGCTCTTTCCTTATCGAATAAGGTGCGGGATATTTCACAAATACCACTATGAAAAGCAAAAACTATAAAAGCAATTAAAAGACAAACCGAGTTTGTAGCATCTGCTAGTTTTGCTAAAGAGGTCACTCCCAGTGAAGGGATCTCGGCTCTTTCCTTATCGAATAAGGTGCTGGATATTCTACAAGGAATACCGCTATGCAAAGCAAGAACAACATCTTTAGGTTTCTTTTTATTTCATTAATCTCATTAATGAAGTCCCATTTATTATGCTTCCCAAGCATCACAAAAGAAACGAAAGCATTAATATTAATTATATCTCATATATGTAATATAGGCATTCGTCTCAGAACATATAAAATGATCACATGACAGAATATCAGCAGCAGAAGATTCACATATGAAATATTGTATATACTAGGAATTCCGTGTTTTATTTAAGCCAGTAAAAACGCGGATTCTACGGTTGTGATGAATAGCCAAACCCATATCCCTAGACCCCTACGAGAGCGGTAAGCAACCCTACCAATTCTAGAGTTAGGAGACCCGGTCTCGACTCCTCGAGATGGTCTCCCACAGTACTCTAGAACCCGGTTACTTGTGCTCCCTGCCTTGGGTCTATCCTAATACGGAAAAGTAAATAATATACATCAATGGTGATATCATCCTCAACCCGGAAGTGCCCCAATAAAAGAATATTACATATAAGCTTTTACATGAATGAAAATGAAAAACTCCCATCTCATCAAAACACGACGATCCAATATAACATATCACAGCAACACATAACATCACATGTCATCAACGTAAGTAAATATGTATATCCCAGTTGTCGTTGACATATAGCACCGAAACCAGCGATACACCATATATTACACTTACGGTCGCAGAAAAGAAAGTGAAAAACTACAACAGTTGGAATCCGCAACCACTTTAGACATCATAAACCTTATATATCACATACATTGGATTTCATGCCTAACCAAATGAATTCCTTAGACATCGCATGCCTAACAATTATAAACCCCGCATTTTAGTCTCGATATTGAAAACACTTTCCAATAAACTGTCGGGTAATTCAACAAGATTTCCGATAACCTGATCGAATACTCGTCGGAAACTTTAATAGACGGACGCACCCCCCGATGCCATCGACGAAGTGCACTAAGGTGGAACACCGCAGTCGCGAGCGCCCGAACGGATGCTTTTGGCGACGGGGTTCTCCTACAGTCACTTGGTCGGGGCTATGGGGCGTGGCTATCTAATAAGACTACCCCGCGAGTATCCACGTACACTACGTAATTGCGACAGATTTTTGATCAACATCAAAATCCCGTGGCAACCGATCAGATGAGACTGAACTGCTAGATTTATAAAATTGAAACTAGTTATCTCATAACTATTTGTGGATTCTAAATATTGTATCACAATCACAAATAGCTAGACGAAGTTAAATAATTCGATCGAATCAATGAATTCCCAAAATTCCCAGAGAGCTCAACACATAAGCAGAATTAAAAGTTTCCAGAAGCATGCCCCAGTACCTACGGACCAACAGCTGAAGGGCCCGACCCAAGCCTCTCAAGTGGCGCCGCGGATCCGCCGCCAAAACCATGTTTTGGCCGCGGATCCACGGTCACTTGGACGAGTTAGGGTTTCGTTCTTCAGATGTGTCCATAGAATTCCCTGCATGATTTTCTGAGTATTTTTAACATGGAAAAATCCAACTTTTGGAAAAAAATTCCAGAAAGGGGGTCGTTTCGGGCTTTCGGAGTTCGGTCGGACTTTAAATTTCGTCTAGACAACGCCTAATACTCTAGCTTGGCTCTGATACCACTGTAGGGTTAGCTTAACACCTTGGCAAGGTTTTGGCAAGCATCGATCATGCTACTTTAAAATTTTGGGGTGCTAAACAAACCCTAACCAAGATCTTAACTAGAGACTTAGGGTTAAACATGATATGTAAACTCTTTACATCTATGTGAACAAGAAATACAAGCTTTGTAGACTGGTCCTTCAATTCAATAGCTCCGTGTAGTAGTCCCTTCGCTGCGATCACGAATTCCCGGACTCTTTAGAGGCTCCCATGAAGAAACGAACAAGTTTACTTCGAAGTCTTCGAGGCCGAAGATGATCTACGTCGAGGAGACACTAGCTCATGCTATCTCTTCACTAATTGTGTAGATTAGTGAAGCAAACACCCTAAACTAAATGGCGAATAGTAGAGGATGATGAAGTAGGAAGTGGGCTCACTTTAGATATATTTTTCTCACAAGGAATCATCACTTTCACAAAAGCTAGAAAGCTTGAATGAGGAAGAAGAAGATGAAGCTCAAGTGATGAATGAATCCATGAGGTTAGAAATGCAACCATGGTTTGTGTATGTCATCCACTAACCATTGTAGAGAATTAACCATAGCTATGAGTTATGGGTTGGGTTGAAAAATATCTTAAGCTAGACAAACAAGTGGACCAAGTCAATGTTTTCCACAAGCTTCTCCAAGCTTCCACCATGACTCATTATCCAAGTGTTTGAATTACTTAAAACAAATAAAACCCTAACTTAACCCTAGCATGGTGTGAGTCTCATACATACATGTTGCATGTGTAACCCATCATGACACAACAATATATATCACATATATATTTTGTGCAAAAAGAAAACAATACATTTAACATATAACACATATATATCAATGTATCATAAAGCGAGAAAAGAAATCTTAAGTGAGATGATATTAGTCAATGTAATTTAATATATCAAATATATAATTATACATTAAATTATTAAATCAACTCTTGATTTAATAATCCGGCTATAATACATATAACCGACTAATATCAAATGAATCAACTTATCGAATCAACACTTGATCCGATAACCCGGCTATATCCATATACCCGACCGATATCACATATCGCGAGAATAGAATACGGTATCACATACTCGTATTAATCTCGGTCCCGCACACATCACATATGTGCTCCTACTCCGTTTCGCATGAACCAGGAAACCTCTGTGTAGGACTCTAAAGACTCGTCAATACGCCGGCAGTAGGTGATGATCATATCAAACACCCACAAGCCGCAAGCGGTCTGCTAAACATAACGGCCACCCAGGTATTGAGCGATCAGAAGATCAACAAGTAAGCCTGCTATAACTCCTGCGAATCCAATTAGTAACACTACCGTACAGTCCTGTCTCTTCGTCTGATATGTCGCATATCACAGCCTGGGGGTGGTATAACGTCAGATCCCAATAGCCTGATAAGTCATGCCGATGCAAGGTCCATAACGGTTCGAGAAACTACTGATAACACTTACCAGTAAATCTCAGCAACCCTGTCCAGGGATTTCCTGTTATGGCCAATCGAGCATAGCGCAACATCAACTCCCAATACCGGGAGAGACGAAACCCCTCCTATCGCTCATTGCCTCCATGTGACTCGGGACTGTACCCAAAAACCACCTTTTTGCACAATCTCTTGACCGTGGTATGGTGGAAATTAAAGCACAGTGGGAATCACACAAGACTCTATGACGATCTCGGGTCTACAGACTAACCTGTACCAGTGTCACCAGAGAACTGCTATCCGACGATGGGTATAATACCATCTAGGAGTTCTCGGTGAGTCCGTTCAGTGTATCCAGTCTCCACTGAGCACTCGTATGCCTTCTCTGATGTAGAACACCAATGGATATGGGATCATCCATCGCCCATCATATGGGTCAAGAAGCGCATACGCTAGTCTACTCCGGAGTACCGATGCCCTGTCTCGATACTCCCACGACTAGGAACATTTGAAGGATGTACTTATCGACTACCCTATCCCCACTAGTATGATCTGCATCATAATCCTGATAGTCAAGTAATCATCCCAAGGGCTTTATCAACATGTGATCACAAAACAGTATTTGTTAACATGTTAAGATAAAGTGCAACCAGATAGCATACTATCATGTCGAGCAAGAAAGCCCTCCCTATATATGTCCAAGCATCCGCTACAATATACATCGCATGTACAGTAATGGCCTCTAGGGCATACATATAACTAACAGACGTGACGTCAACAAACAACCCAGGGTCAAAACAAAGCGGAGCCATGGCAAAGTCCCTAGTTCTAAGTCTCGACAGTTCACAAAACAACTTAGAGATCACCTCGACATTCGTCTCATTACAGCAGACGCAGTGTCGACTAAGGAAGCGAATGCCAAATTCCTAGCTTCAGGGTCTTGACGGCAACTCAAATAAAACTCGAAAGACTATTGGAGATCATCCCACTCCAGTGCGGAGTGGTTATGACTCACGGGCCACCCAAACTAAGCCTAATCTCAAGTAAAAAGCGACCTGGCAAAATTCCTAACGCTTGCTCTTCCGACGGTCAAACTGCCCAAGGAGATTACTTGAAGACATCTTGTATAGCCCTCGAAGGGATCAGAGACACGATAGTCACGGGGCTACTCGAACAGCAGCGTAAAGACTGCATATCAGGGAATGCATCAGCCAACGCGACGGTACGACGAACAAAAACCCTAGTACCATAAAACCTAACGAACTTCTGTCGCAAATAGCAGGGGTTATCTATGACGTTAGGATAAGTTTGCCTACAAGCCCAAGGGAGGTAAGCTAAACAATCTCCGAAATGAGTTCATAAACTAAAGACTCCGGAATGAGTGAATAAACTACAAGCTCCGAAATGAGTTCATAAACTAGAGACTCTGGAATGAGCGAATAAACTATAAGCTCCGAAATGAGTTCATAAACTAGGGACTCTGAAATGAGTGAATAAACTACAAACTCCGCAATGAGTATATAAACTACTTTATACCAAGTCAAGACAGCAAAAGAAAGAAAAGCGCTAGTATGAAATGAAATATGTCTTTTATTCATGAATTAAAATGAATACAAGATACTCTTATTTATGAATGAATAAAAAAAAGAGGAAGAATATACAACGGCAAAATGTTTAAGTCGGCGGACGGTTTAATTGGCCGGCAAATTAGTCATTCTTCCGTTGGACTTCGGCTTCAAGCTCCATCAGTGGTGCAAGACGAGTCTCTGCCTGGGTCTGTTGAGTCTGGTATGAAGCAAACCGACTCTCAAGCTCCTTCTCGGCGACCTTATGGGCTTCAACCATCTCACGGGTAAAAATAACGGCTTTGTCAAGAACCACAACCTCTGTAATGGCTTCTTAAAGCACCCGCCAAATTTCGTACGCACGTGTGGTCTTAGCAGTAAGCTGAGCCTGAAGTTCCCCCAAAGCGTTCGAAGCCAACACCCTCTCCGAAAACTTCCGGTTGAGCCTCTTCTCATATGACTGGAGATTGGCTGCACACCGTTCGATCCATCCCGGTCCGTCTCTATTTTCGGCGGAGAACATAGGTCATGTTGTGTGATGTGTCAAAAATTGGATATAAGTAGATAATATCTCAATCGATATGGACTTCCACAGTCGTGGGTTATATCTCATTCCATTATAGTTATAAGGTAAACATGGTATTTTATAGAAACCTTAGTTTATAATGGACTATGGTATTTTATCGTAATTATTGTTTATATAAAAAAACAATGGTATATTAACGTAAATTATCTTTTATTATAAAAGTTGTGGTATTTTAATAAAAGAACTCCTTTATAAAACGGTAAGATTATTTTAGTGAAATTCTAAAAGCTTAACTTTCGAAATTAGGGGTATTTTTGGTAAGGTTTCACTTCTTAAAGGTGTTTAGTAAAAATCTAGTTTTAGAATTATTGTTGGTATTTTTACAAGAAAACCCTAGATTTTAAAAGTTCAGGATATTTTAATAAAACTAATTACTCTACCAAATTCATGGTATTTTCGTAAAAATTATGACTCAGAAAAGATCATGGTATTTCAATAAAAATATCACATGGAAAGTTTTAGGGTATTTTAAGGAAAATACTATTTTTTCCAAAGTTTGTGGTATTTAAATGAAAATATAAATTCTTAGGAGTTGATGGTATTTTTGTGAAATACCCAAATTAGCGAAAATATGGTTTTACAGGTTTACCATTAATTTTATATTTTAAAAAAACAATATATAAAAATTTACTATGATTTTTCCATGTTTTAATAATTAAGGAACTAATTATCGGTAACTTTTATTTAACACCGTAGAATAATTACATTTATTCATCCAAAAGTTGTCCCGATCATGATAGTCACTTTATGACTTAGTTTCATATGTCCAAGCATGAATCTGGGGTTGTCCGTTACCCCATGATTTTATCGTGATGGATAACTGCTAAAAGTTCGTTATATTCTTAGAGTTTAATATCGTTTTTAATCGTCAAAACCCGTAAAATAGATAATGCAGTTAAAACATCGTAATTAGGTCCTGAAATTTTTTTCACAGATAGATATTTTCACAATGAAGATAACAGGGGGTCAAGTGTTGAGAGATCCTACCTAAAATGAGCTAGAAAAATGAAAGTCGGCGAGCGTTGGGTTGTACGAGAAAAGGTATATTTTAAGCCAAGATTTTTTTTGTCTTTGGGACTTGATTTAAAGTGTAGAAGACTCAAATACAAAGCACTAGAATTTTTTTGAAATTTTTGTGTCAAACATATATTTTTTAGGGGATTTTAGAAGCTCAGAGTTATTTATAAGGATTTTCTGGGATTAAAATCCCTATTTTTTCCCCTAGCGGCTACAAGAGTCAACCCCACGAGCCGACCAGATCTGACCGTTGATCGACCAAATCCAACGACCCACATCCCATCATGCATGAGCTGGCGTGGGCTCCGGCTCGGGTTGGTGCTGGAGATCCTTGACCGTTGGATCGTTGATCCAACGGTCCAGATCAAAGGCGTATATATATATATATATATATATATATATATATATATATATATATATATATTTTATTTTAAAAAACCGTCGACAGAGTCTGGGCCGTTGGTTTCCAGATCCGATGGTCCAGATTCATTCCCGCTTTAAAAAAATTAATAAAATTTGTTTTTAATATTTAGAAATGTTTTAAAAATTGTTTTTGGCTTTTAAAAATTATTTTAAAATAGTTAAAAATATTATAAAAATCTGGGAAAATTATAGAAAATGTATTTTGATGTTTTCTATCCTTTGCAATCAAATTTGGTCCCAAAATAGCTCCTCTTGTCGGTTTAAAAAAAATTCCCTTCAATAAAAAAATCCATTTAATTTCTTAAAAATTCCCAAAATTTCCTAAAAATCATATTAATTCATTTTAATCATGGAAAAATATTTTTAAAGTGTTTTCTACCAATAGAAGCAGTAAAATAATTGTTTCACCTCGAGAAAAATTATAAAACGTTTTTATTACGTATTTAGGGTACACGGTCGTTACAATCTACCCTCCTTGAAATAATTTCGTCCTCGAAATTCTGGAAGTAAGAAAAAGAGTAATTATATAGAAGAAGTTAAAAATAGATGGGGATAACGTTCCCTCATCTCATCCTCTCTCTTCCACGTGGATTCGCCCAGAGAGTCCTTCCTTCACATAACTCTAACTAGCTGGACTGTTGTGTCCTTCAATGTCTTCTCCTTCCAATCTAGGATCTCGACTGGTTGCTGTTCGTAGGTTAGGTCAGCCCCTACTGTGATTTCGGAATGATCCAAAACATGACTGGAATCACCAACATACCTCCTTAACTGCGAGATATGAAAAACGTCATGCACGCCCTCCAAAGAAGGTGGTAAGGCTAGGCAATACGCAACCTCCCCAACTCGTTCAAGGATGTTAAATAGGCCAATGAATCACAGACTGAGCTTTCCCCGCTTCCAGAAACGTATCACTCCGCGATTCGGTGAGATCTTCATGAACACATGTTCACCTGGTTAAACTTCTAGGCGTCTCTTTTTTGCATCTGCCCAATGTTTCTGTCGATCCTGAGCTATACACGGTTGTTCCCTTATGGTTCTCACCACTCCCATGGTCTCGACAATCAACTATGGTCCTAGAAGTTCTCGATCTCCAACATCATCCCAGCTCAATGGAGACCTGCACTTCCTCCCATATAATGCCGCGAAAGGTTCCATACCGATACTTGCCTGGTAGCTGTATACGCGAACTCTACTGAGTGAAAGTGGTCCTCCCAAGATCCCTCAAAATCCAACATACAAGCTCGGAGTATATCTTCGAGAATCTGAATAACTCTCTCGGATTGGCCATCGGTTTGGGGGTGATAGGCTATACTGAAACTCATGTTCGTGCCAAGACTCTCCTGTAGACTTTGCCAGAAATGAGATTAAAAACGTGTGTCTCGATCAGAAACGATGCATACAGGTACTCCGTGTAATCAGACGATCTCCTCCATATACTTCTTCGCTAGGCTTTCAGTTGACCGGCCAACGCGAAAAGCAATGAAATGCACGAACTTGGTAAGCCGGTCCACGATTACCCATATGGCATCATTGCCCTTAGTACTGCGAGGGAGTGCAGTCACGAAACACATGGTGATGTTCTGCCACTTCCATTCGGGTATCAGTAAGGGCCGTAATAGACCGGCAATTCGCTGGTGTTCAGCCTTCACATGTTGACAAATCAGGCACTTGGATACACTCTTTGCTACCTCCCGCTTCATATCATGCCACCAATAGTTTTGACGGAGGTCCTTGTACATCTTCGTCCCTCCAGGATGAACGGAGTATGAAGAACTGTGCGCCTCTTTCATCAATTCCTTTTTGATTTCTCCGGTAGGCACACAAATTGTCACGACCCGAAATATTAGCTCGTGACCAGCACTTCAATCATGCAACGTCTAAAGGTGTAACGGAATTCAAGTAAGCTGAAACCCAGAAATCTAAACCTTTTAAGAAAAATAAAGGAGGTGAGGTTTTGAAATAAAGGTATAATGAAATCGAGTTTTCTTAATGCATAGAAAAGGAACATGAATGATGCGAGTGAAATTTACTAATTTGAAAACGTGTTTCGTCTTTTAAAAATTTTGGCAGCACCTCCTTTGTATATTTTGATCCAAAACCACAAATACATAATAATGATAAAGGCATTCCCAAACGGGAGCTAGCTCTTCGCCAAACGGCGGATCACAACCATGCAATACAGAAAAAAAAGTATACGACGCCCAACGGGCAAGTTCACCACAAAAGATAAAGGAAAGCAAGACATAAATATCACAAGTAGCGAAAAACCTCTCGCTCTAAGTCTCGCAACCACAATCTCACTAAGTCTCATTACTTATATAATTTACTAAATTTGAATGATGGAGTTAACTAGATACAATAATGAAATATAGATACAAGAGTGGGTACGATACAAATGCCCCACCTACTAGTGCAAAACACCCGGATACGACTGTGTGCCAGCGAAGCCGTTACTGATCCAAGCGGGCAACCTGCAAGAACCGTGGCACAACGGGGGTGAGTTGCCAACTCGTGAATAGAAATATATCGATAAGTAGAAATCGAATAAATAACGACTCTAGGTCAACTATATCATAAAGATAATACTATGATATCTAGGATGACCGGGTCGGTATGTGTGCCAACAAGGTAGTCAATGCCTATAAGCATGTGGATAACATCCAACAGTATAATCAAGGTATGTATGCATGTGGATCTCGTCCATCCATGTAATCAATGTATGTATGCATGTGGATCTCGTCCACCCATATAATCAATGTATGTATGCATGTGGATCTCGTCCACCCATATAATCAATATCTGTATGCACGTAAACATCATAAAAGAGTGTGCATGAAAGTATGAGGATATAAATCAACGGTGTCCCTCGCGACACATCAAAATCATGGAACCTGAGTGTCTAGCATCGACACTCGAAAACATCATGAAAACCGTGCCCAGCATCGGCACGAAAATCCTCATATATCGGCTCCGTCGGTCCGGATCGGCCCACGGGCTCCGTCAGTTCGGATCGGCCCATATTATCTCTCGACTCCGGTCGGTATCCTCCGGATATCCGCCGAGCCCAAATACTATCACCGGTAGGTAGTAGTCCCTCTGCCAGGCTCACCGTCTGTATACACAGCATCCCTTTCTTGCCCCGGGGTACCATACCGGGTCCACCATGTACCCGCAATCGGCCTCATCCGTCTCCTCGAATCGGGTTTCACATGTCACACGTCTCAGAACCGAGAAAACACATGGTGGACGCACTGAAATATCATATCAAGAGAAACCGGGTTTTTAAAACAACACATAATCGCTTTTAAAATGTCCACGGTTCTCAAATCCAGAAATCTCATGAAAACAGCATATCTCAATGCGTAAAATCATATAGCATGACGTATGCGACATATAATAGAGATGTAAGCATATCCGTAAATCATGCAACATGGAACAGTGATATGACATATTAAGGGAAAACCGCTCCTTTAAATGATTCCAGTTTTTAAAATATAACATGTGGTTCCCAATTTCCCAATAAAATCAGTTATCTATGTAGGCACAATATGTATATGCGCAAATATGGATGTATCAATGTATATGTGCACCAATATGAATATACAATGTGTTTGTGCGCAAACAGGTTATGCGAAGAGTCATATCATGATGCAGTAATCCTACCGTGTAGTGACATGACAATTATCGATGATGAAGTGTGTGAGCCTACAATCTGTGTACGTGTAACATACGTATCATCGATAATGGTGCAGGTGTACTATCACAGGTATAAGCAAGGCAATGAGAATAATATGAATGCAGCATAAGGTAATCATATGCAACAACTGACGGGTATACGTATCTACATGATCGAGTCGATAAATCTATCAATCGGCATCCAGCCTAATAACATTGCGTAAGGTATAATACATCATACGGCAGCCTCTAGTCAAGGGTATGGATCAAACATCAAGTCAAACTCATCACGCACGGAAAATCATCGTATGGAGGCATTAAGCTAATAGGGATCCTATCATCCTATAAGACAAATGAGGGTACGACCTAATATCATGTACGGCCTATCATCCATGATTTACAACATTCTATATATATATATGTATATATATATATGTACCTATGTCCCAGGTCACATCCGCAATAATCTCATATCAGGGGACCGGCAGGGTATAAATCATCTCGATCGACTCGCATCCGTATACCAACATATCATCACATCATCATATCACCATATCATCATATCAGTCTTATATTCTTTCATCGCATTTATATCTCTCATCAAGTCAAGTTTACATAAACATTCAATCTCTACTATAAGTATAAGTATCTAATCTAACATACACACCCGAACCATACAATCAGATTTTTAAAGAAGCGAATCATAGTTTTGAAAATAGGGCTTACGGTGTTTTTAAGGAAAAGATATCATTTGAAAATCCGTAACGTCCCTCAGGGTATATATTTAAAAGATACATACGATTCTTCGGTTTAGAAAAGGGTATGGTTCGGATGACACATCTACATCGGCTATCTAGTCCTATAGTACCCTAAACGGCAATGTCGTCACATGCCATCCTCAAATTCCATCATCCTATAATAGTCGTTACATATCACTTCGAGCTATTCTCTAGTTTCTAATATGGTTTCAGAGCTATCTTCATTCTAACCCTAGTTTCCTAATCTAGGTTTCCTTAACCATATTCTATAAATCAGTTTTCCATCAAAACTTGCGGGTGTGCTATTCGCCATCCACCCGACTTCCCCCGTAAATATAGATCTACTCACTGTGGTCTTCGCTTGCCGAAGTCGTTGACGCCACGCTCCGTCGCCTCGGAATCCATGCGAAGATACCTACAATAACAACACATATCGCAACGCTATAAAAATCAAGTTCTAAAATCCAAAACGGCAGGCGCCTTGCTCGTAGGTTAGAACCTATAGCATACGCGTACAAAATCAACCAAACAACCCTTGTTGTCAATGTACAAACATGCGACAACCAAAAACGAATCCAAATATCAAAACTCATCATTCAAATTACGGAAAACATATCCTAACTCACATACAAGTGTTCCCAGATTTTGACTCAGGTCAAATAAAGCTAAGCAAACAAGTCTAGGGTTATGTACATAGTGTATATGACCTACTGTAACCACCTAGCCCCCTAACTCCCACACCAGGCCGGCCACATAGGCTAAAATTCCGGCCTCCTCGGCCCCCTATGCTCCGAATGGGTTCGTTCTGTCATGGTGGTCTCCTGGTAGTGTATCTAGGCCCCTGGTATTGTTTGCTACTCTCATAATTTCCCTGGGTTGCTCCAGATTTCCCTGCACACCCAAAATACTCACAAAACCGACATGGATCAATTCTAAAGTTTGTGCATCGGGTTCACTTCTATGGTTCAGGTCAGGGTAACGTGTCACCATGGTCATGTAAACACTCCTAACTGTTCCCAGATTTCACCTCTCTTCACAACAGAAAAATCTAGCAGGACCAAACACGCTTAAACACCTTCAGGTAACTACCCTACAAAACCCAAACCCTAACTCTCCTATCGACCCGAGGTCGTCGGATTTTGCCCTATAGTCGCCGGCCAAAACCGCCCAGATAGGTCTTGTTCTTGAGGTGGTCACTTAGGCTTACAAGTACAACATTTCTACACTGTTTGTTTTCACCAACAAGTCTCGGGGTCACAGCAGGTTGTCGATGTCACAAAACGACACTAAAATACGACATCGTACAAAACTAAACTAAAAGGAAGAAGTTATACCTCATTTGGTCCCCTCTAGGCAGCACTAACTTCCCAAAGTTGTCAAAATCCCACTTTGCTCGGTTCAAAGTGTAGAGGAAGAGATGGGGATTAATTTTTGTGAAGGGGGTGTAGGGTTTTGGGGATTATTTGGAGATGGATCTAGGGTTATTTGAGGAGGGAAGTGAGGTTGGAGAATGAAGAAGAAGGAGGAGAAAATGATGGGCCAAGGGTTTGGCAGCAGCCCCCCCTCTCTCACTATTATTCACTCTCTCTCTCTCTCCAAAAGTCTACCTACCCTAATCATTACGTCCCCTTTTGACTTTTCCTTTTTTCTCACCATCAATAAACCATCACACATAACCCAAATGAAATGAAACAACATGTAACCAAGTGAAACATGCCATGGTGCACTATCTATGAAAACTGTTGAAACACGGATTTGGCTTAATCGCGATTAGCAGTGCACTAATCGGATTTTTATCGAAACTGCCTATAATAAATTTTAAAAATGCCAAATCCTTTAATTATATTTTTTAAATGAATAATTCATTTTAATTTCCAATTATTTCACAAATATTGGTATATATTTATACCCTTTTTCGAAAACCCCAATTTCGCAAATCGGACAGTTTTCGGGAAATATATTATTTTAATATTAAATTCCAAAAATAATATTTTATATTTTCTGAAATGTTACAATCTTTCCCCCTTAAGTAAATTCGGTCCCCGAATTTAAATTTAAACCCCCAAAATCTAAAACATTTCAATAATGAGCTCAAATTAACGGGGCTCCGAAATCATAGAAAACGCAGAAATAACACAGCGCGTCAAGTGCGCATGAAAACGAGTGCAAAACTCAAATCGAACTCCGTCAAGCGTCACGCAAATCATCAGATTTGCACGCATATCCTTGGAGTTACAATAGAGATACAGATCTCGAAATCTACTACTAAAATCCAATATACGTTAGTCCAATACTATAATACGTGTATAGTACGCATTTTTGGAAAACTTCCAAGAACTAAATAAAACTCATGCAAAAATCTTTTCTAAATCGCCGTGTGATGCGTAACTCGCGGCCTAAGTGACGGATGTCCATTTGTAAGGAAATAATATATGTCCATATATATTTTGCTAAATATACATTCCGTCGTTTTCAAAATATCCCAAAAGGTTTTCCTTTATAAACGTTCGCGTCGCTCACGGACGCGTAGGAAATAGCGAGACTATAGCTCCTTTGAAAACCTCTTGGTAAGCTTTTAATGCATGCAAAGTACTCATGTACTATCCTCAGATCAGTCATGTTCGGCTACTATATACTATATATAGTACCTATCATGAAAACAAAGTGCTCAAAAGCAAATCAGCCTCAAAAGACGTATCCGACAATCACATGCGTCTGGTGCGCACGGAAATCAAATCCAAGCACATGTGCCACAATGTGCACAAAAGCCAAACTACGTGCAACGGGTGTGCACGAAAGCATCTGTCCAGTGCAACGGGTGTGCACGACAACAACATCGGTGCATCTGATATGCACAAGAATCCCGATTTAGTGCATCTGGTGTGCACCAAAATCGCATCTCATATCGTGCGTCCAACACGCGCGAAAATACAAATCAGGTGCATCCCACATGCACGAATAAAATCTAAATCATGTGCATCCCACATGCACGAAATCACGAAATCCAATATCAAGCGCCGAACATGCGCAAAAGTCCACTCCAAGCGCGTCAAACATGTGCAAGAATCCAATCAGGTGGACAAGGTGCACAAAACAAATATCGAGTATCAAAATCGAAATCGACGGTATACAACACCTTTCAATCCGAATCCAAATCAGGAATACCGTGGCATATAATCTCACAACCATGTGCATCAGCGTGCACAAAAGAAAATCAAAATACTAAAAAGTGCATGAAAACTATGCCGAAAGCATAAATCAAATCAATAGCATGCCCTAGGCATGAAATCACAATAAATATCTCAAATGACATCAAAACGAAGTCAGGTGCAACTGTGGTGCACAAAATATGTATCAATGCACTACAAGCACATATAAGCTATACCGAGTGCAAAAATCAAATCATCCGTATGAAATCCACGAAATCATAAACACATGCCACGAAGGTACAAAGTCGACATCAAATGCAATAGGTATGCATAAATCGCAAATCAACACAACGGTGTATAAAATATATATCAAGTGCGACAACTATGCGCAAAATGTAAATACCCAGTAGGTGCAACCATGGTGCACGAAATCAATATCAGGAAAATCGTCATCAAAAACTCAAATCCAAGCGATATAAGCATGATACTCAGATCACCAATGCAAATTGCAACAATGGGCATTGAGGTACACCTCCTACAATGTCGAAAAATGAGTCGGTACGCCTAAAACCGGCAGAACAAGAATATCCGCTCGCCTCCTGCTCACGGTCTGGCGTCCTCTGTCTCTGGGTACTCATCTTCTCCTCGGATTACCAATCTCGCAATCCATCGGCTCATCGGTCCTGTCAGGTGTGCTAACGGGGACGATTCCGTTCTGGCACTTCTCTGGTCATCTCCCGGTCAATCATCACGACCACTCGTAAGGCAGCACTTCACTGGCGTCGGCCTCTGGTTCTCTGAATACACGTGACCCATCTGATCCTGGGTGCAAATCTCATTGCAGCAGTGTCCCGGAAGGAATCCTGCTCAAGGTCTCTTCCGATCTCGTCTATGCCGAACTATACGGAGGCTGGTACTCTTGCATAATCTTTTCTCGTTTTCTGGACATCTGCGTGTTCCGCACACCTTCCCTCGGGAACAGGCCGTATCCCAACGCCTCTGTATATATATCAGATCTCTAATCTCGACGGGGAGTAGCAACAACTCGTCAGCATCGCGCATGAACCTCTGGCTCCACTCGCCTTTGTCATCGTCCGCTTCGACGTTACGTCTTACTATCTGCGTACTGCTACTGTTCTCGGCCACGGTCAATCCGAAGTCTCTCACACAGACTCGAAATCATGAACTCGGTATCTTCATCACTCTGTAGAAGATATCTGGCCGAACACGTCCTCGGGAACTCGCCCCAACCATCGGAGGAATACTCTATACTCGCCCGCTTTCGATCAACTCACAACGCATCTAGGTGAGGTCCTCTATCCGAAGCTGGTCAGCTTACTGGTCTCCTATCACATGGTATCTGGACGGCGTTAAACTTTTCGATCGAGTCATCGAGGTCCCAAAATTTCCCGAAGGCTCAACACCTGAGCGCAGTCTAAAAATATCTGGTACATACCACAACACCTCTGGACCAGTCGTAGAAGGGCAAACTCAAGCCTCACTGATGGCACCGCTAAACTGCCACAAACCCTAAGGTTCAAAGCGGTTCTATTGTCATCATGTCGAGTTAGGGTTTCATTTTTCTAGAGGGTCCACAAAATTACCTGCATGTTCCTCCGAACACTTTAAACTTGGGGAAAATGGTTTCCTGACACTCGTTCGAACCTTTTCAACTTCGCCTATACAACATGCGGATACCCTTCGCCCCACGCTAAACGATGCATCAATCCTTCTGGAAAGGCGATACATCGACGGTCATCTCTGGATCCGTCTGCTCTAGATCTGAGTAAGACTCTCCACACTGGAAATCTTTAACTCAACTGGACCAACGTCGGCGCATCAATCTGATGAATCACCTTCGTCTCTCAACTCGAGGTAGGCTAGCTATCATCTATCGCATTTCTACCTAGAAGCTCCAGCGATCTCAGCTTGTAACCTCTGGAAGCGACATTTTATCAATCTCAGCAACAGCTGGGTCATCTGTCTGCACGGTAAGCGACATCAATATCTCTAAGGTATGATGTACATCAACAGTTCTCTCGCAACTGGCAGCTCTATCAAAGGCCCGATCATCTGGTGCAAAACCAAACACCCGCCTCAACAGGAGGTTACAACACAAAACTACATTGAGACGTTCCCATGTCACCAGAAAAAAAAATGGTCGGCCCTCGTACCAGACGAGCTCGCCCAGACCGCAACACTAGCAGCAGCTCAATCTGCGCTCAAACATGGTGATAGGAACCTTAATCGAGTATCGAAGAAAGCAGACCAACGGCATGAAAGGAAACGATAGATCCGGCATGGATACATGATCATAAGAAGGAACAACATCAATGAGAGTATGATCATGGAACAAATAAAATCAAGGATCTCAAATGGATGTATAATCAAGGATACGAAGAGAATCACAGATCTCAAAATATATACATCCTAAGGTTTCTTAAGTGGAGTATCGTATCGTAAATATGCCGCGGAACATACGTACGGTACGTCACTTTACTCAAGCTACCTACTCCATCAATCAGGGTCAGCCTATGAAACGAAAGTTCGGGTCTAATACCCCTGTTAGTGTATATGCCCTAGAGGCCATTACTGTATCATACTAGTATGTATATTACTTGATGGAAGCTTGGGATATTCATAGTTGTATAGACAATCTTGCTCGAAATAGTAGTATGCTACTTGGTTTGTCTCTGCTTTAATGTGTACATGTGTTTCTTTATTATATCACCTATACGCATTAGTAGAGCCCTTAGGATCTTTGCTTGATTACCGGCGTTGTGATGGCGATCACACTCGTGGGGGCTGGGTAATCCATAAGCACATCCGTATGCACGTCCCTAGTCGTGGGATTATCGAGACAGGGCATCGATACTCCGGAGTAGACTAGCGTATGCGCTTCTCATCCCAGTGCGGGAGGTGGTCTGTCCCACAGCCGTCAGTACGTCGTACTTGAGATAGTATGCGGGTGCTCGTTAGGTTACGAGTACACTGGGCAGGACTCGTCGGGGACTGTTGGTTGGTATTATACCTATCGTCAGTTAACAGTTCCCAGGTGACATGAGTACAGCTTAGTCCGCTGACTTGACACTGTCACTTCGCCTCAAGTGTGTTTCCACTGTTCTTTGACTACTACCCTACCACGGCTCTACTGAGTCGTGCAAACAGGTAGTAGTTGGGTGCAGTCCCGAAGCACTTGGAGGCAGTAACGGTTAGACATGATTCGTCTCTCCCGGTATTGGGGGTTGACATCGCGCTGTGTCTAGGAGAGCCATTACACAAAGTCCCTGGCCAGGGCTAGCGAGATATACTGGTAGGTTTCCAGTGATGTCTCAGGGTGTTCTGGGCTACACTCCGACACGACTTGTACCGCTATTAGGGGACTGACGTTCTCCACCCCTAGGCCCGCCATGCGATGTATCAGACGAACAGACCGGACTGTACGGAGATTGTTACATACAGGCTCAGTAGGAGTTCGGATGGGTTTACCTCATCGGCCCTCTTATCGACATCTACCTGGGGACCGTTACGTACAGCTAGTGCCGCTTGCGGTCTGTGGTTAAGCCCACTGCCAGCGTAGTGTCGAGTCTTTAGAGTCCCACACAGAGAGTTTCCCTGCACTGAGCGAAACGTGTAGAGGCCGTATGGTTTTACGGCAGGGCTGCGATCACTTACGTGCACTTGTGTGCGTATGCTGTTCGGGCAGGCAATACTAGTGGGCTTTGGTTTAAGCCGGATCCTAGTATTGCACAGATGGATTTGTTTTGTCTTCTGTGCATTCACATTCTACGGAATGCGGATGCGGGTGTGTATGCACAGTTTTGAGGAGCGATGAAGGAGGAGGTGCCTCATTAGGGTTTTGGCAGTTGGTTCGGCCAAAACCGTTATGTGGCAGGCTCATTAGGGTTTTGACAGATGATTCTGTCAAAACCATTTTGAGGTGGACTCATTAGGGTTTTGGCAATTCGTTCGGTCAAAACCATTATGAGCCGGAGACATTATTTACTAATCCTTTTAGTGATAATTATGTGATGGCTAATTGCTTTGACCATTTGACCATCTTGACCACTCTTGACTTTGTTGACCCGTTGACCAAAGTTGACCATTGACCTTCATGAGAGGTCTACACTCTTTTTTGGTTTTCTTTTTCATTTTGGATTATGAAAATGGTCAAATCAATGTAGCATCAACTTTATCATGATAGGATTTGTAATGATGGTGTTTAGTATTATTTTGCAACCATGGTTCATTTTCTTTGGTTAAGCTTTTCATTTTCTCTATTCTCATTCTCTCTCTTGAAGTGAGAAGAAAGAAAGAGCTCCATGGTTGCTTGACCTCCTTCATCTTCCTCCTCTTCGTAAATTCTTTTGATCTCATGTGTTGAGAGAAAAAGAATCCACATAGACAAATACCTCCATCTTACTCTTCTACACAACCTGGGGTATCAAGACTAGCGATCTTGTTGCCCTAGTTGCCTCGGCTCGAGGTGGAGCTCGGTGTACAACTCTCGGGTGGATCGTCTTCGACTCAAGAAGGCCGCGGAGGTGACCAAAGTCCGGATCAACCCTCGGAGCATGGATCGACGAGCGGGACAGCGGAGTGAAGACCCGAAGGACCGGTATCGTGAGGTATAATTTCTACGGCATAGTAGTTAACACCTCTTGTAGTTTGCTAGTTTCTAGTTTAGCAAAGATCCGACTTTTACGGTCCATATTACCAAGTCAAGAAAAAATTTTGTTTTACCGTTTCCGCAACCCCGAAAGTACCGGAAGAGGTAACGTGGACCTAACAGTGGTATCAGAGCCTAGCTAAACATAAACTAGTAAGTTAGCAAAGTGTTTAGAATATTGATCGGAAAAAAAGTCGCAAAACACGTCCGGAAAAACCCAAGTTTCTGTCGATTTTTTATACTGTTCAAAAAATAATTTAAAATACATGAAAAATCGTCTCAGGGTTTTTATAAAACACACAGCAAAACTGAGCTGCTGAATCGTCCAACTCACCGCGGAACCGCGGCCAAACCATGGGTTTGGCCGCGGATCCGCGGCCGAGTTGACTCGGCCGCAGCTCCGTTTTGCTGCAGTGTTCTAATTGGACTGTTTTGGGATTTTTAGTACATGTTGTTTCTGCCCAGATTTTCTAGAGTGCAAATTGATTTTTCGGGTGGTTACAAATCCGTTTTTTTTTATCGATATTCCGTAGACTTTAGCTAATGGATATTTTCTGTGATGTGATATATGTATTGAACGTCTACTAATCGCTATACGTCGATTAGTGGGGGTTATACATATCTGTGATCTGTAATGCTGATGGTTTGTGTATATGAACTCGTTGGATTGTCGCGGATGAATAGCCGGGGTGGATATGAGATGAGAGTTTCTTTTTCTTTCATTCATTGTAAAATTTGTAAATTGATGTAATATTATTTGTATGGCCGCACAACCGGGTCGGGGTTGTAGCCGTCATTATATAATTTCTTTTTATTGTTTTTGCTCCTAGGATAGACCCAAGGTGGGGTGCACAAACTACCGGGTATCTCGAAGTGCCGAGTGGCCTACTCACGTCGTTAAGGGAGGTTGCTTCGCTTCTGGTACTTGGCGGGTAGTTTGCGCACCCGTAAGGGTCTAGGGTGGGGTTTTGGCTATTCATCGCGACCGTGTAATCCGCTTTTCGTTGCAGGCTCGAACGAATCGCGGGTTCCTAGTATATCCAAAGTGTTCAACTGTGATCTGGATTGTTTATCATTGCTATATATCTATATATGATATCTATTTAGGTGTTGCTTATGTTTTGCATCCGCGCTAGTCCAGCCCCCGCTCTGTCGTTAGTTAAGTAACCTAACGGGTGATGATGGGGCCTCGTGGCGAATGCGGATGGCATAAGCATACGCCATATTTTGGTTGTTTTCTGCAATGGTAGGATTAATTGATGGGACGCATTAAATTAATGCAAGAAAATAAACCTAAAAGACGTCGTTGGAACAATTTTTTCAAAAAGCTGTTATTGCAAGGACGCTCTCTTTTGTTTTGCATAGAGGTATTCGGTTATAAATGCCCATCACCTCAGTCGACGAGGCAAGGGCCGAGATCCCTTCATCGGGAGTGACCCCTTCGACAAAAAGTTTGCGTCAGGGTAATAACTTCACTATAGTCGATTATTCTTGCTTTGCATCGAGGTATTCAGTTTGGAATATCCTGCACCTCATTCGACGAGGAAAGAGCTGAGATCCCTTCACAGGGAGTGACCTCTTTAGCAAAAGTTACGCCACTATATTTTCAAAAAGTGTATCACGTTCCTTCAACGATATCAAGTTCATTACGTTAACGGGTTTTCGCCAAAACCCAGCCGTAGCCCTCCGTCATTTCTTATAAGTTATACTTAGTATTCGTGCTGCGTTTGTTGACTGTGTCAAGGCGCGGTGAACGGTAGCTGAGTATTGCTTATCTGTTGGATATAATGTGATTGGTTAGAACAGTCGTGTAACCTTGTTGACTGTGTCAAGGGTTATGCGGGTGGGTTTAATGCAATCAAGATAATGACGGGTTGAACTTGAGTAGGACCCTTTGATTTGTTGACTGTGTCAAGGTCACTTGGGTCCTAGGGGCAAAAATCCACATCGGGGGTTTCGAAAGAAACTGAAACTTGCAGATTTAGCATACCTTCTGGAGTGTGGTGACTAGAGTGGATTCCATCTAGGTCATCGCACAATGATAGTTGGATCCCGATCCTACTGATGAGTTGGATTACTCTCGGGAGATTATTTCACTTAACGATCAATGTTATAAACCAAGTAGGTGTCTAGAACGGTGTTAGCGGGGTTCCGCCCCCAGGGAAAAGAGGTTATTTAATTAAGGAACTTCGCGAAAGCGTTGGAAAACCTCCCTCGAAGTACCAACACCAGCCTGGCTGAAAGGTTAAGCAAGTATTGTGACGTGCGATTAATCCTGACTAGTTCTTCTTTTAAGGTTTTAGGAAGAATTTGAGGAAACAGTGGGAGCCATCCTGGTTAGATAAACTAATAAACCAATCTAATCTTACAAGAGTACACGCTGAGTGTTTCTTTTCTCTCTCTCCAGGTAGCAACCATTTCACGCCCTAATCAAGATAATAAAATGTATCGCTTGACCGATCCGAATTCTTATTCGGGGCTGGGGAACGTTGGTTCGGCTCTAACTTGTGACAACAGTCATAAGTATGAACAAGGGAAAGAGGATTGTATGGATTCCAAGGATACCCAGTTGAAGAAGAAGCATGGTTTTGCATCTACTTCAGGTGTTCTTGTAATTGAGAATTGTTTTACGGTCAGCCCTACCTCCTGGGTACTTGATACCGGATCAGGATCTCATATCTGTAATTTATTGCAGGGACTGAGAAAAAGTAGGAAAGTTGCACCTGGTGATATGTCGCTCACTGCGAACGGAGCACAAGTAAATGCTGCAGCCGTCGGTGAATATCACCTAATATTGCCAAATGGCAAGACTATGATTTTGAACGATTGCTACTATGTACCTTCCATGGTTTGCAACATCATATCAGTTTCTTTACTCGATAAAGATGGATATAACTTTGTTCTTGATAGAAATATCATGAAAATTTACCTTCATAAGGTAATGGTTGCAGAAGGTACACTGTGTAATGGTATCTACGTTCTAAATCAGAATACAGTTCTCAATATACAAAACACACGCAAGAGGAAGAATTCAGATACGAATGAATCCTACTTGTGGCATTGTAGACTTGGTCATATCGGAGAGAAAAGACTAAGTAAGTTGCATAAAGATGGACTCTTGAATGCGTTCGAGTTTTCATCTTATGAAACTTGTCAGTCTTGTCTCAAAAGGAAGATGACCAAATCTCCGTTCACCGGACATGGAGAAAGGGCAGCAGAGCTCTTGGGACTCATACACAGTGATGTATGTGGTCCGATGTCTATATATGCAAGGGGTGGGTTCTCGTACTTCATCATATTCACTGACGATCTCTCTAGATTCGGATATGTGTATCTTATGAAACACAAATCTGAAGCTTTTGAGAAATTCAAGGAATTCAGAAACGAAGTAGAGAACCAGACTGGCAAAAGTATCAAGATCCTCCGGTCTGATAGAGGAGGGGAGTACTTAAGCACGGAATTCCTAGATTACTTAAAAGAGAATGGTATTCTCTCTCAGCTTACTCCTCCTTATACACCATAGCACAACGGTGTATCGGAGCGGAGGAATCGTACCCTATTGGATATGGTTCGCTCCATGATGAGTAGTGCCGAGTTGCCTCTTTCATTCTGGGGATATGCACTTCAAACTGCAGCGCATCTATTGAATCAAGTTCCATCCAAATCCGTGCCTAAGACTCCGTATGAAATATGAAGTGGTAAGAGTTTGTATCTTAAACGTATTAAGATTTGGGGTTGCCCAGCTTATGTCAAAAAGCAGAACCCAGACAAACTTGAGGCACGGGCAGTTTTATGTAAGTTTGTGGGATACCCAAAAGATTCAAGTGGGTATCTATTCTACCATGCAGAAGAACAAAAGATAATTGTTTCCAGGAATGCCACATTTTTGGAAAAAGAATTTCTTGTTAAAAATATTGGTGGCAGCATGGTAGAACTGGATGAAATTCCAGAAACACGAACTTTAACTAAAGATTTGGAGGAACCGCTAGATTCAGTTACACCCAACGAACCTCAGCCACTCCGCAGATCTGGTAGGATTTCTCATCCGCCCGAGAGATACTACGGTTTTCTCATAGAAGGGGATCGAGAGGATTGCATCTTGGAAGAAGATGACCCTACCAGTTTCAGGCAGGCCATTATCAGTAGGGACTCTGATAAGTGGCAGGAAGCAATGCAATCCGAAATGGAGTCCATGTACACCAATAAAGTGTGGACCTTGGATATTGCTCCACCTGGGGTAAAACCCGTTGGATGCAAATGGATCTACAAAAGGAAACTTGGTGTGGATGGGCAGGTGGAGACCTATAAGGCTAGACTCGTTGCAAAAGGTTTTCGTCAAAGACCTGGTTTGGACTATGACGAAACCTTTTCTCCAGTGGCTATGCTGAAATCCATTCGGATCCTACTTGCCATTGCTGCCTTCCATGACTATGAAATCTGGCAGATGGACGTTAAAACGGCTTTTCTAAACGGCTGTTTGGAAGAGTGCGTTTACATGGATCAGCTAGAAGGTTTCGTAGACAGTGGGAGCAGCGGGAAGGTGTGCAAGTTGCTTAAATCAATTTATGGATTAAAGCAGGCATCGCGGAGCTGGAACATCTGTTTTGATGAGGCAATCAAAGAATTTGATTTCATCAAGAACGAAGATGAACCTTGTGTCTATAAGAAGATTGTAGGACGAACTGTCGTGTTCCTAGTCTTGTACGTGACGACATTCTTTTGATAGGAAATGACATTCCTATGCTACAATCGGTCAAGCTATTTTTGTCACAACGGTTCTCCATGAAGGACCTGGGTGATGCCTCGTATATTCTGGGGATCAAGATCTACAGAGATAGATCCAAGAGACTATTGGGACTTTCGCAGTCCAGGTACATAGAGACCGTACTAAAGAGATTTAGTATGGAGGATTCCAAGCGCGGTAACATACCCGCATTGCACGGAATTACCCTCTCCAAGAAGATGTCTCCTAAGACTGACGAGGAGAGGGTTCGCATGAGCACTATACCCTACGCTTCGGCGGTAGGATCTATAATGTATGCGATGCTATGTACAAGACCAGATGTAGTTTACGCGCTGAGCGTGGTGAGCCGGTATCAGTCAGACCCAGGTGAGGACCACTGGACAGCAGTGAAGAACATTCTCAAGTACCTGAGAAGGACTAAGGAGATGTTCCTGGTTTACGGTAATGGAGACCTCAGGGTCGAGTCCTTTACCGATTCAAGCTTCCAGAGTGACAAAGATGACAGCAAGTCTGTCCCGGGTTTTGTGTTTACCCTCAATGGAGGGGCGGTATGTTGGAGGAGTTCCAAATAGGATACCGTCGCAGACTCGACGATGGAGGCTGAATACATTGCTGCAAGCGATGCCGCAAAAGAGGCGGTCTGGATGAAGAAGTTCATTAGTGAACTTCAGGTGGTTCCGTCCATTGTTGACCCAATACCTTTGTATTGCGATAACAATGGGGCTATAGCTTTAGCGAAGGAACCAAGGTCCCATCAGAAATCCAGACACATCTTAAGGCGGTATCACCTGATCAGGGAGATCATTGATCGCCAGGAGATCGAGGTACGGAGAGTGGACACAAAAGACAACACGGCGGATCCATTCACGAAGGCCTTACCCCAGACTCAGTTCGAGCGGCTGATCGAGATGATAGGTCTTCGATACGCCAGTACATGGCCTTAGTGCAAGTGGGAGATTGTTAGTGTATATGCCCTAGAGGCCATTACTGTATCATACTAGTATGTATATTACTTGATGGAAGCTTGGGATATTCACAGTTGTATAGACAATCTTGCTCGAAATAGTAGTATGCTACTTGGTTTGTCTCTGCTTTAATGTGTACATGTGTTTCTTTATTATATCACCTATACGCATTAGTAGAGCCCTTAGGATCTTTGCTTGATTACCGGCGTTGTGATGGCGATCACACTCGTGGGGGATGGGTAATCCACAAGCACATCCTTATGCACGTCCCTAGTCGTGGGATTATCGAGATAGGGCATCGATACTCCGGAGTAGACTAGCGTATGCGCTTATCATCCCAGTGCAGGAGGCGGTCTGTCCCACAGCCGTCAGTACGTCGTACTTGAGATAGTATGCGGGTGCTCATTAGGTTACGAGTACACTGGACAGGACTCGTCGGGGACTGTTGGTTGGTATTATACCTATCGTCAGTTAACAGTTCCCAGGTGACATGAGTACAGCTTAATCCGCTGACTTGACACTGTCACTTCGCCTCAAGTGTGTTTCCACTGTTCTTTGACTACTACCCTACCACGGCTCTACTGAGTCGTGCAAACAGGTAGTAGTTGGGTGCAGTCCCGAAGCACTTGGAGGCAGTGACGGTTATACATGATTCGTCTCTCCCGGTATTGGGGGTTGACATCGCGCTGTGTCTAGGAGAGCCATTACACAAAGTCCCTGGCCAGGGCTAGCGAGATATACCGGTAGGTTTCCAGTGATGTCTCAGGGTGTTCTGGGCTACACTCCGACACGACTTGTACCGCTATTAGGGGACTGACGTTCGCCACCCCCCAGACCCGCCATGCGATGTATCAGACGAACAGATCGGACTGTACGGAGATTGTCACATACAGGCTCAGTAGGAGTTCGGATGGGTTTACCTCATCGGCCTTCTTATCGACATCTACCTGGGGACCGTTACGTACAGCTAGTGCCGCTTGCGGTCTGTGGTTAAGCCCACTGCCAGCGTAGTGTCGAGTCTTTAGAGTCCCACACAGAGAGTTTCCCTGTACTGAGCGAAACGTGTAGAGGCCGTATGGTTTTACGGCAGGGCTGCGATCACTTACGTGCACTTGTGTGCGTATGTTGTTCGGGCAGGCAATACTAGTGGGCTTTGGTTTAAGCCGGATCCTAATATTGCACAGATGGATTTGTTTTGTCTTCTGTGCATTCGCATTCTACGGAATGCGGATGCGGGTGTGTATGCACAGTTTTGAGGAGCGATGAAGGAGGAGGAGCCTCATTAGGGTTTTGGCAGTTGGTTCGGCCAAAACCGTTATGTGGCAGGCTCATTAAGGTTTTGACAGTTGATTCGGTCAAATCCATTTTGAGGTGGACTCATTAGGGTTTTGGCAATTCGTTCGGTCAAAACCATTATGAACCGGAGACATTATTTACTAATCCTTTTAGTGATAATTATGTGATGGCTAATTGCTTTGACCATTTGACCACCTTGACCACTCTTGACTTTGTTGACCCGTTGACCAAAGTTGACCATTGACCTTCATGAGAGGTCTACACTCTTCTTTGGTTTTCTTTTTCATTTTGGATTATGAAAATGGTCAAATCAATGTAGCATCAACTTTATCATGATATAATTTGTAATGATGGTGTTTAGTATTATTTTGCAACCATGGTTCATTTTCTTTGGTTAAGCTTTTCATTTTCTCTATTCTCATTCTCTCTCTTGAAGTGAGAAGAAAGAAAGAGCTCCATGGTTGCTTGACCTCCTTCATCTTCCTCCTCTTCATAAATTCTTTTGATCTCATGTGTTGAGAGAAAAAGAATCCACATAGACAAATATCTCCATCTTACTCTTCTACACAACCTAGGGTATCAAGACTAGCGATCTTGTTGCCCTAGTTGCCTCGGCTCGAGGTGGAGCTCGGTGTACAACTCTCGGGTGGATCGTCTTCGACTCAAGAAGGCCGCGGAGGTGACCAAAGTCCGGATCAACCCTCGGAACCTGGATCGTCGAGCGGGACAGCGAAATGAAGACCCGAAGGACCGGTATCGTGAGGTATAATTTCTACGGCATAGTAGTTAACACCTCTTGTGGTTTGCTAGTTTCTAGTTTAGCAAAGATCCGGCTTTTACGGTCCATGTTACCAATTCAAGAAAAAATTTTGTTTTACCGTTTCCGCAACCCCGAAAGTACCGGGAGAGGTAACGAGGACCTAACAACCCCCCTCCCCCCCGTTCAAGTCTAAGTTCCGTAAGCTCAAGCCTAGGTTCCGAAATACATACCCGCCCTAGACTCCGCATAGTCAAACATAGACTCGAACAAAGGTTAAACCTAACGCTCTGATAACAACGTTGTCACGACCCGAAATATTAGCTCATGACCAGCACTTGAATCACGCAACGTCTAAAGGCGTAACAGAATTCAAGTAAGCTGAAACCCAGAAATCTAAACCTTTTAAGAAAAATAAAGGAGGTGAGGTTTTGAAATAAAGGTATAATGAAATTGAGTTTTCTTAATGCATAGAAAAGGAACATGAATGATGCGAGTGAAATTTACTAATTTGAAAACGTGTTTCGTCTTTTAAAAAATTTGGCAGCTCTTCCTTTGTATATTTTGATCCAAAACCACAAATACATAATAATGATAAAGGCATCCCCAAGAGGGAGCTAGCTCTTCGCCAAACGGCGGATCACAACCATGCAATACAGAAAAAAAAAAGTATACGACTCCCAACGGCAAGTTCACCACAAAAGATAAAGGAAAGCAAGACATAAATATCACAAGTAGCGAAAAACCCTCGCTCTAAGTCTCGCAACCACAATCTCACTAATTCTCATTACTTATACAATTTACTAAATTTGATTGATGGAGTTAACTAGATACAATAATGAAATATAAATACAAGAGTGGGTACGATACAAATGTCCCACCTACTAGTGCAAAACACCCGGATACGACTGTGTGCCAGCAAAGCCGCTACTGATCCAAGCGGACAACCTGCAAGAACTGTGGCACAACGGGGGTGAGTTTCCAACTCGTGAATAGAAATATATCAACAAGTAGAAATCGAATAAATAACGACTCCTAGGTCAACTATATCATAAAGATAATACTATGATATCTAGGGTGACCGGGTCGGTATGTGTGCCAACAAGGTAGTCAATCCCTATAAGCATGTGGATAACATCCAACAGTATAATCAAGTATGTATGCATGTGAATCTCGTCCATCCATGTAATCAATGTATGTATGCATGTGGATCTCGTCCACCTATATAATCAATGTATGTATGCATGTGGATCTCGTCCACCCATATAATCAATATATGTATGCACGTAAACATCATAAAAGAGTGTGCATGAAAGTATGAGGATATAAATCAAAGATGTCTCTCGCGACACATCAAAATCATGGAACCTGAGTGCCTAGCATCGACACTCGAAAACATCATGAAAACCGTGCCCAGCATCGGCACGAAAATCCTCATATATCGGGCTCCGTCAGTCCGGATCGGCCCATATTATCTCTCGACTCCGGTCGGTATCCTCCGGATATCCGCCGAGCCCAAATACTATCACCGGTAGGTAGTAGTCCCTCTGCCAGGCTCACCGTCTGTATACACAGCATCCCTTTCTTATCCCGGGGTACCATACCGGGTCCGCCATGTACCCGCAATCGGCCTCATCCGCCTGCTCGAATCGGGTTTCACATGTCATACGTTACAGAACCGAGAAAATGCATGGTGGACGCACTGAAATATCATATTAAGAGAAAACGGGTTTTTAAAACAACTCATAATCTCTTTTAAAATGTCAACGGTTCTCAAATCCAGAAATCTCATGAAAACAGCATATCTCAATGCGTAAAATCATATAGCATGACGTATGCGACATATAATAGAGATGTAAGCATATTCGTAAATCATGCAACATGGAACAGTGATATAACATATTAAGGGAAAACCGCTCCTTTAAATGATTCCAGTTTTTAAAATATAACATGCGGTTCCCAATTTCCCAATAAAATCAGTTATCTATGTAGGCACAATATGTATATGAGCAAATATGGATGCATCAATGCATATGTGCACTAATATGATATACAATGTGTATGTGCGCAAATAGGTTATGCGAAGAATCATATCATGATGCAGTAATTGTCACGCCCCGCTTCCCGGTGTACGGCGAAGGGGACGCGACGAGGTCTGTTACGTATATACTCAGAAGTACATACGCTAAGCGTTTCTAAGCAATATAAAAGTAAATACAAAAGAGACAAGAAATGAAAAGAACAGCAACTTTTATTTATTAACATTCTTTGTACAATACATGAAAGGAAATACAACTGAAATAAAAAGATGCCTAAACAGTGGCATAACATGAAATGAAAAGTACAGAAAGGAAAAGTGTACAATGAAACTAAAGTGCAGGGTCTTCGGCAAACTGCTCCAAGTCTTCTTGAGATGGCTCGATCTCCGCCGGGTCCAAATCACCTGACGACATTCAAAGAAGAAAGAAACAGAATGTCGTCAGCGAACAGGTCGCTCGGTAAGTCCCAAAGGTAAGAGGAAAGTAGAATAAGACAGAATAAGAAGATATATTTTAAAGTTGTATTATCCTTTAGTAGTGTCGTATTAACGCTGTTGTTTGTAGCTTGGTACAGAAGGATGCCAGAGTATACGAGGGGAGTCTCTATATGCCAGAGACTAGGGGCACGTATAGTATAAGGAACCGTTTATGCCACGGTACAACAGCAACTGAATTCATGTTAGGTGTATTAAATCTGACCACCTCGTGCCACCTTTAACACCTTCCGTACCAATCTACCCCTTAAACCCCGCGTTGTTTTGTTTGTATTGTTATCTTGTAAAATTGTATTGATTGCATGATTGATTGACCGACCGACCGAAACCATGATATCAAAAAACGGTTGTAACCGTAGAGTCATGTAAATGGAATACTGAGAATCATGTAAAGGGATTATATATCCATGGTTCGGTTCAGTCAAGTGTATAGATTGATATTTGGATTCATGGGTTCATGTGTGCATATTGAATTGAAATCTTGTAGATTATAGATTGACTTGAATCATATTCAAGTCAGATTAATCAGACTCAAACCCGAGTCAGACAATCAGAAATGTGAATCGAGGTCTTATAATTGCTAGGGTCCTTAGGGTAATTTATAAAATTTGAGGGGGTTTTATGTAAAAATACTTTTATATACTTTTCAAAATACACCTCAAGTATTTATTGTTCGTCTTTAGAGTTTTAATGAGGGTGGATTTTATGTTGTGACATTTCTAGTGAAAATATCCTAATTTTATAAATAAGGGTATTTATCTGTAATATTGATTATTTGAAGTTCATGGTATTTTAGTGTAAAATTTATTCTTATGATTTTTAGGAGAAGGTGGAAAATTTATATTATAATAAAATAGATATTTAAATGATAAAAATACATATGTTTATACAAAAATAATTTTAATAAATATTTTATATTCCAAAAATCTCATTTTCTTAAGATGTCGTATTTTAAACCTTTCGAGACCGAATGCTCCTTGCGGAGGTCTGAATCTCGCACTACTAGTCCCGAGGGTGCACGATAAACCATACTATCCCTAACGAGTTCCCCAAAGGTGGGTTGTAGCGGCGCTTTACAAAGATTGTAAAATACTAATCCTTTAGAAAACGGTTTTATAAAGTAAAAGGTATTTATTTGCAAAGTGTAATTTTCCGTATTTAGATTCTAGGGTCTCCTAAGCCAACTAGCCTATTTCTAAATGGTCTAAAAGACAAGTCGTTAGAAGCCTCAAATCCCCTCTTCACCGCCAATTGTGGCCAGGCAAGTACAAGTGAGGAAGGAGGGATCCGCTCACGAATCGTGAGACGGGCCTTTTAAAGTTACCTAAGCTCACTTGCCTAGCCTAGACACCATAAAGTCAGGTTTAGATAAACGATCGATGTCCACAACTTATCGTATTTCCTAATGAGAGGTATTTGTTTAAAAGCGTATCAAATCTAAAACCTTTAAGAATAGTTTATTTAAGAATATGGTATTTAAAAGAAAGTTTTGTTTTATCGTATTCTAAGTTCTTTGATGATTTCGTTTAGGTTTGTATTTGCGTGTGTGTGGAGGTGGGTCATTACCTCGTGCTCTACTTTAAATGTATAGCAAAGTTTAGGGGTTAAATGTGAAATCAAAACATGATGGTATTAAAGTGAAAAAAATACGGTAAATTGGAAAGGTTATCATTTCATGTGAGAAAACTTATTCAAATTGATTTTTAAAAGTTTAATAGTCAAGATAAAGATGTTTAGGCATGAATGTATTAGTTAGAAGTGAAATTTTATAGAAAACCGAGTCGGAAATCGGATTTGTTCCAATTCCGTCGGGTTTCGTAATTTCGTATTTTAAAGAAATAGAAAGGGGGATAGAATGGGACTTATGGGTTTCGATCTATACTAAGGAGTGTAGGGGAACTAAGGGAGTTGCCGAGGCGTTGCTTCGTCGCCGGTTGTTTCTAAAACGTCGCCGGAATTCCCGCCGGAATTTCGTCGGAGCTTCGCCGCGAACTTGATTTCAAAGTACACACTTCTTGGAAAAATTTTGAGAGAGTAAGCTTAGGATTTTGGGATGAGAGGGTAGAGGGTAGGGGGTATATTTATAGGGTAGGTTAGGGTAGGGTAGGTGCAAGGTTTTTATTTTAAAAAAAATAGAAAAATCATTAAAATTTGTAGTAAATAGGGTGTATTTAACTCTCGGGAACCGATCCAAATAAATGGTGTGTGCAGGGGAGTTGAGAAGACAAAACGACGCATTTTTCATTTTGACGACTCAGCCGTCCGGCCGAGTCCGGCCGGCGGCGCCGGCCCGAGTCGGCCGGTCCGCCGACCGACTCGGCCGAGTCGGGGTGCCGAGGGGTGGGGGGTCTCCTGACGTAGGCTCTGGTATTTTTAGATTTTTAGGGTTCAGTTCAACTTTTGGGAGTTATGGCCTGTAGACTGTTGGGCTTCCAAAGGATTTAAAACAAAAACAATCTAAAAATAATGTGGGATAGGGGATTTGAACTCTGGTGGCTTGGTTCAGCAGTGCAAGGTATTACCAATGAGCTACAAGCTCCTTCTTGTAATTATTGTGGGAAAATAAATACTTAAAGTGGTAACAACAATATTAAATACCCCAAGTATACTTCTAATTTAAATGAATTCTATGTATACAAAAATTGGAGTTGTTACAGTAATCCTACCTTGTAGTGACATGTCAATTATCGATGATGAAGTGTGTGAGCCTACAATCTGTGTACGTGTAACATACGCATCATCGGTAATGGTGCAGGTGTACTATCACGGGTATAAGCAAGGCAATGAGAATAATATGAATGCAGCATAAGGTAATCATATGCAACAACTGACGGGTATACGTATCTACATGATCGAGTCGGTAAATCTATCAATCGGCATCCAGCCTAACAATATCGCGTATGGTATAATACATCGTACGGCAGCCTCTAGTCAAGAGTATGGATCAAACATCAAGTCAAACTCATCACGCACGGAAAATCATCGCACGGCGGCATTAAGCTAATAGGGATCCTATCATCCTATAAGACAAATGAAGGTACGGCCTAATATCACGTACGACCTATCATCCATGATTTACAACATTCTATATATATATATGTATATATATATATGTACCTATGTCCCAGGTCACATCCGCAATAATCTCATATCAGGGGACCGGCAGGGTATAAATCATCTCGATCGACTCGCATCCGTATACCAACATATCATCACATCATCATATCATCATATCATCATATCAGTCTTATATTCTTTCATCGCATTTATATCTCTCATCAAGTCGAGTTTACATAAACATTCAATCTCTACTATAAGTATAAGTATCTAATCTAACATACACACCCGAACCATACGATCAGATTTTTAAAGAAGCAAATCGTAGTTTTGAAAATAGAGGTTACGGTGTTTTTAAGGAAAAGATATCATTTGAAAATCCGTAACGTCCCTCAGGGTATATATTTAAAAGATACATACGATTCTTCGGTTTAGAAAAGGGTATGGTTCGGATGACACATCTACATCGGCTATCTAGTCCTATAGTACCCTAAACGGCAATGTCGTCACATGTCATCCTCAAATTCCGTCATCCTATAATAGTCATTACATATCACTTCGAGCTATCCTCTAGTTTCTAATATGGTTTCATAGCTCTCTTCATTCTAACCCTAGTTTCCTAATCTAGGTTTCCTTAACCATATTCTATAAATCAGTTTTCCATCAAAACTTTGCGGGGGTGCTATACGCCATCCACCCGACTTCCCCCGTAGATATAGATCTACTCACCGTGGTCTTCGCTTGTCGAAGTCGTTGACGCCATGCTCCGTCGCCTCGGAATCCACGCGAAGGTACCTATAATAACAACACATATCACAACGCTATAAAAATCAAGTTCTAAAATCCAAAACGGCACGCGCCTTACTCGTAGGTTAGAACCTATAGCATACGCGTACAAAATCAACCAAACAACCCTTGTTGTCGATGTACAAATATGCGACAACCAAAAACGAATCCAAATATCAAAACTCATCATTCAAAATACGGAAAACATATCCTAACTCACACACAAGTGTTCCCAGATTTTGACTCAGGTCAAATAAAGCTAAGCAAACAAGTCTAGGGTTATGTACATAGTGTATATGACCTACTGTAACCACCTAGCCCCCTAACTCCCACACCAGGCCGGCCACATAGGCTAAAATTCCGGCCTCCTCGGCCCCCTATGCTCCGAATGGGTTCGTTCTGTCATGGTGGTCTCCTGGTAGTGTATCTAGGCCCGTGGTATTGTTTGTTACTCTCATAATTTCCCTGGGTTGCTCCAGATTTCCCTACACACCCAAAATACTCACAAAACCGACATGGATCAATTCTAAAGTTTGTGCATCGGGTTCACTTCTATGGTTCAGGTCAAGGTAACGTGTCACCATGGTCATGTAAACACTCCTAACTATTCCCAGATTTCACCTCTCTTCACAACAGAAAAATCTAGTAAGACCAAACACCCTTAAACACCTTCAGGTAACTACCCTACAAAACCCAAACCCTAACTCTCCTATCCACCCGAGGTCGCCGGATTTTGCCCTATAGTCGCCGGCCAAAACCGCCCGATAGGTCTCGTTCTTCAGGTGGTCACTTTGGCTTACAAGTACAACGTTACTACACTGTTTGTTTTCACCAACAAGTCTCGGGGTCACAGCAGGTTGTCGATGTCACAAAACGACACTAAAACACGACATCGTACAAAACTAAACTAAAAGGAAGAAGTTATATCTCATTTGGTCCCCTCTAGGCAGCACTAACTTCCCAAAGTCGTCAAAATCCCACTTTGCTCGGTTCAAAGTGTAGAGGAAGAGATGGGGATTAATTTTTGTGAAGGGAGTGTAGGGTTTTGGGGATTATTTGGAGATGGATCTAGGGTTATTTGAGGAGGGAAGTGACGTTGGAGAATGAAGAAGAAGGAAGAGAAAATGATGGGCCAAGGGTTTGGCAGCAACCCCCCCTCTCTCTCTCTCTCACTCACTATTATTCACACACTCTCTCTCTCTCCAAAGGTCTACCTACCCTAATCATTATGTCCCCTTTTGACTTTTCCTTTTTTTTCTCACCACCAATAAACCATCACACATAACCCAAATAAAATGAAACATGTAATCAAGTGAAACATGTCATGGTGCACTAACCATGAAAACTATAGAAACACGGATTTAGCTTAATCGCGATTAGCAGTGCACTAATCGGATTTTTATCGAAACTGCGTATAATAAATTTTAAAAATGCCAAATCCTTTAATTATATTTTTTAAATGAATAATTCATTTTAATTTCCAATTATTTCACAAATATTGGTATATATTTATACCCTTTTTCGAAAACCCCAATTTTGCAAATCGGGCAGTTTTCGGGAAATATATTATTTTAATATTAAATTCCAAAAATAATATTTTATATTTTCTGAAATGTTACACAAATCCTGCTTCCATATCTTAGTGACCCGTCTTCATGAATGATGAAGTCAGTTCGCAAGTTTGTTTTTACCTGCTCTCGAATCTTTTATAATCTTGTATCTCTAGCTTGAGCTTCCTTGATCCGATCCACTAATGTGGACTGAATTTGCATATTCAAAAGTGACGAGAATACCCTGGGCATGATTACCTCCATATCTAATTTTAATTATATGTATGCCCTAGAGGCCATTATTGTACATATGATGTATATTGTAGTGGATGCTTGGACATATATATGGAGGACTTTCTTGCTCGACATGATAGTATGTTATTTGGTTGCTCTTTATCTTAACATGTATGCTGATTGTCTCTATGTTACATGTTGATAAAGCCCTTAGGATGAGTACTTGACTACCAGGACTATGATGCAGATCATACTAGTGGGGACAGTGTAGTCGCTAAGTACATCCTTCAAATGTTCCAAGTCGTGGGTGTATCGAGACAGGGCATCGATATACTAGAGTAGACTAGCGTATAGCTTCTCGACCCATGTAGATGGGCGATGGATGATCCCATATCCATTGGTGTTTGACATCAGAGACAGTATACGGGTGCTCAGTGGAGACTGGGTACACTGGACGGACTCGCCGAAAACTCCCAGATGGTATTATACCTCACGTCAGATGGCAGTTCTCTGGTGACACTGGTACAGGTTAGTCTGTAGACCCGATATCGTCATAGAGTCTTGTGTGATTCCCACTATGCTTTGATTTCCACCTTACCACATTTAAGAGAACATGCAAAACGGTGGCTTTTGGGTACAGTCCCGAGTCACATGGAGATAATAAGCGATAGGAGGGGTTTCGTCTCTCCCGGTATTGGGAGTTGATGTTGCGCTGTGCTCGATTGGCTATAACAGGAAGTCCTTGGCCAAGGCTGCTTCAGATATATACTGGTAAGTGTTATCAGTGGTTTCTCGACCCGTTATGAGCCTCATATCGACACGACTTATCGAGTTACTGGGGTCTGACGTTTACCACCCCTAGACGAGATATGCGACATATCAGACGAAGAGACCGGACTGTACGGTAGTGTTACTGATTGGATTCGCAGGAGTGTGAGCAGGCTTGCTTGTTGATCTTCTGATCGCTCAATACCCGGGTGTCCGTTACGTTTAGCAGACCGCTTGCGGCTTGTGGGTGTTTGATATGATCATCACCTACTGCCGGCGTATTGACGAGTCTTTAGAGTCCTACACAGGGGTTTTCTGGCTCAAGCGAAACGGAGTAGGAGCACATATGTGATATGTGCGGGACCGAGATTGATACGATATGAGATACCATATTCTATTCTCGTGAATTGTGACATTGGTCGGGTATATGCGATATAGCTGTGTTATCGGATCAAGTGTTGATTCGATAAGTTGTTACACATAATATTAGTCGGTTATATGTGATATAGCCGGATTATTAAATCAAGAGTTGATTTGATAATTTAATGTATAATTATATATTTGATATATTACATTACATTAACTAATATTAGCTCACTTATGATTTCTTTTCTCACTTGATATGCACATTGTATATATGTGATATGTATATTTGTGTACATGCATTGTGTCATGCTTGATGATACATGCAAGATGGATGTATGAGACTTAAAACCATGCTAGGGTTAAGTTAGGGTTCTATTTATTTCTTAAGTTAATAACAAAAGAGAGGAGACCTGGTCAATGTTGTCAAGCTTGGATGAAACTTGTAGAAACATTGACAAAGTCCACTCTTTTGTCTAGATTAGGATATTTTGTTAACCCAACCCTTAACCTTAGCCCTTGGTTAATTCTCTACATGAGTTAGGCATGAGGGCTTAACTCACCCATGGTTGCAATAATTCATTTGGATTAACTCATGAGATGGGTTCTTCTTCTTCTTCTTCCTCCTTAAAAAGCTTTCTAGCTCTGATGGAGGTATGAGATAAAATGTGAGAAAATGAATTCTAAAGTGAGCCCACTTCCTACTTCATCATCCTCTACTACTTGACATTTAGTATAGGGTGTTTACTTCACTAATTCCATGATTAGTGAAGAGATAGCTTGAGTTAGTGTCTCCTCGACGTAGATCATCTTCGGCCTCGAAGACATCGAAGCAAGCATGTTCGTTTCTTCATAGGAGCCTCTCTAGAGTCCGGAGTTCACGATCGCAGCGAAGGGGACTACTACACGGAGCTATTGAAGTAAAGGACCGGTCTACAAAGGTTGTATTCCTTGCTCACTAGACTTGCAAAGTGTTTGCATATGTTTTTCCGTCGATTTCTAGTTAACGATTCAAAGTTAGGGTTAGCTAAAACGGTAAATTTTTGAATTTGGCATGGACGATACCTCCCGAAACCTTGCTGCCGTCTTAGGTAACCCTGCATCTAACTCATTGAAGTCCTGTAGATTCCTCCAGTGAGTAGCAAGACTCAACGCCATCGGCTGGCGACTCAAAGCGTCAGGGACCACATTAACTTTCCCTGGATGATATTGCAGGTTTATATTAAAATCTGCCATTAGTTCTAGCCACATCCTTTGCCTCATATTGAGCTCCTTCTGAGTAAAGATATACTTCAAACTCTTGTGATCGGTATAAATCTCCACCTTCTCCCCTAATAAATAATGCCTCCAGATTTTGAGTGCGAAGATAACCGCAGTGAGCTCCAAATCATGGGTCGGGTAGTTCTGTTCGTGAATCTTCAGCTGTCTCGATAGATATGCCACTATCTTGTCGTGTTGGTGTAACACACATCCTAATCCCTTTCCCGAGACGTCGCAATGAACGTTGAAACCTCCAGTTCTGTCGGGAATAGTAAGAATGGGTGCTGTGGTTAAACGAGTCTTCAACACCGAGAACGCTTTCTCACAAGCCTCAGTCCACACATACGGCACATCCTTTCGATTCAAACAAGTCATCGGTTCCGCAATCCTGGAGAATTTTTTAATAAACCAGCGGTAATATCCAGCATACCCCAAGAAGCTCCTGATCTCCGTAACTGTTCCTGGTGTCGGCCATTTTTGTATAGCGGTAATTTTGGCCGGATCAACCGAAATTCCATCGCCCGACACAATGGGTCCAGGAAAGCTATTCGCTCCAACCAAAACTCGCATTTGCTGAGTTTTGCATACAGTTGATGTTGACGCAAAGTTTCAAGCACAATGCGTAAATGCTCTGCATGTTCCTCTCGATCCTTTGAATACACAAGGAAATCGTCGATGAAAATGACGACAAACTTGTCCAGGTATTCATAAAACACATGATTCATTAGATTCATGAATACCGCCGGGGCATTGGTCACTCCAAAAGGCATCATTAGAAATTCGTAGTGCCCATACTTAGTCCGGAAAGCCGTCTTAGGAATGTCAGATGTCTTGATTTTGAGTTGATGATAACCCGTCCGCAGATCTAGCTTCAAGAATACTCCTTCCAACTGATCGAATAGATTTTCTATCCTCGGCAGAGGATACTTTTTCTTGATAGTGACCTTATTTAGCTCCTGATAATCTATACACATCCGCTTGGTTCCATCCTTCTTAGGTACCAAAAGAATCGGAGCACCCCAAAATGACATGCTCGGTCTAATAAATCCCTTGTTAAGGTGGTCCTCAATTTGCATTCGAAGCTCGGTCAATTCTACCGGCCTAATTTGATACGGTGCTCATAAGATTGGTTGTATACCTGGCATCAAGTCTATTGCGAATTTGATCGATCGATCTGGTGGTAACCCAGACGCCTCGGCGAACACATCTTCGAACTTTCAAACCACCATCGGCATATCTTGCTCCTCATGTAAAGTATATAGCCTCTCCTCCTTCCTCAGTACAGCTTTATAAGTTGCCGGATCTAAGGATTGACTTCCGCTCTTGAATACGAACATTGGATGGTCAGAAATCTTGAACACTGCCCTCCTTTGACGGTAGTCGATGGTAGCGTAAAAATTATTCAACCAGTCCATGCCCAAGACTATGTTAAAATTAAGCATATCTATCACCAGGAAGTTGGCGTAGAAACCCCGACCGCATATCACCATGGGACATAAGTCGTACCCCATAGTGGACTTGATCACACCGTTTCCTGTGTTGACATTCCATTTAGTGACGAGGGGTGCCACTGGAATGGAATTGGTTGTCGCAAACTTTTGTGACATAAAGCAGTGTGATGTGCCGGAATCAAAAAGTGTAAGTGCAGGTGTAGAGAATGCTAGAAAGACACCTATGTTTTAAAAGTAAAGGTATGAGTGAGCCTAACTATATGTGGATAACGAAAATAACAGTGATACTGGAAGAAAAAAAAGACAGGAAAGGAATGGATACCTATAATGACTTCCCCTGTAGCTTCAACATCCTCGGCCGTCATAGTATAAGCCTGGTGCTTGGGACCATTTCGCCGAGCTTGCTGAAAAACATGCTTTTGCAAAGGCAAGGGTGGTCCTCTAGCTGGCGCACCTTGTCCGATCGGCTTAGCAGCAGGAAGTGGTCGGTTCCCCTGTTGTGGTGCCCCATTATTGACTGGCTTGTTGACAGGGCCTAGTGGTCCTCTACTCTGAAGACAATTCCCTATAGCATGATCTGGAGACCCACAAATTATACAGAGTTTGTTCAAAATACGGCAGTCTTTCATGAAATGTCCGACTCTGCCACAATGGTTCCATGTGACGGTTGTTTTTTTGGAACAATTGGCCCTACTGGCCTCTTGAATTGTTGTCTTCCATTGAATTTGGAAGATGATCCTTCTGAAATTTGATTTGCCGGTCGTTTCATCCCGGACGAACGATTGCTCTTCTTGATCCTTTTCTCCAGATCCTCATAATTAAGAGCTGGCTCCAGAATCGCATCATAAGTGGGGAGAGCGGTACAGGACATGGCTAACCGTATCCTAAGATCCAACCCCTATCGGAATCTTTTAGCATACAGTTCAGGGGTGGTCACAAGATGGAGAGCGAAACGGCTAAGCATAGCATATTCTGCCGCATATTGGTCTACAATCATCTCCCATATAGACCCCTTGGAACTAAACGAACTTCCGCTCCATATCCATATTTACTACTACTGGAAAGTACTGAGTATCAAAACGCACCTTGAAGGTTTCCCAAGTGATAGGCTCTGTCAGTCTACTTTCCTCAGCTTCCCACCATATTCTAGTATTGTCCGTGAGTTGCAGCTTGGCAATGCTGACCCACGCATCCTTTGGGACCTGAGCAGCCCCAAGGTCGTTGACAGTTCCCCGAAGCCATTCCTCAGCTTCTAATGGAGTTCCTTTCCCAGCAAAAGTCTTCAGAGCAATGATCGGAATTGTTTAACTCCCGCGGATCCTTGGGAAATTGGGGCTAATGCCTTCTCCAATAGCTCAACCTGTTGCTGCCTACTTTCTCGCAGCTCTTGGTGAAGGGCGACGGTCTGTTGCTGTTGTTGTTCTAACAGCCCTTGCATCATATTCATCATGGTTGCTTGCTGAGTCGCGGCCTCATGGATCATATTTCCTCTTCGGTTGCGGTTATGGTGATGACCAGCCATCGTTAACTGAATAAGAAGATGGATTAGGTTACAAACAGATTCGAGGATGAGACCAGATAGTAACTTGCACGAAAGAATAACAATTAATGCAAGAGCTAAACTAAGAAAAGAAAAGGCACGAGACACAAGAGAGTTTTGCTCGAAACTAAGATTTCATTAATAAAAGTTAAAAGGAGATACAACTAAAGATAAATGTGGACCTACTGTTATACATAGGTTTATTTGGTCAACTAGTACAAACTAAAACTAATACTGATCGTCTCGATCACTGTCCGCCAAACAAACGGTGGAACCGCTTAGCTCTAGCGTGTCGGTTGTTGACCTTCCTCGCAAAGCTATAGTAGAAGGGTGAGCCTGGTATGTCACGGCGATAGAGGCGTGGAGAAGTGCGGTGCACGCATCGATAAGCATGTCCCCGAATATAGAGCATCTTCCCAATAAACCACATGTGAGGACCGTATTCTTCCGATTCCTCCGCTCCAACAGGAGCCTCCTCTTCAGCTGGGTCCTCTTCAATTGGTTCCTCTTCCGCTGGTTCTTCCTCGATGGGTTCCTCTTCCTCCGGCTCCTTCTCGGTAGGTTCCTCTGAGTCACTGTCGGAGATAACCGTCGGTGGTCCTATGACCTCGTTGTCTGAATAACCAAGTGTATCCTCAAAGGTAATATCTGACATGCTGTCCTCGTCAGGAAGGGGTACAGCTTCTAGATTGTCCATGACCTGAAAGAAAAATGCCATGGTCAGAATACAGAATGTGAAGGAAGATTGAAAGAACAATGGAAGATGTATGAAGACAGTGTAAGTGTATAAGATTCACAACATAATAACGTCAGTTAATGGTTTCATTTTAGTACATCGAAGACCTGCATGGGCCACCACTAAAACCTGTCACGCCCCGCTTCACAAAAGTACGGAAACGGTGACATGCCAAGGTCCGCAACCTAACTGTGTCGAGGGTGGTCTTTTCTCGATACAATTACGTTAAGCATATAAATTATGCAGGCAATGTACCAAAACTGATAATAAAAGCAGAAGCATTTATTTCCATTAACTAAACTTATTACATCCTAAAGTACTGAAAGCAAACTAAATAGTTTGATTACATTGATTAAAAGAAAGCAAGCCCTAAACATGTGGGTAATAGAAGAGTTATCCTAATACTCTTGCGTCAAATCTGCGTAGTTTTCATTAGTGGGCTCCATTCCATCGCCTCCTTCTTCATTAACCTCGTCCTCATCTAACGGACGTTCCAAAGATAGAGAAAAGGAAAGGAAGTCTGTCAGTGAGTTACATTCGGGTAGGATTTTCTCAACAGAAAGTAATGGTAAAAAGAACAAGTGTGTGTAATATATGATGTCATATATATGTAGAGGTATGATGGATGTATTGTAGGTATTTGGTAAATCAAGGTATACTACGTGCGGCAACTACAGGTAATTTGTTCATTTAGTTTGTTAGACAAGGGTGGCGGGCTCTCGAGATTATTCCGTTCTAACCACGGAACACGGTTGGGAAGGTGAAATGTACTGTTCCACTTTTCCGGATCTGATCGAGTAATAGGAGAATCCGAGTCCGTATACTACCTTGTCAAATCAAACTACCCAGCCCCGTTTTATTCAGTGTGAAGGTTTTGCGAATTAGAGTTACTGTGTATATCATCTAGGCATGGAATGACATTTGTCCATGTTGAGACTGTTCAATTCATTTGTAGTAGTCGTCCATATTGGGACTGTTCATCCTGTCTGCAGGGATCTTTATTTATAATAGTATTCCATACCTAGATTCGCGCATTCTAACCCTAACCGCATCGTAGGTCATGTCGTGTGATGTGTTAAAAATTGGATATAAGTGTAAGTCCACGTTGCCCACCCCGGTGCTTACGGGGAGGCGGAAACGGTATAAAAAATCGATTTTTAGAACTCAAGGCAACATGGACTAAAAGGAAGATCTTTGCTAAACTACAAACTAGCAAACTACTAGAGGTGCTATCTACTATGCCATACAGATTATACCTCACGATACCGGTCCTTCGGATCTTCATTCCGCTGTCCGGCTTGTCCATCCATGCTCCGAGGGTCGATCCGGATCTTGATCACCTCCGCGGCCTTCTTGAGTCGAAGACGATCCACCCGAGAGATGTACTCCGAGCTCCACCTCGAGCCGAGGCAACTAGGGCAACAAGATCGCTAAGCTTGATGCCCTAGGTTGTGTAGAAGTAGTAGATGGATGTGTTTTTCTATTTGGATCCTTTTTCTCTCAACACATGAGATCAAAGGAAGAATCAAGAGGAGGAAGAAGAAGCTAGCAACCATGGAGCTTTCTCATTTCTTTTTCAAGAGAGAGAATGAGAAATGAATTATGAGCTAGAGATAATGAACCATGGATGCAATAATACACTAATATCATCATTACTAATCCTTTCATGATAAAGTTGATGGCAACTAATGACTTGACCATTTTCATAACCCAAAGAATAAAAAGAAAACCAAAGAAAACTCTAGACCTCTCATGAAGGTCCAAGTCAACTTTGGTCAAACGGTCAACAAAGTCAAGTGTGGTCAAATGGTCAAAGCAATTAGCCATCACATAATTATCACTAAGAAATATTAGTAAATAATGTCCCCGGCTCATAATGGTTTTGACCGAACGAACTGCCAAAACCCTAATGAGTCCGCCTCATTATGGCTTCGACCGAATCAACTGTCAAAACCCTAATGAGGCACCTCCTTCCTTTTCGCTCCTCACAACTGTGCATACACACCTGCATCCGCATTCCGTAGAATGCGAATGCACAGAAGACAAAACAAATCCATCCGTGCAATACTAGGATCCGGCTTAAACCAAAGCCCACTAGTATTGCCTGCCCGAACAGCATACGCACACAAGTGTACGTAAGTGATCGTAGCCCTGCCGTAAAACCATACGGCCTCTACACCTTTCGCTCAGTGCAGGGAAACTCTCTGTGTGGGACTCTAAAGACTCGACACTACGCTGGCAGTGGCTTTAACCACAGACCGCAAGCGGCACTAGCTGTACGTAACGGTCCCCAGGTAGATGTCGATAAGAAGGCCGATGAGGTAAACCCATCCGAACTCCTACTGAGCCTGTATGTGACAATCTCCGTACAGTCCGGTCTGTTCGTCTAAGAATATCGCATGGCGGGCCTAGGGGGTGGCGAACGTCAGTCCCCTAATAGCGGTACAAGTCGTGTCAGAGTGTAGCCCAGAACACCCTGAGATAACATTGGAAACCTACCAGTATATCTCGCTTGCCCTGGCCAGGGACGACTATGTGTAATGGCTTTCCTAGACACAGCGCGATATCAACCCCCAATACCGGGAGAGACGAATCATGTCTAACCGTCACTGCCTCCAAGTGCTTCGGGACTGCACCCAACTACTACCTGTTTGCACGACTCCTTTGAGCCATGGTAGGGTAGTAATCAAAGAACAGTGGGAACACACTCGAGGCGAAGTGACAGTGTCAAGTCAACGGACTAAACTGTACTCATGTCACCTGGGAACTGATAACTGACGATAGGTATAATACCAACCAACAGTCCCCGACGAGTCCCGTCCAGTGTACTCGTAACCTAACGAGCACCCGCATACTATCTCCAGTACGACGTACTGATGGCTGTGGAACATGCCATCTCCCCTGCTGGGATGAGAAGCATATGCGTTGGTCTACTCCGGAGTATCGATGCCCTGTCTCGATAGTCCTACGACTAGGGACCTGTATAAGGATATGCTTATAGATTACCCAGCCCCCACAAGTGTGACTGCCATCACAACGCTGGTAATCAAGCAAAGATCCTAAGGGCTCCAATAATATGTATATAAGTGATATGCTAAAAGAAACACATGCACATATTGAAGTAGAGACAAACCAAGTAGCATACTACCATTTTGAGCAAGATTGTCTATACAACTGTGAATATCCCAAGCTTCCATTAAGTAATATACAAGCTAGTATGATACAGTAATGGCCTCTAGGGTATATACACTAACAATCTCCCACTTGCACTAAGGCCATGTACTGGCGTATCGAAGACCTATCATCTCGATCATCCGCTCGAACTGAGTCTGGGGTAGGGCCTTCGTGTGTGGATCTGCAGTGTTATTCTCCGAATTTACTCTCTTCACCTCGATCTCTCGGCGATCTGCGATCTCCCTGATCAGGTGGTACCGCCTCAAAATGTGCCTGGACTTCTGATGGGACCTGGGTTCCTTCGCTAAAGCTATAGCTCCGTTGTTGTCACAATACAGTAGTATTGGATCAACAATGGTAGGAACCACTTGAAGCTCCGCGAGGAACTTCTTCATCCAGATAGCTTACTTTGCGGCATCGCAGGCAGCTATATACTACGCTTCCATAGTTGAGTCGGCAACGGTTTCCTGCTTGGAACTCTTCCAGCAAACCGCCCCTCCATTAAGGGTAAAGACATAACCCGACATGGACTTGGAGTCATCCTTGTCACTCTGGAAGCTGGAGTCAGCAAAGGCCTCGATCTGGAGGTCTTTTCCGCCATATACCAAGAACATCTCCTTAGTCCTTCTCAGGTACTTGAGAATGTTCTTTACCGCTATCCAGTGTTTCTCCCCTGGGTCCGATTGATACCGGCTTACAACGCTCAATGCGTATGCTACATCTGGTCTAGTACATAACATCGCATACATTATAGAGCCTACCGCAGATGCGTAGGGTATAGATGACATGCGAGCCCTTTTCAAATCAGTCTTGGGAGACATCTCTTTGGAGAGGGTGATTCCGTGACAAGCCGGTAGATTACCCGCTTGGAATCTTCCATACTGAATCGTTTTAGTATGGTGTCGATGTACCTGGACTGTGAAAGTCCCAACATCCTCTTAGATCTATCACGATAGATCTGGATCCCCAGAATGTAGTTAGCATCGCCCAGGTCCTTCATGGAGAACCTCTGTGACAAGAATCCTTTGACTGATTGTAGCATAGGAATATCATTTCCTATTAGGAGAATGCCATCCACGTACAAGACGAGGAATACCACAGTTCTCCCTACAATCTTACCGTAAATGCATGGTTCATTTGGGCTTTTGATAAAGTCGAATTCCTTGACAGTATCATCAAAGCAGATGTTCCAACTCCGCGATGCCTGCTTCGGTCCATAGATGGACTTGAGCAACTTGCACACTTTACCGCTGCTCCCACTCTGAATGAATCCATCCGGCTGATCCATATAGACGCACTCTTCTAAATTTCCATTTAGGAAAGCCATCTTTACGTCCATCTGCCAGATTTCATAATCGTGGAAGGCAGCAATGGCAAGAAGGATCCGAATGGATTTGAGCATAGCCACTGGAGAAAAGGTCTCGTCATAGTCCAAACCAGGTCTTTGACGAAAACCCTTTGCAACAAGCCTAGCTTTATAGGTTTCAACCTGCCCATCTACACCAATCTTCTTTCTGAAGATCCATTTGCAGCCTATGGGTTTTTCCCCTTCTGGAGCAAAGTCCAAAGTCTAAACTTTGTTGGTGTACATGGACTCCATCTCGGTCCGCATTGCATTCAGCCATTTTACCGAGTCACCGCTCTGAATGGCTTGCTGGAAGCTAGTAGGCTCACCATAGTCAATGGTGCAATCCTCTCTATCCCCGTCAATAAGAAAACCGTAGTATCTCTCGGGCGGATGAAACTATCTACTACTCCTGAGGAGAGGCGCTGGGATGTCCGGTTCTCCTGAACCTTCTGGTTCTTCCAAGCTTTCAGTAATAGCTTGTGGTTCTGGAATTTCTTCCAGTTCTATTGCGCTCCCACTTATCTGATTTTCTAAAAATTCAGTTTCCAAGAAGTGGGCATGCTGAGAAACAAAAACCTTTTGTTCCTCTGCGGAATAGAAAAGATACCCCCTGGAGTTCTTTGGGTATCCCACAAACTTACACAGTACTGAGCGTGCCTCGAGCTTGTCCGCATGCTGCTTCTTTACAAAAGCTGGACATCCCCATGTCTTAAGATACTTAAGACAGGGTTTCTTCCCACTCCACATCTGATATGGGGTGGTAGGCACAGTCTTGGTTGGAGCCTTGTTCAAGAGATATGCAGCTGTTTCTAGTGCATAACCCCAGAAAGATCACGGCAACTCAACCTTACTCATCATGGAACGAACCACATCCAATAGGGCACGATTCCGCCTTTCCGATACACCGTTGTGTTGTGGTGTGTATGGAGGAGTAAGCTGAGAGAGAATTCCATTCCCTTTTAAGTAGTCCAGAAACTCGGCACTCAAGTATTCACCACCTCGATCAGATCTCAATGTTTTTATACTTTTGCATGTTTGTTTTTCAACTTCATTCTTGTATTCCCGAAATTTTTCAAAGGCCTTGGATTTATGCTTCATTAGAAAGACATGTCCATACCTAGAGAAATCATCTGTGAAAGTAATGAAGTATGAATAACCATTTCGCGCATTTGTAGACATTGGACCACACACATCACTGTGTATGAATCCCAAGAGCTCGCTTGCTCTTTCTCCGTGTCCAGTGAACGGAGTCTTTGTCATCTTTCCCATAAGACAAGATTCACAAGTGGCATAAGACTGATACTCGAACGGATTCAAGTATCCCTCTTTATGTAACTTTGTTACCGTGTCTCATTAATGTGACCCAGTCTCCAATGCCATAAGAAAACCTGATTTTTTTCCGGAGACTTTCTTTTAAGTGTGTTCTGGACACTGAAAATCTGAGCTTGATTTAATACGTATATTCCGTTTTCTAATGTACCTGACCAAATCAGAACTTGATTTAGTTGGATGTGGACCACATCGCTTACAAAAGTAAAATCATATCCTTCCTTAGAAAGTAAGGATACAGATATGATATTACAAGTCGCACCTGGTACATAAAAACAGTTACGCAGAATCAATATCTGCCCAGTTGTCAGTCCAAGATGATATTCCCCTACGGATTCAGCGTACATGCTCATTCCGTTAGCAACCCTGAGAGTCATATCACCTATCTTGATAACCCTACGGTTTCTCAAAGCCAGTAACGAATTACAGATATGAGATCCTGATCCGGTATCCAATACCCAGGAGGTAGGGTTAACTGACATACAGTTCTCTATCACAAACACACCCGAAGCCGAAGCCACAACATTCTTCGAATCCTGGCTACTGGCTTTGCTAGCCCTGCAATCTTTCTGCCAATGTTCATTCCCGTAACAATAGGAACGTCCCTCTTTTACTACATCCAGTCCCGAAACTTCTGCCATTCCCTTTCCTTCTACTTCCCTGGTTTCCTTCAGGGTAGAAGGTAGAGACTGTAGAACCAAGTCAGCATCTGACCCGTTCTTCAACGTGGTCTTTAGGTCCGTGAGCTTAAAATAGCTGGTCTCTGTAAGGACGTTGCCCCCTACAGATGACCCGATAGCCAACCTCGCTTGAAGCAATTCGTTCGAGGTCTTATATCTTGCGATACGAGATTGCTCTCCATATAAATCTTTGTTATGGAGGAAGATAGATACTAAGTCCATCTTCTCGTGCTGCCTCTGGTATGCATCATCAACTGAGGCTAACACGAGACACTTGGCATTCGCACAGTCTTTTTCCGATGTCTTGCGGATATGAATATCCGTGACAGGGGAAACTGGACCTAAGACGGCAGGGGTTGGATCAGTCAAGAGGTGTCCCAGCTTGTCATGGGCAATGGACATCTGGACAGACCTTTGCCAGTCAAAACAGTCAGATTCAGTCATTTTATTATCTAGATGTAACCTATGTCTGGTCACTGGGTCGCTGCAATTAAGAGAGAGAGAAGAAAACACTTAACATGATGCTCTTGCAAGTTTAGATTGGTTTTTAATTTATCTAAACAGGATGGCTCCCACTGTCTCTCGAATCCCTCCTCAAACCATAAAGGAAGAATTAGTCAGGATCAATCTCACCGTACAATACTTGCTTAACCGTTCAGCCAGGCCAGTGTCGGTACTTCGAGGGAGGTTTTCCAACGCTTTCGTGAAGTTCCTTAATTAAGTAACCTCTTTTCCCTGTGGGCGTAGCCCCACTAACACCTTTCTAGACACCTACTTGGTTTATAGCATTGATCGTTAAGTGAGAAAGTTCCCGAGGAGTAACATATACTCACAGTAGGATCGGGATCCAAATATCATCGTGTGATAAAACTGAAGGAATCCCCAGAATCATCACACTCCAAATGGTATGCAGCACTAGCAAGTTTCAGTTTCTTTAGAAACTCCCGATGTGGATTTTTGCCCCATGCTCTTATGACCTTGACGAAGGTCAACAAGTCATAAGTCACATGTCAAGTTCTACACGTCACTGTCCAGGTTAATTTGAACCCACCCGTATATACCCTTGACGAAGGTCAACAAGGTAATACGACTGTCCCAAACCAACGCATCTATCTATGCTACATATGAACACCCAATAGCTACCAATCACTATGCCTTGACGAAGGTCAACAAACATAGCTTGAATACTATTGAATATTCATACGAAATGACGGAGGGCTACGAATGGTTTTAGCGAAACCATGAACGTAGTGAACTTGATATAATCGAAGGAACGAGATAGCTTTTAAAAGGAGTGGTTCAAGCTCCGCATTTAAAAGTTGGTTTTTGAAAAGAACCGAGTAGTTTTGAAAGTGTTCCAACGAATTTTACTTGGTTTATTTTCTTGCATTAATTTTAATGCGTCACATCATTTAGTCCTACCATTGCAGAAAACAACGAAAATATGACGTACGCTTATGCCATCCGCATTCGCCACGGGGTCCCGTCATCACCCGTTAGGTTACTTAACTAACGACAGAGCGGGGGCTGGACTAGCGCGGATGCAAAACATAAGCAACGCCTAAATAGATATTATATATAGATACATACATTCGTCAGATACAATGATAGCCATTCTAGATCACAGATGAACACTTTGGATATACTAGGAATCCGCGTTTCGTTCGAGCCTGCAACGAAAGACGGATTACACGGTCGCGATGAATAGCCAAACCCCACCCTAGACCCCTACGGGTGCAGCAAACTACCCGCCAAGTACCCGAAGTGAAGCAACCTCCCTCAACAACGTGAGTAGGCCACTCGGCACTTCGAGATACCCGGTAGTTTGTGCACCCCACCTTGGGTCTATCCTAGGAGCAAAAACAGTAAAAGAAATTATACAATGGCGGCTACAACCTCATCCCGGATGTGCGGCCATAAAATAATATTACATCAATTACAAATTTTACATGAATGAAAGAAAAAGAAACTCTCATCTCACATCCACCCGGCTATTCATCCGCGACAATCCAACGAGTTCATATACACAAACCATCAACATTACAGATCACAGATATGTATAGCCCCCACTAATCGACGTATAGCAATTAGCAGACGTTCAATACATATATCACATCACAGATAATATCCATTAGCCAAAGTCTACGGAATTTCGATCAAAATACGGATTTGTAACCACCCAAAAACAAATTTGTTCTCTGGAAAATCTGGGTAGAAACAAACTATACTAAAAATCCCAAAACATCCAAATAAAAACACTGCACAAAACCCGGTCCACGGCCGAGTCAACTCGGCCGCGGTTCCGCGGCAGAAAGCATGTTCTTGCCGCGGAACCGCGGCGCTTTGACCGAGTCACTGGATCATTTTTGTTCTGTGTTTTTACAAAACCCTGAGCCGATTTTTCATGTATGTTAAATCATTTTTAGAGCAGTATAAAAAATCGGCAGAAACATGGTTTTTCCGGACGTGTTTTGCGAATTTTTTCCGATCGAGATTCTAAATACTTTGCTAACATGCTAGTTTATGTTTAGCTAGGCTCTGGTACCACTGTAAGTCCACGTTGCCCACCCCGGTGCTTACGGTGGGGGCGGAAACGGTATAAAAAATCGATTTTTAGAACTCAATGCAACATGGACTAAAAGGAGGATCTTTGCTAAACTACAAACTAGCAAACTACTAGAGGTGCTATCTACTATGCCATAGAGATTATACCTCACGATACCGGTCCTTCGGATCTTCATTCCGCTGTCCGGCTTGTCCATCCACGCTCCGAGGGTCGATCCGGATCTTGATCACCTCCGCGGCCTTCTTGAGTCGAAGACGATCCACCCGAGAGATGTACTCCGAGCTCCACCTCGAGCCGAGGCAACTAGGGTAACAAGATCGCTAGGCTTGATGTCCTAGGTTGTGTAGAAGTAGTAGATGGATGTGTTTTTCTATTTGGATCCTTTTTCTCTCAACACACGAGATCAAAGGAAGAATCAAGAGGAGGAAGAAGAAGCTAGCAACCATGGAGCTTTCTCATTTCTTTTTCAAGAGAGAGAATGAGAAATGAATTATGAGCTAGAGAGAATGAACCATGGTTGCAATAATACACCAATATCATCATTACTAATCCTTTCATGATAAAATTGATGGCAACTAATGACTTGACCATTTTCATAACCCAAAGAATAAAAAGAAAACCAAAGAAAACTCTAGACCTCTCATGAAGGTCCAAGTCAACTTTGGTCAAACGGTCAACAAAGTCAAGTGTGGTCAAATGGTCAAAGCAATTAGCCATCATATAATTATCACTAAAAAAGATTAGTAAATAATGTCCCCGGCTCATAATAGTTTTGACCGAACGAACTGCCAAAACCCTAATGAGTCCGCCTCATTATGGCTTCGACCGAATCAACTGTCAAAACCCTAATGAGGCACCTCCTTCCTCTTCGCTCCTCACAACTGTGCATACACACCCGTATCCGCATTCCGTAGAATGCGAATGCACAGAAGACAAAACAAATCCATCCGTGCAATACTAGGATCCGGCTTAAACCAAAGCCCACTAGTATTGCCTGCCCGAACAGCATACGCACACAAGTGTACGTAAGTGATCGTAGCCCTGCCATAAAACCATACGGCCTCTACACCTTTCGCTCAGTGCAGGGAAACTCTCTGTGTGGGACTCTAAAGACTCGACACTACGCTGGCAGTGGCTTTAACCACAGACCGCAAGCGGCACTAGCTGTACGTAACGGTCCCCAGGTAGATGTCGATAAGAAGGCCGATGAGGTAAACCCATCCGAACTCCTACTGAGCCTGTATGTGACAATCTCCGTACAGTCCGGTCTGTTCGTCTAAGAATATCGCATGGCGAGTCTAGGGGGTGGCGAACGTCAGTCCCTTAATAGCGGTACAAGTCGTGTCGGAGTGTAGCCCAGAACACCCTGAGATAACACTGAAAACCTACCAGTATATCTCGCTTGCCCTGGCCAGGGACGACTATGTGTAATGGCTCTCCTAGACACAGCGCGATATCAACCCCCAATACCGGGAGAGACGAATCATGTCTAACCGTCACTGCCTCCAAGTGCTTCGGGACTGTACCCAACTACTACCTGTTTGCACGACTCCTTTGGGCCGTGGTAGGGTAGTAATCAAAGAACAGTGGGAACACACTCGAGGCGAAATGACAGTAGCAAGTCAACGGACTAAGCTGTACTCATGTCACCTGGGAACTGATAACTGACGATAGGTATAATACCAACCAACAATCCCCGACGAGTCCTGTCCAGTGTACTCGTAACCTAACGAGCACCCGCATACTATCTCCAGTACGACGTACCGATGGCTGTGGGACAGACCATCTCCCCTGCTGGGATGAGAAGCGTATGCGCTAGTCTACTCCGGAGTATCGATGCCCTGTCTCAATAGTCCTACGACTAGGGATCTGTATAAGGATGTGCTTATAGATTGCCCAGCCCCCACAAGTGTGACTGCCATCACAACGCTGGTAATCAAGCAAAGATCCTGAGGGCTCCACTAATATGTATATAAGCGATATGCTAAAAGAAACACATGCACATATTGAAGTAGAGACAAACCAAGTAGCATACTACCATTTTGAGCAAGATTGTCTATACAACTGTGAATATCTCAAGCTTCCATTAAGTAATATACAAGCTAGTATGATACAGTAATGGCCTCTAGGGCATATACACTAACAATAAATAGATAATATCTCAATCGATATGGACTTCCACAGTCGTGGGTTATATCTCGTTTCATTATAGTTATAAGGTAAACATAGTATTTTATAGAAACCTTAGCTTATAATGGACTATGGTATTTTCTCGTAATTATTGTTTATATAAAAAAACAATGGTATATTAAAGTAAATTATCTTTTATTATATAGGTTGTGGTATTTTAATAAAAGAACTCCTTTATAAAAAGGTAAGAGTATTTTAGTGAAATTCTAAAAGCTTAACTTTCGAAATTAGGGGTATTTTTGGTAAGGTTTCACTTCTTAAAGGTGTTTAGTAAAAATCTAGTTTTAGAATTATTATTGGTATTTTTACAAGAAAACCCTAGCTTTTAAAAGTTCAGGATATTTTAATAAAACTAATTACTCTACCAAATTCATGGTATTTTCGTAAAAATTATGACTCAGAAAAGATCATGGTATTTCAATAAAAATATCACTTGGAAAGGTTTAGGGTATTTTAAGAAAAATACTATTTTTTCCAAAGTTTATGGTATTTAAATGAAAATATAAATTCTTAGGAGTTGATGGTATTTTTGTGAAATACCCAAATTAGCGAAAATATGGTTTTACAGGTTTACTATTAATTTTATTTTTAAAAAAACCAATATATAAAAATTTACTATAATTTTTCCATATTTTAATAATTAAAGAACTAATTAACGATAACCTTTATTTAACACCGTAGAATAATTACATTATTCCTACAAAAGTTGTCCCGGTCATGATAGTCGCTTTACTACTTAGTTCTATATGTCCAAGCATGAATCTGGGGTTGTCCATTACCCCGTGATTTTATCGTGAATGATAACTACTACAAGTTCGTTATATAATCGTCAAAACCCGTAAATAGATAATGCAGTCAAAACATCATAATTAGGTCCTGAAATTTTTTTCACAGATAGATATTTTCATAATGAAGATAACAGGTGGTCAAGTGTTGAGATATCCTACCTGAAATGAGCTAGGAAAATGAAAGTCGGCGAGCGTCGGGTTGTACGAGAAAAGGTATATCTTGAAGCCGAGATTTGTTTTGCCTTTGGGACTTGATCCAGAGTGTAGAAGACTCAAAGACAAAGCTCTGGAAATATTTTGAGATTTTTGTATCCAACAAATATTGTTTAGGGGATTTTAGAAGCTCAGAGCTATTTATAGGGATTTTCTGGGATTAAAATCCCTATTTTTCCCCCTAACCGCTACAGGAGCCGACCCCACGTGCCAACCAGATCTGACCGTTGATCGAAATGATCCAACGACCCATGTCCCATCACGCATGAGCTGGCGTGGGCCCCGGCTCGGGTTGGCGCTGGAGATCCATGACCGTTGGATCGTTGATCCAACGGTCCAGATCAAAGGCGCATATATATATATATATATTTCTTTTTTTATTTTAAAAAATCGTCGGCAAAATCTGGGCCGTTGGTTTCCAGATCTGACGGTCCAGATTCATTCCCTCTTTAAAAAAATTAATAAAATTTGTTTTTAATATTTAAAAATGTTTTAAAAATTGTTTTTGGCTTTTAAAAATTATTTTAAAATAGTTTAAAATATTATAAAAATCTAGGAAAATTATAGAAAATGTATTTTGATGTTTTCTATCCTTTGCAACCAAATTTGGTCCCAAAATATCTCCCCTTGTCGGTTTTAAATTTTTTCCCTTTGTTAAAAAAATCCATTTAAATTCTTAAAAATTCCCAAAAATTCCTAAAAATCATATTAATTCATTTTAATCATGGAAAAATATTTTTAAAGTGTTTTCTACCAATAGAAGCAGTAAAATAATTGTTTTCACCTCGAGAAAAATTATAAAACGTTTTTATTACGTATTTAAGGTACACGGTCGTTATAACATTTCTCTGGAAAAGAGAGCCCACTAGAGGCAGAGGAATGGACTTAGTCTATAGAGAATGACCTGGCAGCAGCATAAGTGCCAGAGATTGCTTAGGTGAGAGTTGTGAAACTGCAACTAACTGATAACTCCAGAGTCTGGTGGAATACTGAAGAAAACCGACTCGCCCAACCGATTGAATGGAGGACATTTCGCGATATGTTCGACGCGAAATATTTCCCCGAGATTGCCCGTTTCGATATGGAACAGCAGTTCATCCACTTACAACAAGGTTCAATGTGGAACAAATCTGTGGATGGATACGATGCTGAGTTTATCATGCTTAGTAGGTTCGCGGCACACCTTATCCTGACTGCTGAGATCAGGGCATGGAGATTTCAGTAAGGGTTGAACCTGGAGATCCAAGCTGCACTAGCTACAGGGGATTTCCCAACTCATGATCTTGCACTGAAGGCTGCCCGACGCTATGAGGCAGTGGTGAAGAAGAAGGGCAGACCTTAGACTGCCGGTGTGAAACGCCCTGCCACTCAGATGGCAAGAGGAGCCTGTTCCATGCCAACCTTTGCACCCAGGAGACCGGAAGTAACTTTTAACCAGCCCGGTCCAGAATTTTTCTTCTACTGCAAGAGGAATGGACACCTGGCAAAGGACTACAGGCGTGCGAATGGCCTGTGCTTAATTTGTGGCGCGTCCACTCACGCCATTGGAGCTCGCCCACATCATCTTAACCCAGCTCCTGCACCCCGGTCAACGATCACTTTTCCACAGCGGCCAACTATCCAGGCTCTTGCACCTCGTCTTTATCTCCCTGCTCCATCTCTACGTAGACCTCCTGCATAGCCTCCTCGTCAATTTTATCAGGCCCAGAGGAACATGCCTCAAGGGTAGAGAAACATGCCCCGGTGACAGAGGAATGTGCCTCCAGTAAGGAAGAATGTACCCCGGCGTCAGGAATTCACAATGACTGTGGAAGAAGATGAAGCCACTGGCCAAGTCATCACTGGTAACTCCCAATCTTTCAAACATTTTCAATCCTTGTATGCATCAATATATTTTTTCTATACCTAAACATATCCCACACAACTTAGGTACAATCTTAGTAGCCTCCCTACCTGCTTTAGCACTCTTCGATACCGGAGCATCACATTGCTTTATGTCGCAACGGTTCGTCCGAACTCATGCGATTCCAGTTAAACCGCTCGTATCCGGCTGGAATGTCAGTTCAGGAAATGACGTTCTAAAGGCAACTATGAGATACGATCTGTGTCCAGTGGTCGTCTGCAGTAGAGAATTTTATGCGGACTTCAAGGTGCCGGACATACCGAACTTCGATGTAGTCTTGGGAATGGATTGGCTGGGAACTTTCTTCGCTACCATCGACTGTCGTCAAAGGAGAGTAGTGTTCAAGATACCAGATCAGCCGGTCTTTTATTTCAAGAGTGGAGACCGTACCCTGGAACCTAGCAGTTACAAGGCTAAACCAAAGAAGGCAGTGATTGCAACACTACAGGAGGAAGAAGAAAAGCCAGAGATAGTTCGCGAATCTGTTTCCTGAAAATATAATAGGTTTGCCTCCCGATCGAGCTATTGAATTCAGCATTGACTTAGTACCTGGTGCACAACCAGTGATCAAAGTTCCATACCGGTTAAGCCCTGAAGGATTGAAGGAGATCCGTACTTAGTCGGACGAACTTCTGAAGAAAAGTTGGATTCGTCCAAGTACTTCAAGTTAGGGATCTCTGTAACGAACCTGAATTTTCTGTACAAAATTCTTTCTTCTTAAAATACAGAAAGGAGTTCCTTAGCCTAAGCATAATTTAAAAGTTATTCTTGTTTAAAAACAGTAAGAAACAACTTGTAGCTCATTGGTAAAGTCTTGCACTGCTGTGACATAGCCCTTGTTCGAATCCCCTCAGGCACATATTATTTTTCCTGATTTTTCTTTTAAACTTTTTGGAAGCCCAAAAGTTTACACGTGCACTGCATATAGAAATGAGAAGACAGAAAAACAAACATGTGCAAAATTATATTAACAGCGAGTAGGACACGTGGCAAGAATCCGACGGCTCCCCTCCATAAGATGGCCGGCGAGATGTGGGTTAGGGCCGGCGACGGCGGGCATCCGTACGGGAAAAGTCCCCGTGCTTTGCACACTAAACCTTTGGCCTACCCCCTTTACCCCTGCACTGTTTGTTTTCTCTGCAATTTAACAGAGAATTCAATTTCCCAATTAATCCAATTTTAAATGCATTTTAATTCATTCTTTCAATTCCGAAACCCTAATTCCATACTATAAATACAACCCCATTCCTTAGCCCCTCCTCATTCTGAAATCCCTAGCCAAAATTATCAAATTTTTCTAAGTACAAATGGAGTAGAAGTGGAGTTAGCCCAAGATCAAATTCCAGCGAGGATCTACGCAAGTTCCGGCGACCCCACGACGCCACAAAAGCTACAACCTTTTCTTCTATCTCTCCTCACTCTTTCTAGCTAGTAAGTCCCACCATATTCTTCTCTTTCTACATAAAAAGTCTCTTTTTATAAAAAATGTCGGAAGTTGAGTTAACACCGACATCTTCCTTTAAAACCTTATAAATTCCACTTTTCTTACATTTTCTTCATGTATATTCCTACACCATGCTTTTAATCATGAAAACTAATAATTAGAAACAATTTTCATCTTAAAACTTCATGTTATATAACTTTAACCTAACTTTTCATTAAAATAACATGAACTTCATATATTCATCTTTTAGTTCTTTTGATAACTATTACCTCTAGAAAACTTCACGTGGTAATGACCTACCCCTCACATACACACATATTGTAATAGCACGATACTCTTGAAAACCTATTTTTGTGGCGATTACAACTTTTCATTAAAATACCATGAACTATAAAAACCCGGTTTTCTTTAAATTTGTATTTCAAACTCTTTGCAATTATACCTCTACAACCCATTTTGGGGAACCCGTTATAGGATGGTGTGGATTATCGCACATCTTTGGGCTAGTAAAGCGAGATGCAGACCTTCTCACGGACCATTCGGTCTCGAAAGAATTTTAATACGAATTTTAAGAAAAATGAGATTTTCTAGTTCATAATAAAAATTTATTTTTAATAATTATTTAAATATTATCAAAACACATATTTTCAAGATATAATAAAATTCTATGTTTTCTAAAAAGATAAAAGAATGATAAGTTTCACCAAAATACCATCAAGTTATCCAAAAGACAAGTTTTACACTTAAATTCTTTAATTATTCAAGCTATGTAAATGTTCACTAATATACCTCACATCCTTAAAATACACATTATTGAAACCCTAAATAATATAAATAAATACTCGATGTTTATTTTGAAAGTATAGAAATTATTTTTCATAAAACCCCTTCGAGTTATATAAAATTACATTTAAGGACTTTAGTAATATAGGTTTAAGCGAGATCAATTCTCTTGAGTTTCGGGGAGTCGGAGAAAGTGAGTGCTTGCCTTTTTAAGGTAGAAAAACTTAACGGAATTATCAATGGTAATTGTCTTGGAAAAAGACACAAATTCTGCCGTCCATGTACATCAGTTACCGATAACACCCAAACCTAATTCAGGATCAAAATTCTGTTTAAAATATCTGACTCAAGTGTGAGTCTAACTCAAGCTGAATCCAAACATGAATCAAATCCAAACATGAATCAAATTCAACATGAATCCAAACTATAACATGTATACTTGAACTTGAACCTGAATTCGAGAATAATACCAACATGCAAACATAACTTGACTTGACCGAACCATGGCTACATCTTGACTTAACCATGGCTACATCTTGACTTGGTTACATTTCTACTTGATACATCCTGAAATTGTTTACATGAACAACTTATATACATGGTCTCGGCAAGTCTGATAACTACAATCTATATAATATACATTACGGGGTTTAACGGGGTAGATTGGTACGGAATGTATTAGAAGTGGCACGATGATGGACTCTAAAAGACACCTACCGAACATCTGTGCCGTTGTCCCATGGGTTTTGACGGGGCCTTGTACTTTTTTTCCCATAGTCCACGGGATAGTTGGACCCCTCTCGTATACACTGATTCATTATGTACCAAGCTGCAAACAACTATGTTAGTGTAACAAACATATACTTGTACTAATTATCATTTTTATTCTCTTTACTTGTCTATTCCATTCTTTCTTTTAGGACTTACCGAGCACTAGTTCGCTGACGACGTTCCTGTCTCTTCTTTCTTTGGAATGTTCGTCAGGAGGACCCGACTCTCAGGAGACCAAGCCCAGCCAGGAGTAATTGGAGCAGATACCCGAGCAATACGACTACTGGCTTATTTGTACTTATTTACTTTTCAGTTCATATGACACTGTTCAGGCATTCCTTACATCCTTGTATTTTCCTTTTCAAATCGGTTGTAATGTAAAGAATAAATATTAATAAAAGTTGTTGTTTATATTACATCTCTTGTCATTCTTGTGCTTTTATTTATATATTGCTTATTTACGCTTAACGTGTTTACTTCTAAGTAAATACGTCGCGGCCCGTCACGTCTATTTCTCTGTACACTGGGAAGCGGGGCGTGATAATCTCCAGTTTTGCTTGTGAAGAAGAAAGAAGGTTCATACAAAAGGTGTATAGATTACTGAGCTCTGAACGAAGTGATGATAAAGAACAAGTATCCACTACCGCGCATCGATGATCTATTCGATCAGCTAAGCGGGTCTTGTGTATTCTCAAAGTTAGATCTTCTTTCGGCTTATCATCAGGTAAAAGTCAAAGAGTCTGATATTCCGAAGACGGCATTCAGGACTCGCTATGGTCATTATGAGTTTCTCGTAATGCCATTTGGAGTGACCAATGCACCTGTGATATTTATGAATCTGATGAACCAAGTTTTCAGAGAGTACTTAGACAGGTTCGTTGTTATTTTTTATCGACGACATCCTGGTGTATTCAAAGAATTGGAAAGAGCACGCTGACCATTTGCGGATTGTCCTGGAGACATTGCGACAACATCAACTTTATACCAAGTACAGCAAGTGCGATGTTTGGCTAGATCAAGTTGGATTTCTCGGACACATTGTTTCGGGCGAAGGAATCTCAGTAGATCCAGCTAAAGTGTCAGCTATCAGCGAATGGCCGATACCAAAGACGGTGAAGGATATTCGAAGTTTCTTGGGTTTAGCGGGATACTACCAAAGATTCATCGAAGGTTTCTCAAAGATTGCAAAACCCATGACCAAGCTCACACGTAAAGATGAAGTATTCGTGTGGTCAGAAGCATGTGAACAAGCTTTTGTAGAACTCAAGTCAAGATTGACATCAGCTCCTATTCTCGTAATACCGGATCAATCTGGAGGTTTCGTTGTGCATTGCGATGCGTCCGGTAAGGGATTATGATGTGTTCTACACCAGTATGGAAAGGTTGTAGCTTTTGCATCAAGACAGCTGAAGGTTCATGAGCGCAACTATTCAACAAATGACTTGGAGTTGGCAGCCGTTATCTTTGCACTTAAGATTAGGCGCCACTATCTGCTTGGAGAACGCGTGTATATATACACAAACCACAAAATTCTGAAGTATGTATTTACTCAGAAGGAGTTGAACATGCGGCAAAGATGGCTAGAACTTATGGCGGACTTCAACATCAACCTACAGTATCATTCAGGGAAGGTGAATGTAGTTCTTGATGCACTTAGCCGTCAGCCGTTATCAATGAACCTCACCGCACAGTGGAAGCCGTAGCAAGAATTGCACGTGATGGAGATTGAGGTAGTTATGCCAGGTAATGCTTCAAAGTTGATGAACTTACAAGTTCAGTCTACTATTGTCAATCATATCAAAGTAGCTCAAGCAAATGATGCCAAGCTGCAAAAGATCCGAGAACAGGTAGAAAGTGGACTTCAATCAGACTTCATCATCCACGAAGATGGATCTTTGAGATATGGAAGTAGATTGTGTGTACCACAAGGTCCTGTTCGAGAAGAGTTGATGAAAGAAGCTCACAGCTCTCCGTACTCAGTACACCTCGGTGGTACCAAAATGTACAAGGATCTACGGCAACATTACTGGTAGCATGGAATGAAGCGTGAAGTAGCCAGAAGCGTAGCCAAGTGTTTGGTGTGTCAACAAGTGAAGACTGAACATCACAGGGCTGCTGGTTTACTTCAACCGCTACCTATCTCAGAATGGAAATGGCAGCACATTACCATGGACTTCATGACTGCTCTTCCTCGCAGCACGAAAGGTAACGAAGCAGTATGGGTTATTGTGGATCGACTCACCAAGTTGGCACATTTCATTCCATTTCGAATTGGCCAATCTACCGAGACACTAGCAAAGAAGTACATGGAGGTAAGCATGAATCTAAATTAAGATTTAACCTTCATAGTGTACTATAATTGATACCCATGAACTCATGCAGGAGATTGTGAGATTACATGGAGTACCAGTTTGCATCGTCTCCGATCAAGATACCAGATTTCGATCACAGTTTTGACAGAGTCTACAAGCTATCCTGGGAACGAGTCTGAACTTCAGCACAACCTACCATCCACAAACAAATGGACAGTCTGAGCGGACAATACAGATTCTGGAGGACATGCTAAGAGCTTATATGTTGGACTTCGAAGGTTTGCGGGAAGATCATCTGCACCTTGTGGAGTTTTCATACAACAACAACTATCAGTCGAGTATTGGAATGTCACCATTTGCGGCTCTCTGTGGAAGGAAGTGTCGATCACCACTAAGTTTGGACGACATCGGAGATCGTGAACTCCTAGGACCAGAGATGATCGTGGCAATTGTGGATGTAGTTCGCACGATCAGAGAAAGAATGCGCATAACCCAAGACAGAAAGAAGTATTGGGCTGATGCAAAGCGTCGACACCTGGTGTTCCAACCTGGAGATCATGTTTTCTTAAAGATCTCTCCAAACCGTGGAGTAATCCGCTTTGGCAAGAGGGGTAAGCTCATTACAAGATATATAGGACCGTTCGATATACTCGAACGAGTTGGAGAAGTGACATATTGTTTGACACTATCACCCTCATTGGAAGGAGTGCACAACGTGTTCCACATATCCCAGCTTCGAAGATATGTGAGCGACCCCAGCCACATCCTTGATCACTCCGATCTCACTGTATAGACGGATCTAACTTGTGAGCAATAACCCGTTGAAATTCTAGACAGAAAAGTAAAGACACTCCGGAACAAGGAAGTAAATTTGGTCCGAGTGATGTGGAGAAAAGATTCGCCAGGAGAATTAACGTGGGAACGAGAAGACGACATGCGTGCAAGATATCCTCACTTATTTGTAAATTAGTCCTTATATAATTGTAAATTTCGATGATGAAATTTTTATTAGGAGGGTAGAATGTAACGACTCTGATTTTCCTATATGAAATTTTTTAAGTTAATGTACAGAATAGAGTTTGCTAGCCTGAGTACAATTTATAAGTTATTTTTGTTTAAGAACAGTAAGAAATAACTTGTAACTCATTGGTAAAGCCTTGCACTGCTGTGACGTAGCCCCTGTGTTCGAATCCCTTCAGGCACATATTATTTCTTTCTGAATTTTCTTTTAAACTTTTTGGAAACCTAAAAGTTTACACATGCACTGCACATAAAAATGAAAAGTCAAGAAAAATAAAAATGTGCACAATGTTATTAAGAGCGAGTAGGATACGCGGCCAAGATCCAACGGGCCCCATCCACTATTGGACCGGTAAGATCCCTTGATGGGCTGGTGCCGACGGTCATCTGTAGGGGAAAAGTCCCCGTGTTCTGCACACAAAACCTTTGGCCTACCCCTATTATCTCTGCACTGTTTGTTTACTCTGAAATTAAACAGAGAATTCAATTTCATATTTAAATCAAATTTTTAATGCATTTTAATTTAATCTTTCAATTCCAAAACCCTAATTCCACACTATAGATATAACGCTATACCCTAGCCCCTCCTCATTCTGAAATCCCTAGCCAAAATTATCAATTTTTTTTAAGTACAAGAAGAGTACAAGTGGAGTTTACCAAAGACCACTTCCGACGAGGAATCGAGCAAGTTCCGGTGACCCTGCGACTCCACGAAGGCTACCACATCTTCTTCTATCTACTTCCTACCCTTCTAGCTAGTAAGTCCCTCCCCATTCTATTCTTTCTTCTTAAAAAGTTCTCTTTATAAAATATGTCGGTAAGTGGAGTTACTACTGACATCTCATTCTAAAATCTAAAAATTGCATTATTTTCTTCCATGACTTTCATACAAACTCCTACCCTATGTTTATAACTATGAATCTAATGTTTAGAAATAACGTTCACTTTAAAACATCATGCTAGATAAATTTAATTTAACTTTTACAGTAAAATACCATGAACTTTGTATCTACCATATTTTATTATTTCGCTTAATCATACCTCTAGAAAACTTCACGAGGTAATGACCCACCCCTCACATACACACATGTTTACATAGCACGATACTCTTTGAAACATATGTTTGTAGCGATACAACATTTCATTAAAATACCATGAACTATAAAAATCCGGTTTTCTTTGAATTGTATTATCAAAATTCTTTGCAATTATGCCTCTACAACCCTTTTTAGGGGACCTGCTATTGGATGGTGCAGATTATCGTACATTCTTGGGCTAGTAGAGTGAGATGCAGACCTTCTCACAGAGCATTCGGTCTCGAAAAATTTTTAATACGATTTTTTTAAGAAAACGAGATTTTCTATTTAATAATAAAATTAATTTTTATAAATATATAAATATTATCAAAACACATATTTTCAAGATATAATAAAATTCCATGTTTTCTAAAAAGATAAAAGAATGACAAGCTTCATCAAAATACCTTCAAGTTATCCAAAAGACACGTTTTATACTTAAATACCATGAACTATTCAAGCTAAGTTAATATTCACTAAAATACCTTAAATCTTAAAAGTTACATCCATGAAAACCATAACTAATATAAATAAATACTCGAGATTTATTTTGAAAGTATATAAATTATTTTTCATAAAACCCCCTCGAGTTATATAAAATTATAATTAAGGACTTTAGTAAATATAGGTTTAAGCGGGATCAATTCTCTTGAACCTTAGCGAGCCGGAGAAAGTGAGTGCTTGCCTATTTAAGGTAGAAAAAACTTAACGGAGTTATCAATGGTAATTGTCTTGGAAAAATACACAAATCCTGCCGTCCATGTGCAGCAGTTACCGATCACTCGCAAACCTAATTCAAGATCCAAATTAGTTCTAAGTGTCTGATTCAAGTCTGAGTCCAAATCAATCTGAGTCTAATCCAAATCACAATCCAATTCAATATGAATCCAATATACCAATATATATACTTGAACCTGAACCTGAATACCAGAACAAGATCAACATGCAAATATGATTTGACTTGACCGAACTATGGCTACATCTTGACTTGATTACATGCCTGCTTATTTACATTATGAAACTGATTATATGAACAACTTGTATTCATGGTCTCGATAAGTCTGATAACTATAATTCAATACAATACATTACGGGATTTTAACAGGATAGATTGGTACGGAATGTATTAGAAGTGGAACGAGATGGTCACTAAAAGACACCTACATGAACATCCTGTGTCGTTGTCCCGTGGGTTTTGACATGGTCTTGTACTACGGGTTACCATAGTCTACGGAGCAAGTTGGACTCCTTTCGTATACATTGATATTTTCTGTACCAAGCTATGAACAACTACGTTAGTATAACAAACATATACCTGTACAAATTACCAGTCATATACTCTCTACTTGACCTATTCTATTCTATTCTACTCTTATTTTTGGGATTTACCGAGCGCTGGTTCGCTGACGACATTCTTTCTATTTCTTTTTTTGGAATGTTCGTCAGGAGGACCGGACTCTCAGGAGACCGAGCCTGGTCAGGACGACTTGGACCAGTTCATAGAGCAGCCAGATTTCTATCTTTTACTTGTACTTATTTCAGTCCATATGACACTATTTAGGCATTGCTTTCTATCATTATACATTTCCGTTTCAAATCAGTTGTAATGTAAAGAATGAATATTAATAAAAGTTGATTTTTATATTACATCTATTGTCATTCTTTTGCATTTATTTATATTGCTTATTTACGCTTAACGTGTTTACTTCTGAGTAAATACGTCGTGTGCTCGCCATGCCTATTTCCCCGTACACTGAGAAGCAGGACGTGACACGTATTTTGGAAGAAATGAGATTACCATGAAATGAGGTCATTTGATAACCATGGTAATCCTATATTCCTGGGAATATTTTTTATACCTAAACAAGCATGATAATATTTCATGATAATCAAGAATTAACACCTAGATTACCTCCTACCAAGCACATCCTAACAGTAGAGATTTAAGGATTAACACTTAGATTACCTCCTACCAAGGACGGGAGAGATTTGGTAAACTCGAAAACCAAACCAAAAAAATGGGTCCGGACTTTAGATTTTATTGGATCCGATCCGAATCCGAACAAGTCGAGACGAGAAGCTAAAACACGCTTTATCTTCTCCCTCTCTCTTCGGCACTTCTCCAAGCGATCCCTAACGAAGTCTCCCAAGAAAAAAGGTGACGTTTTCTCGCCCTAATTCGAAATTTTATTCGATTTTCATTGCATTAATCTCTTTAAGCTAACCCTAATTCGATCTTCAATTAGAGTTTCCAGCTAGAAAATTGCATGTTAGAACGCTAATTTTTGAGCTGTTAGGATTACAACAATCTCTTTAGCCAAACCCTAACTCAATCTCCAACCTACTCTTCAACTATCCAAGATTTGCCCTTTTTTGAGCTGTTGGGCTTAGGCCTTTAGGGCAATATCTTTAACCGAAACCTGAATCCTATCTGTAATTTGTTTATTCGGCCTAACGATCGATTGGTGAATAAAATTTTGTGGAGGAGTGATTTTGATTAGTTATTGGAGTGAAAGATCGATTTTTTTTGTTGCTGTAATGTATTATATTTTCTTTGCGAATGTCCTATTTTGTTTGATTTTGTGATGCCTAATGACCATGTTGATGTTTCTTTCACATTCTGTTGAAATTTGGTCCATAACCTGTATTTGCAGCAACTAGACTTTCTTTTTATTTTTATAAAATGGTCTCAAGATGCTTAGAGATATGGAAAAATTAGAGTAAGGGATAGGATTCAGTGTTGAAGACAATTCTCAACCTTTTTTATTTCTTGTTCTAGGTGCCAACAATTTTCCATATGCAATTATGCATCTTGGGTTTTATGAAACCTGCAAGTCTCGAAAAATCCAATGCTGAAAACTTTGCAACTTTAGAGACCCATTTACATTTAGAACCTACAAATTATGGACTTATAGTTGGTTCATTACTTTCTTCGTGCTGTTTCTAATGAAGACATGCTTAATCTCTTGCAGTTTCTCCATTTATCCTTCAGCATGATGTCTTCATTGACTGCAAATGCTTCTTTGCCGATGCCTTCTATGTGCACTCTTGGTATGTTGTCATTCAGTATTGCATTTTTAGATTATTTGTTTGCACTTAGAAACTTTCATTATTTAATATGTGATTGCTATATTGTGAAATTCTTGTCTCTGTTTTCTCCTTTATGTTATGCTTTTGACTGTTTTGAGTCATTTTGCGTTTACATATTTCACTGAAAAGGTTCGACTTAATAGCTAGATTAAGGTGAACTTAGGGATCATTGGAAGTCTGGAACTAACAGATCCATGCCAATGCTACAATCAAAACTTTTTAACGCGTGAGCTTCCTCCCTGCTAGTGGATATACGATGACATTCAATAATCTTGTTGAGGTGCAATGTTTTATATTACTTTTAAGGTTTCACTATTTGACAAATTCATGAATTTGAGGAAGTTGATTAGGATGATCACCACTTATTATGCAATAGATAGAATTTTGATTCCATGCTATTTTTTAAGTGAAATGAAGCTTCAAAAGCTACAAGAGAAAGAATGATCAATTTATTCACAAAATGTTCCTTATGGTGACCACTATAGAATATAACAAAACAATTTCAGCTACATAATAACTAGTCTAATTCTCTTCTCCCGCTCTCTTGTGTAATTCAATTTCAAGGAGGCTTTTGATTACATAAAATGAAACCCAACGAATGTGAATTGTGGGAGTGGTGAATGCTTGGCATTACAATCCATTTTAGTGATCAAGAGCTCATTCGGAACCGTCCGAATTCATAGCGATAGCGTAAAGCATAGCATTCCGCTGCCGAATAGCATTGCGCATAGTGTAAGCTATATGAATTATTAATTTATTAATAGTAATTATTATTATGTTCTTATTTGCAATAAATTATATTCTTATAAAAATACAAAATTAGCTTTAGAACCTCGAACCGTTTATAAAAAAAAGATGTCATAACAATAAATAACACAACAATATTTTCTTATTTTTCAATTCTTGAGTTCATATGTATTATTCACAAATAGTCCCTGTTTGACAAAGTTGTTTACCAAATGTGTCTAAGTTAGGACTTAAAGGAAACCGCGTCTCCATATAGTTTAGGATTAGATACTGAAATTTATAAGAAATAAATAATCTAAGTTGACGATATATGAGAGTTAGGGTCGAGTCAAATGAAATTTAAAAATATTAGACTTAAAGTTGAAATGATGAATTAGATACTTTTATTTTTGGACTGTTAAAAATTAAGAATCTAGATTATTATTCAAATAGCATGTTTACTGGCCCCATTAGGTTTCTAAATCCAAATTGATTAAAGACCTTAACAGAAAATCCTTTGTAAAAAAAAGCGTATGCGTAGCGTAAACTATTTGTTAAAATGCATGAGTTTTTTTGAAAAAATAGCGCAAGCTTCTTTATATTTAAGCTATTTTCCGTTGCTACGTAGCAAATAGATTAAGCTACGCTACATAACGCAAAATAGCGAGCCACGTAGCGAGCTATTTTAAAATTTGATTCAGACATTACAATAATTTAATGGACACCAGTAACTTAGTCTAACTTCTCAATGTATAGTAAAAATTATTTAATTCTGTGGTGATGTGTATAAATAGGTTCATGCAGGTGTTGTGATTCTTCAATAGTCTCCTATCATTATTAGTTCTCATCTTATGATTTTTCACAGCGCTATTTTAACTTTAGAAAAATCATCCAAATGCGATGCAGATCACTTTATTTTGTGCATAATTATATATAGTGATGGGTGATCTTACCACATTTGATGTATTTAATCAAACTACTCTACTGAAATAAGATTTGGTAGTCGAATAAGGTTGAAATTATGGTAGATTATACGATACATGTATCAAAAGAAAAATGGATCTAAATGTTTAATGAGGATGCATTATTGTTTAAGTTTTAAATTTTCAAGTCCTTCAGTTTAATACTATATAAACTTTATTATTCTGATCATCTTCAATCATCAAATTACCTCTCCAAACCTGGTTGTGGACACCAAATTACAGTTTCTTGCAGCATATATGATGTATATATATACTGGGGTGGCTACCAATCTGATTTTATTGTTAAGAATGTTGGATTTAATGTTTTAAATTTTTTTTTCTTCCAATTAAAGTCAATTCATTTGACTTCTGTTCAGGAAATAAAGAGATTGGTAGGAGTCTCCAACTCACGAGGCATGGTATGGCCGTTCCCTGCAGCCAGCCCAAATCATTCAAATCTCTGCATGCTATTTGTAATTCACGACAATCGCGATTTAAAACAGTGATATGTGCGGCTGCACTGGTAAGTAACTTTTTCCATATATTTACGAGACAAAGGCAAAAGTGAGTTCATGAATCAATTCTACATTTGAGGTATACCCGTATACCATCAAGATTTTTAAACCAAAGGTCCCCCCCCAAAACAATTTTAAGGGAAAAGAAACTTGATCCCCAATTACCAATCCATCTGCAGGTTGATAATGTAAATGTGATGTGCCTGATGGTTCAGATCTTTTTTATATATTTCTGACCATACTTTGAGGAACACCCTGTCTTGATAGTATTTCTTTTGTCAATACTACTAACTCTATCGACTAGCTATGACTTGCTTAAGAAATCAATCTATATGATTAAAATACATTCTGTTATTTGCACTTGTTGCTTAAACAAATATATAATCATCTTTTAATTGCAAGCTTCGTTCATTCTTCTTGCTATTGCTTGCTTCCTTCTCTGTATGTTCTTTATTCTAATTTTTGGGGTACCTCCCATATTCTGTAAATTATCAAGTACATCAGTTTAATTTTGAGGGACATTTTTTTTCCTGCTGTAGAATGCGAGGTGCGCAGAAGGTCAGACCCAAACTGTGACACGCGAATCGTCGACAATTACTATCGCACCAACTCAAGGTAGAATTATCCGTGTCTCTTAGAACTTTATGTAGTCATGATTGCCTTTCTTCGTTTAAATGCGGGCTAAAGTACACTACCACCATTAGCCGTTGACGTTTCTTCCTGAAGTATTTTTAATCATGGTAAGCTTTCTTAAAAGTGCTGCATTTAAGGGTATTATGGTGAAAGACTTTATTAAAACTAAAGTTTTGAGTTTACTGAAACAAAAGTGCTGCAGGCAGTTTAGTGAAAAACAACCATGGATAAGAGTAGTTTGGTAAATTTAGAACGAAAATCTTGATGCTTTACGAACGCTTTTGTTGTGAATTCTATCAATTTGAACTAATTTTATGATAAATGTTTGGCTTTTAGGCAAGGAGAAGTCGCCGGATTTAGATGACGGAGGCACGGGGTTACCCCCACGAGATGACGATGGAGGAGGAGGCGGCGGCGGAGGTGGAGGCGGGCCCAACTGGTCCGGTGGTTTCTTCTTCTTCGGATTTCTTGCTTTTCTAGGCCTACTCAAGGACCAAGAGAGTGAAGGACCTTACAGAGAAAACAGAAGGAGATAGAATGTAACTCTTGCTTTACGTTACCCTTAAATATCATTTAAATCAATATCTTAATATGATGTATTAAACATTAAGATTGTACCTTTATATGTGAGAATTTTTTTTATGAACATCCCCATTGACGAAATCACTTGTAATGTTGAATATGTTTTTAAAAGCTAATTTGCGTTAACTAGGAAAATTTGGGAAACATTTTTCTTTGAACTTTTCATTCTGGATTTTAACTATGAAAAAATGTTATTTTTATCCTTTTTGATGTGACCGTCTTAGGAATTAGAATGGTGACCTTTCACTTTGGAGCGTAAAGTTTTACGGCCGTTATCCTTTGCCCTAGCTTTCAACTATAGATTACATATGCTCTTTGAAGCGAATTTTTTAGCACAAACATTTTCTTTGTTTGTTGACTATAACCTTATAGAACATTCAAATTCTATTCAAAACAACTAAAATGTTATCTAAATCAACCGTAGAATTTATATTATCTTTGAGCAAAGGGGTACTTATAAATCCCTTGAGGGGTATCTTTGTTATTGGGATAACCTATAGGGGGTTTAGTGTAATTGTCAAAAAAAATTTAAGTTTCAGATAAGGCCCCTACCCCTCTGTTTCCTACGTCCACAAAACAGAAACATACCCAAATCTCTTCACTCTCTGTTGATGGCCACTCTCTCTCCCATCGTCGTCTCCGCCGCCTCCTCCGCCGCCAAACCATCATCATACAAACCTCACCTCCCACCCCTCAGCCTCAAAACCGGTGTCGCCGCCGCCGCCGCCGCCGCCGTCCTACTGCTGACCCCTCTCTCCACCCCAGCCGCCGACCTCTACCTCTACTACGGCACTGCCGCCTCTGCTGCCAACTACGGCGGTTACGGCGGCAACGCCAGCAAAAAAGCCACCGCCGAGTACACCTACCTCGTCCCTGACTCCTGGAAGGAGCGCCTCGTCTCTAAGGTCGAAAAAGGTGAAGTCCTGAGCTTAACATTAGAAACAACCGTGTATATATAGATGCTAAGCGTATTTTTCCGCATTCATATAAAACTAAATCGAGTTTATTTTCAACAACAGGCACCAACGGCACTGACTCCGAGTTCTACAACCCCAAGAAGAAATCGGAGAGAGAGTACCTGACGTTCCTCTCCGGATTCAGATCTCTGGCGCCAATGGACGCGGTGCTTAACAACCTGGCTTTATCCGATGTGAACCTGCAAGACTTGATCGCCAGCGCGGAGGACGGGGTGACGTCTAAGGAGATGAGGGATGAGAAAGGGCAGGTGTATTACGAGTACGAGGTCGATGGGGTGGGGGCGCATGGGCTGATCAAGGTGACGTGTGCGAGGAACAAGCTGTACGCGCATTTCGTGAACGCGCCTAGCGTCGAGTGGAGCAAGGACGAGGCCATGTTGAGGGAGTTGCATGATTCCTTCAAGACTGTTGATCCTGCTGCAACCTCTTGATGAAGTGAGTGTCTTTAGATTTTGGTTTTGAGCAATGCATAGTTTAGAGTCTAGAAGTATTGTGGAATAATAGTAGTTGCAATATTCTTGGAATCCAACAATGTAAATCCTGAATCTAAATTAAGTTCTGGTGGAAACTAAATTTGATTTATAATGGGCTTAAAATTCAGGAAATTACTCTCGCATTTGCCTCATTAGCGGAAAACCACGTTCACGATTTACTTGACGCTCGTTGAAACTAAACCTATTTTATGATAGTGATACGAAGACACAATCCCAACAATCAGACATATGCAAATGTATGCATAGGGAGATACAATAGATTCCATTTACATGATACACAATGGTAGATATCGATCATACACGGCACAACACATACATACGTCGATCCGATTACATTTACATAACGGGCAATCATTTCCTGATCGAGTTCAAGCAGTTGGGTAAGAAGCTTGCATGGCAATGCCACAGAGACCTTCCTCCGCATCGACATCCCTCTGCATCTTAATATACCCCTTGTCGCCCCAAGACGTTCCCCACGAATTCTTAACGAGCCAGTACTTCGTCCCGTCCGTATCCGTCCCGTACCCAACAGCTGTCACACCATGATCAAGTTCGGTACCGCAATCCCCAGTGAATACCCCACTAGAATAGAGCTGGAAATCCGATCCGCTAGCATCAATGGCAACAGAAACCGGCTGCTTGGCCACCGCCTTTAATAGCGACGACTCGCTGTTTTCCGGCACGTCTTCGTATCCGGTGATAGTTGCCGCGGACTTCTTAGTGCTGCAGGTGCCATCTGATGCTTTGTATGGGTAGCTAGCTTCGGTCGCGAGACCTCCGTTTTCGATGATGAAGTCGAAGGCGTTGTCCATTAGGCCTCCGTTGCATCCTTCGTCCATCCCATCGACGTCGCAGTCGACTAATTCTTGTTCTGAGAGGGAGACGAGCTTTCCTGTGCTGAGCTTGGCGATTCCTTCGGTTGCTGCCACAGCGGAGAATGCCCAACAGCATCCTGCAAATTTTATGAACATTTATTAAATTAGTTGCTATCACGCAATTTTTTTTTGTTTTTTACTATAAATTAAATACTCATCATTGGAAAATTAAGGTGGTATGGTAAGAACAATAAATGAGTCAGAAATTTGTACTATTATGAGTAACTAAAGAAAACGAGCATAGCTGGAATTAGAGTGTTGAGGCAGACGATTTTCTCATAGATATGATAAGGAATTGTTAATAAAGCATTGATCGAGAATTAGTGATCCGATCGATCAAATAGACTTAAGTTCGCTTACCGCATTGTCCTTGATCCTTAACTGGAGTCACCGCGCCTTTCGTTCTCCAATCCATGCTCGCAGGCACCGCCGTGTCATTCCCATACCTAAACGTTCTTCTCCTCAATATCCTCGCAGCACGCGTTACCAAATTACTCTTAAACCCATTCCTCGAGGCCCTGAACTCCTCGTTTGTCAGGTCCGCGAACTGGTTGGCCCCGAGCTTATACTTGCGGTTCCCAGCTCCATTAACGGATTCTATATACTTCATGTTTTCTTCAAATATTTCGAAACGGCGTTCTTTCTCTGCTGCGTCTTTGTACACTCGCCCGTACTTAGCCATCCATTGCTCGTGCCTTGCAGACATCGGGAGAGGGTTGATCGTTCTAGATGAGCTTCCGGTCGAAGCCCAAATCGTGAGGACGGCGAATAGAAGCAATAGGCAGCATTGGGTGTTTGTTGAGGCCATTTTTGTGTTGTGATGAGTGATGTTTGAATTGTATTGATGAATGTAATACATGGGGGTATTTATATATAATTTGGTTTATGGATTTTTGTGGGGGACTTTTAACGTGCCGTGGGATTTCAATTGATGCATGCATAAGCTTCAAATGATTGAGATGATGAAAGTAAAATTGCTCTGCTTCTTAATTTGTTTCTTCTTTTGTATCAAGCCATTTTGGAGCTTTATATATTATTTCGACCACCCTTTTGAGTTTATCACTTGATCTGTTTTTAGCTTAGTCATGATTTGTTGGACAAAGGTTATATTTCTCGAAATTATTCGGTATGCTGAGCGTAATACCTCTGAGCATAAAAGAAAGAGATGAGGCTTTTTTTGCCTTCTTCAAATAGCTCGGTGGGACAAATGTTTTTATTTTATTTTATTCCGTCTCTAATGAACGGACAACTATGGCCCTATACACACAAGAATTTTTTCTTAACAGAGATAGCCGTGGATTTTAATGATAAAGTTAGAAAAATTTAAGGAAGTTGAGGAAAAAACTTATCACAATATCTTTTTAGTTATCTTGCAATCATATTTGTTGCATTAACCAGTTTTGATTTTTTTAAATAAAAAAAGTCATACTCTAATTCATTTGATTATTCTGTTATTTACAGGCCACCTAGATTTCAAAATTTAACAAAATTCACAACTAATAAAAACATGAAAAATCAAATGTCTTTCAAGACATAACCGCAAAGATTTTTTTGTTTTTTCTATAAAATTGAATAAAAGCATAGTCATATAATTCGCGAATTATTCTGCGGATTCGCGAATAATTCGTGAATTATGTGACTGCCGATTAAATCTACGAATTATTCATTATCACCGAACGCGCCGAATTATTGCCGAATTATTCACGAATAATTCCCGAATTATTTAAAAAGCAGCAAATAATTCACGAAATCAAAATCTAGCGTCTCATATATTAATTTTATATTAATTTTTTTCTCGAAATCCTTCCCGAACATTTCCCGAACACTTACCGGATTTTTCCCGAATACCTGCCGATTTTTTCCGAATAGTTCTCCGAATCCGAATTTTCGACGTCGCCGAATTATTGCCGAATCACGAATTTGTGACTATGGATAAAAGCACGGGAAATCATAACCACATGGTGTATTTTTGATAAATATCAGTATTACAATGTGATATAAACAAATATTTTCGCCCATCTCTACGACAACTAATAAAGAGTGAAACCATCGTCGTAGGAACATGCCATCCACGGCGACAAGGGGGAGCATTCTCATCATATTCTGCACGGCAACCCCATCTCTTCTTCCAGTTGCTACGCCTCGTGTTCGGCATGTTAGGTTTTTCGTTCCACTTATAGACGATGACGCCACTTTATCAGATAATAATAGTAAGAAAAACAGCATGGGATCTGGACAAAAAAAACTAGTAAAAATAATATCAGACACGCATATGCTAAAAAAACGCTTAACCTACTAATCCAGTAGGTTCTACATAGTCTAAAACACAAAAAATCACAGGGGCATAACCACAAATTTCCCCTATCGCTCTTCCCGCCTGAAACGGGTCGGGTCCAGGACCCATTTGCGCAAAACCCCAAAACCCGTTACCTGTTGTGTGTCCATCGAAGGAGCACGCAGTGGGAGAATCGCCATCGTCTTCGTAGAATCTCCCGCATCTCAAGCATCGCTTCTTCGCTAGGGTTTTGGCCGAGATGCGAGCGGCAGGGGACTGGTTCGGGTTTCGGATCTTTTGCGGGAGGATCCGTTAAGGGCCGAGATTTGGATCCGAGGTAGGCAGAAATAGGCCATGGCCATGGAAAGCAGCGAATGGAGGTAAGCCTTTTCTTCATCTCTCGTTCAGTAGCTATCATGAGATTGCGGGTTTCGGGTTGCTGATTTGGGTATATACAAATGTTCATGTGCGCGTCACCTGTTTGTTGAAATGCCTCCATGAGTGCGAAAAATAATACCTGAATAAATCACATATTTTGTTTACAAAGCGTGATGAGATGCCGTGGAACAAATGGACCTATTTTCATGAAGAATTCCTTTGGATGGATGCAAGGTTTTTTAAATATCTGATATCGGAATCTTATCAAACAGGTGTTTCCTATATCATATACCAAATATTGCCATATTGGCCGATATATAGACAAAAATATATCTGTTTTATTGTACCGTGAGGGGGTCCCCTAAACATTATATCGGTTGATATGACAAATATTTGATTCAACTAGGAAGAGGCCTGCGCAATGTGCGCGCTATGAAGTCCAAAATCAAGAAAAATCATATTAATTTAAAAGTTTATTATTATATGATTGTAAGTTGTTATATCTCATATTTATGATAATTATATGTAAAAGTTTATTATAATATGATTGTAAGTTGTTATATCTCATATTTGTGATAATTATATGTAAAATATATGAACCATTAACTTGCAAATACTTTATTATTTTTCTTCGGCTTTTCAATATTTTCCTTACTATAATAAGCCTATGAAAATCTCGATTTTTAGAAAAAAATCTCAAAATATAATTTTTTCTTCGGTTTTTCAATATTTTGGTGTTTTAACACACGAGAATAATGAACTATAAAAAAACCCAATTTTTTTCTTCAGATTTTCATTATTTTGCACACTATAACACATGAATATGGCAAAATTTTAAAAGTCTCAAAATTCCCGTTTTCTTCGGTTTTTCAATAATCTGCTTGCTAAATAACACAAGAAAATCATGAAATTTTCTAAAATAAAATATTTAATTTTTTTTCCTTCGGTTTTTCCAATATTTTTCAGGATATAGTACACGAAAATTGCAAAATTTTCAAAAATCTCAAAATTTCCAGTTTTGTCTTTTTAAAAATATTATGCACAGCACAAAAAAATCATGAAATTTTAAAAAATCTCAAATTTTTCTGTTTTCTTTGGGCGTTTTAATATTTTGCATGATGTATAGCATGCAACGATCGCGAAATTTATAAAAATCCTAAAACTATTTGATTTTTTAAGTTTACAATATTTTCCACGCTAGCACACGAAAGTTGCTTAATTTTTAAAAATCCCAAACCTTTCTGTCTTCTTCGGGTTATTTTGTTTGCTACAGACATGAAAATTGTGAAATTTTCTTAAAAATTCAGTTTTTGTCGATTTTTATTTTGCATGCTATGAACACAAAAATCACGAAATTTTCAAAAAATTTAAAATTTTCTGTGCTTTTTGGTTTTCTTGCTATAGAACACAAATATCGCGATATTTTCAAAAATCCCAAAATTTTCTATTTGCATTAAATTTTTAATATCTTGCAGACTATAATAGCACTCAAAAATCGCGAATTTTTTTAAAATTCAAAAAGTTTTTATTTTCTTCAAATTTTCAACATTTTGCATGCTATCACACGAAAATCGTGAAATTTTCAAAATTCTTAATATTTTTTGTTTTATTTGGTTTTTAAATATTTTGCTTGCCAGTACACAAATATTGTGAACTTTTCAAAAATATCAAAATTTTCTGTTTACTTTCCTTTTCAATATCATACTTTTTATAGCACACGAAAACAGCTAAATTTTAAAAAAGATCTCAATTTTTTTTGTTTTCTTTGGTTTTGTAGTTTTTTTGAAAGCTGTATAGCACACGAAAATCGTGAAATTTCCAAATATCTTAAAATTTTCTATTTTCTTTGGTTTTTTATTATTTTGCTTGTTATATAGAGCATGAAAATTGCAATATTTTCGAAAATCCCAAAATTTTCTGTTTTCTTCGGTTTTTTAATATTTTGCTTGTTATATAACAAATGAAAATCAAAATTTTTAAAGAAATCTCAATTTTTTCTACTTTCTTTATTTATTCAATATTTTGCATGATATAGCATTGAAAATCGCAAAAAATTTAAAAAAATCCGAATAAAATACCTTTTCTTTATTTATTTATTATTTTGCATGCTATAGCACACGAAAATCGTGAAATTTCAAAAATCTTAGAATTTTACTTTTGGAGAACTTTTGGGTCGCAAGAAGACAAAAAGCTGTGTGAGCTAAAAGAAGAAAAGGTCGCCGATCGCTACTAAGAAGCTAACAGAACAAAAAAATCCAGTCCGAAAGATTGAGAATCCGGATGATTAGGAACCCTTGGTAACATACAAAACCATGAAATTTTGAAGCACCCTAAATTTTCTTCTTCAAACTTCTATTTGCATGCTGCATCACACGAAAATTGCGAAAATTTTAATAATCCTAAAATTTTCTGTTTTCTTTGGTTTTCAATATTTTTTTGTTATAGTATACGAAAATCGCAAAATTTTAAAAAATCTCGAAAATTTTCTGTTTTCTTCTGTTTTCTCTATATTATTCATGCTATACAACAACAACAATAACTGTGCATTTATCCAAACCATATGGGGTAGGCGGTAGGCTATACATGAACCAACATGAGAATCACATCAGGTCGTGCACATGGATCCACCATATTCATCTTCTGTGCCTGATGTTTCTTAGAAGTCCAACATTCTGTACCATATAAGAAGACATGCCTGATATCGTTTCGATAAAACTTAACCTTTGACCTTGTGGTTCAATTTTATTCATGCTATATATCACACAAAAAATGCGAAATTTTCAAAAATCGCAAATTTTCTGTTCCCTTTAAAATTTTAGTATTTTTTGTCACATGAAAATAACGAATTTTCAAATGTCATATTTTTTCTTTGGTTTTTTATATATATTTTATGTAATGCCAAATGAAAATCGTGAAATTTTCAACTCTAAAGATTTTTTCCCGATTTTTTAATATTTTACATCCTATAACACAATAATCATGAATTTTTATAATATTTTACCTGTAAAGCCAAAGTAGTGAGAGAAAAAATAGAAAGAGACTTAAATAAGGGAGCCAATCAGATTTTTTCAACCATATAAGCCTAACTGTATTTGATAAAAGAATGATAAATATTGAATAGGGAGCCAGTAAAAAAATTTCTATGATCCAAATGCAGTAAAAGAATTAAATAAGGGCTAGATAACAATTTTTCTATCAAAGTCCAAGCTAAGATAAGGGAATATTCCAAGGAACATTCTCGCATATAGCTTTATATTTATTATTTATATAGCTAGCTAGATAGATAGATGGCTATTGCTTAGCTTTATATAAATTAGCTTGGCAATCTTTATATCATGTTGATGATATTATTCGAGTAAAACCTTCAGCTATCATGCAATCCTTATTATTAGATATTTTACAATCAAACGAGGGGCTAAAGTAAATTTTACATTCAAATCCTGAGAAATGGTAGTTGGACTTGGGGAGAGTAAGGAAAAATGGAAGCAATGTTTGGAGGAAAAAAGAAGTAAAAACACGGAATTTACTTTTGAAAGAGGGTGGAATTTGAAAACTTGCAAGGTAAAACATGTGCCTGCTGTTTTTGTGGAGCAATGCTTGTTATGTAAGCAATTATGTGGCCTTCGTCTTCAAAGGCAACGGTATTAATTGTGAAGGCCACATGGGATTGTTCTAGTCTTCTAGTTAATATAGCAGAGACACAAGTTTTACTAGTTTGAGATATATGGCACTATGGTTGATAGCTGCTAATTCGATGCGGTCACTTGCAGCCCTAGGAAATTCTACTAATTTCGAAATTCGGTCAACTGTATCTCTTTGTCTGGATTCTTTCTCTAAACTGCAAGTGTATTCGTTTTTGTAGTTTTCTTTTGCGGCACGTAAAAGATCAAAGCTAGTGAACTACAATTAACATTTGAAGCATGCATATACATGGTGTTAAGGGAAAAAAGAAAAGCTTTCAAAGTCCACCATTGTTGTCCTCAGATTAATATAAGATGTAATGGTCAGAACTCAGTTTTGGATTTTTGGATGAATTTCAGATTGTGGAATGGATACGGGCTCAATCTTAATGAGACATGTTTGCGGTTGTCGTGACTTGCAACTATCGTTGTAGTTTTGAATAAATAAGGGCTTGTTCTTTCCCTCAATGAACTGCACTTAAAGGCAATGCCAGTGATCTAAAAACGAAGACACAACAAATAATATTAGTTCCTCATATTGATATGACCTCTGGATTTTATGCTTATTCCTAGTTTTTCTACATATTACAATTTAGATCAGACTTGGATCAAATCAAGCAGGAAGTACTGAATTGGATTAACTCGACACTAGAAATCAATGTCGACACCTTACCTCCATATCGAAGCTGACCTTTCCATTCTACATTACGAATTTATCCTTTAGTCACAACTGAAACTATCAACAATTACAGTAACTCCGACAACAAACTAAGAATTCTGGTGTCCAAATAACAACTGAAACATTTGAGGACGGTCCCTCTCCCTCATGTGTTATTTATTTGTGTGTGCATTATTATATATTGTGTTAGAAAGCTACCCATTTGCTTTGTAAAAACACGTCTCATGCCTAATATCATGCGAGTTAAAGTTGATAAGTAATGATATGAATCATATGCTAATAAGATGGCCATGGTCATTAATACTTTTGTTAGAAGGTAAAATAAAGGAGAAAAAGATATTTTATTATGTGACCAACGATCTCTTTATATAGTGATTACAATTACTTGATGCCCAAACACCATGGTATGGTGTACCTAATAACAATATACTCTAAACTATTCCAACGCTCTCTCTCAAGCTGGAGTATAGATATTTATGCATAGTTTGGACAATAGATGAACGAATGCGGGTCTTGGAAGTGATTTCATCAAAATATGTGCAATCTGTGTATGAGTAGAAATATGATGGAGATTGACTTTCTTTTCAACATTTTTTTCCCTGATAAAGTGGCAATCCACTTCAATTTGTTTTGTGCGTTCGTGAAACACTGTATTCTCTGGAATATGAATTGCAATTTTATTGCCACAGAACAAGAAAGATGGTGTTGTAGAACTAACATCGAGACTTAGAAGCAATGTGGAGAGCCACGTCTATTCTGAGATGGCATGGGCCATAGCCCTATATTCAGTCTCGGCTGATAAGCGTGCAACATGTAGTTTCTTGCTACGCTAAGTAACTAGGTTTTCCGCAAAGAAAACATAAAATCCACTCGTGGAGCTACAGTCATCCATATATCCGGCAAATCGGCATCAGCATGGTTATAAGAGACAGATTAGAACATGGTTTATAGAGAAGACTTTACTCAGTTGCACGCTTCAAATAGCGGAGAATGTGCTTAACAACCCGAAAATAGGAAACTAAGGGCGCCTATATAAACTGGCTCACTGTGTTGGCTGCAAAGGATATGTCTGGATGAGTAACCGTGAGTTCATTGAAGATATCATAAAGCCATTGAAGGCTATCTTCCAACGAGTAAAGAGATTTGAGATGGGACCACATCTCCTTCGCAGTAGGGAGATGCATAATAGCCCGATAGCAGCTGGACTTCATAGAGTTTGTAAGCCAAGTGCGGACTTTGCTGTCATCTTGAGACCAAAATGAATACTGCGCATCGGAGGTTAGTGAAGCTTCCTGAAAGAGATGTTGATGAAAGCCCTCACTTTTGAAGGCTCTTACAATGGCGTGTGCCAATTCCAAAAAATTATTAGAGCCAAAGAGAGTCAAGATAGTTACATGGAGATCCGTTTTGTAATTGGAAGTAGGAGGATCAAGCTTGTTGTCCGTCATATTGAATATCGCACACAAAAAGAGTAAGCAATAGAAAGTGCAGATTTAGCACATAAAGAGTGAGAAAAATACCCATCTCAAGATGAAGTCATCACGGGAGGCGAGGGCATGATCTGGAGAGAGAGGGAACAGGGGACGGGATTTGGAGAGGGCGCGATTTGGAGGGAGGGAGGGTGAGGCGAGGCTAGGGCTGGAGGGGTGGGCGCTGCGAGGACGAGGGTGAGGCGAAGGCGATCTGGAGAGGGACAAGGGCGCTGTGAGGGCGAGACAAGGCTAGGGTTGGAGGGGAGGGCGCTGCGAGGGCGAAGGCGATATGGAGAGGGAGGAGGGCGCTGCGAGGGCGAGGGCGATATGGAGAGGGAGGAGGGCGCTATGAGGACGAGGACGAGGGTAGGGCTGCAGCTATTTTTTTCAATTTTTTTTATTTTTGATGATTAGGGTTAGGGTTTAGAAGACCTGCTTTGAAACCATGTTAAAAAGTAAAATAGAGGAGAAAAAGATACTTTATTATGTGATCAACGGTCTTTTTATATAGTGATTACAATTACTTGATGCCCAAGTATCATGCTACGGTGCATCCTGTAGGGTTCCTAGGCACGCTAATAAGGTCTTACAAGGTATCAACCATGCCAATTTCAAATTTTACGGTGCCGAGAAACCCTCGACTAGATCGTTAACTAGAATTTTAGGAGAAAAAGAAACTAGTTAACAACTTAACTAAAGAAGTGAACGAACATACAACCTTTGTAGATCCGGTTCTCCACCTCCATGGCTCCGTGATGATGTCTTCTCGCTGCGATCATCGGATCTTTGACTCTAGTGTCGACTTCATCGGAGAAATGGGCGGGCTAGGTCATCGACTACGATGCCGAAGATGATCTACGTCGAGGCATCACAAGATCAAACTCCAACTTCACCAAGTCAAGAAACTTGTGAAGAAAACACCCTATACTACTTGGCAAGTGGTAGAGGATGAAGAAATAGGAAATGGGTTCACTTTAGAATTGGATTTCTCACTCTTTTTCTCAAGTTGCCATTGAAGGAGGCAAGCTTCTTTCTTGAAGAAGAAGAAGAAGAAGATGATAATCTCATAAGTATTTCCAAAATAAGAAATAATATGATACTTATCATAATGGTAACCATGGTTATGTGTAGAGAGTAAACTAAGGTTAGGTGAATGGTTAGGTTAGGCATGAAACAAAAATGGTGGACTTTTTCAAAGTTTCATGAAGCTTCAATGTAAAACAAAGCAAGCCACCATTTCTTTTCTTTTGCCAAAAAGAAATAAATGAATAAATAAATAAATGAATAAGTAAATGAAGCATATGAAACCTTAACCATTCATATAACCATGGTTTAATTCTTTACACAAACCCAAGTGAGCATGTATCATCAAACATGATACAAACATGCACAAAAATATATATATCATATATACAATGTGCATATCAAGTGAGAAAATCCTTTTAAATGAACCTATATTAGTTAATGTAAAGTGATATATCAAATATATAATTATACATTAAATCATTAAATCAACACTTGATTTAACGACCCGGTCATATCGCATATAACCGACTAATATCAATAGTAACAACTTATCGAATCAACACTTGATCCGATAACCCGGCTATAACGCATATAACCGATCAATGTTACAAATCGCGAGAATCGAATACAGTATCACATACTGGTATTATTCTCGGTCCCGCACATATCTCATATGTGCTCCTATTTCGTTTCGCTTGAGCCAGGAAATCTCTGTGTAGGACTCTAAAGACTCGTCAATACGCCGGCAGCAGGTGATGATCATATCAAACACCCACAAGTCGCAAGCGGTCTGCTAAACGTAACGGCCACCCGGGTATTGAGCGATCAGAAGATCGACGAGCAAGCCCGCTCACACTCCTGTGAATCCAACCAGCAACACTTACCGTACAGTCCGGTCTGTTCGTCTGATATGTCGCATATCTCGTCTAGGGATGGTAAACGTCAGACCCCAGTAGCTCGATAAGTCGTGTCGATATGAGGTCTATAACAGTTCGAGAAACTACTGGTAACACTTACCAGTAAATCTCAGCAACCCTGGCCAGGGATTTCCGGTTATAGCCAATCGAACACAGCGCAACATCAACTCCCTATACCGGGAGAGACGAATCCCCTCCTATCGCTCATTGCCTCCATGTGATTCGGGACTGTACCCAAAAACCACCGTTTTGCACGCCCTCTTGGACGTGGTAAGGTGGAAATCAAAGCACAGTGGAAATCACACAAGACTTTATGACGATCTCGGGTCTACAGACTAACCTGTACCAGTGTCACCAGAGAACTGCCATCTGACGTAAGGTATAATACCATCTGGGAGTTCTCGGCGAGTCCGTCCAGTGTACCCAGTCTCTCCTGAGCACCCGTATATCATCTCTGATGTCAAACACCAACGGATATGGGATCATTCATCGCCCATCTGTATGGGTCGAGAAGGTATACGCTAGTCTACTCTGGTATATCGATGCCCCGTCTCGATACACCCACGACTAGGGACCTTGAAGGATGTACTTATGGACTACCATGTCCCCACTAGTATGATCCGCATCATAGTCCAGGTAGTCAAGTACACATCCTAAGGGCTTTACCAACATGTAACAGAGAGACAATCAGTATACACGTTAAGGTAAAGAGCAACCAGATAGCATACTATCATGTCGAGCAAGAAAGTCCTCCCTATATATGTAAGTCCACGTTGCCCACCCTGGTGCTTACGGGGAGGCGGAAAACGGAATAAAAATCGGATTTTTATGATCTATAGGCAACATGGACTATGCTTTAAAAGGATCTTTGCTAAACAAAAACTTGCTAAAGCTAACTACAAACTAGCTAAGTGCTAGAAAGGTTATACCTTTGGTCTTTTTGTCCTTCTCTCCTTGCTCCTAGAAGTAGTGGAAGGAGATCACCTTGTCGTCTTCTCCCGTCAAAGAAAGATCCACCCGAAAGCCTCAATCTTTGGCTTCAACTCCAAGCTAGAAGTAACTAGGGTTCAAGAAGTGCTAGTCCTTCAACCCTAGATGAGAGTAGAGAAGATCAAGATAGGGTTTTTCTCAAGCTCAAGTGTTTCTCAACACATGAGAGGGAGAGAGCTTGAGGGAGAGGAAGAACAAGAGAGAGAAATGATATGATAGAATGAGAATAATGTGAGCCATTCTCACTAATATGTGTGAATTATTGTAAATAGAAAATTAGCTAGATAATTGTCATGGTTAATCAAGACATGACCATTATCATTTCAATTTGTAAGGATCAAAAAGCATCTTCCAAAAGAAATGATGATGGTCAAAGTGTCAACCTAGGTCAACAAGTCAATGAGGTCAAATGGTCAACAACCATAACCATGCACAATTATTAAACTAATTATCAATTAACAATAATACACACATGAGCATTAGGGTTAATAAAATGACGATAGTCATTAACCCTAATCAAAGTCCTCTTCCTCTGTCTCAAGCAACTGTGCATACGCACCCGCATTCGTGATCCGAGGAACACGAACACAGTGAGAAAAACCAATCCCAAATCTTATACTAGGATCCGGCTTAAACCAAAGCCCGCTAGTATAAACTGTCCGGACAGCAAACGTGCACAAGTGCGCGGATGTGACCGAACCCTGTCGCAAAACCATGCGACCTCTACTCATTTTGCCTAAAGGCGAATAGCACTCTGTGTGGGACTCTAAAGACTCGACACTACGCTGGCAGTGGGTTTAACCACAGACCGCAAGCGGCACTAGCTGTACGTAACGGTCCCTAGGTAGATGTCGATAAGAAGACTGACGAGATGAACCCCATCTGAACTCCTACTGAGCCTGTATGTGACAATCTCCGTACAGTCCGGTCTGTTCGTCTGATACATCGCATGGCGGGCCTAGGGGGGCGGTGAACGTCAGTCCCCTAATAGCGGTACAAGTCGTGTCGGAGTGTAGCCCAGAACACCCTGAGATAACACTGGAAACCTACCAGTATATCTCGCTTGCCCTGGCCAGGGACTACTCGTGTAATGGCTCTCCTGGACACAGCGCGATGTCAACCCCCAATACCGGGAGAGACGAATCCTGTCTAACCGTCACTGCCTCCAAGTGCTTCGGGACTGCACCCAAAAACTACCTGTTTGCACGACTCCTTTGAGCCGTGGTAGGGTAGTAATCAAAATGCAGTGGGAACACACTCGAGGCGAAGTGACAGTGTCAATTCAGCGGACTAAGCTGTACTCATGTCACCTGAGAACTGATAACTGACGATAGGTATAATACCAACCAACAGTTCCCGACGAGTCCTGTCCAGTGTACTCATAACCTAACGAGCACCCGCATACTATCTCAAGTACGACGTACAGACGGCTGTGGGACAGACCGTCTCCCACACTGGGATGAGAAGCGCATACGCTAGTCTACTCCGGAGTATCGATGCCCTGTCTCGATAGTCCAACGACTAGGGACCTGTATAAGGATGTGCTTATAGATCACCCAGCTCCCACGAGTGTGAGCGCCATCACAACGCTGGTAATCAAGCAAAGATCCTAAGGGCTCTACTAATATGTATATCTGCAATATGCTAAAAGAAACACATGCACATATTAAAGCAGAGACAAACCAAGTAGCATACTACCATTTCGAGCAAGATTGTATATACAACTGTGAATATCCCAAGCTTCCATCAAGTAATATACAAACTAGTATGATACAGTAATGGCCTCTAGGGCATATACACTAACAATCTCCCACTTGCACTAAGGCCATGTACTGGCGTATCGAAGACCTATCATCTCGATCAGCCGCTCGAACTGAGTCTGGGGTAGGGCCTTCGTGAGTGGATCTGCAGTGTTGTTCTCCGTATTTACTCTCTTTACCTCGATCTCCTGGCGATCCACGATCTCCCTGATCAGGTGATACCGCCTTAAGATGTGTCTGGATTTCTGATGGGATCTGGGTTCCTTCGCTAAAGCTATAGCCCCGTTGTTGTCGCAATACAGAGGTATTAGGTCAACAATGGACGGAACCACCTGAAGTTCTCTCAAGAACTTCCTCATCCAGACAGCTTCTTTTGCGGCATCAGATGCAGCGATGTATTCCGCTTCCATCGTCGAGTCAGCAACGGTTTCCTGTTTGGAGCTCTTCCAACACACCGCCCCTCCATTGAGGGTGAAGACAAAACCCGACATGGACTTGGAATCATCCTTGTCACTCTGGAAGCTGGAGTCAGCAAAGGCCTCAATCTGCAGGTCTTTTCCGCCATACACCAAGAACATCTCCTTAGTCCTTCTCAGGTACTTGAGAATGTTCTTTACTGCTATCCAATGTTTCTCCCCTGGGTTTGACTGATACCTGCTTACCACACTCAGTGCATAAGCCACATCCGGTCTGGTACACAACATCGCATACATTATAGAGCCTACCGCAGAAGCGTAGGGTATAATAGACATGCGATCCCTCTCCAAATCATTCTTGGGAGACATCTCTTTGGAGAGGGCGATCCCGTGACAAGCCGGTAAATTACCGCGCTTGGAATCTTCCATACTGAATCTTTTCAGTATGGTGTCGATGTACCTTGACTGTGAAAGTCCCAACATACTCTTAGATCTATCACGATAGATCTGGATCCCCAGAATGTAGTTGGCATTACCCAGGTCCTTCATGGAGAACCTCTGCGACAAGAATCCTTTGACTGACTGTAGCATTGGAATATCATTTCCTATTAGGAGAATGTCATCCACGTACAAGACGAGGAATACTACAGTTCTCCCTACAATCTTACTGTAAATGCATGGTTCATCTGGGTTTTTGATAAAGTCGAATTCTTTGACAGTATCATCAAAGCAGATGTTCCAACTCCGCGATGCCTGCTTAAGTCCATAGATGGACTTTAGCAACTTGCACACTTTACCGCTGCTCCCACTCTGAATGAAACCCTCTGGCTGATCCATATAGACGCACTCTTTCAAATTTCCATTTAGGAAAGCCGTCTTTACGTCCATCTGCCAGATTTCATAATCGTGGAAGGCAGCAATGGCAAGAAGGATCCGAATGGATTTCAGCATAGCCACTGGAGAAAAGGTCTCGTCATAGTCCAAACCAGGTCTTTGACGAAAACCCTTTGCTACAAGTCTAGCTTTATAGGTCTCAACCTGCTCATCTACACCAATCTTCTTTCTGAAGATCCATTTGCATCCTACGGGTTTTACCCCTTCTGGAGCAAAGTTCAAAGTCCAAACTTTGTTGGTGTACATAGACTCCATCTCGGCCCGCATTGCATCCAGCCATTTTACCGAGTCGCTGCTCTGGATGGCTTGCTGGAAGCTAGTAGGCTCACCATAATCCATGGTGCAATCCTCTCTATCCCCGTCAATGAGAAAACCGTAGTATCTCTCGGGCGGATGAGACTGCCTACTACTCCTGCGGAGTGGCGCTGGGATGTCCGGTTCTCTTGAAACTTCTGGTTCTTCCAAGCTTTCAGTAATAGCTTGTGGTTCTGGAATTTCTTCCAGTTATATTGCGCTCCCACTTATCTGATTTTCTAAAAATCCAGTTTCCAAGAAGTGGGCATGCTGAGAAACAAAAACCTTTTGTTCCTCTGCGGAATAGAAAAGATACCCCCTGGAGTTCTTTGGGTATCCCACAAACTTACACAGTACTGAGCGTGCCTCGAGCTTGTCCGCATGCTGTTTTTTTACAAAAGCTGGACATCCCCACGTCTTAAGGTACTTGAGACAGGGTTTCTTCCCACTCTACATCTGATATGGGGTGGTATGCAGAGTCTTGGTTGGAGCCTTGTTCAAGAGATATGCTGCTGTTTCTAGCGCATAACCCCAGAAGGATCGCGGCAACTCAGCCTTACTCATCATGGAACGAACCATATCCAATAGGGTTCGATTCCGCCTTTCCGATACACCGTTGTGTTGTGGTGTGTATGGAGGAGTAAGCTGAGAGAGAATTCCATTCTCTTTTAAGTAGTCCAAAAACTCGGCACTCAAGTATTCACCACCTCGATCAGATCTTAGTGTCTTGATACTTTTGCCTGTTTGTTTTTCAACTTCATTCTTGTATTCTTGAAATTTCTCAAAGGCCTTGGATTTGTGCTTCATCAAGAAGACATGCCCATACCTAGAGAAATCATCTGTGAAAGTAATGAAGTATGAATAACCACTTCGCGCATGTGTAGACATTGGACCACACACATCACTGTGTATGAGTCCCAAGAGCTCGCTTGTTCTTTCTCCGTGTCCAGTGAACGGAGTCTTTGTCATCTTTCCCATGAGACAGGATTCACAAGTGGCATAAGACTGATACTCAAACGGATTCAAGTATCCCTCTTTATGTAACTTTGTCAACCGTATCTCATTAATGTGACCCAGTCTACAATGCCATACGAAAGCCTGATTTGTTTCCGGAGACTTTCTTTTAAGTGTGTTCTGGACACTGAAGATCTGAGCTTGATTCAATACGTATATACCGTTTTGTAATGTACCTGACCCAATCAGAACTTGATTTAGGTGGATGTTAACTACATCGCTTACAAAAGTAAAATCATATCCTTCCTTAGAAATCAAGGATATAGATATGATATTACAAGTCGCACCTGGTACATAAAAACAGTTACGCAGAATCAATATCTGCCCAGTTGTCAGTCCTAGATGATATTCCCCTACGGATACAGCATACATGCTCATTCCGTTAGCAACCCTGAGAGTCATATCACCTTTCCTGATAACCCTACGGTTTCTCAGAGCCTGTAACGAGTTACAGATATGAGATCCTGATCCGGTATCCAATACCCAGGAAGTAGGGTTAACTGACATACAGTTCTCTATCACAAACACACCCGAAGCCGAAGCCACAACATGCTTCGAATTCTGGCTACTGGCTTTACAAGCCCTGCAATCCTTCTGCCCATGTTCATTCCCGTAACAATAGGAACATCCATCTTTTACTACATCTGTTCCTGAAACTTCTGCCATTCCCTTTCTTTCTACTTCCCTAGTTTCCTTTAGGGTAGTAGGTAGAGACTGTTGAACTGAGTCAGCATCTGATCCGTTCTTCAACGTGTTTTTCAGGTCCGAGAGCTCAAAAGAGCTGGTCTCTGTAAGGACGTTGCCCCCTACAGATGACCCGAAGCAATTCGTTCGAGGTCTCATATCTTGCGATACGAGATTGCTCTCCATATAAAACTTTGTTATGGAGGAAGATAGAAGCCGAGTCCATCTTCTCGTGCTGCCTCTGGTATATACCATCAACTGAGGCTAACACGAGGCACTTGGCTTTCGCATAGTCTTCTTCCGATGTCCTATGGATATCAATATCCGTGACAGGGGAAACTGGACCTGAGACGGCAGGGGTTGGATCAGTCAAGAAGTGTCCCAGTTTGTCCTGGGCAATGCACATCTGGACAGACCTTTGCCAGTCAAAACAGTGAGATTCAGTCATCTTATTATCTAGATGTAACCTAGGTGCGGTCATCTGGTCGCTGCAATTAAGAGAGAGAGAAGAAAACACTTAGCATGATGCTCTTGCAAGTTTAGATTGGTTTTTAATTTATCTAAACAGGATGGCTCCCACTGTCTCTCGAATCCCTCCTCAAACCACAAAGGAAGAATTAGTCGGGATCTTTCTCACCGTACAATACTTACTTAACCGTTCAGCCAGGCCAGTGTCGGTACTTCGAGGGAGGTTTTCCAACGCTTTCGCGAAGTTCCTTAATTAAGTAACCTCTTTTCCCTGTGGGCGTAGCCCCGCTAACACCTTTCTAGACACCTACTTGGTTTATAGCATTGATCGTTAAGTGAGAAAGTCCCCGAGGAGTAGCATATACTCACAGTAGGATCGGGATCCAAATATCATCGCGTGATAAAACCGAAGGAATCCTACCAGAATCATCACACTCCAAATGGTATGCAGCGCTAGCAAGTTTCAGTACTTTTGAAACTCCCGATGTGGATTTTTGCCCCATGCTCTTATGACCTTGACGAAGGTCAACAAATCATAAGTCACATGTCAAGTTCTACCCGTCATTATCCAGGTTAATTTGAACCCATCCGCACATACCCTTGACGAAGGTCAACAAGGTAGTACGACTGTCCCAAACCAACGCATCTATTTATGCTACATATGAACACCCAACAACTACCAATCACTATGCCTTGACGAAGGTCAACAAACATAGCTTGAATACTATTGAATATCCATACGAAATGACGGAGGGCTACGAATGGTTTTTGCGAAACCGTGAACGTAGTGAACTTGATATGATCGATGGAACGAGATAGCTTTTAAAAGGAGTGGTTCAAACTCCGCGTTTAAAAGTTTAGTTTTGAAAAGAACCGAGTGGTTTTCAAAGTGTTCCAATCGACTTTTACTTGGTTTATTTTCTTGCATTAGTTCTTTTAATGCATCCCATCATTTAATCCTACCATTGCAGAAAACAACCAAAATATGACGTACGCTTATGCCATTCGCATTCGCCACGAGGCCCCGTCATCACCCGTTAGGTTACTTAACTAACGACAGAGCGGGGGCTGGGCTAGCGCGGCTGTAAAACATAAGCAACGCCTAAATAGTTATCATATATAAATATATAGCAATGATAGACATTACAGATCACAGATGAATACATTGGATATACTAGGAATCCGCAATCCGTTCGAGCCTGCAACGAAAAGCCGATTACACGGTCGCGGTGAATAGCCAAATACCCTACCGAAGACCCCTACGGGTGCGGCAAACTACCCGCCAAGTACCCGAAGCGAAGCAACCTACCTCACCACCGTGAGTAGGCCACTCGACACTTCGAGATACCCGGTAGTTTGTGCACCCCCTCCATGGGTCTATCCTAGGAGCAAAAACAGTAAAAAGAATTATACAATGACGGCTACAACCCCGACCCGGTTGTGCGGCCATACAAATAATAATATTACATCAATTTACATATTACAAATGAATGAAAGAAAAGCAACACTCATCTCACATCCATCCCGGCTATTCACCCGCGACAATCCAACCCATTCATATACACATACCAATATCAAACACAGATCACAGAAATGTATAACCCCGACTAATCGACATATAGCGATTAGCCGACGTTCAATACATACAAACATCACAGATATAACCTTTGTAGTCAAAGTGTAGTGAAGTTCGAAAAAAATACGGATTTATAGGCCCCCAAAAATAAATTTTTATTCTGGAAAATCTGGGCACATATAACATATCTTAAAAATCCTAAAACCAAGCCAGAGATACACTGCACCAAACTCGACCCAGTGAGGAGTCCAAACGGCGGCAGTTCCGCGGCAATAGCTTCCTATTGCCGCGGAAACGCGGCGGTTTAGACGAGTCACTGGACCGGGTTTTGTGGTTATCTTTAAAAAACCCTGAGACTATTTTAGGAATATAACAAATTTTGTTTTGACCAGAAAAAAAATTAACAGAAACTAGGGTTTTTGAAAACTCGGTTTTTGGATTTTTCGGTTTCGAACTTCGTTACACTTCACTACCTAGCCAGTTTATGTTTAGTTAGGCTCTGATACCACTGTAAGTCCACGTTGCCCACCCCGGTGCTTACGGGGAGGCGGAAAACGGAATAAAAATCGGATTTTTATGATCTATAGGCAACATGGACTATGCTTTAAAAGGATCTTTGCTAAACAAAAACTTGCTAAAGCTAACTACAAACTAGCTAAGTGCTAGAAAGGTTATACCTTTGGTCTTTTTGTCCTTCTCTCCTTGCTCCTAGAAGTAGTGGAAGGAGGTCACCTTGTCGTCTTCTCCCGTCAAAGAAAGATCCACCCGAAAGCCTCAACCTTTGGCTTCAACTCCAAGCTAGAAGTAACTAGGGTTCAAGAAGTGCTAGTCCTTCAACCCTAGATGAGAGTAGAGAAGATCAAGAGAGGGTTTTTCTCAAGCTCAAGTGTTTCTCAACACATGAGAGGGAGAGAGCTTGAGGGAGAGGAAGAACAAGAGAGAGAAATGATATGATAGAATGAGAATAATGTGAGCCATTCTCACTAATATGTGTGAATTATTGTAAATAGAAAATTAGCTAGATAATTGTCATGGTTAATCAAGACATGACCATTATCATTTCAATTTGTAAGGATCAAAAAGTATCTTCCAAAAGAAATGATGATGGTCAAAGTGTCAACCTAGGTCAACAAGTCAATGAGGTCAAATGGTCAACAACCATAACCATGCACAATTATTAAACTAATTATCAATTAACAATAATACACACATGAGCATTAGGGTTAATAAAATGACAATAGTCATTAACCCTAATCAAAGTCCTCTCCCTCTGTCTCAAGCAACTGTGCATACGCACCCGCATTCGTGATCCGAGGAACACGAACACAGTGAGAAAAACCAATCCCAAATCTTATACTAGGATCCGGCTTAAACCAAAGCCCGCTAGTATAAACTGTCCGGACAGCAAACGTGCACAAGTGCGCGGATGTGACCGAACCCTGTCACAAAACCATGCGACCTCTACTCATTTTGCCTAAAGGCGAATAGCTCTCTGTGTGGGACTCTAAAGACTCGACACTACGCTGGCAGTGGGTTTAACCACAGACCGCAAGCGGCACTAGCTGTACGTAACGGTCCCCAGGTAGATGTCGATAAGAAGACTGACGAGGTGAACCCCATCTGAACTCCTACTGAGCCTGTATGTGACAATCTCCGTACAGTCCGGTCTGTTCGTCTGATACATCGCATGGCGGGCCTAGGGGGGCGGTGAACGTCAGTCCCCTAATAGCGGTACAAGTCGTGTCGGAGTGTAGCCCAGAACACCCTGAGATAACACTGGAAACCTACCAGTATATCTCGCTTGCCCTGGCCAGGGACTACTCGTGTAATGGCTCTCCTGGACACAGCGCGATGTCAACCCCCAATACCGGGAGAGACGAATCCTGTCTAACCGTCACTGCCTCCAAGTGCTTCGGGACTGCACCCAAAAACTACCTGTTTGCACGACTCCTTTGAGCCGTGGTAGGGTAGTAATCAAAGTGCAGTGGGAACACACTCGAGGCGAAGTGACAGTGTCAAGTCAGCGGACTAAGCTGTACTCATGTCACCTGGGAACTGATAACTGACGATAGGTATAATACCAACCAACAGTTCCCGACGAGTCCTGTCCAGTGTACTCATAACCTAACGAGCACCCGCATACTATCTCAAGTACGACGTACAGACGGCTGTGGGACAGACCGTCTCCCATACTGGGATGAGAAGCGCATACGCTAGTCTACTCCGGAGTATCGATGCCCTGTCTCGATAGTCCAACGACTAGGGACCTGTATAAGGATGTGCTTATAGATCACCCAGCTCCCACGAGTGTGTGCGCCATCACAACGCTGGTAATCAAGCAAAGATCCTAAGGGCTCTACTAATATGTATATCTGCAATATGCTAAAAGAAACACATGCACATATTAAAGCAGAGACAAACCAAGTAGCATACTACCATTTCGAGCAAGATTGTATATACAACTGTGAATATCCCAAGCTTCCATCAAGTAATATACAAACTAATATGATACAGTAATGGCCTCTAGGGCATATACACTAACAATATATGTCCCAGCATCCACTACAATATACATCCTATGTACAGTAATGGCCTCTAGGGCATACATATAACTAACAATCTCCCACTTGCACTAGGGCCATCTGTAGCAGTGGTTGCAGTATCTCATACTCAACCATCCCATAAAAGTCTCTCTCTGGGAATAGGCCTTCGTGAGTGGATCCGCCGTGTTGTCCTCTGAGTCTACTCTCCTAACCTCGATCACCCTGGAGATCAACCATCTCCATGATCAGGTGACACTGCCTTAGAATATGTCTGGATCACTGATGGGACGGATGCTCCTTGGCAAAAGCCACAACTCCATTGTCACACAATGGGAGGAACTGAGTTCATCTCATGAACTAATATACACCCAGACTTTCTCTTTGGTAGCATCTTAAGTAGCGATGTATCCAGCCTTTATCGTCTAGTATGCCACGGTATCTAGCTTGGAACTCTTCCAACATGCCGTCCCTTTACTGAGGGTAAAGACAATGCCTGCAACTGACATTCAGTCGTCTTTATCACCCTGGAACCCTTCCAGTGATTCTGCCCACGATCAATTGATATCATCTCACTACAACTAGTGAGTATACTAACACCCAAATAACATCTATCTCATAGATGAAAGCTCAGGATGGAGGAGGTATCACTTTGATCCTTTCTGGAGAATCCTTGTGATAAGCGGAGATTGACCGAGCGTAGCATAGGAAACTCCTTCCCTATCAAGAGTATGTCATCCACGTACTCTACGAGGATCACTACCATACTCCCTACTACCTTTTTGTATATACAAGGTTCATCTACCATTTTGATGATGTCAAACTGTTTGACTACCACATCAAAACAGATGTTCCAACTCCGTGATGCCTGCTTTATCACATAAAACATCTTGCACACGTTTCCGCTGCTCCCACTGTCTACGAAGCCCTCTGACTGTGTACTTACAGACTCTCTCTTCTAAAACTTCATTTTAGAAGAGCTGTCATGACACCCAACCACCAGATATCGTAGTCATGGTATGTAGCCGTGGCAAGTAGGATCTGGATGGACTTAAGCATAGCTACTTGAAAAAGGGTTCATCATAATCCACGCCTGGTAAATGATGCAAACTTTTAACAAGTCTAGCTTTGAAAGTCTCAACTTTTCCATCTACACCAAGTAATCTTCTCAAGATATACTTGCTCCTGATGGGGATTTAACCCTTCAGATAAAGCAACTAAAGTCCATACTTTGTTGGTGTATAAGGATTCCATCTCAGATCACTAAGCATCCAGCCATTTTTACACAGTCTCACTCCTGATGGTCAGCTCGAAACTAGTCGGGTCATCATCTCATGATGCATTCCTCGCTCCCACTGTCATAGAGAAACCAAAGTATCTCTCAGGCGGGTGAGAAACCCTACTAGATCGGCGGAGAGGCAGAGGTTCGTTGGAATCTACTGAATCATTTGGTTCTGTCAAATCATCAGCTGCAGTTTGTATAGATGGAACATTTCCAGTTCTACATAACTGACCTTGCCTCGAGCTTGTCCGGATTTTGCTTTTTAGACATAGGCCGGACAACCCCAAGTCTTAACCAATTTAAGATATGGGCTCTTCCCTTTCCATATCATATATGAAGTGGTAGGCAACTGATTTGATTTGAACCCTATTCAATAGGTATGCAGCTTCTCAAGTGCATAACTCCCAAAAAGAAAAAAGGCAACTCAGTAGTACTCATCATAGAGCACACCATATCAAATAGAGTGTATCTGCTCCGCCCCGATATACCATCGTGCTATGGTGTATACGGAGGAGTAATTCTGAGAGAGAATCTCATTCTCTTTTAGAATAGTCCAGGAATTCCATGCTCAAGTATTCTCCTCCTTGATCTCATCAAAGGACATAATACTTATACCCGTATTTTGGTTCTCTACTTCTAACTTATATTCTGTGAATATCTCAAAAGGTTCGGACTTGTGTTTCAACAGGAACATATGTCTGAATCTTGAGACATCATCAGAGAATGTAATGAAGTACAAAGAACCGTTCTTGGCATGTGTAGACAGGGGACCTACATACATCAACATGTATCATCCCAAGAGTTCATTAACTCTTTCTCTGTTTCCAGTAAACAGAGCTGTGGTCATTTTATCTCTGTGACATGACTGACAAGTTTCACAAGATGTAAATTCAAACTTATTTAAATATGCATCTAAATGTAACTTTAGCTAGTCGGGTCACATTGATCTGACCTAGTCTACAATACCTCAAGAAGAATTCGTTCATTTCTGAACTCTTCCTCTTGTGTGTGTTCTGTATACTTAAAAACTGTAGTTTGATTTAGAACATCAATGCTTTTAGATAACGTGCCTGAATCGATCAACTTTTGATATAGGAAATGTTCAAAACATTATCCAACAATACAAAATTTTATCATTTCTTTACTAATAAAGAGACTGATATGATTTTGTATATCAGGTTCGGTATCTAATAACATACGTTCAGAATCAATGTATTTGCAATACAGGGTGACAGTGACCAACAGACTTGGCTGCAACACTTACCCCGTTTTCTGCCTCATGAAACTTATCACCCGTTCTCAGTTCTTTACCTATCTGTAGCCCATGTAACATATTACATATGCGGGATCCTGATCCGGTATCATATACCCAGGACGTAAAGAATATTGAGAAACAGTTCTGTGTAACGAACACACCCGAAGAAGATGCATCATATGCACTTTCTTCGTTTGGGCGGCATGCGGAAATCTGGTATTCCCCAATTTCCTGCTCTGTCTTATAACAATTATAAGTTGGAGCGGGACCAACGTTCCCCAGCTCAGTATAACAAGCGGGTTCGGTCAATTATCCGTATTATTATCTTGATTAAGGCGTGATATGGTCGCTACCTGGAGAGAGAGAAGAAAACACTCAGCGTGCGCTCTTGCAAGGATAGATTGGTTATTATTTTATCTAATCAGGATGGCTCCCACTGTTTTTATCAAATCTTCCTTCAAACCCTAAAAGGAAAGACTAGCCGGGATTAATTACACGCTATAAGTTCGCCAATCTTTCAGCCAGGCCAGTGTCGGTACTTTGAGGGAGGTCCCCCGCGCTTTCGCACGAACCTAATTAATGTAAACCTCGTTTTCCCAGAGGCGTAACCTCGTTAACACCTTTCTAGACACCTACTTGATTGGCTAATTGTAATGTGTAAAACTCTCCCAGGAGTAACTCTTACTCGCTGTGGGTATCGGGATCCAACTATCTCATAGAAGGTATGCAATCTCATTGCAAATTTCAACACTTGAAATTCCCGATAATATTTTGCCCCTAACCTCCTATGACCTTGACAAAGGCCAACAAACCATAGGATGCTAGTCAAGTTCAACCCGTCATTTCTTGATTGAATTAAACCCACCCGCACGGCCCTTGACAAAGGCCAACAAGGTCGCACGACTACCCTAACCCAATCTACATCATATGCATAAGCAGATAAGCACCAGTTAGCTACCGCACACTACGCCTTGACAAAGGCCAACAAACGCAGCACGAATACTAACTACCACTTATCTGAAATGACGGAGGGCTACGACAGGTTTTTCTGAAAACCTATTGCGTAATGAACTTGATATCGTTGTAGAATCGAATGAATTTTGAAATGGAGTGTTTTTGAGGATTTTCTAGTTTTGCTAAAGGAGTCACTCCCGGTGAAGGGATCGTCGGTCCTTTCCTCGTCGAATGAGGTGCGGGATATATCATATATATCGCTGTGCAAAGCAAAAACTCTTAAAAGCAATCAAAAGACAAACCGAGTGTGTAGCATCTGCCAGTTATGGCTAAAGGAGTCACTCCCGGTGAAGGGATCTCGGTCCTTTCCTTATCGAATAAGGTGCAGGATATATCATATATACCGCTGTGCAAAGCAAGAACTGTAGCTACCTGTTTTATTTTGAAATTCGATTCTACAACATCTTAGGTTTCTTTTATTTCATTAATCATATTAATGAAGTCCCATCATTTAAATACCTAAACATCACAGATAAATACGACGTACACTTATGCCATCCGCATTCACCTCGATGTCCCCTCGTGCACCGTTAGGTTAGGTAACTAACGACAGAGCAGAGCAGGGCAGGGCTAGCGCGGGTGTAAAACATAAGTAACATCTATATAATATATCATATATACTATATACTGTATCTATCACAGAACATCACATGATCACATCACAGATATCCCAGCAGAAGAATTATATGAAATATTGGATATACTAGGACGTCCGTGTTTTCAATACGAGCCAGTATAAAACACGGATTCCACGGTCGCGATGAATAGCCAAACCCACACCCCTAGACCCCTACGAGAGTGGCAAGCAGCCCTACCAATTCTAGAGTTAGGGACCCGGACTCGACTTCTCGAGTTGGTCTCCCACTGGACTCCAGAACCCGGTTACTTGTGCCCTCCTCCTTGGGTCTATCCTAGTGCGGAAAAGTAAATAATATACAAACGGTGACAACTTCCGCAACCTGGAAGTGCCCCAATAAAAGAATATTACATACAAGTTTTTACATGAATGAAAATGAAAAACACCCATCTCACATAAAACCCCCGGCTATTCAAACACGACGATCCAATATAACATATCCAGCAACACATAACATCACATGTCATCAACGTAAGTAAATATGCACATCCCAATTGTCGTTGACATATAGCAACGAAACCGGCGATATCACATATTACACTTACGGTCACAGAAAAGAAAGTGTAAAACTACAACAGTTGGAATCCGCAACCTGCATAGACATCGCATGCCTAATCATATGAATTCCTTAGACATCGCATGCCTAACAATTATAAACCCCGCATTTTAGTCTCATCATCGAAAACACTTTTCAATATCAAGTCGGGCAATTCAACAGGATTCCCGATATGCTGATCGAATGCTCGTCGCAAACTTTAGTAGGCGGTTGCACCCCCGATGTCGTCGACGAAGTGCACCAAGGCGGAACACCGCTGCCGCGAGCACCCGAACGGATGCTTTCGGCGACGGGGTTCTCCACAGTCACTTGGTCGGGGCTAAGGGATGTAGTTGTCTATTAAGTTTACCCGGCGAGTATCCGCGTACACTACATGATTACGACGGACTTTTGATCACATCAAAATTCCGTGGCAAACGATCAAATGAGACTAAAGTGCTATGTTTATAACATTCAAATCAGTTATCGCATAACTGCTTGTGAATTCCAATTATTGTATCCCATTCCGGATAAATAGAAAATATTAAACTTTCCGATCGAACATTCGAACACCCAAGTTTTCCCGAAACCATTCAACACATGAAATAGGTTCAAAGACATTCACTTCATGCCTCAGTACCAACGGTCCAGCCGTAGAAGGGTCAAGCCAACGCCTCACATGTGGCACGCCGTACTGCCCCAAACCCGAAGGTTCAAAGGGCAGTTCAAGACTGTCACATAATCGAGTTAAGATTTGTTGTCTTCTAGAGGGACCATCGCATTACTTGCACTACTTAGAACGTCCTTAAACCGCAGAAAAATCCAACACTTGGAAATTTTCTGGCAGGGGAAAATTTGGGTATTTATATCTGGTCGAAACTTTTAACATATTCTAAAATATCCGGAAAGCTACATAGACAAGGTTTGATAATCCGATCGAATCGTCGATTCCCAATACAACCCCAGAACACTCAACTCTTGAGTAAAATTAAAAATTCCCAGAAAATTCAGCATAATAAAATAGGAATTACTGTGCAACAATGGACAGATGATGTCATCAGATGGCCGCGGAACCGCCGCAGAAGCCAGGCTTCTGCCGCGGTTCCGCCGCGCCCTTAACAGATCATGGGATAAATTTTGCATCGTAATTCTTAGAATTCCCTGCTGAATTTTTTAAGCATTTTTAATATGGAAAAGTCCCAGATTTTAGAAAAAGTCCGGAGAGCATATCGGGAATTAGGGTTTCGGTTCGATCGGGTTTCAAACGTCGTCTACACTTCGCCTAAGGCTCTAGCTAGGCTCTGATACCACTGTAGAGTTCCTAGGCACTCTAATGAGGTCTTACAAGGTATCAACCATGCCAATTTCAAATTTTACGGTGCCGAGAAACCCTAGACTAGATCGTTAACTAGAATTTTAGGCGAAAAAGAAACTAGTTAACAACTTAACTAAAGAAGTGAACGAACATACAACCTTTGTAGATCCGGTTCTCCACCTCCATGGCTCCGTGATGATGTCTCCTCGCTGTGATCATCGGATCTTTGACTCTAGTGTCGACTTCATCGGAGAAATGGGCGGGCTAGGTCATCGACTACGATGCCGAAGATGATCTACGTCGAGACATCACAAGATCAAGCTCCAACTTCATCAAGTCAAGAAACTTGTGAAGAAAACACCCTATACTACTTGGCAAGTGGTAGAGGATGAAGAAATAGGAAATGGGTTCACTTTAGAATTGGATTTCTCACTCTTTTTCTCACGTTGCCATTGAAGGAGGCAAGCTTCTTTCTTGAAGAAGAAGAAGAAGAAGAAGAAGAAGAAGATGATAATCTCATAAGTATTTCCAAAATAAGAAATAATATGATACTTATCATAATGGTAACCATGGTTATGTGTAGAGAGTAAACTAAGGTTAGGTGAATGGTTAGGTTAGGCATGAAACAAAAATGGTGGACTTTTTCAAAGCTTCATGAAGCTTCAATGTAAAACAAAGCAAGCCATCATTTCTTTTCTTTTGCCAAAAAGAAATAAATGAATAAATGAATAAATAAATAAATGAATAAGTAAATGAAGCATATGAAACCTTAACCATTCATATAACCATGGTTTAATTCTTTACACAAACCCAAGTGAGCATGTATCATCAAACATGATACAAACATGCACAAAAATATATATATCATATATACAATGTGCATATCAAGTGAGAAAATCCTTTTAAATGAACCTATATTAGTTAATGTAAAGTGATATATCAAATATATAATTATACATTAAATCATTAAATCAACACTTGATTTAACGACCCGGTCATATCGCATATAACCGACTAATATCAATAGTAACAACTTATCGAATCAACACTTGATCCGATAACCCGGCTATAACGCATATAACCGATCAATGTTACAAATCGCGAGAATCGAATACAGTATCACATACTGGTATTATTCTCGGTCCCGCACATATCTCATATGTGCTCCTATTTCGTTTCACTTGAGCCAGGAAACCTCTGTGTAGGACTCTAAAGACTCGTCAATACGCCGGCAGCAGGTGATGATCATATCAAACACCCACAAGTCGCAAGCGGTCTGCTAAACGTAACGGCCACCCGGGTATTGAGCGATCAGAAGATCGACGAGCAAGCCCGCTCACACTCCTGTGAATCCAACCAGCAACACTTACCGTACAGTCCGGTCTGTTCGTCTGATATGTCGCATATCTCGTCTAGGGGTGGTAAACGTCAGACCCCAGTAGCTCGATAAGTCGTGTCGATATGAGGTCTATAACAGTTCGAGAAACTACTGGTAACACTTACCAGTAAATCTCAGCAACCCTGGCCAGGGATTTCCGGTTATAGCCAATCGAACACAGCGCAACATCAACTCCCTATACTGGGAGAGACGAATCCCCTCCTATCGCTCATTGCCTCCATGTGATTCGGGACTGTACCCAAAAACCACCGTTTTGCACGCCCTTTTGGACGTGGTAAGGTGGAAATCAAAGCACAGTGGAAATCACACAAGACTCTATGACGATCTCGGGTCTACAGACTAACCTGTACCAGTGTCACCAGAGAACTGCCATCTGACGTAAGGTATAATACCATCTGGGAGTTCTCGGCGAGTCCGTCCAGTGTACCCAGTCTCTCCTGAGCACCCGTATATCATCTCTGATGTCAAACACCAACGGATATGGGATCATCCATCGCCCATCTGTATGGGTCGAGAAGGTATACGCTAGTCTACTCTGGTATATCGATGCCCCGTCTCGATACACCCACGACTAGGGACCTTGAAGGATGTACTTATGGACTACCATGTCCCCACTAGTATGATCCGCATCATAGTCCAGGTAGTCAAGTACACATCCTAAGGGCTTTACCAACATGTAACAGAGAGACAATCAGTATACACGTTAAGGTAAAGAGCAACCAGATAGCATACTATCATGTCGAGCAAGAAAGTCCTCCCTATATATGTCCCAGCATCCACTACAATATACATTCTATGTACAGTAATGGCCTCTAGGGCATACATATAACTAACACACCCTAATAACAACATGCTTTAAATTATTCCTACAACTTTCAAGCAGACATAATTAATTTTCATGATATTGATGATGTTCAGGTTCGCGAAATCTCGAGTCTTTGTGCAACTCGATAATTAAGAGTCATATCAGGAGCGATGGCGGGGTGTGCAAGAAATAAAGAGATGGATACCATAATGAAAAAAACTTAGTTGAAGTATATGGGGGAAGAACATCTGTCCGTTTTAACATTGGACCTTTTGGTAGGAGATGTGAGTGAACGCAACTCTAGTTCGGCTTTTCTTTTAATGAATGGATCCCATGATCAAACTGTATTCTCAGCCACTCAAGTTCTAATCAATGCAGGCATGACCCTATAAGTACTCAAAGTTAGGTTTCCATTAAATGAAAAGTTTAACTTATGTTTTGCCATTGTCGGGTATTGAGAGGAGGGTGTGTGTGGAATTAAGACATTTTTGCCTTAATTATCACCTAATCTTAGGGTCTTCCATCTCTGTAGGGCAGCCATTATCTGCGTCTACAATTACATGGGCGGTAAGTGTTCTATTTGAGCATAACCATAAAAAATTAGTTGACTCTTGAAGTTCATTTGAAAATGGAGAGTGACTCCAAGGCTGATATGCTACATTATGAGAACATGAATCGGTTATGACATGCAATATATATAATGTGAAAACAGATACAATGTCTAAGAACAATACTTCAGCAGTCGATACTCCTAGCGATTATATTAGACCCTTCTAATGACTAACGATCCAAAAATTTGCAGTCAAACTGAAATTAAAATTTGCAGTCAAACTGAAATTAAAATTTGGAATGACAATACTGGACAAGAAAGGTATACAAGTGACGGGAGAAATGATCTACTATTTCATAGATGGCGGAGAACAGAATATTTACGGACAGATCAGAAACACCCTAATTCCGTAGATGGATTTCATTTTGACCATCAATCGAAGGCCTTGATTTGCCAATTATATATTATCAAAGGTGGGTTGCATCTCTTTAGAAAGTATACAGATCGGTCTGAAACCTTTCCAACACATGGGTATATATATTAATGGATAGGCATATTTTCGAGGAAAATTACTGCCTTTGTAGTTAAAGGTATGCTTTGAATTTGTTCACTCTCACATTCCAATTCTACTCAAATTCCTTTCCGCTACATATTAATCACGACTGCATAAATTTGTTGGTGATTTCTTCAACTGTTTTCTTATTATTTGGTCCTTTAGACAGCATCGAAAAAGCGAAAGCAAAATCAATGCATGTAGGATCAGCCAGCATGACTCATTTTCCCCACAAAGTTTATTTATGTAATACGCCTTCTCTCTACTAGTTTCCATGAAAAGTATGGTTCATTATTCTGTGCAGGTGAAAGAAAAAGAACAATATGGAGGCACGATTAATCCAATGGCAGACGATACAGAGTTGAGTTGTTGAGTCATGGAGTTCTTTGAGGAACCTATGGTAAATTTTTTTTGTACTTTTTTTATGTACTTAATTTTCTTCTGTTGGTAGTTTCTTTTGAATTTTCACCCGGGTATTGTTATAAATTTGAAACTACATTCCACCTCGTAATAGTTAATCTCCACTTGTATCTGTCTATTTTTAATGTCAAGTACACAGTAAATTTAGGCTCATTCTTGCCCTTTCCTTTGATAATTTAGGGTTCGGTGTACAACATTGAATAAAAAAAATTATCCAACAAATCATGACCGCTCAAAGTTAATCGCTTCTTAAAGAAGCGGTTAAAATCTAATGATGGTTATTTAACCGCTACTTAAAATAATGGTTAATATCAACGTTGGATAATAAATTACACAATAAATCAGAACTGTTTATAGTTAACCGCCACTTAAAATAGAGTTAAATCTAACCGTTTTTATTTAACCTATACTTAAAGTGGCGGTTAAAATCAAAAGTTAATTTATCCAACAAATCTGGATCGTGTAAACTAAACCGCTACTTTAAGAAACGGTAAAATTTAACTGGTCTTATTTAACCGCCACTTAAAATAGTGGTTAAAAATAAATATCAAACCACTACTTAAGTAATTTTTTTCTAGCGGTTGAGGAATATATTATCTATCGATTTTGGAACCCTAGCTTCCGCCAGAGCACTCTGCGTCTTTCTCAACAAAGTTTTTCGAAGTGATATCTCGATTTTGGAACCCTAGCTTCCGCCAGAGCACGTCTACGTCTTCCTCAACGAAGCTTTTCAAAATGGTTGCGATAAATTTTTTACTTCTACGTTTACATATGCTAACATGTCGATTAATCTAGCCTATGAGTGGACTATCCCTGAATTAGAAGAAGAAGGAATAGTAGTGGAAACAGACGAGAATCAATCCTTGAAAAAATCTATTATTCCCATCGATTTAATAACTCCTGAAAGAAAAAATGTTGAGTTTATATCGTCAACCAGTGGAAGCAAATGTAAAATGTTTTGTCTTCTAAAATCAGTCCTGGTTAGAATAACGAACGAGGTGTAACAAGTGATTCAAATTATGAAAATTTTGAGAATACTATATGTGATTTGGTAGAACATGAAATTGGTATGATATTCAATTCACTAGATAATACTTATAAATGTTATTTCGTTGATGCTTGAAACATTGTGTAACACCCTAATTTGGATACAATATTTTTTTTATTTACCACAATAATATTATATATTTTTTTCAATAATAAAACCATTCTTAAAATTTTAAAATTTACTTTATGGTTGGTTGCTAATATATTTATTTTAACGTTTGACGTATACGATTTTGATATGAAAATCTTCAGTTTTTAGGTAAGATGTGGTAATTCATTAGTGACAACAAAACAATATTTTTCATATCTTATCAACAAATTATATTTCCTTAATATAATAAAACATTAAAACTAATCTATTGGTATTTTATTTAGTTTGCAAATATATTTTTGCCTGATATTATTTGCCGTTGGTTAAACCATAAATATATGGTAGCACATCTTTTGGTATAAGAATAAAAAAAATCCGTATCAAATCTCTAAACAAACACACACACACACACATATATATATAACAAATTACATATCTGTCTCTCTTTCTCTCTCTCCAAATCTATAAAAAAAATAAAATATAAATCTCTCTCTCTCTTATACACACACATCCCTATTTCTCTCTCCCCTCTACGCCTCACCCTTTTCTCTCTCGGAGCACCCACCATCGTCACCATCCTCGCCGCCTCCACCCGTGTAGACACCGCGTCCTCCTTCAAGACCCATCGCCTGCATTCATCTCCACCATCAACCTCGCACCACCATTGTCACGCCCCGTTTCTCAGTAGATGGAAACGATAACGTGGCAAGTCCGCGACGTATTTATTATGAGAAGACCATTGCTCGAAATAAATACGCTAAGCGTCTATAAGCAACATAAAGTAACAAGAACAAACAAAAAAATGAAATCCAACTCTGATTTATTACATTCATGATTCATAGTAGACAAAATATCTGAATACAAGATATATAACATGATAAGTCTTAACAAGGACGCATACATAAATAAGGTGAAATGAAATGAAAAGCTGAATGAAACTATACGTCTGTTTGTGATACGAACTGGTTGTACTCTTTTTCGACCACTTCTATCTTCTCTGTCTCAATGTCACCTGACGAACATTCCAAGAAAGAAAGAAAGATGGGTGGAATGCCCGTCAACGAACTTGCGCTCGGTAAGTCCCCAAGAAAGGTGAGATGTGAAAGTATATAAATGAATATGCAAGGTGACATGTGATATAGTATGAATGGAAATAAAACATGAACAAGTATAACATGATAATGTTAATGACAACTATGTAAGCATGGCAATATAACATAAGCATAGTAAACAAGTATAGCAAGACCGTGGAGTGTAGGTATAATGAACATGAAGTGAATGCAAGTGTCCTAAAAGATCTCTAAAAGGGTAAAATTAACTAACGTTAGTTCAAGTGTGAATGTCAACCAATTTCAAGAGTATTCTCGAATCCAAGGCTATTGTCCAGCGGCAAGGAATCACGGGTCCAAAATAGCGGGACTTCAATTGTTATTGAAGTATTCCAAACCCAACAGGCTATCATCCAGGGGCTTGGAAACACGGGCCCTCATTCGTGAATTCGTGATTTGTACCGTTTCAGCCCGGTACCACAGCAACATGATTTGTACCGTTTCAGCCCGGTACCACAGCAACATGATTTGTATTAATGGGACTCGTGAGATTCCGTTGGATTCATACTCAAACTACCCCAATACCCCGTGTATATTAGTCTATGATTAATGTTACGAGTCTTTATCGAATCCATGAATACAAAAGGTGATGTATGATATCAAGTTTTCGAGATTGAGTTCATGTAATCATGTCAAGTGCAAGTCATGCCAATTGTATTTATGGTTCGAGTCAAGTTGGTTCAAGTGTACATATTGGGTTCAAGTGTTCATGATTGAGTTGTGTCAAGATCAAGTCAATTCTAGCATGTAATGATTTAATCACAAGTCATATAAATAAAAATAAATAAGCAATCACAGAACATGATATGAGATAAGTATACAAGTAACGTCCAAAACAATGTTGTAAATATGTGATATGTACAACTAGTTAATCAAGTCATTTGAAATCAGAATATAAATGAAAACATAGCCTTAAGTGTTATGCACACGTGAGTTCCAGTCTCGCCTAAATACAACTACCGGTTTGGGAGATATACATGTTTTCGTATCGTCGCGTAAAACAAATCAGAATCTGTTCAGTACCGTCACACATTTTTAAAACGCAGTTTGGGTTAATTTTCATCAGGTTTCAGATTACGAAGATTAATAGAAAATTGTAGGTCTTTCGGAGTACTTAACCAAAACACTAAGATTCACGCGATTTGGATTTCTTAAGCTCTAGTTATGATCGTTTTAATATCAGCATTTAAAACAGAAATTCAGATTTCTTGACAACAACTATATGTTATATTTCAAAGCCTATATCGAGTTGTTTCATTCGTTTATAAGTAATCTAATATACATAAAATTATAGTTCTATCAATTGTGCATCTATACATCTAAAGTTTGTCACAAACGGACATCGAAAGTTTGAGTTATGTCCTATTTAAAAACAGTGTGCGAATCAGGATAGATTCTGTCAAGACCCGTCACTTAATATTGTAACGCAGTTTTCTTTATCTTACGTCGGTTTTCAGTAAAAATATAAAACTAAGAAAATCTAGATCATTCGATGTAGATATCTAAAACACCTGAGTTTGCTCAATTTGGAGATCGGTATACCAAGTTATGTGTCCTAGAAATTAACCGATAACTGCAGTTTTCTGTTTTACGAACAGTGAATAAAAACGATGTAATTCCTAAACCGTAATGCGGTTCAATCTAAAAATTTTACAGCGTGTACAGAAAAAATATATTCTATCATATGTAAATTTCCTGAAATTTCTAGAAGTAAAAATTAATTTCTAAAAGTTATTTTAAAACTAAAGGTATTGATATGTCATATGTGAGAAATGAGAAAACCATGGTATTTATTCGTAACTTTATTTTTTTTTTTATAAAATTTAAATAAAGTAATTTAAAATACAACAACAAACGATACAATCCTAATTGGTCACTATGAAATCTTAACATATGGATTGAGAGTAATGAAAAAGACTTTACAAACTATATATGTGTGTATGTGTGTGTTCATTATTTATATATGTATCCATTTAATTAATTATTTAGGAACTATGATACGACAAGGGAAGTTTTTTATGGCAATATAAAAAAGAGAAAGATAAAGAGAGAGATGGAGGGAGGAAAAGAGAGAAGGGACTTACACATACAAGCTGGTATTGTCATCGGGCTTGTCTATCCGCCGATAGCCTCGCGTTTCTTGCGAGTTCTTCTTCGGGGAATCTAGATGAAGAGGGATATGTGAAATAATAGAAATGTGTGATGATGAAAAGAAAGAGTGAGATATAAAAAAGTTTATGGCCACCATAATTCTAATAAATTATGGCTCATAACCATTCTAATTATTTTGAGAGTTAAAAAGAAGATGAAATGAAAGGTCTCATTTGTAGGTTATGAGAAGAATAAAATTGATAAAAAATAATTGCAAGAATGGAGATTTGAACATGTGACTTATGGAATAACAATGCAAGGACTTAACCAATGTGCTATAAGGTTGTTCATGCACATATTTAATTAGAATTAAATATATGTTGTTGCTTGAAAAGAAAGTGGGCTTTTGGGCTCATAGTTTTATAAAAGAAAATGAAAATGAGATTGGATTTAGCTTATAGGTTGGGTTAGGTATTGCGTTTAATTTGAAATAGGTTAAGATTTAGTTTAAAGAAATGAGTTTGGGAAAATTAGATGGAATAATAAAATAATATATTTAATAGAAAACAAAATATACGGAAAAATACTAAGAATAAATAAATACAATATTTTACTAAAGAAAGAAAATACGAAGGTATAGTAATATTAGGGTTGTTACAACCATCTCTGTCGCCACCGCCTCCCCGTCATCTCCGCAGCGACCCAAACCCACCACCCCATCGTCGCCACCATCCTCGTCGCCACCACTAGAAACCCAACTCCTCCTCCCTCGAAACTCACCACCAGACCTCACCATCACCACCACCTTTTCGTCAAACCCATTACTAACCTCGACCCAGACCCATCGTCGTCGCTCTCGCCTCCATAACCCATCATCGGCCGAACAACAAACCCAAACCCAACTCCATAGCCCTCGCCCTCGCCCTCGCCTCGTCGTAACCATTGCAGTGACCTCCATCTCCCCAGTCGCTTGAGCACACCTTTTTTCCGCGGCCCTCCTCTCGCCGCAGACCTCTAGCCGGCATCCCAAGCAACTGCAGCCATCTTTGAATCCTTGCTGTTGTCGCTCCAGCCGCTCCTTCCATCGACTTCTTCCCTCGTCGACAGCAACCTCCGACCTCATCGCTTTCCTCATCGTTGATCTCGTCCGTCGGCGACCCCCCATTCACCATCGCAGCAACCCCAGCAACCATCGCTATCACATCTTCGTCACCATCGCAGCGAACCACCCCATAGCCGCGCCTTCAAGCTTGGATTTTTGCGTGGTATCGTCATGTTTATCCCGTCTCGGAGGCAAGTATTCTTGCTTTACTTTTTGGTCGATGCAACATCGACAATCCCTCGAATACAATTTTAACCTGCACTGTTCGAATAAAAAAATTGTATCAGTACCCAATTTTCTTTTATATCGTTATAAAAAAAATATAGACTTTTATGCAGCAAGTGAGAAAAATTAGCAAGTGTGGATCTAAAATGAAAATTTATTTTAAATACAAATAAAGTTCGAAGTTGATAACCTATATATATATATATATATATATATATATATATATATATATATATATAGCTAGCCTGTAGTTATTATATTCATATTAAGGTTAACGGTGAATATAACATTTGTGACTTGTACTAGCTTGTATAGCGCTTTCATGTAGTTGCTATTACCAGATAACAATTACATTTGACATGTCATGATTATTCATTACTCTAGTCTTTTAAGAACTAGATCTCTAATTAGGATGCTGAGCTACATGCCATGACACAAACTATCGTTTACCAGTTTCATTTCTATACAATTACCATATTACAAGTTCCAGTATTTTCAGCATTCTTAATTAGTGAGTTAGTTATTACCATAGTAGATACGAATACGCGAGGTGTAGGGGTAGTTTGAGTGTGCGTTCGTTCAACAGGATCTCAGGAGTCCCATGCCGGTAGCTCGTACCGGGCTATATCGGTCACATGTTATTACAACTTGTACCGGGCTATATCGGTCGCATGTTATTACAGCTCGTACCGGGCTATATTGGTCGCATGTTCATCCCACAGTTGGGCCCGTGTTTCCTAGCCCATGGGGCCTTACTCTTGGGTTAGGAATACTCCTGTAGAGGTTGACGTATACACTCGAACTCACGATAGGATAGGTTACCTTTTTAGTGACCAGTTAGGTTATGACTTGACCTGTTTACATGTCTGTTTCATAGTATTAATGTATCTATATAACTGAATCTACCAGCGCATACGGGCTTCACTACACTCATATATTCATGTTATCACACACCACACACATCTTATACGTTGAGTAATTGTTGGGATGTTTTGACATCTCTGAGATTTGCCATCTCAGGTTTAGAGACGGATTATCAGGCTGAGCAGGATCGGAGCGGCTATCAGGACTTTGCCAAAGATCAATAACCGTAGGTTTATTTCTTTTTAGTTAGTATTTAGCATGTGCGCCCTTGTGGGACATTAGAGCTTTGTATCTTTTTCAGATTTTGTTTTTATTTCGAACCTATTGTATTGGATCTTTATTTGCATCGATTATCTAGTGGACCTATTTTTAGTATTCCTTGTGGTTTCGTTGCAGCATGATTATCAGTGTTATCTATCTTGTTATTGGATATTATCTTGGACAGGTGAGCTAGATAGCCTTTATGTGACTATAGAAGGATCTTTCCTCACTGTAGGTAGCACGACTGGCTTTCGTTACTCTCCGTATTCCGTATTTTGGGAAGCGGGGCATGACACATTAGGTTTGCTCTCAGAGTTCGTTCTACTAGTCGTGCAGTTCACAGTAATTCTGTAATCTCTAGACTATATGAATGTAACAAGTCCGCAAAATTTAAGCAGTTCAAGTTCGATGTAAAACATAAAATATCTTTTTCGGCGTTCCGGAGATGTAATTTATTGGATCCAACTGCGAAATTCGTATGTTGTTAAAAGAAAAGATTGATGGATAGTAACTTCTTACAAGAGAGCACGACCATCTATTTGTACCGCAGTCAATGGTGTAATACCTATCTTGTCACAAAAGAATTTCCAAATTCGACGGAACTCAAATTCATAATTTAAAGGATAGTAGGGTTGGTCCAAGCAAAATATATACGATACTAGGACAAGATCATGGCGGGGTAGAGAATCTTGGTTACGGGCTAAACGATATAAAAAGTGTATTAAGAAAAATACGTCATCAATCTATAGACGTATCGGACTCCCAAGCTACTTTTGCTTATTTGCAATCCATTTAAGTTGAGAAACCTAATCTTACTTACGTAGTAAAATATGACGAAGAAAATCATATCGACATCCTCTTATTCGTCGATACGCACTCTAAAACTTCCCATAAAACTTTCGGTGATGCAATTACTTTTGATACCACGTATCGAACTAACAAATATCAAATGTCATTTGCCCCATTCACCGGTATTAATCATCATAATAAATCACAAATATTTGGTTTGGTGTTACTGCGGAATGAGTCTGAAGAGTCTTTCACCTGGTTGTTTCAGCAGTGGTTAATTACGATGAATAGTAAGGCACCGCTATCTATAATCACTGATCAAAATCAAGCAATGATAAATGCTATTGCCAAGATATTTCCAAATACAAAACATCATTATTGCATATAACATATTAGTCAGAAGTATTCTGAGAAATTGCTGAGTTTATATCATCAGTATACCGGTTTTCAAAACAACTTCAAATGTTGCGTAGATAAATGTTTGACGGTTGAGGAATTTGAAAAAAAAGTGGTCTAAACTAGATGAAATGAACCAAATTAGTATGTATAAATGGCTTTCAATAATGTATGGTATAAGAGAGAAATAGATACCAGTTTATACAACAAGAAACTTTTCTGCAGGAATGCGAACAACACAGTGTAGTGAGAGCATGCATACTTTTTTTTATGCTTATCTTAATTGGAACATCACAATTAAAGAGTTTATTATGAAAACGAGAAGTGCACCACAAATGCATTATGAGCGCGAGAAAAGAATGGATTTTGATACGCTATGCAAAAATCGGATGTGTGCAACAAATATGCCACTAAAATTAGACGCTTTCAAAATTTACATCAAAAGCATTTAAAAAAAATTCAAGTAGAGCTCCAGATATCTCAATCATTTAATAATCAGAAAGTTTCAAAATTCGATGGGATAACTAGATATAAAGTTCACAACATACTCAATCCGAAGAAAGACAAGCGAAGAGTATATTATGTCCAATTTACGACAAAAGGACAATTTTCCAAGTGCATTTGCAATTATTTTGAATCAACCAGACTATTATGTAGGCATATATTCATAGTTTTTGTATCTAAAAGTGTGAATAGTATACCGCCTCAATATATTTTGCCAAGATGGACGAGAAATGTTAATCAAAATATTGTCATGACGAGTATCGTGCTACCTTCGGTACAGATGACTAAAACGCTGCTGTATAGTCATTTATGCAACGGGTTCAATCTAATTGTCATGAAAGGCGCCGCATCAAAGAATGGATACAAAATTATGCTTGGAGAATTGTCCAAATTTGCGATACGAATATCTGAATTTCCAGTTGAAATACCGAATGTGAAAGAAGACTTGGTAGATGAAGCAATAGATGATTTGAAATCCGTGAAAGATAATATTTCAAAAATACAAAATCCTTTACAATCTAACCTTAGGAGTTGTAGAAAGAATCAGATAAAATCTTGGATCGATAATAAAAATAGTGATGAGAAAAAGAAGAAGAGGTTATGCATATGATGCAATCAATTAACATTCCATAACAAAAGAACTTTTCTGATGAGACAAACACAATATATAGAAGACATATTCTAGTCAACTGAATCTTATGTGTCTTGAGCCGTCATGGGATTTGAACCAACCGTCTGATTGATCAGAATAGTTTGCTGTATATGAATGATATTTGATATAAATGAATAATGTGTGATGTAAATGAATAATATTTGATAAACTATAACATATTTTTTGATTTTTTGGTAAATGAATGACATTTGTTGTAAATGAATGATATTTGATATAAATGAATGATACTTGATGTAATATTAGTTGTTGATATTGGTTGTGTCAATTAATGATTTTGTTAAATATGTTGATATTGGTTGTGTCAATTAATACTGTTGTTAAATTTGTTAGTCTATATAAAAGTGTCGATTAATGATATTAAATCTCTGAAATGTGGTTGTTAAATGTGTTAATTAATTTTCTCTCTGTTGGTGAAGAAAATATAACCTCTCCTTAAAACAGCGGTTATATAGTGTGCTCTCTGTTCCTGCAGTGAGCTCAAAAGATAACCGCTACTTTATGTGGCGGTTAAATAGTTTGCTCTCTATTTCTGCAGTGAGCTGAAAATGTAACCGCTACTTTATGTAGCGGTTATATAATCCGCTTTCTGTTGAGTTCAAAATATAACCGCTACATTAAATAGCGGTTGACAGAAAACTCAAAATATAACCGTTAGCTTAAGTAGCGGTTAAATTGTCTGCTCTCTGTTACCGCAGTGAGCTAAAAATATAACCGCTATTTAAAATAGCGGTTAAATAGTCTAGCTCAAAATATAACCGCTACATTAAGTAGGGGTTAAATAGTGGTGTACCCCAGTGACAGAAATCTCTGTTGGGGCAAAATATAACCGCTACTTTAAGTAGCGGTTAAATAAATATAACCGCTACTTTAAGTAGCGGTTAAATAGTCTGCTTTCTGTTACTGTAGTGAGCCGATAATAGCTATTTTAAGTAGCGGTTAAATAGTCTAGCTCAAAATATAACCACTACTTAAAATAGCAGTTAAATAGTCTGCTCTCTGCTGTTGTAGTGAGCTCAAAATATAACCGCTATTTAAAGCCACCGTTTTACTTTAAGTAGAACAAAAAAGATGTACTTGAGAAATTGTATATTAGATTTGATATACAGAAATGTAGATCATTTACACACAAATGTACATAATTTCCTCACAAATGTACATTATTTACAGAAATCAAATATCAGAATTCAGATACAAAAATCAACACACATCATATATATTTGTGAAATCCAAAAATTCATTGTTCAACACACAGCCACATATAATATACACATGCAAAATCTAAAATTTATTACATTATTTGAGTAGTTTCTGATTAGCTAGCTCATAATACATCCTATATCTAAAATTAACTATAGTATTTGTGTCCCATTTTTGTGAGTTCAGAGGAAGTCCCTGCGACAAGCAATCCATATATTTCATTACAAATACACCGCAATTGAGTGATCCAGTGTCTTATCTCGGATGTCCCTGATTCTCACCAAATTTGCAAGCTTTTGGTAAACCAATTTTGCTGGGATTGGTTTATATCCTTCAGCATATGCCTAATAAACTGATTTTGCTACAAATTTTTTTTTGAGTTAAACAAATTATTACAACTTATAAGCAAATGAAAATAGTAATCGTTTTAAAATTGGACTAATCAGTGCTTCACATTCAAGCTTATATAGTTTCATGATATCTTTGAACATTGGATCATATAGTACAAAAAATTCCCTTGTAATGTACCCGACACACAAAATTCAATGATCTTCATGATGCATGGGAATATAAATCTAGGATCAAAATTTTAATTCATTATTATAAATCATATTTGTTGCAAATAAAACAAAAATGAGAAAAATAAAGGACAGACTTACCGTTTCACTCTAGTACAGACTTCTGTAAAGGATGTTTCCTTTTGACCCATTCCAGTAAGCTAGATCTGCACTTGTGTTTTTTCTTTACTTTCTCCGCCTTGTATTCTTGATAACAATCATGGAGTATCGTCTAGAAAATAAAAAGTAGAATGTACTACACGATATTGAATATTATTTAGTTGATGTACAAAACGTATTGAATAACGACTTACACAAAATTCAGGATAAAAGAAGAATCTATTGGCGGAAGATTCACGTCTGTATAACAAATCGATGTAAGCCGTTATCATTTCTCCTTTAACGCGCTCTCCAATTCGCAGCGAGAGAAAGTCGGAAAAATATACAACTGCTCATTCTCTTGTATGAAGGAATTCAACTTCTCTAGAGATTATCTATGAATAATTAGTATTTAACTTTTAAATATGAAATTATAATTAATTCAGGCCATATTTTCCCTTTCTCGTCAAAGTGATCGATCCATAGTTTCTCCCGCACGTATTTTTTCGATTCTGAAATGTGATATTTAATTCCTTGTACGGGTTTCTTTTCTTTCTTTTTCTTCTCTGGATTTGTGTACGACGAGAGTAAGAAAGAACTTGTCTTCTTCGGTCTCCTCGCATCTTCCATTGCTTCTCTTAAAATTTCTTGCCTCATGGGATCAGTCGGATCTATATCTACTTCAATGAGTCCTTTAATTAAAAAACCATCTTCTATTTCTTCCGCGGCGTCTGTCCGCTTGCCCGGGGACGGCAAATCCATCACAATAGGTTGTTCAAGCGGTAATTCCTTAGGAATACCCTTTGCCGCTTCAATTTTTTCAATAGGTTTTTCTACTTCAATTTCGAGGGTTATATCTTTCAAACCTATGTTCAAGTTTGCATTGACAACACTTAAATCAACCTCAAATTCATCAATGGTCTCCTCCTCTGTCTTTTTTCCAACCGCCTCATCAACATTTTCATCATCGAGAATTTCATCCCCGAGATTTTCATCCCCCACCTTTTTTCTGACGGTCTCCTCCCTCACATTTGTTTCAACGGCCTCCTCAACATTTTCAACGTCAGGAATTTTAGTCCCGACATTTTCATCCCTTTTTTAGACTTCATCCCCCTTCTCATCAATCTCACCTTTGTAAGTGCACGGCGGCGTCCCGGCCGTCAATCCGACGCCGGAATGCGGAAACGAAAAACTTTGCAAACTAGCAAACCGGCACCACCGCGCACTAAAAACCCGGATCGGGCCATTAAACTAGTCCTAGCTAACTAGAGAAGGGGGTAGAGAGATATACCGAGCGATCCGTGTCCTTCGGTCTTTTCGTCGTCGTCCCGATCTCCCGCGGAATCTCCGGTCTCCATCACGTCGCCGGAAGGGCACCACGTCGCCGGCTTCTTTTACGGGCTCCCGCCTCTGGACCGAGGCAACTCGGACACGAAGCTGGCGAGTCAACATGCCCAAGATTTGCTGTAGAATGAAGTGTAGAGAACTATGTGTCTCATGGGGTTATGGAGTTGCCCTTTGGTGGAGGAAACGAAGTAGTGGAAGTTTGTGATGAACTTGGGAATTTTGTAGCATGAAAACAACAACTATTCCCCCAAACAAAATTTGGACAGCCCTCTCATGGTGATGGCCGGCCCCTCTCATGGTGGTGAGTGAGAAAAATGAGAGAGTCAAGGAAAGTCAAGAGAGTGGGGAAGCTATCATGCAAGCATGAATAAAGAGTGATGATTAAAAACAATATGATCACAAACAAAAACCAACACTCCAAAACCTAATCATCAACAACCATGATAACTCCAAAAGTCAAACCATGATGAAATGAAGAAGTCAATGGAGGCAAGACTATCATGATCCAACAATATGCAAAGACCACCCTCCACAATGCTTATTTGCACAAATGCAAATAAGCCCTCCTCCATCAATCTTCAGCCATTGAATGATACAAAGAAATATGGCTGAAACGGAAAACAAACTGGCAACTCCAAAAAACTGATCCCGTAATAAATTACAGGAAAACCCCGCTACTGTATATACATACCCGCATTTGTATTCCGACCGAAATACAAATGCAATGAGACAAAATCTACACTGTACTATACTAGGATCCGGCTTAAACCAAAGCCCGCTAGTATTATCCGTCCGATCCTGATCTGTGCAATACCGCACGTATCTGATCGAACCCTGCCATATCTCCATACGGCCTCTACAGCGTTTCGCCCGAAAACTTGAGCAACTGTCTGTGGGGGACTCTAAAGACTCGTCAATACTATGGCTATGGATTTAACCACTAGCACGTCAGAGGTATTAGCCATACGTGACGGACTACCAGCTATTGACCAAAAGGGATGTCTGCGAGCGAACTCATCCTGACATCCTACTGAGCTTGTCAGTGACAATATCCGTACAGTCCGGTCCGTTCGTCTATGAGCATCGCATGGTGGGCCTAGGGGGTTGGTAAAAGTCAGACCCCCAAAAGCGGTACAAGTCGTGTCAGAGATCAGCCCAGAATACCCTGAGATACTACTGGAATACCTACCAGTAAATCTCCTGCCTTGGCCAAGGACTTTTCATGTACTGGCTCTCCTAGACACAGCGCGACCTCATCCCCAATACCGGGAGAGACGAACCCCTAAAGATCCGCTCACTGCCTCCATGTGGCTCGGGACTGTACCCAACTAAAACCTGTTTGCACGTCTCCTTTGAGCGTGGTAGGGTAGTAATCAAAGTACAGTGGAAACTCACACGAGACAAATGACGATCCTCAGGTCGATGTACTAACCTGTACACATGTCACCAGGGAACTGCTATCTGACATCAGGTATAAGACCAACTAGCATGTTCTCGGCGAGTCCTGTCCGGTGTACTCATAACCCAATGAGCACCTGTATACATCTTAGGTGAACCAACTGACACCAGTGGCTTGTGAGACCGGCCACCGCCCCTCGTCGGGGTCTCGACTGTATACACTAGTCTACTCTGGAGTATCGATGCCCTGTCTCGAAACTCTCTCGATTAGGGACCTTTTAAGGATGTACTTATAGACTACTAGCTCCCACGTATATGATCGCCCTCATACTGCTGGCAGTCAAGCATGAATCCTAGGGGCTCTATCAACGTGCAATAGTGACCTGTAAGGTCACCTAAAGCAGTACACGATGATAAAGGTAAACCAGAGAGCATACTATCATCTTGAGTAAGACTGTCCTCCTGGGATAGGTCCTTCCTCAATCATTGCAATCACGTGCCTGTGATCCAATAATTGACTCTGAGGGCACTATCTCCAACAATCTCCCACTTGCACTCAAGACTAATTATTGTGATGTCGCATACTCACAGCCCGTGTGATACCGAACACCCAACTCCTCTACTAGTCAGTCTCACAAATCCCGTTTGCGAAACTATTGCATTCGAGGAATAGCCTCAGTGAGTGGATCCGCTTTGATGTTTCTTTCTATGTCTCTCTATATCTCAAGTTCGCGGAGAAAGCCATCTCCCGAAATGAGCAATACCTGTCTTAGAATGTGTCTGGATGTCTGATGGGACCTAGCTCATAAATGAACTCCAAATCCAAACTTCTTAGACTGTATCGTCAACTGAACTTAATCAGTATCCCGCGCTATGCCTCCCTCAGTATTGCCTTGGACCACCTGTCCAAAATACTGCCCCTCATCAGAAGGAAAACTATAACTCTGACAACCTCCCTGTCGTCCAGGTCACCTTGGAAGCCTGGAATGATAACTGTCTCCCGAATGAGGCTGTCGCTATCATATCCCTAAAACATCCACTTATGTTCTAAAACTGCTTCCGACTGTTTCTCCAGGATTGGATCAATGTCAACTTATTGCATCTACTGCAAAAACAACCTCTGGTGTGGTACTTGACATCTCATGATTGACTCAATTGCCTAAGCAAGTGATCTGCCAATCATGCACATCCCTCTCCCCTTTAGTCAGTAAGACACCTTTAGAGAGGGTGACTCCATCACCTGCAGGTACACCACCATGCCAGGAGTCGTCCATTCTAAATACTCTTAGAATGATGTCTAAGTACCCTGATTGGGAAACCACCCAAATCTAGATCTATAGATCTAGTAACCAGAATGTCAGATATAATATCTAAGTCCTGTGTGGAGAAACCACTGAGTGACGACCAAAGTGTAACCGATCGTAGTATAGGAGTTTCTTTTCCTACTCTGTGTATGTCATCCAAATACCAGGACATCACACCCTACTATCTTCTTAACAGATCCATCCCATATTCTGATGAAGTCAAACCTATGACTGTCACGTCAGAAATAGATGATCTATCTCCGCTATATCCGCTTTAGTCTATAAATAGACATAAGCCACCTATCCACCAATGCTTTCGCTGCTCCCACTGACCACGACAACCCTCTGGCAGAGTCATATGAACGTACACTTCTAAAGCCAGTTTAGAACGACGCTATACTCATCCTCCTGCCGGGTCTCACAGTCTGGAACAACAGCAATGGCAAGTCTGGGTAAACAAGAACTTCCCTGTCACCGTCCTTGAGGCTACCGGAGTACCTCTCGGGTGCCTGAAGTTACCCACCTTATCTGTGGAGTGGCCAATGGAATGTCAAACCAGATTGAATCTTTAGGTTCCTATCAAATCTTCAGTAATCGTTTGTGGTTCGGGAATCACTTCCAGTTCTACCATACTCCCACTACTGTTTTCTGAAAAAATCCATTTTTATTAAAACTGTGGCGAGTTTAGAACAATATCACTATTGATCTTCCAGATGGTAGAAAGTCAACCCTCGTCATACCCTGGGTCAACTCACAAACAGCCATTACAGAAATGTGCCTTAAGTTATCCAGAGTCTGGTTTTAAGCATAAGCCGGACAACTCCCCGTACCTTAACATCGTTAAGATACGAACTGTTCTATATCCAATATAGGACCAGAGGCACTGATTTAATTGAACCAGATTCAAATCATGCAGCTGTCTCCAGTGCATGTCAACTAAATGGAAGGAGGCCGATCAGCGTTACTCAACTTAGGAGTGCTACTAATTATGAGTAACCTGAAAAGAGAAGCAAGTTCTCTTAATCATTACTATCAATTGAATACCACACACAAGTATCTAAATCTTCGATCATCTTGAAGAATCCTGATACTTGCAACACCTGGTTCTCTACTTTATTCATATACCTATAACTTCTCAAAATTCGGACCCTGTGTTTCCGCGAAACACCTGTCTAAAAACTAGAGAAGTCATAAGTAAACTGAATATAGTACGAGAACCATCCCCTTTGTCCTCATGGACGCTGGACAGCATACAATACTCTGTATAAGTCCCTTGAGTCTAATAACTCATTCCCTGTGTGTCGTAGGTTGAAAACTGTACTTGTGGTTAAGAAGAATTACACCGCTGTTTAATGCTCCTTACCTAACCATCCACTGATATAGGTAAATGTCATAGACATAATTTCAAAAAGGTATATCTCACTCTATGAAAATAGACGTACAGATATATCAATTTGAAATTGGTGCATAACAACGGATATTCAAAACCAAATATTTGCCGTCCGGCAAACAACCCAGGTGACTTCCTCAGATATCACCGATTACAACGAATCCCGATATAATGAGGATGATCACCTAATTCCCAATAACTTACTCCCACTCATCATCTGTAAAACCATACAGATGTGAGAATCAAACCTGGTAAATACATACCCTGGAGCAAGTATCTAATCGGGAAATCAGTTTTCTATTAACAATACACAGTGAAACTGAAACATTGAAATGTTTCATAGGGGTATTCTGGTATTCCTAGTAATGCCTCTTCCATTATCCAGATTCACAACTGTAACCGTATATTTCTTCGCCATCTCTCTAAATCTCTTTATATGTCTTTAGTCATTACCTTCTGCACACCCCTTTAGGCCAAATGGTTTTCTTTCTTCCCTACCGTTCGGCACTAGCCTATGGTTTAGAAGAAGACTATCCAATAAGCATAATGGGTGTACTGTCCTAATCCTAGGAGCACTCGCAATGCGAGAGAAGGTGAAGATAAAAGACAACCGAATAAACCTTATTCCTATTTCTCCTGAACCAGAATCCATCCCCGAACTGGAACAAGTTCCTTCGAGTTCGTATATAACCATAGATGGAGTATCCAATAAACTGTGGATCTTCGTAGTGATACGGAGTGTTCTGGAGAAATACAAAGGTGATTTTAGGATTGGCGAAGAAATACTTGGTTTGGTCGTGAATAGCAGTCGCAATTTACTTTGCCCTCTTACTAATCCCTTGTTTTGTCTTAACTTAATACCTTCTGTACACCATCGTTACGCTAATTGGTTTTCTTCATTCCCCACCGTTCGGCACCAGCCTATGGTTTGGAAGAAGACTATCCAATTTGTGTAATAGGTGTACTATCTCCCAAACCAAGGAGTACTCGCAACCTGAGAGAAGGTAAAAGGAAAAGACAACTGAATAGTCCTATTCGTTTTCTCAAGGACCGGAAACCATCCTCGAATTTCTTCTAGTTCGTATATAACCATACGATGGTTTTATCCAATGGAAGTGGACGTTCGTAGTAATACGGGGTGTCCTGAAGAAAAGGGTAAAAGTAGGAGTGGCAATGAGGTTTGCAACTCTGACAATCCAAAAGCCAGTGTTAAAGAAGGTTTGGTTAATCTTGGTCACTGAGTCATAGTCTAGGGTCGGGTCAATGGTCGCTGCCAAAGAGAGAGAGAAAAGAAACACTCAGCGTGCACTCTAACCTAGATCAGAATGGTTACCAATTTATCTAATCAGGAAACCTCCCACTGTAACCTCAAATTCTTCTCCAAACCCGAAAGAAGAATTAGTCGGGATCACCCGAGGAGTAAACCAACTCATCAGTGGGAATCGGGATCCAACTATCATCGCATGATAACGTGACAGAATCCGCTCACGTCATCACACTCCAGAAGGTATGCGCATATCTTGGCAAGTTTCAGTTTCTTTAGAAACTCCCGATATGATTTTTGCCCCATGCTCTTATGACCTTGACTTTGGCCAACATATCATAAGTCACATGTCAAGTTCTACCCGTTATTCTCCAGGTTAATTTGAGCCCACCCGTACATACCCTTGACTTTGGCCAAAATAGTAGTACGACTGCCCCAAACCAACACATCTATCTATGCTGCATATGCATACCCAATAGCTACCAATCACTGTGTCTTGACTTTGGCCAACATACACAGCTTGAATACTATTGACCACCCATATGAAACGACGGAGGGCTACGAATGGTTTCTGGCGAAAACCTTTAACGTAATGAACTTGATATCGTTGAAGGAACCGGATAGCTTTTATAAAATATAGTGACGAAAACCTTTGCTAAAGAGGTCACTCCCGGTGAAGGGATCTCGGCTCTTTCCCCGTAGAATGAGGTGCAGGATATTCCAACTGAATACCACGGTGCAAAGCAAAAGTAATCGGCTATAGTGAAGTTATTGCCCTGACGCAAACTTTTGTCCAAGGGGTCACTCCCGGTGAAGGGATCTCGGCCCTTGCCTCGTCGACTGAGGAGCAGGATATTCCAACTGAATACCACGATGCAAAACAAAAGAGAACGTCCTTGCAATAACAGCTTTTTGAAAAATGTTCCAACAACATCAGAATAGGTTTGTTTATCTTGCATTGATCCGAATCAACGCAGTCCCATCAATTGATCACACCACAAAAGAACGAAAATAATGATGTACGTATATGCCATCCGCATTCGCCACTGGGTCCCGTCATCACCCGTTAGGTTACTTAACTAACGACAGAGCGGGGACTGGACTAGCGCGGATGCAAAACATATACAACATCTACTAGTATATATATAATATATAATATTTCGCTCAAGGCGTGATAAAATGCAACATCACAGAAATGTAATAAGTATCACAGAACAATACAGATATCTGGGATCTCCGGGTTTCACAGAGCCACTACTGAAACCCGACGTTCCCCTGGTCGTGTGGATAGCCTGTGCAATGAAATCCTAGACCCCTACGGGCGCGGCAAGTTACCCGCCAAAACCTGAAGCGAGGCAACCCCTTTCAGCAACGTGAATGGACCACCCATCACTTCACGGAATCCGGTAACTTGGGCACCCCTCCTGGGTCAACCTGTACCCCCTACGAGTGCGGCGAATGTTAGTTATATGTATGCCCTAGAGGCCATTACTGTACATTGGATGTATATTGTAGTGGATGCTGGGACATATATAGGTAGGACTTTCTTGCTCGATATGATAGTACGCTATCTGGTTGCTCTTTATCTTAACATGTATACTTTCTGTCTCTCTGATTACATGTTGATAAAGCCCTTAGGATGTGTACTCGACTTCCAGGACTATGATGAAGATCATACTAGTGGGGCCTGGGTAGTCAATGAGTACATCCTTCATTGTTCCTAGTCGAGGGAATATCGAGACGGGGCATCGATATTCCAGAGTAGACTAGCGTATATCTTCTCGACCCATGCGATGGGCGATGGATGATCCCATATCCATTGGTGTTTGACATCGGAGATGGTATGCGGGTGCTCAGTGGAGACTGGGTACACTGAACGGACTCGCCGAGAACTCCCAGATGGTATTATACCTCACGTCAGATGGCAGTTCTCTGGTGACACTGGTACAGCTTAGTCTGTTGACCCGAGATCGTCATAGAGTCTTGTGTGTCTCCCACTGTGCTTTGATTTCCACCCTACCACGGCTCTACTGAGTTGTGCAAACAGGTGGTTATTGGATACAGTCCCGATTCACATGGAGGCAATGAGCGATAGGAGGGGATTCGTCTCTCCCGGTATTGGGGGTTGATGCTGCGCTATGCTCGACTGGCCATAACAGGAAATCCCTGGCCAGGGTTGCAGTGATATACTGGTAAGAGTTATCAGTAGTTTCACGAATGTTATGGACCTCACGTCGGCATGACTTATCAAGCTACTGGGGTCTGACGTTTACCACCCCTAGGCGAGATATGCGACATATCAGACGAACAGACCGGATTGTACGGTAAGTGTTACTGGTTGGATTCACAGGAGTGTGAGCGGGCTTGCTCGTCGATCTTCTGATCGCTCAATACCCGGGTGGCCGTTACGTTTAGCAGACCGCTTGCGGCTTGTGGATGTTTGATATGATCATCATCCGCTGCCGGCGTATTGACGAGTCTTTAGAGTCCTACACAGAGGTTTCCTGGCTCAAGCGAAACGAAATAGGAGCGCATATGAGATATGTGCGGGACCGAGAGTAATGCGTGTATGTGATACCGTATTACATTCTCGCGATAAATGTATCGATTAGGTTATATGCGATATACCCTAATTATCGAATCAAGGATTGATTCAATAAACCGGTACAAAGGATACTAGTCGGTTATATACGATATGACCGGATCGTTAAATCAAGTGTTGATTTAATGATTTAATGCATAATTATATATTTGATATATTACTTTGCATTAACTAGTATCGGTTCACTTTAAATGGATTTTCTCGCTCGGATGTGCGCATTGCATATGCGATATGATTTTGTGCACTTGCTTGTATCATGTTTGATGATGCATGCAAACTTGGGTTTGTGTAAAGATTGAACCATGGTTTTATGAGTGGTTAGGGTTTATTATTTTCTTATTCATTTATTCTATTTAGTTATTCATTTGGAAAAAGAAAAAGAGTGAGAAAATGGTGGCTTTTCTTTGTTTGTAAATGAAGCTTCATGAAGCTTTCATTATGTCACCATTTTGTCTCATGTTAAAACCTAACCACTCCACTTAACTATAGTTCTCTCTCTACACATAACCAAGGTAAGAGTTATGATAAGAATGGATTTTCTTTTCTATTTTTTAATGAATTCTTATCATAACATTCTTCTTCTTCTTCTTCATTTCTTCATGGAAGAAAGCTTGCTCCATTAATGGCAAGTGATGATAAAGAGTGAGAAATCCAATTCTAAAGTGAACCCACTTCCTATTTCTTCATCCTCTACCTCTTGCCAAGTAGTATAGGGTGTTTCCTTCACAAGTTTTCATGGCTTGGTGAAGGTGGAGCTTGATCTAGCGATGCCTCGACGTAGATCATCTTCGGCATGGACATCGACGACCCAGCTCGCCATTTCTCCGACGAAGCCGACGCTAGAGCCCGGGAATTCATTTGGACAGCGAGGGGACTTCGTTGCGGAGTTATGGAGGTGGAGCACCGGATCTACAAAGGTTGTATTTCCGTTTAAACTTTAGTTAAGTTGTTAACTAGTTTCTTTTTCGCCTATACTTCTAGCCGACGATCCGTTCTAGGGTTTCTCGGCACCTTATTATTTAGAAATTGGCATGGTTGATCACTTGCAAGACCTCATTAGGGTGCCTAGGAACCCTACAGTGGTATCAGAGCCTAGCTAGAGCCTTAGGCGAAGTCCTGACGGAGTTAGAAGTCCGATCGACCCAAAACCCCGACTTTAAAATGCTCTCTGGACATTTCTGAAAAATGTGGATTTTTGTGAATTAAAAATATCCAGAAAATTCAGCAGGAAAATCTAAGGGTTACTGTAAAATTCGATGTACTGATTCCTTAAAGTCACCGCGGATCCGCGGCATGAGCATGCTCATGCGGCGGTTCCGCGGCTAGTTTGTCGTTTTGTGCATCGAAGTTTGCACAGTAATTCTTAGTAAGTAGTGCTGGTTTTCCTGGGAATATTTTAATATTTATTCCAGAGTTTTATTTTCTGGGTTGTATTGGGAACTCAGTATATTCGATCGGACTGTCTAATTTTGTCGGTGTGCTTTTCCGGGTATATTTAGAATATGTTAAAAAGTTCGACCGGATATAAATACCCAACTTTTTCCCTGTCGGGAAATTTTCAAGTGTTGGATTTTTCCGTAGTTTAACGACGTTCTAAGTAGTGCAAGTAACGCGATGGACCCTCTAGAAGACAACAAACCTTAACTCGATTATGTGACCGTCTTGAACTGCCCTTTGAACCTTCGGGTTTGGGGCAGTACGGCGTGCCACATGTGAGGCGTTGGCTTGACCCTTCTACGGCTGGACCGTTGGTACTGAGGCACGAACTGAATGTTGTTAGACTTATTTCATGTGTTGAGTAGTATCGGGAGAACTTGGGTGTTCGATTGTTCGATCGAAAAGTCTAGCATTTTCTATTTATCCGGAATGTGATACAATACTTGGAATTCGCAAAGAGTTATGAGATGACTTGAATGAATGTTATAAACATAGCAGTTTAGTCTCACTTGATCGGTTGCCACGGAATTTTGATGTGATCAAAAGTCCGTAGCAATCACGTAGCGTACGCGGATACTCGCCGGGTAAACTTAATAGACAGCCTCACTCCATTGCCCCGACCAAGTGAGTGTAGGAGAACCCCGTCGCCGAAAGCATCCGTTCGGGTGCTCGCGGTAGCGGTGTTCCGCCTTGGTGCACTTCGTCGACGGTATCGGGGGTGCGGCCGCCTACTAAAGTTTGCGACGAGCATTCGATCAGTTTTTCGGGAATCTTGTTGAATTGCCCGACTTGATATTGAAAAGAGTTTTCGATAATGAGACTAAAATGCGGGGTTTTTAATTGTTAGGCATGCGATGTCTAAGGAATTCATTTGATTGGGCATGCGATGTCTAAAGAGGTTGCGGATTCCAACTGTTGTAGTTTTACACTTTATTTTCTGTGACCGTAAGTGTAATATGTGATATCGCCGGTTTCGTTGCTATATGTCAACGACAATTGGGATGGACATATTTACTTACGTTGATGACATGTGTTGTTATGTGTTGCTGGATATGTTATATTGGATCGTCGTGTTTGAATAGCCGGGGGTTTTTATGTGAGATGAGTGTTTTTCCATTTTCATTCATGTAAAAACTTGTATGTAATATTCTTTTATTGGGGCACTTCCAGGTTGCGGATGTTGTCACCATTTGTATATTATTTACTTTTCTGCACTAGGATAGACCCAAGGAGGGGAGCACAAGTAACCGGGTTCTGGGGTCCAGTGGGAGACCAACTCGAGGAGTCGAGTCCGGGTCTCCTAACCCTAGAATTGGTAGGGTTGCTTGCCGCTCTCGTAGGGGTCTAGGGGTGTGGGATTGGCTATTCATCACGACCGTAGAATCCGTGTTTTATACTGGCTCGTATTGAAAACACGGACGTCCTAGAATATCCAATATTTCATATGATTCTTTCTGCTGCGTTATCTGTGATGTGATCATGCGATGTTCTGTGTTCTGTGATAGATATAGTATATAGTATATATGATATATTATATAGACGTTGCTTATGTTTTACACCTGTGCTAGCCCTGCCTCGCTCTGGCGTTAGTTACCTAACCTAACGGTGCAGACGGGACATCGAGGCGAATGCGGATGGCATAAGCGTACGTTATATTTATCTGTGATGGTTAGGTGGACTTAAATGATGGGATATTCATTAATGAGATTAATGAAAGAAAATAAACCTAATTGATGTTGTGGAATCGAATTTCAAAATAAAAACAGGTAGCTACAGTTCTTGCTTTGCATCGCGGTGTTCATTGTAGAACATCCTGCACCTTATTCGATAAGGAAAGGACCGAGATCCTTTCACCGGGAGTGACTCCTTTAGCAATAACTGGCAGATGGTACAACCCTCGGTTTGTCTTTTGATCGCTTCTATAGTTTCTGCTTTGCACAGTGATATATATGATATATCCCGCACCTCATTCGACGAGGAAAGGGCCGACGATCCCTTCACCGGGAGTGACCCCTTTAGCAAAACTAGAAAAGCCTAAAAAACATTCCATTTAAAAACCATTTGATTCCGCAACGAGATCAAGTTCAAAGCGTTAAAGGTTTTCACAAAAACCATTCGCAACCCTCCGTCATTTTAGGAAGTAGAGTACTTAGTATTCGTGCTGTGTTTGTTGACTTTAGTTAAGGCACAGTGTACGGTAGCTAAGTGATGTCTTCCTACACCGCATATGATGCGATTAGTTAGGACAGTCGCGTGACTTTGTTGACCTTAGTTAAGGGTCATGTGGGTGGGTCTAATTAATCACGAAATGACGGGTAGAACTTGACTAGTACTTATGATTTGTTGACCATAGTTAAGGTCATAGGTGCTAGGGGTAAAAACCTTTATCGGGAGTTTCAAGTGTTGAAATTTGCAATGAGATTGCATACCTTCTATATGATAGTTGGATCCCGATACCAACTGCGAGTAATTGTTACTCCTGGGAGAGTTTTGCACTTTGCAATTAGCCGATCAAGTAGGTGTCTAGAAAGGTGTCAACGGGGTTACGCCTCTGGGAAAACGAGGTTTACAGTAATTAGGTCCGTGCGAAAGCACGGGGAACCTCCCTCAAAGTACCGACACTGGCCTGGCTGAAAGATTGGCGAACTTGTAGAGTGTAATTAATCCCGGCTAGTCTTTCCTTTTAGGGTTTGAAGGAAGATTTGATAAAAATAGTGGGAGCCATCCTGATTAGATAAAATAAATAACCAATCTGATCTTGCAAGAGCGCACGCTGAGTGTTTTCTTCTCTCTCTCTCCAGGTAGCGACCATATCACGCCTTAATCAAGATAATAATACGGATAATTGACCGAACCCGCTTGTTATACTGAGCTGGGGAACGTTGGTCCCGCTCCAACTTATAATTGTTATAAGATAGAGCAGGAAATAGGGGAATGCCAGGATTCCCATGCCGCCCAAACGAAGAAAGTGCATGAGATGCATCTCCTTCGGGTATGTTCATTACAAAGAACTGTTTCTCAGTATCCTCTGCATCCTGGGTATATGATACCGGATCAGGATCCCAGATATGTAATATGTTACATAGGGCTACAAAAAGGTAGAAAAACTGAGAAAGGGTGATAAGTTTCATGAGGAAGAAAACGGGGCAAGTGTTGCAGCCAAGTCTGTTGGTCACTGTCACCCTGTATTACCAATACATTGATTCTGAACAAATGCTATTAGATACCGAACCTGATATACAAAATCATATCAGTCTCTTTATTAGTAAAGAAATGATATAATTTTGTATTGTTGGATAATGTTTTGAACATTTCCTATATCAAAAGTTGATCGGTTCAGGCACGTTATCTAAAAGCATTGAAGTTCTAAATCAAACTACAGTTCCTTGTATACAGAACACACACAAGAGGAAGAGTTCAGAAATGAACGAATCCTTCTTGAGGCATTGTAGACTAGGTCACATCAATGCGACCCGACTGGCTGAAGTTACATTTTAGATGCATATTTAAATCAGTTTGAATTTACATCTTGTGAAACTTGCCAGTCATGTCACAAAGATTAGATGACCATAGCTCTGTTTATTAGAAACAGAGAAAGAGTTAGTAAACTCTTGGGACTGATACATGATGATGTATGTAAAGTCTCCTGTCTATACATGTCAGGACTGGTTCTTTATACTTCATTGTATTCTCTGATAATCTCTCAAGATTCAGTCATATGTTCCTGTTGAAACATAAGTCTGAAGCTTTTGAGGTATTCACAGAATATAAGTTAGAAGTAGAGAACCAAAATACGGGTATAAGTATTATGTCCTATGATAAGATCAGGGAGGAGAATACTTGTGCATAGAATTCCTGGACTATTCTAAAGGAGAATGAGATTTTCTCTCAGTGTTACTCCTCTGAATACACCACAGCACAACGGTGTATCAGGGCGGAGCAATTGCACAATATTAGATATGGTGTGCTCTATGATGAGTATTACTGAGTTACCTATTTCCTTTTGGGAGTTATGCACTTGAGAAGCTGCATACCTATTGAATTAGGTTTGAATCAAATCAGTGCCTACCACTCCATATGAGATATGGTATGGGAAGAACCCATCTCTTAAGCGAGTTGAGATTTGGGACTGTCCGGCCTATGTCAAAAGCAAAATCCGGACAAGATCGAGGTAGGATCAGTTCTGTAGAACTGGAAAGGTTCCAGCTATACAAAACTGCAGTTGATGATTTGACAGAACCAAAGAATTCTATAGTTCCCGACGAACCTCAGCCTCTCCGCCGATCTAGTAGGGTTCCTCATCCGCCTGAGAGATACCTCGGTTTCTCGATGACAGTGGGAGCGAGGATTGCATCATGAGATGATGACCCAACTAGTTTCGAGCAGGCCATCGAGAGTAGGGACTCAGTAAGAATGGCTGGATGCTTAGCGATCTGAGATGGAATCCATATACACCAGCAAAGTATGGACTTTAGCTGCTATATCTGAAGGGTTAAATCCCCATCAGGAGCAAGTATATCTTGAGAAGATTGCTTGGTGTAGATGGAAAAGTTGAGACTTTCAAAGCTAGGCTTATTAAAGGTTTTAGTCATCAACCAGGCATGGATAATGATGAAACCTTTTCCAAGTGACTATGCTTAAGTCCATCCAGATCCTACTTGCCACGGCTACATACCATGACTGCGATATCTGGTGGTTGGGTGCCCTGACTGCTTTTCTAAATACTGATTTAGAAGAGAACGTCTATAAGAACACAGCCAGAGGGCTTCGTAAACTGTGGGAGCAGAGTAAACGTGTGCAAGTTGCTTTACATAATGAAGCAGGCATCGCGGAGTTGGAACCTCTGTTTTGATGTGATAGTCAAAGTGTTTGACTTCATCAAAATGGTAGACGAACCTTGTATATACAAAAGGGTAGTAGAGAGTAAGGTGGTCATCTTCGTATTGTACGTAGACAACATACTCTTGATAGGAAGAGAGTTTCCTATACTACGATCGGTCAATCTCCTATTATCACTAGGATTCTCCAAATAGGATCAAAGTGATACCTCCTAAATCCTGAGATAGATGTAATTGGATGCTAGGATTCTCACTAGATGTAGTGAGATGGTATCAATCGATCCTGGGGAGAATCACTGGAAGAGTTCCAGGGTGATAAAGACGACTGAATGTCAGTCACGGGCATTGTCTTTACCCTCAGTAGAGGGACGGTATGTTGGAAGAGTTCCAAGCTAGATACCGTGGCAAACTAGACGATAAAGGCTGGTAATATCGCTATTGAAGATACTACCAAAGAGGAAGTTTGGGTGTATATTGGTTCATAAGATGAACTAGGTTCATGCCATTGTATGACAATGGAAGTGTGGCTTCGGCCCTGGAACCCTGGTCCCATCAGTGACCCAGACAAATTCTGAGGCAGCATCACCTGATCATGGAGATAGTTGATCTCCAGGTTGATCGAGGTTAGGAGAGTAGACTCAGAGGACAACACGGCGGATCCACTCACGAAGGCCTTTTCCCAGAGAGAGACTCATATGGGATGGTTGAGTATTAGATACTGCAACCACTGCTACAGATGGCCCTAGTGCAAGTGGGAGATTGTTAGTTATATGTATGCCCTAGAGGCCATTACTGTACATTGGATGTATATTGTAGTGGATGCTGGGACATATATAGGTAGGACTTTCTTGCTCGACATGATAGTACGCTATCTGGTTGCTCTTTATCTTAACATGTATACTTTCTGTCTCTCTGATTACATGTTGATAAAGCCCTTAGGATGTGTACTCGACTTCCAGGACTATGATGAAGATCATACTAGTGGGGCCTGGGTAGTCAATGAGTACATCCTTCATTGTTCCTAGTCGAGGGAATATCGAGACGGGGCATCGATATTCCAGAGTAGACTAGCGTATATCTTCTCGACCCATGCGATGGGCGATGGATGATCCCATATCCATTGGTGTTTGACATCGGAGATGGTATGCGGGTGCTCAGTGGAGACTGGGTACACTGAACGGACTCGCCGAGAACTCCCAGATGGTATTATACCTCACGTCAGATGGCAGTTCTCTGGTGACACTGGTACAGCTTAGTCTGTTGACCCGAGATCGTCATAGAGTCTTGTGTGTCTCCCACTGTGCTTTGATTTCCACTCTACCACGGCTCTACTGAGTTGTGCAAACAGGTGGTTATTGGGTACAGTCCCGATTCACATGGAGGCAATGAGCGATAGGAGGGGATTCGTCTCTCCCGGTATTGGGGGTTGATGCTGCGCTATGCTCGACTGGCCATAACAGGAAATCCCTGGCCAGGGTTGCAGTGATATACTGGTAAGAGTTATCAGTAGTTTCACGAATGTTATGGACCTCACGTCGGCATGACTTATCAAGCTACTGGGGTCTGACGTTTACCACCCCTAGGAGAGATATGCGACATATCAGACGAACAGACCGGACTGTACGGTAAGTGTTACTGGTTGGATTCACAGGAGTGTGAGCGGGCTTGCTCGTCGATCTTCTGATCACTCAATACCCGGGTGGCCGTTACGTTTAGCAGACCGCTTGCGGCTTGTGGATGTTTGATATGATCATCATCCGCTGCCGGCGTATTGACGAGTCTTTAGAGTCCTACACAGAGGTTTCCTGGCTCAAGCGAAACGAAATAGGAGCGCATATGAGATATGTGCGGGACCGAGAGTAATGCGTGTATGTGATACCGTATTACATTCTCGCGATAAATGTATCGATTAGGTTATATGCGATATACCCTAATTATCGAATCAAGGATTGATTCAATAAACCGGTACATAGGATACTAGTCGGTTATATACGATATGACCGGATCGTTAAATCAAGTGTTGATTTAATGATTTAATGCATAATTATATATTTGATATATTACTTTGCATTAACTAGTATCGGTTCACTTTAAATGGATTTTCTCGCTCGGATGTGCGCATTGCATATGCGATATGATTTTGTGCACTTGCTTGTATCATGTTTGATGATGCATGCAAACTTGGGTTTGTGTAAAGATTGAACCATGGTTTTATGAGTGGTTAGGGTTTATTATTTTCTTATTCATTTATTCTATTTAGTTATTCATTTAGAAAAAGAAAAAGAGTGAGAAAATGGTGGCTTTTCTTTGTTTGTAAATGAAGCTTCATGAAGCTTTCATTATGTCACCATTTTGTCTCATGTTAAAACCTAACCACTCCACTTAACTATAGTTCTCTCTCTACACTTAACCAAGGTAAGAGTTATGATAAGAATGGATTTTCTTTTCTATTTTTTAATGAATTCTTATCATAACATTCTTCTTCTTCTTCTTCATTTCTTCATGGAAGAAAGCTTGCTCCATTAATGGCAAGTGATGATAAAGAGTGAGAAATCCAATTCTAAAGTGAACCCACTTTCTATTTCTTCATCCTCTACCTCTTGCCAAGTAGTACAGGGTGTTTCCTTCACAAGTTTTCATGGCTTGGTGAAGGTGGAGCTTGATCTAGCGATGCCTCGACGTAGATCATCTTCGGCATGGACATCGACGACCTAGCTCGCCATTTCTCTGACGAAGCCGACGCTAGAGCCCGGGAATTCATTTGGACAGCGAGGGGACTTCGTTGCGGAGCTATGGAGGTGGAGCACCGGATCTACAAAGGTTGTATTTCCGTTTAAACTTTAGTTAAGTTGTTAACTAGTTTCTTTTTCGCCTATACTTCTAGCCGACGATCCGTTCTAGGGTTTCTCGGCACCTTATTTTTTAGAAATTGGCATGGTTGATCACTTGCAAGACCTCATTAGGGTGCCTAGGAACCCTACAGCGAATAGCCCGCCAATTCTAGAGTAAAGCCCCCTCCGTCTCAATGCCATGAGATGCGGGCTTGTTGCCCTCTAGAACCCGGCTATCCGTGCACCCCTCCTTGGGGTAATCCTAGTACAGAAAGTAAAATATACATACAACGGGTACATCGACCTCAACCTGGTCGTGCCCCAAAAGAATAATATACAAACGGGTAGTGACGGCAGTCCACACGTCGGACGCTCGCCCCGCAATATCAAATGTACATAATACAACAAAAGACTGTACTAGTATTGCATCTAGGCTATCCCCCACGACCAATCCGCAACATCACAGCATAACACAGAACATTAACATGAATGTCACGTTCGCAAATCCGTCTAACCGGGCTATAGCAGTTAGACAGGATTTACTGATCAAGTGACATTCACGGTCGCAGATATAATGTAAATACTGTGAACTAATGTGTTTAAAATATCCGATCGATCAAATTTTACCAAGTGGGCCCCAAGCAATACTGTAGCACTCAAAGAAATCTGGGCCCAAAAAATAACATTCCAAAAACCCTATTTTCAAGTCAGGAGGCATCTGTAAAATTTTGGGGCCATGAACAGTGAAAAGAGTGGCGGAACCGCGGCCCAAGCATGGGTTTGGCCGCGGTTCCGCGGTGGTGTAGACTGTTCACGAGACCAAATTTTCCCAGAACTCTTAAAATTCCCTGCACATCATTCTGCAACAACCTGAAAAATTTTTGGAGCTAAAAAAATTTCGACAGAAACTGATTGTACATGAAAACGCGGTTTTGGGATTTTTGTTCGATCGGAAATGTAAACACGTTAGACAAAGCTAGACTATGTTAATGGCGAGGCTCTGATACCACTGTAAGTGCACGGCGGCGCCCCGGCCGTCAATCCGACGCCGGAATACGGAAACGAAAAACTTTGCAAACTAGCAAACCGGCACCACCGCGCACTAAAAACCCGGATCGGGCCATTAAGCTAGTCCTAGCTAACTAGAGAAGGGGGTAGAGAGATATACCGAGCGATCCGTGTCCTTCGGTCTTCTCATCGCCGTCCCGATCTCCCGCGGAATCTCCGGTCTCCATCACGTCGCCGGAAGGGCACCACGTCGCTGGCTTCTTTTACGGGCTCCCGCCTCTGGACCGAGGCAACTCGGGCACGAAGCTGGCGAGTCGACGTGCCCAAGATTTGCTGTAGAATGAAGTGTAGAGAACTATGTGTCTCATGGGGTTATGGAGTTGCCCTTTGGTGGAGGAAATGAAGTAGTGGAAGTTTGTGATGAACTTAGGAATTTTGTAGCATGAAAACAACAACTATTCCCCCAAACAAAATTTGGACAGCCCTCTCATGGTGATGGCCGGCCCCTCTCATGGTGGTGAGTGAGAAAAATGAGAGAGTCAAGGAAAGTCAAGAGAGTGGGGAAGCTATTATGCAAGCATGAATAAAGAGTGATGATTAAAAACAATATGATCACAAACAAAAACCAACACTCCAAAACCTAATCATCAACAACCATGATAAGTCCAAAAGTCAAACCATGATGAAATGAAGAAGTCAATGGAGGCAAGACTATCATGATCCAACAATATGCAAAGACCACCCTCCACAATGCTTATTTGCACAAATGCAAATAAGACCTCCTCCACCAATCTTCAGCCATTGAATGATACAAAGAAATATGGCTGAAACGGAAAACAAACTGGCAACTCCAAAAAACTGATCCCGTAATAAATTACAGGAAAACCCCGCTACTGTATATACATACCCGCATTTGTATTCCGACCGAAATACAAATGCAATGAGACAAAATCTACACTGTACTATACTAGGATCCGGCTTAAACCAAAGCCCGCTAGTATTATCCGTCCGATCCTGATCTGTGCAATACTGCACGTATCTGATCAAACCCTGCCATATCTCCATACGACCTCTACAGCGTTTCGCCCGAAAACTTGAGCAACTGTCTGTGGGGGACTCTAAAGACTCGTCAATACTATGGCTGTGGATTTAACCACTAGCACGTCAGAGGTATTAGCCATACATGACGGGCTACCAGCTATTGACCAAAAGGGACGTCTGTGAGCGAACTCATCCTGACACCCTACTGAGCCTGTCAGTGACAATATCCGTACAGTCCGGTCCGTTCGTCTATGAGCATCGCATGGCGGGCCTAGGGGGTTGGTAAAAGTCAGACCCCCAAAAGCGGTACAAGTCGTGTCAGAGATCAGCCCAGAACACCCTGAGATACTACTGGAATACCTACCAGTAAATCTCCTGCCTTGGCCAAGGACTTTTCATGTACTGGCTCTCCTAGACACAGCGCGACCTCACCCCCAATACCGGGAGAGACGAACCCCTGAAGATCCGCTCACTGCCTCCATGTGGCTCGGGACTGTACCCAACTAAAACATGTTTGCACGTCTCCTTTGAGCGTGGTAGGGTAGTAATCAAAGTACAGTGGGAACTCACACGAGACAAATGACGATCCTCAGGTCGATGTACTAACCTGTACACATGTCACCAGGGAACTGCTATCTGACATCAGGTATAAGACCAACTAGCATGTTCCCGGCGAGTCCTGTCCGGTGTACTCATAACCCAATGAGCACCTGTATACATCTTAGGTGAACCAACTGACACCAGTGGCTTGTGAGACCGGCCACCGCCCCTCGTCGGGGTCTCGACTGTATACACCAGTCTACTCTGGAGTATCGATGCCCTGTCTCGAAACTCTCTCGACTAAGGACCTTTTAAGGATGTGCTTATAGACTACCATCTCCCACGTATATGATCGTCCTCATACTGCTGGCAGTCAAGCATGAATCCTAGGGGCTCTATCAACGTGCAATAGTGACCTGTAAGGTCACCTAAAGCAGTACACGATGATAAAGGTAAACCAGAGAGCATACTATCATCTTGAGTAAGACTGTCCTCCTGGGATAGGTCCTCCCTCAATCATTGCAATCACGTGCCTGTGATCCAATAATTGACTCTGAGGGCACTATCTCCAACAACCTTTTAGAACTAGTTTGATCTCTTTGTGTAATTTCAAGATTGTCGTCATCCAACAAATATTTATTAAGTTCAACCGAGTTCACCTACAAATAATAAGTAATAAATATCAATAATTGGATCTAATATTTCAAAGGTGATATAAAACAAAACAAAATATAAGCAATACTTGTATAATCGAAAAGTAACTGACGGCTAATCTCGATATTAGGCTCGTATATCGTAGTTGGTTGATTGTGGGGGGTGTATTACCTTCCTGGTAATAACAGTATACCAAGCGCAGTAATCGCTAGCCACATCTTGACTTTCTTTTGTACTTGCATCAAATTCAACTCCATTTTGTTCAATATCAATTTGGGCTTCGTCCCACAAATTGATATACTCCAAAATCACATCGTATACTGGTTTCTTCTTAGTTGCATTCTTCTTCTCAGTTTGTCTAGGTTGAACGTTAATAGGTACACTCTGAATACCGCCAAATTGTCGGATTATCCTTTTCGGGATATTGCCACTGGACAATATTGAAACAAATGAGAGGAACTCGTAACAGTCCAGAGCATTTACTGAGAAGGAAAAAGTTTTCGGATGCACCAACATACTCAGTGTATGGATCTCATGTGAACTGTCATTAAAGAAACGGTTGAAAATATTTATCATTATTCATAAAGAATTAAACAAATATCGTTAAATTAAGTAATGAAATAGTAATTACCTGTAATTCATTCAAATTATCAAGCATACCCTTGTAGAAAGTTTTATGACGATGGGGAAATCGATGTGTGTGTACACCCCATTATCCAGTAAAGGTTCTACTCTCTTTAATGCTAGTATCGGAGATAAGCCGAATGACTGAAATCCCAGTATATCCCCAACACTGAATAAAAATTAATTGTTAGATTCACTACAATTATCTTTATAATAAAAGAAAATAATCATACAACTAATACGATACCTGCAAAATTGTAAGACAACCCTTTATCGCTCTTACATTTGACAGTGCCGCTTCGTTCAATCCATTTATCAAATACGACAAACCCCCCGTCCCAAATGTATGTGGAGATGAGTTTCTCGTCGCTCAATAATTGAAGCCATTTTGGATGCACTAGGTTCTTGGAGCATGTAGGGAATAATTCCATGCAAATGCTGTATAAAACATAAGTTTTTGTATATTGAACCATTTTCTCCCTATCGACATTAGTCCTGAGACTATTAAAAGTCTCATACACCCACGTCGCAAGTACGGCACCGTCTTTCCTCTTCTCTTTCGGGGGATCAACTCCTAATATGTCGTAAAAATATATGAAGGAACTCATACATACTTCATAAACAATTGGAGAATCTGTGACCGGGAGACCGAGAATTCATGATACGTCTTCAAGAGTGATCGACGCCTCTCCAATGTGTAAATAAAAAGTGTTCGTCTCTGGTCGCCATCGCTCAACTATGCAAATATCAATGGTAGGTCATGTTGTTGGTGACCAACAATACGATACTCACCAAAACCCCATTCGTCTAATAATTCAATCTGCTGATCCGTCAGAGGTCATTGCGCATACACACTCGTAGATTCGAGCGCAACAAAATTTCCCCTATCTTTACCACTCCAAATAGTTTCGGAAATATGATTTGCTTGATTATACAATACAACATTCTTCATGAGGCCAGGGTTGTATTGAATAGATGATGTCTGAGATGCTGATGGCGGGGTAGTATTGACTACATTCACATTTGATTGTATTTTCCTTCTTTTTCTACATTTTTGGAGTTCTTTTTTACGAATATTTTTTGGCGGTGGAGGAGAAGTCGGTTTAGCCTTCTTGAGTGTATATTTGCGTTTACCGGCCATTATAATTACATAATAAATATCAAAAATCCTAAATATATTAACAAAAAACCCTACATAAATAAGACCAAATCCTAAATTAATAAAATTGATCCAAGAAATATGAGAATACTCAGTAACAATCGCAATTCAAATCATAGAAAATGCCCCGATTTACATTTGAAACCCCTAATAAAAATCTTCCAAAAAATAACAAACCCTATACTAATTAAAGTAATTAATTTACCTTATGAGATCGATCCACAAATCAAGAGAATGCCAGCAAATATTGCAGTTCAAATCACAACAAAACCTGCTCAACTTCGATCTCTAACTCTTAAACCGCTGAAACAGTGCTGCAGCTGTTCGGACGGTGTCGCTTTTTATTAACTGGGAACCGCTACTTAAAGTAGCGGTTAAATATAAACCGTTCGATTTTAACCGCTAGTTAAATTAGCGGTTAAAATTAACGGCTCAGATTTCTTAGATAAATTAATTTATCCAAGACTTATATTGTTCCTTCCGGGATAATTTATTAGGGCATCACAGACAATTGAGTACTATCAAATACAACTAACTCCACTGTAGATTTTAATTATAACTGTCCCCTGTATCCGACCAGGAAATTTATATCCACACCCTTTCAATTGTACCCTTTGTTGCTGCTTAAAGCTATGACAGAAATCCCCTTGGGATATGCATGAATTGTCAATATCAGCTGAAGTTTTATATATACCACCTGTTATGGATTATTTACTAGGGGTTATTTTGAACATGGTCCAAGGAAAAATTCTAAAAATTTGAATTTAATAGAAAGATAATATATTATGGCAAACTCCTTTATTGTCTGCAGTTTTCTCGGCCAGGAATTTGACACCGGCTCCGGACTCCGGTAATGTGAGAATCATGATTTATCGAGCTAGTTTGTTTTTCCATTATCGATGTCGCTAGAATCTTTTAGAGCCACCAACTTAGGAATGTGATTTGATAGGCGATTTGTAGCACTAACGGAGCTTCAAGGATCATATTTGTTCTGTGAAGCTTGCACTCATTTATACCGATTGTTATTGTTATATATAATATAAAAACCTACTTCATGCTTTTAAGCTTGATTCAAGCTTTTCCCCTCCCATTTTGCCCTCTGTATTCAATTTAATTACTATTTTGTTCTCACCTAAAATGTAATCGAGCATTTCTTTGTCTTCATGCATGCAAATTAGACTCCACCTCTTTAGTAAGAAAATTTGCTCTTAGCCCTTATCGCAAGAAATTAATCCTTCACTATCCTTATAATTTAAGTTAATATGCATTTGGCTCATTCTAATTTTATCTTCAGATTCATGCAATATATTTTTGATAAATTATCTGTATTTTTTCATACAAGTTATCACTATTCAATCTAAATTGTACCGTAACATTTATGGAAAATATTCTCGTTGCACACATGTGGATGGAAAATTAGATGAGATCTTTGATATTTTTTGAAAATTGCAATACACCAGTTTATTATTAATTTGTATATGTTGGAAAATTATATGAGGCTCAATTGTATTTTGAAAAATTTCCGTCAACACTTTCACTATTATTTTGTATAATTCCATCGATCGGATACGTCTGTCCACTATCATTTTGCATAAGTACATGCATGGAAAATCATATAAGGTGTAGATGTCTTTTAAAAATTTGCAATCAACACTTTCGCTATTACTTTTGTATACGTTATTATCGATCGGATACAGATCGGATGCAGAGTTACTATATTCGTATCATGTGGTGATTAACGGATGCAAATATGGATATGTATATGTATAAGAAATGAAAATCTGTATATTATAGTCGAACTACTGATAAAATTATGAAATATATACTAAAGGTTGTATACACTTCTGATAGATATATATATAAACAGTGAGTTGAATTATGTAATATGAAAATTATCAAAAGAAGAATACATGATGGGTGAAGATAACCATCGTCTGAAAGAGAATGGAGGTCGAGAGAATTCAGTGATAATGGCAGGAAGATTCCGGAGAAAATCTTTTAAAATTTCAAAAGCAGTCAGTGATGATGGCATGAATTTTCGAATGCAATTTGTCATCCGTTGAATACATGCAATATGTAGAAATATATAAAGACATATATTTTTCTGGAATATTTTGAGAGAAAATAAAGAATTTTTCTAAATCGTTTGAAATGTGACTCGATTTTAGGCCAGGTTTGAAAGAATTGCCTGTAATAAAATTTAGTTAAGATCCACTCATTTATGCAATAGCATATTATTTGGGCAACTTCTCATACCCGTGCATGGTAAGGGGGCACTTGCTAGTTGATGCCGTAGAGGCCCCAATCAAAGTAAAAGCCTTCATGCTCTAATGATTCATATGAGCACTATAGCAAAAGGTTAAAATTAGAAGCGATTCGGCAAGAGAAGTTGGGAAATAACCCCTTGAATATAGGATCATGTCTTTTGTAGGATATACCATAGAAAAGTTGTCCGCTGGGAATGCATTATGAATCGTTCTATTGGGAATGCTCATGTATCAAGTAGTGTTTGCAACTATTGTTCAAGCAATTTTCAGTAAGCTAATAAATCTACAACAAGCAAGCTCCATTTCGGGTTTTTTTCTCACTCTTTTCTTTGAAGGCATGCATGCATACTGATTTTGGATAAATTATTCGGTGCACCAGATGCAATTCACCTTGGCAGGAGAGAGGAAGAGACAGAAACTTTTGTACAACTTTGTAAGGTCCTTGATCCTATATCTTTCTTTCTTAAGACCGGATTCATATGGCCGGTAAATAGAAGCATATTTCCTGATTTTGGCAACTCTTGGTATCTAGGTAAGATATAGCAGAACACATGTGTTTGTGAGTGAAATCTCAATAAAGACTTATCGTTGAGATGAATTGTTTATGACCAAGCCAAACCTTGACAACCGGATCCTTTTTAACCATCCTTTGTTGGATAGGAGCGAAATCGAAGGTGTCGGCATGTTCAGAGTCATCTCACATAAAAAGCAGCTAAGGTTAAGGATGAAAACAAGTTCTCCACACTGAACACATTCCGGTTTATTGTTTTCATGACAAGGAGAACCCTTGGGGCCGGCGAGTGGGCCATGATGCCATCTCTTTATCTCTCATGCATGATCCATCCATATACTATATTATTCAATACACCAGCTGCAGTGCACTTGGGCATGAGAGAGATTAGAAAATTGCAACCACAACCTGGTGGGGTCTTTGATTCCATATCTTTCTCTCATAATCAGACACGCCGCATGTGTGACCAGTGCCATATGATTTTCCAAAATTTCCCCGCTTTTCAAGACTGTTACTGACTTGAGCATCAGAAGAGCCTTTGGCCACTTGCAGGGCATCCGCGTGTCCGAAGGCTAGTCGTATTGTCCCGATCCGTCTCCGCAATTGAGACGTGCAAGCTGCCCTGGGACCTCGACAGACACATGCACACTTGATTGCGTCACCTATCACTAGCACTTGGTTTAAATTGCATGCAGGATTTTTTCATCATGAAACCTTGGCATTAGTGCTGCATGTTGATATCATACATACGATCGATCCCATTACTCTGTTCCCTTCTTCTCACAAACGTTTATAAAATTGAAGGGAATAGAGTTTAATACTTGGCCTGAGATCACTGTTGAGCTACAGAGAATTGGAGTGTCGTGTATAGTTGATGCTTTGTCTCAGCTCCAGCAGCATGCAAAGAGAATATTTTACTACAGTATGCATTGATTGATCGTTATCGAAGGCTGCAGTTGCTATTTCTGAGTTTTTTCCTTGGGCCTGGGACCCACATTTGATTGTTGCAAGCTCTGCTTGTAAAATATTGTTTAGGACAATGTATGAAGAATTCACTCAATGTGAATTGGGATATGTGCTTGATAGATTTGGTTCCTTGATTCTCTAAATCAAACCCTATGGATTTATGGAGGCAAATAGGAATACATGAAGACGAACAACTCTATAGGCATGTCGGCGTTTAGTCCTTTAGATAGCGTTTTGCAGGATAAGGATTCTATAGAATTCAAATTATGTGAAAACGGGTTATCTACCGTTTATGGTATGATAAATAGACGGTTAAGATTTTGTAAGAAAGAAATAGCATCTTTAAATATAGGATTTGATATTTCTTTAAATGTCGACCGGATGTGTATTATACTATGGAACGGGTATTATCCGCTTGTAGATAAAAATGCCAAATGTGATTTCTGCGGTTAATTCTTTATTAACGTGTTTTAAAATGGTCTAATTTTTAAGAAGAAAAGTTGCATGCTTTGAATATCTTTTGCGCATTGTGCTAATTGACATAGATAGGAAATGGGAAAGAGAATGCAAGGAAATTGGATTGTTGGAATGCCGAAAAAATACATAGTAGGTCATGTATGGATAATATGCAGAGGAAAATAAACTCAGAAAGATCAGAAGATATTAGGAGTTGTTGTCTGAGTCGTGTGTATATCGACATATCGGAGATGAGGTATGCGAAGCCCAACAATCTTGTAGTGGAGCTGCTGCTTCTCTCTGTGTGTAGGGTCAACACCCCCCCCCCCACCCCCCACCCCACTCCCGTCGTGAGGCGCTAAGGGGTTTTGGTTTTGTAGAGGCCTTCCTAGAGGACTCAAAGTAGCCCCAGCCCAATTTTGTCCCGTCCCGGGACGCTAAGGGGTTTTGGTTTTGTAGGGGCCTTGCTAGAGGGGTCAAAATAGGCTGAGCTTGGTTTCGTCATCAATACTTCTCCCTCTTGTTGGGACTGTGTGTTCCGTCATCGTTCCCTCTCTGTCCAGTCCATTGTTGCTTGTTTCTTTCATAACCGAGGTCTGAAAACAATAGTCGATCCAACTTCGAGAAGGAAGAAGCGCTTAGTCACTTGGTTTAAAAAAATAATGACGGAGGCCGGTGCCATGCTCCGACTCGACACAAATGCACCGACTTGTATCACTAACTAGTCCTTACCAACCAACCGGGCTTAGTTTAGTTGGTACCAAATTTCTTTCCAATACGAGAGGTCGCAAGTTCGATCCCCGATGAAAGTTCGATCCCTGGTGAGGGTTGATTAAAGAAAAAACTTGGAAAATCCCGAATTGGATCGAAAATTGATGGCTCTTATGTTTATCCCTAGTTGATACTAAACAAAGGATACCTGTGAAGCAACTGGTACTTAATCGGATGGAGGGCGACACGAGTGCTTTGAATAGAGGATACAAATCAGATCGGCAAAAAGTGACCATAGAGGTGCATGCTTCAATTGATCCCGAGAAAAAGCGAAATAGAGAACTTCAACAGATTTAGGTTACCAGTCCCAGAAGCAACAGCATCAGCAGCCCCGTGCAGAACCGTTTGCACGCACAGCTTATTGATTCGGACATAAGCGATTTCGTTCCGGAAAGTCAATACAGATGGCATTCTTTCTGTTCACGCAGAACGCAAATAAAAAAACCCAGAAAGATACAGAAAGGATTTCTGATTGATTAGTGTTCGTCATGTCATTTTTGTTTGTCTTTTCAGAGATTTGTGCTCTGAATCGTCCTCTTCGTCGGCCATCCTCTTTGCCTACCTCTCTTTTGTTCATATTCTAGGCTCTAACAATGATACGTTATTGTGTAGGGTCCTACATCTATGTACACACGTCAATATTAACTCTACTTAATGATCACATTGCATGGCATTTGCATTACTCCCCAGAGAAAGAAGAAATTGAGAATAAACAAACCGAGGAGAATTAAGCTCTGAGTTGTCCTAAACTATAGCTTCATGCTGACTGTTTCTTTGTGGTAATAAATAATTTTTGGGTCTACTGCTGTCACATTCTAATGGGCTGGTGATGGAGCCCACAGATACGGCCTAAAAGTCTTGAGAAGATAAAGAACGTGTAATGGATCCAGCCTATTGGGCCCATTAGTATTTCATCAATCAATGAAGTGACTGTAGCAAAACAATGAGTTGCAGGGGGCATAAAACATAGAGGAAATGATCCCTTACCCTTCTTCTATTTCCATGTGAGTTTTTATGAGAGAGACTCCAAATTGTCTACATTGCCATTCCTTTGGTACACATTGCTGTTGTTTTACCCGAGTTTCTGTTCTCTTTTCTATTCAAAAGACAGACAGATCCGTACGACCTCACTGGTTGTAATAAGATAGTGTCTTCGCTATGCTAGAAGATATGTGGAATCTCATACCATTTGATTTGTAATTGTGGAGGAAAGTTCTCTTTTTCCCCTTTTGTTACATACTTTACCTACCGCTTGAATTCATGAATTTAGATATTTTTAAAATTGAGAGAAAGTCCTGGAAAAAGAAAGAAAGAAATGGGAATTTTTTTCTTGTTTGGGAAAAAAATGATTGAAAAGAAAGTCGCCGCAAAAGCAATACCGATGAAATCCAAATTTGACTCGGGCAAGATCTAGCAAGGCTCCCATAAGATATAAATGACGATTTCCGGATACAATCCGACAAGATTTGTAAGTCTCCATTATCTTTCTTCTTCTTCTTCTTTTTTCCCTCCATTTTCTTTGGAAGGTATTTAGATCATTTTTATAGCTAATATAACAAACAATTGATTTTAGGTTGAGAATTTTTCTATGCCTTTATGTGGATGATTTGAAATTTTATGAAAATAGGATGAACTCGGCCAACTTAAAAACACGTGCCATTATTTTGCCTCCAAGCTGGATTTGCAGACCGCAGCTAATTAGCTACGATATATCACTGGCCTTGACAAACCCGTAAATTAATCTTATCATATTAAACAACGGTTGAAGCCATCATAAAACTTGAACTCGATTTATGTCGAAGTCTTTTGTCTATTAATAGGCTATGTAGATAGACGAGTTGAGAATCTATATCAAAGAATACTAATTGAGCGTTTTCTCGGGTCGACTTAGAGGAGGAAATTTGATCGCTCATTGACTATAATTATCATGGATGTTATTCGGTAATGCGCCGCTTATAAAGCGACAAGTGCTGTATGAGATAAACATGAAAGGTGTTATATTTCAAGACCTTCACAATTATAGGAACCAAACCATGGCGAAAGAGATGACTAGAATTCTTGCTCGAGAAGAGCATGTAGTGGATCCGAGACTATAGACAGCGAAGCTGGGGAGTGACCAAAAGGATTGACTGGTTTGCATGGAGGTTGCTTAATGATCGAATATTGCCGACATCAACTTATTTGATATCATGTCATATTCCGGTTCAACCAAATTGCCATCTGTGTGACTAGACGACTAAAGAGCCGAGTGAACATCTATTTGGTGATTGTGGTGGAGGGAAGAATTTACTGGCTATTTTATTTATGGAAACTGTAAGTAGACGGTAGCGCCCCGGCCGTCTAACAGACGCCAAATGCGGAACAAAAACTTTTTGACTGGCGCTATCGTATACTATAACCCGGATCTGCCATTAAAGCTAAACTAACAAACTACAAAGATGGTAGAAATGTTATAGCGAACGATCCGAATCCTTTGGTCTTCAACCATCATCCCACGCTTTGTTGCGGCTGCTCCAATCTCCTGAATCTCCAGTCTTCTCGTCCAGGTGGCACCACGTCGACGGATCTTTAAACGGGCTCCCGCCTCTGAACCGAGGCAACTCGATCATCAAGTTTGCTAAAAGAGATGACCAAGATTGATGTAGAGAATGAGTAGAACACTTTGTCTCGTTACGTCCAAAGTTATGGACGAACGGTTAATGAAGTTGCCTTTTGGATCGGGTGAAATGAGAAACTGATCACATCTAATTTCTATGCACCAAAACTATCATCTTTTTAACAAAAAAAACCTTAGCCTCCAAATGATTTGGCCGGCCAATATAAGGTGGGGGGTGAGTGTAGGAGCAAGGAGGAGGGTGACCATAAACATGAAACTTATCATAACATTAAATGAAAAGGATGACACACTAAAAACAATTAATGCAAAATGGTGATTCATTAACCTAGTCACCATTTCAATTAATGCTAATGAATGAATCATCAAGCCTTGTCACCAAATCTAGAACCTTCTAGAACCACGACTCATCCTCAAGACGAAAATATAAATCCGTATTTAACCGAATGTTAAAAACGGGTGATAGAAAACAGGAAACCGACAACTTCCAAAAGCGATCCTGAAACGAATTTCAGGATAACCTCGTAATGGTATAAACATACCCGCATTTGTATTACGACCGAATACAAATGCAACTGAGACAAAGATATTATATCTACACAGTATAATACTCGGATCCGGCTTAAACCAAAGCCTACCAGTATTATCTGCCCGAAATATGACACGTGCGTAAACGCACGTGCATTTTCCGAACCCTGCCATAAAACCATACGACCTCTACAATGTTTCGCCCGAACTTGGGAAACTGTCTGTGGGGGACTCTAATGACCCATCAACACACTGGCACTGGGTATAACCACTAGCACGTCAGAGGTACGAGCTGTACGTAACGGTTGCCTATGTATTGATTGGAAGGGAAGCTGACGAGCGAACTCATCCAGAAACCCTACTGAGCCTAACAGTGACAATATACATACAGTCTGGTCTGTTCGTCTATGAGTATCGCATATTGGCCTAGGGGGTTGGTAACGTCAGACCCCCAATAGCGGTATAAGTCGTGTCAGAGAGTGGCCCAGAACACCCTGAGATACTACTGGAGTACCTACCAGTAAATCTCCTGCCTCGGCCGAGGGCTTTGTGTAATGGCTCTTCTGGACACAGCGCGATCTCACCCCCAATACCGGGAGAGACGAATCCCCTGCCGATCCGCTCACTTGCCTCCATGTGGCTCGGGACTGTACCCAAAAAAGACCTGTTTGCACGACTCCTTTGAGCCGTGGTAGGGTAGAAATCAAAGCACAGTGGGAACTCACACGAGACAAATGACGACCTCAGGTCGATGAACTAACATGTACACATGTCACCAGGGAACTGCTATCTGACGATATGTATAATACCAACTAGCATGTTCCCGGCGAGTCCTGTCCAGTGTACTCATAACCTAATGAGTACCTGTATACATCTTAGGTGATCTAACTGACACCAGTGGCTTGTGAGACCGGCCACCGCCCCTCGTCGGGGTCTCGACTGTATACACTAGTCTACTCTGGAGTATCGATGCCCTGTCTCGAAACTCCCACAACTAGGCACACTTTAAGGATGTGCTTATAGACCCCAGCTCCCACGTATATGATCGCCATCATACTGCTGGCAGTCAAGCAAGAATCCTATGGGCTCTATCATCATGCAATAGTGAACTAAAGTATGTATACGATGATAAAGACAAACCAGATAGCATACTATCATCTCGAGCGAGACTGTCATATCGGTATAGGCCCTGCCTCAATCATTGCAATCACGTACCTGCGATCCAATAATTGACTTTGAGGGCACTATATCCAACAATCTCCCACTTGCACTTAAGGCTAATTATTGCGATGTCGCATACTCACAGCCCGTGTGATACCGAACATCCAACTCCTCTACTAATCAGTTTCACAAAGCCTGTTTGAAAAACTATTATGTTCGAGAAATAGCCTCAGTGAGTGGATCCGCCATGATGTTTCTTTCTATGTCTCTCTTAATCTCAAGTTCGCGGAGAACCCCATCTCCCGAATCGAGTAATACCTATCTTAGAATATGTCTGGATATCTGATGAGACCAAGTTCATAAATGAACTACAAATCCAAATATCTTAGACGGTATCGACAACTGAACCTAATCAGTGTCCAGCACCATGTCTCCCACAGTATCCTCTTAGACCACCTGTCCATAATACTGTCCCTCGCCAGAGGGAAAACTATAACTCTGACAATCATGTCACCTTTGAAGCCTGGAATGATAACTGTCTCCCGAAGGAGGCTGCCATCATCAAATCCGCAGAACATGCACTTATGTTCTAAAACTGCTTCCTTATGTTTCTCCAGGATTGGATTAATACAAACTTATTGCATCTAGTGTAAAAACAATATCTGGTGTGGTACTTGACATTTCACGATTGACTCAATTGCCTAAGCAAGTGATCTGCCAATCATGCACATCCCTCTCCCCTTTAGTCTGTAAGACACCTTTAGAGAGGGTGACTCCATCACCTGCAGGTACACCACCATACCAGGAGTCATCTATTCTAAAATACTATTAGAATACTGTCAAAGTACCCATATTGGGAAACTACCCAAATCTAGATCTAATACCATAGATCTAGTAACCAGAATGTCTGATATTATATGCATATCCTTTGTGGAGAAACAACTGTGTGATGACCAAAGTACAACCGATCGTAGTATAGGAATTTTACTTCCTACTTTGTGTATGTCATCCAAATACCAGGACATCACACCCTACTACCTTCTCAACAGATCCATCTCCGCTATATCTGCTCAAGTCTATATATAGACATAAGCTACTTGCACACTATACTTCTGCTGCTCCCACTGACCACAACAACCCTCTGACAGAATAATATATACGTGCACTTCTAAAACTAGTTTAGAACGACGCTATACTTATCCTCCTGCCGGGTCTCATAGTCTGGAACAATAGTAGTGTCAAGTCTGGGTAAACAAGAACCTCCCTGTCACTGTCCTTGAGGCTACCGGAGTATCTCTCGGGTGTCTGAGGTTACCCACCATATCTGCGGAGTGGCTAATGGAATGTCAAACCTGATTGAATATATAGGTCCTACTAAATTTTTCGTAATCGTTTGCGGTTCTGGAATCACTTCCAGTTCTACCATACTCCCACTACTGTTTTCTGAAAAAATCCATTTTACTAAAACTGTGGCGAGTCAAGAACAATATCACTATTGATCTTCCAGATGGTAGAAAATCAACCCTCGACATAGCCCGGGTCAACCCACAAACTGCCATTACAGAAACGTGCCTTGAGTTATCCAGAGTCTGGTTTTAAGCATAAGCTGGACAACTCTCCGTACCTTAACATCGTTAAGATATGATCCATTTTATATCCAATATAGAAACATTGGCACTTATTTAATTGGAACCAGATTCAAACCATGCAACTGTCTCCAGTGCATATCAATTTAATGGAGAAAGGCTGATTAGCATTACTCAACTTAGAAATACATCCAATTATGAGTAACCTGAAAGAGAAACAAGTTTCTCAAAACCATTACTATCATCTGAATACCAATCACAAGAATCTACATCTTCGATTTCTTTGAAGAATCCCGATACTTGCGACATCTGGTTCTCTACTTTATTCCTATACCCACAACTTCTCAAAACTTAGACTTTGTATTTCTACGAAACACTTGTCTAATAACTAGAGAAGTTACAAGTAAACAGAACAGAGTACGATGACCAACCCCTTTGTTCTGATGGACACTGGACAACATACAATACTCTGTATAAATCCGCTGAGTTGAATAACTCAAAACTTGTGCGTCGTAGGTTGAAAAACTGTACTTATGGTTAAGAACTACTCCGTTGTTCAATACTCCTTACCCAATCGTATCTGATATAGGTTAATGTCACGGACATAATCTCAAAAATTTATATCTCACTTTATAAAAATAAACGTACAGATATATCATTTTGAAATTGGTGCACAACAACGGATATTCAAAACCAAATACATGCCGTCTGGCAAAAACTCAGGCGACTTCCTCAAATATCACCAATTGCAACGAATTCCGATATAATGAGGATAATCACCTTATTCCCAATAAGCTACTCCCACTCATCATCTGTAAAACCATACAGATATGAGAATAAAACCGGGTAAATACATACCCTGGAGTAAGTATCTAATCGGAAATCAGTTTTCCTTTAACCATGCACTGAAACATGAAAATGTTTCGTAGGGGTATCCTGGTATTCATAGTAATGCCTCTTCCATAATCCAATTCATGACTTTAACCGTATATTTCATTGCCATCTTTTCAAATCCCTTTATTTGTCTTTATTCATTACCTTTTGTACACCATCGTTAGGCTAAATGGTTTTCTTCCTTTCCTACCGTTCGGCACCAGCCTATGGTTTGGAAGAAGACTATCCAATAAGCGTAATAGGTGTACCCTCCTAAACCAAGGAGTACTCGCAACTTGAGAGAAGGTGATGATAAAAGACAACTGAATAATACCTTATTCTATTTCTCACGAACTGGGGAAAAAAGCAAAGGTGAAATAAGAGTGGCGATGAAGTACGTGTTTTGGTCGTGAATGATAGCAGTCGCAATTTACTTTGCCCTCTTTCTAATCCCTTTATTTTGTCTTTAGTTATTACCTTCTGTACACCCTACTTAGGCTAATTGGTTTTCTTCATTCCCTACCTTTCGGCACCAGCCTATGATTTAGAATAAGACTATCCAATAAGCGTAATAGGTGTACTCTCCTAAACTAAGGAGCTCTCGCAACCTGAGAGAAGGTGATAATAAAAGACAACTGAATAAACCAATTCAATTTCTCCTGAACATGGATCCATCCTCGAAGAAATCCCTTCGAGTTCGTATATAACCATACGATGGATCTATCCAATGGAAGTGGATATCCGTAGTAATACGGGGTGTTCTGAGAAATGCAAAGGGTAAAAGAAGGAGTGGCAATGACTTATGCAACTTGGACAATCCAAAAGCCAGTATTTTAAGAAGGTTCGGTCAACTTGGTCACTGAGTCATAGTCTAGAGTCGGTCAAAGGTCGCTGCCAAAGAGAGAGAAAAGAAACACTCTGCGTGCACTCTAACCTAGATCAGAATGGTTATCACTTTATCTAATCAGGAAACCTCCCACTGTAATCTCAAATTCTCCTCCAAACCTGAAAGAAGAATTAGTCGGGATCACCCGAAGAGTAAACCAACTCATCAGTGAGAATCGGGATCCAACTATCATCGCATGATAACTTGATGGAAGCCACTCAAGTTATCACACTCCAGAAGGTATGCGCATGCCTGGCAAGTTTGCTGTTTGTTTGAAACTCCCGATGTTAGTTTTACCTCATGCTCTTATGACCTTGACTAAGGACCAACAAATCATAAGTCACATGTCAAGTTCTTCCCGTCATTATCCAGGTTGATTTGAACCCACCCGTACATACTCTTGACTAAGGGCCAACAAAGTAATACGACTGTCCCAAACCAACGCATCTATCTATACAACAAATGAATACCCAGCAGCTACCAAACACTATGCCTTGACTAAGGGCCAACAAACATAGCTTGAATACTACTGACTATCCATAAGAAATGACGGAGGGCTACGGCTGGTTTTTGGCGAAAAACCTTTAACGTAATGAACTTGATCTCGTTGAAGGAACCTGCTATCTTTTTATAAAGATATAGTGGCGAAAACCTTTTGCTAAAGAGGTCACTCCCGGTGAAGGGATCTCGGCTCTTTCTTCGTGGAATGAGGTGCAGGATATTCTAACTGAATACCGCTATGCAAAGCAACTTGTAATCGACTATAGTGAAGTTATTACCCTGACGTAAACTTCTGCCCAAGGGGTCACTCCCGGTGAAGGGATCTCGGCCCTTGCCTCGTCGAATGAGGTGCAGGATATTCTAACTGAATACCGCTATGCAAAACAAAAGGAAACATCTTTGTAATAACACCTTTTAAAAATTGTTCCAACAACATCAAATATAGGTTTGTTTTATCCTTGCATTGATAAGAATCAATGCAGTCCCATCAATCAATCACACCAGAAAAGAACGAAAATAAAATGTACGTATATGCCATCCGCATTCGTCACTGGGTCCCGTCATCACCCGTTAGGTTATTTAACTAACGACAGAGCGGGGACTGGACTAGCGCGGGTGTAAAACATATACAATATCTAATAGTATATACCAATATACAATAATCGCTCCAGGCGTGATAATATGCAACATTATAGAAAAGTAATAAGCATCACAGAACAATACAGATAATCTGGGATCCCCGGGTTTCACAGAGCCGCCACTGAAACCCGACGTTCCCCTGGTCGTGTAGATAGCCTGTGCAATGAAACCTAGACCCCTACGGGTGCGGCAAGTTACCCGCCAAAACCTGAAGCGAGGCAGCCCCCAACAGCAAAAATGAATGGACCACCCGGCACTTCACGGAATCCGGTAACTTGAGCACCCCTCCTTAGGTCAACCTGTACCCCCTACGAGTGAGACGAATAGTCTGCCAATTCTAGAGTGAGGCCCCTCTGCCTCTCAAAGCCATGAGATATGGACCCGTTGCCCTCCAGAAACCGGCTATCCGTGCACTCCATCGCGGGGTAAACCTAGTACAGAAATGAAAAATATGTACAACGGGTATATCGACCTCAGCCCGGTCGTGCCCCAAAAGAATATTAAACAAACAGACAGTGACGGCAGTCCACATGTTGGACGCTCGCTCCGCAATATCAAATGTACAAATAAATCCAAACTGCACTACCATTGCACTCTGCTATCCACCACGACAAATCCACAACATCACAGCACAACACAGAACATCAACGCGAATGTCACGTTCGCAAATCCGTCTAAAAGAGCTATAGCATTTAGACGCAATTTACCGCTCAAATAATATTCCCGGTCGGAGATATAAAGTAAGTACTGTAAACTAACACGTTTAAATTTCGATCGACAAAATTTCCCGAAGTGGGCCCCACGTACATCTGCTGTACAGTAACAAAATATGGGCCCAAAAGAAACATTCCAGAAACCACAATTTACCATGTAGAACACACTGTAGAAAATTGGAGTACCAATCTCACAAAACGGCGGCGGATCCACGGCCAAACCCTTGTTTGGGCCGCGGATCCACGGCGGTACTGTGGAGTTGGGCCACCAAATTTCACCAGTTTTCTTATAAAAGCCTGCTCGTTTTTCTGTGATGCTCAAAATAATTTTTAGACCAGATTAAAAATCGACAGAAACTTTTGCACTGGAAATTGTAGTTTTCGAAAATCCGTTCGATCGATATTTCAAACGCGTTAGCACAAGTTAGTAAAGCTTAATGGTGAGGCTCTGATACCACTGTAAGTACACGGTAGCGCCCCGGCCGTCTAACAGACGCCAAATGCGGAACAAAAACTTTTTGACTGGCGCTATCGTATACTATAACCCGGATCTGCCATTAAAGCTAAACTAACAAACTACAAAGTGGGTAGAAATGTTATACCGAACGATCCGAGTCCTTCGGTCTTCAACCATCATCCCACGCTTTGTTGCGATTGCTCCGATCTCCTGAATCTCCAGTCTTCTCGTCCAGGTGGCACCACGTCGACGGATCTTTAAACGGGCTCCCGTCTCTGAACCGAGGCAACTCGATCATCAAGTTTGCTAAAAGAGATGACCAAGATTGATGTAGAGAATGAGTAGAACATTTTGTCTCGTTACGTCCAAAGGTATGGACGAACGGTTAATGAAGTTGTCTTTTGGATCGGGTGAAATGAGAAACTGATCACATCTAATTTCTATGCACCAAAACTATCATCTTTTTAACAAAAAAAACCTTAGCCTCCAAATGATTTGGCCGGCCAATATAAGGTAGGGGGTGAGTGTAGGAGCAAGGAGGAGTGTGACCATAAACATGAAACTTATCATAACATTAAATGAAAAGGATGACACACTAAAAACAATTAATGCAAAATGGTGATTCATTAACCTAGTCACCATTTCAATTAATGCTAATGAATGAATCATCAAGCCTTGTCACCAAATCTAGAACCTTCTAGAACCACGACTCACCCTCAAGACGAAAAGATAAATCCGAATTTAACCGAATGTTAAAGACGGGTGATAGAAAACAGGAAACTGGCAACTTCCAAAAGCGATCCTGAAACGAATTTCAGGATAACCCCGTAATGGTATAAACATACCCGCATTTGTATTACGACCGAATACAAATGCAACTGAGACAAAGATATTATATCTACACAGTATAATACTCGGATCCGGCTTAAACCAAAGCCTACCAGTATTATCTGCCCGAAATATGACACGTGCGTAAACGCACATGCATTTTCCGAACCCTGCCATAAAACCATACGGCCAATACAACGTTTCGCCCGAACTTGGGAAACTGTCTGTGGGGGACTCTAATGACTCATCAATACACTGGCACTGGGTATAACCACTAGCACGTCAGAGGTACGAGCTGTACGTAACGGTTGCCTATGTATTGATTGGAAGGGAAGCTGACGAGCGAACTCATCCAGAAACCCTACTGAGCCTAACAGTGACAATATACATATAGTCCGGTCCGTTCGTCTATGAGTATCGCATATTGGCCTAGGGGGCTGGTAGCGTCAGACCCCCAATAGCGGTATAAGTCATGTCAGAGAATGGCCCAGAACACCCTGAGATACTATTGGAGTACCTACCAGTAAATCTCCTGCCTCGGCCGAGGGCTTTGTGTAATGGCTCTCCTAGACACAGCGCGATCTCACCCCCAATACCGGGAGAGACGAATCCCCTGCCGATCCGCTCACTTGCCTCCATGTGGCTCGGGACTGTACACAAAAAAGACCTGTTTGCACGACTCCTTTGAGCCGTGGTAGGGTAGAAATCAAAGCACAGTGGGAACTCACACGAGACAAATGACGACCTCAGGTCGATGAACTAACTTGTACACATGTCACCAGGGAACTGCTATTTGACGATATGTATAATACCAACTAGCATGTTCTCGGCGAGTCCTGTCCGGTGTATTCATAACCTAATGAGCACCTGTATACATCTTAGGTGATCCAACTGACACCAATGGCTTGTGAGACCGGCCACCGTCCCTCGTCGGGGTCTCGACTGTATACACTAGTCTACTCTGGAGTATCGATGCCCTGTCTCGAAACTCCCACGACTAAGGACACTTTAAGGATGTGCTTATAGACCCCAGCTCCCACGTATATGATCGTCATCATACTGCTGGCAGTCAAGCAAGAATCCTATGGGCTCTATCATCATGCATTAGTGAACTAAAGCATATATACGATGATAAAGACAAATCAGATAGCATACTATCATCTCGAGCAAGACTTTCATATCGGTATAGGCCATGCCTCAATCATTGCAATCACGTACCTGCGATCCAATAATTGACTTTGAGGGCACTATATCCAACAGAAACTGCTATTAATTTATGCGGAATATCGCTCGTCACAACAAAAGATGGTCTCTGCAGTTCCAATAACTCATCGGTTGACAATTGACTATTAATTTTGTATACGTCCTGGGCTTGATGGAAGTTCCGTTGTGATTGACGGCTTGGGGGTGCTCGGTATCCACAACTTCAACAACAACAACAACAATAGATTGGAACAGTTGTCCATTTAGACCTATTTAGTGTGGCTATAACCATTCGACTATTTTTCGAGAAGCGTTTCTTCTTCAATTCATCAACGGTCCTATAATTGCATGTGTTTGTATTCTTACATGTTCTTTTCCTCTATGAATCTTGTTTCTAGCCCTAGAGTATGGTTGATGCGTGCTTATCGTCGTATTCTTTTGGACGGTTAGGTTTGTTAGTTGGGTTTTTATCTATAACGGAATAAAATATACCAAATGGTAAGAACAGTGGACGCATCTGCATGCCCTAGAGAAGAAACATAGTGATGAGCTGGATTAATTGCCCATCTAAATAAAAGAACACAAAAATAAAAAAACAAAAAAACAAACAAACTTATATCTCTATTAAATGAACATAAATTATTAATAACTAACTAAAGGAATATGAAAACATCTCTCTCACCCTCACCTAAAATAAGTGGGAGACAACATCCAACCCTAGTCTCTAACCTTTTGTCTTTGTGTTAAAAGTTTTACTTTCGAAGTATAAAAATTTCCTCTATATTCCTTAGAGTAGATTGGTGTGAGTCTTAATTTACATGCTCTCTCCCATCTCTATCCCTTTTATTCTCCTCCTCATAACTCTCTCTCTCTCTCTCACATCTCTATTTGGTGAATAATTTACTCACTTTCCTCTACACATTTGGGGTCATCCTCTCTTATAACACAAACAATCTCATCTCTCCTCTCCCTTCATCTTCAACCATGGGAGACCCATATACCAATTTCTTCAATGGTCTCTTCAATTACTACCCCAATAATTTCTCTTCAAACCCTCCTCTTGCTATCCCCTCCTATAACTTCGACTATACCTACTCAAACAACAACAACAATTCTCACTTGTATCAACCTTCACCACCTTCTCCTCCTTTGAGAGAAGCCCTCCCTCTCCTTAGCCTAACCCCAACAAGGCACCAAGAAAATGATCAAGAAGAAAGAGATAGTATAACTACAGGTGAGAAGAAGAACAAGGGCTTATATGATGATCATGATGATGATGCTATCAATGAAGAAGTCACGATTGCTCTTCATATAGGGCCACCAAACCCTAGTGCAGTTGATCTCATCTCAAGGGTATCATCTTCTTCAACAACCCAAGATCAAGAGCAAGATCAAGATGGAGATGAAGAAGACAAGGAGAGTGGTGGTGATGTTGCTTTGGGCTACAAACCTACAACAACAACAACTAATACTACTGCTATAGGGAGGCTCAATAAAGGGCAGTATTGGATCCCTACCCCTTCTCAGATCCTCATAGGTCCAACTCAGTTCTCTTGTCCTGTTTGCTTCAAGACCTTCAATAGATACAACAACATGCAGGTCAATTATTTTTTAATGCCCTTCAAATTTTCTCTCTCTCTCTCTCTCTCTCTCCTAATATTATATAACTAATTTTTCAAATTAATATTGTAGAGGATAGAGGTTTTGATTTCAATTATTCCATGGTTTATGGTTAGTTAGTGTTGTGTCTAAATATATATTTTTACTATTACATATTATATATCAGGGTTTGGTATAACAGTTTTCTTGAGGAGAAGATTGTGAGACGTACCATTTGATTTTCACTTTCTTAATTAGTTAAGAATTTTTTTATAAATTTGATGTATTGCATGGTCTTTAATAACACTTAAAATTTTGGTTCTTTAAGTTAATGATTTGAAAAATTTTCCTCCTCATGACAGATGAAAGAACATAGATCAGTAGGTTAATCTAATGAGATTTTTGAGTACATCTTCTTTTTATGTGATTGAGCTGGAAATAGCTAGGTTATGTTCTACTATGAGATTACACTTTTTGGGGGTACTCTGAGAGTTTGGGGTTTTTATTGTTGTGATGCATTGGTTGCTGTGAAATTACTGAAAAAGTATTTCTCAGTTTCTTATGAGTCTTTAAAGTTTTTATTAAAGAAACAAAGATAAAAAGAAGTCTCCTCAAAATCTTCTGCACTCACTGCAGTCTCTCTCTCCCTCTCTCTCTCTCTCTCTGCTAACTTTTCATCCATGCTTCTTTAATCTTCATGACTCCTTTCTTCCAAGATTTTGACTGGCCAAGGCAATTACCAACAGTTATTCCCCCCCCCCCTCCCCTCCCCCCCTGTAAATTGCAACTCTTCTCTCTTAAAAATTCTGCATAACAACTATCCTTTTCATGTTTTATCATGTATCAAAACCTTGTTGATGCTTATTAATAAATATATATAGACACACAAAGTTTTTTATATATAGAAAAACTTCTGTCATCTCCCTTGAATTTGCATGCAAATATTATATAATTAGTGTAATGGAAATAGCATAGTGTTATTACAAAAATATTTTCAACAAAAATTTTGGATGATGTCTCTTACAAACCCTAATCTTCATTTTCTCAAACTCTTTCAAAACGACTCCCAATTCTTCTTGTTTAACAGCCATATATGGATGCATTGATTCTCGTTAAGTAATATAAATGTGATCATTTTCATCATCAGATAAATTCTTGGTATATGTATGCCAAATTATCGATTGAATCTTATGTAAAGTTGAAAGATATCACTAAGCCTGAAGAATGCCATACACTTAATAATTCCTTAACCACCCCTATAGTCCTATAGAATCCTTAATATTCTCAAAACATTCTTATTTAATTGTTCCTTATAAAATTAATATTATGATGGAATTTATCTTGCATAAGGACAAAGAAAGTTTCTTCAGCCTTTTTACTGAAAACGATGAGATAAACTTATTGTTATAATTTATATCTAACTAATATCTAATTATACCTTTTTTCCTTAAGAGGTGAATTCGCTTTCAGTGAAATATTTTATCTGGCTAGGTCGGTAAATTAAATCTCATTTCCCCCCTTCTATTAAATTATATCAAACAGATGCATATGTGGGGCCATGGATCGCAATACCGAAAAGGCCCCGAGTCGCTCCGAGGCATCCAGCCGACGGCAATGCTGCGGCTCCCTTGCTACTGCTGCTCCCCTGGATGCCGGAACAACATAGACCATCCGAGATCGAAGCCGCTGAAAGACTTCAGAACCCTTCAGACTCATTACAAGAGGAAGCATGGGATCAAGCCTTTCATGTGCAGGAAATGCGGCAACACCTTCGCGGTGAGGGGAGACTGGAGGACTCATGAGAAGAATTGTGGCAAGCTTTGGTATTGTATATGCGGTTCTGATTTCAAACACAAGAGGAGCTTGAAGGATCATATCAAGGCTTTTGGGCATGGGCATGAGGCCTAATTATGGGATCAATTGCTTTGATCATGAGGAGGAAGAGCCTTCTTCTGAGATTGAGCAAGATTGAATTGTGATGCATGCATCTCATTTGAGCAGGTGTGGTGATATATTAATCATCATATATAATATGGACTATATATATATTTTTTAATTTCTTTTTTTTTTTTAAAACTGACTTAGTTAGGATCATGCTAAGGTTTTTTTGTTTTGTTTTTTGAGTGGTTAATTTGGGAAAATACAACAATGTAGGCGGTTTCTTGTAATAGTTAATTAAGGCGTGATATGAGTATGGTGGGGAATTTGCTAGAGCTTGTTGAGTCTTCCATAAATATGAAATGTACTATATCTATTTTCCTTTTTACTGAAAAATGATGAGATAAATTTATTGTTATAATTTACTATCCCTTTAGCTTAGTCATTTGTCTGTTTCATGTATGATTCCACAAAAACCATTTTAATTTCATTAAATATCTATTAATTCTTTGCTTTTCTTGCAAAAAGGAAAGATTGTTAATTTTTTTTTTATAGAAGAGCAATTTCTGAGTGTATTATTAATGCTAGAGAGATGCTACAAGGCGAGTTAATAATTTTGTAAAATCTAGCATAATTTTTTCTTTACATAGTACTGAAAACACAACCCATATATTCATTCTTGTAATAAAAGGATGAGCTAATTAATCCAATTTGATTTATTTAAAAGTATTTAGAAATAACAGCCAAAGATAAAACATCCAACATCAACATATAAACCATAGTACTTGATGAAGCTAGCAGAAACACCGGCGGTACACCTTACGTAGATGATTCCCGATAACTGATATATCTGGCTTCCAACTCTTGTCTCTTAAATAAGAGTCGATTGCCATCTATTACTATGCCGGACATCTTAAAGCCATATATTCTTATTCCAAGTATTCCTTATATATAGTTATAGGGAGATGGAAACTTATATCTCACGGTCACCTGACAATACAAATATTTTTTTCTTTAATTTCTACGATTATTCTTTTCCATGATAACATTTCACATATAACCATAATATTTTAGCACATGTACAGGTTTATAACAACTTTCAAAATCCCATATGCTAATAAATTATAAATCACAAATAATGTATATGCTCCTAATTAATTCTTTTTAAGTGGCTACAGGCATATCTAACTTCTTGAAACCATCCTCTCCTAGTATATATTTTTAGTTATTCATGAGAAATTTTCTAAGGGCCTGTTTGGTTGCAGGTTTATGGAATTTGGATTCCAAAATAGTACGGTTGAAATTTCTGGATTTGGTAATTTGTTGTTTGATTGGTTTTGGATTAATAGTATTGGATTTGTAGATCCTTGTAATTTTTGTTTGGTTGGTGAAAAGAAGTGGGATTTGGATTTGAGGATTTTAGAGGGAGATAGAGAGAGAGGATTGTTAAATAAATAAAGTACACGGATCCCATCTAAAAGTACAATGAATAGTGCCAAATCCTTGAAAATTCTTGAAAATTTTTAAAATCCTTGTTTTGTGATGGGCCTCCCATAAATAACAAAGGAATCCAAGAAATCTAAATCCATCAACCAAACACAAAATTATGGAATCTTAAGATTCCACAATCCAAATAGTAAATCCAAATCAATAATCCTGCAAGCAAACAGGCCCTAATAGACTGCAAGTCCTTCCAAAACCAAAAGAGGCACAGCAGGATGATCATGAGCATAATTCCTGAGCAAAATGCAGCTGCAAGGCTTTTCAAACAAACCCCTGCAACCAACATCATCTTCTTCTTTTTAATAAGTGCACATGAATGATGCTTTAATGTGATGGTGGATATATATGTGTTCTACTGATAGATGGAACCTATACCCATGAGATATTCAAATCAAATGAATAGCTTTGCTTTCTCTCTCAACAAGTGAGCAAGCTAGAGAGAGAAAGTATACATGCTACAAATCAAATATAAAAAAATAAATGGTAAATTGTCAAACCCAGAGCAAGTTTTTCAGCAAATTAAGAAAAAATCACTGGTCTCGGAAAGTGTTGTCAGAAATCCCTGAAAAGTTTTCATACAGCAATTCGTATAGTTGTCAGCTATATCTAAATAAGTCATGCATATAGCATACAACTGCATAGATATTGCAGACAACTATCTAAATATCACATGAAACTGTATAGATATTGCATAATAATTAACTAGATATAGCAGGCAACCATAGAGATACCGCATGCATGGGTTCTTTTGACAACTGAAAACTTTTTCATCTTGAGACGTTTCTCAAACCAATCATATACCCGTAACTACTTGTACGAAAAAACAAGCAAGCATGAGATTTTTGACAACCGTTTCGACGCCAGAAGTTTTTTGTCGATAGAAAAAACCGGTTGAGGGGTTTTGACAATTTAACCATATAAAAAATAAATGAATAGCACATGCATATATAATCAACCTAGATAGAGAAAGAGAAAGAGGAGGAAGAGTCAACAAAGGCTTTTTTGAATGGTCACCTCATGCACAATCCAAATGTTAACTGTATGTGGAGAGAGAACTGTAGAGGGGTTCAGTATGTTGTCTGCAGAGACAAAGCCCACCACCCCTTCACATTACTTGCTTCACACTTCATCCATTTTGTCTTCTTCTCTCTTATATATTTGTGGCCAAAATTAATTTTCTCCTATTTTTATTGTGTATTTGACACAAGATTGTTTGGATGCATGATCCATCTACTATAAATTCTTTTTGCTTGTGTTTAGTGTTAACTTTTATTGTTCAGTTACAAAACTTTTGGGTTTTGTTTTAAGGTTTTCTAAGCATCAAATTCTAACATGTAACACTGTTAGCACACGAACTTTGTTGCATTTGGAGGCATCATCTTAATGCTCTAGCTAATTTGTTGAAATATATTAACATATATATCATGGGCTTATCTTGCAGGTAGTCTATGTAATTACGAATCTATACTAGGTTCTATTGATCATATATAAGAGAAAACGAAGTATACAGTAGCTTACATCGCTACCGTACGTATTGCCGGACAAATGACGGCGTACTATTTATTGATCTATGTGCATATTCAAATTCAATAATTTTTATGATTAGCATGGATAAAAATGAAAAGAGAAGGATGAATTATAGAATGTGTTGCCGGTGTTGCCAGTGTGTCCCGCAATTATACAAAATCCTACGGTAACTGCAAGCTCCACATGCATGGTTTAAACGTATCAAAATGAGCTTATCAATAAATCTTTGTATTATATCTTAAGAAGCCTGGGGGTGGGTCACCTCTTGTTAACTTCCCAAACAAATTTTAAACTGGTTAGAAATAAATCTAATGAACTACATAATTCTTTCACACGTCCTTTTAAAACAGTGCAGATTTTGTCCCTGTTGCTATCAATATATTAATTATTGAAACAGAGAAAATAACATGCTTATATAGAGCTTGCAAGTTGGCCTGACATCCATCAATTATATATGTTTTGTTACTAGTAAAGGCTTCTTTATATTAGCCTCTTAATGAACATGCAAGTAGCCGAGTGTACTAGTAACAAGTAATATTAAGATATTTGGCACATAGCTGGCCTACCGAGAGCTGGGGATCGAAAGCTCACCTAGCTCTTAAAACAATAAACCTTGAATCCAAACTTTTAAATTGAAATTATTGTACATAATTCGTTTTCTTTCATCCATCTCGTTCAGGAGTCATCTCTTCGATTAATTAATTAATCCAGCAACTAAGATGCCTTTTCTTTAACCCTCTAGATTTAGTTTTTTCCATCATAATTTCTAAGACATCTAATTTCAAATATATACAACCATATCACAACAACAAGCTCAGCCTATGAGCCATTCTACAGGTTCATTGAAAATGTCAAATCTTTATCATTTTGAAACTATATATGCGAGTGTCGGGAATTAAATAATCTCTACTATTTCTGACATCATCACTACAAGAATCTAGGGCCAATTTCGACGGTTGACTTAACTCGACATGTTTTTGCCGACGAAATAGATCATAACTTTCAGATATTTTGTTGACTCGTGTCGAAATAGATGCTGACCGAAGTCAACATCTTAACCCGTGATCATCCCCCTTTTCCCCTTCCTCCCCACCCCACCATATTTTTATTTCCTTCTTCAAATTTTTTTATCTCCCTAAATTTTTTATCTCCGCTCCAATCTCCAAATTTCCCCCTCCTCCGAGAACCTGGGATCTCCCGCCTCCACCCTCCTTCACCCGCCCCTGAGCCCCGGCCCTGGCCTCCTCTCCGATCCCTGGCCTCCAAATTTTTTATTTACGCTCCTCCTCCACCACTTCGCCTCCATCCGCCTCCTCTCCTAGCCCCAGCCTCCGATCACCCGCCTTCGAGCCCCTCCAAGCTCTGAGTCCCTTGCTAATCTACTTCGACGCCAAATTGGCAACGAAAATTAGGTGAGTTGCTTTCTTAATTTAGTTAATTTGTTAATTTTTGTTAATTTTAATTATATTTTAAGGTCAGTGGAAGGATTAATTTTAGGTTTAGGGTTAATTTTAGGGTTTTGGTTAGGGTTAATTTAGGGTTTGGATTAGGGTTAATTTAGGGAGGGTTAATTTTAGAGTTAATTTTATGGTTAGTGTCGCGGTTAATTTTAGGGTTAGGCTTAAGGTTAATATTTTGTTAATTTTAATTAATTTTATGGTTAGTGTTAGGCTTTGGGTTAATTTTAAGATTAGGGTTAATATTTTGTTAATTTTAATTAATTTTAGGGGTAGTGTTAGGGTTATTTTTATTTAGGGTTAGGGCCAATTTTAAGGTATTTTATAACAATTTAGTAAATGTATATTCGCGCGCGCTTGTTTATGTGTATGTGTGCGCGCGCGCTTGTGTATGTGTGTGCGCACTTGTTTGTGTGTGTGTGTGTGCACATACACACAAAGACACACACGCGTGCGCACAAGCGCACGCGCGTGCACACACACAAGCATACACATACAGTCAAACCTTAATTCATCTTCATTTTATACAATGAAACTCTTCATATTTGTGTGATTGTAGGGTTGACGTTGGCATCATTACTTGCTTCTTTTTCGCATTCTATATATATCGGTCTCCGGTACACAACTCTATCCCTTTTAATTCCTAACCATTAAACTTAGACTAAGTAACCATACCTAGATTAAGTCATCAATTAGACATTAATTAAACCAAAAGCATAGATACTTGACATGCCATAAACCAATTAGATATATACATGCTTTCTTTCACGAGTTTATTTTAATGAATCTAGATGCTTCGTTATTAATATCAAATGTTTGAGCAAATTTACCATCAAAATTGAATAGTTCAATAACCGACGATACTAAAACTATAACCATCAAAACCAAACTAATTAAGTGTATGATACTCGATGATGAAAAAAAGTAAACCGATATATATCGTCATCGAGTAACTTAAACAAGTGTAAAACCTACAATTTATAGCATCTTTACGACATTCAACAGTATATCCCACATTTCATCTACTTTTCTGCATATTATTTCTAGCATTTGTTGCTCCGGTATGATATTCTTTTCAGCATTAATTTTCACTATTATTTTGTTCTCTAACACACTAAACTATATGTCATGAAGTTGTTTTAGATATATCATATTCTAATAGCAGGACTGATCGGTCTACGGGGGACGAGGGGCAATCCTCCAAGAAACTGACAAGGAGGCAGGACAGGACCCACACAGGCCACTGATATCTGGAGGAGGATGCCGCATGCTCCCGACAAGTCGATTGTATGCCTTTCGTTCACAGGGGACGCTGAAACAGGAGCCTGCAAAGACGTGAATAAAATGACGTCGTCTATCGTGAACAGCGATGACCGCATACCTCATGTGATCGAGGACGAAGAGGGTAAGTGGGTAGCCGTAAATTGGGAAAGCGAAGAGTTGGAGCGAAAGAAGCAAGTTGCTGTCTGGGAGATGATAGTGAGATTTGTTTATACAATTCAATACTGAACTTTTTTTTGATATGCACACATGTACACACACATACGCGCACTATTTTTAAACATGACATAAATCGAGCTTCCGACATCGGTTTTTGACAAACCTTAGAAGTGTGTGTTCCCGCCAAAATTTTGGCTCAAAACTTGCTCCATTATAAAATAATAACAATAAAATAAAAAATAAAGGGAAAAACTCCAAACGCAAAGAATGTAACAAATGTCTCAGCGCCAAGAGTTAAAACACTCTGAGGCAGCGTCTCACGTGCAAAGCACGAGAGCGCCAAGCGCCAAGAGTCGAAGACTCTGAGGCAGCGCCTCACATGCAAAGCACGAGAGCGCTCGCGCCAAGAGCGCCAGCGCTAAGAGTCAAAGACTCTGAGGCAGCGCTCACGTGCAAAGCACGAGAGCGCTCGCGCCAAGTGCGCCAGCGCTAAGAGTCAAAGACTCTGAGGCAGCGCTCATATGCAAAGCACGAGAGCGCTAGCGCCAAGTACGCGAGCGCTAAGAGTCAAAGAATCTGAAACAGCGCTCACGTGCAAAACACGAGAGCGCCAAGCGCTAGAACTAAATGTTCTCCACCGTTGGATCAAAGATCCAACGGAGATGATAAAGCATCAAATTACCAGAATAAAATTCTACTAAGGAAATACTCCTCAGAATCTTTCCAAGCAGGAAAGATTGTACTCTGTAAATCAGAGCGCCGTTGGATCAATGATCCAATGGTGATTAAAAATCACCAAGATACAGAATAAGCTCTGTATGGGAAAAGATTTTCTCAATCTTGTTAAAAACAAGAAAATTGCCTTCTGTAAAACAGAAGCACCGGGATCAAAGATCCAACGGTGGGAAACATTCCCAAATCAATTAGAGAAAAAATCTCTTCAACCGATTCAACAAATCAGCCTCCACTATATAAAGGCCTCAAGACTTCAAGTCTTGGAGAGAAGAAACTCCCCATAAGTTTCATACAGAGGAACCCCTCACAAACTTTAAGAAATTTCAAAGAGAAGAGTAAGCTCTCGGAAGAAGAATTTCTTCAAGATAAATAAAACAGAGAGGTCAAAGCATCTCATCAAGAAGAAGAAGAACATAGTTCTTCTTCTAGATCATAGATCTACAAAGACAGAAGTCTTTCATAAAAATAGAAGAGATTGAAGCATCTCATCATAAAAGGGAGGGAGAAGAACTTAGTTCTTATTAGATCACAGATCTATAAGATAAAGACATAGTATTTTCACAAATAAAATAAGAGATTGTAACATCTCTCATAAAAATAAGAACTTTGTTCTTAGATCCACGAGACAAAGTCTCTTATAAACGAGAATTTAATTTTCGGAGCACAGAACTGACCAAAACGGCCAAAGGAGCGCTTCAGCGCTCCAAGTCTGGCGCACTACGCCAAGCGCACCACGTGCTCCTCACGTGTACGCTACTTCATAAGAAGCGCATTAGCGCTCCAAATCTGGCAACCAGTGCCAAGCGCGCCACGTGATCCTCACGTGTGTGCTACTTCACAAGAAGCGCATCAGCGCTCCAAATCTGGCAACCAGTACCAAGCGCGCCACGTGCTCCTCACGTGTGTGCTATTTCATAAAAAACGCCTTAGCGCTCCAAATCTGGCGATCAGCGCCAAGCGCGCCACGTGCTCCTTACGTGTGCGCTACTTCACAAGAGCGCTCTATACTCATTGACTGGCGCGTGCTGAAGGAACATAAACTGTTCTTTATAAAAAAAAAGAAGCCCCAGAGCCTTAATGAGTGTTCAACACTCAATAAAAGACAAAAAGTTGTCAGGATCCAAACCAATGCTTAGAATTGTTAAATAAAAAGGACTGAGCCTAATTAAATGTCCAACATTTTGACTGAGTGGGCTGAGCCCAAGTTGGCCACATGCCTCTAATTCAGATTAATTGAGCTCGTATGCTCATAAATCTTTTCAACTGATCTTAGTCTCAAACTTGACTACAGATCTCCCAACTAACATTGGTTCAAGAGTACATCTCTTCATACCTCTGATATATGTCGTTGTAATTCTTCTACGTCTTCAGAGAGATGGAGGGTCCCAATAACCAATAACTTTTGGTGCATCCCCAAACGGTTGAACCAAAATCACACAGACTATGACATCTTTAAACTGGACTATGATGTCCTTAAACTTTACGGACTATGGGGTCCTTAAACTCATGGACTATGACGTCCTTAAACTTTTGGACTGCAACGTCCCTAAACTAAACCCCCACAGACTATGACGTCTTTAAACTGGACTATGATGTCCTTAAACTTTACGGACTATAAGGTCCTTAAACTCATGGACTATGATGTCCTTAAACTTTATGGACTATGAGGTCCTTAAACTCATAGACTATGATGTCTTTAAACTTTACAGACTATGACGTCTTTAAACTATGGACTATGATGTCCTTAAACTCCACGAACTATGATGTCCTTAAACCCAATGGACCGCAATGTCTCTAAACTAAAACAATAGAGCCCAGATGCTCTTTTGTTGGATCTAAATGATCATGTTAAGTAGATCTTAGTCTAAAATTAGACTAACGTATCCTTAACAAACGTTTAAGTTGATCTTGATCTCAACATGATTAACGATCCTTAAACCCAACCCAAAATCAAATCTAAGAAAATACGGATTTGGACTAATCCACGCCCTACGGGAAACAACATAAATTAGTCTTCATATACAATCCACGGGCAACCAAAAACAAAACAAACACACACGACACGGAGTGACCATCTGGAGAAGGAGAAAGTGGTTACCGCGATGCGGTAGCGTAATTAACTGCAGGGGCTTGCGCCTGTAGGGAAGAGCGTCCCCACAATCAAAAACCCAAGTCTGGGGGCATGATAGTGCACATCATTTATATGGCGTCCGAAAAAGAGGATAGCCGTATCTCCACGGGTCATCGACCACTTACACGGTCTATGATAAAGGCTCAGGAGCAACAATAGCAAAAGCTCCAAGAGATGCTAACGAAGATGGCCGCACTCACTGGGCCAAAAGAAAGCCCAGAAACATCGTCGGAGCAGCGTCAGGAACAGGAAACCGATGCCGAATTCCTCCGAAGAATGCTCGAGAAGAAAGACAAGGAGGCCGCGGAACAAGCGGCTAACATAAAGCAAATGACGCTCCTGTTTCAAGATATGGTGGACATGATGATCCAGTCGGTCCCTCCAGCCGAAGATCCTCCAGCAATCATTGAAGACGACATAGGGGAGACATCAAACCCTCTTCCGGTTTTTTCAGCTGCCAAAGAGGAGACGATCTCGAAAGCTGCGCTTGATGACTATATAGCTCAACAGATACGAGCTCATCAGGCGAGCGAAGCGGCTGGCCAAATCGTCAAAACTGGACGACCCTATCCGGGTTGGTACGATCAAGTAAAGTACCCGCCGGGATAGACGATCCCTAAATTCCACGTGTATAAGGGGACGGGTAATCCGCATCAGCACGTTGCTCAATTTAGAGTTTTGTGTGGTAATACTGGAGGTGATGACAAACTGTTGCTTCGCCAGTTTGTTGGCAGCTTGTCGATGACAGCATTCGAATGGTACTCCGAGCTCCCGAATGACTCTGTCAAGACGTTTGCAGAAATGGAGTTGCTATTCACCCAGCGTTTCGCAAGCGCTAGCGAACGCACCCCGATCACGGCACTCATCAATGCTAGAGTGAAGCTGGAAGAAACCTGGGTTCAATATGCCATTCGGCGGCGGAACCTGTGGTCAAAATGCGAACAACGCATAGAGGAATCTCCAGCCGTGGGCATGTTCGTAGGGACCCTCGACCCTCAGGAGACCATTTCTCAATTCATGATGTTCTTCAAACCGACCACTTTCCAGGCTTTGATCGACAAGCTGGCCCAGATGGACCAGATGGGCCATAGACCGTCTTCCTCAAAGACGGACCCTCGGAATGAAAAGGGCAAGGGGAAAGCGACCTTCGTCGCCAACGCCCAACAACAACCGAGTGACCCGGGATCGGTTGTTCGCCAAAGCAACAAGCGGCGATCCCTCGATGAGAAGTTGGGACGTCCTTACTCATTCCCCAGGGATAAAACAAGGAGACTGTTCGAACTGGCAGTGCGCAACGGGCTCATTACTCTACCAGAGCCGAGACACCCACTGCAACCAAATGACGTCAACGATCTCAATTATTGCCCCTACCACCGAGTATTGGGACATCCGATCGAAGACTGCTACGTCTTCAAAAACTGGGTTGAAGATCAGTACCAGCAAGGAAAATTCACGTTGTCTGAAAACTGGAGGGTAAACCCGCCACAACCGCACGCTTCTAAAAAGACGGGTACGCCGGGGCATCATGCTCGTTTATAGAGGAATCTCCATGGGAAGTTGTCCTATCGGCAAAAACAAAGAGAATGCTGAAGGATCTTCAAGCATGCCCGGCAATCAGATGGAGAAGCCCATTAGAGCTGGAAATCATTGAGGGGATGCTGAAACCGCGCCCAACATCGGGAGTTGAGAGCGAAAGGCAAAACGCCCAAGCCCAGCCGTCAAAGTATTCAAAGAAGAAAAAGAAGACCAAAAAGCCCGTGAAGCCTGACGACAGGCTGCAAAAGTATATTGACGTGCTGGAGAAATACAACCAGAAGGCGCGGACCCCAGTCACGCTCCATGAGTTTCTCAACCGTATCCTTGAGAACAGAGGCAACGACAATGACGAGGGAGACGACGCGTCAGAAGAACCCGAGGATTACATGGCAAGTTGTCACATGATCTCTCATTCGTCACCAAACGATGAAGAAGCTCACTCGGCGGTAGAAGATAACATAGAGGAGATGGGGGCAGAATTGGCACCAAAATCCTTGGAATCGTTCGATGAGCTGATTGGCGTGCTGCTAAACAAAGCCCGTCAGAAGAGAAAAATTGATCGAAAACGCAAAATGACCATATTCGAAAAAGCCAGGCGTCGACGTCAAGTGGAAGAAGTCGCGATAGGGATGGATCACAAAATACCCCAACCAAACCAAATCACACCCTAAATGGGAGTGTTCCACTTTATTATTATGTATCCCGTCACATGACAAATACACGTGCATACATGATGAACAATGGACCGAAACGTCCCTAAACTAACGATGGACCGAAACGTCCCTAAACTAACAATGGACCGTAATGTCCTTAAACTAGCTACGGACCGCAATATCCTAAAACTAACGACGGACCGAAACATCTTTAAACTACTACAAACCGCAGCATCTTTGGGCTGACGCAAAAAAAAACGGTATGTCCAGCAAGATGGGCACAGATGAAAACCCGAAAGGGTTCTGTGAGTAAAAACAGCAGGGCTACCTGCGAGTTTGTGAAAACCCGAAAGGGCGCAGACTTGTAAGAAAATTCATACACACTTGCAAGGTCCTCTCGACCTTGTAAGGAGAAAATATCTGCGTGAGATCCTTACGACTCACAAAGGAGCGACACACTTAGGGATCCCCATAATTCCTAAGGAGAAAAATACACTTACGAGATCCTCACGACTCGTAAGGAGAATTCCCTTTATGAGACCCTCACGGCTCATAAGATTGAAAAGCCTTAAGCTACAGGGGTCTGAACTTGTTCTTAAGCCATCATATTTCCCAGACTGCCCTACAGGTGGTCCAATACTGGCCCTTGTATACAATACACGGGCACAAATAAACGTTTCCCAAACAGAGTCCCACCATTGACGAGGGATATCTTCATATGGCGAACAACACTTGTAAGTCCTCTCGACTTATAAGGAGAAAGCACTCTTGTGAGATCCTTACGACTTATAAGAGACCATACACTTAAGAATCCTCACGATCTTACGGAGAAAACGGACCTACGAGATCCTCACGACTCGTAGGGAGAAATACCTTTATGAGACCCTTACGGCTCATGAAGTCAAAAGCCTTAGTCGACGGGATCTTAACCCTGTTTGCTAAGCCACCTTTGTTCAAACCGACAAAGGCAAATGATGATTCGCTCCTGAAAATATCCCAGTTGTAGCGATGCTGATGCCTAAATCGGTATCAAATTCCAATTCTAAACTCGCGGTTAAAATCAGCGAGCCAAAAATGCAAATGAAACAACCGAAATGATAGGGAAACTTGCAACAAAATCAGCAAGTATAATATATGTATACAAAAACAGCCGAAATGATTGGGCAACTCGCAATAAAAAGCAGCGAGTAAAAAGAAAAATAGCCGAAATGATTGGGCACCGCGAAAAATAGCCGAAATGATTGGACAATCGCGAACTTCGCGATATAAAAGCTGAAATGATAGAGTATCGCGGAAAGAAATAAAAAAAATAATGATGAAACTTTTGCCCTACAGGTAAGTCCACACCGACCCCTGTATACAATCCATGGGCATAAACAAAAAGGGAACCATATTGTCCCACCAGGCTCCGTAAAAGGGAAGCCAAATCTCAGTGGCTATATCTACAAGCCTAGAAATCAACAACAACGTTCTTCCTCTCCCCCAGCAGGAGGGCAGATGCGACATCAACAAACGGAGCCATGACAAAGTCCCTAGTTCTAAATCTCGACGGTTCACAAACAGCCTAGAGACTACCCCGGAACCATGGCAAAGTCCCCTAGTTCCAAATCTCGACGGTTCACAGACAGCCTAGAGTTCACCAACGGCGCTTCTCCTCACTCCAGCAGAATGCAGATGCGATGTCAACAAATGACCCCAGGGTCAAAACAACGGAGCCATGGCAAAGTCCCTAGTTCCAAATCTTGACGGTTCACAGACAGCCTAGAGACTACCCCGGAACCATGGCAAAGTCCCCTAGTTCCAAACCTCAACGATTCACAGATAACCCAGAGACAACCTCGACATCCGTTGCAATATTGCAGACACAATGTCAACAAACGAAGCCAAAGAAAATCCCTCGCTTCAGGGTCTTGACGGTAACTCAAATGAGACCTGAAAAGACTATCGGAGATCATCCCACACCAGCGTGGAGTGGTCATGACTCATCGGGGCTCCCAAACTGAGCCTAACCTCAAGTAAAAAGCGACATGGAATATCCCTAACGCTTGCTCTTTCGACGGTAATATCACTTGGAAGATTACTTGAAGACGTCCTGTCCAGCCCCCGAAGGGATCAGAGACACGACAGTCGCGGGGCTACTCGAACAGCAAGATTGCGTATCGAGGAATACACTAGCCAACGCGACGGTGCGACGGATAGAAAACCCTAGTACCACAGACCCTAACGGACTTCTATTAGCAGGAGTTAACAGTGACGCTAGGACATCCTTGCGAGAACTTCTCGATTCGTCTCGACTCGTGGGGAAAATAATGTTCCTACGAGAACTTCTTGACTTGTCTCGACTCGTAGGGAAAAGCCTTCGACAATGGGGATAAGGACCCGTTTCCTAAGCACTGGGGCCCTGAAGTCAGCCTAAGATGGACTATTGCATACTATTCACGGGCCACACTCTCCAAAGTCGAACATCGACAAAGAGAGAAACAATCACTTACGAGTCCTCTCGGCTTGTAAGGGAGAAAATTCTCTTGCGAGATTCTTACGACTCTCAAGAGAAAACGCACTTAGGAATCCTCATGACTCCTAAGGAGAAAATACACCTACGAGATCCTCACGACTCGTAGGGAGAAAAGTCTTTATGAGACCCTCACGGCTCGTAAAGTTGAGAAGTCTTAGGTGGCAGGTCCTAACCTCGTCTCCTAAGCCATCATTGCCCTGCAGGTAAGTCCATACTGACCCCTGTATACAATCCATGGGCATAAACGGAAAGGGAACCACATTTCCCGACAGACTCTGTAAAAGAGAGGGTCAGATCTCAACAGCAACATCTGCATCCCAGAAGACCAACAACGACGTTTCTCCTCATTCTAGCCGGATACGGACACGACATCACCAATCGGAGCCATGAAAAAGTCTCCGGTTCCAAGACTCTACGGTTCACAGACAACTTAGAGTCAACCCTGACACCGTCGCAAGCGGAGCAAGTCAACCCTGACACCGCAGAAAGCGGAGCAAGTCAACCCAGACGAGCAAGTCAACCAACCCCCAGGGAAATCAGTGTCCTTGGCAAAACATCTCGATTCAGAGAAATCAGCGTCCTTGACGAGAATCTCTCGATTCGTTTCGACCCGCAGGGAAATCAGTGTCTTTGCAAGAATCTCTCGATTCGTCTCAACCCCAGGGAAATCAGTGTCCTTGGCAACATATATCGATTCAGGGAAATCAATGTCCTTGACGAGAACCTCGATCCGCAAGAAAATCAGTATCTTTGCAGGAATCTCTCGATTCGTCTCAACCCCAGGGAAATCAGTGTCCTTGGCTAAACCTCTCGACCTTAGGGAAATCAGCATTCTTGACGAGAACCTCTCGATTCGCGTCGACCCGTAAGGAAATCAGTGTCTTTGCAGGAATCTCTCGATTCGTCTCAACCCCAGGAAAATCAGTGTCCTTGGCTAAACCTCTCGACCTCAGGGAAATCAGCATCCTTGGCAAGAACCTTGATTCGCGTTGACCCGTAATGAAATCAGTGTCATTGCAGGAATCTCTCGATTCGTCTCAACCCCAGGGAAATCAGTGTCCTTGGCGAAATATCTCGATTCAGGGAAATCATCGTCCTTGACGAGAACCTCTCGATTCGCGTCGACCCGCAAGAAAATCAGTGTCTTTGCAGGAATCTCTCGATTCGTCTCAACCCGTAGGGAAATCAGTGTCCTTGGCGAAATACCCCGATTCAGGGAAATCAACGTCCTTGACGAGAACCTCTCGATTCGCGTCGACCCGCAAGGAAATCAGTGTCTTTGCAGGAATCTCTCGATTCGTCTCAACCTCAGGGAAATCGGTGTCCTTGGCAAAATATCTCGATTCAGGGAAATCAGCGTCCTTGACGAGAACCTCAATTCGCGTTGACCCGCAAGGAAATCAACGTCTTTGCAGGAATCTCTCGATTCGTCTCAACCCCAGGGAAATCAGTGTCCTTGGCAACATATCTCGATTCAAGGAAATCAACATCCTTAGCGAGAACCTCCCGATTCGCGTCGACCCGCAAGGAAATCAGTATGGAGTGGGTACTTCGAACCCAAGGGCAACCATATCAAACTGCGATTCGTTCGCGAACACGACACACGAAGTGTGGAGTGGAAAGAGGAAAAGGTCCTACCGGGCGTGCCAGAATCTGTTCTCCGCCGAAAGACGCGACCGAGACGTTGGGACGTCCATGCCTGAATTTCGAGGGCAGATGCTAATTGGTGCTATCCGTCCACCTCTCCGAAGATGCCAAGTTGATTTATGACACCATGTATCGAAGGTTTAAATGGATGCGGCCGATATAGCAGACTTCGTCAGATTCCCCCTCGTTGAGGGGTTTTTGATTGTGGGGACGCTCTTCCCTGCAGGCGCAAGCCCCTACAGTTAATTACGCTACCGCATCGCGGTAACCACTTTCTCCTTCTCCAGATGGTCACTTCATGTCGTGTGTGTTTGTTTTGTTTTTGGTTGCCCGTGGACTGTATACGGAGACTAATTTATGTTGTCGCCCGTAGGGCGTGGATTAGTCTAAATCCGTATTTTCTTAGATTTGGGTTTGGGAGTTTGGGTTTAAGGATACGTTAGTCTCATTTGAGACTAAGATCAACTTAAACGTTTGTTAAGGATACATTAGTCTCATTTTAGACTAAAATCAACTTAAACGTTTGTTAAGGATACGTTAGTCTCATTTTAGACTAAGATCAACTTAACGGTTTGTTAAGGACACGTTAGTCTGATTTTAGACTAAGGTCAACTTAACCATTTGTTAAGGATACGTTAGTCTAATTTTAGACTAAGATCTACTTAACAGGATCATTTAGATCTAACAAAAGAGCATTTGAGCTCTATTGTTTTAGTTTAGGGACTTTGCGGTCAAAGGTTAAGGACATCATAGTCCATGAGCTTAAAGACCCCACAGTCCATAGTTTAAAGACGTCATAGTCTATAAAGTTTAAGGACATCATAGTCCATGAGTTTAAGGACCCCACAGTCCATAGTTTAAAGACGTCATAGTCTATGGAATGTATGGTTGTCGGGACCCGTCACTTCTCCGAAGACGTTGAAGGATTACAACGACAAATATCAGAGGAGTAAAGAGATGTACCCTTAAACCAAAGTTGATTGGGAGATCTGTAGTCCAATTTAGAACTGAGATCAATTAATTAGATTATGAGCACATTGTCTCAGTTAAATCTGAATTGAGGACTTATGGCCAGCTTGGGCTAAGTCCAATTAAGTTTGCAATGTTGGCTCTTTGTTGGACTGTTGAACATTTATCTTGATTCAGCCCCCTCATTATTTAGCAATGCTAAACATGAATCTGGGTTCTGACCATGTCTTTATCTTTTATTAAGTGCTAAGCACTCATATGCCATATGAGATGATCAATCTTGGAAGACAAGGATATGTTTGAGGCTCATTCAAAGGAAAGTCTTGCCTCTGGAAGACTTAGCCAATTTGGGCTAGATTGATTTCAAAATAGTGTTAAACACTAGAAGATATTTGGCGATCACGTGTTCCCACGTGATGCGCTTTAAAACAGTGTTAAACACTGGGGACAAAATGCTCAAAATAGTGTTAAACACCAAAAATGGGGTGGTCACGTGGGGTCACGTGAGGTGCCTGAGAATTGGGCCAAACCTCCTTTATTTTACCATCAAATCTGCAAATAAGTGTTAAACACTTTTTGTCTTCAGGCCATCACGTGTTGGCACGTGATGGGTATCCATGTATTGATTATTAAAGTGTTTATTAAGGGGTCACATGGGGACACGTGAGGGCGCCCAGAATTGATTCTGCCTTTGGTTTTGTTCCCATTATTTTGAGGATCACGTGGGAGCACGTGGGGCATTGCCTCCAAGTTTTTCTTTCTCATTTTTGAGGGATCTGTTCTAGGGGTCACGTGGGAGCACGTGACCCAGTCTCGTTCTTTCTTTTCTGTTCATTGAGGATGGGGGTCACGTGTTACCACGTGACCAAGTTCTTTACATGCATGGAGAGCTTTAAGTCTCTTGTTTAAGAATTAAATTCTTTGGTAGGGTTAAACTCTAAGTTCTGTTTTGAGGAATTAAATTCCTATGTATATGGAAGAATTAAATTCTTATCTGGGAGAATTAAATTCTCATACAGGGTTAAACCCTAGTTTTGTTTTGAAGAATTAAATTCCTATGAATCTGGGAGAATTGAATTCTCATACAGGGTTAAACCCTAGTTTCATTTTGAGGAATTAAATTCCTATTAATTTGGGAGAATTGAATTCTCAAACAGGGTTAAACCCTAGTTTCATTTTGAGGAATTAAATTCCTATGAATTTGGGAGAATTCAATTCCTTAAACTTAAATTCTCCCTCTCAGTTTTGGATCTGCATGGCAGAATCTCTCCGATGAGAATTAAATTCTCAACCTGTGGGGAGATCTGCTTCTGCAGACCTTCAACAAGAGGAAGAACTAATTTCTTATTCAGAAGAGTTAAACTCTTAAATTGAGAATTAAATTATCTTTTGTTTTATGGAGCTTAGATCTCTTTCCCCTTTCTCACCTAGGGTTTCTTTTATTTTCTGAAGAAATTTTCTTTTCTTTCTTGAGAATTAAATTCTTCTCTCTTTTTTCTCTCTGTTGTTGTACTTTCTCCAAGAATCAGAAAATCGATCCCTTCTCTTTTCTTCTTGGCTCCTATTTATAGGAGAAAGAAAAGAATCAATTTGTTTAGTCAATCTTTCATTGAAAGATTTTAATTGATTTTGTAATCAACATGATCTTTTAGATCGCTCAGTGAATTTTATTCACCATTGGATTTTTAATCCAAAAGATCTTTTATCTGTTATTCAAATTCCAAGGAAATCTTTCCTTGTATAGAATATTTCTATAAATTGGTGATTTTTAATCACCATTGGATTTTTAATCCAACGGTGCTCCATTTTACAGAGCACCATCTTTTTTGTTTGGAAAGATTTAAAGAAATATTTTTCCAGTTAGGGTTTTTGATTCCCTCTTAATTAGAATTTAATTCTATTAATTGAGAGATCTTTAGGAATCCATCACGTGTTGGCACGTGACCCCCTAATTAATTATTTGACCAGAATTTAATTCTGTTGTTTTAAAGAACTCAGGAATCATCACGTGTCAGCACGTGATCCTTGGTCACGTGTTGGCACGTGATGCCCCATTGGGGGTTTTTCTTATTATTTTATTATACCTTTAATTCTTTCAGTGGATTTAAAGGCCCATCACGTGTTGGCACGTGTCCCTATTTAATTAATTATTTTATTCAGTACCTACATACTTTTCCTGTAAATGGTCACGTGTCTGCACGTGAGGCCCGGTCACGTATGGGCACGTGACGTCTCATAACTTTTGATCCCGGATGAATTATGAGGCCCATAATATATCAAATCGAAGGGCTTTTCGAGACTCTTTTAATACCATCAGAATTTAGATGTTTCGCATTCGTGAGTTTGCCAAAATACAGCTCGGAAAATACTGGTTCATATTTTCTTAAGCGTATTGCTGCCATTTGATACCTTGGGCTTTTTTGCGCAGAAATTTTTGGCGGGAACAAATGCCCCCCACTACTTTGCCCACGTAAGTATATACGTGGGTGAAGTAGTGCAGAGTAATTTATAGCGTATGACCAGTTTCGGGTTGGTATATAATTTTCAGAATCTTGATCTGAGAAGATAACGAGCGGACACAAGCGTCGTCATTTATCATTGACTCAAATCTCGACTCTTAAGAGATATAGTTCCAAACCCTCAGCTCCATGAGCCACACCCTTCTATTTCTTTGTGTTTTACTCTGTCGTGAAGTAGTTTATATGCTCATGAGTAACTTCTCCATTTCAGTGGCATGTAGCTTTGGCAAGTGTGGCCCATAGATGGTAGATAACAGTTCATCTTGAACTCTTTATAAGGTAGCGATGGTTTAGGAAACAGGGTTAGGATCTGTTGCCTAAGACTTTCCAACTTTATGAGCAATGAGGGTCTCACAAAGGCTTTTCTCCCTACGAATCGTGAGGATCTCATAGGTGTCTTTTCTCCTTAGGAGTCGTGAGGACTCCTAAGTGCGTTTTCTCTTGAGAATCGTAAGGATCCCACAAGAGAATTTTCTTTATGCGTAGGGACACTAATTTCCCCGCAAGTTGAGACGAATCGAGAGATTCTCGGAAAGGATGCTGATTTCCCTGAATCGAGATAAGAAGCGATGGCTTAGGAAACAGGTTCAGATCTGCTGCCTGAGACTTTTCAACTTGATGAGCCGTGAGGGTCTCGTCGGCTGTTAACTGACTGGTCGTAGGTTCGAATTTTTTCTCCCTACGAGTCGAGAGGATCTCGTAGGTGTATTTTCTCCTTAGGAATCGTGAGGATTTCTAAGTGTGTTTTCTCTTGAGAGTCGTAAGAATCTCACAAGAGAATTTTCTTCCTTACAAGTCGAGAGGACTCGTAAGTGATTGATAAGTTGACCTACTTCCGAGTCAAAGCATTGCTTCAACAGGGAGGTCGAGGGTTGACTTTGGTTTTTCTTTGCACCGCTGAGTCATGGAACTGGGAACTTTGCCGCAGCTCCGATTTACTGACGTTGTATATTCCTGCAGAGACACTGATTTCTCTGCGGGTCGGCGCGAATCGAGATGTTCTCGTCAAGGACGCTGATTTCCCTGAATCGAGGTATTGCCAAGGACACTGATTTCCTCGGGGGTTGAGACGAATCGAGGTACTCGTGCAAAGACGCAGATTTCTCTGCGGGTCGACGCGAATCGAGATGCTCTCGTCAAGGACATTGATTTCTCTGAATCGAGGTATTGCCAAGGACACTGATTTTCCTGGGGTTGAGACGAATCGAGGTATTCCTGCAAAGACGCTGATTTCTCTACAGGTCGACGCGAATCAAGATGCTCTCGTCAAGGACGCTGATTTCCATGAATCGAGGTATTGCCAAGGACACCGATTTCCCTGGAATTGAGACGAATCAAGGTATTCCTGCAAAGACACTGATTTCTCTGCAGGTCGACGCGAATCGAGGTGCTCTCGTCAAGGATGCTAATTTCCCTGAATCGAGGTTTTAGCCAAGGACGTAGATTTCCTCGGATTGAGACGAATCGAGGTATTCCTGCAAAGATGCTGATTTCCTTGTGGGTCGACGCGAATCGAGATGCTCTCGTCAAGGATGCTGATTTCCCTGAATCGAGGTTTTTCCAAGGACGCTGATTTCCTCGGAGTTGATACGAGTCGAGGTATTCCTGCAAAGACGCTGATTTCTCTGCGGGTCGATACGAATCGAGGTGCTCTCGTCAAGGACGCTGATTTCCCTGAATCGAGGTTTTAGCCAAGGACGTAGATTTCCTCGGATTGAGACGAATCGAGGTATTCCTGCAAAGATGCTGATTTCCTTGTGGGTCGACGCGAATCATGATGCTCTCGTCAAGGATGTTGATTTCCCTGAATTGAGGTTTTGGCCAAGGACGCTGATTTCCTCGGAGTTGAGACGAATCGAGGTATTCCTGCAAAGACACTGATTTCCTTGCGGGTCGACGCGAATCATGATGCTCTCGTCAAGGATGCTGATTTCCATGAATCGAGGTTTTTGCCAAGGACATTGATTTCGTCGGAGTTGAGACAAATCGAGGTATTCTTGCAAAGACACTGATTTCCTTGCGGGTCAACGCGAATCATGATGCTCTCGTCAAGGATGCTGATTTCCCTGAATCGAGGTTTTTCCAAGGACACTGATTTCCTCGGAGTTGAGACGAATCGAGGTATTCTTGCAAAGACACTGATTTCCTTGCGGGTCGACGCGAATCATGATGCTCTCGTCAAGGATGTTGATTTCCCTGAATCGAGGTTTTGGCCAAGAACGCTGATTTCCTCGGAGTTGAGACGAATCGAGGTATTCCTGCAAAGACACTGATTTCCTTGCGGGTCGACGCGAATCATGATGCTCTCTTCAAGGATGCTGATTTCCCTGAATCGAGGTTTTTACCAAGGGCACTGATTTCCTCAGAGTTGAGACGAATCGAGGTATTCCTGCAAAGACACTGATTTCCTTGCGGGTCGATGCGAATCGAGATGCTCTCGCCAAGGATGTTGATTTCCCTGAATCGAGGAGGTTGCCAAGGACACTGATTTCCCTGGGGTTGAAACGAATCGAGAGATTCCTGCAAAGACACTCATTTCTTTGCGGGTCGATGCGAATCGAGATGCTCTCGTCAAGGACGCTGATTCCCCTGAATCGAGGAGGTTGTCAAGGACACTGATTTCCCTGGGGTTGAAACGAATCGAGGTATTTCTGCAAAGACGCTGATTTCTCTGCAGGTCGACGCGAATCGAGATGCTCTCGTCAAGGACGCTGATTTCCCTGAATCAAGGAGGTTTCCAATGACATTGATTTCCCTGGGGTTGGTTGACTTATTTCCAAGACGGAGCGTTGATCCGGTGGGGAGGTCATTGGTTGACTCTAGGTTGTCTGTGGACCGTAGAGTCTTGGAACTGGGGACTTTGCCGTGGCTCCGATTGATGGTGTAGCATCTGTGTCCTGCTGGAATGAGGAGGCACACCATTGTTGGTCTTGGGGCCGTAGATGTGGCCATTGAGATTTAGAACTAGGGACTTTGCCATGGCTCCGCTTCATTGCGACTCTGAGGTCAGTTGTTGACGTCACGTCTGCATCTGGTTGGAATGAGGAGAAACGCTGTTGGTGATCTCTAAGTTGTCGATGTTGACGTCGAGACCCTGAAGCTAGGGATCTTCCTTTGCTTCGTTTGTTGACATTGTATCTGCAATATTGCGACAAATGTCGAGGCTGTCTCTAGGTTGTCTATGAACTGTCGAGATTTGGCTTCGTTTTCTGATGGAGCCTGGTGGGAAGGTATGGTTCCTTCTTTGTTTATGCCCCTGTATTGTATACAGGGATCGATGTGATCTCACCTGTAAGGCAAAAAGTTTCATTCTTTCATTTTTTTATTTCTTTCCGCGATGCTCTATCATTTCAGCATTTTATATCGCGAAAATCGTGATTGCCCAATCATTTCGGGTATTTTTCGCGGTGCCCAATCATTTTGGCTATTTTTGTTTTTACTCGCTGCTTTTTATTGCGAGTTGCCCAATCATTTCGGCTGTTTTTGTATGCATATCTTTTACTTGCTGATTTTGTTGCAAGTTGCCCCATCATTTCGGCTATTTTATATGCATTTTTGGCTCGCTGAATCTTTATCGCGGGTACGGAACTTGGAACCTGATGCCAATCTTAGCATCAGTATCGCTACAACTGGAATATTGCCAAGAGCGAATCATCATTTGCCGTGAAAGGACTTGGGATTTGATACCGATTTAGGCATCAACATCGCTACCTCTGGACATTGCCAGGAGCGAATCATCATTTGCCTTTGTCGGTTCGAACAAAGGTGGCTTAGCAAACAGGGTTAAGATCCTGTCGACTAAGGCTTTTGACTTTATGAGCCGTAAGGGTCTCGTAAAGGTATTTCTCCTTACGAGTCGTGAGGATCTCATAGGTACATTTTCTCCTTAGGAATCGTAGGATTCCTAAGTGTATGTTCTCTTATAAGTCGTAAGGATCTTACAAGAGTGTTTTCTCCTTATAAGTCAAGAGGACTTACAAGTGTCGTTCGCCGTGTGAGCATATCCCCGGTCTCTGGTGGGACTTTGTCAGGAAAATGTTTATTCGTGCCCGTGGATTGTATACAAGGGTCAATATTGAACTGCTTGTAGAGCATTGGAGATTGTGATGGCTTAAGAACAGGTTCAGATCCCTGTAGCTTAAGGCTTTTGAATCCTATGAGCCGTGAGGGTCTCAAAGGGGAATTCTCTTTACGAGTCGTGAGGATCTCGTAAGTGTAATTTCTCCTTAGGAACTGTGGGGATCCCTAAGTGTGTTGCTCCCTTGTGAGTCGTAAGGATCTCACGCAGGCATTTTCTCCTCACAAGGTCGAGAGGACCTTGCAAGTGTCTTTTAACGAGATTGCGCCCTTTCGGGTTTTCACAAAACTCGCCAGTAATCCTGCTATTTTTACTCACGGAGCCCTTTCGGGTTTTTATCCGTGCCCATTTCGCTTGTGGACATACTTTTTTTTTCTTTTTTTTAACACCACGTCAGCCTGGGGACGGCGCGGGTTTGTAGTAGTTTAACGACGTTTCGGTCAAGCGTTCATAGGTCTGAGATTTTTCGGGCAACGTATGATTACGAAGCTAGATTTTCTCGGAAATCTTTGCCTTTTTTGTGTCGGAAGTGAATTCCTTAAAGAGAGGGCTGAGGGCGATTTCTTCGTCAGAGTCGCTTACAAAGGTGATAACTTGCGATCCCTTGGTGTCGACTATGTGACAGTTGCCAGCAGCTCTTTTGCGCTCATCTGTCGTGCTTTTCTGTTCTCGACGAGCATTGCGCTTCACTCGTTGAACGTGTTGTCGGTGGGCAACATATCCCTGCCACCAGTTTTTAAAGGCTATGCACTCCTCGGTAGGGTGTGCAACCCTCTGATGGTACAAGCAGAAGTTAGGATGTATGTCCGCTTCATCAAGACGTATACTGCCCGGAGAATTTCCTTTTAAAGATGGCAACTTCATTCCTGTTGACAGGGCCCTAGCGAATCGTTTCCTTACTTTAAACTTGTTTTTGCTGGCGATAAGGATGCTTTGATCCGGTTAGGGTGCCTCGACCTTTTCATTCAGTCGTCGGCGTTTGGCTTTTTCGAATATAGCCAGTTCGCGCTCTCGATTGGCTTTGCTTTTCTGACGGGCTTCGTTCAGTAGCAAGTTGATCATCTCGTCAGACGGTTCCAAGGGTTTTGGTTTCGATCCTGCCCCCAGCTCTTTTATGCTGTCTTCTATCGCCGAGTGAGCTTCTTCGTTAGTTAACGCCGAATGAGAGATCATGTGGTAACTTGCCACATAGTCCTCAGATTCTTCTGACGAGTCATCCCCATCGTTATGTCGTTATCTCCGCTCTCAAGGATATTGTTGAGAAATTCTTGGAGTGTGACCAGGGTCCGCGTCTTCTGGTTATATTCCTCCAGCGCATCAATATGTTTTTGCAGATCCGTGCGCTTGTCATCAAACTGCGCGGGCTTTTTGATCTTCTTCTTTTTCTTCGAAGACTTTGACGGCTGAGCCCGAATATTTTGTCCACCATTATTATTAACTCCCAATGTTGGGCGTGGTTTCAGCATCCCCACGATGATCTCCGGCTCTAACGGGCTTTTCCACCCGATCGTCGGGCATATTTGAAGATCTTTCAGCATTCTTTTAGTTTTTGCCAAAAGAACGACTTCCTATGGAGCTTCCTCTATAAAAGAGCATGATGCCCCCGGCGTGTCCACCTTTTTAGGGGTGTGCTGTTGTGGCGGATTTACCTTCCAGTTTTCGGACAGCGCGAACTTGCCCTGTTGATACTGGTCTTCAACCCAATTTTTTAAGACGTAGCAGTCTTCGATCGGATGGCCCAATACTCGGTGGTAGGGGCAGTAATTAGGATCGTTGACTTCGTTCGGTCGCGTTGGGTGTCTCGACTCCGGTAGAGTGATGAGCCCATTGCGCACTACCAGTTCAAACAGTTTCCTTGTTTTATCCCGGGGAAACGAGTAAGGACATCTCAACTTCTCATCGAGAGATTGCCGCTTGTTGCTTTGGCGAACAACCGGTCTCGGGCCACTCGGTTGTTGTTGAGCGTTGGCGACGAAGGTTGCTTTCCTTTTGCCCTTTTCATTCCAAGGCTCCGTCTTTGAAGAGGAAGGCCTATGGCCCATCTGGTCCATTTGGGCCAGTTTGTCAATCAAGGCCTGGAAAGTGGTCGGCTTGAAGAACATCATGAATTGAGATATGGTCGCCTGAGTGTTGAGAGTACCCACGAACATGCCTACCGCAGGAGCCTCTTCAATGCGCTGCTCACACTTCGACCACAAATTCTGCCATCGAATCGCATACTGGACCCAAGTTTCTCTAGGCTTCACCCTGGCATTGATCAATGCCGTGATTAGGGTGCGTTCGCTAGCGCTTGCGAAACGCTGGGTGAATAGCAGCTCCATCTCTGCAAATTTCTTGACAGAGTCATTCGGGAGCTCGGAGTACCATTCGAACGCTATCTCCGCCAAGCTGCCGACGAATTGGCGAAGCAGTAGCTTATCATCCCCTACGATGTTGCCACACAAGGCTCTGAATTGAGCGACATGCTGATGTGGATTCCCCGTCCCTTTATATACGTGGAATTTGGGGATCGTGTATCCCGGCGGGTACTTTATTTGGTCGTACCAACCTGGATAGGGTCGTCCAGTTTTAACAATTTGCCTAGCCGCTTCATTCTCCTGGTGAATTCGTATCTGCTGAGCGATGTAATCATCCAGGGAAGCTTTGGAAATTGTCTCCTCCTTGGCTTTTGACAGAGCCAGCAGAGGATTTGATGTCTCTTCTCTATCATCTTCAATTATTATTGGAAGATCTTCAGCTGGAGGGTCCGGCTGGATCATCATGCCCACCATATCTTGGAACAGAAGGGCCATTTGTTTTATATTGGCCGCCTGTTCCGCGGCCCCTTTGTCTTTCCTCTCAAGCATTCTCCAAAAGAATTCGACATCAGTTTCCTGCTCACGGCGCTGCTCCGAGAATGTCCCTGGGCTTGCTTTTGGTCCTGTGAGTGCGGCCATGGCTGTTAGCATTTCTTGGAGCTTTTGTTATTGTTGCTCCTGAGCCTTAGTCACAGACCGTGTAAGTGGTCGGTGACCTGTAAAAACACGGCTTTCCTCTTTTCCGGAAGCCATATAAACAGTGTGCACCACCATGCCCCTAGACTTAGGGCGTTTAGATTCAATGTTCTTGCGATTCGCCACAGACACCGGAATTTTCTCCAGCTTTCTCCTCTTATGAGCGGTCGAAGTTGAGGGGGCCGTTGCAGTGGGCATCCAAACAGCTGTCGCCTTTTGTGGCTTGACAGGATGGTCCTCTTCTCGCTGAACTTTCATCTTTTTCTGTCGGCGAGAGTAATCTTGATCAATCACGGAGTCTTGGACCCATCTCCAGACCTTGTGAATTTTGGAGGACAGCCGCTGAGGGGGCTGATCCAACTTCGCCTTTGTAGCATTCTCCACAGGTGAAGGAGATCTTTTCAGCACAACAGTCGGAGAGTTCTTGCGCACCCTCCTTAGTGGTTCAAAATTGTTTCCAGTTGGAACAACAACATCGATTTCCACCGTTGGAGCCGGCGGAGTAAGTCCAGAAGGAGAGTTGCCCCCAGCCTTCCTTACTCGGCGCCAGTAGCTACGTCGAGCGTGTTGAGCCGTTGGGATTATCTCAGCTGTAGGGGTAACTTCCTCATGCCCCCTGCGTTGGTCAGAAGTTGTTATTGTCAGCCTATTGAAGACTGATGTCCGCTGAGTGGGGATAGCCAACCTATCGAAGGCAGACTTCTGAGAAGGGGAAGCAGCCTTGACGATTTCTCCTGGAACAGGAGCTGAAACAGTCAGTCTTGTGAAGACCGACCCTTTGGCAGGAGAAGCCGCCTTGACTACTTTAGGAGCAGGAATGGCTATCCGCTTAGGAATAGCACCATCTGGTATTGCGGGCTTCTTCATGGGCCCGTTGGAGCTTTGGCCCAGTCTATTGAAAACTGAGACGCTTGGTTTGGGCGATCCGTTGAGAGGGGCCGCAGTAGTGGTAAGCCGATCAAAGACCGTCTTCTTCTGAGCTTCTTGCAATGGTACAGGGGCGTTGAAACTCATAGGTGGGAACATGGTCCCGAAGAACAATCCAGTGGTGGCCTGAGTCACCTGTTCCACCGGCATAGCGAAGATGGAGGCCGCTTGGGGCCCGTAAGTCACTCTTCCGGAAGGGACGGAGCGAGATTTGCAGTTGCAGTTAGTGCAGGTTGAAGCCATTGATCTTCTGTTTTCTGCACAGAGCAAGACACCAAATCATAGCACCTCGAACCCAAGGGCAACCATATCAAACCACGATTCGTTCGCAAATACGACACACGAATTGCGGAGTGGAAAGAGGAAAAGGTTCCACCGGGCGTGCCAGAATCTGTTCTCCGCCGAAAGACGCGACCGAGACGTTGGGACGTCCAGGCCTGAATTTCGAGGGTAGATGCTAATTGGTGCTATCCGTCCACCTCTCCGAAGATTCTAAATTGATTTATGACATCATGTATCAAAGGTTTAAACGGATGCAGCCGATATAGCAGACTTCGTCAGATTTCCCCTCTTTGAGGGGTTTTTGATTGTGGGGACGCTCTTCCCTGCAGGCGCAAGCCCCTGCAGTTAATCACGCTACCGCATCGCGGTAACCACTTTCTCCTTCTCCAGATGGTCACTTCGTGTCATGTGTGTTTGTTTTGTTTTTGGTTGCCCGTGGATTGTATACGGAGAATAATTTATGTTGTCGCCCGTAGGGCGTGGATTAGTCCAAATCCGTATTTTCTTAGATTTGGGTTTGGGGGTTTGGGTTTAAGGATACGTTAGTCTCATTTGAGACTAAGATCAACTTAAACGTTTGTTAAGGATACGTTAGTCTCATTTTAGATTAAGATCAACTTAAACACTTGTTAAGGATTCGTTAGTCTCATTTTAGACTAAGATCAACTTAACGGTTTGTTAAGGACACGTTAGTCTGATTTTAGACTAAGGTCAACTTAACCATCTGTTAAGGATACGTTAGTATAATTTTAGACTAAGATCTACTTAACAGGATCATTTAGATCCAATAAAAGAGCATTTGGGCTCTATTGTTTTAGTTTAGGGACTTTGCGGTCAAAGGTTAAGGACATCATAGTCCATGGGCTTAAGGACCCCACAGTCCATAGTTTAAAGACGTCATAGTCTATAAAGTTTAAGAACATCATAGTCCATGAGTTTAAGGACCCCACAGTCCATAGTTTAAAGACGTCATAGTCTATGGAATGTATGGTTGTCGGGACCCGTCACCTCTCCGAAGACGTTGAAGGATTACAACGACAAATATCAGAGGAGTAAAAAGATGTACCCTTAAACCAAAGTTGATTGGGAGATATGTAGTCCAATTTGGAACTGAGATCAATTAATTAGATTATGAGCACATTAGCTCAGTTAAATCTGAATTGAGGACTTATGGCCAGCTTGGGCTAAGTCCAATTAAGTTTGCAATGTTGGCTCTTTGTTGGACTGTTGAACATTTGTCTTGATTCAGCCCCCTCATTATTTAGCAATGCTAAACATGAGTCTGGGTTTTGACCATGTCTTTATCTTTTATTGAGTGCTGAGCACTCATATGCCATATGAGATGATCAATCTTGGAAGACAAGGATATATTTGAGGCTCATTCAAAGGGAAGTCTTGCCTCTGGAAGACTTAGCCAATTTGGGCTAGATTGATTTTAAAATAGTGTTAAACACTAGAAGATATTTGGCGATCACGTGTTCCCACGTGATGCGCTTTAAAACGGTGTTAAATACTGGGGACAAAATGCTCAAAATAGTGTTAAACACTAAAAATGGGGTGGTCACGTGGGGTCACGTGAGGCGCCTGAGAATTGGGCCAAACCTCCTTTATTTTACCATCAAATCTGCAAATAAGTGTAAAGCACTTTTTGTCTTCAGGCCATCACATGTTGGCACATGATGGGTATCCATATATTGATTATTGAAGTGTTTATTAAGGGGTCACGTGGGGACACGTGAGGACGCCCATAATTGATTCTGCCTTTGGTTTTGTTCCCTTTATTTTGAGGATCACGTGGGAGCACGTGGGGCATTGCCTCCAAGTTTTTCTTTCTCATTTTTGAGGGATCTGTTCTAGGGGTCACGTGGGAGCACGTGACCCAGTCTCGTTCTTTCTTTTCTGTTCATTGAGGATGGGGGTCACGTGTTACCACGTGACCAAGTTCTTTACATGCATGGAGAGCTTTAAGTCTCTTGTTTAAGAATTAAATTCTTTGGTAGGGTTAAACTCTAAGTTCTGTTTTGAGGAATTAAATTCCTATGTATATGGAAGAATTAAATTCTTATCTGGGAGAATTAAATTCTTATACAGAGTTAAACCCTAGTTTTGTTTTGAGGAATTAAATTCCTATGAATTTGGGAGAATTGAATTCTCCTACAGGGTTAAACCCTAGTTTCATTTTGAGGAATTAAATTCCTATTAATTTGGGAGAATTGAATTCTCAAACAGGGTTAAACCCTAGTTTCATTTTGAGGAATTAAATTCCTATGAATTTGGGAGAATTCAATTCCTTAAACTTAAATTCTCGCTCTAAGTTTTGGATCTGCATGGCAGAATCTCCCCGATGAGAATTAAATTCTCAACCTGTGGGGAGATCTGCTTCTGCAGACCTTCAACAAGAGAAAGAACTAAGTTCTTATTCAGAAGAGTTAAACTCTTAAATTGAGAATTAAATTCTCTTTTGTTTTATGGAGCTTAGATCTCTTTCCCCTTTCTCACCTAGGGTTTCTTTTATTTTCTGAAGAAATTTTCTTTTCTTTCCTTTTATTTTCTGAAGAAATTTTCTTTTCTTTTATTTTCTGAATTAAATTCTCTTTTGCGGTCAAAGGTTAAGGACATCATAGTCCATGGGCTTAAGGACCCCACAGTCCATAGTTTAAAGACGTCATAGTCTATAAAGTTTAAGAACATCATAGTCCATGAGTTTAAGGACCCCACAGTCCATAGTTTAAAGACGTCATAGTCTATGGAATGTATGGTTGTCGGGACCCGTCACCTCTCCGAAGACGTTGAAGGATTACAACGACAAATATCAGAGGAGTGAAAAGATGTACCCTTAAACCAAAGTTGATTGGGAGATATGTAGTCCAATTTGGAACTGAGATCAATTAATTAGATTATGAGCACATTAGCTCAGTTAAATCTGAATTGAGGACTTATGGCCAGCTTGGGCTAAGTCCAATTAAGTTTGCAATGTTGGCTCTTTGTTGGACTGTTGAACATTTGTCTTGATTCAGCCCCCTCATTATTTAGCAATGCTAAACATGAGTCTGGGTTTTGACCATGTCTTTATCTTTTATTGAGTGCTGAGCACTCATATGCCATATGAGATGATCAATCTTGGAAGACAAGGATATATTTGAGGCTCATTCAAAGGGAAGTCTTGCCTCTGGAAGACTTAGCCAATTTGGGCTAGATTGATTTTAAAATAGTGTTAAACACTAGAAGATATTTGGCGATCACGTGTTCCCACGTGATGCGCTTTAAAACGGTGTTAAATACTGGGGACAAAATGCTCAAAATAGTGTTAAACACTAAAAATGGGGTGGTCACGTGGGGTCACGTGAGGCGCCTGAGAATTGGGCCAAACCTCCTTTATTTTACCATCAAATCTGCAAATAAGTGTAAAACACTTTTTGTCTTCAGGCCATCACATGTTGGCACATGATGGGTATCCATATATTGATTATTGAAGTGTTTATTAAGGGGTCACGTGGGGACACGTGAGGACGCCCATAATTGATTCTGCCTTTGGTTTTGTTCCCTTTATTTTGAGGATCACGTGGGAGCACGTGGGGCATTGCCTCCAAGTTTTTCTTTCTCATTTTTGAGGGATCTGTTCTAGGGGTCACGTGGGAGCACGTGACCCAGTCACGTTCTTTCTTTTCTGTTCATTGAGGATGGGGGTCACGTGTTACCACGTGACCAAGTTCTTTACATGCATGGAGAGCTTTAAGTCTCTTGTTTAAGAATTAAATTCTTTGGTAGGGTTAAACTCTAAGTTCTGTTTTGAGGAATTAAATTCCTATGTATATGGAAGAATTAAATTCTTATCTGGGAGAATTAAATTCTTATACAGAGTTAAACCCTAGTTTTGTTTTGAGGAATTAAATTCCTATGAATTTGGGAGAATTGAATTCTCCTACAGGGTTAAACCCTAGTTTCATTTTGAGGAATTAAATTCCTATTAATTTGGGAGAATTGAATTCTCAAACAGGGTTAAACCCTAGTTTCATTTTGAGGAATTAAATTCCTATGAATTTGGGAGAATTCAATTCCTTAAACTTAAATTCTCGCTCTAAGTTTTGGATCTGCATGGCAGAATCTCCCCGATGAGAATTAAATTCTCAACCTGTGGGGAGATCTGCTTCTGCAGACCTTCAACAAGAGAAAGAACTAAGTTCTTATTCAGAAGAGTTAAACTCTTAAATTGAGAATTAAATTCTCTTTTGTTTTATGGAGCTTAGATCTCTTTCCCCTTTCTCACCTAGGGTTTCTTTTATTTTCTGAAGAAATTTTCTTTTCTTTCTTGAGAACTAAATTCTCCTCTTTTTTTTCTCTCTGTTGTTGTACTTTCTCCAAGAATCAGAAAATCGATCCCTTCTCTTTTCTTCTTGGCTCCTATTTATAGGAGAAAGAAAAGAATCAATTTGTTTAGTCAATCTTTCATTGAAAGATTTTAATTGATTTTGTAACCAACATGATCTTTTAGATCGCTCAGTGAATTTTATTCACCATTGGATTTTCAATCCAAAAGATCTTTTATCTGTTATTCAAATTCCAAGAAAATCTTTCCTTGTATAGAATATTTCTATAAATTGGTGATTTTTAATCACCATTGGATTTTTAATCCAACGGTGCTCCATTTTACAGAGCACCATCTTTTTTGTTTGGAAAGATTTAAAGAAATATTTTTCCAGTTAGGGTTTTTGATTCCCTCTTAATTAGAATTTAATTCTATTAATTGAGAGATCTTTAGGAACCCATCACGTGTTGGCACGTGACTCCCTGATTAAGCATTTGACCAGAATTTAATTCTGTTGTTTTAAAGAACTCAGGAATCATCACATGTCAGCATGTGATCCTTGGTCACGTGTTGGCACGTGATGCCCCATTGGGGTTTTTCCTTATTATTTTATTATACCTTTAATTCTTTCAGTGGATTTAAAGGCTCATCACGTGTTGGCACGTGTCCCCATTTAATTATTTATTTTATTCAGTACCTACAGGCTTTGCCTGTAAATGGTCACGTGTCTGCACGTGAGGCCCGGTCACGTGTGGGCACGTGAGGCCCGATCACGTGTGAGCACGTGACGTCTCATAACTTTTGATCCCGGATGAATTATGAGGCCCATAATATATCAAATCGAAGGGTTTTTCAAGACTCTTTCAATACCATCAGAATTTAGCTGTTTCTTATTCGGGAGTTTGCCAAAATACAGCCCGGAAAATACTGGTTCGCATTTTCTTAAACGTATTGCTGCCATTTGATACCTTAGGCTTTTTTGCACAGAAATTTTTGGCGGGAACATGGCATTTTTCCCGCCAAAATTTTTGCTCAAAACTTGCTCCTTTATAAAATAATAACAATAAAATAAAAAATAAAGGGAAAAACTCCACATGCAAAGAATGTAACAAATATCTCAACGCCAAGAGTTAAAACACTTTGAGGCAGCACCTCACGTGCAAAGCACGAGAGCGCCAAGCGCCAAGAGTCAAAGACTCTGAGGCAGCGCCAAGTGCGCCAGCACTAAGAGTCAAGGACTCTGAGGCAGCGCTCATGTGCAAAGCACGAGAGCGCTGGCGCCAAGTGCGCCAGCGCTAAGAGTCAAAGACTCTGAAGTAGCGCTCACGTGCAAAGCACGAGAGCGCTCGCGCCAAGTGCGCCAGCGCTAAGAGTCAAAGAATCTGAAACAGCGCTCATGTGCAAAGCACGAGAGCGCCAAGCGCTAGAACTAAATGTTCTCCACCGTTGGATCAAAAATCCAACGGAGATGATAAATCATCAAATTACCAGAATAAAATTCTGCTAAGGAAATACTCCTCAGAATCTTTCCAAGCGGGAAAGATTGTGCTCTGTAAATCAGAGCACCGTTGGATCAATGATCCAATGGTGATTAAAAATCACCAAGATACAGAATAAGCTCTGTATGGGAAAAGATTTTCTCAATCTTGTTAAAAACAAGAAGATTGCCTTCTGTAAAACAGAAGCCCGGGGATCAAAGATCCAACGGTGTGAAACATTCCCAAATCAATTAGAGAAAAGATCTCTTCAACTGATTCAACAAATCAGCCTCCACTATATAAAAGCCCCAAGACTTCAAGTTTTGGAGAGAAGAAACTCTCCATAAGTTTCATACAGAGGAACCCCCCTCACATACTTTAAGAAATTTCAAAGAGAAGAGTAATCTCCCGGAAGAAGAATTTCTTCAAGGTAAATAAAACAGAGAGGTCAAAGCATCTCATCAAGAGGAAGAAGAACCTAGTTCTTCTTCTAGATCATAGATCTACAAAGACAGAAGTCTTTCATAAAAATAGAAGAGATTGAAGCATCTCATCATAAAAAGGGAGGGAGAAGAACTTAGTTCTTGTTAGATGACATATCTATAAGATAAATACATGGTCTTTTCATCAAAAAAATAAGAGATTGTAACATCTCCCATAAAAATAAGAACTTTGTTCTTAGATCCACGAGACAAAGTCTCTTATAAACGAGAATTTAATTCTTGGAGCACAGAATTGACCAAAACGGCCAAAGGAGCGCTTCAAGTCTGGCGCACTATGCCAAGCGCACCACGTGCTCCTCACATGTGTGCTACTTCATAAGAAGCTCATTAGCGCTCCAAATCTGGAAACCAGTGCCAAGCGCGCCATGTGATCCTCACGTGTGCGCTACTTCACAAGAAGCGCATCAGCGCTCCAAATCTGGCAACCAGTGCCAAGCGCGCCACGTGCTCCTCACGTGTGCGCTATTTCATAAAAAGCGCCTTAGCGCTCCAAATCTGGCGATCAGCGCCAAGCGCGCCACGTGCTCCTCACGTGTGCGCTACTTCACAAGAGTGCTCTGTACTCATTGACTGGCGCTCAGCGCCAAGCGCGCCACGTGCTCCTCACGTGTGCGCCATCTCACAGGAAGCATCTTAGTGCTCCAAGTCTGGCGATCAGCGCCAAGCGTGCCACGTGCTCCTCACGTGTGCACTGAAGGAACATAAACTGTTCTTTAAAAAAAAAGAAGCCCCAGAGCCTTAATGAGTGTTCAACACTCAGTAAAAGACAAAAAGTTGTAAGGATCCAAACCAATGCTTAGAATTGTTAAATAAAAAGGACTGAGCCTAATTAAATGTCCAACATTTTGACTGAGTGTGTTGAGCCCAAGTTGGCCACAGGCCTCTAATTCAGATTAATTGAGCTCATATGCTCATAAATCTTTTCAACTGATCTTAGTCTCAAACTTGACTACAGATCTCCCAACCAACATTGGTTCAAGGGTACATCCCTTCATACCTCTGATATATGTCGTTGTAATTCTTCAACGTCTTCAGAGAGATGGAGGGTCCCAATAACCAATAACTTTTGGTGCACCCCCAAACGGTTGAACCAAAATCACATAGACTATGACGTCTTTAAACTGAACTATGATGTCCTTAAACTTTACGGACTATGGGGTCCTTAAACTCATGGACTATGACGTCCTTAAACTTTTGGATCACAACGTCCCTAAACTAAACCCCCACAGACTATGACGTCTTTAAACTGGACTATGATGTCCTTAAACTTTACGGACTATGAGGTCCTTAAACTCATGGACTATGATGTCCTTAAACTTTATGGACTGTGAGGTCCTTAAACTCATAGACTATGATGTCTTTAAACTTTATAGACTATGACGTCCTTAAACTCTGGACTATGATGTCTTTAAATTCCACGGACTATGATGTCCTTAAACCCAATGGACCGCAATGTCCCAAAACTAAAACAATAGAGCCCAGATGCTCTTTTGTTGGATCTAAATGATCCTGTTAAGTAGATCTTAGTCTAAAATTAGACTAACGTATTCTTAACAAACGTTTAAGTTGATCTTAATCTCAATGAGATTAACGATCCTTAAACCCAACCCAAAACCAAATCTAAGAAAATACGAATTTGGACTAATCCACGCCCTACGGGCAACAACATAAATTAGTCTCCGTATACAATCCACGGGAAACCAAAAACAAAACAAACACACACGACACGAAGTGACCATCTGGAAATGGAGAAAGTGGTTACCGCGATGCGGTAGCGTAATTAACTGCAGGGGCTTGCGCCTGCAGGGAAGAGCGTCCCCACAATTAAAAACCCCTCATAAACGAGGGGTAATCTGACGAATTCTGCTACAACGGCCGCATCTGTCTAAATTCCGATATATGGTGCCATAAATCAACTTGGCATCATCGGAGAGGTGGACAGATAAAACCAAATAGCATCTGCCCCCAAAATTCAGGCCGGACGTCCCAACGTCCCGGTCGCGTCTTTCGGCGGAGAACAGTGTGGATGCCTAATTGCTATATCGATAACTTTTCTATATAATTGGTGTTCCAGAAACGTATAAAACGACCTGATATATGCCCTGCAAGACACCCCATAGTTGCTGTCCTGAAATTATAAATTATGTTTTAAACCCTGATGTTAAACTGACCAAAACAAAAGCTTTAGAAATCCAAATCGTGCGAAACTTAGTTGTTTGGATAACTATACCGAAAGACCTACAAGTTTCTAATAATTTTTTAGGCCTGAAAATCGACGAAAAGTAACGCAAACTGTGTTTTAAAAATATGTGATGGAGCTGGACAGATTCAGATCTGTTATGTGCAACAATACGAAAACGCGTATATCTCCCAAACCAGTAGTCGCGATTAGGAAAGACTGGAACCCACGTTTGTATAACACCTAGGCTATATTTCTTGTTTAATTTCTGATTTCGATTGACTTGAGTAATTAGTAGTTCACAACACTTCTTTACAGTACTGTTTTCTGGTCATTACTTAAATATTGTACTTGTCTCATTTCATGATATGTGACTTCTCATTTTGTTGTACCTATATGAATCATGTGAATAATTTAATGTATACTTGGCATGACTTTACTAGAGCCATGAGTACGTAAGATACAATTTTGGCCTAAACTCGACATAAACCTGATATGAACTTTACTTGAGCTTGTCATGAACTTGCAACCCTGACGTATTCATGGATTCGTATAACACTTATGCCATTACTTATAGTTTAACATACGTAGGGGGCATTGGGATAGTTTGAGTTGTGATTTCGATCAACGGAATCTCCGGAGTCCCAATACTAACATCTGAATCTCGTGAATCCGTGTCTATGAGCTGCCGTGTCAAACGATACACTAACCTGGGCCCGTGATTCTTTGCCCTTGGATGATAGTCTTAAGTATGAGAATACTCTTACAGTGGTTGACGCTCACACTCGAACTGGCATTAGATTATTACTTATAGTTTAACATACGTGGGGAGCATTGGGGTAGTTTGAGTTGTGATTTAGATCAACGGAATCTCAGGAGTCCCAAAACTAACACCTGAATTTCATGAATCTGTGTATTTGAGTTGCCGTGTCAAAGCGATACACTAACCCGGGCTTGTGTTTTCTTGCTCCTGGATGATAGCCTTGGTTCTGAGAATACTCCTGCGGTGGTTAACGCTCACACTCGAACTGGCGTTGGATTAGCTTACCTTTATAGTGACATCTTTAGACCATATTACTAGTCACTTATTCATCTGTTATACTCATTGTAGGCTTATGTTAATCGACGCCATGCTTATACTGAACTGCCATGCTTATGTAAAATTTCCATGCTTATATAGCTGCCGTGTTTAATTGCCATATCGTACTTGTTCACTATATCATGATTTTCGCGATCTTTTATATACTTATCGTTTATCCTTTTTACAAATATACCTTTTATTGGGGACTTACTAAGCGCAAGTTCGCTAACGGATATTCCTTTGTTTTCTTTCTTCTTTGGGAATATTCGTCAGGTGGCTTAGTGAAAGGGAAGATCGAGCCGACGGAGGAGAGTTACTCTCAGCTGTCATATCATGCTGATTACTAGTTATCCGCCGGTCTTTGTTATTTCAGTATGCCTATTGTTCAGGCTTTGTTTAGTTTTATTTCGTTGTATTCAAACTACAGACTTGTTTTCTTTGTTTTGAACTTTGTGACTTGGAATGTAATAGGTAGTTGGATTTATGCTCAAAGTTAAATTCTTATTATATTTATACATTGATTACTATACGCTTAACATATTTATTTTAGAAAAGACCACTTCTCGGTATAATTACGTCGCGGATCTTATCACATGTCTACTGTCGTCTTTTGGGAAGCTGGGTGTGATAGAGTTCTCAACTTGAGAGAAGGTGGAAGGGAGAGACTATAGAATTATATTAATATACAATTCATTTTCTCTGTATCTGATACAGAGGATTCTGGAGTAAGTAAAGGGAAAATAGGAGCGGCAAGGACATATGCGACTTTGTCATGAATTAGGGCAATCATGATATCTCAAAGCCATTGATTATAAAAAGATTCGGTTAACTTGGTTTTACGGGTTTTAGTTTAAGGTCAGTCATGATCGCTGCCAAAGAAAGAAAAGAAACACTTAGCATGCGCTCTTGTAAGATTAGATTGGTTAATTAATTTATCTAATCAAGATGGCTCCCACTGTTTCGTCGAATTCTCTTTCAAAACTTAAAAAGAGAATTAGCCGGGATCATGTACACCCCACAAGTTTGTTAACTGATCGACCAAGCCAGTGTAAGTATTTCGAAGGAGGCTCCCCATGTTTTCGCACAGACCTAATTAAATAACCCCGTTTTCTTAGAGACGTAACCTCGTAAATACCTTTCTAGACACCTAATGGGTCGGCTAATTGTGAAGCGAAAATCTTCCGAGAGTAACTATTACTCACAGTGGGAATCAGGATCAAACTATCACATAGAAGATATGCAATCATATTACAAATTTCAATAATTGAAACTCTCGATATGGTTTTTAGTCCTAAGGGCTTATGATCTTGATGAAGGCAACAAAAAATAAGCCGCTAGTCAAGTTCTACCCATCATTTCATGATTAATTTAAACCCACCCATACAACCCCTTGAAGGAGTCCAACAAAGCCGTGCGACTGTCCTGACTAATTGTATCATATGCGGCAGACAAGTATCACTTAGCTACCGTACATTACGTCTTGACGGAGGCCAACAAACGCAGCATGAATACTGAGTACTCTAGTCATCTGAAACGACGGAGGACCACAGCTGGTTTTGAAGAAAACTTTTAACGTAATGAACCTGAAATCGTAAAAGGAACCGAGTGGTTTTGAAAACGAGCGGTTTTTGAAAAACTGATGGGTTCCTACAATATCGATTTAGGTTTATTTTCTTTACATTAATCATATTAATTTAGTCTCATCATTTAAACTCCTATCATACCAGAAAACCAAGATAGGAAAAGAAAATAGAATGTTTTTATATGCCATTCGCAATTGCCACGGGGCATCGAGTCTTCACCGTAAGGTTACTTAACTTACGGTAGGGCGGACGCAAGGCTTGTGCGAATGTAATATAGAAACATTTATTTATATAAATATATATACCCACACACACACACACACACACACACATATATATATCACAGGCATGCGATAAACATCATAGAAAATGAAATAGTTGGATATCCTAGGAATCCCGCTTTTCGTTTGAGCCGTAAACGAAACGCGACATTCCACGGTCGTGTGAATAGCCCTAATATAGCCAAACCAAGCCCCTTACATGCATGGTGAGCCACCCGTCAATCATAGAAATGAGACGACCCGACCTCAACACTTTAAGGGGGCCACCCAGTGCTTTCTAAACCTGGCGGCTTGAGCACTCCTCTGCGGGGCCAAACCTAAACCATAATCCCTTGCAAGTGGGCGAGCAACCCACCAATTCTAGAACGAGACGAACCAGTCTCAACTCCTTGAGATGGTCATCTAGCGCATTCTAGAACCCGGCGGCTCGAGCACTATCCCGCGGAGCCAAACCTGAACCATAATTCCTTGCAAGTGCGGCGAGCAACCCTTCAATTCTAGAACGAGGCTACCCGGTCTCAACCCCTTGAGATGGTCACTCAGCGCATTCTAGAACCCGGCGGCTCGAGCACTCCTCCGCGGGGCCAAACCTGTATCATATATATACAATAAAACTCACCGGTCTTAATCCGACCGTGTCCTAATAAAAGAATAATACATTTGGCAATCCATAGAATAAATGAATTACATACAATATTTGTATACATTCACATTCACACGATGGGCTATTTATAACGACAATCCAAACCAAAACACACTAACATCACATTCATAATGTGTAACCTAGTCTAATTGATCACACATCAATTAAGCAACGTTTACCAACACATATCCTTATATGCAATCAAATGACTCGATCGAAAACTTCATCAAGTTAATTTGAAACCAATAGCCAAGAATTTTAACCCACGAGGTCGAACAAGTCGAATTTCAAAGAATCGAAATACGACACGCACTCCGGCACCCAAAAACCTCTCTTTTTTTGCAAAATTCGAGTCTCGGAGGAACCGAAATGAGCCTAAGAGCTGGATAGGGCGCTAGGGCTCGACCCTAGAGCTCCTGAGGAGGCTTGGGGGGCCCAACCCAAGACCACCATTTGGTGGTCTCGGGTCAGAGGGGCAGACCCGAGAACACGAATTGGTGCTCTCGGGTTGGGGGCCCCACCCAATGCCATCCCAAGACGCTCGGGGTCTCCCTTGCACTCCCACAGAGTTCTCATTCCAAAACTAGAACTCTCGGGATCGAGTACATATAAAGAAGAATGGTTTTTGGGCTGAAATTTCAAAACTGATTTTGTAAAATTGGGTTTCTAAATTCTTTTAGCTATCAAAACAACTATTAGTTGATGGATCGGCTTTGATACCATGTCAGTACTTGATACTAGGGTCGCAACACTTGCAGACAGCGGCGGAAATATAGAACAAAAATTTCTAAAATATAGCACCAAACACATAACCTAAAATTATCCAAATACTAATAGTTGCAAACAACTAAAGAGATAAACATAAAGTTTAAGGTTGGTACAACCTTTATAGCGTGTCTACTCTCTTAATGGAAGATCCGAGCTAGACTCCATGTCGTAGGGATCGAGCTTACATACGGACCTCCTTGCCGAAAATAATCCACTTCGGAAAAAACCAACCCAAGCTTCAATTTCACCAAAAGACACTCTTTTGTGAAGTAACTTGCTCTCACAATTTGCTAGAAAATGAGAAGAAGAATATGTAGTAAGCTCACTCTTTATATTTCTCTCTTTTTCTCTTTTGCTCTCACATAGGAAAATAGGAAGAGAGAAATTCCATGAAGGAATGAGCTAGAAAATCAAAAGATAAACATGCTAGAATAGTTTATTATATCAAATATAATAATGCCCATTTCTACCAACCATACCTCTCTACAATATTCCTCATTTCTTTATTAATAAATAAAGAAATGAGGTGCCCCTTCTAGATGCATACATGTATCATATACAAGTATTCTAGTATATGTATCATATACATATACATGTATTTGTATCACATACAATAGTATTTTAGTATATGTTGTTCCCCTCCGAAAGACGGCGCACAAGACTGCGAAGTCCTGACGCTGAGATTCGGGGCAGATGCTATTTGGTTTTATCCGTCCACCTCTCCGAAAATGCCAAGTTGATTTATGGCACCGTGTATCGGAGGTTTAGACGGATGCGGCCGATGTAGCAGATTTCGTCAGATTCCCCCTCGCTTGAGGGTTTTTTGATTGTGGGGACGCTCTTCCCTGCAGGCGCAAGCCCCTGCAGTTAATTACGCTACCGCATCGCGGTGAGAACTTTCTCCTTCTCCAGAATTTCATTTCATGTCGTGTGTGTTTGTTTTGTTTGTGGTTGCCCGTGGATTGTATACGGAGACTGAGCGATGTCGTCGCCCGTAGGACGTGGATTAGTCCAAATCCGTATTTACTTAGATTTGGGTTTGGTGTTTTGGTTTAAGAATACGTTAGCCGTATTTAGGCTAAGATCGACTTAAACGTTTGTTAATGATACGTTAGTCTGATTTGAGACTAAGATCAACTTAACAGGATCGTTTGGATCCGACAAAAGAGCATTTGGGGGCTCTATTGTTCCAGTTTAGGGACATAGTGGTCTATATTCCAGTTTAGGGACGTGGGGGTCCATGTTCCAGTTTAGGGACGTGGTGGTCCATCGCCAGTTTAGGAACGTAGTGGTCTATGTTCCAGTTTAAGGACGTTTCGGTCCGACATTAGTTTAAGGACATTTCGGTCCACGAGTTTAAGGACCCCGCAGTCCGTATACGTATGTGGTCGTCGGGACCCGTCACCTCTCTGACGTCGTTGAAGGATTACAACGACAGGTGTCAGAGGAGTTCGGAGATGTACCCTCGAACCTGAGGTAAATTGATTTAAGAGAGCAATCTTGCTCAGTCAATTTAATTTGAGGACTTACGGCCAAAATTGGGCTAAGTCCAGTTGAAAATGTTCAACATTTTATTTGTTTTTGCATTGCATTTCCTTTTATTTTTATTTGGGCTCTACCCATAAAGGATGCAGAGCATCAATTTATTTTGGGCTCTGCCCATTTATAAATGATGCAATGCATAGCATTTTTTATTATTTCGTTTAGGCTCTGCCCATTTATAAATGATGCAGAGCATCAATTCTGTTTGGGCTCTTCCCTTTTTATTGCGTTACAATTTAATTAGGCCTGCTTGGTCTTTTTGATTTGGGCCTGGCCTTTAGGAAATGCATTGCATTTGTCAGGCGCTTTGCGCCAATCAGAGAGCGCAAGCGCTTGTGGTGTTGACACGTGTCACGCAAGCGCAGTGCGCTGCGCTAATGCGCTGCGCCTGCGCTGCTGACACGTGGCGCGCTCTGGTGGCTTGCGCCAATCCAGGAGCGCAACAGTGCAGTTTGCAAGTGCAAGGCACTATAATTTAAGAATCTTTTAGAACCAATGGTTCATGATAAAGTGCAAAGCACTGCTTGTTTTCTTCGATATAATGAGAATCAAAGAAAACAAGTATTTCTTGTTTTTCTTGTTTTAAAGAACCAGTGGTTCATAAGAAGTGCAAAGCACTGTTTATTATGAGAAGATCATTGATCTTGTTCTTAGATCAATGATCTATTAGAAGAAATTTCTTCTATTTTATGAAGGTTTTTTTTTACCTTTTTCTTGAAACTTTTTCAGAGTTCTCTCTGTTTGAAGCTCTTGATTTCTCAAAAAAAAATGTTCCTCCCCTGAATTGAGGTCTAGGGTCCTTTTTATAGTGCCCATAAATTAGTTAAATTTGTTAAAGAGATCTTTCTCTGAGTGATTTGGGGAATTTTCCCCACCGTTGGATCTTTGATCCAAGGGCTTCTGTTTTACAGAAGAAAATCTTCTTATTTTAACAAGAACAGAAAGATCTTATTAGAATTTTAATTCTGTTTGGCGTAAACGCCCCAGCGCTTGACACGTGTCGCGCAGCGCAGCGCTTGCGCAGTTGTGCTTGCGCAATTGCGCAGACACGTGTCACACAGCGCAATACTTGCGCGGCTGTGCATGCGCAGCTATGCCTGCGCGGCTGTGCAGACATGTGTCGCGCAGCGCTTGCGCAGCTGTGCCTGCGCAACTACGCAGACACGTGTCGCGCAGCGCAGCGCTTGCGCAGCTGAAGCATTGCTTCCTTTACTTTTATTTTTAAAGATCCTTGCTCTGATTGGACGCACTGCCTTGGGCGCTGTGCTGACGCATCAACTTCTGACACGTGGCGCGTTGCGCGCAGCGCACGGAATTTGAAGCGTTGCTTCAAGATTTAATTTTTTTGAAATTCAAACAGAGCCTTGCTCTGATTGGGGAAAACAAATGCCCCCCCACCGTTGCGCTCACGTGGCGCGCACGTGAGTGCAGCGGTGGCGAGATCCTGGCCGTTGGATCAAAAGGGGTAAGTTGAAGAGGCGCAGACGCCTATAAATAGGACCCTTGGTCCTTAGAAAATTCTTTACAACTTTCAAGAAATTTGATTTTCAGAACCTTGCTCTTGCTTAAGAACTTTCAAAGCCTTGCTCTTGTTTCTTCCCAAGAACTTTAAAGTTCAGAACTTAGAATCATTTTAGGTAAAAATCTTAAATTAAATTAAATTTAATTAATAGAGCCTTGCTCTCAAGAACTTACAGATCTACAGAGATCTTGTTCATGGGTTTTAACCCATGAACAGAGCTTTGCTCATGGATCAAATGTAGATCTTTTCTGATCTGAAAATGGAGAATTCCTAAAAGTTTTCATGGATCTTTAAGATCCCAAATTTTTAATCTTTTAGGAGTTAAAGTTTCCTTTCTGATGGATTTTTTCATCATTATTATAGAGTTAGGCTCTTTTTTAAAGAAATTTTATCCCTTTGAGACCAGAGTTTGACAAATGTCACTCTGTGACAGAGCTTTGCTCTAAAAGAGGAGATTTTCTCCTTGTCTCTAGGATCTTCCCATCAATGAGGATATTCTCTTGGGGATCTTTTCATTAATTGACAGTCTCATCTAATGATGGGATTGTCTTATTAAATGATGCACTGTCATCCAGATTTTGTGGGTCCCCCTTTTGTCCCCTACCCACTGCATTCCAGTGTAGTGTAACATTTTAAAATGCCAAGCGTTGGAATTACAACACTGACGGCTAATTAAATTTTTTGTCCCTCCGCAGGAAACATGTCTGGTAATTTGTCTTTTCCGTTTGTTCGCTCGGAGGGAGGGTTTCCCCAGGCACCGGTGGACCGAGTGGTGCTCGCTCTCATTAAAGATCACGACCCCAAGTACAAAAACCTTCACTTGTGGGGTAGGTGGTACAATGAAATCATCCAGGGTCGCCGCAGTTTTAGTTCTGCCATGCCGTCTGAGCCCATAGTTATGATCCCCTATGCGGACGAACCCCCGGTGAAGTATGCCGTCGAGGTTAAGAATTGGAATTCGGATGACCTCCTCCAGCCTGCAATTGGCGCTATTCCCATGCAGCCGCCGCCGGCAATAGACATTCTAGGGAGGCGAATCTGTCAGGGTGAAGCACGCCCTTGGGGACAGGCTTACAACATTGGATTGGTCCCGCGATCGCCCGCCGGATATTTGCAATGGGCTCGGTACATCTTATCGGCTAAAAGGACTCATTTGATGAAGATCGGTTTGTATTCGGCCATCTACGTCTCGCTCTTTGAGTATCCTTCTCCTCCGACGTGGTGGGTTAAGGCTTTTATCGAGCAATGGAACATCCCCACCCACACCTTCCTAATGACGGACCGGGAAGTCTCTATCTCCTTAGAGGAGTTTGCTGAAATCTCGGGTCTGCCGATGAGGGGAGAGCTTTACGAGGAACTGCTTCCTCCTGATGAATATGTCTTTGCCACCAAGCCGCTGGTGTTCGACCTGACGCCGGAGAATGCTATTCAGCACCAGTATCCGGGCTTGGTGAAGGTGTTGGAGATCTATGAAGGACTCTATTTGGAATCGGGCGACCGGGGCGTCAGTTTCGCAAATTTTATTGCCCGCTTCATTCGACCGGAGTTCCTATCAGAGCGAAGCGAGAAGTTCGCCCAGCTCGATGACCCTTTTGGCTTCGGCTTGGACCGCCGGCCTATATCGGAGAATGATCAAAGGGATTTTTATCTCCCCGGCGCTTCCATCGTCCCTTTCTCAGGAATCGCCGTCCCAGGCATGGATGAGGAGACCTTTTTTGTAGGGTTCCTGGGCTTATGGCTATGCAGCTTTGCGCTCCCTATGCACCCGCGCCACATGCGGCCATCTGTCTTCTACCCAGCACATCGGATGGTGGCTGGTTTGCAGTTATCGGTAGGAATCGCCGGGCTGGCTTACCTTTTTAATGGACTTAGCATAGCGGCGGACGCTAGTGAACCTGTGGTACAGCCCGCTAATTTCCCGATGCACTACTTCACCTCCTGGATGGAAATGCACGTGCAAGGGGTGTTCGGCGCCCATAAGATTCCTCCGTTCTTTGAGAAATGCAGACTCCCAAGAGTTATGCGGTTGGTTGGCGCTTCAATTATGGTTGCATCTCCGCGGGAATCTAGGGGCTTGCTCCTCCGTCCACGTCTGGTCGGAGCAAAGGTTTCCTTCGTGGATAAGGTCATAACAATAGGCTCAGAGACCACCAAGTCGGTAGTGCCGCTGCGCGATAATTTTAAGGACGGGGCTTCCATATTGATGGCTCGGGAAATCCTCCACCTCTACTCCTGTAAATCCCCGTTTCCTTTCTAAATAAATTCTCATATTTTCAGAGTTCTAGAGATTACCTTATTCTGGTCCTCGTATATTTTTCTATTTTGGTTGTTAGGCTTAATCCCAAACCCTCAAAGCCTAAACCCAGGATTTAAATTAAAGCCAGAGTAATTGAAACCAAAATTTTATCAATAAAATCTTAATCCATTATTTAAAACCCAAAAAATAAAATCAATATTAGCACATTCTCAAACCCAGCCCCCATCTTTAATTTCCCTTAGCCCATTACCTTTCCAGCCCACCCGAATTTTAATAAAATCCTTTGTAAACATAAAATCATTTTTCCGGCCCATTCTTTCATCTCAGCCCACAGGGTTTCATTTTTATTAGGGAAATTGTTTGAGAATTTGAAACGAGCCCAACCCCTCACTTCTCACTGTTCCTCTTCTCAAAATTTTCCAACGGCTATCTCCCAAAAACGCGCGCGCGACACGCCTCCTCCGCCGTCGCCCACGCCCTCGCCCTGCCGTTGCCCCCACGTTGTCAACAGTGTCGCCCTCATCTCTCTCTTACTCACCTCGTCTCCTCATCTCCCTCCTCTACTTTCACCGAGCCCAAAAACCCACCGAGCACCCCAAAATTTCTCTCAAACCCATTGCCACCTCCACGCCGGCGATCATCCCACCTCGTCGCTCGACCCACGTCGACGACAGCCACTCAAATCCCCCTCCTTCCCCCTCCACGACTTCACCATTCTTCAAAACGAGCCCTCTCAAATATCCCCTGCACACAACCCATTTCAGCCGAGCTCGAGTCATCACCTTATACCCTCGACGCCGGCGAACTCCCCACCACATCGCCGACCTTCCCACGACATCCACACCCTCAGCATCACCCTCATCTCCCCAGACCCGACCCCACTGCTCCCCATCTCTCTCCAAAATTCCAAAACCATTTTCAAACCTTTCCCTCACTGTGAAACCGCACTGTACACAAAGTCGGAGCGCCCTCGACCGATGCCGACCCCAGCACACCCCGGGAGACCCACAGAGCACCATTCTAGACTTCCAGCGAGCACAAAGACGACTCCAGGAACTCCGACGTATAACCCGTGCTCGATCGAGGCTCGCGCGAATCGATTCCACAGCATACAACGCGCGTTCGCTACATCGTTGCTGCCGTGTGACCCCGAGTCATCTTCCAGGCAAGTGTTTACTTGCTTCATGCTAAATTATTAGTGGTACAATCTTAAAATCATATGAATTGAAACTTTCCGGATAACTAAATATATTACGACGTATGTGTTCGATGTATGATCCCAATGGAAATATTTGTCTAATTTGACGGTAACCTATACGTTCTGTTGGCCCTTTCTATGATGTATAACGTGTGCGAAATTCGCTGGAAAATACGATTGTTCGTGACAAAAAGTGATACCCTCATATATGTTGTTTAAACTAGAACTCTTTCGTACCTGAAAACGAATAAAATCACCATAAATCATATACATATTGGAAAGCTGCGTTCGAGGGCTTAAATCGAAGCCGACTCGATGAACTTTAATCCTATGTAAATTCCTGATCATTTCTGTTATGTAACCATAAAGATAATTGGATCGGAACACGACTCTCGACTGCAGTCCAGAGCGTTTCTGATTAGTGTGTTCTGTCTAAAGTCCTGCGTCCCCGTGTTCCCTGAAATCGCATGATACGGAACTTTACAGTAGTTATAATATATTTCTGTTAGTGAAAGAAAACAAGTGGTTTCATTCCGATTCATCGCAGTTTGTTATTTTAAACTTATTTTAAAAGGGCAGAACGTAAAGCTGTTCAGAATACTTTCTGAAATGACATTGGAGGTAAAACTGTGTATAACTTTCAACATACAGATGCGATTGAGAATCCGTCTATTGATTTGAATACTTTATCGAAAACCCTAAATTTCATCTAACTGTGACATCGCTAAATTCTGAGCCCAACTGGGCGCAATTCGTGTCGCGAAACAGACGTTCAGTTCTGAAATTGAAATTCCAGCTGCGAACACTTAAACTGAAACAGTTATATCTTGAAAACCGAAACTCCGATCGAACTGAAACGAAATTTGATGAATTCCTGAATGATTGTTATATATATCTTACCTACATCATATTTGCTGAATTCGTAACATATTAATTTGTGTAATTCATTTTGGTTTGTGACATGCATATTAATTCATAACATACCGAGCTTATTTAGTAGTTTACAATACATATATCATATCCTTGTCATTTACACAGTGTTAGTGCGTGTGGACATTGCATTATCGTGAGTGATAGATGTTGTTTTAGGAATGACGGGTACACCAATGGAAAGTGAACATTCGTGATAGTGATGGATACAGTGGATAGTGCTGAAACCGTGACATTGGTATACTTGTACACAACTAGATCAACATCATAAATAGTGTAACCTGGGGAAAAAGGGGGAAATCAAAGTGGAAAGAGTATCGTATTTAGCAGGACCGTGTTTAGAGGATGATCATTCGAACCGTGATACTTATACGTGTAGGACAGGATCTAGCGATCCGGCTGACAGGGTTATGTCCCGGGTATGTGGGCCGTTGTCTCGGGTATGTACGAGACTCCTGTTAAACATGATCCTCCTTCCACTATGTGATTTCAAACATGACCTAGAGACCGATAGGGACATATATCATATTCTGCATCATATAGTGACATAGTGATTACTTGCATTATTCTCATACCAGTATTAGCTCATTTACCTGTTTCATCTGTTAATAATATTATTATTGTGTCGCTCTGACGACCTGAGTATGCATGCTCAGATTTCGCGGGAGGACCAGCACAGGAGACGGATTTACCCTTCGAGTTCACAGAGATATAGTCTGGTGTACTCCTTATCTTTATTGCTTTTCTTAGAGTGATCGTGATATTGAACTTGGTTAGTTATTGTTCTTATTATCTGTAATCTGTGGACAATGAAATTTTAATGTAATAAATTAGTGATGTGATTCCTTTAACACTGTGCTTATTTACTGATTACCATGTAATGCTAGAAGCCGAAGTGTGACTACGGCGGGATGACTCCCTGACCGTAGGAGCATGGCTAGCCTAGTCATCCCTCGTTTCCGTATTTTGGGAAGCGGGGCGTGACATGGTTTAGTTGGTATCAGAGCCTGTGTTTAGCATCAAGGGATAACATTCACTAGGCGATATTACGTTATTCTTGTTTCACTATTCTTGATTTCTATCCTTGAATCTGATCATATTCTTTTGAATCTTCCAGTGTTATGACGTCCCCGAACGACCCCTCCTCGGACTCCAGCTCTCAGGATCGCACGGAAAGAATACTCAGTGCACTGACCACTCTCGCGGAAGCTCAGGAGAGGAAGACAGATTTGCTTACTGAGGGACTCAGGGCGATTACCGCCGCAGGAGGACCCTCCGCACTTATTACCGCCCCCGAGGGCGCTACTCCACCAGCTTATCAGGCTAGGGCCGGTACCATGTCAGACTTCCGACGGTTACACCCAGCTGCGTTCACAGGGCTAGCTGAACCACTTGAAGCTGAGCAATGGCTGGTAAACATGGAGAATTTATTGGCAGCCGCCAGGGTTCCAGAGGAAGACAGAGTGGATGTGATAAAGATACAATTAGAAGACTAGGCCCGTACATGGTGGTCGGTAGAAGAAAGCAGACTTGAAGGGCCGATCGAATGGAGCAAGTTTAAGGAGTGCTTCTTAGATCATTATTTTCCTCCCACAGCCAAGGCAGAAATGGAGGAGAAGTTTATTCTTTTAAAGCAGAATAGACGCCCAGTGGACGTGTATGCGGCAGAGTTCAACTGTCTGAGCCGCTTTGCTCCATACATGGTCGAATCAGAAGTCACCAGGGCCAGACGTTTCCTTCAGGGGTTAGATTTTGAGTTGCAGCAGTTGATTGCATCGTTGGATCTACAGACTTTCGCACAGGTACTCAACGCGGCGAGAGTTCAGGAGCAATTGATTAACAAGTTCAGAAGACCCCCAGTCGTTCCAGCACGTACCCACGCGCCATCTCGAGGAGCTATACCGGTTCACAGAGCAGGGACGACGCAAATGAAGCGCCCGTTTGTACCACAGCATCGCCCTCAGAGACAGGGCGTAACTTGCGGCTATTGCGGTAGAGGAGGGCATACTCAGAAGGACTGTCGCCGTGCCAAGGGACAGTGCCTGATTTGCGGTTCCAGTCAACACAGGATTAACAGTTGTCCTGAGCGAGCAGAAATACAGGGAGGTTCTGGACCGTCACAGCAGAGGCCGCAGGAACAGAGACAACCATTTACAGGTCGCGGTCAGGGACGGGCTTTCACCTTGACCGCAGAGCAGGCAGAAGCATCAGGAGATGTGGTTACAGGTACTCTACTCGTACATTCCTTGCCAGCTAGAGTACTTTTTGATTCAGGAGCATCGCATTGTTTCTTGTCTGAGCATTTCACAAATACACACTCAATACCACATGAACCACTAACCAAGGGATGGGAAATTCATACGGGTAATGGCATTATTATCTCTAGTCGAGAATGTAGATTATGCCCGGTTGTAGTGTGTGGCAGGGAATTCTATGCGAATTTCCTTCTAATTGGGACAGGCAGTTACGACGCAATTCTCGGGATGGATTGGATGAGCACGTTCCATGCAGTTATCGACTGTCGGGCAAGGAAGGTGATCTTCCGCATCCCTAATCACCCGGAGTTCATTTTCGAGGGCGGAAGCGAATCTTTGGAGCCAGCTAAGTATAAAGCCAAGCCCAAGGAACTGACAGCTATGGAGGTTGATAAGAGCCCAGTTCCAGAAATTGTTCGGGACTTTCTAGACGTATTTCCTGAAGATATACCAGGTCTACCACCTCCTCGAATTTTGGAATTCTCAATCGATTTGATTCCAGGTACAGCCCCAGTATCCAGGGCCCCATACAGAATGGCACCGGTTGAGTTGGCGGAATTGAAGAAACAGGTTGAAGATTTGTTGGAGAAGGGATTTATTCGGCCAAGCGCTTCACCGTGGGGTGCACCAGTCCTATTAGTAAAAAAAGAAGGATGGATCGCTGCGAATGTGCATAGATTACCGGGAACTGAACAAGGTCACAATAAAGAACAAGTACCCAATCCCGCGTATCGATGACCTATTCGATCAGCTAAGTGGAGCCAAGGTTTTCTCGAAGTTGGACCTCCGTTCTGGATATCATCAAATCAGAGTAGCAGCTGAGGATGTATGCAAGACGGCTTTCAGGACCCGATACGGACATTACGAGTTCCTTGTGATGCCGTTCGGTGTTACCAATGCCCCAGCAATATTCATGGATTTAATGAACAGGGTGTTCGCAAAATACTTGGACACGTTTGTCGTTGTGTTTATCGACGACATACTTGTCTACTCGAAGACTCAGGAGGAGCACGCTGAACACTTGCGCACGGTCCTACAAATTCTTCGGGAAGAGAAGCTGTATGCGAAGCTAAGCAAGTGTGAGTTTTGGCTTGACAAGGTGCAGTTTTTGGGACATATTGTTTCGGGTGAAGGCATCTCGGTGGACCCGGCGAAGATAGAATCTGTCAGAGATTGGCCGACGCCGAAGTCAGTAGCGGAGATCAGGAGTTTTCTGGGATTGGCAGGCTATTATCGGAGATTCATCCAAGATTTCTCAAGAATCGCAGAACCATTGACGCGGCTGACACGGAAGGACGTGCCGTTTACATGGACAGAGGAGTGCACTCAGGCATTCGACACACTAAAGCAGAAATTAACCACGGCGCCTATTCTTACTGTACCAGATAATTCAGGTGGTTTGGTGATACACAGTGATGCCTCAGGGAAGGGTTTAGGCTGTGTTTTGATGCAGCACGGCCGAGTGGTTGCTTACGCCTCTCGACAATTGAGAAACCACGAGAAGAACTACCCTACACATGACTTGGAGTTAGCTGCGGTAGTCTTTGCGTTGAAGATTTGGAGGCACTATCTATTGGGAGAAAAAGTGGAGGTATACACCGATCACAAAAGTTTGAAGTATGTTTTCACCCAGAAGGAATTGAACATGAGGCAGCGCCGATGGCTAGAGCTAATGGCAGATTATGATTTGGACCTTCAGTTTCACCCGGGAAAGGTGAATGTTGTACCAGACGCACTCAGTCGCAAACCAGCGATCATGATGTTGACCGATCAGAGGAGTATTATTGAGGATTTCCAAAGACTTGAACTTGAGGTCATTACTCCGAATGCACTCAGTCAATTTTGGCAACTACAGGTGCAATCTTCCCTAGTGGATCGCATCAAGATTGCACAAGCGGATGATCCCCGATTGCAAAAATTCAGAGAGCAAGTGGAAGCTGGATTGAGAACGGATTTGATTATACATGAAGATGGCTCTCTGAGATTCGGTAGCAGACTCTGTGTACCTAAAGGAGACGTACGAGAAGAAGTTTTGGCTGAAGCACACAGTTCGGCTTATTCTGTGCATCCAGGAGGTACAAAAATGTATCAGGACCTAAAGCAGCACTTTTGGTGGAACGGAATGAAGCGGGAAATTGCGAGGTTCGTATCCAGATGCTTGGTATGTCAGCAGGTAAAGGCGGAACATCAGAGAACAGCAGGATTATTACAACCATTGCCGATACCTGAATGGAAGTGGGAGCACATCACTATGGATTTTGTGACGGCCTTACCACGGAGCCCTAGAGGCAATAACGCTATTTGGGTTATCGTCGATCGCCTCACAAAAGCTGCACACTTTCTACCTTTCCGAGTGGGACAGTCGACAGAATCACTGGCAGAAAGATATATGCAGGAGATTGTGCGACTTCACGGTGTTCCAGTCAGCATTGTGTCAGACCGGGACACGAGATTCTTGTTACACTTTTGGAAGAGCTTACAGGAGAGTTTGGGAACCTGCCTCAAATTCAGCACAGCTTATCACCCACAGACGGATGGACAGTCCGAGCGTACAATTCAGACGCTCGAGGATATGTTGAGAGCCTGTATGTTGGACTTTCAAGGTTCCTGGGAGGACCATCTGCACCTAGTCGAGTTTTCTTACAACAATAGTTATCAGGCTAGTATTCATATGGCTCCTTTTGAAGCGCTGTATGGACGGAAGTGTCGATCCCCAGTGTGCTGGGATGATGTGGGAGAACGAAGATTACTGGGCCCCGAACTCATCGTTCAGACAGTTGACAAGGTTCAAATGATCAGGCAGCGTATTAAGACGGCTCAGGATCGACAAAAGAGTTGGGCAGATACCAGCAGAAGGTCACTTGAGTTCGAAGTCGGAGATCATGTGTTCTTGAAGATTTCCCCTACTCGTGGAGTTATCAGATTCGGAAGTCGGGGAAAGCTTAGTCCCCGTTTTATCGGGCCTTTTGAGGTGCTAGAGCGAGTAGGAGAGGTGGCCTATCGACTTGCCTTGCCTCCATCGCTAGCTGGTGTGCACAATACCTTCCACGTGTCACAGTTGCGGCGCTACGTTCGAGATGAGAACCATGTCCTGGACCATTCGGAGCTAGTTTTGGGAACCGATCTGTCATACGAGGAACAACCTACTACCATTCTCGACCGCAGAGAGAAAGTGCTGAAGAATAAGGTCATTCCGTTAGTCCGAGTGTCTTGGGGCGGTCGTTCCCCAGGAGAATCCACCTGGGAGCGGGAGGAAGATATCCGTGATCGTTATCCACATCTTTTTGTTTAGCTCATTGTATTCTTATATCCTCGTTAAATTTCGAGGACGAAATTTTTGTTAAGGGGGGTATGATGTAAATCCCCGTTTCCTTTCTAAATAAATTCTCATATTTTCAGAGTTCTAGAGATTACCTTATTCTGGTCCTCGTATATTTTTCTATTTTGGTTGTTAGGCTTAATCCCAAACCCTCAAAGCCTAAACCCAGGATTTAAATTAAAGCCAGAGTAATTGAAACCAAAATTTTATCAATAAAATCTTAATCCATTATTTAAAACCCAAAAAATAAAATCAATATTAGCACATTCTCAAACCCAGCCCCCATCTTTAATTTCCCTTAGCCCATTACCTTTCCAGCCCACCCGAATTTTAATAAAATCCTTTGTAAACATAAAATCATTTTTCCGGCCCATTCTTTCATCTCAGCCCACAGGGTTTCATTTTTATTAGGGAAATTGTTTGAGAATTTGAAACGAGCCCAACCCCTCACTTCTCACTGTTCCTCTTCTCAAAATTTTCCAACGGCTATCTCCCAAAAACGCGCGCGCGACACGCCTCCTCCGCCGTCGCCCACGCCCTCGCCCTGCCGTTGCCCCCACGTTGTCAACAGTGTCGCCCTCATCTCTCTCTTACTCACCTCGTCTCCTCATCTCCCTCCTCTACTTTCACCGAGCCCAAAAACCCACCGAGCACCCCAAAATTTCTCTCAAACCCATTGCCACCTCCACGCCGGCGATCATCCCACCTCGTCGCTCGACCCACGTCGACGACAGCCACTCAAATCCCCCTCCTTCCCCCTCCACGACTTCACCATTCTTCAAAACGAGCCCTCTCAAATATCCCCTGCACACAACCCATTTCAGCCGAGCTCGAGTCATCACCTTATACCCTCGACGCCGGCGAACTCCCCACCACATCGCCGACCTTCCCACGACATCCACACCCTCAGCATCACCCTCATCTCCCCAGACCCGACCCCACTGCTCCCCATCTCTCTCCAAAATTCCAAAACCATTTTCAAACCTTTCCCTCACTGTGAAACCGCACTGTACACAAAGTCGGAGCGCCCTCGACCGATGCCGACCCCAGCACACCCCGGGAGACCCACAGAGCACCATTCTAGACTTCCAGCGAGCACAAAGACGACTCCAGGAACTCCGACGTATAACCCGTGCTCGATCGAGGCTCGCGCGAATCGATTCCACAGCGTACAACGCGCGTTCGCTACATCGTTGCTGCCGTGTGACCCCGAGTCATCTTCCAGGCAAGTGTTTACTTGCTTCATGCTAAATTATTAGTGGTACAATCTTAAAATCATATGAATTGAAACTTTCCGGATAACTAAATATATTACGACGTATGTGTTCGATGTATGATCCCAATGGAAATATTTGTCTAATTTGACGGTAACCTATACGTTCTGTTGGCCCTTTTTATGATGTATAACGTGTGCGAAATTCGCTGGAAAATACGATTGTTCGTGACAAAAAGTGATACCCTCATATATGTTGTTTAAACTAGAACTCTTTCGTACCTGAAAACGAATAAAATCACCATAAATCATATACATATTGGAAAGCTGCGTTCGAGGGCTTAAATCGAAGCCGACTCGATGAACTTTAATCCTATGTAAATTCCTGATCATTTCTGTTATGTAACCATAAAGATAATTGGATCGGAACACGACTCTGGACTGCAGTCCAGAGCGTTTCTGATTAGTGTGTTCTGTCTAAAGTCCTGCGTCCCCGTGTTCCCTGAAATCGCATGATACGGAACTTTACAGTAGTTATAATATATTTCTGTTAGTGAAAGAAAACAAGTGGTTTCATTCCGATTCATCGCAGTTTGTTATTTTAAAGTTATTTTAAAAGGGCAGAACGTAAAGCTGTTCAGAATACTTTCTGAAATGACATTGGAGGTAAAACTGTGTATAACTTTCAACGTACAGATGCGATTGAGAATCCGTCTATTGATTTGAATACTTTATCGAAAACCCTAAATTTCATCTAACTGTGACATCGCTAAATTCTGAGCCCAACTGGGCGCAATTCGTGTCGCGAAACAGACGTTCAGTTCTGAAATTGAAATTCCAGCTGCGAACACTTAAACTGAAACAGTTATATCTTGAAAACCGAAACTCCGATCGAACTGAAACGAAATTTGATGAATTCCTGACTGATTGTTCTATATATCTTACCTACATCATATTTGCTGAATTCGTAACATATTAATTTGTGTAATTCATTTTGGTTTGTGACATGCATATTAATTCATAACATACCGAGCTTATTTAGTAGTTTACAATACATATATCATATCCTTGTCATTTACACAGTGTTAGTGCGTGTGGACATTGCATTATCGTGAGTGATAGATGTTGTTTTAGGAATGACGGGTACACCAATGGAAAGTGAACATTCGTGATAGTGATGGATACAGTGGATAGTGCTGAAACCGTGACATTGGTATACTTGTACACAACTAGATCAACATCATAAATAGTGTAACCTGGGGAAAAAGGGGGAAATCAAAGTGGAAAGAGTATCGTATTTAGCAGGACCGTGTTTAGAGGATGATCATTCGAACCGTGATACTTATACGTGTAGGACAGGATCTAGCGATCCGGCTGACAGGGTTATGTCCCGGGTATGTGGGCCGTTGTCTCGGGTATGTACGAGACTCCTGTTAAACATGATCCTCCTTCCACTATGTGATTTCAAACATGACCTAGAGACCGATAGGGACATATATCATATTCTGCATCATATAGTGACATAGTGATTACTTGCATTATTCTCATACCAGTATTACCTCATTTACCTGTTTCATCTGTTAATAATATTATTATTGTGTCGCTCTGACGACCTGAGTATGCATGCTCAGATTTCGCGGGAGGACCAGCACAGGAGACGGATTTACCCTTCGAGTTCACAGAGATATAGTCTGGTGTACTCCCTATCTTTATTGCTTTTCTTAGAGTGATCGTGATATTGAACTTGGTTAGTTATTGTTCTTATTATCTGTAATCTGTGGACAATGAAATTTTAATGTAATAAATTAGTGATGTGATTCCTTTAACACTGTGCTTATTTACTGATTACCATGTAATGCTAGAAGCCGAAGTGTGACTACGGCGGGATGACTCCCTGACCGTAGGAGCATGGCTGGCCTAGTCATCCCTCGTTTCCGTATTTTGGGAAGCGGGGCGTGACAACTCCATTCGGCCGGGCTTCTTGGTGTTTAGGCAGAATGAGACGGCACTCTTCATGAGGTATAACCCTCACCGGTTTGCTCAGCAATCGAGCTATCACCAGGGGATCCTGATGGAAGCCTTCTTGGAAAAGCCCGTGGTCAGCCGAGAGGGGATAAAGAATGCAACGCACCATTTCATGCGGCTTAACACGGGTTCCTATTTCTTCATCAGCGAACCAAGATGTGTCCCCAAGGTACTCAGCACGTACGTGGCTTGGTATGCGCATGCAATGGGCCCAGTTATCCTGATGGAGAAGCGCCTGTTGGTTGACCGCAGGGGTGCGCCTCCTGGCGGTGATCGCAAGGCTCCCCTGAAGCCGAGGACCCCAGTCATTCCTCCATTGAAAGGTGTTGGAGTTAGACCTCCGCGTGTGTTGAGCCCTCCGCGCGGATTGCCGCTTCGTGATACTGTGGCTGTGCCACCAGCCCCCCGTGCTCCAGTGGTAAATGTGGTATCGCCGGAGTCCGGCACAAGCGCGGGTATCGGGGCCCGCCGCCCCAAGGTGTCTGCCAAACGCAAATCAATCCCGGGTGCATCCAGAGCTGGCGGGCAAAAGAAGAAGAAGTCGCTCCTCTCCCTTGACGCAATCCTCGGTTTAGAGCCTGAGGCCCCTCTTACCGAAGGAATAAGCGAGTATGGCAGCAATAAGGGCTTCTCGATAGACCCCGCAGACACCGACCTTGGGGCTGCTATTGCAGCTTCTGAGCGATCAGCGAGGCTCGAAGCGATGTTGAATAAACTCGCTGAGTCAGGTAATCATTAGCTGCTTTCTTCGTCGTTTTATCGCATTTTTGTTTTTTTATCATTATTTTTGACTAATACTTTCCCCCATTTTCAACAGGTGTCAATACCGAAGAGGCCATTTCTGCCTCTTTAAAAACCTTCCAGGAGGAGGAGAAGAAGCGCGCCTTGACAGGCGTTGGTACGTCTCGGCTTATTGAGCCCTTTTTTTTTCTGACGGCCAATCTAACCTTTTTTTCCTTTGTTTCTTTACAGGGGCCGCGCCAGCTGATGCGGGGACTCTCCCCGGATCCTTTACTGAAGTCCCAGCTTCTTCGGGGCTGCCGCGAGAGCCTCGACTTGATAAAACGACGAGGGATGCCTTGAAAAATTTGGAGGCATCCCTATTCACGGACGAAGACGCCTCAATGAAAGAGGCTCTGGTGGAATCCGTCTCAACGGCTTGGGAGGAGAGGAAGCGGTTGAGACGCGAAGCAAAGGCACGCAGGGCTGCCTTGGCTATTGGAGCGGGCCCAAGCACCATTCCTCGTGCCGATACCCCGTCAGAAGAGTTCTCGGTCGCCCTGTCTACAGCTCATAGACAGGCGATTCGCGCCAATAGGGAGGCTAACGAGAAGTCCACCTCAGGTAATACTTCTTTCAGAATTTTGTTTGTAAAAATTGTAAACTCGCCGGTTTTTATGCATCTCATCTTGCAGGGCCAAGTCCGACCGAGGGGGAGGCAGAGACTGTCGAACCCGAGGAAGCAGGGGGGAGGCACCGGCCGAACTTGAGCCGACGGTGGGCAACGTCGCTGGGGTTATGGAGCCTGAGCTGGAGGCCGGGGGATCCGCAGCCGAGAAGGTCATTGATGCCGGGCTTGAAGTGACGGCAGATGAAATGATTGTTATAACTGAGCCCAGGGTAGTGGCGGACGAGGCGCTTGAGGCCGGCGACCTCGTGGTGACGGTGGACGAGGCAATCGCGATTGCTGAGCCCGAGGGAGTAACGGGTGAGGTAGACATGATTCCTGAAGATGAGCCAACTGCTCTTTCTCAGGAATCGGGTAATGCTCCGGTCATAGCCCTCCCCGCCTATGGTCCCCCGCCGTCTCCAGGTCTTGCGAGCACCACAACGGTCCCCATTGAGTCGGGTGACGAGGCCACGGGCGGTGGCCTCATGTCGATGGAGGAGGGAGTCGCCTCAGTTTCGGCCGGCAGCTCATCAGGTAAATCCCAAGTTACTGTCCTCTTTATCTTACAATCCTTTCTGACAAGTTCATACTTGTTCGTAACGCAGGTGCAGCCAGTGCCGATGCCCCATTGCTCGAGGGAGCGCCTTCAACTACTGCCTTGGTGGTGGTCACTTCTTCGCCCTCTCTCATACCGTCAAAGATGTTGGAAGGTATGGGTTTGCAACTTATTAATCTTATCTTTCAGACGTATAATTTGTGTACTAAAGTCGTATTGTTGTGTTTTTTTAGGAGTGCTCTTTGATCATCTATATCAAGTGTTGCTCCCATACTTCTCCTTCCCATCTGAACTCGCTTCTCCCTCTGGTGGCGCTGGTGAGTATAGTTCCCGACTGATATCTTTCTTTTTCGGTGATGGAATTATTTCTAACTTTTTCTCGTCCTGACTGCAGTGCTACAAATCGAAGGAGGGGACGCAAGACCGGCCACGCCACCGGCCCCTCCGGCTTTGCCGTCCGTTGCAGCTGGTATAGTAAATTCCCTTATTGATGACTCTTCTACATCTCTTGAACCGTCGTTTAACTATGCTTTGTTTTGCAGCTATCGTTCCGGCTCCGGTCCCTCTTGAGTCTTGCATCCTTTCGCCGGTAGGCCCCTTCCTAAAACGTCCATCTTCAAAGGGTGCCGTGATGAGTTTGGGCATGCTGAGCGGGTATATCGAAGAGCTTAACGCAGACGCTCTCCCACCTGCCGCAGATTTTGCTGTGGAGGTTAACCCAATGTTGGCGGCGCTCGTAAACTTTCATAACGAAGGCGTCGTCGAATCTTGGGTTAATCACTGCAGGGAGATCGAGGCCTGCCTGCATCGGCTGGAGTCGAAGCGTCATTCCCCTGAGATTTTGGCCGTGAGTACTCAACGGACATCCTGGCTCGAGCAAAGCACTTCTTATTTCCGCCATTTGGAGCAAGAAGCAGCTTTAAGGTTGAAGGAACGTCAGGAGTCTTTAAGCGCAACTGCTCGACTACGTGCCGAAGTTGAGGCGAACGCTGCCGAAGTGAAGGCCGTCTTTGAAGGCCTTCTGGCGCGTATTACTAATGGGCTAGCGCTGAAGCGGAAGCTTGATGCCGCCGAGCGTGATGCCCGAAGCCGCGAAGCAGCTCAGCAGGTTATTGGGGAGCAGCTCGCATCCTTGATGCAGCAACGGGCTCGAGTGGAGGCCGAACTGGCAGTGGCGGCTGATCAGGAGAAGCCATGGAAGGAAGTGCGTGAGCAATTGATAGAGCTATTCAAGAGGCTTCCTTCTCCTTGAACATTTTGTATCACTTACACACTTGTAATTTTTTGCATAGTATATACACATTCTTTGTTCTTCATATGATTCGCCTTGTATTTGATTGAACTCATGAATAAAGATATACATTTTCTCCTCTGCAATGTCTTGTATGCTCTTTTGCTTTCTCCCTTCTCTTATTATCAGCATGCTGTCTAGATAAACATAATTGGAAGATAACTTAGTTTTTCCAAAAGATAGCGATGGCTTAGGCCGTAGGTTCGGATCTGCCGCCTAAGACTTTTCAACTTTATGAGCCGTGAGGGTCTCATAGAGACTTTTCTCCCTACGGATCGAGAGGATCTCGTAGGTGGGTTTTCTCCTTAGGAATCGTGAGGATTCCTAAGTGTGTTTTCTCTTGTAAGTCGTAAGGATCCTATAAGAGAATTTTTCCCTCTTACGAGTCGAGAGGACCCGTAAGCGGTTGTTTCCCTCCTTGTCGAAACTCGACTTTGGAGAGTGAGACCCGTGAATAGTATGCAAGAGACCGTTTTAGATCGACTTGCAGGGTCCCAGTGTTCAGGAAGGAGGTTTTTTAGTCCCTGCTGCCTGAGGCTTTATCTTGCAAGTTGAGACGAATCGGGAATTTTCCCGCGGAGACACTGGTTTCTCTGCGAGCCGACGCGAATCAGGAGGCTCTCGTCAAGGATGTTTGTTTCCCTGAGTTGAGGTATTTGCCAAGGATTATTTGTTTCCCTGGTGTTGAAACGAATCGAGAATTTCCCACGGAGACACTAGTTTCTCTGCGAGTCGATGCGAATCAGGAGGCTCTCGTCAAGGATTGTTTGTTTCCTTGAGTTGAGGTATTTGCCAAGAATTATTTGTTTCCCTGGTGTTGAAACGAATCGAGAATTTCCCACGGAGGCACTAGTTGCTCTGCGAGTCGACGCAAATCAGGAGGCTCTCATCAAGGATTGTTTGTTTCCCTGAGTTGAGGTATTTGCCAAGGATTATTTGTTTCCCTGGTGCCAAGGATTATTTGTTTCCTTGGTGTTGAAACGAGTCGAGAATTTCCCACGGAGACACTGGTTGCTCTACGAGTCGACGCGGATCAGGAGGCTCTCATCAAGGATTGTTTGTTTCCCTGAGTTGAGGTATTTGCCAAGGATTATTTGTTTCCCTGGTGTTGAAATGAATCGAGAATTTCCCACGGAGGCACTGGTTGCTCTGCGAGTCGACGCGGATCAGGAGGCTCTCATCAAGGATTGTTAGTTTTCCTGAGTTGAGGTATTTGCCAAGGATTATTTGTTTCCCTGGTACCAAGGATTATTTGTTTCCTTGGTATTGAAACGAGTCGAGAATTTCCCACGGAGACACTGGTTGCTCTGCGAGTCGACGCGGATCAGGAGGCTCTCATCAAGGATTGTTTGTTTCCCTGAGTTGAGGTATTTGCCAAGGATTATTTGTTTCCCTGGTGCCAAGGATTATTTGTTTCCCTGGTGTTGAAACGAGTCGAGAATTTCCCACGGAGACACTGGTTGCTCTGCGAGTCGACGCGGATCAGGAGGCTCTCATCAAGGATTGTTTGTTTCCCTGAGTTGATGTATTTGCCGAAGACATTGGTTTCTTCGGAGTTGGGATGAACCGTCGAGATTTGGCTTCGTTTTCTGGTGGAGCCTGTTGGGAAAGTATGGTTCCCTCTTCATTTGCGCTCTTGGATTGTGTATAGGGATCGATGTGATCTCAACTGTAGGGCCAAAGTTTTATCATCATTTTTTTTGTTTTATTTCCGCGATGCTCTATCATTTCAGCTTTTATATCGCGAAGGTCACGATTGCCCAATCTTTTCGGCTATTTCTCGCGGTGCCCAATCATTTTGGCTGTTTATTTTGTTTTCACTCGCTGCTTTTTATTGCGAGTTGCCCAATCATTTCGGCTATTTTGCATGCATACATTTTACTTGCTGTTTTTTATTACAAGTTGCCCCATCCTTTCGGCTATTTCGTATGCATGTGCGGCCTACTGGCTTTCCGCCGTAAACCTGAAATTAGACACCGATTTCGGCATCAGCATGTTAGTTATATGTATACCCTAGAGGCCATTACTATACATAGGATGTATATTGTAGTGGATGCTTGGACATATATAGGGATGACTTTCTTGCTCGATATGATAGTATGCTATCTGGTTACTCTTTAGCTTAACGTGCACACTGATTGTCTCTCTGTTACATGTTGGTAAAGCCTTTAGGATGTGTACTTGACTACCTGGACTATGATGCGGATCATATTAGTGGGGACATGGTAGTCCATAAGCACATCCTTCAAAGTCCCTAGTCGTGGGTGTATCGAGACAGGGCATCGATATACCAGAGTAGACTAGCGTATCCCTTCTCGACCCATACAGATGGGCGATGGATGATCCCATATCCATTGGTGTTTGACATCAGAGATGATATACGGGTGCTCAGTGTAGACTGGGTATGTTTCCTGATTTAAAATCAGGAAAGCTTCTGGGAAAAGCTTCAAAAAGGGGCCACGTGCTTACACGTGACCAGCAGTCACGTGTTGACACGTGACATATAAAAGCAGCGGAAAAGGGCACATTGGTTCCCTGATCAAGTCAAGGAAAAGGATTCAGAAGAGTTCACGTGCTCCCACGTGACCAGGGTCACGTGTTGGCACGTGACGTTCAAAGCAGCAGACTCGCTCTCCAGTTGAACCAAGGAAAGAGGCGCCAGACAAGGGTCACGTGCTCACACGTGACCAGGGGTCACGTGGTAGCACGTGACGGCTAAGCAGCAGAAGAAGGCAGAGTGCAAAAGAAGGAAAGGGCTCGTTACAAGGGAGTCACGTGTCCACACGTGACCATGGGTCACGTGGTCACACGTGACCGGCTTTCAAAGCCCATTTTGCTAACAGAATTAAATTCTGAAAGAGATTCAAATCTTTCCAAAGGAAAGCAATTATCTGGAACCGATCAAATTAAAGATTCAGAGATGATTAAATATCATCTATCTATGGAAAATCTCGAGTTTGGAAAGATTTCCCCTTTAAATCTAACAGAAAAAACAAAGGAGAATCCCTGGATTTGAAATCCAATGGTGAATAAAATTCACCTAATAATCCAAGGGTCAAAAACAAATGATGGATACAAATCAAATCTCTTAATAAAGATTCATCAAAAAACTAATTGATTCGGCTGCTTCTCCTATAAATAGGAGCCTAGAGACACAAAAGAAAGGGATAGATGCACGCAGAGGGAGAAAAAAGGAGAGAGCCTTGATACTTTGAGGAATTTGGAGCTTCTGCAAAAAGAAAACCCTAGGTAAGAAAGGGAAGGCTTCCTGAAAGAAGGAGAATTTAATTCTCAACAGAGTTTAAATCTGACAAAATAAAAAACAGAAGAACATATTTCTTCTCTCTTTGATAGAGGATCTGCAAAGTGCACATCTCCCCTTTAGGTTGAGAATTTAATTCTCAATGGGTTGAGACCCTGCCATGCAGATCCAAAACATGGAGAGGGAATGGAAAAACGAGAATTTAATTCTCACAGAACTATAGGAATTTAATTCCTCTAAGATAAAAGTAGGGCTTGACCCTGTGTTATGGGAATTTAATTCCTTCAGAACAGAGAGAAACAGGGTTTAACCCTAATTAAGAACTTAGTTCTGTTGAAACAACGGGAATTCAATTTCCTTAATCATAATTTAACAGGGACTGGAAGTGTAATTCCTTAAAAAGCTTTTATTAGGGTTTAACTCTATTCAGTTCTTCACATAAACAAGAAATTTAATTCTTACAGAAGATTCAGGGTTCAATTCTATTCCAGAATATAAGTCTTCAAAAGGAAGTAGGAATTTAATTCCCTTGAAAATTAAAGCTCGAGGAATTTAATTCCTGAAAAAGGATCAACAGATTCTCTAAACAATATACATGGAGGCAGGGTCACGTGCCACCACGTGACCCCCTCAAAAGGTCTACAGAAAGCCCTTTGAGGCAATCCCCCACGTGACCCACGTGACCCTTGACAGAAGCTTTAACACATAGGCATATGAATGCCCGTCACGTGATGGCACGTGATGCTCTGAAAGATGCAATAATCTCAGCAGAATGAATGGAGAGAGGGCGCTCTCACGTGTCGCCACGTGACCCCTCTTGCTTTAGTGTTTAACACTAAGTTGGAACTCCTGAATCCAGTGTTAAAACACTGTTGGGCCGTAGTGTTCAACACCAATCAAAGAACTTTACTTGCAGTGTTCAACACTGACTACCTTAGTGTTTAACACTAATTTGAGAGCTCTGTTGCCGATGCTTGATACTGATCTGTTTTAGTGTTTAACACTAATCTGAAAGCCTTGTTGCTGGTGTTTAACACCAATAATCTTTTAGTGTTAAACACTAACTTGTCAACCTCATTCCCAGTGTTCAACACTAATTGCTCTGAAGTGTTTAACACTAGGCTTTGGCCCAATTGGCTAAAGGGATAGAGGCAAAGCCTCCCCCTCAATGGATCCACAAGAAGTTAATATTCCAGACATGATAGAACTTAGCCCAAGCTGGCCATAAGTCCTCAATTCGTAATTAACTGGGCTAATGGGCTCATAATATAATTAATGGGTCTTGATCCCAAATTGGGCCAAGGACTATTTAATCCATTCCGGTTCTAGGGTACATCTCTTCACTCCTTTGATACTTGGCATTGTAATCCCTCAATGTCTTCAAAGAGGTAACGGGTCCCGATGACCACCCATGATATGGACTGTGGGGTCCTTAAACCCATGTCTAATGCAAAATTCCTAGTCACGTGGAACGCGGATAACGTCACTCTTTGACCCCGCGGAAAACGCCCAGAGCGGAGCCTAGTCCTCGCCGAGCACGGCCGTGAACCCGTGTGAAGCATCTAGTGCAAAATTCCTGGTTACGTGGAACGTGGATAACGTCACTCTTTGACCCCGCGGAAAACGCCCAGAGCGGAGCCTGGTCCTCGCCAAGTACGGCAGTGAACCCGTGTGAAGCATCCAGAGCACATACCGGACTGTGGAGTCCTTAAACCCATGGACTATGATGTCCTTAACCTTGACCGAGATGTCTTAAAACTAACAATGGACCGCAATGTCCTTAAACTACCCATGGACCGCAATGTCCTTAAACTACCCATGGACCGCAATGTCCTTAAACTAGAACAATAGAGCCCAGCATGCTCTTTTGTCGGATCTAAACGGTCCCGTTTAAGTTGATCTTAGCCTCAAAGATGGTTAACGTATCTTTAAACCTTCAAACAGACTGGACTATGAATCCCCCAAATTAACTCTGGCTCGAGGGTACATCTCTGAACTCCTCTGACATCCGTCGTTGTAATCCTTCAACGTCGTCAGAGAGGTGACGGGTCCCGACGGCCACATATACGATGGACCACTATGTCCCTAAACTGGAACAATGGAGCCCAAACTCTCTTTTGTCGGATCTAAACGATCCTGTTAAGTTGATCTTAGTCTCAAATCGGACTAACGTATCCTTAACAAACGTTTGAGCTGATCTTAGCCTCAAGTATGGCTGACGTATCCTCAAACCAGACCCCCAAACCCAAATCTAAGATAAACACGGATTTGGACTAGTCCACGCCCTACGGGCGACGACATAACTCAGTCTCCGTAAACAATCCACGGGCAACAAAACATAAAATAAACACACACGACACGAAGTGACCATCTGGAGAAGGAGAAAGTTGTTACCGCGATGCGGTAGCGTAATTAACTGCAGGGGCTTGCGCCTACAGGGAAGAGCGTCCCCACAATCAAAAACCCCTCAAACGAGGGGGAATCTGACGAAGTCTGCTACATCGGCCGCATCCGACTAAACCTCCGATGCACGGGCCATAAACAACTTGGCATCTTCAGAGAGATGGACGGATAGCACCAATTAGCATCTGCCCCGAACCTCAGGCACGGACGCCCGAGTCCAGGCCGCCGTTCGGAGGGGAACAGGGTACAATGGACGGACTCGCCGAGAACTCCCAGATGGTATTATACCTTACGTCAGATGGCAGTTCTCTGGTGACACTGGTACAGGTTAGTCTGTAGACCCGAGATCGTCATAGAGTCTTGTGTGATTCCCACTGTGCTTTGATTTCCACCTTACCACGTCCAAGAGGGCGTGCAAAACGGTGGTTTTTGGGTACAGTCCCGAATCACATGGAGGCAATGAGCGATAGGAGGGGTTTCGTCTCTCCCGGTATAGAGAGTTGATGTTGCGCAGTGCTCGATTGGCTATAACAGGAAGTCCTTGGCCAAGGCTGCTTTAGGGATTTACTGGTAAGTGTTACCAGTAGTTTCTCGACCCGTTATGAGCCTCATATCGACATGACTTATCGAGTTATTGGGGTCTGACGTTTACCACCCCTAAACGAGATATGCGACATATCAGACGAAGAGACCGGACTGTACGGTAGTGTTACTGGTTGGATTCACAGGAGTGTGAGCGGGCTTGCTCGTTGATCTTCTGATCGCTCAATACCCGGGTGGCCGTTACGTTTAGCAGACCGCTTGCGGCTTGTGGGTGCTTGATATGATCATCACCTGCTGCCGGCGTATCGACGGGTCTTTAGAGTCCTACACAGGGGTTTCCTGGCTCAAGCGAAACGAAATAGGAGCGCATATGAGATATGTGCGGGACCGAGAATAATACCAGTATGTGATACTGTATTCTATTCTCGCGATTTGTATCATAGGTCGGTTATATGTGATATAGCCGGGTTACCGAATCAAGTGTCGATTCGATACATTGATACACTTGATATTAGTTGGTTATATGCGATATGACCGGATCGTTAAATCAAGTGTTGATTTAATGATTTAATGTATAATTATATATTTGATATATTACTTTACATTAACTAGTATTGGTTTACTTAAGATTGATTTTCTCACTTGAATGTACACATTGTTGATATGTGATAAATGCAAGTGTACATGTTTGTATCATACTTGATGATACAAACAAGTTGTGTGTATGAGACTTGAACCAAATCAAGGTTAGATTAGGGTTTAATATTTTCCTAAGCATATAACAAAAGAGTGTGACTTTGGTCAAAGTTATCAAGCTTCATGAAGCTTGATAAACATTGACAAAGTCAACTCTTTTGTCATATGTTTAAAGATATTAGTTAACCCAACCTTTAACCTAATGGTTTGGTTAAATCTCTACATGAGTTAAGCATGAGGGCTTAACTCAACCATGGTGCTATGATTAAAAGGATAAGTATTCATATTATTCTTTTAATTCATTGATTTTTTTTTCTTCTTCATCTTCATCAAGCTCACAAAAGCTTGAGAGCTCCAATGGTGCCATGAGAAAAAGAGTGAGAAATCCAATTCTAAAGTGAACCCACTTCGTATTTCTTCATCCTCTACCACTTGCCATGTAGTATAGGGTGTTCTCTTCACAAAGTTTTTGACCAAGTGAAGGAATAGCTTGAGTTTGAGTCTCCCCGACGTAGATCATCTTCGGCCTCGAAGTCAATGACCTAGCCCGATCATTTCTCCGACGAAACCATCGCTAGAGTCCAGGATCCGATGATCGCAGCGGAGGGACGTCAACACGGAGCTAAAGAAATGGTGGAGCGGATCTACAAAGGTTGTATTTTCATTCACTTAGCAATAAAGTTGTTTACTTGCTTGCTTTTCGCCTCTAATCTCTAGTTAACGATCTAGTTTAGGGTTTCTCGGCACCGCAAAATTTTAATTTGGCATGGTTGATGCCTTGTGGAACCTCTTGAGTGTGCCTAGTAACCCTACGGTGGTATCAGAGCCTAGCTAGAGCTTTAGGCGAAGTGTAGACAATGTTAGAAATCTGATCGAACCCCGAAACCCTAACTCAAACCCTTCTATGTACATTTTCTGAAAATATGGATTTTTTCAAATTAAAAATATCCAAAAAATACAGCAGGGTGTTATAAGAGTTACTGTGAAGCACGTGAGCCCAAGTCCACCAAAGCGCCGCGGAACCGCGGCCCCACCCTAGCATGTGCGGCGGTTCCGTGGCCACAAAGTTGATTCTTGGCACGTGCTTTGCACAGTAATGTCCTATATTGATTCCTCTGTTTTCTGGGTAATTTTAATTTATGCTCAAGAGTTGAGTTTTCTTGGTTGTATTGGGAGTTCGACGATTCGATCGGAATCTTTAACTTTGTCTGTGTTTTCCGGATAATTTTTTAATATGTTAAAAAGTTCGACCGGATATAAATACCCATTTTTTCCCCTGCCGGGAAATTTCCAAGTGTTGGATTTTTCCGTAGTTTGAGAACGTTCTAAGTAGTGCAAGTAACGTGATGGACCCTCTAGAAGACAACAAACCTTAACTCGATTATATGACCGTCTTGAACTGCCCTTTGAACCTTCGGGTTTGGGGCAGTACGGCGTGCCACATGTGAGGCGTTGGCTTGACCCTTCTACGGCTGGACCATTGGTATTGTGGCATAAAATAGATGTTTTTGAACTTATTTCAAGAGTTGAGCTGTTTCGGGAAAACTTGGGTGTTTGAATGTTCGATCGGAAAGTTTAACATTTTCTATTTATCTGGAATGTGATACAATATTTGGAATCCACATGTAGTTATGAGATAACTAATATGAATGTTATAAACATAGCACTTTAGTCTCACTTGATCGGTTGCCACGGAATTTTGATGCGATCAAAAGTCCGTTGCAATCACGTAGCATACGTGGATACTCGCCGGGTAAACTTAATAGATAGCCATGCCTCATAGCCCCGACCAAGTGACTGTAGGAGAACCCCGTCGCCAAAAGCATCCGTTCGGGTGCTCGCAGCAGCGGTGTTTCGCCTTAGTGCACTTCGTCGACGGCATCCGGGGGTGCGGCCGTCTACTAAAGTTTGCGACGAGCATTCGATCAGTTTATCGGGAATCTTGCTGAATTGCCCGACTTAATATTGAAAAGAGTTTTCGATAATGAGACTAAAATGCGGGGTTTATAATTGTTAGGCATGTGATGTCTAAGGAATTCATTTGGTCAGGCATGCGATGTCTGAGGAGATTGCGGATTCCAAATGTTGTAGTTTTACACTTTGTTTTCTGTGACCGTAAGTGTAATATGTGATATTGCCGGTTTCGTTGCTATATGTCACGACAATTGGGATGCGCACATTTACTTATGTTGATGACAAGTGATGTTATGTGTTGCTGGATATGTTATATTGGATCGTCGCGTTTTGAATAGCCGGGGGTTTTATGTGAGATGAGAGTTTTTTATTTTCATTCATGTAAAATTTATTGTATGTAATATTCTTTTATTGGGGCACTTCCGGGTTGAGGTTGATGTCACCATTTGTATATTATTTACTTTTCCGCACTAGGATAGACCCAAGGAGGAGAGCACAAGTAACCGGGTTCTAGAGTCCAGAGGGAGACCAACTCGAAGAGTCGAGTCCGGGTCTCCTAACTCTAGAATTGGTAGGGTTGCTTGCCGCTTTCGTAGGGGTCTAGGGGTGTGGGTTTGGCTATTCATCCCGACTGTGGAATCCGTGTTTTATACTGGCTCATATTAAAAACACGGAAGTCCTAGTATATCCAATGTTGCATATGTTTCTTCTGCTGCGATATCTGTGATGTGATCATTTGATATATTATGATAGATACTGTATATAGTATATACGATATATTATATAGATGTTACTTATGTTTTACACCCGCGCTAGCCCTGCCTCGCTCTGCCGTTAGTTACCTAACCTAACGGTGCACGAGGGGACATCGAGGCGAATGCGGATGGCATAAGTGTACGTCGTATTTATCTGTGATGTTTAGGTGATTTAAATGATGGGACTTCATTAATATGATTAATGAAAGAAAAGAAACCTAAAGATGTTGTGGAATCGAATTTTCAAAAACAGGTAGCTACAGTTCTTGCTTTGCATCACGGTGTTCCTTGTAGAACATCTTGCACCATATTCGATAAGGAAAGGGCCGAGATCCCTTCACCGGGAGTGACCCCTTTAGCAATAACTGGCAGATGCTACAACCCTCGGTTTGTCTTTTGATTGCTCCTATAGTTCTTGCTTTGCACAGCGGTATATATGATATATCCTGCACCTTATTCGATGAGGAAAGGGCCGACGATCCCTTCACCGGGAGTGACCCCTTTAGCAAAACTAGAAAAGCCTAAAAAACACTCCATTTTAAAATCATTTGATTATACAACGATATCAAGTTCATTACGCAATAGGTTTTCAGAAAAACCTGTCGTAGCCCTCCGTCATTTCAGATAAGTAGTAGTTAGTATTCGTGCTGCGTTTGTTGGCCTTTGTCAAGGCGTAGTGTGTGGTAGCTGACTGGTACTTATCTGCTTATGCATATGATGCAGATTGGGTTAGGGTAGTCGTGCGACCTTGTTGGCCTTTGTCAAGGGTCGTGCGATTGGGTTTAATTCAATCAGGAAATGACGGGTTGAACTTGACTAGCATCCTATGGTTTGTTGGCCTTTGTCAAGTTCATAGGAGGTTAGGGGCAAAATTATCGGGAATTTCAAGTGTTGAAATTTGCAATAAGATTGCATACCTTCTATGAGATAGTTGGATCCCGATACCCGCTGTGAGTAAGAGTTACTCCTGGGAGAGTTTTACACATTACAATTAGCCGATCAAGTAGGTGTCTAGAAAGGTGTCAACGGGGTTACGCCTCTGGGAAAACGATGTTTACTTTAATTAGGTCCGTGCGAAAGCACGGGGAACCTCCCTCAAAGTACCGACACTGGCCTGGCTGAAAGATTGGCGAACTTGTAGCGTGTAATTAATCCCGGCTAGTCTTTCCTTTTAGGGTTTGAAGGAAGATTTGATAAAAACAGTGGGAGCCATCCTGATTAGATAAAATAATAACCAATCTGATCTTGCAAGAGCGCACGCAGAGTGTTTTCTTCTCTCTCTCTCCAGGTAGCGACCATGTCACGCCTTAATCAAGATAATAATACGGATATATTGACCGAACCCGCTTGTTATACTGAGCTGGGGAACGTTGGTCCCGCTCCAACTTATAATTGTTATAAGACAGAGCAGGAAATTGGGGAATACCAGATTTCCCGTGCCGCCCAAACGAAGAAAGTGCATGCTGATGCATCTTCTTCGGATGTGTTCATTACAGAGAACTGTTTCTCAGTATCCTTTACGTCCTGAGTATGAGATACCGGATTAGGATCCCGCATATGTAATCTGTTACATGGGCTACAGAAAGGTAGAGAACTGAGAACGGGTGATAAGTTTCATGAGACAGAAAACGGTGCAAGTGTTGCAACCAAGTCTGTTGGTCACTGTCACCCTGTATTACTAGAATACATTGATTCTGAACGAATGTTATTAGATACCGAACCTGATATACAAAATCATATCAGTCTCTTTATAAGTAAAGAAGGATATAATTTTGTATTGTTGGATAATGTTTTGAACATTTCCTATATCAAAAGTTGATCGGTTCAGGCACGTTATCTAAAGGCATTGACGTTCTAAATCAAACTACAGTTCTTATATACAGAACACACACAAGAGGAAGAGTTCAGAAATGAACGAATCCTTCTTGTGGTATTGTAGACTAGGTCATATCAATGCGACCCGACTAGCTGAAGTTACATTTAGATGTATATTTAAATCTGTTTGAATTTACATCTTGTGAAACTTGCCGGTCATGTCACAAAGATAAGATGACCATAGCTCTGTTTATTGGAAACAGAGAAAGAGTTAGTGAACTTTTGGGATTGATACATGCTGATGTATGAAGGTCCCCTGTCTATACATACCAAGACCGGTCCTTTGTGCTTCATTACATTCTCTGATAATCTCTCAAGATTCAGACATATGTTCCTGTTGAAACACAAGTCCGAACCTTTTGAGATATTCACAGAATATAAGTTAGAAGTAGAGAACCAAAACGAGTATAAGTATTATGTCCTTTGATGTGATCAAGGAGTAGAATACTTGAGCACGGAATTCATAGACTTTTCTAAAGGAGAATGAGATTCTCTCTCAGCATTACTCCTCCGTATACACCATAGCACGATGGTATATCGGGGCGGAGCAATAACACCCTATGTGATATGGTGTGCTCTATGATGAGTACTACTGAGTTTCCTATTTTCTTTTGGGAGTTATGCACTAAAGAAGTTGCATACCTATTGAATAGGGTTCAAATCAAATCAGTTGCCTACCACTTCATATATGATATGGAAAGGGAAGAGCCCATCTCTTAAGTTAGTTAAGATTTGGGGTTGTCCGGCCTATGTCTAAAAAGCAAAATCCGGACAAGCTCGAGGCAAAGTCAGGACTGTAGAAGTTTGTTGAATATCCCAGGCATACGCAAGGGAATATCTTCTACCTAACCGAGGAACAAAAGATGTTTTGTTACTCAGCATGCCACCTTTGTGAAAGGGAATTTCTTGTGAAGAAATTATTGGTCATAAGGTAGAACTGTAAACAGTTCCAGCTATACAAACTGCAGCTGATGATTTGGTAGAACCAAAGGATTCAATAGCAACCAACGAACCTCAGCCTCTCCGCCGATCTAGTAGGTTTCCTCACCCACCTGAGAGATACTCCGGTTTCTCTATGACAGTGGGAGTGAGGATTGCATCATGGGATGATGACCTAACTAGTTTCGAGCTGGCCATCAGGAGTGGGACTCTGTAAGAATGGCTGGATGTTAATCGATCTGAGATGGAATCCTTTTACACCAACAAAGTATGGACTTTGGTTGCTTTATCTGATGGGTTAAATCCCCATCAGGAGCAAGTATATCTTGAGAAGATTACTTGGTGTACATGGAAAAGTTGAGACTTTCAAAGCTAGAATTGTTAAAGGTTTGCATCATTGACCTGCTATGGATTGTGATGAAACATTTTCTAAGTACCTATGCTTAAGTCCATCCAGATCCTACTTGCCACGGCTACATACCATGACTACGATATCTGGCGGTTGGGTGTCATGACTGCTTTTCTAAATGATATTTTAGAAGAGAGAGTCTGTAAGTACACAGTCAGAGGGCTTCGTAGATAGTGGGAGCAGCGGAAACGTGTGCAAGATGTTTTATGTGATAAAGCAGGCATCGCGGAGTTGGAACATCTGCTTTGATGATGTAGTCAAAGAGTTTGACTTCATCAAAATGGTAGATGAACCTTGTATATACAAAAAGGAAGTAGGGAGTATGGTGGTGATCCTCGTAGAGTACGTGGATGACATACTCATGATAGGGAAGAAGTTCCTATACTATGCTCGGTCAATCTCCGCTTATCACGAGGATTCTCCATAAAGGATCAAAGTGATACCTCCTAAATCCTGGGTTTTGGATCTATGAGATAGATCTAATTGGATGTTAGGATACTCACTAGTAGTAGTGAGATGGTATAAATTGAACTTGGGGAGAATCACTGGAAAGGTTCCAGGGTGATAAGGACGACTGAATGTCAGTCGCAGGCATTGTCTTTACCCTCAGTAAAGGGACGGTATGTTGGAAGAGTTCCAAGCTAGATACCGTGGCATACTAGACGATAAAGGCTGGATACATCGCTACCAAAGATGCTACCAAAGAGGCAGTCTGGGTGTATATTAGTTCATGAGATGAACTTCGTTCCTCCCATTGTGTGACAATGGAGTTGTGGCTTATGCCAAGGAACGCCCGTCCCATCAGTGATCCAGACATATTCTTAGGCAGTATCACCTGATCATGGAGATGGTTGATCTCCAGGGGATCGAGGTAAGGAGAGTAGACTCAGAGGAAAACACGGCGGATCCACTCACGAAAGGCCTTTTCCCAGAGAGAGACTTTTATGGGATGGTTGAGTATGAGATACTACAACCACTGCTATCAGATGGCCCTAGTGCAAGTGGGAGATTGTTAGTTATATGTATGCCCTAGAGGCCATTACTATACATAGGATGTATATTGTAGTGGATGCTTGGACATATATAGGTATGACTTTCTTGCTCGATATGATAGTATGCTAACTGGTTACTCTTTACCTTAACGTGCACACTGATTGTCTCTCTGTTACATGTTGGTAAAGCCCTTAGGATGTGTACTTGACTACATGGACTATGATGCGGATCATACTAGTGGGGACATGGTAGTCCATAAGTACATCCTTCAAAGTCCCTAGTCATGGGTGTATCGAGACAGGGCATCGATATACCAGAGTAGACTAGCGTATCCCTTCTCGACCCATACAGATGGGCGATGGATGATCCCATATCCATTGGTGTTTGACATCAGAGATGATATACGAGTGCTCAGTGTAGACTGGGTACAATGGACGGACTCGCCGAGAACTCCCAGATGGTATTATACCTTACGTCAGATGGCAGTTCTCTGGTGACACTGGTACAGGTTAGTCTGTAGACCCGAGATCGTCATAGAGTCTTGTGTGATTCCCACTGTACTTTGATTTCCACCTTACCACGTCCAAGAGGGCGTGCAAAATGGTGGTTTTTGGGTACAGTCCCGAATCACATGGAGGCAATGAGCGATAGGAGGGGTTTCGTCTCTCCCGGTATAGGGAGTTGATGTTGCGCAGTGCTCGATTGGCTATAACAGGAAGTTCTTGGCCAAGGCTGCTTTAGGGATTTACTGGTAAGTGTTACCAGTAGTTTCTCGACCCGTTATGAGCCTCATATCGACACGACTTATCGAGTTATTAGGGTCTGACGTTTACCACCCCTAGACGAGATATGCGACATATCAGACGAAGAGACCGGACTGTACGGTAGTGTTACTGGGTGGATTCACAGGAGTGTGAGTGGGCTTGCTCGTTGATCTTATGATCGCTCAATACCCGAGTGGCCATTACGTTTAGTAGACCGCTTGCGGCTTGTGGGTGCTTGATATGATCACCACCTGCTGCCGGCGTATCGACGAGTCTTTAGAGTCCTACACAGGGGTTTCCTGGCTCAAGCGAAACGAAATAGGAGCGCATATGAGATATGTGCGGGACCGAGAATAATACCAGTATGTGATACTGTATTCTATTCTCGCGATTTGTATCATAGGTCGGTTATATGTGATATAGCCGGGTTACCGAATCAAGTGTCGATTCGATACATTGATACACTTGATATTAGTTGGTTATATGCGATATGACCGGATCGTTAAATCAAGTGTTGATTTAATGATTTAATGTATAATTATATATTTGATATATTACTTTACATTAACTAGTATTGGTTCACTTAAGATTGATTTTCTCACTTGAATGTACACATTGTTTATATGTGATATATGCAAGTGTACATGTTTGTATCATACTTGATGATACAAACAAGTTGTGTGTATGAGACTTGAACCAAATCAAGGTTAGATTAGGGTTTACTATTTTCCTAAGCATATAACAAAAGAGTGTGACTTTGGTCAAAGTTATCAAGCTTCATGAAGCTTGATAAACATTGACAAAGTCAACTCTTTTGTCATATGTTTAAAGATATTAGTTAACCCAACCTTTAACCTAATGGTTTGGTTAAATCTCTACATGAGTTAAGCATGAGGGCTTAACTCAACCATGGTGCTATGATTAAAAGGATAAGTATTCATATTATTCTTTTAATTCATTGATTTTTTTTTCTTCTTCATCTTCATCAAGCTCACAAAAGCTTGAGAGCTCCAATGGTGCCATGAGAAAAAGAGTGAGAAATCCAATTCTAAAGTGAACCCACTTCGTATTTCTTCATCCTCTACCACTTGCCATGTAGTATAGGGTGTTCTCTTCACAAAGTTTTTGACCAAGTGAAGGAATAGCTTGAGTTTGAGTCTCCCCGACGTAGATCATCTTCGGCCTCGAAGTCAATGACCTAGCCCGATCATTTCTCCGACGAAACCATCGCTAGAGTCCAGGATCCGATGATCGCAGCGGAGGGACGTCAACACGGAGCTAAAGAAATGGTGGAGCGGATCTACAAAGGTTGTATTTCCATTCACTTAGCAATAAAGTTGTTTACTTACTTGCTTTTCGCCTCTAATCTCTAGTTAAAGATCTAGTTTAGGGTTTCTCGGCACCGCAAAATTTTAATTTGGCATGGTTGATGCCTTGTGGAACCTCTTCAGTGTGCCTAGTAACCCTACACAGCACCGCTACAACTGGGATATTGCCAGGAGCGAATCATCATCTGCTTCTGTCGATGTCAAACAAAGGTGGCTTAGCGATCAGGGTTAAGGTCCTGTAGACTAAGGCTTTCGACTTCGTGAGCCGTAAGGGTTTCACAAAGGTATTTCTCCCTACAAGTCGTGAGGATCTTGTAGGTGTATTTTCTCCTTAGGAATCGTGAGGATTTCTAAGTGCTTGTTTCTCTGTAAGTCGTAAGGATCCTACAGGAGGGTTTTCTCCTTGTAAATCGAGAGGACTTACAAGGGTCATGCGAACATATCCCCAGTCACGGATGGATCTTGGTTAGGGAAATGTTTATTCGCGCTCGTGGATTGTATACAAGAGTCAGTATTGAACCACTTGTAGGGCAATATTGGAAGTTGTGGGGGTTGCTTAAGCACAGGTTTAGGTCTCTGTAACTTAAGACTTTCAAATCTTATGAGCTGTGAGGGTCCCATAAGAGAGTTCTCCTTACGAGTCGTGAGGATCTCGCAAGTGTATTTTCTCCTTAGGAATCGTGGGGATCCCTAAGTGTGTTGCTCCCTTGTGAGTCGTAAGGATCTTACGCGGGTGGTTTCTCCTTACAAGGTCGAGAGGACCCTGTAAGTGTCCTTTAACGAGGTTGCGCCCTTTCGGGTTTTCACAAACACTCGCCGGTAGTCCTGCTGTTTTTACTCACGGAGACCTTTCGGGTTTTCATCCGTGCCCATTTTGCTTATGGACATACCGTTTTTTTTTGTTTTTTTTATTCTTTTTCTCTTTTCTTTTCACGAGGTCGCGCCCTTTCGGGTTTTCACGAACACTCGCCGGTAGCCCTGCTGTTTTTACTCACGGAGCCCTTTCGGGTTTTCATCCGTGCCTTTTTTTTGCTTATGGACATACTGTTTTTATTTATTTATATATTTATTTATATTTTTTTTATTTTGTCAGCCTACGGATGTTGCGGTATTAGTTTAAGGACGTTTCGGTCCGCCGTTAGTTTAAGGACGTTTCGGTCTGCCGTTAGTTTAAGGACGTTTCGGTCCGCTATTGAGAAGGCTGGCTACCGCTTATAAAGTTTGAGCTTAGGAAGATAGCGAGCGGACATAGTCGTCGTCATCTATCATTGACCTAGGCGGTAACCTTCTAAGCGTAGTATTTCTTTAGGAAGCGACCATTTATTGGCCTGAAAGGCCTTTCACCGTGCATGTCCATGAGTAGATAGGCTCCACCCTGGTAGACCTTGTCTATGATGTACGGGCCTTCATAGTTCGGCTCGAATTTTCCCCGCTTGGCGCGATTGGGGATCATAGGTCTTTTGACCACTAGCACGAGTTCGCCTTGGCGGAATGTCCTCGGCCGGGTCAATCTTTCATATGAGCGCGTCATCTTTTCTTTATAGGCCTCCATATTTTGCTGCGCTATGAGCCGGGTCTCATCGAAGGCATCAAGCTCCTCAAGCCGAAGGTTAGCATTTTCTTCATCTGTTAGCTCGCAGTGGACTGCCACTTTTAGAGAGGGTAACTCTATTTCAAGGGGAAGTATTGCTTCCATACCGAATACCAACGCGTACGGCGTTGTGTTTATGGCCGTCTTGAACGTAGTTCGATACGCCCAGAGAGCTTCTTGCAGTCTCTCGTGCCAGTCTTTCTTATTTCGTGACACCGTTTTCTTCATGATCTTTGTCAAGGTCTTGTTGAAGGCCTCAGCTAGACCGTTAGCTCGCGGATTATAAACCGAGGAATATCTCCAGTCTATATTGTGCTGTTGCGCGAAGCGACTGATCTTGTGGCTTCTGTAAGCTGGCCCGTTATCGGAGATGATCCGGCGCGGAGTTCCAAACCGATATATGACGTGCGTCTTGAAGAAATGGAGGATATTCTCCGTCTTCACTTCCCTCAACGGTACTGCTTCTGCCCATTTGGAGAAGTAGTCAGTCGTCGCCAGGATGAAACGATGTCCTCTGGACGATGCTGGTTCGATGGGGCCGACTATGTCAGTTGCCCGCATTTCGAACGGCCAGCTAGCCACCGTTGGATGTAGTGGATTTGGATGCTGGTGGATGAAGTCCCTATGAATTTGGCACGAGTGGCACTGCTTCGCATACTCAAGGCAGTCTTGGATCATCGTGGGCCAGTAGTAGCCCATCCGTTTAATCTTCAACTTCATCTTCGGGCCCGCTTGGTGAGAACCGCAGAGTCCGTCGTGAACTTCCTGAACGACTCTTTTCGCTTCGTCAGGTCCGAGACATCTCAGCCACAGAGAATCAAGTGACCTCTTGTATAGAGTTTCATTGACGAAGGCGAAAGACAGAGCTTGTTTCATGAGCTGATGTCTTGAGGACGCATCTTCGGGCGTTCGACGGTATTTGAAGTAGTCTATAAAGACTTCTCTCCAATCCTTTGTGTTTTCCCAATCTTTTATTTGCAGGGTTGTCTACTCACTCGCTCCTTTTTCTTCGGATGATTCCGGAGATATTTCTGCTGGGGCAAGCACATGACGGCTCTGTACCACAATTCTGACATCATCGAGGTTCTCATCAGCCAATTCTTTAGCAAGCTTGGCCAACGCATCTGCTTTGCTATTTTCCGCGTGCGGTATGCTTTCCAAAGTGTAGGAGGGAATTTGGGTCAACAATTGTTGCACTTTTTCGCCGTACTTCACCAATTCTGGCTTGCACGTTTGGTAGTCGCCGTTTACTTGACTAAAGACCAGCTGAGAATCTCCATATACGAGGAGGTTTTCAATTCCCATGTCGACGGAGATCTCGAGACCTGCTGTCAAGGCTTCATATTCGGCTTCGTTATTCGTCCTCGGCTCTGTCAAGGAGAAAGCAAAGCGCATTATCCCTCCTTGTGGAGTCACGAAGATAAGGCCTACCCCCGATTTGATTATAGGGGTACTTTGTTTGCGCTTCTTCACGGAAGATGCTCCATCGAAATAAAGCTCCCATCGGGTATCATTACCATCGATCGCATCAAACGCATGTTCGTCTGGAAGATCGCAATTCAGAGGAGAATCGGCAGGTATCGGGTGCTCAGCAAGGAAGTCGGCGATGGCCTGGCCTTTCACTGCCTTGAGAGGTTGATACGTTATCGAGAATTCCATCAAGAGCAGGGCCCATTTAGCGAGCCGTCCCGTCAATATGGCCTTTGACATTAAATACTTAAGAGGGTCTACCTTCGAAATGAGACGGACCTCATGTGCCAACGCATAGTGCCTGGGCTTTGTTATCACGAAGATCAACGCCAGGCAGTGTTTTTCAATAGGGGAGTAGTTGCTTTCTGCCCCCAGTAGAACTCGACTTAAGTAATAGAGTGCTCTTTCTTTCCCATGGTCGTTCTCTTGTGCCCATAATGCGCCAAGGAACCTTCGAGGGCGGTTGTATAAAGAATGAGAGGTTTTCCCTTAACCGGAGCAGCCAACACTGGCGGGTTCTGCAGGTACTGTTTAATTTCGTCTAGCGCGCCCTGGCATTTTTTATCCCAGACGAATGGAGTTCCCTTCTTCATCAGGTGGCTGTAAGGACGGCATTTGCCTGAAAGGTTGGCTATAAATCGCCGTATATATGCGAGCTTCCCTTGGAGAGACCGCAGCTGTTTGAGGGTCCTTGGCGGAGGCATTTCCATGATCGCCTTGATCTTTGACGGATCTATCTCAATGCCTCGATGTCGGACAATGAATCCCAGGAGTTTGCCCGAGGAAACTCCGAATGCACATTTGAGGGGGTTCATCTTCAAGTTGTATTGTCGAAGACGTTGAAATACGGTCTTCAGATGCTCGAGATGTTCCTCGTATGATTTGCTTTTAACCACGAGGTCGTCGATATAGCATTCGACGATTTCGTGTATAAGGTCATCGAAGATCTTCGTCATGGCCCTTTGGTAGGTGGCACCGGCATTCTTTAAACCGAAGGGCATCAGCTTGTAGCAGAATATACCCAAAGGAGTCCTGAAGGCGGTGTGCTTCTGGTCTTCGGGATGCATCTTTATCTGATTATACCCTGACGAGCCGTCCATGAAGGAGAAAACTTCATGAGTGGACGTATTGTCTATCATCAGTTCGGTGACTGGTACTGGGAAATCGTCCTTCGGGCAAGCTTTATTAAGATCCGGGAAGTCTACGCATATGCGCACTGTCCCATTTTTCTTCATCACCGGGACGATGTTCGCGATCCATTCAGGGTATTGAACTTCCTGGATGAAGCCAGAGTCGATCAGCTTCTTGACTTCAGCATTGATACTCATTTCAAGCTCGAGCCGCATTCTTCTCGGCACCTGTTTGACTGGCTTGAAGTCCAGAGATATCGCCAATTTGTGCACAGCAATTTCTGGATCTAGTCCTGGCATTTCGGAATAGTTCCACGCGAAGCAATCTCTATGTTGTAGAAGCACGTCCTTTAACGCAGCCACCCTTTCTTCAGATAGCAGCTCGCTGATGAATGTCGGTCGCGGGTCATTTGCCGTTCCCAACTCAATTTTCTTAAGGTTATCTGCAGTGGTATGAATTCCATCTTCCAGCTCTTTTAGCGCTGGTGGAAATTCTGAGATTACCTCGTCATTGCTGTTTTCGAAGCACTAGGGAAGGTCATCCATGTTCTCGGGCTCTTCTTTTGATATCGTTATCACGTGACAAGTACGGATTCACTTCCAATCCCAATGCGGAACTGGTTCTTCTTTCATGGCCTTGGTTTCGTGCTTCTGTGGCGGCGCTACCCTCCAGTTGTCAAACAGAGTGAATTTGCCAAGCTGATACTGATCTTCAACCCAATTCTTGAAGGTGAAGCAATCTTCAAGAGGATGCCCTATTATTCGATGGTAAGAGCAATAGTTTGGGTTAGAGACTTCGCCTGCTTGTTCGGGGTTTTTGGACTCCGGCAGTGTAAGCATTTGATGTTTTAGAGCAAGATCAAGTATCTTCTTCGCCTTGTCCCGAGGAAACGAGTACGCTCGACCCATTTTCTTCATGAAGGATAGATCAATAACGCTCGACTCCCATTTGCGTGGCTTCTTAGCCCTGCTTTGTTGCTGTTGAGCGCCTTTTTGGCCTTTCGACTTATTTCTGCCTCTGCGTTGGGCCTTCTTTATAACAGGTTGACAAGGAGCGGCATTTTCATCTTTCACGGCCTGTTGGAGAAGGCGTTGCGTTTTGGCTTTCTAGTAGATGACCATTTCGCGGTTATGATCGTCCCGGACTTTTTGACCCGCTTCCTTTATAAGCTTGTCCATTTGTTCTTCGAACGACGGACTGGGCACTTTTGCCTCTGGAACTTTCACCAGTTCAGGATTAGCGTTCTCCAATTGAGCATCCGCTTCTTCATCAAAGTCATACACGACGTAGCAGCTGTTTAGTAGCTCTCGTTTCTTTGACCGGATGTATCCAAGCGCTTTTGTCTCCATTCTTCCATTAGGCAGTTTGCGTTGAGTCCCGGGAATGTTCCAGACTTTGTCATAGAACATGGCTTTTCGAACGGTCTGCTTGAAGGATATCCCCTGGCGCTTCAGCAGCCTCTTCAGGCCTTCTGTATAATATCTGGGGAGACGGATAGGCTGAAGCCTGTCGAGTGTAGGATCCGCGCCATGCCAGATTTCTTTCTCCACTCTGGTTTCTTCAGAGCGGTAGAATAGAATTGCTTTTTCGCTTTCTCTCCTGGGAGGGATATAGAACGTTCGCAGCTCTTCTACACTGTAGATATCAAGCGCATCCAGTTCCTTACGGTGTTTAAGCGGCACTATGGCGACTTGTAGACTTTGCTCTTCGTCAGCGGAAGTTTGTATTGAAGGTCGAGCAGGGAATACAACACGGACTTCATCTTCCGAGTCGCTACCAAAGATCAACGTAGGAGCGGACGGTCCTGGCTTGTTGTGTCGAGACGGCCCAGAGTAAACTATCTCCTCTTCCTCCTCGGTATCACTGCCGAAGACAGGGATGGCGGCGTTAGCTTTGTTCTCCGGTTTGTGACACCTCTCCGTGTCTTCGAAATCTGGTAAGAAGTATTTGGCATCTTCATATTTTCGGACTTCGTTCACGGAAAACAGATTCAGTTCTCCCGCCACGGTGTACTCGAGACCATCCTTAGCGTATTTCATACACTGATGTTGTGTAGAGGGGATGACGTTGTACTCGTGTAACCATGGTCGGCCGAGCAAAGCGTTGTAGCATGTTTTGGCGTCTATGACGTGGAATTTAATGTCCGTGACGGGTAGCCCAAAGCGTAGCGTCGGTATCACAGACCCAAGAGTTCTTGATGACTGGGAGTCGAACCCGGAGATGGTGATCTTGTCCCGAGCAAGGTGCTGGACGCTTATGCAGATTTCTTTTAAAACCCGCACATTGAGGAGATTAACGGAGGATCCATTGTCGATCAGGATCTTGCCTATCATTATATCGTGGCAGTATCCTGAGATGTAAAGGGGACGATTGTGTTCGCATGTCCCAAGGAGAAGATCTTCATCACCAAAAGCGACATCGGCCGTGTGCACTTCCTCCAATTCATCCTTCATCTTTTCTTCGGCCAGGAAAGTTTGGAATTGCCCCAGATCCTCTAGTGCCTTGACTAACGAATCTCTCGCCTCCTTTGATAGCAAAAGGGCGTCAAGAATGCTGAGCTGTGAGGGTAGCTTCCTCAGATGCGCTAAGACGTTGTAATCCACCTTATTCTTCTTCGGCGGGTCCTTGGCGCTTAGCTCCCCCAGAACTTGGTCATCTAAGACGATATCTTCAGAGACCTTTTCTTTCCCTTTATCTTTTCTGTTTGAGGGACCGAGATTCTTTTCGGGGAGCGTGCGATTACGTAGCCGGATATTTTCGCAGACCTTTGGCTCTTCTTCTTTTCCCGAGGTGGACTCTTTAAAGAGAGGGCCAAGCTCTAGCTCCTCATCAGAATCGCTCCCGAATGTAGGCACTTGTGACCCGTCGGTGCTAACCATGTGACAATCGCCAGTAGTTCTTTTAAGCCCTTCGGTCGTATTTCTTTGCTCCCGACGAGTTTTACGCTTTTCCCGCTTAAAGCGTTGCCGATGAGCAACGTATCCTTGCCACCATCTATCGAAAGCTTTGCACTCTTGAGTGGGGTGCGAAACCTTCTAATGATATAAGCAATAGTAGGGGTGCATTTCTATTTCACCGGTAATTTTTCCTTCAGAGGGTGGTAGCTTCATGCCCATTGACATGGCCTTAGAAAACCTTTTCCTCGTCTTGAATTTACCTTTGTCGGTAGTGGAGGAATTTTGCTCCAGCGGGATCGTCTCAGCTCTTTCATCAAGTCGCTGGCGCTTGGCCCTTTCAAATATGACCGCCTCGCGTTCTCGATCAGCTTTACTTTTCAACCGAGCTTCATTAAGGAATGCGTCAATTACTTCATCTGATGGCCCCAGGATTTTTGGTTCAGGATCTGCCCCCAGCGTTTCAATACAAGGAGTTTCCTCATCGTCCATGAACGAATGGGAAATCACATGACAGCTCGCCACGCATTCTTCAGATTCATCAGATGAACATTCTCCCTCATATTCCTCTTGAAAGACATGATTGAGGAACTCTTGGAGTGTAATGGGAGTTCGTGCCTTCTGGTTGTATTCTTCCAGCGCGTCAATTTGTTTTTGCAAGCCCGAGCGCTTGTCGCCAGGCTTCAAGGGCTTCTTTGATTTCTTTTTCTTCTTCTTCGAAGATTTTGACGACTGGTTGCGAGTGCTTGAGTCACCACCATCGGTCTTTGGAGTTGGACGTGGCTTCAACATCCCCTCAATGATTTGTGGTTCCAACGGGTTCTTCCACCTAATCGCCGGACATGTCTGAAGATCGTTTAGCATCCTCTTTGTCTTCGATGATAATACAACCTCCCAAGGAGCTTCTTCAACGACGGAGCATGTTGCCCCCAGCGTATTCGTCCCCTTAGAGGTGTGGGGCTGCGGGGGATTCACCTTCCATTTGTCAGATAACGCGAATTTGCCCTGTCGGTACTGGTTTTCAAGCCAATTTTTGAAAACGTAGCAATCTTCGATCGGATGGCCCAGTACTCGATGATAAGGACAGTAGTTGGGCTCATTGACATCACTTGGTTGCGATGGACGTTTTGGATCCGGAAGATTTATGAGTCGGTTGCGCAACGCCAACTCGAATAACCTTCTCGTTTTATCACGGGGAAAAGAGTAAGAACGTCCCAGCCTCTCCTCAAGGGCTACGTACGGACGCATATTATTTTAACGAACAACCGGCTTCGAGTTGTTCGGTTGTTGTTGAGCATTAGCGACAACGATCGCTTTTCCCTTCCCCTTGTCATTTCGGGAGTCCGGCTTAGGAAGAGGGGGTTTATGGCCCATCTGATCCATTTGCTCTAGCTTGTCAATCAAGGCCTGGAAGGTAGTCGGCTTGAAAAACATCATAAATTGTAAGATGGTTGCTTGCGGATCGATGGTTGCTTGCGGATATACCCACCGCGGGAGCTTCTTCAATGCGCTGCTCGCACTTCGACCATAAGTTCCGCCACCGTATAGCATATTGAACCCATGTCTCGCCTGGCTTTACCCTGGCGTTAATCAGTGCCGTCATCGGGGTGCGTTCACTGGCGCTTGCAAAACGCTGGGTAAACAACAGCTCAATTTCCGCGAAGGTCTTGATAGAGTCGTTCGGGAGCTCAGAGTACCACTCGAACGCTGTATCTGATAAGCTTCCAACAAACTGGCGAAGCAACAGCTTGTCATCACCGCCGGTGTTGCCGCAGAGTGCCCTGAACTGGGCGACATGCTGGTGAGGATTGCCCGTCCCCTTGTAGACATGGAACTTGGGAATTGTGTAACCGGGCGGGTACTTGATTTGGTCGTACCAACTTGGATATGGCCGCCCCGTTTTTACGACCTAGCCGGCTGCTTCAGTCGCATGATGAACCCGTATTTGTTGGGCTATGTACTCATCTAAATCAGCTTTGGAGATTGTATCCTCCTTAGCTGTTGATAGAGCTGGCGGAGGATTTGACGTCTCTCCCCTATTGTCTTCAAGGACGATCGGGGGATCTTCGGCTGGAGGATCTTGTTGGATCATCATCCCCACCATGTCTTGGAACAGGAGGCCCATACGCTGTATGTTGGCTACTTGTTCAGCAGCCTCTTTATCCTTCTTCTCCAATATTCGACGAAGGAATTCGGCGTCGGTTTCTTCCTCCTGGCGTTCATCCGAGGACGCTTCAGGGTTTTCTTTTGGCCCAGTAAGTGCGGCCATAGCGTTCATCATCTCTTGGAGCTTCTGCTGCTGCTCCTGCGCTTTGGTCACTGATCGCGTAAGCGGTCGATGACCCGTAGATATGCGACTGTCCTCTTTACCATATGCCACGTAGACGGTATGAACCACAATGCCCCCTGACTTAGGGCGTTTGGGTTTACCACCTTTGATATTCGTCACAGGTGTAGGGACTTTCTCTGGCCTTCTTCTCTTATGGGCCGTTGAAGTTAAGGGGGCCGTTGCTTTGGGCACCCAAGTGGTCGTTATCTTTCGTTGCTTGACCGGGGGATTTTCTTCTTGCCGACCTTTCGACTTCTTCTGTTGGCGAGAGAAGTTAGGATCAATGACAGATTCTTGGACTCGTCGCCATGTCTTATAGATCCTGGAGGACAGCGATTGAGGAGACTGCTCCGGCTTTTCTGCTTCCACAGTAGTCTCTACTGGTGGAAGAGATCTTTTGAGCACCGCAGTTGGCGAGTTTCTGCGTACCCTATTCAACAGTTCAAAGCTGTTCTCGGTTGGAATAGCAGCGTTAACTTCCGCCGTTGGAGCTGGCAGAGTCATCCCAGAAGGGAGTTGCCCCCGGTCTTCCTTATCCGGCGCCAGTGGCGTCGTCGGGCGCGACGAGTCGTCGGTATTGGTTCAGAAACAGAAATAGATTCTTCCTGCCCCCTATTCAAGTGTGGGGCTGTCGCCGGCATCAGCCTATTGAAGACTGATGTCTTTTGAGCATCAAGAGCAGGAGTGGGATTTAGGACGGTCAGTCTTGTAAAGACTGATCTCTTAACCGGAGAAGCAGCCTTAACGACTTCAGGAGCAAGTTCGGCTACTCTTTTTGGAATAACCTTTTCTGGGACCGCAAGCTTCATTGTGGGCCCGCAGGAGTTTTGTCCCAGTCTGGAGAAGACCGAGGCGCTGGTGTTGGGCGACCCGTTGAGAGGGGCCGCAGTAACTGTAAGTCGATCGAAGACCGACTTCTTATGAGCTTCTGGTACGGGCACAGGGGTGCTGAAGCTTGTTGGCGGAAGCATGGTTCCGAAAAACAACCCCGTGGTGGCTTGAGTAATCTGCTCCACGGGCATGGTGAACAAAGAGGCCGCTTGGGGCCCATAGGTTATGCCCCCAGTTGAGGCCGAACATGAGCTGCAGCTGCAGTTAGAGCACTTCGAACAGGTAGAGACCATCGATGCTTGATTTCTTTTCTGCGCTAAGCAAGAGACCAAATCTTAGTAGACTTGAAATCCAAAGGCAACCATTAACAAATCGCGATTCGTTCGCGAAGACGACACACGAAGTGTGGAGTGGAAAGAGGAAAAGGTCCCACCGGGCGTGCCAGAATCTGTTCCCCTCCGAAAGACGGCGCACAAGACTGCGAAGTCCTGACGCTGAGATTCGGGGCAGATGCTATTTGGTTTTATCCTTCCACCTCTCCGAAGATGCCAAGTTGATTTATGGCACCGTGTATCGGAGGTTTAGACGAATGCGGCCGATGTAGCAGATTTCGTCAGATTCCCCCTCGCTTGAGGGGTTTTTGATTGTGGGGACGCTCTTCCCTGCAGGCGCAAGCCCTTGCAGTTAATTACGCTACCGCATCGCGGTAACAACTTTCTCCTTCTCCAGAATTTCACTTCATGTCGTGTGTGTTTGTTTTGTTTGTGGTTGCCCGTGGATTGTATACGGAGACTGAGCGATGTCGTCGCCCGTAGGATGTGGATTAGTCCAAATCCGTATTTACTTAGATTTGGGTTTGGTATTTTGGTTTAAGGATACGTTAGCCGTATTTGGAATAAGATCGAATTAAACGTTTGTTAAGGATACGTTAGTTTGATTTGAGACTAAGATCAACTTAACATGATCGTTTGGATCCGACAAAAGAGCATTTGGGGGCTCTATTGTTCCAGTTTAGGGACATAGTGGTCTATATTCCAGTTTAGGGACGTGGGGGTCCATGTTCCAATTTAGGGACGTGGTGGTCCATTACCAGTTTAGGGACGTGGTGGTCTATGTTCCAGTTTAAGGACGTGGAGGTCCATCATTAGTTTAAGGACGTTTCGGTCCGACATTAGTTTAAGGACGTTTCGGTCCAACATTAGTTTAAGGGCGTTTCGGTCCACGAGTTTAAAGACCCCGCAGTCCGTATACGTATGTGGTCGTCGGGACCCGTCACCTCTCTGACGTCGTTGAAGGATTACAACGACAGCTGTCAGAGGAGTTCGGAGATATACCCTCGAACCGGAGGTAGATTGATTTAAGAGAGCAATCTTGCTCAGTCAATTTAATTTGAGGACTTACGGCCAAAATTGGGCTAAGTCCAGTTGAAAATGTTCAACATTTTATTTGTTTTTGCATTGCATTTCCTTTTATTTTTATTTGGGCTCTACCCATAAAGGATGCAGACCATCAATTTGTTTTGGGCTCTGCCCATTTATAAATGATGCAATGCATAACATTTTTTATTATTTTGTTTGGGCTCTGCCCATTTATAAATGATGCAGAGCATCAATTCTGTTTGGGCTCTGCCCTTTTTATTGCGTTACAATTTAATTAGGCCTGCTTGGTCTTTTTGATTTGGGCCTGGCCCTTTAGGAAATGCATTGCATTTGTCAAGCGCTTTGCGCCAATCAGAGAGCGCAAGCGCTTGTGGTGTTGACACGTGTCACGCAAGCGCAGTGCGCTGCGCTAATGCGCTGCGCCTGCGCTGCTGACACGTGGCGTGCTCTGGTGGCTTGCGCCAATCCAGGAGCGTAACAGCACAGTTTGCAAGTGCAAGGCACTATAATTTGAGAATTTTTTATAACCAATGGTTCATGATAAAGTGCAAAGCACTGTTTGTTTTCTTCGATCTAATGAGAATCAAAGAAAACAAGTATTTCTTGTTTTTCTTGTTTTAAAGAACCAGTGGTTCATAAGAAGTGCAAAGCACTGTTTATTATGCGAAGATCATTGATGTTGTTCTTAGATCAATGATCTATTAGAAGAAATTTCTTCTATTTTATGAAGGTTTTTTTTTTTTTTACCTTTTTCTTGAAACTTTTTCAGAGTTCTCTCTGTTTGAAGCTCTTGATTTCTCAAAAAAAAATGTTCCTCCCCTGAATTGAGGTCTAGGGTCCTTTTTATAATGCCCATAAATTAGTTAAATTTGTTAAAGAGATCTTTCTCTGAGTGATTTGGGGAATTTTCCCCACCGTTGGATCTTTGATCCAAGGGCTTCTGTTTTACAGAAGAAAATCTTCTTGTTTTAACAAGAACAGAAAGATCTTATTAGAATTTTAATTCTGTTTGGCGTAAACGCCCCAGCGCTTGACACGTGTCGCGCAGCGCAGCGCTTGCGCAGTTATGCTTGCGCAACTGCCCAGACACGCGACGCGCAGCGCAATACTTGCGCGGCTGTGCTTGCGCAGCTGCGCAAGCGCTGCGCAGACACGCGTCGCGCAGCGCAGCGCTTGCGCAGCTGTGCCTGCGCAGCTGCGTAGACACGTGTCGCGCAGCGCAGCGCTTGCGCACCTGAAGCGTTGCTTCCTTTACTTTTATTTTTAAAGAGCCTTGCTCTGATTGGACGCACTGCCTTGGACGCTGTGCTGACGCATCAACTTCTGACACGTGGCGCGTTGCGCGCAGCGCACGGGATTTGAAGCGTTGCTTCAAGATTTGATTTTTTTGAAATTCAAACAGAGCCTTGCTCTGATTGGGGAAAACATATGTATTATTTACATATACTTGTATTTGTATCACATACAAATATCAAATAATTCTAGAAGGGTATGTGTATCATATACACAAATATATTAGTATATGTATCATATACATATACATGTATTTGTATCACATACAGATAGCAAATGAGAGAGAGAGTGTGAACATAATACTATAATATATATATATCAATATATATATATATATATATATATATATATATATTATTGAATTAACACTTGATTTAATAATCCGGCTTTATAAAGAACCGGCTAGTATTATTAAACGTCAGATTACTGTACGTGTATCATGTACACGTGTTTAATCGAACTCCTGCACGTATCATCATACGGACACTGCATCGTTTCGCCCGAGCGGGAAAACCCTCTGTGTGGGACTCTAAAGACTCAAAAATACGCTGGCAGTTGGTTAGGATCATATCCGATTGAATCTGAAACATTTTCATATCAATCCCCTAACAGGTTAACCCACAAGCACGTCAGCAGTACTAGCTGCACGTGACGGCTACCCAGGTATTGATCATGTTGGGGTAAAAATTTACACCCCGGTTGACCAAGTCAGAATCAAAGTCAACCCCAAGCCAAGTGGGCCCAAGCCCAGATCCAATGGGCCCATGCCCGGGTCGAGCCCGAACATGAAGCGGTCGGCCTCCCCCCACGCCAAGATAAAAATTTTGTAATAAACAATTTTGTTGTATTTTTTTTATTTTATTTCATGGATAAATGTAAGAAAAATAGGTATAAAGCCAAATTTTTGTAAAGCCCATGGCTTATGTGCAAAAAGAAATGGCACATGAGCCATGGGATAGGCAAAATGCCATTTTGTGAAGCCCAAGGGGCTATGTGTAAAGTGTATGGCCTATAAAGGCAAAGATAATGAAAAAATCACAACTTTTCTCTCTCTCACAAAATTTTTCAGATCTGAGATCGTTTCCCCTTCTTCAAGGTTCCAAAACCTTCCTTTTTCTCTTGAATTAAATCAAGAGTTTTACTCTTCTTTTTATAAAAAAAATTAGTTTTTCACCATAAAACCCATAAAGGGGAACTCAGATCTTCCATTAGATCTCAAAAATAAGAGATTTTTAAAAATCCCACATCTCTTGATCTTCAAGATCCAGCTAACAGAGGAGGAAGAAGAAGAACATCTTTCACTAAACCCCAAAAGAAAACACACTCAGGAGTCCAACTTCTCTCTGATATCTCATCCGAGAAATTTTTTTTAGGCTAAAAGCCTCTTTTTCTCGCCGGCGCTCAAGCGCAGAGCGCCCGCGTGCCGACACGTGGCGCGCTTGCGCTGAAGCGCTCAGCGCAAGTCGCCCCGGTGCCGACACGTGGTGCGCTTGCGCTTAAGCGCAAGCGCTCGAGTCAAGTCGCCCCGGTGCTGACACGTGGCGCGCTTGCGCTCAAGCGCAAGTCGCCACCGTGCCGACACGTGGGCAAGTCGCCACCGTGCCGACACGTGGCGCACTTGCGCTCGAGCGTCAGGCGCTGAAGCGCAAAACGCTCATGTGCCGACACGTGGCGCGCTTGCCCTCAAGCGCCCAGCGCTCAAGCGCAGAGCGCCCACGTGCCGACACGTGGCACTCTAGCGCCTGAGCGCACAGCGCCCAAGGTGCTGCCCCCATGCATCCTTTGGATGTCTTTTCCCCTTTTTATATATATACATGTATATCTATACATATGTACATACACACATACTCCACGACACTGTCCATGTTAGAAAAAAATTTCTAACGGGGCGCTGCCCCGCACCCCGCAAGGGGGCTGCTATCCCCTTTGACCCCCAGCCCGCTATCCGGGTAGCGGGACCCCCGTAAAAACTCTGCGTGGCTCCCGATATATCCAAAACCCCCTTTCAAAACAAAACACACGTACACCGCACATTGAGTTCGCATGACCAGTTTAACCCGTTAATCGGAGGTTCCCTCGCCCCAAAGGCGGGGAGTAATTAACGGCAGCTTAGTCCGCGGCTGCCGGAGATTCGGATCCCCATAATCATTAAACCCCGGCCTACCCTAGGCAGGGGGAATCTGTAGTACGCCTAACAAGCGCGCGCGTATTCCCATCTCAATGGGGTGATGAAAAACACCCTACAGATTTTTGGCCCGGTGGGACCAATCTCTCCTCCCATATTTCGGGTTAAACGTTCATGCGAACTCAATCAATATACATATCGATTGCCTATACTGAAATGATGTTCTTTTTTCCGTGCAGCAATCAACCTTCGACGACAATGTCTCCCTAGACGAATTCAGCTTCCAACGTGACCCCGATTCCGTACATGGTCAAGATCAACGCTCGTATGGTTCTCCCCGCGAGCCTCATCGACAGTGGGAGGAACCGCCCCGCCAGTTTGGCTCCGTCATCATCTACCTTGCCGGAAGCGCTCATCTGGCGGAGATCCCGGCGGAACAGGTGGCCAAGCCGGTTTCAAGGGGCAAGAGGCCGAATGTCGTAATCGCCAAGGCACCACAACCGAAACTTAAGACGGTGTCTGAACGATTCTCTTGTGCTCCAACAGGGGGCAAGAACTCCGGTACAAAGGGCAACATCAAATGTTGCGGAAAAGCTCAGGTGATGACTCCAACAAATGCACAATCGAGCGTATCTCCAAAATCCCACATCGCCCGGTTTACGGTGTCTTCCCAAAGAGCCGAAGTCTGCCAGGTGCTTAGAACAGAAAAGTTAAGGCAAAAGCGGCTCAGGTATCGAGCCAACAAGAGGGCCAGGGCTTCGGCCAAATGGAATCTTGTGAAGTTCCAAGGGCAGGGTCACCCCGCGACGACGGCTGAGTCGGCCGTAAAGATCAGCAATTCCTTCGAACCTCTGAAGTGGGTTCAGAAAAATACCATGACCGCCAGAATCAAGAAGACAGCGGTCCGAACAGTGCCACAAAGAGACGTGTCCCGGCCCCAACAGAAAAAGTATGACACTGTCTCTTTAAGGGTCTATCAGGCGCTCTGTGCCGCACGAAAGCAGCGGGGCAAATCCAGAAAAGAAGCGCCAGCACCACTCAAGAACCTGGTTAGGCCAGCCGCCTTCAATCGACTACCTGCTACCGAATCAAGGGGGTCAAGACAGCGATCCGTGAAATCAGCTGCCAATGATAGAAAGACGACCGGATATATCATCCATACGGTCTATATGGCGGGCGGGAGCCCAGCGACAACCTTCGTAGCAAAAGCAAGGATGGGGCCACCACATCCCAAGCCCAATCTAGCCTGAATGTGGTTGCCGCTGCCCAAGAACAGCCGCCCCCGCTAGATGAAGAAAACCCTCTCGATGAGGATGATAGGCAGAAAGACCCCTCGGTCCATGCAGAGTCAAGCTCGGACAGCGAGGAAGATCCGACTTTCCGCCCCAGGACTGCGGAGCAAGAGCTGCTTCAAGTGCTTCGAAAACAGCTCAGGAGCAAAGATAAAGAGATGGTCAAGCTCTATTCGAAGATTGACGACTTAATGACGTGGTGATGCAGCTTACGGCTCAAATTGCTCGAGCGCCTCCCAATCAACCACAAGCCGTTACTAATCAGCCTGGTGATGACAATCCGAGGCAGCCAATGCCTGTTCCTTTGGGTCCAAGACTGGTTGAGCCACATGAAAGCCAGCCACACTCCGCTTGTGGGGACTCCTTGGCCCTAGATAGCACTATCCCGCTAATACAGGATCGGATAATGGATTTGGTCACAGCAAGGTTAAAACATTGGTGGCCGAAGCTGAAGCTCAGAAAGAAATCGGCAGTAGTGGGTGGCCATATCCCGCGCAGTACAATCTGATTGAGTTCCCAAGCGGCTACGTCATTCCTAAGTTCGGAAGATTTGATGGAACGGGGAATGCAAATCAGCACGTCGCCCTCTTCAAAGCATCGTGCGGAAATACAGGGGGCAATGACGCACTCCTTCTTCGTCAGTTTGTCAACAGCCTGACCGGTGTCGCCTTTGACTGGTACGCGAGTATACCAGACGGGTCCGTCATTACCCTTGCCCAAATGGAGTCTCTGTTCCGGCAAAGGTTCATGAGCGTCAGTGATAAAATCTCCATTGCCGACCTTATGAGGACCAAGCCGGGGAAGAATGAAAGCAACACTGACTTTATCGCCCGATGGCGTAATCTCACGGTCAAGTGCGAACCGCCGCTGGAGCAGGACCAGTCCGTCAGCCTTCTCATTGGGAACCTCAGCAATTGGATGGTCCCATTCTTGTGTACAGCGGGCCTCAAGACATTTCAGGAGCTAACCAAGAAAGTCCAAATGCTGGAACGCTCGAAGCAAGAGTCCACGCCGGATTCTCAGAGAGAGAAAACTTGGAAAAGCAAGTGGGACGACAACCGTAGAAGCGGGAGTTCCAGCAGTACCAATGTCTTCAATGCGTCCGACAATGAAGAAAAGCGAAGGGCGTCCGAATCCAAAACTAACCGGTCTCGAAAGCCATTGCTAGGAGGAGATGGGCCTTCCCTAGAGGAGAAAAAGAACAAGGTTTACTCTTTCAGAACGGACAAGGTCCACAAGTTATTTAAAGATGCCTTGAACAACGGTCTACAATTGCCGGAGTCAAAAAGACCCCAAGAAGCAAAAATGACCGACAATCCTCTGTATTGCCCGTACCACCGAGTAGTGAGCCATGCGATCGAGGATTACTATATCTTCAAAGACTGGGTCGAGAAGCAGTACAAGGCTGGAGAGATCGAGCTGTCCAAAAGCGTGTTGGTGAACAATCAAGTTGCAACCGCCAACTTTATACAGACAGAAGTTGAAGCCTTCTGGGAGCAGACAGCTGAACCTGCTGCCCTGACAAACGAAACTGACTCATCACGGCCTCCGTGGAGTACGCACATATCTAATAAGATGAAGAAGATGCTTAAGCTGCTTCAGAAAGAGCCCAGGATGGAATGGAATGGACAGAAGAAGCCTACCAGTCCAGCTGCCAATGCGGCTCCATCAGGCTCAAAATCCAAGAAGCTCAAGAAGAAGAAAAGTGCAGCTCGACGCGAAAAAGAGTCTGCAGAGAGATCGACCATTCAAAAATATATCGATTCCCTCGAAGAATATGAACAAAAGGAAAGAACATTGATTCAATTGAAGGAGTTCTTCCCTGTACAAGCGGCTGAAATTCTGGAGGAGTTAGAAGAAGACTCCAATGAAGAGATCCCAGTAGTGACCTGCTACGCCATCCATCTTGGCAGCGACTCGGAAGAGGAGCTCTATTTTCCCGAAGAGGACGAGGAGCCCCCCACAACGGCCAATCAAATCCAGCTCAGAAGCGGCAGGGCTCTACCGCCAAATCAGGGCAACGCCCCAAAAGGGAAGGAAAAACAAGTCGCTAATGAAGAAGATGGCAGAGAACTGGCTGATGAAAACATAAGTCCTTCCTCGGTGGACTATAATGTCTTGGCACATCTCCGGAAGCTTCCGTCTCTCTTGAGCATCTCGACGCCTTGGTCCTATCTAAGGAGCTTAGAGATGTTCTCATTCACGCTCTACAAAACCCCGAGCGGTATCAGGCTCACTTTGCGGAAATTAATATGAAAGAAGCACAGCACGCTTTGCATGCCGCCGCAGTCACATTTAAGGATGAAGACTTGCTGCTGGGAACAGCTGAGCATAATCGGCCGCTTTACGTGACCGGGTACAGCTACGGAGATCGAATTAATCGCATATTGATTGATCCGGGGTCCTCAGTGAACTCATGAACTTGCGAACTCTGAAGAGTTTGTCAATGGACGTCCGACACCTGTCAAGGGAAAGGATTGTGATTCAAGGCTTCAACCAAAATTGCCAGCAAGTTCTGGGGTCTATAGCTTTGCCAATCAAATTTGGGGATCTGCAAACTGAAGCTAAGATATACGTGATCGACGCCGACACATCTTATAAGATTCTTTTGGGACGGCCGTGGCTCCATGATTACGGCATCGTCCCATCAACTCTCCATCAATGCATGAAGTATACTAAAAATGGCGAAGAAAAACGCATCAACGGAGACATCCAGCCGTTCAGTGTGCATGAAGTCCGCTATGAAGATTCTCGGTACTTTATGAACCACCAAAATGCTAAGCCACAACTGACTGAGGATAGACCGGCCCCAAGACTCAAAAGAAAATCTGCGCCGGCTGTCACATTCAAAAGCAAAAACGCCCAAGTGCGCCCGCATTTCGGCAGTGACACTGATGAGTCCGACGCTGGAAGCCCGTCCCTCCGTAAAACTCACCATCGTTTCGGCAGCGATACGGACGAATCTGTTACTGAAGGCCCATCTAGCAGCAAAGTCCGCCCTCATCTTGGCAGTAACACTGAAGAGTCAGAAGAAGAGGACCTGCCGTGCAACAGCTGTGCAGATTGGACCCCCATGCAGCAAGTGAAACTACGAGAGACCTTCGAAGTTGCAGAAGGGTCCCTGGCCATCACAAGGGTGCCGGAACGGATGTACAAAGAGCTCGACGCATTGTCAGTTTCTACCGTGGACCAGCTGAAAACTTTCTATGTGTCCGGGAGGAAAAATGGACAGAAGGGCATCCTGTTTTACGGGTCAAACCCCGTTGTGCACCCGGACGATCTTTCTATCGCGTGCCTTCCCTATGAGAGAGGCATAAGAGCCGTCCTCAATCCCAGATACTATGCGCCCGAGATGCGGGAATACTTTAAAAGGTGCGGATGCCGGTTATATCAAACGGAGTCCGAAGCAAAGTTTTACGAAGGACTATGGTATCCACCCCAGGTCCGAGCACTCATAGATGGACGAATTCCAGATAAACGGGGCATAGGCTACATTCAACCTAATTCCAAAGCATGCTACATGATCCATGTTGGTGAGGCCATCGAAAGAGCAAATGATGATGACGAGATAGCCGAGCCAGAAGAAGCTCCTCAAGAGCTCGAAGATGGCAGACAAGCAACCTTTGATGAGCTAACCGAGATTGACTTAGGAACGCCCGATAATCCAAAGCCGACCTACATCAGCTCGCTCTTGTCAGAGGAAATGAAAGCGCAGATAATTGCCCTGCTGCATGAGTTCGTCGACTGCTTCGCGTGGACATACAAAGAAATGCCTGGCCTTTCCCCTGAAGTGGCCGTACATAAGTTGGCTATATCTCCTGATGCTAAGCCAGTCAAACAAGCTCCTCGAAGAATGAGAAGGGAACTAGAAGAAAAGGTCATCGAGGAAACTAAGAAGCTCATCGATGCCGGCTTCATCAGGGAAGATAAATATGCGGACTGGATCGCATGCGTAGTCCCAGTGAAGAAGAAAAATGGGCAGATCCGAGTTTGTGTCGATTTCAGGGACCTCAACAAGGCATGTCCTAAAGACGACTTCCCGCTATTGGTCATGGAAATGATGGTCGATGACACCTCAAATTACGAGATGTTCACCTTTATGGATGGCTCGTCTGGATACAATCAGATCAAGATGTCGCCTGAGGATAAGAAGCACACAGCATTTCGAACCCCGGTCGGAATATATTGCTACAAGGTGATGCCGTTCGGATTGAAGAACGCAGGTGCTACATATCAAAGGGCAATGACCAATATCTTCGATGACCTAATTCATAAAGTCGTCGAATGTTATGTTGATGATCTGGTCGTTAAGACTAAAACCAAGGCCGATCATATCCAGGATCTTAGGACCGTTCTCACCAGACTGAGGGAATTTGACCTGAAGATGAATCCTCTGAAATGCGCTTTTGGCGTGTCATCGGGAAAATTCCTGGGCTTCATAGTCCGACATCGAGGGATCGAAGTTGACCCATTAAAGATAAAGGCCATCATGGAGATGCCCCCTCCGAAGAGTCTGACGCAGCTAAGATATTTTCAAGGCAAGCTTGCTTATATACGGAGGTTTATCTCAAATTTATCGGGAAGATGTAGGCCCTTCTCGAAGCTCATGAAGAAAGGAGCTCCTTTTCTCTGGGATGTCGAATGTCAAGCAGCGTTCGAAAGCATCAAACAATACTTGTTGCACCCTCCTGTGCTGGCCGCTCCCATTCCAAATAAACCGCTGATCCTCTACACTGCCGCACTAGATGAGTCACTCGGTGCGCTCCTTGCCCAGAATAACGAGGGGGAAAGGAAAATTCCCTCTACTGCCTCAGTCGAACTCTAGTCGGGGCGTAACACAACTATTCCCCAATCGAAAAGCAATGCCTGGCTCTGATATTTGCTGTGAAGAAGCTGAGGCACTATCTGCTGGCTCATCGGGTTATGCTGATCTCCAAGGTCGACCCGCTCAAACACTTGATGACCAAAGCAAGCCTAGCCGGAAGAATGGCAAGATGGGCTGTCATGCTACTTGAGTTTGACATAGTTTATACTCCTCAGAAAGCAGTAAAAGGGCAAGCTCTTGCAGACTTTCTCGCTGCTCATCCCATACCAGAAGGGTCGCCGCTAAATTGTGAGTTACCCGACGAACAAGTGCTGCACCTCGAGGAAGATGGGCCATGTTGGGAGCTCTACTTCGATGGAGCCTCATCAATAAGGATCTCCAGTAAATCAAGCGTCCCGGAGATAAAGGCAGGGATAGGATTGGTGTTCATCACGCCATCAATGGGAACCCTACGGCGCTCTTTTGCTCTCACCGAGCCTCGCACAAACAATGAGGCCGAGTATGAAGCTCTGATAGCTGGTTTGGAGCTCGCCATAGAAATGGAAATCCTTCGGCTACGGGTTTATGGTGACTCCCAGCTTGTCGTCAACCAAGTAAGCGGCGATTATAAGATATACAAATCCGAATTAGCTCGGTACAGAGGCCGAGTGGTGGAACTCATGAAACGGTTCACTCATATTGAACTAACGAGAGTCCCTAGAGCGTTGAACGGAAAGGCTGACGTACTCGCCTGCTTAGCCAAGGAGCTGGCTGATCCTGATATGGACGAAATTCTGATCACAGTCAGGAGCCGGCAAATTCTACCCCCAGTCTCTCTACGAGAAGAGGAAAGCGCGGAACAGAAGAGCAGTCCTTCCGAAGAAGCTTCGATCATCCAAGACGAGCCCGATTGGAGAGAACCCTTCATAAAGTACCTCCGATACGACAAGCTGCCCGAAAAAAAATCTGCGAGGATTCAGCTGAAGAAAAGAGCTCTCCGATACGTGTTTGTAAATGACACGTTATACCGCAGTTCATATGACCAACTCTGGCTGAGGTGACTGTCATTGGCCGAAGCCCAAAAGGTCATGAAAGATGTTCACTCGGACGTTTGCGGTGCTCACCAATCTGGTCCCAAGATGCGACTTCAAATCAAACGGCTTGGGTATTACTGGCCCACCATGATACGGGATTGCGGAGAGCATGCAAAGAAATGTCAGATCTGCCAAATCCATGGTGATTTCATTCATAAGCATCCCAATCCGTTGCATCCTACAGTGGTGTCGTGGCTCTTCGAAGTCTGGGGCACCGACATCGTTGGCCCAATTGATCCTCTGTCATCCAAAGGCCACCGGTTCATACTGGCCGCAACTGATTACCTCTCCAGATGGGCTGAAGCTGTCCCGCTAAAAGAAGTCAAGACAAAATATATTCTGACATTCTTCCAGCATAATATTCTATACCGCTTCGGTACACCAAGAAGAATCATTTCTGACAACGGGCCTTCTTTCAAGAGCTTCAATGTCTTAAGGTTCGCTACTCAGCACAAGATAGACTGGAGATATTCCTCCATCTATAATCCAAGAGCCAATGGGCTCGCCGAAGCCTTCAATAAGACTCTATGCAAGCTCCTGAGGAAAAATGCTTCAGCCAACAAGAGAGACTGGAATCTCAAGCTTCACGAGGCGTTGTGGGCATATCGTACCACGCACCGTACTCCAACACAGTCCACTCCATACTCATCGCTCTTCGGAGTGGAGGCGATCCTCCCCCTCGAAATCGAGGTTCCAAGTTTAAGAATGGCCATCCAACACGAGTTGACGGAAGAGGAAAACGTGCTCCTTCGGCTTGAAGAGCTCGACGCACTCGAAGAAAAGAGGCTCGCGGTGCAGCAAAACCTGGAGCTATACCGAGCCCAAATGTCACGGGCCTATAACAAGATAACCCGTCTCCGCGCTGTCAAGAAAGGTGAATTGGTGTTGATCCTCAAAAGACCGATCATCCCCAATCGACATGCCAAGGGAAAATTCGAGCCAAACTGGGAAGGACCATACGTCATTGAGAAAGTGTTCGACGGAGGATCCTACCAACTAATAAGTGCCGAGGGAGAAAGGACCATGCCACCCATCAATGGCCGATATCTCAAGAAATACTACACGTAAATGCTCTAAGTCGCAGGCGAATTGAGCACATCAGCCCTACGGTCTGGATCATACATCCTGCAAAACCGTATACAATCCACGGGCGTAAATGACCCCTATCTCTCCCAAATCCTGCCGGTGAGACTACTTTTAAAGTCCCACTAGTGGCAAAAAAAAGAGAAAAAGAAAAATAAAAGAAGAAAAATAAAAGAAATAAAAAAATAAACGGTATGTCCACAAGCAAAATGGGCACGGATGAAAACCCGAAAGGGCTCCGTGAGTAAAAACAGCAGGACTACCGGCGAGTCTGTGAAAACCCGAAAGGGCGCAAACTCGTGAAAAGAGATGAAATACACTCGCAAAGTCCTCTCGACCTTGTGAGGCGAAAACACCTGCGTGAGATCCTTACGACTCACAAAGGAGCGACACACTTAGGAATCCTCACGATTCCTAAGGAGAAAATACACCTGCGGGATCCTTACGACTCGTAGGAAGAAAATACTTTTATGGGACCCTCACGGCCCATAAAATTGAAAAGCCTTAGGTGATAGGGACCCAAACCTGTCTCCTAAGCCATCGTTCCCCAACGGGCAACGACAAATGATGAGTCGCTCCTGGCATTTCGCTTCAATGTTAGCGGTGCTGATGCCGACCAAAAACCCAAATCCCAAGTTCTCCCAAGGCAAATGATGAGTTCCTCCTAGCATTATTCCAGTGCAGCAATGCTGATGCCAAACAAGATCTAAATTCCAAGTCCCCAAACGGCGAATGATGAGTCGCTCCTGGTACCACATTCCAGTGCAGCGATGCAGACGCCAACCAAAATCCGATTTCTCAAAATTCTCCCGGCCCTACGGTAGGTCCCCAAGTTGACCATCGTATACAATCCACGGGCTCAAATAATTCTCATCATACCCATGCCCCACCGTAATCACCAGTTACGCGGCCGGTCTCCGCTTTGAGAATGATGCTCCATTGATAAGACCCACTCATGTGTCCTCACGATATATGAGGAGAACAAACCTTTGTGGGATCCTTACGACTCATAAAAGAAAAACACACTTAGGAGTCCTCACGACTCCTAAGGAGAAAATACACCTGCGGGATCCTTACGACTCGTAGGGAGAAAATGCTTTTATAGGACCCTCACGGCCCATAAAATTGAAAAGCCTTAGGCGATAGGGATCTAAACCTGTCTCCTAAGCCATCGCTCCCCAATCCCCAAATGGCGAATGATGAGTCGCTCCTGGTACCATATTCCAGTGCAGCGATGCAGACGCCAACCAAATTCCAAATCCCATACACCAACGGCGAATGATGAGTAGCTCCTGGTACCATATTCCAGTGCAGCGATGCAGACACCGACAAAGTCCCGAAATTTTTCCGGCCCTACGGTCTGGATCTTACATCCTGCAAAACCGTATACAATCCACGGGCATAAAACAATCCCAACCTCTCCCAAGTCCTACCGGTGAGACCACATTCAAAGTCCCACCAAAAAAATAAAAAATAAAAAATAAAAATAAAAAAAAACAATTCCCAAATCCTCCCGGGGCAAATGATGAGTTGCTCCTGGCATTATTCCAGTGCAGCAATGCAGATTCCAAACAAAAACCAAAGTCCCAAAATTCTCTCAATGACAGATGATGATTCGCTCCTGGTACCATATTCCAGTATAGCGATGCTGATGTCAACCCAAATCAAAATCAACAAGTCAACTTCCACTCCGACACCGCAGAAAGCGGAGCAAGTCAGAATCCAATCTCGACACCGCAAGAAGCGGAGCAAGTCAAGTCTACCCCTGACACTGCAAGAAGCAGAGCAAGTCAAATCAAGCACCGACCGTCCAAATCGCAAAAAGGACAGAACCGACCGTCCACGTCGTTAAAAGGGCAGCACCGACCGTCCACGTCGCCAAAAGGGCAGCACCGACCGTCCACGTCGCTAAAAGGGCAGCACCGACCGTCCAAGTCGTAAAAAGGGCAGAACCGACCGTCCACGTCGCTAAAAGGGCATCACCGACCGTCCACGTCGCTAAAAGGGCAGCAGCGACCGTCCCAGTCGCTAAAAGGGCAAAACCGACCGTCCACGTCTCTAAAAGGGCAGCACCGACCGTCCAAGTCGCAAAAAGGGCAGCACCGACCGTCCAAGTCGCTAAAAGGGCAGCACCGACCGTCCAAGTCGTAAAAAGGGCAGCACCGACCGTCCAAGTCGCAAAAAGGGCAGCATCGACCGTCCACGTCGCTAAAAGGGCAGCACCGACCGTCCAAGTCGCAAAAAGGGCAGAACCGACCGTCCAAGTCGCAAAAAGGGCCGCATCGACCGTCCATGTCGTAAAAAGGGCAGTGCCAGCTTCCCAAAAGGTGGGAACCGAATCAAGTCGCCTCTACGTGAAAGAAGATCCATCAATTTCATGCACACGACCTACCTATGTGGTGTGCATTTATGGATGGGGGGCAATTTGTTGGGGTAAAAATTTACACCCCGGTTGACCAAGTCAGAATCAAAGTCAACCCCAAACCAAGTGGGCCCAAGCCCAGATCCAGTGGGCCTATGCCCGGGTCGATCCCGAACATGAAGCGGCCGGCCTCCCCCCACGCCAAGATAAAAATTTTGTAATAAACAATTTTGTTGTATTTCTTTTATTTTATTTCATGGATAAATGTAAGAAAAATAGGCATAAAGCCAAATTTTTGTAAAACCCATGGCTTATGTGCAAAAAGAAATGGCACATGAGCCATGGGATAGGAAAAATGCCATTTTGTGAAGCCCAAGGTGCTATGTGTAAAGTGTATGGCCTATAAAGACAAAGATAATGAAAAAATCACAACAACTTTTCTCTCTCTCTCAAAATTTTTCAGATCTGAGATCTTTTCTCCTTCTTCAAGGTTCCAAAACCTTCCTTTTTCTCTTGAATTAAATCAAGAGTTTTACTCTTCTTTTTATAAAACAAATTAGTTTTTCACCACAAAACCCATAAAGGGGAACTCAGATCTTCCATTAGATCTCAAAAAGAAGAGATTTTTAAAAATCCCACATCTCTTGATCTTCAAGATCCGCTAACAGAGGAGGAAGAAGAAGAACATTTTTCACTAAACCAAAAAAAAAACACTCAGGAGTCCAACTCCTCTCTGATTTCTCTTCCGAGAAATTTCTTTTAGGCTAAAAGCCTCTTTTTCTCGCCGGCGCTCAAGCGCAGAGCGCCCGCGTGCCGACACATGGCGCGCTTGCGCTGAAGCGCTCGAGCGCAAAACGCCCATATGCCGACACGTGGCGCGCTTGCGCTTAAGCGCAAGCACTCGAGCGCAAGTCGCCCCGGTGCCGACACGTGGCGCGCTTGCGCTCCAGCGCAAGCGCTCGAGCGCAAGTCGCCCTCGTGCCGACATGTGGCGCGCTTGCGCTCAAGCGCCCAGTGCTCAAGCGCAAGTCGCCCCCGTGCCGACACGTGGCGCGCTTGGGCTCGAGCGTCAGGCGCTGAAGCGCAAAACGCTCACGTGCCGACACGTGGCGCGCTTGCGCTCAAGTGCTCAAGTGCAGAGCACCCACGTGCCGACACGTGGCACTCTAGCGTCTGAGCGTACAGCACCTAGGCGCACAGCGTCCAAGGTGCTGCCCCCATGCATCCTTTGGATGTCTTCTCCCCTTTTTATATATATACATGTATATGTATACATATGTACATACACACATACTCCACGACACTGTCCCTGTTAGAAAAAAATTTCTAACGGGGCGCTGCTCCGCACCCCGCAAGGGGGCTGCTATCCCCCTTGACCCCCAGCCCGCTATCCGGGTAGAGGGACCCCCGTAAAAACTCTGCGTGGCTCCCGATATATCCAGAACCCCATTTCAAAACAAAACACACGTACACCGCACATTGAGTTCACATGACCAATTTAACCCGTTAATCGGAGGTCCCCTCACCCCAAAGGCGGGGGGTAATTAACGGCAGCTTAGTCCGCGGCTACCGGAGATTCGGATCCCCATAATCATTAAACCCCGGCCTACCCTAGGCAGGGGGAATCTGTAGTACGCCTGACAAGCGCGCGCGTATTCCCATCTTAATGGGGTGACGAAAAACACCCTACAGATCAAATGGTAAGTCAACAAGAAAACTCATCCGTACCCAACAGAGCATATCGGTGACAATCACCTTACAATCCGGTCTCTTCATTACAGCGTGTCGCATACCGGATCTGGAGGGTAGATACTGTTAGACCCCCAATAACCCAATAAGTCATGCCGATATCAAACTCATAACCACCTGAGGTACAACTGATAACACTTATCATTTTATCTCAACTGCCCTGGCCAGGGACTTATTGTTATAGTCAATAAAGCACAATGCGACATCAACTCCCTATACCGGGAGAGACGAATTCCTTCGATCGCGCACAGCCTCCATGTGCTTCGGGACTGTACCCAACTAAAAACTGTATGCGCAGCTCTTTAAAACCGTGGTTGGGTAATAATGAAAGTGCAGTAAGAACACACACAAGACACTATGACGATCTCAGATCAAAAGACTACCATGTACTCATGTCACCAGAGAACTGCTATCTGACAATAGGTATAATACCATCTGAGAGTTCTCGGCGAGTCCATTCAGTAAACTCATTCTCTAATGAGCACCTGTATACAATCATTGGTGTCAAACACCAATGGCTGTGGGATGAACCATTGCCCCGGTCGGGGTCAAGAAACGTATACACTAGTCTACACTTGAGTACCAATGCGCAATCTCGATACTCCTACGACTAGAAACATTTAAGGATGTGCTTATGGACTACACATGCCCCACTAGTATGATCCCCATCATAATCCTGGTAGTCAAGCAAAGATTCTAAAGGCTTTATCAACATGTATTAACAATATATAATAACAAGTAAAATATATACACATGAATGATAAAGACAAACCAGATAGTATACTATCATGTCGAGCAAGAATGTTCTATCCATATAGGTCCATGTACGATTATAATAATTGCTTTCAGGGCACCTATATCCAATAGTTACCACGATACCTAAGATCCTAGATTAAGACTACAATCTAATTAAATCCCTAAACATACAATATATTAATATTTAGAAACAACAACTAACTAAACTAACTAAATAATCAAAGAAAACCCTACAGGTTTTCTAAAAAAACTAAACTACTCCTAATTTACCTAATTATCTAATCTAATTATTCAACATACAAAAATATAATTTTTAAGAAGGAGATTAAGAGGAGAGAGATAAAATCCCACCTCTTTGAAGAACGTTGGAAAAGGCAACTACGACGTCCTTGAGCTCCTTCTTCTTCCTCAAATATTTCTCAATTTTTCTAGCAATCACAACCACCACCTTTGTGAAGAGCATTGAAAGACGATCGCGTGGAAATTTTCGTAGCTTCTTTTTAGTGCAAGAATTGTGAGAAAAACGTATTGGAGTGGGGGCTATTTATAGGCTTCTAAAGGAACCCTAACCCTATTCAAATTTTTTTCTTTTCTTTTCTATAAAAATGTTTTAAAACATTTTTTTTTATAACAAAATACTTTTAAAATTAGGTTTAAATACCAAAAAAATCCAATAAATTATAAAATGATCTGAATAATAATTTTAATTATTTTTAATATTTTTTTATTCTTAAAAAAAATTCTTTTTCTTAAATCCCTTCTTAAAATAAAACATTTTCTCTAATTAGAAATGCTTTAAAAATAGTTTTAGACATCAGAAAAATCTAAATAAATTCTATAAAAATTCTAAATAATTATCTTATCAAATTTCTTAATTTTCATCGCAAAAATAAATCCTTTTACTTCAAAATTCTTTTTCTAAATAAATCTTATAAAATACTAAAAGTAGTATTTAAATTCTTTTCTTCATCTAAAAATTGTATTAAATATTCTTAAAACTCAAAGCAACTTTTTTCCAAACTTTTCCATCAAAAAAAACATTTATTGTCCCCAAAAATAAATAAATTGTTTATTTATATATAGAAAACGCAATCGTTACAGTTATTCCCAGCTGTTTGTACCATCCGCCCTGCAATGTCTTCTGACCGAGGATCTACCAACGTGGTATGCCGATGCACGATCCTCTCCTGTCTGAAAAATCCTGCGAATCCCTACGAAGCTAAGTCTCCGTCTAAATCGAACCGAAAAACCTCTACTTGCTTACCGAGTTGCAAATCCAACACAGCCGTTCTAAACTTCTGAAAATTCTCGGCCTTAAGTTTGAGAACGTATACCCACAACTTCTTCGAGAAGTTGTCCATGAAGGAAACATAATGCCTGACTCCACCTCGAGAACAATCCGGTGTCGGAATGATCTGTATCTTCTTCTCACAGTCTTCACGAAATCTGTCATGTCGAACTCTCCACCTCCAAGTATCTACCCCTTCCAAGACACCTCCAAACTCGGCTGACTGATATGACCCAATCGTGGACGCCACATCCTGCCCGAATCCGAACCGCCTTAACTGGTAGAACTTTCGACAACATATCCTACGACTGTCTGTCCGTGAAGAAAATATAGATTCCCCAACTTCTTCACCTTCATGACAATCAGAAAAATTTTGGAAATCCTCATGGAATATCTATCAGCTACGCACTTGTAGCCGAACCCACCCAAATCCCCCAAAGAGACCAAGCTCCTCCTCAAATCTGGCACGTGTCTGACATCTGTCAACGTCCGAACTATCCAATCATGCATGTGAATTCTAACTGTGCCCACCTCAACAACTTTGCGTGACTCATCGTTCCCCATGAAGACCGAGCCTCCAACAGCTGAACGATATGTAGCTAACCAACTCCGATGGAAAGTCACATGGAACGAGCTCCCTGAATCCACTATCCAAGAATCATGTATGTCTGAAATCGCAGATACTGATAGAACCGAACAATCACTACCCTGATCTGAATCCTCCTCTGTGATTACAGTACAGAAAGAAATATGCTTTCCTTTCTCTATTAGCTTCGGACAGTCCATCTTCTAATGTTCTCTTATTTTGCAATGTATGCACTTGTCATTCACTCGGCTTCTCGAATCCTTAGAACCATCATCTGGCCGCTTCACCAAGCGACCTCTAGCGAACATCTTGTCGTCCGAACTTACTCAGTCGCCGACCACCTTTTCCCTAAATGCTTCATTGTACGAGCATGTCTTGATATCTTCCAAAAATAACTTGTCTCGGCCATACACTATAGATTTGACAAACTGATCGAACTCGGTGGTCAAATAACACAATAAAATTATCGCCTGATCTTCACCTCCATATTTCGCAAGCCCGTCATAATATGATTAAGATCGTCGATGTGGTCTTTGAAGGAAGTCCATTCCTTCATTCTCAAGATGTACAATCTTTGCTTGAGGTAGAGACGGTCCGTGAGAGATTTCTTATTGTAGAGGGACTCCAGATTATTTCAAATAGCTGCTGTTGTGGGATCTTGCGCGATCTTGCAAAGCACCTCGTCGGCTAGGTAAAAGTGCAAAAAACTTGCGCCTTATCTTCCATCGCCTCCAACTCTATATCCGTGGTCCCTTTCGGTATCTTATCTGTCACGCCCCGCTTCCCGGTGTATGGCGAAGTGGACGCGACGAGGTCCGCTACGTATTTACTGTGAAGTAAATACGCTAAGCGTATCTAAGCAATATAAAGTAAATCACAAGAGACAAGAGATATAGAAATAACAGCAACTTTATTAATAACATTCTTTTGTACAATGCATGAAAAGTAAATACAACTGAAATGAAAAGCAATGCCTAAACAGTGGCATAACAGGAAATGAAAATACTGAAAAGAACAAGGTACAATATCTAGATCTCGGGGTCTTCGTGAAACTGCTCCAAGTTTTCACCGGTAGGCTCGATCTCTGCTGGGTCCAAAGCACCTGACGACATTCAAAGAAGAAAGAAATAGAATGTCGTCAGCGAACAGGTCGCTCGGTAAGTCCCAAAGATAAGGAAGAATTAGAAAGACAGGATAAGAGTAATTTGTTAAAGTATTATGTTGCCGAATATTATGGAATATTGTGTTAACGCTGTTGTTTGTAGCTTGGTACAGAAGGATGCCAGTGTATACGAGAGGGGTCTCTATATGCTAGAGACCAGGGCAAACGGAAAGTACAAGGAACCGTTAAGCCACGGTACAACAGCAACGGAATATAGGTTATGTGTCTTAATCTGACCACCTCGTGCCACCTTTAACACCTTCCGTACCAATCTACCCCTTAACTCCGTAGTGTTTTGACAGTATTGTTGTATTGTATTGTGTAAGTTGGATGACTGACCAAAACCATGATATCAGTAAACGGATTGTAACTGCATAATCAGGTAAATGGAATAACGGAATAATGGATGTATATCCATGGTTTGATTCAGTCAAGTTGAATAGATTGTTAACTGGATTCAGGGATTCATGTGTTCATATTGAGTTGGAATATTAAAGAATATAGATTCACTTGAATCATATTCAAGTCAGAAATAGTCAGACTCAAACCCGAGTCAGACTAAAAAAAAGTAATTTGAAGTTCTATAATTGTTAGGGTCCTTATTGTAATTTATAAAACTTGAGGGGGTTTTATATAAAAATACTTTTGTATAGTTTTCAAGATACACCCCAAGTATTTATTATTCGTCTTTATTGTTATAATGAGTGTAAATTTTATTTGTGTTATTCTAGTGAATATATCCTAATAAAAGTATTAAATTATAATATTGATTTATTTGAAATTCATGGTATTTTAATGTAATTTTTAATCTTGTAAATTTTAGGAAAAAGGTGGAAACTTTATCTTATAATAAAATAGGTGTTTAAATGATAAATATACATATGTTTATACAAGAATAATTTTAAATAAATATTTTATTTTCCAAAATCTCATTTTTCTTAAATGTCGTATTTTAAACCTTTCGAGACCGAATGCTCCTTGCGGAGGTCTGAATCTCGCACTACTAAGCTCGAGGGTGCACGATAAACCATACTATCCCTAACGAGTTCCCCAAAGGTGGGTTGTAGTGGCGCTTTGCAAACATTTAATAAATACTAATCATTTAGAAAACGGTTTTATAAAGATAAGGTATTTATTTGTAAAAGGTGTAAATTTCCGTATTTTAGTTTCTAGGGTTTCCTAAGCCAACTAGCCTATTTTTAAAGGGTCTAAACGATAAGTCATTAGAAGCCTCAAATCGCCTCTTCACCGCCAATTGCGGCCAGGTAAGTACAAGTGATGAGGGAGGGATCCGCTCACGAATTGTGAGGCGGGCCTTTTAAAGTTATCCAGGCTCACTTGCCTAGCCTAGACACCACAAAGTCAGTTTAGATAAACGATCGATGTCCACAACTTATCGTATTTTCCTATTAAAAGATTTTGTTTTAAAATTTTATACAACTTAGAACTTTCAGAAAAAGGTTTATAAAGAAAAGGGTATTTTAATGTAAAGTCTTGTATTTTCGTATTCTAAGTTTTGATGATATCAATTAGGGTTGTATTTGCGTGTGTGTGGAGGTAGGTCATTACCTCGTGATCTACGTTAAGGTATAGCAATTGTTAAGGGTTAAATGTAATAACTAAACATTGTGGTATTTAAGTGAAAGAAATACGATAAATGGAAACGTTATCATTTCATGTGAAAAAATTTATCCAAATTGATTTTTAAGTGATTAATAGTCAACATGAATATGTTTAAGCATTAATTATGTAATTTATGACAAGTGAGTTTTGATAGAAAACCGAATCGGAAATCGGTTTGTTCCGATTTCCGTCGGGTTTTAGAAAGTCGTATTTTTCTTAAAAGAAAAGAAAGATAGAAAGAGGGGGACTTACGGGTTTGGACAAGCTAAAGAGTGCTAGGAAGTAGTGGGTTGTCGGCGCATCGAAACGTCGTGAAGGGTCCTAGTACGATCGCCGGAATTCGTCGTCGATTTCGGCAGCGCTTCGCCTTTCGCTCTTTTTCTAACGTACCGAGTTCTCTTGAATTTTTTAGAGAGTGGACTTAGGAATGTAGGGTGAAAGGGTAGAGGGTAGGGGTGTTTATATAGGGCTAGGCTAGGGTTAGGGTTTTAATTAAAAAATATATAAAAATATATATAAAAAAACATTAAAAATCATTAAATTTTGGAATAAAAGTGAGTTATTGGGAATTTGATAACCGATCAAGAGAATTAAAGTATTCAGGTGAGAAGACCAGGTCAACACGGAGAAATTCCGTGTTGACGACTCGGCCGAGTCAAGGTCTCGTCGGGTGGGGGATCTTCTGGGGGGAAATTTGGTGTATTTAGTTTTTTTGGGTTCAGTATAAATTTTGTGAGTTATGGCTGTTTGACTGTTGACTTTCAAAAAAAATTAAAACAAAATAATATAAAAATAATGTGGGGCATGGGATTCGAACTCTGGTGGCTTGGTTCAGCAGTGCAAGGTATTACCAATGAGCTACAAGCTCCTTCTTATAATTATGGAGTGAAATAAATACTTAAAGAGATATCAGCTGAAATAAATACTCCAAGTATACATTGAATTTAAATCAATTCTTTGTACATTAAAAATGGAGTTGTTACATTATCTCTCCCGAAAACTATCTTATGAACGTTGTTGTTTCAAAACTGCGGTCATTTTCAACTTACATAAACTGAAGTTGTTACGACTGTCGAACTTATCTATTTTGTAGTCCATAGTCTCCATCTTCTCAAGATCTACGAATCACTGAGCTTGATACTCTGATACCACTTGTTGTACCCCGATCTCTTCTGATACGGCGTGGTGAATCACTAAGGGATCACACAAACCGATAACGCGAACAAGCGGTATGGCGCAACGGAAATAAATAAGGATCGCGTGCAAACGAAGACGATGAAAAATATATATCCGATGGCTATCACAACACACCAAAACAAATAGAGAAGCACACCAATAACACAAAGTACACAGCGATATACCCAGGTTCGGTGCAACTGCACCTAATCCTGCCTTCGCAATGAGAATTTTCCACTAAAGAATTACACGAGATGCACCCAAAGACCCACATAAACCAATACAAATATCCCTCTCCCTCTCTCTCAAACCTCTCTTTCTTTCTCTAAACCTCTCGGCTAATTAGCCGCAGCCCCCTCAAAACCCTTTCTGTGGATTTCTTATAACGACTCTAAAGTCTTTGTACGGAAATTTTTCTGTTAATATACAAGAAATAAGTTTACAGCCTAAATTTGAGTTATAAGTCACTTTTTGTGAAATAACAGCAAGAAACAACTTGTAGCTCACTGGTAAAGCTTTACACTGCTGTGACGTAGCCTGTGTGTTTGATTCCAATCAGACACATTTTTTCTGAATTTTCTTTTTAACTTTTTGGAAGCCCAAAAGATTGCACGTGTAATACACGGGGAAATGAAAAGTTCAGAAAAATCAAACATGTGGAAAATGAAGTAAACTCTGAATAATCCACGTGGCACGAATCTCAAGACCTAAAGCCCTCGATCGACCGGCCAAAAGTGTAATAAGACCGGCACCGGCGGTCATGATGGGGCCAAATTGCTCTGTGCTTTGCACACACACACCTCTTCAGCTACCCCTAACCCCTCTGCACTGTTTGATTTCCCTTCAATCAAACGGAGACTTTTCATTTCACAATTAATCACAATTTTAATACTTTTAATCCACATTTTTAATTCCCAAACCCTAATTATCCACTATAAATACCACCCCACACTTTGGCTCAGCACCATTCTGAAAATTCTAGCCAAAACTCTCTAAAACGTTTCTAGTGCAAGTAAAGTAAAAGTGGAGTTAGCGAGCAAGTTGGGTCCGACGAAAATCAAAGCCAATTCCGGAGCTCCCGCGACGCCACGAAAATCGTCCTCTCTTCTTTAACCTTTCTTTGAAATTTCTAAACCGTAAGTCCCTCACAAACTCCCTTTCTCTTCAATGAATTTTATTTTTAATCAAAATCGGTAAAAATGGAGTTATTACCGATATCCTATTTTCTAAAACCTATAACTCCATTTTCTTTTATCATTTGGTCAAACCAATTTTACCACTTCACTTGTAATCTTAATACTAATGTTTAGAATCAATTTTAACCAAGAATCTCATGTAAAACAATCATATTTGAACTTTTACATTAAAATACCTTGAACTTTGTTATCACATCTTTTCGACAAAATTACTTAACAATACCTTTAGAAAAACTTCATGGGGTAACGACCTATTCCACACGCATACTTGGTTTCATAGCACGATACCTATTTGTATGTATTTTTGGTTAGGATAATAGCATTACAATAAAATACCATATAATTCTAAAACCGGATTTCTTTTAAAGCAGTATTTCATATCTTTTGCGATTATGTATCTACAACCCTCATTAGGGGACCCGCTAATGGATGGTACTGATTATCGCACATCCTTGGACTAGTAGAGTGAGATGCAGACCTTCTCACGAAGCATTCGATCTCGAAAGAATTTAAATACGTTTTTAAGAAATACGAATTTTTCTAAATAAAATAAAATTAATTTTTAGATAAATTATATAAAATTATAAATCCATATTTTCAAAATATAATAAATCTATGTTTTTCTAAAAATGAAAGATTAAAAAATGACAATAAAAAACAAGTTTTTTCGATAAAATATCTTAAACTTTCAAATGCTAAGTGTTTATCATTAAAGTACCAAAATACTTAAAATCCATGCTCATGAAAACCCTAAGTAATACTAATCACTCTCGAGGTTTACTTTTTAACTATACTAAAAATATTTTTCATAAAACCCTCACAAGATATATAAAACAAAATTTAAGGACTTTAGTAAATATAGGTTTAAGCGGGATCAATTCTCTTGAGCCCCAGGAAACCGGAGAAAGTGAGTGCTTACCTATTTAAGGTAGACAACTTAACGAAGTTATCAATGGTAATTGTCTTGGAAAAAGATACAAATCCTGTCGTCCATGTGCAACAGTTACCGATAATTCCCGAACCTAAAATTTCCAGAGTTAAATCAGTACAAGTGTCTAACTCAGTCTGAGTCAAAACTCAAACTTGAATCCAAACTCAAACCTGAATCCAATTCAAATCTGAATCCAAAATCAAACATGAATACTTGATCATGAATATGAATACTTGAATCCAAACATCAATATCAAACATGTATACTTGACTTGACTTGACCGAACCATAGTTATAACTTGACTTGACTACTTGAATACTTGATTACATTCTGAACATGAATACCTGAACAATTTTGTATCCATGGTTTCGGCAAGACCTGTAAATATAATCTATACAATACATTACGCGGGGATTAAAGGGGTAGATTCGTACGAAACGTATATCGTGACACGGGAGATCACTTAAAAGACACCTACATGAATTCACGTGTCGTTATCCCATGGGTTATGACAGGACCTTGTACTACATGTTACCATAGTCCACGGGATAAGATGGACTCCCCTCGTATACATGAATATCTTCTTTATCAAACTACAAACAATCACGCTAGAATAATTATCATATACCAGTAATCAATCAAATACAATTTACCTGTTCATTTCATTTTATATAATGTCTTTTCTTTCTTCTTTTGGGGCTTACCGAGCGTTAGTTCGCTAATGACATTCCTTTCTATTTTTTTCTTTGGAATGTTCGTTGGGAGAAACAGATTCTCAGGAGATCAAGCCTAACCAGGAGGACTTGGACCAGCTCACCACTCAGCCTGACTACTAGTTCACATGCACTTTCATTTTGTATGTCATTGTTTAGGCACTGCTTTAATCATTGTATCTTTTATTTTCAGACAGTTGTATGTAAATAAAATTGATGTTTATTTTATTACTCTTATTATTCTTGTTCTTTTTTATATATTGTTTAATTACACTTAACGTATTTATTTCTTAGTAAATACGTTGCGGCCTGCCAAGTCACCATTTCCGTCTACTGGAAAACGGGATGTGACATTTCTTTTTTAGTTTCATAGCAAGGGCTTTTACAATGATATAAATAGAGATGGGTTTAATTAGAGATTAACTTTAATTTATTCTCAACTTTAAATCTCCACATGATTGCCATCACGTTGCCTAGCCTCTGCATGCGCCAGCGCTTTGATTATGAGGCATACTCAAACACGTGCACTTCACGTGTAAACTTTTGGGTTCTAAACTGGGCTTCTCATTGTTAATTTTGCAAAAAAAAAAATCAACATATATCTCCTGCTAAATTGATTTTAATCTATGCAATCAAATTCATTGTTGATTGGAAATAGAATTGTAGAAGTATATATATGACTTTGTATACATACCTCTTGTGCATAAATACAGCTTCCAATAAACCCTAACCCTAGTAACATTATATATACCCAAAATCCAAGAAGAAAGATGTATGTGATGAGTTTTGCAGGAGAAAACAGGATGTCTCTTATTACAAGAGGATTGCCCCACATGGGAACAAGGGAATTTCAATATTGTCTCCCCCCTTCTCCATTAAAATCCCGAGACCCCCATCCTATCACTTTTAAAATCAAAATCTATGCATCTTTGTGCATGTCCCCAACAATTTTTTTACACAAGCATTGAGACATTTTAGAGAATGTAGTTGTTAACTTAACCCTTGCTACTGTTCAAATACCAACACATTGGGGACATCATTGTCTCCCTTGACTAGAATCACAAGGCCTTGCATGTGGTGGGATTGCCCACATTAATCTCTCAAGTTAACATTGAACGGTTCATGTCTTCATGTACTTTCTCAAGCACACTGCCAACTACCAAAAAGAAATCACTAAAAGTTGTTTTGATGTAAAAATACACTTAAATTCTTCTTCTTTTTTGTCCATCAAAATGTCAAGATAAGAAAACTATGATGATACATAAAAGAGAATTAATTATCAAGAGATGTCCAAACCGGTATCGGATGCTCATGTATTATTTTATTATAATGGATGTTTTCGATATCTTTGCTGATGTATATGTATTCCCTGATCAGCATTCCAACCCAACTCAAAAACCGCATGTAAAAATAACAAAATCGTACTAAAAATAGGATGAGCCACGTACACGAATCGTTATTTTCAGTCAACCATGCTTGGACCATCCTCTACATTACGGAATGCCTCAAATATATGGTTAATTTTAGGATTCAAACTAAGTTTATATATGTTGGCGTCGGCTATATTACCCAACCTTTTTCTTTTCCATCCTGATTTGAAACATATATACAGTGAAATAATAAAATGTTCACAACACAATAATCATATTAAAATAGAAGAGATAGTGGTGCCAAAAGATATTCCCTTTTTAGCTGATATATGCATCTCTCTCTCTCTCTCTCTCTCTCATTGCTTGGTTTGCTAATTTTCTCCTCAGGTAAAGTGTGCATTCTTTGGATGGAATGGGGGAATCTCCAAGTTGTGAGCATTTGGGTCTCTTTTGTAATAGGAGAATATGAGTGGAGTCTTGAGAAAGAAGAAAGAGAGAACACAAGATCAAGGACAAAAGAGCATTTCTGAGCATTTCTCTCTGTATATCTTTTTCCTTTATAATTTTTTTTCATGCATGAGGACCATGGATTGGTAAAAGACAATATTTGATATCAACAGCCATGATCCTATTCCTATAACAACATCAAATCAAGGGATAATGCTATGAGGACAATGCCACCAAGGAACTAAAGTTCTAATTGTATGGGTCTTATCTTAGAGGAAAGCACCCTCTCATGACATGAGTACTTGAAAGCAGCTCTCAATCTTTTTATAAAGCTATTATCTTAAAGTAATTCCACCACTATATGTTTTTCTTTTTGGGTAGCAAAACAACTATTGTTTTCAAAAGAACTATTTACTTCTATATATTAATAATTAGGCTATATGAATAACATAAGGATGTGTTATGTTTTGCTCTTAGCTTAATTTTATCCACCCATTTATCATTTAGGATTATGACAATTGTCTTTCTTGCCCATAAATTACAGGATTCAGGACACCCTGTGACAAATCCTTATTGAAGTTTAGTCCAATAATTTTATAAGATTTGTTTTTATATATATCCGATCATATGAACCTATTAAGATAGAAAGATTGTGATATGATGAGTACCCGCTCATATGTTAGTCTTTACTTACAAAATTAGAATATACATATATCAGATCAAAATTGTTTTGTAGGTGGGAAATATAATAGGTTAATTTGTACTTTATTTTTATATTTGATTAACACATGATAAATGAAAATAATGATGTGCAAATTATATTAAAATTGTCAAAATAAATGATGGAAAAAAGGTCTGTGCAAGTCAACACAAAGTATTCTTATAATATAGTTTTCTCCTATACTATCCCATGAATATAAGTACTATGCCCCTCAACAAAATAAATAAATATATTTATTTCTTATTAACCAAATGCAATGAGTGTTGCATGAGGCAATAAAATGAATTTGAAGCTTGGTTCTTACTAATGGTGCATGAAACAAATGATACACTTTTATAACCACAAACCAAACAATTTCAAAACAACAAACCTTCATTTAATATGAGACCTAAATCTAGGTGATAATGCTCGATATTGGCAATCCCCATGATCAGGACATGTGGCGGACGGCACGTTCCAGAACTCAGAAGAAAGGGCCCACAAAGGCCGACCAGGCCACCCCTGTACCCGACCTGCCAGCACAAGCTAGCCCTCCTCGGGGCTCCCCGCAGATTGGCCTCCTCGGCCCCTCAGCTCGCCCCGAGCCGCCACAAGACCAAGTCTCCTCGGCCTTCTCGCCCGTCCCCGAGCCCCTTGCCGAGGCCGTCTTCCTCGGACATCCGACCAGTTCCGCCGCGCACAGGCGTAACCGCAGCTCCGCGAATCTCGCCATACGCGGATTCTCCGCCAGCAACATCCCACATCCCACGTCTTCATGATCCCCATTCATGGGCGATCCGCTCTCTACGCGGGCGTGACGTCGGGAGCGTAACTGCCGGCGTGATTCTCGCGCCTGCTGCTGCGTGCCTCCACCACTATATAAACCCCCATCACAGAAGGGTCAAGTAAACCATTTTGACTCCACTTAGCCGTTACGTTGTCGGATCTAGTACTAAATTGATCGTCGGAGGGTCCTCGGTGATATCAAACCATCCCGGGACTTCTTTGCAGGTACTCGGCGTCCAACTCCTCCAATCACCAAATCTCCTCAAAACCCATTGAGACCCACACACAACAGGGGATCTCCTCCAGAATCCACCAGGAGATCGACGGAAGACAACATCTGAAGGAGATCTGAAAAGGACCTACATTAGTTGGCGCCGTCTGTGGGAATCGAAAACTCCACAAGAACAAAGTTGGCCTTCCGATCTCCATCCACATGGCAAGTAATCGCTCCGAAAATCCGGGTCCCAGCCGCCACCTTCCCCTCGACGGAGGCGTGGGCGAGCCTCGACCGAACGCCATCAGCCTCTACACCGGTCGCCGCCTCGCGGGCCCCGCCGAAGGGAACCAAGGCCCATCCAGGACTATGGTCATGGCGACAGGGGGCCAGTCGGGCTCCTGCGAGGCTCGGCACCACGCGCCGGCAACAGACGCCAGCGGCCACCCGAGCAAAAAGGCTAGAGGCCACGAGCCTATCACCTTTGGTGACGGGGACCTCCACGGCATATCCGTGCTCCACAACGACCCACTGGTGATCACGGCCCGAATCTACCGGTACGGGGTCCACCGGATACTCGTCGATTCAGGCAGCTCGGCGGACATCCTCTTCCACGACTGCTTTTTATGCATGGGGCTCACCCTAACAGACTTGAAACCGACCTCTCACGTCCTTTTGGGGTTCACCAACCACTCCATCCCGGCGCAAGGGGTGGTCACCCTGCAGTTCACGGTCGGGGAACCCGGCCACACGTGTACGTTGCCTGTGGACTTTATTGTAGCAAAAGTCTTATCGGCCTACAATGTCCTCCTCGGCCGTCCGACACTGAACTCCCTCCAGGCCCAGATATCGACCTACCACCTAGCGATAAAGTTCCCTCCCGATTGGGGCGGGATAGGTCGGGCCTACGGGAACTAGCGGGTCGCGAAGATATGCCTCACTGAAACGTCTCCGTCCGAGCAGCCAGCCGACGACGCTGAGGTAAGTAACGACATCAAAGGTTCCGTGGACACCCGAGAAGAGCGGAAGGAGATCCGGGGGGCACCGGTCGAACCTCTGACCGAGGTGCCCCTGACAGAAGGAGACCAGGGAAAAACCGTCCAGGTCGGATCACTCCTGACGGAGACTCGGCGAGATGACATGGTCAGATTCCTCAGAAACAACTCCGACGTCCTCGCCTGGGCGCCTGATGACATGCCTGGGATTGATCCCAAAATCATCTCCCACAAGCTCAAGGTTGATCCGACGGCCCAACCCGTCAAACAGAAGAAGAGAAGTTTCACCCCGGTCAAACAGAAGGCTATCGAAGAGGAGGTTGATCGGCTTCTCGCCGCCAACTTCATCAGGAATGTACCTTACTCAGAGTGGCTGGCGAACGTAGTTCTGGTCAAGAAGTCAAGCGGGAAGTGGCGTATGTGCGTCGACTTCACCGACCTAAATAAGGCCTGCCCCAAGGACAACTATCCACTCCCCGGATAGACCAGCTCGTCGACAGCTCGGCCGGGCACGAGCTGTTGAGCTTCATGGATACTTTCTCCGGCTACAACTAAATCCGTATGAATCCTGAAGATGAAGATCTCACCGCATTCACAACGGACCGAGGAGTATTGATTAATTATATCTTTGTGTGTGTTTAAGAAAATGTATAGAATCACAATCAAAGAATTGTTTTGACCGCAATCAACTACGGTGTCGGATGTAGATTGTAAGTGAGTGTGGATCGTCCACAGGAAAAGTGTAATCGTTCGTGTTTCGAATTAGATGAATTGAAACTTTAAGGAAAAGAAAAGAAAACAATTCATGATTTGTAATTGCAATTCAAGAAAGAGAAAAATCTAGATCTAAGAAAGCATTAAAATCAAGAAGTGGATTGAGAGTTTGATGATTTTTCCAACCAAATATCAAGAATCTAAATGAGGCTCGTAGGAATCGATCGGATCTATAGATGTGATGCAATCTCACGATGACGTATTCTTATCCTTCGATGGATTGATACTAGATCGATGATGATCGACGAGAATTAGGGATTTCTAGTGAAACTAGGGTTTCATCATTTATCCCTTGTTCATTCGTCGATATCATTCACATTCTAGCCTCTAGTAAATTCAAGAAACGATCGTAGATCCCTAATTTCGAGCGATCACAATCAAGAAAGCATCGCAACGAAACTAGGTCATCGATTCTTGAACTTGCTAGGGTTTACAAAACTCGTAGGAATCAAGAATCGTTTTAAGATATGTTACATCATCATTCTATTGATCGTCTCGACTCCTCGACGAGCGGAGTTTTACTCAAACATCACAACAAGAACTACAATTACAAATTGAGATCGAATCATGATGCTAGAATTTAAAGAAAACAAGATTAAAGAATTTCACCTTTTATTTATATCAACAATTTCATTACATTCGCTCAAGAACTACAAGAGGAAGAACTCGATCGTCGATTTGGCTTCACTCGTCCCCGTGAGTCGCGGATCGGCTTGGATTACTTGCTCGGTTGGAGATCGGCTCCGCTCCTAAAAGGTTGAAGGGCTTCTCGCTTGATTGGTACTCGGGATCTTGAATTTGGATTGAAATTAGGGTTAGGGTTTCGCACAAGTCTTGTCACTAGACTTGTGGAAGAAGATGAGAGAGTAGAGATTTAGGAATATGGAAGATTAACCTCAACCCTTAAATCTAGGTTCCTATTTATAGACATCTAAATCCTAGATCTAGGATTTGAATTTTAAGTTTCCCTCCAAAAGTTTGTTGAGGGGATTTGAATTTCCCTCCAAAAGTTAGTTAGAGGAGAAGCTTCTAGATGTGATTAATTAGGAGGGAGCTTCTAGAAATAGTTTGTTAGGAGCTTAATTAGGATTAGCTTAATTAATCATCTTTGCTGATCTGGAAGAATCTTCGAGAGAATTCTGGAATTTGACGTGTCTTTATAAGCTTTAGGCCTTGAGAGAGGAATAATGAAGCAAATCTGAAGTGCTGACGTGGCATAACCGCCGCGGAACCGCGGCGCAAGCCGGCTCCCGCCGCGGTTCCGCGGCTCTTTGTGGGCCTTGGGCTTTGATCCTTTCTGGTAATTCCCTCTATAATATTTCGGCCTTGTTTTGATGTGTTGAATTTCATTTGGCCTTCTGTATTGCTATCAGTACTCAGGTCTTTGAGTTGGCGTAATGTTTGATCAGCAAAAATAACAATTTTGGCTTTTCTTCTGGATTTTCCTGCACAATTCTCGAGACAAGTGTTGCGCAATATAGGGATGATGCGGTGCCATGATAAACACACAATTTCCTCAGAAATGTCGGTTTTAGAGTCTAACACATGCAATCTGATATTTCAGAACTGTTTTGCTAATATGTGAAATATGAATACCGAACACTTCTAAATGAGTGCAAATGATAGGGAAATTGCCGTGTTAAAAATACATTATTTTCGACTGATCAAATTCCCCCAAACTTATTTTCGATCGTCTCGAGCGAACTGTTTTATTAAAAAGAGAAGGAGAAAATAAAGAAAGAGAAAAACTAACTAGCACACTTTCGTAGGCAACACGATTGCACTGAGCACGTGCAACAAGCCTTTAAACCTCTAAGTGTCCCTAGTAGGAGGAGTGTTGTCTCCTGAGGGTTTTCAGCGGATTACACCCACAAAATCCAATAATAAAAGAAAGATCATGAATATTACATTTAAAGAAAAGAATTGTAAAAGGAAGACTTTGAAAATTAGGGTTTTCAACTAAGCTAGCTTTTCGGTTGTCATGAGCCCTATCTTAATGGTCATGAAAAGATGTCGGAAATCACGTCCTCTCTCAATAAAACACCATCTTATTCTTCATTCCTATCTTTCTTCTAAATATCGATCATATAACCCTGCGTGTGTGTAAAGACATCCCTACACCCGGAGAATTCAATTCAAGCTATCATACTCTTGCCCATCAGCCTCAGTACTTTTTAATTAATGAATATTTAGATGAGATTGCTCACACACTTTCATGCGACCGTTAATACTTCTTGAGGTACTAACCGACCGATTACTCCTGTGCTTGCTTATTTGGTGTATTTTCCTCGTCTTGCACCACCTCAGGCATAGCAGTGACTCCCAGATCAGTTGGCCTTAGGGCACTAGGTGAAGAAGCACCCTCGCTATATATTTTTTATTGTCCTCGGTGATAACAAAACCAGTGTTCATTTTTCTCACCACTTTATATTTTATTCATCATTTTTTTTTATTTCCTTCATACATCGGCTTTAAGACAAGAGTATTTCAAGGTATCCTCTACTATCCCAGGCTTTAAGACGTGTGTAAGTGTGAATAGCAGGGTATCAACGTTCAAAATGTTTGGCTTCCAGAATAGAAACTATTTTTCAGACTTATTTTTATTCTCGGATTAGTGACTTCTTTCATCTTACTAACCCTTGGGACAACGGCTCATAACTACTTATTACTAGTTCGTATAAGAAAACTTCTAATTTTCTTAGTTTTCTTAAATTTTTCTATTCTCATGGATGTAATTTTTCACTATCTAATCTTTTATTATCTTATTTATGTACAAAAATATTTTTTATATTTTGAAGATTTTTAAATTTTTATAGGTTTTCAAAAAATGTTTTGTGCTTATGCAAAGTATGATGCAAATGATGCGAAAATAAGCACAAACCTCCCCCAAACTTGTTTTCAACAGTGTCCTCACTGTTGTCATCTGCTAAATCTCGAAAAACCTGTAAGCTTGGGAGGAATTTATTAGTGGGGGCAAAATATTTAAGTGAAGAACCTCCCCCAAACTTATTTTTGGCTCGTCATTTTGTAAAAATTTTCTTTTCAAGAGCCAGATTACAACCCCCCCCCCCAAACTTGAGTTATGCAATGTTAATCTTTAAAAATCACATGAGGGGGTCAAAAATCAGTGGTCGATGCCAAGCTTTGCAAAGACCGAAAGTTAACACCAACCATTCAAAAATTTTATCAATGCAGTGCTCTGGTTGGTGGAAAAAGAAGTGGGGAAAGGGTAAGTGGTGGAACAGAATGTGTGTGCGTCTCGTTTTGGAGAGACGATGCAGTGAATGTGATGGATTACTCGCATTCTTTTTACAATTCAGAAGAAGGGGTGGAGGTTCAATAATGATTGGGACATGATTCATCTCAACACCCGTATTATTCAGAAATGCGAGTTCATCAACGAAGATCTCCTCAAAAGTTTCATCAATACCCCGATGAATAATGTCATCACAAAGTGCGGGGTGATCTTCAGACTCTAAAAGCAATTCATAATCGGTGTTAATTGTTGACCCGGACATCTCGGTGGAAGAGTCCGTATGTGTATGATACATAGTTGGGTCAAACAATAACGTATGAAAAGAGTCTAGATCGGTATCAGGAGGATCATCAAATTCGCTGCTGTCGACATCCATTAAGTCGACAGAACATACCTGAGCAGTAGGTTCGGAGGGTACACTTCCCAACTTGTAAATGTTCAGCTCTATTGACCTATTCCCGAAGGATAGGGTCATAGAACCGTTACGGCAGTTGATTATTGCATTGGAAGTGGCCAAAAAGGGGCGACCTAAAATCACCGGAATTTGATTCCGTGGGTTCGCTACAGGTTGTGTATCAATTACAATAAAATCTACAGGGAAGATAAATTCCCCGATTTTTATTAACACATCCTCCAATTCACCCCTACGTTTGGTGATTGATCGGTCAGCCATCTGGAGAGTGCAATGGGTTGGCTTCAACTCTCCGATACCTAGTTGCTCATAAACTGAGTATGGAAGCAAGTTAACACTAGCGCCAAGGTCTAGTAGAGCACGGTTGATGTGTTTTTCCCCAATAGAAATGGAAATAGTAGGACAACCAGGGTCCTTACGTTTCCTCGGTACTTGTTGGGGGAAAGCTGTGTCTACTGTCTTTGCCATAAAAATCTTCTTGGGCACTTGAGTCTTTCTCTTCCTAGCGCACAAGTTCTTAAGAGTTTTCGCATAGGACGGAACTTGTTGGATAGCATCTAGGAGAGGGATGTTGATGTTAATTTTCTTTAAAATGTCCATAATCTTCTCCATATGTGGACTCAATGTGTTAGCCCTTAACCGATTCGGATAAGGTGCTTTAGCAATAAGCTCTGAGTCCATCATAGGAGAAGGAAGTGTGTGTGGACCCGATCCCAGAATAGAAGTGGGGATCGTCGGTGGAGGAGTAGAAGAGGTGGGCTGAAGTGGCGAGCCTTTTGGGAAACGAAGAATAGGCTCGGAAGAAGGTGGTGGGGTAGAAAAACTGGGGTTAGAATTAGAAGTAGAAGTGGAAGGAAAGGTCTCAGCCGGGGTATTATTGATTGATTTTTCTGTATCATCAAACTCTTCCCCAATGTGAGTGTCAAGCACTCTTCCAGATCTCAACGTGATTGCATCCACATGATGTGAATAGCCAGGATTGGGTAAGGGTTGAGCTGGAAGTTTCCTTTTCTCTTTTGCACGCATTTCAGATTTTAGTTGTGCAATTTGTTCTTCCATCGATTTGATATTCTCATTTTGAGAGATAATGATCTTCATCACATTCTCGACGGAAGATTGCAAACTTGCCGTCCCTTGGATGGATTGTTTCATGAAAGTATCCAAGGTTTGTGCTAGTGCAGAGGTATTATCTGTACTGGTCAATTGCAAAAAGTTTTCATGTGGTGCAAAAGTGTTGGCCGGATTGGAAATTTTGTGATTGGAAGGGGTGCTGACTTAATCGAAGTTGTGGTTGCTGTTGTGGTGAAGGGACCCTTTGGAAATTTTTTTGGGTTGGAACCGTGTTTTGAGATAGTGATTGGTTCCAAGCAAAGTTTGGGTGATTCCTCCAACCCTGATTATATGTGGAAGAAAATGGATCGTTTCTAGGCCTTTGAAATGTGCCATTGGTATGCTCATGACCTTGAAACGGACATTCTTCCATCAAGTGAGAAGGATCGGAACAGCATCCACATACAGTTTTGGAGAGTGATATTTGACTTAAGGCGGCTAAAAATTTGTTTTCCATAGTCTCAAGTTTCTTTTGCATAGCTGAAATGTCAGCTCTAACTCCTATGGAAATATTATTGCCATCCCTAGACGATTGACTCACACCCTCCCACTGTAAAGATTTTTCAGCGAAATCTTCTAAAAATTTCCAGGCTTCCCCATCATCTTTGGTCATGAAATTGCCTTGACACATGGATTCAAGGGTCTGTCTTGTGTTAGGATTAATGCCCTCATAAATGATTCGGCACAGTTCCCATCTCGGGATGCCGTGATGTGGACATTGGACTAACAGATCCTTGAAACGTTCAAGACATTTTGAAAATGTTTCATTTGGAAGCTGGGTGAATTGATAGATTTCGCTACGGACTCGAGCTGTCTTTTGATGTGGGTGGAATTTCTTAAGGAATGCTTTGACGAATTCGTCCCAATTTGAAATGGAATGTGCGGTAGTGTTATATAGCCACTTCTCGGCTAAATCGCACAAAGTGAATAGGAGAAGACGAAGACGTAAAGCATCCACAGAAAGCTGTGAAGTACCCATCATTGCGCATACATTTTCAAATTTGGTGATAAATGCATATGCGTCTTCAGACTCGAGACCGTGAAATTTTGGTAGAAGGTTGATGTATTGGGGTTTTATTTGAAAATTTTCCCCGTTGGCTGGTAGAATGGAAAGACAGGTGGAAAGTGGACCTCGTGTAGGATAGCACCTCTCTTGGAGAGAGATGCGAGATGGATTCTGCGCACCAACGGACGGCGGCAGAGTAGTGGAAAAGAAGTTCGATGGAGGTGGATCCATCGAAGTGGGTGTGGTGGTGGGTAAAAGAAAGGGTAAATTTAGAAATACCGACTTTTGGGTCGATGAGGGAAACGCGGACTAACGAGCACTAGAATCCCGTGTCCAGCCTATCTTGCACTAAAAAGGGTTAGTACAAGTGGCAGCGTGAATTTATAATTAGAGGAATTGATATGAATGCGGTGTTTGTTTTGAAAATTGATACGGATTTTTAAAAAAAATGATGCAAATCACAAAATGCAACAAGCAAAACCCTAGAATCTAGTGGTCACCTAGGTCAAACTCTAGACCGCTCCTAACTGCCAAAAGACAAGTCGCAGGATAAATCCTCCACTGCCTCTTTGTCCCCCTGTGGCCAGGTAAGTGCCAGGTAAGTGGGAAGGTACTCCACTACGTAAGTAGTGGGCCTAATTAATAACCACTAGCCTTCGACACACTTGCCTTAGACACCACAAGAAAATGCGGATAAGCAATGAATTACCTACGGCCTTCTCTTGTCCTAAGTGAGCGCGACGGTCCTTAGAGTCATCTCTAGATATTTTTTAGTTAATTAGGGTAAATGCGGATGCAAATTTTGCGATTTTCGGGGCTTAGGAAGGGTAATGAACTCCCCACCTAATCTGGATTTGGTCTTTGCCCCTTAATGTCCGTATTAATTATGCAAACAACCACAAGAATCAAAACAAGCACAATTTAATTTTTTTTATTTGCGCGCTGCGAATATTTGCAAAGAAACCTGCAGGAAATTGTTATTTGGAGCAGAGGAGGTAAGAGATAAGAAAGTGTAGATGTATACCTGAAATTTTGGTACACTGAAGCAGCAAGGCCACCGCGGAACCGCCGCAGGATAGGGGTGTTTGCCGCGGAATCGCGGTTGGATGGTGGGATCTCTGCACAGGAATTTAGCACAATGCTTCTGTTGCTCCCTTTAGCTCTCTGGAATATTCACAAAAATTTTATCCAAGCTCCAATGATTCCAGATTTCCTCGCAATTCAAATCACAACACACGTATTAGGGTTTGTGCGAGTTTAGATCTAAAAATTATAATGGAATAAATTTTTCAACTCAAATTTCAAAATACGAACAATTAGCGCACTATTCCCGGCAACGGCGCCATTTGATTGATTATATCTTTGTGTGTGTTTAAGAAAATGTATAGAATCACAATCAAAGAATTGTTTTGACCGCAATCAACTACGGTATCGGATGTAGATTGTAAGTGAGTGTGGATCGTCCACAGGAAAAGTGTAATCGTTCGTGTTTCGAATTAGATGAATTGAAACTTTAAGGAAAAGAAAAGAAAACAATTCATGATTTGTAATTGCAATTCAAGAAAGAGAAAAATCTAGATCTAAGAAAGCATTAAAATCAAGAAGTGGATTGAGAGTTTGATGATTTTTCCAACCAAATATCAAGAATCTAAATGAGGCTCGTAGGAATCGATCGGATCTATAGATGTGATGCAATCTCACGATGACGTATTCTTATCCTTCGATGGATTGATACTAGATCGATGATGATCGACGAGAATTAGGGATTTCTAGTGAAACTAGGGTTCCATCATTTATCCCTTGTTCATTCGTCGATATCATTCACATTCTAGCCTCTAGTAAATTCAAGAAACGATTGTAGATCCCTAATTTCGAGCGATCACAATCAAGAAAGTATCGCAACGAAACTAGGACATCGATTCTTAAACTTACTAGGGTTTACAAAACTCGTAGGAATCAAGAATCGTTTTAAGATATGTTACATCATCATTCTATTGATCGTCTCGACTCCTCGACGAGCGGAGTTTTACTCAAACATCACAATAAGAACTACAATTACAAATTGAGATCGAATCATGATGCAAGAATTTAAAGAAAACAAGATTAAAGAATTTTATCTTTTATTTATATCAACAATTTCATTACATTCGCTCAAGAACTACAAGAGGAAGAACTCGATCGTCGATTTGGCTTCGCTCGTCCCCGTGAGTCGCGGATCGGCTTGGATCACTTGCTCGGTTGGAGATCGGCTCCGCTCCTAAAAGGTTGAAGGGCTTCTCGCTTGATTGGTACTCGGGATTGTAGGGTGTTTTTCGTCACCCCATTGAGATGGGAATACGCGCACGCTTGTCAGGCGTACTACAGATTCCCCCTGCCTAGGGTAGGCCGGGTTTTAATGATTGTGGGGATCCGAACCTCCGGCAGCCGCGGACTAAGCTGCCGTTAATTACCCCTCGCCTTTGGAGCGAGGGAACCTCCGATTAACGGGTTAAACTGGTCATGCGAACTCAATGTGCAGTGTGCGTGTGTTGTGTTTTGAAAAGGGTTTTTGGATATATCGGGAGCCATGCAGAGTTTTTACAGGGGTCCCGCTACCCGGATAGCGGGTTGGGGGTCAAGGGGGCTAGCAGCCCCCTTGCGGGGTGCGGGGCAGCGCCCCGTTAGAAATTTTTTTCTAACAGGGACAGTGTCGTGGAGTATGTGTGTATGTACATATGTATACGTATGTATAGATATACATGTATATATATAAAAAAGGGAAAAGACATCCAAAGGATGCGTGGGGCAGCACCTTGGACGCTGTGCGCCTAGGTGCTGTGCGCTCAGGCGCTAGAGTGCCACGTGTCGGCACGTGGGCGCTCTGCGCTTAAGCGCTGGGCGCTTGAGCGCAAGCGCGCCACGTGTCGGCACGGGGCGACTTGCGCTCGAGCGCTTGCGCGCCACGTGTCGGCACGGGGCGACTTGCGCTCGAGCGCTTGCGCTGGAGCGCAAGCGCGCTATGTGTCGGCACGGGGGCGACTTGCGCTCGAGCGCTTGCGCTCGAGCGCTTGCGCTTGCGCTCGAGCGCTTGCGCTTGAGCGCAAGCGCGCCACGTGTCGACACCGGGACGACTTGCACTCGAGCGCTTGCGCTTGAGCGCAAGCGCGCCACGTGTCGGCACGCGGGCGCTTGCACTCGAGCGCTGAGCGCTTAAGCGCAAGCGCGCCACGTGTCGGCACGCGGGCGCTCTGCGCTTGAGCGCCGGCGAGAAAAGGAGGCTTTTAGCCTAAGAAACAGAAGCTATGCTTCAGAAAGAAAATATTTATTATGTATATATGTATGGAGTTAAACTCCTAGGATGTTTTGAAGCTGATGAAGGGGGGTTCTTCTTCTTCCTCCTGTTGTTTGGCCGGATCTTGAAGATCAAGATATGTGAGATCTCAAAATCTCTTCTTTTTGAGATCTGATGGGAGATCTGAGTTCCCCTTTGCGGGTTTTGTGGTGGAAAACTACTTAGTTTTGGAAAAAAAAGAGTAAAACTCTTGATTTAATTCAAAAGAAATGAGAAGGTTTAGAACCTTGGAGAAGGAGCAGGAGGCACAAAGAACCCTAGTTTTTGGGGGAATGAAAGTGTATGCTTTATTCATCATCATGTTGCCTTATATAGGCTTACATATTTACATATAGCCCCTTGGGCTTTACAAAAATGGCATTTTAGCCATCCCATGGCTCATGTGCCATTTCATTTTTGCACATAAGCCATGGGCTTACAAAATATTGGCTTTATGCCCATTTTGTTTACATTCATGCATAAACAATTACATAAAAATTATTTATTACATGATTTTGTTGTTGGCATGGGGAGGCTGGCTGCGGGCTCGACTTGGGCATGGGTCCGTTTGACCTGGGCTTGGGCCCACCTGGCTTGGGGTTGACTTTGATTTTGACTTGGTCAACCGGGGTGTAAATTTTTACCCCAACAAATTTCCCCCCATCAATAAATGCACACAGCATATGTGGGTCGTGTGCATGAAATTGATGGATCTTCTTTTGCGTGGAGGCGACTTGCTTTGGTTCCCACTTTTTGGGATGCACTGCCCTTTTTACGACATGGACGGTCGGTGCTTGACGCGTCTCCGAGATAGAGTGTCCGTGGTAGACGTTTCCCTAGCCTGGAGTGATTTCGTTGACGTGCCCTCGGTGCGGAGTGTCACTGGTCGACGTTTCCCCGAGGCGGAGTATCGGCTGGTGGACGTGTCCCCGAGACGGAGTGTCTGCTTGACGTTTCCCCGAGACGGAGTGTCTGCTTGACGTTTCCCCGGCACGGAGTGTCGCTGATCGAATTTTCCCGGCGCGGAGTGTCGTTGGTTGACTTTTTCCCGGCACGGAGTGTCGCTGATCGACTTTTCCCCGGCGCGGAGTGTCGGGTTGACTTTTCCCCGGCACGGAGTGTCGCTGATCGACTTTTCCCCGGCACGGAGTGTCGTTGGTTGACTTTTCCCCGGCACGGAGTGTCGCTGATCAACTTTTCCCCGGCGCGGAGTGTCGGGTTGACTTTTCCCTGGCACGGAGTGTCGCTGATCGACTTTTCCCCGGCACGGAGTGTCGTTGGTTGACTTTTCCCCGGAACGGAGTGTCGCTTATCGACTTTTCCCCGGCGCGGAGTGTCGGGTTGACTTTTCCCCGGCACGGAGTGTCGCTGATCGAGTGTCGGGTTGACTTTTCCCCGGCACGGAGTGTCGTTGATCGACTTTTCCCCGGCGCGGAGTGTCGAGTTGACTTTTCCCCGGCACGGAGTGTCGCTGATCGACTTTTCCCTGGCACGGAGTGTCATTGGTTGACTTTTCCGCGGCACGGAGTGTCGCTGATCGACTTTTCCCCGGCGCGGAGTGTCGGGTTGACTTTTCCCCGGCACGGAGTGTCGCTGATCGACTTTTCCCCGGCACGGAGTGTCATTGGTTAACTTTTCCCCGGCATGGAGTGTCGCTGATCGACTTTTCCCCTGCGCGGAGTGTCGGGTTGACTTTTCCCCGGCATGGAGTGTCACTGATCGACTTTTCCCGGCGCGGAGTGTCGCTGGTTGACTTTTCCCCGACACGGAGTGTCGCTGATCGACTTTTCCGCGGCGTGGAGTGTCGGGTTGACTTTTCCCCGGCACGGAGTGTCGCTGATCGAATTTTCCCCGGCGCGGAGTGTCGTTGTTGGACGTTTCCCTGATGCAGAGTATCGGTGTTGGAAGTTTCCCTGATGCAGAGCGTCGCTGGTTGACGTTTCCCTGACGCGGAGTGTCTGTGTTGGACGTTTCCCCGATGCAGAGTGTCGCTGGTTGACGTGTCCCCGGCACGGAGTGTCTGCTTGATGTTTCCCCGGCACGGAGTGTCTGCTTGACGTTTCCCCGGCACGGAGTGTCTGTTGTCGGTATGCCCCCGGCACGGAGTGTCTGTTGTCGGTATGCCCCCGGCACGGAGTGTCTGCTTGACGTTTCCCCGAGGCGGAGTATTGGTGTCGGACGTTTCCCTGATGCGGAGTGTCTGTGTTGGACGTTTCCCCGATACAGAGTGTCGCTTGTTGACGTGTCCCCTAGACGGAGTGTCTGTTGTCCGACGCAGAGGTCGATGTTAGAATTGGTTGGTTTGATTTGTTTGATTTGAGTTGAAATCAGCATCGCTATACTGGAATATGGTACCAGGAGAGAATCATCATCTGTCTTTGAGAGGATTTGGGAATTGGTTTTCTGTCGGCATCTGCATTGCTGCACTGGAATAATGCCAGGAGCAACTCATCATGTGCCCCGAGAGGATTTGGATTTGGTTTGTTTGGCATCTGCATTGCTGCACTGGAATAATGCCAGGAGCAACTCATCATGTGCCCCGAGAGGATTTGGGAATTGGTGGCTTAGGAGACAAGTTTAGATCCCTGTCACCTAATGCTTTTCCATTTTGTGAGCCGTACGGGTCTCACAAATCATTTTCTCCCTACGGGTCGTAAGGATCCCGTAGGTGAATTTTCTCCTTAGGAGTCGTGGGGACTCCTAAGTGTGTTGCTCCTTTGTGAGTCGTAGGGATCTCACGCGGGAATTTTCTCCTCACAAAGTCGAGAGGACTTTGCGAGTGCATTTCATTTCTTCTTTTTTTTTTACGAGTTTGCGCCCTTTCGGGTTTTCACAAACTCGCCGGCAATCCTGCTGTTTTTACTCACGGAGCCCTTTCGGGTTTTCATCCGTGCCTATTTTGCTTGTGGACATACCGTTCTTCTTTTTCTTTTTTTTTTTTGGAGAGATCGGGATTGTTTTACGCCTGTGGATTGTATACAGTTTTGCAGGATGTATGATCCAGACCGTAGGGCCGGAAAAATTTCAAGACTTTGTTGGCGTCTGCATCGCTGCACTGGAATGTGGTACTAGGAGCGACTCATCATTCGCCGCTTTGGGGTTGGGGAGCGATGGCTTAGGAGACAGGTTTAGATCCCTGTCACCTAAGACTTTTCAATTTTATGGGTCGTGAGGGTCCCATAAAAGCACTTTCTCCCTGCGAGTCGTAAGGACCCCGCAGGTGTATTTTCTCCTTAGGAGTCGTGAGGACTCCCAAGTGTGTTTCTCCTTTGTGAGTCGTAAGGATCCCACAAAGGTTTGTTCTCCCCATGTATCGTGAGGATACATGAGTGGGTCTTCTCAATGGAGCATAATTCCCAAGGCGGAGACCAGCCGCGTAACTGGTGGTTGCGGTGGGGCATGGGTATGCTGAGAATTATTTGAGCCCGTGAATTGTATACGGTAGTCAATTTGGGGACTAACCGTAGGGCCGGAAGAATTTTGAGAAATTGGATTTTGGTTGGCGTCTGCATCGCTGCACTGGAATATGGTACCAGGAGCGACTCATCATTCGCCGTTTTTTTTTGTTTTTTTTGTTTTTGTTTTACCGCGATTGCTCTATCATTTCAGCTTTTCTTATCGCGAAGATCGCGATTGCCCTATCATTTCGGCTTTTATTCGCGGTTGCCCCATCATTTCGGCTTTATTTTCATCTTTATTTTACTCGCTGATTTTTATTGCGAGTCGCCCCATCATTTCGGCTTTTCTTTATTTTTCTTTTATTTACACATTTTTTTGTCTATTTACATATATATATATATATATATATATATATATATATATATATATATATATATTTCTTTACATTCCCAGTTTAACGACTTAGAGGTCAACGGTTCCCATTTTAACGACGTGGGGGTCATTTTTGCTTATCCCAGCTCCTTGAACTTTGATATTGGCGGAGCTGTGTTGATGACCTAGCTCTGTGGCTTGCCGACACATCCGAGGATTGTGAGGTTTTTCCAAGCTTATATTGGTCCTCTGCCCAATCTTTGAAAATATAGCAATCTTCGATGGTATGACCCACCACTCTATGATATGGGCAGTATATGGGATTGCCGGTCATGTTCATTTCCTGTGGCCTCTTTGGAACAGGCAGTTGCAGACCGTTGTTCAAGGCGTCCATGAATATTTTGCGGACTTCATCCCTCCTGAAGGAGTATACCTTCTTCTTTCTCTCCATTGGAGTAGATGCCTTTACTGATGCTGGTCCTCGAGGCCGATCGGTCTTTGGTTCGCCCTTTTCAGATGATGGCACGTGTCTAGGAGGATTAGGTTCCCGAAAGGCTTCGGTCTCCATTTGCATGAAATCGGCGGTCGTAGCTTGACTGTTTGCTAACGCGCCTTTGGACAGTTCTATCTCTCCCGTCCTGTATTGCCTTTCGACCCAATCTTTGAAGACAAAGCAGTCCTTAATAGCATGACCTATCACCCTATGATAGGGGAAATATTCTGGGTCGTCGGTCATATTCGCTTCTTGCGGTCTCTTTGATTCCAGCAGTTGTAGACCGTTTCTTAGGGCGTCCCTGAATATCTTGTTGACTTTTTCCCTTTTGAAGGAATAGACTTTCTCCAGTTTCTCTTTCAGAGGCGATTCCCCCCCGGCGTATGTGTCGGAAGGACTGGAGGCTGATTGCGGCCGTTTTCCGCGAAGGCGCTCCGCCCTTAGGTTGAAGGGGGTATCAGTTGGCTGCCTCCGGGTATTAATCCCTGGCTCATGAACCAAAATTTGATTCTGCTGTAATTGCAATCGGGCGACTTAGGTCGCGAGATCTGCCACGACGTTTGCCAGCTCGTCGACTTTGGAATAGACCTCGGCCATCTTCTCATCCCTGTCCTAAAATTTCCTTTGAAGCCATTGGAATAATGCTTGTTCTGTAGTTCCGACCATGACAACCGGATAATCTATATTGCCTGAGCTCAATTCCGCAGGAACCACGGGCTCCTCTGGCTTATCGGCCTGAGCGGGCTCTTCATCATTTAGATCGAGCCGATGCTGGGTAGCGTCAACCATATCATCACCATGGCTGTGAAGAAGAGGATGGTTCATTTCTTCATATTCGGCCATGTAGACAGTGTGGATAACACATTCAGCCATTCTTTCATCACCGACAGCTGGTTTCGCGGAGCGGTCCGGGCTTTGGAAATTCATAAATTTTAACATGGCCAGAGCCCTAGCCCTTTTGTTGGCTCTATATCTGAGCCGCTTCTGCCTCAGCTTCTCTGCCTTAAGCGCTTGGCAGGCTTCTGCTCTTCGGGGAGCCGCCATAGGCTGAGTGATGGGGAGGCTTGAGAAGACACCCAATCGAGCAGTTGTCGGAGGCGCCGCTGAAGATTGCTCAAGACGCGTTGCAGCTTTGTTGGTGTCGATGGCCTTGCCCCCAGCTGGGGCCATGGAGAGTCGTTCGGGAACGGACTTGCGCTTGGGCTGAAGTGCCCTCGCGACCACCACATTTGGCCTTTTGCCTTTCGAGACCGGTTTGTCTGCCACCGGGGCTTGAGGAGCTGGGATGGAGCCAAGAGGCATGAACATAATAGAGCCGAAAGGTAGCAGCGGCTCCTCCCATTGTCGCCCGAGACTGGCCGGAAGGACCGTCCTAGAGTCTATCCTCATCGTGTAGGAGACGGGAGCTGAGTTCATCATCGAAGACATCGTCGGAAGGTGATTGCTTGAAAATCTGCTCGAAAAAGCATTATTTTAGTATAAATAAAGACATGTAAATTGATTGAGTTCGCATGAACGTTTAACCCGAGATATGGGAGGAGAGATTGGTCCCACCGGGCATGCCAGAATCTGTAGGGTGTTTTTCGTCACTCCATTGAGATGGGAATACGCGCACGCTTGTCAGGCGTACTACAGATTCCCCCTGCCTAGGGTAGGCCGGGTTTTAATGATTGTGGGGATCCGAACCTCCGGCAGCCGCGGACTAAGCTGCCGTTAATTACCCCTCGCCTTTGGAGCGAGGGAACCTCCGATTAACGGGTTAAACTGGTCATGCGAACTCAATGTGCAGTGTGCATGTGTTGTGTTTTGAAAAGGGTTTTTGGATATATCGGGAGCCACGCAGAGTTTTTACGGGGGTCCCACTATGTATAGATATACATGTATATATATAAAAAAGGGAAAAGACATCCAAAGGATGCGTGGGGCGGCACCTTGGGCGCTGTGCGCCTAGGTGCTGTGTGCTCAGGCGCTAGAGTGCCACGTGTCGGCACGTGGGCGCTCTGCGCTTGAGCGCTGGGCGCTTGAGCGCTTGCGCGCCACGTGTCGGCACGAGGGCGACTTGCGCTCGAGCGCTTGCGCGCCACGTGTCGGCACGGGGCGACTTGCGCTCGAGCGCTTGCGCTTGAGCGCAAGCGCGCCACGTGTCGGCACGCGGGCGCTTGTACTCGAGCGCTGAGCGCTTGAGCGCAAGCGCGCCACGTGATGGCACGCGGGCGCTCTGCGCTTGAGCGCCGGCGAGAAAAGGAGGCTTTTAGCCTAAGAAACAGAAGCTATGCTTCAGAAAGGAAATATTTATTATGTATATATGTATGGAGTTAAACTCCTAGGATGTTTTGAAGCTGATGAAGGGGGGTTCTTCTTCTTCCTCCTGTTGTTTGGCCGGATCTTGAAGATCAAGAGATGTGAGATCTCAAAATCTCACCTTTTTGAGATCTGATGGGAGACCTGAGTTCCCCTTTGCGGGTTTTGTGGTGGAAAACTACTTAGTTTTGGAAAAGAAAGAGTAAAACTCTTGATTTAATTCAAAAGAAATGAGAAGGTTTAGAACCTTGGAGAAGGAACAGCAGGCACAAAGAACCCTAGTTTTTGGGGGAATGAAAGTGTACGCTTTATTCATCATCATGTTGCCTTATATAGGCTTACATATTTACATATAGCCACTTGGGCTTTACAAAAATGGCATTTTAGCCATCCCATGGCTCATGTGCCATTTCATTTTTGCACATAAGCCATGGGCTTACAAAATATTGGCTTTATGTCCATTTTGTTTACATTCATGCATAAACAATTACATAAAAATTATTTATTACATGATTTTGTTGTTGGCATGGGGAGGCTGGCTGCGGGCTCGACTTGGGCATGGGTCCGCTTGACCTGGGCTTGGGCCCACCTGGCTTGGGGTTGACTTGGTCAACCGGAGTGTAAATTTTTACCCCAACAGGGATCTTGAATTTGGATTGGAATTAGAGTTAGGGTTTCGCACAAGTCTTGTCACTAGACTTGTGGAAGAAAATGAGAGAGTAGAGATTTAGGAATATGGAAGATTAACCTTAACCCTTAGATCTAGGTTTCTATTTATAGACATCTAAACCCTAGATCTAGGATTTGAATTTTAAGTTTCCCTCCAAAAGTTTATTGAGGGGATTTGAATTTCCCTCCAAAAGTTTATTGAGGGGATTTGAATTTCCCTCCAAAAGTTAGTTAGAGGAGAAGCTTCTAGATGTGATTAGTTAGGAGGGAGCTTCTAGAAATAGTTTGTTAGGAGCTTAATTAGGATTAGCTTAATTAATCATCTTTGCTGATCTGGAAGAATCTTCGAGAGAATTCTGGAATTTGACATGTCTTTATGAGCTTTAGGCCTTGAGAGAGGAATAATGAAGCAAATCTGAAGTGCTGACGTGGCATAACTGCCGCGGAACCACGGCGCAAGCCGGCTCCCGCCGCGGTTCCGCGGCTCTTTGTGGGCCTTGGGCTTTGATCTTTTCTGGTAATTCCCTCTATAATATTTGGGCCTTGTTTTGATGTGTTGAATTTCATTTGGCCTTCTGTATTTCTACCAGTGCTCAGGTCTTTGAGTTGGCGTAATGTTTGATCAGCAAAAATGACAATTTTGGCTTTTCTTCTGGATTTTCCTGCACAATTCTCGAGACAAGTGTTGCGCAATATAGGGATGATGCGATGCCATGATAAACACACAATTTCCTCAGAAATGTCGGTTTTAGAGTCTAACACATGCAATCTGATATTTCAGGACTGTTTTGCTAATATGTGAAATATGAATACCGAACACTTCTAAATGAGTGCAAATGATAGGGAAATTGCCGTGTTAAAAATACATTATTTTCGACTGATCAAGTATATTGCTACAAGGTGATGCCCTTCGGCCTCAAGAACGCCGGGGCCACGTACCAAAGGTTGGTCAACCGTATGTTCAAGCCACAAATCGGCAGGAATATGGAAATCTACGTTGACGACATGCTCGTCAAATCCGTCTCGTCGGCCGACCATGCCAGGGATCTGGGCGAGGCTTTCGATGTGCTCCGCAAGTTTAACATGAAGCTAAACCCCGCCAAGTGCGCATTCAGAGTCACCGGGGTAAGTTCCTCGGGTTCATGGTCACTCACCGCGGAATCGAAGTCAACCCAGAGAAAATCGATGCTATCCTCAACATGGTCGCGCCCAAGACCAACGTCGAGATCATGCGGCTCACGGGACGAGTCGCCGCTCTGAGCCGTTTCATGTCCAGGTCAGGGGAGAAATGCCTTCCGCTCTTTAAGGCTCTGAGGAAAATCCCGAGGTTCGAGTGGTCGGAGGAGTGCCAAGCCACCTTCGACCAATTGAAGAAGCACCTCGTGACGCCGCCACTGCTCACCCGACCAGTTGAAGGAGACGAGCCGTCGCTGTATCCGGCGGTATCCGACTAGGCAGCGGGCTCGGTGCTCGTCCAGGAGGCCGATGGAGCGCAGAAGCCGGTGTACTATGTGAGCCACATATTTAAGGATGCAGAAACAAGGTACCCTGCCATAGAGAAGATTGTCTTAGCCCTCGTGGTAGCCTCGAGGAAGCTGCGACCCTACTTCCAAGCGCACACCATCATCGTCCTCACCGAGCGCCCGTTGGGGGCTATCCTAGCATCACCAGAATCCTCGGGCCGCTTAGAAAAGTGGAGGTGGGAGCTATCTCAGTTTGACATAAAGTATCGACCGAGGCAGGCCATCAAAGCGCAGGCCCTGGCCGATTTCTTCGTTGAATGCACCATCCCTAGCAAGAAGCCGGAGTCCACGCCGCCCCTCGCAACCCAATCTCCTATCACGGAAAGGCCTGGCTCAGTTCCGGAGTGGGTCATCTACGTCAACGGGTCTTCGAACGAGGAAGGCTGCGGTGCCGGCCTCATTATCCGGGGCTCGAACGAAGAAGAGATGGAATACTCTCTAAAGCTCGGTTTCAAAGCCTCGAACAACGCGGCAGAGTACGATGCCCTCCTGGCCGGACTGCGTATAGCCGCCGGGCTGGGACTGAAGACAATTCGAATCCGCAGCGACTCGGCCCTCGTTGTTGGTCAAGTGACCGGACGCTTCGAAGCTCGGGAGCCTCTGATGGTGAAGTACCTGGACGAGGTGAGGAAGCTCTGAAGGAACTTTGACGAAGTCCAGGTAGAACAAATACCCGGGCAGCTGAATGCCCAAGCCGACGCCCTGAGCAAGCTGGCTTCGTCATACTCGGCCAACAATAAGTGGTTTATCCTCTTTGAAACCTTGCCTCAACCCAGCGTGGAGGACGGAGCAACGACACTCCACATGTACGCGGCGCAGGAGAACGACCGGGATTGGAGGAAACCCCTCGTGGAATTCCTGAAGGACGGCACGCACCCAGAAGACCGAGAAGCCGCCCGTCGTCTCCGGTCCAAAGCCCGCCACTTCGTCTGGAGCAATGGGAACCTCTACAAGAAGGACTTCACCCAGCCCCTGCTCCGATGCGTTGACCCCCACGAAGCCGACTACGTCCTTCAGGAAATCCATGAGGGGGTGAGCGGTGCACACCAGGGGGCCCGAACCTTGATCCAAAAGGCGCTGCTCCAAGGATACTACTGGCCCACTATTCACGAGGACGCCCTAAATGTAACACCCGAGCCCAATAACACTATTTATATTACTAGTTGAGGGTTGTGGTTTGCTCATTTCCAATTTTCCTGATTTTCTGGCGTTTATTGCTAAATTTTACCCGGTTAAGTCTTTTTGGTACATAACAAATTTTAACTCCGAAAATGAAATTTAAGATGTCCATGTTGGCCTACTCGTCGCCACTAGTCGCGTGGTAGCGTCCGCGTGTCGAGATTCCGTTCCGTTTGGTTAAACGGGCCAGTTTGGGCGACTACGCGCGCGTGCAAGTGTCCGACTTAGGGGCATGCATTTTAATCATTAAACACCCATTTCCAAAATTTAGAACCCGCTTAAAATCATATAATTTGAATTTGGAACCTTTGGGCGCAACCCGGGCGCGATTTGGAAATGTTTCATTTCGCGCCAAAAGGGGCCCATTTAATTTAATATACTGAAACTAAAATAAAATATTCACATTATTTTCTTAACAGATTATCCCCAGAAATCCTTCAAAAATTTCCTTTCTGTTTCTTTTCAGCCAATCAAATGGCTTGGTTTCCTCGTGGGGCCCCCTTCACACCGTCTCTCTCTCTCTCTCTCTCTCAACAACTCTCAACAACTCTCTCTCTCTCTCTCTTTCCATATATTGATAACCATGCAACAGCCGCCCCACGTCCTCTTCCTTACGAGCCCGACGCAAACCCTAACCCTAGCCCTCGCGATCCCGTCGCCGACTTCCTCGCGACCTCGCCGTCGCCGCCCTCACCACCACGACCTCCACCACACCCACCTACCCTCTTTTCCCCGTTCTCCCGCTCCTCCCCGCGCCTGCGACCCATTCCCGACCTCGCCTCCACCCGCGCGAATGTCGCCGTCGACGCCACCCGTCGTCGTCGACGACCCCGCGACCCCCTTTCACCCAACTCGTCGAGACCTCGTCGTCGTTCCCTCCTCCCCTCGCCGGAATAGCAAACCCGAGCCTTCATCCTTCGCCTGCACCTCCCCTGTTCGCCGGAGAAGCGCGCCGGCGACCTCGTCGACGCCACCTCCGACCACCTCCCTGTTCCCTCGACCACCAGAGCCGACCCCCTCTCTCCTCCACTCGTCGCACCCCTCTCCAGCAAGCCCAGCGGCTGTTCCAGCCTTCGCTGCCACCGTCGCGGCCTCGCCGGCGTTCCAGTGCCGTCGAACCCGCCGCGGTCACCCCCTGGTGTCTCCCTGTAAGTTTCCTTCTCTTTTCTTTTGGTACAACCCCCCGCTGGTCGTTATTTTGCGTGTATCGTATCTTGTTGCTAACTTGTTACCGATGACCTTTTGCCGGAATCCGACCGTGCCGTCTGACGAACCCGACGCTCCAGCGAAGTCCCCTGGTCCGTGTGATCCCGTTGACCTCTGTTGGGACTCGATCCGTGGCCCGTGCTTCCGTATCGCAGTTTCTGCCGACATCGCATTCGTGTTTCGGTTTGCGGAACCGCCGAGGCAAGTATCCGAATACTTGCTTTAACATGCTACAACTTAATCATCATATTATAACCACACAACTATTATAACATCGATACCTTTTATAACTTAGAATTGCTAGCCACGATTATCCGTAACTTTAAATCAATGAAAGCATTGCTCGCTTGAACCGGTCTGCTATTAATTCATACTTAACTAATCAAACCAAGTAGATCATCCCCACTTCATTTGTTAAAATCACTCATGATACAATTATTGTGCTTAGTTCAAATTCATGTAACTCCATTACGTATATTATCGATATTGTTCGTCTTGTGGCTATTGCACCTCAAAGGTGCGTGAACCGGTTTAATAAGAGAATACGAAACATCACTGTGTTTACCTAGATTAATATTGTTATTTACTGTTTCCTGCTACTGTTCATTATTGATTGTGTACCTGTTGTGAGCACTTACCGATTGCACGACATATTGGCCTGACCCTGCTACACCTGACATATACATACTTACCGACTCATCCCGTTGTACCATGACATTACTTGTTTCCTGATCTCGTGCCTAATGCCAACAAACCTAACCGTTCCGGCTGTCGATCCAGACAGACCTACTTTTACTTGACCTTGCGTTGGCATTAGTTCTTGACAACTGAATACCTGACTTGACATACATAGCTTGGGGGTATGGGGAAATCAAAGGTGAAACCGACTTGTAACTCAACAGTTCGATACTTGTTCTGATCAGTCTTACGGGCTTGGCCAGCTCCGGAGTGTTGATGCTGACATCACTCATCTATCCTACTACCTTTTACTGCTTAGCGGCACGTCTCGGATTCAGCCCCGAGGATCATAACCGTGGTCCCGGGCATGCACAGGATACTATTGAGTTACATCGACGATTCATCAATTGGTTTCAAAGACTATAGAGTAGAAAACCTGATAGGACAGTTTAGTCACCTTTGCACATTACCCTGTTTATTACTTCTTATTGCTGCGTTATTCATGTTCATGCTTGCATTGTTTATTACCATGTTTATGCTATATACTTGATATCATGACGCGCTGACGTCTGGGTTTTGCATGGCCCAGATTCCGTACCTTTGTCGTCGACCGAGCAGGAGTACTTCAGCCAGCAGGCTGAACAGTGAGTCCTTAGGATTTAGTTTATTTATTGCTTTTCATTTCCAGATGTGAGCCCGCATTATGGGACGTATTGTTTATTCATTGTATTGGATCATTAGCTTCCGCACTTACTGTTTATTGATTCTTGTTATTATGGATTTGGACATGTATTAGTTTAGTTTATTTTACTGTTCTTGATATCTTTACAGCCGTAATGTGACTGTGGACGGATGCGTCCTACCCACAGGTAGCATGGTTGGCTATGTCACGTGCCCAATTTTGCGTACTCTGGGAAGCGGGGCGTGACATGGTTTTATGGTATCAGAGCCATAGGTTAATTGGGTTGATTCTTGTAGTTGGGTATTGCACCCGATACATGAATCAGGATACCCGTGATTAGGAAACATGTCCTGCCACTTTGACCGTTTTACTATCCTTGAATCATTCTTCCGGATCATGTCGACGTGCAAACTTACTTTGCATTTGTCAACTCAAAAACCTAATTTCTTGTTATCTCTAGGACTTAGGCGACTTGGGTGGAGTTAAGTAATTGCGGCTATGATACCGCGGCATAGCTACAATGCGGCACTCTATTTAAGTATCTTGGAGTTCTAGCCTTGATCTATACTCAGAATCTATCATCATGCTAATGTTGGGTACTTTGATTTCCAGGAATATGGCAGATCAGAATTTGGAGATGGACCCAGGGCATGCGGTCTTAGCCGCCAGGCAAAGAGTAATAAGGTGATTGTTGGAGAAACTGAAGGAATAACTCGAGCTGGAACCAGCATTTGCACTGGACCCCACGTCCGTACGTAGAAGTATTCCAGTGAACAGGCGCAGCGTAGCACCGATGAAGAAAATGATTGTGGGTGATCGAAGGGGGAGCGTGATCTGTAGCCACTGCCATAAACCCGGACATGTGCGAAGGGAGTGTCGTATGAGACTGGGACTCTGTTTTAGATGTGGAGCGGCAGATCACACCGTTGATGCTTGTCCGTCGAAGCCTCTCACAAAGGATGATACACAGAAGCCTCCGCAAGGACCTTTCCAAGGACAGGAACCGCCTGCTCAAGGACCACAGCAGGCTCGAGCGTTCACGTTGACAGCTGAAGAAGCTAAGGCATCGGGAGAAGTGGTTTCAGGTAATTTACTCGTTCATGGTTTTCCCGCTTTGGCATTACTTAATTTCGGAGCATCCCATTGTTTATGTCATCCAAATTTATAACTACGCACTCGATCAACTGCACGACCCTGTCTAGTTTATGGGACATACACACTGGGAATGGGAAAATTATAGCTAGTAAGGAAGGTAGAGATTGTACAGTTGTTGTTTGCGGACGGGAGCTTTTTGCAGACTTCTTGGGGATAGATACGGGCAGTTATGAGGTTGTCTTGGGGATGGATTTTCTTGGCACTTCCCACGCCCACATTGGCTGTAGGGCAGGGAAGGTAATTTCCAGATTCCCGGACATCCTAAGTTTACTTTCATTGGAGAAAGCAATTCCGTCGGGCCAGTCGAGTTTAGGGCTAGGCCGACGAACAGTGTTCTTGCGGCTATGGTAGTGGAGAGTGATGAAGAGCTGGCAGTTGTCCGCGACCTTATGGATGTGTTTGAAGACATTTCGGGCTTACCACCGAAGCGAGATGTGGAGTTTGCGTTGACCTTACTCCTGGTGCAATGCCAGTATCAAAAGCTGACTATCCAATGGCACCAGTAGAGTTGGAGGGAGTTAAGAAACAAGTGAGTGAATTACTCGAGAAGGGATGGATTCGAAGCAGCAACTCACCTTGGGGAGCTCCAGTTCTTTTAGTGAAGAAGAAGGATCGCACTGCCGACGCTGAGACAAGAGAAACTATTCGCGAAGACGAGTAAGTGCGAATTCTGGCTGGAAGAAGTGAAGTTTCTGGGGCATGTCGTGTCGGGCGATGGAATCACCGTTGATCCCGAGAAGATTACGGCAGTTCGGGATTGGCCTGTTCCAAGGAATGTTGCAGAGATAAGAAGTTTTCTTGGGCTCGCCGGTTACTACAGAAGATTTGTGGAGAAATTCGCTCGTTTAGCTGAGCCGTTAACCAAGCTTACGCGTAAGGAGGTACCGTGTGTTTGGACAGATGGATGTGCGTTGGCCTTCGAGATGTTGAAGCAGAAGTTGAAAACCGCCCCTACCATAACCGTACCGGATGATTCAGGAGGACTGGTGAGTCACAGCGACGCATCTGGAAAAGGATTGGGATGTGTTTTGATGCAGAATGGGAAAGTCGTCGCTTACGCATCGAGACAGCTGAAGACTCATGAGCAGAACTATCCGACCCATGACTTAGAGCTTGCAGCCGTGATCTTCGCCCTGAAGATTTGGAGACACTACCTTCTGGGCGAGAGAGTTGAAGTCTTTACGGATCACAAGAGTTTGAAATATGTGTTCACTCAGAAGGAGTTGAACATGAGGCAACGCAGATGGTTGGAGCTGATGGCCGACTACGATCTTGATCTTAAGTACCATCCGGGAAAAGTTAATGTCATGCCAGATGCGCTAAGTCGGTTACCAGCAATTCAGTTATTGACTGCACAGAGAGAGATCATTGAGGAGTTTCGGAGATTTGACTTGGAGGTTGTGCTACCGCGTGCTACAGGACAGTTGATGCAGTTGCAAGTACAATCGTCCTTAGTGGAGGAGATTAAAGTGGCGCAATCGCAGGATCCTAGACTGCAAAAGTTTCGAGAGCAGGTTGGAGCTGGACTACGAACCGATCTACTGATCCATGAAGATGGTTCGTTGAGATATGGTAGCCGTGTGTGTGTGCCAAAAGGAGATGTGCGTGAAGAGCTGATGAAGGAGGCACACAGTTCAGCTTACTCTGTACATCCAGGAGGGACAAAGATGTACCGAGATATTCGACAGCATTTCTGGTGGGAAGGTATGAAACGGGAAATCGCTCGCTTCGTGGCTAAGTGCTTGGTATGTCAGCAAGTCAAGGCTGAACACCAAAGGGTTGCTGGTTTGTTGCAACCACTTCCGATTCCTCAATGGAAGTGGGAACATATAACCATGGATTTCGTGACGGCTTTACCGCGGAGTCCAAAGGGCAACAATGCAGTATGGGTGATTGTCGATCGGTTGACCAAGGCAGCTCACTTTATTCCTTTTCGGGTTGGTCAATCGACAGAGACCTTGGCAGAGCGATACATGCAGGAGATTGTCAGATTGCATGGAGTACCGGTAAGCATCGAGTCCGATCGGGACACTCGGTTCTTGTCACACTTTTGGAGGAGTTTACAAGAAAGTCTGGGGACTCGATTGAAGTTCAGCACAGCTTATCATCCCCAGACTGATGGACAATCAGAGAGAACGATCATCTGCACCTGGTGGAGTTTTCGTACAACAATAGCTTCCAAGCGACAATTCAGATGGCTCCGTTTGAGGCGCTGTATGGTCGTAAGTGCCGCTCACCTGTTTGTGGAGATGATGTTGGTGAACGGAGGTTATTAGGACCAGATTTGGTGGTACAGACAGTCGAGAAGGTGAATACAATCAGGAAGCATATGAAGGCAGCTCAAGACAGACAGAAGAGTTGGGCCGACACGTCAAGAAGACCTCTAGAGTTCGCCATGGGCGATTTGGTATTCCTGAAGATATCACCGACTAGAGGGGTGATTCGCTTTGGAAGTCGGGGAAAGCTTAGTCCCCGATTCGTTGGACCCTTCGAGATATTGGAGCGTGTTGGAGAGGTATCATACCGGTTGGCGTTACCACCGTCATTAGCAGGAGTTCACGATGTGTTTCATGTGTCTCAACTACGGAGGTATGTTCGTGATTAGACTCATGTCTTGGATCATTCGGAGTTGACCGTTCATGAGGACCTGACTTTTGAGGAGCGACCAGTCGAGATCAAGGATCGAAGAGAAAAGGTTCTTAAGAACAAGGTTATCCCTCTTGTGCTAGTTTCTTGGGGTAATCGATCGCATGGAGAATCCACTCGGGAGCGAGAAGACGAGATCCGGCAGAAATTCCCTCATCTTTTCCAGTAGTTAGTTATCTTGTATTCTTGGAATTTCGAGGACGAAATTCTTTTGTAGTTGGGTATGATGTAACACCTGAGCCCAATAACACTATTTATATTACTAGTTGAGGGTTGTGGTTTGCTCATTTCCAATTTTCCTGATTTTCTGGCGTTTATTGCTAAATTTTACCGGGTTAAGTCTTTTTGGTACATAACAAATTTTAACTCCGAAAATGAAATTTAAGATGTCCATGTTGGCCTACTCGTCGCCACTAGTCGCGTGGTAGCGTCCGCGTGTCGAGATTCCGTTCCGTTTGGTTAAACGGGCCAGTTTGGGCGACTACGCGCGCGTGCAAGTGTCCGACTTGGGGGCATGCATTTTAATCATTAAACACCCATTTCCAAAATTTGGAACCCGCTTAAAATCATATAATTTGAATTTGGAACCTTTGGGCGCAACCCGGGCGCGATTTGGAAATGTTTCATTTCGCGCCAAAAGGGGCCCATTTAATTTAATATACTGAAACTAAAATAAAATATTCACATTATTTTCTTAACAGATTATCCCCAGAAATCCTTCAAAAATTTCCTTTCTGTTTCTTTTCAGCCAATCAAATGGCTTGGTTTCCTCGTGGGGCCCCCTTCACACCGTCTCTCTCTCTCTCTCTCTCTCAACAACTCTCAACAACTCTCTCTCTCTCTCTCTTTCCATATATTGATAACCATGCAACAGCCGCCCCACGTCCTCTTCCTTACGAGCCCGACGCAAACCCTAACCCTAGCCCTCGCGATCCCGTCGCCGACTTCCTCGCGACCTCGCCGTCGCCGCCCTCACCACCACGACCTCCACCACACCCACCTACCCTCTTTTCCCCGTTCTCCCGCTCCTCCCCGCGCCTGCGACCCATTCCCGACCTCGCCTCCACCCGCGCGAACGTCGTCGTCGACGCCACCCGTCGTCGTCGACGACCCCGCGACCCCCTTTCACCCTACTCGTCGAGACCTCGTCGTCGTTCCCTCCTCCCCTCGCCGGAATAGCAAACCCGAGCCTTCATCCTTCGCCTGCACCTCCCCTGTTCGCCGGAGAAGCGCGCCGGCGACCTCGTCGACGCCACCTCCGACCACCTCCCTGTTCCCTCGACCACCAGAGCCGACCCCCTCTCTCCTCCACTCGTCGCACCCCTCTCCAGCAAGCCCAGCGGCTGTTCCAGCCTTCGCTGCCACCGTCGCGGCCTCGCCGGCGTTCCAGTGCCGTCGAACCCGCCGCGGTCACCCCCTGGTGTCTCCCTGTAAGTTTCCTTCTCTTTCCTTTTGGTACAACCCCCCGCTGGTCGTTATTTTGCGTGTATCGTATCTTGTTGCTAACTTGTTACCGATGACCTTTTGCCGGAATCCGACCGTGCCGTCTGACGAACCCGACGCTCCAGCGAAGTCTCCTGGTCCGTGTGATCCCGTTGACCTCTGTTGGGACTCGATCCGTGGCCCGTGCTTCCGTATCGCAGTTTCTGCCGACATCGCATTCGTGTTTCGGTTTGCGGAACCGCCGAGGCAAGTATCCGAATACTTGCTTTAACATGCTACAACTTAATCATCATATTATAACCACACAACTATTATAACATCGATACCTTTTATAACTTAGAATTGCTAGCCACGATTATCCGTAACTTTAAATCAATGAAAGCATTGCTCGCTTGAACCGGTCTGCTATTAATTCATACTTAACTAATCAAACCAAGTAGATCATCCCCACTTCATTTGTTAAAATCACTCATGATACAATTATTGTGCTTAGTTCAAATTCATGTAACTCCATTACGTATATTATCGATATTGTTCGTCTTGTGGCTATTGCACCTCAAAGGTGCGTGAACCGGTTTAATAAGAGAATACGAAACATCACTGTGTTTACCTAGATTAATATTGTTATTTACTGTTTCCTGCTACTGTTCATTATTGATTGTGTACCTGTTGTGAGCACTTACCGATTGCACGACATATTGGCCTGACCCTGCTACACCTGACATATACATACTTACCGACTCATCCCGTTGTACCATGACATTACTTGTTTCCTGATCTCGTGCCTAATGCCAACAAACCTAACCGTTCCGGCTGTCGATCCAGACAGACCTACTTTTACTTGACCTTGCGTTGGCATTAGTTCTTGACAACTGAATACCTGACTTGACATACATAGCTTGGGGGTATGGGGAAATCAAAGGTGAAACCGACTTGTAACTCAACAGTTCGATACTTGTTCTGATCAGTCTTACGGGCTTGGCCAGCTCCGGAGTGTTGATGCTGACATCACTCATCTATCCTACTACCTTTTACTGCTTAGCGGCACGTCTCGGATTCAGCCCCGAGGATCATGACCGTGGTCCCGGGCATGCACGGGATACTATTGAGTTACATCGACGATTCATCAATTGGTTTCAAAGACTATAGAGTAGAAAACCTGATAGGACAGTTTAGTCACCTTTGCACATTACCCTGTTTATTACTTCTTATTGCTGCGTTATTCATGTTCATGCTTGCATTGTTTATTACCATGTTTATGCTATATACTTGATATCATGACGCGCTGACGTCTGGGTTTTGCATGGCCCAGATTCCGTACCTTTGTCGTCGACCGAGCAGGAGTACTTCAGGCAGCAGGCTGAACAGTGAGTCCTTAGGATTTAGTTTATTTATTGCTTTTCATTTCCAGATGTGAGCCCGCATTATGGGACGTATTGTTTATTCATTGTATTGGATCATTAGCTTCCGCACTTACTGTTTATTGATTCTTGTTATTATGGATTTGGACATGTATTAGTTTAGTTTATTTTACTGTTCTTGATATCTCTACAGCCGTAATGTGACTGTGGACGGATGCGTCCTACCCACAGGTAGCATGGTTGGCTATGTCACGTGCCCAATTTTGCGTACTCTGGGAAGCGGGGTGTGACATGGTTTTATGGTATCAGAGCCATAGGTTAATTGGGTTGATTCTTGTAGTTGGGTATTGCACCCGATACATGAATCAGGATACCCGTGATTAGGAAACATGTCCTGCCACTTTGACCGTTTTACTATCCTTGAATCATTCTTCCAGATCATGTCGACGTGCAAACTTACTTTGCATTTGTCAACTCAAAAACCTAATTTCTTGTTATCTCTAGGACTTAGGCGACTTGGGTGGAGTTAAGTAATTGCGGCTATGATACCGCGGCATAGCTACAATGCGGCACTCTATTTAAGTATCTTGGAGTTCTAGCCTTGATCTATACTCAGAATCTATCATCATGCTAATGTTGGGTACTTTGATTTCCAGGAATATGGCCGATCAGAATTTGGAGATGGACCCAGGGCATGCGGTCTTAGCCGCCAGGCAAAGAGTAATAAGGGGATTGTTGGAGAAACTGAAGGAACAACTCGAGCTGGAACCAGCATTTGCACTGGACCCCACGTCCGTACGTAGAAGTATTCCAGTGAACAGGCGCAGCGTAGCACCGATGAAGAAAATGATTGTGGGTGATCGAAGGGGGAGCGTGATCTGTAGCCACTGCCATAAACCCGGACATGTGCGAAGGGAGTGTCGTATGAGACTGGGACTCTGTTTTAGATGTAGAGCGGCAGATCACACCGTTGATGCTTGTCCGTCGAAGCCTCTCACAAAGGATGATACACAGAAGCCTCCGCAAGGACCTTTCCAAGGACAGGAACCGCCTGCTCAAGGACCACAGCAGGCTCGAGCGTTCACGTTGACAGCTGAAGAAGCTAAGGCATCGGGAGAAGTGGTTTCAGGTAATTTACTCGTTCATGGTTTTCCCGCTTTGGCATTACTTAATTTCGGAGCATCCCATTGTTTATGTCATCCAAATTTATAACTACACACTCGATCAACTGCACGACCCTGTCTAGTTTATGGGACATACACACTGGGAATGGGAAAATTATAGCTAGTAAGGAAGGTAGAGATTGTACAGTTGTTGTTTGCGGACGGGAGCTTTTTGCAGACTTCTTAGGGATAGATACGGGCAGTTATGAGGTTGTCTTGGGGATGGATTTTCTTGGCACTTCCCACGCCCACATTGGCTGTAGGGCAAGGAAGGTAATTTCCAGATTCCCGGACATCCTAAGTTTACTTTCATTGGAGAAAGCAATTCCGTCGGGCCAGTCGAGTTTAGGGCTAGGCCGACGAACAGTGTTCTTACGGCTATGGTAGTGGAGAGTGATGAAGAGCTGGCAGTTGTCCGCGACCTTATGGATGTGTTTGAAGACATTTCGGGCTTACCACCGAAGCGAGATGTGGAGTTTGCGTTGACCTTACTCCTGGTGCAATGCCAGTATCAAAAGCTGACTATCCAATGGCACCAGTAGAGTTGGAGGGAGTTAAGAAACAAGTGAGTGAATTACTCGAGAAGGGATGGATTCGAAGCAGCAACTCACCTTGGGGAGCTCCAGTTCTTTTAGTGAAGAAGAAGGATCGCACTGCCGACGCTGAGACAAGAGAAACTATTCGCGAAGACGAGTAAGTGCGAATTCTGGCTGGAAGAAGTGAAGTTTCTGGGGCATGTCGTGTCGGGCGATGGAATCGCCGTTGATCCCGAGAAGATTACGGCAGTTCGGGATTGGCCTGTTCCAAGGAATGTTGCAGAGATAAGAAGTTTTCTTGGGCTCGCCGGTTACTACAGAAGATTTGTGGAGAAATTCGCTCGTTTAGCTGAGCCATTAACCAAGCTTACGCGTAAGGAGGTACCGTGTGTTTGGACAGATGGATGTGCGTTGGCCTTCGAGACGTTGAAGCAGAAATTGATAACCGCCCCTACCCTAACCGTACCGGATGATTCAGGAGGACTGGTGAGTCACAGCGACGCATCTGGAAAAGGATTGGGATGTGTTTTGATGCAGAATGGGAAAGTCGTCGCTTACGCATCGAGACAGCTGAAGACTCATGAGCAGAACTATCCGACCCATGACTTAGAGCTTGCAGCCGTGATCTTCGCCCTGAAGATTTGGAGACACTACCTTCTGGGCGAGAGAGTTGAAGTCTTTACGGATCACAAGAGTTTGAAATATGTGTTCACTCAGAAGGAGTTGAACATGAGGCAACGCAGATGGTTGGAGCTGATGGCCGACTACGATCTTGATCTTAAGTACCATCCGGGAAAAGTTAATGTCATGCCAGATGCGCGAAGTCGGTTACCAGCAATTCAGTTATTGACTGCACAGAGAGAGATCATTGAGGAGTTTCGGAGATTTGACTTGGAGGTTGTGCTACCGCGTGCTACAGGACAGTTGATGCAGTTGCAAGTACAATCGTCCTTAGTGGAGGAGATTAAAGTGGCGCAATCGCAGGATCCTAGACTGCAAAAGTTTCGAGAGCAGGTTGGAGCTGGACTACGAACCGATCTACTGATCCATGAAGATGGTTCGTTGAGATATGGTAGCCGTGTGTGTGTGCCAAAAGGAGATGTGCGTGAAGAGCTGATGAAGGAGGCACACAGTTCAGCTTACTCTGTACATCCAGGAGGGACAAAGATGTACCGAGATATTCGACAGCATTTCTGGTGGGAAGGTATGAAACGGGAAATCGCTCGCTTCGTGGCTAAGTGCTTGGTATGTCAGCAAGTCAAGGCTGAACACCAAAGGGTTGCTGGTTTGTTGCAACCACTTCCGATTCCTCAATGGAAGTGGGAACATATAACCATGGATTTCGTGACGGCTTTACCGCGGAGTCCAAAGGGCAACAATGCAGTATGGGTGATTGTCGATCGGTTGACCAAGGCAGCTCACTTTATTCCTTTTCGGGTTGGTCAATCGACAGAGACCTTGGCAGAGCGATACATGCAGGAGATTGTCAGATTGCATGGAGTACCGGTAAGCATCGTGTCCGATCGGGACACTCGGTTCTTGTCACACTTTTGGAGGAGTTTACAAGAAAGTCTGGGGACTCGATTGAAGTTCAGCACAGCTTATCATCCCCAGACTGATGGACAATCAGAGAGAACGATCATCTGCACCTGGTGGAGTTTTCGTACAACAATAGCTTCCAAGCGACAATTCAGATGGCTCCGTTTGAGGCGCTGTATGGTCGTAAGTGCCGCTCACCTGTTTGTGGAGATGATGTTGGTGAACGGAGGTTATTAGGACCAGATTTGGTGGTACAGACAGTCGAGAAGGTGAATACAATCAGGAAGCATATGAAGGCAGCTCAAGACAGACAGAAGAGTTGGGCCGACACGTCAAGAAGACCTCTAGAGTTCTCCATGGGCGATTTGGTATTCCTGAAGATATCACCGACTAGAGGGGTGATTCGCTTTGGAAGTCGGGGAAAGCTTAGTCCCCGATTCGTTGGACCCTTCGAGATATTGGAGCGTGTTGGAGAGGTATCATACCGGTTGGCGTTACCACCGTCATTAGCAGGAGTTCACGATGTGTTTCATGTGTCTCAACTACGGAGGTATGTTCGTGATTAGACTCATGTCTTGGATCATTCGGAGTTGACCGTTCGTGAGGACCTGACTTTTGAGGAGCGACCAGTCGAGATCAAGGATCGAAGAGAAAAGGTTCTTAAGAACAAGGTTATCCCTCTTGTGCTAGTTTCTTGGGGTAATCGATCGCATGGAGAATCCACTCGGGAGCGAGAAGACGAGATCCGGCAGAAATTCCCTCATCTTTTCCAGTAGTTAGTTATCTTGTATTCTTGGAATTTCGAGGACGAAATTCTTTTGTAGTTGGGTATGATGTAACACCTGAGCCCAATAACACTATTTATATTACTAGTTGAGGGTTGTGGTTTGCTCATTTCCAATTTTCCTGATTTTCTGGCGTTTATTGCTAAATTTTACCGGGTTAAGTCTTTTTGGTACATAACAAATTTTAACTCCGAAAATGAAATTTAAGATGTCCATGTTGGCCTACTCGTCGCCACTAGTCGCGTGGTAGCGTCCGCGTGTCGAGATTCCGTTCCGTTTGGTTAAACGGGCCAGTTTGGGCGACTACGCGCGCGTGCAAGTGTCCGACTTGGGGGCATGCATTTTAATCATTAAACACCCATTTCCAAAATTTGGAACCCGCTTAAAATCATATAATTTGAATTTGGAACCTTTGGGCGCAACCCGGGCGCGATTTGGAAATGTTTCATTTCGCGCCAAAAGGGGCCCATTTAATTTAATATACTGAAACTAAAATAAAATATTCACATTATTTTCTTAACAGATTATCCCCAGAAATCCTTCAAAAATTTCCTTTCTGTTTCTTTTCAGCCAATCAAATGGCTTGGTTTCCTCGTGGGGCCCCCTTCACACCGTCTCTCTCTCTCTCTCTCTCTCAACAACTCTCAACAACTCTCTCTCTCTCTCTCTCTTTCCATATATTGATAACCATGCAACAGCCGCCCCACGTCCTCTTCCTTACGAGCCCGACGCAAACCCTAACCCTAGCCCTCGCGATCCCGTCGCCGACTTCCTCGCGACCTCGCCGTCGCCGCCCTCACCACCACGACCTCCACCACACCCACCTACCCTCTTTTCCCCGTTCTCCCGCTCCTCCCCGCGCCTGCGACCCATTCCCGACCTCGCCTCCACCCGCGCGAACGTCGCCGTCGACGCCACCCGTCGTCGTCGACGACCCCGCGACCCCCTTTCACCCTACTCGTCGAGACCTCGTCGTCGTTCCCTCCTCCCCTCGCCGGAATAGCAAACCCGAGCCTTCATCCTTCGCCTGCACCTCCCCTGTTCGCCGGAGAAGCGCGCCGGCGACCTCGTCGACGCCACCTCCGACCACCTCCCTGTTCCCTCGACCACCAGAGCCGACCCCCTCTCTCCTCCACTCGTCGCACCCCTCTCCAGCAAGCCCAGCGGCTGTTCCAGCCTTCGCTGCCACCGTCGCGGCCTCGCCGGCGTTCCAGTGCCGTCGAACCCGCCGCGGTCACCCCCTGGTGTCTCCCTGTAAGTTTCCTTCTCTTTCCTTTTGGTACAACCCCCCGCTGGTCGTTATTTTGCGTGTATCGTATCTTGTTGCTAACTTGTTACCGATGACCTTTTGCCGGAATCCGACCGTGCCGTCTGACGAACCCGACGCTCCAGCGAAGTCCCCTGGTCCGTGTGATCCCGTTGACCTCTGTTGGGACTCGATCCGTGGCCCGTGCTTCCGTATCGCAGTTTCTGCCGACATCGCATTCGTGTTTCGGTTTGCGGAACCGCCGAGGCAAGTATCCGAATACTTGCTTTAACATGCTACAACTTAATCATCATATTATAACCACACAACTATTATAACATCGATACCTTTTATAACTTAGAATTGCTAGCCACGATTATCCGTAACTTTAAATCAATGAAAGCATTGCTCGCTTGAACCGGTCTGCTATTAATTCATACTTAACTAATCAAACCAAGTAGATCATCCCCACTTCATTTGTTAAAATCACTCATGATACAATTATTGTGCTTAGTTCAAATTCATGTAACTCCATTACGTATATTATCGATATTGTTCGTCTTGTGGCTATTGCACCTCAAAGGTGCGTGAACCGGTTTAATAAGAGAATACGAAACATCACTGTGTTTACCTAGATTAATATTGTTATTTACTGTTTCCTGCTACTGTTCATTATTGATTGTGTACCTGTTGTGAGCACTTACCGATTGCACGACATATTGGCCTGACCCTGCTACACCTGACATATACATACTTACCGACTCATCCCGTTGTACCATGACATTACTTGTTTCCCGATCTCGTGCCTAATGCCAACAAACCTAACCGTTCCGGCTGTCGATCCAGACAGACCTACTTTTACTTGACCTTGCGTTGGCATTAGTTCTTGACAACTGAATACCTGACTTGACATACATAGCTTGGGGGTATGGGGAAATCAAAGGTGAAACCGACTTGTAACTCAACAGTTCGATACTTGTTCTGATCAGTCTTACGGGCTTGGCCAGCTCCGGAGTGTTGATGCTGACATCACTCATCTATCCTACTACCTTTTACTGCTTAGCGGCACGTCTCGGATTCAGCCCCGAGGATCATGACCGTGGTCCCGGGCATGCACGGGATACTATTGAGTTACATCGACGATTCATCAATTGGTTTCAAAGACTATAGAGTAGAAAACCTGATAGGACAGTTTAGTCACCTTTGCACATTACCCTGTTTATTACTTCTTATTGCTGCGTTATTCATGTTCATGCTTGCATTGTTTATTACCATGTTTATGCTATATACTTGATATCATGACGCGCTGACGTCTGGGTTTTGCATGGCCCAGATTCCGTACCTTTGTCGTCGACCGAGCAGGAGTACTTCAGCCAGCAGGCTGAACAGTGAGTCCTTAGGATTTAGTTTATTTATTGCTTTTCATTTCCAGATGTGAGCCCGCATTATGGGACGTATTGTTTATTCATTGTATTGGATCATTAGCTTCCGCACTTACTGTTTATTGATTCTTGTTATTATGGATTTGGACATGTATTAGTTTAGTTTATTTTACTGTTCTTGATATCTCTACAGCCGTAATGTGACTGTGGACGGATGCGTCCTACCCACAGGTAGCATGGTTGGCTATGTCACGTGCCCAATTTTGCGTACTCTGGGAAGCGGGGCATGACACTAAAGCTAGTCAGGAGATGCAAGAGCTGCCAGCTTCACGGCAGCATCCCCCGCCTCCCGGCTACCGAGCTGACTGCCCTAACATCCCTATGGCCGTTCGCCCAGTGGGGATTGGATATGATCGGCCAGTTCCCTACCGGTACAGGCAGGCACAAATACGTCCTCGTCGCGGTGGACTACTTCACCAAGTGGATCGAGGCCGTCCCCATCAGGAAACCGGACGCCGCCACAACAATCAAGTTCCTGCAAAACAACCTGATACTCCGGTTCGGCATCCCGAGATGTATCATCACTGACCACGGGAAGAACTTCGAGAACGAGAAAGTGAAGGACTTCTGCAAAGAATACCATATCCTCATGAAGTTCGCCGCGGTCGCACATCCCCAATGCAACGGGCAGGCCGAGGTCGCTAACCGAGACGTCCTTCGAGGTCTCCGGACCCACCTAGAGGGGCGACAAGGCAGTTGGGTCGAAGAACTACCCCGGGTCTTATGGGCCTTGCGCACGTCAAAGAAGACTCCCACCGAGGAGACCCCCTTCAGCCTCTGCTACGGGACCGAAGCAATGGTCCCAGCGGAGATCGGGCTATCCAGTCACCGAGTCGAGCACTTCGATGATGACGCAAATACCTCGGCGCTACGGACCAACCTGGACATCTTGTTGGAGAAGAGAGACCAGGCTCAGATCAGAGCTGCCGCTTATCAACAACAAATGGCCCGATACTACAACGCTCGGGTCAAACACCGCTCCTTCAAGACCGGGGATCTGGTCCTACGGCGAAACGAGTTCATCGACCAAGGCAGGCTTCACAAGTTCTCCCTAAAGTGGGATGGTCCCTTCCTCGTCTATGAGGCGCTCCCCGGCGGAGCCTACTGCCTACAAGACGCGGACGGACGCAAGCTCCCGCGGCCTTACAACGCCGAGAAGCTTAAGCTATACCAGTGAGGTCAAGGCCAGCGTGTATGTACCCCCCCTTTTTCTTTCACAAAGATGATGTAAAACGTTCTCTAAAAATCCTGTCCATTCGAATAAAGAAACGTCGAAACATCCCGAATAGAGTTCTGTCTTTACAATCCAAAGCCCTCGCCAAGAGGCGGCCGCGCAGCTTCACTACCCGGTTATCCTTAGCAGGCTTCCTACAGCCCCCCGACGCTAAGGACCAAAGTCCTCCATAGAGGCAACCCAGCAGCTACCCTGCTCGGTTATCCCTGGCGGGAAGCTTCCCTACCGCAACGTCAGGGATCGAAAAGCCTTCCCAGAGGCAGTCAAGCCCAACCGTCGCTCGGCTATCCCCGGCGGGCAGCTTCCCTGCCGCAACGCCGGGGATCAGAAAGCCCTCCCAGAGGCAGTCGAGCCCGAGGATCCCTCGCTCGGCTATCCTTCAGAACACAAGCCCTCGCCAAGAGGCACCGGGCAGTAACCCTGCCCGGCTAAGGGTCCTTGGTAGTCTTCTACAGCCCCTCCCGCGCCAAGGACCAAAGTCCTCCCAGAGGCAGTCGAGTCCTTGCTCGGCTATCCCCGGCTGGTAGCATCCTACCATGACCGACAGGGATCAAAGTCCCCGCCAAGAGGCACTGGGCAGTAACCCTGCTCGGTCCCCGTCCTGAAGGATCAGAGCCCTCGTAAGAGGCAACCGCGCGGCTTCACTGCCCGGTCATTTCTGCCAGGTTATCCCCCGCGGGTAGCTTCTCTACAGCAACGCCTGGGATCAGAAAGTCCTCCTAGAGGCAGTCGAGCCCTTGCTCGGCTATTCCCGGCTGGTAGCTCCCTACCCGTGACACCAGGGATCGAAGCCTTCACAAGAGGCACCCGAGCGGCAACCTCACTCGGTCATCCCAGGCTGGTAGTTTCCTACCCACAATGCCAGGAATCAGAATCCCACGCCTAAGGGCAACGGGCAACGGGCAACTTCGGTCCATCCTCGGCAACGCTTAGCAAATGGTCGAAGTCAACTCGACGAACGATCGCTGAACAGATGGCCGACCCGACGTAAAAGCCTAGCAGCGCAAAGAGAAAATAAAGTGCGGACCGATGAAACCAAAGAAGAAGTTTTATTATCAAACGCACAGTCTTTACAAAGGGTACTTCGGGCTCCCCAGCCTTACAAACTGCCCGAAGGCTTACAAAAGGGGGACGGGGAAATATCAAAAAGACCTAAGTCGCGAACCTCCCCCCTCCCGCGCCTTGCTTCCCTCATCGCTGGGGGCTTCACCACCGGAGGTTTTGCCACCAGGGGCGCGCCTCATTTCCCCCATCATTGTCAGCCGGAGGCCTTGCCACCGGGAGCGGGACCCGAGCACGGAGCTCGCCATCGGCGAAATCGGGAAGCTGCTCCTTCACAGCATCCAGAGCCTTATTCCACGCAACGGCGGAATACTCACCGAGCTCGATGTAAAACAGCTCTGACACCTTGTAATCGGCCACGGCTTTCCTGGCCCGGATCTCAGCAGCCTGAGCCAACAGAAGCGCTGCCTCGGCATCCCTCCGGCTGGCATCTCTCTCCTTCTCCATGGCCGCGAAGCGATCAGCCAAGTTCACCAGCTTCCTCTCGGCAACCCGGAGAGATGCACTCAGGTGACGGCGGACGTCCTGATTCGCTGAATTGGTAAAACTCCGCAGACTCCGCACAGGCTGCCAGGACATCGTCCCTGGCCCTCTCCAGACGCAGGTCACGCCGCAGGATCTCGACCATCAAAGGGAATGCTTCTACTGGGCTCGGTGCGTGGAACGCTCCCTCGGCTTCCATACGAGCGGCGATGGCGCAGTATTGAAGGACCTGACAGGAAGCGGATGAGAAACCGGGAGTCGCTCGGGCCAAAGAAAGGAAGGCCAAAAACAACACGCGAAGGGGTTCGTACCTGGACCGCCCCCTGGGCTATGGCCTCCATTTGGGCCCTCAGGGTACCGCACGGAAGTCTTCCTCCTGCCGACTCTTCCATCCCGGCAAGCAAGCCGACAGCGATGGAAAGCCCAGACGGAACCATGAAGACGGCCTCTCCCTCCTGCACGGGGTCCCTTCAGGGACCATTGACGGCGGAACATGAGAGATTGCCATTTTCCTCTTAAGGGGGACCCCGTCCTCTCCCCCCCCCCTCCGTCTCCCGTCTGGGGTTCGGATGACCGCGGGCGCCTCGGACCGCCGCTGGAAAAATCCCCAGGAGCCGCCAACGAGGCGGACGACCCTGTCGCCGGCAGAACATTCGACGGAGAACCTGGGTCAGCCGAGGGCACGACCACGTCGCGGGCCTCCCTCTGGAACGAGCAACCCAAAGAATGGGAACGAACCATGTATCCCCAAGAAAAGGAGCGCCGAGCAGCCAAAACTTAGAAGAAAGATAAGATGAAGGGTTAGGGGCCATGGAACAGGCCCCACCCCTATTTATCACCACAAGCAACCTCATCCAACGATGCCCTTCGTCTCCCGCCGAAACTCCCCCTCGCGTCCAAACGGCTCAGATTGCTCTACCTGTCGTTCCCACACTGGACTGCATTCTTTCGGGCGTCGCAGGTCTACTCACGTCGCGTCAACCAACCGACACTCGACACATGGACCGTCACTCCAAAGGCAAGATACACGAACTGGCGCACCCTCCTTAAATGCAGAGACCTCGCCCTGATTCGCTAACAGAAAAGACAATTCACGGCCCGGGGACGCGTCCCGACGAAATCTTAGGAGGGAGCTCGACCCGGGCGGCCCGGCAGTCCACTCCTAACCCGACCCGCTAGCTGGTCGGGACAAGAGTAGGGGTTGATGATAATGCTCGATATTGGCAATCCCTACGATCAGGACACGTGGCGGACGGCACGTCCCAGAACTCAGAAGAAAGGACCCACAAAAGCCGACCAGGCCACCCCTGTACCCGACCTGCCAGCACAAGCTAGCCCTCCTCGGGTCTCCCCGCAGATTGGCCTCCTCGGCCCCTCAGCTCGCCCCGAGCCGCTACAAGACCAAGTCTCCTCGGTCTTCTCGCTCGTCCCCGAGCCCCTTGCCGAGGCCGTCTTCCTCGGACATCCGACCAGTTCCGCCGTGCACAGGCGTAACCGCAGCTCCGCGAATCTCACCATGCGCGGATTCTCCGCCAGCAACATCCCACGTCCCACGCCTTCACGATCTCCATTCATGGGCAATCCGCTCTCTACGCGGACGTGACGTCGGGAGCGTAACTGCCGGCGTGATTCTCGCGCCTGCTGCTGCGTACCTCCACCACTATATAAACCCCCATCACAGAAGGGTCAAGTAAGCCATTTTGACTCCACTTAGCCGTTACGCTGCTCGGATCTTGTACTAACTTGATCGTCGGAGGGTCCTCGGTGGTATCAAACCATCCCGGGACTTCTTTGCAGGTACTCGGCGTCCAACTCCTCCAATCACCAAATCTCCTCAAAACCCATTGAGACCCACACACAACAGGGGATCCCCGCCAGAATCCACCAGGAGATCGACGGAAGACAACATCTGAAGAAGATCTGAAAAGGACCTCCATCACTAGGCGTAGGATATATTGAAAAAATGTGTATGTTTTACTAAGATGCATATCATGTGTGATTAGTCAAGGATTTCTTTTGTAAAGGTGTGAGTTGTATATCTCAACAAAAGCCAACTTTTCTTTCCCTGGATTTCCTGTACAAAATCAAATCCTGTGGGGGGTTGCCAAGCTAAAGACAGAGGTAAAGAAAACCTAGGAAAATAAAACTTAAGAAAAAGGGAACACAAATAAACTAGCTCTCACCTTTTTTCCATTGTAAAGCTGAGCAAGGCCAAGGAAAACCCTGCCCATTTATAGTTAAAAAAAAAGGGTAAATTGTTGAAAATCCTCTGGCCAAGTAAAACCTGTCAAAAAGTCGTTTGTGTTTTCTAATTAGGAAGAAAGGGCCAACTTTTAAAAATCTTTGTCTAAAAACACCTTGGTCCAATACCAAGTAAAGCCTGTGTATTATAATTTTTGGATGGACGAAAATACCCCTCATTTATTCACCGTTCAAAATTTCTCTTTCTCTCTCTCGCTCGATCTCAGAGAATCCAATTCGTCTCTCGTCGTCGTCGCAGGCTTCGCTATTGTCATTCCCGCCTTTGCCGCCGTCGCCGTCGTCACAACCCCGCCTCCCCAAGTCGACACAAAAACTCCCTCGCCCCTCCGAAAACGTCTTCGTCGTCGAAAACCCTAACCATAGAGTCCATCGAAAACCACAACTCTTAGATCGTCATTGATTATCCTCTTCGCCGGACTTTCATCGATTATAGAAGATATTATCCTTTAACTTTTTAATTAATTCCAATGGCTGAAGCAAATTTCGAACCGTCTCCTCTTCGTTTTTTATCGAAGGTAATCATCTTTCTTATTTTTAATTTCATCATTCAATACATAATTTATATTTGGGTTGATGTTATTTTTTCTATATTCATTCGCTTTGAAATTATTAGGTTAGGGAAATTTGGGGAAAACATTGATTTAAAATCATATGGGTTTTATGATCTATTCCCAAACTCTGCCATTTTTTTTAGTTGGATGAAAATTACCCACTTTTCCTTATTCTGGACTTTTCTTAATTTTTCTTTCTTTCTTTCTTTCTTTCTTCCTTCGATAGTGACCGTCATTTAGGATCATTTTGAGATTAAAAGATTTGATACTAATGTCATTCATAAACTATATCAATGGTGATTGATTTATATTCAATTGGTCATTTAATATTGTTTTGGTTGACTTTTCACTTCTGACGAAGATGAAAATAAAGTTGTCTTTTTATTTCTTGAGGAAGATGTATAGAGATCTAGAAAGACCAAACTTTTAATCGAAAACAATATTGAAAATAGTGTACTATATCAATATTTTGTATAATACAATGTTGCTAGATTTTTTAAAATCTAGTGCTGCAAAATAGGCTCTTCTTACAAATAACGTAGCCACGCTATTTATTGATAAGGTTTTGAATTGAGGTTTTTCTTGTTTGATCCTATTCGGATTCCGATACGTCTAGTAACTTATGTGTTATGTACAAATCTTGCAAAATCCCAATTATTCATAACCCAAAGATCAAAGTTACTAATTACATTCGTCAATTTTTACATCCATTTTCTTTTTGAGAGTAGCTATGATATCTTATTCTTCTCAACGACTTCAATACTAAATTCCAATATGAAGCGACAATGTCTTGTTGAAGACTTGAAATATTGAATTCTTGATTTGAATGCACATTTATGTGCGTCTCAATATCACGAAATCTTAAACTCCATTTTTTTTTCTTTTATTCGAAAATATTCTCATCTTTAATTCTTCTCTTCATTGATATTAGTGATTTAATTTTTTTGGCATATGTTTATTTGCTTTTAGAAGTACATGAGGATTTGATCACTAAGATGTTGGAAATTTATATAAAATATATATAAATTGAAATGGTCAATTATTAGAAGTGTTGTTTTAACATTTCTGATTGTTAAGGATTATAACAATATGTGTTTGTTAACCGTGTTGTTTAACAGTCCTGGTTGCGGCGTGTTCGACTATTTATTCATGAAGCCATTGATTGAGGGTCGGGAGATAGCAGATGCCTTGGAGGGAAAAAGTTCTAAGCAGTGGCGACCGATACTTGCGACAAATTCTATTGACGGACAAGATAAAAATGGTTTGATATTGTTTCAGTTTTTTTTACCGAAGTTTGGATTCTTTGTTATTCATACCTATAATCATCTATTTGTATTTGACTGATATTCACCGATATTATTACTTGTTTTATGAATGATAACAAATTGGTTACATGTTACTGGTTTTACTTCGCTAATATTGGCCAATGAAGAGTATTATGTAATGAATGTCAAAAAATGTTGACGTGTTTATTTTAATATCGCTGATATTGGTCAATATTGTGAATAATATTTTTGTTGCTATTATCAGTTTTATATAGCCGATATTGGCTGATACTGTGTCATATGAATGCTATCTTTATTGATTTTATCAGTTTTATATAGTCGATGTTGGCCAATGTTGTGTTATGAATAATATTTTTGTTGATATTATTGGTTTTATATAGCCGATGTTGATATATTTTTGTTGATGTATTTTTGTTAATGATGTATTTTTGTTGATGTTAAAAATTGTTGATGTATTCTTGATACAGGCAACTGGTTAGAAGTTACATGCAGATATTCAGAAGTACAGGTAAATGCTTAGAACTTACATACCGCTTATGAGAAATTACAGGTAAGTGCTTAGAAATTGCATGCAACTTATTAGAATTTACAAGCAACTGCTTAGAAGTTATATGCAGCTTATTAGAATTTACAGGAAACTACTTAGAAATTACATGCAGCTTATTAAAAGTTAGAGTTATTAGAAATTACAGACAATTACTTGGAAGTTACAGGCAACCGGTTAGAAATTATATGCAGCTTATTAAAAGTTATAGGTAAGTTATTAGAAATTACAGGTAAGTTATTAGAAATTACAGCCAGCTGCTTAGAAATTACATGCAGATTATTAAAAGTTACATGCAGGTTATTAGAAGATATAGACAACTGCTTAGAAGTTACATGCAACTTGTTAGAAGTTACGGGCAAGTTATTCACTACTACAAATAAGGGTTGCCCCTACGGATTTATCGGTAGGGGCAACCCACTGCCCCTACGGATATACACGTAGGGGCGAAAAAAGACCCCGTAGGTGCAAAGGCCGCAGGTGCAAGTTGAGGCCCTGAAAGTGCCCCTACGGACAAATTTATGCCCCTACGGTTATCTCGGTAGGTGTTATAGCCCCTACGGAGTACCCCGTAGGGGTAATAAAATCATATATTTAATTTTTTTTGAATATATTGTATATACCTACGGATATATCCGTAGGTCCTTTTTCTACCCCTACGGATAACTCCGTAGGGGATATAAAGTAGCCCCTACGGATAGATCCGTAGGGGCCGTCCCAACACCCTGCACTGAGATCGGGGGGAAAATATCAGGAAACCTGATATTTTGCCCCTACGGATTTATCCGTAGGGGATAAACAGTGGCCCCTACGGACATATCCGTAGGGGCACTCCCAACACCCTGCACTGATATCAGGTGGGAAAATATCTGGTTTCCTGATAGTTTGCCCCTACGGATAACGCCGTAGGGGCAACGTATGTACCTACGGCTTAATCCGTAGGTACATATTGTCTGTATTTTTTTTTTAAAAATGGGCTGCTAGATTTTTTCCCGCCCTGTGCACAATACTATATACATCAATCAAATCATATATTGCAGTATTCATAATCACATCTTACGCATATATATAATATACAAAAGAAACCCAAAAACTGAATATGATATAAATACATACCAATATCAATATCGTTTCAAAATGTAGTACAATGTGATATAAATACATGTTTCAAAAAATAAGAACCAAAAAGCTCCCCTAGTTCGGTCCAGCTCCACCTCCGAATAACGTTAGAATAACGCGCGCCTGCTCCTCGGTCAATACACTCTGCAATGCTACATATAAGGGAGTCTGAGCGGCATGTGGAGCTGGCGATGTGGTCTGCGCAGCTGCCGTCGAGGTAGTCGCTTGCGGAGCCGCGGCTGCGGGAGTCTGAGTGGGCGGTGGAGCTACAGGAGCTGTCTGCGGAACCGCAGCCGATGTAGTGGCTTGCGGAGCCGCAGCCGAAGGAGATGCATGTGGAGGCTCGGCCGATCTACCCTGTCGCGTCTGGACATAACGTGTGTAAGAAGCGTGTAAGCACTGTGTATTATTCGAATTCGTTTCATTATTAAGTTATTTCGAAACCCTGTTTGGATATCTAGTTTGGAAAAGCGTTGTTTATTTTAATTACATATGTATGTATGATTAATCAGACTTAAGTCTAAAACCAAATAAGCTCAAGCTACGTACTAATTATGGATATGTTGATATGTATATAATATGAAATGATATTTTACTATAAAGTAGTATACATACCAGCATCTCCTTCAACTCCTGAACGGTGGCCCTCAAGCTATCCAGTTCCTGATGGACATGCCGGTCACTGGAGACGGAGGAAGTAACCGCCGGGGTGGAGTCCAACCTCATATGGGCCCTGCTAGGGCCCAATCCCCGGCCTCTCTCCCAACCTCCGTGGTGCCCTCCGTGTGCGGCGTCCAGAACTGGGGTCAGCAGCCTCGGATCGTTCTGTCCGGTAAAATCGATCCCCGAGGCCTGGGCCTGCTCAACCACCCGCTCCTACACCCACATTAAGCAGTAAAGTATAAGTATAAAATTTAAACTTGAACCTTCCAAAACTAAAATTTCAAATTTGGGTAGAAAAAATATCAACACTTACGCAGTACTCCTGGGTAGCGACGTCGGGACATCGAAGCTCGCCCGTGGCGGGATCTGTCGAGGTGCCGTGGACGGCAAGATATGCGGACAGCACGCTCGGTGTACCACCTGACGCCACGGTCCGAGATGTCTGCAATATTAGAAAGTAACTCTTAATATTAGAAATATTAGAGAATAACTCTTAATATTGCAGAATATTAGAGAATAACTCTTAATTTACCGATAACTCCATGGCTCGAGTAATGTTCCTCGAGCCACCTGTGTAAGTGGGGCGACCCCTCTTCGCCGACTTCCTGTTCTCCGTATTCTGAGCGGCCTGTTTCTGCACAACGCATTAACATTTAGTTTTCTAATTAAGAAACACAAAGAAATAAATTATATCATAAATAATGAATTAAATTTAAAATACATACTTGTTTGCGTTCGGAGTCGAAATAAGCGCACAATATAGGCCATGTCTCTACGTCGACTCTCGCAAACGCCGGAGTAGATAGGAGGGCCGCTCTCTCTGCCTCGGGGGTCGCTATCCACAGGGAGTAGCAGTCGGCCTTCAGCTCATTCCTGTTGTATCGGACCTTGGCCTGCATGTTCTTCATCAGGCCATTGTACAGAGCATGAAGGTCGAGCACCCTTCCCGGATGATCAGGGTCGGCTACAGGCTGAAAATCGTAATCCAACTGAAAATACAAAAAAAAAACATTGTTATTAGATTGCAAGTGTTAATAATAAATATATTGGATAGATCAAATGAAAATATATATTAATACATACCCGAGCCTGTTCAAAGAAGAGGGCGAATGAGCGCTGGTGCTGCTCGCCCCACTCAACGTGAAGTGGATAGTTCTTCACGATCCGGCTCTCGTCCCCCAAATACCGGCCGAACCTCTCGGCATGAGGACCGGTATAGCGATAGTCAAGGGTAAAAAATAGGGGGAATGCTGCCTCCCCCCTAGCTCTATCAGGCCTCAGCCTATGGGACTGATTCGGGCCTCGAGTCCCCCTCTGGGGATGGAGAGGCCCTGCGTCTGCACGAAATATCAAGACAATCAATAATAAGACAAAGTTGTATTAAGAAATCAAGGTTAAACAAAAATTCAAGTGTGATATATACCTCCGGTGAATAGCGCACGAGCCTGGGCCCGAGCAGCAGCACGAGCGGGACGATAGTTCCTCCGGTGAGGAACAACCGGGGTCCCGGACCCGGACGCATCCCCTCCAACTATAAAATAAACATCGACGCTAAATCTCCATGAAGTTCATATTTATTCTATAGAGCATATGTAAAATAAATAAATATTTTAAATTTATTCATACTAACCTGCAGACGATGCGGAGGGTATGGAAGCGGCAGGAGTGGCCCCTGTGGAAGGTGTGGACGCACCACCTATAATTAGACAATTAAAAATAGATTTTATAAGTAATTGCAAAAAGAATGTGTAGATCAATAATATAACGTTCTAAATCAATATGCATGCACTATAGGACATATAAACATACCCGCAGGTGCGGTGGTGTCACCACCTACAGCTAGACAATAATAAAAATTGCTAAGTAAGAGCAAAAGGAATGTGTATATTTATGATATAGCATTCTAAATCAATATACATACACTATATGATATATAAACATACCTGGAGGAGCGGGGGTGGCCTCTGTCCCAGATGTGGACGCAGGACCAACAACTAGACAATTAAAAAAAGATTTTATAAGTAATTGCAAAAAGAATGTGTAGATCAATAATATAACGTTCTAAATCAATATGCATGCACTATAGGACATATAAACATACCCGCAGGTGCGGTGGTGTCACCACCTACAGCTAGACAATAATAAAAATTGCTAAGTAAGAGCAAAAGGAATGTGTATATTTATGATATAGCATTCTAAATCAATATACATACACTATATGATATATAAACATACCTGGAGGAGCGGGGGTGGCCTCTGTCCCAGATGTGGACGCATCACCAACAACTAGACAATCAAACATTGACAATATAAGTAATTTTGACATAAACATGCATGAATATCTGTAATATTACATTCAAAATGGATATGCGTGCAGTATACCTGGAGGTGTGGCCAAATCAACACGGAAGGAGGCATCCGAAGGGGTCTCCGATCTGGGTGCAAGACCGGCCCTCTGAAGCGCCCTACGGAGCTCTCCGGGCGGCAGAACCGCTCTGCCTCTGCCTCTGCCTCTGCCTCTGCCGCGGCTGGAGCTCCTGCCGCCCCTCGCTGCTCCCGACATCGTCATCAAATCTAGATAAACGGTTCGTGGACGCATTAGACAATCATTAAAAGTATTGACTATATATGATCTAGAGCGTAAAATGTGAAGTAATAATATAACATTACTGATAACCTTTTTCGTTTCGTGGGCGCATCAACATATCTACTTAGATTTCATCGTCGATGTCATTTCTAACCCACGTAACTTCATGATCGGTCGAAGACAACCCGTCCTTCGAAACAGACGGTCGGAGCACTTTAAGCCTTCTCTCTTGAAGCTCGAAGAAAATGCTTAACTTGTTCCAATATTGTGGTTTGACCTGTCTCGTTGGATCCATCCCGAAGGTCACGTTATTGTAACCATCCCATTTAGCAGTCACGTCCTCTCCGGACAATGGGGATGGAGGCCCAAGAAGCTCCTGATGACCATCAAAGTGAACCGTGTCTAACCTATAGGGGTGGTCTGGAGGCAGAAAACGTCGATGGCCGTAATAACAAACCTTCCTGCTAAAATTCAAAAATTTTGATGTTGTGTGTTCATGGCAATGAGGACATGCTTTGTGACCATGTACGGACCAACCTGAAAGCATTCCATACGCAGGAAAGTCATTAATTGTCCACATTAAAGCCGCACGCAGTATGAAGGTTGTATTTGTGTTTGAATCATATGTCTCTACACCATCAATGAACAAAGTTTTCAGCTCCTCAATCAGAGGTCGAAGATAGACGTCGATATTGTTCCCCGGTGAGTTTGGTCCGTCGATAAGAAGAGGCATCATAAAGTATGATTGGTCCATAGCTAACCAAGGCGACAGATTATAAATTATCATTACAACGGGCCATGTACTGTGACTTCCAGCCATATAGTTGAATGGGCAGAAGCCATCGGCAGCCAGTCCGAGCCGGACATTGCGAGGATCGCTACTGAATATTGCGTGCCTCCTATCGAAATCCTTCCATGCCGGTGAATCTCTTGGATGGTTCATTTTTCCATTTTCGCTTGGAGGAGCACGGTGATGCCAAATCATTGCCTCGGCTGTTTTCTTGCACCTGAATAGCCTCTGTAGCCTCTGTGTTATGGGAAAATATCGTGCTATCTTCACAGGTATATCAGGCTTCTTATCAGAATCTTTCGGCTTATACCTGGCCTCTCCGCATGTTGGACACTCTTTCAAATCTGAATTCTCTTTCCGGTACAACACGCAATTTTTAGGACATGCTTGAATCTTCTCGCACTTTAGACCCAAATCAGACATCATTTTCTGGGCTTCGTACCAGCTTTCGGGCACATTATTTCCCGGAGGCATAGAATCTTTCAAGAACGAAAGAAGCATTGTGAATGACTTGTTGCTCCATCCATTTAGGCACTTAATTTGGAAAAGTTGGACGAACCATGAGAGGGTGGAATACTTCGCATTCTCATAAATTGGTTTCCTAGCATCATTCATGAAATTTTCATATTTATCCGCATGCGGTCCTTGACCGGAAGGAATGTCATCTTCGGTACGAATAGATTCACCTAGGGCAGCCTCTACCATATCCTCCATTTCTTCTGATGGAAATAAATTTCCGTATCCTGCCGTATTACCGAATTCTTCTTCTTTTCCTGCCGCATTATCGTGTTCTCCTTCTTCTACCGCAGTACTGCATTCTTCTCCTTCCCCGTGATATTTCCAAGTTGAATAAAGTCTAGTAAACCCATGTTTTACAATATGAAGCTCTGCCAATTCTACCTTCTGCCAGTACTTATTGCCACATCTATCGCACGGACAGAGAATCTTCTCTATTATGATCTTATTATGTGCTCGTGCAAATTCAAGGAAAGCAGCAACTCCTGCGACAAACTTAGGTTGCATACGTTGTTTCCAATCCACATACATCCAGTCCTTAACTCTGACGTACTCATGGGCCATGTTAGACTGAATAACATATAAATTGTAGGTTATGCTGACTATATTGAGAAATATAAGAACGGGATAGTTACTGACAAAGGAGAAAATCCATGTATATGCTTTGTGTGTGCGTTTGTCGTTGAAAAGAATAAATTATCGCACGTTATGTTGACCGATAGACGGGGACTAAGTGGCGCTTTTAGTTTCATATATGGGTATCGATGGGAATATGAAGGTTTCATATTATCATATATTGGTTTTAACCCGAACATCTCGAATCGCTCTCTGATTATGCGTTTGTATCGATGGGAACTATAACTCTATGTAAATTTCTAATTGTTTCTGTACTTAAACTGTGACAATATTTTGATCGGAGTGCGACTCCGGACTGCAGTCCAGAGCGACCCCAGTTGTTGTTTACTGTCCCGTAATGAACACCACCCTGTTTCCTTAACTCGTAGGTTGCGGAACTCCGCTGGTTATTATAGGTGAATATGTGAGCTAGACAACACAAGTGGTTCCATCCTATTTCGTTATCGTTTGTTACTTAATCTGCAATTTAAAAGATGGGGACGTATAATACCCCCAGCAGAATCAGAATTTACATATTAGTGTTAAACAGTGTATAACTCCTGACGTGCAGATGTGATTGGGGATCCGTCTATTGCGTTGAAAACCTTACCGAAAACCCTAGATTTCATTCAACTGTAGTGTCGCTAAGATCTGATCCCAATTGGGATTAAAATGCGTTGCGAAACGGACTTCCGATTCTGAAACCGGATTTCCAGCTGCGAACGCTTAAAATGAAATGGCTATAATTAATGATCCTGGAACCCGATTGGCATGAAACCAAATTCGCTGGATAGATAACTGAACATAATATTTAATCCCCGTTCATCATTTCACTAAAATGTAACCGTATGATTTATGATAAATTATGCGAGTGGTAGATTATTGATTCATGACACCCTAATCAAGTTTTACATACTGTTCACGCATCATATCATACACATGTCATTGCATTGATAACCTAGTGATAACGTGCATTACCCAGTGTTAGGTATTAGTGATAATTGTGGCAAGTACGTTAGTGTTTGTGTATCAGCGAATAAGTGAAAGTGATACGTACTTGTACACAATCAGTGAACCTTATGATTCTAATGCATTGTCGACGTCTGTGGGATGCGTGTACGTGTGACTATAAGTGGTATGGGACACTTATGGAAGCTCTTGCATGGGTGTCACAGATAAGGCACCAGACACTGCCATTTATCTTAGGTATTAGTCGGGACGTGCTTGATGGAGGTCCTGCCTCCAGTTCTCGCGCAGACTTGTCACAGACCGACTGGTATTTAGGGTTATGGTTAGGGTTTGATGTAGACCACGGGGTGTGGGGTAGTTTGAGTGTGAGATCAATAGAATCTCGGGAGTCCCTTGCCGGATTATATATATATGGAGATATATGGAGATTTACAGGGTACATGATTATTACCGCGAGTTACATGTTGGGCCCGTGGTCCCTTGCCCTTGGGTTCTCCGAGTACACTGTAATAGAATAGATAATCATTTCAAAGCTGTGAAACAACGTTGAAATGAACATCTAATCTATCTTTGTACACGGAGAACCAGCGGAAAGGTACCGACGAAATATCTCGAAACGGATGAAAACACAAGTGAATGAAGGCGTTTGCTTTATACATTCTTAACTTGTCCACACGGGACAAATCTATGGGTTACCATACGATTGAATTTTCTCGTCGCGTAGACTATACGACGGTTGTTAGTATCGAGCTATACTGTCCGATATTTAACAACCTTCGTATAGTTCTAGGTCACGACGAGCATCGCACGTATGTTAACCGATAGACGGGGACTAAGTGGCGCTTTTAGTTTCATATACGGGTATCGATGGGAATATGAAGGTTTCATATCATCATCGAGTATCATATATTGGTTTCATATTATTTATAGTTTACTTTATTTTATTTAATATATATAATTAAATTTATTGATAAATAATATTTGCAACTGAGAATCAAATTACCGAAATGCCCCATTTCATCTCCAAAGCTATTTATTTCCCCCAAATTAAAACCCCTCCAAAATCCCAAAAGAACCTTATCTATCTATATCAAAAAATTGAAGCAGCAAGCAGTGCCATTTCCTTCTCTTCTCCCAAAACCCAGCTCGCCTTCAATCTCTCCAACTCATCCTAACCCCAACCCAGCCCCAGCCGAACCCCAACCCAACACCAAACCCTAACCCGGCCTAACCCTAACTCCAACCCAGCCCCAGCCGAACCCCAACCCCAACCCCAACACCAAACCCCAACCGAAACCCTAACCCTAACCCTAACCCCAACACCAGTAGTCGAACCCCAACCGCCGATCGAACCCGTACCCTAACCCTAATCCTAACCCTAACCACAACCGATACCTAATCCTAACCCTCATTGATCGCTACCCTAACATCATTATAATAATGTTTAACTAATTACCTGTAGGCGACGACGGAGACGCAATCGGCGACGACAAGGGCGGTGGCGACAACGAGAACGGAGCACGGTGGCGACCACGAGATCACTGCGCAGGTGTGGCGACGACGATTCGGCTTGGATTCGGTGACGACGAGATCACTGCGGCGGCGGCGGCGACGACGATCTCGATTTGGGAAAATTTGGTTTGGCGCGAGAATAGGAAAAAGAAATAATCGGCGTAGGGATCGATCTCTTAAATCCCTATTTATATGCCCCTACGGATATAGCCGTAGGTGCTTGGTTTGCGCCACCGTAGGGGCAAAAAACACTTTAAGATTTAATAAATTTTAAATAAATATTGAACGACCGTAGGGGCAACCACTTTGCCCTACGTATTAATCCGTAGGGCCAAACTTTTATTGCCCCTACGGATGATATTATCCGTAGGGGCAACCCCTTATTTTACTAGTGATTAGAAGTTAAATGAAAATGGAGTAAATGAGAGAAAGATAATGGAGAAAATGAAAGAGATAATTGCGGTTAAGTTGGCAAATAGGGTTTTTTGGGGGGGAAAATAGTGAATTTGGAGGGAAAACGGATTGGTTGGAGCATTTAATGCCTGGTCCTTTGAGGAAAAATCAATAAAACTCAACTCGGGATAGAAGTTACAGACAACCTGATAGAAGTTACATGCAACTACAATATCAGAATTTTTGCCCAAAAATTCACAGCTGTCAACTTGTACTTGGACATATGGGTCTAAGGGCATTTTTGAGATATACTAAAACATCCATTACTGTGTGTATGTGATAGAAAAAATGATGGGTCTATAGTCTTTTAACATGTTCAAAAAGCAGGTTTTACTTGGGACAGGGTTTTTTCAATAATTTACCCTTACAAAAAGGGAACTGTTGTACCATGTGGGCTGGGCCCATCAGAATCTGAGTCACCCATTAATAGCTCTCCTATCAATCAATTAAATCACAAATTTAATTGAGGCTTCATCAGCTGATACATTTTAGTTCATATTCTAATTTCTGTGCATCTCTATGGAAAGAAAGTAGTTGGACCAACAACCTTCTTGTTTGGGCCATAAGTAACTAAAAAGGCCTATCAACCTTGTACTACGTAAGGCCCGGACGGTGGTGATTGGTTGCGAAGTGGGGCCTACAATGAATCAAAGGGCAGATATTGACCATTGAGTTTAAATACGTAACACTATTCATGTATGCTCAAAATATACATGTTTTCATAAAGAGCAAAAAGAGATGAATTGGTCCCAACGGCAAACAAAGTAGGGTAAAATTTTCAAAAAGCCCCCGGCCCGCTTCAAACTTGTGTAAAAACTCCTGGGCTTTTTGCTCATGTTAAAAAAAAACCATTGGTCCACAAGTTGCCTGAAATATCTAAACAGTTGCAGTTGCCTGTAATATCTAAGCAGTTGAGGGAATATATGGTCTAAATGAAATACAACCAAGGGGTTCTTTCGCAAAGATTTTGAACTGTAAGCCCTTCCCAACAATTTCGAAAATTACAGGGGTTTTAGATAGTTCCCCAGCGGGCCGGGGGCTTTTTGACAATTTACCCAACAAAGTAATGTAATATCAGGACAAATAAATCATTTGGAAACAAATACATTTAATAAGTTTTGTGAATGAAACAAATTGAGTGTAACTAAATCCACATACCATCATCATTTACATCTTCACTTTTGCCATTCCTTGCCAGCACCATGCATGGAGCCAATTTCCCTCGCTCTATATCAGTAAACAAAGTAAAGCTAAGTTAAATGAATCTAGTAAGATTTGTAAATGCAAGCAAATTGTGTGTAAAATCATTTGAGTACAACTTATTGAGTGCAACATCATAAGAGCCATTTCGCAGTTTTGGATGCAACAGCGGACCTTTATCCCAGACTTTCAGGATCGGCTATCTTCCAATAAATTGACAGCCAACATATCATCGATGTCATCGGAAAATATTATGTATATCTGTTTGGACAACCACTAGATTCCATTTCTTTCTTCTTCTTCTTGCCTTTTTTTTTTTTACCAGTTGCCCATAACTAACAGGCAACAAACATGCATGTAGAGAGAAACTTTTCTCTTATGATTTCCATAGTCCAAACTAGTTTTGGTGTAAATGGTAGTAACAAAAGAGGGTTCCCTTCCCAATAAAGCTTTGAAAAAAATTTAGTGCTGCTTTCTCCTTTACTTGATAAAAGACTTTCCCTCTCCTTTTACTTTAAATGATGCCATCTTTATTATGTCTCTCAATCAAGAAGCCATTACCTTCATAAAAAAAAAGCATTAATGAGCAGCTCCAGTCCCTTGATTGTCCTTTGAGGTGAGTAGAGCCATTCTCTTATTGAACTTGAAGATGATACAATCAACTGAAAAAAGCCCATTTTTTTCCCTGAAGAAGCAAGGAGAGGACCATTAACGCTTTTGAGATGATTGATCCTAATCTGATAACATACATGTGCCACGTCTTTGCTAGTTGCATTCATCATCATTTGAAGGAATCTCTTTTCAGATGTAATAAATGTGAGGCTGGACATTATGTCTCAAGATATCAATAAAAGAATCTAGACACCCACACACTTGAAGAAAGAGGTTTTTAAGATTTGACCTTAAATGCCATATTTTGTTTCAAGTGAGTGAAACTAGAGGCAGAAAAAACCAAACAGAAGCAAAGGCTCAATTTGGTATGCAACCAAATTTAGCCTTGTCAGTTTCGATGGCAATGTGCAAACTTATGTCACCAACACATAAATTTTAGCAAAATGTCACATTATTGATATATGTTTGGCTTGCTCAAATGAGAAATCATTGCGAATGCAGCAAAAATTGCACAAAAATCTTGAATAGAATGATTATTGCAAGCCCTGCATGATTATATGTAGACATACATGTATAACATGCACCCATGTATAACAAAAAAGTTTTGACAATCCAAAACATTCAACTTGATCTACATGGTTAAAATCATAAATACACAAAAATGTGTAGGGTTTTGAAATGGTTTTCCAAAATTAACCATTTCTCGATAATAAAAACATTGCATCCTTGGATCCATGAGAAAACGGTTCCTATGGTTGTGTCTCCATGTCTTGCTTTCTAGTTTCACTACTACAAATAGGGGTTGCCCCTACGGATAAATCCGTAGGAGCAAACCACATGAAAATACCATGTAGGTGCAAACGCCGTAGGTGCAGATCTTAGCTTTAAACATGCTCCTACGGTTAAATACTTGCCCCTACGGCTTAATACGTAAGGACATATGTCCCTACGGATTAAACTGTAGGGACAAAAAAGTTATTTAATTTATCGGTTTTTAAAATAAAATAGTTGTCCTTACGGATAACTCCGTAGGACCTAATATCTGCGCGTACGGATACATGTGTAGGTCCAGATATGTAGGGGCAAAATATCAGGTTTCCTGATATTTTGTCCCTACGGATACCTGTGTATGCCCCTACGGTTCAATCCGTAGGGACAAGTATAACCCCTCTTACTGAGATCATAGGGGCAAAATATCATGTATCCTGATATTTTGCCCTTACGGATAAATGTGTAGGGGTAATGTTTGGCCTTACGTTTTAATCCGTAGGGACATATTATCAGGTTTTTTTTTAAAAAAAGGGTTGCCGGTTTTTTTCTCGTCCTGTGCACAATAATATATACATCATATATAAAATTAGTCAACACGCAGAATATATACCGCAGTATTCATAATCACATCTCACGCATTATATATAAAAGAAATCAACAAGCATAATACGATATGAATCTAAATTAATATAAACACGCAAACACCACCAATATCAATATCGTCCAAAATATATACAATATGTATCATATAAGTAAATACATGTTTAAAATATAAGAATCAAAAAGCTACCCTAGCACGGTCCAGCTCCACCTTTGATAAACGCCGTAATCTGGCGTGTCTGCTCCTCGGATATACCTTGAGTCAATATCTCGAGCAATGCGGAGTGTGCAGGAGTCTGAGTGGGCTGTGGAGCTGTAGGAGTGGTTTGCGCAACCACCGCCGAGGTAGTGGCTTGCGGAGCCGCAGCTGCGGGAGTCTGAGTGGGTAGTGGAGCTATAGGAGTTGTCTGCGCAACCGCAGCCGAGATAGTGGCTTGCGGAGCCGCAGCCGAAGGAGATGCATGTGGAGGCTCAGCCGATGTACCTTGTCGCGTCTGTTCAATTTTGTGTGTAATAAACGAGTAAGAACTATGTATTAGTCGAATTCGTATCATTATCAGGTTATTGCGAAACCTCAATCTATGTATACTTAGGGACTTAGGCCTCGTTTGGATATCTAATTTGGAAAACCGTAGTTTATTTTAATTAGACAGTTCTATGTATGTTGATTAATCAAAGCTAAGTCTATAACCAAATAAGCTCAGGCTACGTACTAATATTGGATATGTTGCTATCTATAATATGACATAATATTTTACTATTAAGTAGTATACATACCAATATCTCCTTCAACTCCTGAACGGTGGCCTTCAAGGTGTCCAGTTCTTGCTCGAAACGTCGCTCACGGGAGATAGAGGAAGTAACCACCGGAGTGGAGTCCAACCTCATATGGGCCTTACTAGGATCCAATCCCCGGCCTCTCTTCCAACCTCCGTGGTTCCCTCCGTGTGCGGCGTCTAGGACTGGGGTCAGCAGCATCGGATCGTTCTGTCCAGTAAAATCGATCCCCGATGTCTCCGCCTGCTCAACCACCCGCTCCTACACCCACATTAACCAGTAAAATATAAGTATATCATTTAAATTTGATCCTTTCAAAACAAAAATTTCAAATAGGGATTGAATAAATATTAACACTTACGCAATACTCCTGGATAGCGGTGTCGGGGTATCGAAGCTCGCCCGTGGCGGGATCTATCGAGGTGCCATGGACGGCAAGATATGCGGACAACACGCTCGGTGTACCACCCTGCGCCAGGGTCCGAGCTCTCTGCAATTCGCCAAAAATTTACATATATTAGAAAATAACTCTTAATATTACATTATATCACAAAAGCCAGTCTATTGTAATTTACCGATAACTCCATGGCACGAGTAATATTCCTCGAGCCACCTGTATAAGTGGGGCGATCCCTCTTCGCCGACTTCCTATTCTCTTTATTTTGATCGGCATGTTTCTGCACAACACATTCAGATTTAGTTTTTTAATTAAACAACATAAAAAAATAAATTATATACTAAACAATGAATTACATTTAAAATACATACATGTTTGCGCTGAGAGTCGAAATATTGGCACAATAGAGGCCATGTATCTACGTCGACTCTCGCAAAGGCCGAAGTATGTAGGAGGGCCGCTCTCTCTGCCTCAGGGGTCGCCATCCACAGGGAATAGCAGTCGATCTTCAGCTCATTCCTATTGTATCGGACCTTCGTCTGCATGTTCTTCATCAGGCCATTACACAGAGCGTGAAGATCGAGCACCCTCCCAGGATGATCAGGGTCGGGTACAGGCTGAAAATCGTAATCCAACTGAAATTACAAAAAAAACAATGTTATTAAATTGCAAGTGTTAATAATAAATATATTGGATAAATCAAATGAAAATATATATTAATATCCGAGCCTGATCCCAGAAGAGGGCGAATGAGCGCCGGTGCTGGTCGCCCCACTCAATGTGAAGTGGATAGTTCTTCACGAGGCGGCTCTCATCCCCCATATACCGGCCGAACCTCTCGGCATAATCGCCGGTATAGCGATAATCAGGGGTAAAAAAGAGGGGGAATGCTGTCTCCCCCTAGTTCCGTCGGATCTCAGCCTGTGGGACTGATTCGGACCTCGAGTCCCCCTTTCGGGATGGGGAGGCCCTGCGTCTACAAGAAATATCAAGACAATCAATATTAAGACAAAGTGGTATTAAGAAATCAAGATTTAACGAAAATTGAAGTGTGATATATACCTCCGGCGACTAAAGCACGAGCCTGGGCCCGGACAGCAGCACGAGCGGGACGATAGTTCCTCCAGTGAGGAACAGCCGGTGACCCGGACGTAGACGCATCTCCAACTAGAAAATAAACATCGATAAAATTACATGAAATTCATGTTTATTCTTAAAGGATATGTAAAATGAATAAATATTTTATATTTATTCATACAAACCTGCAGATTGAGCGGAGAGTATGGAAGTGACGAGAGTGGCCCCTGCACCAGACGAGGACGCACCACCTATAATTAGACAATCAAGTATCAGTTATATAAGTAATTGCAAAAAGAATGCGTATATCAATAATATAACATTATAAATCAACATGTATACACTATAGGATATATAAACATACCCGCAGGTGCGGTGGGGGCTCTGCCGGAGATGTGAAGGCACCACCTACAGCTCGAGATGTAAGTACGTAAGAGCAAAAAGAATGTATGTATATTTATGATATAGCATTCTAAATCAATATACATGCACTATATGATATATAAACATACCTGGAGGTGCGGGAGTGGCCTCTGTCCCTGATGTGGACGCATCACCAACAGCTAGACAATCAAGTATCAACAATGTAAGCAATTTTGACATGAACATGCATGTATATCTATAATATTACATTCAAAATGAATATGCGTACAATATACCTGGAGGTGTGGCAAAGTCCACACGGATGGAGGCATCCGAAGGGGTCTCCGATCGGGGTGCAAAACCAACCCTCTGAAGCTCCCTACGCAGCTCTCCGAGCAGCAGAACCGCTCTGCCTATGCCTCTGCCGATGCCGCGGCTGGAGCTCCTGCCGCCCCTCGCTGCTCCCGTCATCAAATCTAGATAAAACGGTTCGTTGACGTATAAGACAATCATTACAAGTATTGACTATATATGTATAGATCATAAAATGTGAAGTAATAATATAACATTACTGATAACCTTTTTCGTTTCATGGGCGCATTAGACATATCTACATGGATTTCATCATCGATATCATTTCTAACCCATGTAACTTCATGATCAGCCGAAGACAACCCGTCTTTCGAAACAGACGGTCGGAGCACTCTAAATCTTCTCTCTTCTTCATCCTCATCGCTGTCCTCGAATTCTGGGACATCGTAGATATCTCTGGGTTTCCAACGGCATACGACACTCCATCCCGGATGCTTCAAACACTGTGAGTAGTATACTTGGAACGCTTGGTTCGGAAAAATAAACGGATCTTCCTGACCATAAAATCGAAGTGTGTTCACACTGGTCAATCCATATTCATCTTTCCAACTCCCGAGATTGCTTCTCCACTTATCCGTATCGGTTCACGTATCGTACCAAGTACACTGAATATATAAAAGGGTTCTGATCGTCCGGGATATTAGATGCCGAGTATACAATTTAAGTATCCATAATAAATCACACCATCCGATCCTACCGTCGCAATCACACTATTCTGAGTGGTTCTAGATGTTTCTATGTCCTTAACTTCAAATTTATATCCAAGGACACCGAATCCTTTATAATATGCAACCTCCATACTGGGAAATTGAGCTAAACATCTTGAATCACTCTCTAATGATGCAGATAAGTTCGGATCGTGGATCTAACAAAATAAATTTTACGACAAATACATAACGATATAAGTTTAGATTAAAACTGATAGCAATAACATGTTATTCGAATAATTTACATGATCTGCAACCCAATCGCAAAAATTATCCTGATGATATTTTTCCAATCGTTCATCGTTCCAATCAGGATGCCACTTACGTACCTCGTTAAAATGAATTCTGTTCTCAACAATAAATTATGACATTAATATTATATCATTTCATACACACACAAACACAAATATAACAATTAATCCAAAAAAACTTACTCTCTAATTTTTTCAAGACATGTGCAATTAAGCAAGATAAACCGGTCTATCTTGTTGATAAACATAGTGTCTACCCTCTTATAATCGGTTTTACCATATGGCCCGTCTTGAATTCTTCGAGGCCGGTTAAGTCTCGTCTCAATATTCTCGTCCAGATAGTGGGAACAAAATGTGGTTGCTTCATCTAGAAGATAACCTTGCATGATAGAACTCTCTAGTCGATTTCTATTGCATATATACTTTTTAAGAGTGTAGAGGTATCTAAAGAAAATATGTTGAATAAATAAATACGAGCATACATGACAACAATAATTTTAAAAATTGCGCGAAACGAAAAATTCCACATACCTCTCGATGGGATACATCCATCAACATTGTACCGGTCCGGCTAACTTAGCCTCGGTTGCAAGATGAACCGTCAGGTGTATTATGATATCGAAGAATGACGGTGGGAAAATACGTTCAAACTTGCAAAGTATCAACGCAATAGAATTTTCTAATTTATCCAGCGTTACAACATCCAATGTTTTAGCGCATAACTCTCTGAAAAAACAACATAGGCCGTTGATTACTAGACCAACCGATTTGGGGAGAGAAATCCTGAGGGCTAATGGGAGAAGGTGATCCACGATAACATGGTGATCATGACTTTTCAGCCCATCGATCATGCCTTTCACAATTTTTATCTTCTTGCTGAATGATCCTGAGAAACCTGTGGGGACTTTCAAATCATGCAGCACCTGCACGAATCTTTTCTTCTCCGGTTGTGACATATGATAAGCGGCATTGGGAAGTACAAACTTTCCTGATTTATCCGCTACCGGTTTAGGATGCAATTCACTTCTTATTTCCCAGTCCTGTAGATCCATCCGAGCATTGAGGTTGTCTTTCGATTTCCCGTCTTTACAAAAAAGCAAGTTGAGTATGTGCTCGGATACTCCTTTCTCTATATGCATGACATCCAGACAATGACACACTAAATTTTTTGACCAGTACGGAAGCTCGAAGAAAATGCTTAACTTGTTCCAGAATGGTGATTTGACCTGTTTTGTCGGATCCATCCCGAAGGTCACATTATTGTAACCATCCCACTGAGCAGTCACGTCCTCTCTGGACAATGGGGTTGGAGATCCAAGAAACTCCTGATGACCATCAAAGTGAACACGTCTAACCTATAGGAATGGTCTAGAGGCAGGAAACGTCGATGGCCGCAATAACAAACCTTCCTGCTAAAATTCAAGAATTTCGATGTTGTGTGTTGATGGTAATGAGGACATGCTTTGTAACTATGTACGGACCAACCTGATAGCATTCCATACGCAGGAAAATCATTAATTGTCCACATTCAAACCGCACACAGTATGAAGGTTGTATTTGTGTTGCATCGTAAGTCTCTACACCATCAATGAACAAAGATTTTAACTCCTCGATTAAGAGTTCGGAGATAGACGTCGATATTGTTTCCCGGTGAGTTTGGTCCGTCGATAAGAAGAGGCATCATAAAGTATGATTGGTCCATAACCAACCAAGACGACAGATTATAAATTATCATTACAACGGGCCATGTGCTGTGGCTTCCAGCCATATAGTTGAATGGGCAGAAACCATCACTAGCCAGTCCGAGCCTGACATTGCGAGGATCGCTACTGAATATTGCGTGCCTCCTATCGAAATCCTTCCATGCCGGTGAATCTCTTGGATGACCCATTTTTCCATCTTCACTTGGAGGAGCACGGTGATGCCAAATCATTGTCTCGGCTATTTTCTTGCACCTGAATAGCCTCTGCAGCCTCTGTGTTATGGGAAAGTACTGTGCTATCTTGACAGGTATATCGGGCTTCTTATCAGAATCTTTCGGCTTATACCTGACCTCTCCGCATGTTGGACACTCTTTCAAATCTGAATTCTCTTTCCGGTACAACACGCAATTTTTAGGATATGCTTGAATCTTCTCACACTTCAGACCCAAATCAGACATCATCTTCTGGGCTCCGTACCAGCTGTCAGGCACGTTATTTCCCGGGGGCATAGAATCTTTCAAGAACGAAAGAAACATTATGAATAACTTGTTGCTTGATTGGAAGAGTTTTAGTTTTAACCGCAATCAAGACGGTGTCGCTTTGCAGCTAGCCGGTTGAGCACGGGTCGATCCACAGGGAGACGGAGCGTTTAATGTTCTTATCGTTACGAGTTAATGCGCGTAGGCGGATTTGTTCTTTATCTAACCTATGTGTTATATGCAAGTATAAAGTTGTTAGGAAAAGATACGATGGTGTAAGCTAAGGAAATCCGCACTCAAAACTTTTGAGCCGAACTTAACGATTGAAGCCAGAACAATCGGCAACAACGTGGATTAGGGTACTTAAGCACGGTATTCGTGGAATCCGGCTTATTGACCCTTGTCCGTCCGTTCTTGTCTCTTGCTTTCGCCTCCGGCCAAACCGAACGCAACCGGTCACGGTTAGGAATCACCGTTACCTTGGTAGGGTAGGGTGCCTAACGGAGCGCTTGCGTAACGTTTGGACGGAGTTCAATGGAAAATACGAGAAAAGGAAATGGGCAAAGAAACCTTAACTTACAATATCGTATTTATTCCTAACAACACCATATTAACAACCATTCACAAAACAAACCAAAAGGATAGAACAAAAGAACAAAGAAAAGAAAAGATTACAAGTAAGTAAGTGCATGGAATTTAAAGTGCAAGAAAGTAAAGCAAGATAATAAATTGCATGAATGTAAAAGAGCAAGAAAGAAAATACTAAGAACCATGGAACCCAAAACAAGACATGGGTTCAATAACCAAATCTTAAACTTGCAAGCTCAATGAAGAGATTGCAAGATCAAGAAGAGGCAAAGAACTCATGGTGAATGAAGGCACAAAAAAGAGAAGAGCTTTATTGATTCCATATGAAGGTACAACCCTTGAGATCAATAACCAACCCTTAAACCTTCAAGCTCAATGAAGAGGTTGAAAGATCAAGAGAAAGCAAGGATCTCAAGAGGAAGCTAAGCAAAAGAATGATACAATGTATGGCAAAATTGTACTCCTTCTCACTTACCCAATGGTTTCCTTTTATAGGCAAATCAAGACCTTTCCTTTAATTTGAATTTGAATGCACCCAAAGTTTGGAGGGAAGTTTGAATCTTTGAATTTTTGAATCACATCAACACTTTATGCATTGAATGCACCATACCCACTCGTGCTTTGTGCTTGTCTCGTGCTTTGTGCTTGTCCTTCTCGTGCTTTGTGCTTGTCCGAGACACGAATGACCACTGTCATATGTCTTGTCTCTGGAGCTGGTACGCGGCACTGGACGGATACGGATGACTGGAACCCGGCTTTTATCTGTCTGTGACAGATGTTCTGGATATTGGCACAACTGTAGAGATTTTGTCTGATTTGTATTATTTTAGACTGGGAACCTGTAACCTGTAAATATGTAGCAAATACGGATTAAAAGCACCTATCTATAAACAAACGAGCATAAGAATGGGCGGTATAAAATGCAGTTTTCTGTGATGAACAAATACCCCCAAACTTATCTTTTGCTCGTCCCGAGCAAAACCCTTTATTCACAAAAGAGAATCCAAACCGCACTTTCGCAGGGAACGCGGTTGCACTGAGCGTGTGCAACAAGCCGTTAAACCTCTAGGTGTCCCTAGTAGGAGGAGTGTTGTCTCCTGAGGGTTTTCAGCGGATACTACCCACAAAATCCCGTCAACTTAGTTTCATAAGTTAACATCGATTCTACTCCTACAGTTTAGTATTTACGTTAGAAATTCTATTATCCTAAGTTAGAAATATCCAACCCTTATGTTTCACACCTCCTTTCTATTTAACCTCAGATCCTATACATTCCAAAAAATTTTAGAAAGATGTTGGTATCTCCTGAGTTTTCCTTCTAAAGTGCGGTCTCAAATCAGGGATTTTTATCAACTTTACAGAAACCATAAGTCTTATTCTTTATTTCTATCTTTCATCCAAACATCGATTGTATACCCCTACGTGTGTGTGTATTTGCACCCCTACACTAAAGAATTCAATTCAAGCTATAGTACCCTTGCCCTAATACCTAATACTACTTCTTTTCATTTAATGATGGACGGATTTGCTCACACACCTTTCATGCGACTATTAATGCTTCTTGAGGCACTAACGGCCGATTACTGAATGCGTGAGTCTTAAAGCGTAAATAGCAGTTTCCAGGTCTTGACTTTATTTATTTTTTCTTTTTTTCTTTTTCTTTTTCTTTTCAAGACCGGATATATTTTTTTCTTTCAATGATGCTCTTTAGGTGGTTAGCTTTAATTACCGTTTTTTTCTTTCATACTAGGCTTTCAGGCAAGAGTATTTCTAGGTATCCTCTACTATCCTAAGTTTCAAGGTGTGTGTAAGTGCAGTTTGTAGGGTATATACTTTCTAAATTCGGACTTAAGAGTAGAAACTATTTTTCAGACTTATTCTTCAGTAAAGTATCAATACTTTCCCCTCATCTTGACTTAACTAAAGAATTGAACTCAAGATTACCTATTTCTCAAAAAAAAACTGTAAGGACGTATAATCACCAAGTTTAAACAGAATGAGGGTTATTCTTAGGGTTTTCAATTCCTAAGTCTAGGATTTAGTTATTTCTAACGTATTAACTAAACTTTCGGAATAAAAATCTAAGTTACCCTATTAGCTAATTTGACGACAAAGTTTTTATATTTTTGGAAATTTTTTAGATTTTTGTGGGTTTTTAATAAGGTATGCAAATGCAGAATATGCAAATGAATGCGGAGGTAGAAAGCTTACCGAGCACACCACCAAACTTAAACTTGACAGTGCCCTCACTGTCAGGCTACACCAAGAGGGTCAAAATTGTCGGTGTCTCCCCAAAAACAATTTATATACAAAAATAAAAACCAAAAAATATGTACACCAAAAGGTCCCCCCCAAACTTAAGTAAAACAGTGTTTCCACTGTTAAGCGTTGAAGTTCAGGATTTAGGAGGGAAAGAGAACAGTATCAAGCTATACAAGGCCTTACAAAGGCCAAAAGTGATCACCAACCATTCAAAAATTCTATCATGATAATATGCGGGTTGGTGAAAGAAGATGAAGAGAAAAGAAATGGAGAATACGCGAGACCGTATGGAGATAGAAGCGGGATACAGTCTCGGTATATGAGAGGAAGAATGGCGGAAGGGGAAAAGAAATGGTGTACGAACTTGAGGGTGAAAATGGAGTGAATAAATTCGCACAATATGTAATGACCGATGTGTAAAAAGCAATTGTGCTAATCTATCAACCCGTCGAGAGATTGGGTCAAATCCCTCAAGATTCGTCACAAAACATTGGTACGCCGAACTTAGTAAACCAGACATAAGAAATGAAAGTGATGCGGTTTCTTGCATGGTCGGAACAATGGAAAGGATGGAGGTAGGTGATTGAGGAAGGTTATCGGTTAAAGGTTCAGGAGGGTGTACACCGTCAGTGAAAGGAACATGATGAATTGGAAAATCCGATTTATCAATTAAAACTGGTTCATCCTCAGTACTATCCTCAGTAGTCTCCTCAAAATTCAGCTTATCCATGCAAATTTCACCAAAATCTAGACGCATATAGGGTTCGAGAAAAACATTTAATGACTCGGGATGATGAATTGGAGAGAAAAACTCAGCCAAATCTACAGGTTCATCATCCAAAATATTCCCAGCGTCAATATTCTTAATCAAGTGAAAATCAATATTCTCAGACACCTCATCAAAAGCATGGATTTCAATCGATTCCGGTTCTAAGATGGAGGTGTAGAGGTCAAAAGGTTTATGACTAGTTTCACTTGGAAGGGACCTTTCACAATCGGGTAAATCAAATACTACAAAGTCGCACAACTCATTAACCCTTCTATCTTCAATTGGTGAATCGCTTGGAACATTAGATAGACATTCAAAACCGGAGTCGTGTGATTCAAGTTGAAATGGGTAGGTTCGATTAGGAAGAGTGTATAGCTCACTTTCTCCACTCAAATTCTCAACCTGTCCAATCACTTCTTCATACATTTGAAAATTTAGAGCTAGTTGGAAACTAGCTACCGGGTCACTAGGTTGTATAAGGACAGCCATGGACGCATTCAAATCTATCATCTGTTGGCATGACGCTACCCTAAAGTCATCCAACGACTGTTCTAGACTAGACATAGGTTGTGAAGGGGTTTCAGTAAAATATTCAAAGTTGTTTGGATACTGAAAATTCCCAAATAGCGGTTCAGAAGCAATGTCTAGGGAAGGTGTAAAATTCGGGTAGGACTGGTAGGAATTGAATGGCTGGACAGGCGTAGGATCAACATACAAATAAGAAGGTGAATGGAATTGTTGATCCAAGGAATTTGTAGTGGTGAAAGGAGTGAAAGATCGGTTACGGGATTGTTCAATATGTTCAGCGATGGACAAAGGACGAATTGCGAAAGGGGTATCAATATAAGAGAGTGGGGGAGGTCGAAAAGGTTGATACAAAGTGGATTGCGGAGTGCAAGTGTTTGTCCTAGACGCGTCTATGCGATCTTTCAATGAAATTTTTGGCATGGCGGGGTCGTTCGAAATTCGACCAAAGCAAGAACTGTAGGAAGTTATGTCTGGTTGTGGGTACCAAAGTTCGGTAAGAGTTTTTCAAGATGGGTTACCCATGATATGAAGAGAGAAGAAGAATAAGAGAAAGGGAGGGGAAAAGAATGTGGTTTTTTTTTTAAAGTTAGTTATTAACAAAAGAATGAAATATACACAAAAAAAAAATCTGGACCAAAAACAATCATGACACAAAAATACCACACACCTAATCGTTATAGGGTTCACCTAGGTCAACTAGACCTGCTCAAGAACTTGGTTGTCGAGGTAAAACTGTGTCGAGAAACAGGCTCAAGATATACGGATTACGAGGCCAGGTAAGTGCAAAGATAAGGGGAGGTTTTCCAACGCTTTCGCGAAGGTCCTTAATTAAATAACCCTTTCTCTTTTGACGGTTTCGCCGTGAACACTTTCTTAGACACCGCGTAAACAATATACCGTTAAGCGGTATTCTAAACACAGTTAATCTCTCCTAGTGAGCATGAAGTCCTTAAAGTCTTAAAGTCTAGTTTGTTTTAAAATTTGTGTGGGTAAGCGTTATGCTCAGTTTCATGATTTGTGGGCCACGGAAAAAGGTGATGAAATCCTTTACCGTATGTTGTGGGGTTCGCTTGCCCTTAAATCCGTATTAATGTATGCAATGCGCAATTCAATTGAAAAAAATTTTATTCAAAGAATCAAACAATCGTTTTTTAGTTTAAGCTCGGCACTGCAACAAATACGGGTTAGTCAATTTTTTTTTTTGGCGTTTGCTAGCGAACTTGCAAAGAATCCTGCAAAGATGTTATATTGGAAGTCGGATTTGAGAAGAAGGTGTTAGTAAAGTACGTACCGTTAAGTTGTGGGTTAAGAAACCCCCGTTGAATCAAATCCGGTAAGCTTGAAAAGTTCGCTTGCGCAGGTCAAACTATCCGGATCTTTGGCACTGTTCTTCGTAACCACCTTGATTTTGAATGGGCACTTTGCTCCCCACGCCCGCTGTTCGCAAATCCGCAAAATCTGAAATGTCGGAAAAAATGGATATTAGTGCGGAAAAACGATACGAATGCCCAAATATCTGCACACTAAAAATTATAAAAAAACAAACAATACAAATAGGACAAAAATAGAACACTGGAGCTCAGAGGAGAAATTGGAAGCAAGAGGTGGTGAAAGGGCCAGCGTCGCCGGATTTGGTGATGATGTCGCCAGCCAACTTGATGAGGTAGGGCTCCAAATTTCAACAGTAGTCTCAGTGTTCCACTAATGCCACACTGGTATTGTTTATCTTTTTATTTTAGTTACAGAGTGCAAGCAGGTATAAAATCCAGAGAACAAAATGGTTAGCTTGTGTTAATTTTTTGTTTGGTTTTGAAATTTTGAATTTTTTTAGTTTGTTTTAGAAAATAGGGTTAGATGGATATTAACAAGATTAACCCGAAATAACAAAAACAAAAATGTTACCGTCTCCCCGGCAACGGCGCCATTTGATTGGAAGAGTTTTAGTTTTAACCGCAATCAAGACAGTGTTGCTTTGCAGCTAGCCGGTTGAGCACGGGTCGATCCACAGGGAGACGGAGCGTTTAATGTTCTTGTCGTTACGAGTTAATGCGCGTGGGCGGATTTGTTCTTTTTCTAACCTATGTGTTATATGCAAGTATAAAGTTGTTAGGAAAAGATACGATGGTGTAAGCTAAGGAAATCCGCACTCAAAACCTTTGAGCCGAACTTAACGATTGAAGCTAGAACAATCGGCAACAACGTGGATTAGGGTACTTAAGCACGGTATTCGTGGAATCCGGCTTATTGACCCTTGTCCATCCGTTCTTGTCTCTTGCTTTCGCCTCCGGCCAACGCAACCGGTCGCGGTTAGGAATCACCGTTACCTTGGTAGGGTAGGGTGTCTAACGGAGCACTTGCGTAACGTTTGGACGGAGTTCAATGGAAAATACGGGAAAAGGAAATGGGCAAACAAACCTTAACTTACAATATCGTATTTATTCCTAACAACACCATATTAACAACCATTCACAAAACAAACCAAAAAGAGACAACAAAAGAATAAAGAAAAGAAAAGATTACAAGTAAGTAAGTGCATGGAATTTAAAGTGCAAGAAAGTAAAGCAAGGTAATAAATTGCATGAATGTAAAAGAGCAAGAAAGAAAATACTAAGAACCATGGAACCCAAAACAAGACATGGGTTCAATAACCAAATCTTAAACTTGCAAGCTCAATGAAGAGATTGCAAGATCAAGAAGAGGCAAAGAACTCATGGTGAATGAAGGTACAAAAAAGAGAAGAGCTTTATTGATTCCATATGAAGATACAACCCTTGAGATCAATAACCAACCCTTAAACCTTCAAGCTCAATGAAGAGGTTGAAAGATCAAGAGAAGGCAAGCATCTCAAGGGGAAGATAAGCAAAAGAATGATACAATGTATGGCAAAATTGTACTCCTTCTCACTTACACAATGGTTTCCTTTTATAGGCAAAACAAGACCTTTCCTTTAATTTGAATTTGAATGCACCCAAAGTTTGGAGGGAAGTTTGAATCTTTGAATTTTTGAATCACATCAACACTTTATGCATTGAATGCACCATACCCACTCGTGCTTTGTGCTTGTCTCGTGCTTTGTGCTTGTCCCTCTCGTGCTTTGTGCTTGTCCGAGACACGAATGACCACTGTCATATGTCTTGTCTCTGGAGCTGGTATGCGGTACTGGACGGATACGGATGACTGGAACCCGGCTTTTATCTGTCTGTGACAGATATTCTGGATATTGGCACAACTGTAGAGATTTTGTCTGATTTGTATTATTTTAGACTAGAAACCTGTAACCTGTAAATATGTAGCAAATACGGATTAAAAGCACCTATCTATAAACAAACGAGCATAAGAATGGGCGGTATAAAATGCAGTTTTCTGTGATGAACATTGCTCCATCTATTTAGGCACTTAATCTGGAAAAGTTGGACGAATCATGAGAGGGTAGAATACTTTGCATTCTCATAAATTGGTTTTCTAGCATCATTCATGAAATTTTCATATTTATCCGTACGCGGTCCTTGACCGGAAGGAATGTCATCTTCGGTACGAATAGATTCACCTAGGGCAGCCTCTATCATATCCTCCATTTCTTCTGATGGAAAGAAATTACCGTCTTCTTCTCCTTCCGTATTATCGTCTTCTCCTTCTTCTTCTGCCGCATTACTGCGTTCTTCTCCTTCCCCGTGATATAGCCAAGTTGTATAAAATGTAGTAAAACCAATTTTTACGATATGAAGCTCTGCAATTCTACATTCTGCCAATACTTATTCCCACATCTATCGCACGGGCAGAGAATATTCTCTATCACGATCTTATTATATGCGCATGCAAATTCAATAAAAGCAACAACTCCTGCGACAAACTTAGGTTGCATACGTTATTGCCAATCCACATACATCTCGTCCTTAACTCTGACGTACTCATGGGCCATGTTAGACTGTATAACATATAAATTGTAGGTTATGATGACTATATTGAGAAATTTAAGAACATGATGGTTACTGACAAAGGAGAAAATCCGTGTATATGCTTTGTGTATGCGTTTGTCGTTGAAAAGAATAAATTATCGATAATCAAAGTTAGATTTGAGGATACTCATGTATGAGAATATGAAAATTTCATATTTTCATCGAGTATCATATATTGGTTTTAACTTGAATATCTTGAATCACTCTCTAATGATGCGTTTGTTGTGTATTCTTGTTGTATGTGTGTGTTTCGGCTGTCGAGGGTAAGGCTTCTATCCCATTAAGAATGTATAGAGCGGACACCCATTCGCTTGTGCTTTCAACCGATTCGAGTAAATTTCGGCAGCACCACCCCGCTGTTCTCCGAGTACACTGTAATAGAATAGATAATCATTTCAAAGCTGTGAAACAACGTTGAAATGAACATCTAATCTATCTTTGTACACAGAGAACCAGCGGAAAAGTATTGTAGAAATATCTCGAAACAGATGAAAACACAAGTGAATGAAGGTGTTTGCTTTATACATTCCTAACTTGTCCACATGGGACAAATCTATCGGTTATCATACGATTGAATCTTCTTGTCACATAGACTACACGACGGTTGTTAGTATCGAGTTATACCGTCCGATATTTAACAACTTCGTATAGTTCTATGTCACGACGAACATCGAACGTATGTTAACCGATAGACGGGGACTAAGTGGCGCTTTGAATTTCATATATGAGTATCGATGAGAATATGAAAGTTTCATATTATCATCGAGTATCATATATTGGTTTTAACTTGAACATCTTGAATCACTCTCTAATGATGCGTTTGTTGTGTATTCTTGTTGTATGTGTGTGTTTCGGCTGTCGGGGGTAAGGCTTCTATCCCATTAAGAATGTATAGGACGGACACCCATTCCCTTGTGCTTTCAACCGTTTCGAGTAAATTTCGGCAGCACCTCCCCGCTGTTCTCCGAGTACACTGTAATAGAATAGATAATTATTTCAAAACTGTGAAACAACGTTGAAATGAACATCTAATCCCACGGGTATTCGCCTTTGTACACGGAGAACCAGCGGAAAAGTACCGACGAAATATCTCGAAATAGATGAAAACACAAGTGAATGAAGGTGTTTGCTTTATACATTTCTAACTTGTCCACACGGGACAAATCTATCGGTTATCATACGATTGAATCTTCTCGTCATATAGACTACACGACGGTTGTTAGTATCGAGCTATACCGTCCGATATTTAACAACCTTCGTATAGTTCTATGTCACGACGAACATCGAACGTATGTTAACCGATAGACGGGGATTAAGTGACGCTTTGAGTTTCATATATGAGTATCGATGAGAATACGAAAGTTTCATATTATCATCGAGTATCATATATTGGTTTTAACTTGAATACCTTGAATCACTCTCTAATGATGCATTTGTTGTGTATTCTTGTTGTATGTGTGTGTTTCGGCTGTCAAGGGTAAGGCTTCTATCCCATTAAGAATGTATAGAGCGGACACCCATTCGCTTGTGCTTTCAACCGTTTCGAGTAAATTTCGGCAGCACCTCCCCGCTGTTTTCCGAGTACACTGTAATAGAATAGATAATCATTTCAAAGCTGTGAAACAACGTTGAAATGAACATCTAATCTATCTTTGTACACGGAGAACCAGCGGAAAAGTACTGAAGAAATATCTTGAAACAGATGAAAACACAAGTGAATGAAGGTGTTTGCTTTATACATTCCTAACTTGTCCACACGGGACAAATCTATCGGTTATCATACGATTGAATCTTCTTGTCACATAGACTACACGACGGTTGTTAGTATCGAGTTATACCGTCCGATATTTAACAACTTCGTATAGTTCTATGTCACGAAGAACATCGAACGTATGTTAACCGATAGACGGGGACTAAATGGCGCTTTGAATTTCATATATGAGTATCGATGAGAATATGAAAGTTTCATATTATCATCGAGTATCATATATTGGTTTTAACTTGAACATCTTGAATCACTCTCTAATGATGCGTTTGTTGTGTATTCTTGTTGTATGTGTGTGTTTCGGCTGTCGGGGGTAAGGCTTCTATCCCATTAAGAATGTATAGGACGGACACCCATTCCCTTGTTTAAACCGTTTCGAGTAAATTTCGGCATCACCTCCCCGCTGTTCTCCGAGTACACTGTAATAGAATAGATAATTATTTCAAAACTGTGAAATAACGTTGAAATGAACATCTAATCCCACGGGTATTCGCCTTTGTACACGGAGAACCAGCGGAAAAGTACCGACGAAATATCTCGAAATAGATGAAAACACAAGTGAATGAAGGTGTTTGCTTTATACATTTCTAACTTGTCCACACGGGACAAATCTATCGGTTATCATACGATTGAATCTTCTCGTCATATAGACTACACGACGGTTGTTAGTATCGAGCTATACCGTCCGATATTTAACAACCTTCGTATAGTTCTATGTCACGACGAACATCGAACGTATGTTAACCGATAGACGGGGATTAAGTGACGCTTTGAGTTTCATATATGAGTATCGATGAGAATACGAAAGTTTCATATTATCATCGAGTATCATATATTGGTTTTAACTTGAATATCTTGAATCACTCTCTAATGATGCGTTTGTTGTGTATTCTTGTTGTATGTGTGTGTTTCGGCTGTCGAGGGTAAGGCTTCTATCCCATTAAGAATGTATAGAGCGGGCACTCATTATCTTATGCTTTCAACCGTTTCGAGTAAATTTCGACAGCACCTCCCCGCTGTTCTCCGAGTACACTGTAATAGAATAGATAATCATTTCAAAGCTGTGAAACAACGTTGAAATGAACATCTAATCTATCTTTGTACACGGAGAACCAGCGGAAAAGTACCGAAGAAATATCTCGAAACAGATGAAAACACAAGTGAATGAAGGTGTTTGCTTTATACATTCCTAACTTGTCCACACGGGACAAATTTATCGGTTATCATACGATTGAATCTTCTTGTCACATAGACTACACGACGGTTGTTAGTATCGAGTTATACCGTCCGATATTTAACAACTTCGTATAGTTCTATGTCACGACGAACATCGAACGTATGTTAACCGATAGACGGGGACTAAGTGGCGCTTTGAATTTCTTATATGAGTATCGATGAGAATATGAAAGTTTCATATTATCATCGAGTATCATATATTGGTTTTAACTTGAACATCTTGAATCACTCTCTAATGATGCGTTTGTTGTGTATTCTTGTTGTATGTGTGTGTTTCGGCTGTCGGGGGTAAGGCTTCTATCCCATTAAGAATGTATAGGACGGACACCCATTCCCTTATGCTTTCAACCGTTTCGAGTAAAATTTCGGCAGCACCTCCCCGCTGTTCTCCGAGTACACTGTAATAGAATAGATAATTATTTCAAAGCTATGAAATAACGTTAAAATGAACATCTAATCCCATGGGCATTCGCCTTTGTACATGGAGAACCAGCGGAAAAGTACCGACGTAATATCTTTAAACAGATGAAAACACAAGTGAATGAAAGTGTTTGCTTTATACATTCCTAACTTGTCCACACGGGAAAAATCTATCGGTTATCATACGATTGAATCTTCTCGTCACATAGACTACATGACGGTTGTTAGTATCGAGCTATACCGTCCGATGTTTAACAACCTTCATATAGTTCTATGTCACGACGAATATCGAACGTATGTTTGTTGGATATATGTATGCCCTAGAGGACATTATATGATAGTGGATGTATCTGTACATGTATATATATATTCAGTGTACATTCTTGCTCGTCATGATAGTATGCTATCTGGTTCTTCTTTATCTGACATGTTGATTTGATCATGCTTTTATTCATTCATACATGCTGATAAAGCCCTGAGGATATCGGCTTGACTACTGTGATTATGATGGAGATCATACTAGTGGGGCATCTGTAGTTTATAAGCATATCCTGGAATGTCCCTAGTCGTTGGTATATCGAAACGGGGCATTGATATACCAGAGTAGACTAGCGCATATGATACTAGACCCATACGATGGGCGATGAATGCTCCCACATTCATCGATGTTTGACATCGAGATCATATACGGATGCTCAGTGGTGACTGGGTACACTGGACGAACTCACCGAGAACTCCTATATGGAATTATATCTATCGTCGGATAGCAGTTCTCAGGTGACACTGGTGCAGGTTAGTCTGTAGACCCGAGATTGTCACAGAGTCTTGTGTGCTCTCCCACTGTAGTTTGATTGCCACCCTACCACGGCTCTACTGAGTCGTGCAAACAGATGGCCGTTGGGTACAGTCCCGAGACACACGAAGGCGATGAGCGATAGGAGGGGTTTCGTCTCTTCCGGTATTGGGAGTTGATGCTGTGCTGTGCTCGACTGGTTATATCAGTAAGTCCCTGGCCAGGGCTGCTGAGAACTACCGATAAGTGTTATCAATGGTTTCTCGATCTGTTATAGACCATTCACCGGCACGACTTATTGAGTTATTGGGGTCGACGTGACCATCCCTAGGCTCGATATGCAGCATATCTGACGAAGAGACCGGACTGTACGGTAGTGTTGCCGGTTGGCTCGACGGGAGTTGTAACAGGTTCGCTTGTTTTATTCTGATCGCTCAATACCCGGGTGGCCGTTACGTTTAGCTGACCGCTGGTGGCTTGGGGGTGTTTGATATGATCATCACCCACTGCCGGCGTATTGACGAGTCTTAGAGTCCCACAAAGGAATTACCTAGTCCAGGCGAAACGTTGTGGTGCGCGTATGCGATATGCGCATGGACCCGGTTAAAATGCGCGTATGAGATACCGTATATTAATCGGACGGCTTGCTTTTGGTTAGGTCGTATGTGATATGGCCGGATTGATAAATCAAGTGTTGATTTATCATTTAACCATTAGTTTCTCACTAGAAATCCTTTCTTGTATTTTTGATGTATGCATGCATGTATGCATTCTTTCTTGATTCATACACATATGGATGTGCATGCACACATACATACATACATCATCCTTCATGGTTGTTTATACATAGAAAATGGTGGCAATATAAGACTCACACCATGGTTTATATGTATGGATTATTATTTCTATTTATGTTAAAACAAAAGAAAAGAGAAAAGATTAATAAATGGTTATATTCTACACTCTTCCTTGAATTGACCATGTTCACCTACTTATTAACCATGATTTAATCTTCCTCTTGTGTTTTAACTCAAGTGCAATAAATATCCATAATATATAACCATGGTTTGAGATGAAGAGGGAAAATATATATAGATATATTTTCTATTTTCTCATAAGAGTTTATCTTTTACTCTTGTTCAAAAAAGCCATCATCTTCTTCTTCCTCCTTCTTCTTTTGCTCTCTAGATTTCTATAGTAAGAAAACACTCATCAAGTTAGGTTTTTGAAGTGAGAAAAGCCACCACAACATCATTCTACACAAGTCTTGCCCACTTGTTTAGAGTGTTAGCTTCATTTCTTTCTCTTGATAAAGTGAAGTTGTTAGCTTGGACAAAGGAGCTTCGGGTGGATCGTCGTGGACATTAGAAGACCTCAAGCAAATCCTTCTCCAACCCTCAAGTGGCCAAGGAGTCTAGCATAGGGAGCTACAAAGGTTGTACTCTCAAAATCCTAATCTTTGTTACTTGTAAAGTTATGAAACCCTAATTTTCTAGGATTGATTCTTTGTATGTTCACTTAGCACTCTAAAAACTTAATCTTTGAGACATGTGATGCTTCCAAACCTTTCATAGGGTGCTAGGTAAACCTAACAATGTTAACCGATAGACGGGGACTAAGTGGCGCTTTGAGTTTCATATATGAGTATCAATGAGAATACGAAAGTTTCATATTATCATCGAGTATCATATATTGTTTTTAACTTGAATATCTTGAATCACTCTCTAATTATGCATTTGTTGTGTATTCTTGTTGTATGTGTGTGTTTCGGCTGTCGAGGATAAGGCTTCTATCCCATTAAGAATGTATAGAGCGGACACCCATTCGCTTGTGCTTTCAACCGTTTCGAGTAAATTTCGGCAGCACTTCTCCGCTGTTCTCCGAGTACACTGTAATAGAATAGATAATCATTTCAAAGCTGTGAAACAACGTTGAAATGAACATCTAATCTATATTTGTACATGGAGAACCAGCGGAAAAGTACCGACGAAATATCTCAAAACAAATGAAAACACAAGTGAATAAAGGTGTTTGCTTTATACATTCCTAACTTGTCCACACGGGACAAATCTATCGGTTATCATACGATTGAATCTTCCCGTCGCATAGACTACACGACTGTTGTTAGTACCGAGCTATACCGTCCGATATTTAACAACCTTCGTATAGTTCTATGTCACGACGAATATCGAATATATGTTAACCGATAGACAGGGACTAAGTGGCGTTTTGAGTTTTATATACGAGTATCGATGATAATATGAAAGTTTCATATTATCATCGAGTATCATATATTGGTTTTAACTTGAACATCTTGAATCACTCTCTAATGATACGTTTGTTGTGTATTCTTGTTGTATGTGTGTGTTTCGGCTGTCGGGGGTAAGGCTTCTATCCCATTAAGAATGTATAGAGCAGACACCTATTCGTTTGTGCTTTCAACCGTTTCGAGTAAATTTCGGCAGCACCTCCCCGCTGTTCTCCGAGTACGCTGTAATAGAATATATAATCATTTCAAAGCTATGAAACAATGTTGAAATGAACATCTAATCTATCTTTGTACACGGAGAGCCAGCGGAAAAGTACCGACGAAATATCTCGAAACAGATGAAAACACAAGTGAATGAAGGTATTTGCTTTATACATTCCTAACATGTCCACATGGGACAAATCTATCGGATATCATACGATTGAATATTCTCGTTACATAGACTACACGACGGTTGTTAGTACCAAGCTATACCGTCCGATGTTTAACAACCTTCGTATAGTTCTATGTCACGACGAACATCGAACGTATGTTAACCGATAGATGGGGACTAAGTGACGCTTTGAATTTCATATATGAGTATCGATGAGAATATGAAAATTTCATATTATCATCGAGTATCATATATTAGTTTTAACTTGAAAAACGTGCCATTAAAACAAATTATTGTTCTCCACCTTGCACTCTCTTAACAATGGTACATGCATTAAACAACATGTAAGAGCTATCTATAACAAATCTAAACTTTCACCTGTTGGGTTCAACAAAAAGATTTTTGATATAACAAACACAAGCTTCCTCAATTTTTCCCTTGAATCGATGTGAAATTAACAGTGTCCATATGACACAATGGATATATTTTCCACACAAAAGGAAAAAGGCAAACAATAGTAAAGCAATTGTAATTCTATCAAGTATCCAGACTGAAAAAGAACAAATAGTAAACTAAAAATTAATCACTAATGAAAAACAAACAAAAGTGTATCATTACAACCAGCAAATTAAAAGGACCATAAAGAAAACAACAAAGATTTAATTCTCATCTATGACAATAAAATCGGTGCTCAAGTATTTGCCATCTAAATTAGAAACATTCCATCGCCTGATGATCATAATTTTAATCCAAAGGTCTTCTTAATTTGTCAGTATCAAGCCCATCTAAGATGATGTATTCGAGAATCCTAACCCCAACCCCAATCGAACCCCAGCCCCAGCCTCAGCCCCAGCCCCAGCCGAACCCCAACCCCAACACCAACCGAACCCTAATCCTAACCTAAACCTAAACTGAACCTGATGCCTAACCCTAACCCCCATCCCTACCCGAACCCTGAACCCTAGCCCTAACATCATCAAAATTATGTTTAATTGGAGATTTACTAACCTGTAGGTGGTGGAGGATACGACGGAGACGCTCGGTGGTCGACGACGAGGAAATTTTGGGAACGAAGGCGGTGGCGGGCCACGGGCGGAGGGCGGTGGCGATGAGGAGAAAATTGGAGACGCGGGAACGAGATCGAGACGCGGGAAAGATGATCATAGAGAATTTTGGGAACGAGATCGAGGCGTACGTAGGGCATTTCTTTTTTATTAAATTCCCATTTATATGCCTCTACGGACTGCACCGTAGGTCACTGGTTTGCGGGTCCGTAAGGATAGACAACAAATTCTTATTTAATATTTTTAAATTAAAACGTCGGACACCGTAGGGACAACCTTTGGGACCTACGGCTTAGTCCGCAGGAGCAAGAAAGATTTGTCCCTACGGATTCCTTTATCCGTAGGGGCAACCCCATATTGTAATAGTGTTTCTACAAACTTGCAGTGTCATGTGTCCATATATATATATATATATATATATATATATATATATATGCACCCGCACGCGTCCATGCCTCATAGTTGAGCCATAACAGATATAACAAAAAGCTGAAAATCGAAATAAACTCTATAAATCACCCGAAGTCATATTTGAGATTTAATAGCAGCAAAAATTGCCAAAATGCCGTCATATAACAGATACTGGTGTAACCAAAGTCTTGTGCTCACGACACATGATAATCCTCTCTGAGCATTATGAATACCTCCTCTATTTGTCGATAGAAAAACTCTTGTGTTGAGCATCTATGCAAACAATTCCTTCTTATCAATTGTATATCACACCCTTTTTATCCTCCTTTTAGAGCTAAGGAGAAAGAAAAGCTGAATCGGATGTCGAGACATCCGATTAAATTGGAAAGATAAGCCTGTTGAATTCTTTTGATAAATATTACCGAAATGACGCCTATGCATGTGATATCATCTGTCAAAATCTTTATGGTGCCACAAAATAATTCAAGCATGTCTATTCTCACTTTTTATCGTTGCTCGTGAGATTCGAATTTAAAGCAGAGACACATCTATTAGATGATGATGTTATTTCCTAAAGCCCTGCCCTGTCCAATGGCGCTATCGGTTTCTTTTTCCTGCTCCACAACAAGTGGGCTGCAGGTTTTAGTGAGGCCCAAGAAGGAGTACCGATGAACCGTTGATAGATAAAGGAACACTAAGCAAGGCAGAAATATAAATTATATCTAGTTAAAATCAGAATGTCTAGGAACAAACATAACCGATGTCATAAATGGATTTACGAAACCGAGATTTGTTTCTCTTAGCGAGCACTTACAAATCAAAAGGGCGCGGAGATAAACAACAACATGATTTTGGTGGTGAATAAGAGAACAGACATAAGCGCTATGCATGATAGTAGATTTAGTGAATTATCTTCCTGAAAATATTCATAAGCTAATAGTAAGACAGTATAAATAAACATGGTATATGTTGTCCAAAACATCATAGCTCAGCAAATATTTTCAGATGAAGGTTGAGTCAGAGATTATTTCTTTTCAGAGTTAAAGTTAAAATTCATGATAGTTCAATTGTTTTGTTCAGTTAGGCTGGAGGTTCGAACGCTTCAAGCAAATAATAATTAAAAACAGTAGAAGTATATAAAAATTAGATAATTATGTAGGAAATGGTAAGAAACCAATATAATCTATGAAATAGACCAAGCTTCGCTTGGTGAAAGGGAAAGATTTGCAGGTTTAATTTTTATGCAGCAGGATTAGTGAAACTATCGTAGTTTAAACTAAGTGCAACTTGTAACAGTGAGCACGCATTCCGCTTACTAACTAAGAATGCATACATCAAAGTTTACAGTGTACAAAAGTTCCAGCATATATTGCAAATATTAAGTACAATTACAGGTTTCTTGGAGATAAACTTTTTAACATAAGATGGGTTTAAAGCCACAATGCAATTTTTATGCCCATATATTAGATATCATAATCTAGTCACACACACACATGGTGTCAAATGTTGACGATGTTTTGTGTGAGACGTTGATTTAACATAATTAAAAAGCATAAAAAAGTTTTCAAAAAAAGATCTGAAACAACTCCTTTAAAGTTTGAACAAGCGAACCAACCCTGCCATTCAAGCCGAATTCTTAAGAATGCCCGCTACAGCAGTTGGGGCATTTAGACTTTGGTGGCCTTTGTTACTTTAATTGTTGCTATTTTTAATGTTATGACTTCAAATTTATTTTTTTTGGGTTCTTTGTGATATTACCAGAATTACACATCTTTTCCTCTACATGCAATAATTTTTAGCTAGATGAGAAGTGGGATTCATTGGCTTTTTTTATTATTTTAGATTCGACTTGTATTATCTTTATAGTTTTATACAGCTGCATATAACTTTTGAAAGTACACCAAGCCTGAAAAGCCTGTCAAAACCCGACCCGCAGCATCTAAGGTGGACTACGTGCTATAAGTCCGCATTTGCAGGATATAGTGCACAGTGTACCCGTTAGGTTTGAGCCAGTTTCGAGTTTAGCGTCTAAAGTTTCAATCGGGTATAAGATTTTCAAAACCTGTCTGGTCAGGTTCAGTGCTGATCTAGGAATGCTGAAATCGAGGCTTTGGTTGTATCGAATGTGTTGTTTAGCGTATCTGGCCTCCATAGCTTACCCAAGTTTTGAGTTTTGTCATATATCCGGAGGACCTCACACTAAGTCCCATTGTATTTTGGTAGAGGATATGATCGGTAATTTATCAAATAAATCATGAAATCACACTCAGTAGTTGAATATGAGCTATCATTTGGCACATGTAATCAAGGACAGGATATCAACCAAATGTGTCAGTTTGCTCCTCATCGATGTTATGGAAAGGTATAAAGAAATGAAGCATAAATATCGTGCGGACTTTGTTTGCCTAAGGGGGGAAATTCTACAGTGTGCCGGTCGTATATGCCTGGTCATGAGATAAAGATATAAAGCACTCTGACCCCATCGAGCTGCTCGAAGAATTCCCAAAATTCTCCATCTCTTTCTCTCCTGCCCTGATGTATTACACGCAGCACAGTGAATAATTTCTCACATAAGAGACAAAAACTTTGAGATTCAAGGTGGTTCTTTAATTAGATGAGAGAATTTGAGAAGCCATATAAAAGAAAAATCTAATGGTTTTTTCCTTCTTTTGAAAAATAAATCTATGGAGTAAAAAGTTAACTATAGAGAAGAATTTGGATTACTTACAAGATGTAAGGGAGATTGATGGAGGTTAGGATCTCCTTCAAATGCTGTCCTCCGTCGATCTGTCGCGAGCGTTGGTGAACGGCCGATATTGGTGTTGGGGGTTGTCTTCATGAGCGTGTGGATCTCAGTGGGCTTGATTTGAGTTGAAGCCGAGCTACCTGCAAAGAAAGTCCCGGAATGGTTGTACCACCGTGGACCCTCCGACGATCAAGTTAGCCGAGATATTTGAGCAGAGTAGCGGCTTATTGGGTTAAAATTGACTTACCTGGGAAAGGGGTTTTTATAGTGGTCGCTTGGAGCGAGCTGGCGCAAGATCTTCGCCAGTCGTTACGCCCCTGGCTGTACGCCTGCGTGAATGACGGGATCCCCCATTAATGGCGAGATACGCTCATTAATGGAAGGATACGGCGGCGTGGAACGCAGGATGTTGGGTGGTGGATATCTCGCTTCTAGAGAGATACGCGGAGCCGTGGTGGAGGCGCTTGGGCTCTGCGTCCTTGGTTGCTCGGTAGAACCCGGAAGGCTTAGCTCAGCGGGAGGCTCGGTGACGAGCGGGAGGCCGAGCAAGTTGGCTTGGGCTAGAGGAACTTTGGGTGGATTGTCTTTGGTGCGAAGATCGCGTATGAGGTTCGTTCAACTCGAAGAGGAGCCTAGTAGAGTCGCGTGGACTTCAACCCGGAGCTATTAAAAAAAAGGACTTGAACGACAAAGGTTGTATGCTCTTTTCTTCTCTTGAGTTAATCACATCACAAAGGCAAACCCTTAATAATCTAGTAAAGATCTTGTTAGTCTAACTTAGCACCTAATAAAAATTTGAATTTGGCATGCTTGATGCCTCTAGAAACTCATGGTGGTGCTAAGGTAGACTTTCATGGTATCAGAGCTACTAGGCATTGGATGTCGACTTATGGGGGTTCTCTCTGTGTGACAGTGTGGTGAAACATAGACTCTTACCCCCAGGGTGTCCTGAGACCGGAAGGTGTTCCAGAGGGTTGTAGTCCTTGCGAGAGGGCATGCGTAAAAAGTAGCTGTTGAGGGACCTGTAGGAGCCACGGCGACCCCATTGGATGGGGTGGCTGCCAGACTTTCATGGTATCAGAGCCAGGCTAGAACATTAGCGTAACTTGTAGCGACGTTAGAAATCCGCCGTTTTTGTCGTGCGAAAACTGCCAATAAAAACAGTTTCGAAATTGATATTTTGAGTTGTTTGCGCACCTCGCGGGCTCACGGTTTGAACCGAGAAGTCGCGGGGTGGAGCGTGCGCACCCCGGGGACACCCCGGGGGAACCGAATGGCTGGGCCCTCTCCCCAAGACCACCACAAGGTGGTCTTGGCAGTGGGGACCTGAAACTGCCCCACCATAGGCAGTTTCGGGTCTGCCTCACCCCCTGGCCACCTCGTGGTGGCCTCGGAGGTGGGGTGCCCCCTCTAGGCCCTCCATTCGATAGTTTATTTTGGGTCTTCACCCCCGCGAATATTCAGGCGGGTTTCGAGTTCGTTTCGACTCCCGGATTGGCTTAAAATGATCGGTTTTGGAACTTTAGCTCACTAAAATTTTCAAGTATTGAAAAAAATGGTTTAGTTTGCTAATTGCGTGCGGTATTCTAATGTTGCGGTTACTTTACAAGCTTTATGATTTGTGTGATACAATTATTAGAATCCGGATTAATTAGTTTTATGAAAACTAGTTAGTATATTGTAAAGCTAGCCGTTTAGTCTTAATTGATCGATTGCCACGAAGTTTTGATTCGGATCAAAACTCCGTCGCAATTACGTATTGTACGCGATCACTAAGTTAGGAATCTTGTTGAATTATCCGACAACCAATTGAAAAGAGTTTTCAATTAACTAAAATGCATGTTTTATAAGTTAGGCATGAAATATGGAATATGAGATATTCCGGGTTTTGATGTCTAAGGATATTGCGGATTCTAATTATTGTAGTTTTCTGTTTTCTTTTCTGCGACCGTAAGTGTAATATGTGGGGTATCCTGATCTGGTTGCTATATGTCAACGAGTTTCGGGATACGCATATTTATTTACGTTGTGACATGAGATGTTATGTGTTGCTGTTGATATGATTTATTGGATCGTCGTGAAAGAATAGCCAGGGATTTTTATGTGAGATGGGGTTTTTTTATTTTCATTCATGTAAAATCTGTATGTAATATTCTTTTATTGGGGTACTTCCAGGTTGAGGATGATGTCACCACTATTGTATATTATTTACTTTTCCGTATTAGGATAGACCCAAGGCGGGAAGCACAAGTAACCGGGTTCTAGAGTCCAGTGGAAGACCATCTCAAGGAATTGAGACCGGGTCTCCTAACTCTAGAATTGGCAGGGTTACTTGCCGCTCTCGTAGAGGTCTAAGGTTGTGGGTTTGGCTATTCATCACGACCGTGGAATCTGTATTTTATATTATTGGCTAAATTTAAAACACGGACATCCTGGTATATCCAATATTTCATATGTTGCTTCTGCTGCTTGATTCTGTGATATTGATCATATAACTGCATGAGACGAATATAATATTATATATATGTTATATAGTAAATGTTGCTTATGTTTTTCACCCGCGCTAGTCCAGCCCCCGCTCTGCCGGTAGTTAAGTAATCTAACGGTGCATGACGGGGCCCCGTGGCGAATACGGATGGCATAAGCGTACGTTCTATTTTCGTTTCATTTTTCTGTAATGTTTAGGAATATTAATTGGTGGGACTTCATTAATGTGATTAATGAAAAGAAAGAAACCGAAAGATGTTGTAAAATCAAATTTTCAAAAAGAGCAGCTCTAGTTTTTGCTTTGCATAGTGGTATTCCTTGATGAATATCCAGCACCTCATTCGATGAGGAAAGAGCCGAGATCCCTTCACCGGGAGTGACCTCTTTAGCGAAACTAGTAAATGCTGCAACCCACTCGGTTTTTTTTATTGCTTCTCTAGTTTCTGCTTTGCATAGTGGTATTCATGAATATCCAGCACCTCATTCGATGAGGAAAGAGCCGAGATCCCTTCACCGGGAATGACCTCTTTAGCGAAACTAGCAAAAACCTAAAAACCACTCCTTTTCAAAATCACTAGATTCTACAACGATATCAAGTTCATTACGCTCATGGTTTTCTTAAAAACCTACGTAGCCCTCCGTCATTTCAAATAAGTACTATTTAGTATCAGTGCTGCGTTTGTTGGCCAGTGTCAAGGCGTAGTGTGTGGTAACTGATTAATACTTATCTGCAGCATGAGATGAGATTGGATTAGGGTAGTCGTACGACTTTATTGTCCATCATCAAGGGTCGTGCGGGTGGGTTTAATTCAATCAAGAAATGAACTGGTTGAACTTGACTAGCGGCCTATGATTTATTGGCCAGCTCAAGTTCATAAGAAGTTAGGGGTAAAAACCATTATCGGGAATTTCAAGTGTTGAAATTTGCAATGAGATTACATACCTTCTATATGATAGTTGGATCCCGATACCCGCTGTGAGTAAGAGTTACTCCTGGAAGAATTTTGCACTTTACAATTAGCCAATCAAGTAGGTGTCTAGAAAGGTGTTAACGGGGTTACGCCCATGGGAAAACGAGGTTTATTTTAATTAGGTCTGTGCGAAAGCACGGAGAACCTCTCTCAAAGTACCGACACTGGCCTGACTGAATGATTGGCGAACTTGTAGGATGTAATTAATCCCGGCTAATCTTACCTTTTAGGATTTGAAGGAAGATTTGATAAAAACAGTGGGAGCCATCCTGATTAGATAAAAATAACCAATCTAATCTTGCAAAGAGCGCACGCAAAGTGATTATCCTTCTCTCTCTCCTGGTAGCGACCAATGACATGCCTTAATCAAGATAATAATATGGATGTATTGACCGAACCTACTTATTATACTGGGCTAGGTTCTGCTCTATCTTATGATTGTCATAAGTCTGAGTAAGGAATAGGGGAATATTCGGATTTCCACGCCACCCAAACGAAGAAAAAGCATGTTGATGCATTGTCTTCGAATGTGTTCGTTACCGAGAACTGTTTCTCGGTTTACCTATACATCTTGGGTATTGGATACCAGATCAGGATCCCACACATGTAATTTGTTACATGGGCTATAGATAGGTGGAGAACTAGGAAAGGGTGATATATCTCTAGTAGTAGAGATGGTTCAATTGTTGCAGCCAAAACAGTTGGCAAATATCACCTAGTGTTACCAACTGGTAAAACATTGATTCTTAGCGACTGTTATTTCGTACCAACAAATATTGTGAATGTTTTCCTAAATCAAGTGTTGATTGGGTAAGGTATGTTGTATAACAGTGTACACGTTCTGAATCAAACTACAGTTCTAAACGTACACACACTAGAGGAACAGTTCAGAAATGAACGAAGTCTTTTTGTGGCATTGTAGACCGGGTCATATCGATGAAACAAGACTAGCTAAAGTTTCATAAAGATGCATATTTGAATCCGTTCAAATTTACATCTTATGAAACTTGCCAGTCATGTCTCAAAGACTAGGTGACCAAATCTCCGTTTACTGGAAATGGAGAAAGAGCTACTGAACTCTTGGACAGATACATGGTGATGTATGCAGTCCTATGTCTACACATGGCAGGGATGGTTCCACGTACTTTATTACATTCACCGATGTTCTCTCAAGATACGGACATGTGTTCTTGTTGAAACACAAGACTGAATCTTTTGAGAATTTCAAGAAATATAAGTATGAAGAAGAGAACCAGATGGGTAAAGGTATTCAAATCCTTCGATATGATCGGGGAGAAAAATACTGGAGCATGGAATTCCGAGACTATTTAAAAGAGAATGAGATTCTCTCTCGGCTTACTCCTCCGTATACACCACAGCACAACGGTATATCGGGATGGAGGAATCGCACCCTATGAGATATGGTGCGCTCTATGATGAGTACTGCTGAGTTGCCTATTTCCTTTCAGGGACATGCACTTGAGAAGATGCATACCTATTGAATAGAGTTCCAATCAAATCCGTTGCCTACCACTCCATATGAGATATGGAATGGGAAGAGACCATCTCTTAAACGAGTTAAGATATAGGGTTGTCCGGCCTATGTTGAAAAGCAAAATCCGGACAAGCTCGAGGCAAGGTCAGTTCTGTGCAAGTTTGTAAGATATCCCAACCATTCATGAGGGTATATCTTCTACCACACCGAGGAACAAAAGATGTTTTGTTTCTCGACATGCCACCTTTTTAGAAAAGGAATTTATTATGGAAGAAATTAGTGGCAATAAGGTAGAACTGGAAGTAGTTCCAGCAAACACAAACTACAACTGACGATTTGGTGGAACCGGAGGATTCAATAGTCCCAGACGAACCGAAGCCACTCCGCAGATCTAGTAGGGTTCCTCATCCACCTGAGAGATACTATGGTTTTCTCGTAGATGGTGGGAGCGAGGATTGCATCATAGAAGATGATGACCTAAATAGTTTCAAGCAGGCCTTCACAAGTGGAGACTATATGAAATGGTTGGATGCTATGCGATCTGAGATGGAATCCATATACACCAACAAAGTATTGACTTTGGATGTTGCTCCTGAAGGGGTAAAACCCATCGGGAGCAGGAGAATCTTTGAGAAAGATAATTTGGTGTAAATGGAAAATTTGAGACTTTCAAAGCTATGCTTAAGTCCATCAGGATCCTACTTATCATTGCTGCATACCATGACTACAAAATCTGGCAGACTATATGTCAAAACCGCTTTTCTAAATGGTGATTTAGAAGAGAGCATGTATATGACACTGCCAGAGGGCTTCGTAAACAGTGGGAGCAGCGGAAGCATGTGCAAGCTGCTTAAATCCATCTAAGGGTTAAAGCAGGCATCGCGGAGATGGAACATTTGTTTTAACGAAGCTGTCAAAAAGTTTGACTTCATCAAAAAGATAGATGAACCATGTATAAATAAGAAGGTTGTAGAGAGTATGGTTGTCTTCCTTGTATTGTATGCGGATGACATACTCTTGATAGGAAAGGGTGTTCTTATGCTGTACTCGGTCAAGCACCTCTTATCACACAGGTTCTCCATGAAAGATCTAACTGATGTCTCCTACATCCTGGGGATATAAATCTATAGAGATAGAAATAAATGGATTTGGGATTGTCCCAATCCAGGTACATAGATACCATGCTAAAGGGGTTTAGTATGGATGATTATAAGCGTGGTAATATACCCGCTTGTTCAGTAATCACTCTCTCCAAAGAGATCTCTCTCGAGACTGATTTGGAGAGGGCTCACATACAAGGGATACCCTATGCTTTGGCAGACGAGTCAATCATGTATGCGATGTTATGTACCAGACCAGATGTAGCTTACTCACTAGGTGTAGTGAATAAGTATCGAAAAGATCTTTGGGAAAACCACTGGAAAGCTGAAGAACATTCTTAAGTGCTTGAAAAGGACTAAAAAGATGTTCTTGGTGTATGGTAACGGTGAACTCCAGAAGGAGTCCTTTACCGATTTGAGCTTACAGAGTGATAAGGACGACTGAAAGTCGGTCTCGGGTTTTGTCTTTACCCTCAGTGGAGGAACGGTATGTTGGAAGAGTTCCAAGCTATATACCGTAGCAGACTTGTTGATAGAGGCTAATTACATCGCTACCAACGATACTGTCAAAGAAGTTGTCTGGATGAAAAAGTTCATATGATGAACTTGGTTCCTACCATTGAGCATCCAATACTTATGTATTGAGATGACAATGGAGTTGTGGCTTTAGACTAGGAACCCCGGTCCCGTCAGTGATCCAGGCATATTCTTAGACAGTATCACTTGATCAGGGAGATAGTTGATCTCCGGAAGATCGAGATCAGGAGAGTTAACACAGAGGATAACACAGCGGATCCACTCACCGAGGCCATCCCCCAAATGCTATTCGAGAGACTTTTGGGACGTTGGGTATGATATACTACAATAACTGGCCTTAGTGCAAGTGGGAGATTGTTAGGAATATGTATGCCCTAGAGGCCATTATTAATGATATAGTGGATGCTTGGACATATATATAGAGGAATTTCTTGCTCAACATGATAGTATGCTATTAGGTTACTTTTATCTTAACATGTAGACTAGTATTTATACATGTCTGTCTCTTACATGTTGATAAAGCCCTTAGGATATGTACTTGACTACCAGGACTATGATGAGATCATACCAGTGGGGCCAGGGTGGTCCACAAGTACATCCTTTAATCAGTTCCTAGTCGTGGGAATATCGAGACCAGGGCATCGATATTCCAGTGTAGACTAGTGTGTACGTTTCTTGTCCCTTAGAGGGCGATGGTTAATCCCACAACCATTGGTGCGTGACATCAAAGATTGTACATATGTGCTCATTGGAGAATGGGTACACCGAACAGGACTCGCCGAGGACTCCTATGTGGTAGTATACCTATCGTCAGATAGCAGTCCTCTGATGACACTGGTACAGGTTAGTCTGTAGACCCGAGATCGTCATAGAGTCTTGTGTGGCTCTCACTGTGCTTTGATTTCCTCCCTACCACGGCTCAAAGCAGTCATGCAAACAGGTGGATTTTGGGTACAGTCCCGAGTAACATGGAGGCAATGAGCGATAGGAGGGGTTTCGTCTCTTCTCGTATTGGGGGTTGATGTTGCGCTATGCTCGATTGGCTATAACTGGAAGTCCCTGGCCAGGGCTGCTGCCGAGATTTACTGATAAGTGTTATCAGTAGTTTCTCGAACCGTTATAGGCCAGACATCGGCATGACTTATCACTTTACTGGAGACTGACGTTTACCACCCCTAGACATGATATACGACATATCAGACGAAGAGACCTGACTGTACGGTAGTGTTACTGATAGGGTTCATGGAGAGTATGGATGAGCTTACTTGTTGATCTTCATATCGCTCAATACCCGGGTAGCCGTTACGTCCAGCTGGTACCGCTGACGGCTTGTAGGTGATTGATATGATCATCACCTACTGCTGGTGTATTGACGAGTCTTTAGAGTCCCACACAGAAGTTTCCTGGTTCAAGCGAAACGAAATAGGGCACATATGTTGATATGTGCGTGGGTCTGATTAAATATGAGTATGTGATACCGTATTGTAAGCTGACAGTTATCTGTTATCGGTTCGGTTATATGTGATATAACCAGATTGTCGAATCAAGCTTTGATTTGATAATGTGATATACATATGAATGATATTAGTCGATCATATGTGATATAACCGGATTATTAAGTCAAGTGTTGATTTAATAATGTGATATATATTATATATGATATAATTATATCTTAACTAATATCGTTGGCTCACCAATTATTCTTCATTATATATATATATATATATATATATATATATATATATATATAATGAAACATGGCATGATTTCTATTTTTGAGAAAAATAGAAAAGAGATGGAAAATGAGAGCATGGTTGCAAGCATGGGCTTTATTCATAGTTTATTCATCTTGACTCACTATTCAAGCATGGTTGCAATTTTATATTGCAAAATTCCATGCTTGAATGAGTGGGGGGTCAAGAGTTGCCACTCATTCTAGATCACTCTTAACACTTAGCCATTTTTCTTGAGTTGCTCCCATAGTTGCTCTCTAGCTTCATCTTCTTCCTCAATTGTCATGGTTCAAGCTTCAACCCTCACATGAGATGTGAATCATGAAGCTTGAACACAATCTTCTGAGCTTTTAACTTCTCCTACTTCACCATCCCACACCAAACTAGCAATTTGGTGTGGTGTGTTTGCTACACTAAAGGAATTTAGTGTAGAGTTAGCTTGGGCTAGAGGTACTTCGGGTGGATCGTCTTTGGCGCGAAGATCGCAAAGGAGGTTCGTTCAACTTGAAGAGGAGCCTAGTAGAGTCGCGTAGACTTCAATCCGGAGCTATTGAAGAGAAGGACTCGAACTACAAAGGTTGTATGCTCTTTTCTTCTCTTGAGTTACTCACACCACAAAGGCAAACCCTTAATAATCTAGTAAAGATCTTGTTAGTCTAACTTAGCACCTAATAAAAATTTGAATTTGGCATGCTTGATGCCTTTAGAAACTCATTGTAGTGCTAAGGTAGACTTTCAGTGATAAGGTGGGTCATTAGCTCGTGAGTTATTTAAAGATAATACAAGTATTATGTTGATTTGTGTCGGAAATAAAGTATGTGGTATTTTATCGTAAAAATACGATAAAAGTTGCATAAAAGATTCTTTTGAGATGAAACTTGTTTTAATGTGTTTTTTAATGTTTTTAAAATATTATATGATAGTATGGTATTTAATTGTTTAAGAAAAATAGAAGTTTTAAAGAAAAACCGAATCGGAAGTTGGATTAACTCCGTTTCCGTCGGGTTTTAGAAATGAGACTTTTTAGAATAGGAGAAGAGAGGGGGAGAGGGTAATTACTGGCTACAAGTTTAGAGGGGAGAAGAGGGAAGCTAGGGAAAGAGTCGGAGTGTCGTTTCGTCGCCGGAATCTCCTTAGAAGTTCGCTGGAACTTCGTCCTTTACTAACTCCACTTGCACAACTATAAGGACTTGAGAATTTTTTAGAGTTTTGGCAAGAATGAGGAGTGCCAAAGGATAGGGTTGTATTTATAGGGTAGGATTATGGTTTAGAGGGTTAAAGAATGCATTAAAAATTGGATTAAAGCTGATTAAAGTTCTCTGGAAAATGTGCAGAGAAAATAAACAACATGAGAGAAGTGGGGTAGGCCAAGGGGTGCTCGGGTGAAAAGATGGGGAGCATCCCCTACGAGGAGCCCGTTGGTGCCGGTCTACTAAGTATGCATCGCCGGTCTAAAATCGGTGGAGGAGCTCCAGATTTGTGCCACGTGTCCCTCACAATTCATATACCCTCGTGCACATGTTTGATTACTCTGTAACTCTTCATTCTACGTGTAGTGTACGTGCAAACCCTTGTGCTTCTAAAAAAATTAAAAGAAAATTTAATAAAAAGATAATGTGGCTGTTGGGGTAAAAATTTACACCCCGGTTGACCAAGTCAAAATCAAAGTCAACCCCAAGCCAGGTGAGCCCAAGCCTAGGTCAAGTGGGCCAATGCCCGGAGCGAGCCCGAACATGAAGCGGGCGGCCTCCCACCATGCCAAAATAAAAATTTTGTAATAAATAATTTTGTTGTATTTCTTGTATTTTTATTTTATGAATAAATGTAAGAAAATGGGCATAAAGCCAAATTTTTGTAAAGTCCATGGCTTATGTATAAAAAGAAATAGCACATGAGGAATTGGATGGGCAAATGCCATTTCTGTAAAGCCCAAGGGGCTATATGTAAAGTGTATAGCCTATAAAGGCAAAGATAACGAAAATATCCCAACACCTTTTTCTCTCTCCCCAAAAAGAATCCAGATCTGTGATCTTTCTCCTTCCTCAAGGTTCTAAAACCTTCTTCTTTCTTTTGAATTAAATCAAGAGTTTTACTCTTCCTTTTCCAAAACTAAATAGTTTTTCACCACGAAACCCACAAAGGGGAGCTTGGATCTTCCATCAGATCTTAAAAAGGAGAGATTTTTAAAATCTCACCCCTCTTATTCTTCAAGATCCGGCCAACGGAGGAGGAAGAAGAAGACTCATCTCCAAAGACCCCATTTTGGGGAAGATCCAGGGCTCAAAGGAGAAGCCCCTTCATCAGCTCCAAAAATACCTTAGGAGTTCAACTCCTCAAAAAAAAATACACACACAAAAAAAAAAAATAACAAGTATATTCTTTCTGGGAGTACAACTCCCAGTGAAGGGACCAACTCCCTTTTTGCGCCCGAGCGCTCACGTGCCTGGCACGTGAGGCGCTAACGCCCTTTGTAGGGTTCCTAGGCACACTCAAGAGGTTCTACAAGGCATCAACCATACCCAATTCAAATTTTTATATGCCGAACAACCCTAATCTAGATCGATTACTAGAGGTAAGCCAAAAGTATATAAGCAAGCAAACAACTTTACTAATAAGTGAAAGGGATTACAACCTTTGTAGATCCGGTCCTTCACTTCTAAAATTCCGTGTTGACGTCCCTTTGCTGCGATCATCGGGATCCCGGACCCTAGCGTTGGTTTCATCAGAGAAATGAGCGGGCTAGGTCGTTGACTTCGAGGCCGAAGATGATCTACGTCGGGGAGATTCAAACTCAAGCTATTCCTTCTCTTGGTCAAAAACTTTGTGAAGAGAACACCCTATACTACATGGCAAGTAGTAGAGGATGAAGAAATAGGAAGTGAGCTCACTTTAGAATTGTTTTTCTCACACTTTTTCTCATGGCACCATTGGAGCTAGCAAGCTTTTTAATGGAGCTTGATGAAGAAGAAGAAGAAGAAGAAAGAATAATGAATAATCTTATCCAAAAGAAAGCTTATCCTTTTAATTATAGCACCATGGTTGAGTTAAGCCCTCATGCTTAACTCATGTAGAGAATTAACCAAAGTATTAGGTTAAGGGTTGGGTTAACTAATATCCTATGGAAATGACAAAAGATTTGACTTTGTCAAAGTTTCTTCAAGCTTCATGAAGCTTGATAACTTTGACCAAAGTCTCACCTCTTTTGTTATTTGTTAGGAAATTAGTAAACCCTAATTTAACCTTGATTTGGTTTAAGTCTCATACACACAACTTGTATGTATCATCAAGCATGATACAAACATGTGCACTTGCATATATCACATATAAACAATGTGCACATTCAAGTGAGAAAATTAATCTTAAGTGAACCAATACTAGTTAATGTAAAGTAATATATCAAATATATAATTATACATTAAATCATTAAATCAACACTTGATTTAACGATCCGGTCATATTGCATATAACCGACTAATATCTAGTGTATCAATGTATCGAATCAACACTTGATTCGGTAACCCGGCTATATCTCATATAACCGTACGATGATACGAATCGCGAGAATAGAATACAGTATCACATACTGGTATTATTCTCGGTCCTGCACATATCTCATATGCGCTCCTATATCGTTTCGCTTGAGCCAGGAAACCCCTTTGTAGGACTCTAAAGACTCATCAATACGCCGGCAGTAGGTGGTGATCATATCAATCACCCACAAGCCGCAAGTGGTCTGTTAAACGTAACGGCCATCCGGGTATTGAGCGATCAGAAGATCAACGAGCAAGCTTGCTCACACTCCTATGAATCCAACCAGTAACACTTACCGCACAGTCCGGTCTGTTCGTCTGATATGTCGCATATCTCGTCTAGGGGTGGTAAACGTCAGACCCCAGTATCTCGATAATTCATGTCGATGTAAGGTCCATAACTAGCATGAAACTATTGATAACACTTACCAGTAAATCAGTGCAACCCTGGCCAGGGATTTCCAGTTATGGCCAGTCGAGCATAGCGCAACATCAACCCCCAATGCCGGAGAGATGAATCCCCTCCTATCGCTCATTGCCTCCATATGAATCGGGGCTGTACCTAAAAACCACCTGTTTGCATGACTCAGTAGAGCCGTGGTAGGGTGGAAATCAAAGCACAGTGGGAGACACATAAGACTCTATGATGATCTCGGGTCAACAGACTAAGCTGTACCAGTGTCACCAGAGAACTGCCATCTGACGTGAGGTATAATACCATCTGGGAGTTCTCGGCGAGTCCGTTCAGTGTACCCAGTCTCCACTGAGCACCCGCATACCGTCTCTGATGTCAAACACCAATGGATATGGGATCATCCATCGCCCATCACATGGATCGAGAAGATATACGCTAGTCTACTCTGGAATATCGATGCCCCGTCTCGATATTCCTACGACTAGGAACATTGAAGGATGTACTCATTGACTATCCAGGCCCCACTAGTATGATCTACATCATAGTCCTGGAAGTCGAGTACACATCCTAAGGGCTTTATCAACATGTAATAGAGAGACAGCAAGTATACATGTTAAGATAAAGAGCAACCAGATAGCGTACTATCATGTCGAGCAAGAAAGTCCTATATATATATATGTCCCAGCATCCACTACAATATACATCCCATGTACAGTAATGGCCTCTAGGGCATACATACAACTAACAATCTCCTACTTGCACTAGGGCCATCTATAGCAGTGGTTGCAGTATCTCATACTCAACCATCCCATATAAGTCTCTCTCTGGGAAAAGTCCTTTGTGAGTGGATTCGCCGTGTTGTCCTCTGAGTCTACTCTCCTAACCTCGATCACCCTGGAGATCAACAATCTCCATAATCAGGTGATGCTGCCTCAGAATATGTCTGGGTCACTGATGGGACCAGGGTTCCTGGGCCAAAGCCACACCTCCATTGTCACACAATGGTAGGAACCTAGTTCATCTTATGAACTAATATACACCCAAACTGCCTCTTTGGTATTATCTTCGATAGCGATGTCACCAGCCTTTATCGTCTAGTTTGCCACGGTATCTAGCTTGGAACTCTTCCAACATACCGTCCCTCCACTGAGGGTAAAGACAATGCCTGCGACTGACATTCAATCGTCCTTACCACCCTGGAACCTTTCCAGTGATTCTCCCCAGGATCAACTGATACCATCTCACTACAACTAGTGAGAATCCTAACATCCATTTAGATCTATCTCATAGATCCAAAACCCAGGATTTAGGAGGTATCACTTTGATCCTATATGGAGAATCTATGTGATAAGAGGAGATTGACCGAGCGTAGCATAGGAAACTCCTTTCCTATCAAGAGTATGTTGTCCACGTACAATACGAGGATGTCCACCTTACTCTCTACTATCTTTTTGTACATACAAGGTTCATCTACCATTTTGATGAAGTCAAACTCTTTGACTACCACATCAAAACAGATGTTCCAACTCCGCGATGCATGCTTTATTCTGTAAAGCAACTTGCATACGTTTTCGCTGCTCCTACTGTCTACGAAGCCCTCTGGTTGTGTACTTATAGACGTTCTCTTTTAAATCAGTATTTAGAAAAATAGTCATGACACCCAACCACCAGATATCGTAGTCATGGTATGTAGCAATGTTAAGTAGGATCCGGATGGACTTAAGCATAGCCACTGGAAAAGGCTTCATCATTATCCACGCCTGGTCGATAATGAAAAACTTTAACAAGTCTAGCTTTGAAAGTCTCAACTTTTCCATCTTCACCAAGTAATCTTCTCAAGATATACTTACTTCTGATGGGGATTTAACCTTTCAGATACAGCATCCAAAGTCCATACTTTGTTGGTGTACATGGATTCCATCTCAGATCGCTTAGCATCCAGCCATTCTTACAGAGTCCCTACTCTTGATGGCCTGCTCGAAACTAGTTGGGTCATCATCTCATGACGTATTCCTCGCTCCCACTGTCATCGAGAAACCAAAGTATCTCTCAGGCAGGTGAGGAACCCTGCTAGATCGGCGGAGAGGCCGAGGTTCGTTGGGGACTATTGAACCCTTTGGTTCTATCAAATCATCAGCTGTAGTTTGTATAGCTGGAACTCCTTCCAGTTCTACAGAACTGACCTTGCCTCGATCTTGTCCGGATTTTGCTTTTGACATAGGCCGGACAATCCCAAATCTTAACTTACTTAAGAGATAGGCTCTTCCCATACCATATCTCATATGGAGTGGTAATAGGTATGCAACTTCTCAAGTGCATAACCCCCAAAAGGAAATAGGTAACTCAGTAGTACTCATCATAGAGCGCACCATATCTCATAGGGTGTGATTGCTCCGCCCCAATACACTGTTCTGCTGTGGTGTATACGGAGGAGTAATGCTGAGAGAGAATCTCATTCTCTTTTAGAATAGTCCAGGAATTCCGTGCACAAGTATTCTCCTCCCTAATCTCATCATAGGACATAATATTTCTACCCGGTTTCGGTTCTCTACTTCTAACTTATATTCATTGAATTTCTCAAAAGCTTCAGACATGTGTTTCAACAGGAACATGTGTCCGAATCTTGAGAGATCATCAGTGAATGTAAGGAAGTACAAAGAACCAGTCCTGGCATATGCAGACTGGGGACCTTTATACATCACTATGTATCAGTCCCAAGAGTTCACTAACTCTTTCTCTGTTTCAAGCAAACAGAGCTATGGTCATCTTATCTTTGTGACATGACTGGCAAGTTTCACAAGATGTAAATTCAAACTGATTTAAATATGCATCTAAATGTAACTTTAGCTAGTCGGGTCACATTGATATGAGCTAGTCTATAATAACTCAAGAAGGATTCGTTCATTTCTGAACTCTTCCTCTCGTGTGTGTTCTGTATACTAGGAACTGTAGTTTGATTTAGAACGTCAATACTTTTAGATAACGTGCCTGAACCGATCAACTTTTGAAATGTTCAAAACAATATTCAACAATACAAAATTATATCCTTCTTTAATAAATAAAGAGATTGATATGATTTTGTATATCAGGTTCGGTATCTAATAACATTCGTTCAGAATCAATATATTGGTAATACAGGGTGACAGTGACCAACAGACTTGGCTGCAACACTTGCACCGTTTTCTGTCTCATGAAACTTATCACCCGTTCTCAGTTCTCTACCTTTCTGTAGCCCTATGTAACAGATTACATATCTGGGATTCTGATCCGGTATCAAATACCCAGGACGTAGAGGATACAGAGAAACAGTTCTTTGTAATGAACACACCCGAAGAAGATGCATCATTATGCACTTTCTTCGTTTGGGCGGCATGGGAATCCTGGTATTCCCCTATTTCCTGCTCTGTCTTATAACAATTATAAGTGGGAGCGGGACCAACGTTCCCCAGCTCAGTATAACAAGCGGGTTCGGTCAATACATCCATATTATTATCTTGATTAAGGCGTGACATGGTCGCTACCTGGAGAGAGAGAGAAGAAAACACTCTGCGTGCGCTCTATCAAGATTAGATTGGTTATATATTTTATCTAATCAGGATGGCTCCCACTGTTTTTATCAAATCTTCCTTCAAACCCTAAAAGGAAAAACTAGCCGGGATTAATTACACTCTACAAGTTCGCCAATCTTTCAGCCAGGCCAGTGCCGGTACTTTGAGGGAGGTTCCCCGTGCTTTCGCACGGACCTAATTAAAATAAACCTCGTTTTCTCAGGGGCGTAACCCCGTTGACACCTTTCTAGACACCTACTTGATCGGCTAATTGTAAAGTGAAAAACTCTCCCAGGAGTAACAATTACTCGCAGTGGGTATCAGGATCCAACTATCATATAGAAGGTATGCAATCTCATTGCAAATTTCAACACTTGAAACTCCCGATAAAGGTTTTTACCCCTAGCACTTATGACCTTAACTATGGTCAACAAATCATAAGCACTGGTCAAGTTCTACCCGTTATTTCGTGATTAATTAGACCCACCCACATGACCCTTAACTAAGGTCAACAAAGTCACGCGACTGTCCTAACTAATTGCATCATATGTGGTGTAGGAAGACATCACTTAGCTACCGTACACTGTGCCTTGACTATGGTCAACAAACACAGCACGAATACTAAGTACTCTACTTCCTAAAATGACGGAGGGTTGCAGATGGTTTTTATGAAAACCTTTAACGTTTTGAACTTGATCTCGTTGCAGAATCAAATGGTTTTTTAAATGGAGTGTTTTTGAGGCTTTTGCTAGTTTCGCTAAAGAGGTCACTCCCGGTGAAGGGATCTCGGCTCTTTCCTCGTCGAATGAGGTGCAGGATATTCACAATACCACTATGCAAAGCAAGAACTAGAAAAGCAGTCAAAAGACAAACCGAGGGTTGTAGCATCTGCTAGTTATTACTAAAGAGGTCACTCCCGGTGAAGGGATCGTCGGCTCTTTCCTTATCGAATAAGGTGCTGGATGTTCTACAAGGAACACCGCTATGCAAAGCAACAACTAGAGCTACCTGATTTTATTTTTGAAATTCGATTCCACAACATCTTTTAGGTTTATTTTCTTTCATTAATCATATTAATAAATGTCCCATCATTTAAGTCCACCTAAACATCACAGATAAATACAACGTACACTTATGCCATCCGCATTCGCCTCGATGTCCCGTCTGCACTGTTAGGTTAGGTAACTAACGCCAGAGCGAGGCAGGGCTAGCGCGGGTGTAAAACATAAGCAACGTTTATATAATATATCATATATACTATATACAGTATCAATCTAAACAAATCACATGATCACATCACAGATAACGCAGCAGAAAACATCATATGAAATATTGGATATACTAGGACGTCCGTGTTTTATTTTGAGCCTGTATAAAACACGGATTCCACGGTCGTGATGAATAGCCAATCCCACACCCCTAGACCCCTACAAGAGCGGCAAGCAACCCTACCAATTCTAGAGTTAGGTGACCCGGACTCGACTCCTCGAGATGGTCTCCCACTGGACCCTAGAACCCGGTTACTTGTGCTCCCCTCCTTGGGTCTATCCTAATGTGGAAAAGTAAATAATATACAATAGTGACATCATCCTCAGTCCGGAAGTGCCCCAATAAAAGAATATTACGTACAAATTTTTACATGAATGAAAAAGAAAAACTCTCATCTCACATAAAAAAAACCATGGCTATTCAAACACGACGATCCATTATAACATATCCAGCAACACATAACATCACATGTCATCAACGTAAGTAAATATGCCCATCCCAATTGTCGTTGACATATAGCAACGAAACCGGCGATATCACATATTACACTTACGGTCGCAGAAAAAAAAGTGTAAAACTACAACAGTTGGAATCCGCAACCTCCTTAGACATCGCATGCCTAACAATTACAAACCCCGCATTTTAGTCTCATTATTGAAAACTCTTTTCAATATCAAGTCGGACAATTCAACAAGATTCCCGACATCCTGAATGAATGCTCGTCGCAAACTTTAGCAGACGGCCGCACCCCCGAATGCCATCGACGAAGTGTACTAAGGCGGAACACCGCTGCCGCGAGCACTCGAACGGATGCTTTTTGGCGACGGGGTTCTCCTACAGTCACTTGGTCGGGGCTATGGGGCGTGGCTGTCTGTTAAGTTTACCCGGCGAGTATCCGCATACACTACGTGATTGCGACGGACTTTTGATCACATCAAAATTCCGTGGCAACCGATCAAGTGAAACTAAACTGCTAAATTTATAACATTCAAATGTTGTTGATTCCAATTATTGTATCACATTCCAGATAAATAGACAATGTTAAACTTTCCGATCGAATAATCAAACACCCAAGTTTTCCCGAAAAGTTCAACACATGAAATAAGTTTTAAAAACATTCACTTCATGCCACAGTACCAACGGTCCAGCCGTAGAAGGGTCAAGCCAACGTCTTACATGTGGCACGCCGTACTGCCCCAAACCCTAAGGTTCAAAAGGCAGTTCAAGACGGTCATATAATCGAGTTAAGGTTTGTTGTCTTCTAGAGGGTCCATCGCGTTACTTGCACTACTTAGAACATTCTTAAACTTCGGAAAAATCCAACACTTGGAAATTTCCCGTCAGGAGAAAAAGTGGGTTATTTATATTCGGTCGAACCTTTTAACACGTACTAAAATTACCCGGAAAAACATAAACAAAGTTAAATAATCCGATCGAAACATGGAGTCCCCAAAACAACCCAGAAAACTCAACTGTTGAGTATAGATTAAAAATTTCCAGAAAACAGAAGAAACAGATACGGGCATTACCGTATGAAAAAGGGTCCCTAAGCATTACATACGGCCGTGGAACCACCGCCAAAAGCAGGTTAAGGTCGCGGTTCCGCGGCGCTATAGTAGATTTAGGGATTCGTTTTCTACAGTTTTTCTTAGAATTTCCTGCTATATTTTCTGAGCATTTTTAATTCACAAAAATACACAGTTTCAGAAAATGTACAGAGAAGGGTTTAGTTTAGGGTTTCGGGGTTCGATCGGGTTTCTAACTTCGTCTACACTTCGCCTAAAGCTCTAGCTAGGCTCTGATACCAGTGTAGGGTTTCTAGGCACACTCAAGATGTTCTACAAGGCATCAACCATGCCCAATTCAAATTTTTATGTGCCGAACAACCCTAATCTAGATCGATTACTAGAGGTAAGGCGAAAGTATAAGCAAGCAAACAATTTTACTAATAAGTGAAAGGGATTACAACCTTTGTAGATCCGGTCCTTCACTTCTAAAGCTCCGTGTTGACGTCCCTTCGCTGCGATCATCGGGATCCCGGACCCCAGCGTTGGTTTCATCGGAGAAATGAGCGGGCTAGGTCGTTGACTTCGAGGCCGAAGATGATCTACGTCGGGGAGACTCAAACTCAAGCTATTCCTTCACTTGGTCAAAAACTTTATGAAGAGAACACCCTATACTACATGGAAAGTAGTAGAGAATGAAGAAATAAGAAGTGGGCTCATTTTAGAATTGTTTTTCTCACACTTTTTCTCATGGCACCATTGGAGCTAGCAAGCTTTTTAATGGAGCTTGATGAAGAAGAAGAAGAAGAAGAAGAAAGAATAATGAATAATCTTATCCAAAAAAAAGCTTATCCTTTTAATTATAGCACCATGGTTGAGTTAAGCCCTCATGCTTAACTCATGTAGAGAATTAACCAAAGTATTAGGTTAAGGGTTGGGTTAACTAATATCCTAAGGAAATGACAAAAGATTTGACTTTGTCAAAGTTTCTTCAAGCTTCATGAAGCTTGATAACTTTGACCAAAGTCTCACCTCTTTTGTTAGTTTTTAGGAAATTAGTAAACCCTAATTTAACCTTGATTTGATTTAAGTTTCATACACACAACTTGTATGTATCATCAAGCATGATACAAACATGTACACTTGCATATATCACATATAAACAATGTGCACATTCAAGTGAGAAAATTAATCTTAAGTGAACCAATAATAGTTAATGTAAAGTAATATATCAAATATATAATTATATATTAAATCATTAAATCAACACTTGATTTAACGATCCGGTCATATTGCATATAACCGACTAATATCTAGTGTATCAATTTATCGAATTAACACTTGATTCGGTAACCCGGCTATATCTCATATAACCGTCCGATGATACGAATCGCGAGAATAGAATAAAGTATCACATACTGGTATTATTCTCGGCCCCGCACATATCTCATATGCGCTCCTATATCGTTTCGCTTGAGCCAGGAAACCCCTGTGTAGGACTCTAAAGACTCGTCAATACGCCGGCAGTAGGTGGTGATCATATCAATCACCCACAAGCCACAAACGGTCTGCTAAACGTAACGGCCACCCGGGTATTGAGCGATCAGAAGATCAACGAGCAAGCCTGCTCACACTCCTATGAATCTAACCAG